>PYIU01000003.1:5073368-7610052 GCA_003415625.1 Aquanectria penicillioides
CAATCCCTTGAGGAGTTCAGCCGCAGCACCGTGCCTCCTTCGGCCGATGGCCGGCCGGATACCCCCCGAAGCTCCTCCCGCGTCCCATATTATCTCATCGGAGCTCGGCGGGGGCCAGCAGGGGTTCAAATCGCAGAGCCGCTCTTGTGCGGACGGCTAAGGCACAGATGGGGACACAGACCCCTCACACCCTCTGGACAAAGCTTGGATGTTGCTGATAGCCTCACAGCAACATCGCGTTGGAACCCAGTGACTTCGATCTCATGTGGCTAGCCGTTGTCGTGGGGCAAACAAGAAGAAGAGGGGGAAGAAGAGGGGGAAGGGGGGGAGGCATGGATAGTCATGGGCAGGGGGAGTAGAGAGACATCAAACGTTGCCTTGCATCACTAAGAATGCTAACTTGAGAGCAACGTGATTACCTGGGCCTTGACCTTGCTGAGGCGGCATTATGTTCGCTGTAGTAAGGAGAAGGGGATACCAATGCTGTGATGTTTCCACGAGAGACACTGTGGCAAAATGCATTGCGTATCGATCCAGCGATTGCGTCGCCTTTCAACCTCGGCTGAAACCTGGGCCTCAACTCGATTTCGCTTTCAGGACCTGCATCAATGATGCTGCAAGGTCCCTAAAACAACCAACATCAAGGGAAAACATGGGAAAACTATCCTTACGCCGGCCCTTGTCGGTGGCTTGTCAGTAGCTCATAGCTGGAGTGGCTTCGGGTTGAAGAAGGGTTTGCTAGTGATCGTCAAAAAAGCACTCCACTTTGACCCCTCTTCTCTGCCCCCTGGCTGACTGTCTGTTACCCATGTCCAAATCGCAAGGGGATTTCTTGACCTGGTCGACGGATGGATTTATCAATATCGGGTTTGATGACCATGCATGGGGTTAGTGACAACTCACCTTGAAACCATGTCTGCCCCCCTCCCCCAGCTATAATTCGGACTCGGAGATCCAGGTACCATGCTACTATGCTACTATGGACGCGTGAAGCTCAAGGTTTTGGACCCCAAATCCCCTACCTGAGCTACCCTGGCGACATGCCCTGTACGGAAGAGCTGCACACCGGAGCTGATGTCGCTTCTTCAAGCAATCGCTCGTTGTCGTGCCACAACCAGCACAGCACGGCAGATGTTCAACAGCTTTCCTGCGGGCTCTCCGGTATAACGAAAGTCCCGCTCGGTGCAACGTATGCCGTGAGCGGCCACCGTGATCGTGTGCCCGCCTCCCTTTCACATATCCAGGCGGTCCAATGACAGTTGGCCCGTCCAGCAGACGCCGCCAGCTATCAGATGTTCCGTGCAGAATGAGAACCACTACAGGCTTCCACCCATCCCATGTTGGGGCGCCACCTCCACCAAATGCTTCCCACGCATTTGGAGGTGACGTACTTTTGGTTTGTTGGAGTGTGAGTTGGATTGGACATGATGAGGATTACATGTCCAAGCGAGGCCGAATACCGACCAAATTTGAACTAGATAGTCCTGGATGAGCTACAGCGCGTGAGGCTTAAGTAGGTGGAATGGGACATGGGGATCCCCGCGTGCAAAGCCCAGATGCATCGAAAAGGGAAGAGAGCTGTGAAGGTAGGCAACGTTTGCGAGATGGCTTTTTCGTGTGGTGGTGGTGGTGGTGAGTTGTATTCTCGTTCTCTAGTTATCCAGATAGCTTGGGTAGGGTAGCTTAGCTACCCTTGCTTGACCTATATGATCCTAGTTTAGAAGCTACCCTTGTTTGTGGCTAGTCGAATCGAACATATTCCGGGCGAGGTGAACAAGAAATAGCCTCATTACGTATCTGGAATCCCCCCCCGCTCTGAACTCGCATCGCTGGTTCGCTGCTTCAGCCGTTGGTCTCCCTTGATGTGTGTCCGTGAGCAAATTGGAGGCTTGCTTGTTGTCATCAGCCCCGTCCTGGTTTGGTTGACCAGATAAGTGGACAACTCTGGAGTGACGCCAGAGAGGAGATGACGAGCCATGGGTGAGGGGCGAGCGGATGGACGGCGCGAAATTTGCGTCGTTCAGACATATTTTGCGGGGTTTCGCTGGAGGAAGGATTGATGCTGGACGCCTCGTTGTTTACGAGTTGGCTCATGTGCCTATCCTGACCCCTTGTCCCTCATCCCTTGTTCCTCGTTTTGCTCGTTTGGGGTTAGGTTAAGTTTGGTGAGCCAACCCCTCAATGCGTTGTCTTGGCTTCAACGCCGTTTGATGCAGCTCATCATCCTTGAAGTCCAGTTTTCCTGCTGTGAGGGCTCCGCCTTGCGTGTCCAAAGAACCACTGACTAGCTCAACATTAGGCCCAGTAGCAGTAGATGTGAAGAACAACAGTATGCAGTGTGCACACACTATAACGCAGCACAGACGAGATGGATGGATAAGATATGTGCCATGCCTCTGCATCCTGTCGCACACATGAAGAGGTGGCATACGAGGCCAACGTCGGGAAATAAGGCAATGGTGAGAGCAGCATGCGGCATGGGACAGCACATAGAAGCATACAGCTAGACTCACCCAAATACCACCCATCCAAGTTGATTCTGCAAGTGTGTGTCCGTCTCTTGTTGTGGCTGAGTGTTTGCGCATGCGTGGGTGTGAGCGCGAATTGTGCATGTGGATGTGGAAAACCGCGTGCGGATAGCGGGAGGCGTAGTGCCAGCCTACCACCCCGCCCCCTCCCAAGTAGGCAAGACCCTGATTCTTTCCATCTACATCAAGGAAGACTGGCAATAAGGCGAGGAATTATTGTCTAGTTTGGCCTGAGCTCATCATTTGGAAAGCCCCAAGGATTCCCCTTCCTGATGACTGCCTTGCCTAGCTAGGCAGGCGGGCACTACCCAGGCGTAGCCTGACGGCGCCGCTTCATATCGTCACGACTCAAACAACAACCGTCTAACCACTGACGTTCCATCGCGCCAAATGCTACTGCAACTTGTAACATCGAACCGAAATCCACCTTACCCGAAGATCCCACCCCCTCTCAGAAGAGAATAAAAAAAAGGAAAGAAAGAGATGACGAACAAACCCGCCCGGATCTCCGATACCTACCTACCTCTAGCTTAGAAATACGTTAAAGACCCCTCCCCCTAAAATAATAATAATAATAATAATAATAAAATAAAAAAAGCGATGGGAATGCTAAATGGCAAAATGCCATCGTGTGGGGGACTGGGGTGGGAAAGATGATGCATTGCTACGCACATACACTAATAACTTACAGCTTCAAAAGCACCTATTCTGAGAGGCACAGATTGTCTGCCGGGACGCATTCGCACCTTTGGGCAGCCCTCGGGCATTGTCCACCATGTCATTTCCATCTTCATCCAAACAAGACGCACCACGGTGCCCTACGCGTACAGCAACACCCTCCACCTTCCGTCCTCCCCCAGAACCATCCACCAAACGTCGTCGAAACCTCAACACCACTTCTTACTAAATCCCATCTGCCGTCTTCCACCTCAAGATCCAATCCCCTGTCTTGCCGGACTCCCAACCATCAACCCGCTCCACCACCGGCACCTTTGCCCGGAGATGGCCTTTTCTCAAAAGCAGCCCCCGCCTTCCCGTCGAATCCTCGTCCATCCTAACTTACAGGGGAGTGGCTTTCAGCGTCGCACCAACGCCCGCTCCGTCTGCCGTGTAACGCACTTCGCAGCATCGAGATCCGCATCTGCGGCGACCGAGTCATTGGTCCTTTCGCATTGTCTGCCGTTTCGCTTTTTTGTTCATACGCTTCGTTTGTGGTGCTATTTCCTCCCTAAATTAGCGTATGCGCCTTTTGACCCATTCGTACCCGACTGTTTGTCGTCAGCGTCACACTGCACGTAGTACCTCTTGCCTCACAGCCATTCACAAGCATCACTTTGAACAACGCCCTGGGTTTCTTTTGTCGAAAAATTAGAGTCTCTTTGATCTTGTGTAATCCTAATATCCATTCTTGACGTTCTGGCCGAGCGTTGGATCCCATCCCTGAGTCCTATCTCCAATCCTTGCCTTGTTCGCCGAAAATAAAAAGTCCTTCCGATGCATCAAGAAATTCATTTCAAAACCTCTTGGAAATCCCCTAATGTGTCGCATGAGAGCCTGTCTGACCCGGGTTCCTTCACGGATGAGACCAAAGCCTCCCGCAGTCCTGTGCTTCTCTCCAGTATATTAGGTTCCGCTGGCTCTCACCAGTTTGCCAAGGCATGGTCTGGTTATCTGCCTTGGAAATATCCCATTCCGTAGCAGCAGACACTTCCTTGCAACCCCGGCCCTGGCCCGGCCCGAAAAAACGTCTTCGTCGTCCAATGATGGAAAGCAAAACTTTTCCTCCTACACCTCTAACACCACCCAAACCCCATCCTTTCTTCCACCCCCTCCAATCCGCATGTCTTGTTCCCGTTTTGTGGTTTCTTTTGTGGTTTCTTTTGGTGCAATGCGAGTCGTCGAAGAAAAAAAGGCCCGACAAAGAAAGGATTTTACCCCATCGATCTCTGGTCGGTTTCAACAAAAACTGTCGTCGACGCTAAGAAATAGGAAAAGTGAAAAAAAAAAAAAAAAAAAAAAAATAGACGTTTCTCATGGCTCATCAGGTCGTTGCGTAGCCGCTTTACATCGACCGACACTCTCCACTGGCCAAATTTTCATCCGCCCGTAGCTTTGTGTCGTCGGGCGTCAGCTTTAGCGGCGTGGGCACACGTATAGGCATATACGAGGTGCTTGAGTCGTATGCGGCATATCCACTCTTCTCCCAGTCACCTTCTTGCACTCCCCGTCCCATAGCTGGTCGTACCTTCTGACGAGCATTGTAGCGGATAAGCGATCCCTTCCCAGGGGGTGTCTTCAGAACAATAGATGGTTGTGGGGCCGGGGCCAAACGCTGCTCATCATTTGTGTCGCCATCGGCTCGGCTACCCCATGACGTCTAGATGCAAATGTTGGTTAGGCCAAGGTGGCCGTGGGTGAGGGGGGAAGAAGACGTACCATATTAAGGGTCACGAGAGCATACAGCTTGACCAGTCCGTGAAAGTAGCCAAATAAGATTGACACGGGAAGGAAGATAACATCGCTGGGGTTTCGAAGGAAAAGGCCCATCAACTTCACTACCTTAGTAAAGGCAAACATAAAGATGAACTGGGACCAGAAGGCATATCGGCGATTCTGAATGTCCCAGTCCGCAGTGGCGTACCAACACGACGCAAGGAGTAGCGGGTCAACGACAAACGCCAAGGACGTGAAAGTGGCAATGTGCAAAGAGTAAGTGCACCACCATTGCTGCCTGCCATCATATGTTAGAGACGAGATCCTTTCAAGTCGACGACATGATACTCACTTCCACACAAATCTCTCCGTGATCAGGCTCGTCCAGTTGCTCCTCCAGTTGCTACGCGCCCAGCGAGAGCATTGATACAAGAATTTGTGACTATTCTCGAGTGTGGTCTCAATTTCGCATTCCCTTTCATACTGAATCCAGGTTTTCCACTGGTGACTGACGAGCCAGCGGGTGACAAAGTTGTCATCATCCGCGTTGAGAATCCACTTTCTCCACTTCTCATTCTTAAAGCCGTGAAGGAAATCATGGCTCGACAAAATCTCGGATCGATAGGCGCCGGTGCGGCCAGACATGCAAGAGGTGCCGCCGTCGATGTTGTGCGTGGCCGAAATCTCGAAATTGCGGCGTTCGATATAAGCTGCCCCGAGCCAGTTCCAGGCTCGGGTGGACCACCCTCCCTTGTGCTCTCGCCTGACCCTTTGACAGGTGCCAACCCCGCCAATCTTGGGGTCCTCAAACGGAGCCAGGATCCAGGGCATAAGAGTTGATGGCCAGGTCACATCGTCATCCGCCATGATGGTGATGGGAGTCGACACCTTGGGGAGGGCCTCACAGACCTGCAGGCGCTTGTTGGCGATAGGTGTGTCGAGCACACGAACCTTAGGGTGAGCCAATGAATCGGCCAAACGCTGCAGGCCCTTTCGCTTGTCGTGAGTGGTTACTAGGATTAGTTCGGCAGGTTCACAGGCCAAGATGCTCTGCAGAGAGGGCCGAAGCTCCTCAAATGCGTTGTGGATGGTCGGTATGACTACAGTCACATCCTTGCTTGTGAAGGTTGGCTTGTTTGGAATGGGCTTCGACTTGTAGGTCCAATGGCTGACGCAGTGGACAAGCAGACGGAGGTATCGGTGAATCCTAGAACAACGTTAGGTTGCGGCAGGTAATTGATGGGAGAGTGGGTGCGTGTGATTCTCCAATGGGTGTGTGGTTCAATGGAGCGATGGCTTGATGAGGGGTGAACAGAACAGGGCTTACCAGAGGACCCAGAAGAGGTACACCCAGAAGGTGGTCGAGTACCAAAAGTCGAAAGAGGGGAGCGAGAATGTAAAAAGCCCAGCGAATCCCGAGGCAGAGCCGCGGCCGAGGGTTTCCGTCTCGGGGTTGAACATGTTGAGGTGAAAAAGTTGGGCGAGATCGAAGATCGAAAGCTCGCGAAGGGTGCTGTTTTCCCCTCCGTAGCAAAGAGAGATGGAAAGGCACCGTGGAAGTGTGGTGACCACCGCTCAAGACGTCTCACGTCTTCGGAAAATTCTTGGTCTTGATGTCGATGTCACCAATTATCAATCCGTTGGTGATGAGAGGAAATGTCACCGAGGGAGAGAGGTGTCGGATTTAGAAGACAAAACAATCAGGAAACCCAAATCTTGTGATATCGGGAATTCTGAATAGCAGTGATTCACTGCTGGGGCTTGGGGCAATATGGGGGAAGTGAATCAGAGACGCTGAAGAACCGAGGCAAAACAAGATGCACCGCAGACACACACCAGCAGCACCGCAAGACGAGTTGAACCGAGAAGAGGGGGGAGGGAGACAGTAATGTACACAAAGACTGAAAATGGACTATGTAGACACGGCCATTGCAGGGAACAATTGGCCGATAAAGAGGAGGAGGAGGGAGGAGAGGAGGTCGTGGCGATGATAATAGCTGCGATTCAGGTTGGGGGAATGGGTCTAAGATATATACTTAGTTCCAACCCCGTCCCCCAAATGGGTCATGCATGAACATGGAGAAGAGAGGGTCCCTGAGGCCAGCCATGGCAGCGTATAGTGGTATGTAGGTAAGTCGACCGGGACGCAGAGACAAGCGCGCATCTTTCTCACGATTGATCTGGTCTGGACAACGGACAAGACGGCAGGGGTGCATTGGCTCTGCGCCCACTGCATTAGGACAGGTGGGGAGCGAGGGGTTGGAGGGTTGGAGGGACCCATGTATGGCGGCGGCGGCTCGACTTGGGGGTAGAGGGCATCCTTAGTGTCACACTGAGAGAGGGAGGGGGGGGTGTGTGGACGACACTCCATTAAAGACTGGGGACTGAGGCGTTGCGACAAAGCCGAGTTCGTTCAGACTCCGACCCCGGCCAGCCGGGCACCGGGGTCTTGGTTATTTGTTATTGTTGCCGATGCTGTTTCGCAGCTCCTAGGACTTCCATCCATGAGCGACGGAGGGAATTCAGGGTCGGCATTGCATCCAGCAACGCCCTGTGCTTGGGCCTGGGAGATGTAGGGTGAGAGCGTCTGTCTCATCCTTTGCGGCACTGCAGACCCTTGAGGATGTGAAAACCTCCAGGGTCTCTCCAGGATCTCGTCCGCCTCCTAGGCCGCTGACTGCTTCGTACCTCGAGGGTCAGATGCGTGCGCGCTGTGGCGTGGATGCTGGACTGGCGCATGAGGGCCATGTCTCGTGCCCAGTCAGTGATGGGTCATAAATGGTTCGGCTTGTGGATGATATTGTGGTCATCATCGTTGTCGCCCCTTGGATCAGAGTGGCTCAATGGCATCGATGGCGACGGGCGGGAGAGGCATGGGCTGGCTCGTGTTTAGTGAGTGGATCCTTCTTGGTACGTGCGCAAGTGAGGGAACGCGCGACTGTGCAGAGTAACTAGGGACCACTGACGATATCAACGAGGCAAATCAGAGCACGCAGGCGAAGCATCGACTAAGGTAGTGGGGAGTGGAGAGGAGGGGAAGTCAGAGAGAGGAGTGAGGGGAGAAAACAGTGGGCGGCGACCCTAAGCCCAAAAACCACGACGATTTGGTTCAAGTCCAGAGAGACCTAGAGAGACCAAGAGAGACCAAACCCACCCGCACCGACTTGGCACGCCCGCGAGGGCCGCAGAGGGGCTGTGGATGGTGGATGTGGATTCGGATGTGGGCTGCGACTCTCCTCAGTGTCTCTGCGAGTCTGCGTCTCTGCATCGTATGTGAGTGAACCCTGTGGAATCCAACAGACAGACAGCAGATGCGGGATAGGATGCGGATGCGGATGCGGCCCCATCCCGGTTTGCTGGAGAAGTTGTCGAGAGAAGAGGAGACGGCGCAGGAGGCAATTGTCCAACCAGCTGCGGCTGTAGGAGAGGCATTGTCAAAAAAGCAATTGGATATCGCATGCGACGTGGTACCTTAATTCGCAAGGATGCAGGAACTAGGCCCCCGGCTGCTGTTGTAACAAGTACAGATATAACATTGCGAGAGGCAAGCCAAAGCAGGGTAAAGTTAAGGTAGGGTAGGCCAGGCTATGGCTGTGGGAATGTATCCGTACCTGCCTTGCACCCAAGGATAATATCACTTTTTGAACCACGCATGTACTGCCTTTGAGCAATGTCTACCAGTTCAACTAGGTAGGCAGTCAGGCGGCAGGTACCTGTGTAGGTACTTGCTTACTTTGGTTACACAGTAGGTACCGACCCTACCTAGGTGCCTACCTACCTATAGTACGTTTCCTGCGCTTTGTGACAATCTAGACTTTGCCGTGGTGGCTCAGAGGAGAGGCAAGGCATGGCAAGGGAAGCTTGAAGGTACCTACCCAGGTCGGCAACTTGGGTAGGATGGCGGCAGGCGCCGTTTGTCTCGACACAGTTAGTTGCGACATACCTGCTCAGATCGCACATAACTAGCCAACTTGCCTTTCCTCCCTTGGACTGGGAGATGCAGACGGAGCTCCCTGTCTTGTCGTCAACGTAGTAAACCGTACCTACCATACGAAGTACCTACTTTGGTGGAGGTGCCGTTTTTGTGGCCCACCCACCCATGGGAAAGCTCGGCTCAAACGCTTAACCGTGCCTTCCGTCTCTTGGTTTGCCTCCCAGGGTCCGTCTTGTCATCCTGACCCATCTACCAGTGCCTACCTACCTAGGCTTGACTCTTGATTTGAAGGTTCCAGTTACTTTTGCATAGAAGTGACGACAACACGCGCCAGCAGCATCACACTTCACAGAGCCGGCGATTTCCCTTCCGCCAATCTGGTGTGTTGAAATGGTCTCTTTTCACTTTTTAAGTCAGGCGCTCGTCAATGTGGCACAGGAAAAAGAAGTGCTAACGTCAGAGACGATTTGCGACTGGCGAAGGGGAGACAAGAAATGCATCATCACATCGCATCGCTCATCTTCTGCATTGTTGAGATTGGATCGGCTCCAGGCCCGCCTTGAGACCCTCCATCGCATTGCTGTCAATCACCAGCGGGCAGAGACGGGGGCTGATTCGACCACAGCATGTTGGCGGGTTTTTTCGCAGTCTTGGTTACCATCTTGCCCTGGCACCTGGGAAGGGCAGCCGGCCAGCCAGCACGCCGGCCACGGGGCATTACCGCAGATCCTCTCCTCGGCAGCCGGGCAAGGTTGCAATTGTGTGGGTCAGGCCCTGGCAAGGCCCTATCGACCTTTTAAGTACAGCATTGATGAGGTGCAAAAGCCAGACAGAGTAGGCCTGCATCATCTCTGCCGGCCTGGCCACATCCCCAGCCGTCTCCAAGTCTCTGTCCTGCATCCATATGCATCATCGGAGGGCACGGTGCAACCCATCGTACCCGGGCCATCCATGACCCATAGTCTGCGAAAGGAGATGGGAGGGGCATGGGTCAAACACAATGGACCGTAGATGGAGTAGCCACGCCGTAACTTGCTTCGTACTACTTGGTCTGACTTGTGCGCAAATCAAGCTGCTGACTTCTGGGTGGCTCATCCATGGCCCCCTGCTCATCTTGAGTTTTGAATCTAAGATTGGATCCTCTCCACAACCTCATCACATCCAGCAGTCACAACGACGCACTCTCATGCGGTTGGTTAGGCAATCCAAGCACACCTGTTCCAATTGTCTGGCCGGCGATAGGGACAGAACCGCCCGCGTGTCCAGTGCAGATGGACCAAAGACGCCGAAATCACACCATCCCGCAAGGTTCAGTGCCCACTGGATCTCGAACCCACCTCGTCATGGTCGTGTCTGCTGGGTGGCGTCTGACGGCGACAGGACCGTTGTGTAGTGCCATGTACGACAGCGACGGCGGTGCCACCAGCCTTGGCCTGGGGCGAAATGGCCATCGTCGGCTCCATCTCACAATGGGCACCTCACTCGCCTGGAGCACTCGCACCGAGGAGAGGCTGCCGCCGCGGCCGTCCCGTAGAAATGTCTCAGCGACCAAACATGTGCGAGCATGTTCGAAATCGATAGCGACGGGTCCATTTAGTGCCATGTCTGTCCGTCATTTTCCCTGCTCCAGTTGGTTGCTGGCGGGTGACCCAACCCCGGCAGCAGCCGCAAACCCTTCCCTTCCTTGATCACCAACGAAACGGGCCACTTGCTCCTCGTCCTGTCCTTGCAAAGTCCATCTCCACTGTCAGCAGGCTACCAATTGCTGTCATTTGTTGCTCCGCCGACGTCGTCACCAAATTCGCCAGATCCCGAGCCCTTGCCGGATCCGATCTAGACTAGCTGGCGTTGGCGCGTGCGCTACAACGTGGTGGACAATTACGCACATCCAAACCCTGTCAGGATCCCGCGATCACTATCAGCCAGCAGTTGTTGGTCCGGAGTCAATTGAGGATTGACGCGGCGCGACGCAGCTCGACCGTTCGGGAAATGGCCGTCGACTCCAGGTTCAAAAGCATCGGTTATGTAGTCTTGGCTAACTAGTGCAAGGTTGCATCAAATCTTCACAATGCGGGCAGATCCCATCCTCTCTCGACGTGATGCTTATAGTCAGAGCTAAGGACCATCCATCACTGCCGTTTACCAATTGCCTATGTCGTCAACCTTCAGTCTGTCATGAGCTCAAGTTTGAAGATGGATGGATGAGCCCCAGCAACCGAGCCAAGACGGCCAGTTGTGGGTCAGGGCTTGATGGTTTCACAGCGAAATGGCCTGCGTCCTGCAGAGCCTGGCCATCAGCCTGAATTTGATCCCCACTGCACCCTGACCCGCTCAACTCCTCACCTTGGTGTCAATTTGCTGCCGCTATGTGCCGTAATATGGAGCTTAGGAAGATAGAGGTGCATCTCTATGATAGCTTCCCACAGATTGACTGCTGCATCAGTGGCGAGTTTTGGCCCAAGTCATAGCTCTAATTCTTGGTGGCTCAAGCATAGCGTCTAACTCACTTTGTTCTCAAGAGACCTATTCAGAACATGGTCAGGGCCCTAATGGTTTGGGGAGTGTGCTGCTGCTGACACAGTCTCTGGGGGAGCGAGGAAGGATCGGGACAGATCTTGATGCCTGTTGTTTGACTAGTCCGCAACAAGAGAATGAAGATTGTGGAGGAGCCAGGATTGCCCTAGCTTTGCTCTTCGGCCAAGCTGATCGACTCGGCAGGGGGGGGGGGAGCACACAGACGGGGTGAGCACGGGGCATCTGCTAAAACAACGTCGACGGAGACTACTAAGGCTTGATACGGGAGGCTTGATGTTGCAATCGGAATCTGCCCTGTCTTCGTTTTCTGCTTTTCTTTGAAGCTCTCGGGTTGATGGTTGCAGGGCCCCGACCGAGCGCCCATCCCTCAACCATCATTCCATGCGGCAAAAACTCAGTCTCCTGTGCTGCATCTAGTAGCATTGACCAGGGTAACTCGCCGACTCCGAGTGCTCGTAGGTACCTTTGTTGAACCAATGCACAATCCTGTTGGCGGACAAACCGCTCGGCATATCTCTTCTCTCCTTCATCAACAAGTCTCCAAGGGCAAGCTCCCCCTTGCAAAACATCTTGAGAATCACCTCATTCGAGATCCCAGAGCAAGACTCTCAGCGGGCGTTCTCGAATGTCCCTGAGACCACCCAGTTCAGACATGCTGGCGTATTTTCGGATTGACCCCTATCCAACAGTGGTCCGTGGCTGCCCAAAATCCGCCGCCTGGGCAGCATCGCATCAAGCTCAGCATTGGCAATCAGCCGGGCCTCAGTCATGTCTGATATCCAG
The DNA here is from genome assembly GCA_003415625.1 of Aquanectria penicillioides. Classification (NCBI taxonomy): domain Eukaryota; kingdom Fungi; phylum Ascomycota; class Sordariomycetes; order Hypocreales; family Nectriaceae; genus Aquanectria; species Aquanectria penicillioides. Next base: position 5,085,582 of record PYIU01000003.1, read on the forward strand.
TTATAGCCGCGACAGTCGAGGGGGGTTTGCAAAATCTACCATACGGGGTGCGATCTTGTCGACATTTACCCGAAGATGTAACATCCAATTCACACGTCAATATCCAATCATGGATTTGCTTCCTATCTCGAAAGGCTAGTGGTGTTATACACCTGTAAAACCATATGAGCATAATCTGACTATGAAGACCGATGAACACTGCCACCGGAAATGCGGCACAAAGCACATGGCTTGGGTTTGAGCTGTAAAGAAAGATTAAGATTGGCCCCAAATCTTTTGGTGTCGAACTTGGAGATGTGAATAGCCTTCCAAGCTGCCTCGTCACTTCAGTTTTGACTGTGTTTATCTACGCCAAAACGAGTTGGTGTTGAGCCCAGCCACTCTCAAAATAAGGTTCCAGGTGTGAACAACCGCTATTTTGTATTCAAAGGGGAATTTATGACTGTCCACTCCAGATTGAATCTTACTAGCCCTTGCATCTGCTACAGGGCTAACGGCATGCCTCGGCTCCAAGTCCTTGGGAGTGGAAACGTGGCTCAACGGAATACAAAGAGAGAGTGGAGGGCTCATCCGCGAAGCACTGACTTCCTTCCTCTCCGATGATTCTTTTGTTATACATCGGCAAGGTATGATAGCACCAAGCAGCTAGTTTGAGAGAAGTGTGGAGAGGCGGGTCGGAGGAGAGGCGGGGATGTACGAAGTGCTGCCGGAGCAGCTTCTTCAGCATGTTTCGCAGCTTCAGACTACCGGGCTGAGCCCTTCCCTGGTCTGGCTCAGATGGCCGAAACTTGGCGTGCCTGACGCTAGGAACCCATCAATATGCAGCTAGGAATGGGGGTGTAAGACATGGCCCATTCCATTTTTGAAGGGCGTGATATGCAGTCTGGCGGGAAAGCGGGATAGTTGACGTGGGTTGCCTGGAGGAAAGCCAGTGTCGACTCGATGATTCGTCATGACCTACTTGACCAGCAGACAATCCTAGCGAACCCCTCACTACCTATCTAAGTACTCGCTGCGTTCTTGCTACACACCCTGCCGCCTGTCTCAACCTTTAGGGATAAAAGGGCGCAGCTCAATGCAACGGCCCACCGGACCAACAAATTACCGACGGGAGTTGCGAGGTGTTATACTTCATCGAGAATCATGACCACCCTAATTGGTCGTACGTGAGGTAGCTGCTGGACTGGATGCGATCGTTGCCAACTCGGGAATTCATTTGCCGCCACAGAGAAACTATGAAGTCGGGTTGAAATTTGAGTCTATCTGGGCCAACTAAGGAGGGCCCATGAGAGTCGTGGCAGCGAATGAACACAGCCCTGCGGTTGACAACTGAATGAGCAAGCACAGTTTTCACTAAGGTCTGGTGTGGTGATGGCGTCTCATCAATAAACCTCGCTATCCGCGACAGGGTAGCCTGGAACCTTGGAGCGTAATGAAGTCCTGACGCATGGTGCAAGCTTACACAGCCATATGTTGATTTGGTTCTTTCAAAAGCTGGAAGTACTATATTTTAAACTGCAAGTTGAGTATTGTTACTTCCTAAGATTTGGCATATAGCTAGATAAGGAGGGAAAGGCATGTATGTGTATGGAGGTCAATGGCAAGAAACATCATGAACTTGGGGGGCGGGGGTAAAAAGTACTGGATAACTGGTTAATCACCATGGGTTATAGAGTTTAATTATGCCCCAGCACCCCTACATGCATTATTGGGCCAACGATGTGCGAATTTCGTCGTGTTGAGCAACCACCATTAGGGTTGACTCCTAGCCCACGAGCTGTCCCATGTGACCAGACCGCCGGGCTTAAGTTGTGAGAGGATGCCCAACCAGACAGATTCATTCCGCCTCGTATCTTGAGGCGAGGAGGCATTGTTACATCTATACAATTCAAAATGGCGAATATTACGCAACATTGAGGCGACTTGTTATTAGAAAGGTTCAGTCGAAGATTGGGAAAGGGATGGCGGTGAGCGGATGGCGCAGAGAGGCTCAAGGCTAGGGAACGGGCCATGCCGTGATTAGCTCGACGGAAGCGAGCACAGACCTTTGGGACGAACCTCTATATCTCAAAGATTACAAGCAACAGTGGATCGACCGGAAGTATGGACCTGAGAGCTACCGGGGAAACTTATTGTAGCATAGGCCTGGTGTGTTTGGTGTTTCCTTAGGGGATGGAGTCAAAGACGGAGACAACCCTGAAGTGGTAGCCCTTAGTCGGAAACTCACAACAAACCAGCACAACTTGGATCAGGGTTTCACTAGACGCTACGCTTGGCCGCGATGGACAAATGCAACGACGGCCACAATCATGGATAAGAAACATTGAAAGAAGCTCAAAAATTGGTAGCTGGGGAGAGTTGGACGGGGAATGATACGAGCAATGCGAGAAACTCGAAGGGGGGGGGGGGGTTGGAAATGAATCTGGCTAGCTTGAATAGAGAGGATCGGAATAGAACTACTGCAGCCCTGGAGAGCCCAGCGAGGAGCTGAATCCAACCACAGTTCTATGTGGAGCAGTGTCGTGTGCAAGCAAGTCCGGGTCGAACTGTTGAGAGTAATGGACACCCCTCTGTCGTATGTATGAATGCTGCCGGAGGGTCGCGATTCGCACATTCCGCCCCGCCGGCCCGGAACTATGGGAGGGTGAACAAAGATCAGGGCCGGATCCAGAGAACTCAACTGGGGGCAATTGAGATTGAGGACTTGTCAGCAAGCCTGTGCTTGGCTCATGAGAAACATGTACCACACAGTACATGCACCATGGCGAAGTCAAAGACCCTCACGCTCGGCACTTTAGCGGGGGAAGTTGACGATGTAGGTGGATCGATGACCTAACGGCCTGTGTCAGGGCCAGGGTCGTGCCTTGTTGCCCTGTCTCTGTCATCATCGTTGTCACGTTTCGTTATCGCTCCAAGAGAAACCCACTTGAGGTGGCGCGGCCGACCTGCGCCCGGGAGGGGCAAAGAGGAGCCAGAGCGGTGCTGAGGCGCGGTGGCGCTGGGCGGATAGCATGGTGCAAAGTCTCTCACATGCGGCGTGCGTGGGTTTTGATGCGATCCAGTTGAAGGAGTGGATGGTTTTGTGCCAAAAACCCGCAAGTGCCTGCACGGCACAAATGGCAATCGACGCAGAGGCAGGAAGGGTCTCACTGGACAGTCCTATCCCGGCAAGTAACTTGTGTAACCATCTATCTTACCTTGTTGTCGACCCAACTTCAGCCCGGGCGGTTGTTCCCTGGTAATAGCTGCGGCACGAAATGGCCATTGAGTCTCAGCAGGGCCAGGGTGCGAGAAGCACACCAGCAGGACCTGGCGACAAGCTGTGGGTGTTGTAGTCCGCAGGTGTTTGTCTTTCATCCGGGTGGACGGACGGCAAGAATGCCAATCAATAACCGCGCGTGCAACGAGGAGCAGTTTTCAGGAAGCGATAAAGAGGCCGAGAGGGGTTGACGGTCATGGATCTTGATGCGGGGTTGGATGAGTAGAGGGACGCCTCCTCTACGAGTCACATGCCTCTCATTGGCGTTGCTGGATTTCCAGTAGATTGTCTTACAGGAATGCGCGCGTGTCATGGCGATGCTTGCTTGCTAGTTTTGCTTTGCCGGCTCACTCACTGAATTGAGGGAAACTCGACTAATGAGAGTGTCCATTTGGCTGAGGCGTCTTACGCAGGCTGACTGACGGGTGGGGGGTGAGGAGAGCTTGGTTCATGACTCTGGAGAGGCTAGAGACGAGGACGAAGGTTAGGAAAAGAAAAAAAAAAGAAAAAAAGGAAAAAAGGAAAAAAGAAAGAGAGAGAGAAGAAGAGCCATTTTCGGCGTCGGTGTGGTACCAGTATTCTTACAGGCGAGGAAGTAGGGTAAGTGATGGGTAAGTGATGGTTGCAAGATTGAGCATATGGTCTCACCATTGATTTTGGGCCAGGAGCAGGAGGGCATCGCCTCATCTCATTTTCAGCTCTCTGTAGCCTTTTCTCAGCTACCTTCGGAGACGCCAGGGGCCGAACCTAAGGTGCTCGTCGCCACCACGTATGGATGGATTTTCCAGTGGATGCCCACAACCTTGGCGCACATTACATGAAGTTCCAGATGCAAATGCATGCTGGTGACAGAACAATGCCGAAGGAGCAATGAGAGGGGGCGTTGGTCAGCCCGCCCGCCTCCCCGCCTGGATCATATTCTGAAATGGCCGAGCTAGGAGGACATCGGTATCCGTGGGCAGACAAGTAGTTGGGCATGGCGGAGGACACAGCACAGCCATGACAATGATAAACGGTCGACGAGCTTACTGCCCAAGCCCAAGTCCGTGCCTGTGCCTGCGCCTTGGAAGGACTCAGGTGTAATGGCCCGTGGCGAGCGGCTAACAGCTAAGCCTCTTCTTAGAGTAACTCTAATACAGCCATTCCAGGACAGACACATCGCGTGCATAGGAGTATTTCCTACACCTGGACAACGGGAATCTGGTTCAGATCCGGGGAGGACGACAAGCCGTGGAGATGCCAGATACGGAGTACATTTGGCACGGATGATCGGCGGCTAATGCCAAGGGCTAGAGCAGCCGGGAACACGGTCGAGGCGACGGTGAGAGGACGAGCGTGTGGGAGTGACAGGGAAAGAAAAGAACCAGTTGAGGGGGAGCAAGGCCATCGATTGGAAGACAAGCCCACTGTCAAAAGTGGAGAGAGGCAGACGGACGGCCAACAGGCGAGCAGACCAGCAAGGGGATGGGAGAAGCGAAGGTAACCTGCACCGTCCCTGGTTCTAAATCCATGCTGGTATCCATGCCCATACCATGCCCATGTTCCCGCCCAGGTGAGCGAGATGGGATTCCTCAAGCAGCACCACAAACGACAGGAGAAGGAGGAGCTACAAGCAATAGCAGTGAAAACACGGGGGCCGGCCTTTTGGGTTGGGCTGGGTCGGGGGTCGGGTCGGGTTGACGTGGAGGGTTGCTATGGGCAAGACCTGAATCAATAAACCTTTCGCCGGGCAAGAAAAAATTCGCATGGAGAGATTGATTGTGCCGAATGGCACCATGGACTGGCTGCGATGGCATATATCTGGGACAGGTTTACGGATCGAGGACTTGCCTAGTCCGGGCTGGGCGGTGTTGGACAGCAGCTTATCCAGGCACCTGGGACAGGTTGGCACACCCATGAAGAAACGGCCCGATGAAGCGTGGGACAGCGACGAACGCGGAGAAGTTTTGGGGGGGGGGGGGTCACGGTGATGATTTGACTTGGCCTGGACGTGTTGGTGAGGGAAGCATGTGCGCTCTGGCAATCATGGTAGAGGGCGAGAGACAGGAGAGAAGATGGAATCATCACAGGCCAAGAGTTAATATGGGGAAGCGAAGAATAGGTGGAGTGGTTTTTATCACTCACAGCCTCCACCCCTCGAGGGCGTCGTCACCACCATTTCTGGGTCGGTGATTTCCACTCTAATACCGTTATTGATTGACACCAACTGATCAGGTGGACGATGCGATGGGTGCGGTTGACTGGAAGGGCCTCGGCTGTCCGTTTTGGCGTTTTGGCGGGCACATCAACGGTATTACGGCACCGTCGGAGTGCTGGGGTTGCGGACGTGGATGTGGATGTGGTCGACTTGTTGGCCGGGGGGGCGCCTTAGGCTGGCCGGCTCAATGACCTGGCCCGGTCAGAGAAGTGCGACCGGAAAGTAATTAAGCAGGAGATTTTGGCAATTTAATTGCGAAAATTATCTTATTTCAAATCCGAGTTTGAGCCCTGTCTGAAGTGAGGTGTTTTGAGTACCTTGGTCGATTGCTACCTAGGCAACACCCCGAGTTTGGCCTGGGGAAATGTTTCCAGTTGATGAGTGAGAGAGTGTCTGTGTGCTTGTTTTTTTTTGGGGGGGGGGGGGGGGAAAGGGGAGGAGAGGGATGGGTACCAGCTGTCGTTGAGTGGTGGTTGTGGTGGTGGTAGCACAGACATCGATACATCGATACCGGTACATCTATCGATCCATTCATCCATCCATCCACCGTCTTGGCTGGAGGAGAGTACAGACAATATCCCCACGCTTCACCGACGAATTGAAAATTTACTACACGGGCATCTCTAATTGAGAATGAGATAAACACGCCCCTTTTGCTTTGTTTTCTTTTTCTCTCCCCTTTCCTCTTTGTCTTCCCATCCGCTTGCTGGGGGCTTGCTGCACCCGCGTGCGACCAGGATTTGGACCTGGACTGTCCCGTACTCTGTACCAGGCCGATTAGAGCCAGTACTTATCTCTCCCGCGGATGCGGTGATTGTTGGGCGTACTCCAGGCATCTCACAGGGTACCTTACAGGGGGGCCGCTACAGGCCGCACAGGGGAGTCCACAGGGGGCCCCCTCCATCTTTCCCGTTGCAACCATCCATCCATGTTCCCTCCCCTCCCCCAAGCCCCCGCCCTCTCGGCCTTTGCACCCTCGCCCATGTTTGTGTGTTCCATGGCTGCTTGTCTGACATTCTCTCTGGCTCTCTCGCTCTTGTGCTGTAGTTCTGAGACAAAGCCCGCACACTTTTAATTGTTTTTGATGTTGAAATTTCCCTCACTGGGCGTCGGGGATCCTGTCCTCTCCCACGAATACAGTGCCAGTGCCGGCTGTTGCACCCGGCCACCCGTTATCGCAAATCCCCCGACACCGCACTGCATCCCACTCCCGCCCGTGCCCGTACCCATCACCGTCACCGACGCTGAGACAAACCTAGAAAAAAAAAGAACAAGCTAAGACAATCAAGACGCCAATGAATCCGCTCAGCGCACGTCGCTCACAACCACAAGCAGACCGATACAGACCGTCCATCACCCAATCCCTGCCTCCGTCTCGTCCGTCTCGTCCATCTCCTCCACCAAACCCCACGTGCCTCATGCACACAATGAGGCTGAATCTGGCCTAGGACCTCGTCACATTGGCTGCTTTGTTCTGGATCCATCCTGCGTGCTGCTAGGCTAACTCCTGTCGCCGTCGCCGTCGCCGTCGCCTTCGCCATTCCCTGAGTCGGTGTCCCTCTCGTCCTGGCCCTCCTCCTCCTCTCCATCCCCTCCGGCCTAGTCCTATCCAAGCCACCCAAGATCCAAGTCGCCCTCCAGTCACAGCCCAGAGCGCTAGTCATCGCCCAGTCACCATCGTCGCTCAGCGTCCTCGTCCTCGTCCTCGTCCTTGTCTGGTCCAGGTCTCTTTCAGTGCTCTTGGCCCGCCCCGTCTGCATCACCGCCGCCAAGAACCAACCCCAACACCGCTCCGCCGCAGAGGCCGTCGTAATCGCCGCCTCCTCCGGATCTTATCCATCCTCTCGACCTCTTTCTCTACCCTCTCACTTCCTCTTTTAACTTGCTGGCCATTTTAACTTTCATCCGGTTCCTGTTCCTGACTCTCTTCCCTCCTTCCCTCCGTTTCGCCAGAATCTCTAAACCCTGCCCCTCCCGATCGTTGTCCTTCCTACGTTTCCCCCTCCGGCTCTGAACCTAACCTTCACCGGTCATCCTGGTATCGTGCAGCGACGAACCCTCGCCTTTGCTTGTGTCGCCAACTTCTCTCCTCCCTGGTCCGCCAATGTCTCTCGTGCAACCCTCGAGCGCCCTGTTGCTCTGAGAGGGCTGAGGGTCCGTAGGATCTTCAATCGCTGTCTCCGTGCAACGGCGACATCAAACACCAAGACCAACAAACCCCGCGCACCCTTCTTCACCCAGTTCCGCCTTCTCGCCTGTTTCCCCTGCCCACCTTGCGGATTCATCCCTTGATGCTCAACGGACAGTCCGCTTACCGCTCCCCCCCATCTCTCTCTCGCCCCATCGCAAAGCCTCGGTCGCGCTGCCATGGCGATGGCCTCCTTTTCCTCACACTCCAACAGCCACCTCCATGGCCAAATGCACACCCATGCTAAGATCACAAAGGCTCGCAGTCGGCAGGCCGTTAAGCCAATCCTCAAGAAACTACAGCCTCATTCACAATCGGAGAAGAACTCCCTCGACCTTGATCGCAGTTGGGAAGAGCAGGCCCAGTTTGGATATTCATCGTACAGCCCCAACGGGGACGACGACTCTGCCGCTCACGGATATGGATCCTCCTATACGGCCACGACGATAATACCTAGCCATACCAGGCCTGCTCGGGATGTCAGTTTCTCTCTCTCGGCCACCGATGTTAGCAGTGGCGGCGCTCGCACTCGCAAATACTCCCACACCCGCTCCACCAGCGGCACCTCTCACATCTCAGTTGCGACCTCGACCAGCGGCGGCCGCAACGGCTCCTTCGTGCATCCCTTTCAGCAGACACCACGAACGTCAACGCCGCCGTTGTCCTACGCCAACTCGCTCGCCTCGTTAGACAATCCCACCGCTCCCCGTGATTACTCGCCGACCATCACCGAGGACGATGACGACCATGAGTCGCAAAACTACCAGACTGCCCGGTCTTTCGTTCTCCCACATCCCGCCTCGGGCCCCCGAAGGCCTTCTCTTGGTAGCCAGCGTACCAACTCCTTGTCCGACGTCAACCAAACAATGCGTACTACCACAAACACGCGTGCTGGCTCGGTTTCTGCGACACGAAAAACTCACGGCATGGTATCAAAAAGCCGCTCCGACCTACATCTAAACACCGCCTCCACCACTGCCCTCGATTCTGCGTCGAGCGTCAGCCCACCTGCATCCTTTATCTCACCGCAAATGATGGGAGCTTCCTCGTCTGCGTCTGCCATGTCCCCACTACGTAGTTCTTTGGACGTGAACGGCTTCCGTCTTCGTTCTCGGAGTGAGGTCGATACTGCTTCCCGCCAGGACCATGTCAGGGAGGCTCGTCGAAAATTCGAGGAGAAGGAGAGAGCCAAGGAGGAGAAGTACGCTCGCGAACAGATTCGCAAACAAGAGCGTGCAGAGACTAAAGAAGCTCACCGACTCGCCAAATCACAGTCACATGGTCGAAAGAGTAGCTTTGGGGCCTCGCGGATTTCCTGCGACCGCACTTCGAGCAAGAGTGATGTTCGGCCATCTGCGTCGAGAAAGAACACTGGCAACGGACTGGACGATAGCGAAAAGTTTGATTTCGCAAGCCGTGGCTATGACACCGTGGCCACGGCTCAGTCCCCCGGCTCAAGGGCCGAGGATGTCCATTTCGAGTCTGCTCGAAGAAACAATACGGCTAAGCGAAGAACTACTGGAGCATGGACAGCCTTTGTTCTTTGGTTAAGAACACGCTTGCTCAAGATGGGAAGGAAATAGGGCAACTGTAGAGGCATGGCGTACCCCCAAACCCACGCGCCATATCTCAAATGAGACGGCCGGCCTGTGAATGGAGACGACCCGTATCTCAAATTTACGACACATACCCACCTCGACGACGACGACAACGAACCTAACACTCCCCGATCACTCAATTATGATATACCCCTCATTGGCGCAACATGAGCGACTGCGATAACCTGATTTTGTGCCCCTGGGATGCGAGAACCGGAGAACATCTCCTCTTCATCCTTCCCCTAGATGGATTCACGGCCTGAAAGCGTTGCATACGATGGAGACTTGGCGTCTCACGGCCGGACCGGACAATCGTTTCTTGATTTTGCATGGCGTTGTGGAATTTTTTTTCTCGGCTTACGACTCGGCATGCCCAGGATTGCATCTTAGGATTTGGTTTATGGGTCAATTTACGAGCTTTTGTTTTTTTTGTGTTTATACTTGGAGTTTCTGTGATGTTTCCTGCCTCGGGCCTCTACGGGATCCATACAGCATTTGGATTGGGCGGCAAGGATTCGGAAGCGTTGGATTTGCCACATTCGGATAGCGAGCTTTGAACTCAGAGTAGACCTGGCCAATACAAGAGATGGGCGACGAGCGTTTGCGCGCCCACTCTAGCCATCCATGAAAACCTCGTTGCGTGAAGAATCAGGGGATGTTGGGACCCCTCCCCCTCCCTTATTCACATGACAGTCGCACATGACGATGAAGGTCCGCTGCTGCCGTTACGTTGCCGACGTAACAAGGACGATGGTGGGGCCACTGGGCGTCGGCCAAATCTGGGGTTTGTGGGGATGAGAAAGTCATGCGATTGAGCCGGAGGCACCGAGGCGGTCCCGCCACCACACGCTAGCCTGTAGGGCTGTGTCGAGGAATGGGGCTGTTGAGACGTGTTTGTGACGTAGAGCCGTAGTGCCCGGGACTCGATGCCCGGTCGGCCCTCGATAGCTGATACCGGAAGGCCGGCGAGTGGTTGAGGAACTATTTCCTGTAACGGGCTGTGCCTTGGAGCAAGTTCCATGTAGGTGTGATATGGAGGGACTCGAGGTCTGAGCTAGTCACGGACCTGTTTCACCGAGGGGCCCGCGTTTCGATGTTTTCGCGCAATCACACGCTATCCGCTTGAACTCGAAACAAACATGGGTTTTCGTCTTGTTTCGTCCATCCTCGAGCCCCAACTAACTACCTGGTCTAAATCTTGGATCTCGGCTTGCTAATATCCACTGGGGTCCACCATGGGTACGAAGATGGAGCGTCGGCGTCCATGGTGGCCTTGAAATCCGGAAGTCTCTTCTGTAAGAAGCTATCGACGCCTTCCTTGGCGTCCTTCCCGGCGAACATGTCAAAGAACAGTTTACTCTCAAGGAGATGGGCCTTCTCTGGTGACTCAGGGCCTCGGTAAATCAAATCCTTCATCACCCTCGAAGCCACCCCGCTCACGTTGGCGGCCGTCTCCTCGGCGATCTTGAGTGCGGTGGGGACAACTTCCTCCGGAGCGACGACCTCGCTAAAGAGATCATCGAATAGACGATGCGTGGCAGGGTAAACCGCCCCTGTGGTTGTGAGATGCAATGCTTTGCTGGTCCCCACCAGCCGAGGTAGGAAGAAGCTGCTGCAGGCCTCCATGTTGAAGCCTCGACGCCCAAAAACAAAACCAATCTTGGCATCGCGACTTGCGACTCGGATGTTGGCAGGAAGAGTCATGGTCATGCCCACACCCACAGCTGAGCCATTGATGGCCACAATGATGGGCTTGGTGCAGCGATATAAAGCGAGAGAGACCTGTCCGCCTGAGTCTCGGTGGGTATCGCGGGTGGGGCCGATCCCATGAGCCGAGTTGAAGTCCATGCCAGCGCAAAAGATACGGTTGGTCGGATCCGAGGAGGTCAAAACAATGGCCTTGACACGATCATCAGCCGAGATCGTGTCGAAGGCGCGGATGAGGGAGACCGCCATTTCGTCTGTAAAGCCATTACGCTCGGCTGGACGATGGAGCTTGACAATGATGACAGGGGTGACCGAGGGGGAAGACGCAGGGTGATGGGATATTTGGAGAGTTGGGAGAGAGAAGGAATTGTAAGATTCCGGGAGCGGGGAGGGCTGTGATGATGTCATGATGGGAATGGATTTATAAATTGGTGAGAGTTGGCAGGGAAGAGAAAGGAGATTTCCTAAGTCTTCTGCGACTGAGCAGCAGTTGGAGATGGGCTGGATATGAAGCAGAAGTTCAACACACGAGGAAAAAATGCTGCTGCTATCCTAAGATGTTGTTGCTGAGACGGTGAGACATACGTGGTCGGGTCTTAGGTTCTTTGGGGTTGAAGGGGGGGAGGGGGGTAAGATATCAACTTAGCCGCAGCCGAGGTTGATTCTCTACAAGTCATGATGGGCGGCTAATGGCGCCTACTGCAACTTCAAGCGTTTAAATTAGTAAGAAATGCTGGCGATGGTTTGTATCTGAAATGACGAGGAAATAGAAAAACACGTCCCTTAGAAAAGAAAGAAAAAATTTTGTGACATCTGGTTTGTGACATGACTGGATTCTTGATACGGCGACCGGAATGTAATGCTAGTCTCTAGACTGCTCTTCACTCATGACATGGAGAGTGGGTGGACTGTGGAGGTATGATACTGTGTTAATAACAGTGTATGCATATATACAAACTGTACGTGATGCCGGATGACTAATCCCGGCTTTTTCTCAAAGGTAGGGAAAAAATTCGGGGCACCGGAGTCGACCACCAACGCAGCTCCACAACGCGCAGTTCAAGCCGTTTCGACCAAAGACGCAACTCAGCGCAATCCACACAGGCAAACGGGGCACTGCAGGCAATGAGGCAGCCGCCATCTCGTCCCGACCATGGTCTATGACTGGGACGTCCACCGAAAGACATGTTACCAGCTCTACATCGACGAAGGCCGGTCCCTCGAGGACATCATGGACCACATGAAGGCCGTGTATAAGTTTACTCCCAGGTGAGTGAGTGAGTCACAACGTCGTCACACGGCCGTCGTGGCCTCACTTTGCGTATGCCCGCATTTCTATCCACCAACGACGGCCCATGGTTGTTTTTGATACGGCGCCATGGATGACCCGTGTTTGGCCACCCTTTGTTCGCTACATGTATCCGAGTCTATTGCACGATCGCTCTCAGACACGCGCACAAAATATCTAGGCATTTCCTTATATCCGTGTTTCGACTTACAAGGCCATTGTAGTAAAAGGGCATTCCAAACGCAGTTTCGCCGGTGGAACTTTCCTTCTAAGCAGAAACCAGCGTACAAGAATGACCGCCTAGTCAACCGTATCCGCGAGCTGTGGGAAAAAAACCTTCCACAGCGGGAAATGCTGCGCGTGCTTAATGACGAAGACGGTTTCGACATCAAGCCCCGGGAGCTGATGCGCGTTCGTACGCGCAACCGATGGCTTCTGCGTGTGCCAAATGGGGACAAGTCAAGGTCATTGGAACCGGGCTCGCCTGTACAAGAATCTCTCGGCCAGGCCTCTCCAACGGGGGATGGAGATTCAACTCTCTCAGTCCCAGAGGACCAGCTTGTGCCGTTGCAACCAATTGCAAATGTTCTTATAGCATCATCTGTCGACCAACAAGACGACGAGAATTTAGGCCTCTCCACAGAAAAGGACGGTAAGAAGAAGCGGAAACGAAATCGCCAACCAATTAACGCAACGGGGACACCGTGCCGTTTCCCATCAGAAACGACCATCGATCAGGCTAGGGTGATTCTGAGCCTCGAAGTTGGGGTTTACAGAGAGATTCGGTCAAGTTTCCAACGAATCTGTAACGAGGAAGGGGTAAGCAAGAAGACACTTGCCGGGGCCGACCGGTGGGATTCGGCCAAGGACCGTCTCATCCACGAGTGTCCACGACTCCAACAAGTCATCTGGGGGTCTAAAGATAACATGGAAGCCAAACAGCTGGCGTTGGACGTTATATGCACTGATGTTACGAAGAGGATGCGAACAATGGAGACCCGAATGACCCTTGCGGAAGCCAAGAACGCCCTCGGGGTCAACCCGGAGCAGTCTCGTGAAATTCGATTTGCTTTTCACCAGGTGCTGCGGGACGCTCAGTTCACATGCAAGTCAGACGCAACGCCACGAGAATGGGAGGAACTGAAGCGAAAATGGGTAGAGAAGTCAGAACTGATCAAAAACTTGGCCACGTCTGGGACGGACCTAGCGTCGAGAGAGCGAACTCGGGCGCTCGAGGTTCTTGCGAGAGATGTGATGAAGCGAATGCGTGATGACCGATCTCGAAAGTCTTCCAAGAGAAATGAGCCTCAACCCGCATCAATGCAACCACAACCAACCCAAGCTCAGGTGCAGCCGCAGCAGCCACAACAGCCGCAACATAAGGTCCCGACCAGCTCAACGCCGCCTGTCTCCGTCTATGGAGTGCATGAGAAGAGGCCTTCGAGGTCAAGTCAGGTCAACAGTTCGCCTCAGACGGAGCAAGTCGATCTTGGTGATGGTTTAGGAACGAACAACTTTGATGCCTTGTCGGAGGTGTCGCATGCTTCTCAAATGCCATTTGCGCCCTCGGCAGGAGCTATCCCGGCCCACCTACCCATGTCACTTCAGTCACAGTCGTCCAGTCTCTCAGATTCACCCAATGACCTTCCACAGCCTCACCGGGTGCTAGGATCCTCGATCCCAGCGGCCGTGCCCCTGGACTCCCAGATTGGGTCATCTCTGTTCCTGACGGCAAACAACCAGGCGGCGTTTATGGACCAGCAATATGTGCAACAGCCATATGCGGCGGCGGCTGCATCACCCAACCCGGTGTTCCATGCGGTGCAGCCTATGTCCACCGCCATTGCAGTATTCTTGAGACTGCACCCTTCTTCGACGTTTGTGACGAACATTAGCTTGTGGATCGCGACAATGACGTCGCAATCGCTACAGGAGCTGAGACATGCGGCGGTGGAGAAGTTCCCCGGAGCGCTGTGCGTGCGGGTTGAGGGAATTGTCAAGGATGGCAAGGGAGGGGAGCTCCCACTACAGATAGAGGATGACCAAGAAATGGGCGCGTATCTAGCGCACCTTCAGGGTGGCACACCGACGTTTGCGGTCCAGCTGGTCTGGAAGACGTGATGACAATGATCAAGACACAGTAGTATCCAGGAGACGTTGAGTTGTCGGGACATGATGAATTGGGATTACGTGGGTCAGGACGGGTGTACGGAGTTTTCGGTTGATACCACATGGCATGATTGGACAGAGAAAGATGCTGGGAGAGTCATATGGCCGAGGGCATGAGGGAGCGGACTTGGACTCCGTCGTTGTTTTGGAGGGGATTGCATGGGAAAGCGACTACGTGGTGGCTGAATGGGAGCGCGCGTGTAGCGTGTGTGGTTTAGGTCTCAGCTAGAAAAAGCGAGCTAATGCAAAGAAGCCAAGACAATGGGCGTGAGTGTGATTATGGGATCCCTGACGGATGCATGGCGAGAAGAGAAGAGGGGCCGAAGGCCGGAGGCAGGACGGCGACGGAGGTGGCCTCCGCTCACTAGGAGCCGATATTGTGCAAGGGGCGGAGGGGGCGGAGGGGAGGGGGCGGAGGGGCGACATCCAGAGGAGTGAGTGTGTTTTGGTTTTCGGTGGCCATGTGGGATAAGAGAAGAAGAGAGAAGCACATACGGTGGGTGGGAGCGTAGGTTTATAATGAAATATACAGAAAAAAGGACGGCGGAATGAGTGACGCCTACTACCCTGGTTCTTGCGTGCTGTGGGATGGGAGTTGCGAGCAGCACAAGTTTTACTGTAGCTGGACTATCTACGTGTGGAGCCCACTTGGGGTGTTGGAGAGACGCGACCTACATACACCGTATTCGCACATGGCGAGGATTTTGGGAGACGAAGAAGAAGAAGGAAAAGAAGGAAGAGCACAAGCAGAGGAGCACCTAGGATACATGAGCTAATTTACTTGGCCGGTCATTCGGAGGAACATGTCCAGGGAAATGAAAGGTATGTAGAGTCAGAATAAGAAGAAGACGAAGACGAAGAAGAAGCATCAGGGACCCTTGTTGCGAGTTAGGACCCTGGAGTCAGACAGAGCGGGAAACAAGAACTGAGAGGTTCCCGATGGCAGTGCCGGGGATGGCCGGGTCATGGGATGCGAGATCCATGTAACTATTGCCGGGCGTATCATGGCACACGATTCGCGAGGAGAGGGACATTGGGAACATGGGATCTCGGGCACATGCGTGGGCAATGGATGGGTGCGCAATCTGCAGACCCGGCGAGTGGCAGTGTGGGGAAAAAAAGTGCTCGGGCTTCGGGCGAGAGCGCTTGTGGGTGCTTGATTCGCGGCGCTTCAACTCCGTCCCGACAAATTTCCCTGGCCTCCAGCTTGCCATCCATTGCCGCTCGCCGCAAGCCTTAAGCCTCGAGGCCGCCCGCTTCCCGACACCGCAGCACGTCAATCAATCGCCCGCCCGCCTGCTCCCTCCCTTCCATGACCTCGCCGCCTTGATCCTCGCTGCGAATTGACTCTTTCCTCCTTCCCAATGGCGTCCCGACAGCTGTGCGCCCAGCGGACCGCTCTGAGGAGCTGCCTGCGCGCCTCGAGCGTTGCTCCTCGACTCCCCGCCGCCTTTGCTGCGCGCTCCTACGCCACTGAGATCGAGCCCGAGAAGCCCCAGAAGGCTGCCGCCGTCCGCCAGGGCAATGAGGCCAAGCTCGGCAGGTCCTTTCAGGGCCAGGTCATGGGCAGTATCGGATCTCGTTTGCGGCGAGAGCGTGAGCATCGTGCCGAGTACGAGCAATGGCGCAACATGACAGACCCCTCGCGAAACTGGATGGTGACGTTTGGTGAGTCTTGATGTCTGGGTTTTCCTTCTTCTCCATAGCTGTTTGGTCGGGCCTCTTCCTACAGGCTTATAATTGCTCTCTATGCAGTACAATGGCTTTGCCCGGCACTATGATCATGGCTAACAGGCACCAACGTTCATAGTATTCCTCTCCGGCGTTGGCATCTCATACTACCTGGGCACCTTCTGGCCCACGGAGCCCGAACCTACCTCGACCTTGCCGCTCTCCAAGGCCTCCGAACCTAAGCACAACACCAAGCTCGAGAATATGCAAGCCGCTTGGGCCGACTTTGTCAAGATTGTCGGCAAGGAAAATGTCAGCACCGCTGAGAACGATATTGAGCACCATGCCACTTCGAGCTGGTCCTCGCACTCGGCCAAGCCTGACGAGCGTTCTTTCTGCGTTGTCTACCCCAACACCACTGAGGAGGTCTCAGAGATCATGAAGGTCTGCCACAAGCGCCGTATCCCTGTTGTCGGCTACAGCGGCGGCACCAGTCTGGAGGGCCACTTCACCCCGACTCGCCAGGGCATCTCGATCGACTTCGGCCGCATGAACAAGATCATAAACCTGCACAAGGACGATCTCGACGTCGTTGTCCAGCCTGCTATGGGTTGGGAGGCCCTCAATGACCACCTCGGCCAGGAGGGTCTCTTCTTTCCCCCGACCCAGGCCCCGGTGCCATGATTGGCGGCATGATCGGCACCGGATGCAGCGGTACCAACGCTTACCGATACGGTACTATGCGTGAGTGGGTTCTCAGCTTGACTGTTGTCATGGCTGATGGCACCGTCATCAAGACCCGACAGCGTCCCCGTAAGAGCTCCGCTGGCTACGACCTCACTAAGCTCTTCATCGGATCCGAGGGCACCCTCGGTCTCGTCACTGAGGCCACCCTCAAGGTCACTGTCAAGCCTGCCTCCACCAGTGTTGCTGTTGCCACCTTCCCTACGATCCGTGATGCCGCCAACTGCGTTGCCAAGGTAGTTGGCCAGGGTATCCCTGTTGCTGCAGTCGAGATTCTCGACGACAACCAGATGAAGTGCATCAACCAGGCGGGCATGACCAGCCGTGCCTGGAGCGAGGCACCCACCATCTTCTTCAAGTTCGCCGGCACTCCCGCAGGCGTGAAGGAGCAGGTCTCACAAGTTCAGGGCTTTGCCAAGGAGGCCCGAAGCCAGTCCTTTGAGTTCGCCAAGAACCAGGACGAGCAGGATGAGCTGTGGAGCGCTCGCAAGGAAGCCTCTGGAGTACCATGGCTGTCAAGAAGCCTGGCGATCGTGTCTGGACCGGTGACGTGGCCGTACCCATGAGCCGCCTGCCCGACTTGATCGAGGAGACTAAGGAGGATATGGCCAAGAGCGGACTGTTCGCTTCCATTGTTGGCCATGTCGGTGATGGCAACTTCCACAGTGAGTATTGATGCTTTGATCTCTTTAACTGGGCATGACCATTAACCAAACTCGTAGCTATCCTCCTCTACAACGAGGCTCAGCGACACAAGGCCGAGACAGTGGTGCACCGCATGGTGAAGAAGGCTGTCGAGATGGAGGGTACCGTCACTGTAAGCTCCCTTTCCCTACCCTCTACCACATCATCTGTTGCGCTTTGAAACTAACCCCATTCCTCCAACTAGGGCGAGCACGGTGTCGGTCTCGTCAAGCGAGACTACCTGCCTCACGAGCTTGGCCAGACTACCGTCGATGCCATGCGACAGATCAAGAAGGCCTTTGACCCCTTGTGCCTCCTCAACTGTGATAAGGTGGTGCGTATGCAGAAGCCCAAGAAGGGCGAGGTCGACGAGTGGTAGAGCGTGCATTCCGAAAAAGAATATATATATATATATATAAATGGAAATGGATGGAATAATCGGGCTCCTGAGCTGTTATCAAGAGGGGGGGCAACAGGGAACAGGGAGTTTGCGGTGTTGGTCCAGGGACCACTGTCTCCACCCATGTATGATGAGAAGGATAGAGGGCAGAGAGGGTCATAAAAAGGATACCTACCTCTCCACTGGAACTGGGTTTGTGGATTGTTACTTGAGTCAAACTTATGTTTATGAACATCAAATCAAAACTCTTACTCGAAACTAAGTATTACTGCTTGGTGCAAGGTGACTCAACGACATTTAGTTCTGCCTCTGTGCTCTAGAAGAAACCCGGGCGTCAAGACTCTACTGTCTATACTCAGTATGAAAACTCCCCCAAAAGAATTGAAGAAAAAAAAAGAAGAAAAAAAAAAAAAAGAGAGAAGAAAGAGAATTTCTTCATTCGGTGTGTTCAAATGCCCTGATTCTTCAATGTGTCTCCCTGATCCCATAAAACGCCTGTTGCAAGCAATACAGCGAACCTCTCCGAAACCACCCTGCGAAATCTAAAACACAGTCACGGTATTGACGTGCCCATTCTTGAGGACTTCAAATACCATTCCAGGAAACCCATACAGTGTTGTTGTCGAATCCCCATTCGTCTCAGCTCTCCTGGCGCCGCTCTCCTCCCATCCTCCGAGAAATTCACAGCTGCTGCCGGGGCTGTCTCCCCATCCGCGGTTGAGGACCATGCCACGCTGCCGCGGCTGGCTCTCGCTGCGGGGGAAGACGGACGACCAAGTCTCGTTCATGCGATCTTCGATTTGGGGGAACTTCGTTTCTGAAGCGACGGGGTTAGAGCCGTCGCTAGAAGGATCTAGGTACGCAATTTCCCAGCGGCAGCGGCGGTGACGGTTGAATTCGTATGAGCCGGGGATGTTGCCGTGCAGGACTAATTTTGTTGCAACAAGGCGATCGGGGGAATGCGACTTGATGCCATTCTCTGCTCCGTTCTCGGCGCCTCGGGTGCCTGGGGGTAGTTGCGAAGGAGGAACTCGAGTCGACACGAGGACATCGAAGCCGAGGTAAAAGTAGTTATAAAAGCATTCGCCCGTGGCGGCGGTCCCGATTTGATCGTCAATGGCCTCCTCGTCCTCCGAAGCATCAGATGCCGTGTTCATAGATGACTGATCCGTATCCGTAAGGTCTTCAGGCCGGCCGAGATCTGTGGGATTTGGGCGCGAACGGGTATTGCTAGTAGTTCGCATCTTGTGGATGACCATTTTCTGGTCATTCTTGCGATAGATGGCATTGGGGGACCCAATTCCATAAGCAATTCTTGGGGAGTGGTTTCACCCAGGTTAATCCAGAAGTAATTGCTGGTCCACTTGCGGAAGAGTTGAACTTTTCCACCGCCGTGTAATCGAATGAGGGAGATCTCATCGGGGTAGACCTCTTTGCCCCGCGGCAAAACCGTGGTCGACTTGATGCTGGGTAGGATTTCGGACCAGAGATTTGGTCGAGCTTCGGCCCAAGAATCGCCACTAAATACGGCCATCGAGGTGGCCACTTGACTTGTAGCAGATGCAAATATGGAAACTACATCTTTATCTGGATCGCATGCTGAGGGCGGCAAAGAGAAGTTGAATGCAACTCCTGGGTAAGAGAGGACATAGATGCCGTTCTCCTGACCTGCCGACGGCGGAATGAACTCTCCTCCATAAGTTGGACCGAGAAGTCGATGGTAAATGTGTCTAAATGTTGGGCCGCTCGTAGAGTCCCCTGGGACTGGCGATGCAGGAGCAGACGTGCCATTTACAGGTTTGAGGAGGTCGCGGTCTTTGAACGTGATGTGATTCTTGGTGAAGTCGGTAACTTCGATTAGGCGCAACCTTTGCTCCGGCCCATCGAAGCGGAGGCGGATACCGTTTGCGGGAAGCTCTATCCCGACGGGGTCGGTGACTGGTCGGTCGGGAGAATAGAGTAGCTCGAGTTTGGGGAAACGCTGAGGCTCGGCCTTGAGCCGGGTCAAGACGTCATGGAGAGAGGCACCGAGGACTGTGAGGGGACAAGAGTATGTCAGAGAGCGCGGCCTATGATGAGAAGTACAAAGGGGTCTTTACTGAGGAAACCCAACGCCCGGCCGGGATGCAGTTGCGCGCTGAATAGCGACATGATGGTTGGCCCGCTGCAGCTATCGCAATGCTACCACGGAGCTGTCGATGGCGGGGTAGAGCGGCACCTGCACAGGCGCAGCGCTCGTTGGGCTTGATGAGTGGCGAGGGATTTTGTGAGCGTGAAAAGCATGAAATGGTGACAGTATCTCTCGAGAGGAGAGCAAGTTCAGCAAAAGGTTCTACCGGGACGTCTGGTCAAGGTCACGGGTGAGTCGTGTCTTGAGGCCAGTCGCAGGGAGACAGCCCATGTGATGCGTGCCATGATGCGGGACCGGGCCGGGCGGGCAGGGTGAGGGGTGACTTCACCGAGATGACGTAAGTTGCGGTTGCTGGCTTCACCGAGCTCACCTTACCATAGTAACATGTGACTGACTGAGGTAGCGATGGATCGCTGGTCTCGACGATCCGGCCAGCACATGGATAGCGGAAAGACATGTCTCAAAGAGCAAAGTGTGGGCTGATTATTTATTTGTCTTGACGAGAGGCCACATACTTTGCGGCACGTCGCAGCTGCCTCCCCGTGACTTGCGCCCTAGACAGTGGCTGTCGAGCACGATGGATAAGCTAAGGACGCCGTGAGCACATCCATTGAGATGAGACGTGATGCATGTCAGCTACCGCACCTTTGTTCACAAAGGATTACGGGCACTATTCGTGATTGAGAGAGGCATTTACGCCTGGCGAAATCGCAAGCTGAAAAAGCAACCATAGGAGAAGAGCCCATTTCGACTATCTAAACGAAATTGATTGCCTTCTTCGCTCAGCCCAAGGCCTGACTCGGGGCTATCACCAAGCCGTAAGCCTCGGCACCAAAACTGGTGTGGAGCTGTGGCCGAGCTTGGTGCGCCCCCCCTGGGCAGGCAAGCTCTGGACGGCTTCCTGTCTAAACCTCAGTAGGCGTTGGGCGCTGTGAATGGACCCTGTCCGCCCCAGCAATTAGCGTTCATGCAGCTGGGCTTGCAGGGGCTTGCACGCGGCGCAACCCCTGAAGGCCCCGCTGAGTTCAGTGCTGATGCCCCATTTTCCCCGTCAAACCTCCACCCGGCAGCCCAAAAGGTCCATGTTCGCATCTGGCAAGCTCTGCCAACAAGCCCATACAGCTTCTTCCCCTTCAATGCCCTCAGGCTCAAGCAATGCACTACTTCTCCACTGTTCTAATAAGCATGCTCGTGCACTCAATTTGTGTGCGAGAGTAAAAGTACTGAGTACAAGTTCCACATGTGCCGAGGAAGTCGCTCATCTGCTCTAATAGAACGATTGGCTGAATACAGTGGCAGTAGGAGCAAAAATCTAACACCTGATAAATGAATGTACCCTCTTAGGAAGCGTTTCATTGGATACCTACCTACCTACCTAGGTAGGTAGGTAGCACCCTTTCTTGGTGCGCAGCTGGTGCCTTCGTACATTGAGAGGATGAACTCTTCATTTCATCGCCATTCAGGTCGACTTAGTAACCTTTCTTTTTGCTTGTCCATCGCCACATCACGATCGAGCCCCCCCTCCTAAATCCCACTCACATCCCCTGTAACTTTCAGCGGGTTCAACGTTTGATATAACTTCAGTGTCCCAGATCGCCTGATTACACGCGTACTTGGAGATTGTTCGCAGGCAGAGCTCGCCTCCTCACTCTAGTTCATCACAATGGCCCCCCAGCCGCTTTCGCTGACTATCCCGAGCCCAAGGAGGGCCCTGATGTCAAGTATAAGGCCAAAGTTGAAAACAATCCCGTCTTTCGAGGCCTCCCTCTCGTTCTTGGTGCTAGCATGTGCGTCGTCCTCTGGCTCTTGAGCGGAGCTTGTTGCTGATTACTGACCACACCCAGCATCTCCAAACTCGATTTTCTTCAGCAGCACTTTTGGGATAATGCTGGATTCGGCACCCTCAAAGATATTCCGGATATCGATGATATCCCCTACAGATTCCATGTATGGCCTTTCCCACTCTTCCGGTCGACTTCACTCGCGGGCCGCTGCATGATGCTAATTTGAAATAGCCCACTGTAACTCCTTTGGGCAATACGTCGCCCATGCTCCAATTTGACGAAGAACTTCTTCAGGCGCAGCATGTCAAATCAGAGACTCGCTACTATACAGCAAATGATTATCATGAGATGTACAAGTCAGGCAAGGTGACGCCGACCCACGTTGCCGAAGCCCTCCTGGCCGTTACTAACCCCAATGCGCCATCTCCTGGCCTGTATCGTGATGCATGGGTTGACTCTCATGGTAAAGACGATCTTGTACTCGAAGCGGCCAAGGCGTCGACAGAGCGGTGGGCAGAAGGAAAGCCACTGGGAATCCTTGATGGCGTTCCTATTGGTGTCAAGGACGACACTTCAGTCAAGGGCTATTCAAACCACAACGGAATGAAGTACAACCCGTCGGTCCCTTTCTTCAAAGTGCAGGAAGAGTCTGCTTGGCCAGTGAAGAAACTCCAGGAAGCAGGCGCAGTTATTATTGGCAAAAATGCGATGCACGAGCTTGGCTCAGGTACGTTCCCTAAAGTCCTTTTTGAAGTGCTCGTTTGATCTGACCTTGGTCTTGCTGTAGATACTAGTGGTTGTAACGTGCGTATTATTCAACCCCTCCCAGTGAAATATTACTGATAAGACATGTTATAGGTTATTCAAGGTACCCCGACTAACTTCCACAACAAGTCTTACTATCCCGGTGGTTCTTCATCGGGTGCAGCTTCTTCTCTCTCCGCAGGCGTGGTCCCCATTTGCGTCGGCAGCGATGCTGGCGGTAGCGCGAGAATCCCAGCTGCTTTTAATGGTGTCTATGGTCTCAAGACAAGTCACCACCGCACTGGCTACATGAATAACACCATGTGTGTGACGACACCTTTGGCCGCCTCTGTTGCCGACCTCACCATTGCCTATCGTGTCATGTCACAACCTGACGCCAACTGCCCCATCCAGGGTCGCTTCGCTCTGTCTATCCCGCCTGAGCCTTCGGCCAAGAAGGTCATGGGTATCTATCGTGACTGGTGGAATCAAGCTGACTCACGCGTCACTGAAGTGTGCGAGAAGGCCGTTGACTACTTTGCCAACAAGTGTGGTTATGATATTGTCGATATTTCTATCCCGTACGTCCCGGAGGCTCAGCTAGCTCATAGCGCTATCTGCATCACCGAGATGGCCGAGGCTGCCCGCCGACGAGCGCCTGACTGGCTTTCTCTGGTTGGATCTGCCAACAAAGTTGTCTTGTCAGTAGGAAAAAAGACACCGGCAGCGGACTTCCTCCGTTACAACGGTCTCCGAGAACTCGTGATGCGCCATCTGGCCTTCCTCTTCCAAAAGTACCCTGGCCTGCTCATCATGACACCCACATCGCCCATGATTGGCTGGCCTGTTGTGCCTGGGGATGAGAAGTACGGTATGAGTGACACGAATAAGACCATTAGCAATATGAGGTTCATTTTCCTGGCCAACATGGCGGGCACTCCTGCACTGTCAGCGCCGGTTGGGTACGTCGATCCTGAGCAGGGCGAGGGCAAGCTGCCAATTGGTTTGATGGCAACGGGAGAGTGGGGAAGTGAAGAGCAGCTCCTATCCTGGGCTCGCGAGGCTGAGGACTATCTGAATAACGTGGTTGAAGGAGGTCGACGCCGACCCAGTGATTGGCTCGATGTCAAGTCTGTAGTGGAGGCGAAGAAGGAGACTGATGCTTAGAAAGCATTGGCGAGACTGCGAAAGTGTTCGTCCATCCTAGGCCTTGATTTGAGTACGGCGATGTCATTTATTTCATATTTGACTGTTCTTATTTCGAAGACGTGTTCATTATTCTTCATCAATACCGGTACAATGAATCCCAGTGCTGAGGCACTAGTAATGAGGTTTGCAAGTGATCCAATCTGTCACCTGTCATACCCATCCTTAAAATTCAAGCTTACTTGAGGAACTTGGAGGCAATGCTAGCCAGGCCACCATCCTGCTTGTCGGCCTGGTTCTTGAAGTACATCTTCATTGCAACCTCTGCGGCCTTCTGAACGACGGCATCCTTGCTAGTGCCGGAGGATACCTTGTCATTGGAAGACTTCGAGTCGAAGAGCTATAAAAGTATCATGTAAGCGTTTTGTTCGCGAGGGATTTTTGTTTGATGTTACTAACCTTACTGGCCTCGGACATGGCCAGGCCCAGGAAGGCACTCTGATTATTGCTTCCCTTGGACTCGCCGTGGTTGAACATCTTCAGGGCCTGCATGGCAGCAGCGGAGCCCAAGCTGTTCTCGTCGTGATCATTTTCCTCGTCGTTGTAGGTTTTCTTGTGCTGCTTCACGTAATCTTGGTTTGGTATCAATACGGAGTTCTGAAAAGTCAACTGGCCTGTGATAGGCAGGCGGTTGGCTTCGGGAAGAAAAGAGACGCACACTCCTCATCGACATCCTCATCACGGAGCTTGTCCTGCTTCTGACTGACAGACTGGAGGATGCTACCAAAAAGTCCTTGTCGCCAGAGGAGCCGGCATGCTTGCTGGCTTCCTCCGAGGCGTTGTTGAAGTCGAGGTCACCGAGGAAGCTGGCCAAGCCACCAGCGGGCTCTGGAATCAGCGTTAGGGAGCGGAATATCCCGGCAAATGCTAATACGCGGGATGATAATGTGACTAACTGTTGGCGCCGGGAGGAGGATAGTAGTCGTCCTGACGCTGTTGGTGATGTTGCTCCTGCTGGTATCGGTGTTCCTCGCCCTGACGGTCGTCTAAGAAGAATGCAAACTCGTCAGCCGGGGGGATGTTGCGGGGTTAACAACGAAACCAAGCACTCTCAGTAGGTATTATTTGACG
Organism: Aquanectria penicillioides; assembly: GCA_003415625.1. Lineage (NCBI taxonomy): Eukaryota > Fungi > Ascomycota > Sordariomycetes > Hypocreales > Nectriaceae > Aquanectria > Aquanectria penicillioides. The sequence continues at coordinate 5,110,423 of PYIU01000003.1, forward strand.
TTGGTGATGAGTTGATTGATGGGAGGTGCACATTTGTTCATTCCTAAACCTAGATGCTAGATGATGGGCACCATCTCTCATAGCGGGGTAAAGGGGATTGCTGGGGGAGCTTGGGCGAGGGGCAAGTGAGTGGGGAGGGACGCTTACCGCGGCGGTCCGTATCGTTGTCATCGTCGAGGATGTCCTTGGCTTTGTTGAATAGCTTTTCCATGATGGCGGGTCAGTTAAGAAGGCAGGGGGAAAGGGCGTGAAAATGAATAGATCAATTATTGATGTCGATGAGGATGCGGTTGTAGATGTGCAGTGGAAGGAGGAGAGGAGCTTGGGAGGGGAGAGTTGGAGGGGAGAGTTAGAGGGGCTGCTACTAATAATAAAGGGACTGCCCAATTCAAGCACTGCCTGCCTACGTTGCACGTATGATGGCCGAATGGGCTGCCGCCGCCACTGCGTCCAGTGCCTTGAACACCAACAAGACGGGACGGCAATGGCATGAAAGTAAGAAGCTGCCCCACGGCGAACTGCGAGGGAGCTAATTGCGGGAGCGCATGGGCGTACGGATGTACCACGGGGATGCGCCACGGGGATGCGATGCTTGCAGCTGGGAATCGACCGAGATGCGCTGTGAGCCTATGACGTGGATCTACCAGCAGGCCGGTCCAATCTATGCCATTATTTACTAGCTCTCTCTGCAGGCTAGCTCCCGGTCCCGTACGTGAGTGAGTACTGTACTATGTACAGTAAGTACCCTAATTAGCTCTCTTTCGTCCGCTCTTGAGTCTTGTTGGCCTCCTCCATGGGTACTCTGTAGTGGCTTGGAACAGCAACTGGGGACATGCAGCTGCGAAACAAACTTGGGACGCGTCATGATGCGTGCATGGTGAGAGAGCCTCGAGGATGAGGACCTGGTGGGAGGTACAGCAAGAATCACACACGCAACTCGGCTCATGTGCACGCTACAAGAAACGACGAGTTCCAACGGGGCCCTGACAATGAATGCTTCACTAGTCCGTACGTCGTGCGCAGCTGAGGCCAGCCAGCCAGCCAGCCAGCTCAGCGGGTCCGCTCCCCCACCCATCATGGCCTGGGCAGCTGAACCGGGTCCTTAGCTGGATCTGTCAAGCCCTGCATATGCTGGGTGTCAAATAGGCACCCATATGGCATATCACGTACCGGTATCTTGATGTGCATCGGTGGGGACCTTACCAAGGTGCTTGGAAAACCCGTCGTCCAGGAGCTTGTCAAGATCGGCCTCGACCATTTCAGCCGTACACAAGCGCAAGCTCAAGCCCTGGCTCAAGCATAAATCTGCAATGCATCCATCATCCAGCTATGGTTGCGTAGCAGGCCCGTCACCAGCTTCAAGATGCTTCAAGTTGGGGCTGGACTCGTGAAGCGACCGTGGTAAAACCAGGACCAACGCCCCGGTCCAACTGAGAACAGTCCCAGCTCTACGGAACCTCGCCCAGTTTTGCCGAGCACTACATGCACTGCCGGCCGAGCATTCCCGTGCTGGCAGCTCCCGGTTTGCAGTTGAGCCTTGTGGTGCCGCAATGATTGCGTCATCTGTCGCTGGATTTCGCCGTGGACGCAATTAACGGATTTCTGCCAGTTATGTTGATGCCTGAGTTGTCTCAGGTGGTTCAGATGCGTCAATTCATGTGCGCTGCTGACGCATCTTACTGTTGAGCTCAAGTCCAAACACATCCCCCTTCTCTCGTCATCGTATCCCTAGGTATCATGGTACAACTTTCTGATGACCCCGAATATAAAAAAACCAGCGTAAATCACACCTGGCAGAAACAAAGAGAATAAGAGGAAGAAGGAAAAAAAAAAACCTCCAAATAAAACGCACAAACACACCCTAAAAGAAGAACGCACAAATCATCCATTGAGCCGTCAGAAGTATAATGGATTAGTTGTTCGCGTGCCGAAGGAGGTTGCAAAATCATCCCAACTCCGTCAAATAAAGAAGACAATCACCCCTTACCGGGGCTAAGTCATTTTACTCCATCCCCCCCCCCCCCCCCCCCCAGATTCTCTTATTGCTCTCTTGCAACGCCAATCCATGGCTCTGGGGACACGACTTACACATGATTCAACGCAGAGTCTAGGTTAAGCTATACCGTGCTCGGGCCCTGGGTCCGCTGTGCAGCGTTATTGCTTGCATTGTTCTTCTTCTTCTCCTTCTTCGCCCATCGCAATCCACAGGCATTGCATAGAGTCTTGGGTCCGCTGGGACCTTTTCTCCATTCTGGCGAGTCAAGAGTTCCTATCCATGGTGAGCACTCATATGCCCAAACCGGACGAGAACACGAGTAAACCTACCACAATCCGTGCACACGTATTCTTCTGATGTCTTGAGCTTCTTCTTCTTTTCTCCGGTTCGAGGATCTCGGTCCATGGGGATGGCGATTCCCGCATCTCCTTTAATCAGTGTCGGGCTCGCGTTTCCCGTCGTGATGCCTCGACTTCGCTCCCCTTCTATGTAGCGCAGTCCCGTGAGCATCTCAATCGTATCCGCATGCGATGAACCCTCATAGCGTGCCATTTTATCCCGTAATGAATCTGGGCGGTTCCCAGCGACCGCACCCTCGAGGTTCTCTCGCGTGAGAAGCGCGTTTCGATCGGCCGCTGACATTTGAGGATTTCCAACCACGGTACGGTTAGTCGCACCCGAGGAACCCCCAGTGCTCTCGGATGGGGTAATGTCAGATCGACCCTCCTGGCTCTGCATCCACTGCCTCTGTGCCTCATCGGCATCTGCCTCCTCCTCTCGGCGAAGCTCCGCAATTCGTCGTTTTAATCTTTCGTTTTCAATCTTGTGTTCAAGAAAGGAGTCGAGGAGAGCGGCATTCTTGGTTGGGTACGGGCGTGACATGATGAAAACAGCTTGACAGAATGGCGACTGGTTGTTAGGGTTGGGCGCAAATTTAGCGCTTGCAATGTGAGCATGGCCGACGGTCTCAAAAATGGTATACTCGCCATCGCTCTTCTTGAACCGGTAAAACATGCGCAGAGGGTGGCCCGAGGCAATCGACTCGTTCAGCTCGGAGACGAAGACACCCTGGTCGTCTGGGTGGATGAGGTCTTTGAGAAACTTGTCCTGGATTTCTTCGGTGGAATATCCTGTAACGTTGGCGATGCTAGGTGACGCATATTTGATGCGTCCATGAGCGTCGAGGATCTGGAGGAAGTCCTTGAGCTCTTCGACCACTTTAGCAGGCCAGTTTCTCCGTTTAGTGAACTCGGTGAGTGTGCTGTTGCTTGACAAGCTGACTTGGCCAAAGGAGCTGGGGGGGAGGGCCCCGCACCAGGGACATTGTTGTCAGCGGTGTTGAATTGATTCTCAGCCCTCGCGATTGATTCTTCGGTGGCGGCGCCAGCATCGGGCCCATTGAAGTCAGCACCGAGGGCAGAGTCGTCGGCGGGATTCATGGTCATGTGTACGTCGACATCAGTCAGATTGCCGAGCATGGTGTTATCGAGGAGAGCCATGTAGTCCGGTGTATCTTGCCCTTGGGCGGCCATCTGTGGAGAGTTAGCAGCTGCGGAAGGCGGCGGGAGGCGGCCATGGTCGCGTCGGATGAGAGGGTTTGGGTGGGGGAAAGGAAATGGTGAGAGTGACCTGGCCAGATGTCATGTCATCGAGAGCAGAGAGGTCGAAGTTGGTGAAGCCGAACAGGTTGGTTGGAGGGGGAGGGAAGGTGGAGGTGGTCCGTGGGACATGGTTACGGCGCCTTCATGTGGCAATCTAGTGATTGCATTGGCCAGAGGTAACGGAGCGGGCTGTGGGCGGGCGACTTTGGTTGGAGAGGCCAGGCCACTGCGCAACGCACGACGGGAGCGGTCGACTCAAAAACAGTCAGTGCTGCGACAACAAGACCAAGACCAGAGATGGAACAAGCGCATGCCCGGCGGGAGGTACACGATGGCCACACAGCAGACTGGGAAGCTTCGAGAATAAAACGGCGTCGTCGCAGGCACTAGGCTGATTCAAGGGACCAAATGCCGAGAGGTGCGGTCAAAGGCCCAAGGAGAAGCAGTGGGAGGAGCACCGGCCCGAGACGCGAGGTATGTAAGGAAGAGAGATGGATAGCGGTAGGAGAGAAAGGGAGGAGAAAAGGAGCTAGCTTCTTCGACTGGGCTGACCAACAAAAAAGGAAAACGAGAGAGGAGAGACAGGAGGAATGGGAGAGCAGCGAGGAGACACGGGATGCCACCGAACGGCTCAGGCTCTAGCTATGGATTGCACACTGGTCCAGAGCACTATAGAGACAAGAGTACCACAGGATTGATGGGATGGATGACACGACATCGGCGCAGTCGCCGGAACAGCACAACAAACAGCACCGCATGACATGGCCCAAGGAATACGCATGGAACGAGAAGACGGACGGGCTACACGGTTGACTGGCCAGGCCCTATTTTCAGTAGCTGGTATTTCCCACGAGGCCTGGGCATCTGCTATTTTAGTCGAGGATGAACCCTTTCGAATTCTTGTGGCTTAGCAATCGACAATCAATGATGAACACCCCCCAATTTCCTAAAACCAAGTACTTTTTAGTGGGGAGGGGGAAGGGGTGGGATGGTTGTCTTGGACGGGAATTGCGATAGTGGCTTACATGGGAAAAAGGCAAACTTGATACTGGTGGCTACTAAAGGCTACTCCAAGAATAGGTGGTTGGCATGCCTACAGGAGGCGGATGTCAAGCGGAAGGTACCCCCTGTCTCACCCGGAGGTGGACCCGCACACACGTGATGTTAGAAAACGGGGCATAGGGGTAGTCGAGTAAATCATATTAAATGCATATCTACAGCTTTTAGAAGAATATACATAAGGATTACTATAAAAGAGTTAAATATATCTTCAATATTAAATAAATCTTTGATTAATTGTGAATTAACTTATGATTCATTAAATCTTTTTTATACATAAAACTTAATAGATTTATATTTATAAGTAATTTCTTTAAAACTACTTTATCATCTTACCTTTGAAATATATTGTATAGCTCTTTTAAAATAATATCTATCTACTATATCTTTCTAGCAGATAATCATACTTAATAGAGATGGGGCATATTCCCAGTGAGATGTGGGGCAGGCAACCAGTAAGGTCACATTTTGGTGGGTCAACCTCCGGGTGAGGCCAGGGGGGGGGGGACCCTCCGCTTGATTGTATAGGTACTCTACCTACAGGTCCCATCCCCGGAGGGAATCTCCCGGTAAAGCAGGTTTTCCCACTATTAAATACAAGCAAGCCATAGCCACATTCCCATTTCAGAAATTGGATAAACTGGGTCTGAGTCTGGGTCTGGAGCTTCCAGGGACATGTGTTTAAGTGGCTCGACGTCTGGATTCATCCCGCGTGCCCGTTTCACGGCGCTGGGTGTGAGCGAATACCTTGGTAGTGGATAACTCAGGTTCTAAACCTGACATGGTTGTGTCTCTCTGGGGCAAATGCGGATGACCTACGCCCAGACACGCCTAGAGTGTCACGAAGCTGCATCAGACTGATTATGAGAGGATGAGAGGGCCTGGACCTTCTTTCTGGCGCGGCGCGCGAGACGGTAGGCAGTTGAGATGTCACAAAAGCCAATTTTTGTTACTCTGTGCTTCGCCGTGCGTCACCTTCTGGCGTCGAGTTGCATGTAAGCATCCCTCCCTCATCTTGCGGGCTGGGGGGCTGGAATTGACAGACAGAAACAAACCTGCCACGGCCAAAGGACCCGTCTTCGGAAGGGGTTGCGGTGGCGGTGGCGGTGACAGAATTTCTGAATGAAGCCCTGGGTAACTTGATTGGGTGATGCAACGGCAGGACCCTACGTAGCTAGGCGAGCGGGTGGCGTCTAATGCTGCTTTTCAGGGTCCTGTGATTCCCTCTGTGATCGAAGCTGTTGGCCAGGCCCTTCCCCCTTTTCCCCTGTCGCGAGAACACCCTTCCTGCATAGTACGAGAGAGGTATACGGAGTACTATGGATGCTGTTGAACCGTTTCCTAAAGTTCACGCTTGGGATGTCGTCATTATGACGACTGAAGATGACCAAGATTTGGCTAATGGTATTTAGGTACCTACCTAGGCAATCGACATTATAACCCATGTCCCATGTCTCATGGCAACGTGGTATGAGGGACCCCCAGCAGCTAGATTTTTGTATCTGGGATCCGAGGAGCAAATCTGTGACACAAAATAAAAAAATTAAATAAAAAAAACACAAAATTTAGCCGTTGATCATTGATGAGCTCGAGATGAATTCTGAGACAATGATGCTGACAATATTGAACCCCGCTGGAGGACAGGGAAGAAGCAACGGCCCGCCGAAACCACGGCTAAATTAAGCTCACGTGAAGACGCATCCTGGCCTCTCAAAACCCAAACGCGTCCTGCTCCCTCAGTCGCGTCACTGGGCTTGTCGCTGCCTGGCTTGATCCAAATCCACACCAGCTGAGCGCAAGTCTTTGAGCTTGAAATTGCCCTTCTCACCCACTCCGTGGTTCATGTGATGAATAGTTTTGCAAATTCAAGAACATCCCATGCAGTAGCTGCCCACCATGTCGAGAATCGACAAACTGTCCATCTCGGGCGTTCGCTCCTTTAGCCCTGCCGTCCGCGAAGCCATTCAGTTCAACACCCCACTGACACTTATTGTTGGTTACAACGGCTCTGGCAAGACTACCATCATCGAGTGTCTCAAGTATGCCACCACCGGCGAGCTGCCCCCCAACAGTAAGGGCGGCGCATTCATCCATGATCCTAAGGTAGGCCCCTTTCTCAGCGCGGCCGGTACAGTTTCGTCTAACACTCCAGAGCTTTGTGGCGAGAAAGAGGTCATGGCCCAAGTAAAGTTGCAATTTCGATCGATAAATGACCGCCAACATGTTGCAACCCGAAGCATGCAGCTCACCGTTAAGAAAACAACTCGATCCCAAAAGACGTTGGACTGCTCCCTTGTGGTTGTGAACAACGGCGAACGCACCACCACTTCAACGAGACAAGCTCAGCTCGATGAGATGATCCCCGAACGATTGGGCGTTTCTCCTGCGATTCTCGATGCCGTGATATTCTGTCATCAAGATGAATCCCTCTGGCCCCTGAGCGAACCATCGGCCTTGAAGAAACGCTTTGACGAAATCTTCGAGGCTATGAAGTACACCAAGGCCATCGACAACCTCAAGGTCCTTCGGAAAAAGCAAGTTGAGCAGCTGGGCAAGCTTCAGAACGACGAGGCACACAACAAGGTCGATAAGGACAGAGGCGAACGGGCAGAAAAGAGGATGAAGGCACTTCAGTCTGAAATTGAGGCTTCCCGCGACACATGCGAGAGCATTAGTGCGGAGATGGAAGAAACTCAAGACAGGATCAAAGGTATCCGCGAGACAGCAAACACTCACCTCGAAATTGTCCATAATCTCAACAACAAACGAGAACAGCTCGATTATCGGCAGGATGCCGTTAAGGAGCTCAAAATGACTATTGACGAGCTTCACGAGGATGACGCATCCTTAGAGAGCGACTTGGCTCACTACGAAGACCGGATGCGTCATCTCCAAGACGAGGCAGACAATAACAAAACCCAGTATAACGAACTACAAAATGAATTAAGCCAGTCAAGAAAGGATCTTTCAATAAAACTCGCCGAACAGGGAAAACATCAGTCCGATAAGGATAAGTACGAGCGTCAGCTCAAAATGCGCATGGAGGTTATCCAGGAGGCAGCCCAAACATACAACTTCTCGGGGTTCGACGGTGACTTGACTGATCAACATGTCAAATCATTTAGCGACAGGTTGCAAAAGCTCCTAAATGAAAAGAAACGAGATCTTGAACGAGTGCACAAAGAAAACTCGGCCGAGTTGGACAGTGCCACTAGCGTCATTACCGATTTGGAGGGTCGGAAAGCTGCGCGGACACAAGATCGGGTTTCGGCCAAGCAGCGCCTCAACGCGATAGAGAAGCGTACTAGCGTGCTCCAGAACGAGTCCGGAATGATTGATGTGGATGAAGGCGCAAAGGCCATTCTCGATGGGCAATTAGAGGACCTTGAAACTAGGTTTCAGAGCTCACAGAAAACCTTCGAGGCATCAGATTGGGACCGCCAACTGTCTCATGAAAACGATAAGCTTCATCAACTCGAGAGCGAGAATGAAAAGCTCGGCCGAGAACTCATCGAATGCACTCGCCTTGCTTCCGACCGTGCTCAGCTAGACTTGAGAAAGAAAGAGTTGACAGATCGGAAGAGAAGACTCGACACCCTTACGAATACCTGGAAAGCAAAGCTAGATAAAGTACTCAGCAGTGAATGGGAACCGGAAACACTGGATGCCAAGTTCCATTCCGTTCTCAAAGAACAGAGCAAAGTTGTTGTCGAAGCCCAGAAACGACGCGATCAAACAAGGCAAAAGCAGCAGAGGGTTGAATTCAGGCTGCGAAATGCCAAGGAATCACTAGAAAAGAATACAAAAGAAGCTGCCGGCTGTCAGAAGCAGGTCATCGATGCACTTCAAACGGTCAGAGACAATGCAATTATTGAAGATTATCCTGAGGAGGTCGCCTCGGTGGAGCAGCAGGTCGAGGACTTGAGGAATGAACTAAGCCTTTTCGATGCCTTAGTGGACTATTACAACAAATGCAAGCGCATGTTAGAGTCGAAGAAAAAATGTCTTCTCTGCGAGCGGCACTTTGACGATAACCAGGCTGCAAGTTTGGACCGCCTTGGTAAGAAGATTGAAAAGAATCTCGACCCGAAGGGCAAGGTTGATGTCGAAAAGGACCTGAAGGAATCTATGGGAACCTTGGAGAAGCTACGTTCTGTTCGTTCTACGTATGACACTCATGAACGGTTGTCTGCGAAGCTTCCATCGCTTCGAGACGAGTGCAAAACCGCTGAGAGTGAATATGACACAATCGAACGGCAACTGGAGGAGCAAAGTTCGATAGTTTCGGCTGAGGAGGAGAAACTGAAAGATATGGAAGACATGTCCAAGACTGTGATGACCATTGGCCAAACCGTCAAGGACATTGCCGACTCAGAAGCTCAAGTCGATCGCATCATGTCCCAACAAATGTCGAGCGGCGCCACTCGTAGCCCCGATGAAATCCACGAGCTTCAGGCTAGCATCTCTGAACAGATGCGAGGTCTCAAGAGTCGTATTTCCAAGCTGACCAACGATAGACAGCGCACCAAAGATCAATTGAATGCGCTTGAATTGGAGAAGAGTGAGCTTAGAAACAAAATTAGTCGAGCAACGGGACAGTTGGATAAGAAGAAGGATATTCAAAACCAGATCCAAGCACTCAAGGAGGAGCAGTCGCATCAGCGAGAAGTTATTCACCGTGCTGATGAAGATCTGGAGAATATTGAACCGAGCATGAATGAGGCAAGGTCAGCCCGAGATGAGGTTCTCCGGCGGGGCAGATCAAAGGAGCAGGTCATCGTTGAGGCCCGAGACGCCGTTGCGAGCTCCGTCAATGAGATGAAGATGATGGATAACGATATTCAAGACTACATCGACCGTGGAGGACCGTCAAACCTTGCTTCTAACCAGCGGGCCATCGCCAGTCTCGAGAGGGGCATTACAAACACAGAGAAGGAGATCACGGATCTCACAGTCCGTACCAACAAGCTCAAGCAGGACATTGACAATGGTGATCGGAAAAAGAAGAATATCAACGACAACCTGAATTACCGAAAACACCTCCGTATGTTGGAGGTTATCCGCCATGACATATCTGAATTGGAGGATCGTAATGCCGACGAGGACTATGAACGTCTGCAGGCCGAGGCTCGATCGCAGGAAAATCATTACAACCGCTTGCTTGCCGAACGTGGCTCCGTCATGGGCACGATGAAAACCAAAGACGAGGAGCTCGGACGGTTACTACAGGAATGGGAGATGGACTATAAAGATGCCAAGAGAAAGTACCGCGAGTCCCACATCCGCGTGGAGACAACGAAGGCTGCAATTGAGGACTTGGCCCAGTGCGGCTCTGCTGTTGACAAGGCCGTGATGCAATTCCACTCTCTCAAAATGGCCGAAATCAACCGCATCGCAGGCGAGCTCTGGCAAAGCACGTACCAGGGCACAGATATCGATACCATTCTTATCCGCTCCGATAACGAATCAAGCACAGGTAAGCGAAACTACAACTACCGACTCTGCATGGTAAAGCAAGATACGGAGATGGACATGCGCGGCCGCTGCTCTGCTGGCCAGAAAGTCCTTGCTTCGATCATCATCCGTCTTGCCCTGGCCGAGTCTTTTGGCGTCAACTGCGGTCTCATTGCACTTGACGAGCCTACCACGAATCTTGACCGTGACAACATCAAGAGTCTGGCTGAAAGTTTGCACATGATTATCAAGGCACGGCAAGCGCAGAGCAACTTCCAACTGATTGTCATCACTCATGACGAGGAATTCTTGCGGCACATGCGTTGTAGCGATTTCTGCGATAGCTTTTTCCGAGTCAGGCGTGACGAGCGACAGAACAGTGTCATTTCGAGGGAGAGCATCACGAAGATTTTCTAATGAGCAGTGCAGTATATATGGTAATGCATTCAACTGCGCGGAGGGAAGGGTGGACCTGGCGTTTGGGAAAATCTAGTGGGCATTGGCTGTGTCAACATGGACAGCTTTGACGTCTCCCATTCTGTTGCGTTCCTTCTTCTATGAATCATATAAAAGATTTCCAAAATAATCAACCGAGTTGATGGGCTAATTCCATCATGAGATTTGAGAGGGCTGATCCACGCTATGTTTCCAAGCTCGCATCTCTTTATTCTCTTGCTTGCTTTTTTTTTACCCTTGGCCTTGGGATTCCACAGGTCATTGTCTACCAAACTAACCTCTTTGATTATAACACTAGTTGGCTTGAGCTTCCACCTACTTACACATATTGTGGGCATGGCTACTCAACCTTGGCGCTAATAACACGGGGACGTTGAGGTCATGGGGAGCACAAGCGGATCACGGCATAGCTCCGAGCGTAGTGCGCGTCGCAATACTTGGTTTGAAATTATCACTGACATGGGTTACTCGTACTTCGAGGTGACTTGCAACCAACAAACGACAACTCAAGCGAAACTTCCAAATATGAGTCACAATCACCCAATCAGATGAGGCAACAGCTGCAATGTCGATCTCGGCTAGAATGCTAACTCAAGAGAAGCCAAACTACGTAAGACGGACGTCCGAGGGAGACCGAATGGATTCGTGATGGTGTCAGCCCCTCCCCAAAACGCAACATTGTGGTTCGGAATTACGAGTCGGCAATAATTTGGCTAGCCCCATGCTTGGTCCCATGCTTGGTCCCATGCTTGGCCACATTAGACGATCCATCTCCACCTCCGCTCTCCACAACCCGATTCAGGCGCATCCAGGGACCCATCCACCTTACCTAAACCTCGCCCGAATCGGACCTAGGCCATGGAGACCGAAGTTGCAAACGTCTTTGCGCCCAAGCTTTGCCGTGCCGGGTAGCCGGCCCTCGGAGACGGGCGAGTTTCCACACCTATGATTTCGCCTCGCGCCTTCCAAAGTCCGAGCCTCTTTTTGAAGGGGAATGGGAAAAAAAAAATCTTTGACGCCGAAGCCCACGACGCGCCATCGTCATGATGCCTTGGTTATAACACGCTTCATTGCTTCCTTCAACTCGTGGATTTTGTGGCAAGTGCCAATTCGCTTCTCTTTTCTTGTTCTCAACGTCGACATCAACTCCGTAGTGAATACTTGGTTGACCGGCCAGCGGCGCCCTCCCACCTGTCAAAGAATACATCATCGACTCTAGCCCGAGAGGGGAGGGGATACATCATACACGCAACTGCATCGTTTTTCTGTCAATCTCTGCAAAGCCCCCTGGATCGCAGCCAGCAGCAATGGCACCCTCAACCGACCCGGGAGCCAGCTCCGACAGCACGCTCGATGTTGAGCGAGATGCGGAAGCCCCTGTGACCGCCCGGGAGGAGCCCAGCTCCGCAGTTTCCCCGAAGATGCCGAATCACAACCGGCCGGTGCACCTCCGGCCTCCGGTCTGGCGCCCGGAGACCCTGAGGCTGGCCGAACAAAGTTGCAGACGTTTCTCATCATGTTCGCCCTGTGCATGGCTCTCTTCCTCGCCGCGCTGGACATGACCATCATCACCACGGCCATCCCGACAATAGCTGGCGAGTTTCACTCCAGTGCCGGCTACGTCTGGGTTGGCAGTGCCTACCTGCTCGGCAATGCCGCCTTCGTCCCGACATGGGGCAAGATCTCTGACATCTTCGGCCGCAAGCCTGTTATCCTAGCAGCTGCCGTCATCTTCTGGATCGGTTCTCTGATCTGCGCCCTCAGCAAGAGCATGGGTATGCTCATCGCTGCGCGAGCCATCCAGGGTGTAGGCGGTGGCGGCCTCGTCGTGCTCCCCAACATCACTGTCAGCGACCTGTTTTCCATGCGGAACCGTGGCATGTACTTTGGCATGCTTGGTATGGTTTGGGCGCTGGCTTCTGCCGTCGGTCCTGTCCTCGGCGGCGTCTTCACCACCAAGGCGACATGGCGATGGTGTTTCTACATCAACTTGCCCATCTCGGCCGTTGCCATTGTCATCCTCATCTTTGTCTTGAAGCTGCACAATCCCAAGACGCCCATGAAGGAGGGCCTCCTTGCCATCGACTGGCCTGGAAGTGTTCTCATCATTGGCGGCACCATTATGTGGCTTCTTGGCCTCGAGTTTGGCGGTGTCACCTATCCATGGAACTCGGCTACAACTATCTGTCTGATCCTCTTTGGTGTCTTGATTATTTTCATCTTTATGATTTATGAGTGGAAGGTCGCCAAGTACCCCGTTATACCCGTTCGCCTCTTCCACAATCAGAACAACGTTGCTGTCTTTGGACTCGCTTTTACCCATGCCTTCACTTTCATGTCCGGTAGCTACTGGCTTCCCCTATATTACCAGGGCGTTATTGGTGCCTCGTCGTTGCTCTCAGGTGTCTATCTCCTGCCGTATGTACTGGCACTCTCCTTCATCTCGGCTGCAAGCGGCATTTTCATCAAGAAAACGGGTATGTACAAGCTCGTCATCGTTGCGGGATTCGCAGTTGCTGTCTTGGGTTTCGGCCTATTCATCAACTTGGAGGCCAAGGCGAACTGGGCCAAGATCATCATTTTCCAGATAATTGCCGGTCTCGGTATTGGCCCCAACTTCCAGGCGCCCCTAATCGCACTCCAGACCAATGTCGAACCTCGCGACATTGGCGCGGCCACTTCCAGTTTTTCTTTCATTCGCCAAATGGGCACATCGATCTCAGTTGTCATTGGAGGAGTCATTTTCAACAATGAAATGGACAAGCAATACCCAACACTTGAAAGAGAACTGGGTCCCGAACTAGCCAAGCTTTTGTCTGGAACCAACGCCGCCAGCAGCACCGAGATCGTCGGCCAGCTGACAGGTGAAGACGGCAGAATTGCCAAGGATGCGTACTGGAAGAGTCTGCAGACCATGTACATTGTCTACACTTGCTTCGCGGCGCTGGGTCTCATCATCAGTCTCTTGATCCGCCAAGTGAACCTGAGCAAGGACCATAAGGAACACAAAACAGGACTTCAGTCGCTCAAGGCTAATAAGAGCGATAAGGCTTCGGGGAAGGAGACTGGAAACTAAATATTGACTGTACTTTTGAGATACCCGCACGCAAAAGAAGATTGAACTTCATTGTGTTTATTCAACAACTGGCGGTACATGTATTACGATACGTCATGTGTAATTAAAATGGTGTTATAAAGAGAGAATGGTAGATATCACCTTCAACGCACACACCTCTTATCTTTCTTATGTCTCCTTCGATTGAAATGGTGGGATAATCTCCTTGATGGTGCCCAAGTGAGATCTTTGATGCACTTTCTATTTACATATATATATATTCATGAGGTATCGGTTCTTCATAAATAATGCCGTTCTAATTCAAAATTACTGCTCGCCGTTCTCAGCAGACTTCCTCCATTTTGCGTAATCAAAACCCAGGTCCTCTAGGGTTCTCAGCTCGTGCCTCTTCTCGCCCATGGCCCGGCTGGCAAGTTTGATCTTGGGCACACGCTCTCGAACCCATCTCTTTTCCAGGTCCCAGTATGGAGGCTTCTTACCAGCCCCCTCATTCTCCAAGCCTAGCTCGGGAGCCTTGGCCGCGGTGCCACTAAGATCGCACAGACGGTTTACGTATTCGACATCTTCTGGGAAAATCATGATGTGGATGGCTTTGCCGTCTCCCTTGGTTTTATGCTGATCCTCAACCCAGGCGTCCATCTCCGCCCTCGAAGGAGGGGCCAAGCGCCCAGACCAGATTCGTCCGATGACAGCACTCTGGGCCTCAGAAACTGGCAAGGGAACGATTCGCTGCGGTACGCTGAGGAATGCTAGGGTAGGATCGGCTGCGTATAGAATGTGCTCCCAGAGGTGGGCCGCGTGACTGCCGCTGGGAACAACGATAGGGACTTCGAGGTTCTTAAGGAAGGGATAGGAGTAGTGGAAACCAGTGCAGAAGATGACGGCATCAATATTATCTTCAACACGGCCGTTTGCGAAACGAACGCCACGAGTTTCGGGGAGAAACTCAACGATTTCGGGTACGTACGCTGCCCATGGGTTATCCTGGGGAGGCTGAGCGCCGGGAAGCTTCTCCTTTTCTGAGACGAAGACTGGGAGTTTCGCGACAGTGGATAGCTGAACGCTCACGTCAACTCCAGAGGCAGAGTTGCCCACAACAATGACTCTCTGCAGGCAAGTCAGCACGGCTCCGGCGTAAGCGCTGGCAGGCGTATACATACCTCGTCCTTGAAATCATTGGGACGGCGGTAAAACTTTGAATGTGAAATAGCTCCGGGGAAAGCCTTGTCAAACTCGGCGAGCCTGGGGATGTTCGGGATAAAAGGGTCATTGTAATGGCCGCTGGCAACTACAATCGCGTCGAACTCGGCCTTGGTAGTTTGGTTCGCCTTCAGGTCGAGCACCTCAACCTGCCAGGGACCATCCTTTTGAGATGCAGGCTTCTCGACGTTAACAACCTGGGAGTGATACGAGATGTAAGGCGATAATTCCTCAGCATAATCTTTGAGGTACTGCAAAACAGCACTGTGGCGAGGGAACAAGGAAGAGCCTTGGGGAAACGGAGTGTCCGCGTAGCACATGAGGGAGTGTGGGATGTTAGTCTCGAGCAGGTCATAGATGGGCGACATGAACTCGACATCGGCGCTCTCCTTGGCCCAGATGGCCTGGTCTGGGATGGAGCTGGGGTGCGTCCTGGGGACGGAGAAGCCCTGCTCTCGAGCTAGTGGAGTGTAGTTCCATACGCCTCCGGGGGTGGCCCTCTGCTCGAAGAGCTGGACCTTTGAGAACTTCTTCTCGGCCAGGAAGTATCTTGATTGGGCGGGTTAGGAAGTGCTGCAAGAAACGAACTGCTGGCACACGTACTTTGCAGCAGCTAGGCCGCTGGGGCCAGCACCGATGATGGCGATGCGGGCCACATTGAGCTTATCTGCCAAGGCCATTTTTATTCCTGTTCAAGTGCTTGGGCGATGATGACTGCTAGAGAATGGGCGATCAGTAGTGTTACTTTTAAAGGCAAATTGCCGTTGGAGTGACCGTTTTATTGCGTACTTGGGGGTGAAGCCCGAGAGAACATTGGCGTGGCTCGCAAAGAGCGAGGTATATATCGTTCTTATTAAAAAGAGTCACCCTCACGACAATGGTAAATAGCTAATCAGACAAGAAGGGGGAGAAGGGCAAGGAGGCTAGGAGAGAGCCTGAGAGGCCTGGCTAGCTATCCAAAGCCTTGTCAAAGCCCGATGGAATCCCCGATGGAGACCCCGATGGATTCCGCAAAATAGCCTCATGGCCCGTCTTGGTCTCTGAGGCGGCGGACTCCATCACTAAACATGGCCTGATTGTGATTGGGTGGTAGAGGCCGTGTCCCATTGAGGCAATATCGGGTCGCGCGGAGGCCGACCGCAATTCCGACTCCGGCGTGGGAGCAGTCGGGGCTCGGCCGACTGTTGTCAGACTTGCCCCATGTGCGGCGTGTAATTTGGAGGTTTGGTATTCTGTTGGTTTTGCGGTTTATTCCTGTAAGTTACAGCTAGAAAACAGGTTCGGCCTCTGCCATGATACATGTGTCTGCACGACGAGGAAATGCGGCAATGGGGGCATGATAGATAACGCAAGGATTTTTTTGGTCAGACTCTAAATGGGGTCAACCCGCATGGAGTTCCAACGGCGATTGTTCTTAGTTTGGGTAATGATAATTAATTAATTAAAAAAAAAAACTTTAAAAAAAATTTAAAGACAATTGAATGGCTGACCATTCTGGAGGGCTAACCAGCATTACCGTTTATCGGGTGCCCGCAAGCACGCAATCTGATCCACTCTGGTTGACATCGCGGAGCCGCGTGCGTGTCGTGTGTCCTGTGTGGTTTGCCAACCATTCATTCATTCTCTGATGGTGCTGAACGGTGCTCTCACCGGCATCGTGGTTGTGCTACCCATGAAACTTGCTTTTTTTTGGCCTTCCTGTCTCTTCCCACGCATCTCGTACTCGTCCAGCAGTCTTGAGAGAAGTGTTGTTGGGGGTTTCTGTGCTGTCTTATCGCAGAGCCGCCCCTCAATCCTCTATCTGTCTGTCCGTGACTTTATCTCCACGCATGGCGGGTCTTTTGTGTACCCCCCCCCCCCCCATTGATTGCTTGATCTAGCCTGTGCGAGCCCCTTTGGGTCCTCTATCGAGCACGGCACTAAAGAGGACCCGTACGTATGGGCAGCACAGCTTGGGAGAGAGTTTGGAGATTGGAGAGAGCCCGAGCCGGTGGCCCGAAATGGCATCTGACATGAAGGCCTCGATCCACCGCTTCCGGCTGCGGAGGGTGTCTCCATCTCCACGGGACGCCGCCGGTCGGGCCCGCTCCGCTTCACCCCCCAGCGGCGGCCGGTCGCCTGATCAGAGACATCACCAGCATCAACTACAGCGACAGCCGCAGCAGCAACAACAACAGCAACAACAGCCAACTCAACAGTATCCACAGCACCAGCGTCCGCGTCCGCAGGCGCCTGTTGCTTCCTCTCGTGGCGGGCCCAGCTCCATCACCAGCGGAAGCAAACCCATGCCCCCGGCCTGTGACCGCTGCCGCAACTTCAAGAAGAAGTGCAGCCGGACCTATCCCGTGTGCACTCTGTGCGCAAACGCTGGCCAGCGCTGCTCTTACTCCAACCCCATCGCCAGCGCCGAGGCCCAGGCCCACCAGCTGAGGTCGCGTGTCCAGTGGCTCAGCCGCTATGTCGACGAGCATCTGCTGCCCCCGGCCCAGCTTGGTGGCATTGATGCTGTCGAGACCGGCGCCGATTT
This sequence comes from Aquanectria penicillioides, assembly GCA_003415625.1. Taxonomy (NCBI): domain Eukaryota; kingdom Fungi; phylum Ascomycota; class Sordariomycetes; order Hypocreales; family Nectriaceae; genus Aquanectria; species Aquanectria penicillioides. The sequence goes on from PYIU01000003.1 coordinate 5,127,792, forward strand.
GACCGCCGTGCTCGGCCCCGGGCCCCGCGGGTTGGGCCCTGCGCCGTCAGCTACGGGGTCGTCTCCGTTGTCGCGGCTGCCGGGCCCTGCAACGCCTCCGTCCGACCGGAACCCGGCCCGTGACACCTTTGGCGTGCGCGATCAGCCCATGGTTGATCAGCAGAGCATCGACGGCCGCATTGAGGACAAGGACCCAGGGAGCGTTGGCGCAACCAGCAGCAGCATCTCCTACCAGAGCTCGGCCGAGGGTTCCAACAAACGCCGCTTGGTTTCGCGGCAGGGTCTGCCGCCTGACATCCCAGCCAGTCGCTTCGTCGACGCCTACTTCCGCCATGTAAACCGGGGGTATCCGTTTGTAGATCAAGTCAGGATACGGCGAGACTTGGAGTCGTTAGGTGACATCTCGCAAGTTAACCGAGACCCTTCCGCGACTCTCCTGTACCTTGTAATGGCCATCGGGTGTACTACCTTGGAGCGCGCTGGCCAGGTTCCGCGCGGAACAGGGGAGCGGTTCGACGTGGCCTATCCGGACATTATCCAAGAGTGCTTGAGCCGTGAAAGCATTGAGTCGGTCCGAGTGTTGGTGCTGCTGGGGCTGTACTCGCTCTTTGATCCGGCCGCCATCTCGGCTTACACAATCGTCGGCATCGCAGCCAGGCAAGCCATGGTCATCGGCCTGACACGGCCGTTGCCCGAGGAGCAGATCCCACCAGCCGAAAATGAGCTTCGCCACCGCCTGTACTGGAGCATTTTCGTCTTGGACCGCATGATGGCCGCATCCCAAGGTCTTCCTGTGGCGCTGACAGATGAGCACGCGAGCGTTCCATTACCCGGCCTGACGGTTGAAGAGTTTGCAAGCGCAGAGCGGGCTGTGTATGCTCGCAACTTACAGACCAGTCGTCACATAATCCAGCTTCGGCAGCTCGAGGAGCGAATCCTACAAAGCGTCCATTTTCGAAAGCAAGCCGATGCCGTCGCCGTTGCGCCATCGGATCGCCGGGTGGTGCTCAGCAGCCTTCGAGCCGAAATCGAAGACTGGTACAGCAACGGGTGCCTCATGTCGCCCATGGAGGCTGACAACGTGCCCATCCACAGCAGCGTTACATGGTTGAGCGCCCAGTACTACCACCTCCTCTTCATTGCCTACTATCCGAACCACTTCAATGGCACATCGGCAGCTGTTTCTCGGCAAGAATTGCTGGAGTTTGCGAGGAAGCATGTCCAGGCCAACTCTGTGCTCCTCCAACAACGACAGCTTCCGCTTAATCGCGTGTCATTATGTCGATTACTTCCTGTGTGCCTGATGCTGATGCACGACTTTGTGACAACGAGCAACTTTGCGGAGTGGGAAGGACAAGCCGCCGCGCCGTTCGTCGCTCGGGACGAAGTGGCAATCCTCATTTCGATATTTGAAGCTTTCCCCAAATCCTGGTCGACTGCTCATGAGGCTGCCCGGCTCCTCCAGCAGTTTGCAGGAATCGCCACGGGCAGCATGCCAGCCTTCTACCCCAACCAATCCGTGTTCCCCCTTGCCAACGGAGGGGCCGCTGGAGGTGCCACGGCTAAAAGGGGGGGCATTGAGACACTAGTAAAGCCATGTATTGTTCAGTTTAGCGAGCTGGTTCAGCGGGTTCTGGGTAAAGCGACGTGTTTCCAATTCGTGCTCTATCCCCCAGAGCCGAAGGAGGTGGATCGGTTGAGCAGCCCGTTTGCTCTACCCACAGCGCAAGCGACTACAAATCCGTTGTTCTTCAACGCAGCGGATATGGGGAGTATGGGGACAGTAGGCGAGGAAGCCATAATGGGATATCAGTGGGGATCTTGGGATCTGGACTTTTTGTAACTATGGCGGTTGGGATTTCATCGAGTTACATTGTTGTTATAAGCTGGGCGTTTTTGGCACTGGTTTCATTGGCGTTGGGGCACGACGAACTACAATGAGTCTCGGCGCGGAATGAAGACATTATATAGCATGATGACTCCAACTATACTCTTTTCTCTTATTTAATGACCTCAAACACCCATGACTTTTTTACTCGGTGACATCAGTAGTCGTGGTTTGCGTCAAGGAATAGGATCTGCCATGCTGCCTGGCCCAGTTACCTGCCTAATCCTAGTTGGGCACAGTTCTCCACCGCTTCCAGCTTACTACTTTACACCATAGTTTGGCAACACAATTTCCAATGTAAATTGCTACATCATGCTGTCGCCCGAGACTCCCGGTGAAAAAGAGCCACGAAACTCAAGATACCTGCCCTCAGCACCGATGGATCTTTGGATCAATGCTCGTTCGGCACCAGCGGGACTTCTGAAGGTGGTAGATGAGTTTCAACCAAGTATTAGTCCAGTGACTGAGCCCCCCACTGTTGGTTTCCAGATCGGCAACCACAAGATCAGAAGGCTCGTTATTGTTGGCGATGTCCACGGCCATCTCGCAGAGTTGAAGCGGCTTTTAGAAAACCTGGGCTTCGATAGGGACAATGGGGACCACCTTATTTTGACAGGCGATCTGGTCAACAAGGGTCCCGATGGCGCGGGTGTGGTGAAGCTCGCGATGGACCTTGGTGCCCATGCTGTAAGGGGAAATAATGAAGATCGTGTTGTCTTGGCTGCCCAAGTATTGAAGCAGACCCAATCCAAGGAATCCGAAAGTCAAGGCAAGGATTTAGGGAAACAGGAGTCCCCAGCTGGAATTGTCGACACTGCAGACACGACTGTGGCCGACCAGAAACCGCTTGCAAACGACAACGTGTATGGGAAATTTCCCAATCTCGTTGAGGGTGACTATATAACAGCCTCATCTCTGTCAGAACAACAACTTGCGTGGCTCTCCTCTTTGCCTATCATCTTGCGTATCGGGCCCATTACCAACGCCATTGAGCCACCCTGGGACTCTGGCGCAATCGTGGTTGCGCACGCCGGTCTGGTTCCTGATCTCCCGCTAGAAAATCAGGATCCCTGGGCAGTCATGAATTTGCGAAGCTTGGTGTACCCGCCTCAGGACCTCGAGCGAGACCTCCTCCGCGAGGCAGTGATCAAAGCAGCTAGGGACCGTGTCCGAGGACATCCTCCGAACTGGCCGGTCACCAATGAGGATGTGGACGCAGAAATATCCCGACGCGCTGCTTCGCAGGGCACTGAAGGCGACTCTTGCGGCCTTGGGACAGGCGTTGCTGCAATCCCAATTGAAGGCAACGATGGCGAGTCCTGGAGTGGTGCCTGGAATCGCAAACAAAATCTCCTTCAGAACCATTCGGAACGTGTCGTTGTTGTGTATGGCCACGATGCCAGAGCCGGGTTACGAGTTGATCCCGTAATAGAGATTCAAGAGAATGATCGAGAGGGGACCAAGGTTCAAGGGTTGAGATATGCGTTCGGCTTGGACTCTGGGTGTGTTTACGGAAAGAAGCTTTCGGCCTTGATTATTGAGGCTAAGGCGGAGGATGGAAGCGCTGTCCACAGGATTGAACAGGTTGACCATATAAAGATGGAAATTGGCGGGGACGAAAAGAATTAGGCTAATATACGAGTGAATGTCATTTGAGTCTGCTACCTCCTCCTTTTTTTTTTTGGACGTAATTCTAAACCGTTACCTACTCAGAATGGCCAGTATTTGCTCCTAAAATCTACTCTTCTTTGTTTTATACTTTTGACGGATCATTGAGGAAACTCGACGCAGTAGATGTTGGTATACTCTTCGCGCGGAGTTGTTAGCCCAGCCTTTTGAAATTTCGAGACTCCTCGACATAATTTGGTTGAGAGTACTCCTTCGCAGTCATTGGGCTGTTGAATTGACAGAAGATATTCCCTCCACTGGGTTTTGCTCCCTGCTCTCCCAAGACATGCCAGTCGATGCTTTGGAGGCTTCAGTGGGCTTTCTGTAACGCTAATCTCGCCAAGGATCTCGGCAACCTGTTTGTTGCGTCGTTCTATCACAACCTAGGCCCAAAATTTTAAAAGTACTCAGAAAGGCATTTTGCTGCAAATTTATCAAACTTATAGTATGAATTATAATATGCGTCAAAAAATAACATATCACAATTTAATAGTATTAACTTTTGTCTAATAGAGAGGAATATCCCAGGGATTTCTTGAGTCGGAGACAAGTCGAGTAGACCAGCCACCACCAGACTGTGTGAAGCTCGGTGCTGAAATTATTCCCAAACAGTAAAATATTGAATCCTTCAACATAATCATATATTGCTATTGATAATTTAGTTATATGTACAGTTTTAAAGCCCTCCATTAGTATGTTTCGCTCAGGTGCATTTCAGAGAGATCCACTTCCAGTTTCTGCATCTCATCAATAGAAATATCATCAATCCAAGCAATTTGTCTCAGCCAATGAAGCAACCCTTGCCAATCCAGTCCCTTCATCTCCAATTCGTGTTTGATACGTGATGTAAACCATTTCCTTTCTTCACCCTCTTCAATCAGTGCCCCAATAACCAGAACCCAAAGCTCGAGCTCCTCCATGCCTGTCCAAGAAACAGTGCATGGCCTGAGCAGCTTAGATAGTCGCCCCCTGTGCCTCGTAGCAATATCTCCATTCCCAGCTAAGTAATTAACCGGTGCTATGAGAAACACCAGAGACGCGAGCCGGATTACCTCTCGCAATACCAGTACTGCCGTTTGGCTGTCGGCCAGATTCGGTATCATCTCGAGACGGGGCATGTTGAGCAAGTCATATGTAACAAGGCCAAAGCCCTGAAGTAATGTTGTATCTTCATTCCAACGACATGGCGGTACACCCATTGTCAGAGTGACAATGCTTGAAAGAGATACCAAGAGCCGGCAACTGTCTGAAAGGTCGGGAAGCGAGGACTGAATTGTGGATATAATTCTCATGAGGATGATGGATGGCTCACTTCTTTCGTTACGGTTTCGGGAAATTTTCGGGGTTCTAAATCGAGGTTTTGAATCCAGTGACATGGCGCCTACCAGATCCGTCCTGCTCTTGGTTAATGTATCCATTCAGATGGTACTGAAAAAATCCCATGTCAACATACCAGATAAGAATTGTTTGCAAAGAACGCGAGTTTATTATATCGATTCCCTCCCCTTGACCGTATAGCATCATTGTTAAGCCATTCATATGGACTTCCCATCGCGTGAAGTTGTGGGCGCGCAGCTGAATGAACTTTGAGTCAACTCTTCAACCAGGCAGTAGTTTTAGAATCAAGGCTTACATCGTAACTAGCTAGGCCGATAACGACTCCGATTATCTCATTTTGGGCATTCTTAACGCCATGGCCCAGTTGTCGATTCACAAGACCAATCGCAGTGGTGTAATGGTTCAAGGCAGCTTCGTTTTCTTCTAAGCGGAGTTTATAATTTTGCTGGCCATCGAAGAGTGCAGTCAATGCTAGAGCCAAGTGAAGGCCGCTATCGTCTACCATTGCGAGTTTGAAACAAAAGCTTCTTAGAACCCGACATACTGGGTAGTCCTGTTTGTGCACTATATGAGTTAGCAAGACCCAAGCTGAATCCATGATGATGATTCCCATACAAAAGTCAAAAATGCTTTGGGCCCGGGCAGAGAGCTTTTGGGAGACCAAAATGCGATCGCCATATGAAGAAATATACGTGCCGAATGGGACCTGTGAAGGTCCCTGTACTGGACTCCCCTGAGCACGAGTCGATAAGTTCCTGTTCATTAACCACTCAGCAGAATCGGGCATAGATTCGAGGCCAGCTTGCATAGGGCCGCATAGTGGTTCTGGTGATGTTTCCACGTTAGGGGGCTTTCGTCTCCTGGCCAGGCCGATGTCTTTCATGACATGGCGGTTGATTCGTCGCTGGGCATTCCGATCTTTCACTTGATCTGGGTGTGTGACATTGACCCATGCAAACTTGGAGCGCGTGGGCTTGTGTGCCTGGACAGCAGAGTCTCGCCCTTCCCGAGAGACATTTCGTGACGATTTCGTCTCCATAGATGATTTATTATTGAGTCGCGATTATCATCTTCAACGCAATCTCCTTTGCCGTCATCGATGAATGCCAGCTTGATGCCCATTGCAATTTGTCAGCAGAGTCTTGTGGAGCATCGTTCATGACATGGGGATACCTGCAGGATCAGGGTCACTTTTTTTCCTCTTTGAGACTAAATGCTGACAGCCCACTTGAGTTCATGCTGGACTTGCACTGGCTCTGGCTATTGTAATCAAAGCCGCACTGTCGTTCAAATTAATTTGTGCTTCCCCTGAGGGTACCAATGGCAGAGTCTACTCGCAAACTTCTACATTGCTATAAACACCTAGCATTTTCCAAACCGAGTAAGCTCAATATTATGCTTATATATTGAATAAAGTTTCAAGAATCTTAGGCGATGGAAGTATTGCGTATGAAAAATAAGTACACCATTCTATGTCAACATTCGTGCAAGAAATCGCGAGCTGTGATATGGCTGTTTGATATCAACCGTCTATTTGACAAGCAGTTTTGTCTTCACTATTTTTAGACTATCTACTTCACTCAGGACAAGTAAAGGTGAAGCTTCTAGCCTCAAGCATGACTTCCAGTCTCCTTTCCCACTCCTCCTCTTACCTGTTACGATATTACATACTCCATTGAAAATAGTGTCATTGAATAGGTAGCCGGCGGAATTTCGACTTACGAGACTCAGGAACTACTAAATTCTGGGTCGCTGGATGAAACGGAGTGTACGTCAATGCATTTCGTAACGTCTGGTATTTTCTTTTAGGGCATTGACATCAATATAGGGTGTTTCTGCAACAAAAGTCTCAGGGAAAGCGTGCAGTCCTTCTCCTAGTTATTTGTTCTAGTTAGTGTCCTCTAGACCGGGCCACTTCAAAGACTAATCAGTATGTAAACTCCCAGCGATGATTTACCACCTCCCATCTAGATTGATCATGGTGTAGTCTCAGTGTAATATCACCTGGAGGCGTTGTTGTATGTTTTAACTGAGAGCACAGTAGTCGTTGGTGTGGTGCCAGTTATCAGGTAACAGAATGCCACCTGGTTGAGGTCAGTGCTATGCTGAGGTTTGACAACCATGTCAAGCAAGCAATACGCAAAGCTCAACTGCCCGACCTAGTGCTTCCACTATATGTTGCAAGAGGCACAAATGTATCCATTTGGCTTCATATGCTACGTCTCCCTCAAGGAGGTTCGAGTAATTATCCAAAGCATTGAGATGTAGTGGTGCAGTGAGCGGAAGAGGACGAGGGTTCGCAGGCTCGGCGCTGGAGTGGAAATGGTGACAGTTTTGTTGACTGAAAAAGGTGTACAGCATAGAGATGGACACGAAGGGGCCCTTTACTTTTATTGAACCCCGATAATGACAATGCGTTGGGGCTGTGTATCCGCACTGCGATATGGTTGGTAGTCGTGAGATGCGGCCCTGAGCATGCATGCAAGGTAGAGTATTCTAATCTGATTGTATGGCAGGTTTCGCTATTCCCAGACATCTGCTGATAGGAGCGGATGCAAGTAAACAGTTGGAGGATCTTGCCCGATGGCTATTTTAATGACATTACGATGCGAGCTGCACGCACTAAAGAAACTTACGCATACATGAGGCTCGGAGGCCAATCAATAATCACGATCCAGCTAAGAACTGCCCTAGGTTCGATCCGAAAGTAAGGCACTTTCAGCAAATCGCGAATCTAAGGTGAGGTTGACATTGGAAAGTCAACCGGCGTGTCGCTGTTCTGATTGGGCGTGTTATGAAGCATAAGGCACCTCGCCTTTGCGCGCTATGCGACATGGAGGGCACGGAGGTTACCAGACGTTGCCAAGCCCAAGTACCGTTTGCCTGTCAATCTACCGAAAACCTGGTGGCATAATGCCATTTGGCGCCGCAGGCGGTCCAAAAAAAAAAAAAAAAAAAAAAACCCTTCAGAGGGTACAAACGTTTAATTTGTTTTGACTTCACTCATCGGGATGGCTATGGCTACTTCTTGTTGGCTTTGCGTCAAGGCAGTGGTCGTGAAGGCCAGCGGTCGCAGAAGCAGGAGAACAAGAGCACAGGCAAGGTGACAGGAAAGCCGCATTCCACTACCACGCGTACACATTTTCACACCCAAAATGCAAAACCATTCACGTGTAATTCGCAGAGTGGCCTGATGGGTACGGTCGCACATTAGGCACGCGGTGACAAAGTGCAAAAACCCGAAAATCCAAAATCCCAAAATTCCGAAATTCTACCCCACCTTCAGAAATCCCTCACACACTATATACCACATTCCACAAGATCACAATGCCATGGCCAGCAAAAGACCTCTTATCCGTACGAGATAATATCCATTCTTTATTTGATGAAGGTCAAACCTATCTATAGATTCTTACTGAAATAAATCGTCTTCTTTTTATATAAGGGCTGCTAAATGTTAGTCTTTATACATTAAAGTCCTAAATTGCCTTTTAGGGTCTTATATAATATTTATCTATCTCCCTTAATCCATTATATAAGGAAATATTAAAGCTGTATATATTAGATACCCCTATTCAGTAGATCCTAGAGACTATAAATTAGCTTCTTTATGTATAGAATTATAAAGCAATTAGCCGCTGAACCTTATAATAGTAGCTATTTGAATGGGGTCTTATATAACAATAGAATTGCTAAATAATAGAGGAACTTATTGAATGCATATAGTTTTACTTTTATTTATATGGATTTTTTAATATATCTATTCTTTAGGATATTTAAAGATAAAATAGACTATAAGTCTTTCTTTAGATAATCCGAAAGATCTAATATCAATATAGTATAAAATAACGGTTCTGTATAAATTATAAAAGAGAAGCAGCTCTTTAAACTGCTATTCAATTTCTTGAATGAGACCTTTAAAAATTATTAGTAATTTATTATTTTAAATGAGGATATCTATACAATTATATATGCATTTAAGGAAATATTTTGGTTTCTTAAAACTAACTTTATAACTTCTATCGATTAGTCTTTCTAAAGGAGGTCTAAAAACGTTAAGAGGGGAATTTCAAGCATTATATAGACTTTAGTGTTCCTAAATTAAATTTCCTTTAGTATTTAAATAGATATAAGAAATTAAAGAGGTTTAGATTTTAAATTTATAGCTATATTAATGCATACTTATAATATATAATTTAGTTTTATATTGGCCGGTCTGCAATAACTGGATTAAGTATATTAAAGCAATACCTTTATATAATTTAGCATTTTAGAATAAGGCCATTTTTTATTTGTTTAGACTATAGAACTAAAATGCCTTTATAGGTAGTAGTATAAGCTAGCCTTACTTAAGCTAGGCCAGCTAAAATATTGTATAAAGATAAAAATGGAAATTATTACTTTTATTATTAAAGAGATTAAATTTAATTATGCTATATATATAGACTAAGCACTTAAAATATCTATATTAAAAGCTAGTAATATTAACTTTAGTTAAAAGCTTTTAATTAATGGATTTTTTACTTTAATAAGCTTATTTAGTATACTCTTTTCCTAAATAATAGTATAAATAATTAAATTGCATTATATACAATTTATGCTCCTATAATATAAAATAAATTTATTAATTTTATATTACTTTAAAATAAATATAAGATTTATATACAAAAGAATTAATAGTATATTATTTTAGGGATTTTAGTAGACCTCTATTATATAAAAAGTATTTAAAATTAGGGCATTCTATTAAAGGAAGATAATAATGCTTCTAACCGTAAGGTTTTATATATAATACTAAATGCTATATAAAGGATTGATATTAATTCCTTTTTTTTAAAAAACATATAGCATTAGTATATAACTCAATTATCTATAATAGGATTTTTCAATCAAGAGATTAATAACTACTAATAACTATATATTTCTATATACTTAACCTTATGCTAGAAAGTTTAAGAATATTAATAAAGTAGTTAGCTTTTAATTTTACAGTTAACTAAAGTCCTATTAAATAGAGTGCATAAATATATATAGAAATTAACTTAATTTATATAGAATACTGCTAATTTAATTTAATATTAATTACTTAAATGTAATATTAAACTTTAAGTTAATTTAAACCTTAAAGGTAATTTAATACTATATGCCTTATAGACTTAACTTTAAGACTTTTAAAATAAAGAAATTAAAGGATTTTAGGTTTTATATATACTTTATCTTTTCTTTTGCGCCAATCTTTAAGTTTAAATTTAATGAATATAAAAGGCTGGGCCTATTTCTAACTCTCCTAATAGAATAGTTATATAAGATAATATAGGTAGAATTAGACTTTTAGAGCAATTGCATTTAATTGAATGGATTGAAAAGAGTGATATCTCTAAAGAGGGCTCTTATTGCATATAGAAAGAACTTTCTAAAGGTGATTTTAGTGTTATATCTTTCTCTTCCTTAATTAACTTTACTGTATAGGGAGGTTAACTATTATTAGGAATTAAAAAGTTCAACTACATAAAAAACTGGCTATTTTAAACCTTTTAATTAATTAACCCTTTAGTAAAGAGATTAATAATAGTATAAGTATTTCTAGAATGTAGATTTAGCAGTTAATTAAATTTAGCTTGCTTTAACTAAGACTTTTCAATCTTATATAGGGTATTTGCCTTAAATTATTTAAGAAAGCTAAACTAAATAAATTATATAATCTATTCTTCCTTACTTATTATAAACTTAAAAGTATTAATTATAATATTAAATAATAAAAAAGCATTAAGATTAATAATACTTAAATAAGTTAATATCTAGTAAAATATTAAGTAATTTATATACATTAAGCTTATTTATCTTTTTAAAAATAAAAAACCTATTTTAAGTTTAACTAAAAGTTATAAAACTAACTAATTATACTAAAAGCCTAATAGAATTTTCATAAGGGTTAGCTATCTTTTATAGTTAGCAAACTTAAAGAGCTTTTTGGGCTTATACTTAAAAGTTCTTCTTAAAGTTAGTTATATAGTTATAAAGCTTTAGTAGTAGTTTTAATAGAGTAGAAGCAATAAACTGTAAAGAACTTTAAGAAGTTATATAAGATAAAGATACTTTACTATTAGAATTATTTAACTTAATTGGTTCTAGCTATATAATGCTGCAATAAAGGCAAAGAAAAGAGCTAAAAGTCTTATTTTAGATTTATTTATAGCAGCAATTAATTTTTAGGCATTTAACCTCTCTTTAAAATAGTAGCATTTTATATATAATAATAAAGAGAAATAAAAGAAAAGGAAGAAAAATAAAAAAAAGAAAAGAAAAGGGATTTAATATAAACTTAATAGCATTATATAGAACTTAATTTTATTATATAGAATAAGCAATTATTTTACTTTTTAATTAAGATATTATAGAATCTTATATATTAATAATTTAAATGCAATACTATTAATTGTATAAAATTAATAAAAATTTAATTGCTTAATTGCTAGCTAGCTACTAACTAATAGCTAGGCAATTAAAAAACTATTTATTTAAAATATTATAACTTTAATTGCCTCTTTTTTCTTACTATTATTATTACTACCACTACAATTAATATATATAAGCCCTTTAAGCAATATATATACTAACCCTTTAGATAATAGTAATAATAATAATAACAATATATTGTATATTATTGCTAATATCTCTCCCTCTTTATATAGCTAAAGTTCCGAATTACTAATTGTATATGCAGTCCTAACCTAAGAATCCCCTCTAGCTAGCATTGACATACTATATATAACTTAAAATCGATTCTTTTTATATATAAGCTAATATCTTTCTAGCCTCTTTAAGTGTATTTTATATAGGTGCCTAATAAGCATTGCCTTATGGAGGCTGATATTTTAGGACGGTAGCTCCAGCCGTATATTAAAAACGCACTTTAGCGCGCTATCCTAAATCTGCCTGGTTGTCCGGTCCGGTTCCTTTATGACTGCATATAATTAGCCTAGATTTAAGGCATGAGGGACTTATATGTAAATGCCTTGCTTATTTAGAGTTAAGGCATTCTTAATCTAACTCCTTGCTTATTTTATGCAAATAAGATGCGCTTGGATTTGGATGTATATGCAGTGCCCTTCCCCTACTGTATGCATCTTTTGGGTTACTTTAGTGGCTACTGCAGCAATTGCAAGTAGCCGGATTGCGCTGCTTAGTGCAGCAATAGAGATACATTTAAAGGCAGGCGTATATACAATAGTTTAGGTTCTAGCTTTAGCTAGCTATTACTGCTTAAAGGACTAAGGACTTTAGTAGATAACCCTATTTAGCTAGAAGAAGAAGAAACTTAAGAAGACCCTATTGAGGTCTTTAATGGGGGTCCTAAAAGGATCCCCTAGTTATTGAATAGTTATATGTATTAGCTTTCCTTTTTTTTACTTTTGCCTTAATTACCTACCCTTTTGTATGCATAATACAGCTAATAAAGCCTTAGTTAAGTGGCCATATATGGAGGCATCAGTTAGTAGTTCTAGCTGACCTAAGACGATAGCTAGCACCTTCTTATAGTATTTTAGGTTAATAGCAAGATATATTGTACAATACATCTTATAAAGCAAAGACTAGCCTTTCTAATTGTTAGATCTGGATAACTTTATTATATAGTAATAATATAGGCGAATTTACAACCGTATGCAATGTAGACTGTACGTAAAGGTAGGGCAGAATTTTGGGATTTTGGGATTTTGGATTTTCGGGTTTTTGCACTTTGTCACCGCGTGCCTAATGTGCGACCGTAGATGGGTAGCAGGATCGCAGATGACCTTACCACTATCAGACACAGTCCAGTCCTGGGTGCTGTACGAGGATTGGCGCTGGTCGTATCCGTCCTCAAGCTGACGTGCATGCCATGACCCCTGGTCCCCAACATTTATTCGACGCCTATATTTATTCGCAGAGTGTTACATGAGCCCGGAATTGTACATGTACAAATTGTCGCCCGTACCTGCGCAGATCTGGGTTTCTTCCAGGTTTCTTGTGGCCTGCACCGACAAGGAAGCATGCAATTCGGGCACACTGCTTCGGAGGGTCCGGGCAGAAGATGTGCAATCATGGGATACGAGGGGGCCACTTCTGCAGCGAGGATCCAATAACGGAGGGTCACAATCCTTCGACATATGCAGCCCAGTGGCTGGATGAAGCAGAATGCCAACTGGCCAAGCGTCCGCTCATGTGCGCATTAGCCAAGTTGGACTATTGGGAGGTATGTGTACCGGAAGTCCGTGGTGGAAGCTGTACAAGCGGACGGAGAGCCGGGCTGCACTATCGACCGCCACTCTGGAATTTTGTGCCGGTACGGAGGCACAAGGTAGCAAGTCGCGGGATCCCGGCCGGGACAGGAAGTGCAATTTTTCTTTGTCCAGGTGTCAGGCCACGTCCAGCTTGCAATCGCAGTTACAGCTAGCTACAGAGGAGCAGTGGGAGCAGCGGTGATGATGATATGATTGTCAGTGGTGGTGGTAGCGATGGTGGTGGTGGCGGGTTGCCTCCCTTGAGCATTGCAATACATGGTGTATCCCCGGACTGGGAAATGCTTCGCAATCCAACAACAAGCCATGCACCAAACCGAGCAATAATGGAAAAATACACCAGATGAACGCTGCATCACTCTGTTGCCGTTGTTAGCACGGCGGCAATGCAACCAAGCCAAGGCCTCCCTAGCGTCATCCAGCAGACTGGAGACTGGGTGGTCTGGTGGGTGGATGCCGTCATAACATTGACTGATGGGCTGTGTAGTTATGAGGACCGCGGGAGAGGAGGAGGAGCAGACCTTGGAAATTGTGGCTGTACTGGGCGGCCTGCTGAGCCCCTGGTCCGATGCTCACTCAAAGCCCCCCCCCCACCAAGGAAAATTGAGATTGGTAGCGGGTGTTAGTGGCCGGTTTGGTTTTTCTAGGATCTCCGAGGCTGTGCTCTAACAGACAAGACCTACAGCAGAGCCGCCTCTGGATTCCAGAGCGAAGAGGATCCCTATGTGTGTATGCGTGTGTGTGTGTGTGTCCTGGTGCACTGCCACACGCACAGAGCCCTTTTCCTTTGTGGTGCTGTGGAGCCTCGGCGACGTGCTAAAAACAACACTTGCGTCGGCGGGCCAGGAGGATCGTCGTGGATGACCATACCGTGGATACCCAACCAACCATCAGACTCAAGGCCCTTCTCCCCCCAATGGTCCTACGTACCATACTGGTCCTACGACGACGCGGCATCCTCATTCCCCATTCCCATTCCCGTTCCCGTTCCCGTCCCCATTCCCATTCCCACGCCCGTACCCGTGCCCATGCCCGTGCCCATGTCCATGTCCATGTCCATGAGAGAGAGAGTCCCACGCCGCGGGTTGTCAGAGCCCGTCTGACTGCGATACACCGCGCAGTAGCCACCACAGTAAGACCTACCCGACCGGAGCGCCAGATGATCCTGCATCTGGAGACGTCAACCAAGCGCTCTCGCTTGGCTGACCGCGACCAGTTGTCCCCGTCGGCCTCAAGCCCAAGCCCAAGGCTGAATCCATCTCCAAGTTTTTTTGGGGCTTGTTCTAGAGGCTTGTTCTAGGCTTGTGGAGGAGGACCTCGTGGTTGCAGGCTCTTCGACCGCTGCGAGGCCGTGCAGTGCCGGCCTACAGTAGCTTGGGGCAAGCCATCCAAGCACCACCCCCATTCAGCATTCAGCCCCCCGAAACATACAGTGGCCAAGCCTTTGCCTAATGCCGCTGCTCACCTCTCCGTTGTTGTCTTTTTTATTTTTTTTTTGCCTTGCCTGCTTTGCCTTAGCCTGCTTTCTTTCGCATACTCAACCAGCGACACCTCAAATCTAATTTGGCCTACTCCCCCAAACGGCAGTCGCTTCGTTCACTCACGTCCGTCCCGAGCGAGCGATCAGTTCTAAGCCTCCCCCCCCCCCCCCCCCCCCCCGGTCCAAAGTCTGAGACAAATTAGGAGTGACAGCCCGGGCCCTCTTCCGCTGGAGCCCTCGAGTCTTGGAACCTTGCACTTGGGCATACCTACCTATTTTTTGGCAACTCATTTTAGTGGCCAGCCTCCGCTAAAAGGAAAAAACCGTCGGATCTCCCCGCCCAGGCACCTCAACGGGCTCACCCACCACAGTCTTCTCTTCAGGCGTTCTCCAGCAACATTAGTGGTCTCCAACAGGCCCCAGACCCACTCCCTCACCCCTGGTCCGCCACAGCCCACCCCTGTCATAAGCTTCTGTCCCCTACCGCACCCTGTCGCCCTCCTGCTATTTCTCCAAACTGATCCTCTCGTCCAATCTGTTTCAGCGTCGCTCTGCCAAAACCTCCTCTGACATTTCCTTTTCCCGACTGTTTTCCCTCTCCCCTTCTCCTCTTTCCATCCTCCAACACTCCACACTCGAATCCGCACCGTCGCACGCTCCATCGACTCAGCTCGCAATTGCGTCGCCGTCTCTCGTTTCCTCTCTCGCTCGCGACTTACCCTCGGGTTCTTCCTCTCGCATCCTCCATCGCCTTTCCTCGCGACCCCCCTGCGGCTCCCCCCCAGCGACCGTCGACTGACACACGCGTCCCTCGTAACCTCTCCACACCGTGAATTCATCCCATCATCGCTACATCTCAGTCACCCCCAACTCTTCTGGGCTTCTTATCAGCCTTCCGACGATCCATCAACCTCACTCGTCCTAATCGCGCCCGTGACTCCCGGTCGGAGTCCATACATCGCCCATCGTGGCTACCAGACTCGAGTCCCGCAAGTCGCTGCTCGGCACTGACACCGGTTATGGCTATGGCGGTCACAGTTACAACCAGTCGTATGGCGACGGCGATTTCTCTCCAACCTACGATCAGCCTCCCGTTCCTCAGCCTTCCTATCCAGACAACAGCCATGATGTCGACCCAGCCTACAATCAAGGTTACGCTTATCGAGAAGGTCTGACTGCATCCGCTCCAGCCCCGAGCACCCATCATGGAAGCATGGGTTTCCTCAAGCGCCGATGGCCTGCCGGCTTCATGGCAATTTCTTTCCTTCAGGCCGTCCTTTGCATCTGCTTCGAAGCGTATGTATCCCGCCTCCATCGTATCATTGACACCGTCATTAACATTCTTCCGCAGATATGTCTTCGGCAAATTTCAGACCAACTTGGGCGAGCATGTCAACGATGATGACGTTCAGTCTCAGTACAAGACTATCCCCACTTTCTTGACTCTTTTCATCTTCGGTTTCCTCTACACATTGGTTGTTGTCTGGGATGCTCTGCGCCAGAAGAACACCATTCAAGTCATCGGCGTCTGCTTTTCAAACCTGGCCCTGATGGTATATACCGCAATCCAGGTAGACCAGATCAAGGAGGCCATTTACGTACTCGGTGACCACAATGCTCTTGAGGCTGGCATCACCAAAATTGATCTCTGGGATGACGTTCAGCCTTTCCTCATCGCCATTCCGGTAATCATCGCTGTTGCCACCATTGGCATGGGCTTCGTCTCTTGGAAGATCTACCAGGAATATGCTTGGGATATCCTCAAGAACATTGGTGCCGACTACAGGATGAAGAAGCGCTTCCTCCACTACCAGGTATGTAATATGCATATTTTCCCTTGTTCGACACATGAGTAGTGTTTTGACAAGTTCCAGATCTACATCGCCCTCCTCAAATTCGACTTCTTCTTCTTCCTGGGATTCATTATCCAATTCGTCGTTGTCGTTGCTGAGAAGTCGGATCCTGAATTCGCCCTCACCATTGTCACTATCCCTATCACTATTCTCATCTTGCTTGGCGCCGCCTATTTCACCCGCAAGGAAAACAAGATCGGCATGGTCGGCGTCATTATTCTCTACCTCGGCGGTCTCACCTATTTCATCTTCAAGCTGGTCCGAATCTACCAGAAGGGATACAGCAGCAGTTACGCGGCTGTTCGTAAGTCGCTTACTGCTTTCGCAGTCATTACAATCCTTCTCATTATTCTCACTATTGTCAACGCCATCATCTGCATGGGCAACTTTGGCGCCGGTCTGAAGCCGCACCTGAACGCCAAGCGCAAGGTCGACGAGAAACCTGACCTAAACTCGATCAACCTACAGGATGTCAAGCCTCAGATCCCTAGCCGTATGACAATCGACTAAGTCATCGGGCGTAACCACAAATGCCACAACCTTCCAATCAGTCGTGGGATTTTGTACAAAGAAACGAATTTACGAAAGGAATAAAAAATTTTTCTTCAGAGGCACCGCTCAGACAGGGCAGGCTCGGAACCGGACGGTGACCAAATGGAAGAGGCGTGGGCAGAAGGCAAACCATCGATATCCCCCACTCACGACGTGGGACTTTTCTTAGTTTATTTGCTTTCCTATTTTATGATCTTCGTCAAATACCGGGCGTTAAAGAAGCCATCCCTTGGAATGAATAAGATGTAGGAGTTTTTTCTTTTTTTTTTTTGTTGCGACTGGGTTTCCCAGGATGGACAGTTGGATAATGGGCTTTCCTCTCTAATATTCCGAGAAAGGCTTGGTCAGGAAACCTGGGAGGTGTTAGAAGCGATCGGGTGGCTCTAGTAGAAGGCTTTGTGCCTAGCTGTTTATTAGTTGCGAATAGTGCAATGATGAAATACGAAGCTAGACTACTCTTGATCGGGATTTAATCTTGCAAAGATCGGATGCATCTTAGCACCAAACAAAAGTGAAGAAGTGAACCAATGGCTTATCATACTATTTATTTGCCCCCATCGCTAACTCTGAGCTGTGCAATGTGCCAGCCAAGGACCAGCGATAGACCCAGACCTACACTGCCAACACTCGATATCCCAATAAAACAATGCTCCGTACTCCCGCTATCCAGTATCCATCCCAAGTCACGATAGGCGAAAGCCCTCCGAGGAAAAATTATCAACAAACCCGCTGCAAGATCCATAGAGCCAACAACGCCAGGTCTGAATGCCGCAAATACGTCAATGGGTTTCAACAAAACAAGAAATCATCAGGTGAAAGAAGGGGAGGTGCAGTCCAAATGTTGGAGTCCAAAGATAAGGCAAGTGGTTCTAGAATTGGATCTTGATAGCATCCTTGATATGGCCTTCAGTAGGGCAGTAGGGGCACTTATACCGGGCAGCCTTGGTGATGTTGTGGAGAGATTCGCGGCAAATGACGTGGCCACACGATAGCATCATGGCCGGGTTTTCTTGGGTCGTCTGCTCCTTACTGACGGGGCAGACGAAAATTGGGTGGTAGATCATGGACTCGGGCAACGGTGTCTCGAAAGCAAGCTCATTTTCCGTGGTCCATTCTGTCTTCTTCTCACGCATGTAGGTTGTGTATTTGATGAGACGGGGGAGTGCGATTGAACCGGCGGTGACGGCCATGTAGAGGGGTGACTCGGCAGAAAGGCCAAGTAGGGAACAAAACTCCCGAGTGAAGGACATTGCAACGTCATCGAAGCCGGTGTCAATCTCGAAGATGTGACGATAGGGTGAGGTGGCCAAATTGGGCGAATAAACCATGGCGGCGCAGAGCTGTTGGATCTCGCGCAGATGACGAACCTGGAAGCGAGCAAAGTGGGCACGAGCATACGTAAGGGCGCCAAGATGGCCATTATGAGCATCATCGGGGAGCCCATTTACACTGGGGCCCTTGAAAAGCCAGACGAACTGGAGCTTGCTAAGTTCGAACTCAAGCGTGCTGCCCTTTGCGTCGAGTTGACCACTGTTCAGACGAGCCCATTCAATGGCGGGCACCAGGTTGCGGTCCTTGAGTTGGGACAGGATGCTGTACATTTCTGAAAACTTATGCTGGAGGTCCTCGGAGTGAAGGTTTTCCATGTCGGCCTCTTGGTCGTCTTCCTCCACCTCTTGCTCCTCTTCATCGTTGTCCATGTCGTCATCGCCGTCCTCGTCCGTGCGAGATGGGGTGTGAGCTTCGCGTTGAGGAGGATGATCGTGGGCTTCATGGAGGAATGTCGATGCAACGGAGAACTGCCCTTCACGTAGGAGGTGCATAGCGATAGCGCGGTTGATGAGGCCTGGATGGTCGGCCATAGCGTCCGTCTCCATTGGTAGCTCTCGATGAGGGAGGGCCTGGTCTGGTTAGCAAAAGCCGGTCAGGCGGCCGATAGAGACTTGCCTTGTCAAGAGCCTTTCCAAAGGCTTTTTGTGCCTTTGTGACCTCTTTGAGGTCCTGTGTGATGGCTTCGAATCGAGCCTTGACCGGGTTCTGCAGGGTGGTCATGGCCATACCGATGCGATGGGCGTCCGGATCTAGATCTGGCGTCAGTTTGGGGGCCTGCAAGAAGAGATCGAACATGAGCTGACCTGCAGCAACCTGGTCCCGCGCTGAAGTGAGCAACTCGATGATTTTATCAACATCATCAATTGCGGAGTGGAGGTTCGACTTCCTCATCCGGGCCAGCTCGGCCATCAGAGGTCCAAACGGCGAGACATGGTCGTCGGATCCAGCCATGGCTATGGCTCGGTTGGCGAGGCCAGGGTCACTTAATCGGCAGTGTCCCTTGAGAAGTCAGAGAAGGGCGGGTTTCTTTGAGTCACAGTTTGATTAGATGTGGCTGCTCGGTAGTTGACATTTGGTCGTCGCAGAGTGAGGGGTTGAGCGAGGTGCTTTTGGCGTGGTTTGAGGTCATCTGAGGTCCGAGTGACAGGCCGAGCTGGGCATGGGCTGGGTCATGATAGCGCAGAGGACTCTCGTATCGATAACGATGATGTAACGGAAATTATGCATTTAAGCGGGTGGCTCCCCCCGCTACGAGCCGGTAAAGAAGGAAGGCGGGCGAGCGAGGACAGGAGCTAGTGATGAAAGACATGTTCAAGCGCTGAGGGCGATCTACAGATGCCAATATGTTTCTTAGCAGATGTGTAGATAGTTTGTTAACCTTCCACCATCGACCTGGGCGTTTGGTCTTGTGCAGTCATCCTCCGGCTCTCAACGCCGGCGCAGAACCCGCCCCCAGAGTTTGTGTCTGCAACAACGAGGCCCAGTGCGGACCAAGAGGGAATTAGTGCCCCGCAGCCAGCCAGCCAGATGCCCGTGTGCTCACCCACACTATGCCTTGTGCAAGCTATTGCATCACATGCGAGTTGTAGCCTTCCGCTGCACCAGCCCACGCCACACGAACCTGTCGCGCCTCTTGAGCCTCGCCCTCGCTCGACATCTCTCACTGCTTACGGGGCGAGGATGTAGCTCGCCTTCGACGTGAACAGCTTCAGGGGTCGTTATCGACGCCATGGCCTTCATATTCCCCCCGCCCGACGCTGCGCGAGCCCACCGCCTCGACGACGACTACCTTTCCTCACCCGCCGCCAGGGGCCCAGTTCAGCAAGGCACACGACCAAATGTTCGCGATGCCGCCTTGGTTCTTGGAGCGTCCGGGTTACAGCCAGCATCTCAGCTTCACGACGGAGGCGTTGAGGGATTGTCCTCTTTCCAACCGCCGCCTCCAGTGCAACGGAAACAACTCGTCTTTGCTGATCCATTCGCTTTCCGGTAAGAAACCTCTTCATTACCAAGTATTCATGGAGAACCAAGCCCTTATTCTAACATTCCCTGCTACAGGTATCTAGAAGATGACAATTGCGTGACAGTAGTCGAGCGTCGTGCCGTACTGTGCGGCTACGAATCCTACCTCGTCGAGCAATGGGCTTGCTCGCGACAGTCCCCAACCCTTGTTGTTACCACATATACGGGCGACCAAAAACATTCAATCCTAGTCGGCATTCTCTCTGTCCCGGCAGATGAAAACCTCTGGCCAGTGAAGCTACGCGTCTACTTTAAGGCCATCCAGAAATTCCATGCAAGACCCAAGGAAACAGCCTTGGGGGACCTGATGGTGACAAACTTGAGCAGTTTCCCGTCTGCACTCACTGTTATTCTAGTCCCCGAGGGCGACATTCGAAAATATCGCCAGACTTTCATTGTTAATGAGGATCTCAAGAGGCTTGGGTGCTCGGGCCGCTCAGGTCTTACCCTCAACGAACCAACCGAGGCTACACAAGCCAAATTTCAGCAGCTCTACAAGACTAGCGACCGGGTCCCGCTGTCTCAGGCGGTGATCGAGCTGATCAAATTGTGTCAAGTCGCCCTGTACATGTTTGAAAAACTCGATCATGAGTACATCGATGGGTTGCTCTGCGACATGACTGAGACCGCCATAAACAATTGGTGGATCGAGGTTGGTGCCGAACACTACAACTTCGAACCTACCGATGGTATTTTAGGCCCCTCTACAGTCTCTGCCCTACTTGGCATGTTGATGGGAGCCAGGAACCGCTTGCACTGGTATGGTGCACCGGTTTCCAAGGATGTCTTCGATATTGACAACACAAAACGAGGCATCGGCCACTTTCAAAAATCGCAAAAGCTTGAAAAAACACGGCGACTAGATCGCCAGACACTGCTTAGGCTTTACAGTGCATCTGCAAAGGCGGCTGCAAGTGAAGGCTGGGGTGTCCAACGTGCCGTTAAATCAACCGTCACTGAGATTGGCGGTAAGAGAGGCGAGCTTGTCATGGGTATGGTTTCTGGGAAGGATAAAGGTGGACTCGCTGATATCGAGACCTTGGATATCGACAAGTTCGTTAGTCTAGCACACGGCGAACGACCAAAATGGTTGTGGCATGGAAAACCACGAAGAACTCCTACCGAAATACCGAACCGTACACCAGAACTCAGCACTGCGATGGTGTGGAAGGATGAGGCTGCCACTGCCAACTCAAAGAGGCTTAATTCAATACCCATCGAGGAGGAACCAGACATCAAACGAGCCGATGAATCCCCAGGTATTTATTCGGCATTTCCTCCTGGTTCCGCCATCAGTGTTACAAAAACACCGGGCGATAAAGATGCCCTACCTAAAACTGTATTCAAGAGCGTTGCTGGCAAAATGAACGATGCCCGCTCCGGTCTTGGACGCATCAAGGATGCCGTTGGGGGAGGGCTACGAGGCCACAACACCCGACCCTCCATATCAACCAGAGATGATTTTGCAGACATCGCCGGCCCTGGTAATACTACACAAAACCCTGCATTTCTTGCCAGTGCCCCTCCCATGATGGGTATCAATAGAGCTTTTACCTGGAAGAACAAGCCGGAAGAGTATCTCGCGGCAATGAGAAGAGGCGATACGGATATCATCTCGGGTCTGCCTCAACCGGGACATTTCGCCTCAACCTCAACAGTCGACTTTAAGCCATCCAGCGCGCCTGATTCCGAAACTCAGAAACGAGCTGAGCAAGATGGCGGTGCAATGGGAGATTTCGGGGCCGAAGCTCGCAAGGGCGCTCTTTCGAAAGCGCCATCTGCTGTCGGATCCTTGGCTGATGAAGCTGAACTCCAAGGCCAGGTGCTAGAGACGGAAACCAAACCCAAACCCAAACAAATAGGGCTCTCTCGGAGACATAGCATTGAGTCTTCTAGTCCTCTGAGAAAACGTGTTCTAAATGAGAATCGTTGGCCGCGACGTATGTCATTCAGTGGCGCCGAGGAAGCAGTGCTGTATTGGGAAGAGATTGTTGACATTGCCGATTCCACCACTGATCTCGTGAGTGTAGATGCCTACGCTGAAATTGCTCGGCATCTCAATGAGGGCATTGACAGCATAAAGGCCAACATCGAGCCTTGGGTCTCGGAAAAGCTCAAAGATGTGGAAATGCTAGATGAGCGATATGATCGAGACAGGGAAGAGCTCCACGCTCTGTATGAGCAACTCAATGAAGCTTGCCAGCGTCTACGAGTGGGCGCAGACGAAGTTCTCTCGGAGGAAAGGGCCCATCTTACCGAGGGTCTCAAGGAAGTCGAAGTGCTCGTTGCCAAACTTGATTACGAAATCAACGCCCTGCTACAGAAAGTTGTGGATGTTGAGGACGGCATCATCACGTTTGAGCGGCAAGTCGAAGACATGGAAGAGCGAGCTGACGCGCTCCAAATACAGCTTGAAACAGAGGGCTGGCTACATTGGGCCTTCAGGACCCTCACTGGCATAGGAACGGGGCCGGATATTACACGCTCGACGCCTTGATCTGCATTGGTTAAACACATGTATCATACCATCTCACTGAGTCTTCATGTAGCTGGTGTGTTTTTGGTGTGGTGCAAGCGTCCTGTTTTATTATCCTTTCATAGCACTGGCATAGGATACCATGGAAGGCGTTCTTTTTTTACTGCAATCTGGACACATCTAGTAGTAGCAGAGGTGGTTTTTTTAACGTATCAGTCATACCGCTGATCCCGTATACAGCTAGTTTTACACTCCGTCTTCCAGCACGTCCGTTATCGCCGGGTTCCTGTGATGCAAGTGTGCGATATCCTTAACCCAAGCATCAATCCCATATTCGTACAAGGTTTCTCCCATCAATCCCGGCCTTCTATTAACCCCTTAAGTTGATACCGAACATGGACTCATGCATCTCTCATGATTCAGTGGCACTTTTCTTAGAAAAGACCGCCACCGGTCTTGGCGCCGCCTCCCATGGCCTGACCTTGCTGCTGCATGATCTCGCTAACCTTCATAGAAGTGTCGAGGAACTTGGCGGTGCATCGGTCGAGGCAGACAGACTCGCCCTTGTTGAGCTCGCCCTCACGGTAGTCGGTGGGGATGCACTTCTTCTGGCAAGAGTTCTGGAGGCTGTTTTTTTTTTTAAAATAAAAAAATTAGAGAACAGATTCCTTTTCTTATTGTCCTGCCGTCGCCCGTATGCAATCGCCCTGGCTGGCACGCCAATGTGAGGGGAACTTCCAAGGACACTCACCGGTTGTAGGTGTCGGCCATCATGCGCATCTCACCCTCGACGGCAGCAATCTTCTGCTCCGAGGTAGGCTGAGGGCGACCCATTCCGAGGAAAGACATCTTGGCGAGTTATATCGTTAAGGGGTTGTGGTTGGAGACGTAAAGGTACTGATTGCGGGTGATGCAAGTTTGAGGCTGGGGAACTGGTTCTGGCTTTCTGGGTCAATGATGATGGCAGGTAAATTTTCCCTTATCAGACGGGCTGATTATGTAAGTCTGCTTTATCGGCTTTAGGTGGTTCAGTTCTGCTCAGCTACCCTATACCCTTTGTCTCATCAAAGGTGTGGCATTTTCCTAATGCTGTAGTCTGCGCTTATAGCTTGGAATTTAGATTCAGTGTGGAATTGAATATATATTGTTCTTGAAATTTATATTCCATTGAGTGCTTTTGCATTCTGGTAGCGAACCTTTTCTGGTTACAATATGTATGGGGAGAATCATGGTTGCATTTGACTTATTTTAGCCTTGCCTTGACAACCAACCGGAGAAGCTATCTTCATTTACTACGCAGAATAGCACGTATAAGCTTGGCCCCGGGCACGACGAAAGCACTGACTATGCCCACGAAGCCAACTTAAACAACATGATCTAATTCTGAAATGTAACATTCTTGGACCTAACCCATTCGCTCAAGCCGGGTGATGCGTTGAAGCGACCATATCCACTTCCCTTGGCACCACCATGTGGAAGTGCGCTCTCATCGTGAACACTCATGTGGTTGATATGCACTGCTCCGGTTTCGATTTCGCGAGCGAATCTGAGCCCCCTCCTAAGGTCTGAAGTAAACACAGCTGATGATAAACCATACTCGGTGTTGTTGGCATGTTGAATTGCGTCTTCTTCTGAACCAATCTCGACGATAGACACAGTGGGGCCGAAGGACTCGGTCTTGTATAAGTCCATCTCCGTGGTGACATTGGTCACAACCACCGGTCTCAGTCGCGTTTGAGAGATTTCTTGGCGTCCCACATCTCCATGGATGACCGAAGCACCTCTTGAAACGGCATCTTTTACCAGGATCTTGTTCCTCTCCACAGCTGTCGCATTGATGAGGACGGGAGCGTCCTTCTCAGCAGGGAAGAGTTTCGTCACCGATGCGACCAGCTTCTTCTCGAACTCTGGCCTGATACTTTTATGTACCAGTATCTTCTCAGTAGACATACACACCTGGCCGGAATTGACAAAGGCTCCAAGGGCACACTGGTCTGCGGCCAGGTCCAGATCTGCGTCTTCCCACACAATGGCAGGCGCCTTGCCGCCTAACTCGAGGACAATAGGCTTTAAATGCTCTCCTGCAAGCTTTGAAATAATTCGACCGACTCCTGTGCTTCCCGTGAAATTAATCTTCTTGACATGTGGGTTTTGTATCAAAGCAGTCGTAACTTGGGCGGCAGAAGCCCTCTCATTGAATATGACGTTCAGGGCACCATCAGGCAACCCAGCCTCGTGGAAAACCGACGCAATAGCAAGCATTGTACGGGGCGATAATTCGCTTGCCTTGAAAACGACCGTGTTGCCAGCAGCCAAAGGAAATATGACTGCTCTGGTGCCGAGAATGTAGGGGGCATTCCTAACGAGGTTAGATGAGCTGGATGTGGCTTGTCAATAGATAGATAACACACCATGGTGCAATAGCCAGGACGACGCCATAGGGCTCTTGCATCACAATTGCACTTGTGTCTGCGCTCATAGTGGTTGGGAAAGTGCCTTCTAGAGTGATGATTCGACCAGCTACATCCTTTATATGGTTGATTGAGACATTCAGGTTGAATTCAATCCAACCCACTTCGCTCCCTGTCTCATCTGCCATATATTGGATGAGCTCGGGACGCCTCTTGTCCATTATTTCGGCAGCTTTAAGGAATATATCGCGCTTTTGCTCCGGGGGCGTCCTTCGCCATGTCTTCAGGGCTGCGGCGGCGGCATCGACGGCGAGAGCAGCATCTTCAACGGAAGCTGTGTGACATCGGTGGATGACCTTTCCTGTAGCCGGAGAGACTACATCGAATTCCTGGCTTGAGCGACATTCGGAGCCTTTTATAAAAAAAGGGACACTGTGAAGAGCCCCGTTGCTTGTGCTTGTTCCGTTTGACATGATGGCGTCTGGAGGGAGGAAAGTGTGTGGTGTGTACGCTCAACTGCCGGTTTTCGAGACGCTTGCCGTTGGGCAGCCCTGCCCTTTTATACCGTAGTTTCGGAGGGCCGTGTTTTCGGAGGGCCGTAACATGTTTGGGCCTACCCAAGGCAATGCATTGCGCCTTGCCAAACCCCGCAAATTGGATGGGTGGGTTTGCCGGATTGTGGAGGACGCCTCTAAGTGACTGGACTGGTCCGTTCGGCAGTGCACAACGGCATCCCGCCCGCATTCGGGTGACAATTCCGGTGGGGGATTCCGACCTGGCCCTCGCATTCCCAATTCCAACATGCATGAAGATGCGACAATTTTTTGCGAGGCTAATCTGGGCCCCATGATGAGTTTGGTCAAGGAGGAGGGCATAGTAGGTAATGTGTTGTGTGCTGTTGACGTGAATGTAGCTAGGCATCGGTTTCTTGGCAGTTGACGATTGGTCCGAGACCACTGCAGTACGGGGATGGCCCAGCGCACGCACTATGCTCGGGCAAGTTTTGTCCGAACTTGCCCAAGCCGGACTCAAGAAAAAAGTGAAGACGACAAAAGCGGTCATAAGGGGGGGGGGGGGCTATATTTTTACGGCATGCGAAAGCTGTATTTACCCTTTCGTGGGATCTAGTGCACCTCATCTCATAGCACTCACTCGGGTTGACTTGATGCGAGGTAAGGCCGTCATTCAATGACTGTCATCTAGTACTAGAACTGATAGAAAGGGGAGGGGACATTATGGATCCGGCCAAACCTTGGATAAACCAGCTCTAGGACTCGGTTGGCAGAGGGGTTTCACAATCAAGCAATGAAGTCATGCTGGCTTTAACGCATCTGGTTCAAGAAATGGCAACGGGGTCGCTATCATCCGGATCTTGACAGATTCTACGAATATCAGTATGAATAGTTAGAAACCAGCCATACACTCGTCGTACCTGGTTCTCGCAGGGTCCCCGGGAAGGTAAACCTGATCTCTGATTTCGGGGATGGCGATTGCACATGAATCTTAGAAGTAGGGGGAGGCTTGAGTTCTCTCTTGACAGGCGGACGAGTGGTACCGGTGGTTGGCATGCTTGCGATTGAAATTGGGATAGTTCGAGAAAGGAAGCTGTTTGTCGTTGCGAGGGAGAGTTGGCGGATATGCAGGACGATGTCAAAGGACTAAGTGGTTCGATGCGTGAGCAGGGATGGAAAATGGCATCAAACCGGGTTTTAAACCTGGGAAATACCCCCTTAAAAGATCAGGGGCGTTTTGAGTTCGCCAGGAACCACTTCTCAGAGCATCTGGGTTGGCACGAAGGCGGGGGGGAGACAGAATAAATAAGAACAAAGGTTGAGATAGTCAGGGTGGAGAAGACGAGAGCGAGACCGGCACCGTTGAAGCCGTTGAAGTGAGTTAAAAGAAACAAACATGTTGGAACTTGTCTCAGCCGCTGCGCTTTGATACGTAAGTTGTGGGGAAGGTGCCTCTCAGCGAAGGGGCATGGCGAATGGCAGGCGATGGCGGATGGTGCGCGGTCTGGCCCTGAGAGGTAGGCGCGAACGGTTCTGTACCTGGTCTTGAACCGCGCTGGAACTTACCTGGGTCTGGCTCCACCCAGAAGAGGATGCATGTGTGCATTAGATCTCTGTCATGGGTAAGGTCTTCAGTAATGTTTCTTGGTGACGGGTTTTCTTCTTCATATCTGCGTTTGTTTTCTTCTTCCTGTTGCGGGGCTTCCCTCTGGTCGTTGACTCAGATCCTTCGAGGCTCGGTACCCGCAAGTGCTCACTAGCCCAACACATGTAGTACTTCGTCTGTACCTTCCCTGAAAATCATTAGCTACCGAACCACTCCCCCAAGTGCGGCGGATGAATTCCTTGTCCACGTGACGTCGAGTCTCCCCACCGACCAGAAAACCAGGCCAATCAGATGGCGCAATCCCCCGCTCGTCGCGGCCTTTGCACTCTTTTTTGGAACCCCCGCCCCAGTCGTGCCTCCCTGGTAGGTGGTTTGACTGGCAAGACTCGGCCGGGCTACGCTGAGGCGCTAGCCACTCAATCGAGGGACCGACGAAGGCGCCTTTTTCCTGTGTTGCGTGCGAAAAGCATTCTTCACCTTGCAACAACTCGAGCGTTTAATCCCCGGGCGCCGCCTCATTCCTGTCCCCTCCCTCCGCATTCGGCCTTCACCCACGCACCACCTCTGGCTCTGTCCTTGTGCCCACGCACCCGCCTGCGCACCCGCCCCAACACCGCGATACCGGCCGCCTCTCTGTCTGTCTACCTCCGCTCCGTCTCCGTCCTGCCTCCGTCGTGCTTCCGTCCCGCCTCCTTGGCGCGTCCAGGTAGCAAGGGCTCCTACCGCTCTTGCGGCTCGCTGTCTTGGGCTGTCGTCTCCGTCATCCGGTCGCCGGCTGGTGGTGAAGTTGCATGGACGGCCCGACTATTGTCGCCGCTGGTGGGGCGGCATCTATGAGCCCGACCAGCCCCGTCAGCTCTCGTCACGGCCACGGCAACGGCAACGGTCACGGCGCAATCAAGCGCAAGAGGAGTAGCATGGCTGGCCTCGAGAGTAGCCCCGGCAGTGCCATTGAGGATGATCACGCCGAGCACGAGAAGAAGCGCCAGCCCGGCGTCAAGAGAGCCTGCAATGAGTGTCGCCAGCAGAAGGTGAGTCAATCCTCACCCCCTCCACCGTGCGCAGATAGCTGACTGAACGATTTTCGACGGGTACCAGCTCCGCTGTGATGTAGTGCAGGAGCCGTTCCAGAGCTGCTCTAGGTGTAATCGCCTCAAGCTTGAGTGTAAGATCGAGTCCAACTTCAAGCGCATCGGCAAAAGGTCCAAACATGCCGAGATGGAGAAGGAAATCGAACGTTTGCGCCGCAACATCTCCCGTGCCAGGTCACAAGGCTATGTCCTCGATGAAGATGACGACATCAACTCCCCCATTGCTCAAAGCAACCCGACCTACTCTCACACTCACACTCGAAATCCGTCATTGATGGGCTCAGACGAAGCCGTTTCGTCGCTATTGCATCTCAAGCGCGGAGGTAACTACAATGTGCCCCGATATACGCACGAGCTGGAAAATGTTCAATTGACTGAAGAAAATGTGACGAATCTTTTCAACGAGTTCTTCGCCTTCTACCACCCGTTCTTGCCCTTCCTCAGTCCCCAGCAACCTCCAGATCAATACTTCCAGCAGCACCCCCTCCTCTTCTGGTCCATCATTGCGGTTGCCGCTCGTCGCTTCAGCCCACAGAATGTCCCAAACTTGCTCAATAACCTCTCTGGCCCTCTCACACGTTTCCTATGGTCGACAATCGGAGAGGTCCCCAGCAACTATTATGTTGTCAAGGCCATGTGTTTACTCTGCACTTGGCCATTGCCGACGAGCACGACTTCTTCAGATCCCACTCATATTTTGTGTGGTGTCATGATGAAAACTGCAACGGGCATTGGTCTTCATCGACCTAACAACATCCAGGACTTCTCTAGGGTTTCGGTCGAACTTAACAAGGAGCAACTCGGTGATCGTGTCACGACGTGGGCGGTGTGCAACATTGTTGCACAGTCTGTTGGTACTGGGTACGGTCAACCAGCATCAAGTCTTTACGACTGGACTTTGGCGGCAAGGCAAGGGGACGACAGCACGTTTCAACTTTCACCTGAGCTTGAAGCTCGAATCCAGATTGAGAGATTCTGCGACAAGATTTCTAAGGAAATGTACAGCAATGCCAGTGACCCCAGAGGAGTTGCTGGCGACGAGCACCGTGCTATGTTGATGCGCGTATATCGTCGAGACTACGCAGAGCTGCACGCTTCCGTTATGTCTCAAGACCTGGGTCCTATCGTAACTCTACACCTAAGGGCGGCAGCCCTTCATATGCGCTTGGCTGGATTTTTTGACTCAAGCAAGACGCCAGGATATATGGACGATCTCATGGGTCTCTGGCGGGCCACCACCAGTTTCCTCGACGATGTACTAGAAGTGGATAAGGTCACGAGCCCTCGAGAGAGCATCGGCGGCACTATCCTTCTCTATGCTACCAATTATATTAACCAAATGATGGTTGCTGCCGGGTTTGCCCTTCTCAAGTTGATGAGGTCATTCTTCTGCAAGACAATCGACTTCCTTCGAGGTCGTAACCTGTTCCACCAGACTATAAGGGCTATCCGGGCTACGAGCGTGGTTAATAACGACCTCCAATGGCGTTTGGCTGAACTGATGGTGCAGATGTGGAACGGGGCCAGGCTGGACAGCAACCAGCAAGCTTTCAACAGCAACGATGATGCCCCGATTCAAATGGATGACAGCCTGCAGTTGAAAGTTCGATGTCGCCATAGCATGAGTCTAGTATTTGATTCAGTTTGGCGCTGGAGAGAAGACTACCAGGCTCTTGGTCGAGGGAACATTGACGGTAAGGCAGCCACCACTTGTGATCCTGCTATTTACGGTTTGTTTGGTTGTTCTATACGTGGTCATGACGTTAAGCTAATGTTGGCGACAATTTAGCCTCGAAGCAACCGACGAACCCAGACTCAGCCAACGAGTCCTCAGCTTCGTCGACGCACTTGGACAGCACTCTTGTTCAATCAACTACTCTCGCAACGACCAACATGCTCAATGCCAACGGGGCGCTGACTCCAAGCGCGACTGGCCTCTCGGTTCCATCATCAGCACCGAACAGCATGATGGGAGGAATGAATTATGGCGACACGAACTATGACTTCTTTGACCCACAACACTGGATGTTGGACGGTCTTCTTGATTTTAACTATTCTTTCGTACCTCCTTTGGAAGGTGCCTAGTATAAAGACGCATTCGTGAATCGATCGTTGAGCCAGCGGCCACTGTCAGTATGACTACCTGAGAGAAAAAAAGACGCGACTTGATTAGCGACACCAGCGATTCTTGGTCAGACTGATCATGACATATTTTTGGGGGGAATGGAAGGAGACGGAAATACCGAAAGAAAAGGTGATGTTGCAATTACATGAGAATTCAGCAGAAGGACCCTATTTGATAGAGCTAAATGGGCTCGGTTGATTTGTATTTTTTCTTCTTCTTTTCGCTGTATCTTGAACTTGAGAATGTTCACTGAGGCATGTCAACCTTGGTTCAACGTTGTTGGTAGGGGGGTTTTCGGAAGTACAATACTTGCTGGCAGACCAGCTCGGGGGGTTTTTTTTTTCTTTTTTTGCTGGATCGGTTCGGTCGGATGGAAATTTTTTTTATATTTTTTTTTTGGGTTTTCTTCATTTGTCACAGACGTGTGTATGCAGCATGATGGAATGCGAAAATGTTTAATTATCCGTACCTCCTTGTGGTCCTTTGTTTACAGTCTCATGTTTCGTTTCCTCATGGTTGTTGCAGGGCTTGTGGAGAATTGCGCCGCAGCAGGAGATGAGAGGACGGAAGCTCCCAGAGTGTCGGGAAGTGTCACTGCGCCAAATACAAGGGCGAGGGCATCACTGCCTCACCGATGGATTCCGAGTACTGATACTCTGAAGATATTTTCTCCTCCTTCCTTTCTCTACCTCGGATTGTTTACTGAAATACACTGCCTCTTGAATCCGTCTAGATTCGTTTCATGTTGGCATTTCCTTCTCTGAGATTGCCATGTTTCGGACAACGTACAACGTACCACTTCTGGGGACGGTTTAAGATTACCTACATTGACGTCGATGCGGCTGAGCCTATTAGTTGCGGTGGCTATGTCTCACAGACCGCACTTTACTGGTTGGCCTCATCGCCATGGTTGATTTAGGTCCCAACACCAGGGACAATTGTGCAATTGGATGAGCCTCTCACGGCGTTTTGAATTAGAATGAAAGATCCATAGCCCTAAGGAGCAGGCTTGGTCGACGCCATCGATCCCGCAAATGCAAGGCACAACAAACACGATTGCGCCACAGCCGTTGTCGCCGTGGTTGTTGTTGATGTGTCCTGCGGCACACTGGTACCAGCACTGGCACCACCACCACCACCACCACTACCACCAGCAAGAAGCTTTTCGGGCAGCGTTAGGGCCAACAGTGACGTTGCCCGTCCATGTTTTGTCCATGTGTCTATGTCAGGGGCGAGTTTCAGAATCGACGGCGAGAGGCGCAATGCCGCCACGCGCGCGGGCGGGGATAGGGAATCAGATGCAGCTGCTACAGCCGAAATTCGACATTGGCGGGGAGGACCTCAACACCCCGAGGAGGATCGCAGTGCTGGTCGTTTTGGGCCTGAATCGAACAATCACAGACGCAATGTCAGCACGGCTGTTATACCGGGCTTGGTGGACAGGATCGCGCTGAAGTCATCTGTCGGCAGATTTGACAGGGCGGAGTCATGGTTAGGCATATTGCCATCATCATCTCAACAACAACTCTGCAAACGTTTGTACAGATACAGATACACATTGGGAAAGCGATGCCTACCCTGAACCTCTTTACTTCCCGCGGCCGCCGCAACGGCCCGGACGAGTTGGTGATAACTGTGGCCGGGTTTTTTTTGGCCAGGCCCCGGCCCTAGGCCGCGCCGATGGCCCGGGGCAGCGCCAATAGACAAACCAGAATGTGGCAATAAGCGCCATCTACAGACGTCGAACTGGATTATACCACCATCGTCAAGCCCGACCAACAAGGCATACTCGCTCTGCGGCCATGTTTTAGACGACGCGGGCTGTGAAAGGCAGTTTTCCGGTATTGTTTGTTGGTCCTTGACAAGACCCGGTACCAAGGAGCCAGGCCGGTTCCGCAGCAACCGGGTCTAGGTGGATGGCGCTTCGGCGTGATGAGAGCCGGAAGCAAGGCCGTATAAGGAATCTGGAGCAAATTGGGATGGCGATGATGGTCTTAGGGCTGCTTCTTGACAGGCCCCGTCCGTTCCCGTGAAGGCTGGCTGCGCACTGGTAGTTGGTATTGCTGGGGAGGAACCAACAGCAACCAACAGTAGTAACCCACACACACACACACACACACACACACACACGCACGCACGCACATAGGCATATACAGACACGCATGTACACCGAGGTCCTCGTTCTCTCACACACCCCTCCCCCTTCCCCCATTCCCCGAGGGCAAACAACTTGAAACCCGCGCCATCGATCGATGCCGGGATACGCCCTCCAACTGCCAGTGGCGGATGGCAAATACTCACGAGCTGTTGGGACCAAGTGCCGGGAGGATTTGTGAAGCCCGTTTGAGATCTCCAAGGAGTCGATTTAGCAGACGATGGCAGTGATGGCAGTAAGTCAGCAAGTCAGTCGGCCATCCAGCCAACCAGCCAACCAACCAGCCAGCCAGCCAGCCAGTCAATCAATCAATCAATCAATCAGGCAGTCAATTAGCCAACTAGCAAAGTCAGTGCTCTCTGCAACTGTATCCGCCGAATCACAAGACGGAGGTGACTTCATGGCCGCTTCTCGGCGGGCAGTGTTTTCAGGAGGGACCCAAGGCCATCCTTGAGGGGGACAGGAGAACCAGGCTGAGGCGCCCGCCCCCCCTCAATCTGTCGAGTTCCATACGGGAGTGACTGCGTACGGTACAACGCATTGCCTCGCATCACCACTGCCTGTGAATCCATCCCGAAGAACTGGGAATTCGCCACATTCGCTGAGGCCTTGACACACACACGCACACGCATACATTTTGACCAGGGGAAACAAGAGCAGAGCCCGCCACCTCTGCTACTCGGTCCGGCTCTATGAATAGACTCGCCGTAGACTTGCCAAAAGGCCAAAAATGCCGTCACCATGGCCCCATTCTGCGGGACAACGCAGGAGTCTGGAGTACCTAGGCCCAGCCGAAGAAAAGGAGGGCTGGGGAGAATGTCGATAGGCTGTCGACCGCGGCGAGGACTCCGACCGTCACCCGCGCGAAGCCAAGTATCGGTGACATGAGTGGTTGGAGAACCTTGTATGGGATGGAACGGGAACGAAGGATACCCTACTTGCTCCCTAGACCCTCCAATTCACAAGGTCGGGACGAATGACGGGTGTCAAAACGGGGGTGGACACGCAAAAGGCCGACTAAGATAGTATGTGCACCAGTGTGGAGATGGCTCCGAAGTCTGCAAAGTGGACAAGCAAGCAAGAGCCTGCGGTTTAGCAAACAGGCACAAGCACGGGCACAGGCACGGACAGACATGTACAGGTATAGGTACGGACACTGATGAGTGGTTCGTTGCTTTGTTGAGCGGGCGAGCGATGGAGCAAATTATTACTATGTGTGGTGTGCGCGTGTGTACGTGTGCGCGCGTGTCCACTCATCCAGTCCACCCCATCTAGAGAGTGACAGCCATCAGTCGGCAAAGCCGAGGCCCTGAGCGTGTCCGTGTCTGAACGATGGGGGCCAAGGACTGTCTGTTCGGGACGAGAGTCAGAATTTGTTAAGCACAGGAACTATGTATCTCAACCGCTCGTGGCGGCACAGGGAATCCGGCCGTTGCGAATCTAGTTTAAGGAAATGACGCGAGTTGGCGGCATAGGCCACACTCCCTGGGCCCTCGTTCTCGAATTTTCTCCTTATTCCATACTCAAAGCCCCCTTTTCAGATGAGAAAGGAGGGAGTCATGGACCAACTAAACCAGGTTACGTGCCTTGTCCGGGTCGATCCTAGCTCCTGGCTCAGAAACATCTCTGGCCCGAAGGCCCTGTTAGTAGAGCTAACCCTTTAGAAGAAGGGAGTGGGGTAGGGTTCGAGTGGCGCCTGGTGACCGGTGCTGTCAACGATCAAAAGACGACGTCGATGACTTGCGACGACGGGGGGAGGGGGAGGGGGAGGGGAGGGGGTGGTCTAGGCACGAGCAAGCATTGCTGCTGAACGGATGGGCAACGAGATTGGCTTCTGGTTCGAACGAGGATTGTCCCCTGACGATGATCGACCGATAGATGAGTTTAGAGGGGCCATTCGTCTGCGGAGGAATCGAAATGGCAAGGCTGAGTCGCTCAAGGGGTCGAATTGTTGCTGTGGGGGACGTCCGGACCTCGCCCAGAGCCAAGGGTAGGATGAAGGATGAAGGGGGGGGGGGGGAGGGGTGGAGGACAGGACAAGGACAGCAACAGCAACAGCAACAGCAACAAACAGGCCGCGGCGTGGACAAGATGGTCCAGTATCAGTACCGGCGTTGCAGCTGACTTGAGCCTCAGCCGCCGGCACTCTGGCGCCTTAACGCCGTTTGCCCAAGCCCCGGCATCAAGAGGCCACGACGTGGCCCTCTTCCAATGAACCCACCGTCACGCCGCTCATGGTCTGCACGAAGGTGGACTCTGTGCTTCGCCCGAGAAGGCATGTTGTCCGTAACATACGAGTTGCAGCGTAGGATCGTCGAGGCCTGACCCGAGGGTTTGGAACCGCTCATGTTGCATGAAGCCCGAAACATGACTTGAACGTAGGAGAGAGGCGGAGGAGGTGGAGGAGGTGGGCACTTTAGCCATCAGGGGGGCATATACGAACTATGGCGCTGCATCCTGAGACGTCAAAGCCGCGTCTAAGGCTGCACTTGGTGCCCGTGGTAGACGCGGTGAAGCCAGCTCCTAGGGAAGAGCTTGGTGGTGAAGCTGCACGCTTTTACATGGGTGGGCGAAGGGGATCATGGATGATGGAGGGAGAGGAGAGGAGAGGAGAGGAGGGAGGGGGCGTGTCCATCTGTCCAAGAGAAAGATGTATGATGCGACATGGGCGCTTAGGCACGAAGGGGGCGAGCAACCGGCTGTTCCCAACACGGCCGCAATTGGCAGCCTTCCGCAATCATTTCCGCTTTAGGGGGGCGCGAGGAAGCGCGGCCAGCAACGGATGAGTCCACCCGTCCCGACAGTTTGGAAAATGAGGTGAATGATACTGAAACCTAGTTGAGAGGGAAGGGCCAAAGAGAGGGAAGGAAAAAAAAAAAAAAAAAAGGAACCGGAACTAGACAAGGCAAATGACGAACGAGGGCCGAAAACTGGGACACTTGGACAAGGCCGGGATCCCGAGGTGGTCGGGGCGACGGGTGATGGGGAAAACGCAAAGCCACTCGCACGCACGGAGCCCCAGTAGGGTGAAGCATGCGGAGCAAGTTGCGAGAGTGAGAGGCGACGGAGAGAAAGAGAAAACACTAAAGCTATGAGCAAGATGGAAAAAGAGAAGGATGTGGCATGGACCCAACGGTGACGATGCGACTGGGGGCCATGCCAGCCTCGCGAGCGCGAGGAGGAGGTACAAGGCACGAGGCCAGCAAGGCGAAGCGCGAATAGTTGAAACGGGCTGGAGAGGCTATGAAGCCGTCCTGTCACGTCACAAGCTGGAAAACGCCCGGTGTATTTTCTTAGAAACCCAGAAGGATCCGAGGAGATCTGCAGGAACCCTAGATCTGGCAGGCTGAGAGAGGGCGTGTGACACAGAATGACCAGAGAACCCAGAGAAGCCAAGGAGACACAAGGGAAAAAGGGCACGCAAAAAAAGAATAAAAATAAAAATGGAAAACCTAGTTGACCCTGGAAGCAAACATCATGTGGGTGTGTTGCAGCGGCATGTACAACGCAGTCCGGTACTCTGTACGACTATCGGCAGCAGCAGCAAACGGCACCACCCATCACCACCACCACAACCACCTAGCAGCAACAGCAGCAGGACACCATCATTGAAGGATGCGGCACATAGACCTTGGGGCTGGCCGATCAGGGGATTGGGGAGGGGCTGGCGGGGAATGGAGGGGTGAGGGGCCCGGGACCAGGGGGTGTGGATTAGGTGACAGGCCGGGCGAGGCGTAGCGCAAACACGGGAGGAATTGGAAGACCTAGTAAGCGAACGAGCGAACCAGAGAACGAGCGAGCGAGAGGGCGAGATAGAGAGAGGAGCCGGAGATGGAGCCAGAGCCAGTAGTCACCACCAACGACAACCGCAGGCCAGAGCAAGCCTTGTCCATGCGATGCGATCAGATACCAAAGTAAAGACACTGGAGACTATGTAGAATGGCCAGAGCAGGCCGGACCATGGCTCGTTGTGTGGCTGTGGAAGCGTCCGCTAACGCACAAAGGATCCTAGCCATCTGCTCGAACGGACGAGATAGAGGCCTAGTGAGTTGATGGTGGACTGACTACGGTACCGAGGCCGCAAGGAGAAAAAAAAGGATAAAATAAAAACAAGAAGAGAATAGAAGAAGGAGGAGAAGGAGGGAGGAGAAGAAAATGTACGAAAGCACCTGTGTGGTTGGATCGATAGGATCCTGGGAGCCTAGGAGAGAATAGGCAGTGGGAGAAAGAGGAGAGATAGCAATCAATCAGTCAGTTGGTCCCGACACTTGAGCCAAGATAGGTTGACAAACAAACGGCCAGCGGTAGCCAAAAAAAAAAAAAGATAAAAAAGAAAAAGAAAATGGAGGGGTGCAGCGCAGGCGGATGTGCGGATACCCGACGTGGGTGTGAGCTGGCAGTGGGCAGTGAAAGTTCGCTTACTGACCTCCCGGTACCCAATGGCAGCCCTCTTCACATATCTAGACGCGCGCGTAGCCTTACCGCAAAGGGAAAGGTGCATCTCCCGGAGCATGCGCCCATTGGCCCGCGGCCCTGGCAAGCAGGGGAGGGGGTGGCGGACTGAAGCCGTCCAACCACAGCCTAGCCAGCTACCAGGCTAAGCCTGCGCTAAGCCCAAGCTGGAGCAGGGATGGGCTTGGACGGCCAGGATTGCTGCACTATGCCCAAGTGGGCGCAGCGGGTCCGGCCCTGCTAGCGCGTCCCGACAGTTCGGTACGCCAAGGCCGGGGCGGGGCGCCCAGGGTCGGCAACTGCGCCTGAGTGGCCGGCCCGGGCCGCATTTCTCATCCGAGTACGTACCGCCTGTAGCGGTACTGCACCGCGCGGT
Source organism: Aquanectria penicillioides (assembly GCA_003415625.1). Classification (NCBI taxonomy): domain Eukaryota; kingdom Fungi; phylum Ascomycota; class Sordariomycetes; order Hypocreales; family Nectriaceae; genus Aquanectria; species Aquanectria penicillioides. Next base: position 5,165,408 of record PYIU01000003.1, read on the forward strand.
GCCCGTGACAATCCCGTCTCCCCCGTTTTCTTTTCCCTCGTTTCCATGCAGGGAGGCAGAGGACAGAGGAGTACCACGCGCACACGGGACGTTTACTCTGCTCCTTCGTTCTGCGTGCACTGCCTGCACAGCACAGCGCAGTACATCGCATTGCACAGTGCACGCCAGTACCGGGACCAGTTCCCACCTTCACTGCCCGTCGCCGTGTCTGGTTCTTCGCCCTCTCCATCCTTCCCTTTCCCTTGTGCGCTTGTGCCGCCTGCTTGTGCTTCTGCTTCTGCTTCTGCTTCTCCCCCCCTCCCGTGCTCGATGACCCCCCTTGTCCCGCTCGGCGCCATCGTGCGTGAGTTCTCTTCCACCGTGACTGGCAGCTGGGGGGGGGGGGATTCCTCTCCCTCGTGGGCCATGCCTTCTCTTCCCGCTGCCCCGTTGCGCCCACTGTACAGATCAGGCAGGCAGGTCCAACGCCGCCCAAGCCCGGTCCCCATACCATGGCTTGCTTGCCATGGTCCATACTCGTCGGACCGTCTACTCCCAATAGTGGGCTCCAAGATGATGGCTGCGTCGTTCCATTGCTGTTTGCTGTCTAGAGGGATGCTCCATCTAGAAATGGAAACAACTGTTGTGTGCGAGGCGCGAGACGCGGCCGTTACCCTCATAGCTAGATTAAGTCGCATTTGGCGACCGGGGGCGGGAGGTCCCCCGGACACTCCAGAGATTGATCGGACGGCGGTAGGTCATGCCGTCGTCGCCTGTTGTTGGCCCATACCCATTGCGTGCGGGCTCTGCGCACAAACCAGAGGAAGGTAGAGGCATAGAAAAGAGAGAGCCGACAGGCCATAGCTTCACATACGGCTCATGTCCCCAACGGGGGACGGAGAGACATCGGGCAGAGGGATGCATGCAGCGTCTTTCCCCGCGACTATCGAGGCGTCCAGACACCAGAGTGTCGTCTCTATTGCGAGCATCGGTCACTCACTCGCTGTCTTATGGACGTTCCTTCGACCGGAGAAGAAAATCAGGTAAACTAGTGGGGACACAAGATCGCTGCGGCGCTGTGTATGGAGCAAAAGCGGAGCCCCAAAAGCAGGGTCCCGCATCGGCCTGTTCCAGTTCGGGCTGAGCTTCGGCTGTCTCTCTTTCGCTCGTTCCCTCACTCCTCTGACTGTTTTTCATGTGTTTCGCAGGCACTATGCGTGCATGTTGTGCTGCCACTGCTGCTGCTGCTGCTACCTCTGCCGCTGCCGCTGTTGATGCTGCTGCCGCTGTTGATGTCGCTGCCGCTGCTGATGCCAATGCTGATGCCAATGCTGATGCTAATGCTGATGCCAATGCTGATGCCACCACCGTTGCTGTCATCAGAAGTCAGCTCTTTTTTCTCTGTCCCGTACTATGCGTGCCATGGGCTGGCCAGCCGTGGCCCTATCCTGCCTCGCCCTAAGACTGCACCCCTGCTCCCCATTTCAAGATGATGGCGTCTTTCGTCTCGGTCGTCAGTTCAACTCGTCGCCCTCCACTCGCATCCCAGCACGGTACGGGACGTCACTGGCGCACCTTTTTTCCTGCCGATCTTGAGATCGATGGACGCCAACGGCCGCCAGGACACCTCCCGCATTCCTGTCCTCGTTTGGCAACTCGTCATTCCAGCACACAGAGTAGCGTCATCCCGACTGTTTTTATTTTATCTTTCGTGTACTTTCTTCTTTTTGATTCTTTCTTTCTTTCTTTTCTTCCCTGCATTCCCCTGTCTTTGTTCTGGCCGCGCGCTGATTCGTCTGACCATGCGTGCACGCATACCTATATTGCTAGCCTCGATTCACAGCGAGCAATGTTCAATTGAAACACCCTCGCCCGATGACTAGGCCGGCGTGGGCGGCTTGGCCACACAAACGGCCGGTATCCCACTTCGGCCGAATCCTACCTCTCCTCGACAAGACGACAAACCCTGTCACCATCTCCACCTCGCCGCGTTCCCCATGGCTTGACCACACCCCCGAGTCCCCTGTTGTCCCCATGCCTACGCCTCTAGGTCCTCCTCGTAGCCGTCCCTCTTCTTGCTTCCTGTCTCTGTCTCCCCCCAGCAAAGCCCCCCAGCCGCAGGCTAGCCACAGCCCAGCCGGGTCCAGTTCAGCCCGATGCCCCTACGTAGAGCCCTGCTGCTGGCCTCTGCTGAGCGTCTTCCGGGCTCCGCAGGGCCCCCGTTCTAGTATCCGTGGAACACCTGTTTTGTCTTCTTGTTGCGCTCTGTGCCCATGCTAGCAACAAAAGGGCAAGGCCAAAGGCGGCAAATGGAAATACCTTCCGAATCGTGGCTCCTGTGCAATGTAGACTTTTGAGACCCCCGCAACGCCCGTCTTGTTTCCATCGCTTCTTTTTTAGAAGGAACCCCGTTGTTCTTTGACGGCTCCGCGGAAGCGCCTGGTCTAAAGGGGACAATTGAAATTTGGCAGAGGAGCGACTCCCGGGAGGGTTCGGAGGGACCCCAGGGCACGCAGACGAAGAGTGAATATGGATGGTGGTGATGTTTTTGGTAAAACTCGGGAACCTGCTTGCTCCTCGCACATGTTGCCGCTCTTCCCCAGGGCGCCGGTTCGTGGACTGCTCGAGACCATGCACCTGAGACGCTAGCCGTGCGATTGGGAATTGGTTTCGAGGAGCATCAAGTCGGTGATCCGTGAAGTGATGTTATGCAATGCGATGCGATAGGACGGTTTGTGTGTATGAGAGAGCGAGAGCACAGCACGCTAGTTGAGCAGCGCAAATGAAGGATGGCAATGACAGCAAGACCGATGGCAACAAGTGACATCAGATGGCAACAGATGGCAACAGTCAATAGCCCAAATGGCGACTGCTACTGCGACTGCTACAACAACAACAATTACAACAGCAAAGCGTCCAAGCAACCAGGCACAGGCTCGGTCGGTGCAGTTCCCTGATCGAGGGCGCCGTATTCATCCCCCCATCACCGCATCACCGCATCACCCTCATCCGCCATCTGCCATGCGCCCATCCATCTTCCCATCTTCCCGTCTCTCTCTCTCTCTCTCTCTCTCTCTCTCTCTCTCTCTCTCTCTCTCTCTCTCTCTCTCTCTCTCTCTCTCTCTCTCTCCCTCTCTCTCTCTTTTTCTCTCTGTCGCTCTCTCTTCTTTTGGTTCTCTCTCATTCATCGTCACACACCCGCCACTGCACTCGCGCGCGCACGCACGCAAGTACACACACACACACACACACACTCACACTCACACTCACACACACGCAGACGCACGTACACTCTCGTTCTCTCACTCGCGCACTGCCCACGCCCTCCTCCTTCTCCTCGTCGTCGCCCTACTCGCCCTCGCCCTCGCCCTCGCCCTCGTCCTCGTCCTAATTCACACTCCCGAAAACCCACACACTCTCTCTGCCCCAATTCCACACTCCACACTCCCTCGTCCGTTGCACACACGCCCCCCTGCTCGTGCTACTCCACCACCCAACTCGTTGTCCTCGTCTTCGTCCTCATCCCCCCCTCTAAGCACTCCCATCCCAGCATCCATCCTCCCCCCGGTCCATCTCCACCAGCACGCACGCCCTCGACAGCCCGTTCTCTTCTCAGTGTCCTTCTCCCCCCAAAAGACCAGACCCCCTCGGCGGCTATCTTTTATGCACGACAGTCAAAGTACCTTGGCCTGGTCTTTGCTCTCCCCACTCGTGGCACTGCAAGCCTGTACGTCCCTTGGGGCTCATGTTCCCCCCGCCTCTGGGGCCCCCCTTGGCCCTTGGCCTAGTATCCGGCGACCGGGGTCCCCCTCTCTGTCCATCGATCCCTGGGCTGCTAATATCGTTACTCTCCATGAAGGTTCAGGTACTTTCCTCTGTCGCTGCTGTTGTTGACCTGTTGACTTCCCTGCTACTACCTGGGCCTACATCTGCTCCATTGATCTGCACTCCACTGCTTCTCACTCCAACGTCTGGATTTCTTATACAAAGAGGCCAGGCCGTCTGCATCCCCGCAAGGCTTTCTCCCTCCCATCTCCATCTCCATCGGCATCTGTCTCTTCCTCTCTCTCACTCTCCCTCTCTCCCTTTGTCTGATCTCGTGCTCCTCATCTTGTGCCTTGATCCACGGAAACAACACTTTGGGTCTCGAAAACCGGTCGCGGCCAGGAAAGGCTGATTTTATTCCTTCCCCCACCCTCGTCTACTCATCATCGTCATCTCTATCTGCCTCGCCGCCATCCACTACCACCACCACCACTGCTACTACTTCTACTTCCCATCACTTCTTAAACAGCCCCCCCCCCCTCTCTCTCTCTGGACCATAAATGCGCGAGTCTGAGACAAAGCCTCCCACCCGCCGCCACGACATTGTCTATTGCCAAACACTTATTGCCAAAGCATTCATCAATCCCACCGCCCCACTGCCCTAACGACATACTTGGACTTTAATTGTCCGCGATCCCGCCCCAAAACCCACATGACCATGGTCGAGCAGCAGTATCTTGCCCAAGGTCTAGCCCATTCGGACGATCTTTCGGGAGCTGCTACCCTGTCCGACGGACTGCCCACAACTACCGCACCGCAGCCAACTTCTGCCTACCCAGAGCTCACCCCTTACGGAACTGTAAGTTCTCCTCCTTTGCAATGGACGAGTTGTGTGCCTCTCCACCGTGGCCGCGTCTCTCCACGGCTCCCCCAACGAACCCGACTCACGGTCCATAAACAGGTCTCTACATCCCCTTTCAACTTGTCTGCCCAGTGCGACCCCAACCTCCTGACTCCATCTCCGCCGCTGGATCTCCTCCTCTTCACCAGGCCCACAAGCTCGTGCGCCAGTATCCCCCGCCTCCCACCACTCCCGGAGCCCAGCAGCCCACCCCTCCAGGAAGCTCCAAAATGTATCCTCAGCAGTGGACGCAGTTCGACATGAACGGCCAGTCTAGCCAGACGAGTTCACCCATGGCCCATCAGGCTCAGGTTCCCCAAGACTACATGGAAAACCCTACCTCCAAGACGGCCGCCGAACTCCTGGTCCTCCTGAGCCCTACATGGGCGCTTTTGGTGTTTCCGACGGCCCAGAGCCGCACACTATGAACCATCCTTACTACATGCAAATGCCACCTCCGATGGAGGGACACCCAACCCAGATCATTCCTCGAGAAGCTCACCATTTGCCGGTAGGCGTCCACCACCGGGAGATGGCCAACGCGCCTGTTTTGAACGAGCCTCACCCTTCCCACTTCCGCCCTCGTCAGCCTACCCCTGAAGACCACCCAGTCCACTTTGCAGACGGGTCACGATCCGGCAACGGTTCTCCTCGCCGACGCACCGGCTCCAGCGTGGGAACAGGACGAATCAACAAGAAGAGGGCTGCCAAATCCCGAGGCGGACAATCTAGAAATTCTGCGGTGGATGACCCGCTTGAGGAGCACAAGAACTGCTTCGGAGAAGAACTTCCTCCTGCTCTGAAGCCGAACTGCCCAGAAGAAGAGCGCTGTATCTTCGAGTCCCGTTGGCAACACCGTCACCAAAAGGGCCAAGATATGTGGGAGAGCATCCAAAACGACTTCAAGAACAGATTCCACAAGTGCCCTGGAAAGGAGATGCTCCAGATGAAGTTTAAGCGTGGTCGCTCCAAGTACATTGAGTGGATCCCCAGAGACGTAAGTCATCGCACGCCCCTTCTTTGACGAAGCCAGTATGCTAACCCCGATATTCAGGAGGACATTCTTCGTGAGGCTTGGAACAGAGTTGAAAAGGCTCGTTACCAAATGATCCTTGAAACCTCGTCGAACTCGGAGGCTCCCGCAACATGCGACTGAACGCGAGCGACATCGAGATCAAAGTGGTCAACGACCTGAAACTCGAGGAAGGGCTATACATGGAGTCCCACCCAAACGCAAACATTCGCCGGCGCCGCAAGTCCACATCGACGCGGAAGCGAACAAACACACGTGGAGGCGAAGACGATGTGCCCTGAGCGACGAGATGATGAGCGTGAGCTCCCACAACACCCTCGAGGACGACGTTATCAACCAAGTCCATGGCCGCCAAGACTACAACAAGATGGAAGACGACTCGTCTGCTGGCGGCAACGACATGATAGACATGCAGATGTGGGGAGACCAGTCCATTAAGATGGAACCAGGCGTCATACCCCAAAGAAGCGAGGGTATGTCCCAGATGATGAGATTGAGCCCAGCAGCGGCAGCGGCAGCATCTTACGGACGACATCGGTAATTGTATAGGATGGTAGATGGGGGTCTACATGGCGCAAGGGTGGAATTTGGGAACTGGGACGGCCATTTGGGTTTTGGGAATATCGTTTTAGATTGTTTCATCTTCTCGTCGAAGAGCATACACTCCTTCTCTTTTTTGTGCTTCATCATCAAATCTTGTGGTCTTGTCAGAACAGATTTTTTTTTGTTGCAATGTTTGAGGCACATCTTCAGAATACCCAAAGAGATACATACTTTTTTTCTTCCCGCCAAAGGGCGCAAAAAACCATCCGACCGCTGAACCTTGCACTTGTAACTAGAGCCTTTGGTAGCAACCCCAGATAAGCAGGGCTATCGCTGATCAGAACCTCCACCGTACCTGTCAGTAGGCGGGTAACTTGAAAACCTTTGGTCGGTTCGACCCGACAGTCTGTCACCGTAATGCTTGGATTCGTTTCAAGGAGGAGGCTATGGAATGCGCAGATATTCACCACAGCGAGGCCGTAAACGCGGCCACTGGTAAGTTGACACACCGGCAAACCCCCCTTCCGAACCTTCGGCGTTTCCTTCCGAGGACTGCCCTCAACACCATGTTGAAGAGAACTCGAACGGCACGTGGAAAGTCAAGTGACCTGCAGTGGCTTCATTCAAAGTCTGGGGTTGACAATACGTAGGCGCACGGCTTGAGGGGCCGCCAGATTGGCGATCCTGAGCAGGACTTCGGTGGCGTGTTGTGATGAGGTAGGTGGGCAGAAAAGGGGCGGACACGGCACAGGGTGTGCGGCACCTGCTTGAGACAATTCATCCTCGGCTTGCGCGTTCGCAAATGTATACGGACCCGACAGTCTGGAAAATTGCTCTTCAAGTAATTTGGTCTTGCTGCGACACGCATGCAGTGTGGACAAGGATGTGTCGTTGCAATTGAAGCCGGAGGGTGTTGAGACAAGATTGATGGGGTCGCTCTGAGCCTAAACTAGTGGACCCGTCGGCCGATGCCCTAGTCGGCCACCAAGGATCATGCCTTAGACTCCGATGCAGATCACGCCGTTGACAGTTCGGCAATGTTTTGGCCGCGGACCCCGAGAGCGTCCACCGCCGCCCGCCCGCCGCCCGCCCGCGAGTTTCCGCAGGGCTTCAGCCTTCATTTCAAGACTATGAAAGGGACTGTGAGTTGCCACTGGCCAATGGGCGCCAACGCGGTGAACGGTTGTTTCGACCCCTAGCGTGGGTAGTTGGGCCATTGTACAGAACCGCCTTGAACGCGGGTGGGCCGCTTGGTGTGTGTGCGTGTGTGCGTGTGTGGGCGCGCGCGCGCCATGCCTTGTGTGAGGCGTGTGTGTGTGTGATGTATGCTGTGGGGGGTGCAAGTAGATTGCTACATAGTATACAATAGAACGTATCCTCTATTGTTCCCTCAAATGCGGAGGGAAGCCAGGCTCCGCAGGCTAGCCTAAGAGAATGATGCGTAAAGCTGGCGAGCCTATGTCGTCTCTCGTAGGCCAAGCCGCGCCAGCGTATGCCGCCTGTCCATCCCCGGAGAGAGAGTGGGCAGACCAACGGGTGCCCTGATTAGAGACTCTCAGGATAAATTCCGCTGCGCCACGGGCAAATAGGTTTCAGAGCATTGCCGCCTCTGGTCGTATCATTGACGACCTATGTGGGCGGGAAAACGACGACACCCAAACCCTCGGGACAGAGTGGGAATCTTTTCTGCGAATCAAGTTGTAGACTGCGCCGGCTTCGGAAGTTCCAAGCGAGCGCACTCAAGGGTGCACCGAGGCCAAAACTTCCCCTCAAAGCGAGTGCTAGATCATGAAGATGATTGAAAAAAAAAAAAAAAGAACAATCAAAGGACACGTTGGAATCTAAAACTCGCGCCACAGACACGACTTACTAGGGGTGCCACCAGCCACGATGAGGAAGCAGGTAGCTGCGCACTCAGCCCTACCCGTACGAGCAGACCAACAGTCAACTGGATGCGGGAGCTGATGTCGTGACACATGTCGCGTCGGGAAGGAAGGAGAGTAGATTGGTGGCCCATCCTGAGAGTAGATTGGTGGTCCATCCTGAGAGCTAGCGTCGGAGCCCATCCACTCAGCTGAATAGTCCAACATAGTCTCACTTGATCAAGAGAGGCTCGTCCGGAGGTGCCGACGAAAGGAGCCTTTCCCACCCTTCCTAGATGTGGTGAGAATAATTCGTCTCTCCCTCAAACAAAGCCCTGAGCGCTATGGGCCGCCGTTGACGCCTTGACAATAGACCGTCTCAAACCTTTTGCAAGTTTTACCGATCGGCCCGGGGTAAGCATATTACTGTTGCTTTCGTCATCAACCATCCACGGCAGTTGAACTATTGGGCGCCGGTGATGAATGAGGGTCTTTGACCGAGCAAATGGTTGAGCCGTACCGACGCGAGCTGAGACACAAGATGCAGTTGCAGGCCAAGAGGCCCCGCAAGCAGAACGTAGGATCGAGCAGCGGTCAGGCCTCAGCCGGGATATGTTTACGATAGCATTCCATCACCGGTGAGTAGTGCGAGAATCAGATCTAGCCCAGCCACCGGCGATTGCTGGTTTGAGTTGCCTAACGGGTCTGATTGATGTCAGAAGATGACTGGAGGCAGGCATTCCCCAGGGAACGTGATGCAGGGTTAGAAATAGAAACAAGTCGATAAGGCTGCGATGACTGCCGCACCAACCGACGCTTCTTGGAGGGCGATGGAGCCGTTGGATCTGGGGACTGGGCTAACTACCATGCTCGATCGCCATTCACCGCCGTGGCCTAGGAGAGCAAGCCGCGCTGAATAGCCGTGGGGCAGCCAAAGAGGTTGCAGAAGGGCTGAGGGACATGCGATGTGTGTCTGACTGTGCCTGATCATCCACGGGCGGCAATACAATGCGCTCTCGGACCGACGCAGTCATCTTCGTCGTTTCGAATCTTGTCGAGAAGCTGAGTGGTAAAAGCAAAGTTACAGCGGGTTTGTGGGCGCCATACACCACGGTGAACAGTCCCAATTAGGTAAACGAGCACTGAGGGCAAGTCGCGGACGATGGCGCACTAGAAGCTGCCACCACCAAGCTAGGTACCGCGTGGCTTGTCGTTGTTCATAGTAGTGTGGAGATCAGAGAGGATCTTCGATGGAGCTGCAAGTGGGGCCTGGTCCGGTCCCTGTTACTCAGTGGGGGGGTACGAACGTCATGTCCAAGGCATCAATACCTTGTCAATCAGCATCTGTGCGAGAACGAGGAGAACGATGACCTACTCCTTGTCTTGCATGGGTCAAGGCCTGCGGGCAGGGCAGGCGGGCGGCTCCGGGAAGTGCAACACCACGCAGAGCTAGAGAAGGAGACTAGGGCAGTCGGCCGCGCGTGTGATGAGGGTGACCAAGGCCATCAATCGCCAGGCCCTACGCGCTTAGGCTTGCGCTTGAATCACGCAACTGGCGGCCAACATGGAGTTGCACTCGGCTGCGATACAAAAGGGGTGTTTTGGCGCCGCGTGCGCTGTTAGTTGAGTGTCGCGAGAGACAGGTTGGTTGGGCGGATTGCTCGTTTCGTCCTGGAAGCGCTGGTTGTCATAGCGCTGAGGGATGTGACGCAGCCTCTTCACCTTGATCACAGGCGTCCTGGCCACTTTCAACCGACATGTTTCGGGGACTTTTTCTTCTTCTGAGACCGGGGTACCAATCTGGGTTGAGGGACAAGGGGTGTAGTTGTAAAGACCACAGGCGCTGTACGGGTCGGCGGCAGTACCTAGTTGTAGTACATAGCACCCAACAAGTGCGCTGCAGACTCGCCCTCCCAGCCTTGCCCTTGGACCACGTCCGGTGACTGTCCGGATGCCCGCAATTCTACACTCCACAACAGCAGGAGGACAGAGAAAAAACACCAGGAGTTACCAGGCCGATTTTGGAAGCAAATTCATCCTCCGGAGAGTGCTGCCGTTATCCCCGCTCGGGACCTCGGTGGTTGTTTTCTCCTGAGGTGGCATATTTTGATGCCGGGGATATGAGGCATCACCTTATTGAAGCTTAAACAAGGTAAGCACCCTCCATCAGCCTTGTAAGGTTGGTGCTTGGTGCGGATTTCCCACCAACCAGATGATGCCAATCAGCCACGGAACATCGACGGCACCAGCCACAAGCGAATACTCACACGATTACAAGGCTGTGGCGCCGAAGAGAAGATGACAGCATCCCATCACCACCACCAAAGCACCCTGGTGCTTGGCTTCCTGACGCCTCTGCGATCCCACCGCGAGCGCGCTCTGCGCGATCCAATTCATGGCATTTGTCTCCACCACCTACATGTAACCCTCCTGCGCCTGACTTCCCGCGCCTTGTCCCATGAGCCCGGCTACTGTCCAGTGCCGTAGCACGTTGGCCACACTACCCGGGGCTCTGTCCCCATGATCCGACGGACAGAATGGTGTTGGTTGCTCCCTTGTTGCTGATATGCACTCTGTTACCATGGACGACATTTGCGATGCGTCAGGACCGCCTAGAGCGATTGCGCGGTGAGACGGTGGACATGTTCTATCATGGATATAGCAACTACATGAAGCTTGCATTTCCGGAGGACGAGGTGCGCTATGCTCTACACCTTTTCTAGCTGTACGATCCTAAACGAGCTAACTTTATCCATAATATAGCTTCGGCCATTGACATGCGCGCCTTTGACGCGAGATCGAAACAACCCGGACATATTGGCCTCAACGATGCATTGGGAAACTACTCCCTGACCCTTATAGACAGCTTATCAACTCTTGCTATCCTTGCGGGGGGGCCACAGGACGGATCATACACAGGACCGCGAGCGCTCGACGACTTTCAGGATGGTGTTGCCCAGTTTGTGGAATATTACGGAGATGGGCGGCCAGGACCGACTGGTCGTGGGCGTCGAGCCTCCGGGTTCGACTTAGACAGCAAGGTTCAAGTTTTCGAGACAGTCATCCGCGGACTTGGTGGGCTTCTTAGTGCACACCTGTTTGCCATTGGGGAGTTGCCGATTACTGGGTACAATGCGCAACCGGATAATGAAGGGACCGACGTTGACCCTCTAGAATTGCCACCGATATCATGGCCCAATACCTTTAAATACGATGGCCAGTTGCTCAGACTTGCCCTAGATCTAGGTGAAAGGCTTCTCCCGGCCTTTTATACTGAAACGGGCATTCCGTACCCCCGTGTCAACCTCCGCCATGGAATTCCGTTCTATACCAAATCACCTCTGCATCGCGAGATGGGAGCGGAGGGTCTTCCCGACGTCCAAGAGATCACAGAGACTTGTAGTGCTGGAGCCGGAAGCTTGACTCTTGAATTTACAGTTCTTAGTCGTTTATCCGGCGATCCCCGCTTCGAAAATGCAGCCAAACGTGCATTTTGGGAGGTTTGGGGCCGCCGCAGTGAGATCGGTCTTATTGGAAACGGCATCGATGCTGAACGAGGGATGTGGATAGGGCCACATGCTGGCATAGGTGCTGGCATGGACAGCTTCTTCGAATATGCTCTGAAGAGCCACATTTTGCTATCGGGGCATGACATGCCGAACATCTCGACGACCGCGAGACAGAGCAACTCCGAGTGGCTTGATCCTAATTCCATCCACCCACCACTCCCAACTGCTCTGCACTCATCAGATGCCTTTCTAGAAGCCTGGCATCAGGCCCATGCCTCAGTCAAAAGATACCTCTACACAGACAGAAGCCACTATCCTTACTACTCAAACTCACATCGAGCGACAGGTCAGCCATACACCATGTGGATCGATAGTCTGGGCGCATTCTACCCAGGCCTTTTAGCTTTGGCGGGCGAACTTGATGAAGCGATCGAGGCAAACCTTGTATATACGGCCTTGTGGACACGTTACGCTGGTCTACCAGAGCGATGGTCGGTCCGCGATAGCAACATTGACGGAGGCCTTGGTTGGTGGCCTGGTCGTCCCGAGTTCATTGAGTCAACCTACCACATTTACCGTGCCACAAAGGATCCGTGGTACCTTTATGTTGGCGAAATGGTCTTGAGGGATATCAAGCGACGTTGTTACACGCCCTGCGGGTGGGCTGGGTTGCAAGACGTCCGGACTGGGGAGAAATCAGATCGCATGGAAAGTTTCTTCCTTGGAGAGACTGCAAAGTACATGTATCTGCTCTTCGATCCAGATCATCCCCTAAACAACCTAGACGCGGCGTATGTCTTCACCACAGAAGGACACCCACTTCTCATCCCAAAAAAACCTCGGTACCCGTCAACCCGTGTGCACTCTGAGACCCAAGGCGACATCGCAATGTATCAATACTATGATGAAAGCTTCACCAATTCGTGTCCCAACTATCCCTATTCAGACCCCATTTCAGGGTCAGCAACCGCAGCCCGAAGAGACTTATTCAATGTCGCACGTTTTACAGACTTACACAACACCCCGAACGTGCATGGCCCCGTCGAACCAGTCAAAGTTGAGGACAAGGAGAAAGGAATGGTCACCAAATATAGAGCCAAGACAAACTACACACTTTTCCCATGGACTCTTCCTCCGTTCATGCTTCCGCGAAACGGAACTTGCGCGGTGCCCGTCGAACGCGTCCAGACCTGGATCGAGTTTCCGGCTGCTGATGGCGTGGGCCCCACGATGGGGCGGTTTGGGTCCTCGCTCGTGTGGCATAGCCATAACGGACCAACGGTGAAGAACCTCCAAGGCATGCGATTCCAGTTAGAACAGCGACAAAACGGTGAGTATGGCGAGCAGACATGGAGAATTACCCACGCGGGCGTCACGCAGCTTGGTCGGCACGAGACAGTGTTTTTCCACGCCGATCACGTTCGCCATATGAAAGATGAGGCATTCTCTTGTATTCGCCGCAAGGACTTGATCGAGATCGACCTTATCATGGATATCCCTGAGAAGAACGCTAGCATGACTGTCCCAGCCGACAGCGCAAACGCCTCATCTAACAAACCTCACGCTCAAGACGACGCGCTCGTCGCGCCGTCCGAGTCACTCCTCAAATCCATTCTCCGGGCCGTTACTTCCGTCTTTGAGCCCGCATACACAGCCCTGCCGGAGTCTCAGATAGACGATCCCGGCCCCACCATTCTCCGATGGCCCGCATACACGGCCACGGGACCCGGCGCGTTTCCCTTGCCACCAATCTCTGACACGCCAATCATTGGCTCGCCCTCTTACAACGCCAAACACCCGCTTATCAACTTCCCCTGGACGACCATCTACCTCGCTGATCAATCCTGTGGCAACCCGCTGCCAGATACCGCTCCACGGGAACACCAAGTCATTGTCATGCGCCGGGGCGGTTGCTCATTTAGCAACAAACTTGAACGGATCCCCAGCTTTTCGCCAAGCCCAACTTCCCTCCAACTCGTCATTGTCGTCGATGAGGGACCAGAGGATGATGATGATGATATAGTCAGGCCACTATTGGCCGAGGCGCAGCTCACTCCTAATGGTATAAAGAGGTTTAACGGTGTGCCTCTAGTTCTGATGCATGCAAACAAAGGCGATTATGCCCAGTTTGGCGAAGCCAAGGGGTCGGCATGCGTAGAAGGTATTGGGTTGAGAGCCAGGGGCTCATCGTTGAGAACGCCATTGTGTTATAACGTGCGCCTAAATCCGCGAGGTACCTCATGCATGTTTCGGAGTTTCTTGTCTCAGGGATTCCGTGTTGCAATCCGCCACGGATATGAAATCTCAAGGTAGTCATTGTAGATTTGATGATTGGAAGATGTTTGAGTAGGGGTAGAGAGCAGTGTCTGCTTGTTTGGCAATGCGGTGTAAAAATCAACCAAAAACATGTTCCAAAGTTCAACAGGAGACTCATTGTCACAAATGTGCGTACTCATTTCAAATGTGCAACGATTGCATCCATATTTCCTGCCATGGCAACTAGGGAGCAAACGAGAACTGAGCAAAAAAAGTGATTATATGTGAAATCTTTATGGTTATAGCAATGAACCCTCCAAACCCTCCTTCTATAGCTATGCGCGGACCCGGAAAGACTTTTGTTATTTAGCAGAAAAGAACCGTCCATACAAAAACGCCAGTCGGTGCAAAGATATCAACGGATAGGAGAAGACGATTCGCGGGAAACGGGTCAGAGAGCCTGCAAATGGAGGTGATAAAAAAAAAGGTCAAAACAGATTACAACGAGACGGAAAGTCTAGCAGATCCCCGTGTCTTCGCTTTGCGGGACATATGGTAAGATGTCGTCGATGGCAGTTTGTCGCCTAGGATCGGATGGATGTTGAATAATGAAGGGGCTGAAGACACCGAGGAACGCGCTGATTAGTTGACTAGGCATCCTCCAAGAGAATGGTCGCGGGCGCAGTGCCGAGTTTGTCGCGTCCGTTGAGACCAGGAATCTCGAGAATGAACAAATAGCCCATGACTTCGCCCTTGAGTTGATGAATAAGATCGGCAGCAGCCTTGGCAGAGCCACCTATGAAAGCACGTAAGTAAATGATCAAAGTGCGCTTTGTATGATGCAAGTGCGGCAAAGAGCGCGTTTTCTCGACTTACCAGTAGCAATGATGTCGTCGACAACCAGGACCTTCTGGCCTTCGCGAACGGCATCTTCTTGCATCTGGAAGAAGTCCTTGCCATACTCCTTGACGTACTCGGCTGTTACGCAAGGACCGGGAAGCTTGCCCTGCTTGCGAACGGCAGCGAAAGAAACACCAAGGCGAAGAGCAAGGCCAGGGCCGAAGAGAAAACCGCGGGCATCAAGGCCAACGATGACATCAGGCTTGACTGGGAATGCCTCGGCGATCTGCAACTCGAGGGCGTCGACGAGGGTAGCATGGGCGACTGGGTCGGCGAAGAGGGGCATGATATCGACGAAGTTGATGCCCGGGATGGGGAAATCGGGGAAGCTGCGCAACGAGTTGCGCAGGCTTATCTTTGCACTGGCGAGTTGGGCGGCGGGGGAGGACATGGTGGAGGGCTGTCGTCCCGAGGCATCTTGGCTGGTGGTGATGTTTGAGGTGGAGGAGGAAGAGTCTTGAGCGGACATTGTGGAGGAAAGGGAAGGAGAAGAAAGGGAGGGAGAGGGGGGAAGAAAAGGGAAGGCGGAAGGAAGGGGGGAGGAAGAAAAAAGGAAGGAAGGGGAGAGAGAGAGAGAGAAGAGACGGTAGTAGGAAGGGGACGGCTAAGGGCGAGCGGAGGCCAGGTACAAGGAGGAGGAGGGAGTGTGGTTTAGATGTCGGCGGACGGTGACCGTCCAATGTGGACACTGCACAACGGAATTACAAGTATCTTCGAGCGATGGAGAGGGCCGTGGCCGTAACGTCGCCGTAGTAGTAGCCGTAGTGGTAGCCCGTCGCCGTAGTCGCAGGAGGGGAGTGGCAGCGGCAGCGACCACGAGTACGAGAGTACGACAGAGCCGGCGGGATAGTACAATCAACCGAAAGCAACCCCAAGGCAAGGCAGGAGGCGGTACGTACAGGGTTCGTACCTGGCGCGCGAGAGCAGAATGACGAGGTCGCGAGCAGGTACAACAGGACTACGACACAACAAAATCTCTTACAAGGCCGAGCGAGGAACCAGCAGGGAAGGCCAGGGCAGGGAAGGTACGACGAACGGCCGACTTAGGCCAGGCGAGGCAGGCAGGAAGAGCGAGGCCAGGCAAGGCAGGCGAGGGAATTGGGTGGCAGAAGGAGGGGTGGAGGGGTGCAGAGCAGAGGCTGCTTGGGTGTGTGGGTGTGGTGGGGGACGGAAGGAGCGATTGCGAGGGGGAGGGGAGGGGGAAAATTTTTTGGTCGATGTTTCCTTTTTCTTTACCTTTTTTTTTCTGTCTCTTCATCTATCGCTGATTCTGCTGGGCTGGGCTGGACTAGACTGGGGACTCGGTAGCGACCAAAGATCGGGATGGGTTGGACACTGGGCTGTGGCTGGTTGGAGCTTGGTGGACACCTCCGTGAGCAATGGGCAATGCGTGGTCAATGCCCAGCACGTACTGTCCAGGGCCAGCGAAGCCCAGCGCCCAGCAATGCCTGATGGGATGGGACATGGCCTTGCGACAGATGAGAAAGACTGCCCGGGGAGGCAGGGAAAGCAGGGTTACCTGGGCTGGTACATGGTGGTGCGTCAACTGGAGCACGCCGGAGCTCATCAGCACCACCCAGCGCCAACGCCAGCTCCAGCGAGGATAAGCACTGTAACGACTATTGAAAGCCAAGGCGAGAGAAAAAAAATTGTCTCGATGGAAGACCCTGGCCGGCGTTGGGGTGAGCGTAGTAGACAAAATGCGGAAGTATGGTACGTAACGTCTGCTTCTGACTTTGAGGTAACGAGGGAGGGAGGTATAATGGGTTTTGGCAAACAGTTGAACAGAAAATGTTAGCTTTCCAGCCGACAGGCAAGCATCGGCTGGCTCGCTCACTGACCGACTCCCACACCGCGAGATATGGAGGCCATGCCGGCCAACTGCTTTACCAGAGATAAGAGGAGATGAGTCGGTGGGTTTCTAAAAACGCACGTCCTCTACCAAGTAGGTAGGTCGGTCAAGGGAGATGACCTGAGATAGCGGCTCTCATACTTCCGATGAAAAGCGACAGGAGACAAGTCCAACGTTGCCGGCGGCGAGGGTGGCCGGAGTGGTGGTGGTGGTGGTGTTGATTTGATGGTGGTGGTGGTTGTGACGCAGCACGTTAGACAAAATGGATAAGAAACCACATCACATCCATCCATTTCCAACCCTCCAATCGAAGCACGGCTACAGGTACCAGCGCGTCTCTCGGTTGCTGTCTGACTGACGACTGCTGAGCTCTGTCACCCATTTTGGTTGCCCTTTTTACTTTTGGAACTGCGGATATCCATGGTATCCCATCCCGGTCGCTGCCCGATAGTACAATTAATACCAGCAATTATGTTATTGCCAGATGGACGCAGAGACACAGCACAAGGAGGTTGATGCCACTAATTTCATTTCCATAGGTAGAACCGGGACCAGGAACTGCCAACAGTACCCTCAAGAATTCTCCCATTGGGCCATCGCTTCTTAATCCCCAGGCACCCGGAGCGATCGACCCATGGCAAGAAGCAGTAAGGTAGGCAGGTCGTCATTCACGCCATTGGTACGTGCGAGTAAGGTTTCAAAGTACGAAGCGACAGTTGCCTCCGTGGGTACTCGTTACGTGTTGCAGTGCCCACGGCATTCCTTGCCTGGAGGGATTCGTGTAACAAAACGAGGAGGAGCTGCTGATTGTGGTGCTTTTGCGGTGGGCTTTTAGAGGCCCAAAGGCCCGTGGTGCCGCGAGTCGGGTGGGTGGGAAGCAGCCCCGTGGACGTTGGTCTGGTCCCCCATCGCATGCCGTGAGGGAACAGAGCAAACCGGAGATTCTCCACTAATTACTGCGACTGCTGTGCGACCATTGTAGGTACGTTGGCAAGCCGATGGGCGGGATGAATCAGACAATGGCCAGCAATCAATCGGGGCAGGTACATACACGTCTGCGCATTGGCACGGATACCGTGGAACGTCTTGATCCGGCCCAGCCCAGTGAAGCTCTAGCACCAGGCCACGACTCAACCGCCACCAAATGGACCTCGTTGGTGTTGGTTGGCCAGTGGTTTTTTTTTTTTCCTTATTCCTTTCTCTTCTGCTATTTTAAAAATTTTCTTGTTCCATTGTCGGGTCCCCTAGCCAAGCCTGGTGGGTTTGTCTGGGGCCGTCAAAATTTCGTCGCTATTACCGGAGACGCTTCCGCAAGCACGAAGCACGTTTCTAGTTACAGCTACCCTGGTGGCCGGAAAGCGGCGACATGGAGATTGCATCTTACCCAGGTCCAAACTAGACCCAATCCCCAAACGTGCCTGGAGTGCCCCTGGAGGATCCGTGGACCCCCCCCCCCCCCCCTCCGGCCGAGAGAGTCAGGGACTGGGATGGAACTGACGGTGCTTTTTTCTCCTCCGATCTATGGACCCTCACATTGCCGATGCCCAGCCAAACCCAGCAAGAAAGGGCAAAAAAAAAACACGCCCCTAACAGGCCAAGCTATTTAATCATCACCAGGTCATTTTACCATGCCATGATTCCCCTGTTGAGATTTCGGTTTTACCCATTTTACCCCGGGCCCCCGACTGGTTCTGGCCGATAGGTGTTGAGAGCCAGTGGGGGCGACTTATTATTAGGCGTCAAGACCACCCGGTAGGGTAGGTAGCCAAGGTTCCATGGCGTGAGTCGGGAGTGAGCGTGAAACAAATTTGTCTTCAGTCCTCAACCAGACAGGGTGTAAAACTGAGTCATAGAACGATGGCGACTTCCGCCGAACAAAGCACAGGGTGTAAGCTATGACAAGCAAGCATGCAAGCAAACAGCCAGGTCAATGCGACCAAAGCAAGCCTGCGAGTAATAGTAAGCCCGTAACAAGGATGTGTACAGGTTGATCAGCCGGTCGCCGAGCAAGCCATGATATGAGAGGTGCCGTTGAAGGTGCCGCTGGAGGTGAAAGTCCCCATATCGACTAATAAGCTCTCTGCGGCGGAATTCGCGACATGCCCGGTACCTCTAGTGCCGTGTTTGGCATCCATGGGGCACACCAAGCTTCCCCACCATAGCAAGCCGATGGCTTTTAATTGACAGCCTCCATCATCATTATGATATCTGGCTCCAAATGACGACGTCGTACATACGCCGATACGCCATGAGCTGACGACTGCCCTGACCACTCTCTACACGAGGGGATTCTAAGATCATATGAGGGGGAAAAGGGAAATAGTTACGCTCGAACGACAATGCAGAAGAGGTATGAGACAGTAAGGGAAACAACAACAGCCAATGCCCGTGCCTTGAGTCTGATGTTGGGGTTCTGGCCGCGCGTGTGTACGAGGGTGCACTATGGATGGGAGGTCCCAGAAATGGCAAGTCCCCATCGATGTCCTCTCTTTGCCCAACAGCATAACTGCATGGAGCTTGATGTCAACTCCCGTTTGGGTATGGTCACCTTTTCAAATGGTTCGGTCCCCTGGACGGGATGTGCCTGCTAGCATTGATTGAGTAATCTCGTGTGCGTGTGTGAGCGGGTGGTGAGGGCGAGGGGTCAATATCGAGGTGGGCTGAACGGCTCAGTGCAGCACAGCTCTCTCTCTGACTCTCATCTTGTGAGATTGAGACTCAGAGCACTTGTCTGCTGCACGATTCTCGACTGCAAGCAATTGCGACTCCTTGCCTAATGCGCTCTTTTCTTGTTCGTTCCATTTCCTCATCACTCCAGTTCCGCCCGTCGATCGTTGGTTCTTTGCTTCGTTCGATTCTTCCTTACTTTCTTTTGCTGCCATGATACGACAAGGCTCTATTCGGACCCGAAACTCCACCCGGCCCAGCCCAACAAGTGCAGCTATGTATGTCCTTTTTTTCTTTTTTTTCTTTTTTTTCTTTTTTCTTTTGGTCCTTCCTTTCCGTCTCTTTCTGCACACAAGATTGATTGCAACACGCCTCCATACGTACCTCCGTACGCACACCACACACTCGGCTGCTCACTTTCTGACTCTTGCTCTTATTCCTACTCTTCTAATGTCATCATTGTTCATCCATCAATCAAAGTTCTCATGTACGCTCCTCATCCACTCCTTATCCACTCTCGCGGTTCACTCTGTTCACGCCATCCATGCCGTCTTCTACGTCCGGTCACTCCGTTTGGGTCTTCGCCGTCTTCTCACTCCATCGCACTGCGTTACGTTGTCAAGCCATGCGCCCCATGCAGCGCCAGCCAGCCATCGCCTCATGCATGCCATCAAACTCGTCAATGTTGTGGGCTTGCCCCCTCGTTTCCTTTGCCTCTTGGTTGGGCAATTTACTAGCCCTGTGTCGTCTCTCCGTAGTTACTCTGTTCTTTTATTGCTTTCTTACCGGTCCACGCGATTCACCCGTATCAGACACCGTTGAGGAAGACTCTGTGTAGGTGTGATTGAGACCCGGCACCAGACGTGGGGCTTGTCTCGGAGCCAACCCCTCCCTCCCATGCTCACATCATGGCGATCCCGGCATATGCCTCTATCGCTTTGACAGCACGGTTCGATGGCACGGTAGTCTTCGGTACGACAACATGCCGGCTCCTGTGCCTGCCCCTCGTCTCGACTCTTTGTCCCTTGCGCCCCCGACAGTGGACCAGGCTACTGCTTGTCGCAGTGGTGGCCGTCTCTCTAAGCCGCCTGGACTGTCCTGCCTCCCGTTCCTGACACTGACACGATCCACCGTGGCCCACCAAGCTGGTCGCCACTACATGCATCGTGCTGTGGCCCAGGGCTCTCAACACACACAAGAAGACTGTGTGCAACTTGCGGTTGCAACCTGCGGCCCAGAGGATTCCCGTGCATCCACCGAAGCAGTGGCCAGCGGATCCGTAACATGCTCCGTTTCCTGCAGTGGGCACGCCGTCTATCCATACCAAGACATTAACTCCCACTCAGGTAGCACGCGCCGGCACTCCTCCACGCCTCGTCGGGTTTTGATGGAGCATCGCTAGCATACCGGCACATGCTTGGCTCCGTTTGGCTCCGTTTGGCTCCGTCTGGCTCGACCCTGGCTCGACTTCTGGCCCGACTCTGGCTCTGTCGACTCCACCCAGTCATCGATATCTGAGACCCGATATGGATCCCGCCGATGAGGTACAGCCTAGATACCTTCGCATTCACGCGCATGGCATCGCAGCTGCAGCGCATCGTTCACCTTTAGCTTCCCGCCCACCTACCCACCCGGGAGAGATTGGTAAGTTGGCCTGTTCGGCTCCGCTTCCCTGGCTCAGCTTCCCTAGCTCTACTGTCCGACTCAGACGTCCATGGTCCTGTCCGCCTCCGACACATTGGAGGATGCGCGGAAGATGGAATCATCTATCATCTCTCACAACCCCAACTGCACTGCAACCTTCTCGTTCCGAGCCCCGGTCCCAGCCACCGGGTCCCTCGCCTTTGCTCTGCATTGCAGCCTGCATGCCCTTTAGCAGCCATCTGCTGCTTGCTGTTTCTGTTTCTTCCCTTGGGTCCATCATCCTGATACATTGTCAAACACACGTGCGTTCGCTCTGCCACCTCCCCTCCTTCTCCCCCATCTCCTCCTACCCCTCATCCAATGTCCTGCATATGCTCCCCTCCAGAACACTCTCACCGGTTTCTCACTTTCTTCCCATACCATCCAGATACTTGTACCGGTTGCCGTGCCCCTTGCGTTTCACCGCTGTTTGTCCTACATCAAGATGTCGTAGAGGTGTGCGCCGCCGGGGCTTGCATTAGCCTCATTTGCGTTGTGCCAGCCTACTCAGTAGCGTCTTGTCCGGGCCGTCCGGTCCAGAGCTTTGCTCGAACCGTCTCCGATGGCGATGGTTTCATGGGTGCCCCCGGCAGTATGGGCGGCTCCGTCATACTTCATACCAGATTTGAATTCGTACAATCATCGACTGTAACCACTCATCACGGTGACGAGGGCTTCAGGCTGCGCCTTTCTGGATACCAGTTCCACATAATACTAGTCAACCTTGGCCTTCAGATTCGGTCATAGGGCCGGCTCACTTATCATCATGCCTTGATCACAAATATCACATTTGTCATGCAGCTGAAGAAAAAATGTTTTCCAGCATAATGGAGCTTTGGCGGGGCCTGTCACATTGGTGTAAGCTTGGCAAGGCCCAACTTGGTGCCTTGCACCCGATGTTTCCCAACCAGTCATCCGTTGCACTGGGTGCGATGCCAAGAAGATGCGGTAGATGAGCAAGGTCTGCCATCTATTAGACTCAGCAAACTCTATATCGTTGCCCTAATCTCATTCCCCCACATCTATTAGTACTAACACATGTCAAGGTGTGAATGGTTATATGCGTGCACCGGGCATACAAATCGACTCTCTATTCAAACGACCAATTTATGAGGTATCTAATGCGTTAGAGAAATTAGACGGACCAAGAGGTCCGCAAAGAAAACTGTCTAAAGGGGTATCACACTGTCTCTGTCAAAAGAAAAGAGAAGAAGACAAAAAAAAAACACAGAAAAAAAGAAAGAGACAGTGACTATCTAT
The DNA here is from genome assembly GCA_003415625.1 of Aquanectria penicillioides. Classification (NCBI taxonomy): domain Eukaryota; kingdom Fungi; phylum Ascomycota; class Sordariomycetes; order Hypocreales; family Nectriaceae; genus Aquanectria; species Aquanectria penicillioides. The sequence continues at coordinate 5,187,618 of PYIU01000003.1, forward strand.
CCATGCATCATGCATGTGAATCGCTGTATCAAAACTCAATGTTGCAATCAAAAGGAAACAAACAACGGAGAACCTCTTTTTGCGTAGGTGATCTCGACACATTACGCCCCTCCATCCACCCCGGCAACTTTGCACGGCCCGTCCCGACCAAGCTCGATGCTTTTGGCTTGACAAGTCCTTTCTCGCCAGAGGGGTACACTCCACTCAGCGAAACTGTAATCGGATGATCGAAAATAGCATGTTCTGTAACACGTGCAGCATTACTGCAACACATGTCGGCATCAGCTCGGGCCAAACTGCCAAGTCGAGCTTCCCCTCCAGTCCAATGTCGATGCCATAGATGAGACGGATCAGACCACGGACGACAAGGCTGGCAACTAACTCACAGCCCCACGTTACTGAAGAGGCATAAAATGTGAGGTTGAAATCGTACGGCTCGTTCTTATCGTCAAACGCGAAGTATGGGTAGACATCCTTATTGGCACCGAAATGCAGTACCAAAATGCTACCCAAAAAGGTAGCCATGGACACGTTCTCTGCCAGAAAACGGATAAATACATTACGAGTCTGTAGCTTTTGGTAAGCGCCATAGCTCTGGGTGTTGAGACCTAAGACAGAGACGATCTTGTGGAAGAGCGGCGTCATCATGATGGGGGTAATAACTACCAGGCCTGTCGATGAGAGCACCTGAAGAATTACGAACTGCCCAGGTGAACGTAGGCGGGCATATAGTGCGCGGACGTATGTCTGGTATGTCAACATGAAGTATCTGCAAAGTCTCGTTAGTACGAAGTGCCCCTTTTGGCAGTCAAATACCGGGACGAGCATTGACTTTGGCTTTGGCTTACAGTTTAAAGACCCAACTCAAAGGATAGCTTCCCACCCGTTCACCCTCTCGGATGCCCAGGATCCAGCCGGTCAAGGCATCCAGGAGATGGACCGTCACAACCCAACCGTAGACATAAACAACCGTCTCCAAATTGTCATGGGGCAAGGTTCGCAGATAGATCTCAGCATATGCTTCTCCGATCACGTATGCCATCAAGCCCACGAACAAAGCCACGCAGAACCACAGGAAACGAACGAAGCTCGCGGGGAGCCAGCGACGGCGCATAGCGACACCTTGAGGCCGAGGGCTTGTGGAAACTTGGAGCATGTCGGGATCGAAGATATCACTGGAAACGTTCCGCCGCCGACGGTCCCTCCCAGAGAGTATATCTGGCTCGCCGGTCCACCATGAGGTGGTGAAGATACGTTGAGTCTCGGAGAGCGAGTGGCGCAAGCCGACGTGTCGCTCATTAATGGTGAGAATGAAGAAGGCAATGACCACAGGCACTGCCATGACAATAAAAGTCCATGATATCCATGCTGTATTGTGAACAGTGAGAAATCTGGTGGCGGGGCTGAGGTAGATGGGGACCGGGAGGGCGAGTGACAGGATGGCGATAAGGGAGACGGTGAGAGGGAAGCCGAGGGATTGGGGCCACCAGTTGAGGCTGTAGAGGTTAAAGACTTTCGTAATCCAGATGAGGGCGGTGAGGTTGTAGAGGCCGTAGTAAACGAACAGGAAGAACCAGAAGTTGACTTGCACTCGTGCAGCGCCGTGTCCAGGGGCCTTGCTCCCGCCAGGCGACTGAGGATCGTCGTCGTCTTCATCTTCTGGAAACGAGTATTGAGGGAAGGGTACAGAGCACCAGGCAACAGCCTATTAATGTTAGTGCATGTTTTATGGTGATTTCGAGGAGAATTTGTTGCTTCTCGACGTACCAGGACGGCTGGCATCAACACCAGGAAGCCATATCGGCTCCACCACTTGTCAACGACTCTCTTGACGGCCGATTGCCTGGGGTCGACCCAAATGTCCAGCACCCACCGCTGCCAGGCGCGTTCCCATCTTGTTAGCTCATCCTCCAGCTCGTCGCTGCTTGTAGTGCTCGGCGCATCGCGGACCAGCGAGGCGGCAAGGGCTGCGCCGTGTCCTACGTGAACGCTGCCGCGGCCATCGCCCAGGGTCCCCGATAACAAGCCGAGTTGGCTGGGCCGGTGGGAGTTGGTCCCTGGAGGAGGCGGGACGGCGCGAAAGCGCCCAAGTAACGGAGTCGAGTCGTTTGGTCGGACGCGCGACTCAGTGCCCTGCGTGAACTGGAAGAAGCTCGGCATGGGAGACCGCGTAGATACGGCGGGAAACGGATGGAGGGACGCCGAGGGGAGAGCGGAAGCGGAAGCGGAGGAGGCGGCGGAGGAGGAGGAGGAGGAGGAGAAGAGGTGGTGGTGGCGGCGGTGGTTGAACGATTCAATGCGATCGGTGCTACATCTGTGTGCGGTTTCTTCGTCTTGAGATCGGGTTCGCAATGCGTGGGCTGCACGGCTGCAGAGTGTGGCTCGGATTCTCAAATTCGCAGGGTCGTAATGGCGGGTTCGCGGGAGAGGTTGGGATGAATGTTGTGCTCAACGTTCTACAGATTAGCTGCCGCACTAACGGGCCTGGGCGGCGTGCGCGGTGCCTATCGCGGCTCAGGCTGGAGAGATGATGACATGGCCTGGACAATGGCAATTGGGCTGCCAGGGACCTGCTGGGTCCCCCAGAATGGGCCTGGGGGGGGGGGGGGGGGGGACAGGACATTCAGCTCCGCCAGACTAGTAACCGATCAGTGGGCTACAGTGGGGGGGTGCAGTGCGCAACCTGGCAGGCCGGGACTTACAAGTGATCACCTGCGACTGTGCTCATGACTCCAATGTGTCGGGTCAGGGTCAACCAAGAGATAACGCGCTCGCAGCCTCACCTCATTCGAGGAAACCAGATGCACGTTTTCAAATGGTTGGTTTCGCTTGCATCGAGACTTGGTATACAGGCTAATCATTAAAATACCCAGCTACCTAGGCACGTTTATATACAACTGCAGCTCATCCTGGTGCCGAGGTAGGTTATCCCTATCTACCATGTCGGCACTTAGCCGCATTCTGACCAACCATGCTCCGTCATCATGAGTCCGAGTCCGTGCTGCTCAAGGCTTCTACCAGCGAAGATGGGTCCTTCTCATCCACCAGGACGCCTCCGGCGATATCATCTGAAAAGGCAACCGTCTTAGCTGACGAAGACTTCCCTGATGGTTCCAACACGTCTCCGTTCCAAGGTTTGCATTCTTTGACGTGCTCGCCGCAGCGCAAACACGTCCATCCCTCTCCTTCCTCTCGTTCAAGTCGAGTCGCCAGACAAACAAAACAGTAAATGCACCCACACGGAATCGTCTCGTAAGGGTTTGTGATGTCAGTTTGGGCAGAGCCAATGACTCCACTGGATGCAGCTGCAGCCATTATCTCTGTCTCAGTTGATGCGTTGTTGTTCTGGTCCTGATAGCAGATGGCGCACGTCCTCTCCGGGAGGAAACCATACTCTCCATTCGTCTTGTCTCCATCTTGTGGTCCAGTTCGGACAATGTCTTTTGCTTTGCGCCAGGTTCGCGTTATCCACCTTCTCCATCGCTGGATGCCAATCAGGGGCAGAACGAAGAGCAGGAACTCAGTAAAGGCGTGCCAGACGAGCTGACGGTTCAAATACTCGAATGAGACCTCCCGGCTCACCTGGCTCGTTGGAGGCGCAAGCCTCATTCTCAACACTCTATCCAACAGCGTTCGGTATCGCCCGCGGCAAAGGAACACCAAGAAGGAGATGAATGCTGCGCCCGAGTACACATTGGACAAAGCAGATGTCAACCGTGATAGGCGTCGCAATTGGGGGCTTGGATCCTCGTATCCGTCCTCGTGTTCCACCAGCCAGTCCTCCCATCTCGTCCATGCGTAGCTTCCGAAGACTGTCACCAACCCGTAAAGCGACTTTTGCGCCTTTGACGGTGGTGTCAGGATGGGGCCGCTCTTCCTCGCATCCGTGTATTTCAGATTCTGAAGGGCGGCGCCGTAGGTCGCATCATGATCCCAGACGGTAAGCTTGAAAAGGACCGCCTTGAGTGCAAGCAAGATCTCGGCCGACCAGTCATCGTGGAGATGGCCGCCTCCCAAGTACTTCAGCGCCTCGCACACTTGATCCTTGAGGATACTCAGAAGTTCTCCGTCGAGGAGTTCCGCGTCCACCTGTCCGACTCGAAACTCTGGTCGTGTGCCTTCTCTCGCAGAAATCGTATCCCAGGCAGACCCAATTCGACTCAAGGGGAAGGGTAATCGTTCGAGGTTGGCGCGGGCTCGGGAAGATTGCCGAGCTGCCGCGATGCGAGCTACGGCCTCGGCCTCGCGGGCCTGGCGACGTGCGGCGACGCGTCGCTGCGCTTGGACGAAGCTCGAGTCCGTCATCGGGGCGGAATCATCGGGAATGGCGATGTCGAGGGTTGGTCAACGTCGCGGTTGTTGGTTTGCAAAGTCGCAAAGTGAGGAGTGGTGCGCGAAGAATCCGGGTTGGCGGTGCCACATGGTGATAAGTGCTTACTTAAACTTGCTTATCGCGTGCCTCGGGGTTCCAGCAGCCGAGGTTTTGTCGGGTCGAGGTCTGGGATTGGATTTTAGCGCTGGAGCTGGCATGCGCGAGCTAAAATGCCGGGACCGCTTGCCATATCTGGGCATACAAAACATATGGTAGGTTGACAGGGAAGGTACGTACCACCAACCAGATTCTTTCCTGCACTGCGACGGTCGATCTGATGAACCAGAGCCATCACAGGTGGTACGTACTCCGCATAAGCCAACTTCAACGTCAAGATGTCGTCGACATCACCAACACGTCAAGTTCAAACACAGCGGCTCCTCCCCATCCGGAGTGATCCAGCTGCCAAGCAGCCGGTCAGCAACTTTCTTTTATTATCCCAGCAGCCTTGTTCCTCTCTCCAGGGCTCATTGCCATCTGCGTGTGCCAACACAGCTCAGCCTGAATCTATGTTTGTCCTGTTGGTCACTCTTCTGGTTCACGCCCTCAGCACCCATTCAGCCACTCGCACTCACATGTAATGTCGTACAAGGCCTTCCCGTCCACCTGCAAGAGGGTGTATGGGTATGTTTTCTCATTTACCGTCTTAGATGGTTCCGCAGGTTGCCTCAATATCAAAGATGGTTAGCAGACCCAATGCCCCTGGTATCATGGTCTGCACTGTGCAACCCAAGTCTCAGAGCCTGTCCTGCCGGGATGAGACACGCAGCCCAATTCTAACCCCGAGTATTGTTCCCTACGAAGTCCAAGGTGACTATTATCCCAAGGGCCGCGCCGAGTGGCTGTGCCAGGAGATGACTAGCCGTCAATTAGGGTGGCTAGGGGCGCCTTCGACCTCCGGCACTTGCGAAGACAAACAAACTTAACAAGGGTGTTCTTGCACACGGTTTCATCACCGCTCCTCTCCTCTACCTTGTGAACATCCAACGTCGCTTTAGCGATGCCGCTCGCTAGGGCGCCATTCAGGCCTGGGGGAAATCTAAGTCAATCAGCCCTATCTGGAGACAGTAACCATATTGTGATTGATCAAGACGTCCAGACTATCTTAGTCATGAGGTCACTTGGTTTTTTACCTTGTTCTGACCTCGGTCTGGAAGAGTCAGGCGTGTTTGGGCGGATTGGGCCCCCAATTCTCCTCCTCGAACCCAAATTCAAGCCACCTCATACCGGATCAGCCAACGCTCTCTCAGTGCGTCCATGCTGCAGCATTGTTCTGGGTTTCCAAATGCAAGCCCCCTATTCTGGGCGCCGTAACGTTCCAATCACAATACCCGCCCCCGGTGTTCCCGGTCCGGCTGATCAAGACCTCTGCCGCCCCTGCGGCCGACTCGTTGCCAACTTTGAACCCAGCAGGATTGGTGTACTCAACAGCCGTTTGCTTCATTCCTCACAGAAACTTTTAAACCCAGCATGGTAGTAATTAGATGGCATGAGCCTCTCCCGGAGGCAAACAGAACTTGCTAGCCCAGATCCGCTCTCTTATGTGTATTGTTTACCGACTAGCACCAGCCAACAGATCAAAGTTGGAGGGGTATTCACTTTCCATCTTCACCCCTCTCATTCACAGATCTTACCTCTAACGACATCATGGCGGATTCAATCAAAAATCACGGTCCTTCGCCTTCCCATCCCAGGCCGGGGCCACAACGAGCCGGCGCAGCACGCTCTCGAGCCACAGTCCGGGCCTCCTTAGCCTGCGTTCCATGTCGTTCCAAACACATGAAATGCGATGGCGGCCTGCCAGCCTGCGTACGATGCCAGCTGCAGGAGAAGACGTGCTTTTATACCAAATCTCGTCGAGGGGTTAGGGATCAGAAGAAACGAGACGCGATGAAAGAAGGACCTCCACACGACGAGCCATCCGAGAGCACACCATCACCAGATTTTACGGGCCTCAACATTCCAGTCAAAGTAACAAAGCCGCTGCCCGGAGGCTGGATGGCAAGTTCGGGGCCTCAGCCAACGCAGTCCATCAAATACTTGTTCGACCTCTACTACGCCTATTTTCATGATTCTCACCCCTGGTTACCACCAAAGAAGACTATGGGTGTTCTCATTGAGTCACGGCCAAAAGAGTTTAATTCTAGCATCACTATGATACTATACGTAGGTTCTATTTACACCAACAACGTGGACTCCAACCCACTTCGCGAAAAGGCCTACGACATGGCCTCGGGGCCGCTCGAGAAAACAGTATGGGATGTTCAGGCACTGCTCTCTATCTGCATAGCCGCCTTAGGTGAAGGGTACATTGAGCTCTGCGGGGCTTGGTTCCAAAGAACGCTGGAGATAGCGTTGGAGCTGGGGCTTCAGAAGAAGAGTTTCGCGGATGCTGAGTATGACCCCATCTTGGCTGAATCATACAGAAGAACATATTGGGCTCTGTACCTCCACGGCTCTATACGAACAGTACGAGAACACCTGGGCCACTTCCAGCTTTATTCTACAGCGGTCACAACAGAGCTTCCCTGCGAGGAATGGGAGTACCAGACCGGGGTCAGTTGCGGTCAATCAGTCCCATGGATTTCGTTACTAATTGGAAACCAGGATATTCCAACTCCCGTATCTCTTGAGGAATATGAGCGCAAGGGACCCTCGCGAGATTATTCGTCGTGGGCCTACCTCGTCGGACTAATTCGGATCAGCGGCGAGTGCGTTGTGCCACTCCTCAATGTTGGGTTTGGAGCGGACCCAGAAGCCATCGATAGAGCGGATCACAAAGTCGTGTCCTGGCTTCTGCAGCTGCCCCAGTGGAAGAAGGAGCTAGTTGACCCAGATGGTGCAGTCGATATGGTGCTATATCACGCAGTAAGCTCAGTCGTTGTGGAGGTTTCGAAGTGTCGCTAATACGAAGTCCTCTGTGCAGCTAGGGATCGCCCATGGGTAAGTTGAATATCTGCATGGCACTTTGAATTCACTAATAAAATTCATTTAGCCTTCGGATTCGGATCCAACTCCATCTCCACGGCGCCGGGGTGCAATTTCGACTTTCTGACCTCGCTAGGCAGGGTCCCATCTTCCAACCGTCATCGTTGCTACCAGCCAATGTAACTGGGAAATCGCACCCTTGGCTGTACGGATCAACGGCGCTTCAAGCATCACTGGGGCTGGTGGGTCTTTTTAAATTCCATCTACCGCCAGAGAAATTCTCGCCAGCCTGTACCTTGGGCATTGAGCGAGCGGTAATGCCTATGCTAGATGCGTATCTCTTCGGGGGGGTCAGATCACCAGTTTTGAGAGACAAAATCATGCTCTTGGCAAATGTTCTTGGCAAAGCTGGGGAGTTTTGGCCGATTGCTAAGGCGGTTTCGGGGGAAATCATTCAAACTCTGGAAGGACCCGGTCGTTCTTCTGACGAGACAATAGAGGAGCATCACGGCTGGGAACGAATGATTGACCAACTCGTGCCGCCGGGATCTGAAGAAGACGATGTGTTCCAGTTCGCGTCACCAATGACAACAGTTCAGATGAATGCATGGACAGGGGAGATGCTTAGTGCAGTGAAGATGGAAGGGCCGTTAAGGGTGAAGATAGAAGGGCAGGGGTCGTAGCCGAGGGCAATATTCTTTCCCCGTCAGGTAAGGCGACAACGGCATTGAGGGATACCGATTCTGGCGATATCATCGATGCCATGCATGATTTGCAGCGTTTCGACTTTGTTCACGCTTTGGAGCTTGTACTACTTGGGGTTGATTCTAACCATAGTACGAAACTTTATGCGGTAGACTTATGAGCAAGGGTTTCTGTCACTTCAACACGTTCTTATTCGGTATGATAATTTTTTGTCTCCATGATGGCGTGGACAATATCAAAAGAAATCAAAGTGGTGTTTGAGGGTGGTAGTTCAAGAGGTTGCAACTAATTGGCTCTTCCCAAGTGAATTGCGATAGCCTCGAGCGTCGAATTCTAATGTTTTGAACGGAGTCCTTTTCAGTCCCTAATAGCAATAGGAGGAGCTTTCAAGACCTCGAGCCTGGTTGGCGGGTTGAGGTCTAGGAGAAAGTAAAGACGATTTCATGTGAAGGTGACTGGGAGATAGGACAGTGTTGACATGCTTCCTTGTGCAGCAGATAATAGCCGGAAAGAGAGGGTCCACACCCTATCCGTGGGGGAAGAAGATAAGAACGAGGCAATCTTAACATGAGTAGGACTTGGTGAAAATAAACTCTCCCATGGCAGGATGGAAGCCACGTGGCAAGCAGGAAACCCATGACAAGGAACGACTTGACGGGTGGCTTCGGTCAACGACGACGACTATGAGTGTTATCCTACCCTGGACCCTTGGAGTGGGTGTTTAGCGCTGATAAGTCAACGGTGAAGGTGTTCACGCGCCCCTGTCACGCTTGGGGGGTCTTAGGGGGGGTTACTGTGGGCTGTGGAGCACAGAAAACATCAAGTGTCTTGCTGAGTGTCCCGCTGAGTGTCCCGCTGAGTGTCTCGCTGAGTGTCTCGCTGAGTGTTCCGCTGAGTGCCCCGCTGAGTGTCCCACCGCAGTCAGCCCCGAGCCACTATTGGCCGCCTAGAGCTGAGAAGCCAGACAATGCAGGGGACCCGCTAGGTGTCTGCTAGGCGTCCGCTAGGCGCCCACTCGGTGGCCCCGCTCCCGTGTCGCTCACATACCTAGAGGTACCTACCGGTAAGGTACATGTGCCTTACGGCTCGAGCTCTGGTGCCAGGGGACTCGCCGCCTACATCATCCATCCTCCATCATCCCGCATCCCGCATTCCGCTTCTCGCGTCCCACCTTCACAACTCATCAACGCGACCCTTCCCCCGGCCAAACGCGCACACGCCTTTCTCTCCTGAGGTTGCCCTGCGATTCTGCGATGCGCCTCGCGCGCCCTTAGCTCTCGCTCCCAGTGAACCCCAAATCTCCCGATGACTCATTCTCGTCTCCATGCGCCGACCATAATACCGGTACAAGGACCGTGAACAACAGCACCCTTGACCCCGGCTCATCATCATCTCCACCGTTGCCGCCCGCCTATCTACCTCCAGCCTTGCCCCCCCCCGTAGAGATCCGAAGTATATATATATGTAATACACAATCACCCAGGCACCCACGAATCTCAAAAACTCAATCGATGCGGATCCCCGTCCCGTCGCATTCGTTTCTTGCCACCTCGACCTGAGCTGCCCCGACGCGACGTCTGTCGCGCGCGAAGCCTTCACTTCCTGGGCAGTCCTTGACGAACCGTTTGTTTACTGTCTGCCATCGCCAGACGGACCTCGCGAGAACAAGACGCCGCCATGTCGTCCTCGTCGCCGCGCCGGCGCCAGCTTCGCGCCGAGGATTCATGGCGCATGGTGGAGGGCGAAAACGACTCCTTCGACACCAGCATTCTACCTTCTCTCAGCGACTCTCCGTTCCCGCCGTCTTCAGGCTCCACCGGTCTGCCTACCCAGCCCTTCTCCCAGGACGGCCTGAGCTTCGGCTCCCAGGACAGCATCAGGGACTTCAACACCCATCAAGATGACGAACAGGTTATCCTGCGCGAGCCGTTCCGCCCCAGCATGTCGGGCACCAGCGTCAGCGGGAACAACATGTATCGGACCCCGGACCCGGAGTTTCGCATGCCTCGCGTTGATGTCGAGAGCGATGGGACAGCGAGCGGAAGGACGATCCGGGGCTTGGGTGTTGGCTTCGGCGGAGGCGACGATGGCGGTCTGGCTAGGAGACGGGGAAACACATCGCTGGGAAGCCCTCCCAAGCAGAGAGGCGGCCGGAGGCGATTCGATGATCGAGACGACGATTATCACCGGCGAGAGCCTCTGCGTGAAAGGCAACGGGCCCCGCCGAGCAGCCTGGTAGAGTCTATCCTCGCTGCGCTTTATGCCATCCTCGCCTGGGTGTTTGGTGTCGTTGCTCTCGCCTTTCGCTATGCTCAACGACCGCTTGCTTTTCTCCTGGCCATATATCTTTCCTTTGGCGGCGTCATCATTGCCCAGAATATGGCAACCCGCTCTTTAACATCCTCACTCTCGCCCCTGTGCCGCATCCCGGGAGCATCCCTCTTCAACATTCCCTTTTGCCCGTCTCGGGATACTATAATCACTGATCCCAACGGGCCCCATCCGCCGCCTGTCGAGTTTGACGACCTCATGACTGTGCAGGCACAGTTTGAGCAGGTCATGGAGAAGAGCGCTGACGGCGTCTCGCTGCCCTTTGAAATGAAGCGTTCGGAGACGGCGATTCGGGATCTACGAAGCCTGGTACGGCATAGCGAACTTCAAGCCCGAGATGAACTCCTCCTTGAATTTGATGGCTACGTTGATACGGCCCGTCGCACTGCCTCTGATTTGCAAAAGTTCAACACTCATGTTGGATCCGCCGTCGATGCCGTCATCAGCATCAACCGTTGGACATCTCGGTATATCGATACCCTGGCCCCTGAATCCCCCGACGACGCCGACACCTCTGCTCTTGTTGGTTGGACCTCTTGGCTCTTCCACCCCTTCCAACCCACCATCGACCACATGTTCAATGAGCGTATCTTGCTCGACAAGTACATCGAGCACACGGCTCTCGTCTCAGAGCGCATTGCCTCCTTGATCCTCGAAGCCCAAGCAGTTCTTCGCCTGTTGACAAAGGCTGAGGACCACCTGGCCTTGATATACGACATTTCCTCACGATCCACTGCCGACACCGCTCAGCGTCGCGACTCCGTGCTCTGGAACCTCTGGACCCTCATCGGCGCAAACACAGCTCGCCTCAACAGTCTCTCGCAACAACTCGCCCTCCTCCGCCAAGTCGATACGCAACGCTCTTCTGCCGTTGCCCAGGTCAGCGCTCTCATCCTCGAGCTCGAAGCCATCCAGGCAGGGCTAGGCGACCTGCGGGACCGCGTGGCTCAACCTGCTCTCTTGCAAGGCGCTAACCAACCCGCCATACCCCTGAGCGTTCACATAGAAACCATCGACCGCGGAGTAGAGCGCCTCGAGGACGCCCGCCGTCGCATTCGCGCCGCTGAGAACGATCGCGTTCGCGATGCCCTTACCAAAGGCGGCCTACGAGAAGGCGAGCGGATGATTGACGGACAACACGACTGAGGCGAAGCCCCTGCGACGAGAGCACCAACCAGAGAACCTCGATGGGGTCGAAGAATTTGCAACGAAGAAGACGAAGAAGCAAAGAAAAAGCAAATAAATACATGATGTGATATGAGAAAGTGAAATGCACTGGGAATGATTGATAGTTCGTTTGGCGTTTTGGGCGTTTCTGGGGATTTTTCCGATACCAGAGACTGGGAATACAAGTAATCCGACCACTGAATAGTCAAATACATAGATGGGAGCAAAGGAAATGATCATGTCAGTATCTTTGTGCGTAATGGATCATCAGCGTGCACATTGGAATGACCTTCCCACGGAAGGCGTGCCTCCTCTATCTACTCGTTTTAATCGCCAATGTTCTCTGAAACACACATATGCTCTTTGGATGTGACTGGTAGGTAACCTTTGTTCTTGAGTCTTGTCAACTTGCAAGCTGTGTTGTTTTCCCTCAGTCTACGGGGCCATGAATGCTGAAGTTGATCCCAAACAAGCGATAAGACTCACATCACGGCTAGCACACATGATACGGATTACTTGAAGCGAAACTTGAAGCGAAAAGAGTATCCTTTCGGATCATAGGAGGTTTCTCTGATGAGTAAGTACCTTCGCTCGATCCCACCCTCCATAGGTATATATATATGTATATATATATACGAACGTATTGTATCCACGTAGCTCCTGGTTTAGGTGCAAGGCCAATAGCCACCTGTTACCAAATTGTATGCCCAAGCCAGATGCGATCAAATCCAAACCAAGGTAACGCCGGATTGAAGTACTGTAAATCCCGTACTCCCCAATTTTCATCAGTATAGTCATAAGGGCCGCCTCTGCCTGACGCCCTAATTTCCCCTAAACAGAGGTCCCGTCCACATAACCGAAAACGCCATTTGCCATGCTTCGCCAATATTGATACTATCATGAAATGCCGTCTAATGCCCTGTAAATCAAAACCAGAAAGTTCAGAAGTATCCTGGAAACACCTTTGCCAACCCTCGCCGCCCTGTCCATCATGTTAGGGAATCGTGAACGTCAAGATGGATCGCGTTGGGAGAAACTTACATAGTGCCCGTTTTTGGTCCGGATCATCAAACGGCGCGTTCCTGGCTGCAATTTCTCGCATGCGTTCTCTGGCAAACGACGAAGGACTCGAGCGCCCGACAACTGGCTCTGAAGTTGCAGTCATGTCTAACTCGGCATTCTCTGGCTGCGTTGGAAGCAAATTCAACGGCCGGGGTCGTGATTGTCGCGGTTTTGCTGTCTTTGCTGGGGTGGGCACGTTGGTGATGGGCGAGGGCTCTTCGGAATTTGAGCCTGAAGCTGGTGAAGAGATTGTGTCCGGAGTCCTGCCTTGTTCCTCGTCGACCACGGGTGCCGACTCTCTTGGTTCATCTTGGTTGGGTTTTCTGGTTTTGAATGTCATCAACCGCGTCGTATTATTGCTCGATAAAACTGAGGAGCGGAAGATGAATTTGCCCCAGCCTTTCGATTTGCTATCACGGGATCCCTGTGACAAGTCGTCCAAATCAACTCGCTCCCTTAACCGTCGCAGTGCTCGTTCGCGACGAACCATGCCGTTGGTGATTCTGGGGCTATATCCTCGAGGGAGCATACTGTGTTTGCAAATCGGGCAAAGGGAACTGTTTTGAGCAAGAAACTCGTCAATGCATTCCGGGTGGAAAATGTGACCACAAGTAAGCTCTTTAATGATTGTTCGTCGGTGCTCAAAGTTGGTTAGGCAAATGTGGCAGCTGGGTTGATAGTTGGTAGCAGTCGTGTCACTGGTTCTACCGACGTTGCCTCGTTTGCTCCGAACACTGGCTGTTGACGTTATGCTGCTTTGATCTTGCCGGCGGCTGCTTCGTGAACCCCGTGCAGAGACGGGGGTCGGGGGCGCACCCATTGATTCCGTGTCGGCATTGTAGGTGAACAGAGGAAATTGGTCGATCTGGGTGGCAGGAACTGTCAGGCGTTTAATACCCATGGCTTCGAGATCTACTTCTCCAGACTGAACACGGCGCTTTAGAGAGATTCGACGACGGCGTTGTATCAGATGCATGGTGCACGACACAGCAAGGATGACGAAAAGAAGAGCACCAATGACGATGAGAAAGAAGGCCCACAAAGCCGGGATATTGGAATCATTTTCGAGAGTGAGTTCGGCCCATACACGAACGTAGTCTTTGGGATTGGGGCCGTAGAGAGAGTTGATTTCGGTGCCATTTGGTATGGTCGAGATACTACCTGAATAGAGACTCAGCTGCTGCATCATGTTATGTCCCTCCTTGCCCGAAATGGCGAAGATTGGGTACTTGTTGGTTTTGACCCATGCACCGCCATCTTCAAGGTTCCATACGGGTGAGTCCGAGTCCTGAGGTTTATTGGAGGAGTTGTTTGGCTTGTAGAATACGAAGGCGCGAATGGGGTCGGTCCGCGCGGCAGCGAGATATGAGAGAGTGCAGTCAATGCTGAACCAAGGGGCGAGAGCGATGAGGTTGTAGTTTGTTGGAGGTAGGTTGCTTCGACGGGTGACATTTTTGGGGATGAAGTCGTATTGTTGTTGATCGCAGGCTTCATCGTCGTCGAGATCGGGAACATAAAGGAGGCCCTGAATCACGCCATCGAGAGTATCCGCATTCGTGGTCGTCAGCGTGGTGAGGTTTGTATCTAGTCGTTCCTCGTATGCTAGCTCGCTCTATCGGAGGAGCGTCAGTCATGGTGGTTGTTTGGGGAGCAAGTTCGGATTAGGTCAGAGGGGATCAACGCACCGACAGGGCTGTGAGGTTGCGAATGATTGTCGACGGGACCGTATTGGCGCCACTCCATACCGGATTACTGAAGAGGAGGCTTGGAGAAGGTTAGTAAGGCTCGCGAGAATGGAACAGTGAGGGCGTCGCGTGGCCAAGGACCGAAGGGAACGGGGGTAGTTCAAGAAGCACGAGTATGGCGGGGGATGCGCGAAGAGGACATCGGAATCAGGCGAATGATGACGGGGACCATGTGGGCGGCTAATGCAGTAAATCCAACTTCGGGACGACGATCCATTATCTGTAAAAACTTACACGACATTTCGAATCTCGGTGAGCGCTGCAAAACGTCAGTGTCTGCGATGCCAAGACCGGGACTGGAGAATGGCAGCAGTCTTTGGCTCGTGGGCCAGGAACGAGTGAGAAGGAAACGGCAGGCGGGGGAACAAAGGTGAGAACTTAGACTTACACATTCTTCTAAAACATTCTGGGTCATGGCACGGCAGGCATCATAAATCGTGCACCGACCGCGCGAGAATGAAGTCGCGGCCAGGGTGACGACTGGTGACGACGGGAGACGAGAGAGGGAAAATTGGCGATGGAATTATGTCGAGGCGAAGACGGAGGATTGAAAGGGCAGGCGCTACCCAGGCAGTGTGGGCTCTGAGGGGACGAGCGAAGAGGGAGGCGACGCAGAGATGGCCCGGGCGTAGTAGTGCAGGCTCTGAACCAGGCACTGGCTGGGCTTTTGGCGGCTGGATTTGGCGCTGGAAGGGAAAATAGTGGGGGGAAGACGGAGAGGGGACGCTGGGGAGAGCAGCGTGGTGGTGAATGAGAACGGGAATGGGAATGAATACGAGAATGGAAGTAGAAGAGGAGGGGGAGATGGGGTAGGAAGATGGAGATGGAGATGGAGATGGAGATGTAGATAAGGAGGAGAAAGCAAGCAAGGAAGGGAAGAGCAAGAGGAGAAACGTTATGGAAACAAGACCAGTGAGTTGAGTTGGTGAGCAGGTGAGCGAGCAAGTCGCGGTGCAAGAGGGGAAGGAAGACCAGGAAAAAAAAGGGCCCTGAGGGACTGGCACTGTCTGGTGTAAAAGGACGGGAAGACGGAAAGTACGGGTACGGGGACGGGGGTGTGCGACAGTGGCGCGTAGGTGTGCGATGGTGCGAAGAGACCCCCAAAAAGAAGTGCCAGTGGGCCTTGGCGTTAGCGCGAGCGGGTGGGTGTGGGTGTGGCTATAACGGGTGTGGAAGTGCAGGAGACGGACCAGAAGGGATGGCTCTGTCGTTCGTTGGTGGAGGAGGAGCCGAGACAGGGACGCACTCGGGAGACCCCAATGATAACCTGCGTAAGAGAGAAGAGGGACAAGAGGAAGAAAAAAAAAGAGCCCGAAGTGCGTTGGATGGCAGAGAATGCCGAGTGTGAAAAGAGAGAACAAATGTTCGAGGGAGGCAGCCGTCGCGAGCAGGACGGCCAAAAATACGGCCGGGAATTAGAGCCAGAAAAAACCCGTCGGCGCGGTGCGGCGGCTCTAATGCCAAGACGGATAAGAGCTGGGCCTGGGGAAACGCTCAAGGGAGATAAATTAGTCAACCACGAAACGCGGAAATCAACGTAGTTTATCAATTGAAGGTATGCCGCTTGCACTAGTAGGCGTTGCTGACGGGCGCTCTGGATTCTTGATACGAGAGGCGATTGATGACATCTGACGATGGAAGAGAAGGAGTACAAGGGAGTTGAGAGAAAGTAAGGAGGAAGAATGATGAGCTCCCTCAGGGCAGAGTAGGGAGTTAGAGAGGCTGGGTTCAACAATGCCATCCTCTTCCCTAACCTCTCGTTCTATTGGGCAGGCATGCGGGAACGGGGGCCTGCAGCAGGTCGGATAAGGATGCGAAAAGTACTGGACACAAGATAATTCTCATGGGTGGTCGGTTTGATGAATACGGCAGTGGAAAGGGAGGAGGGGGGAAGAGCTGTCAAATCAACCCTCGCCAACAGGCGGACCAACAGTACCGACCAACAGTCAAGTCTCACACATTTCAACGAGCTCAAGGCAAGGGAGACCCGGAAGAATGAGCGAATGGCCGTCTGAGAGGTATTTTTGCTTTTCAACTCCGGGGATTTTCGCTCGCGTCCGTGGTGTTTTGATGCATTGAGATGCGAGGAGATTTAGGGGGGACGAGCGTGAGGGAGGGATACCAGCACTGCACATCCCATCCAGGTGCGATGGTTGGTGGCTGCTAACGCACACTCCCCTCTGGACACACCACCAAACACTAAACTATTGATGGATCTTTTGTCGGTGCTTCTCAGAGGAGACGAAAGTGTTCGAGCAGAATGAGATTCCTGATCTCTCTTATTCCGGTTTCCCTACACAAACTCCACCACCTTCTGCTTATTCGGCTGTCTCGCTAGTTATGTAGTAACGTTTATACCACAAGCAAGTGAAAGAGGGTTGAGCAAAAGAGTACGGACGTAGAACGGTAGGTATGCATGTGTATCCGAAATACCCGCCCCTCACTTGGTTGGCTCCCTCTCAGGTGTGCGCGCCCCGTCGTATTGTCCTTGATCCTTCACACTCCTCCAGCCCTGGGAGCCCTGTCCGTCAGCAACTAGGAACACGACTATAATAACCGTGCCATGGCTCCCCGTGACAAGCCCCAATGCAAGTGGCTTACCCATGGCACTCTATTCTGCGCCTTACACAAACCAAAATCGCCACGGCTCACAAAGTGAACCTCTGGACAAGCCATACCAGTCAAAGGCAGTGCATCCTATGAACCTCTCTCTTCTGTGGGAGGTCTAAGCGGGGTAGGCCTTCGCCGCCAGCCCTCTCTTGCCCGAGTATGGTGACATAGATAGTTCTTGGGATGAGATATTCCCCTGGGGATTCATTCCAGCCGCTCCACAGTGCCCCTATCATTTATGCGCCTGGGTGACTCTCCCAGCCGTTACCACCGAGCTGGACATCCTGGCAGCTTCAAGACATTTGAGAGGCAACCTCAAGTTTGTCTGCTCCCATTGTTGTCAATCAGCTACCTACAATACATGGTTGTGGCGTGTCATCACACATATTGTTCATCGAATCGGTCAGTGGAGACCAGCCCGGGGCCGTCGGGCAAGATAACAATCTGATCCAGCTGGATCCCTCTGTCAACCAACTTTGTCCAGCATCGTCCACATGCCTGTTGGATGAACGTGTGTATCTTTGGGAAGGGTGAAGCTGCCTCGTATCTGCTTCGGTAGCACATTCTCAATCACGTACTCGCCAAGTGAATATGCTTCCGACCACACAGCCAACCCTGATGTAACACGCATCTAACGTGCATTCTCGTGTGCGGGAGTTGATGGAAGAAATGAAATCGAACGGGAACTGAGCCGAATCGGATCTGCACTTCCGCCAAGCTTCTGCGCCCAAAAGCTTGTCTGCCACGACGTACCCAGCTTCGTCCAGGGGCCATGGCCCACGGACCACGAGGCCCCAGGCTTCCACCCAAGAAGTTCAGAGCGGACCAGCCAAACTGCATGGGGCAGCGACGCAAACACATTTACCACACCCACCCTCACACCCTCCAGAACCCCGGTCGCACCGAAAGCCAAATTTTGTATTCCCCAAATGGATGTCAAGGAGGAGGAAGGTGGAGGAGGGGACTTTGCATGCCACCTCCTGTTTCATTCTCAACCTTTGGATAACGTGAAGTGGCCGTTGGCTCTGCTACCACTCTGTCAGTTCACAAGGCGGACCGGACCATCATACTATGTGCACTGGACGACACTTCGTACAGTCAGTAAATAAATAAATACCGGTAAATGAATAAACGAAGGCATAATAAATACATAAATAAATGCAGGGCAGGCTCAGTTGGCCGATGACAATTTCATCTCGTTTGGTCTGCGTGGCGCGCGCGCGGTGAAGAAAAATCTGTGGAGAAGATGGATGAAGGCTTGATTTGACCTGACTTGCAAGCTGTCCAGCCCCTGTCTTTTCATAGTTACTGAGTGCTGGACCGGGATCCGCGGGACCAGAGCCGACTAGGTGCATGTATCCAAATCCCATAGTGTAGCGGTGGGCAGGCTGGCGCGAAACACGAGGCGCCGCCCCCCCCGCTTCTGCTGTCGTTCTTTTTTAACTGGACTCACCACCACATGGCTTTTGATGTGTTCCACGGCCGTGGCCCTCCCTGCATGCTAGACATGCCTGAAACTATTCTGACTATCCCGTAGACGAGCAGGCAATCGAGCCGGAGGCTGCGGCAGCCCGGCTCAGTCGGCACCACACGTCCTCGCAGGTCACAGTGAACAGAGTGACCTTGGATGCCAGAGGGCCTCGGACGAGAATGGACGGAATACAGACCGCGATGGGGCCGCTGCGAGGATGGGAGAAACCCCAAGGTCACCCAGCAAAGCTCCACGAAGGGCCATCGACTCCCCCGAGACGTTTCTCGCAGTACATGGTGGAAAAGGGTTCATTCAGGCCGGCGGCCCTGGGACGCGGGGTGGCTGTGCCTGTTGTGCCCTGTCTCCACCTCTCCAACTTGTCAACCCTTCCGCACTGGATCTGTCGTGGCCGGGCTTTAGGCGACGGATGGCGGGTGATGCGCGATGGTTGACGGTTGACGGTCGACAGGCGGCGGCAGTCCAACGCGACAAGCCAGAGGACGGCTTGGGCTTGCCGGGAAGCTATTGTGGACTGCTGGGGCGGCCACTTTCTCCAAAACTAGAACCCCTCAAGAAGGTCTGGATGCAATCATGGACTCGCAAGGGTCACTCCAGGGCCTGTTGTGTGGACGCCACTTGACGTAAAACATGGGCGCGAAATGCGGAATGAGCCCTTTGTCGCCGCATGACTCCATAATAGTAAAAATTTCACAATTCATCAGAGGTCTGCTGGGAGCGGACGTCCTTGTTCGCCAGAGCTAGGTCGTCCGTCGTGTCTTCGGCATGGCTGGTCCGGGGACCTGGGGGCGGTTGCTGTTGTTTTGTTCCTGAGGCAGTTAACGGCGGCACGCCACATTCCGTTCTCCCTCAGCGTCGCAGCTGCCACACCGCCACCGTCGTTGCCACGCAGCTCTCCTCTTGCCTTATCGGTGCAATAAGAGACATTCATGTGCTCCTTGCAAACCGGCGCTTTGAGCACCCCGTTGCCAAACCCGCTAAATGACGTTGCCGATCTTCCTCATGGCGCCGTGCTAACACAGTTTCCATGGCGGGGCAGACACCATTACCACCATTACATGTAAGTTACCACAATTGCATTGCCCCCAGAGCTTGACTCGCACGCGGAATTCGCATGAAACAATGGATGCAGCATGATTACCGTACATGTCCAGTCAGCGCCGCTGTAGTCAACGACCAGACAGAATCGTCACCAGCGTCTCACTCTCCGTACATGACACGGGACAGAAATTTTCCATCTGTCACTGCCAAGCGCCATGCTCTGCGTAACCTCTGGGGGGATATCCTCGATTTAAGATTTTTTTTTCTGTTCTCTCTTATTCTTCGTGTCAGACAATCGACATGATCGTCATGCTGATGTGCGAGTCCTGAACCTATCACTGGCAAAGCCTGCCCCGTGCGTGTGACGTGTACGTATCTGCACTGCACTCTTCTGTGCACTCCAAAAATGGTCGGTCACCCATCTTATTCCGCATATCCCTAGTCTCAGAGCATACGTAACCCAAGGGTTCCTAAGGAAGAAAAAAAAGAAGACAGAAAAACCTTACCATGCCGAAGGGGACGGGATGTCGCTGCCATCGTCGGTAATTACGGCCCGTCCGACCCACCGTCCATGGTTCCAAGTCACCCGTGATAATTGGGCCCGGAGGCCGGCGGCAACTCTCGACGCGCTTCACATGCAAAGCAACTATTGCTGCGTGGTGCTGCTACCTGACGAGAAAACAAATCCTAAATCACCAGCCTCTCTCTTCTCTTTCTTGAAGCATTCTTAAAGCGCCGACAAGTAAGTCTCCCCTTTGTCCCTTATCTTTTCCTCTGATTTCCTACGCAGCACCGCCTCCGGCCCGCTCACACAGCTGACCTAGTCGAGCTGATAACAAGGATCGGGCCACTTCACCAAGCCGCCCACCAATGCGGCTGAGAGCTTCGGTCTGTCCCCGGTGACTTTTCGGAAACTGGCTGGTACGCATCTCACACTCGACGTCGCCTCATCGTTCCTAGAATTGGCCTGATGGGCTTGAACGACGCGGCCCGTGACTGTAAATGGCCTCCTGTTTTGATTTCAGCAGATGATATCTTTATTTTGTGACACACCCGCGCCGTATCCATCGATTATTGTATGTGACACGGTGATTTCTTGATCGAAGCATCATCGAGGAATTGATGGAGTCGAATGAAATGAAAGAGAGCCGAGTGTCAATAATAGTTGGACCAAAGCCTTCGTTGTCGTAAAGCATATCTTTTCTAGTCACATTGTGTCAACATAATGTACAGCCCTGGCTGGGATGTCATCAATCTGCATAGTCCATTCAAAACACAACCGTCAATTCATCTTGACCATATCTTGAGTGAAGGCAATTTGACTACCTGCGAAGTGTAACTGTCCTTACCTTTAACTGGATTGTTCACCAGCTCCTGCCCAGACATTTGCTAGTCAAGTCCCTATTGATTCGCTCTCTACCAGCGGCGTTCGCCTCCATATCCGTTTCCGCCGCCATACTCGTCCCGGCGCCCATATTCACCACCATAGCCTCCCTGACTCTGGCGCGCGTATTCATCGGCAGCGCCGCCTCCGTATCCACCCTCGTCACGGCGTTCATGACCTCCGAAACCACCCTCCTCGCGGCGTTCATAGCCTCCACCTCCGTATCCGCCTTCCTCGCGGCGCTCATATCCACCACCACCACCGCCGTAGCCACCACCTCCAAATCCACCTTCTTCGCGGCGATCATGCCCACCACCGTAGCCACCACCACCACCGCCGCCGCCGTAGCTGTGCTCCTCGCGACGTTCCTCGCGGCGTTCATAACCGCCTCCTCCGTAGCCGCCCTGGTCTTCATTGCTATCCCTTCGGCGGTGATGGCGGCGGCGATCATTATCATCGCCGTCATCATCGTCCTTGCGATGGTGGCGGCGGTTATCATCATCATCATCATCGCGGCGGTAGCCTCCACTCGAGCCATGGTGCTCTTGGCGCTCAGTACGCTGCTCGTAGCCACCACCATAGCTGGCATGAGTTTCCGTTCGCTGCTCATAGGAGTAGCTTTCAGTTCGTCGACTGTCGCTGGATTCCTGCTGCTCGTAGCGGTTGTACTCAGACCGCTGGCTCTCCTGTCTAGAGTCGCCAGACAGAGCACCGCCGAAAAGCGAAGAGGCGGCACCAAGGAAGCCACCCAGTCCGCCCTCTTCCTTCTGCTGTTGCTGAGAGGACTGAGGCATCTTGAATCCGGTGTTTTGCTCGACAAGGCCGGAGATGGCACCACTGGCGCCCTGGATGATGGCATTGGCAGCAGCGCCGGCAATCTTATCTTCCATAGTTTCAGGCTCGCCGTAGAGCTTTCGCATCTTGAGCTTGCCTGCACAACCGTGGCCGTGGCCGGTATCCTGAACACCCTCCTTGTGGTTCTCGCCGTTCTGAACTCCATCACGAGTTAGCTTACGGCGGTAGTCTTCCTGAGTGCGCCCGCCTAGATCGTTCCACCACTCCTTGACAGTGTCGAAGCAGCGGTTGCGACCTTCGCGGACTCCTCGATCTCCTAGCTCACGCTGAGCGGGGTGATGCATGATGCCGTGCACGATGGTGTCAAGAAGACGATCAACATCGACGCTCTCATCATCCATAGCATTCATGAGCTGGGGAACGACCCAGTGCACCATACCAGCGGCACATCGACCGGCAATTTCATTGAGGATCTGGGTAGTTTGTCAGGGAATGAACATTTGTACGAGTTTGTAACGAAAAACCAAAAAAAAAAAAAAAAAGAGAGAGAAGAGAGAAGACTTCAAATTCTCAACTCGAAGGGGCTGACGACTTACGTTCGAGAAATGATCCTTGGAAAGCATGGAGTGGGTAGGGTCGGTAGAATTGTCATCACTGAAGACGATGTGTTGCTCTCGCTCACTGCTCTGGATGATCTCATCGGAACCAGTCTTCAGCTCATTCTTGATCTGGCTGATAAGAGGGATGATGAAAGGAGCAATGAGAGAGAAGATGAAGACAGACAGTTGCTCCTCAAGCTGCTCAATAACCTTGGGAAGCACTGGGATCTTCTCAACGGCAGCAGAAATACTCTTCATGATATCATCGTGGAACTCAATGGCTGGCATAACCTGTCGGAATGCGTCCTGGATGTAACGAGTGAACTCCTCAGGCTCCCGAGGAGAAACGGAGACATTCTGCATCTGAGCCTGGGTAGCATTAGACTGGAGCTCATCAATGCGGTCGCTTTGGTGCTTGTTGCCAAAGATACCATCGGGGATCTTGTCAAGAAGGTCTCGCAGCATGCTAGTGTCGGAGTGACTGCCCTCTTGGAGAGTTCCCTCAAGCTCATCGATCTCATTCTGGGTAAGCTTGTCGGAGACTGCGCAGCCATTAGCTAGAGCGACGGTGCTAGTTGCGTTCGACAAACCCACCTTCACCAGTAACAGAGTGCAGGAAATCAACACCACCAAAGGTACCAGTAACAATGGGGTACACGGATTGGCGAGCACCTTCGAGATCTATTTTGGTGTCTCGTCCAACGTGAGGGAAAACATCACGCTCACCCATCTCGATCAAGGCAAGTTCGCAGTAGTTGCTGTGAGCAAAGAAATCTGAAAACTGTTAGCCTTGGCAAGGATAAAAATCTAGGGAGTTTGGGAGGTGAGTTGTAAGGGTACCAACCTTCAAGGCAGTGGAGTCCAGTTCCCATGAGACGGAGGGCCTCATACTTATCAGCCTTCCTCTTATCTTCACCGTAGCGGCGGCCAAGTTGGATAGCCTTGGAAAAGAGCTCCCTGACTAGCTTGGCCGAAGTCATAATATTGGCACGCTCATTGGCAATGTAGTTTTTCATGCCCGATTCGGGGTCGACGGAAAGCTCTCGTCGCTCGTCAATGGGACCACGGAGACGACGGTCATACTGGCGGGCATCAACGTTGTCCGCGTAGTCTTTAGGGTTATCGATGTGCTCCTCGGGGCGATAACAACCCAGTCGCTCCGAGGTAACCTCGAACTCGCCCGATCCGTAACCGAAGGTCATAAAACCAAGCACGCAGAGCAGGAGACGGATGGCCTCGGCAGAGACGGACTTGACGGTACCGACATCGACGGCCTGGGAGTAATCTCGGAGCCAGTTGCCGAAGTAGACGCGCGAAACAGTAAGCTTATTGAACTTCTTGCCGTTCAAGGCACGAGCCATGGTGAGGGTGAGCAGAGCATCTTCGATATCGCCGTGTCGCCCTATAGCGGGTTATCAGTACATGTGGCCGGGGTTGTCAGTGGGTGGAACAAGTTCGCCTCTGGCGACTTACAGTTTTGGCCCTCGACCTTGGAGATGGAGGCAATGTTTCCAGCACCGAAGGCAAAGGCTGGCGAGGCCAGACAGACGAGGATGACGAGCCCCACCAGGAGGCCGGGAGACCTGAAGCCGGACATTGCTGGGTGATCCGTTCTTCAAGAGCTGGGGATAGTTCCCAGAGAGGGGATGAGGGAGGGAATACGAAGGTAGTGAAAGAGGGAGACCCCAATCGATCTGGCGAGAGGGGAATGGGTATAGAGTAAGTGGTGCTTGGAGGGAAGCGGGAAGAGGAGAGGGAAGAAAAGAAGTAAAAGCTGGGAGAAAGGAAGAGGTGGAGGTGGAGGAAGAGGGGCTGTCTGAGCTGAGGGGCAAGTGACGCAGCGTTCAGCTGGCGCGGATCGAGGTGGTGCAAGCCATGGCAATGAATAGCTGCACAAACAGGACCTGGGTCCAACCAAAAACCGGGAACTCAAGCACCAACACCACGAAAACGATCAGAAGCAGCTGCAGATTACTGGTTGTCGGGTCCCCTGGACCAATCTAGACGATACGGGCCCCCTCCCTGGTTTGCGTCTGTTCCAGTTTCTGACGAGCTTCTGATTTAATGCACGCTTGAGGCACTGACCCGGCACATTCTTCGGGGGGCACTATGGTGACCGCGAGCCTGTAATTCGCCAAAGTTGATGGTAAGCATGAAATTATACGCGCCCGGGGTCTGCGACGGCTTGCTTAGGACTTTAGTGTGAAGAGGAATGGAGGATGGAGGGGCACTGGAACGAGGGAGCTTCGGAAAGCTGCAGTGGGTCTCGTATCTTGTTTGTGTGAGAGAGAGTCGGAGGTTGGAGTGGAGGTCTTGGTGCCCGGCAGTTGTGTGGTGCTCCCATACACGTATCAAGTACCTCGCCCCTCCATCTGGTGCCGTGTGCTCGTGCGTAACGGGTACGAGAGACAGCGTAAGGCCCTACAACCAGGGTCTGTGACATGTGTGTGTGCATGTTGCGGCGATCGTCCGTCATTTGAAGCTTGCTGGTGAGGGGCAGACCCCAAGCCCCGCCACCCACGCGACGCTCGGGGACTGGCTTGGGCCTCAGAGGGGTTGGTCGGTGAAGCCAAAACATGGTGGATTGGCAGAGCTTTTAGTCTCAGGCTCCATGTGAAGCATGCCGGATTCTTCCCAGGAGAGTAGACCATTGCAGTCTAAAAAGAGCAACAAGTCACTAGAAGTTCAATGAGAATACACTGTAAAATTGGGAATAGGTAGAGCGTGCCGTACTCAAGACCAACCAAGCGCAAGTTTGCTGTTTGGCCAAGAGAGGGAGACGAGGAGAGGAGAGGGACACGGCCAGACAGGCCGTCTCAGGTATCACGTGTGGGATTTGTACGTACCACTGAGCTCCCCCTCACCTCACTGAAACGGGTCTCATGGGGAACCTCAACAAGTGCTGGCCATGACATTGATTAGGATGCAGAGCCATACTTGTGCTGGATCTGAAGCTGGCTTGACCTCTGGAGAATAATATTTGCAGTTAAAACCTGGTGCCTGCCATAGGATTGGGGACCTGTACACCTTTATACTCTCATGGAGGTAGGGATGGAAGCTCCAATTCAGATCACCCTCTTCCATTCTGGCTTGGTGTGTTCCAATCCATCAAGGTGCCTCTCTTAATCCAAGTGGAACCGGCATGGTGTATCCGGTTTGGTGCGTCATCCTAGAATCGATCTTCTCTTCGCTTTTGAATATAGAGCCTCCTCTATAGATGGGTCTGCTGTGTGCAGGAGGACGCCTATGCCCTTGCTTCTACGTGATGCGCAGTCCAAGGGTTCAACCGTGCGATAAGTGGCTGGTGTGACAACGACAGATGTGCCGCAAGCAATTGGGCAAGAGTAAAAACGAAATAGACCCCGATGGGACTGATTGCAGTAAGCCAAGGCTACCGCAATGTTTTGGTCTGCTTGTTCGCCTCGAATCATCCCATCTCCCGTGACAGTTTTTCAACTTCTGACAGCTCCCAGAGACACCAGATCCTGGCCATTTCTGGACTTCGTGATCAAGGATAGACACTGCGTCCCATCTGTAAAGCGCTATGGACTTCTAATCGAGGGGGATACTTCAGCCGAAGACACCCCAAACTTGGAGACTGCGGTGAAGCATCGGTGAAATTTGTGACCATAATGGGGACGTATTTTGATACCGAGCTGTGTGCGGAAAAGTCGACAGTGATGGGGCTCGCGACTTGGCTCCAACGCTGGCTCCATATGACCATGGGCGAGCTCGTAGCCCACGAGATGCCTGAGACATGTCTATGGGTTCTGCAACTATGGGGAGCTGTGTCGATGTCGGCAAATCGGTGGCGAGCAGACGCATTGTGGTTTCTAGACGAGCAGAGTTGGAGATGTGATGGATTTCTTAGGCACAGTTGTTTGGTATCAGTCATTGCGAGCACAAGCATAAACGCGCCAAGACGAATTGAGAAATGCGTAGGCTTCTGCTTCTCAGGCCATATTTTTTACTGAGAACAACTCTAGCGGGATTGTGGCTGCGTGGGCAAACCTGTGCTTGCCTGTTCTGACGAAGGATGAACGTGCGGGAAACACGAGTGAGCGATTGTTCTGGCAGGCACAGTTGTCGTGGGTGGGTGAAGAACTTGATTGGGAGGAACAGTGCAGTATCAGCTTCCAAAAGGGACGACCCAGCTTCTTCGGGCTTGGATGGATCACAGAGCTGGTTTACTTGCTTTAGCGGGCGTCAGTATGAATAGAACACCATCACCAACCGCTATCACCACTGCTGGCCGTATGCGAGGGCTTCAGAGAGTTTGGGCGAACCTGGGCGAACCTGGGCGAACCCTGCACTCCCTTACGAAGTCCTTGGCCCGTTTCCGAAGGCGACCGCCGCATGTTCAGCGTTGGGGAGACGAGGAGGGGGGGAAGGCAGCAGCACGGCACTGCTGGCCCTTCAGAACCTGGAGGGCCGAGGCTGCCGTCAATCACTTAGTGGCCTTCGGACTTGGATCGGCCACCGCCCTAAAGGCCGACCTGCTGTACCACCACCGTTGCGCGACTTGGGGGGGGAGCCCAAGAGCCTCAGGCTTCGCGAGGAGGTGGACGAGGCTTGGACCCCGGAAGACGACTCTGAGACGCTTCCAGCGGACAGACAGTCTGGGCAGCTTTGTTGGGCAGTGCTGTGCCCGAGCCTGTGTCGTGCTGAAATGTACAGGGCGAGGGCGAAGGCGCTGGAATGACCCCGCCCGGGCAGGCCAGTGCTGACAGCGCATTGGACACAGGTAGGGCCAGTGTGACACTGGACTGACTGGGCCTGGGCAGCATCGCCCCAATGAAGTCGGTGGACTGCTGCACAATCTCCCTAAGCGCCCTAGAGACACCTTCGCCCAAGGCGCTAAAACTGTCTCCAGGAGAGTCGTTTAGAGGTATCACTGAAGCATCAGGACAAGGACGCGCCGGTTGGCGAGGTCCTGACCGTGGGCTATAGGAGGTCCTGGAGCGCAAACTCGACATGCACCAACAGCGATCAGGTAAAGAAATCACCTGCACAAGCAAAATCGACCATGAAGACGAGACAGAAAAGGCGACGACGCGACACGAGGAGCATCGGTCATAGTCGAATACGTAGAATATACATGGCGACATGGCGAGGGGACTCGGAGTGACAAAGCTGTCCGTCACCATACCATGACACGGGTGCTGGCTCCTGCAGCAGTAGTAGGCTGCGGGAGACGGGGCGGCAGAGCCTAGGGTGCCCGAGGCTGCTGGCTACTGGCCACTGACCAGTCAGCAGGAGTCGGGGGGCTGTGGGTTAGCAGTGGGCTGGTAGATGCCCAGGCCTGGCCAGTTGAGACCATGTGGATGTGAGTTGAGGTGAGGCGAGGCGAGGCACGGCAAGGCGAGGCACGGCAAGGCGAGGCAGAGGTCGGAGAGGTAGGAGGAGACAGAGTAGGAAACTGTCCTCTCCCCGTTTTGTGTGCCCGGTGACCCGATGATGTTCATGGACACAAGATATGTTGCAACTGAAGATCGAGTGGGCTGGTGAGGGAGTGCCGCTGATCTGGAGCAACAGTAATACGTGAAGCAGTTGCGCTGCAAATCCAACGCTGGCTGCGACCCGAGGTGGTGAAGGCGGCGACGTTGGAGATGAGGCGCTGGAAGCTCGCTGTAAGGGGCGCTGAGGTTGAGGTTCAGCGGGAGCCCAGTGAGGTCGCTGAAGCGCCCAAAATCGGAGAGCTCAGTGAGGCTTCCAGAGATGCGGGCGGATGAGGAGCGACTGTTGCGCCAGGGCCGTTTGGGCGGTCCAGCGCGGCTGTACCGATTATCGGTCCTGGGGGCCCGTTTTGTGATTTTTGGGGGAGGGTCCTATCTGTTGTGGCGGACGGGCATCATGGTGCGCTGTCCCTTAGGTCTCCCCAAAATGGAGGCCCCCGCTCATCGCTTGTGGGAGACTGCTTGCCTGAAAGAGGGCATGTCAGGCAATGGAAAATTTGCGGTTGTGCGCTGAGCTGTGCGGGGGTCACGGAAACAGAGGGCTAGAGGGGGGAGCCCCGAGGCACAGTGAGCCAGTGGTAGGTCGAGCAGCCCACTGCAGCTGCCGCTTTGCGGCCTCTTCAGGACGGGCCATGACAGACCACGACGGGGGTAGGTTGCCAGCTCTTTTTTTTTTTTTTTTTTTTTTGTCCCAGCGACGCGCTGGGAGGGGATGGGCGTTTTTTTTTTTTTACTCAGAGGGAGCAAGGGGGTCTGAGGAGGGGGGCAGCACCGGCCTGGGGGCGCCTTAGGAGGGGTCTCCCACGGGCGGGGGGGTCACTCACTGAGCCACTTTCTGGGCCTTGATGGTTTTTTTTTTTTTACCCATTCCCAGGTCGCCCACCCACCCGCGCTCACTGACTGACTGATTGCGCACGACGGCAGTCCCTACTTATTCAGCGCACCGCCCACCCCCAGCCCCCGACTTGTTTTTCCCCCGTTCTTCAGCACTCCCTCAACCCTCATCCCCCCTCAGTCCCCCCCTCATCCCCCAAAACCACTGGAGCATCACCATCATCACAGCGCACGCTCAACACTCAGTACTGCCCTGCAATCCAGTTTCACTCGCGCTTTCACCCATCACAACAATCGCCTTAAAACCGCCCGCCTGTTGTCTAAAAGGAACCATCCCAACAGGAGATTCCTAGCCACCATCGCGCCCTGAGAAATTACCAGGTCGCAAAAAAAACACAAACGCGCCCACCAACTCTCTCATCAAGACGCAATGCCTCGCCCTAAGAAGTCGGCCGAGCCCAAGGCTGTTCCCGCTCCTGTCGTCCCCGCGGCTCCCATCGCCGCTGTCCCTGCTCCCATGCTTCCTGTGCCTCTCCCCGCGACTATTGTGCCTCCTCAGCCCTCGGCTGTTCCTCAGCGCGTTGTCGACAACGACAGCTTCCTGCGAGTCCGCGATTCGGTAAGTCCTTGACACTTCAGTCTCTCATGTCCTTTTCGCTACCCCCCATCCTCTCGTATCACCCGGGCATCCTGCCGCACTGTCTGGAGGCACTCTCGCGCTCCAGACTAGATCGCGACCGCAAAGGCCTGAAATCGCCTCATGGATGCGACTTGATCTCCCAAGGTCAATTGGAGACCCAGTTCTCGCAAATGCTGCGAGAATGGGCTCACCTTTGTCTGCGGTTTGCAGCTATCTTGCGGTAGCCACTTACACGCGACACTCTGCTCCCTCACCCGCATGATCTTGCGAGAAATGCGCCTTTCGAGCGAGAGCGCATTTCCAAGAAACCCCTCTATGGCAATTTTGCCCACCCTCGAAACTGATCATGAGTCTTTTTTCTGCTGTTGCACAAAGTCCGGCTCAGATTCTTGCAAGGCAAGAGCAAGACGCGCTGCAGTTCGCTTCTTGTTTACAACCGCCTCGCGCCTTGCGGCTCCGGTGGACTTCTGGGCCCTGAGCCGCCAAGGAGCTATGGCCACCGCGACCTGAGGAGCTCAGCTCCTCAGCTCAAGGTCCCCAGCACAGCTCTCCACTACATTACACCATGCTCCACTCACTACCCCATCACCGTTGTTGCTTTAATTCTTTTGTTGGACTCGACGCGCCGCGCTTGACCGTTATGATGGCCTATAGCTAACCATGTCTCCCATAGGCTGTTGGTCGTTTGACCACCATCTTGGAGCTTCTCCGCTCCTTCACTGCCGACTATGTTCGCCAGACCAACCTGCTCCTTGGTGAGCCTACTGCTGAGGGTGCCCACGGCGATATCCTTGCCAACTTCGAGCAGGCTGCTGCCCAGCTCATCATGCCCGTCCCTGAGATGGCCCCTCCCGTTGAGGAGAAGAAGGAGCGCAAGAAGCGCACCATCGACCCCAACGCCCCCAAGCGTCCCTTGACCCCCTACTTCCTCTACATGCAGCACGCTCGCTCCATCATCGCCAACGACCTTGGCGCTGAGGCCCCCAAGGGTGCCGTCCAGGAGGAGGGTCAGCGACGATGGGCTCACATGGGTCCTCATGAGAAGCAGGGCTGGAATAACGCTTACCAGTACAACCTCCGTCTCTACAACGCTCGTGTCCACTCCTACAAGAACGGCAACCCCCATGCCAAGACCATGACCGACGAGGAGGCTCTCAAGTATGCTGAGGACTACAGCATCCCCATGCCCGAGCTCAAGGACGTCTCCCAGGCCGAGGCTCCCGCCAATGACCAGGAGGCCATTGCCGAGCAGCTTCAGCAGGTCGCTGCTGCTCCCGGTGGTGAAGAAGACGAGACCGCTACTAAGACTCCCAAGAAGGCTACTGGTGGACGCAAGCGCAAGACTGCTACTCCTGCCGCTGATGCCGAGACCAAGGTTGCCGCCACTCCTGCCAGCCCCGATAAGAAGCGACGGCGCACATCAACCAAGGCCGCAGAGCCTCAAGATGAGCCCAAGAAGTCTGGACGCAAGAAGGCTAAGGGCAACTAAGCTGTTTCTTTCTTCTGGGTCTTATCTTGACTACCCATGGTTTGATGACTACTCCCCGTTGAGCTCCTGTGATGTTTGGTGACAGGAAGCATGATACCTTGGGCGAGTGAGGTGTGGACCGGGTTTTTGCCTGTTCTCTTTTTATACTATCTCGGTGTTTGGGAGGGGCCTCTCGTTTAGTGTTTTTGTGTTGCTTGGGAGGGTTTTACTCGGGGCCGTATGCACCAAATAAAAACACCGGAGGCACGGCCAAGGATGGGAGGAGTCTCGGTGACGGAGTGAGACGGTTTGGGTCGCAGGCAGGAGGAGGTCCCTGCTATGTTGTGTACGTTTTGTTTCGTCTCGGTCGCTGTATTTATCACAGTTGAGCTGGCTATGCCGTAATGAGAGCAACGATCTTGGAATCTACATCATTAAAGAACAATATGCTTTCAGAATAGTGTGCATCTCATGTGTGTGTGTGTGTGTGTGTGTGTGTGTGTGCGTGTCCAATCGTAACATGTGTGTGTATGTATATCTAAGAATACAGCGATATAAATGATGCCCCAAGTGATTGAAAATATGGTTGAGCAGTCCCCATTGGATCCTGGCTTTTCGAGAGAGAAGCTTATGGTATCATCATTCAAGTCTTGCCTATCCAGCAGAACAAACACGCTCGACTTGGCTCATCTTTGGCCGGTTATCTCACCGCTGGGAGCTCCAAGTGCAACCCCAACCCGTACAAGGACCTGGGGACCAAACCCTCCAACATCACCATCGCTTCGTAACCCCTTCTAGGACAAGTTGCTCCGGTATCTCCTTGCTCTCAGTACACGTAGAATGCCTGCGAGAGTGGTAGGCTTGTCGCGGGCGCGGCCTCGCACACTTTGCCGGCCGCCTCGACGGTGTAGCTCTCGGGATCGACGCGCATGCGGGGCATGTGGTCGTTGTGGCGCATGTCGCGTTTGCCAATATTGCGGCACCCGCGGACTGCCTCGACGCGGCTGCGCAAGCCGTACGAAGCGATGGCCCCCGACGAGATTGATGCTTCCGAGACGAAGAGAATGGTGGTGGAGGGCGTGAGAGGCGCGAACATGGGGCGCGCAATAATGGGCTGGACGGTGGGATGGAGGCGTTGGGGTCGCCCTGAGAGGGTCGGGAGATGTTAGCGAGCGGTTCAAAATTGCGCAAGGCAGATGATTATGGCTTGGTAATGAAGGGGAAGAAGAAAAACAATAATGAGAAAGAAAAAAAAAAAAGAAAGAAGAAGGGCGGTTAGATATAACTGCAACTTACCATCTGCGCGTACGCGATGTGACCGGCCTTTACCACCTGGCTAGGCTTCGTTCCGAACCATGCGGGATCCCAGATGGCGAGATCTGCCATCTTTCCAACTTCGATGCTTCCAATGATATGCCCAAACCCTTGCGCGATGGCCGGGTTCACCGTGTACTTGCTCACGTACCGCTTCACGCGGGCATTGTCAGCTCCGGTGCCTTGGTCCTCGGGCAGGTAACCGCGCTGGACCTTGTTCTTGTGCGCCGTGTTCCATGTCCGGAGGATGACCTCGCCGCAGCGACCCATGGCCTGCGAGTCAGAGCTCATCATGCTGATGGCGCCAAGGTCGTGCAGAACATCTTCGGCGGCGATGGTCTCGGAGCGGATGCGGCTCTCGGCGAAGGCGACGTCCTCAGGGATGTCCTTGGAGAGATGGTGGCACACCATGAGCATGTCAAGATGCTCGTCCAGTGTGTTGAGGGTGAAGGGGCGTGTGGGATTTGTGGACGAAGGTAGGACGTTGGGATGCTCCACGACGGAGATGATGTCTGGGGCGTGGCCGCCACCGGCGCCTTCGGTGTGGTAAGTGTGAATGGTGCGGTCGTGGAAGGCGGCGATGGTCGATTCGACAAAGCCCGACTCGTTGAGAGTATCGGTGTGGATGAGGCATTGAACGTCGAGCTCGTCGCATACAGTGAGGCATGCGTCGATGGCGGAGGGCGTGGAGCCCCAGTCCTCGTGAAGCTTGAGACCGCAAGCTCCAGCAATGACTTGCTCGCGTAGGGCTACCGGAGAACTGTCATTACCCTTGGCCGTAATACCAATGTTGATAGGGAGGGTGTCGCAAGCCTGGAGCATCTGGCGCATATAGTGGGCGCCAGGAGTGCAAGTTGTGGCATTTGTTCCGGCGCTGCCATGGTTGTTAGCTCACATGGACGTGCGGAGGTGGATAGAGGAAATATCATCAAGGAACATGAGATATGCGGGCAAAATGACGAACCTTGGGCCGGTACCGCCTCCAAGCATAGTGGTCACACCAGATGCGAGAGCTTCGGGAACCTGTTGGGGGCAGATGAAGTGGATATGTGTGTCAATAGCACCAGCAGTAACAATCTTGCCTTCTCCAGCAATGACATCCGTGCAGCTGCCGACAATCATGTTGGGGGTCACACCATCCATGACGTCTGGGTTTCCTGCCTTGCCGATACCCACAATCATACCCCCTTGACTCCGATATCTGCCTTGTAGATGCCGGTCCAGTCCACGATAAGGGCGTTGCTAACCACCAGGTCAAGAGTCTCGGCGTCGGTGCGTCCCGTGGCCTGGCCCATGCCTTCTCGCAGCGTCTTGCCGCCACCAAACTTGCACTCGTCGCCGTAGAACGTCATGTCTTTCTCAACCTTGATCCATAGCTCTGTGTTGCCAAGCCGGACGAGGTCACCGGTGGTGGGGCCGAACATGGTGGCATAGGCGGCACGGTCCATCTGAAAGCTGTTGATATCGGCCAAGTCGCCTGCTGGTTCGGGGACGTGGGCGTAGCCGGCCTGTTGGAGCCGGGAGATGATCTCGTCGGCACGGGAGAGGTCGACGACCCCGGAGGCGAGGTTGTTGCCGCCGCGAATGACTCGGTTTCCTCCAATCTCAACCAGCGTCACCGTCTTGGTATCGCCGGGTTCAAAGCGGACCGAGGTGCCGGCCGGGATGTCCAGACGGTAGCCATATGCGCGGAGGCGGTCGAACTCGAGCTGTGGGTTAGTCTCAATGAAATGGTAGTGAGATCCGACCTGGATGGGCCGGTCTCCTTTGCTCGTCACCCGGAGACGGATCCTCTTTCGACATTGGTTGAGCGCGACCTTGGACTTGACGGTGATGACAGCACCAGGCTGTCGCGTGGGCTCAAACTCTTCAGGGGCGGCTAGGGGGAACACATGGTCGGCTGGAATGGGCAGAAAGCTGCCGTAGAGCGCTTTGCGTAGGTCGCCGTCGTCGGTGCTGATGGGGTTGTGAACCGTTACGAGGTATGTACCCGTGGTAAAGGTGCCTTCGACCTGAATCTCATGGAGAGTGCTGCAGACGGAAGGTAACACATGTCGGCGCCCTAGCATGGTAGAGCCGAGGGCCATGAGATCTGCAACACTGTGGTTTCCATCACGAATGAGTTCATGGAGGTTGTTGGCGATGAGAGCCTATGAGAGGTGGCGTCGTCAGCGGCTTGTCCAAGCTGCCACTTCGGCTCATCGAATGAGGGGTCCTTGGGGGCGGGAGAGGGAGACAATGAGACGGGGATAGCCCGTGAACAACGTGTGTAAAAGGCGGTCGTCGTTTTTTTTTGTTTTTTTATACCTTTGTTTTATCATCAAGCAAGAAGCAGAGAAGAAAAAAGAAAAAGAAATTAAAAAAAAATTTAAATAAATAAATAAAAATAAAAGCACACCCATTACTTACCGAAGCCTCGGAATGGTTCAACTTGACTCCTCTCGCTAAACGTCTCTGGGCGAGAAGGCCCAGCTGTGAGATGACGAGCTTGTCAAGCTGTAGACGAGTTGGAGAAGCCACCCCTGTTAGTGGGCAGTCCACAAAATGCATGCGAGATGACGGAGACGGGGATGGGGACGAACCTCTTTGGGAACCAGATACATGGTCGAATCGAGAGCCGCGCCTTAATAATCTCGTCTGCGTATCGCTATCAACTTTCACACACCCGTAGGGATGAGCGGGACACAGGCATGGGAAAGGGGAGAAAGAAGGGAGGGGATTTAAAAATAAGCTCGGTGACCCCTCCGTTGGGCGCCCGTGTGCCGATTTGCGCGCGCCGTGGTACCCGCGCGTGAAGGTGCCGCTGCCGGATGCTGCTTTGAGGATGACGCCCGATAAGGAATGCGACCTTTGATAACGGCCATTGGTCATTGCGCCGCCGGCGACGGTCACCGGGGGGGCTACGGATACGGGGGGCAAGCTTGCTGGGCGGAATCTCGGCCGTGGCCGCTGTCTTTTTTTTTTTTTTTGCTATCCGTATTATCTATCTAATGCATCGTCGGAAGCCTTCTGCAGAGCTGGCTGGTCCTAAAAGTCCGTCCTGCACCAATGCCCGTTACCCGCCGCCCGCTGCTCTCGCCGTCGTCAGCCGGCAAACGACAAGCGGCAGAACCCTTCGTGGTTTTTTTTTTGGGGGGGGGGGGGGGGTTGCGGGCTTCCGTGGACTGATGAATGGTGACACCCGTGCGCCCCTAATTAGGTAGGCAGACAGGTGGACAGACTTTTACCAAGGTCAAATAGCTCTCGACTGAGCTGCCTAGCGAATGCTATGTTATTTGCTGTCATAATTGTCCAAGGACCCCACGCGACTTGTCCACGTCTGCATCCACGTCGACGTCTATGCCTCAAGCAGTTACACCGAGGAGAGACGCCCGTCAAAACAAGCTGTTCGTGGGCCAACATTTTGACATGGACAACGTTTGATGGCCAATCGCTAATGGCCAATGACAAAGAGTAGCCCCGCCTGGTCAAGCAGCAGGAAACAAACTCCTGGAATGAAAGCGCATGCAATTCGTGGGTCATCCTATCTGATACATAGGCCAAGCCCTGCCTCCCAAACACCGAATTCCCAATACACCCTCAACGCCATCTCTCAATGCCAACTAAAAAGGACAGAACAGCAATGAAAATGAATACAAAACAAAACGTTCAAGGTTAATAGAAAGACCATCCAAGCACTCAGCGCCTTCATGGGGGGGAAAAAAGCCGCATGCACCAAGCCCTATTCATCTTCAACCTCCTCATCCCATTGCTCCTTTTCCTTTTTGACCAAATCCGCCATGTCTTCAGATTTGAAAATAGAGCTGTTGGGATCTTCGATTCGAGGCACCTTGCCCAAGCTCTCGTCATCAAACACCGACCCGATGGTATCGATCCAGCGTCTACGTCTCTCCATGAGCATTTTGGTCAGATCGCCGATGCCAGGTCGCGCCATGCCCGCAGCGCCGCCCACAAAGTGACTGCCTCCGCCCGCGCCGCCTGGGCGCTTGTTCTTCTTGCTTTTGCCCATGGTTCGGGTGCGCTTGAGATACGCTGCCTGGACTTGCGAGTCAAGATCTTCCAAGATGGTTTGATACTCCTGGTGAGCCATCCGCTCACGCACCAGCTCGGTCAGGCGTGCTTTCCGCGCGCCGTTGATAAGCATCTGCTCTTTTAGTCGCGACTGGAGAAGTCGCAACCTGGCGGCCACCTCATCATCAAAGTGGCCGTCAAATTCGGCCTCGAATCCTTCCAAGGGCAGGAATCCAATATGTCGTAGCTCTTGCCTGATACGCTCATCAACATGAGAATATTCCAGTTTAGGATGGGAAGCCTTCTTCCAGGCCTCGGTTGAGGACTCGGGCATGAAGGTCGCTGGTGGCCCTGGGTTTGATTTATCGTCCCCGCCTCCCGCGTGGTCGTCTCCGTTGGCTTCGCCATTCATGCCAATATCTCCGTTCGTGATGCCATTCGTAGCTGGTTTGTCCTCTGCGGATGGGATTCGAGCCTCGGGTCGAAAGGTTTGCATCAATCTGGTTAGCCAGGGGCCGACAGACAGCTTGTCAGTCTCGCCAACATCGTCATCCATGTTATCGATGTTGCCTCGGGGCTGGTTAGGGGGGAGCTTATCCCGGCCTTGTTGAGGATAATCGATAGACATAGCACCGTCCTCTTCAGCCCAAACTTCCGTGTAGTGCCTCTTGCCTCGCTTTGGCATGATGAATGGCAATACCCGCTCTCCACGCTCTCGCAAGAAAGCCAAGTCCTCCTCTGAAAATGGGCGGAAGAATGGTTCGACATATGTTGAGAATGTTGAAAAGTTGATTTGACTGCTCGGCTTCGCATTGCTAAAGTCCTTATCTGGTGGGTCACCGGCAATGAGATCGGCAAGGTCGGACCTAGGGAAAACTGCAACAGAGTAGATCTCTTTCCGGTTATCCACGGTCATGGCAGGGGTAACGGGCTTGATTTCGTATACGGTTGGGTCGGGGAATGTGGAGGGGTCTTCGCCGAAAGTTTGCGACTGCGGTAGCTCCCGTCGAGGTGGCGCACCCTCATCTTCGGAGCTTGATTCCTCTTCTTCCTCTTCTTTCTTGGTTTTGTCGTCAACTTCCATGGCAGATGGAGATGCAGCAGCAGCCGGTGATAGCGACGAGCTTGCAGAATCATTTCGTGAGTGCTTGTTCTTGGAGTCCCGGAGAGGGGATGAACGCTCTATCAACAATCATTAGTTCCCATCCAGAATTGAAATAGCGATATGAAGTAAATATAACGGCGTCATAGGGATTGGCGGGGAAAAGGGGTGAGTGGATAGCCATACCAACGTTTCCCTCGGGAGCGGAGAGCGCATCCGTCTTCTTGCGCTTATGTTTGGGTCGTTTGCCTTCTTGTTCGCCGTCCGCACGTCCCCGGTCATAATCATCCGGTCGCTTCTTGCGCTCGTCTGCAAGGTGCCTCATGCCGCGATCGTAGAAGGTGGAGCGCTTCTCCATAATGTTGGTGAGGCTCTTCAGGCGCTCAATCATGCCATCGAGGCTCTTGGAGTCGGGGACGGTCGCATTGGAGGCGGTCTGATCAATCAGGTCGTCGTAGGTCAGGTTCCGGAACAAAATAACTCTAGTGTTGAGGTAGTCCGGGTCGTAGAACTCCTGGGGTGGGAGACTGGCTGTCCCTGGCGCCGGGGCTGGCGTGGTGTTGCGGCTCTGCTTCTGCATGGCGGCCGAGTTCTTTTTGCCCGTTCCCTTTTGGCCCGGTCCCGGAGGCATCGTGGATACTGGCTGGGTTGGAGGGGCCTCGACCAATGGTCGGCGAAGATGAGGTCGCAAGGGCGAATGCGATGGGGTTGAAGAGCTTCGAGATGCAACAACAAGAGTTGATGATGGCGCGCGACGGGACATCCAAAGGAGCCAAGATCCATCCAACCAAGGACGTGCGCATCCAAGGCTGCAAAAGATACGTACCTTTTACGCGAGCGCGACCCCTCCGCGGGGTTGCCTAGC
Organism: Aquanectria penicillioides; assembly: GCA_003415625.1. Lineage (NCBI taxonomy): Eukaryota > Fungi > Ascomycota > Sordariomycetes > Hypocreales > Nectriaceae > Aquanectria > Aquanectria penicillioides. Next base: position 5,225,536 of record PYIU01000003.1, read on the forward strand.
AAGGTACGTACCCCCAAGCAAAGGCATCGGAAAAGCTATTGATCCGCCAAAGAGCTTCCGTCAGTATTCTAGTCCCGGAGTTGGGGACCCGTAGGCCAAACCAGCTCTGCAATTGTGACATCATCTCATATTAGTGAAGAGACATGAAAATGGGGAAAACGTAGGGAATGGTAGAGAACCCTAGAGAAAAAGAAAAAATTGGTTCAAAAAGGCCTAGGGCGATCAGAAAAGTTCTTCATTTCGTTTTTGGTAGCATCATTCATCTCCGCTGGCTGATTCCCGCTAATGATGCATTCAAATGGTCCCTAGCCAGCTGTGTGCGCGTTGACATGTGAAGGTGCCACTTATTCGAGAGCTCCAAACTCCAAATTGAGCTGCCCCAACATGCGAGACCATGACAAGGACCTCATTTCCCTTGACCGCTGCGTTTCTAGTAGTCTACGAGCCATTGGGACCTGGTATGTACTGCATGTTCAACCATGTAGCTCTCTCCTCCTTTCGGGTTCACTTGATTATTCTTTTTGGAGCAGAGAGGCGGGCAGCGTTCTCGCACTAGTTCCTCCCCGAATGACTCAAGTGTTGAGCTTCAGAGCTACACAGCCTCAGGGCCACCATATAAAAGTTGCTCCCCTGGTGTGACTTTCTTACCCGCCAATCCAGGCATTAATAAAGGGAACAGAAGGTCCGCAAATTGAAACAAATCATGGATGATTTCAACGAACTTGAGGCACTCGCTCAATCTTCCCTCAATGAAGATGCTCTTCCCGCTGGGGAGTCTGACGCTGAGACGATTCGCCAGTACATGGACCTGTTTGATTTGAATGAGAAAGGAGCAGTTGACAAAATTAACGAGATGCGAGGGTTTGTTCCCCAAAGAAAGCTTGCACCGAAAAAGACTCGTGCTGCAGCCTACCTTGTCAAGCTGCAAGGGCCCTTGGAGGATGCCGAAACTGTCAGGTCCCTCGCCGGACTCGCGGACATTCCGGAGGTGGTAACCGGCACCGACGACGCCGGGCGAGTGGCCTATTTCTGCCGAGTCAACCACGAGACCCGATCGAAGATAGCGATTCATTTCGCCGAAAACGACTTGGGGCCGAGCCCAACATTTCTTCAACTCACCCTAGCCGACAAGGACCTGAGCCGCACTTCTCGCGCCCCTACACTTGGCTTAGAAGCCACGTTGCCGCAGAATCGGGCCAGCTCCAGGGCTACCGCCTTCAGGCCGTCTCAAGATGAGTACCCGGTCTGGTACTTCTTCTACGGGCCGCTAGCAGATCCCAACGAGTTATCCATGATTCTACGTTTGCCCAGCGAGCCGGAATACGTACCGGCTACAGTTACCAGCGGGCGCTTGCTAGCGTGGAATGCCATGGTGGATAAGCGTGGTAGTGAAGCTCCAGCTGAGATCGCAGGGAAGGCATTCCTCGTGCGAGACTACAAGGAAGAAGAGTCTGTCCGGTTTTCGGTCACAGACAAGTTCGAGGTGGTGCGGTGTAGGATCCGATTTGACGATAGCGGCAAGATGGTGGACGGACTCACGCTTCGATACACGGACACCAAGCTCGAGTAAGAGCGACGAGCAGTCTAATTCGATTCTGGGGCACCCAAATGCACATCACCACATATTGGAAAGGCGCAATGGTATAGGGATCGACTGCTGCTAGAGCTTCGATGGTCTCGTGGCCTCCTGAAAGACCCGAGAAGTGGATGGAGACGGGGGCTCCTTTGTGAGCCTGTCAATCACAAGCACGCGGGCAGATGCAGCATGGCGGCTGGCTGGCCAAGCCTGGCCGCTGCAGTGCTACCCCAGGTTCCCAGAAGCCGTGGGTGGTCTCTCCAAGACCCCCCAAGGGCCAATGCCAGAGGGATAGTGCTTCAAGGGTCCCGCGTCCACTCGTGTGTTGTGTTGGTTTCGAGTGCCGGCACAAGACTGTAGTCTATGGCTTAGGTTAATGAGTTGCAGTACGACAATCCACAAATTCTCGGATGGATGGTTAGAAAGTCGAGGCCGCGATTGGATCGAATTGGATCGGACTGGCTTGGATTGTTTGGGAAAATAAAATGCCGCACGAGATCATTGGCCTTTCACATGCATCTCACAGAGACTGCCCTTTTACGGCGTAGAGCACACGGCTGGAAGTACCTTTGGGACGCCAGACTTGTGGTCTCTCGCGGGGCTCTTGCGGGCTCATTCCAAAAGTGTTGCTGCTGCACGACCCCCTATACGAACGATGGCTGCTGCATGTGTTGGGCAATTCTTCTGTGATTGGCCGGTGTGGTTTCCCGATTGGGGAATGCATGGTTCGCGGCCTGGCCACTAACCGGCCCAGCCTCTTTCTCTAAAACGCTTACCCCAGCCCAACAGCAGCAGCAGCAGCAGCGGCAGCGGCAGCGGCAGCACACATACATGTACGTAGGTACTAGGTACAGATTAGAACGATGCTGGCTGCTAGGGGGGGAGAGCTGTGGACTGTCGTCATGAGGCGTCGACTCCCATCCGTTGGGACCTCGGGGAGATGAAGGCCCAGGGCCATATGGGAGCGGCAGAGTTGGCAACACAGCGCCATGAGAGCGCGGGGGAACGGCAGCAGCCAGGACAGAGTGCCATCAACGTCACCATGCGAATGGCTCCAAGAAGAAGTGCAGAACCAAGCAGCCAGCCCAGTTCGTTCAGCGAGGAGGTAACTAGCTAACCCAGTTCACAATAACACGTATTCGTGCAGAAGAGCGTAGCCAAACCTGCATGTCACAACGCTCACATCTGCATCCGCATCGCCCATCCCTCTCCATCCCCACGGCCGACGTATCGCATTGCGGCATTGGGCATCCCCCTCCCTGAGAGAAGTCCCTCCAGAAACCAAACCTTCTCTTCTCTCCTTCTTCCCATGCTTCACGCATCGAGACCACACGGATCTGCTACGATAACGACAACTGGACCCCCCAAAAAAGACCCCACCCACACTACCGCGACGAAAGCAGCCGCTCATAGCCACGCATAGCACATGTGCGCCGCAAGCGCAGCCTTGCCACACCCCTGAAACCGCACGGCACTCAAGCATGTGCTCCAGCCATTGGCTCACGCCTCTGACGCCGACTTGGGCCTCACTGTGAACCTTGGACCCTGGCGGCGGGGTACCGACCTCCAGCGGGGCCCGACGAGATCCCCACGGCCGCGATTGTCACTGTCTAGCAAGTCAATTGTCGTTGGGGGAATCATGTGTGAGCTACTGAGGGGTCCGACAGGCGCCGTACCGCCTGCCCGTTTCGTGGGCAACCTGCTCTCGCTCATACTCGTGCTCGTGCCTGTGCTCGTGCCTGGCTGGCGTGTGCCTGGGGCGTATATATCTTTGCCTCGCCGTTACTCCCCCTCGTCTGGTCTTGTTCCAACTTTTAACCTGATCGTGTGAAAGGTTTTCAACACTGCTTCTTAGCTAACGCTTCTTTTCAACAATTTCCCACTCTCCCTAAACAATGAGAGAGTACCATGGCTTCTCATGTGAGTTCATCCTCTCCATTTGGTCCCTTACACCCTCCCGGGCCCCTTCACACTGGCCCTCACACCTGGGTCTTACCCATGCTTCTCTTCTCATCCCCCAACGCCCTTCACGTGCTAACCAATGCTTCTCTTCTGCAGGGTGGTAACATTCTGTCCTTGGGCTCCATCCAGACCCTCGTCGCGGGAATCGCAGCGGCTGGCTTCAGCACCCTCTGCCTTTCTTCCGTTTTTGGCGGCAAGTCGGATGAGTCCCCCGGCCTGATCAAGTCTTTTTTCCTCTTTTTTTACTCTTGTTTCATCAAGCCTCACCAGGGCGACTCCAAGGGCACCCAGCAGGATGCCTTGGAGAGCTTCTACAGGAAGCAAGCCGGGGCTTACGATGCCACGCGGAAGGTTCTCCTCCGCGGCCGCGAGGACATGCTGGCGCTAGTAGCTGCCCAGCTCCAGTCCAAGGCTCAGGATGCTACCCAGAACAAGAACAAGCGAATTTGGGTTGATGTGAGCTCAATTAGACCCTCCTCCCCTCTCTGTCTCGACAATTAGAGAAGAAGGAGGATTAGAAGAAGAAAAATATTGCATTGCTAACTCTGTTCTCTCACTTCCCAGATCGGCGGCGGCACTGGCTTCAACATTGAGGCCATGGGCAAGTTCGTCGATGTCCCCAACTACTTCACGAGCGTATACCTGGTCGACTTCTCCCCATCTCTGTGTGATGTGGCCAAGAAGCGATTCGCTCGGCTTGGCTGGAACAATGTCAAAGTCGTCTGTGAAGATGCTCGCAAGTTCCGTCTGGAGGACTACGAGTCCGGCACAGTTTCGAACCCCGCTCCCCGTTCCCCGGCTCTGAGCTACTTTGCTAAGCCGCGTCCGGATTACGGCGGTGCCGACCTCATCACCATGTCTTACAGCCTGTCTATGATTGTGGGTGCCAGCTTTCATCTCTGGAATGGGTAGCAATACTTGTTCGGCTGTGGCTTTGAATAGCGCTAACATACTCCACTAAATAGCCCGATTACTACTCCGTTATCGATTCGGTCATTTCTCTGCTAGCTCCCCAGGGTCTTCTAGGTGTTGTAGACTTCTACGTCCAGAACAAGACTGATTTTGCTTTCCGTAACTACACTGGCGGTCTGGTTGATCGCCACGTCAACTTCCTTTCCCGGTCTTTCTGGCGTTCCTGGTTCGACCTTGATCGCGTTAGCCTCGAGCCCAGCCGCCGTGACTATCTCGAGTACAAGTTCGGCACCGTTCTCAATGTCAACACTCGCAACAAGGGTCTCGGCGCCATCCCCTACTACATCTGGCTCGGATGCCACAAGAAGCCCTTTTCTTCTTCCAGTCTTCCTCATGAGATCGTTGAGCGCATTGATGCCCTCGCCACGGAGTCGCCCTACCTCCACCCCGCGAACCAAGGCGATGCTCTCACCCGAGCCATCGAAAGATCTGCTCCTGAGATTCGCTCCAAGGCGTTCATGACTGCTGTCCAGAACCTCTCATCTAACCTCCCCCTTCCTTCGTTCTTCTACCAGAACCACCACTGGCGTATCTACTACGATGATCAGCTCAAGAAGCACACCCAGTTCAACGACGAGTACATCTACGCCTTCACCTGGGAGGACACCCGCGTTGATGAGCGTCTCCTGAAGCTTGGCCCTGACGACAAGGTTCTCGCCATCACATCTGCTGGTGACAACATCCTCTCCTACCTTACCCAGAGCCCTGCCCGCGTCCACGCCGTCGACCTGAACCCCACTCAGAACCATCTCCTCGAGCTCAAGGCTGCCGCCTACACCTCTGGTCTGCCTTACGAGGATTTCTGGAAGATCTTTGGTGATGGCAAGCACCCTCAATTCCGCGATATCCTGATTACCAAGCTTTCTCCTCATCTCTCTGGCCGTGCCTTCCAGTACTGGCTCAAGAACATTCATGTTTTCCAGAACAGCAACGGATATGGCCTCTACGACACTGGTGGTTCCCGTCACGCTATCCGTGTCTTCCGCTGGATTGCCCGCATCTTTGGTCTCCAGGGTGCCGTCAAGAAGCTCCTTGAGGCCAAGACCCTCAACGAGCAGCGTGAGATCTGGCGCAAGAAGATCCGCCCTGCCCTCCTGTCCAAGCTTGTCTGCAACCTCGTCGTCGCCCAGGAGAGCTTCCTGTGGGCTGCTCTGGGTGTCCCCAAGAACCAGCTTGCCATGATTGAGGCTGACCATGCAGAGTCCGACCTGGTCAAGGGCCCCAAGCCTGTCGCCAAGAACACTCGCTCCCACGCCATCTGGCACTACATGGTTAACACTCTTGACCCCGTCGCTGAGGAGACTCACATCGCCGAGGACAACCCGTACTACTATGTCACCCTCGCCGGCAAGTTCTCTCCCAAGTGCCACCCCGACTACCTCAGCTCCAAGGCCCACGCCAAGCTCTCGCGTCCCAACGCCCTCGACGGTCTGCGAATCCACACCGACGAGCTCGAGGAGGTTATTGCCCGCATCACTCCCGGTACCTTGACCGTTGCTGTTGTCATGGACAGCATGGATTGGTTCGATCCTGGCGCCCGCGCCGCTGCTCAGCAGATCACGAAGCTGAACCGAGCTCTGGGAATGGGCGGCCGCGTGCTCCTGCGCTCTTCGGCCTTGAGCCCCTGGTACATCAAAGAATTTGAGGCTCACGGCTTCACGGCTAAGCGCCATGGTGCCCGTACTGATGGTGCGTGCATTGACCGTGTCAACATGTACGCTTCATGCTGGATCTGTACCAAGGCTGAGAACTTGCCCCCGCCCACCCCAGAGATGGATGGCAACGCCGGCGCTGAGATCTCCAGCTTGACGATTTAATCGTTAGCTGCTTGATTACGGGAGCTGAACTGGTGCGAAGGGGTTAGATGAACTGAAACTTGAAATTGAACACGAGAGGGGATTGAACAATGTCACTCGTTTGATACGGCAAAGTCGCGAATAATTAGGCGACACACTGGAAACGAAATGAGAACCCAACACTTGATATGATATTAAATAAATTGGATTTAACGCAAAATCTGCAGTTTCTGATTCTCTCGTGACTTTCAATCGTGTCTTATCTGCGAGATGTACCAGTAGACATGTCTCAACGACAATTTACCTAAATTGGCAACTTGCCACCCCGCCCTAGTACCAAGTGCGGTACACGTCAGCTCCTAATCACAGTGTCAAGCTCCTAATCGTATGCTTATTTTAGCCACCTCATTCCCCAGACTACGGTAGTTCTTAGCCTAGAATACCTCGTAATATGTCATGCCGACATGCCAACTCTCCTGCGTGTTGTATACCAAGCCGGAATCGTCCCCCAGTATTTCACTGGGAGATTCTAACACTCTCGACAGTCTTGTAGATCTCGTTGTATCCATTCAGAGACTGTTCCTCAAGTTTTGAAGCCTCTTGTCCGCGAAATCTTTCGGGCTCGAGAGCCTCTCGGGTGTTGGGGTTTACCTCACTCTGATCGATGATGTTGGCGATGAATTTGGCAGTTCCAGCGGCATGAGTGACCCAAACTGCGACAGCTAAGAATAACCCCGGAACGGATTGGACAGTGCCAGCCAAAGGCATGTTGTCGGGCGTCATTGAGAAAATGCCGTTGAATCTCTTGCCAGACTTAAACTGCTCGTTGGTGGCCTCTGGGAGCAGTTCTGTAGCGCTCCTCAATGGATCATCAAACTCATTGACCCACTGGCCGATGGCCGTGCCGTTGGTTGGCTTGTAGTGGACAGGCCTGTGATTGTAGGTTCCCATTCCGTAGTGATCGCCATGGTCTCTCGCGTATACGTGCGTTTCCGGCCATCGAACGAAAGGCAGTCTCCGGGCGATTGGCTGTCTGGTTTCTCCGTACATGTATGGATGCCCGACTGGCACCACGGGAACTGGGAAGCCGAGCTGCCGACAAAGATCCTGGGCCCAAATGCCAGTGGCTAGGATCACCTTGTCGGCCTTCAGTTCAGACGTAGCATCCCCCTCTCGGATTTCGATGCCCTTGACCCGTCCGTCTGAGACCAGAAACCCCTTTACATCCTGCTCCAGGAATTGCACGCCGGCTTGCTTGGCACTGTCTTGGTAGAATGACGTGATCCTGCCTGCATTTGCAGTCCCATCTGTTGTAAAGTGAAGCGCTGCTCCAGAATTCGAGGCCTTTACTAGCTCCGGCGCGAGCTCTGCGGCCTTCTGAATGCTGACAGTTTCAGCAGGAAGCCCCAAAGCGGCAGCATTTCTGGCTCTTGACTCCAACTTGGCAACCCCGGTGGGAGTGAAAGCCACCTCCAGTCCGCCCACGGTGTTAAATCCTCCAGGGATCTTTGTGTACTCTTGGACAGTGTCAATGGCGAGCCGGGTGAGAACCTCGGACTCGTTGAACTGGCCCACAAATCCGGGGGCATGGCCGGTGGACCCCGCTAATTCGCCGAGGGACCGGTCCACCACCGTGATGCTTCGCTTCGCCGGCGACTTTGACAGGAAGTGGGCCACCGCCGAACCCACGATGCCGGCGCCAACGATGACAACGCTCTCAGAAGAGTCTGACATGCTTTACTGTAGAGAACTTGTTTTAAGAAATAGAACGGGGTTTTGGTGGTGCACAGGAATATTTGATCTGTTTGCAATGCTTCAAGCCCCATCATGCGAGCAGATGGTCAGCATTAATACTCTACTCCAACTGATCCACTGCGGATCATGACACGCCCACAAACATGTCAAGTCTCGAGAAGGGCGCGATTGCCCCACATGAGGCTGAACATGGTACCATGTATGCAGTGTTTGGCATTACGCAGCCGGTCTAGAGACGATCCAAAGAACTCACCGCCGATAGTATACTCACTCTAGTAAACGCATAATCCGAAGGATAAGATCCTTTTCTGCGAGCTGAAATCAACATGCCAACATGCCAATACTACTGTAGATATTCGGGTTGCCAACTTTAGACAGCGCAGCACGGTTAAGAGGCAAAATGGCGATCGGCAACACACTCAATTTCTTTGGTTATGTTCACTTGACTTGGTTCGTATGCTTCGCGCACCCTCTAAAATCATGTTTTTTACCACAAAGCCTGAGAAAAAGGTGAGAAATTCGACTAAAAATGTCTTGGGCCAATGTTCCTTTGCTGCATTGACTTAAGCACCTTCAGTCTAAAGGCCGAAAAGATACGTGTACCCATCAGCCCAACCAACCATAAAAGGCAAAGTTAAACACTGAGGCCCGATGGATATTTCTATGGAATTGTAAGGTTCAAAATTATATCAGTAATTACAAAGTCGGGTCCAGGCGAGTAACCGTGCTTGTTGATCAAAATTAATCCTTCGCGCGGCTGGGGCCAGAACCCCACTGAGTCCCTGGAAGCCGTCTGAGTGAACTGGCACGGGGGGGCTTGCCACGGAACAGCACCTCTTCCATGTACATACTCGCCCTTTCAATGCCGTGTAATGTATTAACTCTGATCGAAAATTATTGTTCAACTATCGCGTTTTCCAGCCTTGGCCTTAGCTTTTCTGCCATTCGCTTCGGCTGCCTCTCAATAGCCTCTGATTAACCCTGAGGAGCTTCTCACTCCAGCTATGCAGTCACCTTGAGCTCCTCTAGTGCGCGGTGGCAACGTACTTGGGAAGGATGAAGTCGGCTTGCAAGAAGATAAATAAGCATGAGATACCAACACCACAAATAGAGTGTTTCTGTAAAAAGAAATGAACATTTCTCGACTCTAGCACTTAGGATATACGGTATCCATCCAATTAGCATTCAAGAAATATATATGATGTATGGATAATTCCGTATGATCAATCAAGCGGGGAGCCTTACCCTTCGTCAAATTCGCAAGAAGCAGACCATCTATCGACGGTGCTGCTGAATGTCCAGCGCGGGCGACAGCGCTGAAATCCCAAAAATTCTTCCCATCAAGAAAACCAATTGGTCATTAAACCGGCTACCAAGTTCTATCTTGTGACAGGCAGACTAGGAACTACTTGAACTGAGCATTGATGGAACATGCTCCGAGTTGCACCAAAGCTTTGGCAACGTTCAGACTTGCAGAGCTGAATAAATAGCAATGTTTTCCTATTGATCCTGACTTGTGATGAGATGGAAAGAAAAAAAGGCGGAAGAAGATACTTCGGAAATATCATGTGGAATTTTTGTGTTGTTCTCCCAAAGGTAAACTTTCTAAGAATATGGTCGTGGGAATATGCTATTCCTCTGTCAAATGTGTTGAAGTTCAAGACCAGGCATTGATAGGGCAACTTGGCGAAAATGAGTTCCACGATGGAGATAAATGGCAGTCCGTTCCCCACGCTCCCCAGAGAAGTGGTGCAATATATGCCCGGTTCGTAGCTAGGCACGGTTGCCCTACAATCCTAGCAAGTCACAATGGAGCCGAAAGAGTTCAGAATTGCTTTGGCCACTTTAGGTACACAAAACGAATGTATGATTCCAGAGATTCGTTCCAAGTGGGCTTCTATTTAGGCTATCTCTTGGTACTTAGACTGAAATCTACCGAGGTAGGTTCCCAGTGGCGGATGTTCGGGTACAGTCGACTTTGGCAATGACTAGAATTTGTCGAGTAGGAAAATCGTACTAACAGTTAGGAAAACAGAGACCCTCTAAGGGAGCCAATTGAGAAAATTATATGTCCTCTGCGCTGTCCGCTTGCGCTTTTTTCCTGACAACTAGAAGTCAATGATGTTCAATGACTGATGCGGGCTCTTTTTCGGGGTTGTTTCGACCTTGGATTCACTAGAGCGCGCATGGGTAAATATAGCATATGTGCGTGCGTAATGCTCTACACAGGTCCCTAGGTGTATCAATGTGCTACCGCTACTTCACTGGCATGCGTCAATTCCCACCATCAATTCCCACCAGAATTGAAAGGACAATGGGTTCATCTCGCCCCCCAAGGAAGGTATTTTGCATTATGCATTTTGATAGAGATAAATGATGTGATAATAGCCATCTATCAAGATAGCCTAATGAAATCCAAATCCTTTGGATGCGGCGCCAACAAGCCTTGTATTGACGCAAGTTAGTCCTTCTCAATTCGCTCTCACGGTTTTTTTTTTACGTGCCGCAACTCAAGCAATTTTCTCGGTAAAGACATCAAGTTGACTACCATGAAATATGTTACCCATCGGCAATAAACCATTGCTTTTGGTGCAGGTAATCAGTTAGGAGTGGGTAGCAGTCGCCATAGATTTGGTGAAATGTGGCACAGATCAATGAGATGGCGGTACTATTATGTTTCCTCCATATATATGAATGATTAAAGCTAAATATAGGCTATTATAACGCTTCCTTTAGCCAGCCCACGAATCAAGCATGTTAGAACCTGCTATCAAGATATCGCAGTGGTCATGCTTAGATCCCATCACAGGCAAAATTTGGGTGTCAGGTACTTTTCTATACTTGGAAGTCTATACACCCCCAGCTTCCTATGATTCAGCAGTTGCGGGTACTGGACCGTAGGGGCGGGGCTATCGGGGTTCGGTCCAAAGTTGACCGGCACTTTGCTTGAGATTGAGGTGAGAATCGATTAGGAAATCTTCCAAGGTCATACACTACCTCTAGTTATTAACTAGATTCTAATCTAAGGCACTTGAATTCTCTTCAATCTAAATAAGGCATCATTTAAAGGTTTTAGTATCACAGATAATGAGGAACACGGTCCCTTCAATTTTGTACCATGTAGAGAAGTATAAATTTCGCTCATATACTTTAGTCTGACGAGTAACCCAAAGCTTTAAGGCGATCCTAACTTCATGGGGAGTTTTTTATAGTTCCATTGAGTGAGCTACTGCCAGCAGGGTTATCCAACCGAGGGCGGTTCTTGAAACTAAGTCGTGCCACAAGACCACTCATTTTTCTTCTTGGTGCTATTGAGAGCTGATACTAATTCAATGTTAAATTTTGTAGATCTGTTATTAATCTTCAGGCCTGGAAATGCGTCACCTGAGGCAGATTCTACGTGGGCAAGTTCGAGTAGTTCGCCAAATTTACTCCCGAAATACCCAGTTAGATTCGTATTCAACCCACTACTGGCAGTCAAATTTTACCCGATGTATACCGAAAAGGACAGGAGATGTGGTACACAGATATAGAATACGTGTATAGATATGGCCTGAAGTTGCACACATCCGTTATGGCATAGCTGCGTCTCAAATCAATTCCCCCTTGAAAGCCTTAATGATGCACAGGCTAAACCAAATGATCCTTGGACAACTTTATGGTCCGGCCCAATCGTACAGTACCATTATAGACAAGACCTAGAAATATGTCAGGGGGGTTTTGGCTCGGAGTTTGTGCATGCACCCCGCGCTGGACAAAACTGAGAGCTTACAAGTGTACGACCTGCTTAGGCGCTCACTGTCGGGAATGGCAGAGAACCTGGAAAACCTGGGGTAAGTAACTTGGGAGCAGGATAGGTGGGAACAATGAGAGATCATTAATTCATCTAACTCATGTTTTAATCTGATAATTTCAGTGATTACACAACGCCATGCCATACTCTGGATGATATAAACCTCGGGTGCTCGCCTGCAACAATACGGAACCTCATTTCCCAGAAAATCAATAAGAAGAAGTTTCTCTTTTCTCCAATTTCTCATTTTAAATCTTTGAGGACTTTGCATCCTGAAGAAATGAAGCTGCCAAAACGTTCCAAAATGTATCTATGTTTTGGTTGTTTAGTCGGCTGATGCGCATGATTCTAAATGGTTACGACTCCTCGACTTTTAATGCCGTATAAGGATCTGAGCATTTCATACCATACTTCCATAATCTTGTTTGCCTTGACTTTCTTCCTCATTTCTAACGAAACTGACAAGTTCTGCAAGTCAGCCGAAGTGATTGGTTCGGTCAACACAGCCTACACGGTTGGTGGCATTGTGCCAGGTGCTATCACCTCATCGGAAAAGACTTGCTTTTAACACTTCCAAGCTTCTTTTTTTTTTCAGCCCTCATTTCGGACCGCTATGGTCATAAATGGACTATGAATATTGGTGCTGTTTTTGTCATCATTTCTATCCTCATTGCCACTTTTTTACCTCACAACATCGGTGGGTTCATCGCCAGGCGTGCCCTGGCCGGTGTAGGTCAAGGAACGGCATTGCCAGCCGGGCCGGTATACATCAATGAGGTGGCTACACCGAGTGAACGTGGTATGATCATGGGCTTTTAGCTGGTGTTTTTCGGAATCGGCTCCTTTCTAGCATATTGGATAAAGTTTGCATGTACAAATTGCACCGAGTCACTCGGTGACTAAGACTAGAAAATAGTCATGATAATTCAATTGTTTGAACCCGTGGTCATGATAACGGGGCTACTTTTCTGTCCTGGGTCACCCATATAGGATGTTCAAATTGCACCGTGCACAATTCTAGCAGCAAGTTGCAGTTGCAGCTAAGATAGCTTTAGGTACATTCAGAAGGACCGAACTGAGGATGCTCTCAAGACTCTATGACTCATCCGATATTATCTTGATTTAATTCAATTAAAGCTTAGTGAGATCATCCAGGCAATTTCCTACGAAAAGACGGTGACGAATGGTCGGTATTCTCCATTGTGGAAGGACAAGGCTGCTCGAAAACGATTTCGTAAGTTCAATATAGCATCCCGTGACCGTTATTAATAACCTGGTTTCCGGTCTTGCTGTCGGTCTCAACGTAGGACAGCAATACACCGGCCCAGGGTCACTCGTATCCTAGTCGACCATGATATACAAAGAAATATGTACGGAAAAACTCTCAAATACAGCTTATTGACGCCCTAAATGGAACGTTTGGTCTCCTTTTCACTCTCAAAGCGGCCTGGATCGCCGATCGTTTCGGAGGGAAGCCGCTATTGCTGGTTGGAGCAGCTGGCATGGCCGTCTGCATGTTTATAGCAGCAGCTATTGCAACCGAAACTCCAACTCTTTCAAACGGAGCAAAGGAAAGAACAGTCGGAATCATTACTGTTTTCCTCATGTTCTTGTTTGCATTCTTCGATAAGTCCTCGTTTGGAGCTACTATGTGGATCTGGACATCTGAGGTGTTTTCGATGAACGTGCGGGCCCAGGCCATTGCCATGGCTTCGCAAAGCCAATCCGTTACATCGACCATCTTCCGTATGTTTTATTTTCTGTAGTTGGTTTCGTCAAACATTAACTAAAACCCAGAGAAAATATTCCATATCTTCTTGGATCATGAGGGATTGTAGGTTCCTAGGGAATAATATCAGCGTCTTTCAAAACTCATCTTTGAATAATCTTTTAGCTACGCCATGTTTATGTTTGGGGCTATCAATTTTGTCCTCTTCCCATATGCCTGGTTTCTCATCCTTGAACCCAAGGGTGTTGTTGCTCTTGCACGTGGATGGCATTTTTGGTGAAGATGATCACACTAACAAAGGAGCCGAAGTTCTGGGGTCGATGCCTAAAGAATTTGAGGAGATTGGGCTTGGGGAAACAGCGGGTGTCATTACTGGAGTCAAGAAAAGTGTCTCGTATGAATTCTAAGAAGGGCCATTGAGGGGGCATATAAAAATGCTGAAATGCAAAAGCCTAAGGTTGAGTGAGCTCTGAGGAACCTCACTAGCACCAGCGCCTATGCGAGCGTCTAGTCGAACGCAAGGGAAGTCGGACCTCTCGACTCGCGCAAAGTGGAGGCAGTGTTTCCTTTAGTATGCATTTCGTACTCAACTCTTATATTCTGCCAGTTTATTTTCCTCCCCTTTTGCAATCTTCTCTATCATAATTCTTGGGGCAAGATTAGTTCTTGGGGGTTGAATTTACGGCTACTAGTCGTACCCTGTACCCCAGATTGCTCGAGGAGTGATGTCCGAGCGTCCCCGCAAAATGATCAGTTGGAAAATTCCTTACCCGCTGTTCGCTCTCAATGCCGAGGAGGCACGGGCACATACTGGTGGAGAAAATATCTTTGCTTTGAGGAGTGGCCGGGCTGTGCGATGAGGCTTTCATTAGAAATTGACAACGGATGCAATGCAGAACTGTTACGAACTCATCATTCGCAGACCGAGGTCGGTTTCCTAGCCTGAATTGATAATAGAGGGATGTTCGCTCTGTCTCGGGACAGCAGGCAGTAGGTACATTCGGACTTGAGCTCTAGAAGTTTGAATGATAGCAATTGAGCTATTACGGCACCGAAGATGTCGTATTTTCGCGCCTCCTGCTTGATCTTATAGTCTGCAGGTTTGCGCGGGCGCTGGTCGGCTGAAGCATATTCACGGCGTCACATGCACGGAGGAATCTGAGTGCGCACAGCAATTGGTCGAAGAAACAAGAAAATTCTATACAGTTGCCTGCAGCAATTTGTCTGCCTGACAAGTCATGTTACCAACACTCATCACCCTTCCATTCCCTTATGCCTTCCAAATTCGCTTAACTCCCTCGGTGATACCAACATCGTTGGTCTCAAACTCGTACAAACCAACGCCGACGGTAACAGTGGCGGCGTTCAGGAGCCACCACATCAGCTTTCGCAGACCGGGAGCCTTCTTCTGGGGGAAGTAGTCGATGATAGCCTGCTGGAAGCCCAGGTGGGAGTGGAGGAGGAGGACACTGCAGAGGATAGCATCGGTGGTGGGGTTGAGAGAACCGGAGGCGAAGGGAGTGACGATTAGGGGAACCAAACCGGCAGCGAGCAGGCGCTCAAAGGACCAGTGGTAGGAACCGTGGGCAGCGCTGGGCTCAGGGACGGGGGCGGGATCGTTGACTGGGAAATTATTAGCTTTCATGTGGCGGGTGGTTCGCGACGCAGGTCAGGTCGTACCGGTGCCGACGATGCGCTCTGGATTGACGGGTTAGCGGGAGTGTATCTTGCGACAGCATTCTGGATGGAACTCACGAGGGCCGGGGGGGATCAGGGCAGATCGTCGGGAGGTGTTGTGGAAAGCCGCAACGCCCATGAGCTGGGTCTGGAAGCTCGGCTTGATGAAAGCGGCTCGGGTCGCAGCGGAGGGGGCGGCGGCCCATCGAGAAGCCAAGGCGGTCTGCCGCAGCAGAGAAGGACGCACAATTGAGGCCATGGTGTAGATGCGATAGCGGCGCTCAATTGGTGGCTATTCGAGGGCGTAAGGGCGGAGGAAGAAGAGTGTGGTTGATGATGTATAAGATTCGAAACTGCGTCGTCGGGTCGGAGGCATTGCCGAGGATCTCGAATTGGCTCGCTCGTGATTGGCCGGCCACATTCCGGTCATGGCCGTGGGCCGGATATTGCGGAGCGCAACAACGATATACCGGAGAGCAGACCGTCCAAGCGTGTGATTGGCTGGCGGATTCAAGATGCTCGCGTGGGTCGGAATTTTTTGAGTAACCCAGCATTCGGAGCTGGTCGAGGTCTGCGTGGTGCATCGTGCGATTATTGGGGATTGCCTTTCGCTCTCTAGTTTTCTTCTTGTTCTTTTCTAAGCGTCCGATGTAGGATTGCTGGCTGTGTTCATTTTTGACGATTAATTCGACCCGATCCTCCGTCCTCATGGCCTCCCGCGCCACAATCTCGAGGCTTTCGAGCTCGAGGCTTGTCATCCGCCCAAGATGTGCCAACGCGATCCGACCCCTTCTCCAGATCAGCGGAGCACGAAGCGTAGCGACTACCTTTTTGAAGAAGAAGGCCGAAGCCGAGGAACGATGGGAGAGGAGGGCCGAGAAGATTGAGAGAGGAGAGCTCCCTCACGTTTGGGATATTCTTGAAGAGCGTGGATATATCAAAGACATCGCAGGGTGCGTCGCATTACGCATGCTGCAGCAGTCTGTCAAGATCTGACCTGACCTTTTTCCAGAAACCCTGAGACGATCAAGGAGATTATGCGCACAAAGCGTATAGGTGCCTATGTTGGAATTGACCCCACAGCCGATTCGTTGCACGTTGGCCATCTCCTCCCACTCATGCCCATGTTTCTCATGTGGTTCCACGGTCACCCCGCCGTCACCTTGATTGGTGGCTCGACTGCTCGAATTGGCGACCCGACCGGCCGACTGCAGAGTCGCGAACATATGTCGAACTCGGACATCTCTAAGAACATTACCAAGATTCACGTGCAATTGAGGAAGATCTGGACCAACGTGGAACAACTGAAGCGGAAGCATCGATACAAGGATGACTGGGCGGCCAAGCATCATTTGCTCAACAACAACATGTGGCTCGGAGGTCTGACTCTCTACGAGTTCAGCAAGAGAATCGCCAGGCACATTCGAATTGGACCTATGCTAAGCCGTGATACGTAAGTCTGCGCAGCTTTCCTTTTCTTCTCAGGGTCGGGGCTAACTTACTGGAATAGCGTCAAGCGCAAGCTAACCGAGGGAGACGGCATGTCCTTCGGCGAGTTCATGTACCCTCTCCTCCAGGGCTGGGACTTCTGGCACATGTACAACAAGCTGGGCATCCAGATGCAGATTGGTGGTTCCGATCAGTACGGCAACATCGTTGCAGGCTGCGACGCCCTCAAGATCATCAGGGAGTCTGAGGAAGCCCCGCATGCGAAGATGCCTTCAGGGTGGCAGCATGACCCGATTGGTTTCACGGTCCCTCTGCTCACGGATTCGTCCGGTGCCAAGTTTGGAAAGAGCGCTGGCAACGCTATTTGGCTGGATGAGTTCAAGACGTCTGCCTTTGACCTCTACGGCTTCTTCATGCGACGAACAGACGACGAGATTGAGCGTCTGTTGAAGATGTTTACTTTCATGTCTCTCGAGAGCATCAATGAGACCATGCTGGAGCATGCGCAGGATCCTTCGAAGCGAACTGCCCAGCACGTGCTCGCGTTTGAGGTCGTTTCGCTTGTCCACGGCTCTCAGAAGGCGCTGGAGGAGGCCAAGCAACACGAGTTCCGCTTTGGCGGCAAGCTTCCTAGTGTCATTAATGAACCCCCAACGTCTTCGGGCATCGTTACCCCCAACAATGCCCCCGAAGCGACATCCGACTCCCCCGCTCCATTATGGACAAGTCCCCAGCCAAGATCCTATACGCCGCCGGCCTTGCCAGCAGCAGCAGCGATGGCCAGCGTCTTGTTACCCAGCAGGGCGCCTATATTGCTGCTCAGCCCGGCCAGACACGTGGTCTTGTCCCTGGCAACCTGTCTTGGACCCCAATGAAGGCCTGGTTCCCCGAGGAGACTTCCCGCTACCTCATCGATAAGCGAATGTTAATTCTCCGCAAGGGAAAGCACAACATTCGCATCGTCGAGCTCATCAGCGATGAGGAGTGGGAGGCAAGTGGCGAGATCTACCCTGGCCAGCCCTACACTGGCGTCGTTCGCCGGCTGAAGCAGCAGCTAAAGAAAGAGGCCGAGCAGCAGGGAGAATCATTGACAGATGAGCAGCTGTCCAAGATTGCAGGCGAGAAGCAGGCTGGATCCAAGCGTACGGTTGCCAATAACCCAGACATTGAGCTACCGAACAAGACGGAGGTTCGCGAAAGAGCGCAGGGTAAAGGACCTCGTTCGGAAAATTAGCGGGATGAGATGGTCCCGGCCGTAACGGTGTGACGCCCTGTAAGACTATGATGTAAAATACTGTATTCCGAAAGATACCATAGACTTTCATGTATATTTAAATAACTCTATATCAATTCGATCACTTCTTCTCAGTATGATTTGACTCCAGTATCTACTGATAAAGGACCGTCAAGTCCCTTTAGGAACCGGAAATGCTTTAAGCTTTTCCATAATCTCACTCTCCGTGAGGTTCTGTTCCGTAATGATCTGCTCGAAGTGGTGGCAGCCGTCGGTATATTTTTGCAGAGGGTCACCTCCCGGCACGGGATGGCTTTGGCCCGACGCCAGTGCTGCCAAGTATTGCTTCGAGACTACATACTTGTGGACGCGGTAGAGGCAACCCTTGATGATTCCAAACTGAACGAACCGACGAACGTCCACGTACTTCAAGACCTCGAAGCCAGCATCTTGATGGCCTTTTAGCCACTCCATTACCGTACGTCCTTGGACGAAGGTGGACATGAGCTTGATTAGGTGATAGTTACTAACACGCCCTCGGCCATGGGAGACGTAGGCGGCGCATTCGTCAACCATGCCATCGACGTTGCGAATGAAATCGTGGACGCCCGGGCGAGGAGAATAGCAGGCGCTGAAAAAGAAGATATCGAGGAGAATTATAGTGTCATAGTAGAGGAGGTGGCGAAGAGCAGTTTTGGCGAGGTCTAGTGAAACATTTGCCGCGTGGGCAATACGGCGAACATCAGAGACCCCGTCGATGTGAGCAATGACCTTTTGGAGGGTGAGGTCCCAAGTTGAGTCAACGATATCGTTGAACTTGGTCTTGGCGACAGGAACATGCCAGCCCTTTACAACCGGAGGCTGAGGGTGGTGGGGGAAGAGCTTCATATTGATGGTGTTGGCTTCGTCTATTTGATGATGTGAGCAAGGCATCCATATGATCACTTTTTTGTTCTAGAATGACCGCAACTTACCAACCGGAATCATACACTCTCCGTAATTATCTAGATCCTCTTTGACGATCTGGAGCAAGCTATCAATGGGTCGTCGCCCACGGCCAGCTCCGTCGCGGCGTCCTTCGTTCTGGCTCAGGTACTCATTCTGTTTCTCCATCTCAGAGAATGTAGAGGCTAGGCGGCGAACAACACGCTCATATGGGATCTGATCCTCGTCTGCGTCAAGAACGAGGCCAAAGTTGAAGATGAACTCATTGCGGAGGTACTTTGTGTGAGGGATGACAACAGGGTAGCCCAAGACAGCATACTTGCCATCTGGGGTGTTGATGGTGAGGTAGCGGTTACAAAAGGCCTGCCGGGGTATGATATACTCCTGGAGAACATCGAAATCGATGAGAGGAGCTTTCGTTGAGTTTTCAACAGGGGTAATGCACCCGGCAGGAGATTGAGCGACAATCTTGGGGCCTTGATACCGAGGCGTGTGAGCAGACTAAGATGCGGAGCAAGACAAGACGAGGCCATGGGAGAAGAAGGCTTGACAGATGATAGGGGCAGTGTTGAAGACCAAAGTGCAAGAAGCGGACTTACCCTCTTGAGGGAAGAATCTCGCGTAGAAGATTCCTTGAATCATGATGGGCGCCGGTCCTCACTCTGCTTGTTTCTCATGCTCTGGGCTGCCCTGGGCATAGGACGGACTGACTGGGGAGATTGCGCGCAGCAGGAACTTCACAGCGAGACGAAACGCATGGCGGGGGATTTTGTGGCGGCTCACTCCTTGCGGAATCGCAGGCTGGCGGAATGAAAGCTATAAGATCTGGGTTGGGGATGCCAGGATTGGCGTCTGGAGCGCTTGATCGAGTGAGCTGAGATGTGCTGCTGGCTGGGTATCTGGATATGTGGATATGTGCGACATGCGTTTGGGAGGCAGGACCCCACTATAGGCCAGGGAGAGGGTGCGGCAAATGCAAATGCAGGCGCAAACACCTTGTTTAGACTACGGGCGGGCGCGGCTACCCTAGACCGCTAACAGTCACTGGAGGGAGGGGGGTCAGGTCGAGCCATGAGGGCATGAACAGGTTCGCAGTGGAGTTTGGCCATGCTTTGGCGTGGCCGCTGACCTGGCCTGTTGGGCGCCGATCGGATCAAGACCCTTGATAGACAGATGATCGAGGTAACCAATTGGGCAGTCAACAGTGCTTTGTACAGTGCTCTGGTGCTCTGGTACTGCCTTTGGGGGGGGGAGATTGGCTTTTGGATTTAATGGGGCGCGTGTGCACACACTTACAGACATAATTATCTGAGATTGGCAGGTCACTCGCTCGCAGCGGGAGCGAGGC
Source organism: Aquanectria penicillioides (assembly GCA_003415625.1). Taxonomy (NCBI): domain Eukaryota; kingdom Fungi; phylum Ascomycota; class Sordariomycetes; order Hypocreales; family Nectriaceae; genus Aquanectria; species Aquanectria penicillioides. Next base: position 5,245,772 of record PYIU01000003.1, read on the forward strand.
GAGGACTTTGTTGGTTACGATATCTGGCGAGAGAAGACGGTGGACGGCGATGGAACTGCGACAAGCTAACTCGGAGAAGGGGGAGCGAGGATGTAATTACGCAATAACTACGGGTAGGGACAGTGCACAGATAGGAGCGGCATCTGCTGTTCAAAAGGCCGAATTACTCCGTCTTGCAACTACGTGCTTCCCGCGAGAGGGCGGAAACAGAGACTGAGAGGCCAATTCTGCTGCGTCTTTCCACCATCTGTCCCCTGTCCACTGTCCACTGTCCCCTGTCCACTGTCCGCGTGTGTAGCTCTCTGCCTCACCGGCTGCGAATACAACAGAGCGGAGCGGCGTCATTGGAGTGCTGCAGTTGCCCCACGTCTGGTCTGGAGCCCCGACCGCCGACCATCGCTGCCGCATTATCTCCATCCATCCCAACTCCAACTCCAACGCCAACTCCGACAGGCTCCAACTCGGCGGACTTTCCGACCTCACATCACCACCTCGCCCTGTCTCGTCTCGTCCTGTTCCTCCTCCTTCTCCTCCCTCTCCTCCCTGCCTCGCTGCGGCCCACCCCAACTTTCAAGCTCGTCTCCGGTGTCGTCTACGCCCCCCCAAGACGCCGCTCTGATCGCAACCGACGCCCCCGCGCAATCTCAAAGCTCGGTCCCGCCAGAGCCTCCCGCCTGGCATCTCCCACTTCCCGCCACCCCAAAGCCACCATCTCGTCCCGCCCCGCTCCGTACGACCTCAGGCCTTGAATCTCCCACTCTATACTACCCTCGCGCCCGTCTTCCGCCATGGCCGACAACGTTGAGTCGAGCGGCGACGCTCAGATCACCTTCAAGGTCAAAACCTCGTCCGACACCACTCACACCATCACCATGTCCGATGCCGCCACCGTTCTTGACCTCAAGACCAAGCTGGCCGGCGAGGCCTTTGAGAATGTCCCCGTCGAGCGACAGCGCCTCATTTACTCGGGCCGGGTCATGAAGAATGACGACGCTCTCAATACTTACAAGATCAAGCACAACAACACCATCCACATGGTCAAGAGCGCCGCCAGCAACCAGACCCAACCCGCCTCCACCACGTCCACGTCCACCCCCGCTGCTGTGCCCACTAACATGGCCTCTGGTACCGCTAACAATCCTCTGGCTGGCTTGACCGGCGCCCGATATGCCGGCCATCAGATCAACCTCCCCGGCCTCGACATGTTCGGCCCTGACGGTGGTGTAAGCGCATTTAACCCCGGCCCTCACTTGGCTGAGTCCACTGACATAGGTTGCTGATCGATTTGTCTTCTAGATGGGCCCACCCATGGACGAGGAGCGCATCCAGCGCTTGATGTCCGATCCCAATGTGCAGCAGTCTATGAACGAAGCACTCAACAACCCCGACTTTGTCAACATGCTTATCGAGTCAAACCCCATGCTAAGAAACATGCCCAACGCCCGCGAGATCATCACATCCCCCTTTATGCGGCAAATGATGAGCAACCCCCAGATGATGAGCCAAGCCATGCGCATGCAGCGCAACATGCGAGGCGGAGAGGCCTCATTTCCCGCCCCAGGTGCCACGGACACCACCCCCGACGGAACTGCGTCCGAGGGCAACAACAATAACAACAACCAGAACCAGAACCCGTTCCTCAACCCGTTCATGATGCCGGGTATGTTTGGTGGTCAACAGGGTGGGGATGGCCAGGCTCAGCAACCCAATCTAAGCCAGATGATCCAGCAACTCCAGAGCTTGAATGCCATGGGAATCACCCCCTTTGGCATCAACCCTGCGCAGGGCGAGCAGAACGCCGATGGGACGCGCGCTGCCCAAGCTGCATCAGGAACCACACCAAGCCAGGGCACCACTGAGTCCCAGGGCACGACCCCGGCATCAGGAAACACCTCTGGCCAGCAGGGCACCACCAGCCCGCCACCGGCCAATCCCTTTGCCGCACTCTTCCCTGCTCCCGGATCCAACCAGGCGAACCCGTTTGCCGTGAACCCAGAGATGATGCAACAGATGATGCAGCTATTGGGAGGCGGTCCTGCTGCCGCGCCCGCAGACAACCGGCCACCGGAGGAGCGCTACGCGGAGCAGCTGCGCCAGTTGAACGATATGGGATTCTACGATTTCGATAGGAACGTTGCTGCCCTGCGACGAAGTGGAGGAAGCGTCCAGGGTGCCATCGAGCACCTGCTAAACGGAAGCTAAGGGCGACCATATAGGAAAGTGGGGAGGGAGTTGCAGCTTTTCTGGGGCATTTATTGGCCTTGTCGCCGGTTGCAAGCCATTCTTTCATACCAGTGCCCCGTGGGATCAGCCCAGACAAGTTGAGTAATACCAGTCGGTCTGAGGGCTCTCGGGCAAGGACAGGGCATATCTCGACGTATTAGTATGATGCTGTTATGATATCAAGCCTTGACGAGGACGTCGAAATTCAACACACTTCTTTATTAAGAAACGAGGTTGATTCTGTGAAGCGAGCAGCGTGAAATGTGATACTGAGAAGCGAGTGCAAATGAACAAGTTAATATAGACATTCAATTAGGAATCTCGGACCACGGACCAAGTTTTGTGATGCCTGGCTTTTATACTCCCTGCGCCGCCGTCTCCCACGGTCGCTGTGCTGATTGCTTCTCGACCCCCACCTCAAACAAACTTGACTCAAGCTCAATGGCCGGCAGCGAGTGGCGCTGTTTCGGCGCAACTGGGCTGAGATGCCTCGGCATGTTTTGGGGCCCCGCGATCTAAGCGACGCCAACCCCAGACCAACCCCGGACATGGCAGCCAAAGAGAGCTGAGCTCAAGAAGCTCGCCATTGTTAAATACGTAGCAACTTCAACCCGGGGCCTTTTTATTCACATTCCACCTCTGATTGACCAAACGTCGCCGTCGTGTCCGTGGTTTGAAAACTGTCACCTGATTATTCTCGCCTCCCTCCCACTTTCACCATGCGTGGCATCCAGATTAAGGAATACGTCAAGGTTAGCCATCGAATCGAATCATTGCGCCTCACGCCCCCAGTGAATAATGCATTTGGCGTGATAATCAAGAAAACTAACGGCAAGAAAATCACAGGGACCCAGCGAGCTCAAGGTCTCAGACCTGCCTGATCCCATCCCCAAGGACAACGAGTACCTCATCCAGGTCCACGCCGCTGCTGCCAACTTCTTCGACATTCTACAGGTCCAGGGCAAATATCAGAACCAACCCCGTAATTTCCCCCAAAAACTTCCCTGACTTCTTTGTAAAGGGCGTCATGCTTACCAATCTCATCACTTAGCTTTCCCTTGGGTCGCGGGCGCCGAGTTTGCCGGCACCGTCATTGCCGCGCCGCGCTCCCTCAAGAACCCCAAGTTCCCGCCTGGATCGCGGGTCTTTGGCGCACAGCAGGGCGCCTTCGCGACGAGGCTCTGCGCAAAGGAGGAATCTCTTCTCCCTGTCCCCCAGGGTTGGTCTTTCCAGGAAGCTGCCGGCTTGTTTGTCACGGCGCCGACAAGCTATGCGGCGCTGGTGGTGAGAGCGGGCATCAAAAAGGGCGACTATGTGCTGGTGCATGCGGCGGCCGGAGGCGTCGGGCTCGCAGCTGTGCAAGGTAAGCTGATGCCAGACATGGGAAAGGCCATGGAGATAAGAACGGAGATGCACAGCTAACACGGCATGTGACAGTGGCAAAGGCATTTGGCGCAACCGTCATTGCGACGGCTTCAACCCAGCGCAAACTAGACATCGCCAAGTCGTTTGGGGCCGACCATGTCATTTCGTACAACGACAAGACATGGCCCGCAAAGGTGAAGGCTCTGACGCCCTCTTCTCGAGGCGTCGACATCGTCTACGACCCCGTCGGCCTGGTCGACGCCTCCACAAAGTGCACGGCATGGAACGGACGCATCTTGATCGTGGGCTTTGCCGCAGGCAGCATTGAGAAGGTGGCCATGAACAAGGTGCTTCTGAAGAATATCGCCTTGGTGGGAATCCACTGGGGCGCGTACTCGTTGAACGAGCGGGGGGCGATTGGACGGGTCTGGGAGGGCATCATGGGGCTCGTGAAGGAAGGCAAGATACGCGGTACCGAGTATTCCGACGAGGAGTTTGTCGGGCTTGAGAGAATTGGAGATGCTCTGGTGGCATTGGGAGGAAGGGGTACCTGGGGTAAGGTTGTTGTGAAGGTTCCACAACAAGGAGAGAGCAAGTTGTAAGGTTATTGTAGTTGCTCAAAATTTCCATGCCTCGTAAAACCTCGATTTGCATAATGCCCTAATAAACGGAATACCTGGGTTTCAGAATCTCAAGCTTTGCCAACCATGCGAATGCGCGTCACTTGCAACGTTAATCATGGTCTATTTCTGTCATTTAGTCATTCAACATTTCGCTCATCTTCACAATTCCACATGCTCCCGCACTATCTGACCGCCAGCTTCTCCTTATTGCCGCTGCACTGCGCCAGCCATGGCCTGGAATCTCGCAATCAGATCCTTGTCTACATTGACAGCCCATTGTTCCTCAAACACTGCCTCACCTCCAGCCCTAGCAATCAGATCCTGGAGACGCATCCTAACGAACTCAAAGGCATGGACGGTATGGATGGGATCCTTGGCCAATCCTTGGCGCTCCGCAACAATCTTAGGGGTATCATACTCGCTCGGCTCTAGGTCTTCCGGGCCCCAGATCAGAGTGTCGGTGCCGTTGACCACGCCATCCTGTAACTCTGCAATTACATTGAGCCACATGTCGAAATATTCCTGAAGTTTGCTCAGAACGAGCTCCTGCATCGGTGATGGCACTTCAAGCAAGCGAGTGAGACCCATGAGGAATAGCTTCTGCCTTTCAATGTGGTCCATGTTAGAGAGGTGAGAGAACCACTCGGCCGCCAACCAACTCCAAGTCTGCTCCAGGGGCCCAAAGTTTGAAAGCATCTGCACAAAAAGACTTGGCTCTGCAAGCGCCAATCGGGCGAGAACAGCAATATAGTCACCTTCAGTGACGGTGTTAAGCTTGCTGACTTTGCGATTTGGCCCCGTGGTTTGATGTGCTTCCCAAGCGTCGTGCAAGTTCTCTAAAATCTTGTTCATGAAGCCAATTTCAACCATATCCTGGATGATGACCGACACGCCGGTGGGCCCGCCCAATTCCACAGCGGCGCGGATAAGATACTCGATGCAGACGGTGGCTATTCTAACCAACTCACGGCTGCTCGATTCAAGTGCCAATGACAGTGCTGTTAGAGTGGGTCGTCGTAACCTATCCTCCAATACAGAACTAGGTGCAAGCAGAATGTAAGACTCAATGGCAGTCAGGGCTTGCGTTGCTGTTTCAGGTTGATACTCCAGGAGCGGGAGAGCAAGCTCTGCGAGGTTAACCACTTCGGGTGCAAGAGGGGGGTTACTCTGCATCAGGATGGCATTCCATAGCTCCAATGACTCATCAATAAGATGTACATGCAAGTCAGATCCCTGACGTGCTGCTTCAGCAAGGAGAGGCACCATGAAATGTTGATACCTTTGCGAGTTGCTCTCCATGCTCATCACAAGAGCTGCGAATATGGCAATGACCGCCTGCTTAATCATATATTCTTCAGTACCCGAGTTTTCCCAAACCCCGGGAAGAGCAGCCATGAGCTGATCGCCGAACTGGGATACTTCTCGTTCCATCCGTGTTACAATGATTCTGATGGACTCAAGAATAGCAAGTTTGGTTTCATCCACATCCACATTCTGGATCAGGTTGATAAGCTGGGTCAGAATATTGGCGGCGAAGGGTAAGAACCCCTCTACACTGAACCCAAGCTCATCAGCAACCCAGCGGAGCTGTCGTGCGGCCGTGATTCTAACAACAATGTCATTAGTTTCGTCCTCTGGATTTAGAAAGTGCTGGAAGATCTGGTAGACTAAGGGTCGGCTCGCATCGTCAAGTTTGACTGGAGCCCAATTGCTCACGAGAATGGCAATTCGCCGTCTCAACACCTTGTAAAGACCACCTTGCTGCTGTGCATCATTGACGATAGTCGAAGCCAACACGGCATCAAAGTCAAACACTGTATAGACATGCGCAGCCGCAAGACCCATAGCCGTATATACCGCCTCCTTAGTGGCAATGTCAGCCTGCGCGGCTTGGGCGGTTTGGAAATAGGCCAACAGGGGAGGAATTAAAAGATCTTTGTAGTTTGTGAGAAGGTCAAGAAACAATTTCTCGGCACACGGGCGCACCTCCCACTCATAGGCGTTTCCTTCACTCTGTTCCTGTTGCTCCCATTCCTCTGGATCCTCCTCCCAAGCATCAAGATCTGCCTTTCGGAACACAAATAGATGAGTGATGATGGAGTTGACAATCTGGATGACTAGGTCCGGCTTGAGTAGTTGGGCTTTGATAATATCCCTTGCCTGCTCCTGTTCGGCCTTGGTTTCCGGACTTCGGTATTTGAATGAAGGGGCATGGTGGAAAGCAATCCTAACACAGGCCCTGAGAAGAAGAAGGCCCTTAAGGGCCAATCTCTCCAACAGAGGACCCTCGACCTTTGATTTTGCGGTACCTGCCTCCCCTGAGCCTTGTCGAATGCCGCCAGACTTGTCGAAAACTTCGGCAAATTTTGCCACGAGATCCCAATATGCATGAACCAAGGAAAGTGAGTTGGGAAGAACGGCGAAGCTGGCAGCGTGCTGATCCGACATGTCAATGTGAAGCTTGGTAAACTGCAGTAGATGCTTGCCCACAACCTCTTGGTAGGGGGCTGGCACTGTTGAGTCATGGCTAACAAAGTTGAGGAGTTGTCCAAACTGGTTTTGCGACATTGTCCAAAACTGTTCAACAGTTTTGTCTCCATGGGGGCGTTCGTAGCCCATGATTACCAGGCGACGGAGGATCTTGAGCGCGAACAGGCTGTTTAGCATGGCCATGTGGGCTTCGTCTCCAGTTCCCTGGCCACCACTGAGGAATCCAACCCATGCTCCAGACTTTTCGGCGTAAATTTCCGTCAAGACATGCACAATTTCGGGAGTCACAGACTGTAAAGCGGTCTGAGACTTTCGTAGCCTGGCAGTCCCAAGTTCCTTGACTACTCGAAGTAGGATCTGCAACACGCCTTGAAGATGCTTTGGGTTGCCATTACGAGAAGACCGAAGGAGCTCAATGAGACTCCCCAAGGCATCCGGCCACTCCGTGGGATAGTCAACTCTAATGACCTTGGCAATAACTAGAGCATTGTGTAAACCGAGGTTCGCCTCGTCCTCTTCGATGGTGCCTTGAAATAGCCGCTGACGAATGGCGACTTTCTCGTCTGCCTTGATCCCGTGTTTAACTGATGTATAAAGGCGCCAATATCGATCGATACCGTTCTTGAGCTGGATCACGGCGAGGAAGCGGATGTCGATGGGGAGAGACTTGTCAAGGTAGATCGACTAGAGAGACTGTCAGCGCTTGAACACCATAATCGTGGAGGGGATTCATGAACTACCTGCAATGAACTGTAATATCCTGCCTGAAGCTCCCATGAAGTGAGTTGTTGACCAGCCGTCTGGCGTTGTGCAAAGTCGGAGGAGGTGGCAGACTGAAGAGCCTGGGCCAGCGTCTGAAGGGTCAGCGGGTTCGCCTCGCCGGGCACCTCGATGGCGAAGCTCATGGTTGGTGCCGAGGCCGTCCAGAGGAGCGGCAGGAGTCGTCTATGGAACCCAGCAACACGAGGCTTCGACTGCGGACGGCGGACTCGCAGTGTGTGCAGCTACTGTGTGTACTTGAGGAGTGGAGGGAGGAGGTGGATGGACTAGGAATTTTGCCCCGTCCAAGCGTACTAGGCAGTGAATTCGGTATCGCTGTGGTGGGGTTTGGATGCTATGGAGGGGTAATACGAGTTTCGGTGAACTCACCCCGCGAAGAGTCATTGACGGCCGATGAAGAAAATGAGGATTTGGATGAGTAATTCACTCCAAACGCCCTGAATGCGAATGGAATTATTAGACGCGATTTTCTGAAGATTATCTTTGTGGGGGCAAGCAGTTGGTTGATGCCCGCTGACGGCATGGCAACTTGCTAAGACCAACAACATGGGCTGGCGCTTATACGAAGAACCCGTGGGCCTTGTCCTCGGTTACGTCCGAGCAGTTCCAAAAAAAAAAAAAAGCACACAGCATGACTGAAGGGGAGGTGGTTCAGCTCCGATGCCCCTGAGTTCGCCAACTCTTGGTCCCTCGGCATCCAATTCAGTTGATAGTCTCACGACACGTCTTAAGGGGTATGCTACAATCGTTATACTAGGTCTCTAGTATCCGTACTTGGATACACCGCCCAGTCGACATTGGCCCTTGGTTTAGAATACACGCAACAAGAGCGTGATAGCGGGAGAAACTGACTTGGTAGGAAAAAAAAAAAAACCCTCCAAGGTTGAAATCGTATCACTGCCTGATTTTTTTTTTCTCTTTCCTTTTGTATCTTTTGCGTCTGGTTAGATATCCTTGGAACAATCCGTTTTCAAAGCCGAAACTCGAGCTGCGTGACTGGGGACTGGGGGTACATACTACCTAGGTAAGGCTTTGCTTGGTGCTTGTTTCATCGACGCACCTGCCGAAGCGCTAAATAGGTAGTGGAGGCGGACCCTCCAGCACTTCTGCGCTAGACAATAAGTGGAAACGAGCTTTGGCCGATGGCACGGCACCTGTCAGTCTACGACTTTCTGAAGGGTATTTTTTGAGCATCGCGCATCCGAGCATCGGTCCATTATCTATCAGCGCAACATTGCCCGCCATTGCGGCCCGAATTGGCCATGATACGCTCACGACCCGCCAGAGCGGCAATCCCGGCCTTATTAAAAAGACAATGGACATGCCCAGCTTGTCTCTCTCGCCGTCGCCTCTACTCTCAGAAGCCCGAACAGCGTGAACCACCAGATCATCGCAAACTCGGCGTCCAGCAGGAACTCTTCATCAGTTCCCTCTACAGCCCCGGCTCCCCAATATTTCTCCCAAACGGTGCTCGGATATTCAACCGACTTGTCGACTTCCTGCGAAAACAATACATGCGATATGGATTCGAAGAGGTCATTACTCCAACTATCTACAAGAAGGCGTTGTGGGCCAAGTCAGGACACCTACAAAACTATGCAGATGACATGTATTCGGTCACTGGCAATACCCAACGTCCAAGCGAAGATCATACGGGCTGCTGTAGTGGTGACCACTCTGCCACGGCACATGCTGAGGAGGAAGAGGAAGGGGATTATGGTCTGAAGCCGATGAATTGCCCTGGCCATTGCTTGATCTTTGCTTCAAAGCGACATAGTTACCGGGACCTTCCCATCCGTTACGCCGACTTTAGTCCTCTACACCGAAATGAAGTGTCTGGCTCTCTTAGCGGATTGACCCGTGTGCGACGCTTTCATCAGGATGACGGACACATCTTCTGCCGACCATCTCAGGTTGAGGAGGAAATTAAGAAGACACTGGACTTCGTCAAAGTTGTCTACACTGTCTTGCGCTTTGGGGTGAGCTACCGCCTGGCCTTGTCTACGCGACCCAAGGATCACTACATCGGCACCGAGGAGGAGTGGGAACGAGCTGAGAACGCACTGAAGCGCGCATTGAATGCATCCGGCATGGAATGGGGCGTGAAAGAAGGCGACGGAGCATTCTACGGCCCAAGATCGACATCATCCTCAAAGATTCTGATGGTAAGGAGCACCAGACTGCTACAGTTCAACTCGATTTCCAACTTCCCAAGCGGTTCGAACTTGAATATCAGGCCCCTGCCCCCGAATACGAAGCCCGAGGTGAGACAACGGAGGACCCGGTACTGCTAGCTGAGTACGGTCCTGTGCGGCCCGTCATGATTCATCGCGCTGTTCTGGGCTCGGTAGAGCGGCTCATGGCACTTCTGATCGAGAAATACGATGGCAGGTGGCCCTTTTGGCTGAACCCACGCCAGGCCATTATCCTCACTGTTAACACCTCTGCACCAGTGCTGGACTGGGCCGAGGAGGTGCGGGATGTGCTGGTGGGCCAGAACAAGAAGGTCTACGAACAGCTCGAAGCCGGGACACTCCCTAATGAGGGCGAGGTTTTAAGACCGACAGGACTGGCAGTGGACATTGATACCACGGCTAGATCATTGGGCGCAAAGATTAGGGAGGCGCGCAAGAATGGTTACGGCCAGATATTGGTAATTGGAGACGACGATGTAAAGAATAAGCACGTTGCGTTGGACAAGGAGCGGATGTCTCCTGAGCAGTTGCGTGATCGCTTGAGAACCATGGTGGACACATTTGCCTAGGTTAATCGATAGTAGCCTTGCTACCCTTCATGGGCAACTAGCATAGATACAAGTCCTCTCTCAATAGTCGCCTCTCCCCCATCCCCAGAAGCGCAGAGTTGCTTGGTGTAACTGTGCCCCACCCTCTATCGCAAGATGCCTTGGCGGTGGTTGTGTTGGTCGTGCTGGTGCTGGTAGCGGAAGCGCGGGCGGCATGCCCGGGGGCTATTCTGGTGCCTGACCCATGATCTATGCACACGGGGCCGTTTCTCAAGGCACTAGAGCCTGTTGCAAACATTAATGTTACGAGATCAGCCTCTTGTTCGGCCATGGCCCGCCTGCTGGTACAATGCCCTGCGGCCGCAGTCAACACAGCTGCTTGGCTGAAATCATATGACGGCGCAGGCGTCATGCACAGCTAGCCATTTACTAACCTCTTCAGCTTATCGTCGACATCGCCGCCAGCCTTTTCAATGCGTTCAATCATTTTCTGACGTTCCACAAGCTGATCACGCATGTAATCGACTGTGCGCTTGAGGACCAGACCTTCTGAGCGCCCCTGGCCCTCCAGGCCAGGCACCAACTCGGTCAGGCGATCGAAGCCCTCGCGGATTGCCTGTCGGCGCTTTTGCTCTATGGGGAACTGTCAACCTTTGTCCAAGTCCACGCTGGATCGCGTAAGATGAAAAGTATCGAAAGAAACAGTGCCCGGAAAAAGGGCTGCGGCGCGCTGGCGCAACGTACCCGAAGCGATGTGGTTCTGTTTCTTCTCTTCCTCTGTGAGGCGCGGTTTCTCCTCACCACTCTGTCCTGCTCCGGCTTCACCGGCCGTGGGAGACTTGTTATTTGGAGACGAAGACATTTGAAGAAGCAATGCGAAACTGCGAAACGAGCGACTAGGAAAATTCTGCAGAATATAGCGGCTGAAGCGCGGAAGGGTGGTGGTTTTCTTTTAAGGGTGTGAGTAATTGATGCAGGTTGAAGAAGCGGCTTGTGAGTGCAAGGATGTTGCCCCAGATTCCATGTGAAACCCTGGTCCTTGCATGTGCTAATGGCGTCGTTTCGCGCGACTCGCAGTGTGATAGTAACGCTGGAGTGTCCCATTCTCAATTGTGATCCACCACCACTCTCGCACACGCACATGTGATAGTGACGTCCTCGGTCTGCATGGCGACTTATGCTAATAACTCAATGCTGTAGCATCATGAGAATTTTGCAAATGCCTCGGGCTTGCTCGAATCGATCTATACGAGGTGTATTCGGTGTTGGCGACATGTCACTTGATGCTTGACATGTGCTTTTGCAGTCCTTGTGTCTAATATTTTTTTTATTTCAATGTTTCTACCTAGAGCACCAATATTTTATGCTGCCGTGCAAGTGCTTGCTGCTTTGGCTCTAATACATGAATCTATCTTCTATATGGTTCACATTGTCCCAATTTAGATTGTGGGACGATTTGAGAAGCCATTCGTCGTAAATGACACCTACTACCTCTATATATAGTCGTAAGATAGGCTTTGGCAGAACTGAACAGGTTTGCATCATATTTTGAGACCGTGTTCGTGAAGTAGAAGGACTTATCACACTGGATTTATTGCTCTTCTTCTTCCTCATCGTCATCGTCATCCTGCTTGAAAATGACCTTTTCGGCCAAAGCCATGCACTGTCGAACGGGTAACCCAACTACATTATCAACGGCTCCATCAATTCGTTCCACGAGCAACATACCGCCAACACCTTGAATAGCATATCCTCCGGCTTTATCGGCCCCCTCGCGAGTCTTGACATAAGCTTCAATGACGTCGTCTCCCAGGCCTCCGGACTCGCTCAAGAAGTATACCTTGGTCTCTTCAGTGTGGCTGGCCACCTCGTATCCTGGATGTCGAGCATCTTCCCTGGGGGCGATGACAGTCATTGCTGTCAGAACCCGGTGCACTTGGGTGTCTCTTAAATGCTTCAACATGCGAATATGGTCGACCTCGCTTCGAGGTTTCTCTAGGATTCGACCGTCACGAGTGACGATGATGGTATCGGCAGCAATGACGAGCTGGGGATCAGGGATAGAAGCGAGGCTCGTCTCTAGCGCAGTGGTATACACGTCCATGCATTTTTGATGGGCGGTTGCGGCGACATATTCATGAGGGCCGAAAGACTTATCGAGGTTTTCGGGTTTCGTGGAAGGGGTGATTTCGAGGTTTGTGAGGCCGAACTGCGAATGGTCAGTATGGGCACAGGAAAAATCGCAAGGGGGTTGTGCGGCATGCCTGCTGGAGTAGAGCTTTCCGTCGGGGTGATGCAGAGGCGAGAATCACCCGTTTGGAGTTCAGATGCTTTAGGATGGGAAGCTCCAGGGCCAGAGGGCCCTTGCGGATAGGCAGGTTCTGGCGCGGTGGAGCACCCTGGCCGTCAACAGGCTTATCGGAGTTTGGCGGAGGGTCACTGGGCGTTTTGGAATCGGCCATGGCGTCGACGTGATCTGAGATCTGCTAGTGTTGAGGATGATGTATGTCGCACAAGTCAACCACTGGGCTGGAGAATGAGGTCAATGTGGGGGGTTTGGCAATGGGACACGCCAGCCCAGCCCCACGACGACCAGCCCATCCCGCCCATAGCTCCAATTGCGGCCCCTCAGTACGCTGACGTTGTCGTAGCCAAGAGACGATTCTTCTTTGATGCCAAGATGAAGGACTGGATAGAGAAGGAAGTAGCCGCCAACAATTGTAGAGAATGCCTATACAATGGTCTTTGACTTAGTCTTGAGAACGGGTGCACACTAAAATGGTCTGGATGAAGAAATGAATGTAGGTATGTGCCTGGTGCTGGCGTGCGCACGTGTGTTGCGCACGACACGGCCATCGACTCGTGGGGTTCATGTCGGGAAGTATCTAAATTCGCCAAACTGCCGTTCCATAAGGATTTGCGCACTCTGACGGATTGGCCAGAAATTTGCAAGACATGTTGGGTGCATGGTTGATAATCTGACAGTGTCAACCATCTTTAGGCCAGTACTCCCATGACTTCCATGGAGGCTCTCGTGCGTCCCTTTGCATGTGAACTGTTGTTGGCCTTGGTGCCTTAGCGCCGTTTTCAGGCATTGCAAAGGGCGCAAGCGGATGGCGGGTACCTGAGCCAAAGTACTCCGTACCACCACCTCACCCTCAGTTGCAGTGCAAAAAGCCAAAACCGACTTTGCCGTTCAACGCCAACGCCAACACCAGACCATCTTTCGCGCCTCGAAAAACAGCTGCACAGATTGGCAGCTGCGCGCAGGTGAATCTTGCTCCCCGCAGCAATTCGTGGCAAGCGGCCTGATGCTTCAACATCGCTGCGATTGCCTACCCTGACCTGCCGAAATCCACAACGTCCTTGGTGCATTTGACGCGACGATTGGACCAGCACGCGTCAAATCCACTCAAGCACTGTCGCAACCACCTCGACCAGCCGTCTCCGCGAAACCATTGTGCTCCAACGACCCTTCTTCGAAAACTGCCCTGCGTAGGCTTGTGATGCGCCCGTCCCCGCGACTATAGCGAACACGCCCACCATGGACTCCAAACGCAAGGCGAATGGTGCTGCGCCGGTGGAAACCGATGATCGTGCTGCCAAGCGTCGCAAACTTGCTGTAGGTCCCCTTCTTGGTTCCCACATTCTCCATGATGGTTGACGAGCACAATGCTTTGACCCTCACCGAGCCATCGACACCGCGATTGCGCGACTCGCTCGGTCATGACCCTTGACCCAGACCCATTCAGAGGATTAGATGGCTCACGATATTCATCATAGGAGTTTGATTTGTCTAAAGGAGAGACACGAGAATCCACAACAGCATATGGCTTGAGTTTCCTCGAGCAGATCCGACGGACGGCAGACAAGAGGTGAGTTGATAGTGGCCGCATCCCCTGCATAACTCAGCCCTAACGATACCCTCACTTTAGTGGACGTCTTGTCGCAACTTACTTTGAGCACCTTATCCCTCGCGATGGCAATGAAGACTACTACAAACGAACACGCTTGCCAATTTCCTTAGAAACGATCGAGGATAAGCTAAACGAGGGGGAATTCGAAACCTTGGCGGAACTTGAGAGCTATTTCAAGCGCATGATTTCCAATGCAAAGGAGTTCTATCCTCGGTCCTCCTCAACGTTTGACGATGCTGAAAGAATCCGAAAAGCCCTGAGCAACTACATGACCAAGACCAACCCTGCCTACCAGACTCGTGGCTATCAAGCTCAACCCACCCCCCTCCCACCGGACTCTGACGATGCTGAAGAGGATGAGGATGCGGAAGGAGAGGAAAATGAAGATGATGACGAAGATGAAGAAGACGAAGACGAAGATGAAGATGAAAAGGAGGACGAGCCCGAGGAAGAGGATGAGGATGAAGAGCCCGCCTCGAGAAAAAGATCTATTATCCTCAAGCGACGAGGCCCAGGCCGCCCAACCCGGGCCGCTGTTGCCAAGGCTCAGGAGAGCCCACGCGAATCTTCGACTCCTTCTCGACCTGACCACCAGTACGACGATGTTCCATACAAGGGCTTGAACTTCCAGCAGGCGCAAGAGAAACTCATTGAAGAGTTACTCAGACACCAAGAACCAGAGTAAGCCGCCCAGCCCCCACGCTGCTATATGTCACTGATCATTGTCACTAGATATGATGATGCCTATTTTGAACCCTTCGTTAACCTTCCCCCGCGCGCTTTAAAAGACTATTATAAGGTCATCAGCGACCCCCTTTCCATCAAAAAGCTCCAGAAGATGGTCAAAGGCGTCCACGGGCGTGGCGAAGTTACAGGATCCAGCGATTTTAAGACCTGGAACTCGCTCGAGGAGAAATCCAAGCTCCTCTGGACGAACGCCTTCTTCTACAATGAAGAAGGAAGCGAAATCTATGCTCTGGCACAGGACCTCGAGGTTTGTTTTCCTCCGTCGATCGCACCTAGCATGTGCTGACTTTGAAGATAGGAATTCTTTCGCAAAGAGCTAAAGAAGGCAAGAGCTGCTGTGCCGGAGCCTTCCCAAGCTAAGATAAAGTTGAAGGTCGGACAAGGATCAGAGGCAACGCCAACAGCGAAAAAGATTACTATTCACGTCGGTGGTCGAGGAGGCTCCGGAGATTCACCAGCTCCGCAGGCTACTCGATCTGCGGATGGACACGCGAATGGCGTATCTGTCAATGGAACACGCACCTCAACCCCTGCTCAGTCAGCTCATAGCCAACTAGACAAGGCGCGCAGCGTTTCGGCTTCGGTCCCGTCCCCGAGCCCATCTACTCATCTCAAGGCAGAAGATGCTGCAGCTGCATCGCCGGCTGGCGTTCCCCGTCCCACCAGCGCAGCGTCCGCACAGGCTGCCGCAGCCTCTGGCGCTCCTCCACCCACAGTGCAACCACAACCGCCTGCACAAAATCCTGTGCCTCCTGGCCTCATGGAACAAAAAAGATACCGTGGAATTGGGAAAAGTGAGTGTTTTCTTCAATCTATCACCAATGATAACCAACTGACCTCGACTAGCCATTGATGACGCCCTCATTTCCCGGATTAGGGTGCAGCTGCACCCCGCCGTTCAAATACAGAGCCCTACTGTGGCCACGGTGATGCCTCACCCTAGAGAGATGATCCAGTCTGCCACTGTGAACCTCCCCGCCCATCTCAACCGGTTGTTCATCATTCCACTGCTTCCGGATTTATTGCGAACCAGGCAATACAGTCTTTGGACCGTGGTCAACAAGCAACCTGTTAAGCCCATGCATCAACAAGCTCCTGGACAACAAAATCAAGAACGTGCTTTCGAGGCCATTTTGCACCCTGGAATCAACGTTGTTGAAACACACCTTATCGCTGCTTTGCCTCGAAATGACCGCGTACCTGGCGGCCCCGAGGTTGAGCTTGAAGTGTTCACCATATTTATCAATTTGTTGAGGAGTTAAAGCTTTTATTTCCTGCTCGTAGGAGGAGTGAGGTGAACGGGATACCTAGCAAGCTCTCCGACCAATTGAAGACAGGTCTGGATTCTATGATTGTCACTTATAAGGGTTTGGTTCTTCGGACGGGGTTGCTTTCGGCGCGAGTTTAAGGGTGGTGAATTAGGCCATGGTCATCTTTAACTTTTGGACCGGGATATAAGGGGGTTATTTTCTGAGTCATGTATCTTCGTCTTTGGTCCTCGTATTCCCCACGTAGCATGGTTTCGACGTGGCAGAGAAGTTGGGCCCTTCGGCTCTGTGAACAGCTTACTCTCCTGGTCTCAGCCCAGGCTACTTAGGTCCACAATCAGCAATTCCTCAAGTCTTGGTACCTGCAAGTTGTGAACGAACGCCATGATGTTGTCTTTTTTTTCGAGTCAAATGAATGTACTTCGAGCCACTCCATAGGTAGATTTGGTATCTGCATAAGAACCTCTTGGGAGTTGCGATATTCTGAATTCTATGGTATCTTAAAGCAGACCCGTTTCCAAGCGCCGCGCAAGCCATGCGTAAACCTTCCCCCATGCTATTCATGCTATACCTACAAAATTACCTCCACTATTATGGATTTTATTTTAAATTTTAACCAGGAGCTGGTCGCTGCTTGAGCTGCACTAGATGTTTGAGCCCGGTTTGAATACCCATGAACTTGCGCAGCTTGGGATCATACCATCCAAGTACGTATACTGCCATGCATGCGGTCTTGCCTCGTAACTCCACGACTCCATCGACTCTGATACATCCCCGGTTAGGAGGCGTCTTGGTTGGCTTCCAGTTTCGAGCAAACGTAAGCGAAGCAGCCTGGATAGCAGCCAATACACGAGGATCTAATTGGGTCTCGCCTCCGAAGAGCGTGCCGATAATATCCCCACCACCTGTGGGGAATTGCCCATTGGCAGGGCGCTCAGATTGTCCCAGTATTCGGACAGTCTGCTTCCCAGAGCTCCCAAACCCGCCAGCCTGTTCTCGGAGTCGATCAAGAGGCACAGGCTGCCATACTGGCTCAACTGGGCTCGGGTTATTGAATCCGAATGCTTTGGCAACATCCTGCATAGTTTGCGTGAAAAGGAAGCTGACAAATGTCCAGGCTGTCAGTGCTACTGCCTTCGGATATATGGCCTTGTCCAGGTGACCAGCGGCGGTGGAGTCTATCGGTCGGTCGCCCCAGAAGAGACCCTCTTCGTCGACTATAAAACTACACACCAAGTGGTCAGTGACAATTTTTCGACGCAAACCCATTGACTTACCCAGAAACATAATGCTTAGGGGGAGGCGCAGGTGGATAGATGATGTCCAACCAAAGTTTCCGGACAGAGATGGTTTCGCCGCCCAGAAGTCGAACAAATGCCGGGTTCTTTTCGACTCCTCGCTTGATCTCGTCCGCCAGGCCAACTGAGTTACGTTAGAAGCCGCACAGGCACTGATGCAGAGACATTGACTCACATTTGATCTCCTTTTGTAGTTTTGTATCTTGGTTGACCTTGATGAACATTTCCCACTCCGGGTCGGATCCGCGGTATGGTGGTTGTTTAACTTCCTTTGTGGTGAATGGGAATGGAAGGAAGAGTATGGGTTCGTCCTCCTCGGCCATGTTCTGAACCTCCTCTTTCTCTTTATCCGACAAAGCATCCCATTCTGCATCTGCCCAATCGAGTAATGGATCGAAAACGACGGTCGCGAATATCTGCCAACAAGTATATAGAACAATGGTCGTGAACAAGGCTCGCCTAGAGACTAGATTAGGAGCTTGAATCACTGTCAAAGCGGGGTGGGAGACTCACCCTATGCGCCGCCGGAGGGTCGGGCCATAAGACCGAGGCTGAGGAGCAGGTTTAGGGAAATACACGGGCAAGTCCGAGGGGGTTTTCGCTCGGCGCCATGGAAGAAACGAAATTTGTCTCGTGAATGGGCGGGCATGTCGAGCGAGGATCCGTTGCGTCGGAATTGTAGACAGGGTCGCGTGCCGCAAGGCAATCTGCCGAGACAACATCTCGTCTTTAACAGAAGCCAAGAGGCTTGGGATTGGAAGAAATGAAGAAAATATAATAAAACACGCACGCCCTCACCGTTTCAAGAAAACCGTTATGTAAAGAAAGGCATCATGACGGCAACTCCGAAGGTGATGGATAGACTCGGTAGCCTGTGCTGGTGGCTTGGACGGTGGAGCGGCGTCGCACATACTGTGCGGATACGGTGATGAAATATACAATACGTCCCTTTGCGCACTGTATGACGACGGAACAACTCGCGCCGCGAATCCCGGCACGTGAAACGCCACAAGGGACTCATCGTGCTTGGAGCTTGCGACGTTCCAAGCTATCTGCCTGGTCTCGCCAACAACCAAGCTTCATCGCCCTCTGTCCAAAATGAAGCTTACCATTGGGCTCAGTGCAGCCCTTGCCAGCTTCGCTGCTGCCGCTCAGCACGCCGCCGAAGTCTACATCCTCCCTACATCATTCGAGTTCGGGTCAGCGACCACCGTATCCCCTAGCATCGCCCGCTTGATCCTCCTGCAGCGTCTCAACACCAACGGCAAGGGCCCGTCATTCCGCGATGTCCCCGATAGCGCCGATCCCGAGGAGGTCGTTTCCCTCATCAACAAATTTGGAAAGGAGCCATTGAAGTTGTTTGCCGAGAAGGCGCACTGGTCTCCGAGCCAGTTAGTTGTTCTGTTGGAGGGGATGACGGATACCCAGATCAAAGACATGGGCATCGCTCTCGGAATGGACCCTGCTTTTACCATTTCGAACCCTCCATCATCAGCTGCTCACAGCAAATTGATTAAGAACGACTTCTACAATGTCGGAGTGACCAACGATCACTCCTGTCCCCTCAGCCAAGTCATGAACCCCTTTGAGGAGAGCTGCTGGAGTGGAAAGTCAACCGTCGCCAAGTACGACGTGTCCAAGGTTCGTGACATAGTGTATATCTCAACCTTACCATTTAATTAACCCAATATGTAGGACTCTAAGGTTTTGAAGACCTTGGCAGACAACATGGAGAAACTGGCCAAGCTTGCCAAAGCTGGTGAGATGGAAACCACCATTGTTCTCCTCCCCGTTTCGCAGTCCACAAGCCCCAAGCGGTGGTCCGACAAGCCCCAAGAACTTCGCCGCCGACAGGCTGAGGCCGTAATCTCTGTTGAAGATACCACCGAGCCCGCCGCCCCGACCTCTGCGGCCACCGGCCTCCCTGCATTCTACACTTCGACGGGTACTATTCCTTCTTGCTTCAACTCGAAGGATAGTTGCATCACCGGCACTGGAAACTGCTCTAGCCGTGGATCGTGCGTGAACAAATATGCGAAGCCAGATGGTTCTGAAAGCAAAGAGGTTTGCTATACTTGCCACTGTCTGAGCACCTACACTGAGAAGGGTGGTGTTATCCACTGGGCTGGCGCCGCATGCTCCAAGCAGGATATTAGCGTTCAATTCTGGCTGTTTACTGGGTTCACTATTGCCATGGTTGGAGTTCTCTCCCTCGGCATCGGCATGCTGTTCAGCGTTGGCGAGGAGAAGCTTCCTGGTGTCATTGGTGCAGGAGTTTCCAGGTCCAAGTAGATTGGTTCTTTTTTTTAGGTGGCTTGGGACTCAACGGTGCGTTTGGAAGCGAAGCTTGGATGTTGGAAGCGTATAAGTCGGCTGACGGGTATATGGCACTCCAACAACCCCAAGGCGGCATGTACCATAACGGTGTATTGATATACGGGCGTCATTAAGCAAGGAGCTTGTATCAGGTTCCTCGATAACAGGGGCCTCTTTTGTTAGAGTGCGCAATTCATGTTTTGTTTTCATTGATGTCTGACGGTATACGTCATGTCGCACTGCCCCGCCAGGTTCTTAAGTAGAAGTCAGAGCGTTTGAGGGCAAGATTGGTATTTCAAGGGACGCGTTGACCTCATGAGCGGCGTTTTCATCCATGTCGAAGACTCCGACTGTCCCTAGTCCAGCAATATCAAATGAAGCCTAGTCACAGCCTCAGTGACAGTGGAGTCATTTTTGGAAGACCAGGGGTTCGATTGGCTAGTGGGACAGCACGGCTGGTTTTGAAGGATGACGATCGGACTTTTTGGAAAACTCCGGCTCAAGGCTTGCCTTGACATCTGACACTTAAATGGAACGGGTGCAATCGTCGCCGTTAAAGTCCGTTGGACTTGTCTTCTTCTTCGGGCCCGGCCTGCACGCTCTTCCTGCCTTTCCCATCCGGACTCGGCCGTGTTCCAGTCGCGAAGATGTCAACTCCCGACAGGCCGAAGCCAGCAACGGCTAAATGGGGAGCCGCTTGTCAACAATGCTCAGTCGCAAAGGCGAAGTGTATAAGATCAAACGCAGCTTCCGGCGCCAAGTGCGATAGGTGAGTCTATGGATCCTTCTTTTTCTTTTCTCTGAACACCAGGGGACTTGGGGAATAGGGACCTCCCTGGAATGCAATATGATACCCTGGTGCCGGTGCTGCCGAAGTACTGAGCATCAGGTGTAAGTGGCCGGCACCGCCGGACATACCCCCATTGCATCTGCCATAGCCTCCAAATGCGTGCCCAGGAAGAGCTGACCGGAGCAGGTGCGAGAGATTGGTGAAGCATTGCACGCAGCAAATCCATCGTCCGCGAAAAAAGAGACAACCTAAACCGTCGTAAGTAGCTCTCCTCTCCAACGCCAATGCGTAGACCTTCTCCCCAGAGAGGCAGAGGCGCTCCACCCATGTACGGAACCACAGGGGTTGTCATGATGCTACCGCCACCCACGCATTTGACGAACCATAGAGTAGCTCTGACTGACCGTGATCCACAGGAAAACTGCCCAAATTGAACAGAGGCTGAATGGTCTTGTAAATCTCCTCAAGGCCTCGGGGGGGCTGACACACGCCGAACTTGCTCTGGACACCACGTGTATTCCTTCTGAGGCCGATCCCGCAGTTTCTCACCAGCAAAACCCATCAAAACGCCCTCAGGACTCCTTTGCTCATAGCAATAATCCGTGGGCCATTCCTGAGACATATAACTCCTATGCCCCGCCGTCATGTATATGCCGACCAGCAAGCGGAGACGCCCCTCCTCCACCTGATTCGGACGATGTGCTGCTCAACATTTATCGCAATGAACTGCAAATACTTCACCCCTTTGTGGTGATACCTCCAAATGTCAGTGCCGCGAAACTTAAATCAAGTAGGCCATTCCTCATGTCGGCAATTCGAATGGTTACGTCCTTCAGAAGTCTCAGGTCGATGCGGGCACAGATGTATTATCTCATGCGACACATTGCCGACCACATGCTAATTCGCTCTGAACGGTCACTGGACCTTTTGATGGGCATTCTGGTGATAGCTGCATGGTATCAATACCACTGCTTCATGCACGCCCAATTAAACAACCTCATTGCTTTGGCAGTAACCCTCGTTGGTGAATTAGGGTTGCATCGTAGCCCTAGTATCCTCGAGCGAACCAACCTAATGGTTGTGAAGCCGTTTTACCCTGAAAAGAGGACCAATGAAGAGAGGAGAGCTCTTCTTGGGGTCTGGTTCTTATCTTCGGCGTAAGACTGCCTTTCCATCCTGGACCCCTTCTCCGTGGCGTGTTATGACTGACATAGAGTAGCATGTCTCTTGGCTTCGGCAGGATCGAGTCCATGAGATACACCAAATATATGCAGGAGTGCCTCCAGACCCTTGAAACTGAAAAGGAGCATGAGACGGATGTCAATCTCGCACTCCTAGTTCGAATTCAACACTTAACTGAGCGCATCTCTCAGCTGAACTCGGGAGACAGCCCAACAGAGGAAGTGTTTGGCATCCCCACGGCCCCCATGTCGGCCTACGTGTCCGCCTTCCAAGCCGAGCTGGATCGCATACGAAATAGCTTGCCAGAGGATGCGAAGAACGACAGTCAGTAAAACCATGTGGCGCGTATGCTACACTGCTAACGACCACAGGAATCATCATGGCTTTCCTCAATACTGCAACCCTTCGCTTATACGAACCACCAATTCTCGATGCCCCTAAGATCATCTCAATCTCGGAATCCCTAACATCTCCGACTCTGGGGGCTGCATCTGCGCTCGACATCTTTTACCAATCAAGAAACGCATTGAAGGAGTTCTTTGACAACTGGCTTTTAATCCCTGTGTCCGAGTACTACCGCCAGACTACACCGATCGCTGCCCAACTCGTTTATGGGATCACAATGCTCGGCCGATGGGCAAAGTTCACTGTGCCCATCGCCTTGACTGCCCCCAGTCAGTTATGCCGGTTGACACCAGCGCCAACAACCCGAACATCAACCTATCCAGGTCTGATTCGGAGTATGCTGCGAGCGTAAACTCGAAGCCAACGCCAACCGGATCAAGCCCCAGCACCCGAGATAAGGACCCGAAGGAGTGCTCTCAGATTGTGCTTCGCGAGGGAACGGACCCAAGGCTTCCAACTGCCGTGGCAGCACTCCGGTCACAGATACAGAATCAACCAGGATTGTCCCTAGAAGTCTCCGGGATTCTCACGGACATCTGCTCCCGCTTTGAAGAGGCTAATGCAACTCTCCACGTCGGACCAATGGAACCCGATGCATTAGATCACACGCTTTGGAGCATGAGCGCCGTCAAAGTTCGGATCACACGAGCGAAACTTGAGCGTTGGGCAGAAATTGTTGCTGCCGGAACAGAGGCTCTCAATATACAGGATGATAACCGAGACACACAAATGGATGACGGTGCCAGTGCCGATACCGGTGGCTCAAGCATAGAGGAAGGGCCTGGGCCCTTTCTTAACAACGGAGAGCTGTCAGCAGACCCATTGCAGAACCCTAGTTGGAATGCGTCGATGCCGTGGACCAGCGATATGCTGCAAGGGGTCGATCCTTCGCTTTGGTTTGACGGATATTTGGATTGGGGAGCCGTGATTATGAATTCAATGGGGAACTTGGAGCAATAGACGGTTCGTACATGGTATTTTAGGGTATGATTCTTCTCTGGAACCTTGGGCACTACTACTCTCGCCTCCAATTGAGAAATAATGGATAGAATAATGTCATGGAACTTTTTTTTTTGTGCCTCTTTCTCTCTCTACTTTTTGTGTGACATTCCTTGTACAGTTTCAACCAGACCCTCCCTGCATGCAATCTGCATAACTAGGCGTCTGCAGCTCCAAAAGTCCGGGTGTCGTTGAGATGTTGCGGTGAAAACCTTGTTGATGGAACATGGTTGAGGCTCGCTCAAGGGAGCCGTTGCTTTGGCGTCTCACCACCTCCCTCAACATGGGGCGTTAGTTGCTTCAAGTATTTGCTTTTTCTGCTTCGAATCCGGACTGGGAAATCCAACTTGACAAGCCAGCCTTGCAAGTATCGGTTTTTTTTTTGGAAGCATAGAGGGATTTGCCAACTCATTGAAAATAGTTGGGGGCGGTGTGGAAGTGGCGTCGAGTCATGTAGCGGGTGTTGTGGTGTAATCCTCATGACATTAGAGGGGATCTCTCCGTATCTCTGCACCTCCGAGGGGTTTGACCGAGTCATATTGCTCATCGTTCGGTGAAAGGAAACCCGCTGCACCGACCGAGGCTGAATTTGGGGTAGTCAACGTGATAGTGCTCCGCGGGGGCAGGCTTGGTTGAAGGGAGGACAGCCTATGAGGAGGCTTGAGTCTTCACCTTTGTACTTACCTAGGCTTGCTGCGGCGTGCCGAGGGGTCCATCAGACAGAGAGAGGATGTTATGGGTGTTCATGATGTTGATCAGGAGGAAGGTAGTTTTTGAAGACTAAAAATGCCGTCATTGTCGTAATAATGTAAATGTACGTTCTGTGTAGCCATGACATATTACCAGGGAACATTGGAGCTCGGTGTGGACTCGACAAGAGATGGGACTTGCTTCGGATTGGGCTGGGCTCAGGTGAAGGGGCTTGGCGTGGGGCTTATCACACGGTGGATGTACCGCATGTAATACACATGTATCCTTTGTGCTCCTACCTGCATGAACAACAACAACCTTTGTTATCGTCCTGCCGAATCTAGACGACAATGGCATCGGAAGTTTCCAAGGCGGCATTCGCCACACCCCTTGGAGGACGGGATTCTACTGTGCATGTTTGAGTTGACACTGAGCAAACCTCCTGGTCTTCATTCGAACACGACCCCCGGCGGCAGCTCGTGCCTTGTTATTGGCCCCGAACGATTGGTTGCTATCTCGCATGCTTGTTATTGACTACCTATTTTAGATGCACCCAAATGAAAGCACATGCCGTTGGTACAACACGGGTTTGCGAAACCCAGGGCAGACAAGTTTTTACGGGGCTCACAGTCTTGCTGCCCGTCGCTGAGCGATGTTTCACCACGCTCGGCACAGCTATATATTTACATATTCAAATAAGGCCTGTTCCAAAACTTCTCCGTCATTGCGTCCACTGAATTGCAATTCCGGGGCCGCACAGCAGCCCGTTCGATTTTCGTCGGTAACGTGATCTGCTGACTCTGACTAGGCCTGCATATGTGTTAGAGCCGGTCAGACATTTGAGCGGTCAATTGATTGCCGTGATCGGCCGTCCAGGGGAAAAAAGCCCACGATGGAAACCCCCCTTCTCCTTCACCCTGGCCTGGCCAAGAAATTTGTTTATCCAGCACCCCTCCTTCGACTCGTTCATACTATGACAAGGACCGTGCCGTTTCCAGGCGCCTTGCCTTGCCTTACATTGCCACGGGATTCTTGGCTCGACGGCGTCTTTCCAAACACTGGTCAGGTGCTGGTCGACGGCAGATGACATGAGGTCGTTTGTTTGCCTCAAGCCACTTCGTGGGCGTTCCATGCATTTAGTAAGTTCCCTATCTTCTCAACTATCCAAGGGGCGGGGGGGGGGGGGGTCTGTGCCCCAGTTGGCCGCATCTCTACCCAGGATGGTGACCTAGGGGTGACCTAGACCGAGCTAGCAAGCGCTCAGCCCACTCACAGATGACGCCGAAGGTCGATTTCAATTATTTCTTGTTGGGTTCATCATTTGCCCGGGTGTTGACATGCTGGTACCCGGCTTCACAACCAATGCAACCAAGTGCCGCGATCAGAGAGGAGCAAAGCAATGGATTTCTCCGGGGTGGTACCCAGCCTCTCGGTCTGCAGTCCATTGTCTCACTCTAGTTCAAGCACTCAGCGACTCCATTACACCACGGTAGCATGAGTGAATGAATGACCTGCAGACACATTTCCAGCAGGGCCTCCACCGTCATCGCTGTACATGTTTATGTTCAAGTACAGTGGTAGTCGCGCGCGCCCACGCCTGCTGTCTAATCTGTTATGAGCAGACCCGGTCACAGCCCTGTTTCGTGCGAACCACGCGCACACACTCCGTGTCCAAAAAACCACCCCATTTGCATTTGTGTGAAGAATCTAGTTTGGATGCCTTGTTCAGGCCGCCTAGTCGACAGATTCGCTGCGAGGACGACGCGGAAACGAGCGGGATCTAATATTGTCAATTGAGGTCAGCAGGGCCCTCGGTTTTCTCGCGATAGGTTGGCCTCTCCGAACGATGCGGTAGAAGATTCGTCGACTGATGATGGATTGCATACGCCTCCAGCGTCCCGTTAAGGATGCGGCAGCCGGCTACGCCTCCCCTTCCTCTCAGCAATTGCCAAGTGCCCCTGACGTATCTCAGTGAGCCCGACGCCGAGCCCAATGGTTGCCTTGAGACCGACAATGCTACAGGTTCGCCTTTCGTTGCCTCATATGCCGCGTTTTCGAATCGCGATGCTTTGACGATCGGATGCTGACGGCGTCCAGTGCCGACCCGCCACCATCATGCCAACCGCCTCCAATCTGCGAATTGCCGCCTCGTCGTAAAGCAGTGATAGTATGGATATGCGTATGTGCCCAACCTCGGTCCCGATCCCGTCGAGAACACATGTCAATCGAATATATACTCACAGTTTGACCCAGTGCTGTTGTGGCCACGGGGGCATGAAGGTCAGCGTTGACCCATGCCCATATTGTGGTATTCCACGTTGTCCGAATTGCAAAACACAGCGGCTTTACGTTCGAGGCTCCGACGAGTATCCAGAACCCTAAGACGAAAACAACCATCGACATTGACCTCGATTTCGGTATCCGGAGTTTGGCGCTTAGGTTCGAAATCCAAGGGATGTGGGGATGAAGGGGCTAAAATAATCTGGAAAGGATATGAAAAAGCGTTTTCGCATAGAATCCCAAAACTGGGTTTGGAAATATTTGAATATCGAGACGATACACGGTGATTCGTGTTATTTTCACCAGACCGTTCTTGGACTGACCAGTTTACTCAGTGAGCTGGCCTGTTTCCAGATCTCCCATTCCGAAAAAAATGGCCCAATCAAACCAAGACGGTGAACATGTCAAACTGGCCCGAAAGCAACGGCCTCGGTTTCTTCGTCGCCTGTTAACTGCCGTTCTTGCGCGGCTCGACGCATCCGAGACTGACGACTGGCAAGACTTTGATTCTCCTCGGGTCCCTATCGTGCCCGAATTCGAGAATCGGCCTTTTCTCCAGTGTGGAGTAGGCATGTTTTCGGTAGGGGACATACAGTTATTTATCTCGCCCGACCCGTACTTTCCATTTTGGGACCAGGTTGTGTCAAGGCTTGAGTCCTTCTGTAGTGTTGGCGAATTGGCTCAGGGGGCCCCGAATGAATCCTCACTATCAACTTCGAAACCAACCACCAGGGCGTGGGTTTCGGACAGGAACTTCAACTCCGACCAACCAAGTATGCCCTGCAATTATGGAAGAAGCCTCTCCCCGATACAATTGCACGGGATTTTGAGTAAAAAGGTGCGACGGCATGGCCCTGGCATAAGGCTTAGACTTGAAACAAGCAGGAACGTTTTGTTAACTAGGACTTGACCAATAGCGATTGCCAGAACACGATAGTGACCATCCCATGCGTTACTTCCCACGGATAATGTACTTTCTTTTTTTCTTTCTCCTTCTTTTCCCCCCACTCTCTTCAGACTTTTCCTACCGCGGAACAAGTGCTAACTTGCGAAGCTATATTGATTATCCCGATAGACCGTGTGTGATGAGTTTGATGAGGACCGCACCCGCATCCCAAGCACGTGGCTATCGAGAACTTTTTGCCAATTACATTGATGAAACACCCGTGCCGCGAATCACTATCCAGGACTCGGTATGTGGAGCACTTCAAACCCACAACTTTATCGAAACGTCTCGCTAATGTGGTGCCACCTGTCAAGGACGGTGTGAAGGAGTGTTTCATCATGCTCGCCAATCTACCATACTTTTTTATCAGCAACAAAGATCAAGAAGATACCCGGATGCTTAATGTGACGCAGAAGCTTCGCTCTCGTTACGATCTTTCGCTCTTGGACCCTAGGCGTTTGACAAAACTAGATGACGCTGAATGCTCGCAGTCCCTATCCCCTGCTTTTCTCCACTATGTTACCTGCTCTTACATGTCGACCGGGTTGTTCGACTCATATTGGATTGCCATATTATTTGACGAGGATTCCCCTCAAGGAATTCCTAGGTTAGAAGCAGATGATGAGGTAGAGCTGGACGGGATAACGGAAACTAGCGACATTGATCCAATTACTCTGGAGGCGATCCTCCAAACACCTCCAGTGCCCCGAACGTACTTTGTACAGGTCTTAGCAAAGCAATTCAGTACCATTGCGCTACATCAACGGGAAATTGAGCGTTGGTTTCTTGTCAGCATCCACCGGCACGTAAGTTCTCCACAATATCATGCTAACCCACCTTTGAGGTCCTCGTACAGACGTGCACCAAATCCCATATTCTAACGCTTGTTCAGTCTCCAAATCGAACTCAAGGCCCGCGCTACCCGCTCTCTTACGAAGAAACCGTAAATTGGATCACGGAATCTGAAAGAACTTTGAAGATGATAATCAGTGCGACAAACTCGCTGATGAAAGAACTAGAGAGGTTTCTCTCTCAACGCGCCGAGGTTGGTCGCAACGGGATCCCCAAGGGCTCGGTATTTAAGTCACTTCGGAGAGACAAGCCGGCGATTCGAGCTTTCAAAAATTTACACAACTCGTTAGAAGATCTTCAAGTCGTCGAGGAGAAGCTTCGGGGTTTTATGCAAATGTTCAAGGAGTTTAGGCAGGAAGTAAGTGAGCGGGGACTTGAAAAATTCGCGTTCGGCTACAGTCCTTCAATTCCTTCAATCTAAATTGCACAAGTTGGAGTTGAAATTTAGCTAACGCGAATAGACAGTGACAATCTAATAACCCAAGTTATCAATATGGGTTTGCCAACATGTTTGTGATAGGATTGGTATTCCTTCCACGTTTGCATTTGAGGGCTCTTGAAGGTTGAGTGATACATTCGTCCGTAGGACGTATATATGCTTACAAGCTCAAACCGTTGGGCACTATGATTTTGGCAGCCCAACCAAAGACGCCGCACTAGATATGCCATTCCCCTCGTTCGATTTATTGGGACTACCAACATATTTGATCCACTTCACCATGAAGGCTCACTCAGTCTTCATGTGATGACCCAGGGCTGTCCTCATCGACACCGCCTTCCACGGAGAGAATCGGAATGGGGACAAGGCACATTGCAGAAACATACCAAGCGCCAACGCCTAAGTTTCACGAATTCATTGTCACGAGAATGTTTGAGACCTCATGACCAGTCGCATGTTACAAGGCAAACGCGTGCTAGCGATAAGAGCTACGTATGCAGCATTATGCAGTGCTCGCCTCGCCTCGATAGCAGCCTGCAGCAATCTAAGCTCTTAGCCCCGCAGATGGGCAAACTCGCATATCCCGGCATGGTCTCGGACTTGGTCTTAAGAATCCATGGCACGATCAGCAGGAACAGAAGCATAGTTGTATATAGATATCCAAACCCACAGGCGTGCTTATATTCGTCGACAGTCCGGGGTGCCCGACGTCGAGGCTGAGTCGCCTCACGATACAAATCACACTGGGCCAATCACTCAAGCGTCCCCTACAACCAGACCCAACATGACCAATAATGACAGAAGGCCAACGCATACCCGCAGCTTGGATAACGCTGGGGAAGCGCGTGTTTGTTCTCTCCCACAAATCAAGGCGTCACCCTAGCCCATCAGGCTCTACAATGCGTCACTCAAAGATCCCTTGGTGCCCGACTCTGGCTGCCTCTTTCTTCTTTTCTTTTGTTCTCCTCATATGGGTTGGTTGCCCTCCATTATCGCCGTGAGTTAGACCCGTCACGAGGCAACCGAAACTGCATCCGATTTTGTGTATTGCATCAAAACGACCTATCATACCGAGCACCACATTCGTGGCTATGGCGACGTGCACCGTCAATGGCCTCCAAGACCTGCTTGGAAAGGCAGGGCTGGACACTCCGGTCCCGGAGTTCCCCGGAGGAGACATCGTGCACAATCCCCAAGACATCTTCCGAGCCTATCTCGCCGATACATTGCAGAAGCTGGTGGACTGCGATAGGGTGGTTGCCTACGAAGCCATCCAACCCTCCAATATGACAGGAATGGGGGATCTTGTGATTGTCTCGCCGAGGCTCAAACTCAAAGACATCAAGCCTAAAGATCTGGTCTCGGATCTTGCCCATAGAGTACGACTATTGTGCATGTATCTTGATGTATCATCAACACTGACAAATATTTTTGATGATTAGCTCCCCAGATCCCCGCCTTTCGCATGTCCCATTCCAGATGGCATTCATTTGCGTGTCTTGTCGTCGCCAAAAACCCTCCCCGTCTTCTCTTGCCTTACATCCATGATCGAAACAAGTCATATGGGTATGATACATCACTGGGGCTGGTCGACGCGAAGGCAGCCGACGGCCCTCAGAAGAAGGTGATTGTGGAATTTTCGTCTCCCAACATGGCAAATGAGTTTCAAGTGTCACACTTGCGTAGCACTCTTATCGGCACATATGTTGCGAACATCCATGCCGGTATGGGCTGGGACGTTGTGAAGATGAACTACTTGGGAGATTGGGGCAAACAGATCGGCCTGCTTGCTGCCGGATGGCAAAGGTTTGGGTCCGAAGACGAGTTCCAGAAGGCACCCCTTGAGCATCTTCTACAGGTCAATAACAAGATAGAAGAACTTTTCAAGCCAGAGCTCGAGGAATGCAAGGCCGCCAGGGCTGAAGGCAAGGACACCACCGAAATCGAGTCCCGGGGCTTATACGCTGAGAGAGATGAGTTCTTCAAGAAGATGGAGGACAAGGAGCCTGAGGCGATTGCTCTCTGGCAGCGTTTTCGGGATGCGACTGTAGAGGATTATAAGACATCTTACTCTCGGCTTGGTATTCAATTTGATGAATACTCTGGAGAATCTCAGTTCAGCGCCGATTCAATTAAAGAAATCGAAACAGCGTTGAAGGAGAAGGGAGTTTATGAAGAACACGACAATTCCTGGATGATCGACTTCTCAAAGCACAATGCGAGAGGTCTTTCGACCGCTGTGGTGCGATATCGAAATGGAACGACGTCATATCTCCTACGAGATATTGCGGCAGTGTTGGATAGATACAAGAACCATTCCTTTGACAAAATGATCTATGTCGTTGCAATGGAGCAAGAGATGCACCTTCAACGAGTCATAAAGACTCTGGAGCTCATGGGCCGCTCAGACCTTGCTAACAAGATCCAGCACGTGGCATTTGCCAAGATCACTGATCTCGGCGATCAATTGAAGGAGTCTAAATTGCTGAGCGACTATGTTGACAAGTGTCGGGTCGCCATGCAAACCAGCATGGCAGAAGAAGGCGACGAAGAAGGAAGTGACGAGGCCGATCCGATATTTGTGAGCCAAACTGACAAGTCTTTGGAGTCGGTTGGAATTTCCGGCCTTTTCGTTCAAGATTTCAACCACCGGCGTACGGCAACCTATGCTAGCGATGCTGCGCGGATGACCTTGTTTGAAGACGAAACAGGTGCTTCTCTTCAAAACTGCTACGCACGCCTCGTCGCCACGCTTGGGCAGGAGACTGCGGATGCTGACTATGTAACTCTTGACTACTCCCATTTGGAGGGTGAAGATTATATTGAGCTACTTCGTATCATGGCACAGTTCCCCGACACTGTGCAAGCATCCTGGAAAACCCTTGAACCAAATGCCATGACCGGCTACCTATTTCGACTGGTGGAACAAATCATGATCACTCTTGACGACGACGACGAGCAGGATTGGGATGGAAAGGAGGAGGCGACGAAAGCAAGGATGGCGCTCTTTGAAAACGCCCGCCAAGTACTTGAGAATGGACTGAGGATGCTGGGCATTTCACCATGGAGCCCATAGGCCCTGTTGTCTGCACACTACTCCGTACGCTTGATTGCATTTCAACGAGAATGACCTGTCATGATTCGTCCAGCCTTATGTTCCTCTTTTTTTTTTTTTTTTTTTTTTTTTTTTTTGCTTTGTTTAATGGCACTGGCTTTAACTTGGCTTGCTCAGGGCAGGCACTTGTTCGATTCGGGGGGCGCTGGCGTTTCCTTCATCAATGGGTTCTTGAATATTGTTGATTTGAATACATCTTCTAAATTCTGGAGGAAGTACAGATGACCAAACGGCCTGGCAAGGCAAGCGAAATACAGTTCATGTCTTGGGGACATAGCGAGGATCTTCAGACATGCATAAATTGTCCATACTTGAAAACATCTATGGCTCACAAATTGATGATTAGATTCATATAAATCATTAAAGTCACATAAACATCGCCTGGTATCGTAAACGTGAAGTCAAATGTCTATAGCTCATCACAAGGTTGAGGAGCTAGGCATCTAGAATCCGGTCGTCAAGCATACTCTGGCGGGGTGCCATGTCAAACCTAATGGCAGCTTCCCATCACTCACAATGTTATAATAGCAAGAATAGGCACACCCAAGGTCGAACGTCCTATGTTTTCTCAGCCTGTGGGGTTTATAAGCTGCTAGTATGGGATATGAACATGGTCACCTATATTGATTTGCCCCATTTCGCCCAGGCATGTCGCAATTCTGACGAAACACAAAGGAAACGGGAGTAGTGTAGCTCTGCACATACGACCTTATTACAATACTTTGATGAATATTGGTACCAGATATTTCAATAAGAGTAAATGCATTAGACAAAGCATATTACCCTAGCCTGGTCTCGCAGTATGGATGGAGGCCGATGGGCTTGTCAGTTGAGCAGGCGGCCAGTAGCGGTTTATTAGAACTCAATTTGCGGAATCGGATCAACTTGCAGATTCATCCAGCATACTTCTCTGACCGTTCCGAACCGAGTCGTCTTCTACCCAAGATCTAAAACAAACAACATTATACACACAAGTGCAATCATCCCAGTCAATCCCAGTCCAGATCGTCGACTCTAGGTAAATTGATCAAGATGACTTCGGCTGCCCCGCAAGATTCTACCCCGCAATGGTGGGCAGCGTTCCCAGACGCGAAGGCCTCGTGCCCTCGGGTAGAAGCCTCCGAAGTTGCGACCCTTCTGGAAAAGAACTCGGCAGCGGGTCATAATGCCAAACGGGATTTTTTGCTGGTGGATGTGCGCCGTACGGACTGGGAGGGCGGAACTGTCGCCACCTCGATCAACCTCCCGGCTCATACATTTTATCAAACTAGACCCGTGGTTTACCAACTTTGCAAGCAGGCGGGCATTCAAAGAATCATCTTCTATTGCGGTAAGTGCTAGTTACATGTCCGAGGAACTAATTGCAAAGCTGACCATATGCGAAATAGGCAGTTGCGGTAGCAGAGGGCCCCGCTGTGCTGGGTGGATGCAAGACTACCTAAACGAGGTGGGCGAGACTGATATTAAGGCCGAGATCCTTATTGGCGGTATCAAAGGTTGGCAGAAGACGTACGGAGGGAAATTGATGGACTGGTACGACGAAAAAGCATGGGCAGGACAAGGCAAATAGGATTTGGTCGGCACCGGTCTGAGGGTATTCCCTTTCTTGGTATCTAGCAAGATAGACCTGAACGAATAGTCCCATGGACATGTCTCATTTTCGACCGCAAACGCCAAGCAAGCATCTTTGATTTCCATTTCCCCCAGTATCATTGCCTATCGTTGATGTCGGTCGTCGCCGCCGATTCGCTCCAGAGCCTCGAGCATAACCACGGAGTTACCACGAATAACCTGTTACCATTATCAGTCACGGCTTCATGCTACCAAATGATGCATCAGAGGGGCGAGTAAAACATACCACCATGCCGAGTCTGACCTTCTCTCCGCCTTCCTTCTCCTCCACCGCCTCGTCGAGCACAATGTTCAAGAATACCTAGCTTGGTCAGCCCAGCTCGCAAAGGCGCACGATACGCTCTTGTCGGAATACTTACATCGTAACCTCGGAGGACGCCAATTACCTTGCGACTGCCGTTAAGCTGGACGAACAGTCGCTTGTCGAGGTACTAGGCAGAAAAGTTAGCCTAATGGACAAATGGGCACAAAGAGTGAATGGTCGGCAGTCTATGCTGCCGGAGAGGGGACGGGAAAAAACATGAATGGTTCGAAATGTGGCCCATAAATACCTTCTTCAGCTCAGGCTGGGCGGGCGCCATCTTGAGCAATAATTGTGATATTGGTTGAACGCTGTCGTGTTGCGACGCTATCGCAGCTCAAGCTACCATTTCGCATCCCCGTTGAAAAATAAGGTCACGTGAGGATAAGATAAGGTTGATTTCACGTCACTTTCCCAACGCACCCAGGCGCAACTTTGGTAACTCAACTCCAGGAGTGTCGCACTCTGTAATCATTTCCTTTTTATTTTATTTTTTAAATGAACTCTTTTGGGGCAAAGCGCAAGGCGAGGGTCATCAAGGTAACGGATGAGAATGACCCTGTGGAAGAAGCCCCCGTTACGAGCACTGGTGGTGGTGATGATTCAAAGGCTGGTGAGCACTTCCTCCAAATCCCTTCTCGACATTCGCTGATCAGATCAAGGCTGACCTCTACGAGCACAGAACCTCCCAAAGTAGTTTTTGGCTCTAAATCTGGACGAAAGCCTTTCCGACAATCGGGATTAAGAAAAAGTTTCAACCCAGACGACGGCAACGGTCTTGGAGGAACAGCCCCGAAGAACAATGATGATGTTGACGAAGACGATGCGCCCGTGGTCGTTCGCCCGGCAGTCAGCCGTTCAAACTCTTTGAAGCAGAAAAAGCGCCCTAATAAGGCCTCCAGGCTTTCATTTGGCGGCGACGATGCGAATACAGGAGAAGAGGACACCGCCGAAGTGTTTACGCCCAAGAAAGTCCCGCTTGGTCAACAAGCGCTGGAGAACAGCGCAATCAAAAGAGGTATATCTTCAAGAGGGCTGCCGGTGCGGTCGCTTGGAGATGAAGAAGGCCGACCGAAATACAGCAAAGAGTACCTCGAAGAGTTACAATCGTCCACTCCCAATACACCCCAAAATATATCCGCGCCCCATCCCGATGATGTCGATGCGATGGATCTCGATGCTTCAGAACTCGATGGCGCTCTGATTGTCGACTCGCCCGATCTTGGTTGTTCAAAGCCCAGCACCGTCATCCTGACTGATGCCGAGATCCGTGAGAAGAAGGAACGCCGCGCCCGGCTTGCAAAGGAACAGGATTTCCTTTCCGTCAAGGATGATGAGGACAGCTTTGGTCGCCCGAAGAAGGATGATACCAGATTAATAGCAGAGGATGAGGACCTAGGAGAAGGGTTTGATACCTACGTCGACGACGGCGGATTGTCGCTCGGCAAGCGGGCAGAAAAAGAGCGGCGAAAACGAGATAGGCAGCAGATGGCTGAGCTCATTACAGCAGCTGAAGGCCACACATCCGATTCATCTTCAGATAGTGATGCTGAGCGGCGGATTGCATACGAGGCTGCGCAGACACGAGCTGGGCTTGACGGTTTGAAGAAACCCAAAAAGGACCCCACGCAGGACGGTTTACAGGTTCCTCCCAAGATTTCTCCACTTCCCAGCTTGACGGAATGTCTTGCACGACTACAAACTACACTTAAGGGAATGGAAGACGAGATGAAGGGGAAGCAGGCTCGTGTAGAAAAGCTGAAGAAAGAGCGGGAGGATATTGTGAAGAGGGAAGAAGAGGTACAGGCATTACTGGACGAAACTGGCCGGAAATACCAAGAGGCGATGGGATCGAGCAAGATTGGGGATCCGGCGGTGCTGAACACGGTGCCAGCTGAGCTGGCTGGCGCCAGAGGCCTAGAAAGCTTGGGGACCCCGTCACGGAAACCGGACGATGAAGAAGTTATTCCATAGTCTAACAAAGATGGCACTTGGAGACGTAAATAAAATAGAACCGTGTCATTCGTCTAGTTGTCAAACTTGCTGCTTCTACCATGTAGCTATGTGAAACGATAGAGTGACACGATTCATCCCGAGCATTCAAGGTCCGGGGTGGCGTCAAAAACATTCACCCTGAATGACTATGACTTGTTTCGGCATCATGGCGCATCTCAAATGGTTTTGGTCCAGCAGACGACGCAGAGCTGGGCTGGCGAATCTGGTTGCATCTGCAGGGATGGCACCTACCAAGTTGGCTGGCATTCGAAGATTGTCGGTACAGTTGCAGCTCAATTTGACCTATTTCAGGCCAGGGCTTCCACATTGCACTTATTTCCTCCCTTCGGAAAGAGTAGGAGGAAAAGAGAAAGAAGTAAGCCTCAACAAACCAAAAAATAATTACAAGGTTCTACAAGTACGGCGGCATCAGACTCAACGTGCCAGGAACCGTACGATTTTGCAACTCTCAAGAAAATGGAGCCGCCCGAGATCGACCGGGATTGGCCTGAGTTAGTGGTGGCCGCAAGGATTCAGAGGGGGAGGGGGAGGGGTTCTAGGCCCGTTGGGGATCGCTGGGTGGAACCTGCCAGTCCGCTAGGGCCAGAAATGTGCAAAACTGAAAGCCTGAGGGGGGACAGCACGGGGGGAAAGCAGCACGGCGTTGTCTTTGTGTCTCTCGTCCATCAATTGGCTTCCGAGTCCGGCAATCTCCTCCTCGAAAAGGCCCTCCAAGCGCCTTCGACATGCAAGGCCCCGCCGAGCATCATGATATCCTCGTTCTCGGAGCTGGCCTCTCGGGAATCAACACGGCGCACGTCCTGCGCGAGGCCCTCCCCCACCGCTCGTTTGCGATCCTCGAAGCCAGGCCTGTCCTCGGCGGCACGTGGAGCTTCTTCCGTTATCCAGGCTTCCGATCCGACTCGTTCATGACCTCGTTCGGCCTGAAATGGCACCCATGGAAGCACAAGCACAAGATGGCCTTGGCCACCGAGATTGTCGAATACCTGGAGGAAGCCGTCGACGCGGCCGGCCTGAGAGACAAGATCCGGCTCCGTCATAAGATGGTGGGATGCGAATGGCGGACCGAAGACCAGTTTTGGAGGCTCGACGTAGATGTTGACGGAGAGCGCAAGGTGTTTACCGCAAACTTCGTCATCAGCTGCATGGGATACTACGCCTATGACAAGGCATTCCCGACGGTTATTCCTGGACTGGACAATTTCAAGGGAACAGTCGTCCATCCTCAATGGTGGCCTGAAGACCTCGACTACTCCAACAAGAAGATGATCATCATAGGCTCGGGCGCTACGGCTGTCACCATCGTGCCCTCTCTAGCTGAGAAGGCTGGCATGGTTACCATGTTGCAGCGTAGCCCTTCCTTTGTGGTCTCGCGGCATCCCTCGTCTAAGCTCGACGCATTTCTGCGCATGCTGCTTCCGCTGACTTGGTTCCATTGGATCTCCTGGTGGATAGATACGGTGTATGAGGTAGTCGTTACGCAATTCCTCCTCGCGTTTCCGGATGTCGGAAGGCGCCTCATCACGGACATGACCAGGGAGGTCGTGCCCAAAGATGTGGACGTTGACATCCACTTCAATCCCAGCTACAACCCCTTTCAGCAACGTTTGTGCATGTGCCCAGAGGGCGACTTCTTCAAGGCCCTGCATAGAGATAACGTTGAGCTGGTGACGGATGTCATCGAGACGGTGACGGAAGATGGAATCCTGCTCAAGTCTGGCCGAAAAATCTCTGCAGACATCATCGTCACTGCCACCGGTCTCTACTTCCAGCTCTTTGGAGGCGTGAAACCTCTGGTGGATGGCCAGCTCATTGATGGGGGCTCGCAATACACTTGGCGAGGATGCATGCTCGAGTCTCTGCCCAACATTGCGTTCATCATGGGCTATGTGACCCAGTCATGGACTCCAGGCGCGGACATTATGGCCAAGACAGTGGTGCGAATCTTGAAGCACATGGAGCGGACCGGTTCAACAAGCGCGATGCCCGTGATGGAGGACAAGAAGGGAAAGCCTCGTCACCTAGCCATTGGCGCCACCAGCAACTATTTCATCAAGGCGGCTGACAGAATCCCCAAGGTGACCGGCAAAGGTGTGTGGTACGGCCGGACCAATCTGGCCGTCGACATGTGGGAGTATCTGTTTGGCAGCGTCACGACCGGGATGCTCTACACCCGAGAGCAGAGCAAGAAGGAGGCATGAAAGCTATGAATGATGATTCTTGTTCGAGCGAGGTCTAGTAGGGGCGATGGCGACAATTTATATCAGCAGGCGCACAGAGCAATAGAATGATAGAAATGGCTTCCTTGGTCCGCATATTTTGGCCTCGAAAATGACACGCGTGCATGGTGATGCCACCAACCAAACCCATGAAGCGTGCCTGACCACGGTCCAAGACTCGGACGCCAACGTTGTAAATGCCCGTGAAGAAGCCTCAACCTCTCACCTTTTGCTTATCCTCGTGGTTGGATCCCAGCCAGGTGTCGCTGGGATTGATCCACAGCGATCCATAATTGGTTTGTAGGAGCCTCCCAGTAAGCGTGTAAGGGAGCGATCTAGCCAAGCATGGTTCCCGTCCCACTGACTGAGCCGTGGGCATGGGATCGACGCTCAAGCATGCGAAATCTGCCCCTCTCAGCGTGCAAACCCTCTTTTTTCCCTCCCCATTTTGGACCATGTCATTTATTCTCCGGGGGTGGTTCGGCATGCTACGCACATGGTCTGCCCCGCCTCTGCCGCCGGGCAAAGTTGCATCAGCCAGAGGCTTTCCCCGTTGCAGATTTCCGCGGGCTGGGCGCACCCTGATCTTCAACAAGGGCCAAGAAAGGATGTCCCGCTGGTCTTGGTGCTGGTCTTGGGTCTGGCTCCTTGACTAACGCATGATAGATCATTGGGCATTGCGGAAACGCAAGGCGAAGGACGGGGCAAAAACTCGCCACGGGCCGGCAGCCCCAAGGCAGCCCGCTCAGTGCCAACCTAGGATCAGGAGCCTCGATGAACTATCCAGGACAAACTTGCAGACTGCAGCAGCACGTACTGTGCATGCGCTGCACTGGGGGCGTGGTGGAGAGCGCCACGGGCATTGTTCCCGATGAATGGGTTGGTCCAGCTCCCACCACGCTGGATGAACATACCGGTATGTCGGTCCCGTCTCCCGTTACGCTGCGTTGCGTGGGCGCCCGTCGAGTCCAGACTCGTTCTTGGGGCTTGCGAACATGGCCGGTCGGGCCCACGCTCCCTTGATGCAGCTCGCCCACCCAGGGACTCACGATGCATCGTCTGAATGGATCCACCGGGGAGTTCCATTACCCGGTGCTCTTGCTCCGGCTCCGACCTCGCCAAGGGCGGCGCAACACTTTAGGTGCCTTTGCCCAGCCTGCGAGCTACAGTAACCCTAGCGTAAAACCATGCCGCCCTTATAGATCCCGGGCCTAGTCAGAGGACCAGGAGGCTAACACGGCGTTTTAAGAGCCGTTCCCCCACATCAACAAGACTATCTGCTTCGAGAGCCTCTTCCTTCGCCTCTTGGCATCGTCAACCTCGCCGTCCTGCCTGTGGTGAAACTGTCGGCTGTCTTGGTGACGACGTCCTTGTCTTCAGGTTGACGTCCAAACATGGGCCTGCTGGTACGCATAGGGTCGACACCGTCGTCGTCGAGCATCGTCCTGTGCGCCGCTATTGGCTTGATAGCCGCCGTTATCACCCGTAGAGTCCAGCGGTGGTCTCGCTTGCGACACATTCCCGGCCCTAAAGTCGCTGCATGGTCGACATGGTGGCAGCTCAGAGAGGCCCTCAGCGGGCGGTATCATGAGCGACTCAAGGGAGCTGCCGATGCCTACGGTAATCCTCCGCAGCGCTTTTGCCCGTCGCCGCTGTAAAGACTGACACCCTTCAGGCCCGCTGGTGCGCATTGGGCCAAACGAACTCCTTTCGACGGACCCAGACGTCCTGCGAAACATGTCTGCAGTCCGCAGCGGTTACACAAAGGGTAGTTTCTACGAGAGTGGACGGATCGTGCCTGGGGTAGACAATGTAGTCTCCATGAGAGATGAAGACAAGCACAAAGCCATGAGGGCCAAAATGGCCCCAGCCGTACGTCTCGTTGCCGGCTGTCCCTTGTTTTGAAAGCGGTATCCTCTGACATTCTTGTCCAGTATTCTGGCAAGGAAAACGAAGGTTTTGGATTTGAGTCCGGGATTGACCGCCAGCTCTTAAACTTCCTTGACCTCCTTGATCGCAAGTATATCTCCACGGACGCTGTCACACGCCCGGTCGACTTGGCCGAAAAGACGCAATTCTTCGCGCTCGATGCCATTGGTGATGTGTCATTCGGAAACCCTTTTGGATACCTCGAGCGTGACGAGGACCTATACAACTACAACGAGATCAACACCAGTTCCCTGCCAGTCATGAACCTCGTGTCGGTTCTCCCATGGCTGACAAAGATTGTCCATCAGTGGCCACTCTCATCGCTGTTGCCCCGTGAGGGCGATCAGATCGGGTTTGGCCGACTAATGGGGTGAGTGAAGCAGGGATTCAAAATGTCAAGGGAATGAGCGGTCGCTAATATGTCACCTGTGCAGTCTTGCAAGGAACTTTGTGGAGGGACGGCTCGCCAAGGATGCGCCGCCCGTCAAAGACATGATGCAAGCCCACATCAATAACGGCATGACCAAGGAAGAACTTATTCAGCAGGTCTTCATTTCAATGTACACTCGGCCCCCCTCCCCGGTTGTTTCTGATGAGACTCACAACTCGCAGCATCGCTGGGTCCAACTCTTCTGCCCACGCGCTCCGCATGATCATCCTCTCACTGATCACCAACCCCACCGTTTACTCGTCCTTAATTGCCGAAATCCGCCAAACCGCTGATTCTATCAGCACGCCTATTTCATGGAACGAGACTCAAACTTTGCCCTACCTCCACGCTGTTGTCCGCGAGGGTCTCCGCATGCACCCGCCAGTGGGTGGTCTGGGTTTCAAACAAGTACCTCCTGAGGGTGATACAATCAACGGGTTTTTCGTACCGGGCGGGACACAAATCGGACAAGGTTTTTATGCTGTGGGCCGATCGAAACTTGTCTGGGGCGATGACGCCGACGTTTTTCGCCCGGAACGGTGGCTGGTTGCCGAAGGAGACGAGTTGAAGCGCATGGTGGCTGCGTTAGATACTCACTTTGGCCATGGCAAATACTCGTGCCTAGGAAAGCCAATCGCTGTCATGGAGATTCACAAAGCTGTTTACGAGGTAAAAAGAATTCAAGAATGTGTATAAGCATTGACTTGAGATTGCCAAGCTGACACAAAATAGTTGATGAAGCGATATGATTTTGCGGTTTTGAATGCCGAGCAACCCATCAAGACCCAGGCTTCTGTCTTTTTGTTTGCTTCTGATTTCTGGGTCAAGATAACGAAACGAAAGCTATGATATACCCATGCCATTACTGTCCATCAGGAGTATGATTGCGCATATACTAGACCTCTAGCGAGTAGTACATACATATCAACGTCTTCTTCCTATCATTCATATTCTAGGTCACCGCCATCCTTCATTTTCCACTTTCGAGTTTGAAAAAGACATTCCCATGATGTCGTGAACGATACCCAATGACTAAGCAGTCGCTTATGATTGACTTAGCTATTGAAAGACCCAAACTAAGCAGAATTACCAGTCACATGCCTAGCCTAGTGGCCAATCCACCTTCTAGAAGCATCATTTTCAACAAACAAACAAAATAGAGCCAATTGAGCATCATTTCTCAGGTTTGCATATTTCAAGAACAATGGTGCTCAATTTCCCCGGCGGGAGTCTCAAGGCAGCACGTTCATATATCACAAAGACCTCAAACGTAACCGCGATACCCCATCATGCCAAGCCCAATTATGCCAAGCCCAATTTCTGTTCTCGGTTACCGTGTCGTGTTCAACATTCTTGCCGTAGCAGCATCGCCTTTCGCCCGGTCTTACTTGTAAACGGAAAGGCGCGGCTGGTGTTGAGTGATGTGGAGTCTCACCGCTACCGTAGTGTGCCCAGCTCGGGATAATGTTCGAGCGGTGGAGCCTCACTCTTTGAGCATTTGTAATCAATTGTACACAGAGTATGTGGAAACTCGACATTGCAATTGCTTTGAACACTGTTATCTAGATCACAAGGGGTCGATTCCAAGATATTTTTAGGTCGGAGCGGTCTCGAATTGGAAACGAGCCTACTCCTATTCTCCGCAATCTCACAAGCCATTTCCAGTGTTCCACCAGCTTATCTATCGCCCAGCATACATAGTGCTGCACGAACCCCACATTCATAGTAAATATGGGCGGAATCAACACGAGTGAGGAGAGCCTAACGTGAACGAAGTCAATGCGCTTCTCGTAACGTTGCCGAGGTCCAATAACACAGTCACCGCAATCGGTCCTTGCTAGAGAGGGGGCTGTGTGTAGCTTGAGCTGATTGGCCATTGTAGATGTATCCAGCAGAGATGC
Organism: Aquanectria penicillioides; assembly: GCA_003415625.1. Taxonomy (NCBI): domain Eukaryota; kingdom Fungi; phylum Ascomycota; class Sordariomycetes; order Hypocreales; family Nectriaceae; genus Aquanectria; species Aquanectria penicillioides. The sequence continues at coordinate 5,287,668 of PYIU01000003.1, forward strand.
TGATCAAGCACTGGTGACTCTTGGTGTGCGACAATGGAATGGCCCGATTTTCTCCACCTCCCCCTCAATCCTCTGACGTTTGTACTTAACGCGCGTCCATATCCTCTTTCAACTCCTGCAAAACTCCAAGGAGAAAGTCAACACCATACCATGGCTTCGGAACAAATTGTGTTATTCGACCTTGCGAGTAAGGCTCCACGCGCTGCGTGGTCCTTGAACCCGTGGAAAAGTAATAACTATCCCCTAGCATAATACGACATCTTCACTAACACTAACATGATCAGCTCGTTTCCTTCTAAACTTCAAGGGTCTCGACTACAAGACCGAATGGGTAAGACATCGACACATTTTCAAACTCCCACTCCTTCCAGCTCTTTTTTAATTTTATTCTTAGCTTGACTATCCTGATATCAGGCCAACATTGGAGCCTCAGTACGTCAGATCTAGGCCCCAAACATCGCCTTGTACCGTCCCAACACACTAACGCAATGCTTCCCATTACCAGCATCTCTTCAAACCCATCAACAGGAACATGGACTATTCCCACCGTCAAATTCCCAGACGGCACTTACCTGATGGATTCTCGTGAGATTGTCAACCGAATTGAAAAGTCTCATCCCGAGCCCTCAATTCATCTTGACTCCCCTGTCCTGGCCAAACTCGAGGCAATCATGCCGCGCCTAATGGGGGCCCTCCGACCTATTTATTTACTCCAGGTCCCCAAAGAACTTCTCAACGAGAAGAGCATTCCGTACTGGCATGAGACACGCTCCAACGCAGTGGGCATGCCATTGGAGCAATTGAGCAAGGAGCAAGGAGGCCAACTCGCTTGGGATGCCACCAAGCCAATTCTCCTAGAGGTTGAGGCACTCCTCAAGGAGAACCAAGATGGCCCCTTTTTCTTGGGCAAGACGGTCAGCTATGCTGACTTCGTCTGGAGCGGATTCCTCATTTTCATGCAGCGGCATCGCAGCATCGATAGTCTCTACGAAATTAGTGGTGATGTCCAGCTTCACAAAAATCTGCTGAAGGCAACAGCTCCATGGCATAAGAGAAATGACTATTAAAGGAAACTAGTCTCTCAAAGAATGGCGGTGCAGTAAACCTATCATGAGAGGTGGCACTCGAAATCAGAAAACCTAATACATGCAATACCACCACACACACCAAACGAAGGTGAAAAGAAAGTCGGTCCCCAAACTTCCAACTCGTCGATTTCCCCATAGGAAAAGTTTCAGGCCAAGCTTGCACCACCTTCTTCATTGTCAGAACCTGAAAATTCAACGCTGCCCATCGTAGTCGTGCTCGAAAAGCTAAGGTTTGCGTCAAACATCTCCGTCAGTGCGTCGACCTCAGAAATGTCGCTTTCCCCAACTTCGACCACAATATCGTCCTTCGAATCCGATACGAATGTGTATGTGTTGGAATCGTGGGACTTCGCTGTGGGTGCTTTGTCGTCTAATGTCGAAAAGGCGTCGTTCCTGATAACGATAATCATGGAATTGAAGATTTTCTGCCGTCCTCGAATGGCTGCATCTCCATCCTCCTTTCGGACATCTGGAAATCTCCAGTTCATGTACAAGTTACCATGGGATGCCCTCACCTTGATCTTGCTTGGGTGCGCTCGGAAGTATTCGTAGCACAATTTACATGTCCCTTTGCTTGTCCCGATGTACTTAAACCTCTTGAAAAAGTTGGCTCTTGGGTACTTGGCAAAAATCCAATGGAGTACCAATATTTCGCAGTGTACTATGGGCCTAAAACCTCCCTTTTGACATTGCTTCTGAATACGTCCATCAAGATCATAATGTTCTGTCTGGAGTTTGTTGGCAAGTACTTGGTACCTTTGGATCTCAGTCGAGTCCGTGATCATTCGTCCGATGATGTTTTCTGCTTTTTCGCTCTTCTTGCCGAGAGGATTAGCCATCCTGCTGCTCGAGGGGACTGTGCAGATTTCAATGACATCAAAAAGTTCAGGCCATTCGGCTTCTGCTTCTACAAAAATCGCGATAGCCCGCTCATAGGCAAGAAGTCGACTCAGGTTGTGTCGCAACTCCGACCAACAAGCAACGCTCGCGTGGTCAGGAAGGCGTCCTTCCTGGGCTCGATCATCCATGAATTTGCTATTGATGGCCTTTTTAAATGCCTTGATTCTTTGTAAGAAATGAAGACAGGAGGAGACATCTGCTCTCTGGTTAGCTTCTAAGCAAGCTTGCGTTGGTAATTCTTATCTTACATTCCAATTTATCGATCCCTTCAAGTTTAGTGCCTCTGACCTCACTATCCAAGTCTTCCAGTCTACGTTGAATAGTGGGAGCTAAGAAAGTAAATCAGTACCATGAATTTGAACAAAATAAAGTATTGTATTTACCGTCTCTATGAGGAAGCTCCATGCAAGACTTGATGCATTTCTTCAATTCTTTCAAAATAGTACAAATATATATCTCGATCCTCGGTCGGTTGAAAATCAGTATCACGTTCAAGGCGTCCTTTTCAACTCTGGCTCTTTCAGCCAAGTCAAGGTTATTGATGCCTGAAAATTTCTTGAGTAGCGATTGAATAAACTTCGCCGTCATGTTGAGCGATGGTTGTTTGAGTTGGTTGCAGGCGAGAACATAGATGAACGCATGTTCGTCTTCGAGAATGGAAACCGCTGTGACAGTCATTCCGCCTTTTTCCCTATCACACATATTGGCAAGCTTGTCTACAAACATTTGGAACTTTTCCTCTATTGTCTGAGGCTTTGGTGGGCGATCAAGAAGTTGGGTTCTTCCATTTTCACATGAGATATCGACAAGGGCTTTGAACATAACCAGGGGCTCATAGAAGCGGCGGTTTTGTCTAGACTTGAGCGGAACCAGATCTATTTTCAGTAAGAAATTTGACTTATTTTCATCAGTATTAGAAGAAAAACTTACCCATGATTCAATAAGGAAGGATGGCCTTGGAGGTTCAATTCAATACGGATGGTCACGGTTTTTGAACGCCAGAGTCTGTTCTGGAAGTTGGATGAGTGGCTCCATCCACAAATTTCCAGATATCTCGGAACTATATATACATATTCTTTCCCATATTTTCTACAATTCAACATAACCAGCATTTGTTCTACGGCCGTAATCATGAACTGGTTCGCGCATCCGCAAACTGCCCATGCCAGAGCCTTGGAGGCCCACCGTCATGCACACGACAACCCACCAAGTCAACCGATCCAGCGGACAGAGCCTACGTGGCTATTTCTTGATGAGCCTCTTACAGGTAAACCTTGGTATTTATTATTCCAGAGTCTATACCCAGCCACCTACCGCATGGCTTCGCAGGCAGCCAGTTGAAGGTTGGCCGAGACTTGAGCCAACACCAACTACCGCCAACATGGCTTAGGCAATTGACCAACCACATATTGCCTAGAGTCTGTACACTTCGCAAAGTTTCCAATATTTGCATTTTCTCATCTTCATTTGGATATAATCGGCTTGATTCCAAAGGGGCCGACTCCTGAGGCCCTTCACTCTTGTCAGCCTCATGGGGCGCCACAAGCCGAGCTCAGGTGGCCTCCAGACGGTCCCTCAAAGTTGTCATGAGGAATGAGAGGCTTCTTCTGGTATAAATACCGTATCAATCCACGACATCATTTATTTTATTCCAATACCATTCATTTATCAAATTCAAAATCAGTTCCTCCGCCCAAATCCATCCCAGCAATTAGCGTCAGTCGTAAATAGGAACCGTCAGCCGAGTACCGTATTTCAACCTACAAAGCTATCATTTCAGAAAAGAAAACATCAAAGGCTAACGATTATTTGTCTTCAGGATATAGATCTCAAAGTACATTGAGATCTTCGTCCAAAATCCCTACAGGGAGCAACGACAGCAACCTTGCAATCAGTCGCCTGTAACATCATCCGCAACGATGGGAAACCATAGCAGGTCGAGCAAGCACAGAAGTTCTAGAAAGTCCCGGCAGACTCAGGATGATGATTCCATATCCATTGATCCTGCCCTGGCCCAGATGCAGGAGGACATTGGCGATCTCTTGCTCGGCGATTATGCGGAGGGATACCCGACCGAATACACCACGACTCCAGCTCCAGAGTTCTCTTACAGCCAGGATGATCCAGGTCACGGTCATTAGCAGCGCGATCAACGGTTCTCGACCCCCGGCCCAAGCACCTTTCCGACCGGGTCTAGTCCAGAACCACAGGATTCATTTCAGGCATACTATTGGAACACAACAACCACAACAATCGACCCATCAGTCCTTCAGACCGCCCCCGGACCAAGCAATCTATACTATGATCCAGCCAATAACCCATACCAATATGCATATGACAGTATGTTGTCTCTTTTCTCCCCTCTTCTCCGTTCCGAGTCCACCGACATGAGCTCACACGTCGTGTCAAGCCGAGCTGCCGTCTGGTTCGTTATCCACGGCAAATCAATTCCAATGCACAGAGGAAGGCTGTGACACTGCCTATGCCAGGCAGTCAGACCTCAAGTATGAGTAACACCCAACCCCCTCGGCATTTTCGGCTGAACCGAAACATGGTTGAGTGCGACTTACGGAGTAACTGACCCATATAAACCCCAGCAAACATATCAAGACCCATGAAAAACCTGTCAAATGCGAGGCGGATCCCAACTGCCGTCATCGAACGGCCGAGCAACGCGACATGGACCGACACTACCAGACATCGCATAAGAGTTATGCCCAAAGGCATGGAAAATTTGAAGAGCCTGTCACTTGTGGAATATGCCACAAGTATTTCACACGCTCGGACAATTTGAGAAAGCACTTGAAGAAGATTCACGGCCACGGGTAATTGCGTCGTCTAGCCAAATTGGTTCGGGCCTGGGATTCATGACCTTGTCCAAGGTTGACGTCGGATGATTTTCCTGGCCAGACCAGCACTCCCCTGCTAACGGTGACCGGTCACTCGGGCTCCACGGTTGACAAACTCGGGAAATCCCTTCTTTGCTGTTACGTAGCCCGCACGGGGAAATTGATGGGTTTGGTGGAGATTGATGAACTGGGACTTGGTTTTATTTGCTTTATTTCACCGATGGGATGATGGATTCGCTCAAGTGGACACTCTTTCGTTCAAGCAGATTACGTTGTATTTCCTTTCCTTTCCTTATATTACAAGGATAAGTTCTGTAGATTGATTTTCGCAGTTTGCACCCACCCGGTTTGCGTTCGCCTCTAGGTTACCCGCTCATTTCATAGAGAGAAAGAAAAAAATCCACAATGCCACAATATTCCTTCGGCCGTAATTTTGAATATCGTAAATGAAAAGCGTAAGAAGAAAAAGAAAAAGTGAAAAAAAAAATAGAGGGGGAAATAATTGTTGATGGTGGAAGAGAGAATACATCTGGAAAAAAGAGCACGCCCGACACACTTTGAAACTCCGCCTAACTCCCAAAATCATTCCGGCACCCGCCCGGAGCCACCGGTGAAACGGCAAAAGAGCATACACAGGAGCCTGGCAGTTTATTTGAAGGGGCAGACTCCAGAGAGGGAGCTAGCGCCACTGACGGGGCAGACGTCAGAAGCGGAGTTTCGGGGGTTGGAGCCGCTGTCGCTGCTGGAGATGATGCTCAGGGTGTCAACCTTGAACTCCATGTCACCGGTGCTAAAGAGCTCGAACTTCATGCGGGAGGAGTCGACCTTCTTGGATTTGAGGTACTCGGCCATTTCAAGCATGAACTGCTCGGGGCCGCAGATGAAGTACTCGGCAGAGCCGTGGCAAAGCCACAAGTCATCCTTGTCAACCTTGGCAAGATCCATTCGGAAGTCGTGGTCGTAGGTGATGCCGTAGACATCAGACTCGGCCAGGTGAGTCTTGAAGATGTTGGAGCGGAAGTTGGGGCGGTTGCGAGCGATGCGGCGGATCTGGTCGTAGAAGGGAACAGAGCGGCGGGAACCGTGAATCCAGGAGACGGGGCGGTGGGGCTGGCGCTCGGAGACGGTGTTGAGGATGGACATCATGGGAGTGACACCAACACCGGCCGAGATGAGAACAATGGGGACGTTGGAGGTGTTGGACATGTCAAGGTAGAACTCTCCAGCGGGGTGGGTAAGCTCAACAATGTCACCCTCCTCCTTGTCGTCAATGAGAAGGTTGGAGAGAACACCAGGGGTCAGAGCAGCGCCACCAAGAAAGCGGCCGGAGCGGCTCATGTGAATGCCATGATCGCGCTTGACGGTGATACGGTAGTAGTCAGGGCGAGGAGCATCACTGAGGGAGTACTGGCGGGACTGGAGGTAACCCTTGCTGGAGACCTTGACCTGGACGGAGACGTACTGGCCGGGCTGGAAGCTGGGCAGACGCTTGCCATCGACAGGGACGAGGTAGAAAGAGTAGATGTCGTCGGACTCCTCAACCTTCTTCTCGATGCGGAACTTGCGGTAGCCCTGCCATTTATCGAACTCACGGTAGAGCTGGGCCTCACGGCCGATGAGCATCTTGGCGAGCATCCAGTAGGCCTTGGCCCAAGCCTCTCTCACTTGAGGAGTCATGGCCGGGCCGAGGACCTCGCCGAAAGCAGCGATCAGGTACTTCTCGACAATGGCGTAGTGCTCAGGCATGATGCCGAGGGAGCAGTGCTTGTGGCACATGCGCTCCATCTTGGGGATGAGCTCGGTGATGTGGTTGATGTTGTTGGCATAGCTGAGGATGACGGCAGTGAGGGCACGGGGCTGACGGCCGTTGGCCTGGTTGACGGTGTTGAAGTAGTCGTTGAGCTCGGGGTGGTCACGCAGCATGTTGCGGTAGAAGATGGTGGTGATGCGCTCGCCGTGGTCGGTGAGGGCGGGGATGGTGCCCCGGATGAGCTTGGTCTGCTGGTAGGACAAAGCCATTGTGAAGGGTTGTTATCCGTGTGTGAGAGAGAGAAAGAGAGGTGTGTCGAGGACGGTTGTTGTGGTGTAAGAGAGGGAGGGCGGGAGGACTTATACTACGACAGCGGCGAGGGCAGCAGAGGTAGTGAGTGTAACACGCTCAAACAATGATGATGGTTTCTGGTTGTAATTGGTATGGATGCGAGACGATGAGATGTCGTTTTATGATGACGGCCAGCCGAGAATTACACCTAAATAAGATGGTGATGGCGAAGGCGAGGGCGAGAATGGTGATAAAGAGAGACTCGACTCGGACAAGATACAGAGCAAGAGTCGAGACGATGAGCGTCCTCCCCAGATGTTTTATCCTCGATGGCCTCCATGGTTCCCACCCCCCCTGGTCGAGCTGGACCTGCAGGCATGGAGGCAGAGATTGAGGGCAAAGAAAAAAAAATTCTTCTCCCTTCTCCACAAGCCGATGATTCCTCGTGGCTATCCCCAAGGCCATGCGGTTAGAGGAGATTCCTGCCAGTTCAGAAGTCGTACGATGGTAGGCAGGGGATCCTTTGCTTTTGCTGGAGTCTTGTAGCCACCCCGTGGAGTTGCCGGAGCTTTTTTCTTTTCTTTTGTTCTTACCTGTCGTCACTGGGAGAGCTAGACTAAGCTGGTCCCGGCGTTTGCTGGAGAAAGAGTGGATATCTGCCCAGCCCTGTTGTGGGGGCGAGTGAGGCCGCGGTCGAGGCAGAGGAGACAGAGACAGACCTGTCATGTTGCCGGCGACGGAGATGGCCAGTCCCGGGGCAGGCGAAGGCTACGACGGCGAGAGAAGGGCAGTGGACAGTGGACAAGACTGGACAAGACAGGGTCTAGGGCTCGTGGTTTGGGCGGTTGCTCTTCGTCATGGATCATGGATCATCGATTCATTTGTGGGTTCACTGGGATGGCAGCCGTGGATCATGGGAGCCAATTCCTCGTGGGAAAGCCGTCCTCGTGGTGGTGGAGGAGGAGGCGGAGGGCGCCCGCAGCATCAAGCATCAAAGCAACAAAGCAACGAGCAACAAGCATCAAGCATCAAGCATCAAGCATCACGCATCACGCATCACGCTCCGCGACGCATGGCTCTCGCGTGTGCGCCAAGCTCATTGTGAGATGTGACGGGTTGCATTGGTTGCATTGGGAGGAGGAGACCCGAGGGTCGCAATGGGCCGTATACAATTATGTGTGCTTTTTTGCCGTGGCCGCGGAAAGCCATGAAGGGAAGTTCGGGCCAGACCGCACAGGGACGCATCTCCGTGGGGCTCAGCCAGAACCGCCGTCGACGAGAAATCCCGACATTGAAGGCGGCGGCGTAGCTGGGCGTAGGTTCAGGCGTAAGGGTCTGGGCGTGAGAGTGAGCACGAAGATGGAATGATGCAGGCGGCGGAGTCCAACGGTCGGTCAACCGGCCGGCCGGCTGGACGTGAACCCAAGGTGAGGTGTGTGTGTGTGTGTGTCGTCGGCAGCCGAAACGGTTATAGTGAGGTACACAGGATACGGGTAGCCCACGAGGTACTTGGGTTCGCGATCCGGATTCAATTCGCATATTCGGGAAACAACTCGCATACGGCTGCCTCTACCAGCCCGCCTCGGGCCGCTTGCAAGGCCAAAGCCAGGTTAGCTGGGCTTGGTATTAAGCCTCGAACTTCTTTTGGGGGAGGAGCCGTTTGGGAAACCTTGAAGCCGTTGGGACCCTCGGAACCCTGGGAGCCCTTTGGAGCCCTTTGGAGCCCTTTGGGGCCCTTGGGGATAGCATCCTCGCTCAGTTCGTTACCGTCTTGACAGGCGGATTCTTCCTCGCTGGAGTCGTCCCAACCCTTGCCGGTGCCCACTCCCTGTCTCCCACATTCCCAATTCCGTCGGTAGCTCGCTCGGTACCTGTAATGAAGCGTCCTCGGCAGAGCCACTTTCGGAGACGGTGTCGGGGACGCTGTCAGGGACAGGAACAGGAACAGGAACCAGGGTTGCGTGCGCTAGTCGCCAGGAACCAGAGAGAGAGAGAGAGAGAGAGAGCAGCAAATCGCCGGGCTGGCGGTGGCCTCCACACAATCCACACTATCCGTGCCCTCCATCCGCCTCGAGCTCGCTGGGCTCTACATAGTAATACTACTACCGTATAAACTCAAGAAATTCGAAGTGGGTTTTGTCTCCACTCTCTTGCATATAACGAACGAAATCTTTCAGAGATATCTATATATGGGAATTTGTGGGGACAAGACTCCACAGCCAGTTTTGAATTTTTTGAGTTGTTACGGTACTATCCGTACGTGCGTACTACCGGTATTACCTATGTGCGCGGTGCTCCACCCCTGAGCCCTTGGGTGAGAGCCAAGCACCTTGCACCTTGCGAATGAAGTCGTTCCCATTGCCAACACTCGGGTAACGGGTACATGACACGGCACTCCGGCTCCGGCGATGCCATGGTACTCCGGTACCGCGTGGAGACTTTGGTACAGATACATGCCAGGCATCTAAGTATTACCGAACCAAGATGGCCCGGTCGGTTGGCAACTTCTTCTCCCATCCCCCCTCCCATCCTCTCCGATGCCCCCCTGGGCTATCTCACACCTCACGCGACGCAACTCACCGGTCGGGGAAAACCCTGGGGCGTGTGGATGCGCGTGTCTGTGAGTGTGAGTGCGAGTGTGTGTGGTGTGTGGCATGTGGCAAGCCGTCCCGGCCGTCTTATTAGCCCCTCGACATCGGAACACTTCATTTCCAGCGCTTTTCGCCCGGTGCCTGCAATTACAGAGGGCAAAGCAAGGCCCGTTACAGCACAGGACGGCAGAAGCAAAGCATTGTAATGCAACGACCAAAAAAAACAAAAGCCCAGGTCAGCCAGCGAAGCAGAAGCTAGAGCAAGCTTCGTCGTGAGCCCGCTGGCCACCGCCACCTAAAGCCCAGTCTCCAATTGCTTCCTAGGTCATCCTAGACGCCAGCTGCTGAAACAGCTGCAGCTCTTCACGATGTAGGCTTAGGCGCTGAGGTGCTGAGGTGAAGCAGCCAATGCCTCGTTGCATCGCCGCTTCCAGAAGAAGGCGAAACTTCTTCGCTGGCCCATCTGCGGATCCCGCCTCCGGCCGGAGAGCGAATGGCAACCGGCCCACTCGACGCCCCCCCCCCGCCCCAACCCCCCGGCTTGCGCCGGTCACGGCATGTGCCTTGTGGCACAGCGAGCCGTGGGCCTGTATTATTTTTCATAGCGCCTCTTTCTCGTCCTCCCTTTATTGGATAGGCCGTGGCTACTGGCTACTCAGCCTGTCTGCATGGATGAGGCTTGCACAAAGGCATGGCCATGGCATGGCAAGTGGATGCCGTTCTTGGTGAGAAATCTCTCACACGGACGTGACTTATTATGAACCTGTAACAAGTAACGCTCAGGTCTGCACCGTCCCACCAGGCTGGGCCCTATCCGTATGCTCTGTTGTACTCCGGATGTAGCCATTCACTCACCCACACAGCGCTGTACGCTCCGTCATCGACGCTGACGTTGGCCCTGCTCCGTATATCACACGCGTAGTTACGTATTCCCGTGCGCCTACGGCACAGTTCCTAGCCTCAACCCAACCCATCAACCCATTTCTCCATTCTTCATACTCGGTACTCCATCCAACACGGCATGCCGGGGCCATGGTAGAAAAGAAAAAGAAGACGGGCGAAAAGGCCAACCCCGATTACCAAAGAAAAAAAAAAAAAAAAGAGGCGGTAAGAGGATATGACGAGTCGGACTCGGCCAAAGTCGGAGTTGGGTCCCCTTTGAAATCGCGTCTCTCCCTCTCGTCCTTCCCTTACCCCATGCCATGCCATGCACCTTGGCTACTTTCTTTTACCTTTGCTTTTTCCTTCCTTTCTATTTTTTTTTACTTTGTTTTTTCCCTGCCCGTCTCGTCCCATTTCCGTCTTGCGCAGGGGGTTTGCGGCGCCGGCGTTATGGGGGGGTAACTCGCACATTCTGGCGCGCCTGTGGCCTCAAGAGGTAAGACGCAGCGGTGGTTTTGCTTTTTGGTCGGATCAGCACCTAGGGAAAAGAGGTGATTTTTGTAACCCTCCCAGTTCATGCCCTCCCAAGGGGCGTTGGCTTCCCGTCTCGTCTCCCACGTTCAACCCGCACATCCATCCCGCCATGGGGCCTCAGAGCCAAGGAGTCAAGGGGGCATCCTTCAACAGCCCACGCCGCCCGCGGCCGCAATGCATGTGACGCATGCATCTGCGGCTGATACACGATCCCAACGCCTCTTACAGGTTGCTGAAGAATGCCCATCAATGCCATCAAGCGATGCTGTCACTGTCCGATCCCTTGCCACGGCATCCTCGCCCAATCCGACCCCGGGTTGTCAGGCTCTCTTCCTTGTGATCTTCCTTGGGTTCTTCCTTGTGCTCTTCCTTGTGCCCCTCGATTGCAGAATGTGAAGTGAAAGCCCGTCTCTGGCCCTTGCTCGATAGCCGGGCATCAAGCGAACGTGGGATCATCATCAGCAATCGCCGTCTGCCAGACCGGGACGCGGGATGGAATGAGCAAATGAGTGTCCGTCAATGGGACATATCGGAGGCGACTGCTTTCTGCATGCAGAGAAGCAATGTTGAAGACGACAACCCAACTGGCCTATTACCGTGGCCTGTCCCGTGTACCGACCTGCCGTCTCGGATCCCAGCAGGCACCGTAAATTGTGTCCGTGCCTGGCCCAACAATCGCTTCTCGCAGGATGACTGGACAGATAGGGTGGGATGGTGATGCAACTCGCATATGTCCAGACGCGCCATGACACCCAACTGCAGCAGCTCTACACCCGACCCGAACCCAGAACGCTGCTCGGCCTGGCCCTTCCCCATTCCAACTTTGTCCGAATACGTGAGAAATCACCAACGCCGACATGTGCGACCGTTGGATGACGGCTGCGAGGCTGGTTGCAGCTACTGCTCAATCCTACCACCCTTTTTTTTTTTTTATCCAACGCCCACACGAAATTGACTGGCATGGGTACTGTAGATTGCCTTGCCTTGCCTTGCCTGGCCTGGCCTTTGGCTTTGGCTGGTCGCCTCCTGCATGACTTCGCCGGACTCGTCTCGCTTCGACCCGCGAAACAGAAAGACCCAGCTTGTCGACGAAGAAACGTGATACATCGGACCTGAGAGCTGACATTTGACAGGCAAAAAGGTCTCCCGCCAAACATCCAATTCCGCCCAGCCCCCGGCCCCCAAGCTTCAAGCCTCTATCTGCCTCGTTGCGAACAACCCTAAAAAAGAGTGCCCAGGCCACCCCCCCCCCCCCCCCCCCCCTTCGAGCTTTCAAGCGAGGCTAGGCCCAGGGCCCCAAACCGGGTTTACCCCACGGAGTAACGTCGCTCACTGACTGGTGAGATCGTCCGCCCTAGCCATGGGCATCTCGCTAGCTCCCCGGAACGGAACACACAGACGTTGGGCCGAAACGGTGGGTGCTAAGATTCCGAAGCGGCAGAGTTGCTATCAAGCAACACTAGTTCATCATTATGGGTATCATCGATAATGAAATAAAATAAAACGGTCCGACGGGTCCCCCTGGCAAACCTTAGCAAGGGCACAAAGTTGAGTTCTGTTAGCTGCCTTGAATTCCATGACACCCTGGCTCTTGGCAGCTTCCTCCGGGGTTCCCGTCGGAACTTTCTATCCTCCTTCTACTGTGTACTTTGCCATGACCTCCAGGGATGCCGCAGTCTATTCATCCTGGCAAATCATCATCCCTTTGCCTGTCTCTCTCTATGTATGTGTGCGTGTATGTGCGTGTGTGTCTCTCTCTATACAGTACTCAAGCATGTATACGTGTTGTACGCCATTCCTTCCCCCATCGCCGAAGCCCACAAGCACGCACACACTTAAGGTCTGAGTGAAAATCCCAAATATGTCCGAATGGAGCGTCCCTCCTGGACCCCCCCAGGAAGATCCAAGCACCGCGGTCCGGCGTTTTCGCCCACAGCGCCGTCGCAGCCCGGACGCTTTTTCCAGTACGGGGTGCGTAGATGCACTCAGACAGAGTAGGATAGGAACGTTTTAGCACGCACCCCGGGTGTGGCGGCGGCGGCCGGGACCCCGGCTGGCACGAGCGCTCCCAGCCGCCACACGGTACCCACGAGAGCCTCAAAGCTGGAACGACCGCAACGCCCGAGCTTCAGCAGTGGCTACGGCTGTTACAGAAGAAGATGACGGTGATCCCAAGGAATCCTTCCATGGATGCCACCTCGTGGAGCCTCGAGTTGCAACTTGGACAAGGATTGCGCCTGGAAGAATGTCGTTCCTTCAACCCCAGCGGCTTCCATCCCTCCATCAATCCCTCCATGCACCCATCCATCCATGAATCCATTCATCGCCAGCCCAGCCCAGCCCAACCCAGCAGCTCATCCTCTTTCATCCTTCTTCGTACCCGCCTTGTGGTCCCCGGTCCAGACCTCGCCGCTTTGTGATGTGTCGGAATCATCACAACATCCCACCGCATCTCATCAATCTCATCGACTGTCAGTGTCAAAATGCCACAGCTCATGTTGCTCATCCCCCCAATCCATGGCACCGTTGCATGCAGCACGGCAACCCTCAGGATAATCATTAATGCCAAAAAAGGGGATAATGCCACCGTCATCCCCGGTCAACTAACTCGGCACCGTACATACATGAGAAAGCAAAAAATAAATAAAAAATGACAGCTCTGCCGGCGGCGCGCCCCGACGAAAAGGGTGTGAAGAATGCTGAAGACAATAAAAGCAAAGAAAGGAAAACCACATGTCGTAATTCACTATCCCGCGCCAGCGCCATCTACCACGCACTGCAACGTACAAACCTCCACGATGGTTTCATGGCGATGATCTCGATCTCCATTCTCGCCTCCTCCTTTGGCCAAGCGAACCAGGGATTGATTGCTCGGAAATCGTTGCTGACCAGCCTTCTGCCTCCACCGGTCGCCCGTATTATTATTGCGGGTTATGACCCATCATGGGTCGTTTTTGACCACCAGTCGATGTCGTCTGCATATGATCCGTAACGCCGATGCCCTTTAGGGTGGCATTACTGCTTTTTTTTTACTTTTTCTTCCACTTTGCTTGGACATGCCAGACGACACGTCTAATCCATTGCTTTTTCCACTGGCCTCTATAGTATTGTTTCCCCTCATATGCTATTACCTTCGCTTGTGCTAGTCTGCCTCATCTTGACGCCGTTCCCGCAGGCCGGTCAAGCCATGAGTCGACAAGCCCGCCGCCACGCCGGCATGCGTTGTTTCTGTGTGTGTGTCATGATGGAGACCTCGGGTCGGTTGGACGAGCGGGAAGTCTTTCTAAAGTGGGATGCTGAAAACGAAGAAGAAGAAAAAAAGAAAGGAAAAAAATAGTGAAATATGGAGAAAGATGAAGAATCGATACAGACAAAAGCCACCTACCCTCAAAGTAAGAAAAGTTGACAAGTCGCTTGCTTGATTCGGAAAGTGGACTCTGCTCCCAGTTCTCGTTGCAGGTTTTCAAAGAAGCAAAAACCCGCGTTGGGCGACGCCATCCCCCACTCAAGTACCCTGAGTCACTCACTCATACCCCCCATTGAGGCCAAGTGCCGGGAGTTGTCGCTGAAGACGATAGTGGAATATGCACGATGCGGAATAGGAAGCCATGACACGGCTAGGATGTCGCCTTTCCCTGCCTGCCCATGTGGTTGTAGCCAATCTCCTCGTGGCTTATCTGCGACTATTGCTTTCTTTTCGGCTCAACAACGGCGTCTAAACTGCACTCGGCTCAGTCACACCATTCCCCAGCTCCGGTTTTTTTTTTTGACAACTCTTATTTCATTTTTGTGAGTCTCCAACACCCTCATAATCGTCATCATCAGTGCTTACTTTTTTTTTTACATCCGTGGGGCAGTCCCTCTTTTCTTTTTTTTTTCTTTTTTTCCTCTGCTTTTGACTCTCAGATCATATCTCACTCACGCACACATACACACACACACACCCTCATTCTTCTCGCGGCATCACGCATCACGCATCACGCATCACGCATCACGCATCTTGGCTAAGCTAGCACTGGCGTTGTTGCCTCCTTCTCGTGATTCTCTTCTCCTCGTGGCTTTGCAAACGTGTCTCCCACGTTTTTGCCATCCTCCCTCCCTCCCTCCCTTCTCGCCCCTGCGTTCTCCGCGCACCTGCGTGCTCCCGTCCTCGTGCCCTCCACGTGTCGTTCACACGTACGCACCCCAGGTCTTGACTTGATTGCTCCCCCCGATAGCCTACAGTAGATTTCTGCGTGTTTATGGAGCCGGCTTGTTTAACTCTGCCCTGTGTTTTTGTGTGTTTTGTGGCTGTGAATGCAGCCCTCTTACACGTGGTCCGGAGGTGACGGGCCAGACCAAGACTCCGTCTCATGCGCATAAATGCTAAAACTCACACATGGCCAACGCCGCCTATCTACACGTGTAGCTCTTATGTCGCCGTACTCTGCCATGCCGTGTATCCATCCGCCTCAGGATGAGACAATGCTGTCGTCCACAGGCAGCAGGCGTGCCTAAACATACAAGCCCCAGCTCAACCCGGAGCTCATATCCATAAGCAGTAGTATCAGCCATAATACGTGCCTGGTCAACTCCGTAACCACAGGTAGGTACAACGGTAGTGACCAGGTATCTCTCTCTCTCTCTCTCTCTCTCTCTCTCTCTCTCTCTTTCTCTCTCTCTCTATCTTTCTATCTATCTCATACCTTGCCTTGCAACCCTAACAGTAGTCACACCCACCCCCCCCTTCATCCGCCCTCCTCCGCTGCCCCATTTCGGCATCAGGGGCGTCTCTGCCACCCACCGCACACGATATCCACAAAACCGTTACCAACCACCACG
Source organism: Aquanectria penicillioides (assembly GCA_003415625.1). Lineage (NCBI taxonomy): Eukaryota > Fungi > Ascomycota > Sordariomycetes > Hypocreales > Nectriaceae > Aquanectria > Aquanectria penicillioides. The sequence continues at coordinate 5,303,374 of PYIU01000003.1, forward strand.
CGGCACTAAGGTAGACGCGAGACATTCGCAGGCACATTGCCGTACCTTACATAGTACATACCGAGTGTTCCGCCCCACGGAGACTCCCGTGACCTGCCCAGTCCGCGGTGGTATGAGGCCGCCAGCCACGCCGGTCCACGCCTCCACTGTCGAGTGCCCGCTCTATACGACGCCCAGCCCTAAGTTAGTTGTATTACCACCAACGTCACCAAAGTCCAAAATGTCTCGCAAACCTTGTCATGGCTTGAATGGGTTCATTTCTCATTAGCAACGATCCATCTGGTATTATGTACACGCCAAGGATACTCGAGGTTCGCCAATTTCAACTCGTAATATCACGGATTTCTGCGTTCCGCATTCTTCCTTTCCTGTGCAACTGCGCGGAAGCGCCCTCAAAGCATCCCTTTGCTGTTTCCCTGGTCCCATTTTCCGACTCCATCCGAGCAGCCAGTCTCTCTCTCATCTGCTGCCCTCTCCCTACCGGCCGACCCGGATAACTCCAGCCGCAATCAGCTTCTGGATCTTGGATCGGACCTGGGGGTTTCTCATGTGCTCCTGGAGTGCAGCAGGCTCGGACTGAGCCTGCTGCAAAATCGACTGCATGACGGGATCCTGCATGATACCCATGATCTAAGTGAACACAGACGTTAGCAACCGCATTGCGTGGTGAGTACAAGGGAGGGGAGCATTCGAAACTTACATCAGGATCGTTCATCAGGCGCTCACGAGTCTGCTCCTCAGTCTCGTTGTCGCGAGCAGAGTACATGGCAGAGAAAGCCTTCTGCTGCTGCTGCTCAATCTCGCGGGCGTTGGCTCCGCTGTGGTGCTCCTGGTCAACCTGCTGGGCATCGGCGCAGGCATCAACCGACTCAGAGTACTTGCGCATGCCAAAGTACGCCTGAGCCTTGCGGATGTAGGCTCGGATGAATGTAGGGTCCTTCTTAATGGCCAAGTTGCAGTCATCGAGGGCGCTGGGGAACTCAAATAGCTTGATGAAAGCGGCAGCCCTGTTGCTGTAACCACGAGGATCCTCAGGAGCACGCTGAATCATCTCACTGTAAGCCGCAACGGCACCGGGGAAGTCGTTCTCTTTGAACTTCTTGTTGCCCTCCTCACGGGCCTCTTCAGCCTTGGCAGGGTCAATGTAAGACTGGCGAGCAGCCTCAGTCTTGGCTCGCTCAGCAGCTCGGAGTTTGTTGAGAACGTCAGGGGTTCGGTGCTCAGTCAGAGACTTGTTGTAGTTCTCCACGGCGAGAGCGAGCTCGCCCTTTCGCTCGTAGGCAGTGCCGATACGGGCGTAGCTCTTTGCCATGAGCTTGAAGTCAGCATAGATATCGCGACCTTCCTCAACGGCCTTGGTGCAGGACTCGATACACTTGTCGTAGTCCCCCTTCTCAAAGTAGGCAGCACCCAGGTTGTTCAGGTAGGTAATGTCCTTGAAGAGTTCCCACGCCTTTGTGTAGTGTGCGATAGCCTCGTCGAAGTTGCGCTTCTTGTAGTTCTCAGTTCCCAAAGCCTTCTCCTTGTCAGCCTCTGCCTTGGCCTTCTTCTTCTCAAGAGCCTCGTCGTCCAACTCTTCAGGCTCAGGCACTGGCTCGGGGGCCTTCTTGGCCGGCTCGGGCTTCTTAGGCTCGGGAGCAGCGTCAGGCATAGGGGTGTCCTGGTTGGGGGGGCTGTCACGGAGCTCCATGTCCACACCCATCAAGACGCCCAATACTGTAATCATTCGGGGGTCGGAGAACAGCTCGGGGCCGTTCTGGGGTTCTCTTTGATGGATTGCAGCTTAGCCATGAATTCGGGGTCGGCGAGGAAGGCGCTGGTCTTGGGGTTTGACGCCAGCTTCTGGATCATGTTGGGGTCTTTGAACATTGAACCAAGGCTGCCCATGGGGTCAGCACCGCCAGCACCGCCTACATTCCGGTTAGCAATAGAAACTCGCAGATGTTTGTCTCAAATTCACTACTCACCAACTTCGGCATCCATGGCCTTCTTAACTGAAGCAAGGCCGTTCTTGAGCTGGGCGTTGTTGGCATCATGCTTCAATCCTTCCTCGTAAGCGTCATTGGCTCCGAGAAGGTCGCCCATTCCGTGCAGGGCGGCACCTTTGCGTCCCCATCCCTTTGCCCAGTCAGGCTTGATGGTGGTAGTCTGTTCGGCATCCTTCAGAGCGTTTTCCCAGTCCTTCTTGGAGGCATAAGCAGCGGATCGGTTGCTGAAGAGGATGTGGTTCTCGGGCTGAATGGCGATAGCCTGGGTAAACTTATCACTGCACACAAGTTAGCTCTTCTGACTCTTTGCGGTTCATACTGTTCGTGTCCTGCTCAACATACACAGCCTCGTCGAAGTTCTTCTCGGCAATGGCCTTGTTGCCAAGGGCCTTGAGCTCGTCCGCGGAAGCCATGGCGCACGTCTCTGGTCAAGTTCGCAAGCGGGAAGATAGCAGCGGAAATAGTATCGTCAAACAAACAGGAGCGTGTGGATTTTCCAGAGTCCAGAGTCTCTGTAAAGTATGAGGAGATCGGTCGGTTGGTCGCCCTAGGCAATCCGTGGTGGGGAAGATGAGGGCCCAGAGCTGCTTTCTAGCTCATTCGATGGTTGACCCCGCAGCAAGCTGTCGATTGGCCCTGCCTGGTCTGTGCACCACTCCAGCTTTGCGAGGCTGCGAAGCTTCCAGGCTGATCGACGCAATTCCTTGACTCGGACTGTCCAGGGTAGTAGACACGGCTGGTGATGGCACACATTCGCTGCACATAAACTTTGTGTGAGTTGACATTATGTCACGCGTAGACCACTATGCCATACTAGCAAAAGTGTTGAAAGTATAGAACCCAAAGTACCACTTGTTTCGGCAAGGGGGTACCTCCAGTTTTTGCTGAGGTGCTATGGTTCAATAAAAAGTGTAAGGTACCCTACAACAGGTACTGTATACAAGTGGCCTATATCTCTCGCGACACACATTCTCATAAGACAAGGTTTACTTTTTTTTCCTTCTCTTTTTCTTGTTTTTCTGGTTCTTTTCCTCTTGATACATTATCAAAACTCCAATAGAATTGAAGAACTATGTAGTTCTGTCAACGGCTTATCATTACAGAACGTATGCAGGGATCTAGATAAGAATCTACCAAATATGATTCTCCAAGGCTCAGGAACAGTGCCTAGAATACTCATTTCCGCCCATCCTCTATCAAAGAGGCAGACGAGTTAATGTTTTAACTAAAGGCTGGACATTTTCACAAATGAAACATGATAGCAAGCCGAAATTGGAATGAGACAAAATGTTAGACACGTTTGGGGGGATATCATCAAGTCATACACGCTCTCTCTATCTAAATGCTTTCAAATGAGAACTCTATGGGGCAAAGGTCTGTTCCTTAACAGCAACAGTCGACTCAGCAACAATATCAGTGGCGGACTTGCCGATCATAAACTTGTATTCGCCTCCCTTGACGACCCACTTTTGAGCGGACTCATCCCAGAAGGCAAAGTCGCGAGCGCGAACTGGCAGCTCTACAGTGGCAGCCTCACCTGAGTTAACAGCGACCTTGGAAAAGGCAGCAAGCTGCTTAATAGGGTTCTCCTCGGCGGTTTGGGCACTGCCAACGTACAGCTGGACAGCAACGGCGCCCTTCACGCTGCCAGTGTTGGCAACCTTGATGCTCACGATGAAGTCGTCGCCAGACTCATTGACAGCAAGTTCGGAATAGTCGAAAGTGGTATACGACAGACCAAATCCGAAGGGGAAGTTAACCTTATCGGCAGGAAGGCGATCAAAGTGTCGGTAGCCAATAAAGACACCCTCAGCATAAGTGACCTTCAGCTTGCCATCAACGTACTCGCCAGGGAAGTTGCCATAGGCAGGACAATCCTCAAGCTTCTTAGGGAATGTACAAGGAAGGTGACCCTCTGGAGTCTGAGCGCCGGTGAGGACATCAGCAATGGCGTTACCACACTCCTGACCAGGGAACCAAGCCTGGATGAAACTCTGGATCTCACTCAGCCAAGGCATGGCAACAGCCACACCAGTCGAGTTTACAACAACCGTGTTCGGGTTGACAGCAGCAACAGCAGAGATAAGACGGTCCTGGCTACCGTCCTTGGGCAAGTTGAAGCTCTGCTGGTCCTGGCCCTCTGTCTCCCAGAAAGTCTCATGGCCAGTGAAGATAACAGCAATATCGGCGGCCTTAGCCACTTCAATGGCTTCAGCAAGCAGATCCTTGTCATGCTCAGCCTCGGACATGTACCCAGTTCGGAGACCAACTCGTCCCTCAAGGATACCCAGATCATCCCCTTCCTTAGGAGCAGGAGGACTGGTGAAGATAAAAATCTTATACTGCTTTCCAGCTTCTAACGCAACCTTGATTTCAGGGGCAGGAGCACCACCGAAGAGGAAACCCATGGCATCACCGCAGTTCTCAGTCTGCTCGTAGACGACCTTGTCATCGATAACTAGCTTGCTGGGTCCGAGACCAGAGCAGGTAAAGTAATAAGAGGCGGTCTCCTGGGCAGTGAAAGTGCCCTCGAGGGTTACATTCTTGTGGCTGAAGTCGAAGCTGGCAAGAACGTTGACATCGGAGTCAGGGTGGCCGTCTTGGACCTTGATTGGCTCAGGACTGCCTGGTTCGTAGAGTTTGTAGGTGAATCCAGGCTTGCCATCGAGCCCAACAACGCCGTCAGTAATGGGAGGAAGACTGCGGAAGGTATGGGCACCTATTTATTTACATTAGTTGAATTCTCTACAGCTAATTACCAAGTCTGGAGAAAATGCTTACCTTTGGCATAAGAAAACTCAACACTGTCACCTAGGGCAGCGTTCATGGCGTCCCAGGGGGTGACTCTATAGTGACTGTTGACAGACGCACTGCCGCCACCATGGGCAAGTCCAATTTTGGAGTGTCCAAGAAGGGCAATCTTCTTGCCCTTAACCTTATCCTTAGACAAAGGAAGAACTTGGTTCTCGTTCTTCAGGAGGACAATGCCCTTGGAGCCAGCCTCTCGAATGAGCGCCTGGTGCTCAGGCTTGTTGATAGCCTGCTCAGCAGGAATAGTAGCATCCTCGAAGCACTTTAGGCGCTCGAGGAACTCGAGAACCTTGGTTGCTCGCTCATCAATGGTCTTCTCAGAGACCCTGCCCCCTTTGATGGCAGCAATGACACCCTCGGTCTTTCTCCAACGGGTAGGGCCAGGCATTTCAAGATCGAGGCCAGCCTCCAGGGACTCGGCCGTAGAGTTAACACCACCCCAGTCGCTCATTGCAAGACCGTTCCATCCCCACTCTTCGCGGAGAACCTGCTTCAGAGAGAAGGGATGGGAATCAGCGTGAATGCCATTGACCATATTATAGGCGGTCATAAGAGCCCAAGGCTTAGCCTCCTTAACGGCGATCTCGAAAGGTCGGAGATAAAGTTCTCGGAGAGCGCGCTCGCTAACAGTCTCATCGACAGTCAGACGATCAGTCTCCTGCTCGTTCACAGCGAAATGCTTGATGGTAGCGGCGACACCCTTGTCCTGCAATCCCTCAACAACTCGAGCAGCCATCTTGCCGGTTAGGAAGGGATCCTCAGAGAACGACTCAAAGTTACGACCACCGAGGGGATGGCGGTGCAAGCACATAGTGGGGGCAAGAAGACAGCGAGCACCCTTGGATTGGGTCTCCTCAGCCAGGGCAGAACCAATCTTCTTAGCTAGGCCCACGTCGAACGTAGAGGCCATGAGACAAGCGGCGGGAAAGCAAGCAGCGGTAGTACCGCCGGAGAAAGCGGCTCCTCGAGCGCCATTGGGTCCATCAGAAACCTTGACGGAAGGAACGCCCTTAGAGGGAATGGGGATAGTCTCCCAAAGGTCCTTGCCAGCAAGGAGGGTGATCTTGACCAGGAGTTAGTACAAGATGATCCTGATAACAAACTACGAAGAAAGAATTGTAGGATGTGAGACTTGCCTTCTCCTCAAGGGTGAGGCTAGCGACAATGGCTTTAATATCAACAGACGACATTTTGATGGCTACACAGGAATAGTGAGAAAGCCAGATAAGTGAGGTGGAGAGAATCCATCCTGACGAAACGGAGAGGGAGAGACACTTTTAAACCCCGGATTCAACATTGTCCAACGGCCTCCTAGGCGACGGCTCGTCCGACAGGCACATATCACCCGTGATTCAACCGGCCTTGACAGCATCAGATGCAATCATGCCCACTTTTTGCGGAGGACCAGGTGGCAGTGAGGAGGTACCTCTGGGGAAGCCATCGACTTAGACCGGGGCTGCTGGGGGATGTAGTGCTGTAGATGGGTTGCCAACCCGGCGTTGTGCCGGCCTTGACCCGAGGATAATGCGACCTTCCCGGCGCTATTGGCGCTACAGCTGACAATCTTCCGATGTTGATGCGATATTCTGACAGCCGTTCTCCATATTGAAAACAACGGTGTCGCTGTGGTGGGGATCCATCTCCAAGCTCCAACCAACAGCTCGGGGCGGAAGAAATGATTCCGGGGGGGGGGGGGGGTTGACAGATGCAGGTCCCGATTAGCGAATTGTTCCTGAAGTCTGGGTAGAAAGCAAGGACTTCTGGATGTATTCGGTGGTCATGATGTTGAATTAAACCCCTGGCGAGTCTAATATCCTTGAAGGAGTGAGAGGACAGTTAAATTTATGAGTCATGTTGAGGCAAACCCCTAACACGGAGACTTTGAGACACCCTTGCCCTGTCCAAGAGGAAGGGCGGCATCAACGCCCCTCCTGGGGCGATCACCAGACAGCCACTGGGGCACTGATTAGTGAGTAATGACTGGTGTAGCGCCATGCAGGCACTGCACCCTGATGCTGCTCCTTGGCTGGTGTTGAGACGGGAAGTGCATTTTATCGTAGTGAGCCAAAGCCGTTGAATTTCAACTGTGGCTTGTTCGTAAGTCACCTCGTACTGCACCCCACGCCTCCTCTTGAAATAAGCTTTTGGACAAACAGAAGCCACTTAGCGGGTATACGGACAGGGCAAGCACTGGTCCCGACATCTTCCGAAGATTATGCGCAGGTCCTGCATCGCTCCTGTAGTTTCAAACGGGCTCAAACAGGAGCGAGCGCCTAGCTGTGACGCAACAACCACTCAAACATAGCCGACGCTTTCGTTTTTTTTTGGTGTCCACCATTCCGGAGCACCACCACACGCTCCGTGAACCCCTGCATTTCGTCTGCAATCGTGTCCTCATTCCGTCATGACAACTCTCCCAACACCGCCCATATAGCGACTCATCCAGATACATCATGAGCGCCCGCGATGAGGTGCCACGAGGTATGTTTCCCAATGTATGCGCGCCGGCGGCTGTGGCGACGGCTAACCCGGGGTGGGCTGTCACAGGAGAGTCGTGGTCGTCCATTCCCACACATCTAATCCTCGCCGAGCTCAAGCGACGACAAGAAGATGGCGAGAAGCCCGAGTGCGGAACCAGAACCAAGGGGAATTACGACACGGCCGCCCATGTGTTTGCTTTGATTTTGATCCTGGCCGTAAGCACGCTGGGTATGCTCCTTTCTTTCCGCGACAACCCGGCCCCTTGGCCGATGATGGGATGATGCTAATAATGAGAATGTTCAAGCGTGTGGATTTCCTTTGCTATCGCGTCGCACGAGTAGAGGTCGTCGACAGAAGTCTATCATCTTTTACTGCCAGCACATTGGCACTGGCGTGCTCCTCGCTACGGCTTTCGTCCATCTCCTCCCAACCGCCTTCGAATCTTTGACCGATCCATGCCTACCTTACTTCTTCAGCAAGGGCTACACCCCCCTTCCCGGGTTCGTGGCCATGACTTCTGCTATTATCGTGGTTGCCGTTGAATCGTACCTCACGGCTAGGGGGGCTGGGCATTCCCATTCGCATAACCACGACTTTTGGGACGAACACGACGAATCCGATAGCGATGTGACTTTGCAAGAGACCACCGGCCTTGCCGGAAGGAGAACGGGATCAAGGCCGCCAGATATCCATTTGGATGACCTCGAAGCGACGGAAGGCTTGGTTGCTGGCGTATCACCACTTCCTGAAGCTTCTCCCGGTGCGGCCGAGACAACTAAATTGCGGGATGATTTCAATGATGAAGACTCAGATCTGGACTTGGACATGGCCGAGCTCGACCCGGATTCATCCCACAGCCTCCACCGTCGCAATGGACCGTATGCGTCTCTCAAGCCCGACGACATTCCTCAGACTCCCATGACACCTTTGTCACCTGGTGCCCCTAAAACCTCTGAGGAGAACCAGCGGCTACTGCTGCAGTGCGTCATGCTGGAGGCTGGGATTCTTTTCCACAGTGTTTTCATTGGAATGGCCATTTCCGTCGCCACTGGGCCCGCTTTCGTTGTCTTTTTGGTCGCCATTAGTTTCCATCAGGCCTTCGAAGGCCTCGCTCTCGGTAGTCGAATCGCTGCCATCCAGTTCCCTCGCAAATCGATCCGGCCCTGGCTTATGGTTTTGGCATATGGACTGACGACACCGACTGGACAGGCCCTTGGTTTAATCATGCACAGCATGTATGACCCGCAGAGCATGGGCGGTCTCCTGGTTGTTGGCTTCATGAATGCTGTTTCTTCAGGGCTCCTCCTTTATGCTGGCCTTGTCCAGCTCCTAGCAGAAGACTTTTTGACGGAAAAGAGCTACAAGGTGCTCAAGGGGAAAAAGAGGCTACAAGCGTTTTGCAGCGTGGTCGCTGGAGCAATCCTGATGGCCGTGGTTGGTGCTTTTGCTTGAGAGCCTGGCGATTCCACAGATACCTGTAACACATACAAGGCTGGCGTTTGGATTGGGTTTCTAAAATGTTGATAAATTCTCATGGTGGTTAGCGGGCAACCCATTGGAAGTAGATTGTGCTCAATGCAATGTGCCGAAATGCATAGCATGATGGATGACATCATCTGATCAACTTGATGAGTGAATTCTTGAAGATTTTGAAATTGCGATCGCCAAACTGGGCCATCTCCGTCGGTATAATGCAGAGCCATGTCGACAAGAATAGTGACATCCGCAACTGAAAGTGTAGCAATGCCGTCATACGGCACGGCTCCTAGGCCCCCCACTGGTTCTACTCCGAAGGCTCTCGGAAGGCGGACCAATTTAGCGCCCGCGTTCTCGGGCTTCTCGGGGCCCTTTTCCATGCAACGTCCGTGGATGTGCGGTCTCCGCATGCTCCATCGTGCCAATCACCAAGTTGCTTTTAATCAGCCAGCGACACCTTGTCCCACACCAGCTCCCAAGCTCGGAAAAGTCAAGCTTGAAGCTGGACCCCGGACGAGTCGAGTTGCATGACCGAGCTCTGTCGCGAATCGAACCACCTGTTTCTCTTGAGTGTCGCGATGCCCCTCTTTGCCTGATATATCTTTTGTCCGCCTCGCTCGACCTCTGCTTACCTCTCTCTTTTTCCCCTTCCTTTTTTTTTCTTTCTCTTTTTTTTTTTTTTTTGCTGCTGCCATGTCCCGCATTCGCATTGTCATCTTCTTTGCCTTGCAAGCCATTATCGCCGCTTTGTTCTTGAACCGTTCGCCTTACCTCATGACGTCGACCGCCCCAACCAAGCAATGGGCCGATGGGCCCATGAAGCTTGTTGTTACGCCCCAATATGAGACTAAGAAGGTGAGCTTCATGACGCCATTTTGCAGCGGAAATTTACGCAATTTCAGACCTCAGAATGATAGTTACTGACCCGACGCCTCGTTCATCATTTAGACTGATCTCTTCACCACGGGCGCGACTCACATGTGTCTTTTGCACAACGCCATCATTCGTGGCTTCAACACCATCTATCTCCAAGCCCCGCACATCAAGGATGCCGACAAGGCTGCATTCATCGGATACTCTCAGACATGGTTCCGCTTCGTAAAATCGCACCACGATGACGAGGAGGAGAACCTGTTCCCCAAGGTCCAGGACCTCCTTGGCGACGAGGCTGTCTGGACGCAGACTCATGAGGAGCATGGTAAGCAGCTGTCACGTCATGGTTTCATGCATGCAACCCCGAACAATACCTGATACTTCCCAGAATCATTCCTCGCCGGTCTTGCCGAATTCAACACCTACCTCGACACTCTCGACTCGCCTACCTCTCTTGACTCGGCCAAGCTCATCAGCCTCATGGACTCGTTCAAGGACAACTTTGAGAACCACTTCCACAGCGAGATCCACACCATTGCTGCCATGGCCGAGCACTCCAAGGCGCCCACCGTCGATACCCCCGAGGCCGCTCTCGCTGGCGAGACTTTCAAGACCTGGGGCAAGAAGACCGTCACAAAGGCTGGTATGCTCGATGTTGTGCCCTTCTTCTTACTCAACCTGGACCGCACCGCCGAGGATGGCATGTGGGCCAACTGGCCACCCATGCCTGCGCCCGTGAAATGGGGCCTGACCAACATTGCTGGATCGTGGTACGGTTCGTGGTGGAAGTTTGCCAGCTGCGATGCTCAGGGCCAACCTCAAGAGTTGTATGCGCTGCGTGATGCTTAAGGCCGATGTCCACCCGCCATCTCGTCTTGACAATGTTTCGGTGAATTTCTTTTGCGAAATCGGCATGTCTTTATTTTAGGCGTTTGATGCGAGTTAAGTCTTCAGAAGATGATACTGTATATACCAGGATACGTCCCAGCACATGGATTTGGGACTCGACGATAGAATTACCCCTATGTTCAAGTTGCCAATCAAGGCTCCACTCTTTAAATGATATTGCTATAATTAATTGGTTTGATTCACTTGTTCCGAGTTTGCAGTCTTAAAGGAACGCTTTCAGCTATCCAAAGAACAAGCTCGATGTGGCGCGCCGTCGGAAGACTATCGCTACGTAGCCTGGCTGGGGTTCAAAGAACGGCATTGTTTGAATGCAGAATACGCTTCAGCGACAGGTGAATGAACTGAAGGGCGTCCTGAGAACAGAGACTGATGAACATTCACGGTAACAACCTATTCATACACGCAGATAAATGCATGATCAAATGTCTCTTCTCAAGTCAAGATGCCTGTTTTTTTTTTTTTCATCCGATCCAGGTCTCCAACCCATCATCAAAGCCTACACGAATTAACCTAGGCATTGATCAACTCAACAAATACGGTCTCACCATGGGCTGCTTCGCTTCCAAACCTGGACCACGCGCTAAGTGGGCTTGCTTTATTGACACTGATGATGAATTACCACCCTTTCGTAGCTACCGCCGTAGTCGCACGACAACTACTCATCCAGTGCAGCGCCGGGAAAGAAGCGAGCCAGTGAAGAGGACACCAGCACGCCCACCATTAGAGAATTCACTGCCGCCTCGTCAAAGGGGTAGTATTCCCGTGAATATAAATCCAACCCCTGAGTCACAGCCACTAGATAATTCACTCCAAAAGCCTAGGAGCTATCCCCCAAGTGCGACAAGTCGCACTAGGAAAGTAATGCGATATTTCATGCTATTAGAGTAAGTCAACACTATTTATGAACGCGATATCAGCTCGGAGAAGAATCGCTGACAATCTCTCAGCCCAATCGACGAGGACTTCCCAACAACGGTCTACGCTAATCGAAATTTTACTCTCATCAAAGGAAGACGGAGAAGGGATCGGAGACGAGCCCGGTCCGGCCAACAGGTTAAAGATGATCGTCCCCGAAAGCTTATTGCCTCCACAAGAACTGCTGCTTGTGAAGCCTACCGCCCGACTCAGGCAACAAAGCCTAGGTCCGGCCACATTGTTCATGCCGTGGATCCTTGGGGTGTTCAACGACAAGGGATCTCGTTGCGTTGAGATTCGCATCAAACAACTCTGATTAAGTGGCCGGTCTCCCTGGTTATCTTCTGGCAAGATAATTTCTGTGAGATCTCGCTATTTACAGATCAAGAGATGGTTCGAACCATGGCTGGACGTCTTTTTGTTGCGAGAGGGACATTGCAGTAAAGGCGTTGGAAAATTACATGGAGGGCATAAAATCTTTTGTAAAACTGTGATATGTAAATAAATCCGTGACAACAGTCGTTGGGTGTCTGTGAATAAGTCGCATGTATGCGTTTGCTGTCGTACCCAAGCTGTGAAGAGCTGTTAACCCCCTGGACGCCTGATGGACACAAATACTTAAAGTCCCATCGTATGCTATCGTTTGGTTCTCTGCAAGACCGCTGTTGCACCAATACCACTATCACCTTGAAAGAAATGGGATGCTTGTGTAGCAAGCCTATCTGCTGGATTGAAGCTACCGAGGATGGACACTTGCAATGGGTACGGAAACCGCACAAAAAGAGTGAACGACGCTCTAAAAAGGCGAAATCAAAAGCTAGGAGGAGAAACAGACAGAGGAGAAGGAGAATTTAAGAAAAGAAGGGTTCGCAGTCATTGTCAAGTCGAACTGAGGATTCAACAGTGAAATAGGACTATGAGGGAGGATGCCACAAGGAAAGACATAGTGCTTGTGCTTGATGGCTATGGGACTGTGACATTGGTGACCACTTGGTGGTCATGTAGTCTAGGTTTCAGTAAGGAAAGCATAAACAAGGACAATCATTAGGATTGGTTTTATTTCATTTTTATTTTTATCATTGATACCCCACGCAGCTGCGCAACAGACAAATTGATTCAGTTGCAGATGGGGTGTGGCTTATTAGCGGCGACGCATCCACTCATACCCCGCGTCACGTACAGGTCCAATACAACCCAACCCACCTATCACTTCACTCTCGGCGCAAAGGCAATTTCTCATCCTCAAGTGCAGTTCCCTCTCATCAAAGTACCTAAACAATGGCTTCTCCGCGCCACGTACTACTTCTTGGGGGCAATGGCAAGATTAACCGAGCGCTAACGCAAATCTTGCTCAAGAAGTCGTGGTCTGTGACGAGCCTCATCCGCACGGAGGAGCAGGTCGAGGATCTGAAGAAGATTGGCGATGGGCTCCCAGGGAAGCTGTCAATCATAGTTAGGGATCTGGAAAAGGTTGACAGCCAAGACAAGGCTGCCGGGATCATCCAACAAGTCAACCCGGACTCTGTGGTTTGGAGCGCCGGTGCGTGCCGTCACGGATAAGCATTGCAGGGATGACCAGCTACTAATCAATACGCAGGTGCTGGAGCCACCGGTTCGCAGGATCGAGTAAGATTGCTTTGCAAACCACCCTCCTATGTTGAACTTGGAATCAGCTAATCAGGTCATAGGTATTCCGTATTGACCGCGACGCCGCAATCTATTTCATCAAGGCTTCGGTCGCAACGCCCACCATATCCCACTTTATGCTGGTCTCCTACCTGGGCGCCCGCCGAGCGAACGCACCGTGGTGGACCGAGGAAGACTGGGCTGGCTGGAACAAGGTCAACTCGACGTTCCTGGCTCGCTATTACGAGGCCAAGGTTGCTGCGGATGAGGCACTCATCACAGAGACCAGGAGCCGCCCAGGTATCTCTGCCGTGTCGGTCCGACCTGGGGGTTTGACGGACAAAGAGGCTGGGGGTGTTCTTATGGGCCAAACAAAGCAGGCTCGGGGAATGACCACTCGTACCACCACAGCTAATGTCATTGCGTTGCTTTTGGAGGCAGAGAACGTGAAGAGCCGGTGGCTGGATGTGTTGGATGGTGATGAAGATGCCGGGACTGCAGTAGAAAGATGTGTTCGAGAAGGCACTGAATGCGCTGAAGGTGAGCCCGTCTACTCAAAATGAGCCACAAGTTAGAAGAGAATAGACTACCAGTTCTGCAGTTAGTAACATCAAGTGATTCTAACAAACAAGACACTATAAACAACCTCTAGTAGCAGGCTCATATTGTGAATTGAGGTGTTGTTGACTAGGCCTCAATCAAACTCCACCGTATCCTATATAAAACCAAGAGCGCCTTGCTTTCCTGAGCCTGGTCGGGTTATATTTCCTGAAAGTGATTTTGTACCGGAATTGACTTCTGCCGTTGAAAATAAAACTTCTTTTGACAACCCATTCCCGCAGGCATCACCAAGATGGGCTGTTGTTGGTCTAAGCCAGTAGAAGAACCTCGCCGTAGCCATAAAAAGATCACTAAGAAGGAAAACAGAAGTCATAGACAGTATGTAAACAAGAATGTTCCTGATTGTGGTCCTTAACTCCGTTCCTGACAACGGTACAGTTCAAGTCGCCTTTCAGATTCCGAAGGATCACACCGTCCTGGTAGAATGATCGAACTTGAATCCATGCCCCTGGATCAATACCGAGCAGTCTATCGAGGATGGAGCTAAGGGCTGGCTATGAGATACGGGAGGCTAGTTAGTTATCGGTGAAGATCAACTACCGACTAGCGCATATTCACATTAAATTCGAGGAGAAAGGTCGTGTGGTTGCATTCTGTCAGTTATATTTAAACTCCCTTTTTCACTGTACATTTTACACTATGTTATAGTGAATCGCTATTTGAGCAAACCTCTGAATCGGTACCATAAGTTGGAATACTTCAAGTGTCTCAGTGCTGAACTAATTAATGAAATACATCTCTGGAACACAGGTCCTCATGCCTTCGTTGCTACTTCATCTGACACACCCTTTCCACGTATAATCGGATTTGGCACTTCACTTCACTATCACCCCGGGGTGTCCATTCTCTAAACCGGAACCGATACCTGGCATGAGTCGTAGTGGCTTTAGGCGCAGCTCTATGTGTAGCCATCACTTCAATCTTAGAGTCAATCCTTTTCCTAAAAGACTATCTTTCAAGATGTTATGTTCTAACATGGCCATACAAGATCGCCAGAATATGGCATCATGCCAATTGTGCCTCAGATCAGCACCACTCAGGACATAGCGAGGGAAGGGCACATTCTTCTACACATCGAGACAAGGAGAGAAGACATCATTGGTAGAAACCATTAATTTCCGCGAGTCAATCTATCAAGCCTCCTAATGTAGCTTTATTCTTGCTAGAAGAAAGAAAATTGACCACATGATTACTTGCTGCAGGCGCTTTATGAATCGAGTCTGTGGATGTATGCCTGAACGATGAAGCAAACGACTGAACTTATCTAATCCCTGTGTTTGCCTCGCTCAATAAGCCCCAACAATGGTTTGGTTGGTTCGGTCCACCAATGGCATGTGCTCAACTCCTATGATGAACGACCAGAAAGTCTTGTTTGACCGTAGCACCGAATTCCAAATAAGCCACTCAATCAACAATTGAATCGGAACAATCGTCTCAAACAATATCATCGCTTGTGTGCAATATAAAAGGCAACCAGTTCATTTTTGAGAAGATAAAAACAATTAGAATACCAACGCAAATTCTCTCATCATTCCTTTTCCTTGAAGAAGCCCCTGGTGATTCTCAAACCACATGGGTTGCTGCAAGTCTACTCCCCGCGACCCGGGTCAACAAGAAAACGGCTTCCAGGACATGGGGCCGCGACCTCATAACCTATCAGCTCCACCGTAAGCAAGATCCCTTTCATTAAGTTTACATGGGTGGTTCTGGCTAACTGCTTGAAGCAGGCCATACGGCAAACCTATTCGCCGTGTGCCTGTGCCTAGTCATGGGTCAGCCGTTACCATGCCTTTGAATGCCGGACCTAGAATCGCAACTTGTCCTCCGATCGTTTCAGATCAGGCTGAAAGCGTGAAAGACGCTGCTCCGATTGCAGGAACATATGTTCAATGCCAAATTGAACACACGGATGTGCTGCCTACAGACCACGGTGGGCCTGCAACGGTCAATGGAGAAGATGTTAGGGTGACATCAACACGGAAGGGCCATCCAGGGTCAAGCTCCAGCTCGAGACCAACATCCAGCTCAAGCAACAGTAACAGCTGAGGGGGAAACTAAGAAATGGCATAATCTCTGTTTGCTCTAGAGGGTCGATCGTCTAAGATGGACGTCGTAACACGTGTAGTTTAAGTCCGCAGAGAACAGCAAGTACGAGGTTTGACAACATGCAAAATAATCCTGACAGCGTTTCCAAAGGCACAGTCGTGCAGAGGAGAGTGCCACTTCCCAGCCAAATCAAAACTATTCAACATGGATATTTGTACTTGGCAGCTGCGAGTCTGAAACTCAAAGCGATCCTACGATACTGCGCACTCTAATAATAAATCTTCCGAGAGTCGATCCCTGCAGGCGGATGGAACCCATGTGAGAAGAGATCCTCGTCAACGAGACCATTGTCCGATTCACTCTCAAAACAAGCGAAATAGCTTTAAAGGAAGGTACGTAGTAGAATCTTCACATAGCACGGCAATCGGCGATTGAAGATTTTGTTTTCTCTCGTCTCTTTTTCCATGTCAGGTGGGGGTGAGGGTCGAACCGTTGCCGAGGTGGGAAACGGCGGCTCATGAGAAAAATAAAACATACGATAAACTTGCTCAAATGCCAAGACCACGATATGCTGCGGAATTTCGGTACATGTGTGGTGCAGTGCTCGAGGCTCAGGTGGTCGGTGGCTTCCTTTTTTTTCCTTCTCTCTGCTTGTTTACTTTAGCGTGCGATATGCGCGGTGCTCTTGGCATTGAACAAGCTCTCTCGTCTCAATGCAGGGCTTGTCAGAGCTTTAAATCAATGCGGCTGCAGAAGGTTTTCTTTCTTATATCCAGCCAGGTTCAGTTGGTCTGTAAGCCACCGGGGAGCATCATGATAGTGTAAAGTATATTCAGCCTCTGCGGCACTTCCTCCTGTGGAAGATGTTTCTCTGACGCATTCGAAAACTACAAACATGGTCTTGCTGGGCCTCTTCGTGGTAATGGCACGATAGTTTGGTGGTCACGGCGTGATGGAGTGGCAGCTGAAAAGAGATCCAGTCCCATACTCCCATTCCCCAAGCAGTCAACACAGATCAACAGACGACTTTGGCCCAAAAAGGCTAACTGTGACGGGAATTGGCATTTCGATCTAGCTTATCGGTCCACCAAGGCAATGAATTAGTTGAGCCGGGAAGCACGAGGGGGCTGCGACTTGCAAAGTCGCTCCAGCAAGCTCCTTGGCCGAGCTTCACTAACACAAGCCTGACCAAGGCCTGGTGCAACAACCCCACGCGGACCTGGTGACGATGCAGTGCCAATTACACTCCATAGGCAAGGCTTGGAGCGGAATGGAGCCAATCATGGCGAGCGGTGGTCTGGATGCCCAAGCCCGAGGGCGAGGTTCATTCAGCAGGGCGGCCAGGGTCCCAGCAGAATCGCTGGGCAGCCCATACAAAACTTGCTCAAACCGGCGCAAGTTGAGCCACAGCAACCGCAACGACGACGATAACGGCCGCAAACACTGGCGAGCTTGCGCCCATTTTCCACCATTGTCTCTCCACTGAGATCCACGGTTCGTCGGTGGCAGACAGGGATCAATGAATACGGGTCATGTCGGCGTCGCAAGTTTGAGGTGCCTGTCCTGGGCTGCACCAAAGCTTCAGCGTGCGCGGGTCCTGCGCCATGCGGGTGGCCAACACGGTATGCAGTGCTCCTTCGAGATAGAAATACTCGAAGCTCTCGCCTCTCGGATCTGCACTTGTGCTCTTTCCTCTCTGTCTGCCTACCAGATTTTGTGGAGCTCACCGGGTGTCCGCGGTCCCAAGTGAATAAGTCTCACTTCTTAAGGCTCTGTGGTGTGTTGTTACATTCACATTCACATTCACATTCAACATCCAGCATCCTTTTACTCCCATTCAACAATCAACAGTCGAATAACAACAACAACAACAACAACAACACCACCAAATTAAACCATAAAGATGCAAATGTCCGGTGCCACGGCCACGGCCACCATGGCCATGGGTGCGTCCACAACAATGGACATGGCCTCATCCACCTCTACCGAATCCTCCATGAGCATGGGCGGCTCCTGCAAGATTTCTGTCGGTTCCAATACCATCTCCTAATGACCCAAAAAAATGCTAACTGCTCCTCCTTCATTACAGATGCTTTGGAACTGGTACACTGTCGATACCTGCTTCATCGCCAGCTCCTGGCATGTCACCTCCAAGGGCATGTTCGCCGGTTCCTGCATCGGTGTTATTCTTCTCGTCATGTCCCTGGAGTTCCTCCGCCGCTCCGTCAAAGAGTACGACAACTACCTCATTCGCCAACATCTCGCCAAGTTCGAGGCCTCTCCTGCTGCTGTTTCTGGCGGCATCAACAGAGCTGGCTCTGACAGCAGCAAGGCTGGCGACAATGCCCCGGCGTGCGCCGTCGTCGCCCCTCCATTCCGCCCCAACATCCTACAGCAAGCCGTCCGCGCGTTTCTTCACATGGTTCAATTTGCCGTGGCCTACTTTGTGATGCTTCTCGCCATGTACTACAACGGATACATCATCATTTGCATCTTCATTGGTGCCTACCTTGGAGCCTTTGTGTTCCAGTGGGAGACATTGTCCGGGGGCCAGAAAACGAGTGCTTCTCGTGAAGCGACCGTTTGCTGCGGTTAAGCATGTGCATCTATTGCACTATGAGGGATGTGGATGGATGGTTAGCCATTAATGCGCAACGGGTTTGTTGGTCCGATATGTCTAAATTGAAACAGCCGAATGATCACTCGTCCTGGAAATTCGCGAAAAAGGATGTTATTAGTCTTCCAAACCTACCGGGCGGTCACTGTCACAATCAGCGGGTCGCACAAGTTGAGTTTGGTCAAAGTTGGCGAAGCAGAGGGACATGAGTAACTGGTGACGGCATTTATTAGTCGTCACACTAAGGTTGCCCTGTCGTTTTAAATCTCAACGGGCTCTGTTACAGTTATAGTCATGTGCCTTGTTAGTACCTAATAATTAGATACCCTTTCTACCCGCTCCTTTTCATGTTATTTATAGGCACTGTGCTGTGTTTGAGCAAAATCGTGGAATTGATCTCATGTAATTGAATTGATCTCATGGGTGGATTATTTGCATTGATGCCCTGCGACAAGCTCAGCAAGCTAAGATCAAGCTCATACAAAATTCGTATTCTTATAGTTATTTGGCATGATTGCATCTTTATCAGCGAAGGGGCCGGTCTAGGGTAGCCCAAGGTGGGATGATTTTTTAAATGGGATGGGTGGATGGATGGATCCCCACTGCAATTGGGCAGATGGGCGGTACCTGAAGCAGGAGCCAAGTCCCGGCAGCCGCTGCGGGCTGACAAATGGGCCACGATGTACCTGTAACTACGAGAGTCTTGGCCTGGCTTGTAGATCATCTAGGCATGGGGTAGGGAGCCTCCCTCCCCGGCTCTACAACCTGCAACCCGCGCGACGTTCGACATTCAACCTTCAAACTGCTCGACAATTCGGACCAGCCAATCGACCCCCAGACGACACCTTCTCGAACCCCAAAGGGCGTGTTGCCGCCATGTTCCGCCACCTTATGTCCGCCAAGGTGCGCTCCAACGCCGGCTGTTGGACGTGCCGCCTGCGTCGCAAGAAATGCGACGAGAAGCGCCCCATCTGCGACGGCTGCGGTGCCCTCGAAATCACCTGCCACTACAACGACGAGAAGCCGGATTGGATGGACGGCGGGCCCAAGCAGAAGGCCATGGCTGAGAAGATCAAGGCACAGGTCAAGAAGCAGGCGTCCCAGCGCCGCGATCGCAAGTACATGGAGATGCTCGAGGCTGGCACCCGCAATGTCAACCTTGCTGGAGAAGACGGCTCCCCCGACGGCAAAATGGACCACAAAGCCTCCCGCAACGACCTCTCTGATTCCATAATATCCGGCTCTGAAACCGACCCGGCCTCCAGTCACGATCCTGGGTCGACCCCCGCCTCCAGCAACACAAGCGGCGCCTCGCCACCGGAAGCTCCATGGCATAGCCAATTTCTCGTCCAGCCCGAGGACCTTACCAATGGCACGGGAGTCAACACCGAGGTTCATTTCATCATGATCTACCTGGACTACGTTTTCCCCCACCTCTTCCCCTTCTACCGGCCTCCTATGCTCGCTGGTGGCCGTGGTTGGGTGCTCGATGTCCTACAGAGCAACAAGTCCGTTTGGCATACTGCCATCTCTCTCGCCTCTTACTTTTTCAGCATCGTCTTGGCCAACGGCGAAAAGGAGCATGAGGAATGCACTAACCGTATGGTGCACCAGCTGCAGAGCCAGCTGGAGATGGGCTTGCGCGAGCTTCAACGTGAAATGAGCGCCATAAACGCTGCTGGGTCTCTCGCCGGCCCCAAGGAAAGACTTCAAGTCCTCCAGGCTATCCTCCAGATGCTCATATTCGAAGTCTCAACCAGCAACAAGGAGCACTGGCGGATGCATCTGGATGCTGCCATTGCCATGTTCCTCCAGATCGTTCCCAGCCCCGAGAGGTGGACAGATGTCTTGCACAGTCTCTACAGCCTGAAATGGCCGCCGCCAAGCATGGGAATCCGCCGACCATTCAGCACAAACCAGGCCGCTCTTCGTTTCTTCACGGCAAATATTCTCTACGTCGATGTGATGTCCAGTATCACTTTGGAGCAGGCCCCTCGCCTGCAAAAATACCAGGCCCCAGTTATTCCCGGATGCCAACTCCTTAGCAACCGACCCTGCCCTCAATCTGCCGGTCCCCTCTTCATGGAGGAATTTACTGGACTGCAGAATTGGATTGTTCAAATTATTGGTGACATTGCTGCGCTGGACGCTTGGAAGAAGGAACAAAAACGAAATGGCTCATTATCGACCACTGAGCTAGTCCAGCGTGGAAAGGTGATGGATGATGCCATCAGAGCAGGGCTTGAAGTGATGGAAAGCCAGGCCGCCCAAGAAATGTCCACAACCACATCAAATCCCGTTCACGCCATGCTCGGCGACCACCTCCAGTCGACGCATCAACCGGGCCTAACTGATCAGTCGCCCCCCTTGCTGGTCAACAACATCATTTGGCTCCAAGCGGCACAAACCTACCTTTACGTCGTCATCTCCGGTTGGCAGCCTTCATGCCCCGAAATTCGCACTTCCGTTTCCCGAATGACCACGCTCCTTACCCAACTTCCCCAGGACACAGGCCTGAGGACCTTGGTCTGGCCGTTCTGCATCGCCGGTTGCCTGTCGCCGCCAGAAGAAGAGTACAAGTATCGAAGCATGGTGCAGCGAATGGGGTCGGTGAGCGTGTTCGGAACGGTCAAAGCAGCCATGGAAATCATGGAAGCGGTTTGGGCCCAAAGACACCAGATTGACGAGAGCTGGGATGTGGCCAAGTGCATGCGGATTTTGGGACACGGAGTTTTGCTGATTTGATACCCTGGGACGGACTTATCACCTTTAAATTGGAGAAGGGATTCAAGGAACGGTGGCTGGTGGGATATTGACTTGGGCGTAGTTATGAGACACGGTTTGGTTGGATGTCGTGAGCTTGGTAGCTACGGCGGCGTAACGAATGAAATGGGCATCGAACTGATGATTTGAGAAAGTTCGAAAATTGCCTTTTTTTTTTTTCCAACGGAACAATGAAACTCGAGATTTTTTTTTTATAAAACCAAAACTCCTTGTTTATTTTTTTCTTCTCGTTTTCTTGTTTTCTATAACGGAAATCGATCTAACCAGTAGACATTACCCTTGGTCGTGAAACCAAGCCCAAACCCAGAACCAAGGAACCACTGCGAGCAATCTTCGCGATTCATTACATGACCAAGCTAACCATACCGTTCAGTTGTTTCATCTTCGAACATTATTTAACCCATCCTTCGTGAACCAGATCCACCAAATAAAGTCTGTCTTTTTTCCAAAAGTTCGAGATCCCACCACCCCTCGATACGTTGCATGATCGTCCTCCGCTTGGACCGGACCCGCTCGAGGAGAGGGCTTCGTGGGCCATCCGAGGAGGCAGGCGAGGGCGGAGGAAGATGCTGCGGAGGTATCGGTGGCAGAGGTGGCATATCGTCAATGGGCCTCGGCGTGTCCTTCACGCGGGCCTTCTTTTCATGAACAGGCGCCGTGGTGGGCGGCGGGGGGAACCACGGCTGACGGGTGCTCTCCGAGTCGGAAGAGTCGCTGTCGAACCGCTTCTCCTGGTGCGCCATGGCCATCGTCCCCAGGCTCCGGCTCCGGCTCCGAATCATCATCGGCCCCGGCGCCGGAGCAGAGCGGGCCATCGTCCCCGCTGCGACTCCACGGCCGTACCCTCACTCGATGTCCTTGGGGACAGAGGGAGCGGCGCCCTTGGTGCGCTTCCACAGGCACAGGGAAGTAATGGCGGAAAAGGCGAAGAGAATGCACAGGGCAATGCTCAGGCCCCAGACAGCCTTGATCTGGAAGCACGAGGCTTTGTCGGCGTCAACCCACTGGAAGGTGTTGGAGCTGGAGTGGTAGACGTTGTGGAAGAGCGAGTTGATAAAGTTGGCTGTGTTGCCGTCCGTGGGGAAGCTAGGGCATGACAGGTAGCTCACTGGCTTACCGACAGTGCAGGCAACAACAATGCAGGCAATGAGGAGAAGGGAATCAGCGCCGGTGGCGATGAGGAGAGGCAGCATGTAGTCCCAGTAAAGGATGTAAGTGATGGCAATGTAGAGAACGGCGATGCAGGACTGGGATACAGTGTTAGTCAAAGGGCCACTGAAAAGGAAAAAAAGAAGCTTAACTACCAAGGTAGAAAGCTGGGTCACTTACCACAACCAGTGTACCGATGAGGGCAGAGGGAGCGGCATACTCGGCCATGACCATTTCGGAAATGAAGTTGGCAGTCAGGCCGATGACGGAAATGAGGGAGACAAACTGCATGCCTCGCATGGCAGTGAAGGTCATGCCCAGGGCGCCGAGGGCGGGAGGAGAATGCATCTTGAACTTGTTGAAGGCGTCGGGAGTAACGATGGAAAGGCGTGGGCGCGACGAGCCGGCGGTGCGCAACGGTAAGTGCTTGGAGTAGAAGGGGAGGGAAGGGGCCGGAGAGGAAATTTTGTCAATGTTTAGGCCCGCCTAAGAGAAAGGCGAGGAGGAGGAAATATTGAATTCGATGAGAAGACGAAGAAAGGGAGGTGGAGGAAATAACAAAGAGATGTCGTTTCGGTTTTTGTTCGTGATGCTCGTAGGCTGAAAATGACCAGAGAAATGTCTGTCGTAAGATGATGATGATGTGTGTGTATCCAACTAAATCCAGAGCCAGATAAAGAGATTGGTATCGAGAGATGTGACAAATGAAACTAGGAAATGGACAAAGGAAAGAGAAAGATAAAGGAAAATGACAAGGAAAAGGGTGAGGTTGAGAGAGAGGTCGTGTTGGAGTGTTTGCTAAAGAAGGAGAAGGGGAAAGGGAAATGAGGACGTGACTGAAGTAGATGCTTTATACATCATCTAGGACGGCAAGAGTCATGACGAAAACGAAGAACAAAAAAGGAAAAGCAAAAAAAACAAACAAAAAGCGAAAACTGACCAAGTTGCTCTCGAACGATGCAATGCACAATAGCACCACAACGCGGCCAGATGCAACGCGACCCTACCCTACCAACCTCGAGTGTTGGGGTGTAGGAGTGTTTCCAAATCCAGCAGCCGCCGACGATCCCACATCGCGCAGTGGGCCTCCACACGCAGCGATGCAGCAGCCGCGCAGTGTTTCACCTTTCAGCGTGCTCCATGGCCATCTCGAGCGCTCATCCGCCAGCGGGGGGTCCACCGGAGGCTTGGGGGGCTCCGGGGGGGGCCCCATGCTGCATAGCGGGTGGTGTCCCACTGCCAACCGACGCTCGTGAACTGATACACAGCGGACGCCAACCTTGGGAAGACGTGTGCAAGCTTGTGCAAGGCTGTATTCGTATCCGCCTGTGTGCGCTTTGTGCTCTGCGCATGTCTAGGAGTGAGACCTGTAAGGAAGCCTGGACGAAACCCCCGTGTAAGACGAGCCGTCCAGGCGCTTGCCAAACTTCGGTAGCCAATGGGGCGCCGCCACCCATGGGCCATTTCCTGTTGCCGCACGGCGGATCCTGGATACTGCCACGCCATTGGAGCGGCGCTTTCAAGCCCGCAAACCGTAAAAAAATAGGACCCTGTCCCAGAGCAGATCGGTACTTCGCGCATGCACCAACCGACGGACACTTGCCGGTACCATAGTTGATCGCTCTTGTGGACGACCTCCAGCAACAGGGGTGGCGGCCTTGAGCCCGGAGGTTTTGATAGCCGCGCAGATGGACCCAGCATCATCGAAGGCGCACATCGGGCCCCATCCCGGGCCCGTGTCTCGGGGATCGTTTCCCTGGACAGGCCGTCGATTGGACGAGAGGTCTTCATGGCCGTGGTTCGGTTGAGCAATGAGGCTGGCCCAGTTGGTTTGAGGTCCGGCCGCAGGTTGGGCGAGATTGGAGGTGCGTCTCATCGTGCTTTTCTTCGCCTTGCGAGCCGCAGTGTAGGTATCAGTTCTTTGTTTAGATCATGCTGGCCGGATTGGCGTCGTCGTATCCATCATGCATGCATTTGCTGCTTGTGCTAGCTAGCTTGCTTGCTTGAAGACGACGACAACGACGACGACGACGAGGCTGAGGATGAACTCAACCCACCCCTGGTGCATCTGAATTTCCATCCTGCATGTTTGGGTCCGTGTGCGGTCTAGAAACAAACGCCAACCCAAGCCTCTTCTTCTTCTCGATTCTCCTTGGCTGGCCTGGCCTTCGTCCTTGGCCTTGCTTTGGCAAAGAAGACAGTTCCGGGTGCCTGTTGGAATATCAGGAATGCTATACGTGAACCTTGGATGGCCTGCTATCTTTAGCAACCCCGACCAAAACTGCCTGCAAGCGACTAGATCTTTGGAATCGATATCTCATGTTGGGCGATACTGCAGCCTTCCACTACAACTACGTACATGCGGAAATGTGGTTGGTCTTTACATTGGTGCTGCCAGTAACCCAACACCACCACTGAGACCGAGACCAAGACCAAGACTGGCATGACATGTCAGTTCATTTTTTGCGCCAGACGCCTATCTAGGATCCCATCATCAAAAACAACATGCTTGCCCCATAGCTTTGTTATCCATACATTCTTAGGGCCTTCTCCAGGACCGACCGGCCGGGATCTGCTCCTTCTTGACGCGCTTACGCTAAATCGGGCATGCTCCAGTCTTAGGTCTGGGTTGCGGCCTGCCATATCGGATGCGTCCACGTTGGCAAACTTAGCCTAGCAGATCGTCCATTGCAGAGCCGCCAGTCTTGGGAGCGGAGCTGCCGTTAGATGGCTGCCCGGAGCCGCCAGCGGGAGCTCCCCAGATACCCGCACTGCTCTTCTCCTTGGCTAGCTGGCCCATAGTGGGACCAGAAGTAGGAGTGCCAGTCTTCTTGATGCCGGCGCTGGCCTTGCCCCACAGAGCTCCGAAGGCATCACCACCGCTAGCAGCCCCAGGCTTGGCCGCAGAGCTAGTGACGGGCTTCATGTTGGCCATAGTGGTAGGGGTGTTGGATGATGAAGAGCTGGCCATTCCCGGCAGGCCGGCCACTTGTGGAGAACCAGAACCGGAGGGCTGTGCCTGGATCGTGCCAAAGTAGTTGGGACCAGCGGACTGGAAGCCCGCGGGCTTAATGGATTGGCTGGTTGGAGCAGGCGGCATGGTAAAGGCAGAGTAGTTGGCGCCAGGAGTGCCTGTTGAGCTGGGAGCGGGAGAGATGGACGACATGCTGACCATGTGGCTAATGTCGGCCTGCTGGGGAGCCGATCGTGGCTGAGGAGCAGCAAACTGGGTAGTCGAAGAGGCCGACGTTGTTACGGGGGTCATCATGGTCTGCCCGAAGGCATTGGAAGGCGCAGAGGTTTGCGTGGCAGGAGTGGCAGACTGGAAGTCATCAAACTCATCGTCATCGTCGTTGGTAGCGGCGATAGGAGCAGCGGAACTGGCTGGCGCCAGAGGAGGAATTCCGGAGCCATTGGAGGGCACAGGTGCTGCCGAGGAAGACGATGGCACGGGGTCGTCAAAGGAGAATAAGTCGACCTCTGGCGCCTTGGGTTTGGCAGGCTCCGTCGTCTTCTTCACACCAACACGTTGCTCTGGTTGCTTGGGTGCTCGGGCTGGGGGCCTCTCACCCTCATCAAACTCGTCATACTCTTCGAATCGGTCGGCACGGTTGTTGCCAGAACCGGATTCCTGCCAGTCGTTCGTATCACCTCCAAAGCCACCGCCATCGCCGTAGACACCGCCAGAGTAACCACCGTAGTTTCCGGGTTGGCCGCCACTTTCGCTGCCGAATCCACCATATCGGCTCGAACTGCCACTGGAGAATCCGCCACCAAAAGTCGAGCCTCCTTCAACACCTGTGTACTTGTTCTTGCTTGCTCGCGCCTTCTTTCGCTCGGATCGGATACGCTCGACATCACTGAGAAGCTCGGCCAGCTCCTTGGCCCGGTTTCGGACATTGATACCCTGGTCCTTGCCATTTTGATCAATGAAGTGGAACTGACGAAGCATCTTGAGCAGGGAGATATGGCTACGGGCATCATCGATGACGCGTTCAGAGCCATGCTTAATGAGAAACTCTAGTAGCTGGAGGGCCTTGTAGATCTGGCGCCACTCCTCGGCGGCTTTCTCTGTGAAACGGCGGTAAATCATGGGCATGATCTCGTTGAGGGTTTGACTGATTTGTCAGTCAGTGGAAGCGCGGGAACGGTTGTGATGCGCAAGCATCATGTATAGGCGGCATACTAGTTGAAGGTCCCGTTGGCAATCTCCTGCATCAGAGTCGAAGATGCTCCCCAAGGTTCGTTGTTGGTCGCTTCCCGCACCTGGAGATTGTCAGCATGCTTGACCAGCTTCGTTGCCATTGCAGATAGGCACACGAACCTTGGACTCCATCTCCGTGAAATTCATGACGGCTGCGCATGCTGTCAGTCTTTGGGTGCGACGGGCGAGGGCGCTCAGGGGGTACCATTTTGAGCCTTGCGGAAACCAGCCTTGATGTCATACAAGGTCAGGTTGGAGACGGTCGACTTCAAGTCGTTAAAATCCATGGTTGCGGAGGACCCAGGGAGCTAGACACCGGAAAGGTTATGGAGATGGAGAAAGGGGAGGGCACGCTGGCGGAAGCCTTTGATGTTGATGCTGACAACTATGGTGATATTTCAATGAGATTCAATGTTAGGTCGCTCCTTGCGCCAAGCTAATCCCGGACACCTGGACATTTCCGGCCACGGTGACGCGAGCCCAATGCCAATGTGGATCGTGACCATCACGTGACTCTCCACTTTAGACTCAGGAGTTGAGATGTTAGCTGCAAACTCTTGCTTTGGCAAGTACGTACTCCTGGCGGGCTGGCGTCGTCTTGAGCAAGCAGCCGAAATGCATCACGCTGGGGTGTGACAGAGCAAGGAGCCCGCGCATTTTTTTTTGAAGTGGATTGATTACTTGTTCAGAACCAAATTCTTTTGGTGCGCCCCTTGGAGCAGCTTACGGACACTTTAAGGCCTGCAGATTAGCTGAGCTCGGCATCGAGCTCTAGGCGATACGGAGTAGAGTCGATGCCTTGGGTGCTAGCTGCTAGCTGCCAGCTCAACAACCACTGTACCTGAGCTGGCTGTCTGTACCTGAGACTTCAGGCCTGAAAACCATAGCTACCCCAGCGACGTATAATGGGCGCCGACCAGCTGGCCCAAAACTTTTCTCCCTTCCCCTTGAAGACCAGTCCAAAAGTTCATCAACGACACGTGCATTGGGCCTGTAATCCCCGTGTATAATCTCATCTCTAAACCTCTTCTCCCTCTGTACTTTTACCTTGTTTTCAAGTGTGTTATTTCACGTCAAGGTACGTAACGTCTGAATTGAATCCTACCTCATCACAATTTTTACCCCGTCACACGCAACCAATCCCTGGGAGGTGGCTCGGCCGGAGAGCAGTGAAACGAGCACGCAGGCGTCCTCAGAACGAAGAAAAAAAAACTGCAATGGCGAGCGACGGGTCCCAGTCTCGAGCTGTGTCCGTCCATCACCAATTGGCACCTCTAGAAAAGTCGCTCAGTCCAAAACTCGGACGAAGTCGGCATTGGTCCAGTCCATGCCCATCCCCCCATCCACCCAACCCATTCATCAATTTGCCTTGGTCCAACGAATCCAACCGGGTTTACGGAGTTGCCGACCACCAGGCTTCTGCCGCCACGAGTCCACGACCACCTCAGGGCCATGGAGACTGGATGAGAAGTGGAGGGGGGCGATGCGATGGCGAGAATCCACTGTGCAGGCCGTGTCCCCCGATCCCTCCAATGGGCATTGGTTTTCAGACAAAGCCTGCAGCACCTCAGCGGCATCGGGCCACCACCACTCGACTCTTGGGCGAAGTCAACAAGTCTGTCTGAGTGGGCGTGGCCCGGTAACCACCACCATTACCAAGCTCAATGGCGCCCCCCTGGGTCTCCCATTGAAGCTGCGGATGGGGGAGCATTGACGTGCAGAATGGGCTCGTGGCTCCGTGCTGATGACCTGCTTCTCTTGTCGGCACCCGCGGCTAGTTTGGTGCAGTTTGGGGCGACCAAGCAGCAGTGCTTTGCATTGATGGCTCTGCATCTTCGGCGAGCCGTCGTAAGCAAAAGCTCCTGAGCTCTTCGACCCCACACTGGCCACGGTGACCTCATGAAGAGCATGGCAGAGGTGGAACTCCCAGCTGCCCAAAGTACCGCCAACCTCCCCGGCTCACTTCACGTGACCTGCGTTCCGAGACTTTGCCCCACCTCAACCCCGTCCTTCGCGCCCTCATTGGCTCAACATCCCAGCGCTAACAATTTGCCCCTCCAGCTTGCTCAAAATGAGACCAACCCTTCTTCGACCCCTCCTACCCCGCCATACCTCCTGCTTCTCTGTCCCGAGATCTTTCTCTCTTCCTCAACTTGTAAACTCTTCAAACACTCTCAACACAGCTCGATTCTTCTCCGCATCTACCATCATGGGTTCGCAAGTGTAAGTGTTCTTCACATAGCCCTTCCCACAGCTGATGGATTCTCCATCCAACCCCTGTATTGAGCATGTCGTACTAACTCGAGCTCTCAGTTACTTCGACATCACCTGGGAGGGTCCTACTGAGGTCGCCGGCAAGTTCAACGGCCCCGTCAAGGGTGAGTAGTCAATCCTGCCAATTTCATCAGAATTCATCGAATTCAAGACGAGCCTGGTGTCGTCTCCCCTATTCCCTCGAGAACAAGGCCAATGTCGTCCTCTCCATTGCTCGGTTCGCGGTATTTGTCATGTTTTGGTGCAAAACGACCCCTCACCATGCTCCCACCTCAAACATCGCTTGTCGTGTCGAATCCTTGCTGACGCCAATGTTCCCCTCACAGAGCAGTCCGGTCGCATCACCTTCAACCTCTTCGACAATGTTGTCCCTAAGACCACCAAGAACTTCAGGGACCTCTGCACTGGTGAGCCTGGCTTCGGCTACAAGGGCTCTTCCTTCCACCGTATCATCCCCGAGTTCATGCTCCAGGGCGGTGACTTCACCCGTGGCAACGTACGATCCCCCGATCTCTCACTGACAAAATCTGTCATATTTTGAATAAAAACTCACGATTCCTTAGGGCACCGGTGGCAAGTCCATCTACGGCGAGAAGTTTGCTGATGAGAACTTCCAGCTGAAGCACACCAAGCCCGGTCTGCTGTCCATGGCCAACGCCGGACCCAACACGTAAGTTCTCAATATCAATTCATTCGTTTACTTGCGACAACTAATCGAATTGCTTGTAGCAACGGCTCCCAGTTCTTCATCACCACCGTTGTCACCTCGTGGCTCGATGGCCGCCACGTCGTCTTCGGCGAGGTCGCTGACGATGTTTCCCTTAAGGTTGTCAAGGCCATCGAGGCCACCGGCTCCAACAGCGGTGCTGTCAAGTACGGCAAGAAGCCCACCATTGTTGACTCTGGTGCTCTGTAAGCACCTTTGCGACATGGGTCTGTATGTATTACGCAATGGCGGTTTGGCATTTGGGAAGCAAATGACAAAAAACCTCGATGAGGACCAGCAACTGTCACTAGTGATTCAAAAGTTAGCCTGATGAGTTAGCTACCAAATAATGTCAACCATTTCAAACCTCCGTAAATAAAGCAGTGCAGGTTCCCGTAGCATCGCTCGACATGACCTTTTCGCCTTTGATCAATTTACTACACCTTTAAGTCACTCACATACGTAGAGGTTAAAGAAGCTGCTCATACTGAGAGAGAGAACTCCAGTCATCCTGACCAAGGTATCTTGATTGAGGACCCCAAGGGTCGCGTTGATGTTTTTTTTTCTATGCCCACGCCGCTGCCATGCCTTCATGAGGAAAAAAAAAAGACCCAAAAAACTCCATTCTCCACTAGATCAAGGTGCCTCCACATATTTGATGCCACAATGCAAGGTCCAAATTTTCAATATGACTTCCACCTATTGGTGGTGGTAGGGATATCCACTGCTTTCATTCGATTTCCAACCACTTCTTGAAATACTCACAATTGCTAGGACCAACTGGTCCACCCTCTTCGCACAGCTCGAAGACCGGGCAACGGCCGCAGGGGGCTTCCGTAAAGGAGCTCATGTACGGATCTGGTCCACCTTCACGGCCGGTTGGGTCTTCACGGCCAGCCCAGCTCTCCACTGACTGTTTAGCGATTCGGGATACTCGGTATCCGACCTTGCCAGCAACCTTGACAGGCTCAACGAGATTGTCCCAAACCAAGACGTCAATGAGCTTCTTCACATCCACTTCGGAGAGAATAGTGTTATGCGTAATGCCGCTAGTAGATAGCAGTCGGGCGATGTCACGGACGGTTGGATAGCCAGTGTAACCTGCGGGAAGCGGTAGGAGAGCGTCTTTCTTTGGGGTCGCAGCTACAGAGGTCTTCACTGCCTTGGAAGGAGGCTCATCCAACTGGCTTGCGTCTCGTTTCTTGCCCTTGTCTGCAGAGCCCTTGACAATTCCCTTCTTGGGAACCTGGGTTCGCGTTGCGCCGCCCCCATGCGTGCTATGGTAGCTGCTCTGGCGCTTGATGAAATCGAACACAACTCGCTGGAGATCTTCAATGAAGGCTTCATCAAGGTTCTGATCTGTGTACCAAGGTCCTCCGGTGGCGCGATCGCTGGGTCGGATGGAGGCCTTGATGTACATCTTCTTATTGGGATGCTCGACATTCTTGAAGGGGGCGATGAGACCCTTGGTTTGAAGTTGTTTGAGGGCGTTCTTGAGGACTGAATCGTGCATGTTCAGGCGCTTTTGGAGGGTCTGGGACCAGATACCGTCGCCGCCAGAATCGTCGATGAGCGAGTAGACCATGACCTGTTCGTCGGTCGAACATTGCTTGTATCTGAATGAGTCGGAGCCGTTAGTTTGGAGACTTCAGCAGCTCGTGGTAGTCGGAACATACTTGTGCGCCTCCTGGGCATCTCGCCATTTCCACAAGACCTGGCCTGAGGCCTCGCGCATGGTGATAAAGAGCTTGTCATCGCTGAGGGACTGAACGACGCGGGCAAGCAGCATCAGGTCGCGGTTGGGGATGACTTCGAGGCGAAGAAGGTCGTCTTGGGAGAACATGTCAACGCCGGACTCGCGGCAGCGGTCATAGAGTGCATCTTTCCAGACCTGGAGCTTCGCCGAAGAGGCGTCGCTCTCTACAGCGGGGACTGGAGTCGGCATTGCGGCTTCGAGGCTGACGGCGGTAGTGGTGTTGAGCGGTGATGCGAATGCAATTCGCGGGTGGGAGGTGGCGGGATGGAGGGGTGAGTCAAGCCGGAGCAGCGCAGAGCAGGTGCAGCTGACGAGAGCGATTGGACGTCACGGGCTGGCGAGAGCCGCTGGGTGTGAGCCTGATAAAGAGGGAAGTTGGGGCTACATCTACGAGGGAGATTGGGAGGGGAGGGAGCGAGGAATTAGGGAGAGTGACAAGAAATTGAGGATGGTGGAGGTGGGACAGAGGCAGTTGGAAATAATTATTTTTCGATCCCCGCAGGCCAAACTAAAATTCATGTCATGGGCAAGCTTCCCACTTTCTTGCTTAGCCTGGGACGATTGCAGCCTTGCAGCGATACCCATTGGCTCGGATGAATTTCGGCCATGAGCCGCAGCCAGTTCAGGGAGTTCAAAACGTGGGGTTGGTGACGAGCTGCTGCAAATCCTGAGCAGGACATTACGAGGTACGTACCTCGTACGGCGATTGACTGATTGATCGACTGGGCATCCGGGATGTGGAGGGAACAAGCGCTGCATCGTGTGATTGAGGCACACCAACAAAAACAGAGGCAATCCTGCGCTGAAAGTGAACGCAATTATATTCCATACGCTATGATCTAAATCTCAAAAACATAAAAGTCCTCAGCAAAGGCGTCATGAATTCCCATCTAGGACGAGGCCGAAACGCATCTCCCTTCTCCAGATTATCTTGCCCTTCCCTTATCGCCCGTAACCCTACGCCTGGAACGCCTCAGGCCACATCTTGCCAATTTTATAGATACATGAGGTTCGAAATTAGAAAAACCTGGAGTGTGTGGTTCTCGAGGATCTAATGATGAACATGGAAGGACATTGTGCGCGACAACTTGCGTTGACAACTACGACCATGTCGAGCAGGCTTGCAGGCTAGAACTCAAACAGGTTCTAGTGCTCCGGGCTCTTGCTCTTCTCTTTCGTCTCTACCGGCTTGTCCTTCTCGGTATCAACATCCATGGCATCCACAGGCTGTTCATCCTTAGTTTTGTCTTCAGATGTCTCCGTAGGCTTGTCCGTGGCATCTTCAGCGGGCTTTGTCTCGGGGGCGGGTTCCTTAGAAGCCGTTTCAGGAGTGACTTCCTTGACAGTGGCTTTTTCTTCGGTGGTCTTTTCGGCTGGGGTGACTTCAGGGGCTGCCTCGGGTTCGACTTCCTCTTTCTTAATGGTGGTCGTCTCTTCCACAGGTGCTGAGTCTTCCATTCCAACATCGCCATCCCCGTCCACATTGGTTTTCTCAGTCTCTTTGGGAGGCTCCTCAGTCTTTTCAGCCTCCTTCTCCTCAGGTTGCTCCTTCTCAACGGGTTCCTGAGCCGAAAGGTCCTCAATTGTATCGTCGTTGACATCGTGAGTTTCCTCGGTCGCTTGTTCTTCGGCCGCGCCGCCGTTCGCCCCTGGGGCCGGAGAAGCATCACCGCTGTCAACCTCCATCTCCCCCTTTCTGAAATCGGTAAAGGTGCGTTTTTTGTCTTTGGGTCGGGTTGCGCCGTTGTTGCGCGCCATGTCATCGTCATCACTTGGCTCGAATTCTGCCTCGTTCTCAACACGCTTGTCCCATCGGTGCTCCGTCATCCGGACATCCTTGTTCTCGTCCTCATCAAGATCATCAAGCTCCGCCTCTTCTTCGTCTGTCATTCCTCCGAAGGGCTTTCGGGGTACGTCCTGCATCTGGACGGACGGGGCTGGTCCGGTTTGACGTAGGTTGTCAATGACGGCGGCTGTGATCTTGTCGAGGTATTCTCGACTGTTGGAGTTCTCCATATTTGAGGACCGAACGTTTAACTCGAAATCGGGAGCATAGTACTAAATCTCGTTAGCTAGGATTGTGGGATGGATCGACAGTGATCGCATACCTCGTAATATTCGTTATACGGGAGAGTTCGGTCCATCTCCTGACCAACGAGGACACCGGTCTCGAAAGCCCAGGTACGCGCAACATTGCGCATGGTATAACCACCGCCGCCAAGGACGAGAGTGGGAAGATTGAAACTCTTAACAAAGTTGACACAATTGGCATGGCCGTCCATGCTGAGGTTGAAGCAACCAAGTCGATCACCCGAAAGACTGTCTCCACCGCACTGCAAGACAACCGCCTCTGGCTGGAAATACTTCATCACGTTTTCAATGACAGGCTCGAAGATTGACTTGTAGGTTTCGTCCGTGATGCCGTCGCGAAGAGGGAAGTTGACGGCGTAGTTCTTGCCCTGGCCAATACCGGTATCGCGAAGCTCACCGGTTCCGGGGAAGTATTCGCCGTACTTGTGGAAAGAGACGGTCATGACGCGGTCGGTCGTGTAAAAGGCTTCCTCGACACCGTCGCCGTGATGAACGTCAATATCGATGTAGAGAACCCGCTTCTTGAATCGAAGAAGCTCAAGAATTCCGAGGACGATATCTGGAGTTCGGTTAGCGGCTAGCGTTAGAATAAACCGACAGAATAATAAATACCATTGACGTAGCAGAAGCCACTTGCTTCACACTTCTTGGCGTGGTGAAGACCTCCAGCCCAGTTGATCGCAATGTCGCATTTTTGGCGGTTCAAACGCGCTGCGCCTTCCATGCTGCCACCAGCGCTGATACCGCAAAATTCAAAGAGACCATCGAACACGGGGCAGTCGTCACCGACGTTATATTTGCCTTGCTCGCGCATGAAGCTGTCCATGTTGTCGGGTGTCACTTTCTGAAGGAAGTCGATGTAATCATCCGTGTGGAATTGGGTCATCTCGCCCCGAGTCGCGGGTTTCGCACGCTGGTTTGTCCAGTTAGTAAAGTAAGAGTGGTACCAGAGCCTTGAAAGATATTGCCCTGGCCAAGAACTGTTGTGGTCGGACTGACGTAGATTTCCATCTTCTGGTAAAGGTTGTACTGCATAATCAAGCTATGCGCCAAACGAATACGGTGAGGCTTCATAGGGTGCCCTGTGACATAGGCATAGTTGCCGATGTCAGAGTCGTAAAAGTAGGCGACCTTCTTTGGCGAAGCGCCATTGAGCGCCGTTGAGCCGAGATGCAACGTGATGTCCCCCATGATTGCTACCGGGTGGAGGGTGTCGCGAGCCAAAGGTGGGAGGCAGGAAGTAAAGGTGACGAGAAATTAAAATCAGAAGTTAGCTGCTCGGCGTATTTGGTCGGTATCAGCTCAAAGGGAGCTTGACATGATCGACCGAGCGTGGGGGATGGCCGGAGGAAGATTCTGGGGGACAATAGAGTGAGAAGTACACGAACAATACCGGCTGTGGATGCAGAGGAAACGCCACCGACCTCCGGCAAGGCGCGACGCGGAATAACATTGGTGCGCCAAGGCTGACAATCACCTTATCCATGGCGTTCTCCATGCTGTTTTATTGGTCCAGCCACATGACCCTTGCAAACCACTTTGCAGATCCGCCTGCGAGGCTGCAGTCTAGCCACAAGCAGCTCCCCGCACGTGACTTGACTAAGCTTCGAGCTGTGGCTTCTAGGCTCCCGGGCTGGCGTCAACGTCAACAACCTCCCAACCCAAGCTCCGATTCCGACGACCATTCTCCATCCTCCATCCTCTACCTCAACCACAACCTCACCACCAAAACTTTGTTCGATTCTCTCGGAAACCGTACCCATTTAACGCCATTGCAAATATCATAGCACAATGGAGCGCTTCAGGAACCTATTAGGCGGCGGTGGCATGGGCCTCGGCGGAGCTGCTCACGGCACGGTAAGCTCCTGCTTGGCCCTTGAACTTCTACTTGGATGAAGCAGCCGCTCGAAACCGGGGCTGACAAATCAAAATTGCAGGACAACACAAACCTCATCGATAACTCCGAAACGGTCTACATTTCTTCCCTTGCCTTGTTGAAGATGCTTCGACATGGTCGTGCAGGCGTACCCATGGAAGTTATGGGTCTGATGTTGGGCGAGTTCGTAGACGATTTCACGGTCAAGGTTATGGATGTGTTTGCCATGCCCCAAAGTGGTACCGGTGTCAGTGTCGAAGCTGTCGACCCCGTTTTCCAGACCAAGATGATGGACATGTTGCGCCAAACAGGCCGGTATGCTATCTCTACCTTGCGATAGGCACGTGAGCGTTCGTTGTTCGCTAACTTCCTTTTCTAGCCCTGAATCAGTCGTCGGCTGGTACCACTCCCATCCTGGTTTCGGCTGCTGGCTCTCCTCGGTTGATATCAACACCCAGCAGTCCTTTGAGCAGCTGAACCCTCGAGCCGTCGCCGTCGTCATCGATCCCATTCAATCAGTCAAGGGCAAGGTCGTGATTGATGCATTCCGTCTTATCAACCCCCAGCTCTTGATGATGGGCCAGGAACCCCGCCAGAGCACCAGCAACCTCGGTCACCTCAACAAGCCCTCGATCCAGGCCCTTATTCACGGCTTGAACCGACACTACTACTCGATCGCCATCAACTACCGCAAGACGGCACTCGAAGAGAACATGTTGATGAACCTTCACAAGCATGTTTGGACCGAGGCATTGGAGATGGACGATTTCCGACTGGAAGGGTCCAAGAACAAGGAAAGGCTTGAGCGCCTAGTCACTCTGGCGGATGGCTATGAGAAGCGAGTCAAGGAGGAGACCGAGCTGACTAAGGAGCAACTCAAGACTCGATACGTTGGCAAGCTAGATCCGAAGAAGCATCTGGAAGACGTTGGTCAGGAGCTCATCGAGGACAACATTGTGTCAGTGTCGAGACAAATGATCGACAAGGAGGCAACGATGCCCAAAAAGGATGGCCCCGGGGCAAGGGACAGGCCAACGGTGAACAGATGGACGTGGAGGAAGAAGAAGAGTTATAGGCGTGGGGGCGGAATGGGAATGGGACATGCTAAAGCTTTGGAATGACTTGTAAGACTACGGGGCGTTGGCGGTCGGTCGGAATGGACGATTTAGAGATCCAGCCATGTATACGAACTCTTGCGCGGGGTTGCGTATCGTATCCACGGCATTAATTGTTGCAT
The DNA here is from genome assembly GCA_003415625.1 of Aquanectria penicillioides. NCBI lineage: Eukaryota > Fungi > Ascomycota > Sordariomycetes > Hypocreales > Nectriaceae > Aquanectria > Aquanectria penicillioides. Next base: position 5,339,814 of record PYIU01000003.1, read on the forward strand.
GATCTGTTTCTCAGATGGCCTCAGCGAAGGCGACGGTGCGCCAGCCAGCGACCCCGGTGTTCCCTTGCCACGTTGTTGCGCGGGCCGGGCTGCACATTGTTCAGTAGAAAATGAACAAAGCCCCAGCACATGGCGAACAAAGAAATAGCTTCGCAAAATAAACGGGAACAATGACCACGTCCAAAAAAAAAAATCATGTTACGCTTTTATAAAATGAAGGCCTGCAAGGGCCTGCAGGCCTTTTGTGGGTTCACCAAAGCTCACCGCCACTAGAATGCTTTCAGGCAACCCAACCAATTATACAATAGGTTCCCGCCACTTAACATAAACAACCCGTTGTACGTGCGAGCACTCCACGATAATATTGCCTCTTTCGTATTAATTCCTCTCGCGAGTAGAACCGCGCATTCTCTATTAGGGACATACCCGCCATGGGCTTCTGCTCATGGCTCGGGTCCCTGGTGGGCCTGTATGATGCAAGCCCAAGTCCGCCCCCCAAACGTAACGCCTCATCAAAGCAAGGGGCAACCTCGCGGACACGATACTCTCAAAAATTGCAGCCGACGTGGGAACCCGTGTCGTCTCCCACCACAACCACCGCCACTACGTCGACTACGGCCTCTAATCGCTCTCACCGGCGCCGGCCTAAACGGTCTCACGTCCGCTCTTCTTCTTATTACCCCCTTCCACGTCGGCCAGGTCTGCTACCCCTTCTGTATACCCCCGGCCAAATACGCCAAAACCCGCCCACCGGCCATACCGGCACATGGAAAGGGAGATTAGAGAAGCGTCTCATACTCCAGAAAGGTCCCGCAGCCAGAAGAAGCCCCAACGCCCAAGGTCAGATGGGACTCTCGGGGGTGCCACCATCGGGCCGTGGCGGATGGACCGGGAGATCACCAAGGAAGTCATCAACCGCGCCGCCGACCTATTTCACCACATCCCGTTTGTGATCAGCGGCCTCTCAGCCATGGTATATTACGGCTTTGAGGGTCGTTTATCCGCAAACGTAACCATTCTCTGCCCGGCCTCGTCGCGTGAAGCCATTCGAGGTTGGGCAGCCGCGCAGGACCTGCAAAGGGACCCAAACCGGCCAGATCTTTTTGGCATAACCACCTCCGATGGGTACAATCGCATCGTGAGGGTAAAATACGTGGAAGACGGCTTCGAGGACCTCCACACGCTGTCCTTGGAAGGGCTGAAGACGCCTATGCTGTCGCTCGCGGGTTTGGCCAACCAGCTGGCTGACGGGTACATCAATGAGCTTAAATCCACTGGCGTAAAGCAGGATGCCTTTGCGACAGACATGATATGGGTCCTCAAAAAGATCGCGCGTCTCGCCCGAGAGGAGCACTGGCTGACTCCGCACCGGTGCCCGAGCATCTGGAGCGACCACTTCTGGGAGCCATTTACACTATCATTTCCCGATTCGGTCCCCTTATTCGGGGCTGCCGGATTCAGGGTTGAGGAGACGGGAGGTCCGCCAGGCTGGGATACTGGCGGCCATCAATTTGTGAACGAGAGAGCACGCTCAGTGCATGGCGAAGTGCTTGTTCTGTCAGAGTCCAACGTGGAAGCGTTTAATGGAGAGCATGTGCCGAGGTTTTAAGACTCTTTTAATGACAGGATTACACGATACAGACGATAGAATTATCACATGGGTACAGAGGGATGGATGGTAGACTAACGGCATGCCTCAGCGAAAGGAGTTGGCGGTGCCATTGTGACTGGTTGGTCGACAGATGGCTTCTTTTTTCATGTTGGATGCATAGCGTTGGTTACTTGGGTTGCGAGGGTTGCGTTTTCACTTCTTTCCGGTTATATTTTTTTATTCCTCTTCCTCTTCTTGTTCTTCTTACTTAAAGCTCTTATCTCTTTTAAATCCCCTTTTGGTCTTTTTTTTTCTCCCCTCACAGATACCAAAATTATATCTTAGAATAGTGATGCTATTTGCATTTTGACTTGCAACGACGTTTATGGGAGTGACCAACCCTGTCGCTCATGCAACCTGTAGGTCAAGTCCTCGGAATAGCGAGGCATTCGATCCCATGTCTGATGCTGGTGAGAAAATGAACTTGTGATGAGAAACATCGTAGTCCCGCATCGCGGTGTTGTCGCCAAACATCGGCTCGGTTATGGCGCGCTCGGAGGATTTATTTATCTCATAATGCTCGTTCCATCTTCAACAATACATGTGATCCTCTTGAATTCACGCGCGCATGTTACTTTTTGTATCAGAGTGCACATCTACCCAGTGGTATGGTTTCTATGGGGGAATATCATATGCCTTGAGGTGCAATACCTGGTCAATCGTGGACTCGCTTCGCCAGTCTATTCCGCTTAACTACTTGGTTATCTGTTATTCTCGCATGCCTGCCAAGAATGTCCTGCATTAACTACCCGACTCCGAGAGTTCCAAATATGTATCCTATCAAGTATATGTGTCGCCAATATCCAACCTGTTTGAAAAAAAATCGGTTCACAATCAACCAAATTTCCGCAGGGAAGCAAAGTCATTGGTCCAGGGGGAAGACATTATAGCTTATTTATGCAATATTGGCTTGTCACACTAGCGCCTCTTAATGGTCCTTGTGATACATCGAGACGACAAAGTCAGTCGCTGCCTCACCCCAGTTGATGACATAGCTGAGGTGCACTTCAAGGCTCTCACTACCCGCCTCGCAAAACATGTCACCAGCGTCGCAGATGGACATTATTTTGTCCGCAACACATCTGCAGCCGCTAGGATTCTTGCGAGGGAAGATCTGATAATAGAGTTAGTTCAGCCCTGGATGCTTTTATTTTTAGCTTTGGAGATAGCGCGTACACCGCTGCCGTGACTCGTACCGACATTAAAGGGCTGACCTGCTGTGAAGCTAGGGTCCCCCATCAAAACAACAGCTGCAACTATTTTTGTTTAGCTAAAAGATGAGTTATAAAGAGAGGGTTTGACATACTCTGGTCGGTCACAGTTGGCCTCTGTGGTTTTGTAGTAGGGAAGCCCTTCTCACTAGCACCACAGAGGACATCAGATGTAACCTGAGCACCCTAAACTAGTCAAAAAAAAGTATAACTGACGAAGAACTTGAGACTTACTTGCGAATAGCCCATGAGTACCATCTTTGTTCGAGGGCACTTCTTGGCATAGTCCTGAATCATCTGTGTCATAGTAGTTACTCCATTCGTCTCAGACTCGACATAAGGGTTCAGCACCGCAGGGTATACAACAGACTCCATATCAGAGTCAATAATGCGTTCAATAACCTTCTCTGCGACTACACCAATCATGCCGGGGCCGGGAGCTTCCTCGCTTGCCCGGGCGACTATGACGTGAACACCTTTGGGACAGTGAGCACTCCCAGGACCCGGGTGGTGCTAGCCGCAGCCAATACCATGAAGAGGGTAATGAAAATGGTGGTGAAGTACATAGTCGTGGGTTCAAATTGTGACAAGGAGGGCTAATTAGTTGCTGGCGAGCGGTCTACTGGTAAACTGGAAAGTTAGCGGCACATCTCGAAGGGATATACTTGTGTATATATTTGTGTCTGAGTCGACAGCGCAGAGTAAAAAACAGGTCACAGTTTTACAAATCCTTTGATAGCTGTAAGCCAGCAAGTTGTTTTTGATTAAATTCCGAAGAGAGCGCGCAGTAGTGTGAGGCCTAATGATGTTGGTTAGCCAGACAAGGGCCGTGGTGTCCACCCTGCAATGGTTGTTGGCTGCTCGTTATTCCTCTGACCTGCAGTAGTAAACCGTAGTCAGGTCGAAATGACTCGGAAGGAAGCAGCCAGGAGTCAAAATCTGGCAAATTTTGCGAGGTCTCAAAATTGTGGCTGGCTGCTGTACGCGCGGGTGAAGATGGAAGAGGAAGAGAAAGGGTTGGAAGCTGAGGACAACCACACAGAGGTTCTCTGAAGGGCATGTGCCAAAGGCAGCTTTGAAGTGAGTCTTTTAACATTGAATCATGACACTGCAAGACGAGTATTTCACTCGTAGTGAATCACTATGGAAGAGACAAAACCTCGAATAATTGAACAGCGCGGGTCTATCTTTGGCTGGGGCCTGCTGTAAAGTGTGTGGCCGACCACCAACTCTCCATGCCCCCAAAGCCAACAGTGAACCACACCCTGAAACCCTGAAAACGGATATGACGGCTAGTGGAAGCGCGGGATGGGATGGGGAAATGGGAAACGGTCAATAGAGCTGTCAAGTTTTAAAAGCCGACCAGACGCGGAAGCTAGGTTGAAAGGAGAATAAGAAAGCTGAGCTGGCAGCCGGGAGATGCGTCTGCAATTTCATAGTCGTTGTATCCACGGGAAAAGGATTGTTGATGAAGGATGATGCGCTATGCCGTGCCGTGCCGTGCCGTATGTAGCGGCTTGCGAGCTAAGGGGGCGAGAAGAGCTGGTTATACCGAACAAGGGCAAAGTCACGGAAAAGCAAACATGGGTGCGCCTCAGTTGTACCAATGACGCGTGGGCGGGCAGAAAAGGACATGGCCGTAATTCACATCAACTACCTGGCAAACACAACTCCACAGGGGGAATACTTTATTTAGCATAAGCATACCGAGAGGCCGAGCCATTCGAGATAATGTACCCGTCTAGAGTGTCTCCGTTGGCTTTCGATCGCATGGTGGAGGCGCCTGAGCACCAAATTCGCGCCATACTACGCGCTCTCTGCGATGACCCGGCGGTTCGTGCCCGCGCGCTCAAGCACCACGCCGCCATCCAGTCCTTTGACGAGGAGGTCGCTGGCATCCGGGGCAAGGCCACGGTCGACATGCTTTTATGTGTGCAGTGTGATTCGCCGTACTCGAGGGCGGAGAATCGACGCCGTGCCTGTCGATACCATCCTGGTGAGCTTCCTCGTCGTTCGTGTGTAGCTGTGGCCCGGCTTGACCACTTTACCACATATCACCTAGGGAGACACACAGCCAACTAACACGAGGGCAACGCCACCCGGAACAGGAGAATTGGAAATTGACGAAGACTCAAATACTTGGATTGACTGGGACCCACGCTGCCACGGGGACCAGGACACGGATGAGAACCGAGCAGAGTATCCAGATGGCTTCGCTTGGTCGTGCTGTGACGAGGACGGGGCCAGTATGGGCTGCACATGGGGCAGACATGAAAGTCACCCAGACCGATCAAAGAAAGCCCGCGGCGAAGATCGCGGCGAGGGAAGCGACGACGCCTATGAAAACCCTGCTGGGGATGAGGATGATGATGATGATGATGACGACGATGACGATGACGATGACGAGGAAGCCTTCGATAATCTAGGTGCCGAGGTACGCGCTGGACATAAGCGCAAGGCTTCTAGCAACTTGATGGCGTGCGTCCTGTGCGAGTCTCCATTCTCAGACACGAGCAACGGACCAGACAGCTGCGTGCACCATCCCGGTGAGTAAAGTTCTCATACTTAGTCCTGTCCTTCTCTTGATTTCTTCAAAATTGTCAAACATCCAAAACTGTGCTTCGTTACTGATAGCCCGTTTACTCACAGGGGAACTTGAATTCGATGACGAGTCGGATGTCTGGGCTGACGCCGACGGCGACTTGGCACATTTTGACACGGAGGAGTTTCGCAAAGATAACCCCGATGGCTTCAAGTGGGATTGTTGTCAGCAAGATGGTACCAAACCAGGCTGTGTCAAGACCAGGCACGAAACTGCCGACCGATGGGCCAAGAATCAAGGTCTTAATGACGCTGTTGTGATAGCTTGATGCCCCAGACTCGGGAATCAACATCATGTAATTAACACATCGGATCGAAAATACAACAATAAAAAAGACTCTCAGATATTTCCCAATAACTCCCAACCTATGGATGTTATAATGTTCCCCGTAAATGATCTTGCCATCATCTCCAGCCCTTGCCACTGGCACAAGAGCGGATTCACACCCAAGAGCCCCCATGCAAGTCATATATTGCCTTGGCTCTTGGACAAAGTAACATTGAGCAATAGACACAAACCCCTCTTCATATCTCCTTTGGACATGGGCGGTCCAAGCTGCGTTGCCGGTACTCCATGCGCCCTAATGTGATTCCTTAACACCTGCTGGCAGATGTCGCTCAACCAAATGGATCCCCATTAGGTCTTCTGATGCATTTAGACGTGATCTTCCAGTACGAACGGAAGTTCTTCTGTCGAGTGACGACTTAGGGGTAGCGTTCTTAGCTGAAACGCTGCATCAACGGCGTCTTGCCCAACGGCAGTCGCACTCCTCGTCGAGTCTATGTCACGGGGCTCCTATACCCGAGAATGGGAACTTTCTTGTTTCGCTTTCCGAGGAGCGTAGCGTTCTCGAGATTGAGTTCAAAGGCCCCGCGCTGGCGGTTCCGGTCCCTCACCTGTTGCCGGGCCGCCGCTGTGACAGCCGCGGAGTGTTGGCCGTATCCTCGCTCGGTGCGTTCACGTTCTCGGCCTCGGGTTTCCGCTTCATGATCTCGAATGTTGGTCTTTCGCATGCTCTGCTCAAGAGCGTGAGTGGCGGGGTTCGGCTTAGCTCCAGCATCGGCCTCCTGGCCGTCAATCTGCATGACGTCCTCATCCTCGTCCTCTTCCTCGTCCTCTTCATTGAGACCACCCAAGAGCCTAGCGGGGCCGCCCTTGGCACCAACCTGGGCTCTCCGCTTGCCCTCCTCCTCTTGACGATGGACGGCATAACTGACATCGAACACCTCGCGCAAGTTGACAGCTCCAGGAGATCTGAAGTCGTATCGCTTGCCTGCTTCCTCGAATTTAGAGGTGTCAAAGGCCTTGAGGGCTCAATCTTCTTCTCCTCCATGGGAGTTGGCCCGTTGCCCCGGATCCACGGGTGAGCCAAGAACTCCTTGATTGTGTATCGCTTCTCGGGATCGACTGTTAGTAGGTGGCTGATGAGATCCTGGGCAGACTTGGAAATGCTGTCCCACCAAGGTGAAAGGAAAGTGTACTGGCCCTTGGCGACCTTTTCAGTGAGCACCTCGATGCTCTCATCGTAGAAGGGAGGGAAACCGCAAAGCAGGGTATACAGGACACAGCCCAAAGCCCACATATCGACAGACTTGGAGTATCGCTCATCCTTGACAATCTCGGGGGCCGTATACCCAACGGTGCCACAGGGGGTCATGGTTTGGTTGTCCCACACAATCTTGGAGAGGCCAAAGTCGGCAATCTTAATCTGACCAATGCCACCAGCTCCCTGGCCGGGATGAATTCACCCTCGTCGGCTTTATCCTCGTCACCAGGTTGCGTAGGCTTTGGATTCTTCGAGGGGACGAAAGGAATGGGGTTGTACAGGATGTTTTCGGGTTTGATGTCACTGTGCAAGGGTCAGCAGCTGTAGCCATGCCGATGCAGTGGCGCAATGACGTCAGGAGGGGCATCTCAAACGCCAACGCCTGGGGATTTGCGTAGCCTCGCGCGAGGCTAACAACTCGCCGCACCAGAAGTGTACTCACCGATGGACGACTCCCATCTCTTCATGCAAATACTCGAGGGCTTTGGCAACCTGGACGATAACGTGCCGGGAGAGCTCCTCGCTGAAATAGGTCAAGCGCACAATCTGGTGGAAGAGCTCACCACCGGGGGCGAGCTCGAGGACGATGTAGTAGTACTGCCGGGACTCGGTGAAATCCACGAGCTTAATAATGTTGGGATGATCAAGCTGGCGCATGATTTGAACCTCCTTGAGGATGTTTGATCGCTAGGGCGAGTCAGTACATGGCTTGGTCTAGCCGCCCAACTCGTGTGCCGTCTCGAAACTAAGACTCAGCTCAACGAAGGCGGCTGTGAAGAAGACGCGCAAAGAAAAAAGCCAAGACCAAAGGGAAATGTTGTTTCGCACCTCAGCAGCCTTGGGGACCTTCTTGAAGTCCGGATGTAAATGCTTATTTCCCTAGGAAAGGGGGCAACCCCTTGTGTTGGTAAATGGGGACGGAGAAATAAGACGGACAAGGGAGCAACCACGACAAAAAATCAAAACAGAAGGAAAAGGGCTGCATAGACACAAGACGGCCCCAAGCAAACTCACCTGCATGCTATTCATTTCGTACTTGCGGACGACTTTAATAGCGACTTCGCCCCGGTCGCCAGTAGTATCGCGGGCGCGGTAGACATTGCTGAAGGCGCCATCGCCCATCTTGTCAATGAGCTCCCAGCGCTCGAGGCCAGGGTAGCGGGGGAATTTGCTCTTGCTAGCATTCTCTTCAGCGACAATTTTGGCGAGGTTGGCGTCTTCAATGCGCTTGGTCTTGGAGGATTTGTTCTGGCCGTAGTTATCGATGGGAGCTTCGGCGTAAGTCTCGACGGGCTCTGCTACCGGAGCATGGTGGGCGGGTTGCGTCGTGGGGAGGGTGGAGGCCTCAGTCTTGCGCGATTGCTGCTCCTCGGCGAGGTTTGCGGCGCGGGCTTGCTTGCCTATGAGAGAAGAGCATTAGTCGGGTACGGGATTGGCCAGGGATGATAAGATCTGGACAACAAGGACGAAACGAGCGGGCTGGGAGAAGAGGAGGATAATTACCGTGGCGGATGAAGTTTTTCAGCTGTTGAATGGTCGACATGGCTGGAGAGGTGTCGCTTGGGCGCGACAGGCCAGCTTTGGGAAGATGGGGAGAGCTCTAGCGGTGGGATGGAGGATGTATACCCGGACTGGGGGGGTTTGGGTCAGAAGCCTAGCCGTGTCTCTGGCCGTTGTCCGAACCGTCGCGGGGAGAGCTGTTGAATCCAAGAGTTTTGTGTGTATTTGTAAGAGGAGTAAAAAAAAAACGGAGAGACCGATGATGTCGTCAGAAAGCGCAGGACCGGACGAGTTTGACGGGGTCTGTGGACAGGGCTCAGAGGCAAAGGCGGGAGGCGGCTGGCTAGCTGGCTGGCTTGTTGGGCTTGGCTGGATTTCGGCGTACGTGCGGGGTTTAACGAGTCGCAGGAGGTAGCTGAGGGGGGGGGTTCGTGCGCGTGCAGACTTGGGTAGTACAAATGGCGTCTATGTAGAAGCCAAGCTGACGGATGAGCCGGAGAGAAGCAAAAGGGGAAGGATATAGAGGAGGGAAAGGGAGGAGGGAAAAGCAACGGCGGGTAAAGAAAAGAAGAAGCTGGAGAATGGGCGGGTTTGCAAGGTGGGAATGGGAGAGTGTGAGTTGCAAGTTGCAGGTGTAGTGGCAGCGTCAGTGGACAAGGTCCTGTACGGAGTAACTGGGGCTGGAACAAGGAACTGGTGGACAGGGTACAGTGGGCAGTTGGGGATACCTACCTAGTGGAGTGGACGGACGTTCAGCGGGCAAAATGCCAGTGACAGTCGCCCAGAGAGAGCGCAGACCTTGGGCAAGTCTAGGCGGTTTGGTGCGCCGCAGTGGGGGTTTTTTTCTTTTTCTTTTTTCTTTTCTTTGGGGGTGAGGAGGAGGACAACAATGTTGTGGAGGGTACCCCGGGTCAGTCAAGAAGGCAGTCTAAGGTCACTCACTACAGGTGATGATGCAGCTGCAATGACTGACGGCTGGGGATAAAGGGTTCTGGGCTTGGGCTCGCCGAAGGTGGAGATACTTGGAAAAGCCACCACCAACTCTTGCAGCCTAACCCGCCGAGACAGCCGGCACTTCGCGGGGCGTTTGTGGGATAGGAAAATACCGAAAGGGAGAGAGATGAGACAAACTAAGGCCAGGACCGACAGTGGAAATAGACAGACAGCGGCCCTTGACGAAAAAACCGCTTTCGTTGAGCTCGCGGACGGGTGGATGGGCAGATAGGAGGCCAAAAGTCAAGAAGAAGCGGGTTCACGGCAGCTTCACAAGACTGGTGGAGGGAGGGAAACGGCGAAGGTGATCCCATCTCTCGTGGCTTGATAGGTTTTTTTCTAATTCCTGCTCATGGCAGGCAAGGATACAAAAACAAGAAAGTTGACGGCCCCCGGCCCGGGATTCGTTGCCTTGATGTTCTTTAGTCCCAGGTACAAGCACCCAGAAGGAAAAAAAAGGGCCTGCCGCGACAAGCTCGCCGAACATGCTGGATGTGACAAAGTACCTAGCCTTCACGTCAGCACTTTTTGGTTTATAACACACCAATACCCTACACCACACCCGCCCCATAGCCTAGCGACGCTGGACGAGTAAGAAGCACGGAAAAGGGAGAGAAAAAGGAAGCAAAGGAGACATAATGAAAGGGATCCATAGGTTTCCATGGAACTAATCGACGGCGCCCATGGCTGGAGGGAGAGGAGCCAAGCAGACAGGCCGCCGATGCCGCCGTCTGTCGTCCTCGGGATGTCAGCTACCCATGCCCCCTCTCCACCACCATTGAAGAAAGACGGGAATACCCAAATGGTAGTGTCCATTGCCTAAAGTGGTGCATGCTTTCGCCTATTGCTTGTGCAATTGCCTGTGGCCAGCCGATACTGGGTGGTATCATCGCTTTCATCATTGCATCTGGGGTATCTGGCCCGTCGTTGGCTACCTGAGACGATCGGGCTGGGTGAGATGCGGCTGATCAGCTCTTCGTACCACGAACGACAGCGCTTGCATTGGATTCTTGCGATAGCGGCGGACTGACGGGACGGAATGCATCCTCGCCTCTCAGACCGAGCCGCTCAGCTACGGGCAGGATAACTCTGCGCATAATACTGCACCGTCCAGCAACGTCGTTGCATGCCCTGCAGCGTTATCGTTCAGGAAATTTTAGCCTGCATCCTCCAAGATCTGGGCTTGCTTCACCATCAAGCTTCCAGCGTCATCTCCCAAGGAAAAAAAAACTGGAGCCATCCCCGCCCCGCCCCGCCCCGTTATGACGCTGCAGTCGACGTCATCCATCCATGGGCCCGATGCCCGTCCTAGCAGCTCTGGGGCTTCTGGAGCCGCTCGTGGCACTGAAGCACTCCACTCCCTGGTCCGGCGACGCCAGGTGGACAGCAGTGGGTGCCTCCAAGCGCCTCTGGGCGCTGGTGGCCGCGTAGGGCGTCGTCTAGGCCCTCTGAAGCTCGCCCGGGGCGCCGACAGGGTGCGCCAATCAGCAGCGCGGCTGCAGTGGCTACAGCGTATGTCTCCCAAGACAGCCGCTCCGTGCTTCAACGGTGGCTCCAAGTGCAACGTCCGCCTAGTTTATCGCCCTCGAGCCACGGAAAAACCGATGACGATGGCGACAAGGGGGAAGATAGCCCGTCTCTCTTGGGAGAGAGCCATTACGACCAGATCAAGCTGGGGAAATTACTCCTCGTCAATTCCTCAAGCTCCCAAGCTTGGCTAACCATCAGGCCAGGCTAAGAAAAACAGGCTTTTTGGGTTTCTGCTTGTTGGGCGACAAGAGTCTAGAACCCTGTCTGCATGCCCAAAGAGCCTCTGCCCTTCCCGTCCTTGTTGGCGAGCCTTCCGCCAGGATGCGTTTTACTTTTGCTCGTCATATCTTTTTTTGTCTGAAACAGCGCTGGGGATTGGAATTTTCTTTCTTCCCCAGTAATTCATCTAGCACATGGCCTTGGTTTCTGGTTCTCGAACGTCGACCCTAGACCCCTGAGTTGACGCTTACACAGTAATGCCTGCTCCTACCTACACCGCCTGGGATCCATGGTTTTATTCTGCCTGGCCGGGCCACTGCCTCTTGGTTAAATCACACGTACTGGATGCTTTCCTTCATCAATTGATGCTGCGCAACCATTCTCATCGTACCATTACCTCTTTTCCCCTCTTCGCACTAATGTAGCTCCTACCTTGTTGTTGCATCGCCCCCCCACTCTCCAGAGCTAACCCTGGTGATGTCATGACACGGCTCCCCGACAGAAATGAGTCCACAGTCTGACACGTGCTGATATCATCCAGCTCGCAATGTCGATGCTTGGCTTAGTGCATTGACGTATGCTTCCCCAGATCTGAATATGAGTTCGGCTCCAGGTCTTCATCATATTTGATTTTCTGCGCTTCTTATCTGGCATCGGTATACGCCATTTGCCGCCCATCTGCACGCCCGCAGCCTCGAGTCAGGTTGCATTACTGACGGACTTTTTCGTGCGATCAATCGATTGTGGCTGGCTGGCTTGCTGTTGCGTTATGCCAATAATAGACCGAGACGCTGCCGCCTTCATTCGGGGTGTCACTGTTGAAGTTATCATTTTGGTTGACAGGTCTTCATGTCTCAAGTTTTATAATGTGGCACCGGATTTGCAATCCGTCTCAATGTACATGTATTCATATAGGTATACCAACGCCCAGACCCACACAAGCTAGCTGCTACAATGCAATCAATCCGCTCTCATGTAAATCACAACAAGACGTCAAAGCTGCTTCTCGCGCTAGGCGGGGCGACCAGATAACTGATCTATCCACCCTACAACTTGAAGAATTGGTACGGCACCTCCTGCCTTTCCGCATAATCCCTTAATCGACGATTCTTCCACCCGTAAAACACCCTGAGTCCCACGGCGATCATCGCCACGAGGAGGAGCAGCGCCGCGTTAGTCCAATGGCCTGTAGGATATCCCTTCTCTCGCTCGGGGGCTTTGTAGATCCAGACTCCGGGTATTTGGCCCAAGCCGCCGCCAATGGAGACGTTGATGGCAATGGCCAGACCTGTCGAGGCTGTGGTGAAAACATTGGAGCTCAGCCAGCCCAACATTGGTGGGATAGCTGCAAACGATCCTGCCGTTGCCATGATGAGGCCGCCATACCTGGCTGCGTAGGCATCGGCTGGTAAAGCTGCCGACATGATAAACCCAATGGCACCGACTGTCGACGCCGCGGCTGTGTGAAGTCCTCGGGCATTAAAGTGATCGGCAGACCAGGCCACCAGAACTTGACATACTGAGCGATTGTCAGCATTTCTCTCAGTCAGAATGATTTCAGTGCGACGACAACATACCGTATGCAATGGCCCAAGGGGGGACAGTCATCAATTGCGCCTGCAGGTCGATATATCCCAACCCGACAGTAATTGACGGCGAGAACAGACTCAAGCTTGCAAAGGCCGGACTGACAGCAAAGTACATGGCGTAGTGAGCGTATAATCGCCAGTCGGTCAGCGTCTCCTTCGCCTCTGCCCAGTTCATCGTCGGATGGGACTCCTTGCTGCCCTCGTAGTACAACCGCTGGATGGCCATGTCCTTTTCCGGCTCGCTGAGCCACCGGGTGTGTTCAGGGTAATCAGGCAGGAAGAAGAGTACAAGGAAGGCAGCTAGGCATGATGGGATGCCTTCGATGATGAAGAGCCATCGCCAGCCCGAGAGACCAGAGGCGCCGTTCATATGGCCGATGCCGTAGGCGATTGCGCCGCCGAACTAGACTCCGATGAGTGAACCGAACGTCAAGAATGATTCATGTCAATGTTTACTTACTGCGCCTGCAAGAGTAGCAGATGCGAGTATAAATGCGACTCTGTCGGGTAGTTAGCAGTAATCCCTTGCGATAGCTTTTTGCCCATCAACATCACTTACCGTACACTGCGCTCGTCGTGCTTATACCAGAAGGTGAGGTAGTACACCAGCCCTGGGAACAAGCCAGCCTCGAATGTGCCCAGCAAGAATCGCACCGCCGTCACACTCCCAAAGCTATTCGTAGCAGCCGTGATGATCGTCATGGCGCCCCAGCAAAACATCAAGAAAGCGAGCCATCGGCTGGGCCGCAGCTTCTTCAGCAGCATATTGCTGGGGACCTCGAAGACGGCGTACGAGACAAGGAAGACCATGAGCGAGATGACAAACTGGTGATCGGTCATGTTGGTCTCGTGCTGCATGTCGTTCTTGGTCGACGAGTTGAGGATCATGGCGTTGCCAATGTTGGTGCGATCGAGAAAGCACAGGAAGTAGATGGCGGCTGAGAGGGGCATGATGCGCATGTCCTGCTTGACGAGCAAGCCCTTCTCCAACGGGCTCATTGAAACATCGTACTCGAGGGTTGGGTCCTATCCGGAGGCGATCAAGTTAGTCGCTGGGCTACCATCTATAGAGCAGCAGATATGTCGCAAACAGGCTGAGGGAGTTTTACATCTTTGACCAAAGTGGAATCGACATCGTCTTCGGCCACGGGAGGCGGGCATGGGCGCGGAAGCCGCTCCGGAGGCTTTGCCACCATATTCAACTCCCGCTCTCGTTCACGGCGGGCTATCTTGAGGCTATATCAGAGCGATTGGGAGAGGGGAATCCGGGATCGAATGATTGGGCGGATCGACAGGGAATGCGGCGATGCTCGGCGAGGCTGTGACACAGTCGCGGGTGGTCAAACGGAGGCACGAGCAAGTCACACAGGGGCGATTCAAGAACAGGTGTCGGGAGAAATGTGCCCGCCAAGAGCAACAGGGTATCACGATGACAAAGAAGAAGGGAGAGGACGGACAATAAAAAATTTAAGAGAAGGATGGACTGTTTTTTTTTTTGCTAAGACCAAACCAGACCGCCGTCTCGGGACGAAGAAATGCGGGGGAGTTGGCGGCCTTTTTGACCAAGCTCTCTCGGCAAGGCTCCACTGCCGATCAGATCACATCAATCCCTCCCACCCGTACAGTAATGACTCGCAGTGGTGCCATGGGGCCTTGAGGGCTGAATGAGGGAACCCGGCTATGCAAATTTCAACCTCCGTTGCGCAGAGTTGCATCCGGCCGTCGCCCGCCCCAGATAACCAATGCCAGATATATCCCGAGGGCCGTCCGCGCCTCGCGCCCGCCGCCCGCCATGCGGTGATGGGCCATGGGCCATGGGCCATGGTGACGATGGTGATGATGTCGCTCGAGTTTCCGGGGTGTGGATTCATGCCTCACCCTAGCAGAAACGCTCCGCCCTGCTCCCAGCGGCAGCGCACGCGACACTCGCATGTCTTGGCCCCTTGCTGCTCTTCGTTGTTCCCGACGGCTCCGGGGGCCAGACAGCTTCGCAGCATTTGCTCAAGCCTGGGACAGACGGTGTCTCCGGGGGACCGCCACTGCGACGGGCAAGGGCACGACGGACAACGGGGTCAAAGCCATGTCCGTCGCACAAAGGCACGCGACCCCAGAGATGCATTTTCATTTCACCACCACAGTGGCACAGAGGGGACTACTGACCACGCGTCCCATTTCCCTTGGCAAAACGGCCAGGGTGGGCTCGGCAGTCCAATTGCGGGAGAGTCTGCGTGCCCGTGGTGAGCGGGGCGCTGGGGACAAGGAACCTGGAAAAGACTGGACGGCGGGCCCATACTCGCCGCTATGGCCGTCATGATCCGATGCTGGACGAAGGTTTCCCTTGGGTGGAGGGGATTCCCGGCTCCCCTACGAGCCCGCCCCCTCCTCCCCAAACGGTTGCCAGCACGTTACTTCACCTGCAGCCGCGGCGCAGCAGGCATGCCGGAGCCGACTTTGTCTTCGTTTGATTTTCGCCCCTCCAACTGCCGACAGGAGATTTTAGGTTTAACCTGTGATACCCGGCCGTTCCGTCTAATTGCCTACTAGGGCAGGTATTTTTTTTTCCGGCGCGGGTCGTTTCGGCCGAGACTGTCCCGGCCCGTGTGGGCCCCATTTTCGGGTGGCTGGCCCAGGTGGTCCTCCGGGAGCCGGTAGCGGAGAACGGGGAGGCTTGGTCATGGGAGGAGCGTCAAAATACAGGCTGATCTACGCTTAGTCAATTGGCTAATCAACATCTGAGGAAACCCACAATTGAGCATTGAGAAGAAAAAAAAAAGCCGCTTGCTTTACATGCAATATCGCCAATGGGAAACCAACACTCCCTTGGAGCCAGGAATCCAGGTGACCTTTGTTGGATGCACATCCCTAATCAAAACAGCTCAAGAGCGTAGCATTCGGCCTCCAGATAAGCATATCAATCGTCATTTGAGGGCTCTACCGTTTGTTGAGTCATGTAACCTGTGCGATATCGCTGGTGATCGTCGTCCCCTTGACCGCTCCAGGCGAAACCATTTATCCACTCGTGCGACTGCCATTGTCGATCGATTCGGCTGTCACCCACTGAGACGACCGATCATGCACGAATTCGGTAGCCGGCTTTACAAATGGCAATTGCACCATCACGGAAACGAGTCACAGAGTGGTGTTCGACGCCATTGCGCTACTCCGAATCCATGTTATTGCACGACTCCATTTAGGTCTAGTTGTCGGTTTACTCCACCATGGTTTCTGCAGGCCAGCAGAACCAGGTGACGACCATGCAGGCCTTCAATCCAGCTGCAAGCCACAGAGCCCCCGCGATGCCAATAGGATTGTTTGAAAAGACTCCCCCGAGGACCGCACCACAGAGAAGCAGCAATGGCGCTGCAACTCTGCGATTCCGCGTCACATTCTGCAGCGCAAACAACTCCTGGTCCGAGAAGAGGTCGCAGTAGATACTCGTGAGGACTACGCTAGTGAGGGCGTTTTGCTGCAACGCACGGCTCGCCACTGCCTGCCCGCAACTCTGGAAGGCGATAAGGGCGATGGGCAGCAAGACGTTCCACGCCAGAGGATCACTGCTGGAGGCGGGCGGGTTTGTCGTGATGATGATGGCCGCGGCGAGAGTAAAGAGCGCCTGAGCTGCAAAAGACGCGCACAGAACCCAGCGGCGTCTCGGCGAGAACAGCCTGTGAAACCGGGCAAAGAAGAAGGACCCGAGACAGAAGCAGCTGATGGAAGTTGCTGACTTGAAAAGCCTAGTAGGCGATGATGGGCCCGTCGATATGAGCGATGCGAGCCCTAGCCCAACGTAGACTGTGTTGCCTATCTCGGATGTTAGTCTTGGCAGTTGTCAACAATTTCAGCTTGCGACTGACCGGTCTGCATGGACACGAACGCGCCCCATACTTGGATCGAGGCGCTATCGAGCAACCCAGTTACCATGTAACAGCCGAGGAGGACCGCATCTGACCAAGAGCACGAAATGTCGTGCATCATTCGATGGCCCCATTTCGCAAGCCCCGAATGCCTCTCGAGGCCCTGGAGAAGAGGCGCCTCCTCATCCGCAACGCCATTGGGGGCGCCGTTGCCAACGGTGCCGTACCCTCCTCTTCGGCCTGCCATATCACAAAACAAATCGACGAGCTGAGCTTCATAGCGCGCACTGACTGCTGACGTCGAAACACCGCACGGAGGACAGGTGAACGAAACGTTGAAACTTCGACACGATTCACACGTTTGTTGCGTTCATGACGGATCGGATTTTGGCCCTGGATTGTGGAGACTCGAATGAAAAAAAATGGACTGAAACCTGAATGTCTTGCCAAGCCGCTATCCACCGAGATAGCCGTTAAAGTCTCAAACTTTGAACTACATCCGTTAAGCTAGTGGCTTCGGTATGAACTCTATATTCGTTTGAAAAGAGGGCCATCTGCGATTACTCTGAGCGGGCCCTCAATTGTGGATGAAGCTGCTACGGCATTGTTGAATGCAGGAAGCTCTATTCGGACAGCAGCTAGGGATGATGTCATGCCCCACCAATACCCGTGGGCATCAAACACAACTAACACGGCTTCATTTCATCTATGCAGAGCTGCATCACGGACTTGATCGGATGCCTTCTCCATGTTTAAAATCAATGAACTTGTAGGATGGCACCGTGTGCCTCTCCGTTTTATATATTGTATGTTTTACACGAGCTTTTCAGCATCCCACGTAACCTCATTCATACAGACATCAGATATGATGGGACCTGCCAATAAATTCACTATTCACAAGAAGGTAATGCAAAGAAGGTAAAGAAGCCTCAAGTTTTCAATCCCATCGTTCCTCCACAAAATTCCTCCCATCAGCCCTCCATGCCTTCATCAACACGGCCTGAGGCTTATTTCCAGGGCCAACCGGCAGCGGCCGCGGGGGTAGCGGTCACGTAGACGGTCTCAGTCACGGTGTGGGCGGCAGAGCAAGTCTTGTCCTTTCCGCTGCTGCTGCCGGAGCTGTTGCTGCCAAGGCTGCCGGGGTGGCGGTGGGGCGGACTCGGCGAGTGCGAGTTCGGATCTTCTTGGTGCGGGTGAAAGCAGTAGGAGTGGCCTTGGGGGTCTCGGTCTGGCTAGCACCGTACTCATCGTCGCAGTCATCGTCATCAGAAGCAGGGGCGGTAGGAGTGGCAACGGGGTCTCAGTCTGGCCAGCACCGGAGTCATCATCGCAGTCATCGTCACCAGAGTCGGGGGTGGAAGGGGTGCTAGAAGGGGTGCTAGAGGGGGTGCTAGCAGGCTCGGTGGGGGTGATGACGGAGGTGATGATGGTGGAAGGCTCATAGACAGCAGAGGTCTCGCCAGCAGCGGCAGAAGAGCCGGCGCCAGAGTCGGAGGTGGGGCTGGCCAGGATATCAGAAACGCCCGAGGTCAGGGTCACGAGCGAAGGGCGGGGAGCATCGGAGGGGAGCGAGGTGGTGGTTCCCTCAGCAGCCTCGGCCTGAGCGGAGGTGACGGCGACAGCGGCGGAAGAGGAGACAGCTACGACGGAGCTGGCGGCAGCCTTGGAAGAGGTGACGGCAGCCTTGGTGGACTGAGCGGCGCTGGCAACGGCAGAGGTAGCCTTGGAAGCAGCGGCGGTAGAGGAAGCAGCGGAAGCGCTGGCGCTGCCACTGCTGCTGGCACCGTTGGTCATGCAAGCGAACGACATCTTCTGGACGTTGGAGCCGGTGGTGGCACCAGAGAGGGACCAGGTCATGGAGACGTAGGGCCAGCAGATGCGGCCGTCGGACATGGTGACCATGTCGCCGGCGACGTAGACGTTGTCGGAGCTGATGGACTCGCCAGTCTTGGAACCGGTGCTGGTGACGAGCTGGAACTTGGTACCGGCGAAGGTTCCTCGGCAGCCCATAGCGTCAAAGTCGCAGATGGGGTTGGAGATCTCCTCCCAGGTGACAAGAGCGTTGGTGCCGTCAAAAGCGGCGACGTGGGCGTTGGAGCAGTCGTTGGAGCCGCTGGTGATCCAGTTGACCTGGCTGTCACCGTCGGCGGCACCGACAGTAGAGGTGGCCTGCTCGCCGTTCAGGGTCTTCTTGTCAGTGAAGGTAGCGATGGCAATGTTGCGGTTGTTGGTGCGGTTCTCGGCGGTGGTGTAGCCAGAGCCCATCCAGGAGTTCTCAGTGAGGTCGATGGCACCACGGGAAACCCAGGAGAAGATGTAGGCGTTAGAGTCGATGAAGCGGGAAAGGACACTGTAAGAGCCGCTCATTCCGCCCATGGGCTCGTTGGAAGCACCGTTGATGACATGCTCGTTGGAGACCTTGACGCCGTTGTTGGTCATGCCCTGGGTCTCGGTGTTGAGCCAGATGGCACCCTGGTCCTCGGCGCAAAGGGAAGCGAAGGGAGGAGCATCAGCCTCCTCGAAAGCAATACCGGTGTTGTGAGAGCAGCCCCAAGAAGAAGAGGCGCCAGAGATCTCCTTGAGGGTACCGTCGGTGGTGATGTAGCGGATGGCATCACCGTAGTGGCCGGAGGCGGAACCGGAGTAGGAAGTGACAACGATGTAGGCGGCGTAGTAGCCGGCCTTCTCGGAGAAGACGAGATCACCGTTGATATCGGGAGAGCCGAGCTTGTCGCTGGAGTCAATACCGGAACCACCGAGAAGAGTTCGGAAGGTCTTGGTGCCGCTGGTATATCGGTAGAGGACAGGGATGGGGATAGTGGAAGACTCGCTAGAGACAATCTCGTTGGTCAGGATAGCGAAACCATCGTTGTGGCAAACGAGACCACCGGCCTCCATACCGGCGGAGAGTGTGACGGTATCACCAACAGCGGCGAAGGTGGAGGGGTTGACGCCCTGGATGTGGACGCCAGTGCCGCTGGAGTCGAGGTAGGCGATGAAAGCGCTGGATCCATCGGGAGAGACACAGAAGGGGGTTCGGCGATGGTGAGGGTATCCGGTCCAGTAAGCCTCCTTGATAGGGTTGAAGGAGCTGGTGAGGGTCAGGGCATCGACATGGCTGGCGAGCGAGGAGGAGGTAAGGCTTGCGGCTGCGAGCGCCAGGCAGGCAGCGAAAGAGAGAAGTCGCGACATCACGGTGGTTTTCAGTGACGAGAGAATCGGTGTAAGTCGGCGTATACACACAAAAACAAAACAAAAATGAGAGTGGTTTCGGTCGGATTGGTAAAGATCGTCAAAAAGAAATCAAAGAATGTAAAAAAAAAAAAAGGACCCCAGGTCAAAAAAAAAATCCAATGCCGTGGAAAGGATGAAGATGTTGCTTCTCTACTCTTGGGCCCCGAGAGAGCTGCATTGTCTCTTTTTAAACGGCGGCATCGTCTTCGCAACCCCCGACCGCAACTTGGCAAGCCGGGAGCTACGGCTTCGGCCAAGACCTACGAATCCGGAATTCCAATCGGTGGAAAAACTCGAAACGTCCCGTATACACTGGTTTCTCGGTGCTGGGGCACTGTTTGTGCAGCCTCTCATTTTACATCAGACAGGTAACAGGCGAGGGGGGGAGGATACGGCTAGGTTAAGGCGTTTCAACCCCCGGTCACGCTGTGGCAGGCCGGGATGCGCCATCAGCTCACGCCGCAGACCCTGCGCTTCGGTTCTGGCAAGGCGGCGTATGGTGGACTTACTGGTGGAGAAGTGGGCGGCCGTGTGTCCAGTCTGGGCCTAATTCCAAGCGTGGGTTCGGGGAGCCATACCATGAGGGATAGTTTCGAAGGTGGCACTTCTGACAGTAAACGAGATGGTACCGGGAGCATCACGGGCAACACGAGGCCACATCAGAAGATGGCCGACTCTGTGCTCTGCGGGGTGCCATCCCTAATTTCATAGAGTTTGATCTCGATTCTCGTGACTAGCGTGATGTTGATTTCGGGACGAACATGCCGTGGCGAGATGGCCGCCCCACGGTCCGTCTTGTTGGGGAAGACGCCATCTCGGTTGACGGGTGAAAGACCCTTACGGCTACCTTTGCAGGCAGGTATTCCCGTATTTCTTTGGTGGTTTAGTGATTACTTGCCGCCATGAAGCTTCTGGGAGGCAGACCAGGCCCGGGGTCGGGCCTCGAAAGCCTCGAGCTCGAGAGCCTCGACCAAGGGTTCTGTCAGCATCCCTCCCCCTGTTTCGCGAGGTTTCTGAATCCTCGGATTCGCAAACTTCAGGATCAAATCTAATACCTACCTAAGCCGCTCGAACCAACTGCTTATTAATTTTAACGCCCGAAGAGAACCAACGATGATGGCTTTGAAAAGGGAAGGTGAGATGAAGTCCGCCAATTAGGTCACACGCACACCACCTCTGACCGAAGCCTTTGATGCAACGAAGCAAGTGTGCATCGTGATGCTGCTCATCTTCCAACAACTCATAGGAAGCGGTGTCCCGTCCATCATTGCCATGATGAGAGACCCGACAAGGTCTCGGCCGCACCGCTGGGAAACACGTCGACCCAGCCAACGCGGCTTCTGGATCAGCAGGCAGCAGAGCAGGGACTGGTTCGATCTGCCGGGCGGCGCGGGAAACGAGGGGGATCATCAAGATGTAACCCGCCATGACGAGAAATAACGGACGTAGTATTGCGCTGTTGCAGTGGTGCGAGACAAGAAACGGGATGAAACGCGACTCGTCAGGCACAGAATAGTCAACGACCACAAACCCGCGCTTTGCTGACTCTCTGCCCCCTGGTCCGCTTTGTCAACTGGATCCACGAAGGAAGCGGAAAAATAGGTTCCTAAATAGGCTGGCTGTGTTAGTTGCAGAGCATACGGATAAAGTTTATATGGAATCGACCGCGAACCGCCGGGCTGGTCAGGGGTCTCAGGGGCGGGGGGCGCTAACACCTCTTCCTTACGACCCTTCTCGAAAAGCCTGCACAAAGCGAGAGAGACCCCTAAAAATTTTTTTTAAATAAATAAATAAATAAATAATTAATTAATTAAACGTCCATAAAAGCCAAGCCTTCCCCAACACGACACGACACGACACGGGCAGCAGAGCCCCCTCGGCCTTAAGCGAAGCCCAGCTGTCGTTGGCTGGAAGGAGTCTCGAGACGCTGGAGCGGCCGCCCTACACCAAGCTATGCCAATTCTAGCGCCGCAAGACTCACCCAAATCCTCGTATTGGCAGTAGTTGAGCCAAAAATGTCGGCGTTTTTGATTACGCAAAGATGCCTAATAATAACAGGTGCCGTTCAGGGCCATTTTAATGCCCCTCGAGACCGTAGTTTTCGTCTCGCATCTTTCCATCTCAACACCGCATATTTTCCAACCATTGTAAATCACCTATTTCACCCATGACCAGCTTTGCGGCCAGACCCTGGGGGGCGCTGTCCTTCAGCGACTGCCTCGGTGCTGTCGCCATCGTCAGTGGTGTCGTTTCGGCCGGCTTAGCGCTCTGCGTCTTCCTCGCTGGCACCGTTGTCTCGCACAGCGGCGGCAGCGACCACCTATTTCTGAGGGACTTGGCGCTCGTCTCAGTAGGCTATCCCCGCTTCTAGCATCTGTGCTTGTGCTGCCTTCTATCGGCGTCGCTTCTGACCGCGCCGAGTACTGACCCGCTGTCGTGATGCTGTAGTTTGATGGAATCGTTGCCAACAATGACACGTCCGAGTTCCTGGTCCATCTGCACTGGTTTGTAGGCTCATTCGGTTGGGAATATCCCGACGCTCCCGATGGAATCCCCAAGGCCGGCTTCGCCTCACGAGGCATCCGCTTCTCTCTCGACATCGTCAAGAACCTTCGAAAGATTGCCGGCGATCTTAAGCTCCCAGAGGATACCTACGATTGTCCCCGGCCTGGTCCCCAGGGAAAACACTGCAAGAACATCTTCTTCGAAGCATGGCGATCCTTCTTGGTTGTGGATGGTCTTCCCATCGTCATTTGGATCATCTGGGTCATGGTCATCTCTGCCATTCTTCTCGCTCTCTTGAACCTTGCTCAAGAATGGATGATTCGAAAGCGACCATACTGGATGCGGTGCCGATGCATTATTGGCAAGCGCTATTGCCCATGCCCTCGAGGCACCAAGGAGGAGATTGAGAAGCTTGACGATTTTGTTTGGGATAAAATTCGCATGTATTTCTGGGGCGTGAATGCGCTCTATTTCTTGCTCCCCGCCGGTCAAGCTGCCCTTACCTCAATCTTTCTCCTCAAGTACATCGGCGCTATGGATGAGAGGCTGCCCAAGGGTATCAGCATGGCGGCTAGAAGGAACATGAAGGCTGAAATAATGCTCTGGGCTGCTTTCGGCTTCAGCGTATTGAGTGCGCTTTGTATGTTGGTGAAGTGGTGCTTAAGCAGGAGACCGAAGGGATGGATGGACGGCCAAAATCTCGGCCAGCTAGAGCGGTCGGAGGAAAATGAGCCTGAGGAGGCCTCTGGCAACGAGAGGAGAGAGGATGGCAATGACGCAAGGTATACTGACTAGAAGTTGACCTTTCGCGGCATAGAAACATGAATATTGAAACAAGCATACACTGAAGGTTAGGGTTGGGCTGATCAAAGTGTTTGTTGTGTTATGTTGTATAGTCCTCGATCCCCAAATGGTTGGAGGCTGAATGAATGAGATAAAAATAGAACCCAAAAGCTACCTACTCTACGGCGATCCGCCGATTGGACACTTGGGCAGGAGAGATGTGAATCTCATCTTGCGCTATTGGCTCCTGTTCATTTGTCGCGGAGAATATAGCCTGTTATTGTACTCAGTACCTGTTGTAGGGTGGTACCTTGCACTTTTGCGATATTACGCAGTGGTATTTCTACGTGACAGTATTCAATTCGGCATCGTTCGTGAGAAGTCAGCGAGGGGAATGCCAGTGATAAGCTTATCTCGACTCAGCCGGCTCTCAACCAAATGAATGCCGCCGTATTTGCCATGTACCCCGCAACCCGCGATCCATGCGGCGCTGACGCGGGTGTAAGTAGTTCGCACTTATCTCCATGAACCGCTAAAATACCCATGGGGAGCCGGTCACATATCTATCGTCCGGAACCGGACCCGGACCGGTGGAGTCACCGATCGGTGCCTCTTTTATAACGACTTGCCTCGTCCCTCCGCTCGACGACGACGCCGCTCAGGAATCTCGCACATCACCAGCTGCCCAGGATGTTCTCATCGGCAACACTACGAGCAGCACCGCTGCGACGGCTTGCGGCGCGCCAGTCTATCCGCTCCTTTAGCCATGCCAAACCCCAATCTCGCCTGTTGATCCCCTCTCAACAGGCCGCCCGGCGTCTCGTGAAGCCCCAGACCAAGGCGATCCAGCATTCAGCCTCATTCGCTACCAGCGCCGAAGCCACCGCTCCCGCCTCGGAAACCAGCCCTGCGCAGAAGGAGAACCAGAACTTTGCTGCTGTTGCAACGGGCGGCATTCCTTACCCGGGCATCCCCAAGATCGAGGATCCTTACAAGAAGCGCCAATGGCAGCTCGAGCACATGGCGGGTGCATTCCGCGTGTTTGCTCGGATGGGCTTCACTGAGGGTGCCGCTGGTCACATTAGCGTTCGTGATCCTGTTGACCCTGACACTTTCTGGATCAACCCGTGAGTAAACTTGCACTGGTTCAATTATATAAGAAGAGATTTTCTCACACTAATATAGTATGGGTGTTCATTTCGGCATGATGAAGGCCAGCGACATGGTCCACATCGATGAAAACGGCCGGGTCATCGGTGGCAACCGCGTTGCCGTCAATGCTGCTGGCTTCATGATTCATTCCGCCATCCACAAGGCCCGTCCCGATGTCCACGCTGCCTGCCACACTCACTCCAAGTACGGCAAGGCCTGGTCGACCTTTGGGCTACCGCTTGACATTATGAACCAAGACGCTTGCATGTTCTGGAACAACCAGAGCGTGTACTCCAGCTTTGGCGGTGTGGTGTTGGCTGCTGAGGAGGGCGAGCGTATTGCTGAAGCCCTGGGCCCCGTAAATCGCACCGTGATTCTTCAGAACCACGGGCTCCTCACTGCTGGTGGAACAGTTGACGAGGCTGCGTACCTGTTCTCCTTGATGGAGCGTTCGTGCGAGGTGCAGCTTCTAGTCGAGAGTGCTGGTCTTCCCAAGGTGGCTATTGGCGAGGAGGAGGCCAAATTTACCTATGAGGTTAACGCGGACCCAGTAAGTTGAATCTAGTGCGATAACTTTTGTTATGATTATATGCTAATATGAAATTAGGAAACTCTGTACACTGAGTTCCAGCCTGACTTTGAGTACGAGATTTGGAAGTCCAAAGGAGAGCTCACAAGGGGCATTTAGAAAGTAGAACCAATCTGATACCACAAATAGAATCATTAAACCAAGAATAAGGGCTCATGCCTTCAGAATTAGATTTAAGAAGAAAAAACCTGGAAAATGGCACGGCCCATGGGCATTACTATCCCGCCGACATCAATATCGCCTAATTTGCTGTCCATATCCTTTTGTCTTCGTCGTCTACTTTCAACTCAAGATACTTTTAGGGCTATATTCACTAAGAATAGGATTTATGGCTCATTGAACTACCTTACAAAGTCATCTTACAAGGGTGAGTGCACTTTCATGCAACACAAGCAACGGTCAGTCCCCTTAAAGTCTAGGAATCATCAACCCGTCTGCCATCGGCTTGACAATACTCAAAACCTCTTCAGCACACCTGCTTCCAGAGGCTAGCGCGCCTTCAATGTGTCCTCGCCAGACATGGCTAGTCTCAGAGCCTCCAAAATGAATTTTATCCTCGACCGCCCACTGATCCTGCGCCAGATCACGCATGTTGGCGGTGGGCACGACTGGGCAAGGGACTTGGCGGCTCCAACTCTCAGCGTCGAAATCGGCCCATTCAATCTCGACAGGGTTCGGGAGGGGTGCGGAATCGTTGAAGAGATCATTGAAGTGCGCCGTGAGGCGAGCGCGACGCGAGCATCGGCATCGGTTCCACAGAGCACGACCTGCCTCACCCGCAATAACACAGGTGAGCGAGTAGACACCATCAGCATCGCAAGAGGTGTCTCGAGTCTCCCAGAAAGGCCCCTCGATGCTCTGTGAGAAGCCACCAAGGCCCTTCTCACGCCACCACGGCTGCTCGTAGGTTATGACAGCCTCGGCGTGGAAACCCGGCTGCTCGAAGGTCTGCATACACTGCTTGCACTCACTAAGGGCAGGGCTGAACTCAATGCTGGTATATGATGACGTGGGAACAGCAAGAATGACGCGGGAGCACTGAAACACTTCGCCAGAGATCGTCGTCAGAACAGCTTTGTTGCTGGATGTTTGGTCGATCCACTGGACGACCTGAGAGAGATGGAAGGAGCCGGGAGCAAGACGATCGGCCAGGGCGTTGCAAAGCGAGTTTGCACCGTCACGGAAGCGAAGACGACGACTGGAGCGAGCAGGCTGACCGATGGCGTTGAGGAATCCGCCGGCCGTCTTACAGACGAGGAGGAAATACAAGGCGGGGACTTCGGTACTGGCGAGGCCAAAGATGGTTGCGGTCCAGGCATCGGCGAGCTTCTGGATGACGAGAGTAGCGCCTTGAGAGACCACAAGCTCGCGGACGTTCATGGAGCCGAATTTGGGGAGCGAAAGCGCCGGGTTGTTGAGGTCGACATGCTGAGAGAGGCCATCGAGGTTTTCGCAGACTCGCGTGTAAGATCTCTGGTCCTCCTCGGAAAACTAGAGATGAGGGTTAGAATGCTCTTGGGCAACTTCATCTATGCCATTGATACGAGTACTCTCAAAATACTACTTACGTTAGGAACAGCACCATACTCGTAGCTGCCGAAGCCCTTCATTACACTCTTGCCAGCGACAAGCTTCTCCTCCATCACCTCAACGCCAAGGTCACGGACGAGATTGTAAGCGCGGGGTTGGTGGACATCATCAATCCAGCCGCCAGACACGCCATCCCGGAGGCGGCCTCCTAAGTTTTGGTGAGCGTCAAGGATGAGGCATGAGATGCCGGCCTGCTGAAGCTCGAAAGCGGCATTGAGACCACTGAGGCCGGCACCGACAACGATGACTTCGGCGGAGCGCTTCGGATGGGAGACGAAGCTCCTGTCTCGGGGAATTGCATCAACGGAAATGGTAGCCATTGGATGATTTTTTTTTTTTTTTAGAAAAAAAAAACCCCCCCTTCTTGGAGACAATCGAGTTTGATTGCTGGTTCTTGTCTCTCTGCGTTGTGGTCGTTGGGGTGAATATGCCCAACCAGAGTGCCGCCGACAGAGTCAAGCAGCGAGGAGGGAGCTGGCAAAGATAGGCACGTTTGGAAAACCTCTAGCTACCAAGAAAGATGATGTAACGCAAGAGGGAGAAAGGACTGAGATAAGACTTATAATATTTGCCTTAGCCTTCACAGTTGAGAATGAGTAAACAAACCCCCAGTCCTCAGCTGCAAGTCCCCATTCGGAAGCTAGCCAACATCTCCACAACTCCGCTTCCGCTTCCGCTAGTATTCTGCGTCTCCCATATCAATCAACCGTTGATGCGCCATCGTTCCCTTCTCATTCTTTTGCCCATTTTTAGTCAATCCAAGAGCACTCAAGGCAATCTCCGGGCTTAGACTGAACGTCACTGCAGTTCTGGCTCCCTGCTTCCCCACTAACTTGCTCAACTACCCCAGGCGTAGAAAATGAACCCGCCCGAATGGACTGATTGCCAGCCATTGGGGACTCCACGCCACGCGCTCGCCATGTTATTTCGCCGCGGTTTCCCTGGGTTTGTCGTGTTATCGAGATTCCGAGGGATCAGATCCCGTGGGGTCTACCACCCCGCGATTTCCTCGCAGCTGGACACCCCCAGCGCTGACCATCGGCTGTCTTGTCCGTGTACGGTAATTAAAGCCTATGCCACTGGCACAAGTCCAGCCGGGAATTGCATCTGTGTGAGTCCATTATCGTGTTGTATTGCATATCATACCTGCCCATGCAGACATGATAACGAATTGCCAACATGATTGGCTTTGTGCTTTGTTGGTTCTACTTCCCAGAGGAAAAGCTGTCCCAGGTCATATGACAGTCTTCAATTCCAGACAGTCTCAGCGTCCAGCATTCTATTGCCCAAATCTTGCCTAGCTAGTGTGCCAGAGTCATCCAATTCAGGCACTGGGTCAGCACCAAAGACAGACAGCTAGCCAACCTGGGGAGATACATGGCATATTGTGCGTGGGGCTCACCGTAGAAGCGGACCCTCTTATCGCCTTGGCTCTGCTATGATGCCTCAACTCTACGTCTTTACTTCATGACTATTTTGACTAATTATATTTCTATTGAGCCTGTAAGAACGTCTACTTCCTTCTTCGAAAGGAATAAAACAACAGAAAGTCATTTTTATCCCGCAGGCATGGCATGTGGTGAGTTCAGTGTTCGGTTTCGGCCCTCTCCGACGAGCCCAGCAAAAGCAACGTTTGACAAGTCGGAACCAGTTGTACACATGTTCCGATGTCGCGTTCCGATCACAGCGTAATTCCATGTCTGTAATATCTGATATCAAAGATTGTATTCAGCATTCTCTCATATTCTCTCATATTCTCTCATATTCTCTCATCATTTGAATTGTAACTTCAAAGAAATGTAAAGCAATCTAGCCTTCATCCTGGACATTTACAACAGCGTTCGGCGCCACCACTTCTCTTCCTCCTCCAGCCACAACTTTGCATTCTTCGGCTTTGAAAACCCATGGCCTTCATCGGGGGCAATGATCAATTCTACATCACCCCCCTTTGCCTTGATCGCATCCGCCATTTGCTCTGCCTGATCTATTGGGCACACTCTATCAAGCGCCCCATGTAGCAATAAAAGTGGTGATTCAATCTGCCCAGCGTGATATAGTGGACTTCTCTCACGGCAAATCCTCTTCCGTTCTTCCTCGCTCGATCCCGGGGGCCATACCAAGTGAGAAGCATAGTCGGACTCCAACTTGTGCGTAGAATCGTCAAGCCGTCCGATGTCACTGATACCAGAGAGGCAGACGCCAGCCCCGAACGTCTTTGGGTGTCGTGCTAGGCTCTGAAGGGTATTATAACCACCTGCACTGGTACCCGTGATTCCGACACCACCAGCCTTCACTTGACCATGGGCAACGAGATACTCTGCAAACTCTGCCCCATCATCTGTGTCAATCAGGCCCCAGTTTCCAAACAAGGCCTCTCGATACTTCTGCCCATGGCCACTCGATCCAGCGTGGTTTAACGCCAGCACGGCATATCCGCGCGAGGTAAAGTATTGAATTCGCAGGTTGAGCCCCGGACCCGTGTACGCAGTTGGCCCGCCATGGGCCACCATGATCAGAGGAGGAATGTCGCCTTCTGGTGCCTCATATTCTGGATTGTGGGGAGGCCATAGGAACCCATAGATCTTTCGGCTGGGGCTTCCCTGTGATGGAATGACTAATGACTCTGGGGTAGAGTAGAGGGAGCTCGGGAGCTCCTCTTCCGTAGACTTACGAATACTGGTTATGTCTCCCGTCCCTCCAATATCAATGCGATACAGCACTCGAGGAGAACATGCCCCTCCTCCGATGACGAGGAATGAAGAGTCATCTAAACGAGCCACTGCGTCTAACATGACTTCGGAAAGAATGGAACCATCTCCAATTGGTTTCCATGACCCTGTATCCAAATCGATAAGAACCAAAGTGGACACACCATATTTCACAGATGAAGCCACAATGAATTGGTTTGACAAGGGGGCGTACGTATGACTATTCATTGTCAGTTGATGTCATCTTTCCCAAGCCCTTGAAACAAGCTTACCTCCCCTGCATCCAACGAATCTCTGTGAATTCAGACTCGTCGAGATTTTCAACTCGGATTTCCACCTGCTCGGCTCGTCCCGGTGGGATACGGAATAGTCGGCGATACCCATTGGCCTCTTTGCCAAAGAATAGAGAACCATCCGGGCCCCATCGAGGTTCAGCAACTCCCTCGCGATCCTTGCCAGCTACCAGACGAATATCGGATATTGATCCATCAGAGTGCCAAGTTGCCGAGCATAGCTTGGCGGCATCAAATGGTAGGTCTGGGTGATTCCACTCCAGCCAGGCTAATTTGGTCCCGTCCAGACTGAGTTCTGGAGTATAGTAGAAGTCCGCATCGTGAAGAATTCTCTTGACCTCGCCAGTTTGGGTATTGATTGCCGCAATATAGTTGCGGACCCCCATAGGGGTGTCGATTTCATGGTCCTCTTGATTGGCGATGACCCAAGGATGCGCGGGGTGTGCATTGAAGTTTGAGTATCTCAGGTTCGGTCCAGAGGTGAGGGGCTTGACATCTTTCGAGTCTGGGTTCAGAATATGGACAGTGTTGTCCTTGTGAGAAAATATTATTCTGTCGTCGGACAGCACGGCGTATGGTACTCCACCGTACTCATAAACGGTGTTATGGGCACTATACTCCTCGGGCAAGACATCTTTCAAGCCATCCTTGGTGATTTCTATGATAGAAACACCGCCATTTTCCCTGCTCTCAGTGTAGAAAGCTCGTCCGGATTTTGCCTGTATACTCGTTAGTCCCAGCCAGCTAACGGAGGAATTGTGGAAGTGAGGGGGTCCAGGACACTAGAGCGAGGTGAAGAGAGCTTCCGACTCTTAGAAACGACAGTATCGGTGGAAATTGGAGACTCCCAAAAGCCGTATTGGCAAGTTTTCTTAGGTGTCATTATTGGGGCGATAAATCGTGATGGCTCCACGCCGTCGACCAGTCCCCAAGCAAGGATGGCTGAGGGACTTGTTTATCGAGCCAAAAAAAAAAAAAAAAAAAAAAAAACCTGGAGCTCTCCGTGGATGGATCAGCAACACAAAATAGTGTCCAGAGATGGATCGCAGGGGCCTTGGAAATTACCTAGCGTGGTAAAAGGTTGGATGGAGGATTGGGCGTTCGATGGTGCAGATGCTAGAATACAGCTGATCTTTGCCCCTCAATGACCCCTCAGGGTTGGCCTCCGAAGTACAGAACGACATTGCAATGTTCTAGTGGGGTTCCAGCGCTCTTGGTAAGCAGTGGATTTGTTCAGCCTAGCGGACGCAGCACCTCGGTACCTAACCTCTTACATCAGTGTGTCACCATGATCACCTCATGCTTCCGACATGGCCAGCCAATTGGCAAACGCGCTCTCGCTTCTCTCTCCCTCTGAGCAGAGAGAACTCATATCAAGCATGGAGAAAGCATCCATCCCGCGTTGGACCAGGCCTCGACGTCCACCCAGGTCTTGGACGCCGACAGTGTTGTGTCTGACGGGACTCGTCATTGTTGTTGTTAGACTTTACCAGCTTCAATACCTCCCGACCATCCGCCGCCATTCGTGTCATCACCAACATTCGTACATCGAGGGCCCCTACGGCAGATTCCCAAGGGACAATGACCCTTTTCACTTCATTCCATGCACCAACAAAACTCTCCCGCCAGACCTTGGTGACTCTGGGCCCGAGCAAAGCTGGGAGGCGTTGTACGACCCGAACCCAGACAATTGGAGCTGGGTAAATGGCAGCCTGGATGGCGCGGGCTACGATGATCCGTACGCTGGCCGGGGGATTTTCCTCTGTGGTTACATAGATGTCCCTCTCGACTACACCAACATATCCGACAGACGTATTGCTCGGCTTGCTGTAACCAAGCTCCAAGTATCCGGCCTCGACGGTGGCCATGGCACATCTCCTCCAGGCTCTGGACGCAAGAGTGAAAGGACAATCGTCATCGAGCCAGGTGGTCCCGGTGGTAGCGGCACTTCTTATGCTTGGCGCGGTGCTGAATTTGTCACGAGTCGATTGAGCGACAGCAAATTCGATGTTCTGGGGTGGGATCCTCGAGGCGTCAATGTCTCCCTCCCAGCGATATCATGTTTCCCCTACAACTCCGATAGGGACCGCTGGTCTCAGATTTCCAACCTATATCGTGAGGTCTCCTCATCCTCCACCTCACAGTTGGAGGTAGTCGATGCTCTAAATGAAGCCATCATGCATGCTTGCTGGAAGAAGTATGGAGACCTCCCACGATTCCTCTCTACGGCATTCGTTGCGCGCGATTTGGAAGAAATCCGACAAGCATTGGATGAAGATGAGTTGACTGGATACCTCGTCAGCTACGGAACGGGAATCGGTCAGACCTATGCCAATATGTTTCCCAACAGCGTGGGTCGTATTATTCTAGATGGCACCGAGTATGTGAGAGACCACCGATTGCTTGGAGGTTTCGGCTGGGCCGCTCTCGACAATTCTACAGATGCATGGAGGGATGGATTCATTGGAGAGTGCATCAATGCTGGGCCTGATCATTGCGCACTTGCCAAGCCAAAAAACGGACACCTTGTCACTGCAAAGGACCTTGAACTGCGCTTGGATACGCTGGTGACTTCCTTGATTGAGAGACCCATTCCTGGATACACTGATTCCAGCGGGCCTTCGATTATAACATACTCAGCCTTCGTTGGGATCATATATCAGTCTCTGTACAACGCCCAAAGCTGGCCAGCCCTTGCGCAGATGTTGTACGAGCTTGAAAGCGGCAATTCAACCCTCGCAGCTGCGTTCTTGGAACAGCACTCATGGGAGTACGATCCAACGGTACCGGGTCCCCCCCGACGTCCTTCTTCGGATGAGCTGCTTCGACTTGTTATCTGTTCCGACTCATATGATGATCCCCTTCCTCCAGGCGGCCTGAAATGGTGGGACTCTCTCTGGACCGACATGATCGACAAGTCTTGGATCGCCGGCAACCCGCGCTTCCTAGCCGTGTTCCCCTGTCGCCATTTTACCAAGTACTGGCCTCAGCCAGCGGAGGTCTACAGAGGTGATTTGAACAACACACTCCGTCACCCCGTCTTGTTGATTGCTGAGACGTATGACCCGGCAACCCCACTACGCAATGGGAGAAGGCTGCTGACGGAAATGGGCGACAACGCACGCCTCATTGCTCACCATGGCTATGGCCATTCGTCGAGGGATACATCAAATTGCACGGATTCGATTGCAAAAGCTTTTATTCTTAACGGAAAGTTACCTGAAAAGCCCGAGACTGCTTGTTTTGCGGACCAGAAACCTTACCTGTATAATGTGGACGAGAACAAGGTAGCTGCAGCCACAGAGGGGAATTGGGATCCTATCAAGGAGTGGGTCAAGCATACCCGCTATGTATTCTGATAAACAGTATTACTGAGTATTCATATTCTTGCATAATTCATTGCCGCTTAGTTTTCATCTTGATAAATATTACAGTGAAATCATGAAACTATGGTAATCGCAGGTCTCAAACAACTGTGCCTCGGGATGATCGTCAGTTCATCAATCCCGCAGCCAATGCGATAGCGCCCAGAGTCAATGCCCAGGCTATGCCCTCTATCTGAAGCCCAGAGCTTGAGTTATGTGGCAGGCTCGATACTGCTGATGCCGTGTTTGTAGCCCCAAGAGTTGTTGCCGTTGTCGTTTCCGTTGTTTTCGTCGCCGTCGTTTTCGTCGGCTGCATTGATGTTTCTTCAGATTCCGTAGAATTCTTCGTCAAACATTTTGTCATCGGGTCCGAATCGCCTCTGCATTTGGCTATGCACGCGTCCAGTTCTGTCCCCTTTCTGCGCGGATAGGGCACATACGGCGCGATGAACTCCGTTTGGCAGTCTTGCACACACGGGACTGCACTACAGGGCACCGTGAGCAAAGCGTTCTCTATGCCGTAGTCGCCTGACTTGTACGCGAACTCGGACCAGTTGCCCGTTGCTCCCGTCAAATTGAAAGTCGTGGCTGAAAACGCCGAAAACGTCGGTTGAAAGCTGGTAATGTTGCCGTTTGCCTGCGGGGTGAAGAGCATGTAGTCTAGGCTGTATGGGTATCCGTCTGGGAATGAGGCTTTGGGGATGGTGGTTTGGAAGCTTGTCAAGTTTGTTGATACACAGCCTTCAAGATAACCTGGTAGCGACACGTTAGAAACGCAAAACGCCAACAAGTCTGACTTTGGGTGGGGAAATACAATAATCGCGCCATATGACTATTTGTCCTGGTCGGTCATTCCTGGGACCGTATGTTGGATCGCTCATGAGAAAGACCCTAATAAAGTCCATGTTGCAGTCTCCGGGCCCCGTACAGTCAGGGTTGGGCCATGAAGCCGCCGACAGGTTGACCGAGATGGCGACGGGTTCCCCTGCTTGGATAACATCTGGTGTGGTGAAAACGTCGTGCGTGTCCAGTGCAATACCGAGGCTAGCAAGCCCCAATATCACAAGCGGGCGCATTTCGAGGGCGAAGCCGGTGGTGACAGCGCTCACGGCGACTCTGCGATCTGAGGTGGATGTTGAGGGAAATGCACTAAGGGCTGCCGTTGACCTGCGTACTTGCGGCACAACTTGACTCGGAACTGGCAGAATCATTCATAATGGAGAAATGGTGCCAGTTTAATAGCAAGGGATCAATTGAATGCAAGCTGGGCCTCTCCATACGCTAACCGCCTAGAGACCCATGTTCTCGAATCCTATGGTTACAACCACCACCAGATCCTTGTTCCCACTCGCCTCACCAAGACTGAGCTTACCCTCTTAGAGTTTGCAGTCAACAACAATTACCATCAACCGCCAGAAATTCATCATAATTCTCTAAACTTATACAAGCATTATCTCTAAATATTCATCTTAATGAGGGAAGGGGGGATGAAGTGGGGGAGGGAAGCTTCCCCTCAAAACAACAATCAAATCAATTTCAAATCAGATAACGAATGACGACACCAGGCGCTGGAGTAGTGAGATGAAGGCGTGATGCAGGTACCGATCAATGGAAGCATCAAATACGTCATTAGCCATGTGGTGGATACTTTTACCTCGTGGTATTGTTCTAAAAATGTAGTAGTGATGAGTCTCGTGACGTTGGGAGTTGGCTGAAGTAGTCGCATGTCAAGATCAAAACCACCTGACCCACATGCCGTGATACTTTACCGCCACCCACACAGGTCACGTACTGATTGGGAGATAATCAGGCGCGAAATGTACTCACCAGGAAGACTAAAAGTAAGGCACTTTCGCTTGAAAATGACCGTTCAAAAGTGGATTCTTGAGACGTAAAGTCGTCAAGAATGACCTATTCGCTTGGTTATGAGGAAAGAGAGATTGAACAGAAATCATTAGTGTCATAAGATACAGATATGTACAGCTTGCACCACTTTATATACAGAGCACCCTGCCACCCCAAATGCTAATCAAGCCGTCTCTTGCACCCAGTCCGTCTCCGCGAGGAGTCAGTCATGGGCTTCTGGATCTTGCTAAGCGCTTCATCGGGACTTCGTCGGATCTCCTTCAAGGAGGTGCCTTCGCGGCGGAATGCAAAGTGGTGTTTCGGTGAGGGCGAAGGTGAGCGTCGGTGTGGGGAGGGCATCCTCCTAGACGCAACGGACTTATACTCAATATAGCAGGATGCGATAGTTTCTTGTCGGGGGGTAGGAGTCTCGGAACTCGGGGTATCGTTACTGAAATCGAACGCGTCGAAAGCATCTTCGGGAAATTGAGCAGCAGGAAAATCATCGTCGAGATCCTCATCAACACTATCGTGAACGTGATCTTCGTCATTGGCCTCATCCAGCGACGACGGGCTCTCAGCGCAGTCGAATACCGAGGCGACGGCACCGTCGCCATCATCCGACTGCGAGGTCTCGTCGTCGTCGCGGATGTGTGGCCGGGTCAAGCTAGGAACAAATGGTCCTGACTCGGACCCAGAGAATGACATTGATCGCGAGGGGGGGTTAGATGGATATCCGTGAGACTCCAGATCGGCTGCAAGTGAAGATGGAGTACTCTCTTCTGGTGTAGCATCAGAATTAGGAGGCGAGAGGGGGGCCTCAACCACACGGCAAGGCCGAATATTGGTATGAATAGAAAGAGGTTCTTTGGTCATGACGAGCTCGTCGTCGCCTAAGAAACTAGTAATGGGGGCATCATCGACGCTGCTGGCCGAAGTGCTTTCTGTCTTGACGCTAAACGTCTCGGAGAAAGAGGAGGAAGAGACGGAGACGGTGTCATGTCGGTCAAGGTAGTTTTCAGGGAGGTAGCTTGCGAAATACCGAACGATGGAGTCGAAGGACTTCGTCCGGAAGAGTTGGAGAGCGTATTGCCAGTGTTCCGAGTCCATGAGTTTGGGGTTAGCGATGATCTCAACAGCCAGCGACTCGAGCGATTCGTGGAGCTCGGTGAGCCGCTGGCGTTGGCGGTCAGCCATCAAGCGATGAAACTCATCGGGGGTCTCGGCGTCTCGAGATATTTCGTAGACGTCGTGGTGGAAGGCCTCGGGGTCCTGGAGGGTAAAGGTGAAGGTGTTATATTGGTCGTGGAGTTTGGTAAAGAGGTCATCCCTCTTCATGCCGAATTTCCAGGCCGGCCAAGACCAGCCTGGGTCGTCCATGTCGAGGTCACTGTCGTATGGGGGAGGTGGATAACGGAATCGTGATTGTTCGGGGGAGAGGGGGTTGTAGGGGATAGCCCAGTCTAATGCACCGCGTTTTGGTTTGTTGTATGCTCTAGTGAGCCGTTCGATCTATATCATGGCCATGGCGAAATAGGGGGGGGTTGCAAGTCTCAGCAGTTGGGAGAGAGCTGAAGCGTGCGGTTGATGGGGAGTGCTTGGGCGGGCTTTGGTGCGGGCTTGGGCGGTTCGTGGGCAGAAGGGAACTTTCGGTGGGCGTGGTGACGGTGTCGAGAACAGGAGCACTGGTGGTTTGGGGTGCGCCGACTAGCAACATAATTCGGAGCGTGTTCGCCCCCACCTGAAGGGCAGCAGTTTTCGCCTCAGGCAGAAATTGTGGCACCAGGAAGGGGTTTTAATTGGGTGCATGGTTGAGAGTTCGGGCACGCGAGACTGCAAATGCATCACTCCGCCACTCGTCCAATCCAATCAAATCCATGCTGAAAACCCAGTCACCCAATCACTGCGTTACAGGTGGGCCAACTTTGATATGTCAACACCCACCTGCCACAGCCAAGGTGCAAGGGGCTCCACAGGGTTCCACTTGCTGACCCATTGTGCATAAGTGGATTATTTGCCATGGTCTCAGCGGTGATGATGAACGGACGTGCGGGCGTCTGAATCTCCAATGCCCGATGAACGACGCAGCCCGCACCCAAAGGCCGAAGCCGGCGAATGGAGAAGTCTATAGAAACATTACAACCCATCCTTTCATTAGGCCAAAACAGTGATTCATTGTTTTGTATTTTATAGTATTTTTTCTTCTTCAAAATTCAGAGATGATAGAAAGCTTTTATGTACATCATCCCCTTCCCATGTCTCTAGTTTTAGCACATGTGTCCTTCGCTTCTTGAATCCATCACCGGCTAGGCTGACATTCGTTGCCTTGTAATTGTGTACGTGTGTGTGTGCTCGCGGGCTGCCCTCAGTCTCACACTCGTCCCACAGATCACGAAAGAACTGACAGCCGGATTTGCCAGCTGAGCAAGGGGGGTGGCCAGGTTCAGGCTATGTGGGCCAAATCTGACTTAGCGGCGTTGCCATTTTAAATATCCTCCGCCATGGCTGCTTACTCCGTAATCCAGCTTGAAACGGTGAGACAAGCCGTCCAAAATGGAACCAGCGTGCCAGCTGAAGCTCCGTGGCGCGCAGAGAAGCAGCCAAACAATGAACCCACGTCCAGAGTGAATCTCCAGTTTCTCATCCTCCTCCAATAGCATTATGGCCCATCAATCTTCATTCTTGATGTAGACAAAATTACTTGATAGACTTGGCGCAACGTCAAACAGCATTTCTCATCCTAGCGCAGACTTTGGATTCGTCGCCCAGTTCTTGATGTCAGACTCGGAGCGCTGCATCCCGGCAATAAAGGTCAGATGGCCGAGTGGTCTAAGGCGACGGTCTCAAGCATTCAGTGCTTCACAGCTTAAACAGCAGTGTTCCGTTCACGAAAGTGGCCGGGGTTCGAATCCCCGTCTGGCCAGTCTTTTTGGATTGCGGAAGCTTTTTTTCGTTTTTGGTGGGGCAGGCAGTTCTTTGTGCTGCCTACTTAGCTAGCTAGGTACCACAACAACAACAGCTGCTGTTGTTACTGCTTGCTGGCTGCTCCGCCGTTGGTTGGTTGGTCGGTTGATTGATGATCGCTTGCTTGACAGCAAAGTGAACAAGGATATATAATCAGGCAAGACTGAGTCATCCATCCATCCATCATCATCTTCTGCATGACGCATAAATCTATAAATCCAGAGTATGCCTGCTAGAGCATCCATTCATATATTACGGAAGTCAACCAACAGTACCATTCATTTTGGATGCTTATTTATGCCTCTGTGACCCGACCCCCCACCTCATGAGCATCGATCTTCCCAGAGTTGATTTGAGGAAGATATCTTCACTTTCTGGAAAGAGGTAGACGCATTCCAAACCCAACTTCGTTGAATAGAGCCAGGGAAACGCTACAGCTTCTATGACGGGCCGCCTTTTGCAAATGGTACCTGAGCTGTTTTCTTGGGTATCTTTATCCATGCATTGTCGAAGCTTTTCCTGCTCCACTTCCTTTCCAAACCGACTGGATCGTAGTCTAATTTCGACATACTAGGGTCCCCCCATTATGGGCATCTCCTTGCATCCACGATCAAAGACATCATTCCCCGATATTGGTCCATAAAAGAATACCACGTGAGCCACCGGTCCGGTTGGGATACTCATGGCGTTCTCATAGAGCATGAGAGTGACAAGAAACTCAACATCGCTGGCAGAGATGATGTTATGAAAATGGGTATCGAGCAGTATAATGCAAAATACTGGGCCATTGTCATGACGTATGCCCGTGAATGGAGAAGCACTATCAAGCGCTTAGATCGCTAAATCGACCTTGACAATGACTACAAAGTGAGTCATGTTCGCTTGAAAGACTGCCTCATATTTTGACGCATGGAGACTGACTATGTTCCAAGTCCATGGATGTCAACTTCATGAAGTCATGCTGGTGGGTTTTCACGCAGCTCTTCGGCAAGAACCTGGTGTAGAGATCGTATTGAATCATGCCGTACTCGACTGCCCTCTGCACGCCACTCAATCACATGGAGTCAAAACATAAGGAGAATATGACTCAAGACCCCGCCATTGTCGTCGCATTCCCAATTGTTGATGCGAAAGGACAAAAAAACACGTCGCTTCTAACGTATACGACAACGCCGTGGACGCTCCCCTCGAATTTGTCCATTGCCATTCATCCAGGCTCCGAATATATTAAAACTTTCGATGAGACAAACCAACATAACTTTATTCTCTTAGAATCCAGTTTGGGAGACGTCTTCAAGAACCCCAAGAAGCCGAAATACAAAATCGTAGACAAATTTTTAGGGGAATCTATGGTTGGTTGGAAATATCAACCCCTCTTCGGATATTTTACAGAGAGGTTTTCAGACTGTTTCCAGGTTGTTGCGGCAGATTATGTGGAAGCAGACCAGGGCACCGGGCTCGTACATCAGGCTCCAACTTTCCGACAGGAGGACAACGACACAGCAGTGTCCACGGGATCCATCACACCTCAACGTCTGCTGCCTTGCCCAGTTGATGATAAGGGATGGTTCACTTCGGAGGTCCCAGATTATGCCGGCCGGCATGTCAACACAGCTTATCCGGCGAGCCGTTTCCTCTTGATTTTTTCGTATTACCGATTTAGTTCCAACTATGCTAGTCAACCTCGAGAAAACGAATTGGGCGCCCCAATTTGTCAAGGAAGTGAGGTTCGCTAATTGGGTTACCAACGCACTCGATTGGAACGTTTCCCGAAATCTGTATTGGGGGACGCCAATTCCTCTGTGGGTCGGTGATGACTATGAAGAGGGGGATTATGCCAGGAGTATTTCAGAACTCAAAGCATTGAGTGGCTTCACTGGGGATCTAACTGATATCCATAGAGAGAACACTGACTTCATCGAAATCCCCTCCAAAAAGGGAAAGGGGGTTCTTCGCCGAGTTGATGAAATTTTTGACTGCTGGTAAGATTACGAACATCCTGATGACCTGGTGGAAATGCTTATAGTTGGATAGGTTTGAATCGGGAAGCATGCCATACGCTTCGAGGCACTTTCCATTTGAGAATTCTGATGACTTCCAGTGGCAGTTGTTTCCTGAAGATTTTATTACGGAGGGTTTAGATCAAACCCGTGGTTGGTTTTATACTCTAATTGTGCTCGGCAACCATGTATTCCAAGTATCCCCATTCAAAAATTGCATTGTGAACGGAATCGTGCTTGCTGAGGACGGAAAGGAAATGTCAAAGAGATTGAAGAACTACCCGGATCCCATGGGGATTATCAACAAATATGGCGCCGATGCTCTCCGTCTCTACTTGATTAACTCACCAGTTATTCGTGCAGAATCGATCCGTTTCAAGGAGGCGGAGGTCAAGGAAATTGTATCGCGAGTCATCCTTCCATTATGGAACAGCTATCGCTTTTTCAGGGAGCAAGCTGCATTGTTCCCAAAAAAAAAAACCTGCTGGCCAAAATTTTGCTTCGCTCCTCGAGGTAAAAAGATCTGGCTAATCTTATGGATGGATGGGTTCTCTCTAATTGTCAGAGTCTCCGGCAATACATGGATCAGGAGCTGGAAGGTGAGTTGTTCTAGCACATGGTCCATTCAATCTCCCATCATGGTACAGCATATCGCCTTTACACTGTCGTGCCCCGGTTGCTTCAAGTCATCGCCAATTTAACAAATTGGTATATCCGATTCAACAGGAAGAGACTGAAGGGTGTTAGTGACCTAGGGCTTGAGGATACAACTACTTACTACCTTGAGCACTCTGCTCGAGGTTCTCTTCACAATCGTTCGTGCACTAGCCCCTTTTGCGCCATTCATCACGGAGCACATCTACAAACTTTTGAAGCCTCACCTCGAGAATCCAGCACAGTTTGAGGACTCCGGGAGTGTACACTTCCTACCTTTCCCAGTGGTGCAGAAATCCTTGATTGACGAAGATGTTGAGAGGAAAGTGTCATCGATGCAGAAAGTCATTCAACTTGGCAGGGCAGCCAGAGATCATTCCAATAACCCTCTAAAAACACCACTTGGGTCCTTGGTTATCATCGCAGATCCCCACATCACTTCAGATGTGGAGCTTCTGGAGACCTACATCTTGGAGGAGCTGGACATTAGGAAACTGGTGGTTACCAGCGATGAGCAACAATTTAATATCCAGCTAAAAGCCCGACTGGCCTACGCTTGGAATGAAACTGGAGAAGGATGCCAAGCTGGTCCGGGATACTCTACCCAAGCTGCCGCAAGATGAGCTCCGCAGATGTTCACGAGAGAAACGAATCACTGTATGGGCAGTGGAAATCGGGGAAGGTGATCTGACTATTGTCCGTGTTCTTGGGAAGGGCACTTCACATCACCACGGCGAAGCGAGTTCGAGCTAGGAGGCATCCTTCGCCCAGGACATGATTGTTTTGTTGGATTAAAAAGAATATTCGGGACTCATGGAAGAAGGACTTGCTCGTAGCATCATTGGCGGCGTTCAAAGGCTACGAAAGAGGGCAGGCTTGGCTCCCACGGACGATGTTTTGATGCAGTACGATGGCCTAGACAGCACAGACCAAGTCGATGTCCAAGCAGTCTTGGCTGCTAAGGCGTCACTGTTCGAGACGGCCATCCGCGGGACATTACAGCATGTGCCACAGGCTGAGCCCCTGGAGAGATTGCTCGTGGAGGGGCAGCAAGTTGCTGGCAGCCTCTCCTTGTGCCTCCGCTTGGCCAAGTCCTCCCTCAGCCGGCCAAGTGGTTGGAGCGGGATGATCAATAACGGCAGCCACGTGCTGCTGACCGTTAATTACGGGTGCGGTGGGGAAACGGACTCAGGTCAGGCCGCTGCTGAGTTGCGTAAAAGCGGCATTACTACGGGAAAGAGCGTTCCAAAAGACCGTCTGCAAGGTGACCGTGACAGCCTCACGCTGAGCCTAGATGTCATTCGTGTCGCACATTTGCGCCAGTCTGCCCTCCTTTTTGGGAGTCGCCTGGACGTCTTCGTGTCATCCAAGTCGGCTATCTCCCGAACTGTGTCATCTTCGCCGTATGGCCAGATCATCTGGATCGTCATGGGACTAGACAGGGAGGGGGCTGCCGTCCTCAGTCCAAAAGGCTCAGTTGAGCACAGCCGCTTCGTTTCATTCAGCATTCAGCCATCGACAGCCACATTGTGGCGCAAGAATCAATTGGTCCAGATGGACAAGGACAAGTCGGAGTGCTACAGACCGTGGGAGCAGAGATACCTGCAGGGTCTCAACTCACAGCCACGCTGCTAACCGACCCTCCACTCCGGATCGAGCCCAAATTGGCCTTGCCCAGCCCTACCGCACCCACCAATGCGGTCGGTGCTGCTGGGGCTGGATGATGCACCCACTTCCGATTGTTCAGCCAGCGCAAATCGTTCCGGTGGTGTTCCCAGGCTCCCAAGCTCCCACAGGCTCCCAGGCTCACAGGCTCACATCCCCTCCATTGCCCCAGGCACCCGCATCGCGCCGCTCCCTCCCTCCCTCCCGCTGCCGCTTTGTTGCCTCCAAGGGCCCCTTCAAGGGCCCCCCAAGCCATAATAGCCATCGAAGATCGACAGAGCAAGCCATGGGACGAGGCAAGAGATCTAACCTGAACTCCGCTACTTATCTGTGAGGGAATGACAGGCCAAAGCCCCTTGACCCCCAAGGCGAACCACTGCGCAGCCAGCTCCTGTCTGGAGGTACTGGCTGGTATACCGGCTCGTTGGATGACAGGGTCAGTTCCTCGTCGTGGAGGCTGAGACGGGATGGGACTCAATCAGCAGGCCTATCCCATTCGCAGTCTGCCCCCATCAAAAGACC
This sequence comes from Aquanectria penicillioides, assembly GCA_003415625.1. Classification (NCBI taxonomy): domain Eukaryota; kingdom Fungi; phylum Ascomycota; class Sordariomycetes; order Hypocreales; family Nectriaceae; genus Aquanectria; species Aquanectria penicillioides. Next base: position 5,382,378 of record PYIU01000003.1, read on the forward strand.
CCAGTTTGTCCTTATGATGTGCCTTCTTGTCTTTTCCGCTCCCTCTCACCCCGTAATCCACCGTTTCCTTTCTATCCTGTTCCATGTGCCGCTTTCCTGGTTCCTGCATTTAATTACCTGACCTGCCAACTAAGAACCTATGTATACCGCCTTGGCCCATTTCACCACCGAGCCACAGCCCACTCTTCTAACCCCCTTTTGTTCATTTGTTCATTTTCTCTTCTCACACCAACAGTCCCAGCTCCACTGTGACTGTCCGCCCCGGCCTGAGCTGAATCGAGCTGATCCGCCATTTGCCTTGCGAAACTGTCGCCTCGCCTTGCCCAATCCCACCCACTTACCACTGATTGACCTCGCCCGCCTTGATAACTGGACAGCAACCGCACCTCAGCCTGCCTCGCTCAGCCGAGTCCAGCACAGCACAGCACAACTCAGCATAGCACAACACAACGCATCCCCTCATTTTTGGCACCCCGTTGGGCTTCTGTCTTGTCTCAACCTCCGACAGAGGCCTTCGCCATCCCAGCTACCGAGTTTCTACCTGAGCCGCGCTGGTTGGTTCGTCTCCGAGGTACTCTCAACCATCTTTTTTCGCCTGTCATCCTCTCAACCTCTCGCTTCGCCGCCATTCCCGCTTGCTTACCAACGTCACATGGGCCGTTAGGCACTCTAACTTGATGGCCGATCTCAGGCTGGAGCCCTCGGAGGAGGGTTCAGAGGCGCATACCGTGCCGTTCTCACAGTCCGAGATCGATGCCCGCTTCAAGGGCATCCGCGTCGAGGAGCCTGCTCCTCCCGCCGACCCCGAGGCCGTCTCCCTCGACGTCCTCCAGGTCGAGGATCACCACCACCAGCAGGGCATCCGCATCCTCGTGCGCCCTCTGACCAGCTTTCCCAACTCACGGTCCGTCAGCCCTGGTAGCGATAGCTGCCAGTGGCTCGCCCTCCGCGCCGAAGTGGCCTCTGCGGAACAGCCAGAGCACAAGGTCCTCGCTGTGACTCAGACGTCCAAGGATATCAAGTTCTCCGTCCGCATCCCCGGCGAGACTCAGGATGACTCCCCGCGACCCGCCCTGTGGTGCGAGCTGTACTACGACCCTGCCAGTGACAAGGTAATTTTTCTAAACAAGTCGGATGTCCCCATTTCCCTATCGGGCGTCTCCCAGACTCCGCTATCTAGCCCTCCCCTCAGCGCCGCCCACGTTATCAACCCAGGACTAGCCAAAGCCTTGAAGCCAGGAACATGGCGCATCACCGTCAGGGACATTGCCGTCCTTGATTTCAGGATTCTAGAAAAGCGCCCAGTGACGCTGTACGAACCCCGGCCACCTGCCTTTCTGGAGGAAATGTCTTCATCAAGTGGCTCTAGCCAGATCAATCTGAGCGGGAAACGAGCCTTGACTCCGGAGGTTGATGAGAAGCGGGTTAAGCGCCGCGTCTCCGACCCGGATACCCCTGGTGATGATGGCGTCATCATGTTCCTCAGGCCTGCCGCTGACCCTCTTGTATTTCCCCTTCCCAAAGGTCGCGAGAGCAAGGAGCTCTCGGCCATCGATGCGCACCCATTGCTCGATGCCCAGCCCGGCCAAACCATCGCAGTGCCCGGCGTCTGCGAGCTTGACCAATACCAACTTACCAAACGGGACCCGATCGCATCCACCTCCCTCTCGGCTGTCTACACTGCAGAACACTCCCAGGTATCAGACCTCGTCACAGTCAAGGTACTCAAGACCCGCGTCGCAAATCCCAATGACAAACCTTATGTACATGAACGGAACGTCATTCGTCAAGCCGACATGTGGCTACGTGAGTGCAATAGCCAAGAAGACCTTCAGCACAAGTCCATTGTCCGATACTATGGTGGCGACGCGCGCTTCCTCTCTCTGTACATGGAACATGTGGACGCGAAGGATTTGACGGCAGCGCCTCGCTGGAGAAGCAAAGCGAATGACGAGTTCCAAGGTGACCGAAGCGATGCTATAAGAATCTTGACAGATATTGCCAGCGCACTAAGCTACATCCATGGGCGTAAACTGGTTCACAATGATATCAAACCCGCCAACATTCTGTACTCTCCGGAGCGCGGCGCCGTCCTGTGTGACTTTGGCCTTTCAACATTGGCCAGCAACTCACCGAATAGCGGCGGAACACCGTACTACGTTCCCCCCGAGTTCATCGGGCGAAAACAGCGCGGCCCTGCGTCGGACGTTTGGGCTCTAGGTGTCACCATGCTCTACGTCTTACGCAAAATACCCTTCCCCGACTGTCGCGCACGACGTCAGCATCCCCGACCTCTGTATTGGCAAATCGCTGGTATTAACAATTCCACGATGCCTCATAAGCAGTATGGCAACGGACAGCCAGCCGTCAATCAGATGCGCGATTGGTTGACAGAGATTCACGAGGCCAGGGAGAATCTCAACACAAAGGACATGCTTGAGCGGCTAATCATTGAAATGCTGGCACCCCATCCCCAGCAGCGTATCACCATGCCAAGAGTATTACAAGAGTTGGCTGCTGCCCAACCACTCATCGCGGGGTGAACCCAAACGACGGCCATGAAGGCTGCATTGGAAATTTAAACCAAAGATCTATCATTACATCTGACTTTTCAACCATTATTGCCTGCTCTGTTCCTTGGAGTTGAGATGGAGTAGTAGCATGTATATTTTTTTTTATCGTGGGAGGTGGTCATAGCCAGGTCTAAAAGATGATAGGGTGAGCGCCGTCGTTAAGAATCACAAGTTCTGGGCTAACATGTTATAGATTGATTGAAACGACATGGTTGACTACCAGAACGTGGCCGTCTTGGAGCACCTTTGCATGGGCCTGAGGCACCGGCAGCATTGTAAATCATTGTGTATATTAAAGAGCAAAGAGCACGTTTGTTGTTCTTTCATGAGCTCCTGAGGGGCATTCACCCTAATATATGACCACTGTCTTCCGCATTTTTCAAGCACTTAGCCGACGATGAGCACGATTACAGCGCAATGCCCATAGCAAACAACGTTGCAAGTCCCACGACGGAGGACATCGCAACCACATTGACGTTCAGCATTCCTGCAGCGTTGCTTCCGCTCTTGCTACCCGAGCTCGAGGAGTTGGAGCTGTTGCTACTGCTGCTCTGCTCGTTCAGGGTAGCCTGATTCTGGATGGTCACGTATTTGACCTCAGACGTGCAGTTGCTGGGGCCTGTGGCATTCTTTCTGAAGCGAATGTCGGCGCAGTTGTACAGGGCGCTGCCACTTGTGCCGGAGGTGACAACCTGGATAGTGGCCAGGTCGCCCTCCTTGACCTCAACAGGAAGCTTGAGCTTCTCCACGCACAGAACGCCAGGGCTGGTGGCATTCCAGAACTGAGGGGTCAGAGAGACATTGAAGTTGGTCGCGTTGTCGCCCAGACCCAGGTTAATGAAGACGAAGGTGAACGGGTGGTGCAGCTCCAGCTTGATGGCACCACCATCGAGGGGCCAGTCAGTGATGTTTCCGGCACCATAACCAACACCGGCACCTGGGGGCGATGGACGTTAGCATGCTTGGCAATTTGGCAACGGCCTGAGATCGACGAGGATGTGGAGAGTGCAAGGTCACTTACAAGGGTATCTCCACTGGCTGTACTTGGCTTCACCCTCGTCGGAGAGCGTGTCAGCTCGCCATTCGGGAAATTCAATACCGAAGTGGGCAGTGACGACACTGGCGGCCGCCGCCAGAGTAAGAAGGGTCCTTGGTACCATCATCTTGCTTGGATGGAGTGTGCAGTCTCGAAGTGGAGGGCAAGAAAGCAGAGTAACTACTGAGGAGGTGTCGCAGAGGAGGGCGCAGGTGAGAGGTGAGAAGGAGGTGAGAAGGAGGTAACAATGCAGCTACGAGGAAAATCAAGCTCCCGTCAGGGTTGTCTTTATACACGCTCTCGGAACACGGCTTGCAGAAACGATGGCAGCATTGGGCCAGAGGGCGAGGTGAGATGCATGCATGTCGAGCTAAGCTTAAGTTAGTCTATGGTCGAGAGCTGCTAGCGTGAGTGAATTTGCTCGCGGGCTGCTGGGTTGAACCCAGGCCGTGGTCTTAGTCGCCCGGCGAACGAACGATCTGTGACACAGCAGATGCTGCTGATCGGAGAGGCTTGCCGGAGTATCGGGACCAGGTGTCAAAGTCGGATGGACCATGTGGCCGGCGTGAGAGTGGTAAGCAACCATCGTGGCGGCAGCCGCGTCAGTATTTCCACTGTTCACGGCTTCAAGTAATCAAATGGTCTCAATTCACTTGAGCACCACGTTTACTCCGGTTTTTTGAAAATTTTCCCTCTTCTCCCTTCTCTAGTACTCAGAAAAACGTAGCCTCATGCCGAACCTGGCGTCAAATTCTCACATGCCATTCGCACGAACTGGTCCCTATATTCGCGAGGGTTGCGGGGGCGGGGCGCGCGCTATCCCCGGCCCAGCACGCGGCTGAGACTATAAACTTGCTCAAATGGCCGCAAGATCCTTGCTTTCGGGTCGTAGTATGGGACCTTGCTCTGGAATTTCTTTATCGCTCCGGCATAAACGGGCCTATGACGGCTTATGGCAACACAAGAGGGCGAATTGACGAATGGTTGCTGGAGTGGGCATGCGTATGATCTCGGTAAGAGATCCGAGTTCGGTCCAGGGTAGTTATCTCGATGCAAGTTGATAACCAGGGCACAAACATTACCGGGGACAAGTATTGCCATATTGAGAAATTTTCCATGTTTTCTGGGTGCATCGGTGTTTAATCACATGGACTAACTCAATGTAATAAAGTCTCCAATTTCCCTCGCTGTTTCCCCGTGTCGCTATTCGTTTCCCGCCAGTCCCTCATTACTCGCCTCGGTGGGTCCCATGCCGTTCATTGTTAGACCACCCCTTTGATAAATCCTTTCAGTCACCCTGGCGCCCTAAATCAATGCCTTTGGATCCTCTCCATTGATAACGTCGAACTCGTCCCTGTTGCAAGCTGACTTGGCCGAAAAGTCATAGTCCATTATTGTGGACCATAGTTTGCCATGCGTGTAGAGTTTCCCATCCACTTGTCGGACAAAGGAACCCAAATCTTGGAGACTATGAAAGCAGACCCAGCCAACGGTGCCCTCGTGGGGTACCCCAACTGCCACGGGATCAAAATCAGAGAAAAAGTCGAATAATCGTTCAGCCGTGAACATTTTTAAGCCATCACCCAAGGCCACTTTCGCAGTGAAGGGGTAAAGCTCCTTCGGCCCTGGCTTCTCATTCCAGTACTTTCTGAGTCGAACATTTCCGCTAAATCCACATGTATCAAGTTGCTCGTGTGCTGACTGTTTGATATATAAACAGGTGGACTGTGACAATGTCATGAAGCCGAGTAGAATGGCGGCGATGCGGACCGCACTGTTACCCGCATTTTGGAGCTGGTATATTGAACGAACTGCCAGGGGATCATTGCCGTAACCAAGTGAAATGAGTGTTTCTCTCATACCGGGCAGTTGTGCATTTGATATATCCCCAGCCAATTCCTGCAGGTCGACCAATGAGGAGAAACATCCTGCCAGTCTGGGGTAAAGAATCGACATGATCTGTAACTTGGAAGCGAGGTCGAAACCGACCATAACCAGGTTTTCAGCTGTTCCGAAGGAAGCCATGGTGCTTAGCAGATGATCTTCCACGTCATTTTCGTCTACAAGTTCGAGCTGGCCGAATGCATAAATTTCGCGTCTCTTCTCACGCCGGCCCGCGCCAGAAATCTGAATACACCGATTCTGGATACCGTGTTGGTCTATAAGAGATGATAGCTTTGGAAAAGCCTCGGCATCTTCTGGGGATCTCCTTGGACGGATGGAAGGGATGAATGTGATTCCTATTTCGGCGACATCAAGACCAAGAGCACTATCATTGTCTCGTGGCCTGGTGTCGATGGAAACAAATCCAGAATTGCTCCCAAGGAGTCTAAGAGATTGGATATTATCGATTTTGCTATCGCAGAGAGAACCCCAATGCTCCGAATGGGAGTCGGGCGAGTTTGTAACGTCGTACATGTTGGTAGACATGGATGCACACTGATGGTAAGTTGTGAAGTTCAGGAAATGTCGCTTGGGCAAAAGAGAATGGGAGGAAATGGCCAGATTAAATATGAAATGATGGGCTAACCATCGGAGAAAGAAATCATTGCGAGAACCGTGACAGACCAGAACCGTTGGCCCCCCCGTCCACAAGGGTTTTGGGAAACTCAGCATGATTGTAGATGCTTAGCTTTTGTTACAAGAAAGGGTAATCCTAGACAACAAAATGTGCCAACTCAACCTCGAGGAATCGTAAAATCGAACCTTCGGACAGAACGGTTTGGAACGAGATATTGACCGCCAGGGCGTGGAAACTCTAATGTTCTTGGGGAAGCTGATCAATGACCTTTGGCCTGTCCCTCCAATATAGCTCATTATTTACGAATGAACATTGGAGGATTGAAACCCCTTGCAGAGGGTACTCAGAGCTTTGAACCGTATTAATTATTGTTCCTGATCTATACATTCCCTTGCTCATCGTTGAGACAATCGTCCATGTCTCTCGCCATGGATTCATAGTACAATTCTGTGCTTACCTAATCACCGAGCCATACAAGCTCCATTGGACGGCTTCCGTAGCTCAGTTGGTTAGAGCTTCGTACTAATACTTCAACTTTCAAGTGTTGGTGATGCGAAGGTCGCAGGTTCAAGCCCTGCCGGGAGCAAATCAGTCTCACGATGCCATCCAATTCTTTTTGTCAATAAGTGTCAATATTTTTTGCACTCTGATCTGTGTATATATATATCCAGGCTTTCTTTGCCAGCAAACAAAAAGGCTGACAGAAATAGATGAACCCCGTAGCTGACTCATCACACTGAAGCATACCTAGTTGGATGGAGGTTAGGTACTTCAGTTGACAATAGAGAGAAAATAACCGGGCCGTTAGGGTTATGCAAGAGTATCTATCCAGCGTGGTTAAATGCCCAATTGCCCCATATCTGAGCATTTAGTCGTGACATTCTTATTCTCCGTGTGATGCTTCCATATCATGACTATGTATCATCACGTGACCCGTCTGCCTACGTATCGATAACCTTTTTGAGGTTTCCACTTTTCCGATAAGCTGTAGATGTCACTACACTCTCAATTGTCTTGACTCTCCTCTTCCGTTGCTCATTACATTTCAAGAAAGAATGGATCCTGGACGTCGGGCTATGATCGCGGGACGCAGGTCTCCCACTAGACGGGATGTTACGGCCCCCAGACACGATCCCAGCACACGAATCTCGAAGTCTAGTCGACCACCCGCCTCCAAGAACTCTGCAAGGTACCTGACCCAAGACGAGCAATCGCGTCAGTTCGTGGCCGATGAAGACAAGTTCGTTCTGAAGCAGTCGAAAAAGAAGGCTGATATTCGAGTCCGAGAGGGCCGTGCAAAGCCGATCGACTACCTGGCTTTCAACCTGAGATACATCGATTCCGATCGCGACGTATTTGACGAAGATGAAGCCGACATAGAGATTGACGTTCCGGCGCCAGGAGATGTGATCAAGTCGTTGGATGCCGCCCAGATCGCCGAGCTTGGCTCCGAACTCGAGTCCTATCATACCTTAGAAACAAACACGAGGAACCGAGACTATTGGAAGGCGCTGAAGACGCTCTGTGCGGACCGCAAATCGAGACTGAATCCCCAGGGACGAGAGGAAAGGGTGGTCAGCAGTGTTTCGGACGACATTGACAAGATCCTTGCCCCGAAGACGCACGATCAGCTCGAGGCTTTAGAGAAGCAGATCAAGGCGAAGCTTCAGTCCAACGAGGATATCGATACCGACTACTGGGAACAGCTGCTACGAAGTCTGTTGGTCTGGAAAGCCCGAGCTAAGTTAAGCAAGGTATACGAGGCAATCAAAACGAACAGAATCCACCAACTCAGATCAACAAATCCCGCTAAGGCGAAAGCATTGGAGGAAGGTCGACCTACCGCGGGCGCGTCGGCTATCTCGTATCCGCCTGCCGCTTCGTCAATGCCATCAAGAGGCGAGGTGTCCAAGCAAATTGCTGTCTCGTCCTCCAGCCACCACACCACCTCAGCTCCCCCTGGGACTGCGCGTTTCTCCCAAGCAGAAGACACAGACTTCTCTCAGGCTACCAAAGCCTTGTATGACCGCGAGGTTGCTCGTGGAGTGGACGAGAACGAGGAAATATTCACTGGTGAAGAAGCTGTTACTAGCACTACAAAACCTCAGTGGTCCGACAAGTATCGACCCCGAAAACCTCGTTATTTCAACAGGGTCCAGATGGGATACGACTGGAACAAATATAACCAGACCCACTATGATCACGATAACCCGCCGCCAAAGGTTGTCCAAGGCTACAAGTTCAATATTTTTTACCCGGAACTCATTGATAAGACGAAAGCACCAACGTTCAAAATCATTCGCGAGCATGGGCGACGACGAGGAGAATCGTTTGCTGCCGCTGGAGAGGAAGACACATGCCTCATTCGGTTCATTGCGGGGCCTCCATATGAGGACATTGCGTTTCGAATCGTTGATCGAGAATGGGATTACAGCGCTAAGAAGGATCGAGGCTTTAAAAGCTCTTTTGATAAGGTACGTTGCTACTTCGTTTATTATTGAAATTCTTATAGGAGGCTCCGTCAACCTGCTCTGTTGTGTTGTGTTGAGGACCACTCAACTGTGCAAGCCACATTGATATGGATATCCTAGTTCGGCCCTCGCCCTTCGTTTCATCTTTTGGACTACACCAACTGACGTGTCACATTCTACAGGGGATCTTGCAACTGCATTTTCAGTTCAAAAAGGTATGCGACTCTAAAAACAGAATTCAGACTCTACGAGGTCGATGTTGCTAACTGCTCATGTGTAGATCTATTACCGAAAATAACTTCGTACTCCAAATTCTCAATGCCTGCCATGTCATCTCGAACAAGGAGCGCCGTTCTGTTTATTTACCAGCACCAAGAATGAAGTCTTCGACATATCATGGGATTAAAGAAACGAGGTTTTGCCAGTTTGGTGGAGGATATGTCTTGTGTTTAGTATGCTAGACGTTTGTTGGCGAGATGCACCGAAAGAACAGCGTGGTTCACTGACGGCAGCGCAGCGCGTTCTTGGTTTTCCATAGCTCCTCCCTAAATTTCCCAGCAACTAATCATGCCAATTGCTTGGCCGTTTGTGTCACCATCCTCAGGGCCGTCTGCTTGAGTCACTCGCTTTCGCACAGCCATGAGATGCTACGTGCTATCCTGGTCCAATACCCGATGCCCACGAGCGACTGGCCGCGCTTTGATAGAGAACAGCATGGCAACGTTTCTATCGGCTAGCAGTCAAACTTGAAAGGCGAACAAAGGCTCCGATTCCCTGTCGATATCCGGAAGGTGTCTGCCCTCGCGTAATCAGACGGAGACGCTGCCGCGGAGCACGCCTCAAGCTATGAGTTTGATTGTTGGAGGAGAGCTCATCCCATCCCATCTCATCTCATGTGAGGCGAGAGCAATCACAAATGAGGATTGTTGCAGTTAGACTCGCCTAACAAAGAAAGCTGTCGCTGAAGCCTCAAACCTCAGCTTTGAGCCCGGTAATTGTCGGTGAGAATGTTCGACGCGTGATTCCATACCCAGCCTTTGAGCATCGGTCCGCACAGCAGTGATGATTTGCTTGGATGAGCTTCCAGCCAGACGCTTCCACGCCTTTCATGCGGACTCACGGCGGCAGCAACAAAAAAGGACTCCAAACAGAGACCGGGCCGGGCGGGCGGAGTTGATTGGTGCCCCGCTTGGTATCGCCTTCTGATGCAAGCTGCCGATCCAGAGTCTGCGTGCATCCCGTCTCCCGCGGTGACCCCGTTCATAGAGCACAAACCGGCCGGACTATACCATCAAGTGACTTTTGGCCGGCTGGCGAAATGTGCAAGGCCCCGAGGCAACACGGGAATTCCAGATACCACATATGGGGCCGAGATGTGCCAGCACTAGCAAGGGAGATCAAACGCTATGAGGGGCCGGGGGCCGGGGGTGACGATCATCATTGCTCAGAGCCCTCTGATGCATGGTTGCACAATGGGGGCAACCCATGTAGGCCAGCTGCTACTCCGCAAGAATCAAGGTACAAGAAGGACGCCCGGGGCGTGTGCGCGTACATGTTGGATTGGTGTGCGAGGCCCGCCGTACAACCAACCAGAAAGCCACCGCCAATCCGCCTGGGCAGTGGTTTGTATCCAGACCTGTATTCGCAACGGCACGCACCACGCGCACACACCGGCACACACAAGGGAAGCTATGGCACTGGCAGGTCTGCCGACCCCGAGGGGTGCTCCCTGGACCCTTGAATACCTGGATACCTGGAGCAGGCCCTCCCGTTGTATCGTGCATACGACGGCCCTTTGCCGTCATGGAATGACTTGGCCCACCCCCCTCACCCTCAATATCAAGCGTTCGATCTTGGGGTCCATCTTCCCTGCAACCCAGACTATTGGGATATGTGACTTGGGCCAGCACTTCTGGATCTGTCTACGGGCAGCTGTTTATCAACGGATTGACCCTGCGCATGTTCGTCTCAAACGGGACAGCACTGATTTTACTTCACGCCCTTTGCCTAAACGAGCCGGGAAGCACAAGCTTGTTCCGCGACATCAAATATCGCCGCCTCTCCTTTCTGTCTGCCTTGTTCATTGTTTCGATTGTGACGCCCTGCCATCTCCCGTCAGTCATCTACCCTCTACTTCTTGCCTTCTCTCGTCTGCATCTTGTCTCCATATTGTTCTCCTATTGCCCTGTTCGTCTTTTTCAATACAAACCACGATATTTCCCTGCCTCCTCAGAAGAAGCGAGTCAAACCGCCACGAGACCAGACTGGGCTGTCATTCATAAGTCACCTCTTGACCTCCTGTCCAGCCAGCCATGGATTCGCCATTCGCTGATGGCGAACGGTCTTCCTGCTACACGAGCCGCTTCGTCTCCGGAGAGTTCAAACAATCGAGTTGCGTGTCAGAGATGGCCAATATAGACTACTGCATTCCGTCTCCAGTTGCTCAAGAACAGTCACCACACCCATCGGAAACTGCCTCGCTTCCTACACCGACGACTCTTTATCAGCATCAACAGCTGCCCCACAGACCGGCTCAGAGTCCCAGCACATTTGCCTCCATGACATCAAACCCTCAGTACGCTCAGAAGAACCAGCAGATATGGCCATCTCCTCCCCCAGGACCTGACGAGTTTGAAAACTACTCCTACGAAAGTTCCCCCACCTGTGGCAGTGGCCAAACTGGATACAACCCTTCGCCGGTCTCACCAAGGACGTGGCCGTCCCCACACCTGCATTTCCAGCAAAGCACGGAGCCGTTCCCGCAGCAGGTCCAGCAAGATTCCTTCAAGAGCCTCCAAATTTGCACACCGACATCAACGGGCAGCCTCACTCTCCGTGGTCCCCAAGTTTTGACACCTTACACTGGCAACTCGTCCCGGGGCTTGGACAGCGACATTGACAGGTTGTCATTGTCTCGAGATAACTACAATTCACCTGGGAATGTTCCAGACTTCTCGACCGCATCAATTTCCGATACGGCATCGCCCACCGATCTCCCTTTGGGAACTCCGCTCTATATGCCGGTTGCTAACAACGACAATGCGTCTCCACCTTTGGGTAGAGCAGAGGAGGCGACAAGCACTGAGTCAAAAAGAGCCACAGAACAGAGTGGTCCTTCAAAAGGAGAGGAACCATACGCTCAACTAATCTACAGGGCCTTCATGAGCCAACCCGAATACTCCATGACATTGCAACAGCTCTATCAGTGGTTTCGGGAAAACACTGACAAGGCCAAGAGTGAGACAAAAGGTTGGCAGAACAGTATTCGACACAATCTAAGCATGAACGCTGTAAGACACCCCTTTCCCCAAGCCATGTACTTTGTGGATCTTTTTATTTTGTGTGTGTGTGTGTGTGTGTGTGTGTGTGTGTGTGTTTCAGATCGCACGTTTACCTTAGCGGGCTTTGGGGTCTTCATGCATAAGAGGACAAGGGCCAAGCAGGCAGTGGGATGTTTTGCAGCCCATGGAAGTCAACAGCCGCTGACAGTTTTATCGCGTTGCAGGCATTTACGAAGCGAGACCTCAAGCAACAATCGCCGCCTGTCACAATTGTTGGCGACCAGGCGTCATTGCCTCCTACACCAGACCCTAAAAGATCGACCGAGTGGGTGTTGGCAGACTGGGCTGTCCAGAATGGGGTCCAGAGCACTACTCGATACCGCAAGGGTAACCCAACACGCACCAGAGGCAATGGCAACAAGGTGCTGTCCCATGCCATCCAACACGGATTCCAGCACAGCGGTAACCCAATTTCCACCAAGGCAGCGTCTGGTCGCAAGGGCGGCTTCGCTTCGAACAGAGGCAGGATGCGCGGTCGTCATTACAGGCATGGCCCACCACAAGTGTCACCCGCTGTGGCTGCTGCTGCGGTCGCCGCTGCTACGCAGCAACTCATCCCCATCGGCCACAATCCTATTCGACAGACAGGTGTGCCAGAGGTATATCCTCACTATGGTGATGGTCAAATGCTTCTTCCCCGCCTCGAGACGCCGCCACAGATTGCTATCAAGCAAGAAGCAACATGCTCGCCGCTGACCCCTGAGGCTGCCGCCCCAGGATCGTTTGGATTCATACTACCGGATCCGAGCATTGCATCTCACTGCACCGGCGCTATCTCAGACGCCACATACGCCTTCGTGAACGGGGAGCAGGCTCCTCTGTACACAGGGCCGCCTCCATGCCACTTCCCATACGGCCCTGCAGATGTCACTGGTGTCTACCCTAGTGAGTGCCGCGAGCTGCCGCCCCAGCCGCCTTCTCAACTCACTGTCGACGGAGCCGGAGCAAGCGGGCACCTATTTGGGACGATTGATGGCGAGCCCTACGAATGGAACAGTGCTGCACTTTAAGGGCCTGGCTACGGATGATCCCCCGGCCGCCACAGAGTCACACTGTTAGTGCCTCTAGTTAGTTGCGTTTTGAAGGGCATAGACACATGCTGAGACAAGTCGACAACAACAATAGACGGGATGAAAAGCAAAAAGAAAAAAAAAAGGAAATGGGATAAATGAGCACCAAGACGAGTCGGACTAGTGTGCGTTCAAAAACATCCATTGTGTGTGGCACTCGACCAGACTGTCGGGTACGATGCGCCCGCAGGACAAGACGAGCTAGCCGATAACCAACAAGAACGGAGAATTCTCGCAGATACTGGGCAACCTGGCAGCCTTCACAATGGCACGAGAGGCGATGCGCCAAGACAGGAAGACGCCCGACGCCCCGCAACTACGGCCGGAGAAGGTCCCATCTGGGGAGGACTCACCAAGACGAAGAAGCAGAATGGCGCCAGGGGGACCAATGGCGCAAGCAAGTTGGTTTGCGAGGTGGTTCAGCAGGCGAGGCGAGCGCAAAACTAGGAGTTCAGCATGGCGCAGTCTTGTTGGCTCTAACGGACATGGTATTGACAGCTTCTCGGGTCGGGCATAATCATGCGAAGGCGTCCTTTTTTGACGACTATGACTGTGACTTTTAGGTCATACGGCGGCGCATCATGTTTTTTTTTTTTTTTTTTTCAGGGGGGGAGCAGGTGGAGGGTAGCACAAAGAGGGAGGGGGGTTGGGTTGATTAGAGCTTTGGGAGTCGACATTGACTACCCAAAATGGAGTAAAAAGGCATTCACAGCATTTATTCTCATTATTCTTACTATTATTCAGGTAGGGCTTGATTGGGCTCAAGGCTGGAACATGATCATTGGGGGGGGGATTGGGATTCTTGAGGGTTTTCCTCCTCACTTTGGGAGGGTCTTCTTCTTCTTCTTTTCTTTTCATTTTTTTTCTTCTTTCTTCTTTTTCCTTTTCTGGACGAGGGAGGCTTGGGTTTATCTAGACAGGAAGAGGGTCTGGTATCACTGTTTTTATACAGTCACGGAGGGTATCATGGTCGTCGACACTTGGCAACAAAGGAAGCGCGGCGGTCTCCCTTAAGCGAGTTTGTTCTTCCTTACTGGTTATGCTTTGCCGATGTCTTCTCTTCACAAAACCCTCCTACAATCCATAAACCATATGATAATAATAGCAATAAGAGCTCTTAACGTCTATTCATATTTTGCTCCTTTTCCTCTTTTTTTTTTTGGGTCCCTTTGGTCCCTCTCTTTCCCTACCCGGCCTCCCAAATCTGGCTTTCGTCCTCGAGCGAAGCCTTTTTTTTTTCTTTGTCAATGTTGGAGCAAGAAGGTGGCGCCGAAACAACTTGGAGGGCTGGCTGGGCAGTACGCCGGAATGGGTACCTGACCCGCGCCCACAACGAGACTCGGCAGATCCAATGACCCGGGAGCCAGACCATTTGCACCTAAATGATCGTCATCAGCTGGCAGGGTTCCTTCTTGGACACTAAACAGAGGGTGCATAGGGAGCCAGTGATATCGCTCTTGGTGCTCTGGGTATGATGGGTGTGCAACGTGGAGCCACCCTCGTAGGTAGTGGCAATTCATCGATGAGACTATTGTATGATTTTGGTCCTTCCTATTCCCGTCTGGTTCGGGCATGGGCTACAGAACCAGACAGGACAGGGGCAACGTTCGCTTACATCACAGTACTATTGGGTTCCCTTCCTCTGGGTCAGCTATTGGGCTAATAGGAACAGGCCCCGGAGTTGATGGGACGAGAGGGAATGATGGAGGTGTTGGTCAGCATGATTTGGAGCACCCATTCTCTCCCACCCTCCCCCAAACGGAGGGAGCAGACGCTTGCGGAGGCCTTGAGCACCTGGCGCTGGGAGACAGTTTGACAGGGGAAAGCAAGGAGCTGAGCCTGGGCCGGTCACAGTAGCTCCGGACGAGATCTCTGCAATAAGGACGTGGCTGGCAGGGAATACCGGGGGGGTTTGAGGGCACCGGCAGCTTTCTAAGATGAAACTGGACGAAATGTCGTCTCGGCAGCGCATCATCATTTTCAACCACTGCCGCCCTGTGAGCCTCCCTAAGTCCTGTAAGGGCTAGCTGGCTATAAACCAGCGAGGAAGAGTGATTGAGCTGCAGAGAGTGTTGCTTGACAGACGGGCAGAGTATAATTAGGAGCTTGAATGTCTGTCCATTGATGAGGAGAGGAAGAAGGGCTGAAGACGAAACAGCCACTCTTGAGCGGTGTGTGTGTGCGTGCGTGCCTGCGTGTGTGTGTGTGTGTGTGTGTGTGTGTGTGTGTGTGTGGTGTGCCAGTGCCAGTGTCTGGAGTGCACCTTTAGGTAAACGCATAGGATGGGCCATCGTTGCCCATCGACCTCGCCTGTCTTGAGAAGCACCAGGGAGTTCTAGCACTGTAGTTGGCGAGCAATGTGGAGTGTTGTCGAAGAATCAACATCATCGGACAATTTAGGACTTTCTTTAGAGGCTCGCGAAGCGACGAGCATGGACATTTCGCACCTTGTCCCTGCTCTTCACGGATGGCGGCGACCGAGTTGGGGTTGGTGTCGCTCGCTCGCGAGGAGGTGTGGAGCACGCAACTGGGCTTATGGCTCAGCACACACAATCACCAACTCGGTCCCGGGTTCTTGGGACGAATGCACCAGGCCCAAATATGACTGTGGCTGAAAGAGGTAAACGGGGGTGGGGGTAAGGGTGAGGGTGAGGGTGAGGGGCAGGAAGGTTGTAGCTTCTGGCTCACAGTATCCGGGTGTTGGGCAGGCTGATGGGGAGGAGGAGATGAGAGTGCGAGTGGTGGTTTGGGTGTGGTTGCTCCAGGATGCCTTTGATGACGGGTAACTCTATTCTTCCTCTTCATCGTCCCAATCATCCCCTTGTCCCTTTGTCTCATTGTCGCCTCGTGGCTGACCCGTGCTGGGCATCGAAATGGATTGCAATGCATCTCATGGCAGGACAGCAACTAAGGGGTCTTAGTCGGTTGAAAATACACTGCTGCAGACCCTCATTCTGTTTGACAGATAACTGTCCAAATACAACGAGGCACGGCCCGAGCACGTCCAATTAATTAACATTGGCTTGAAGGGCTGCAGATGTCCAGCGAGACAGGTCCCATCCAGACTCATTTTGGTCCTAGGTCGATGGAGTCCAGGAGGGGGGGGAAAAGCAATGGGCGCTTCGTGCAGCACAGTCAACAAACGCGCTATGTATGTACATGTGCCGATTGGCGGCTGGAATCGTAGCGCAGGACGCCACTAGGCATGTAAGTAGTAGTGCATGCTGTGGTAAACCAAACTGAAGTAAAAGGAAGCAATGTGAAGCGGATGCACGAACGGGCAAGCCCTGTGAGCCCTGTGAGCCCTGTGAGTCAAGCCCGTAAATAATCGGGCCACCCAGGGGCTCCCTGTAATGTCTGCAACCCGGGGAAGACGATGGAGGCATGGGCATAAGCCGGGCGGCGTTGGTTGATGACGCCGGCGGCGGGCAACTCGCTATCAACCAACGCGATTCTCTCTTCCCTTTGGCCACACCCCCTTCCCATTTCCCATTCCCCCTCTCTCATTTATTTCTTATTTTGATTCATTAGTTTCTTTTTCAACCGTCGTGATTCCTGAGTGGCATTCCTTATCCTGCATCAATACGTCGCACTGCCATAATGGCTTCACCCAACTGAGTTGTGTGATGGGCATGTCGCTGCAGTGACAATAGGAGACTTGGATGCACCAATGGTAGAGTTTCAGGAAGCAGAAGCGTCAACGCGTGAGTAGAAAGTTTATGAGATGCAGGTTTGGGTTTGGGGATGTGTCATGTGTACAAACGACGATGGTGGAAGTGTATCGAAGATTAGGCTGCATAGAAAGAAAAAAAAGTAAGTAATGTTTCATTGCTTGCGCAAGGTGGAACTAAATCCCACCCATCAGTAAGACGAGCCATAGGCGTCCCATATTTCAATCATCTTAGTCAGTTTGGGCATGGTCATCTAGAGAGCATATGGGCTGAGGAAAACTAGAAGCGGTTGGGGGACGACTAACGTAGCGGATCAGCACGCCGCATTTCTGTGGGCCCATGAACATCTGTGGAGTATCTGTCGTCTAATTTGGGCCTGGTGGCAGGCGGGGTTACAAATGAAAATGGATGGTGCGGTTGATCTTGTCTGAATCGAGGAGCAATGCTGGTGCTGATTCGTTGAAATGAGATCCGATGTACGGAGTACTCCGATGCCATATCCCCGGCCTTGTCGCTATCTGGATTCTGGACTGGTCATTAATTATCATTACGTGCATGATGACATGCGGAGGTGAAAAGAAAAGGTTAAAGGAATTGGTTTTTTTATTTGAAAAAAAAAAAAAAGAATGTTAACACGACAGGCAAGAGCGATGCAACAGGGATTTCCCACAAAAGTCTACCGACTTCTGGCTCAAGATGGCCCTGCCTTCCCATCCCTAAACATTGCACAACATGGTCATGTTCAGCGACCCTTGCGTTAGAGGAGATTTTCGATCGGATCGATCAACCCGAGATCCAACAACACCCAGGGCGCAGCAGACGTAACATCGCCCCTTGAAGCCATGCGAGGCTGCGAGGGAGTTGTGGGAGGAGGTAATAGGGCGCGAGAGATCCCATTCTGAATTGTTGAACCTCCCCTTCGCTCGAAGCCTCAGCCAAGGCTTTTTTCACTTGGCGTCTCCTCGTCCCCCCATTCTCCTCTGCGCTTGGTCTCGTGGTCAAGCTACCTCTTGACGTGTTAGTATGACACTCTAAATCTCGGGTAGCCGTCCCTATTCGAGAAATAGCACGGCTATCACCAACAGAAAGCGGGCTAAGTGGGCGGGCTAAACGGCTTACGAGACCACCAGGCTGCACGAACTCCAATCTGGCCCAGCCCCGCCCGCTCCCTAAACTACCCATGGCTTTCAGCTTGAGCAGATGAATCCGCGGCACCAAACGGAGAGCTCACATCTCAGACGCCCCAAAGCGAACGATAGGAAGCTTTACACGGGATGCAGCAGCAAGAAAACGGCTGTGCGCAATACAACGGCCGCGGAACAAATAACGGGGGGTGGAGAAACGAGAACGGAGCACGGGACGGGGGCGGAGACGGGGACCGGGGACCGGGGAACAACAGCCTGGCCGGCATCTGGCTACCTGCAGGTTTTCGTCTCATCACGCCCCCTCCACATTTGCTTTCGACTGCATGTTCCTACTACCGGTACTTACGCAGTAATGTGCTGTACAGTGCTGTGCTGCACATGGGTGGCGCTCTGATGGGAGTCAGCCATACCAACAACCCTTGTCTGCATCCTAGCCAAATGAACCTTTCGCCGGACTAGACACACGGCAGCTGTCACATCTCACAGGGTTCATCAACCCCCCACCCCCCTTTCAATCGTCTGTCAGCCTACACCTGGGCGCGCGCGCTGCTCGCGGACCAACCCCCCCTCCGTTGATTAAGCGTTGGCCGCCACGCCAACTATCGAGATACATCGCGATTCCATCTCAACGTAAACCGGGTTCCTGGCCTCTCAGTGGAGACACTAGCATCATTCCCCCCATGGTTCATGAGTGCACACCATTCCTTTTGGATGCGCCACCTTTTGGATCACGGTCACCACATTAATAAACCCGCATTGTGGTGAGATGGTGGAAACCGGACAATTTTATCCCTGATCCCACTTGATCGAAATCTTGCTTATGTGCACAACCAACCCTATGGGAGAATTTCTTCTCTCTTTGGTGGCCAGGCCCGCGCTCTCTCTGTCTCTCTCTCTTTCCACCTCTCGCTCCTTTCATTTTGCTGTCAGAGACGTAGAAGAAGAAAAAAAAAATGACCACAGCTATGTATGGAACAGGTCCCGCCACTACGGCAGCACGGTCCTTTGAGAAAGTACCTGTCTCAAGCCATGCTTCCGACGGGAAATCCGAGCCCGTCAAAATGCTTTCAGACTGACCGAAAATGCATTTTCGCACTGGCTTGCTCAAACGAACACGAGCTATCGGGGGCTCCAAACGCGATATCGTGCCGTGTCGTCCCGCACCGGCAACAAACAGCACGATGTTTACCGTCCTCGGTCCTCCGTGCTCATTCCTTAGTCCTTAGAGAACGATGCAGCCAGCAACAGGCGTCGACACGCATCCTTGTATCAACACCCTTGCTGCAGGGGATACGCAATGCCACATGTCCGCGTATGAGGTCCCACGTTGGCTATCGTCAAGGAGGGCTTTTGTCCTATCCGACTTGGCACTGCGCTAAACACTTGCTTGGAGCTGCCAGCATCGAGGTCCAGCGCCCGACTTCTGCCAGGGATTTACGGAGGGTGGAATATACGATGTCCTTCATTTGCCCATTGTACACAAAGTACGTATCCGTCCGCCCCAAGGACATGGCTTAAACGAGTTGGGGGGTGGCATTCCCGTACCTGGCTGGTACCCCAACCCTCCTCGAGGCACTCTGGCCAACAACTAGCTCCCTCAGAAGACGCTTGGAAGACGCCCCAAGCATGTCCATCGTACGATGTTGCAGCCATTAGTCCCATGATGGGGCTGCCCGAAGGCCAATCTAGAGACTCGTCAGCATAGAGCCAAGCTGCCTCCATCAGCCCCCGGCTGGGGGGGGGGGGTTGGAGATCTATGTACAGGCTCGGCGCCTTCGATCCTAGGGAAAGAATGAGATGCGCGGCAGATTTGCGGTACATGAAGATCTCACAAAGAAAGAGACTGGGATCCAGGGATCCCTGGCTGGCCTCCTTCATGTCAACCGAGGCGGGGCACAATCCGATTTGTGCCATCTCCTGCTGGTACAGACGCGGTTGGCGATAGCCGCTGGTCGGACATGGATTCGGTGCGACGAAGCCAGGAACAGGTGCAGATACCTTCAAAGGACCACCGGCAGCCATCTAAACCGTATCGCGACTAGAAAGGATTCCCCATCATGGGGGAGCTGACAGGGATAGTCGCTGATTGAGGCTTGATGGAGGGCGTGCTGTTGTCAGCTGGTCATTTCTAGAGACCGTTGAGGGTTCTTCTCGATGACAGCTGCGGCAAAAGTGCAACTCGCTCAAGTCTAACACAGTGGGAACGCCTATCCGAGAAACAGGTTTCCATTCGGGGCCGGTCCGAGATCAGTTTCCCACGGTTCGTCAACTTGCTCCATGTCCCGTTACAGTCTCACAAGCCTTCACTGGTTCGGCGAGTACAGCATACACTATGAAACTGCGCTGCGGCTTTGACGGCACCGTCGAGAGAACACAAGAGACGAACTGGAGCACCCCAAAGATGCCTTGACGAATATCTGGGCCTCATGTGATCTCTCTAGCTTACGTCTTTCTGCTGTTCCATCCCGCCACGACACCTTGATACTGCTGCTAGTGAACTGGTTGCGCGCCAATCCATTATAAAAGATATTGGTATAATTCGTCTTCCTCGCTCATCCAACCTGTTTTTTTTTCCTTTTAAAAAAAAAAAGAATAAATATGGGTTAAAATAATAGTGCTCGTTCCTACTAAAACCGGCGCTTCTTCTTGGCTGGACCAGCAGCCGCTTTCTTCTCTAATTCCCGCTTCAACTCTTCTCGCTTGCGATCCGCCCTCTCCTGGGACGTTTCCCTCTCTCTAGCTTGTGATGCTTCCTCGTGCTTTACCCCCGGCGCTCGGCTACGGCCTCTAGCTTCAACCTCTGGTTGTGCTGAGGGGGGAGGCTTGGTCTCCTTCTTCTTTCCAATCATGCCCAGCTTTCTGGGAGCGGGCCGAGAGAGCGGCTGCGTTGATGTCTCACCAGCATCAGGCGCTGATGTCTCGGGTGGGTTCTGGGTAGACTGCTGGGGCTTCGATCCGCCGATCCGCCCAAGGCCGAGACTTCCCTTCTTCGCAGTGGACTTGGGAGGAGGTGGTGGCGGAGGGGATGAGGATGGAGGGTGACCGTCGTCTGGGATCGACGCGGTTTCACCATCATCGTCCGCCTCCGATGCTGTCTCGGAATCATCGGCTTTTTGAACCGCATACTGGGTCTTCGGGGGACTAGATACTGGTGGACTAGGCGAACGAGCCGGAGTTGGCTGCTTTCTTCGGCCAAGGGCACCCAGACGAGGAGCAGGTTTCCTTGTCTCTTGTTTTGGCGCTTCAGTGGGGACAACTCGAGTGCTTCTGGCTGGCGCCGAAGACTCCAGGTCATCTTCATCCTCAGTAGAAGCGTCATCTGGTATCGCTTCTTTCTTTGTAGCCGTCGGTTTCTTGGATGGCGCAAGGTGAGGCGGAGTGGACTGAACCTGAAAGTCGTCGTCATCATCAATTTCCATGGAGTCTCCTAGAGGTGGCGGCGTCTTGTCCTTTGAGGCTGAGGCTCTTGTCTGAGATGGCCGCTGAGACGACGATGCGCCGCCGAACTCGAGCCACCACTGGTCCAGCGTGGAAGGCTCACCAACAATCACTGGGCTCTCGAACTGGAGACCCTCGCCTCCAAACACCTCGTTGACCAAGCCTTCTGTGCTGCTTGGGGTGTCCTGGCTCGCTATTCCTTCGGATTTCCATCGCCGGCGGTCGAACGGTGCCAGACCTGGGACTTTTTCCGCTGCGGTGGCTCTGGAGGCCTTTTTCTTTCCTGAGAGATTGAACACATGCTCCAACCCTGTGCCCATGGCATCAAGTTTATCCAGCAGCTTGTTCAACACGGCATCCTTTTGGCCTAAGGTCCGGATCAATGCCTCCATCTCCTGGTGTCTTGTGAGATGAGCCTGGACGAGAGGGAGCACAAGGTCTGTTGCAATGGCAGAAGCCGGCGACTTCTTCAAGTGCATCGGCCACTTCAAAGGCGACAGTCCCTGAAGGTGACATGTAATTTGCAGCTCAAGTCCATCATCCCCAGCATCCGAGTTAGATGCCCGGGTTAGGCGAAGCTGAGTTTGTTCGTGCTCGGGGTGAGATGAATCCAAGGCACTTTTGAGGCTGGTTAAAAACTTGGCCATGTTGTCCGGTGTATCACTTGGATCAATACTAGTGTCCTCGCCCCAGCCCCTAATGCAGATGGCCTTCCGATCGAGGCTCTCGGTCCACATGTTCGCCATGTCGGTTACATGAACCGTGTACGCAGACGTGTCTGTATCCATAGATACTAACAAGACAGGCATATCAGGGGAGGAGGGCAGCGGCATCGGCCGCCATGACTTTGTGGGGGACATGTCCGTGCTGCGGAGATCAGGAAAGCCAGGCGCAGGCGTTCTGAGTAATGAGCCGAGCTAATGGGCACAATCCGTGACGTTGCTCCAGGTGTAGAGCAGGCCACTGGCCGCAAATTAATGTGTCACGAGAGTGCGCGTAGAGGGTTGCTTGAAACGATATCCGGTTGTCGGAAGAAAGGCCTGAAACTGAGTCCAGGTACAGAACACTAAACCGGAACGGAGAATATCCAGTTGAAGGTGGAAAAGGCCCCCTTGGGGTTATCACGGCTGTTTCAAACGGGCTAATATGTCAAGGAGATAGATGAAGATCCGGAGGTGCAGGTTCCACAAGCCATGTGGATTTCGGACGCCTCGTTGAAAGGAGCAGTTGTTCCAGGCCCACGGCCGTTTGGCGGGTGGAGTGGAACAGATTCAACGGCAGCTCAGGCGAAGCGGGGGTTTAGGCTGCACAGGGGTTAATGTCGGCAAATGAGTCTTGTAGGACGCTTCACGGCATACGTATGTCGAGGAGAGGTCTGTGGTGTTTCTCGAAGCGAGAGAGAACAAGGCACAAGACGTTGGACGTAGGCATCCATGCAGCAACGCGTGAGATTGACGCGTGGGACGACGGCCAACTTGGGGCCTTGCAGAGGTTTGGTTGGGGGCGACGGTTCTTCGCGGTGGGGCCGGCACCTGGCGACCACTAGCGGCCGCTGTTTACTGTAGGTCCCTCCCTTGGAGAGGCTTTGTACAGCGTTCGCACCAGCGCAGCAACTCGGTATAAATAAATAAGTAACGGAATATGTTGCATTCGGATGGTCTACCTGGGCTGGTATTTAAAGCCCTATCGGAAACCCGCTGATACGCACTGCAGCTTTTCAGCTCTGCGACAGTTGTCTAATTTCCATCTACCCCAAATGTGGAGAACTCTAGGCCTAAGCGCTCTTGGAGGTGGTCAGCGTCATGGGCCGCCGTGTTCTTGTTCACTCGGGCTTTGCGCCCAGCGCAGCAGAGTGACATGGTAGGCGCAGAAACAATCGGGATCCTTTCTTTTACTTCACTCGAACGAGATGAAAGCACTCGTTCATGACCAACTTTGCCGAAACGACCAGCTGTGTTTCCTTCTGCCACCACCGTGCCTCCACTACCGCATGTACACAGTAGTAGCAACATGGCATTGAATGAGCGGGAGTCGTCGACCTGCAGGGGCCCTCAGGTGCTCCAGGCCACTAAGCCGCCCCATCAATCCGCCATCTCAGATCTCGTTGGTATTGAGCCCGATCTTCAGGGACGTCATAGAGCACCTCCCATCGGATCGCAACAAGCCATGTCATCACCACTACGCGCAAAACAAATAAAATCAATCCCGCTTTTCTCCTTTTCAACCCCGTCTCCCTGTCCTCCAGTGATCCGTCTTCATCTTGCATATTTGCCAACCAAGATTTAATGCATGCCATCATTGCGCCTTCCATTGCCAGCACTCGCATCAGCCACGCTGGTTGACAGCCTCAGCTACTCATCGCGACCACATCATTTCAATCGTCTAGGCTTGCTCTATCCCTTGGTACATCCCGTTAGCCTCTCACAATTTGCCGCGATGCCCTCAAAGCGCAAATCCGCCACTCCCCCAGAGCCGAACGGCACTACCAAAAAGGCTAGGATCGTTGACAAGTCCAAGTTTGATGAAGTTCTTCGCCAGCCACATCAGTTTGCGCAACAAGCCGAGGAGCATGGCATTGTTCTCCGCAAATACTATCCCCCAGAGATGAGCAATGCTCGTGCGCGCGCATACAGGAACAACGAGATTCCCCGGCCGATCGAGACGCTGCTTTCTTCTCTTGAAGAGACAGCGCATGCGAGAAAGCGTGTCAAAGTTCAAGATGCCATGGTCCATTGGTTCAAAATGGACCTGCGACACACAGACAACAAGGCCTTGGCGTTGGCTAGCGATAAAGCTCGGGAAGCCGGGGTTCCATTGATTTGCATGTACATTGTGAGCCCAGAGGACTTTGAGGCCCATTTGAGAGCCCCTGTCAGAGTCGATTTTACTCTGCGAACACTTGAAGTGTTGAAGGAGGATCTGGCGAAGCTGGACATCCCACTATATGTCGAAACGGTCGAGAAGAGGAAAACCATTCCCGCTCGCATTCAAGAACTCATGGATGAGTGGGGAGCAAGCCACCTATTCGCGAACATGGAGTATGAAGTCGATGAGCTGCGACGAGAGGCTCTCATGGTTCGGGACCTGGCGACGAGCGGGAAATCGTTTGAAGTTGTTCATGACACTTGTGTGGTCCCCCCGGGGAACCTAAAAACTGGTGCAGGCAAGCAGTACGCCGTCTACACGCCCTGGTACCGCTCGTGGATGGCACACATCCATGAGAACCTGGACCTGCTGGAGTTATTCGATCCCCCAGCGCAAAATCCCAAGAACGCCCGAAAGAAATTCAAGAAGCTCTTTGAGGTGCCCATCCCCGATGCTCCAAAGAACAAGGCTCTCACCGATGAGGAGAAGAAACGATTCCATGCCCTATGGCCTTGTGGAGAACACGAGGCCATGGGGCGGCTGGATAGGTTCTGCGAGGAAAGAATTGGAGGTTATCATAACAGGCGAAATATCCCGTCAGAAAATGGGACGTCATGTCTTTCCGTACATTTGGCTGCTGGCACCATCAGCGCCAGAACCTGTGTCCGAGTTGCTCGAGACAGGAACCAGACGAAAAAACTCAACGGGGGAAATGAAGGGATCCAGACTTGGATCAGCGAGGTTGCGTGGCGCGACTTCTATAAACATGTCCTGGTCAACTGGCCCTACGTATGGTAAGTTGAAGCACCCGAAAACTACGACATAGCGCAAGCTAATTTTATCAGCATGAACAAGCCATTTAAACCCGAGTATGCAAACATCGTTTGGTCCTACGATAAGAAGCAATTTGCGGCATGGTGCGAAGGCAGAACCGGGTTTCCCATTGTCGATGCTGCTATGAGACAAATGAATCACCTGGGATACATGCACAACAGATGTCGCATGATTGTGGCATCTTTCCTAGCAAAGGACCTTCTGGCCGACTGGCGACAAGGCGAAAAGTATTTCATGGAGCATCTGATTGATGGAGACTTTGCCAGTAACAGTGGAGGATGGGGGTTTAGCGCCAGTGTTGGTGTTGACCCTCAGCCCTACTTCAGAATCTTCAATCCCCTGCTCCAGAGTGAGAAATTCGACCCGAGTGGCGACTACATCCGCAAATGGGTTCCAGAGCTCAAAGACTTGAACTCCAAGGAGATCCATGACCCGTACAATCGAGGGGCTGGTCCCAAGGCTAAGAAGCAGGGATACCCGAAGCAAATTGTCGAACACAAAGGGTGTCGAGAGAGGGCTTTGGCAGCATACAAGGATGGTATTGAGAGTGACGATGCATAGGAGGATTTTCGGCAGCCCTTTAGCTAGGCGGCCCAGCTAGTCTTGGTCTTGTATTAGTAGTGTGGTATTTTCATGTCACTTGGTATTGTGGTCATTATAAGGCTTATTGGTTTTAAATGTTTGACCCGTATCTGTACCATAGCAAAGAACTTAACCGCCACGGCTTTTTCTAGGCCTGTTTAATCTGCGGCACGGAGACTATCAGAGTAGTCCCAGAATCCCCGGAACGAAGCGACCTTTGGGGGGTCGATCCGAGGAGACTTTACAAGCCGGAATAGGTGCATGTCACCACACTTGTCACATCTTCGGACGTTGAACCGTGAATCGTTTTGTTGTCTCAAAATCGAGCCGAACGCCTCGAATTGGATTTGCTAGATGCAGCCAACCCTAAGTCTCTTTCACCCATGCCTTCATGCCCGAACCAAAACCCTAGGGTCCTGTCAGAATCCCTATTTTTGAAGAGACCCATAACCAGATGCGAAGTACCTTGCCGAGTTTCAACATTTATCGCTGGGCGCTCCAGACGCTCTTGAGGAGACCATCACGCTGGGCCAGTCGGTTGAGGGAGTCGTCGCTCTCGCCCATCGCTCGGACGAAACCGCAGAGGGCGTAGACGTGGTTCTCGCCCTGGACGGCACGGCCGTTCTCGTCAACCTTGGCGATAGAGATCTGGACGGAACCGTGGTCCTTGGCCTTGATGATGCGGTTGGTAGCGCTGCACTTGCGGGGGACGTAGCTGGTGATACGGCATCAGTATTTCGATCGGGATAAATTGTACGTCTCGGTTGGATTCTTACAGATCGACGATCTCGCCACGGTCGTTCTCCATTTTTGCGGTGTTGAGAGGGGGGTTTTGAGGGTGGTTTGGGTGTTGTGTCGGCGGGGGATTGAAGTCGTCGCAAGGCTTGGGTGGGTGGGATTCAAAAAAGTTCCTCGGAAATTTGGTGTGGTTCGCCAATTTCGTGGGGCACGAGGGCTTTCTGTGCGTCATGTGCCAAGTCATGTGACACCGCGGCAGTGACGCGATGGCTCTGAGTGGTGCCCCTCCAACCATCCAAGGTATGCGCCGCCCTTGTTGATCCAATCGTCACGCATGGCATCCTAATCAAGTTCCTGCGCCAGCCGCGTTCACTTAAAACAAAATCTCCTCAACACCATAACCATACTGTTGTGCACTCGGAGCCTGAGATGCGCGCTGCGCACTCAGCTGTCTGCCTTGGGTGCAATGACATCCTCTGATGTCTTTCGATCGTCACCAGTCCAGCCCTCACAACGCGACCGCCTTGTAATTGGATCCTCGTCCCCCGATCTACCCCCACTACAGGACATACTTTCTCAACGATCAAGCCGGCCTCCTTTGCCAAGCGGTAGTAAGGCAATACCAATCCCAGATTGTACACCCACAAGCTTTATATCGCCTCGAAACATCTGGCAGTCAGTAGAGACTCCTCCGAACGCAGCGCCTTTGCCCGTTCCCGGTGATGCTGTCGTCGAGCGAACGCAAAACCCCGATGCACAAGATATAATTGTTGAAATATCAAGAGATTCGCAACCGAGGCCACGTAAACCAAGGGCTCGGAAAGGAGGAATAAAGGAGGCCGGTGGTACGAAAAAAGCTGCAGCTGAACCCAAGCCTGCCAAGGCAACCAGAACCAAGAAAAAGCCCCAGCCCAAGACGGATACCACCAAAGCCGGGGCTGGAAGCATAGATGAAGGATCCAAAGTCCAACGTTCAAAGCCCAAAGTTGCAAAGAAGGAACCCCCTGGATTGCAACATCCTGAGTCAAATGCAGAGCCTAGTGTTTCGAAAGAAGTTGGTGCTGATAACCCATTGAACCTTGAGCCCGCAATCACCCGGAGACTTGACTGGACCCCTCCAGCTCAGAAAACCATTATTAATATCGAGTCAAATTCATCAGTACTCGAGCATCATGGCTCTTCTCAGGGTGATAATGGACAAACTTCAACATTCAAGGACCTTATCCAAGGCTATTCCTGCCAAGATGAGCCATCTCGAGCTGCACCAGCTCCCTCGGAAGAGGAATCAAGCTTCTTGAAGAAGAGGAAGCGGGTTGAATTAGTAGCTCTGAAGGAGGCAGGACGATCGGAGCCAGAAGTCGTTAAAAAATCGCCCACCAAAAAGAAAGCGCCGAAGAAAAAAGCCAGAACAATCACTGAGCTTGCAACTGCGGCCTATAAAGTACCCACTCAGTCGGATGCCACGCCTCCTCCACCCTCAATTTTGGACCAGGTCCAATCTATGGGTGCCGACAATTCCAATGTCACGGTTGAGCCTGTGAAGAAGGGCAAAGGCAAAGCGAGCACGCGAAAGAAGCCAGCCAGGAGCACAAAAAAGAAGGCACCGCCGCCAAAGCCAATTCTGTTATCACCTGGAGCAGCTCTTGATCAGGTTGCGAAGCAAGATTTTGTGTTTGGAACATCCAGTCAATTGGCAAGAGAACCGTCACCAACTGTGTTGAAAGATATCCAAACCGCAATGAAATATTCTAACGAACCCGACTATGTGGACTGTACAACACTAATCGACAGCGACGCCATTGACCCTCCAGAAAGACGGCCCAGACTATGGGATGCTGCTGCAAGAGACCCAGCCGGAGATCTCTTTGATCTTGAAATCATCAACCTTGCTGAAGAGTCGCCGCAATTGCCTATGGCAACCAACGAAGCTGACCCTTTTGGATACTTCCAAGGGGAAGGTCGGGACGAAGATTTGGCTACTGCGCCCAACGTTCCAGATTCCGAAAGTGTTGGTTCTTTCGTAAACTTGTCGGACATTCTGCCCTCTCCTAGTCAGAAACCTATCCAAGCTGAAGGCGACTTGCATTCTGATAACAACATCTCTATTGGCGCCAATATTTCTGGTCAGGCAAGCTCACAGGGTGAAGGAACCGATAACTCTCCTGAGACCTACAAAATGGGTCCGGACCGATGCCGAGACCCGACTTCTGTTGATCTTCCGCCACCGCCAAACTACGCACAATTTACTGATATTCAGCTTGTCAAAGAGATCAAGGCATATGGCTTCAAGCCTATCAAGAGGCGAAATGCTATGATCGCTTTGCTCGATCAGTGTTGGCAGAGTAAGCTCCGGATGGGCCATGCTGCAATCCATACCAGCTCAATCCGGACAGCAGCTTCTTCCATTTCTAAACAACCGACTAGCCCCGGTGTGCCCGCGAGCCGTGGGAAGAGGCCTCGCGGTCGTCCGAGAAAAAACAGTTTTATTGCATCAGAGCCTCAAAACTCACCCCCAGCTGCCAGTCCTGAGAAGAGACCTCGAGGCAGACCAAGGAAGAATAGTATAAGTGCGCCAGAGCCTCAGGAACCGCCCACATCCGCTCAGCCTCCTGAGACCCCAAAACGCCCTCGCGGTCGGCCGAGAAAGGATAGCACCAGCCCCTCGTCCACTTCGTCATCCCGATTGCGGTCGAAGACAAACTCGCCAAAGAAACCGACTGTGGCTCACGGGTCTGCCAGGCGCAAGAAAACTGCCGTGATTGAAATCCCTGACTCAGAATCCGACAATTGCAGCGATCTTAGGTCCTCGCCCAGTTCGACAATCGAAGAGATGTTCTCGTCACCCCCGCCTCTCGATTTATCACTCTCTACAGCCAATGATACCGAGCTGTCGCTGACAACATCTCCCGGTGATCAGCAGAAGATTGTCTTTGATCATATCACCAAAGCAATAACTTCGGCTCCGAGGACGAGAGATCCGGCAGACCCTTCCTGGCACGAAAGGATCTTGCTGTATGACCCGATCGTGCTGGAGGACCTTGCAGCGTGGTTGAATTCCGGGCAGCTCACCCTCGCCGGATTTGATGGTGAAGTTAGTCCTGGGGAAGTGAAGAAGTGGTGCGAGTCAAAAAGTGTGTGCTGTTTATGGAAAGTCAACTTGCGTGGGAAGGAACGCAAACGTTTTTGATATGTTATAGATTCTTTAAGCGAGGCGTTTGTACTTCACCAGCATTTCACGGCGTTCTCTTGGCTGCAGAGACATCATGATTGGCAGTAAATATATCAATTGATTCCTCTCAAACTTGAATGCTCGTGTCCTAAAGGCACATTGATGGAGCATGTGAGATCCCGCTCAACCTTCGCCTATCTATGTTGGGGTCTGTGAGCAAGAAAACAGCCCATAATGGACGCTAGCGGTTTCGGTTTAGTACCACTAATGTATGGATAAATTTTCTCATCAAGTCCATCCCGCTCACCCATCTAAGGGCAAGTTGTTTGGTGTCATAACGTCATTAGATTGCTCAAACTGTGTGCTATGCGATAGACAACAATCTAGGTCACAAATGCGGAAACGTTTCCGCGAAATACCCCGAGTACCTTTTGCGCCTGCGCTCGGTACAGGATGGCCGCTGTCCCGTTCATTCATCACTTGTCGCTCTCAGTGTCGTCGTTGTCGTCGGGATAATCAGGCTCAGGCTTGGCCCACTTATCAGGAAGCTCATCCGGAGCATTGAGGTAATCGTCGATGGCCGAACTATCTCGGTTGGCATTGTTGCTTCTTTTGGTTGGAAGGATAATCACTACCTACCCCGAAGTGTTATCAGCCATGTCGAGCTTTGGGTGGTGATGCTCAAGCTGGTTTGAGTTCTGGTGGGATGTGTGGAGCTGTGGCAGGGATGGCTTTGATTTGCCGTTGCTTGAGGCAAAGGTGAAGAATTTCCTGGTGAAGAGTTCCAGATGGTCACATTGGGACGGGGAGGAGCTTATATATCTATATTCTACCCATGACTTCACAATCAAGCAAGATACCTTGAGGGTGCAGACAAGCGCGATCCTCTAAAGGATCTATCCCCAGGACAGCTCGATCAACAGCCATGCTGCCCTCAACGCCAATGATAGCCTTCCACATTTTGCGATGCGGCTCTGCTCTTAGGCTTCCACTGGCTCCCCGCAATCAGCACACCCTCCTCGGAGCGTTGATCCACTCCGTACGTGATGCTCGAGATAGACCTTCTGCCCGTGGCTGAAAGGGTAGGTAACGGACCAGGGAGATGACGTGCCAATGACGAATCCAGAAGCTATCTCGCGTGGCAGAGGACGGCAATCTGGGGCACACGTGTCGGGATATAGTGGTGATGGGCACTCGCAGCGTAAGGGGATATCCATTGCGGAGGTTGACGCCGGTTGGTCCCGTATCGCAGCCTCTCGTGACCACACGGCTAGCCACTTGTGAAAGACGACCTCGTCCAGTCAGCTGAGGACTTGGCTCATGGTGGATGATCATGACAACACAGTCTTGCATCTGGGGAGACTTGGTGTCTGGGGCCGGCGTTAGAGAGGCTGGAGTTGGCGTGGATTCTACGGCCTAACCGTTCCCCCATTCGCCAGATAGCAATGGAGAGGGCCGGTCTGGGATATCAGTGTCCCATGCCCAAAGCATTTGGTTACATCCCCAAATGCATCTTGGGTCATGCTTCCACGCTCGCTAAGCTGGTTGTTCTTTATTCCACATGTGAGTTGAGCGGCCCCGCCAATGGTTCGATTGCAAACGCATGCTACCTCTGCGGGTCTTCGGGACGTTGACATGCATTGTTGCATGCAACCGGACACCATATCAGCCCGTTCCAATCATCGGATGCCAACCACGGGCGTATCCTCTCAACACCATGCACACCGGGCCACGGATTGGGAAGGCCAAAGCTCCGTGGAAGAGGGGATGCGGCTCTGCTCGCGCACTGGCATTCGAGGAAGGCTATCCATCAAGCAACGGGGTTGAAGTCTGGGCCTCTTTACCGCGGCTGGCGATACAGGCTAAAAACTTGTCGACACATCACTGGTCCGCCTTGGGTCGAGCCGGGGTCGTTTAGTAGGAGACCATTCCCTGTCGATGGAAGTCCGACTGAATCGATGATTGAGCGAGAGTTAACTTGCGTAGGCCAAGACAAACGGCCGATGGGCTCAGTGCCACGCTTGGGATTGGACTGCGTGCCGTCTTACCGCGTTAGCCTAGGGGAAGATCACGAGATGCCGATTCGGAAAATGATGGACTGGGGAATGGTGGCAGATGGAGGAGTAGCACGATAATTCATGCATTCCGCTGAAACTCGGTTGAGAGGAAGACGGAAGGAAGTCGAATATTATATCGATATGCTTGAGTACGCGGCTGCGACAGCCTCGTCGCCGCCAAGTCCCTTGGTCCGAATGAGTGTGGGGGCAGCAGGCCAAGCTGCGGAAGTTTGGGTGATCCGAAATCCGAACACCGCTCGGTGCTGGCCAAGTCCGAAAGCGCCGAATGAGACGTCAGGATTGAGTCATCGGTTTGAAAATATTGAGTTGCTAGTTCTAACGAAACATTAGGAGGCTTTATCAGACCCTAGCGCCAAGTGGGTGTGAAGGTCTTGAAAAACAATCCGGGGTTGGGTAGGGGTTGCATCATTGCATGTGCAATTCAGACCCTGGTGCTTTTCAGCTGCGAGATCCAAGCTTCAAGTCGATCTAGGGTACGAGGTAGGATGAAAGATTCTGCCTCTTCAGAGGGGAGCAAAAAAGAAAAGGAGAAGGCCAATTGCTGAATGAGTATTCTTAGAAATGCTGACTACGTCTCGAATTGAACCCTCAGGCTCCAGTATGCCATGTTCATTTTGCCCGCTGAAGCGGTGGCATCATGTGAAGACGGGCCTGGAAAAGAACCAACCCGGCAGTTCGGTTGAAAGTGCAAATATTGGTGCAACAAAGATCATGCAGTGGCAGCGCATGAACGCCACAAAGAGTTCAGAATTGGCATTCCCTGGATCGGGTCTTTTGTAGTCTTATAAGAGGCATAACGATTCGGGTGCAACTGCGTTTATGATCTATCAGAAATGGGTTCTGCAGGAAGATCGACCCAAGGCTGATTTGCAGAGAGCCTGTGAGCCTTGCCAGCGGCATACGTCTTGGCTTTGGCGAGGCTGAAAGTGCAAGAATCGACAAACGATGCGCCTTAGAAAAAGAAAAAACCTTGACTTGGCCTTCGGACAATTGAGGAAGACCGAGATTTGGTGCCATGACAAGCTTGAGGACTTATTACCACAATGAGTAAACAACCTCGCCCTATTAGCCAGAACCGGTATCGGACACTAAATGATTCCAAACCGCATGCAAGGGGCATTTCTCTAACTAGCCAAGAACGGATGGGTGTTGTAGGAGCAAAGAATTGCTGTAACTTATGTTGCAAAGATCGAATTTTGTCAGCTGCAAAGGAAACTCTTTCCACGGATTTTGACACCACCACCGCCGGGAGAAGCCGACCACCAACAACAGGTGGGCAACAGGGATCAAATCCTGTGGGGACACGTGACGGCGGAAGCAATTGCCAGACTGGACGCAGGGATACCCAATGTATTTGCCGAGGGAGACACAACCAACAATCAAAACGTAATCAATGTAATCCAACCCGGCGGCATTGCTTCTGGCGTCACCGGCGGGATTGGTGACCACAACAGCTTCGGGAGAAATGGATTGGTCATCACTGAGCGGGTCCCCACGGCGGTCCGAGCTAGTGGTGCTGTCCCGCGGGGCGTGGCTTGCGCGTGTTCCTTGAGGCACGCTGCTAAAGTTACGACGCTCCAGGGCTGATCTGGAACTTAGGCGGCACACCCTTATTGCCACCTAGGGCAAAATATGGTGAACGAGGGTGATTCAGGCGCCTGGGCGCTGAAACAAGCTGCGCCAGGCGGTGCTGGTAGGTGCGGACATGGAAAAACTTCGTGCGCCGGGTCCGAAGTGAGCAGGGGAAAAATCGACAGAAGAGTCATCAACGCCCAGGAACGTTTTAGCCCCATCAAACCAGTGCTTGAGTGCGTATTATTAGCTCCGTCGTCTTATCAATCCGCACGCACCGGGCATTGCTCCATGGGAAGGCGATTCTCGTCATCTTCCCGAAATCCCCCCACTTACTTTTCAACCTCCTCCGTGATCCTGGATTCTGCGCTCTGAACGAAACAGCCGCGTCGGCTTCCCAAACGCCGTCTTGATGCTTGAGCTGCCGCAGCCCACCGCAGGCAGCCGTTTTATCCCTTTGATGGATTCCGTGGCGCCCTGTCCAACGCACGTCATCCAATTCGTCCCTGCCTCTTCCACGCCTGGCCTCTAACAGCCCCTCGTTGACATTGCGCTGCCGCCTTGCCGTGCGCACTGCGAGCAACTCGCTGACCTCGACAACGCCAATAACGACCGCATCTTCATCATGACCTCTTATTTGGAAAGTCTAGCCTTGGGCTACGACTTCAACAGTCTGGCGGAAAGCGCCGATGCACCGGGTCAATCCAACGCGGAGTCGCCTTCCAATCTTCAATCTCAGGACAAAGCCCCGACCTCGAACCAACCAACACGATCCTCTGGCAATGTCACTGTCTACCAAACAACTGGCCCGGACGGCCACACATCTCCAATTCTGGCTGCTGGCGGCTCGGGTACTCCAGCTTTGAATCCGAGATCATGCGTCACCTGCCGTCGACGCAAAGTCCGTTGTGACAAGCAGATGCCCTGTTCCAACTGTCGGCGGGCCCAAATCCCCTGCGTTTTCCCCGCACCTGGCCGAGCACCACGACAGCCACGCCCGAGAGACCCCAATGCGCCCCCGAAAAACTCGAGCCAGCGCGAGTTGGAATTGATGAAGCGATTGCGAAAGCTTGAAGGAATCGTAGAGGACTTGAGTGGTCAGATCGAGGTCGAGTCCGGGGGCAAGGGCCATTCCTCTGCTAGCTCTCCTGATGCTACACACTCCACGCAGCCGTCCGGGGGCGAGAGACCTTCAACTTTGCCTCAAAGGCCAACATCCGGCCCCGCGCTAGTTGGTTGCCACAGCAGTAGTCCGAGAGAGAGCGACTCTGTTAGTGAAAACAGCGAAATGGCGCGGAGAAAGGACCTTCACCTGAAGTTTGGGCGTCTAGTCCTGAATGAACACAGCGGAAACCGAAGATACGTCAGCAGTGGATTCTGGGCGAAACTGAATGACGAGGTTTGTGCCTGTCTCCTCCCGCCAATTTTTTTCATCTAACACTCGATAGCTGGACTCAATTCGCAAGGACACTCAAAAATTGACCGATGAAGAGTCTGATGAATCCGATTATGAAGCCACGCCCGAAACCTCACCCTCCAGCATTCAACCGATAGACCACCATGCGTTCATCCTCGGTTATCGTTCGGCAGATGTCAACCTTGCGAAGTGCCACCCTCTGCCCTCGCATGTCCCATTCTTGTGGTCTGTTTATCAGGAAAATGTCGAGCCGTTGATCAAAGTCGTGCATGTCCCATCTATGGAAGCCATTTTCCGGGATGCCAGGAGAAACCAAGCCAACCTCACTCCGGCTCAAGAGTCTCTAGTTTTCGCAATTTACTACGCCGCTGTTACATCTCTCGAACCTGATGAGGTAAAACTCTGCCCAAATTCGCCATGTAAGAAATCTTTGAGCTAACTCTAATTAACAGGTGCAAACCAACCTAGGTTGCAACAAGGAGGATCTCCTTACTCAGTATCGCTTTGCCGTTGAACAAGCCCTATCGAAGGCAAATTTTCTCCAATCATCTGACCTGATAATCCTCCAAGCTTTTACCATATTCTTAGTTGTTGTAAGGCGACAGGATGACAGCAGATTCTGCTGGTCACTGACCGGTCTGTTGATTCATCTTGCCCAAGGAATGGGTCTTCATCGTGATGGAACGCACTTCAACCTAAGCCCATTTGAGACAGAGATGAGAAGGCGGATCTGGTGGCACCTGCTTATCCTTGATCTTCGTTCGGCCGATGAACTTGGAGCCGATCTGATCATTAGCGAACGTGCCCATGACACCATGATGCCAACAAATATCAACGACACAGATATCACTCCCGAGATGACAGAGTTCCCAGAGGCGAGAGAGGGCCGGTCCGATTGTGCCGTTGCCCTCGTTCGTTACGAGATCTGCAATCTCAGCAGGCGTCTCGTACGAGCCTCATCAGCGTTTGCGAACATATGTCCCAGAGGCATGGCTTTAACAGCAGCCAGCCTTCCCGACCGTGAGCGCATGCTTATTGAAGTTTACCAGGGCGTTGAAACCAAATTCCTCAAGCATGTTGTCATGCACGAAACTGACCCTTTGTATTGGATGGCTGCTATGATTGCCAGAATCATTATGGCCAAGATGTGCTTGGTTATCTACCAGCCAATGCTCTTTCCTGGCGCTGATGGTGAGCTGACGGATGAAGCCCGGCATCGGGTTTATATCGCGTCCATTGAAATCATGGAGTACAGCCACATCTTGAACACTGATCCGCGGTGCAAGCCATACAAGTGGCTCTTCATGACATACACCAATTGGCACGCAATGGCATACTTTTTGATCGAAAGTTGTCGACGACCATGGACACCCCTTGTGGAGCGTGGTTGGCAGTCTCTCCATGGCTATGGATCTCCAACTGAATACAGGAACTCTGACCACGCAGCTGCGATCCTACCACTCAAGAAGCTCTCCGCTAGGGTTACCAAACATCGGGCCTCGGAGATTGTTCGACTAAAGGCAAACCCGGACGAGGCCCGTCGACTAGACTTTGAAGAGCGGATGAATCCAACACATGCACGTTTCGGGCCCGTTCCTGGCGCCGAAGGAAAGATGGAAGAGATCAGGGAGGCATGGCTTGTCATGATCCGGCCCGAGGGTGCTGAGGCCTGGACTTCTTCGGTTGTTCCAACGAATCCAGCCACAGCCACAGCCCAGGAAAGCATGGCTATTGAACCATCAGGGCCTAGCACACAACCGCAACCATCGCCACCTCGAACTCCAAGAGGGAAAGACGTTCCTGCCAACATTGACCTGTCAGATGCTGCTATGAACATGATGGACGACTTTATGTCGCAAGATACAGCATTCCCAATGACAGCTTTCTGGCCTATCAACGACATCGTCGCACGTGAAATGAAGAATTCGCCTGCCAATCCCGCCAGTGGAACAGGGACTACGAATACTCCTCACTTACAAAGCAGTGTTCTTGGACAGCAAGTCCCCTCCACAGTGCCGCTATCCAAGGATGACAACCCACCTCCATACCTATGGTCAGACCCTTTCACATCAATGAACAACAGTTTTGGCGACGTTGCTGCGGAAGACACCGACATGTTAGGTGAAGAATTTAACTGGCAGGACTGGAGCCAAAGCATCAGAGGACTGGAAATGGAGAGCACACAGTCACAGAAGAAATGGTAATGACAGATGGAAAATAAAAGGCTTACATGATGGAAAAATGACGGTGTGATGGTTAGATTTAGATGCTTTGGGCTCATGATCGACTCTCATGAGTTACCTCGATCGTCATTGTATGATACCCGATGGAGTTTGATATGATGCATATAGGATTTAAGATATGTAGATAATGAGTTCCACTCTCAATTTACAAATGCCACGACCGTGGCTTCTCGGCTCTCTTTCAAAAAAAAAAAAAAAAAAAAGATCGAACATAGAATGCTAGAATGGGACTCATAGGGCTCGTAGTTGCAGACTAAACTTGCGAGACACAATCTCCACCAGAGTCGGGGTTGTTGCATATTGCTGGGAGAGCTCATTAGGTGTTATATCGAAGGTCTATGGCAGGCATATAACTCTATAGTTTCTGTTCATCCTTGTTGCTCTTTCTTTCCTCTTCTAACACCTCTTCTCGCCTTCTAACCTCTACATTCGTTGGTCCTCCTTTTCCAAAGTTGACCAACACTACTCTTTCCCAGTCGCCACTCCTGTCTGAATCCTTGAGTTCCGGGCCCGGCTTGTCCAGTGCGAGAACCGTTCTCTTATCGGCATTTCTAATAAAGAGAGTATGGGGGCTCATTACCTTGTCTCCCCAGGGGACTGATGCCGTTTTGTGTTCTTTTCCCTTGTCAGTCTCCGCTGTCGGGACGGTCGAGAGGAATGACAAAAGCTTCTCTCGCTGCGAGGCCAAGTGGAGAGGTCCATCTTCGGGAGAGGCAGCGGTGCTGGCGAAAATATTGGCGACATGGCGGAGTAGGTACGCTTGTGGGGGGAATAAAATGATGGAATTTGCAGCAGCTCGAGCGAGGAAAGTCTGAGCCGGTGCGAAGAGAGCAGCAGTATGTTCTATCCCATTATCCGGCGTAGGGATAAGCATTTCCGAGGGCATTTGGTTCCGGTTGAGAGGCAATAGGTAGAGGTACATTTGTGTAGTGAAGCGTTTGGCGTTAATCGCGGGCGTAATCCATCTCGTGAAGGGGACTAGACCGTCTTGGTAGAAAGTTAGCAAGGCATTTACGCCCAAAACGGGGTCTTGTACGAACCGATATCGGGTTCAGCCCCGAGAGATGCCACCCATTCTTGGAAATTGATTTGATTGCCATGGACCTGTTTTCTTGCGGCATCTCTCTCTTCGGCGCTGAGGTTCACCAGTTCACCACCCTTCTTAGCAAGCAGTATTCCTGTCTCTTCAAACGTCTCACGAATGGCCCCGAGCCTGTACGCCAATCCGTCACGGTGGCGCTCTGGAGATCCAACAGCCGGAATGACGCCGTCGTGAAAGGGATCAAGATTTCCGCCGGGGAAGACGTGCGCCGATGCAAATGAGGTGGACGTTTGTACGCGGTGTAAGAGCAAGACCTGGTTCTGCGGCGAAAGGAGGAGGACCGAGGAGCTTGGGCGGGGCTCGCTGAGCGGACGCTTGCCCGCAGCAGAAGACGAGTAGTTAATCTGATTCTTGGGGGCCATTGTAAACTTCCCCAGAGAAAGTAAAGGCGATGGCGAAGGTCGATAAACTGGTCCTGATAACCCAGAGCTACGACGGCTAGCACAGTTGGACGCAGCAAAGAAGCAGTGGCGAAGGGAAGGTATATAGGACAAGGGCCGCCCTATGGCGCTAAGGGAGGGAACCATGAACAATACAAGGGGCAGGGTTGACAACTTCAGGGGCGGAGAGGGACGGTGTGACGGCACTGACGGCACTGACGGGACATGTGAACTGAGCTGTGCCGTCGATGTCTTTAAGGGGGGGGGCTGCA
Source organism: Aquanectria penicillioides (assembly GCA_003415625.1). Lineage (NCBI taxonomy): Eukaryota > Fungi > Ascomycota > Sordariomycetes > Hypocreales > Nectriaceae > Aquanectria > Aquanectria penicillioides. Next base: position 5,420,896 of record PYIU01000003.1, read on the forward strand.
ATGTTCGGCTTTGACGTCGTGTGGCGCGAGGGGAATGGATAGTTCTGGCGGTGCCAGCCGAGGTCCACTTGTTCGGCTCCGTGGCTACGGGCGAGACGGCGCGTGTTAGCGGTGCGGGGAGCCAAAGCGGAGGTGAGGTCTGAGGGCCGAGTGCCGAAGACAAAGACGAAGACGAAGACTTGGATCAAAGACGGTTAATAGCTTATTTGGCGAGTGTGAGATTATTAGGAAAGGACTACGATTGACGACTACATTTAGGCTTGGGTTCGAGCATAATTTCGACTTCAGGTTTCCACCGATGCTATAAGACATCGCTCGCGTTACTAAGATTTGCCGGACCAACAGTACATTTATGAACTACATCAGTGATAAATTGATGGTTAACCAATAAAACAAGAAATTTCTGCACCTAAGAAACAGAGTTCTCATATTTGTCAAAGGTACCTAAACTCCAGGCAAGCTACATGCCCAAGGGTTGACACAATATAGCAGGAAAGGTGCAGGGTAAGTAAACAACTAAATGAGTTTCACAGCATGGCACGGTTGCCGCAGCCTAATACACAACAATACCAAATGAATCAATCACCAGAATATGAAAGATCAAGGCACACAAGAAAGCCGTGAGTTATCGATGACATAAAATTGGTCATCATCAATACCACCAGTCTCTACTGTCACTACCTGGCCCAAGCCAAAAAGAAACAGTACGATGATCGGAAAATGCAAAAAATAAAGCACTTCTCAATCTTGATTATAGTGTATAGGAACAGCCCGATGCGGGGGTCGAACCCGCAACCTTGAGATCGCGTACTCGTAAGAGTCTCACGCTCTACCGATTGAGCTAACCGGGCGTGCTTCGCCCGGGCATATTGCCCGTAGGCGTTGGGTGGGCTGTCGAAAAGATGGTTTATAACTTAAAGTGTGTGCGAGTCAGGGCTTGGAGTGGTCTTTGTGTCGTTATTGGAGGGGTCTGGTTAAGGGTTGTGCTTTTTGGGTTCCACATGGCGGGCCCTGACGGAGGCTGGCCAGGCCACCAGCATGAAATCTATGAGACTGACATTTGGGACAATTTGCTTGGTGATAGAATGGGGAGTTTTTTTCGCACGGGTTTTGATACAATAAAATAACCATTCGCTGAAGGGATATAGACTCTCTACCTTTTTTTCAATAGCTTGAATATATTTGTGCCTTTTTTTAGCAATTTTCTGTTGAGTTTTCCCTGGCACCACTTGGTCAGTCGCAGTGAGGGCCAAACACCCCACCCTCTGATTGGCTACAGCACCTTATCACAGTTCACGATAACAGGCTATCGTCACGTGGTGGGTCCATTCGCTTCCCATAGGGTTTCTCACCCCACAGATCTCATTGGAAATTTTCGCCTGAAAAGCTATTGTTCACGACGGCATCTCGAGACTCGGCACGGATTTCTTACGACGTAACGCCACACATAACCCGACACAATGGCCAAGCTATCGTAAGTAAACATCAGATATCCTCGTCTGCTTCGACTCGTCTGCCATTTCTGTGACGGGACCGTCTCTCGGCGCCGCAATCATTACGCGCTGGGCATGTTGGTGGGGGATCAAAATCGACTGCGCACGAAACCGACGAAAAATCACCCAGAGCGACCTCGATGACCGACCGTGTGCGCAACGAAGGACGGCTGCCGCACTCGCACACAGGGCAAAAATTGTCTCATCGTCTCAGCGACTATGATCGAGCTCAACCAAATGTTCAACGACGAAGAGTTGCAACAATTAAAGACAGTCTCGACACGGATTTGGCAGACGACCACATGAAACCGCATGAGATCAACTTGAACAAGGACTGTAAACTGACAACGATCTGTACAGTCGTGGTGCCCCTGGTGGCAAGCTTAAGATGACCCTGGGTCTCCCAGTGTACGTCGCCTCGAAACCCCTTCGAACCGATCTCTCTCGAACCTGGACCAACTGACTCTTATCACAGCGGTGCCGTCATGAACTGCGCTGACAACTCCGGTGCCCGTAACCTCTACATCATCGCCGTCAAGGGTTTCGGTGCTCGTCTGAACCGTCTCCCCGCCGGTGGTGTCGGTGACATGGTCATGGCCACCGTCAAGAAGGGCAAGCCCGAGCTCCGAAAGAAGGTCCACCCCGCCGTTATCGTCCGCCAGTCCAAGCCCTGGAAGCGATTCGACGGTGTCTTCCTGTACTTCGAGGACAACGCTGGTGTCGTATGTGGAACCTTTTTCCTTTTTCTGCATTTCGAGGACAAGTGTGGTGGCAGCGTGGTGTCTTAGTGTGTGGAGATGGTTGACAAATTTCGCCACGCTTCCATGAGCAGCAACACGACATCTCCGAAAAGTCTTCTATATCATGTATGAATCATTGGCTGACTAAAATTGTCACAGATCGTCAACCCCAAGGGTGAGATGAAGGGCTCTGCCATCACTGGCCCGTTGGTAAGGAGGCTGCTGAGCTCTGGCCTGTAAGTCTACTTCAAAACACCAGCCAAGATGTCGCGCAACGGCTAACACATTTCCCAGCGTATTGCTTCCAACTCTGGTGTTGTGATGTAAGGTGCTTTGGGCAAGGAAAGACAAAAGGCGTGGTTCTGTCCCGATGCGATCAAATAGAGAGCAAAGGCCCCTTCTTCCTTAAATTCGGGGATTTGGTGGAATGGGAAGTTAGTCGCTGGATTGGCAGGCTCTGCATTTCGGTTGCGGCGTGTAAGGATGATTCACATACCAGGCATCACATCAAGGACAAAACAAAATCACTTCAAGTGCACCTGGCTTACCTTCTTTTGCTGCGACCGGTGTTAATTCGTAGGCCTCATGTGGGCATCAACATGATGATGAGTGCAACAGTCATGATGTGATTCCGCTCGTGCGTATTTGCCCATGAACATTGACATCACGCATTAGAGGATAAAATATCGTATCCTGAGGTCGAATTTGTGGAGCATATCAAAAATACAAGGGTTCCAATCTTGATGATTTATCGTTGTATCTGAATTTACCAATTGGCGGGTATTTTTTGAGTCGTTCTCATGCTCGCCCTTCGGAGTGACTTGACTACCCTGTATGTTAGGTACATCAACGTGTTTCCCAATGCCCTTCGATTTAGTCCTGGAGGCTACTTGAAGCCCAGAGGTCTAATAAAATCCATGTAAGGATTTCGTTTAATTAAATGAATCGAACTGTTTAAAAAATCTCATGTTCGAAAAGCCTAAAAATTTATTTTTGCTGGTCGCAATTTTCTTCTGACCTCACTTACAGGTACCTAAGAAACTAGAGGAACAACAAACATCCTACGTAGTCAACTACTAGTCACAGTTGCAACACATTATGTGAATAAGAAACTGAATTACGAGGTGTGTGTGTGTGTGTGTGTGTAAGCCAATTCTCGGGGGATTTCTGTGCTTACCAAATACACAATCCCTCCCAATGCCACAGCTCGAGGGTAAAGCTATACACACACCCTCTAAGCCTACTAATAGGTATGCAAAAGCGAGAGAAGACGCGTAGCAAATAGGAAATTAAGAAACAATGACGAATGAGTAGGAGAAAAAGAAATGACGATCTAGTGTACAGGCACGCGAAACATCCAAAACCCTCTGAATCTCCCTAGTGTACAGAGCGGCTGTATGTACTGTCCCCCGTTCATCCGATATGAATGTTACATAGAACGTGCTAGAGAGACGCTTCCCTCATAGACCAAACCCCTTTTCTTTTTCATATAATGCCTGGGAATAAAACCTCATGGGAGGTTTATGGAAAAATAAAGTTCGAGAAAGACAGTCGTGATATGAAATAGAACAACAGTGAGGAGGCGACAAGCACCTGCGCCTCACATCTGAGAATAAGGGTATCCCATGTTGGACATACCGTGGACGAAGCCCGGGTTGCCGCCTTGGTGAGGCGGGTGTTGCGGATGCTGTTGGTGAATTTGTTGATGTTGTTGCTGCTGTTGGAGGTGAAGCTGCTGCTGTTGCTGTTGCTGCTGATGTTGTTGTTGTTGCTGCTGCTGCAGCTGCAAAGCAGCCTCCTTCTTGGCGGCAGCTTTACCCTTGGGCTTTGGTGCGATGATTCCCAGCTTTTGTTCTGCGGCGGCTTGAGCTGCCTTCTTAGCAGCAAGGGTCGCTTTTCGCTTTTCAACAGCCCCCGCCATGTTGCCATTTGCCCATCGATCTAATACTAGTTAGCACCTTGTCACAGATAACGTGTCATACTACGCGGGTGGGTGCCTACTCTTCATGGATGCCGACATCTTCTCGGATTTGGTCATCGACTTGTAGTCCTTCTGAGGCTCTTCGCCATCTTCGTTATTGGTGCCGTTACGGCTGTCTGGTCCCGATCGCACAACCTTGATCTTCTGGACTTTACGGCTGTTAGGTGCTTGCGATGGCTCAGACGTGGGTCCGGCAGATGAAGCAACTGGGCCGTCATTGATAGCAGCGGCTGCACTTGCTCGCTTGCCTCTCTTCTTAGGTGGCGCCTGGGCAACCTCCTCTGTGCCATCGGGGTCCTCACGGAACCGCTTCTGCCGCTTAGGTCGGAATGAATATGAAGACTCGGCGGTATGCGATGATTCTTCCGAAGATGCGGTCGAGGGTCGGGAGTCTCCGTTGTCCGTGATGGCAGAGGATGGCTCACTGAAGTTTTTGCCCCTCGGGATTTTCAGTGTTAAAAGATGTCGTCGCGGCTGCTTTAGTTCAGGTTGAGGCTCCTCGTCGACGAAATCATTAGGATCAACTTCTTCGTATCTAACGACTGGTCGTCCACGGCCTCTTCGAGTAGCCTTGACAGGTTCATCGTTCATCATAGAATCATCTCCGTCGTCATCAGGAAGAATCTCCTCGAGGATGCTTGGCACAGCAGCCTTGGCTCGTGGACCACGTCGGCGTCGAGTCTTTGGGGCCGCACTTTCGCCATCGGAACCAATATCAGTGTTGAAACTGGCATTAGGGTTGATCTGGTTATCATCGGCGTCATTGGCGTTCTTTCTCCGGCGGCCCCGAGTCGGCACAGGAGTCGAGCTGCGGCTAACATCCTGCATAGCTGGATCGAAGAGTTGGACTGGTTTACGTTGACGCTTGCCCGTGACCTCCTCCGTCTCAGTTGCCTTTGCGGTCTGCCTCGGCTGGTTGCGTAATGATCGCCCGCGGGTCATGATTCCGCTCTGCTGTGTTTCTGGATTCTGTTTACCAATCTTGGATGGATGGGGATCATACTCGAAGCCGTAAGTAGCAGCCATGATTCGATCCTGACCCTGGAGATAGCGAGTTTCATTCATGCCCTCCCTCTCCTTTGCCCTGTAACCCTTGACGCCAAAGTCGGGCTCTTCATAGTTGACACCATGCTGGTGCAGGTTTCGTGTTCTAGACTCGTACTTGGCATCGGCGGCTCTTCGTCGTAGTGCGTTTTCATAGTCATCAACGACTCTGCCTAAGCCAGTCCATTCTTGCTGCCACTGGACCAATGAAACGTTGATGGCTTCGAGTATCTCGTACAAGTCTGCCGTTGACATGTCTTCATAGTTCTCAATGGCAGAAATGTATTCCTCAGGATCGCGAAGTTTGCGGTACTTGAAATACCGACGCCTCTCGGGCGGCTCTTGAGATTCGGAGACATCGGCATCATCGGGATCATCTCCACCGGGAGCTGGCGAATTGAAGGCGGTGGGATCGGTTGATTCAGGGACTGGCGAGCCTCGAGTTGGTGTGTTGAGAGCTGGGGTTGGTGCTTCAGGCGCTGCGTTATCTCCGTTATCATCATTATCCTCCACCATTGGTTCCATGTCGATGCCTTCCCGATCGGTATCTTTCCCATCTGGAGTTGGCTCGTCGGCAGTCACATCTTCCTCAGTACGACCCTTTTTCTCTGGATAAGAAACATACTCTCCAATGACATATGGGGTGAGATGGGCCCAACGGCCAACAGGAGTAGGCTGAGGTTTTGACATAGTCGGTCGCGAAGGTGCCGCCTTTTGGGGGCTTGATTTCGGTTCTGGTTGTGTTGAAGGAAGCGATTCTTGAGTCTCAATTGGAAGCGATGGGGTTGGTGGTTTAACTTCTGCAGGACTTGGAGTGGGTGCAGGTTCTTCCTTGGTGACGGGAGGCTGAGCTGGATCTGAGGATTGGGGCACATCAAGCAAACGGGTGGCCGAGTCTGATGGTTCATCATTCTTGGTATCCTCCTTTGCTTCCGAAGCTTTGGGCTCCAAATCTTCCGCATCCACCTTGGGCGAAATAGCGATATCGTTTGGTTTCTCTATCGAAGGCGATATAGAGGCATCTTGTTCTGGTGCTTGAGGCTCGGGACTGGCTTCGGTCATCTCGATATCCTTCGCGGGCTCTTCGACAGGGTCAATGTCCATTCTATCTTCGTTGTCCTTCTGAGCAGGCAATGATGGGGTTTGGTCAATGGGCTCGGCCTCGGATTCCTTTTTGATGTTTTTGGGATACTCAAGATTTTCTTCTTGCACAGGACTCTCTCGCACAGGACTCCCTTGCACAGGACTCTCTCGCACAGGACTCCCTTGCACAGGATTCCCTTGCACAGGATTCTCTTGCACAGAGTTTTCTTGTACAATCTTTTCTTGCATGGGCTTCTCTTGCCCAGGATTTTCTTGCACAGGATTCTCTTGCACAGGATTCGTTTGCGCGGGATCCTCTTGTGCAGGATTGTCTAGCACCGGTGTGCCTTGCACGGATGTCTCTTTCGTAGAATTCTCCTGTTTAGGACTCTTTTGCACGGGGTCCTCCTTTTCAGTGTTCTCTTTTACAGAATCCTCTTGCGCAGTATTATCTTGAACAAGCAACTCTTGTGCAGGCTTTTCTTGCGCAGGCTTCTCCTCCACAGGGTCTTCTCGCGCAGGCTTTTCTTGCACAGGGTCTTCTTGCACAGGGTTTTCTTGCATAGGCTTCTCTTGCACCGACTTCTCTTGCACAAGCTTCTCTTCAATGGAGCTCTCTTGCGCCGGTTTCTCCTGTATTAGATTCTCTTGCATGGGATTCTCTTGCACGGGATTCTCTTGCACGGGATTCTCTTGCACGGGATTCTCTTGCACGGGATTCTCTTGCACGGGATTCTCTTGCACGGGATTCTCTTGCACGGGTTCTTTTTGAACTAGTTCCTCCTGCACAGGTTTGTCTTGCACAAGTTTATCTTGCACAGTATCTTTGGTGGCCAATGCAGCATTTGCCTGGTCTTCAACAGTTGGCTGTGTAGATTCACTGACAGATGACTTGACAGCATCATCGGTAGGTGCATTGGTGGAGGGGGCGGCAGAAATGGCATTATCCGGAGGGGGAGGAGGGGTGCGCTGTAGAGTGGAAGCTTCAGGTTCTGGTTCCACCTTGGTAGGTCCGTTGTGTAGCTGCTCTGCAGGTTGGGAGACGGATTTGTCAGGAGTGTCTTTTGGGCCCTTTGAAAAGAAATCCGAGACAGTGCTCTGGCGGAAATGCACAGGCTTGATGGAAGCGTGGTTTTGGTGGTTGCTGTCTAATGACGGCGCCACAGGGTCAGATTTGGGAGCTGATTTTGTTGAGTGAGGCGAGGATGGATTTGACCAGCTGGGCTCGTGGAGCTCTGACTCATCTACATCAGAGTAGGATATACCGACCTCGATGGTGTCTTGAACATCGTTGTCGTCATCCTCAAGGGCCTCGCGGTATGCCTTCATCTCACTCGACTTACGAGAGGGGTTTCTCCGACGTGTGGAAGGGGTGTCGGCACCCATGGAAGCGCCTCTCCTTTTTGCGTCAGTGCTGTAAAAGTCTTCAGTCTCAAAATTGACGTCGGACCTGCGTTTTCTCCCGCGGGCTGATGAGCTGGAGTTGGGGACGACGACATCGTCATCGATATGCTCAAAGGTGTAATCCACGCGAGCACGCTTCCGAAGACTGTGGCCACCCTTCTTGGGGCCATCTTCATCATCGTCAGCAATGGCGTAGTTGTCCATGGCTGAAGAGCGCTTCCTCAGATTGAGGCCGCGGCTGGGGCCCGGAGGGGAGAAAGTGAAAGCACGCTGGAGCGGTTTGCTGGAGCGTCGGCCACCACCGCTATGAGCGGACTGGGGCGTGGTATTTATGTGAGCGGCCACAGGGCTGGTAGATGAATTGAGATCAAACGAGGCCTCTGATGCAGAGGGAGGAGACGCAGAGCCTCCCAAAGTACGACGGCGATGAGTTGTTCGGCGCGACCGGTCCATAGTCAGCCGGACTGGCTGAGGCTGGGAAGTACAGCAGCGACGTGTAGCGGCCAGCCGGGCCCGCGAGCAGCGTCATGCGATACAGTGACAAGGTGCGCACAAGAAGCCAATGATTGAGAAGGAAAGGAACAATGAAGTGACAGAGGGTAGAAGCTAGCCCGGGTGGAGGAGGGCTTGTGGTGGGAGTGTAAGAACAGACAAGAGGGCGAGGTGAGGCGTGTTTGAGTGAGCCAGGGCAGGGAAAGAATTTTGAAAGACGGGGGTTCAAATGCAGAGGCAAGGAGCAAGCGACAAAGAGCCGTTCATGCGGCGGAGGAAAGACCAGCCTCCGAAACAAGCCTGCGATGATGGCTGGCTTCAAATATCAGAGACGCGGTGATGGGCCGTCTCCTTTGCCTTGATGTGGTCGCCGTCGATTTTCTCGAGGTGTCGTGGTTCGAATAAGCCAAGGCCTGCCTCGCCGTATTAGCTGTCCGCGTTCTCGACCAATAGCCTGGGCCGGCTGGTACGTACCGCTGGCACCTTCCCCCCGGCCAGAGCCCTTCTCCGGGGTTCCTCCGCCGGGCTACACTGGCCAATTAGGAGCGCCAGAGCGGGAAGATACGGGGCTAGCCCGTCTTGGGTCTGGCCCAACTGTTCCGCTGCATCTGACTGGGCGACGCGGCACTGTTGCTGGAACACAGCGCCTGTCCGGGCACCTATCCGCGCACCGAGTTACTGGCTATTTCTGGGCGGGCATCGCTGCAATGCATTGTGGTTTTGGGGGGGACGGGTGCTGGGACGACAGGTACAAGGCCGATACCTGATGCATGTTTCACTTTAGGTGGCCCCTCCACGGTGGATAGATCGCCGTCGAGTACCGCTCCGGGTACCAACCCGCCGACATGTGAGCCTACGCAACCATTGAACGCATCGACTTACAGTCAGATGTTCGGGTTTGAATACTTGCCTTGACGGCGTATGCATGCTTTTTCAATAGAGAGACCGATGCAATTCTTACCGGCCATTCAGGGAACGCGGGCAAACGGCATGACTCTAGAAAATACTTGGCTCCATCTCGCGTTTTCTGTTTACATACTCATTCACTTCTTGGGGTACCCGGCACGTCCATGTATGCCGGCTGCCCCCCTTGTTCTGGCTCGCCCTGAAAGCTCCAACCATGTGTCCCTCCCTAAAAGCTCCCCTTCCCATGTTTAGGTAGTCCAAACAGCCTTCTGACGGCTACCTTGCACTCCCAAGACTTTAACTTCCCTTCCTCCCAACAACGAAACCCCACCCCGAGTCAACTCCCTCTCATCAACTGCTACTCCTGCAACAAACCCACCTATTTGCTGTCGTCGCCCGCCCCCGCGCCTTTTCCGACCATGGCTTCCAAGAAGACCAAGGCCGCAGCCGCAGCCGACGACAACCTTGACGACCTCTTCTCTGGCATCACCCACGACACCAAGCCCAAGAAGCCCTCCAACCTCAAGTCCAAGCCCACCTCCGCCGCCTCCAAGGCCATTGCCGACCAAGACATTCTTGCCGATCTCGAGTCTGAGCTGGCCTCCGAACTGCCCTCCCGGCCTCATACTCCCCGGATCAAGGATGTCGCCGCCCGACGTTCCACTGCCACGCCTCCTGCTGCCGACGACAGGGCCACCGCCAGTCGCAAGTCCACTGACAGTGCCAGAAGCCTGAGAACAACCTTGACCCCAAGTGCCACCAGCTCTGAGGCCCAGGAGCCTGAAAAGAAGACCGCTATCGAACCTGTCATTGAAGAGCCCGCCGCTCAGGCTGCTGCTGCTGGTGGATGGTGGGGTGGTATTTTGTCCACGGCCTCCGCTGCGATGAAGCAGGCTGAAGCCGCCGTCACTCAGATCCAGCAGACCGATGAGGCCAAGAAGTGGGCGGAGCAGATCAATGGATTCACAGGAATTGACGTTGACACTCTTCGAACCTATGGTACGTATCCTCGCTCCTCCACCTCATCATGACGACGCTTATCAAAATGTAGGTGACGAACTCCGCCATCGCGCCCTGCCCACTTTTACCAACATCCTTCACACCCTCGCTCCTCCGATTAGCTCCCATGAGCGTCTCCTTATCCACATTACTCACGATCTCGTCGGCTATCCTTCCCTCGATCCTCTCATTCACGCCGTCTTTGCTCGGGTCATGTCTCAAGTTGAGGGCGGTGACCTCCTCGTCATCCAGCGCGGCCAGGAGAGTAGCTCTCGTCGTAGCAATGATAGTGTTGCCGGTTGGCGCGATGGCCCATGGTGGAGGCAGGCCGACTCTCCGCGCGAGCTTGGCTTGATCAAGGGACTTGCCGAGGGAACGAAGCTCTGCCGGGCCAGCGCCGAGTCGTACGCGAACGAATATTTTGCTGCCAACGGCGGAGTGGAGCTTGCCAAGGTCAGGGCCACGGAGGATCTGAGCGAGTCCAACCCTGTTAGGACTTCTGACTTGTTCTTGTCCGTCCAAGCCATCAGTGTGGACGCTGACAAGACCTTGTTCGCCCGCACTGCTTCTGCTGAGAAGGAGAAGGAGTCTGATGTGAAGGACCAGGACGGTAATGAGGAGCATATCTACTTTGCTGTGTTCATCCTGGACCCCGTCCATGACATCGAGTTTTCCACTTTGAGCCAGTCGGTTCCTGCCCGCTGGGTCCAATGGCTCGACGCCCCGACTCCCTTGACCCCTCGATCTGGCGATGAGGGCCAGGATGGCCCCGAAAGCGTCGTTCCAGAGGAGATCAAGGACATCATTGAGGGCGGCGGTGTCGATCCCCGCGAATGGGTTGCTGAATGGCTGGAGGAACTTCTCGACCTCTCCGTCGGTATTGTCGCACAACGATATGTTGCCCGTCGCATGGGAGTTGGTGAGGGTGGCCTCGGCAAGGGCAAGCGAAGGGTGGAGGAGCTCATTCAGGAGGGCGGCGGCGAGGCTGCCCGAGCCGGCGTCCTCTAACCGCTCTCTTCTGGTTGTAACCTGAGATTGTTGGATGGTGACAATGTGAGTCGGCGTTAAGGTTGGGCAACTGTCGATGTAATGTTGTTCCTCTTGGGGGCTTTCTGGAAAACCTCAAGGGGTTCTTTTTGAATATGGGCTACGTCATTGCTCTCTACATAGTGCTATAGTGTTAGGAACAAATCATACTTTGAAGATCACCAATGTTCTCATCTTGTCGTTGTCCATCCTGCTTCCTTCTACCTAGGCTAAACTCGTCCTTGTTAACCCCTTCGTTTGAGTGTGGCCTCATTGTGGCGTAATCCTAGCCACCTACATATTGCCATCTCGGTCAACAGTTCCCGCCCTCTTCAATTCCCCCCTTGCTGCTCTCGTTGCTGTCTCCATCTCGACAAAGTTAAGTGGTCGATATACGGGATTCCACATCTGCTCACGAATCCACTCCTCTAGGTCCTCATCACTCTCTGGAATATCTTCCTCTATCGCCTCACCTTCTTCGATTGCCGTTTGGATCACGTTTCGAGCAATCCGGACGCTCACATCGTGGACGGAAGACACATCCGGCAGTAATGGTGCTGTGGAATCCTTCAGTGCCGGACTCAATGCTGCGACACCCTCAACGGCTGAGACGAGCATGCGATCCGTCAAGTGTGCGGTACGGGCCAGCACACAACCTAAACCTATGCCAGGGAAGACGACGGAGTTGTTACATTCGGCTACGTCGATGGTAACATCCCCTCCTGAGTCCCCCCAGGGTCCAGTGACAGGGTCAAAGGGCGAACCAGTAGCTACGAGTGCCTTTCCGTTAGTCCAGTGAAGAATATCAACGGGTTTGGCTTCGTGGAGGCGTGTAGGATTGGATAGAGGGAATATCATGGGCCGAGGGACATGTTCGACCATAGCTTTGACAACATCCTCTGTAAAGGCACCTGGAACTGTGGACGTTCCGATAAGGACGTTGGGTTTGATGGCTTTGATGACAGATAACAAAGCAGTGTCCTTGTCCTCCCACTCAGATGCATCCTTGATGAAAGCCTTCTGAGCGTCTGAAGCTTCCGTGTTGGTTGTCAACAGACCAGGCTTGTCAATTAGCCTAATAGCCAGTTAGCCACGTCCGTCAACGATCGGAGGAACTTGACATACCATATTTGTTTTGACGCCTCCTCGTGAGTGATGCCGCCTTCTGCGGCGATTGCGTCTCGAACTTGGTCTGCAATGCCAACACCAGCACTGCCAGCACCAAAGACGATCATCCGGACATCTCGGAGCTTCTGGTTAGTGACGTGAAGTCCAGCGATGATGGCTGCAAGCGTAACGCAGCCAGTTCCTTGAACGTCGTCATTAAAGCAAGAGAATTTTGGGCGATAGAGGTCGAGAATTCGCCTCGCTGCACGACAGTTAGTGGTGGAGACTGGCAACAAACCATGCGCAGAAGCCTACCGTTGTGTAATCCAAAATCCTCGAAGTGAATATATGCCTTTGGATACAATTTCCTTGCTGCGTTGACGAACGTATCGACAAACCTGTCGTATCTCTCGCCCCGAATGCGCTTCTCGCGGAGACCCAAGTAGAGGTCATCATTCAAGAGCCCTACGTTATCTGTACCACAATCCAGCACAACAGGCAAGGTACGATTTGGATGGAGACCGCCGCACAATGTCGTCAAAACCAGCTTGGCAACGGAGATGAGGATGCCACCAGCGCCCTGGTCACCAATACCAAGGATTTCCTCCCCGTCTGCCCCGATGCTTAGCAAACGCCACGTCTGGGTTCCAAATGACTGACCGGTGACGACAATATAATCAATGTCTTCTGCCTTACCCCATTGAGCGAGGTCGTGGTATACTCGATCTGTATCATTGATGTTCAAGAAACAGCCCTCTGGGCGTCTGAACAACCTCGAGTAGTTCTGAATCGCGTCGCCTTCGGTTGGGGTGTATATAATGCTCATCATCTCTCGGAGATGGAGTTGGAGGAGCTCCATCCGGTAAGCCCGGAACTTCAAAAGACTCGTAGATTACAATGCTACCTTGAAGAAAAGGACCTCATTTTGGTCCTTGAGAGAGGTCAAAAACGTATTTTTAGCCAGGTCGTCGGGACGGGTAGAGTATTGCTGGTAAGCGCGCTTGCATTGTTGTTCGAGCGTCTGGACTCCCTGGGGTAGTAAGCCAGTGAGGTTGAACTGTCGTCGTTCCTCGGGTGGGAATGCTGAACCCTTGTTGAGGTACGGACTGTTGAGAAGAGCAGCACCAGTGAGGGCACAGTCAATGGGACCGCTGGTACCGAGAGGCAGATTGCCAAACTTGGAGGAGGGCGTTTGAGGAGGCATGTCGATTGCGATGAAGAGCACGGCGTCGAGAACGGAGCAAGACAGTTGAGTGAGTGAGTGAGTGAGTGAGTGAGTGAGTGAGTGAGTGAGTGAGTGAGTGAGTGAGTGAGTGCACAGTCGCGGATTAGACGAGGATAATGACGCTCGTCTATGTAGCATTTGCCATTTCACGCAGGGTCCTTCTTATCAACAACATCACAGCGGGGTGGTATGTAAACAGGCTCTGCGTGGATGAGCTGATTATTGGTTGTTTGGCTAAACTAATAAATGACGTATTTGATGGCCCTGCAGCTGAGGCGTACGCTAACCTTGGAACGTCGGTTCCACGCTCTGCATGCTGGAAACAGAAACAGTATTGGCTACACAATGCCATCTTCGGCGAGGAAGGGGCGCGATACACATCACGAGACGGGCCTGTGTCAGATGCAGTACATCGACCTCTCTATTTAAGAGCTGGGGATGTCGGAGCGCTTGGAGCCTCGCCCGTGTGGAAATGGTCCTAGAAATTGGACGAGACGGGCGTGGACTATGATGGCCCATTTAGTCTTGCAGCTGTGTAAAACCAAGCACTCCCAAAGGAAGAACTCGAACCCTTCCAGCCTACTTCACACGAGCAGTACAAAACGCACGCACGAGGAAGACCTTCGCGAGGAAGACTCGTAGAATAGAGGAGTGGCTGGAGAGAGAAGGCTGCTGGTGTTGAGTGCCCATACGGGCGGAGCAGAGCGCGAAAGGCAATCGAGGAGACGGAAGGAAAAGACAATGAGAGGAAATGATACCTACGCCGATATTGAACGTAATCAGCATATCTTAGGAATTGACATCGCGTTCGTGACTGCACTCGCAGCGCAACAGATGCGCTCTCTCACGGCGAGAGCAGGTGGTTGGATTGAGCAGAGGAAGAAAATTCTCTGTGTAGTTGGATAAATGTGGAGGAAAATTGGTGTGGAGCACTCGGTGCCCCGCCAACTGCTGCGGTGGACGGTCATGGTTAGTCACCTGACCACGGAGTTCCCCTGACAGCCCATGATAATACGAACGAAAACAAATTGAGCATCTCGCAGTTGGCGGGTTGCATAAAGTTCTTCATGACCCCTAATTCAGTGGTTTTTGTAAGCCAAAAATAAAGGACTAATGGTGTGGATTTTTTTTTTTGGACATGTTCCGAGCCAACTTTCAATAAGATCTGGCCGGGATATCCTCGTCTAAGCCAACTGGCTGATTTGCTGTGACCGTGGGACATTCTTGAACGCTGGTTGAAAAATGTATGTTAAAAGGAGAGAGCTCGTCTACGTTAAAGAATTATCCTACAAGAAACGGAGGGTGCAGATAATATTTAATGGTGTGGTCCCCAATTATGACCCAATTGCACAAATTCTTGCATAGACAACTGCCGATTCAATCTCGTCCATATACACCATGTACACACCCAACAGAACACAACACGAATAGTTGAGAAAACCAACAACGCTGTAAATGCATTTACTAATTTAACCAAATTAAAATGACGTTTGGATTACGCAACACATAGTTTAACATCATTCAATTGTATCCAACCTCGAGTCTAGAGTGTTATACCCTCTACTTGGATCCTATCTAGGTTATCGGTGGAATCATTTTGGTCAATGCTCCTTGAAATACCCGCCATTCTAGTGCAATATCATAACTCTGCATGGCATCATGTTTATGCTCTTATATTTCAAACTCTCTCATGCATGGATGATTCAATTTCCTCTGCGTCTTGCTCGAGCTGCTTGACCTTGAGAGCATTGTTCTGCAACTCGAGTCCTAGGCCAACATCTCGTCTGGCCTCTTCTAGCATAATGGCATCCTCTTCGCCTGTATGGCTGCCAAAGATGCGGTCCATCTCCTCCAAGGTAGCACCCTTGGTCTCTGGGAGGTAGAAGTAAATCCAAACAATGCTGGCAGCTAGGAAGCCAGCAAAGAAGATGTAAGTTCCCCACTCAAGCGTGCTCAGCATGGAAGGAACATAGAAAGCAACCGCAAAGTTGTTGAGCTAGTTTTTGTCTGTTAGGAACCATAATTTAAACTTTTCAAGAGAGCAGATAGATATATTACTTACCCAGTTGCTAGAGGCGCCAATGGAAGAACCCTTAGATCGAATTGACAGCGGGAAAATCTCAGCCACAAGTGTCCAAGAAACAGGACCCCAGGTAGCACCGAAAGCTCCTACATAGATCCAGATGAAAGCGACAGTTGTCCAAGCAGCTGCCATGTGGGACTCCCAATCATGACGGAAGACGGCCACGAGGACTCCAGCGAGAACCATGGATATCAACATGACAACGGAGCCGACATAGAGCATGGGCTTGCGACCCACTTTGTCAATAATGGCCATGGCAGGGAGAGTGCAGATAAAGAACACTACACCCATGACACCAGTGGACAACATGGCAAGAGTTCCTCCGGTCAAACCAATGCTCTGGAAAACGTTAGAAGCATAGTATATGATGGCATCGATACCAGACCACTGCTGCCAAAACATGACGAGCCACGCTGTTGCGACTCGCTTGAGGTTATCCCAAGTTCGGAAGATGTTGTAATATTGAGCGAACTCTCTAACCCACATGTTACCCTGCTCCTTAGCAGCCAAGTTGGGGAATGCCTTGGCGAAAGAGCGTTGCTCGAAAAGGCACTCAGCCTTGATTTCCAGGTACTCGACCTGAATTCGTTCGTCATCTTCTTCAAGATTGCGGAGGTAGGCTAGGGTCTTGAGAGCCTCCTGATCACGTCCCTTCTTCACCAGCCACCTTGGCGAGAAAGGCAGCCACCAAATACCCAGGGCAAGAAGCACAGCAGGAATGCCCTGGATAATGGACGGCAACTGCCAGGCAAGGTTGCTCTGGGTCTCTCCAGTACCTCCGATGTAATTGCTGCCGTATCCGATCCAAAAGGCAAGCATCATACCCAAGATGGTACAGAACTGATAAAAGGAAACCAAGAAACCGCGGAGTTCCGGGGCGGAAAGCTCGGCGTTGTACAGAGGACTGGATAGTCACAGGTCAGTGGAAAGTGGAAGGAGAGCAGGAAAGGAAACCAACTAACCCAACACCGCTGAAAGTTCCCACACCAATTCCGGTGAAGAATCGACCAGCATAAAGCATGGAAGGGTTGTGGTAAGAAGCACCACAGTAGAGGTAGCTGCCCAAGATGACCCAACAGCATGCGGAAAACATGGTGTATTTTCGAGACATGACCTCGCCGAGGACACCGGCCGACAAGGAACCGAGGATACCACCGAGTTGAAGAATTGAAGTAAGCCAACCCGTGGCACTGGAAGAAGCAACCACAGATGGGAAATGGTCCTTGAAGCGGGTCATGACCAGGGACTGGCCCAGGACGCCCTGCTGGTAGCCATACTCAAAACCACCAAATCTTTCAATTGAGTTAGGAAAATATCGGAACAAGAATCTGCCTGACACTTACGAGGCGAAGATGGCAATGACAATCAACTTGGGGTTGTTTGCAATGGTCTTCCATCGGTTCTTGTAAGCGAGCTTTACTCGCTCGTCTGCCGTTGACTCCATGGCGACGACTTGGAAACGGAAAATTGGGCAAGAAGAAGATGCACGGGGTTTGAAAACCAGGAGCTCAGGCCGTTGATCAAGACCGAACCATTTGATCTGGCACTGCATATACTACTGAGTGCAGATCCCTCTCCGCCCTTTTATACTCCCGTCACAGCATCTCTTCTGCCTGCGAGCTCTCCACAATTTTCAAAGACACCCCCGGCTGGAGTATTCACCGGGGGAGTCCATTTACCAATCCGGGGACCCCAGACCGGAGACTCCAGGGAATATGATGTGGTGAGTTGCCGAACAGACCTCCCTTTGGTGGTTAGAATGGCTTTGTTCGGTACATTTGCCAGAATAGGCAACCTGAAGCACTCCCCGGGTCAGGCGAATGCCACTAGCAGAGGCCTGTGTGCTCCACGTTGCATCTCAACGTGGGGACGAGCCGCCCCGAACCGCTCGGGAACAGGCGTCAACTTTCCCTTCCCAGGCTGTTTTTGATCCTGATAATAATATTCGGCCGCTGGCATGAACATGCCGCATTCTTTGTCGTGATCCCCGAACCATCGCGGTGTGATTCAGGGAGATCGGCGGCGTTCGGGGCGCGCGTTGGTGGCCGCGGTGTCAACATTAAAACACCCGCGCCACGTTTTGCACTGCTCACGGGATGCCGTGATCTTAGTCTGGATAGAACCACCTTTTGCGAGACGGACCGAAAGTGTGGAGTACTCGAAGCCCGCCGCCGCCGTGTGAATGGCCTCTGCTTCCTGGACTTGCCTGCAAAGCGATTGCCTGCGTCTGGGGGACGGGGTAATTGCTACCCCAAACGCAGTACGTAGAATTGGTTTTACCCACTCCGCAGCTTGCAAAGCACACGGGATCTATAAAACAATCGCGGATGGACTAGAAACAATGAACAGGAACTTGGCTAAAACAGAGCCTCACTTCTTCGAAAGTAACCCAAGCTCGCGTCATTCGACGTCATTGAGCCGGCCAAGCGAGTGAAGGCCATAGGGTGTTGGATGTGACACTAACAACCCCTTCTGCATAATCAGCTGGAAAAAAAAAACATCGCATGCATGTAGCTGGCTAATACCCACTGCCTTAACGATCGTAGACCCATCCCCGGTTTTTAGATCCGACCTTCACCTCTAGGGTTCTCGCCGACAAGACAGACAGTGGAGAAATGAAGTGAGGAATCAAGGATACAGGTTCATCATCATCGTGTGACGTCTCTTACGATCATCTGCATGTCTCAATGCAAACCCGAAATACCCCAAGTGAGATATCCGAGACGGATCTCGTTTGACCCATTGATGAGTCGATCCAGGGCTTTCAATCGTCGTCACATCACACTCCCGTCAAGGTTTGACATATTCAGCCGCCAAGTGTTTCCTCGTATGGCGAGCGAGAGGTAAAGCCTTGTTGTCCTAATTTAGTTAGAGGTTGTGCGGCTCCGGCGCAAATGCAGCCACAAGGATGCCCAGGCGCAAGCCAAGAGATACCGTTCGAACCGTGGCCATGCACGCCTTGAGGGTCCCTGACTCGTGATAAATATCTCTGGTACACCTCTGCCGTGGAAGATGCCCGAACAATAACGCGCTTTGTTTGTGTTGCCCTGCCATATCCATTTCGAAAATTCTGCCCAGGCCAACACCACCCGAGCCTGTCACCGATAATCAGGAAGTTGGTTCCACCCCTAGTCCGAGAGAACCCGGCAGTGACATCGATTTCTCATGCCTGAGACGACTAGCCTCTGCATACCATGGTTGAGGCCCGTGAGATGCAGGGCTGCATCCACCTAGAGTGGCTACGTACAGTGAAGTTACAAGTTCCATATATGCGGCAACGAGGGACCCTGGATTCATGAAAAGACGTTGATGGTCAAAATAGTGGACCCTGAAAATTAGACGAGAAATGTGCTCCTGCAAGCTGTGTGTTCGTTCTGCAAAGTTGTACTATTCACTATTCAGAATGAGATCATGCCGTCGATAACAACCCGCATCTTTCTCTTCCCCATCTGCCCTAACAATTTAGCACTATTTAGGCCTCACACCTGGTCCTTCCTATTGCCTGCACCTCTTACCAAATCATCCATGAACTTCCGGGATTTCTCAGCAAATTAGATTTACTGGCTGGCGTTGTTGTTGTTGCCGATCTTGTTGGGAGAGCTTCGGAGGGAGCCAGTGATCTTGCTGGCGGTGGCCTTGGAAGTAAGCCAGCTGGTGATCCCGGAGACGCCAGTGATGCTCTCAACAGAGAATCCGTACAGGGCAAGTCCGACAATGTGGGGAGTGGCCATGGAAGTGCCGCTCAGGCTAGCAGTAGCAGAGTCGCTGGTGTAGTAGGCGGAAAGGACGCTTGAGCCGGGGCCGAAGATGTCGAGCGAGGTACCGTAGTTGGAGTAAGAAGCAATGGCCCAGGAGCTGGTGATGGCACCAACAGTAACGGCGCTGGCGGCTGAGGCGGGAGAGACGTTGGCAGCGTTCTGGGCCTCGTTGCCGGCAGCGACGACGGAGAGGACACCGGAGGAAGAGGCGGAGGCAACGGCATTGTTGAAGGTAGTGGAATAACTTCCACCGAGTGACATGTTGATGGCAGCCTTGTTGGTTCGGCCGTTGCTGACAATGTGGTTGGCAGCCCAGTTGAAGCCAGAGAGAATGATGGAAGTGGTGGACTCGTCGCCCTGAAACACCTTGACGCTAAGAATGTTGGCCTTCTTCGCGACACCGTAGGTCTTCCCGCCGATGGTGCCAGCGACGTGGGTTCCATGGCCAAAGGTATCGGCATTGTCCCCAGAGAAGGCAGTCCACGCAGCGGTAGCTCGACCCTCGAACTCATTGTGGGTGGTGCGAACACCAGTGTCGACAACGTAGGCATAAGTGCCGGAGCCAGCGTTGGTGTCGTAAATGTAGCTGGTAGAGCCGCTGGTGCGGTGGGAAACAGTTCCCAGGCCCCAGGTGGCACCAGACTGAGTGGTCAAGGCCTTCTTGGCGATATGAGCCAGATGAGTCTCATCTTTGATGTACTGGAGCTTCCAAACTCGGTCTTCCTCGACGAGCTCAACCTAGAACGAGGTGTTAGGTGAATATCGATGGCCTGGATCCAGGGGAAACCTACTTCAGGGCTGTTCTTGATCTCTTCGATGGTATCGGCGTCAAAAGATCCAGCATAGCCTTGGAAGCCGTATTTGCCCTCGTACTTTCTCTCGATACCCTTGGCATCGCTGTCACGCTTGGCAATGCTACGCTTGTGAACGTCATCGACCCAGGTCAGATGGCTGGTCAGGTCCTTGTCAGACTTGAGGGTGATGATGTAGCTGCCCTTGACAACATCACCGTTGCTGCGCTCAACAGGAGCACCAACAGCGAACCCGAGCAGGGCAGTTGCAGCGAGAGCAATATTTGCGAAGTTGACCATTTTGAAGAGACAGGATAGTGGCAATTGGATGTAGATGTGGGAGAGGAGGAAGTGATTGTGATGCTAGATGAAGTGGTACAGACACGAGAGATGCTTCATCGTTATATACTTTTCTGGGTTGAAATCCCATCACCATCGAGGATGATATCGTGATACTGATGAAGGCTGTAACAAGGCCATTGGGGATCCCAGCCAAGAGAAATTTCGGCGATTCTTTCCAGAAATTCCACTTACATGGTCACATAATCGCTGTCGAAGCTCTCGCCAACTTCCTTTTCAGGCCAGGATGATTTGTCCCGTGTGCATGAATCGCGCGGTAGTCAATGGGACAAATCGCAAAAAGGAAGGCGAGAGATGATGGCGCGACAGGAGTGTGCTCTGGATGGCTGAGCTACGACGAGGGGTGCACAAAAGTTCTCTGAGGATGCTGATGCGAGGTGTAGCTCTGGAGCCTCAAACGAAGCTCAATGAGGAACTTTGAGAGAACCATTGTACTTGGCAATGCAACAGGGATATAGAAACAGGGTTCGCAGGCCTAATTGAATATCACTTTACTTCGTGACTGAGGGAGAGGTTGTTGGTGGCCTGTAGCAGGCCGAACTGCTTGGAGAGCCATCACTAGGTGGATGGACGGACTCCGCCGCAACACGGATAGGCGAGCGCCAAGCCTTATAGCTCAAGGACATATTTCCTTCTCCGAGACGAAAGTAAGGCTGGAATACCTCTAGGGTAATGTTAGAGCCTAGAACTGAGTGATGTTGGAGCAAATGAATAGTTGGACGCACGTCGGAGCTCGGATAACGGCGAGCGAAGGATGAAGGAGCCAGGGACGGCTAGGCCATCCGGGCAAGCGAATGGTGGAATGTTGGCGATTGGAGAGTTTTCTTCGGAGAGTGTGCCGACAGGATGTCGAGTTGCAGAAAGAAAATGATGCATAAACGCAAGCTTGTTGTAAGTATTGATACCACTCCCGAGCTCAGCTCAGCATTCCGGATAGGTCAAAGCCTATTGGTACAGCTGCCTCTTCAAGAATCCTTCGGAGAACAACCTAAAGAAGCCTCAAGGACTAGGGCTGCTGGCAGGAAGAGCCGGCCGGGCCCGGTTCCACACCATAAGCGCAAGCTTCCTAGCCATGGAGTTCTCAACTTCCTCTTTAGGAGATTATGGCCGTCTTGCGTTCACATATCTAGCCCTAGCAGGAGACAGGTTTAGGAGAACTGGACCAGTGCCGAAGTACGAGGTGGCGCCTGCTATAGAGCGAGACCAACCTGAGAAACAATAGTTTTGAATGGTATTTGCTCGGCTTTGGTGAATACTTCCAGCTAGAAGGGAGGGTCTCATGATGCCATCTGCGTGAGTGTGAGCGGGGGGAGGGGAACAGGCGCCAAAGGATCCGTTCAGCCGTACGGCCATGGGCAGTTGAGCTGTTTGAAGATGGCACTAACATGTGATTTCGGATTTGGCTCCAGAAAGTGAAGATGGAAAGCAGAACGGTGGTTCTAAGTTCCAACGCAACAGCCCTAATGCAGGAGCGTTGTCGTGATCAAGGTCATGGTGTTGAGCCTTGGCGATAGCAGTGGAGAGGGCGGGTCAGCGATCATCGCCCAAGGCTTTAGCGGGCTGGGCACGGAGAGATCGGCGCCTGTATGTAAGCCGATAAGATTTAGCGGCTCCTGACGGGTCGGCACCGTTGGCGGGGAAGTCGGCCCTTGGAACGTCCCTGGAGGCCCCGTGACACAGCGACCATACAGCGTGTTTTCGCATTGCTGCATTCCTGTTTGCCGACTAAGGTACGCCCTGATGCCCTGATGAGGCGCCTAAACCACTGCAGCTCAGCGGGCAGCGTTCCCCCACCAAAGATAGTGCTGACGGCCTTGCGCCTCTCCCGTCACTGCACTGGGATGTGCCCGTCTGCCGATGGAATCCTCCCAGGCCCATCCATCTCCATGCCTCATCTAATCCCTGGCACTCGTGCCACTCCCTGTACGGACACTTCGGACCAGCCAGACTGGGCAAGCTCAGACCCCTCCCTTATCAGCTCCCAATGGTAATCGTCCATTCTGACAAAAGTTCGTCCTGTTTCTTGGCGACGCTGCCTTATCACCTCGATGCCTCGACAGCCTGTCGCCATATCCCCTGCGAACAACAATACGCGGGACCTGGATAGCACGTAATTCCGCTCCCCACATCCCATAGCTCGTCCTCCGCAGTCCGCACGCACGTTAGTACGGCATCCAAGACCTCTTGCTCGCCTTGGGTCAGGAGATCTAACAACTAGTGTCGTCCTGCTTTGTGACTCTGGCCATCCTTGACCGGCCCTACCATTGGAGAGCCCTTCACCTTCGCTGATGCGCTTGACGCCCTTGTTCGACCCTCTGCTCAGAAATGCTCCGGCTCACTCTGCGCCGCGACTCTGCCTCGGCCCGCTCGCCACTATTTGGATCTCGCCTACCGTAATGGCCAGATCCTCCTCTGCAGTAAATCATCCAGCTTGGCGCCCAACAGAGCAGAGACACCCATCCTCCCCAGGCTGCCCCTCTCCTCTCAACGGGTGGCACCCGTCATTGTCGGCCAATGATCCCTCCCTTCCAAGCCAAAACTCCGAAGCATCTCCAATTGCCGACGGGTTTTGCTGGTGATGGCACCTCCAGTGACTAGAATTTAACATGTCATCTCCGGTTCAACCCCGAACGGGAATTCAGAGCGTCGTGTGGGATGCAAACATGCATCCTGCTTTCAACAGATATTAATGCAAGAGTCTTCACCGATCTAGAGGAATACATTTTCTTGTGAGACCATGAATTTCCACCTTCCAAACGGATCAACGGACTCGAGGGCTAGAAATATTGCTCCTGAATCGATCGAGGAGCGTGTACATCGAGGCCAGGAACCGGCCGTTAATCACAAATGGTGTGCCACACCCGGCACCTACCCTCCTATCAACAATGGAGATGAAACCTGCGTGCTTCACCGACCCATTGAATTACCCCGGGCTTCCTCTTCGAGTTTGGTGGGCCATGAAACCTAATTCAGGTACTATCTTCTGAGAGAGGCCGTGTGCATGGCTCGATAGCCATGGCGATTGGTCCTACAAAAGTCCTTGCAACACTTGCGTCGGCTCACGGGTTGATTCCTAGATGGTCACTGCAAAGCGAACAGGCCAGAGAAGGGATTGCATGTCGGGATAGGAATGCGGTGCTTGTCCACGGAAAGCAAACTTATATTGCTGCTGCCAAGACGATAGACATCATTCTTGTTGTCCTGGGAATTGCGCAGCAGCCAATCACTTGGGCACTTTTTTGGCCCAGAGCTTGGGCCATTACACCCAGAATGATCCCTATGCTTCGAACTGGAGGTGCTCTTGTGAAGCAATGGCAATCCTGCGTCAAACCCGATTAGGAATCTTCGTACCTCGGCATGCGGGCGGTCACCTTGAGAGATGTGCTCTATGGTTGCATGCAGATTTGGCCACCGCCAATATTCACACCGTATAACCACCATCTCGGATCTACCGAGTTGAAGAGGGCAAGGCGAGCAACCAGAGATTTGTTTGACACATCGATTCAAGATTGTTTCTCTATGATAATGATCATCTCACGCTAGGGGAATGCACATCAACTCCGGTACATTCTATCCACCAATCATTTAGGCTAGAACTCGACGGTCCATTGAGATCGCTACGTCGTCGCTAACCTCTCTGTTCTTGATGAAGGCTCTGATTTCTTCTTTTTCTTTGGCTAGAGGGAGACAGAGAGAAGCAGAACCGAGCTGACATGCGGGCTACACGAGGAGAAAAGCCTCGTAGTCAAGAGCCGGGGCAGCCGTGACAACCGTGGCCGCGTAGCTCGCTACCAAACGCCGCGCTCGTGCAGGATGCAAAGAACACCGACACGTCTTCTGCCAACAGAGACAGGAGCAAAGCCCCCCCTCATACACTGATACATGTACCAGGTGGTCCGATTCTTCTGGTGTGGGCTGCAGTATGTGTGAAATTATAGATGCGCCCCTCGGCCTCCCAAGGACCCTGATAGTTATTCCCCCTCAAGGATCTTGAGATTTGAAGATATTTTCTAATCCTGATGCCAGACATATTGGTCTAATGCTTCAAACTAGCATGATAAAAAAGTATTCCCCTCGTATCTGCATCCACAAGATAGTTCGTCAGTTCAGTTTGTGATGTACACCAGACTAATGTAAAAGTAATTTAATTATGCGATATCGGTTTGCATCTTGTTTCTGACTAGGTACTAGGATAAGTTGTTAGGAAGTGCCATAGCCGATCTTGCGAATATACGAGATCTGTGACGAACAAGCCCAGGTATATGTAGCGAAGTGTGGATCAGGCTCAAACAACGGATTGGTTTGTGCTATGGCGGGGTCTGCTTCTAGATTCGGATATTCCTAACGTGCATTTTTTTATTTTTTGCAATGCTAGGAAATTTAATGCCGTCCCGAATTCTCGACAACTACTCTTTAAAGTCAACATCCTGGAGCCGTACTGTCCATCGGTCTGATGATCCATCTTGCCTCCAAGGACATCGTGTCTCCTAATACGCTACCTCAGCTCAGCATCCCGAGGTATTGTGTTGTCACAGCCGTGTTGTCCTTTGCTCCTGTCACACCCACCCGCACTACTTCACCCGGGACAATATCAATCAAATTGTCATCAAATTTAACCCTGTCATCTTCGCACTCTAGAGCGACGCCTTTGACTGGGACTTTTGCACTGATTTCCACAACCTTTCCGTCGTCAACTATCTCAGCTCGAAGAGATTTGGGCTTTTGTAGGTGGAGATATTTGAGTGGCTCTGGCCAGTTGACATAGCGGGCTATCTGCCTTCCATCCTGGTAGAGGTACGCAGCTACTACTGTGCGAGCTTCGAGGCCAGCCTTTGACGTTTCGACAGGGACGTCAAGGGCGGCGATCTCAGTAGATTGGTTTCCTCGCAAGAGCAAAGATGAGGAAACCGTTTGAGAAAAGGTTTCCCTTCCAGTTTCAACATCCCAAGCCTTGACAACACAATCTGCTGTTATGTCGTCCAACTTGAGATTGCTGCCCCAGATTTCGATCTGGGTCTTCGTGTCAATATGAACCCGAGTGTATTTGTCTTTGGGATGCTTATGCTCTCGTCTCGTGATGCCAATGGAGATTGGGGCCATCTCTCGCTTAACTGTAAAGTAAGCATGCTTTGGCCGCAGGTAGTAATCGCAAATGGCCCAGGATGTGACGGGCCAGCAGTCATTAATCTGCCAAACCAGGGCGCCTCCACAGTACTCTTTACCGGGTCCTCTCCATTCCCGCTTCCAGAGTCTATAGGCGGAGGCGAGACATTCTGCCTGCATCAGCTGGGTGCAATAGATGAAGTGCTCCAGCGGGTCTGGAGCGTAGCGAAAGTTTTCCACAAGGTAGAGGGCAATTCGACGTTCATGGCCATCTGCCTTGTTGTGGAAGTCCACTGTCGAAGATTGAGGATATCGATCTGGATCATCCTTTCCTTGGGGGAGGTATGCATCGATGGTCTTGATGTTGGGAAATGCTTCCATGCCAAACTCGGACACAAAGCGACCGACAAGCTTGTCAAAATTCTGATACTTCTCCTGAGAACCGTGCCAAACGTTCCACTGATGAAGGTCTCCGACTGTAGGATCAGTGGTGTCCTTGCCGCCCCAAGGGCTACCAAAGTGATAAGTTGTGCCGGGAATGAGCTCTTCGCAAACATCCGCGAGGATTTTCTCGTATATGTACCGAGCAGGGAAATCAGTCTTTAACCAGCTCTCTGCGTCTTTGTTGTCAAAATCGTAGGTGAGCTTGTTTGATTCGGCTATCTGATAGTCCTCGTTGTTGCCGGCCCAGATTGCGATGCAGGGATGGTGCCTCAGAAGTTTGACATTTTCCCTTGCCTCACGATCTATAGACTCGAGAAGTTCTGGCCAGCACGGGTAGTTCCCACAACCGAACATGAAGTCCTGCCAGACAAGAATTCCGAGTTCGTCGCATGCATCATAAAATGCTTGCTCCTCATAGATGCCACCACCCCAAACTCTGATCATAAACTGATTGCCATCGGCAACAAGCTTGACCCAGTCGTAATATCTCTGCTTGGAGATCCGGGGAATAAAATTGTCTGCTGGAATCCAATCACTGCCTCCGCAGAAGATGGGAATATTGTTGACTTCGAAGAAGAAGGTGGTACCGGGCTGTCCATCAAGAGGCCGCTGGACGAGTTCAAGCTTGCGAATGCCAATTTTCTTGGATACGGCATCGGTTTCATCATCTCCAGCTACAAGTGTAGCCTGGATAGTATAGAGAGGTTGATCTCCATATCGGATCGGATACCAGAGTGCTGGGTTCTCAATTTCGAAGGTTGCTTTAGCGGCATTGTCCTCAATCCTCGCCTCTTGTGATGCCACTTCTTTCCCGTCAAGAGAAATATGGAATTGGACTTTGGATGGGGTGCCCTCTGCGGTGACATGGGCTACGACATGTGCTGTTTGGAGGGACTTGTCAACCTTGACTTCGGTATAGAGGTCAGATATGCGAGACTCGTAAATCTCAAGGTTAATAGGTCGCCAAGGACCACAGGTCAATAGAGTTGGACCCCAGTCCCATCCCTAGTACAGTAGTTAGTTTGTGTTCGCATTATTAAAAAAAAAACGGCTTACCCAATGATACTGCGCTTTTCGCACAGTCAACCTCGAGTGATCGCCATTCCAGCATAGGTACTCATGTTCGGGGTGTTCTTCCACCAACTTCCAGCCTCTGAGGTAAGCACTGTCGAATGTAATCAACAGTTCATTATCACTATCGGCCTTCAACACACCTGTGACATCTACTCGCTCCGGAGTGAACATATTTTCTGTCTCAAGAATCGTCTTGCCGTTAAGCTGCACGGTGGCAAACGTATCAAGGCCGTCAAAGGCGAGCACGGCCTGTGCACCATCAGGTACCTTGGGGCTAGAAAAGGTGGTTTTGTAGGCCCACGCGACTTCGCCGATCCATTGAACATCGAGCTCATTTTTGCCAATAAAAGGATCGGGGATCTTTTTGTGATGCAGCAGGTCAAGATGGACGTTTGTAGGAAATTGGGCAACAGGCAAGTAGGTGGTGTCGTCTTCTGACGCCTGCTTGAACTGCCAGTTCTTTTCAATAGGCGTAACAGTGCGGGGAGGAGCCATGTTGACTTTCAACTGATGGGATGCTATGCGGGAGAAAAGCAAGACGATCGAAGGCTGCGAGGATAATGAATATAGAAGGATCAAGAACCAATTTGTTGGAGTCTTGCTGATTTCCGGGAGCGTTTGATTTGGACGCTGGGGTTGAGGTTGGGGTTGGTCTTTGTAGGACAAACACTGTCGCCACGGGGCAGGCGGGATGGGACAAACCCCGCGATGGAATTCAAGAATGCGTGAGGGGTTGGCTGTTGAGGTGACGGAAAAGATGAGGTGAGGTCGAACATAAAAGACTGATTCAGCAAGGCGAATGGATAATCACAAGATACACAATGCCTCTGGGTTCATCAATCGCAATGTCGCACCCTTGAGGAGAAACCCCCTTGGGCTTTATATAAAGCCATTTGGCTTCCAACCACTCCACATCTTCCGACACTCGGCTGCAACACCGCACCGTCGATCCGGCGCCAATGTGGGACACCACACAGGTCTACGTTCCACCGCTCTTGTTTGTCGGATCGTATCCAAATAGGCAATACCCTTTACTAACTCCCGCCGGGGTTTTATAAGCTTCCAGGCAGGCACAGCATGGTAAGGAGCCACTGTGACGACCGTTGACACCGGGCTGTACATCAACCAAGCGCCCAAGCTCGGGCTCGCTTCTTTACGATTTGATTCAGACGACAAATGAACCAAAAGCCCAACCCTTCATGCACATGAGAATACTCTGTGCCAAGTCATATTGTCGTTATTAGGATCATCACATAGCTTTGCAGACAAAAGGCCGTCGGAAACCTCACCCAATGCTCCGGGACGGTGTACCTCGTCCCACATGCAAGTGTCCACATTAGTGCGGCCATGGGGCCGGAGGGAAATCCTCCGCAACCCAATGCGGTCTCACGAGAGCCTCAACTTATAACCACATTGACATGATCCTGCGACGATCTCCGGCCTCCTTTCGGTATAAAGGCGCGGAGCTCGGGGACGGCATCATATCTGCCCCACCTCCGCTGCATCTCGACTCCATCGCCATCATACGATCACAACAACGCCGTGATAGAACCCTGGAGCAACACTTCACGGACTAAAACCCGTTTCAACGATCGTTCGAAATTATATATGTAACTTAGGCCCGTACATATGTAGGTAAGTAAGTGGGCAGGTAAACAAGACAATAAAAAAAAATCCAGCCTTTCAGTCCATCTCAACTCGCGCAGTCTTCATCTATGCACAACGCCCCAGACGCTCCGACAACGAATGCTTTCCAAGTAATATCCCCAAACACTGTAAAGCCAAGCCAAGGCATGCACCCAAATTTCCCACAAAGTCCATCCCAAACCGATTTATCTCCAATTATAAACGAGGGTAAGAAAGAAGGAAGAAGGAGATGAGAAAAGAAAAAGATGTCGAAGAAGAAGAGAACACCACCAATTCATCAACAGCAGTTGCCTCCTCTTCTCCTGTTGTTCACTGTAAAGACTTCTTCCCATTCGCGCAGACCCCAATTCTGTGTACGATTCTTCCCCTTTCGTCTCCTCCTGAGCCCGGGGAGATTGTCATCGACTGTGGCGCCCGTCATAGAGCTCTTGATGCTCCCTCCATCACTGGCTGTATTCCATCCTCCACTATCGCCGTATTGAATCCCACTCGCCGGGTCATCGGGATCAATTTCTCCGAGCTCGATCTTTGTCAAAATTATTCTCGCTAGCCGGCCGAATATTTCATCAACCCCCTCGCCATTGAATGCGCTGGCTTCCGTGACAACTGAGATGCCCGCAGTGCTCGCCCACCGAGTCGATTCGGCCCTGGTCACTTCCCGGCCTTCAGGCGCGAAGGTAGCTCTCTGTTGAGTGCCTGCTCCAATCGAAGTACCTCGATCTCTGGTCGTGCTTGTACCCGCAGTTGTCGATACCGATGTAGAATAGGAGCTGCCCCCTGCTCCGGCGGTCATGGTCGAGGTCGAGGTCGAGGCAACACTATTTGGCGTCAAAGGCGGCACGCTGGTGTCGATCAGGGCATCGGTCGCAAGATCTAGCTTGTTTCCGACTAGCATTATACTTAGGTTCGGCGACGCGAGTGCTCGGGCATCGTTGAGGAAAGGTTGGAGAGCGCGAAAGGATGTGTGAGACGTGAGGTCGTAGACGAGGATGGCGCCAGCGGCGCCGCGATAGTATGAGCGAGAAACGGATCGGAATCGTTCGGTACCAGCAGTATCCCAAAGCTGTCGGTATGTCAATCTTTGCATCCCACGATGGCCTATGCGCGACGGGCATTACCTGTAACTTTATGCGTTTCCGCCGCGATCCGGTGCCGACCTTGATGATTTTGCTTGCGAACTCCACGCCGATGGTCTGAGACGACAGGACCCTCCATTCATTCTTGATAAAACGGTGTAACAGGCATGATCTGTGTCAAGAGAGTATGCTTGTCAGCCTAAACTGCATCTCGTGCGAATGCTGATGGTCTCTCGTTCCGCCCCTCTGCGGCGGCTTGACATACTTTCCTGTTCCGCTCGGCCCTAGTAAGATGATTTTGGCCAAGTAATCGTACATGCTTCCTAGTTCCTTGATTATCATATCAGCAGCTGAGCTCAAACTCTTCCGGGGAGTCTATTCGCGTCCGTACTTGCTCACGGGGCGTCCCGGAGCTGTCCTCGCTCGCGCCGGACGACCCTCGTGGTCTCGTCATCGCGGGCGTCGTGGGCGTCGCAGACTGGGTTGTGGGCGAGGGGTCGAAGGCTGTCGCATATACGAGCCTGGATGTTCGCGTCGCGGTGGTTCAAAAGAAGTCGGGGCCTCGAGAAACGATGTAGAAGAGAAAAAATGAGGGCGGAAAAAGATGTGAACAGGAAAAGCTGCCTTATCGGGACATTCGTGGTTTAGTTTTTGCCATTTAAGATGCGACTGTACCGCCAGGCTCAGGTCTCTAATTAATTACGTGACTTGACTTGTCGGGAGGCCTGACGACAGGTTGACAGGGGTGGGGCACCAGCAATCGCCCTAAAAAAAATAGCGCTATGACGATGAACCCCCTGTTCACTGGGCTGGCCCACCAAACCTGCACTGTTTGAAGTCGATTACGTGAGGTCATGCAGACTTCAAGATTTGAATAACCTGAGAAGCTCATGACCGCCATCTTTTGAGACAACTTTTGATCAAGGATCCCGCTATTTTTAAGCACCCCTTACCCTAAATGAGGGAACGGGGCTGCCTTCGACGGACATGATTTTCACGGCCCGAAAGCCCATTTAGCGCCAACTTTTATTAGTGTCGGCATCAAGGTAATTTGATCAAACATTTCTCGATTCTGTCTCTAGAACTGCTATGGACTAACGAGATCGCTACAGCCAATAGCAACGGTCTTCCTTGCACAATCACACAACCAGCTATTAAGTGCCGACTACAGCTATCCAAGGGTCCAAAGTGCCGACCACAGCTATCCAAGGGTCCAAAAGTCTAATCAAATGTAAGATAGCAGTCTCACTCTGATGATACTCTCTTATCACCATACGCGACATCCGAGGTAACTTTTCATGCACCCTCATATCAACTGAAGTTCTGGAGCTAGGCATCAATCACTAAGTACCTACCTACCTACCACACATTTAAATTTCAAACTACGTACCCATATTCTCAACACACCAATCTAGATGAAGAAAAAGAAAGAAAAATCCGACGCAACGTGCCACTGCTACTCCGGCGCAACGAGGGTCCCCTTATATTTGCTAGAGGGCCCAGCACAACGTTAGTGGAGGACGCTGGCGAATCGTTCTGCATGTGTTTGGGCAACACGATCCGGTATTTCGAAGTGCTCATCAAGTACATGTGACAAGAAACATCGAAATTGCTACCTAGGCTCTATGGAATGATTTTGAGAGATAAATCATTCCCAAATGGAGAGTTCTCCTTCGTCTTATTATTTTTCTTCTAACCCGTGGTGGACTTCTTAAACCAAGACCTGTGCTGCAAATACCATGTATGACGGAGAGGGGTACTTGGATGGAGGTACCTTGTTGTGCAGATTGCCTTTCCGACAACACACGCGTCTTCTGTCATCCTATTGAAACCAATTTGCGGTTTCTCAAGCTCCGATATTATTCGTATGATATTTGCAAACTTGAAGCTCTTCTCGCTGATATTAACTATGATGAAGGACGGTGTGGTTGTTAGTTAGTGAGAGGCTCAGAGCCGGTTACCGAGATTGTGCCTCGGCCACCCACCCGTCCACCAACCCCACGCCATCTCAGCACACCTCGGAAGCATTCCATCACCAACCCAGCCTTCTGAAACTTGTAGATATCACCAAGCTCTCCCTTCCAAACATTTCGTTAAGTTTAATCAGTCGCCCAATAACATACAAGAGATGAAGATCGAAGGCCGCACATTCATCGTTTCCGGCGGGTCAGTACTCATCAGCCAATCCTGGTGTAAACTGTTTATTTTCACATGCTGACATTGCCACCAGCGCGTCAGGCCTCGGGAAGGCGTGCGTGGAGGAAATCTGTAAAAATGGCGGCAATGCAGCCATCTTCGATATGAATGAGGAAAGCGGCCAAGATATCGTGAAGGATTTGTCACCAACCGCCAAATTCTTCGTCTGTAACGTGCTAGAGACGGATAGCATTAAGAGTGCTGTCCAGGGCGCTGTCGAATGGGCCCAGACAACCAACAAACCCCTGGGAGGGGTTATCCCAGCGGCTGGTGTATCAACACCTGCGACTGTATGTGACGATATTTCCGAACGCGATTGTTAGAGACTTTTACTCAACCCCCTAACCCGCAGATCCTCGACAGGAACGCGAAGGCATTTGACCTTGACGACTTTGATTTCGTCCTGAATGTCAACTTACGAGGCACCATTGATCTAGTGCGCCAAACGCTGGAGCATCTCGCACAAGTTGAGCCAGTCGGACCTGACTCAGAGCGTGGTGTCATAATCATGGTAGCATCATCCGCTGCGTTCGACGGGCAGAAGGGTCAGGTGTCGTATTCTGCCAGCAAGGGCGCCGTAACGGCCATGACTCTGCCGATGGCACGAGACCTCGCGCGGTACGGCATCCGAGTCGTGACGATTGCGCCGAGTCTGTTTGACAGCCGTATGACCAGCATGATGCCGCAGAAGGTGAAAAAGAGTCTTGAGGGCGCGATGGAGTTCCCCAAACGGGCGGGTCAACCTGTCGAGTTTGCGCAGTTGGTTCGACAGGGAATTGAGAATGTCATGTTGAACGGGGTCGTCATTAGGCTGGATGGAGCGATGAGAATGCCGAGCAAGATGTGAACAGGATACGCGGCATGGGCATCTCGTTATTTTTGATACTGGAATCAAATACCATCATTGAACTTGGAGGTCTTATTATTGAGACGGCTCATGATTTTGGCTATGGTGCTACTACTCTCCTCGCCGCAATCGGCCTCTGAAGGAAACGCCTAAACTTTGAAAGTCGGCTACCTCGGTTACGTCACTCATTGACCCATCGCCATTCCGAAGATTGGTCATCACACTTCAAATCTGTACATAATTGAGGGGTCTCTTTCAATATTCAGCTTCATAGGCGCCAGATGATTAGATCTTTTAGCTTTCACCATCGCATTCACGCGTTGTGCAGTGTAAGTCATCCAAGAAATGTTGTGCGGGGTCCGGGTAGGATAACCATTTATCCTAGACACATTTGCGTCATCGCCATCTTCAAGACAACATCGTTGCCAGACAGTTTGCAACTCAAATCATGGCTCCTATCAAAGTTGCGGTCCTTGATGACTACCAAGGCTTCTCCGACCCTCACTTTAACAAGTTGGATTCGGCCAAGTACGACGTAACCTCGATCAAGGACACTCTCCTGCCGTACAACCACCCTGATACTCCGCAATCGGTTAAGGATGCACTGGTCAAGCGCCTCGAGCCATTCGAGATCATCTGTAGGTTCCCCTTTCAGAATACCGTAGTAACTCAAAAAAATTCGAACCAAGATATTCCCACCTGTTGCCATGCATAGCGAGGCTGGAGGCACTTCATTCGCTACAAACCTCGTTGAGCAGCCTCCCGAGGTTCGAATTTTTCTTTTTTTTTTGAGTTACTACGGTATGCACGACATGAGCTAAATGCCGCCCGGTAGGCTGTATGCGGGAGAGGACACCCTTCCCAGCCGAGCTGATTGCGCAGTTACCAGCCCTCAAGCTCTTCCTGTCCACAAGCTTGCGGAACAAAGGTCTCGACTTGGATGCTTTCAAAGAGCGAGGGATCCCAGTCGCCGGGACTGTAGACAAGAGCCGGACGGACAAGAAGACGGCTGGCACGGACAGTACAACTCAACATTGTATCACTTTGATTCTAGCACTCACTCGAGGTGTCGCCCGGGATGACGCGGCGGTGAAGGACGGGCTGTGGCAGACATCATTCGCCACCAGTCTCAGAGGGAAGACCTTGGGCATCGTTGGACTTGGACGCTTGGGTGCCAATGTCGCCAGGATCATGAACACGGCGTTTGGCATGAGAGTCATTGCGTGGAGCACCAACCTTACCCAGGAGGCGGCCGATGAGAAGGCCAGGGAACTCGGCCTGCCAGTAGAAGACTCGGATGGGGAGAAGACGTTCAAGGCGGTTAGCAGAGACGAGCTATTCGGCACTTCTGACGTTGTCTCGGTTCATGTTGTCCTATCAGATCGGTCACGAGGGTTAATTGGGGCACCGGATCTGGGCAAGATGAAGAAGTCCTCGTTTCTTGTCAACACGTCACGTGGCCCGTTGATTGTGGAAAGAGACCTGCTCGATCACCTCAGAGCAGGACGAATCCGGGGAGTCGCATTAGATGTCTTTGAATTGGAGCCCCTGCCAGCGGATAGCGAGTGGAGGAACAAGAACTGGGG
The DNA here is from genome assembly GCA_003415625.1 of Aquanectria penicillioides. Classification (NCBI taxonomy): domain Eukaryota; kingdom Fungi; phylum Ascomycota; class Sordariomycetes; order Hypocreales; family Nectriaceae; genus Aquanectria; species Aquanectria penicillioides. The sequence goes on from PYIU01000003.1 coordinate 5,455,361, forward strand.
CAAGGATGGCTCAAGTGAAGTCTTGCTGACGCCACACATGGGATACGTGGAAGAAGCAACGCTGGGGTCATGGTACGCGCAGCAGGTGGAAAACATCAATCGCTGGGCGGCGGGAGAACCGTTGGAGACACCTCTAGTCTAGTCCGTACCTTGCGCCCTTGCTCAACGCCCACAGCAGGCGAGAAAACTACTGGGTCATGTATTCGAGCGAGGAGTCAATAGCTCAGGAATATGCACGAGGCGGTCCGACCCGCCACTATCCACGGCCAGAAATGGGAACGAGGCCGTAATAACTAGTTCATCCAGACTCCGTCCCTGTTTTAAACACCTCAACTGAATCCTTGAATGCTACGATTTCCACTGCTACAACATGGGTGTGTCCGTTGCTGTGCTCTTCTTGGCTGAAACTAGCGTTCTTAGCCTCAGCTCGGTGAAGGGCGCTGCAGCCGAATGAGAACCGAAACGAATCCGAGCTTGAGGCTTCGTACCGTGCGTGCAGACAAAGCATGTCGGCAAATGCATGGGCCTCGATTCCGAGCACCTTTGATTGCGGATCCCCCGGAGTTGGAGGCGATTCCTTCTCAATTCGCGATCTAGAGCGGCACCCTTGGGCACGAAGCAATTCTGGAAGGATATACTCGCAGCGAGGTAGCTGGTTTGATCGACAGACGTGCATGGACAGCATCCCATGTCAAACAGAGCCTCAACAACCCCCAACAAACGCTGGTAGAGAACAAAACACACACACCAGAGTACACAATTTTCGTCGAATACTTCAACTGGACTCAGCGGGTCTGCCCCGTGAACCGATGGCGTTACGCGAACGCCATGTTCCAGTACAGCTGCTGGAATACCCACACAACATCCAAATTCATCGTCATCCACACCCATGCCTGGGTGCAAGAAGCAACTCTCGTATCATCCCCCACATCCGTCCGGCCCCGGATGAGGACGATTAAGCCTCAGTGCCGCAGCCGAGCTCGTTACTTAGGTCATCCCTTGCCAAGGGACGGCAAGGGCTGGGTGTAGTCAGGCATCTCGCAGGGTGAGACAAGATGCAAAGTCCAGATTTCTACTCTGAGACTAACAAAGCCATGGAATTTACTTTGCCATTCTGAGATTCTGGCACAGAGGCTTAAACACGGAGATGTAAGGAATAAGACATGTCTGTCAGCTCTCCCCTTTCCCAAAACAGTGCCTATCCGCTCTTCTGGGTTGACAATACCTTGTGTTTACAATGCAGGTGCCAAAATATCGCATCTGCAATCGCAACTGATCTCTTAGTTATCTCTCGTGTGTCTAAATGAGCTCCTGCATGCTCGAGACACTCATCCCAGCAACATCCTTGTTTCAACCCTGCACAGTAGCACACGAGCGTCAGGTGAGATATGTACCACAGAGCATACTTTGGTACTCGTCATTCTGTTAGACCTGTAACTCTCCTATCGGATCCGCAACGGCACATTCAGCAACTTTTACTAAATAGTGCGGGTGAGCCGCACGCCTCCTCCGTGAAGCACATCATCCTTCCCCTGGATAAGTGCCAATAGTAGAAGAGGGCTTTCATAGTTCCAAGGAAGAACACAATGGGGCGTTCATTAGTGCAAATCAAATGGGATGAACTCCCTTGAGATATCGAATATGAACTCCACTGATTCATTGCATTTTCGACGCTTACGGCTGTGCTTGTCCTTTCCAAGCGGGCACTCATAATACAGGGACCCGGCGAGATCCCCAAGTACCCTATTTCGTCCTCCGGTTTTGGCGCTGTGTCTCGGACCGTATGTCTGGTCTGAGGGGCATGAGTCTTGCATTCAGACTCCCGCCTTCGTCTCCGTCTACCTCTGATGACGTCGATACCCTAGTCGATGGTGAGCTCCCATGTCGTCCGCCCAAATCTTCAGAAGCAATACTATGATCTATCAGGTGATTATGACACTAATATACCGATGACACGCCCCTTGCGTAAGACCTCGCATAGCCGGGATAGCTTCTCCCACTAATGACGGGCCTTGGGGTGGTAGTGACGATAGTGGTGATGACATGGTAGGGCTATCTGAACAACCATCACAGTGCCCATTGTTTCTTAGCTCATCTTGGTATAGTCCCGTTGATGGCACATGTCAACCACTCACTTTATTCGCAAAGTGTCAATGGCAAGTGGGGGGCGGAATTCGGATATCTCAATTGGGCTGGCTGCAGAGGCGTCGGCAATGTTAAACCTTGTAATCAGACTAACGCTTCAGCCCCGAGACATTCAACGTTGAGCCCCAAATACCCCCTCATTCTTCAATATGGCCAGGTCTCGATTAAGCTTTCTTAATTTCGAAGGCAACAGGCGCATAGCCTCAGATTCCCCTTCAACGTAGCCAACCAGCATCTGAAAGTCAATCGGAGAGGTTGCGGCGAACAAACCTCAATATGCAAGCCTCTTGAGAAATACCGACCTCAAGGGGGCTGCTTATGCTTTAGATCTGGATTCGAAGGTATTGTGAGCCATTCCCAAATGTGTCTTATTAAACGCCCCGTAAAGGCCGGAGGTGGCTTTGGTCTGGGCCAGTGTCGACTTCGCAATTGAGGCGTGCTCACCTTGTTTAGTGACATTCAAGCGCACCCCCTCATTGCTTGTCAAGGGCCTCGTGGATGTATTCCAAAGGAATACACACCGGCATACTCCAATTCTGGAAATTAACGCAGGAGCACCCGACGGGCCCAAGTTCACCGTCTACCATTAATGGTGTCATGGGTGAGGGCAATGGGTCACGACCATGAAGGATCCATTGTGCATCCTGGCAGTTACACTGCCGTACACCGAGAAGTGGAGGAGATGCCGTATCTTGTACATCCACGTCTCTAACACACACACCCTAGCTTGATGGAAGGCCTCAATCGACTAGTCTTCTTGCCTCCACCCTTCCCGTGGGTAGTGAATGTGATGGGGTGATGACGACCTGAGTAACCGAGCAAATGCCGCATTCACACCTCCCTTGCGAAGATATATATTTCATTCATACCTCCTCGACCAGCTTCAATTCCTCATCCATCATTATCTGAGATCATTAAGTACTGACAGCTTGCTCAAACCTCGCTTTCTCTTTAAACGTAACATTGTCTCACCAACATGAGTTCGCCTCTGGCATCTCCCATCAGCCCGGTGACCGCCGATGAGCGCAGACATCCTATCCCCAATCCAGTGAGGAACCTGCTGGTTGTATTGCTTGGAGAGTTCTGCGGAACCTTCATGTTCCTTCTCCTCTCTTTCGTCGGCACCCAAACAGCTCTCCTCACAAACAACCCCACAGACCCAGACGCACCTCTCCAACCATTCAGTCTCCTTTACATTGCCGCTTCCTTTGGTACCGCCCTTGCGGTCAATGTCTGGATTTTCTACCGAGTTTCTGGTGGGATGTTTAACCCAGCGGTAAGAGATAGTCTCTGTGTTATGATCCTGATGTGATCCTTATGTCTGAGTCTTAGGTCACTTTGGGGCTAGTACTTGTCGGTGCTGTCAAACCTCTCTGCGGTCTTTGCATTGTTCCCACCCAAATAGTTGCTGGTATTGCTGCCGCCGCCGTCACCGACGGTCTCCTTCCCGGTCCCCTTGGTGTTGCCAATACACTAGGAGGGGGCGCTAGCCGAGCTCAAGGCCTCTTTATTGAGATGTTCTTCACAGCTCAGCTCGTCTTGACTGTGTATTTTCTGGCTGTCGAGAAACATCGCGCCACGTTTCTTGCTCCCATTGGCATTGGTATTTCTGTCTTCATTGCCCATCTTGCCGCGACGAACTGGACTGGAACTTCCATCAACCCTGCCCGGTCGTTTGGTCCAGCTGTCATTGTTGGTTTTACCAACTACCATTGGATCTACTGGCTTGGTCCTTTCATGGGTTCTGGTTTGGCCTATGTGATCTACACTGGATTCAAATGGCTGGAGTACCAGGACGCCAACCCTGGCCAAGATGCCGACGATCTTGAGAGAGGACAAAAAATTACCATCCGTCCCAGCGAGAAGGCTTCCCTTAGCACCCACATAGATGATATTTCCAAGGCCAAGAAGCCTCTCGTCAGGAACGACAGCATGGTTGAGGGCCAGATGAGTCCCACTCTGTAGGGCGGTACTGCAAGAAGGCTTTGGTCAGTCGAATGCTTTGCAAAAGCCATGACCTTAGGCACAAAGAGTGAGTTAAAACCTAATGGCCTAGTATAAAAGAGGGTAATCTGGTGATCAGCACGTCAGAAATTGGTATCCTCCGCGAGTTGAGAGTGGTCGGCGATCTAAGTAGGGCAGGAGAGTGTGTTTGGCTTTCTGATGTAATATTACGACACTGCCTTGAAGCGTGATTTATGATCTGTACTTTTAATATCTTATATCGCTACTAATCGTCTTCATTTTGTCCTGCCATGAGCCCGAAGCCTGATTCATAGTCTGCTCGTCGATCCACGGGCGCCGTCACTCTCCACATCGCCTTCGCACCAGTCCAAAATGCCCAGCCCACCAAGAAAAGAAGATAGAATACGCCAAAGACATATAGGCCGTCTGCCACGATGGCACCGATGAGGCCAGTTCGGTAAAGGACCCCCAAGGCCTTGCTTAGTGGCCCTGTGGTCAAGACGTCGATGAAAATAAAACCAATTGCAACAAATAGGTCGAGGAGCCAAAGGGCGCACAGCACCAGCAAGACCATTGATCCGTTTCGTGTGTCGTAGAAGAATTCATGCCAAGGGATTGTTCGGGAGGTAGTGGCTGGAAAGTAATAGGCCATTTTAAAGAAAAGGAAGGCCTCTAGACTGAGCGCAACGAAGGCGAGCGGGATTGACCACCCGATGACAAGTATCCGAAGGTTGAAGCCCGTGACGATGGCGAAGAGGAGGGCCCAGGCGCCGAAACCCATGACCTTCTGGTTATCGCTGAGGTTCGCCATTATTGAGACTTGGATATTTCTTGGGTTGTGTTGTTCAGGAGACGATCTGACGAGCCGTGGGGATTGTTGTTCGACATGAGATCCCTGGAGGTTTTGCCGCTAAACTGCATTTGGCACAAGGTGGTATCGAAGCGATTTACCCACTATCCATGGTTCTTGGCGTTCTACTTCCGGTGGTTTTATCAACTGAGAAACCTCAAGGCAAATAATTGTAGGCGAAAGAAAATTTCTGTAGAGATATGATAAGAGGCAACGAATGATATAGAATGACCATGAATAATTTGCGCAGTGCTATGGTTACTAAGAATAATCAAGGAGAAGGCAATGGCCCCAACCATATATCCACAAGACTGCAATGGCTATTACAAGGAAGCAACCGATTTCCGCGCGTCGGAAGCAGTTAAATTATAGAAGTACGGCGATGGTTACATGTTAAAATTTAATAAGGGTAGATGATTATATCTCAATATCGGTCATCCAAGTGTCATAAAGGCTACCTAATTAAGTACCGTTGTGCTCATCTTGCCCGGTTCCTTGAATCACCGGTACACGCAAATTCAAGTGATAAGAAAGAGAGATACTTCAGACTAGGGTATTTAGTTTCCGAATAATAACGGGATGAGAGCTGGGTCATCCGATGCAGCCCATGGTTTCTCACGCTCCTTGGACATGGACAACGTCTCCGTATTGGTTGACAGTCAAAGCTGTCTTCTTGGTAGATATCTTGACAGGATTCTTGTCCGAGAAGATTTCATCAAGTTCTTCGAGCTGTTTGAATCACTAGTCAGTATGCAGCTCACTAGTTGATAAGAGGGGAAGTAGTAGCTTACAGTGCGGCCCTTGGTCTCGGGAATGACGAAATAAACGACGGCAACCTGAACAGCATCCCAGATAATGAAGATAATGTAGGTTTTCCAGCCAATCTTTTCCATAGATACCGGCCAAGCGAATTGGTTCAGAAGACCAGCAGCATTGACTGCCAAGGAGGAGAACGCCATGCCCTTAGCTCGCATCTCAAAAGAAAGAACTTCGACAGGGTACAGGGCCTGAAGCGGTGTGATACCGACAGAGTAGATTGCACCGAAAATGAAAATCATGGCCAAAGCTGCCTTGGAAGCGCCGTGGTTCGAGTAGATCGGGTCACCATCTGCATCATCACCGACGTACGACTTGGCGAAGACAGAGGTTGCAATGCACATTCCCATCCACACCACGGTACATCCCGTGAAGGAAAAGAGAAGAAGAGGGCGTCGACCGATCTTGTCAACCAAAAAGGCACCTACAATAGCAAACAAGAACTGCTGGCAATTGTTGATAAGTGTGATGTTGGCCTGGGCGATCATTCCAGTGTAGCCAGCAGTGTCGAGAACGGACCCAAGGAAGTATGACAAGACGGCGTTACCAGCCCACTGACCGAAGATGGAGACGATAAGGTTACATGAGAGACGATACACGGCCGCTCGGTTGCGGAACAGTGCTCGATAATCCCACCAACGCTTATCGGCGCCATCCATGTCCAGGTATTCTTCATACTCGTCGAGCTGGAGTTTGACCCAGGCGGAATCGACGTTTCCTTCACCGTGATACTTGGCAAGAACCTCCTTGGCCTTTTCCTTCTTATTATTGACATAGAGCCAACGAGGAGATTCGGGGAGAAACATGCATAGGCAGACGATCAAACCAGAGAACAAGGCCTGAAGCCAGGTGATGAGGCGCCAGGAGTAATCTCCACCAGTATTGAGTCCACCTCGTGCCGAACCAGCTGAGATGATCGAACCGCTAAACCACAGAGTGTTGTACATGGCTAAGATAAATCAATTAGCACACACGACTTTGAGAGACAGACCAATGCTCTTACCTCCAACAACACCGCGGAATGCAGGGTGGTTAATCTCGATGACGTACATGGGGCCAGCCGAGGCCGCAATTGACACACCGAAGCCGAGGAGGAATCGGCCACCCATAAACTGGCCCATGGCGTTGGAGGTGCCCTGAATAATGGTACCAATAATAATGATCATGGCACCAATGAACATGCCCCATCGTCGACCCAGGCCGTCAATGGAGGGACCGACAAATGGCAAGGCGACAATGCCACCAATCTGGTACATGGAAGAGACAATACCGGCCCAAAGACCATCATTGTCGACGGAGTACTTTTCTTTGAACCATTTGTTCTGGAGCAAGTTGTTGATGAGGGAACCATCGTAACCGTTCATGGTACTACAGAAAAATCCAACGATCGAGAAAGCGTAAAGCAAGATCTGGGCTCGCGACCAAGCATTCGGCGGCTCCTTGAGCATGGCCTCGTTGAAGGCCTCATTGCCGTGAACGACATGGACCTTGACATCCTTCTACAGATTGAATTAGTGCTTAGAAAATCATCTTCGGTAACATAACATCGTTAAAATACATACCTTCTCGTCAATATCCTGAATCGGGTCGATGCCCTTCTGGTCAATATTGTCAGCCATGGCTGCGAGCGAGGCCGGTAAAGCGCAATCGGGTGTGTGGTTGTGTTGATTGACGGGAGGTCGAAAAAGTATCAATACACCTGGCCAATTGGAGAGAGAGGCAGCGCGAGAGAGATTGGAGCACAGTGCTGGAAGTAGCTCTGAGTGACAAAGAGAAAAAAAAAGGTTTGCTGGGGAGAGGCGAGTATATGTATTAGTAGCTGGAATCCGTGAAACTCTGGATGTGGTTCAAAATGGACGTTGAGACGGAGATCAGTTCCGTCGACCATTGAGCCACAAAGATTCAAGAGTTCGGGTTGCAGTACGCGACCTAGTCGAGAAGCCAAATCGGGACTCAATGTGATGCTAGAAGGAGCATCAACCTGTGCACCGTTGACGGGAGTTCGGAAGGCAACGCCGTCTGGTCGGCTATTTGGAATCGTCCCCGCGCCACCACAAGGATCCCCGGCAGCAGACACCCGGCAGATCAAGCCAGTTGGGGTAGGTTCATCAGGGGCTAGTAGCACTGTACAAACCGCTTGGCCTATTAGATGACTCTTTTGTAGGATTCTACCCCTTGGTTGGGTATTTTGTTACTTAACAGGGTACAGGTGGAACGTGGTTGTGGGCAATGTACTAGGTATTGAGGACAGCCAGGGAAACAAAGTCAGTACTTCTCATTATTCAGTCTTCGAGGATGGTGCCGGCTTCTGTTGACTCTGGTTGACAGAGGGTGATGTTTGCCAACACGAGCCTCAGCCCAAAAAGGTTCTCTTGTCGCACCTCCTTGAGAGACTACAGCGGTGGCTGCGACCTAGTGTGCACATGTTCTTGTGCAGACTCGAAATTTAACTTGAGCCACAAGACCTTCAGAGTGGTCAAGACGAAATTACAAGCTCGTGCAGTGAACTCACATGATGGGAACCAGGCATCCCACCCCGGCAAACTCATGCCGTGGAGGGAAGTGGGAATTTGATGAATTGGTAACTCGAGCTGCACGGGCCGTGCTCCTCAAATGGGGTCGGAGGCGCACGTTCCGGAGTCTGGGATGCCCAATTCGGCAACATCACCGGGTCACTCTGGTTCAAAAAATGCCATTTACAGCCCGGCAACTGTCCACAACCCAGGAGGGCATCGGATGATTAGCAGTGCGATCATTCGAAATAGTGAGAATTTCCACGGAGAGCTCCTTGGGGTCACTCAAAGGGAAGCAAGGGGCCTTGAAAATGCACAGTACGGTCGCTCGTCGCGCCCTTACATCGTTGTTAGTCTACCCCGGCTGTCACATCCAAGAGGATTCCCGATGTGCTGCATTGGTAGTCTATTTAGCACAAAATCAATCGTGAGAGGCATCTAGATAAACTCAATCAGCCTCATACCTGCTGTTTTCCTGCCAATATATCGTCGATCAACTCCAACTTTTGCAATCCTGCAACTCAAGGGCCCCCTGATGCTCTGCATCATCCCGACCCACGAGTCTATTTAGTGAGTGGAGTAGGATCAAGGAACCCCGCAAAGCAACTTTGGGGTATGGATCTGGAGTTAGCTTCATCAGCGGCATCTTTGAGACTTGAAGAGTCGGTGGCAGAGGAGCTAGTCTCGTTTATCGGTTTATCGGAGGTTCATCACCACTAGTCGGGCATGTGGAGAACCATTCAGGGACCACCAATCGATCAGTAGGGCAGTCAATACGGATTCATGGCTGGTTCAACTTTGGAAGCGCGCGGTAGTTGGCCAGCCCAGTGGTAACCGTCTACGGCCGGGTTCCCGACAACCCAGCTCTGGAGGAGGGTGATGCTTCGTCGCCTTGGCATGATATCGGCCCTACTCCGACGGCCCGCAATCGCGGTGAGCGTGAGCGTCAGAGGAGCGAATCAAGCACCCTGGCCACTTCCCCAGCCGTGCAATCTGAACGAGGGCACGAACTCGCAGTCACCAGTTTGCCGGTACATGACCCCGACAGAAGAAGCTGGCCTGGATATCCATCTGTACATTTTGACCGCCCTTGATCAAGTGATTCCCAACTGCGTTCTGGGTACTTCCGTGCATGAGAGTGAGCACGTCCGACCAAGGGTGGTTCGCATGAGACCCGTCAGTCCATGAAAGGGCATTCCAATTCTGTAAACGATATGCACAAAGCTCTAGAGCTCGCCAAATGACAGTTAACAAGGATAGAGTAGGGAATCAACCTCGTGGTGCGGTGGCCCCCAATATCCGTCGGCTGGAGCGGGTCTTGTCCCGACGCCCTTGGATGGTTTGTTGCCCGTCTGGTGGCTCATGTTTGAGCTGTTGGAAGCCCATAGTGAAACCATCGCGTGGCCATGCCATGGTTAGACTCGGAATCCAATATCATTGGCACAATCAGTTTCTAGATTTCCACGCCTGCCCATCCTGATCATTGTGGACGCTTAAAAGCTTAGCTCAAAGCCAAGGATGTCCCATTCAGGTGGACAGAAGCAAAACGAAGGGAAATCGGCCCTGCCATTGCCCATAATCACCAATTGCCGGCATGTTTCCCAGGCCCAGACCATGAGTTCCTTGTCTAACAATCCCTCGAGAACATGGATATGCCCGTCGAGACCATGTGTTCCTTGTCACCGAGGAAAACACGTGGAAACCAGTTGGTGTCACTCAAACTGCGGCGTGGCGCAACAGCCATGGCCTTGACTTGTAGAGCTGAAACCTGGCTACATCTTGGGGCTTGACTCAATGCGGCACGCGACCAACAGACACTGAACGCCGGTGCCCATACAAAATTGATGAACAGCATTCTCCTTGGGGCTGGTCATACCATCCGCCGGTCCTTGGCCGATGGCGAGGAGAGAACCGGAGAATCGGCTAACCCACCAGTAACCGAGAACAAATACTACGGAAGGAAGCATCCGTCGATGGAGAAGACCAGTCCCGGTCAGGATGCAGAAGAAAAGTACGTCTCGAAGCCGCTTGGTCTTGATGACTGTGCTACTGTACCCTGCCACCTGAAAATGATCTGCTGTAGGCGTTGTTGGCGTGCCTACCTAGGCAGACTAGACCGTGGGGAAAACTGGGGAGGTCATTGCGCCTTCCTTCCAAGATTGGAAATCGGCTCGACACGTGATGAGACATACATACTTGCGCACGAGTGCTTGTTTAGCGATGTACCTGCCGAATTGTACGATATGATACGGATATTGGTAAATTATTTCCACTATCTTAATTCCTAAAACCTCGTCGACATATACTACCTGAGTTTCACACGATGGCCATATTATGTCCTTGAGAATACATAACAAGAGCCCAGAACACAGCCTGCTTTTTCTAGCGCTGAGACCAACCCCCACATACATCCGTTCGGCCTTTTTACTGGCACCAATCTCACCAGCGGCGTCAAGACTTGGACCTCGGCTGTGTCCATTGACGGGAGGCAAGATGTGGAACAGGACAAACCTGGGGCACCTGGCATGCGCAACGGCTGTCATTTTCATATGATCCCGGCATGGTTTCCTTTTTCAACGAGTAGACTCAAGGGCGTCGTCAAACAAGCAGATATTTACTTTCAGTAGCTGCTAGCGACCTCGCGCCGCATCCACACACACTCACTCACTCGCCTGGTTAAGACCGGAGCTGGGTTGGCGCCTGAAGCGTCCGCGTTCCCCCGAGTGGGGCGGCCCTGATCTTTGACGCACGCGGGGCATTACCTAAGGCTCGTCTCTGACGACCTTTCGGGTTTGCCATCCTAGCACAATTTCTCTCACGAGACCAGACCGAGTTCCAAGACCGAGATTGAGACCGAGAGTCTGTAACTGAGATCGAGCCGGAGAGACGCCTGTGGCCCAACATGTCGTCGGTCAAGGCACTAAGAAGAGCGCCTTCTCGTGCGAGCCGTGCCGTAGACGCAAGGTGGATCCATCCTCACCTCACCTCACCTCAACCTGCCTTTTGCGCTGGTCGCCGCTTTGCTTGTTCTTTTGTACCCTTGCTGACTCCTTTCCAGGTCAAGTGCGGTGGTGAGCAGCCTATCTGCAATCGATGCTCTGCTAGGAAGGACGATTGTGTATACAAACTGTGCGACTCACTCTTCTTGATACCTTTCCAGATATTGCTGCCTCGTCTTGTCCTGCTGCCATTCCCATGCTCATACTCATGCCCATGTGTGCTTCGCATTATTTTGTTCATGTACTCACGAATCGCAGCAACCCAACTCTCTCCTACACTCAACGTCTTGAGGAGCGCATCAAGGAGCTAGAGGATCAGCTCGCAGCCGCCAAGTCTGCGCCTCCATCCATAGCAGCCTCAACTCATTCAAGCCCTGGCGTGTTCAATGGTCAAGATCATCACCGTAATAGCTCCCATATCGATGAACATGGGATGACTCGAAGCTTTATGGGTCTGAAGATTGACGACAAAGGAGGCATCACCTACCATGGACCAACTAGTCTCTTCCATCTCCCCAGCGAGCGAGACTCATCTCCGAGCGAATTGCTCGCTTCAGTTGACACAGATGCCCACAGGAGAGAGCGCCTAGTTACCAATGCTTGGCACCAGCGCGCAATGGAAAATCTTTCAGACATTCCTGTGAGCATTTGACACCCTGCCTCCGGCCAGTGACTCATGAACTCATCTCTTAATAGGAACCTTTCCAATATCTCCTAAATGTGCACTGGTGTTGGATCCAGCCTCTGTTTAATTTTATATACAGACCTGCCTTCACCCGTATGCCTCGACTTGCTGAACGTCTACTCATCAGGAGATCTAACATAGTGTAGGTGACATGCAGTCGATGGGACCGTGCTACTCGCACACGCTTCTAAACGCAATACTCTCTCACTCGATTCGTTGGGGTAAGAGCGATCCCTCGACAAAACGACTTCTCGACCAATCCTATGATGGTGGTGCCGTTTTTGCGAAGCATGCCCGTAGCATGCTCTTTGACGAACTAAGCCGAGGCGTTAGCACCATTCCGACTGTTCAGACGCTATTACTCCTCAGTGCACAAGAATGCGGCCACGGAAATACAACTCAGGCATGGATTTATAGTGGCCTCGCGTTTCGCTTGATTGACCATTTGGGTATCTGTGTCGACGGTCAGAGATATCCCGGTTCGGTTCATCTATCTGACGAGGAGGTTGAGATCCGGCACCGACTTTTCTGGGGCTGTTACTTCTGGGACAAAATGATTAGTCTCTACTTGGGCCGCTCTCCATCATTGCAGCATTCCTCCGTTTCTCCGCCACAAATCATGTGTAGGTACTAGCAGCGCGATTTCATCAACTCGCTAACGAGGTTTAGTGGATGACTCTGCCGAGAACGAGCTCTGGGTGCCATTTGATTCACCTCATGGGGCTGATTGGAAGTATCCTCCTGCAACAGCTCATTCGACCTCCTGTTTCATGAGTACATGCCGGCTTTCTGTCATTTTCAACGAAATTCTGATCCACATGTATGATCCGTTGCTGCAAAACACTGAGGCTGAAATGCAAGAGTGCTTGCAGCATCAAGATCCAGCATTGCGACTGTGGTGGGATCAACTTCCTCCCCATTTGAAGATTGATCCGCTAGCACTACCAGCCCTGGCACCACCTTCACATATCGTTACTATGAAGTGAGTAATACCCGTGGCATTATACTCCAATGATCGAGATGCTTATGTATCCAATAGTGCTCTGTATCACACATTCAGGATTCTCCTATTTAGACCTATGCTTTCTCGACAAGTACACCCAGAGGATGAAGGCCCGCACCCTATGCAAAACCATCTTGTGGAATGCGTCACCTCGGCTACATCCATCATTGCCATATTTGACCTATTTTGCCGAACATTTACTATCAATCACTGCGTTCTGTCGCTATCCTACAGTCTATACATCGCAGCGACGATTTTCCTCTTGCAGGTGCAGGCGTCTCCTGAGGATCAACAAGCGCTTCGAAAGCTAAGCTTCTGCATTCAAGCACTGCATCAAGCAAAATTCGTCAACCCAGGTCCGCTACCAATGCTCATTATTTTAACATTGTGCTAACAACCCCATAGTCATTTCGAGCGCCTTGTCTTTGATTACCCGCGAGGTTTCAACGCTTGGCATCAATCTGGGGGGCCTGAGCCAACCTCAGTCACAACAACCACAGTCTCAGCAGCAACAAACTCCCTCAACTCCGACTGTGCCTACTGACGTTCCTCTGTCCGAGTCCATGTACCCGGCACCACTCAATGCACCTCCCCAGCAAGCTCCGTACGAACCCGACCAACTATTTCAGACCCCATGGGTTGACAATTTCGGCCATTCCATGAATGTAGACCGAGGTGTCTTTGAAGCGATGTCATCTTTCGAGCCGCTAAGCGTTCGAGTTGGTGCAATCCACGAATCAGGCAATCAGGGAGCTTTCGAATAAACCAGTCATACTCTTCCCGCTGGCCGGCAAGAATCGACTAGTTGGTCTTGACCGAGACGCTGTTATGTTCCACGTTGGCGCCAGGCCCGGGCGGACAATTTCCGCCGAGTAGCTGAAAAGGGAAAATAAGATGCTATTGCATCCGATCGGATGGTGACATCTTCAACAAGACACACTTGGGGGTGTAAAATATCAGCTCTAAGTCAACGTCATTGACGGAGTACAAGTTGGTTTTGTGCCATTTGACAATCCGGAAATCTCTGCCATCCAGAATAATTATATCGCATTCCTGCAGTCGGAGCAACCTCAATATTTTCAGAGGGTGCAGATGCAGTCAAGGTAACGTAATTCACTTTGTTTTCGCGAGAGTCGACACAGGCTATTCTGCCAGCCCATCGTCTTCTTTTTCTAACAGTGTCAGTCATCTCCAGCAAGCCATTTGGATTGTGGACTATCTTACAGTCTGCACACCCATGTGTTAACGACATGGTCCCTTCTTGCGAATAGCGCTTCATATACCCGACCACATTTTGGTCACAATTCTTGGAGTCCAAACGTCTGGCTCCATTCGATTCTGCATCACATAATCAGCTGTACACGATAGAATGTTACGGGTCTTGGTTGTCTTCATGTGGATCTATCATCAAAACCATTTGAGAACCCATTGGCATTGTATTTCGTGACAGCACTGGGAGACTGAATGGAGGGACTGCTTGGAGAATCCTGGCTGAGGGTACTCGGATAGGTATGCTGCCTAGGATGCAGCCGGAAAAAAAAAGACCAAAAGCACACGCAATGTACACCTTGAGCGCCAAGCAGTCCTCATTTACGATATAGCAACTCATAGTTAATACAAGATAAAAATAATAACTGCGGCTATCACACAAAGTCTGTTGTTTGCGAGACGAGGGTTTGGGTCCGAGGTCGGAGGGAGATTAATGTGCACCAAGCGCAAAACATTTATCCGAAGCAGAGTTACCTTGAACTGCAGTGGGACAAAAAGCAGGGTAGGAATCATCGAATGATAGATACATCAAGTTGCCTGGGGGCTAGTCTAAAAGATTTACACGGCACATAAAACTTTGGGTAAACAGACATCGGATCTCCTTTAATCCTTTGCGACATCCCACAGGTCCTCGGCGTTGCCTCTGAACAACCTGTCGCGGAGGAAGTCGTCCTCGCCGCACCAGCCCAAGACCATCTCCATCCACGGTTGGATATCGAGGCCTTCGAAGCGTGTGTGCGGCCAGTCAGTCGCAAAGACAAGGCGGCTGGTACCCGCTTGCTTGATGAGCTCTCGCGCAACAGGCTCGATGTCGCGGTAGTTGGGAACCTGGCTGATGCGATACGGCGCAGACAGCTTCACGTACGTGTTGCTACCCTGGAGAAGGCGGACGAGAGAGGGGAAGCCAGGGAGGTCGTATGGCGAGCTGGAAGGATCGTTGAGAATTGGGTGTCCAAAGTGGTCGATACAAAAGCGGATGTTGAGGTCCGGAACAAGCGATTCGAGGACAGGAATCAGAGGCATGGCGACGTAGACCTGGACGGCCCAGCCGAGGTCTCTGACGGCGTCGGCGTATTGGTGCAGCACCTTGGAGAGCTCCTGCGCATCAATGTCGCGCTCGACGGACTTGAGGTTGAGCCTGACGCCTCGCACGCCAAGCCGGTGCCATTCCTTCAGCTGGGAGAGTGACGTGGTCGCGGGATCGAACTGGACAACGCCCCGCCCCCGCTCCGGGCCCAGCCTGCGCAGGGCGTCGAGCATGCAAGAGTTGTCGTTTTCATAGATGGACGGCTGGACGAGGACGATGTTGCGAATGCCGACCGAGGCCTCAAAGGCCAGCGCCTGGTCGAGGGTGAAGGTGCTGGGGCGGTAGACGGCGGTCGAGCCCAGCGGGTAGTTGTTCGGGTCGACGACGTGCATGTGAGAGTCCCATGCGCCGGGCGGGATGCGCTGGGCCAGGGAGGGTCTTGCAGGGACACGGTGCGGCTCGGGGTCGGCCATTGTGGCAGCTGTTACATGATATTTCCGAGTGCACTGCAGAGTTTTGCGTGTGCTCGACAGGGCCGAAGCAGACTGCGGCCTGTGTTGCTGCTGGCGCCGGTGTTGGTGTTGGTGTTGGTGTTGGTGGCGGCTCTGGCAAAGGCGGCTGTTGTGATTCAGATTTGGACGGGGCGTCGGCGGGTCGGCGGTGGAGATGGACCTTGGGCTGGAAGAAGTCGAACACCAGCAGCAGCAAGAAGCCGATGATGCCTCGGTCTCGGTCTCTCGGCGGAGCGCAGGTGACAAGGTGACGGCTCGCAGCAGCCCTGTGACCAGCGACGGCACAGACGTGGGCCCTCGTCCCCGTCCTCGTCCCCGTCCTCGTCCATGTTGGAAATATCGGGGGTTAACGGCCGCGGGCGCAAGTCGGAGGGTTCGGTGAATGTGGGCCATCGCAGCAGGCATCGCGGCGGCCGTCTAGAGGTCGCGTTCCCGGGGATCCATCTCCGGCTCTCTTTGAGCTTCGGTCGACTGGAGCGGGAGCGGGAGCGGGAGCGGGAGCGGGGCTTGGGGGTTGTTGATGCCGCAACGTCAGGACGGATATCAGGAAGCAGTTTGCGAATAAAACAAAGGAGGGGGAAATGAAAATGGAGGGAGCCTTCCACTACCCCGTTTAACCGGTGGCTGTCCGCTCGTTTAAGAACGGACAGTGCTGCTGTGTGGGGAGATTGTCTCGATTATCATTGCAAAACATGCGGTCGAATGGGGGGGGCACAGTTCAGTCCGGGAGGCTTGAGGAGGGGAAAATATGATCCGAAAGACACCCGAAAAGCGATTGAATGTACGAGGTACTCCAGCCAGTACCTACTTGGGCTTATTCCGGGTGCTAATGTCCGTCCAGCTCTTTCTGTCAACCTGTCTGATCTATCAGACCCCAGTGGCTTGCAGATGCATCTGCAGCAGGGGTTCACAATGTATTGACCGTCTGTCATTTGTGGCCGCAGCCGCGTGCGATATTTTCAAAACATGTCGATGATATCTATGCTGCCTTCTAATATACTAAACATCGCTTGTCATATTAACCTATCATCGGCAATGGCAAGACAGAGTTAACGAAGAAACCTCTTGTCAAGTAGACGGGTGGCCCTACTAAGATAGTTCATGCCCAACAAGTCATGGAAGCTAGAAGAAAGCTTTGCTCGGCACTTGTTCTCTGAATAACCAGCTTCCCGAGCTGATCAGGCTATATAATGGAAGCCATCGCATATCTGCTGACATGGCTTATGACGACTAAAATCGCAGTGTTTCATGTGCCTCCCGGTCCATTCTTTTCTTTTTCACCATTGAAAAATCAACTGCTTTGGCGACACTAAAATTGCAGTGCTTGTGTCTAATCTCGATCCAATTTTTCCCCTTGCGAAAACAACTGTGCCTGCATCTTACAAGGCTGCATACAATTGCTCCGGCGGCATTGAAATGGCAACCGTAGCAAGCCATTCGACTGAAGACGTTTGTTTGCCTGTGTCTCTCGCAAATGCGAAGTCACGCTCCTAAATTGAGATCCAAGGTGTAAAGTAAGGGATTCAATACGTGCGGCCTAATGCTGTGTTGGTGGACGCGGAAATTGCCCTGTTCCCCCACGGCCAACCAGCATAGCCACACTCTATATACGCTCTGTACGCTCTGTACGCTCTTATACGATCGATGGCTGACCTTTAGATAAACAGGTATAAGCCAGTGCAGGGGAGCCTGCTCGTCAGCAACGCAGTCTATACTTACCCACTTCAACTTCTCTGGGGATAGTAAAATTGCAGTGAGTTCGGTTTGATTGCCCGCAATGCGGTGGCCGTGATACTCTTCATTACACTGATCGTTGGGCCCAGTTTAACATGTTAGTTGACGACTCAGAAAGAGTCCTGCAGCAATCCTGAGCTAAGTGTTCAACCAACGTGATCGAAGAACTTTTCATAAATCCAAAATTCCTGCGAGTGACTTTCATCCTCGTCATATATCGTCAAATGGCCTAGAATGGAATGAATATTGCCAGTGACAGACGATGCCTATCAGGTCTGACAGCATAGCCTCTCCAGGGCTAATTCCACCAGTATTTGTCATGGCGAAGGGGCTATAGGGAATAAGCCCCAAAGTGGGGGACAACTCCAGGCCATGGTCTAGAATCGTCAGGTCTCGGGGATTCCAAATGTCAAGGCGATCCAGAAGTTAGAGACTTCAGCCGTTTCATGGCCTGCCAGTCCTGAGAGCCGTGGTGAGATGCCTACCGAGGACGGGAGTTGATTCCAAAGCCTCCCGCAGCCAATATTTATTAGCGCCTGGCACAGCCCTATCACCCCGCTGAATGCGAGTAGCCCGAAGTGGCAATTCTCTCCTCCTGGCACATTCTACGTATGTATCGTCATCGACAGTGTCGCTGACGCAGACTTCCTACCCAGGCGCCTCTTCCACCCTCCAGCTCGGTATTTGTCACGCCCGACATCCGCGGGGCTGAGAAGCTTCAGATCCTCGTCCGCCTCTTGTCTGCGTCCTGATCGAAGCTTGCCTGGAGCCTCTTGCTGTTTATATTCTGCATATCCCGCCCCTTCCAGCGATTCTGCTTTTCATCAGCAATCGCCTCGCCTCCTCTGACATCGAGTTCAATTCCGTCTAAGACAAAACAACACCTGCATCATCACCCCGCATCTGGCTCGCCCACCTAACTAGATCGCATCGCGAATTCGAAAAGCCCCAACCCAACATCACCAGCTCCGCGAAAAAAAAAAAATTAAAAAAATTAAAAACAGAGGATCATCGACACAACCACAGCAGCCCTCAGCCAAGATGCCATTCACACTACCTTCCTTCATTGCGCGCATCGTGCGCCCTTCTGCCCAGGCCGCCATGCTCTCTGTCGCGCATGACGCCTCCGCCGCGACCTCATCCATCCCCGCCAACGCCCAGCGCTGCACCGTCGCCGCCGGCTGCTTCTGGGGCACCGAGTACCTCTACCGCAAACACTTCGCCGGCAAGGGCCTTCTCGACGCCAAGGTTGGATACATTGGCGGCGACCTGGACAACCCGAGCTACCGCGCCGTCTGCGGCGGCAAGACTGGCCGTACGTCGCCGCTCCTCCCCCATCCATCCCCTCCTCTTCAATTGCAAGATTCCTTTCCTAAAGACAACCCGCTCACTCTCATGCTACTCCAGACGCCGAAGCCGCCCAAATCGTCTTCGACCCCGAGCAGGTCTCGTACCGCCAACTGCTCGAGTTCTTCTACAAGATGCACGACCCCACCACGCTCAACGCCCAGGGCCCCGACACGGGACCCCAGTACCGCTCTGCCATCTACTTCCACAACGAGGAGCAGGAGAAGATTGCGCGTGAGGTGACCGAAAAAGTCAACAAGCAATGGTGGAAGGGTGGCGTTGTCACCGAGGTTGCGCCTGCGGGCAAGTGGTGGAGTGCCGAGGAGTATCACCAGCTGTATCTGGACAACAACCCCCAGGGATACGAGTGCCCCAGCCATTTCTTGAGGCCGTTTGCGCCCCTGGAGTAGCCTGGAAAACTAGCGGAATGAAAAGGCTACACAAGGGATATAATTATCAAAGAGAAGAATAGGGTCTGGTTCAGTTTACTCATCTCAAGTGCGCCCAACTTTAATGAATGGTGTGTTCGTCGATGTAGAACCAATATTTTAGAACAATTCACGATGCAGACACGCACAATTGAACATCAGGCATTTGAATTGGGAGATTTCCTTATTGAAAGTATTTTTTTTTTCAAGCGTAACAAAACGAATCGGTGGGAATGCTTCATCCACCTCGAATATCTTTAGCTAACCAAATGAGAGGAGTTTCATTAGCCTCTTTCAAACACTGTAGCTCCTTTTACCGAAATAATACACGCTTCTCTGCCACCCTGTCTATTTAGAAAAGCAATTCCTCTTCAAATTTACTTTCGTCGGTTCTGCTGCATCATCAAGATCTGGACCATGCGAATGAAGATATTGAGAAAGTCGAGCTCGAGGGAAATGCTCTCATTGACAGGGTCCCGGCGGATGATACCAGCCTGGGCAAGACGAGCGTGGTGCAAGACCTTCTGGACGTCGTACAGGGTGAAACCACCAAAGACAGCGAGACCACCGTACAGCCAGATGTTCTCAGTGAAGGCCAGGGTTCGGACGGCGGTAGCAGGGATGATCAGAGGGGCAAGACCAGAAACGGCGACAATAGCGGCACCAGCCAAAAGAGGACCACCAATGTAGAGGTACTTCTCCTGCTTGGCAGTGGCACCAACAACGGCCAGACCACCCATCATGGCAACGGTGTAGAGACCAGCACGGGCGAGAAGGGCGCCAGGGACGAAGGCGAGAAGAGGGGCGACAAAGGCAGCCTGGGTGGCGTTGAAGGCAGTCCAGAGGGCGTACTTGGGAACGTAGCTAAGAAAATGTCAGCGAATGCGGTTCTCTCTTACGGCACTGATTCGCATTTAACACTTACTTATCAGGGCTGATGGATCGGGTGCCAATCATGGTCGCAAAGCTGAGCGCGAGACCACCAATGCCGACGACCCACGGGTTGGTAACCATGAGTCGGTACACGAAGCCGGTCTGGACCATCTGTCGGGCAGTCAAGCCGATGATACCAATTCCGAGACCGGTGTGCAGGAAAGTGTTGTTCAGGTATTCGCGCTCGAAAATGGGCATGCCGCCATCCTCACGGGTCTCGCGGTTGAAGACGGCGTTGATGGCGACAAGGGTGCCTCCAAAGATGGCCCCGCCCACCAAAAGTCTGCGGGTGGTGGTCTGGCTGGCGCCAGCAGCGGCCTGCTGACGCGCCGACTCCTGGTAGTACGAGCGAGAGCCCGCGCGGGACGATCGCTGGAAGGTGCTTCGGGTAGCGGCCGACGAGATGCGAGACGTGAAGAAGCTGGGGCTCGGCTTGGCCGGGACGTGGAAGTTTCGAACGGGAGCGACTGAGCGCAGGACCGACTTGGACACCTCAGGAAGCCGTTGCGCAAGGCGCGCAGGGCCCTGGCGGATGGTGATCGTAAACGACATGGTCGTAAAGCGACTGTTGACGTTGTGAGTTGAGAGTCTACAAAGGAAAAGACCGATGCGGGGAGATGCACCAAGAGAGTGAAGGAAGCCGGGTATAATATGTGCAGAGGATCCCGAGGTGGAAAGCATGACGTTGATTCGGGGAGTGGGGCTTAGCTAAGTCCGACGTCACGTGTTGGAACTCGGTGGAATTTTCCGGCGCCTCTTGGTGACTCAGTTGGTCAGCAGGCGATTGGGCGCAGCGCTCTAAAGAGCTCTAAACCCCAGCACGAGTGTGGAGATCTCTCGGATTTAAACAACAGGGACCGAACCTAAGTTAACTACGAGGACAACCAAATCCAGATCGGATTCAAATCACTCAATTGGTGATTCCTAAGCTGCGGCGAAGCCGATAGGTTTCTAAGTGCGTCCCGGACTACGTAACGAATTGGCATTTGTGGTGAAAAACGATTACCGTCTCCATTATTATGTGGTCCAGCCTCAGCTTATACTTCAGCCGCCTCAATGCGGGTATCTAGGTTATCATGGACATACATTATATCCCTTTCCCAGTCTACAATAACAACACCTACACACCGCCCTCCAAGTATGAATCAACCAACCATTCATGTCCCTGCTCCCTATTCACAATGTCCCCGACACCAATCCCATCAAAAGCAAACCTGTGCTCCTCTCGTGATTTGTGACGCCGATGCTGTATGGTCCCGAATGCGCTCTCGTGTAGTAGCCCAAAGACTCCGCCTTCCAAAATGATACCGATCACAATAGTTACGCCCTTGATCACCGTAGTCCACCGGCACCCTTCTCCACGACAAACCTCACCGGCCGTCTTGCCCTCCTCGCTTTCGCGCCGAATGCAGACCGTGGCATGAAATTTTGCGATGTCAACATCGCAACGCTCATTGTCTTCGGCACCCGGGCTTGCTCCTCGAAGGCCTCCGCAAGCGTCAAGCCCTCGTCTAAATCATCGCTAGAGACGCTCTCTGCTGGTGGAGTTCCAGCTCTATCATCGAATCCCCAGCTTGTAACACCTCCGGCTCTCAACCAACCCTCCAAGTTGCGACATTGGCTCACGTCAATCCAAGTCAATTGGCCACAGCCATTCAATACATTCTCCACACCCCTACCTGTAACTCGAACACAGCCACGAACGCTCAGGGCTTCCAGCTCGTTTAGGTGCAATGCTACACTCTCCAGGCTTCCATCACTGACTGCACTACCGCAGAATGCTAAGCGCAATTCGCGAAGCTTTGGGAGACGGAGGGCGACAACTTCCGTCGCTGTATCGGATAGTGCGCAACAGAAAGAGAGGTCCAGGTGTGTAAGGTTCTTTGCTGAATTGACCAAAGCCACAATTGCATTGTCGGACAGATATGTGCAGTCCGCGAGGCAAAGTCGAGTGAGTTTGTCGAATCGAAAGGGCGCCCATGATTGAAATCCAGCATCTGTGATCGATGTGCATCGTGTGAGAGAAAGTGACTCTATTCGGTTGGACGCATGAGCCGCAAGGTGAGCCATAGATCGATCGGTAATGTGTTTGCAGTAAGAAAGATTGAGGCGTCTCAGCTTCGGACATCCTATAACAGTTCCTGGTGGCGGCATGTTCTGTGCTTTCTGTTGCTGTTGCTGTTGCTGCTGATGCTGATACTGCTGGTGCTGGTGGGCCTTGCTTTTAGACTTGGACGATGAGCTCGAGATGACGACCTGTTTACTTGCTGGGGGGGGATCAGGCACAACCCATCCAACCACACGACCCAGCAAATTATCGCCCACCTTTCGGCAATTGCTCCAATCCACCTCCTCCAAACCTTTGGCGTTCTCGCTCATTTCCAAAATCTGGTTCGCAGAGACATCCCAAACCGACTTCATCTTCCACTGCTTGACATTCTTCCCACATTTCCGCCATAGAGCGGCAAAACCCTCGTCCGTAATATGGAAACAGTTATTAAGATCAATTGTCCTCGCACGGGTTCCGATGAATGGAGCAAGAACTTTGACAATGACTTCATCGTTGACCCTCCGATTGTACATGGACAAATCGACCGACTGGCAAACTTTGGGTGACGTAGTGAGGAGTTTTCGCCAATGACTGCTAACAAGACGTAAACGGAACAGTTCTCCAATGTCAACGAATTTAAAGATATAAATCAAGATCTCGTCTGAGAGAATGGGCTTGCTCAGTACCAGTGGCCGTCGAGGCAAGGTCTTTACTCGCTTGGCAGGGAAATCATCGAGATCATCTTGCTGATCAAAGGCAAACTTGATAGGGGTGATCTCTGCTAGCCGTGTTTTGACGCCGTTGATTGCGGTAGTTGGGCCGTCAGATTGAGGAGTTGGTGGGGCCAATGAATGGCGTCGGCGGTTCCTAATGTTCTCCATGTTGACACTCAAGAATGGATCTGGATCCTTGGGTTCCATATTTCCTGAGTCTTCTTTAATTGGAGAACTCGGTTTTGACGGTGTTGAAAAGGTCAAATCAGGCAGTGGAGTTTGTGGAGGTGATGCGGGTGTCGAGGGATCGGATTTGCTATGTTTCGCCTTCCCATCCTGATCCAGCATGTCAACATCGTCGTTCTGGTTCTGATATCGTAGACGGGCCGTTTCCTCAACTTGAGACTTAATGTCCGGTGGGCAGCGTCTCCACAGCTCGTCGAGAATCTGGCCGGTGATCATGAGGCACTCAACTGTGGTGATGGCTCTCACTGTGGCTGTCCGACCAGGGGAGAGACCTAGACTTGCCACCTCTCCGAAATACTGCCCTGCTTTTAGCCTGGGTCTCCTTTGGATTGTCCGAGTGAGATTGTGAACAAGCTCAGCTTCGAGTGGTTGATCGTGAATGACTTCTGCTTCACCACGGACGATGAAGAAGATTTCGTTCCCAGGGAGGCCCTGGCGGACAATGTCTGAAAATGGCGGGTATGTCTTGGGCTGGACACTCAATCCGAGGAAGTGCAGAATATCGGCGGGAAGGGTAGAAAAAAGAGGGAGTTCTTTCAAAGTCTTGCGGATATTCACCAGACCGCTGCCCAAAGCACTGCCCGCTGCAGGGTCTTCGATTATACCAGGGCTTGGGGATTTTCGTTTTTTGGAGTTGATAACGGCACCATCCTTGATGACACCTCTCTCTCCGGTTGAGACTTCGCCAGGGGCCACTTCTCGAGCCACATAGTCCAATTTAGGTGACTTGAGAAGTTTACCTCCCTCCTGGCGCCGCTTCTTCAAGACGTTCAAGCGTTCCTGCGCTTCTTCACGAATAGCCTTCTCCATTTCGGGGAATTTAGGCATGACCGCCTGCAGGTCTTCCTTCTTCAAAACAAGAAGCAAACATTTTGTCCTGGCAATAATAGTGGCCGTCCGTGGCATCTGCATAAGCACTCCAATTTCTCCGAAGAAAGCTCCAGGTTTCAGCTCCGCATAAACGGCTTCGCCATCGCGCGACGTGACGGCAACAACACCACGGACCAACCAATACATGGCCTTTGCATCATCACCCTCGGTGACGATATGGTCGTTTTGGACATGGATCTGAGGCTTGACATGGTTCCCGATGGCAGCTAGGAAATCCTCAGGGGCCGACATAAAGAGGGGAAAGGATCTCATCCGATCAACCAGGTCCAGAGGCATATCTCGAATGGTGGATGCCGTCAGCGGCGAGGGCCGGACTGGCCGTGCAGGGTTGGTTTCGACATTGAAAGACCTAATAAGCGAAACGGAATCGGATGAGCCACCAGTGGTAGCGGCTTGTTGGTGATGGGCCAACGCTCTATATGGCGAAGGCGAGCTTGGTGAGCGGCTTCGCCTCATAGTGACGGGCTATGTAAAAGACGGGGATCGCGAGCACCGACGTTATCGCCCTAGGAGCAAGGCGGTCTACGACCTCCCCTCCAACAGCTTGCCGGCCAAAGTTGCGCGGAAACGTCGAATTTGGCGACTCTATCTCTCGATGGGACCTTCGACAATGGGCACTAGAAGGCGTGGGGATGAATAGAATGGACTAGCGATTGAGAGCGGGGAGAGGTCATGCTCTGTGTTCACCAGTTTGGGGGCGGGATCGCCCACGCACGAACAACCCGACTACTATCTCGAGGGGATAGACGTTCGAACCAATATCAGGTATAAGAGGAGCGGGCAGCACAAACGGGCTGTGTAATGACAACCTTGATGACGGTCAACGGGAAGCTTAGGGCAGTTGGCCGCAGAAACGGGAGGGATATAGACGGGTTGGTCTGCTATCAAGCTTGCAGGTCGCACGAGGTCTCAAGCCAGGGTTGACGTTTTACTCGTCGTACAAGCAGGTTTATCGGCGATCGCGTATGTGTGAGGTCGGTCGTCCGAGGGCGATTGCGCGAGGCTAGTAGCAAAGACTTTTGGGCGTATGAGCGATTGCGGACAGTGACCATGTCGGAGAGAAAGACGGTGGGATTGGCTTACCAAGTGAGGGCAAAGAGCGACAGATGGGGGATGTCATGTACGAGGAAGGGGGTCTTGTCGATCAACAGAGCGCATGCGATGAGGCAAGCGACAAAGGACAAGGTAGGTAGATCGTCGAGAAGGCTTAGGATTTGGTTGAGGGAGGTTCAGGATTGCGAATGGAGAGGTAGCTGGATCCGCAAAGGAAAAGATTCCAGTCGCGGAGAGCGTCGACCGCCACACACGCCCACAACACAACCTGCACCGCACGCAACCTACCCACACGCCGCCGACTCACACGCACACGCCCACGCCCTGGAAGCAAGCTTGATGTGGGGTAACGTTTTTAGCTGGGCGGGCAGTGCCGTCACAAACAGCAACCAGGGTTAACAGGGGGGCCTGGAGAGGGGGAATGCGTAGCAGGATGGGGGCAGTGAGGCCAAGGCGAAAGATGAGTGGGCAAACGAGAATCGGGGACCACTGCGGCAGTGGGCAGCGGGCAGCGGGCAGCGGGTTTTTTTTTTTTTTTGTTCCCTCCCTTTGCCATCCGACGATGAAGATGACGGACTGGATGGTGGAGATGCGTGATGGTGGAGCTCCGGCAAGCAACAGCAAACAAACAAGCACATTAGATTAAGACGACGGCGGAAAGCAACAAGAAGGCCAGCAACGGCGGAAGAAGCTGAATCGGGCACCGAGAGCCAGGGACAAAGAGTGGGATGAGACGACGCAGCGAACAGCAGCGAGTGAGCTGGAGAGCCAGGCGTGGTTGAGACAACAACACACGACCAGATTCCCAGCTAGAGCCATGGCCGGGTCCGTCAACCAGCTACCACCTCAGACCCGACGCTCTGGTGGCGTTATGGTGACAATGACATGGCTCGGGGCAGCCTGTGGCCGTGCTTCGGCTACCGACGTCTACCTACGCCGCCGCTGGTGCAATGTGCAGCGACAACGACGACGGGCTGCCGTGTGTGCAACGAGGTGCGATGCTTTCTAATTAGGTGCTGTCCCTGTTGCATCTGCCCGCGTTACGGGGCGTTGGTGGGCGCGTGCATGCTGGGTACGTGCTGCTGCGGCGGCGGCGGAAGTGGAAAGTGGGAGGTGGGAAGTGGAGCGCGGGCAAGCTGGATCCAGTTGAGCTCGCTCGTTGCGCTGGCCACTACCTGTCTCAGGCATCACACAGGGCCCTGCTAGCGGCCCCGAGCCCCCCCTCCGGACCCCCCTACAAGAGCGGCCCCAGGCGCAGATGACCGAGCGCGCACAGGGCACCAGTGGGCCCCGGGACTTCTGATGCCTCCGGGGGGTCAGTGCACCGACCACTGTCCACGGGGCTTCTCAGGCACACAACACATGGTGGCCCTGGGGCTCGGTCCCAAATCCATCCACTGCCGCTAAAACTGGACTGAGAGCTGTCCACTTTTGACGGGCTTGTGAATAGAACACCATGGAAAATTGTTCGGTTGCAACCCAGAGGCGGCTCTCCCATGCCGGGGGCCCTGGCATGGAGTGTCGCCATCGAAACCCGGCTCCTTTCCAAGAAGCTTCCAAGTCTTGAGTGGTTGTATTACTTCCCCCTCCACTGCTGGCCTGCGTCGATCCTGATCGCCCAAGATCCACCCACAGAGACATTGATCAGAAACGAGTAGCACCAGGCCAGGCCTCGAGCTCGGAGCTAGCCCGGTTGTTGGTTGGAATACGGACTACGGCCGGGTGGCTTTCATGCATCCCATGGTTGACCAGTGTATCCTGGGGACCACTGGCAATAAACACAGGCACTGTAGCCGTAGGTTCGATGTTATCCGCATCCCCCTTCCCACCATCTCCCCCCTCCCCTCCTCCCCATCTCGTTGGGAACGGAAACGTAGGCGTGGAGGCTGTAGCCCGAAGTAGCCAACGCGGTGGTTTCAAGGGGGATCTATCATCTGCAGGTTCTTCAGTTTGGAAGCAGTGTTCCATATCCAGATGCAGATGATGCAAGACAGGTCCGCGCCCACGTCCGCACCCACGTTTGGTAAACAGACATCAGTTAGGATCAGCCGTGTCAACACGACTTGCTGCATGGCGTAGTACTATGCGTCGGGCCCATGTTGCTGAGGGCATGTAGCCGCTACGACTGGGCCTGGTGAGGGATGCGGCCCCATCGCTGGAGATGAAAGTGAGACGTTTCGTCGCTGCCACTGGACCGCCCGCCCTGTTTCATCAGCGATCCAGGCCACCAGAGTCCATGCCTTGGATTCGCTACCCGCTTTCAACCCACTAAATCCGCCGGTAAGCACTGCGCTCCAAGGTAATGAGCCCTGGCGGCAACATCTGGGTATTGCCGATAGGCCCCTTTCCGCCTTCTGGGAGTCAAGGAGCAGAGCTTAGATCCATCAGGGAGCTATTCCGAGCCTCCCCGGGTTGCTAGGACACCTACGCCTACGCCGGGTACCTTGTTTTAAGCCATTATCGTTCAGCTAGGTACCCATCTGGGCAACCTCCCCCAACCAGGTTGGTTGCAGGCCTGGATCCAGCCATTATCAGTCCTTTCATCGACAGATACCTAGCAGCAAACTTTCGTCCCAAAAATAAACACGTCCTAAGAAAGCCCGCTGAAACTCCCTAAAACACGTCATGTGCAAATCAGGGCCGCTATCACCGCCCATCACGGACCACTATAAAAACTGAAGGGCGCCATGGCCACGGCCCAACTCAAGGCAAGCGCATCTGGCCCCGGCATTAGAAGCCCGCTAGAAGACGCTACCTGAAATTGGATTCTCCTCCTCCACGCCATCCTCGTCAGTCAAAGGAATTTGTTTCGTTTTTTCTTTTCTTTTTTTCGGCTTATTTCTTCGGACTTGTTTCTTTTTCCTTCTCTCTTCCTTCCAGCCGCACTGCTCTCCTCATCACCGACCTTGCTAGTCTCTGCAGCCTCTGCAGGCGGTGACAGATTGTATCTTCTCAGGGTTACACACAGTTCCGTCTGCGTTGCAAACTCCAGGGATCCACGGATGCACACCCACCCACCCTCACCCCCCCTCCCTCCCCACGTCCGTCCAAGATAGAGTGAGACCAGCGGTTCGCCATCATCACGTTTTTTTCTCCTCCCTTACCTTCTTATCGTTGCTTCTTTTTGGTTCTTCCAGTCTGGGGTTTTACGCTTGGCATGTGCCAGGGCTATCCCAAGTCCACTTTAATAATGAGCCGCTTCTATATAGGTACCGCGACCATGACGAATCTGTCGTACGGGGAGCCACTGCTGAACTGTCGTGGTACCCTCCCTCCTGGCTCACCCACCGTAAACCCGAAGGCTCGCTCTAGACTGTGGTGGAATCTGGACATGCAGCTTCACCTGAAGGCCCTATCCCGCAATTAAACCGACTCCAGCCCTAACCTTTGCACTAGCCCGTAAGCAGTGGCACCCACATCCGCTAATCTATCTTGTTCACGAAGCTTGGCCGGCTACTTTCAAAATAGCGGTTGAGCTTGAAAAAAGAGAGCTACCACAGTATCCCTTGACTGCTTGCAAGCAAATCCAGCTTCCAACACCCCGCCGCCTTGTGGGGGAGGCCGGGACGATCCTGCACCACCAAAGTTTATTCCTCAATCCCGTCGTGTGTGCCAAATGCGGCGCCAATCGCCACCACCACAGCAAAAATAAGAGTCCAAAGACTGCGCCGACAGCGTTGTCATGATCTCTACGACATTGTAGTCAACCAGGTCTCATACTAAAAGACAACCAACATAACTTTTTATTAAAATCATTTCAACATTTTTCTAAATCAAGTCTCCGTCCAAGAGAATTCATGTGCAATCCATCTTGTTCCACTTCTCTCATCTCTATCGATCCGTCCAAACCATCGCCACGAAGTCAAGTCGCTCCATAGCCAACCAGAAGATGGGAATAGAGACATCGATGTCTTGACATACGGTTTAGGATCATTTGCTGTCTCAATATGCTGTTTTAAACGATGCCTAATGCAACCCTAACCAACCTGGAACCAGAATTCCAATGTACCTTCCATAGAGATGCATCACCAAATCGAGCACTTTGGTGCATCATAGCCGTGGTTGCTTCGTCATTACACTCTATCAAACTAGTGGTGCCCAATTGAGGTGCCTAGAAGCCATTCCAGGAGCATGCTCGCTTGGGATTCTCGTAGGTCTTGACAAAATCAGCTTGTGGCCCACATTCTCCAATAGCCCCGTTTTCATAATCTAGAAGCATGCCAGTTTCGGCACCAAAGTAATCGACCCCCAGCTGTCCGTTAGATGAACTAAACACGGTCAAGACACAAAGCAGAGCATAACCAGGGGTCCTCCCTGATACATCGCATGAAATGGACCGACTGCAACACCATTAGCGAGTATCCTATGAAGCCACAATTGTCAGATCAAATTCAGTAATGAAGTGATACGGATATGCTGAGGATACAATCAGATATTCAACCCCCCTCCCCTCATATACCTAACTATATTGATGAATCATCATCGTCGTCTGTAGGGACCAGTCATATGTTGCGCACATGGTCGCAATGCCGAGTGAGGGTAAAGAGGCAAATGGGTCATACTGGGAGATAAGGTGATTCCTATGGTCTGTTAGAGAATATGGCCAGATGTAATACTCCACTGTGGCAAAGGGAGTACTTCCACTTTTACCTCAGCTGGTTATCTTCTTGATCTAAAAGGCGAATTGTACTAAGACTTCCAGTCCGTGATTTGACCCAAACTCCAATTAGGGATAGATCGGGGGTTGTTAGTGTGCCCCAGACCACAGGACTATGGGCTTTGATGTAATAAATTAGGCGCGAGAGTCCAAACTGCAGTGTGTTCGTTCCCTATCTTTCAACATCATTTTTAGGAATATGGTAACTTGAATTGTAACTTCATTGTCGCCGCATTTCTCAATACTATGTATCGAATCTTGTCAGATCGTCATATGCTCTCAAGTGTATTCTATGAGTCAGTCAATCTTGCTGATGCCAGAAGCATCAACTCCGATTCTACAATATCCTCCCTCGCTAGCTGGTCCGGTATTGTGGGCTTCCTTCCTCTGTCCCATAACTGGATTCTATCGAGATAGTATTGGCTGGTGCACTTGACGGGATTCTCGATGTGTTGTTCTTGGATACCCCTGTACGCAGGGGACGAATTCCAGAGAAGTCTATTCATTGAGTGGTTTTTTAGTCTGCGGTGATAGGGTTAAGACTTGTGAGTGGAAATATATCATCGCTTCTAGGTTGAGCAAAACTCGCCTAATGACTCGGCACGTAACTACTGTCGCTTCTTTTCATGTTTTCGGCAAGCAAAATTCAGTTAGCCCGCAACAATCCCTCCATGTCTTTGATTTCCAGACCGCTGTGCGCCCCGAAAGCACCGCGGGCCACAGACCCAAGGAGGATGAGACCGAACTAGGCCGCCGATACAAGGATTACGCGCAAATTTTACCGAAGCTAGACACGAATACGTTTCCCATCTACTACCACGAAAAGTTCCAGCGTAGATTCGTTGGCAGGGTAAAGGCACGTGTACTGCACCAGTCATCAATCCTAACGCAGGCACTTGTGGAATTATCAGGGGAGGTGTTTCGCTATGACACATTGGCAGACATGACACAAACAGGTTTATCGTCTAAATCATGGAGGGGAAGCAAAGCAAGACAGCGAGGAACGTGTCAGAACTAACTAGGCAGGCGGCATGAGAGGGGACTTTTATATTTCGTTCTTCCGTTACACCCAGCAGAAAGAAGAAAAAGATTGGGCAAACCACCATGTTTGCACTATTAGACACGGAAAAAAAGACGAGCGACGATATTCGGTAACAACTTGAGGGGGGCGGGATATTGCAGCGTAGACGTTACCGAACATAGGACGGATTGGCCAAGCCACTAAGCCTACAGGGTAGCTGCAAGGAAAAGGAATCTGTACGGACGAGTCAAATAGAAGTTGCACGAAGTTGCATGCAAGGAAACAAGCGTCTCATGGAACGCCTACCTCCGGGTACCCGCGGGTTTACCGTTTCACCGTCTCGGTTCGGCAATTTCGATTCAGTAGCTTGCAGGGTCTATTGCACACTCGACCTTTCCGTTCTTTCAACGAATTCACTCTTTAGAAACTGGTACTAAATGATGTCCAGTGTTCTTCAAATACGCTTTCTCAATCTACTTATCTATCTGTAACGAACAAATTCGCTTAAATCGAATTCGAAAACATGGCCTTTTTGAAATCCCTGAGTTTTTTTCCAAGACGCCAAACATGATGAATCTGATCTCGAGGCACGCTTTTGCACACTCGAGCAACGTCGCCCACCCCCGCTCTCTTAGGAACGCAAAAAGGTCTTGAACACTTCGGAGTTGGTGCAGTCCTCATAAGGATACCCAATCTCGCGCAAGAAGGTCTCCAGCTCGGGGACCTCTTCATCAGGGCACAGGATTCCGGTTACAATCTTGCCCACATCGCCACCGTAGTTTCGGTACTGGAACAAGCTAATGTTGAACTTGGGTCGCAGGGTCACCAAGAACTTCTCGAGCGCACCAGGTCGCTCAGGGAAAGAAAACATGTACAATCGCTCATTGGGGACACCTGAGCGACCACCGACGAGATATCGAATATGGCTCTTGGCAAGTTCGTCGCCTGAGAGGTCCGATACGCTCATACCATCGGATCTGATGCGGTCCAGGAGCATGGCGAGCTCTTGGGAACGTTGATCAGCGGGGGCCGTCAACGACAAACCGATGAGGACATTGGCAACCTCCTCGCTGGCGTACCGATAAGAGAATTCTGTCACAGCGTGAGGCATGATGGTGCTGATGAGCTTGGCGAAAGATCCGGGTCGTTCAGGAATCTGAACGGTGAGAAGAGCTTCCTTGCCCTCACCCAGAGTGGCACGCTCGGCGACGAACCTCAGGCGGTCGAAGTTCATGTTGGCGCCCGAGGTCACGGCGATGAGAGTTCTTTTTGAGTCTCTCGAGGGATTCTGCGCAACGTACTTCTTCAGACCGGCAATGGACATGGCACCAGCAGGCTCCAGGCCCGAGCGGGTGTCATCGTACATGTCCTTGATGGCGGCACAAATCTCATCAGTGGTCACCTCAATGACATCGTCCACGACCTCCTTGGCGATGCGGAATGTCTCCTCGCCGACCGTTTTGACGGCAGCTCCGTCGGCAAACAGACCCACCTCCTTGAGCACTACGCGCTCTCCCTTCCTCAAGGACTGGGCCATTGCATTGGCATCATATGCCTCGACACCAATGACCTTCACATGGGGAGCCATTCTCTTGACATAGAGACCTATTCCAGCAATGAGACCACCGCCTCCGCAGCAACAGAAGATAGCTTCCACCTTGCCCATGTTGACCTGGCCAAAGAGCTCGTTTCCAATGGTGCCCTGGCCAGCAATGACATATGGATCATCAAAAGGAGGGATGTTGATGAGGCCGTCTTGTTTCTCTCGTCTCGCGCATTCGTCCTTGGCTGCGTCGAAGTCGGCGCCGTGCAAGACGACGTGGCCGCCTAGTCGAGCGACGTTCATGTGCTTGATGCTGGGGGTGGCTTCGGGCATGATGATGGTAGCGGGGATCTTGAGCTTGCGGGCGGAGAAGGCAACACCTTGAGCGTGATTTCCGGCAGAGCAGCAGACGACTCCCTTCCAGCTCTGGGCAGGATCGAGGTGGGCCATCTTGTTATAGGCTCCACGCAGCTTGAAGCTGAAGACGGGCTGTTCATCTTCGCGTTTGAGCAGGACGTTGCACTCGAGCCTGTTGCTCAAGTTAATGGCGTGGGTCAATGATGTGACCTTGCAAGCCTCGTATACACGGGAAGTGGCGCCTGCGATGAGTCGAAGGTACTAAAGGAAGAGGTGAGAAACAAGTTAGCCACGCATTTCTTCCTCGACTAGGTGCTTTTCTTGGAAGTACAAATCACTCACGTCGGGATATCCAGTTGGCAAGAGAAAATCCTCGGGCACAACCTGCCTAATGCGAGCCCGCTTCTCCTCAGACGGAGTGGAAGGGTTGACGCTGTACTCGGTCAAGGACATGGTTCCAGTGGGTGTCTGAGGCCTGTGCTCGCCATTGGTTCCATTGACAGTGCCATTGGTAGGCGCAGACACCGTGGGAGGATCTTGGAGCGAAGGCATGATGGGCGATGATGTTTGTTGATGGCAAGATAGGAATGGAGGAGTCACCGCCGAAGAATCGGACCTTGAATTTTTGTTAGTCTCAAAGTCGGCACCAGTAGGTGGACAATCCGCACGTGCACGTGCTCGACACGGGAGCTGAGGCATGGGTTGTTTGTGCGCGTCACGTCAATTCCCCGGTGCGAATTTGTAAACACAAGACTCGCCGTAGAAGGTGCCTCTCCCCACTAGATAGGCTAAGGAATACAGCTAATGTCGGTTCCTGGGACACCATGGAGTCGGCCCAAACCATTTGGGATTAGGTCAATCTCGGCCAAGGGATAAGATCTTCCTATCCTCACCTTGTTCCCCTTTCAACCACGCAAATATCCTGCTCTTTGCTTAGAAAATCGACCTTGGAGCAAAAACCCCTCCTACTAATTTTGCACGTTCCGTGACACTCCGGTCCGGTGGCGGGGTTCTCAACTCGAAAATTTGGCGGGGTTTCGATATCGGAGGGCGTGCGCCACTCCTGCAAGGGGTCCAATCCAACCGGAGCCACCACATTTGTTTTGGCAACGGCGTGAGTGAACGATTGGGTCATGAAACACCAAGTCGGAAAGATGACGATAATATCCTATCATGGAAAACTCGTACAGTGACACAATTCTCCATAAAGATAAGCAGTAGGCTCTGGTTTAGAATTCGCATGGCTGGTCGAATGTACTTCTTAGCTCTGACCCTGAAGCCGAAGCGGTGACTGTTCGTTGCGCGATTCGCGTTTATCAGTAGTGCCACTCAATGATAACGTGTATCTAGTATTGATAAAAGATTTTGCAATTATTGTTGATAATCTACATCATCAGGTCATAATAATGTTCCAGGTTCCATATCGCGTGCTCCAAACTCAAAAAGAAAAAGGAAAAAAAGGAAAGAAAAAAAAACATGACTGTTCCGAGCTAGGCCTATCATTGCTTCTTCGTCTCAACCTCCTCGTATGCAGGCGGCGGCACGTCCTTAGGTTGACGTGTTGAAGGCCCTGCTCGGTCACTTTCTCGGCTCTCCAATTCGTGCAGATACATACCCTGCTGCTGTTGCTGCTGCATCAACGGGGGTAGAGGAGGCTGTGGATAACCCATTTCCCTCGTCTCATAAGTGTTGGGACCTCTTGAGTATCCTTGGCCACCATATGCGGGTCGGTTCATCACGGGTACCGAGAGCTCACCCCGACGCTCGGCCCTTCGAATATCTCGTTCCGCTCGCCGGACCTCGCGCTCTGCCCGGTGCTCGGCCCGTTGCATGGTTCGCTCTGCACGACGGCAGTGGCGCTCTGCTCGATGTCCGACATCGTGGAGGTGCTGACCCATCTGAGGGGAAACGTGATAAAATCTTCCATTCATCGGGGGTTGGTTGAAAGGCTGTGGCCCATAGTGAACGTTGTTGTGATGGCCGTCATGGTGAGGGCCTGGGTGGTAAGGATCTTGCCAGTGTTGTTGGTGGTGTTGCTGGTCGTGGGAATCACCCATGATAGGGCCCAGTCTTCGGGAGATGAGTCTGCCGATCAGAGCCATGATAGGTATTCTGCTCAAGGATAATATATGTATGTGTCACTGTGGGTGCACGAGGGCCTAGGTGTTCAAGCAAAGGCTGTTGGTGGAGTTGCTTGACTGTCGTGCTTGCTCAAAGGCGTAGGTTGTAGGGTAAGGTGAGGGTGCAACAATAGTGAAGCAGACGCAAGACAGGAAATATGCGACAATATTGTAAGATCTAGTAAACTAAAATAGTACTCCTTCACTGGATGCATCGCGACCTTATATCTGAAAAACCTTCCGTCATGAATATTTCCTCCCAAGCCTAAAGGGGGCGTTGATTCGAGATGTCGATCACGGGCCAGCCTGCGCAGCCCTGCAACTAGGCAGTGCTCTCTTTTGAAATCTCGAATCAACTCCCGAAAAAGGCTTGGCGTGGCGACGGCCCACCCGACCAAGCCCCCACATTCTGGGGGCCTCCCGATCATTCTGCCACGCTTCTGCCAGCTGGTCCCCTTTGAGGCCCTTTCAGGTGACGTTTGCCTGGATCCGCAGCTAAGATGGTGGTGACGGAAGGGCGCATCTAAGTTATAAGGCTTGGGCCATTGGGGCTGCTGAACGAGTGCGAGCTGAACGAGAGCCAACATCCACAATCCATACGTACCAGTAGTAGCGGTATAACAGCTAGCCGCCCTACACCATGGGTTGGCCTCATGCAATGCGCACTGAACTCAGGGCATGTCGCCCTTGTTGCTAAACGATCGTCTAAGTAACCTAAATGTGCCATATACTATCATGTAGTGGTCGTTATGCCTTGGTCATAAATACTCCCCGCTGTTATCCAGATATTTGCGATATCTCCCAAAATGCTCGTAATAATGCAAGCCCGCCAACCTGTGTCTCCACCGTTCGGCCCCGGCCCCGCTCGTTGGGATCCCGCTGGTTCCGTGTTGCTTCCCCAAATGCATGCCCAGATCTAACTCCGATGTCCTGAGCCCCCGTGTGCCTCGCAAGCACGTGCTGACCCGATGCCGGTTCCAGCACTGTCCAGCCCCCGGTTCCTGGAGCCCACGGACGGCGGCCTCCCCACGTGTCGTCCTCCGGTGTTCCCTGGTTACGATAATCCGTTGTGTTTTCTGCGTTGTGGTTGATGCCATCGTCATCGATTGTGACAACGGCATCGAAGATACCTGCACCCCACCACATGCCGAAGCGACCGGCATCATCGCGGGTACTCAAGGCTGCAAGGACATTATGCTTGACCCAGCCCAAGTAGGAGGTGCAAGCAGTTGCGTGGGCTGTCTTCACTCGCCTATATCCTTCAACATCCATCTTCATACCTTCTGGGACCCGGACCGGGTCGAGAGTCGAACAAAAGGAAGCAAGATGGTGGAAAAAGACGCCCTTGAAGGTCTGCCCATCCTGGGAACATGTTCCACTCGCATCACACTGTTCTTCAATGATTCCTCCACGACCAAGCCCTCTCCACGGCGGCAGCTGACCAGGGGAAACCGATTCTAGGTCATCAATGGGCTTGTTTTCTTGGAGATCCCAACCACTCGCGTCAATGACGGATTGGATCAACACATGCCCGTCCTCGATATACGACGCGCTTCCGCTAATTGTCCACAGGCCCCGCTGACCTGTAAGTAAGACACCTTGGTTGTATGTGTACACCATCTCATCACGGAGGTCACATTTTGTATTGCCGGGCCATCGCCTATCGATGTGGTAGCCGTCCACAAAGAGACCGCGGTGATTGGTCATATTAATACCCATGAGCCAGTCGTATCCATCGAGGGCTGCCTTCAAGTGCATCGGGTCTCTGGCAGGGAACACGGCACCTGCAAGCCATGGGGCTGTGAAATTGTCACCTGGGAAATGTTGATACATGGAGATTGACGCTGAAATCCAGAGCTCATTGGTGATGGCGTTCTTGTATGGGTTGAGGCGAGGGTTCCACACCATGCCTCCATTGCAAAGCTTTGTCTCCCAGCCTCGAGCACCAAGATTCCAAAAAATGCGAGATCGGTGAGCAAATGAGGCGAACCATGTGTTCCCATGCCAGGGTATTGATTTCATGATGTCCTTCAGGCCACTCTCAGGCCCAATTTCACCTGGCTCCCGTGGATAATGTAGGTCAGCATGAGTCCTCACGAATTTAAGAGCCTCGATCCAGCCGAGGGTTACCCAAAGAATATCGTCGTAGGCCTTGATAATTGGTCAGTATAAATGAATAATGGAGTGGACTTGGAATCTCACTTGTCCTCTGAGGGAAAGAACGTCTTGGGCAAAGTAGGATCCGACTAATTGAGCGTAATATGACGAGATGAGGTTCTCCTTGGCCTTCCAGCCGTCATTACCGCCCAGTTCTACTGACACCAAAGACTTTGACAATGTAGTCAGCATACCGGATAGTACCGTACCGGTAAATGCAGCAGTCCAGTCTATGGCAGATGGCCAGGTCGAATAGTCAGGGTCAAAGTACTGGTCTTGCAAGACAACCAAAGCCTGAACCGCATACTCAAGAGCCTGAGCATCAATGGATGGAGGGTCCGTGGTCTCAGAAGAAAATGAGAGAAAGGATTCTGGCAGAGGTTTGCAATCCTTTGGTGTCTTGGCGTAGATGAGGGGACAATACTGGTGTGCGTTGTTGTGGGTAGGAGCCGCAAAGGCGATGCGAGAAGTGATGAGGCCGACGAGGCCAGCCACGGCAGACAACCGGGCCATGGTGAAGGAGCAGCAGCACGAATCTGCGCGTATATTGCAGGGGCAGGTCTATGGTGCGTTTGGCGAGAGGAGCATCTGGTCACAGCGCTTTTTTTTTTTTACAGGATAGGACGATCCATGTCGATGGCAGCGTTCATGCGACCTCGGAGTGAGACTAAAGGACGAGATAAGGCTGAGCGGAGGTGGCAAGATGACGGGGAAAGATGGCTCCTAGATGGTCGTCTGCCGACTTAAGTCTAGGGGCAGCTGGCCGAAATCAAGACGGGGAAATTGGGAGGAATCGTGGTTGACAAAGTGAAGGCATCAGGCCAAGAGAAAAGGCTGGCGACTGGGGTTTCGTCTTGTCTTGAGGATGCCAGCCAACTGCGACGACTTGCCCCACCACGAGGACGGTTCGAGGTCGAGACGTTCGTGGCGCAGGGTGAAAAAACAAGTGGGCCACGAGGATTCCCGACAAGCTGCAAAGACATGACTAGGATTCTCGGTCATGAATGGACAGCGGGAGTTGGGGGTGGATGGGGAGCGCGCGCCATGATTTTGGTGACTGGCGCCAGCAGAAAAGGTTGGTCACGAGCTTGGTTCGGCCTTCACATTCGGTTGGACTTGGAAAACTACGGTGGGCTGTGACGACCTCGGACGTTCTGGGTGTCGTTTTGCTTCAGGTGGTGGTGTGGGGGATGAAGCACGCAAGGTGTGTAGCGTGTGCCTTGTTTTGACAGTGGTGTGGCGTGTGTATGGTTGTGTGTGGTTGTGTGCGGATGGTGTATGGATGCATATGCGAGAGTGAGGGGAACCCTAAGTTGATCATCTCTGGTGAGTGAAAGCCGATGTAGGTAGGTAATAGATTTGCGAATAATTCCATGTGAATTAGACTAGTCGCTGCTGGATGTGGACATGCTTGCTCAGAAGTGCCTCTCGACATATATTCATTTATTAGCTTCCTGAAATATGCATGGACATGGAGTTCCTCCTTTTCACCCCCAGGCTTGAGAATTGCCGTGTATCATTCATATCCACCTCATGCGAGTCGCACTCACATGAATGGCCAGCCGGTGCATGCTTTGGACCCCATCCCCGCCGCCAATTGGCCCTCCGTGACACCTCACTTCAGTGAGTATTTCCGGATTTTTAGTGGCTGGTGGTGGCCCGGCAGTGGGTTGTTCCCGTCTGCTTAGTGGCCCAGCATCGCTGCTCCAGCGAGTTGCAGACCATGATGTCGCACAAAAGTGGGCCCATAGAGAGGCGGACGGGTGCTTTGTTTACTTTCAACCCAAAACAGACACAACACACCCTGGCACCTCCATCTTTCCCGCGACGACAACCCACTACTCCAACTCGCTTCCTTCTCTACCAACCCATCCTCATCTCTCTAACCTTCAGTCCATGTCTATACCAACGCGCACTTCTCCTTTCGCGCGTCGCAACCGCTCCCCTTCAACCATTGACCACTCTCAGTAACCACATCCCGAGTTTGCCCTTATTGAAAAAAAACACGCCCACAACGGGCCCGTCACCCAACATCCACACCCAGCTCTCAACCAGCATCACGCGCCGCAACGCGTGAACGGGGCCATGGAGGTTGATACTGCCAGCAGATATCGCTCTCGTATCCTTAGAGAAATGAACGCGAACCGCGACAACCCTTTCAACTCACCGCCCTCTTCCACTGGCTCTCACGGCACCGTCAGCCCGACCATATCATCCGTCTTCTCAGACCCGGACGGCGAATCCACGCGCAGACTGAACGAGGACATTGCGCGCATCACTGCTCCTCGGAACCTCCCTGTCAACTGGGAGGCTGCCCACCGCAAGTGGCCTGAATTCTTTGGCATGCCAAAGTCTCGCAGCTTGCCTGTCCTCGACGACACAACCGACACCCGACCTCTCAGCGCGGAGTCCAAAGAGAACAAGCCCCCAGCTGCAGCTGTCAAGTTTGCCGACGATTCCACTCAAGATACTTGGATGGGTTCCAATAGGACCCGTGCCGAGATGCAGCCCCGCGTTGATAACGAGTCTGATCTTTCCTCAATTCTCTCCAAGTCTCCTGCCCGAGTCCTCTCCAACCCTGCCTTAAAAATCACCCGCAACCCGAGTCCTCTTTCCAAGGTCCACAATCGCGTTGTATCTGAATCCATGAAGGAGCAACACTATCAGCGCCGTGAGTCTCTCTCTGACGCGCTCGATCGACTGCGTAACGCGTCGCAAACCCCCCGGCGCTACGAGCATCAGGAGTCTGCGCCAGATCGACCCTCTCCCGAAATGTCATCAGCAAAGTCGAGCTTGACTGCTGTTGCACCCTCTCCAGTTTCCATGAACAGCCCTAATCATAACGAGACCAACGTTCGGTCATTTTTCATGCCTGACGTCTCCCACCTCGGCGATTTCGTCACTGGTACCCTGCGGTTCAGTGGCTCAATGAGGAATGGCGTCCCCATCTTCGTCAAGCATGGCAAGGTCCACGACGTCGAGGATAAGCATTCTCGTAACCATCACGCTGATGTTGATGGACTTGAGGTGCCGGAGGATGAGGAGAAGATATTTGTGTCTATGGATATGATCCGTGAAGAGATTGTGTCTCTTCAAGAACACTACGACAAGGTGCAGGAATATGCTATGAATCTTCAAGAACAAGTCGAGGAACTGGAGGCTCAGTTGAGGTCACGTAAGACCTTTGATGGAGGTTTTAGCTCGCATCACGCCACGGAACAGCTGATGGCCCAGAAGAACCGTGAGTTGATCAACTTTGCTTGAATATTGACGATATTGACGATGGTACCTTAGGCTTGGAGGTGGAGGTTTCCACATTGCAGTCTCGACTTGAACAAGTCTCTCGAAAGACCAGCCTCAACGAGATCGAAAACGACGCCGTTTCCCAAGAGAGAGACCGCGCCGTGAGAAAACTTCAAGAGGCCTGCGAAGATATCAACAAGCTCACTCGCAAACTAAGCACGAAAGAGAAAGAGCTTGAAACTACCCATCGCCAATTGGAGTCTACTGAGCAAATCCGTCATGATAACGATACGCTTCGCCGAGACCTCGTGTCATTGAAGCATGGCCGAGACGCGTTGGAGCTTGAAAACACGTCTCTAGAGGCAGCTAACAAGACCCTTCGTGAAGAGAATGAGAGCCTCAAGAAGGATATGGAGTCGCTGCGCTCTGATGGCAACCAGACTCGCCATGATCAACAGTCACTTATCACAGAGAATCGATCTCTGCGAACCAGCAACAAGGTATTGATGGAAGAAAATGAAGACCTGCGCGAGAGTTTGGATGGAGTCCAGCATGAGTTGGACGCTGTCCGAGAAGAGATCGAGACTCTGCGGCAAGAGATTGAGAATGTTGGGCAGGAGAAGACTACCCTTCGTGAAGACAACGAGAGTCTCGTGCGTCACAACGAGAAATATTTCAGTGAGAACAAGGTCCTCCGTCGAGAAAACTCGGGCTTCGAGCGCAGCATTCATGATTTACATGACGAAAACGTGAAGCTGAAGGAAGAGGTTGAGTTTTTGAAACAGCAGCTGGACCACTGCCGACCTATCCCCAAGGAGGACTTCACTGGTCAGCTTGACGAAGAGACTGAGGAAAATATGACGTCGGCCTTCTTCATTCCCGATATCACGATCAACACCAACGATACCAATCCGGTCGAAGTTACGGAGACTAAGGAGCTGCCTGAGTTGACGGCTCAGAGCACCAGGCTACCCACTATCCCTGATGTCACCGAGCAAGAGACCAGAAATACGAACAAGCTTGAGACTACTTCACACACAGAGACCCGCGAGCTTCACCAAAAGTCTCGTAGCAAGAGCAAGAGCTCATCAGCAAAGACCTCTGGACATAGCCAGAGAGTAGCCTTCTCAATCCCTGAAAAGTCTCACAAGAGTGGCTCGAATGTTGCGAACCAGGGAAGCAAGCGTCGCAATACTTCACATACCACTCGATCTTCGTTGAAGGGTGTTGCGGCTGAGCCCGATCAGTTTGATGAGAATGACGACACCACTGGGCTTCAGTCAGTGAATGACAGTACTCAAGACTACTCCATGCAATTGGATGTGATACCCAAGACTCGGAAAGATTCCAGGTCCAAGGATTTGAAGCACTCTACTCATGAGCTTACCAGCCACAGCCAGAAGTCCCGATCATCTCATAGGCACACTGTCGTGTCGGAAGTTACTGCTCAGAGTATCCGTAGTGTGGACAAGGATACTTGCCCAGTATTGTCTCATGATGCTCGTCGTGTCCTCGATGACCTTTGTGGACACAACTGCCGAAACTGTACCGTTTGCAGCCGCATCACTTCTCACCGTGGCGTTGTTACCTCCGCAGATCTTGCGGCAGGCAAGAAGCGTGTTACTGTTCCGCGACCGGTACCTGTGACTGACCGAGATCTCTCGGTGGAGGACCCAACCATGCGCCCTGCGCAGTCTCCTGGACATGCACTTGCCATGGTCATCAAGGGTTTGGAGGATGAAGCCCACCACTTGCAGCTTGAGCTGTCCCGCATTCAGGCCCAATACAATGCTCAGGACAAGGCCCTTGGCCGTCGTGAGCGACTTAGCCTTGCCGAGACCATTCGCACTGTCCTCAAGCGTCTCGAGGCCAAGAACGACCAGATCTACAGCCTCTATGACGTCTTGGAGGGACAGAAGGCTGCTGGCCAGGCTATGTCTGAAGAGGAGATTGAAATGACTGTCCTCAACATCACCGGCATGACTGTTCGTGATGTCACGAGTGGGAGTGACCAGCTCACCTGGGACGGTGTCCCAGAACTGTGAAAAGACTCGATGCAGTGCAAAAGTGAAGAAGGGCGTGTAAATGGGACACGGCAAATTGAAACGGCCCACGGAATAGGCGTTTTTTGGGCTTGCATGAGAGCAGTCTGTTTGGATGTGTGATTTTTTCCCCAGTGGCCGTGCTGGTCGGAAGGCATTTTTGGGGAGTTTGGGACATCGGGCGGGTTTTGTGTACTTATTGTCTGTGTATA
Source organism: Aquanectria penicillioides (assembly GCA_003415625.1). Lineage (NCBI taxonomy): Eukaryota > Fungi > Ascomycota > Sordariomycetes > Hypocreales > Nectriaceae > Aquanectria > Aquanectria penicillioides. Next base: position 5,497,892 of record PYIU01000003.1, read on the forward strand.
ATTACGGCTCGCTGAGCCCGTGTGGGAATGACCATTGAAATGAATGATTGAATTCGCGTCATCCACTTAGACTTGGCAAAACTGTGACTTGCGACGGATAAAGATGAACAGAAAAGGTAGGTATCCTTGAATTCTTTTTTCTACCGGGTTAAAAACCGGTTCTACATACACAAACTCCTAATTATTGAATTTTATTTACTCTTCGTCTTCCTCGTCGTCGTCATCGGCAACCTCGTCCTCCATGTCATCATCTTCCTCTCCATCCTCGCTTTCTTCATTCTCATCCTCCAACTCGGCACGTTCCTCCTCCTTGCGCTTGCGATCCTCCTCTCGGCGGGCCTCTTCAAGCAACTTGGCACGTTCGGCACGAGCCTTGCGTTGACCGACGACGTATGCTCCAAGGGGTGTTTTGGCGACGTCGAAGTCGCGGAGGAAGGCCTCAACCTGTGCGCGGTCCCTGGGGGCAAAGTCGACCTTGGCACGGCGCTCCTCGATGAACTTGGCATTGGCCTCGAGCTTCTGGACCAATAGGACGAGTTGGCCAACGAGCTTGGCATTCTTGTTGCCCTGGACCTTGGAGCGAGCCTGCTTGAGCCAACGCTTGAGCTGGATATTGATGGGGAGAGCCAGCTCGGGGAAGGCGATGGAGGTAGCCCAGACGAGGAAGTACTCGCCGAGAAGCTCGACAACTTGATCACCGACGCCATCCTGGTAAACACGGGTGCGGAGGTACGACTTGGGGGCCTTGTAGGCAGTGGCGAAGTCGAAAGGCTTGAGGGAGGCGGCCTTCGGGGGCTTCTTCATCTCAGCTGAGGTAAGAACCTCAAGGAGAGGAGAAGCAAGGGGGATGAAAGTGCTGGTCGAACGAGAAAGGCGGAGGAGAGATCGGATGAGGTGGAACCGAAGAGGGAAGTATAGCGATGTGGGAATAAGGCGCATAGCACCCAGAGTGACCTGAACCAGCGGGTAGATGAGGAGCTTCAGCTGACTCTCCTTACCAGCCTCAGCCTCCTTCAAGGGGCTACAGTGTTCGGCTAGGACACAAGACCAGAAGTCAAGAGAGTGGGTGTACTGCCAGTTGTAGACGATTCGGAAAGCGTCGTTCTTGTTGTGGACAATGCTGTTACGCAGGTGGATGGCCAGCTGGCGGATGAAGGTGAATGCAGTAGTGTATCCAACGGCAGGGTCGATACCCCACAGCTCGGCGGCAGAGTTCTTCATCAAGTTGATGCCCTGGATGGTGTTGGCGTTGGTCACTCGGCTGCCTTGAATGAGTCCTTGATAAACGGCCTTTAGGACAGTCTCACGGATGCCCTTGTCACCAATGACAACCAATCGACGGAGGACCAGGAAAGCTGTGATGCGGGTGGTCTCAGAGCTGGCGGGCTGGCACCAGAAGTTCACAATGGCCTTGGCGAGGGCCTTGATGAGCTTCTTGAAGGACAGAAGGTAAGGCAGAATGGGAGTGATGGATGAGAGTGTGAGCTTGAGCGTCTTGTCGTCGGAAAGAGTGCCGAGGAGATGCATGATGGACGAAGTGTAGGTCTTGAGCAGCAATGATAGGGTTCGGAACTTCTTGGACTCGGTCTGAACGTGGACCTTGCCAGAAGCTGACTCCTTGATGGGGAGGTGATGGTTCATGACCACGGGGATCTCGTTGAGGGCGAGGACCAAGATGTCGTTGAAGACCTCGGGGCTGTTGATGGTGTATCGCTTCTGTGCGTCCTCATCGTCGTCATTGAGAAGAGCCGCGCAGCGGAAGGCGAGCACAACTTGTCTTGCGGCGCGTAGAGATTGTTTCTCAGTCATGGCTTTCCTCCACGAAGCAACAAGCTCTCGTGTCAATTCATTTCCAACTGCGACAGACACGGCCTTCTCAGCTTCCTTCTCCTTCTTCCGCTTCTTCTTGGGCTGCTTTTCAGACTCCTCCTCGCTGCCACTAAGCTCGTCCACCTCGGCTAAGTCGGCATCGTCGTCAAAATCCAGCGCCTCGGGATCGTTTTCGACGAGGAACTTGTAGAATTCGGGGTCCTTTTCAGCGAGGTCGTCCATGGTCTTCTTGCTCATACCCATGTCGTCGTCGTCCTCTCCATCGTCATCATCGCTGTCGCTGACTACGGGCTGCGCGCCAATCGAGCTGTCACTATCCTCGGCCATTTCGGCGTCGCCCTCAGGATCACCTCTCTTGCGCTTCCCAAGCTTGCCAGCCTTCTTGCCCTTCTTGTCAATGATGTCGTCAAAGCCACCCTGGAAGAAGTCGTCAACGCTCATTTCGTTGATCTTCTTGCCCTTGGGAGCTGGCTTTTTGACTTCCTCATCGTCGCTATCCTTGGAGCCATTGTAAAAGGCGGCATCTGAGGCCTTCCGGGCCTTCTTCTTGTCTTGGATCTGGTGGCGCTGCTTGATCTTGGCCGTCGCTTTTCGTTTGTCGAGAACGCCCTTGAGGCGGCTCTTCTCGAACTTCTTAGTCGCCTTGAGATTCTTCTTGCCGGGCCCCATTGTGGAAAGTTGGAGCGCTCTGGCTGGCGAAGAATTGGGGATTGGGAATGTATTTTTTTTTTAGTTTTTGTATGTAGGAGATGGGCCACTGGTGCAAGCGGATTTCATCCCAGCTTTGCGTCTCCCAAAAATTTTGCGGCTGGCTTATCGATAACATGATGGAGCGGGAAAGGCAGGCGGTGTGAAGATTCTGCCACACGCCGCTACGTAACCGCTGCTCGACCCGCCAACATCCCACCTCGAAGCCTGGAATCGTCTCCCCGCCAGCAAGCCAATGTATCTTCCACCATGATCCCGCGACAAGGCTATGCGCCAACGCCGCACAGCTATGTTCCGAACACCAACCTGTCCGCGACCATAAATCTTGATGAGGTGCGTCCGGTTCAACGCCGCGAATCTCTTCCCCGCTCGACGTCACTGCTAACGGCGATCGTGCATGGTGTAGGAAGTCAAGCTGACCGAGACGCGCGCTGAGCGTGACCTCCAAGACTCGCTCGCGGAGCTTTTCAGCATTATAATCACCCTTGATGAGCTCGAAAAGGCGTTTCTCAAAGATGCAATCCCAGAGGCCGAGTATACGGAGATCTGCGAGCGATCGCTGAGGCAGTATAAGGCGCTGCTGGCTGATGAGACCATTGCCAATGAATTCGTGGGCCTGGAGGAGTTCAAAGCCAAGTGGGATGTATGGCACCGACAAAGTACCAGCGCGAAGTTATGATCAAGACACTGACTTAGTGAATCTGTAGCTCGAGGCCCCTCGTGCGACTGAACGTCTCCGCGTCGGCATGCCTTCAACAACCATTACCGCCTCCTCCTCAGCCCCCGCCCCAGCTCCCGCTGCCGCTAACAATACGAGCGGCGTGCTGATTCTCGAGGCCACACAGGAGTTTATTACATTCCTAGATGCCGTCAAGCTCGGCCTTCTCTCCAAAGACCAATTGCACCCTTTGCTGTCTGACGTCATTCAGTCTGTCAACCGAGTTACAGATAAGGATTTTGAAAACCGCGGCAAGATCGTCCAATGGCTTATCACACTCAACCAGATGAAGGCCAGCGAGGAACTGAGTGAGCAACAAGCTAGAGAGCTTGAGTTGGATATTCAGCAGGCGTACTCGGGCTTCAGGCGGACCTTGGAATGATGCCATGCGATGCAGACGCGATGTGTGAGACTGGTGTCATGAGGAGCGAAGTGGAATTATTTAGCCTCGGACTTTACCCATGCTTTCCTGTAAATATGCTCATGATGCCGGAAACCTCTGCCTCTTTTTTAATATACCCATAATGATTGCCATCCCACATCTTTATACCAAGAACGTCCAGAAACTAGGATACACAAACTCTTCCTCGAAGATCCTTCGAACCTGCTCCAACACAAATTTTTCAACTTTGCCGACGTTTTTAAGACTCTGTTTGCGTCCGTCCCGTTCGCCAATCTCGCTCTCGACCTTAATCTCCTGCAAGAGGCCGCCGAACCTCGCCTTAGTATGCTCGTGCCTCTCATCATCGTCGCCTTCGTCTGGCCCCACGGCGGCGAGCGCATCTTCTGGGCTGAGGAAGCAAAAGTGGACACGCTTGCGAATGTTAGCTAGGACGCCGACGCCATCAAACGACATTCCCGTGATGTTGAGCTTGAGCGGGATGCCCACGAAGCTGGGCATGGGATAGTCCAGGAGGATCTCGGCCGTCAGGTTCAGACGTATGTCACCTCTGTATCGGATTCTGAAGACAGCTTGCACGTCCTCCACTCGAGGTTCGCGTCTTGGTCTTGGCGGCTGCCGAAGCCCATCCTCTTCCTCTTCGTCATCGTCTACGATGGCTGATCCGGTGAGGTGCGTATCGCGAGTTGGTGGTCGCGATGTGCCAACCGACGTGCCAACCGACGTGGGCGCCAGAGTCGACACGCTCGACTTCTCGCGCAGGCCTTGAAGCGGCACAGTGAGGTTGGAGCTCATGTTGTCGACTGAGATGCTGCTCTGAGATGGGTTGCGGCTGTGGTTGGGGGTCTGGGCTTCGTAGTGATCAATAGGTCCGCCCATCCAGCTGTTGCCCAGATGCGCTCCCGCCACGGCGGCCAGCGGAGTATGAGTGCCCGTACCCATGTGCCCCTGGAAGTAACTCAGGCCGGAGCCCCCAAGAAACCCAGGTGTTGAGGTCCCCAGAAACGGGCTTCCCAAGTCATGATGGCCACTCGCTTCATGGCGTAACAGGTCGCTTCTCAAGCCGCCTGGCTTGCGTCTCGGCGCATCGCCATGCCCAGGCGCATTGCGCTCTCTTTCTGACACGCTCACGGGTTCCGGTGGCGGTTGCTCATCGTCGCTCTCCTCATCATCATCCAGGTCCTCGTCGTAGAAATCAGGCAGCGGGTCGGTGATGTCCTTGAGCTCCAGCCGAGGCGGGATGGTGCCAAAGTCGAAGCCGTGGACGTTGACGGAGCGGATGAACCGCGGTAGAGGCACCGTCTGGAACTTGTCGTGGATGAAGGTCCGGATCCTTTCAGCGAGGGCTTCGCCGTCGGGCCCGCTAGTGACCGTCTCCCAGTTGAGGTCGATGGACATTTGCACCTCGCCTTGAGTTGTTGTTTGAGTCGTTTGAGTGGCAAAGGCGGCCTTTCATTCCGCCCGCTACAGCTCCAAGACGAAGCTCATTTATTTACCACCCCGCGAGGGAGGAGTGGAGGGCCCTCAACCTTCCGCTAACGCAGACAAGTACAGCGGCCATTAGCTGCCTCGGGCTCCAAAGCTCAAGCGCCCTCAGCAGAGGACTCACTGTAACCTTTCTACCAAAAAAAGCATCACGTTCCATTGTAGAAGGAATTTTCAGCTTAGAAATTTCCCAAAAGAAACAATAAAGAGGTGGAAAGAGGTACATGGGAGGTGAGGATTTATATTGATAAGTGATGAATAAAAATGAAATCATTGTATATGCTCTTCGAGTGTCATTTCATGAGGGTATCTAGCTCATACGTGATATCGCCATCCCAGATTTTCCGTGCAGGTACTTGATCAGCCCTTGTAACGAATCATTAGTCGCTATACAGCAGTGATGCTATTCTTAATAAATGCAGATGCTCCAAATCTTTAAAGTCGTCGTAATAATGCAATCATCAATCCCAGTCACTGTGCAACTATGCCTTCCGTTTATTCATCACAGAATATGTACCCAGCCGTCGTTGCTTCTCTCCTCTCCATTATCCTAGCATCTCGGGCTCCTCAAACCGTGCACGTCCATAGTAGTGGGGGTATTGAGGATTATTAAAGAGATGCCAACAGTTCGGTGCTTGTAAGATATATCTAGGTTAATAAATGTTAGTGAGACTGTCCATTTTCACCACAACAAACTCATGGTACATACCGAGCCATAGCTTCGCGGAAGCGTGACTTGTACTCTTTCGGACTCGTCACAGTAGGTCGGTTGCGACCTCCGCCGGCAAATCCACGATCCTTGATCCAGCTCTCGAGTTTCTTGTCCCATGTGTAAGTGCGAATACAATCGATAATGCCCACCACAAGTTCCTTTCGCGCTTCGTCCACAGCAATCATGAGTGAGTAGTCCATGACGTTCTGCCTGGCCAAGAAGAGTGTGTCATTCCACACCGAGGCTCTGAGGAGCCTCTTTGAATGCTCACGGGCGAATAATGGGGATTCGTATATGTACTCAACCATGTTCTCGTCTAGGAGCACCTCGTTCTGCTCTCCAGTTGATTGGATCTTGCGGTTGCGCATTGAGCCTTTAAGATCGAAAATCCTTGATGCAGCGCGATCGTAGAACAGGTTTTCAGTAATGAGCAGGTCCAACTTGATGTCTGTTCCAGTGACAGGGTTCTTGATGAACACTTGGAAGAAGCCTAGCATTTTGGCAATCACCGATGGCAGGTCATGGAACAGCGCCTCGGCCATAATGCTAAAGTATCCAGGCGCAAATCGGAGGAAAGCAGACGTTTCAATGGGCGACAGAGACTTGAGGCCTGCGTTAGCTCATACTATCATTTATGAGTAGAAAAAGAGGGAGGGACCATACCTTCAATACTAAACGATCATCGAGAGTCTTCAAGAAAACCGACTTCGTCTTGCCGCCCTTGGAGTCCCACTCATGGCAACGGGATAGTGATTCAATAATACGTTCAGCCACACCGCATTTTCTCCTCAAGGCGTCAAACTGCTCTGCGTAGAAAATCTTGCAAGTCATTGTTGCAGAGCCCTCACGGAATTGGTACTTTAGATGTGTGCCAGTAACCCTCAGCAAACTCTTTTCCAGTTCGGATTCGGACACCATCCAGTCCGCGCTATCAGAAGTTGGGAAAGACTTGGGATCAGTGTCTGCTCCGCTCTCTGAACCCCTGTGCATCACTTCCTGGGCTTCCCGTCGAATGTTGCCCAGCTTCCCTTGGTAATCTTCGCTATTCAAGGCAAGGGCAATGACTGAACTTGGTTCATCCTCTCTCACGATAATGTCCGAATCCATAAAAATGTGGTCGGTCGGGTTGACGGGATAATCCAGTGTTGTCCACCCACTGGCAGATCTTTCTGCCCAGAAATTGGTAAGATATTTCATCAGGCTGGTCTTCTGGTGTTTAGGGAGTTCAAGAGGGATGTCCGTGCTCGAATCAGCAATTTCCTTGATGTCAGGAAGATATTCATCTGGTACAGAGTGCTCCAAGTCGCTGATACCACCTTCATCGTCAGAAAATGCCTGACTGGTGTTGGCAGTGGTGTTTTCATCATGGTCTTCCTTGGATTGATGCTGGTCATGCTGGTCATGCTGACCGTGATGATCATGATGGTCTGGCTGGAAAGTCTGCTCCACGGGTGTCGGGGGCTCCGTTCGAGGTTCAGGTTTTGGCGGTGCCTCGGATTGCCGAGAAGTTACACTCAGTGATCGGTGCTTGCCCTCGCGTTCCACAATACTATCAGATGGCGGCGACGGCTCTTCAAAGGCTTCATTCACGTCATCATACACCTCCACGATCGCCTTAGTTGTAGTCCTAGCCAGCATCGTCCGGGGTTGACGCATGCTTGCCGCGCGTCTCTTACGGTCTCGGATACGTTCCTTTTCAAACTCACGACTGAGCTGTTCAAAGTGTCTTGCCAGGGTCGAGACCTTCGACTCTCGTTTTTTATGAATGAACCTGGGAATTCCCGACGCTGTAGCTTTGCCTCGATTTTTCAATGCTGTTAAACTGAGTCGATCTGAGAGCTTCTTATCCGCTCGGATCGAACCGTCTAAGGCTGGTTCGGCACTTGTGCATTCAGGGGGGTTTGTCTTCGATTCCTTGAGGCCAAATGACTTCCCAATCCCGGACTGTGTTCTTGGCAGCGTTCTGACGGGATGAGAGATGGCACGCACCATTGGAGGTGATGCATTTGAACTCGATTTTCGGGATGGAGCACGCTCAGACGTCCTGGTGGAGTCCGCAGAGTGAGCTGGTTGAATGCCTTGCTCACGACGCATCTGATCAACCTTTTCGGTCAGTGTTTGTCCATAAGTCGGTAGAGACGCAGGTGGCAGAGGAGGGACTTCGTCGGAAGCCTCCGTGGCATGTTTATCCAGGGTGGTTGGTAACAGAGGTAGGTCCGACGAGGGGATCCCTTGGGAACATGAAGGAGTCTCTGTTTGGCTCTTGTCATCCGATTGAGGTTGCTCAGTTCGGGGTGGCGCATCTGCAGCAGGTTGAGCAAGATCTAGGTGTTCCACCTTTTCCGTTGCACCCTCAGCAGGAGCCTCGGTTGAAGCCTCGGCCTTTCTTTGTTCGCCAGCCAGCTCTTTGTCCTCGCTAGGACGTGCCGAAGCCATACTGGCTTCCATGCTGTTGTCAGTGTAGTCGGTGGGCTGTGTACTTTTTTCCTCCGCCTCTGTGAAAGTCTGCGATGGACGCTCTTCACTATCTGCTGTTGATGGTGTTCCCTCATTCGAGGCAAGAGATTCTTTTGACTCGTTGTCAGTAAACATTTTCTTCAGTTGCATGATTGTCAACTGGCGCATATCCTTATCGCCCAAGAAATCTGCTTCAAACTTGGCAAATGCTTGGTCCCATTCACTAGCCTTCTCTAGCATCTCTCGTACGATGATGTTGAAAGGAACTACTTCGTAGTACTTCGAGTTCACATAGATGTCTTGTAAGCGGCGGACCATGGCAGGTTGATCCTCCTTTGCCCTAGCAATCAAGAGGTCTACCTCTGCTTTGCAAAGGTCCGCTTTCTCAGGAAGAACGCTGTCAATCCTGATGCTCATCAATCTAGATCTGACAGAGGTCATAAATTTCTCCCATCGCTCCTCCATCCTGGTAAATATTTTATTTTTGAGCTTCAGGTCATTTGCAACCTTCCAGGTGATTCTTGCTCGAGGAACAACGATCTCCAACAGATCAATAGGGTCCCAGTGAATTCGTATCCGAGCATCTCCGAGGCTGAAATATCGGACATGATCACGGCGGTGGTCATGAGAGCACTCATGCGCATCCTTCATTCGTAGCCCGCGGCTCCAGAAGAGGAGCTCCAAGTACTTGCCAAATGAATATTTGAATGTACTCTCGGACATAGCAGCCTCCTCCGTATCCTTCTTGCAGATCTTGCAGTATGTCCACATCGTGATGCCATCACCAAGCTCTGGCGGTCTTGGGGGTGGATTCAGCACGTGCTCAACAAAGAATGTGATCCGAGATTGATCGTGAACGTATGTTCGATGGTGATCAACCATTTTCCGTTCACATCCATTGGAGTCACAAATATGACCCATCGAGAAAGCCAGATCCTCGATGTACTGTCCCAAAGTGCAATCGGGATCCATACCAGTATCGATATGCTGCTCATCATAGAAGTTGATGGCGACTAGCGACGGCTCAGTGCAAGGGATCTTCGTCTCAGTGCAGATGACCGAATACAGCACAACGATATTTTGATGCGAGTAAGGGTCAAAAAGGTCGAGATTTCCTTGGATGTAGGTCTCCCACTGCCGAGTTTGAGTTTGGTAATTGTAGAGGGCTTTATCATACTCGGCGTCATGGACTGCGTGAAGAATTTCCATAATCTGGCGCGGTGCTTTTTGCCCAATCTCGTCAACCATTTCTGGCTTAATGAGTTGAAAGGGTTGATGCCCAGCTTTCTCTGGGTCGCCCTCCTCTTCAACAACATCATGGTCGCGAAGGCGACGCAGGTAAAGAAGTCGCCTTTCTTGCTCGCGAGCCTTCATTAATAGATATGGCTGGGTAAATTTGACATATGGCGAAGCAGATAGAAGCTTCGTTTCGTACTTAGCCACCATGTCACTATAGTACGTTGGCATGGGAACATCGTCAGGAACCTGGCTCTCTTGGTCTTGGGCGGCGTGGATATGATTTTCGTGAAGAGAAACCAACTTGGAGTGTTCCTGAGTAGACTGATCTGGCTGGGATGCAGCTCCGACATCTTCCTTATCAGGTTGACTTGTGGTGTCCACTGTCGTTTGTGAATGCGGCTGACTCTCCCCAGCGGCGTGGTTAACAACGACAGCGGGTCCATCCTTGGACACATCGATGCTGTTAATACTCAACGACCGGATACTCTCATTCAGGGCGTTCAGAGAGCTTGTCATGGATTCGCCGCCTTCGGGGGCTTCGATGGATTCATCTCTGAGAAGACTTGACTCGAGTTTTAGGTTATTGACGACGTAGACCATAAACTCAACGATATGTTTGATCTTTGCAAGCGTCACACTGTTCGCTCCTCGCAGTGCAATTGTACACCCTAGCTCCGGGGCACATCCAGATAAGAAAATGTAAGATTTCTTTCTGCCGGGATAGTCGTTATTGACGAAAGTTCTGACCTCGAACGTAGAACATCGGCCCACTTGAATTGGCAAAGCCAGCATATCCAGAGATGAGATAATTTCAGTCTCAGCACATCGAGCTACTGCCTCAATGACTGTGTGCTTAACATTGGAAGCCACGGAGATATTTGCTTCAGAAAGATACTGGAGGGCCACGCCAGAAACACTCTTCTCGGCGAGCAGGACTTGAGGACGGAGATTTGTAATTCGCTGGACCACCACTCTGAGGAATTCCTTCTCTTGTTCAATGACTGGTTGCAGGCTCATAAAATGCTGCTGGTGCCGTTGATATTCGATGGGAAATGTGACAAGGACAATACGAGGATTCATGATTCGACGGGGCATGCTTTTGAGCGCCAAGTTCTTGGTGAATACTACTCCCGATACGTATGATGTGTCACTAGGTCTCCCACCAGGGATTCTTTTCAATTTGACATAGTGTCTGATGTCCATGTCTTCTCCCTTGGCCACATCTGGGTCCACATCATCTGTGGCTCGCAACAGTACTGGCACCAAAGCTTTTTGCCATGCTGGTGGGTTCGGGACCTCAGCATCTTCAAGGAGTTGATGCAATAACTTGTCGACATGTCTCAAGCTAGATGCATTCAGTTCTGCCTTGGGCGCTTTCTTGTGCTGGAAGGAATCACTTCTGGTGGTTACTTGAATTCCGCTTTGATTAGGCGTGTCCATGGAGAAGAGGAATTCCGATGATGTCGAGAAGCCTTTATAAACCCCAGACTTGGGTCGCGGAGACGCAAGATGATGTATGCTTCCACTAACATTGCTGGGATTCCGCCGCCTCGGGGGTCGTCGATGCCCAGCAGCACCAGCGGGCCCAATCAGTTCATCATAGCCTCCTCTGCTAACGAAGCTCATGCCGCTGATGCTCTTCTCGCCCCGTCTGTGTCTATGCTTTCCTCCAGCATTCACAAAGGGCGCAAAATCGCCTTTGTCGTTGTCGAAGCTGGCTGGTTGCAAATCACCTTGAGCCATTGTGGCGAATAAGCTCATTTGCTCGTCTTCACTAGATTCGTCGGACATGTAATCGGCTAGTTCAGGATCGATAATGGTATCGTCATGAAAGGCAGGAAATTTCGGCTTCTTGGCATTTTCATCATCGATGCCACGTCGAAAAGGCGCACGTTCCTCGGGGGCAGGTTTGAACCGTCCTAAAAACCCGTGTTTTGAATGATGACGTTTATGACCAGCAGATGAATGCGGCCGACCTGTAAGTGATTTGAGAGATCGCGATGAACCAGGCCGACTCAGCTGGGGTGCGTCGATTTCAAGAACTGCGGCAGTCCTACTTTCGCCCATGCGTCGTGTCGCTGGAATAGCCATCATTGGTGTCGACACAGGCCGAGAGTCTTCTGAGCCTTCAGACCCGAGCCCGGACTCCGGTTCCTTTAGCCTTGTTTGACTGTTATTGCTGGGAGTCTTTGCCTGATTTGAGCCAAAGAACCTTGGCATAAATGACGGCTCATCGCCAGAGTCATCAGAGCCGCTCCCATCAAATCTTCGACTGATGACATCCAGGCATCTCTTGCAGACTCGAAGTGAGCCGGGTACCCCAAACTTCTCGCCAGAAATGACAGTTGTGCATTTGCTGTCGAAAATACAGCCACATGTCCGACAGTGATGTTTTCGACGGAACGCCGTGAAGGGCGCCTGGCAGAGGAAGCATTCCTTGACAGTGTCATCCTTCATCCAAAATTCTTTGTTCAGGACTTGTTTGCGTATCTTGTCCAGCCGATCAAGCTGAGCGTTGATCTGCTCAGATGCCTCTTCGCTACTGACTACGGTGCCTGGAATCCGGAGGCCACCTGAAGGCATTGTCTGGGGCTGGGGCTCCTGTGAAAACGACTCATGACACACCGAGTTGTGTGCAGACGTGTTGATCGGGCTCGGCTCGGCTGTTCCGCGGTCCATAGATGAATCTCTTGATTCGAGACCAGCCGGCGATCTTGACCTACTAATCCGATCAATCACAGCTGGCCTTCGTCGAACACCATCAGGGGACAGTAGGGAGGAGGCGACAGAGTTGCTGCGAAGTCCTCGCGTTTGCAGAGATGGAACTGCACGGGAAGAGCCTTTGATGGGGCTAGGTGGGTCGTCTATGCTTCCCTCGATGCTAGAGGAATCGTCTCGTTTAGATCGAGGTGGCAATTTGCCATCCTTTGGGTCGTACAGATCGGCCGAGGATTCGGTCGTCCCGAGGTGTGCCTGAAGGTCTGCCCTTGTAATGCTCTTCCGACTGGATCCTTGGCCGGTACTATCTTCGGTGCGTATGGTACTACGGCTGGCGTCTCGATGCACAGTAACAGGTGCGATGGTAGGGTCGGCAGCGATGGAGCTTGGGGCTTTAGGCGCTTGCCGATTTGAGGGGTTTGACTTGCTGCCAGTCATCAAACTGATACTTGGCGGCTTTGACTGCGGAGGGAGCTGTGATCGGCTGTCCGCAGTTCCAACCGAGACAACTGACGGAGCTACGTCGGTTGTGTGAGGTGAAGGGGATGTGATGGTGGATGTAGTGGCAGCCGTGTCGGTTCGGGTAAGCGAACTTATTGAAGCCTTGGAGACATGGCCACCAGTAATAGACGTCCTCTTAGAGGCCGGTTCTGATTTCTCTGTAGTGGGCTCTTCGGACGTTTTTGACGAACTGCCGGCACCGACGGCTTCTCGGAGCCGACTGTACAGTCCACTGAGGCCCTGGTGAACCAAATCACCGGCAGCGCCGCGGCTCTCAGAGGCCGGTGCTCCATCTGGTGGAGGCGCAAGGTCGTTGAATGTTGTTAGGGAGTCGCACTGGCTCGCAGAGGTATGGATTTTATCGAGGGTGTGGGCGAGTTGCTCCTTGTCGGTGGTGGAGCTGACGGATATCGAGTTGATCGAGTCGCGACGGGTTCGGAGGGGGGAGCTGGTTGAGCCTGAGGCCATGGACCCGGTGGTGAGCTTTGAAGCGTTGCTAGCCATGTTCCCTGTCTTCTCAGAGGATTGTTGAGAGTGGCACACCGTGAATGTCTGTATGCTTGGGTTGTCTGTTGACGTTTGGCGGAATTTCGGGTTTTGGTCAAAGTTGCTAGCAGGCGGTGGGCTCACAGTTCACGCAAGTCTGTAAACTATGTCCCTCAGCAGATGGATTCTGTCGCAAACTGGGTATTCGGTCGGTGGCCAGTTAGACCTTAGGCGTAAATCGTGACTACCATGGTGGTGTCTGACGATGTCTAGAGAGCGGGCCAAGGTGGTCGTCACCGATTGTAGCCACCGGCTAGGCGGCCGATCTTCAGGATTCGTTGATCAGGAAGGCGATGCAGAGTCAAGCGGGTTATGTAGGAGGAGGATGAAGTTGGGCCTAGGCAGGGAGAGCCAAGCACCAAGGATGACGAAGGTTCTCCAGCAGCCTATGGCGGCGCTGAAAGGAGGCCAACCAAGGAACTAATCACCGTTGAGTCTGACGGAGATCACAGCCAAGGCCAGCTTGAGAGGGTCACAGCTTAGGTACCTAGTCTTCAGAGGCACAATGGCGTCAGACCCTTCGGATAGGCATGGGCGCTAACTAGCTCGACGTTTTCAGTACCCGATAAGCACTCGAACCCATGCACAGGATTAGCGCTAATCTTGGGAGTCAATAAAGTACTGGGTACTTTATGCCCGATGATGCACGGACCAGACAGTGGCTAGCCACCCAAGACACAAGGCCAACCCCGCAGGCTGGGGACGCGACCACCTATCTTGCCCGTGACGCGCTTCTCACAGGAGATATTGAAGACCAAAAAATTCACACGAGTTGACGGGAAAAAAAAAAGTGATCTAGCGCAGCGCACCGGGGATTTCCCCCCGGCATCAGCACTCATCGCCACTGTCAGCTGTCAATCTGCATCGCTCGGCCATCGTTGTTCCTCCGCCGTTTGTTTTGTTCCATCGCATTTCTCCCTAGCAACTCTGACTCTCATCAATGAGAGCAGATGTGAAGCTCATCACCAGCAACATTGCAGGCCCGCGGCCAGAACACCCAAATGTCTCTTACCTCGTCCCCTCCGCGGGACATCATTGAGCTATTGTCACGGCGCACCATTACGAGCGTCCCTAAGGACCAACAGGCTCTACTTGAGGGACAGAATTCATGGGCGGTAGATGTCAGACAAGGTCAGGTCAATCTCCCGGACCATGTATTGCAAACAGTAAAGCAGGCCTATGTTGTCAAGATGTCGTCCACGCGAGAACCCGAAGGAGAGGCACAGCTTCAGTCACAACCACCAGTCGATTCACCAGCCCAGTCGCGGGATGGAGAGATTAGTCTATCAAGTCCAGCGACCAGTCCCAGTGTCAACGGTGTCCCGCATACCCAAAATGGCCACGCCGAAAGTCCACCGCCAACATCCCCGGAAAGGTCAATTCCGTGGTCGGAGTCACCAGAACGTCCTCAGCCACCGCAGCAGCCTGTAGATTCGTCTATTGTGCGAGAAACGCCGAAATCCGCGCCTATGGCCCCCCGCCGCGTCCTCCTCAGGTCTTCACTTTTCCTTCCTCTGGGCCAGAAGATGACCTCGAAATGGAGCTCCCCCAACCTCAGGCTCGACAGGATGCTCCAGTTAACCGCACAGCCGCAAGGCCCGAGACGGCGCTGGAATCCCCAACCCCTTCTGGAACACGCACCATGGGTACACCGCCATGCGCGCAGCCAAGTCGTCCAACCCAGCCGGTGATTCCGAACACGGTTCTTGCCGAGAAACCTTTTCCGCCAACTACACAGCAACCTCCACCTGAACAACGTCGTGAACGGCGCATGAAGGCCATTCAATTTAATGACAAGACACCAAAGAAAAATCAGTCGGGGAAGAATCGACTTGCTCCAACGAGGACCTTTACCCAAGTTCAAAGTTCGAACTCGACGTCTCCTTCCTCAGTTATCCCTGCAACATTTGAGGAACCCATGACACAAGGCTCCATTCTGCAATCTGTAGAAAGCTCCAGGGATGTCGAAATGGATGGACATGATGATAACCAAGAAGATGACGAATTAGAAATTGTTGTTCCGGAATCTCAACATCAGACATGCATGACCAGCTCTACTCTTTCTCAGCAAGCCACTCAAGACGCTCAGCTCCTTTCCCCTCGGATATCCTTGGATGATGATGTTAAACCTTACCTCGCCTTCAAGACGGCTTATCCCGCGTACGAGGCCAAGTACGGCGGGAATCTTTGGGAATTCATCAAGTCGTGTGTTAGTCTCAACTATCTCCGACAAAACAGGTTGCTAAGAGATTGCTTATACGACGATTTCGTCCGTACCTTTCCGGATTATCAAGTGTATGTCAGCAATGCCGGGCCAGGACAAGAGGAGCTTCCTGCCGTCGAGTGGTTCAACAGATTGTCGGGACCTCCTATCTTTGGCAAAATGCTGATTACCAAGGACAATCTTGGTTATATCCTTGACTCATATCCCAAGGAGGTTCTGAAAGCCAGAAATATGATTGCAAACAATTCAGATGAAGAGGATACCGAGGAGGTGCCTACATCCACAGGTCTAGATGGTGCGATGGATATCGATTCTCATGAACCACTACCTAAGGCAACTGCAACCCCCCAGTGTTGCCAAATGCATCACGGCCCCGGGAGGTTTTGACACAAGTCCCTCCACCCCCTTCGCCGGCGTGGAACTCTACCGCTTTGCCCTCGACGATTGCCACACCTACTCCCAGAACGAGACCTCGCCAGTCACAACATTTCGAGGCCCTCACTTCAAGCGCAAAACCCAAGCCGACTCCGCGGAGGCGAACTGCTGAGGAACGCGCAAAACTCCGAGAACACTTTCTGAAGCGCAAGAGTGGTGACACTCGGAGTGTGACAAGTAGCAAATTCGGGCGATAATGAGAAGATGCAGTTCGTAGACGGTCAATTGTATTATGTAGGTATAATGTTATTTTTCGGCGTTTTATGCACGATTATAGGGGAAGGAAGGAGTATAGGGAGTTTACAGCACTATCCATTTGATTTTGATACCCAGTTTAGGACCTTACTAGTTAGCAGACGAGTTGGGGGCAAAAGCGTGACTCAAGGCGGCAACATCAATCGAATTAGTCGGCAAGGGAAGTAAAATATCCATCCAGTGCAAGGAGAAACAAAATTGATTATTTGGTGGCAAGAGTCGTCTATTGTGCGTGGGCAACTTGTCTAATAGTAGCTAGGCTAACTCGGTAACTGGCTGGCTTTCGTACCTTTGAAATGCCCTGTGTGCCCAGGATACTCGAACATCAAATGATTCCCTTCTCCCCGAGGAGCGCGTGCCATTCTACGAAGTGCTGTGTTTCTCGACCTCAACGTCATTTCCCTCCGCTTGGCATTTGCGGCGCGACCCTTTGCATTGCACCATGACGTGACCATTATTCTTGCCCGTCATCCTTCAGTTACAAACTTTTTTTTCTTTTCGTCCTCAATCCCAATAAGTCGTCCTGTGTCCGATCTCGGTTCATAGCTGTTAGTCATAAAAAAGTCGCCTTGAAGACGGCTTGGGCCCAGTCTGGCTGCGGGTTTCCTCTTCACGCCTCAACATCCTCCTCTCGGGGCTTGGCGGCTTCAGCCTTCCTCTTTTGCTGGCGAGCCTCTTCGTCGGGGGTCATGGTGCGCAGCTGGAGGGCGTGGATTCCACCCTCGATGGCCATTTCGTCACGCAACAAGGCGTAGACCATGCGGTGGCGAGCGGGCTGCATCTTGGAGGTGAAGGCATCCGAGGTTATGACGAGACTGACATGGTGTAAGCAGGGTGTCGTTTTCGGGTTGAAATCAGGGGTGTGACGTTAAAGGATGGTGTGTTGTCGGGTAAGGAACTTGAGCAAAGGGTGGATTGTAGTTTAGATTCGGGTTGAAGGTATATGTTGGCGGAACAGAATGTGGCGTGAGGATTGACGATGTGGTCATGGGGTACAATTGCATGGGGCGAAATGGGCCTTTCGAATGAGAACGGACTTTTCGGAAGACTTACCGGAAGTGGGTCTCCTTGGAGGTGCTGCCAGCCATGGCCTTGTGGTGGGAGTGCAGGTGGGAGTCGTTGTAGATTTCCAGAGTCTGGGGGTCGAAGGCGGCGGTGATCTAGAAATCAGTGTGAGTATTCGTATTGGCCATTGAGCAACGTGGGATGGTAGAGGTGAGTGAGATAGAGTGCGGGTGTGTGCGCGCGAATGAATGAATGAATGAATGAATGGACAAACAAGTATGACATAAGACATACCTTGGCCCGAATGGTGTCCTCAAGAGGAGTGTTGGAGCTCATGGTTGAGAGCTGTCGTCCGACGCTCGAGAAGCCGAGCGCGTATCGTCGAAACATTAGGTGAGGGTGCAAAGCGGTCTGTTACGAAACGCAGCTCACGTCGTCGATACGAAGTTGCGCTGCGCCTTGGTGCTGAAGCCGATGTTGATGTTGACGTTTAGTCTCGTCGCGGCGCAACAGTTGCTGGTGGAAGAACGAGTACCCTGTGCAGAGACGCTCACGAAAGCTGCGCAGGGCAGAGAGTTGCAAATGGATGAATTGGATGATGGATGATGGATGCACAGGGGTCCGGAGAGAACGAGAAGGAGGGGAGCAGAGGATAAGATAGTCGCGGGGACGAGTGAGTCCAACAAGAGAGACACGGGAGAAGCGGAACAAGGCCGGAACAAAAGTTTAGTCTAGACTTTTTTCTGCCCTTGTCGATTTTACTCAGCGGCGAGCTCCAGAAAGCCACTCAGATGAAACGTGACAGGAAGTGGGAGATGCTTGGGTGATGAGAGAAGAGAAGAGGGAAGAGGAGGGGAGAGAAAAAGAAAGAATGAGAACGGAAAGGAAAAAAGAAAAGGAAAAGGAAAAAGAAAGAGGCTGTCAAGAGAGAACAGGAAGAGACGACAAAAAGAGGTGTGGTTAGACTTGGCCCAAAGTAAGGTGCGTCTGGCCCTTTTTTTTTTTTTTTTTTTTTTTCTTTTTGGCTGGGTGGCGGGTGACAGACGCAGACAGATCTCTGAGTTGTTGGCGTTTCGGTGTGAAGTCGGTGAGCTTAACAGTGCGTGCTACCTACATGTACATCCAGCGCATTTGATCCCAGCAAGCATCACCAGCCGACGTCACGCAGCACACATCACGCACCACGTACCACATGTTGCGAATGTACAGTCCCGTACCAAAGAGCAGCCAAGTGATCCCCCGAAAAACGAACCTGCATGCGCAATCCCTGGCCGGATTTCCCTTGGGGCTTGCAGACTGCAGGACAGAAAACGCACAATTGGGTCTCCCAGCCTGGGTTTCGTTTCGCTCGTTTGAGCTTGGTTGGTTGGCCGCCCACTCCGCAGTTTGCCTCCTCTTTGTCCAGAACACGCAGCACCCACGCAGCACCCACGCAGCGCAGCGCAGTGACCATTCCGGCTATCGCCCATTACCAACCCTGGAATTGCGGCTGGACTGGGGTTTGTTGGGCGTGCTGGGGAGGGGGCCAAAAGCAAAGGCCCAATGGCAGACCGCCCAGCGATGGAAGCGGTGAAGCCCTCTGGAGACTTTGTGAGCCGGGGGCCTGGGAGCTGCCCAGGCCGGGGTGGATACATCGCAGAGCCGTCCCATGAACCGGACAACGGACAGTATCAAATCGACGGTACAGCATCAGACGTGCCCGGGCGGTTTTGCCTCGGTTCCAGCGCCAAAGACGCAGAAAAGGGACGCCGGTCGACTACTTCCCAGGCACAGATGCTACCTCCTGTGGAGGGCCGCTTCCGCCGGCAATTGGGACGTTCCATCCACAGCGGTGTGGAGTTTTGCTGCCGTTCAGAGGTACACTACAGTAGTTTGCCGGCGTTCTGTAGGTACGGCCCAGACGGGCGGGATCTGGTGTGACGCCCTTGCTTGCTGCTCTTGCTTTTGGCGGTATACTACGTAAGGGATAAGAGAGTCCTGGAGCTGGCCAGCCATGTCCGCCCACCACCACCGCAACAACAAACCTGGCATGACCAGTCGGCATGTCCAAGCCATTGGCCCGGGGAGACCGGGGAAGGCTGCGAAAGAAGGAAGGAAAAGGCTCCAAATGATATGACAGATGAGATGCGGTCGGTCATGCCCCGGTCAGGGTCCAGGTCAAAGCCTGCGTCCACGTCTATCAAAACCCAGGGTCTCGTTCAGTTACCGACATGAGGTCGTCGCCTTGAGCGCAAACCAGCGCAGAGCCTGGCCGACAACACACTCGCCCACCCGCGCTAAGAATACGGTGTGATATCGTGGGGTGCACCGACAAGGGTCTGTCCCGTGGCTGGACGCACAGAACTTTCCAAAGAAGCATCTTACTCCATCCAGCCTCCGCCCAGGGATCGTCTTGTCCTGCTGCCAGCAACGCTCCTGGCCCCTCCCCATCGACCCAGCATGTCGTCGTCACCCCACCACCGCTAATCACTTCACTAGCCGTCCCGGTTTCCCCGTCCCGTGTCCAAATGTTCAAGCGGGCTCAACCCGGGGAGGGGAACCTCCGTTAACTTGCCATTATCGCTACATAGTACGAATATGCCGTCCCGCCAACGTGACGACAACACACCCTCACATGTCCCATCACCCAAGATAGGCGAGGTACCAAAGTACCCGCGAGTGTAACCCAGCGGCTTAGTGCCTCCGTCTGTCCAGGGTCGTGGGCATTCGACCGAGAGCATCATATTTATTTCCGGAAACCAGCCAGTTGTCGCTGTTTCCAACCGAATCATCGTGTCGCCCTGAGCTGCAGGGCTTTGCCATCACGTGAATACGGTCTATCAACACACTGAACGAAACTCAGCTCGTAGCAAAGAGGGCGGTGGACAATTCTCTCTCTGACAAATCTTTGGGCAGTAGGGGGGTCAATCAACACTCCTGTGCATATGACATGATGCCACGCCAAGCTAACCCCGAAGATCCCTCGCCATCTCTAGACAGTACCGATGCAAAAATGTCGATCATTTGTTCAACCAGTATCCCCATCTCTCAACATTTTGACAGTTTGGGAACGGTTTCAGCTGAAGGAATTAGTTTCCGTGTGTACCTAGCCCAAATGTTGATACTCAAAACAGACGTCATGCCGGTGCGGCGAAATCGCCGTT
This sequence comes from Aquanectria penicillioides, assembly GCA_003415625.1. Lineage (NCBI taxonomy): Eukaryota > Fungi > Ascomycota > Sordariomycetes > Hypocreales > Nectriaceae > Aquanectria > Aquanectria penicillioides. Next base: position 5,518,268 of record PYIU01000003.1, read on the forward strand.
GATGAGCATGCATCCATGTAACACCATGCACAATCAACCATAGACTCACATGGTTACCAGATCAGAATATGGCGCATGCATTGGCAATCAGATATCTTGGATTGTAGCATCTTAACCGTCGTTACCTCAACAAAAGATCATGGAGTCTTGGTCGAGGAACCTATCCCCATTATTGTATCACATCAAAGCAGCCCTCCATTATGTGGAGCCCAAGCCCATCGGACTATTTGGTATAACAGTCAAATGTTCCTCAAGCCAACAAAGCCAACAAAGCCAACAAATGCAAGAATTTTCATTGCCATTCTCGGAGACCCTATTCAAATAGCTGCTTCAAGCGGGGAAATTGTTCTTGGAGCTGAACAGATGCCTCTTCTCGACGCATTCGACGACTACCTTCACCAGTCCTCAACGCTCCCTGCACCACGTCCGCTCCAATTCCCCAAACTCCAGAACCAAACATCACAGGTCCAAGAAGTGGTGCAGCCAATCCCCAGTCGCCACAACTGCCGCCCCGGCAATTAGCGCAGCTGCCCCGGCTACTTTTGCGCTTTGGCGACATGCTCGTTGTCGGGGCTCTGTGATCTCCGCTTGTCTTAGTTGATCTCGGCGCCGCATCAAGGAACGACAAGCGTGGATTTCTGAATCTTGTACCAGAAGACTCGCAAGAATTATTGCAAAATCAGCATCATTCCACCAAATTCTGAGGTATTCCCAGTTTTCTTGAAGCTGGGAATAAACTACCGGGAGATTAGTTACTTTTTCTGAATATTTTGTGACGACAGGGCGGAGTTGACGATTCAACGTACAGCTTGAACACTGAGCTACTGCACTTTCTTTACATGTCGAAATCCCAAAAGCTTGGATGGCGTTTATGCTCATAATTCGTGGTAGCGGCCAGATTGCTGCCGTTGAATCTCCAGCCTGGTCACAATAATCCCAGAATGGCTGGCCTTGGAACTTTTCCTCAAGAGGCCTTCTTGATTCCCAAATTTCGGCAGAGACCAGACAGAGCGCAAAGTGCCGCCTGAAAGCTAGTGACTCTAGCATTGGGGGAATGGATGTCGTGGAAGTTGAATGCCACGGAATTTGGTCTGGCTGGTCCTGTGTTGCGTATAGATGATCACTCACAGGTCCATATACTTGATCCGAAGGAGTGGTTACAAGAACTACATAGAACTTTTGGCGACGAGTACCAAGCCCTTGTAATGGTTTATCTGCAAGTGATTGGTCAGGAGGGGCTTTGCTATTATCTTGGAGTGAAACGGGGTCTGTACCGGAATCATGGCTTCCGGACCAGCTGGCTAGGCCTCTAAGCCAGGGAAATATCCATGAGCCAGGGCTGGAAGCGCTTGACCAACCATTCCCGGGAGTATTGCTCCCCAGGTCGACAAAAGTACCGGAAATTGCGTCAAGAACGAAATTCACTATGGCAGAAAAGAAGTTGTCGGTGATGAAGCCATTAACAATCGTTCTGGTCCATGGCGATGTCTGCCAATGTTCGAAGCCATACCATGCTGCCCAAGTAAGAGCTGCCCACGCCACGAGATTGCGCAGCAAAATCAATGGTTCAGGAGTAAATATGATGCATCCAGCAATAACACTTGCGATAAGGGAAAACTCGAACTGTCCTAGAGCCATGGTTCTTTGGGTTGACAAGAAGCAAAGGGGGGGGGGGGGCACGGGTTCGAATCAACGAACACGCAAACACGGCTCAAATTTCAAGTCTAGTCGGCTAATGCAATACTGATACCCAGAGGAAGCATTCAACTCCTCTTTCCTATTCAAAGATGCGGCATTTGAACTCAATGTTGCGAAGAGACGTGGCAGAAAAATAGCGGTCAATTCTTGAATCTAGGAGCCCAACCAGTCCTGTGTGCCTTACCACTGGCACACTCATGTAATATTGGGAAGTGCAATTTGTCAGTCGACCATGATTAAGCATACCAACGCGAGCGGAGATTTGAGCGCGGGGTTTCCCCCTTCGAAATATACTTCCGAGCCTCATATTTATATTGACTGGTCATGAAGACGCAGTTGTCTGGGCTCAGAGTCCTCTCTGACCGACACTTGGCTGAGGGGAAGCGCCAGCAAGAACAGAATTTGGTTGGTGCGATGTGTCACGAACCCCCCACCTGTGCGCCCGTTTTCTTGGTCTAGTTTCTATTTGTTTTGTGAAATATGAGCTTCATTTGTGCTCTATGAGTTGCTTAATGTAAGGTCGCTTCGAAGGTGATGACAGCATGTATATCTCCCCAAACCTCGTAAACAGAGCCATGGAAAACAAAACTCACGCCACGCCACACCAGGATGACCACGGAATCTCACATCTCAACACCAAAGAGTTTGGATTGACTCATGTTAATAAGCACAGTCAGTCCAGGTTTCACTCCTCCAGGTTGTATTGAGTCATCGCTGTCTGCATATATGTTAGGCTGTCTTGCAGGACTATCTCCATCTTTGACACCCAACTAAAAGGATAGATGCTACCCACTAGGTACCTGCCTACGGTACCTAAAGGACCCTGAGGTACAGTATGTCGACAAGTACGTACTGTCCGCCGTCGTCCGTCCATTGCAAGTAGGTACATTACCTAGGTAGGTAGGTACTATCGGCAGGCGTTTAGGTGGGCTAGCGGCTCTCCGGGGGGCCGTTACCCGACGTCACCTCCCTCACCACCACAAACCCGCTGCCGCTGTGCCAGGATCACGGATCCTTCCCATCACCATCCATCCGGTGCTATCTTTTTTTCACTTGCTCCCTCGGCAAATGTGCCGCCGAACCGGACTCGGCGTCGTCGCGTCTCCGCTCACGCATCCTTCCCGATCGGGCTCCGAATCCAATTGACTTACCCACTTGTGCGCTCATCCCCTCGTCGTTCCTCTCTGGCCTCGGGGCCTGAGCAAAATGTCCCTCCTCCGGTCGCTTCTCCCATCCGCCGTCCGGCGCACCTCAACCACGTCCTTGCCCTTCGCCTCTCTCTGTCCCGCCGCCAGAATGATCTCCACCCTCCCGCGCCTGCCCCTCTTTGAGGCCGTTTCCCGTCACGACCCCGAATCAACCGCCGTCGTCCACTCCCTCTCCGGCCGCACCTTCAGGTACGGCGAGCTCCTGGGCGATGTGCGCCGTGCCCGCGATCGCCTCTCCGAGGCCGCTGGCCGTGAGGACCTCAATGGCGAGCGCATTGCCTTCCTTGTCGAGAACAGCTACGATTACGTCGGTGAGCTTTGCAACATCACCGTATTGCGACCCTCGGCACTAACGCCCAAGTGTTGCAGTGACCCTACTCGCCGTCATGGCTGCTCGGTCCATCGCCGTGCCTCTGTCCCCCGCGTTCCCGGCCCCCGAGCTGCAGTACATCCTCAACCAGAGTGAGGCGTCTCTCCTCGTTTCCTCTTCGAAGTTTTCGTCAAAGGCCAAGGAGGTCCTCTCCGCCCAACTCTCCTCCAATCCTGTTCACCTTGAGCTTGCGAAGCATCTCGGGGGTGGCAGCCATGAGCAGGTTGCTCTGGGTGACTCCGATCCCGGAGAGGCAGGCATGATGCTCTACACCTCGGGCACGACAAACAGGCCGGTAAGAAACACAACCAACAAGTTGTTAGGCTTCGCTCATTGATTCTGACTATTGCAATAGAAAGGAGTGCTTCTCCCTCAGTCGGTCCTCACGGCTCAGTCCCGCTCTCTTGTCCAAGCTTGGGAATACTCCCCTGCCGACCACCTCCTCCATGTCCTCCCTCTCCACCACATTCATGGCACTGTGAATGCCATCCTCACCCCACTCCTTGCTGGTTCTTCAATTGAGTTCATGTTCCCCTTCAATGCCGATGCCGTCTGGAAGCGCCTTTCAGCCCCCTTCCTCCCCACGGATGGCCAAGACGCGCCCAAGGACAAGGTCACCTTCTTCACCGTCGTCCCTACTGTCTACAGTCGTCTTCTCTCCACCTTCAAGACACTTTCTCCCGAGGCTCAGGAGGCTGTCCGAACCGCCACTTCCCCTGAACACATGCGCGTTGCCATCTCTGGCTCCGCTGCGCTCCCAACTCCTATCAAGACCTCTTGGCGCGATCTCAGCCACGGCAATGTCCTCCTTGAGCGATACGGTATGACTGAGGTAGGCATGGCCCTCAGCTGTGGCCTCGACTTTACCGACAGAGTCGATGCCAGTGTAGGCTGGCCCTTGCCCTCGGTACAGGCCCGCCTTGTGGATGTCGACACTGGGAAAATTATCGAGGAGGGCGAGGAAATCGACCCAGAGACGGGGCGCGAACGCTCGGGAGAGATCCAGCTACGCGGTCCCACTATCTTCCGCGAATACTGGCGTAACCCGACTGCTACCGCAAGTGAGTTTGTTGAAGGCGGAGATGGTCAGGGTCGGTGGTTCAAGACGGGCGACGTTGCCGTCAGGCGCCCTGTGCCGACCTCTGGCCACAATGCGTCCCAGCCCTGGGCCCGTGGTCCAATGTACTTCATCCAAGGACGCAAGTCAGCCGACATCATCAAGACCGGTGGCGAGAAAGTCAGCGCCCTCGAGGTCGAGCGTGAACTGCTCTCTCTCCCTGAGGTGTCTGAGGCCGCCGTCGTCGCTGTACCCAGCGGCCAATGGGGCCACAAGGTCGGCGCCGTCATCATCCTGGACCACGACGTCGTTGCCAAGTGGTCGCCCCTCGACATGCGACGTGCCCTCAAGGGCCGCTTAGCTAATTACAAAATCCCCCAGGTCATGCGCCTCGTCGATCACATCCCCCGCAACGCCATGGGCAAGATCAACAAGAAGCAGCTGGTAAAAGCAATCTTCACTGAAGACTTCAGTGGTGATGAGATGTAAGACTAATGAGAATACGTTTATTCGCGTGTGTATGTGATCATGTGGGACAACGGCATAGAAAAGAAGGTCTGCAAAGATGTCGACATGTAGATGTGTACGATTATGGAGCGATTAGACCCCAACGATATGGGTATTAGCGAAAGGGGGGTAGCCTAGCACACATATAATAGACATCATCACCCACACACCTTGCAACGAGAATCGAAAAAGTGTTTGGACCAAAATGTTACACTATCTCTATTTTTTTCTTTTCCGACGCCTCTGGTGGCCAGCTCGTCATATTCGTACTCATGGTGGCCTTTCAAACTGAAGGACTCCCGTAGCAACGCCATCATAAACTTCGAAAAAAAAATGGTATCCGGCCCGAGTCATGGCCACGCAGGAGTTAGATCCTCTCTTCGATCTCTTCTCTCAACCTCCCATCCCATTAGCCTCATGCTGCTCCATATTTCCATCCGCCCACCATGAAGGATATGAACATGACAGGTAAAAGGGAGGGGAACACGGTAAGGGCACAGTACTGGATATCTTGCTAAGTCAATGCATTCCCTCATCAACAACCATTTCCGCATTAGACAACGTGCTTAGCCTTAGCTCGTGTGCTTCCCGCGTGCGCACTGTCAGTGTGGCCTGAGAACTCGACCTGCTCGTTTTGGGGAAGCTCCAGGACCTGCTTGAACCGACGGCCGATAGACATCAGGATCTCCTTGCCCTTCTCGTTGCTGCGGCCCTTGCCGCCAGCAACATCTCCATCACCGCGTCCAGGAATGCTCTTTCCAATGGTTCGAGTCCAGACACCAATTCGGTAGAAAGCCTTACGGACGTTGACGACAACGCCCATGACCTCGCCATCATCCTCATCCTGCTCGAGGGTCTCGCCGATAGCGGCCATCATAACCTGAAGCCAGAGACGGTCGACATCGACATTGCGCTTGTCCTTGTATTGGTACGACCACTTGCCACCGTGCTTGTTCTGAGGATCTTCCCACTCGGGGCGGACACTAGCCTTAAAGAGATGGTAATCGGACTTAAGAGCGAGCTCAGAAACAGGAGCAACGTTGTTCTAATTATTAGGTCAGAAGCCAGTTTCCGTAGCGGCGGGAGAAAAAGAGCAAGCTCACGTAGACACCCCAAAATTCCTCAACCGAGTCAAAGGTAATGACCTCCTTGAGGAGATCGTTCCAGTTGTCGCCCTGAGTCACAATCAGCACGATGCCCAACAATGGAATCAGCAAATCGACATCCTCATACCTTGCCGCTCGGGGGCTTGGTGAACCAGAGAGTCCACTTGTTCTGGAGAGGGTGCTTAACGTTGAAGTTGTCCTTGTCGTGGAAGACGGTGACGGGCTTGTCGCTGTCCTTGGACTCGGAAGGGTCCTCCTTGCCGTTGGGGTCGATGGGGATGGTGGAGAGGTCCACCTGCTCGTCCATCTTGGGGGCCTCAGTTGCGGGAGCAGCCATTGTGCCTGTGAGGTCGTGCGGTGCTTGTGATATCGAGGTTGCGCCGGCTGGGATCAAAAAAGCGTCTCGCGGAAGTGGGATCGCGGGGCACCGTTTGGGATGATGGCGAAGGAGAGAAAGTGGGAGGCGGAGCGAGGTGGGGCGGAGGAAAAGAAATCGGTCGAGTGGTTGCTTCCGGTTGACCTTGGTCGGAGTGCGACTTTGCGCCAGGCAAGAGTCGGCGGTGAAGAGGATTTGCTCGGGTTGGAGGTGAAAAGGGTGTTTGCTGGAAGTTGCGAGAGTCTCGGTTTGTTTGAGGGCGGTTTCGATTCGCGAGTCAAAGCCCCAGCTGCAAAAAAAATATCTTGGTGCTGACCTAAACCGAAACGTACGTACCTGACGATTGTGCTGTGCGCCTGTGCGCCTTCCCTTTCTGCTTGTGTGTGTGCCCAGTACTAGGCCGTGCCAGCCTCGACCGACCAGGCTCCGGGCTGGGTGGGCTGATGCCTTTATGCCTTAGTATGCAGGCACCATTTTCAGGCCTTACAAATCTGAACGAGCACCCACAAGCTGGGCCAGTCAACAGGCACCAGGCGACAAAGAGGGTGCCCGGTGTGCCTTTCCTTGCTTGGAAGTTCAAACGGGAGAAGGCGAACTGTGGAGAAGGGCTGAGGGGCATGCCAGGAACGCAGCTTGCCTCAAACACCGACTTCTATGTGAAATTCATCGATTCGCCCGAAGGATCCAAGATTCAACACGCCAACCGTGTTTCTCAATCAGCGCATCCTGAACGGACTTTGCGATGAGATTCCAGAATAAGCTCTTGATTGACTTTCCTTCACTCCATCCATGCTTCACCCGCTTCCGGGGGAAAACTCAATATTCTAAAGGAAAATCCAAAAGCTATTATATACCTATCTTTCTAGTTTGTGCTTGATGTATACATGATTGACTTGGCAGATATTGATCTTCGGACCAAAGCTCTATGCAGGCATGCACGTACGTATATGTAGATAGATGTTCAAATACTCATCTCCAAACCCGCAGTCATTACAAGATGCATTCTAGTCAAGAAACCTTACGGCTTGCAACTGAAATACAAACCACTCCAGCAATGGGCAACGCCCCAGAACAACCACAAGTCAAAGCTTGCCCAAAGAGCGTACCCATGTGCAATAAATGACCATTCAGATGAAGTTCATACGCTCTTATCCCTGTATCTTTTTGTCTCTCGAGGAGGAAAGCTAGATTAGATTATCTTCTAGTAGAGTGGAGCCAGTTCTATCTTTTCTCATCTTTTCTCCCCCGCAGCTGTGATGCATCCTAGTTTTCTTTCCTCGTTTATTCTTAGCTCCCGAGAGATAATCAGTCGCTCGTGATGCATCGCCGTGACCCCCATCCGTGCCTCCACATCAACCCACGTTTCACCCCTTGAATCGCATCATTTGTCTCTCATCATCATGCACGCCAGACTCCGAGCATTTCCTAGCTTAGGCTTCGATGCTGCGCCGGCCCAGGGCACATCTTTCCTCCCGACGGCATCGTCAGTCTCACAACTGCTTCGCCTCGGCTTACCACGGTGAATGTCGCAACCCAGCTGCCACCAACGCCCGCAAGGCCTCCCTTTGCAACCCCCAGCATCCAGCCGATGAGTGAGGCGTCGCTCGTCCCAGTTAGCTCTACCCCCCAGTTCACCCTACGCGGGATCTCCCTCGGGCTGCCCTATGGCCAAACGGATTACTCGCAGTGTGCCACGGGATCCATGAGCATCATTACGTATTTCTGCCGTGGGCTGCTCCAAATGATCAGCGAACCCACGTCCCATGCATGGGACCAGGGATCTAGCTATGCCGTTCTGGAATGTTGTCGCGTCTCAACTCCATTCCATCCCACGCCCAGGACCCCTCCGCACCCCTCCGCACCCCTCCAAAAGGGCCTTTACCAGCATCAACGTGACGCTTAGCCGGCCGTAGAATTCCCAGTATTTTTTCCATTTGGAGAACCTTTAAGAGCCGAGCCTCGCCCCTCCTAGCACAAAGCCTCGCAACCTCCAAGTCTTCCCAAAGCCCAGCCTCGACTACTGATTCTTTGTTCCCCTTGCTTGCCTTGACCTACCTCCTTGCTTCGGCTTCGCCATTATAAACACCATGGACCACGAAACTCGGACCACCTCCTTTGAGAAGGGCGCCACCAAGACAAAGGAATCTATCCACAAGAGCAAGAGTCGAAGCAGCTCTGTCTTGATGATAAGCTCTGGCATGACCTTCCTAGCTGCTATTCCTCAAAGAGCTAGTACGACGATGTCAATGAGATCGTCCACTTCTCGATAAATCAAATCACCAGTCCGGGTCGTTTTTCTTTTCGTCATTCATTTCCATGCTTTCTTTCTTTTTCATCGAGGCTCTCACTTATACATGCCCGCCACCTGACCATTTTTCGTTGTATCACTCCCCCACCCCTGCCTGGAATATTACTATCGAGGAAGGAAACCGGACGGTCCTTATCGTATACCAACAAATATGAAGGGACTTAGACGATTCTGCCCCAAACGTCGCTCACTGCAGTTTGACCAAGTTGACCAGCACCACTCCGACGAGTTCTATGGGCATCACTTTCAGGAGGTCTTTGCCGAAGTGTGCAGGCTTGTGTCTGCAGGCTTCTGTCCAGCGGGCAAGGTTGATGATGCGAGGCCCTCGCCGTGGCTGCAAGATTACTCTGAGCAATTCATCCATTACGTGGAACTTCTGGCTCGCCCAGATCATCTGACAGGAAAATGGGGGCGGCTCCTCCACAACAGTACTGAAAGAAGTTACCTCATTCAGGCCATTATCATGAAGATCCTCGATACCCAAGTGTTCTCAAACCTACTTTTCGGTGCCGATCCCGAGCATCGGGAGATTCTGGTGTCGACCGATGCTTCGCTGGTCGATGCAGAAGGTGTGTATCTATTGTTACACGGCATACGGACGAAGAAGCTCACTGGCTCATAGGGTTTCGACGCAGCAATCTACGTGCCCAAACCAATCGCGTGTACCTGGAACCGAAACGTGGACGGCCCCCTCTCTTCTGGGAGGAGGTCGACAAGTTATGCACCCAAGTCTTGGCCTTACTCATGCCCATTTACACTTGGGCGAGCGAAGCCGAAGGGTGGCACCCACCATCGATCCAGGAGCTCTACCAATGGCTCCACGATGTCATTTCCTACGCTGGCTGGCTCAGCATCTGCATTCGTCTGTCACCCGCCATCATCATGTCTGACTGGGTCACGCCTGGCGAGCGGTACCACGTGGACCAGATCAATCTCTCTGCGGACATGTACGGGTTCTCAAAAGATTCGGCCGAGGATCGTGAGCAACGGCGAAACTCCAGAAAATGGTTGCCAGCTGGCAATCGCAAGATGGTAGCGCGAGTCAAAGTTTCCGTGGCGCCCAAGCTAGTCCGTTACCAGCCCGCCGTAGATGCGCTCGGGGACAAAGGCATGGAGGCATATACAATTATGAGGCCCCACGTCGTTTATTACCGTGGGTGGCAGCTAGACGATGACGATGACAAGGCATATGTCAGGCTACCCGACTATATCCGCAGGTTGCGTGATCGGACGACAGTTCCTCACGGCACGGCCCTTCTCATCATAGTGCTCATATCCCTTTGGCTGTGGGTGAAGTTCCTGCCCTCCAGACTATCTGCATGACGGAGCATCGAACAAGGTTTATCCCCGACGTCGGAGCTGGAGCCATAACTCGAACCAGAGTCCTAGATACCAATACTTCACGGATTATGGAGACTGGGGCGTGGGATGCATTGGTCTGGGGACGTGGGGGTCCTCGGTTTTTTTTTTCTCAACCTACCGTGGTTGTTGGGTCTGGACAGGTTGCTTACTGTACTTCAGGCGTTTGTGACATGGTATGGATGGATGGACGGATGGGAGGTCGCATGTTTGTTTGTGGGCTCAATGATTTTGCTAGTCTGCGTGAAATATTTCCGATGCATGAGGTCATGCACAATGTGGTGGCAATATTGACGGTACTATGATGAGCAAACGGGCCATCGGAGTTTAGGTCTGTATATGAATATGAATTTGTGCGAAATTTTAACCGATTGCTACTTCATTAGCAAAAGAAGTTGTGAAATAGGTCGAGGGCTTCATGCCCAGCCAGCTAATTATTCTACGTGCATGTGCTGGTGGAGTCCAATCCCCACATCCTTGAACTGGCACCATTCATGAGAGCTATACTTACCGTTTAGGCCGTGCACTTTCAGCAAATTGGAAGGCTTCCGTAGCTCAGTTGGTTAGAGCTTCGTACTAATATTGCAATTATCCAATGTTGGTCATGCGAAGGTCGCAGGTTCAAGCCCTGCCGGGAGCAAGATTGTCTCACGATGCCATCCAATATTTTTGCCCAAAGTTGTGTCTCTCTTTTTAGTTTTTCATCTTTCGTCCCAGTACGCGTCAGAAACGAGGGTTGCTTCTCTTCCTCTTTGTAGGTGGGTGTGTGTGTACACAAGAGTGCGACAAATGTTGAAAGTATAGAACCTAGGTAGGTAGTTGTCGCGAGTATATATGGCCTATTTGCATTAGTACCTGAAGTAAGGTGCCTTACACTTTTGCTAGTGGTACAGTGGGTTTTTATGCGTGACAGTAGTTAAAGTACCACCTGTTTCGGCAAGGGGGTGGGTACCTCCAGTTTTTGCTGAGGTGCTATGGTTCAATGCAATAAGCTGGCTACCCTGCACTCGCGGAGGCTCGACTATTGTAACTGTACCTTTCTTGTTGGGTGTCATCAACTACATTCAATACTCTCTCTTTATTGGCGCTGTAATGCTTGTATAATCGTTTCTGCAGGTTCTCGGTATGCTTCGCGTCAGACAAAGACTTTATTTAGATTAATGTTACCTCACTCTCACGGCTTCTAGGTGTGAACTAGTTATCTCCGTAGGTTGTGACGTGTCCATGCCAGACAATGTTTACTATTTTTGATAGGCCAAAATAGAACATGGCTCAACACAAAGTGAGACATTGAGCATGTCTGGTCTTTGAGTCCCAGTACATTTGACCGGCAAGCTATCCGCATACGATCTTAAACCCCGAAAACCGCACTCGTCTCCAAACAACGTTAAACTGGTCGACGCCAGAGTTCTATGAGAATAAGTTTATTGACGAAGCCCACCGGCAGATCCAACTTTCTTAGGTTTCTGCGTTGAAAATCCATACGTTTTGGGCCACACTCTCCATTTATACCCCCACCGGCCTGGAGCCTGGAATGTGATAGTCGGTCCGGCGAGCTTGACGAAATGAGAACAGGCGTGGAAGAGACACGCGACCAGAGATAGATGTTCCACTTGAAGAATAACCGTCAAGGCCAATTGTTGACTATTAAATAAACAAGTATGCGGCGTTCGTTCCTTTCGATTCGACGCTCCCTTTCTTCAAACCCTCACTCCAACATCCCCCGCCAAGCAATGCACTTCAAGAATTTGGCCGTCGCCGTCGCCGCTCTAGGTGTTACACAAACACTGGCAGCTCCGCCAGTAGACAGGAAAGGCCCCTTACTATTCAAGAGAGGTACCCTACTTGACGAGCAAGACCCAGCGTTTGACAGGATACATGCAGTGGCCGACAAGAGAGACCCATCCTCAACATTCGACGATGACGACCACGTACCGGGAAGGAGGGCGCTATCACCGAACGTGAGAGATGCACCATTCCACGAATCAAACCCGCCAATGCGCCAGAGGGCTTCATCTCGCGATGGGGGTGATCATTTACCAGAGAAGAGGCCACCAACGACGAACAAAAAAATCTCATCTCTTCACGAAGAAGATACATCAGTCCACAGGAGGCACCAATCATCCAAACAGCAAGATGATTCATCTCATGTGCGGGACTCCTACCGAGGGTCTATCCCGGGGAAGAGAGTTCCTTCGGCCAGCAAGACAAAAGATGATATTTCCAAAATGCTCACATTAACATCCCAAGTGGATAGCTACTTGGGCCAACTCAGTCTAGCTATTTCAAATGAAGACCCGGAGGCCCAATACATCAAGGTATGGGAGTGAGCTCCCCATCTATACGCCCAAGTCCTCATTAATTGTCATAGGACCTCCTGTCTCGGCTGTCCAACCTCACGTCGACAATCCAAAACATCAACAAGGAGAACACGGCAGCCATAGCGAAGCCATTTTCCGAAGATGAAAAGTTCACTCTTTGTACCTCAGTCTGGAATGTACGTCATTATATTTGGAGCGCGAGCGCAGCCGATGTCCTTCTTTGCTTGATATTGGTATGTACTAACAGGAGCTAGTTGATATACAAAGAAAAGTACATGGTTGGCTACTTTGGCACTACGAGTGACGCCTTCATCACCAACGGCGCGGGTAAAGATGTGACGAAAGCCATCAGTGCATATGGCGATGCCGTGAACAAGTTCTTCGACGAGTTGATTCCAAGGCTAGATGTTTGCAACGACCAGCTCGATGCCGGATTCCAAGACCTGACCGTCACGTTGGATATTGCGCAGAGGTACTTCACTCAAGGATGGGGGCAATGACGGAAGAGCACAGGAAGCGGTTGGCATGAATGGCCTGAGTGATCTCCTGCCAGCCCTTGTGTGCTAACGAGCCCCGAAGGTCCAGGCAGATTGTGGAGTTTACCGCCCGCGTATAGCTTTGTTTGAGCGACGGATATGCATAGATTTTGGAGAGTGTATATGGACCCACTGGCCGTTTGACACCGAATATTGGGCATTGGGGACAGCAGGGTTCGGCTTGCGAGTAGAATTGGATAAATAGCGTGTAAAGTTGCACCACATATCCGTGCGTATGCAACCAATTAATTGACCAACTAATCAGGCAATTGACCGAGGAAGCGATTGATCAGCCACAACGTCCACGACAGCGTCGAGAAAAGGCTTTTCCCGAGCATCGGGGATGGAGGCCCGATTGCGCCGCATGAAACCGTTCGCCCTGGGAAGAAAGGAGGTTGGGCATGATGTCAGCCGGTCCCATTGTGGGACACACTTGACAGGGGCGTTTTACTTTTTGCTTTTTAGCTCGATCTTTTGGTGGTATGGGCAACTCTCTCGTTTTCTTGCGGCGGGATTGGAAGGCATGTCATGGATGGCTAGACAAGGTTCGGTCTGGTCGCCGGGCCATCCCGCGCGGCGCCAGTTGCCCGGGACCAGGCCCAAAACGGGGGAGTTCTAGTGGACTTGGGAGGTTTTGGCGGTGGTGGGTTAGTGGGCACACAGTGGTTGCAGTAGTGGCCCGGGGTCCTCGTCCTCCTCTGCGAGTGCTTCTGCGCAGTGCGACGAAAGCTGCGAAAGCTGCGGTGCCATGTCCTCAAATAGATTGCTGGGGCTCGAACAGGTACGTACCTGCCTCTGATTTCCCCAGCCATCATCTTCTCTCCTGCGTCATATGATGATGCCATTTCAACCTTCAACCACCATGAATGGCCACCACTGGGCTCATTTTGGCGGCACCATTTGACCATGCTGAGCTTCTTTTGCCGGCAAACCGATTCACCGGAGCCTCCGTTCACGTTACCGCGTTCCATTCAGTGTGCATCCATCATCGTCGCCGCTGTCTCCTCAGCCACCACCCGTTCCTTGCAGCCCTTGGCTCCGCTCGTGTCCGCTTCGCTTCACCTGGACCAACGCCAGCCACCCGCTTTTCATCTTTTTGACGTCGATGCGACCCAGGCGTCCCTTCCACTCAGCCCAACCTGGCCCAGCCGCCCAGTCCTTTGCAATTAGCAATTCTGGACGACGACTAATTGCTCCGTAGCCAGACTAGTCGGCCCAGCCTAGGCCAGCCCGTCCGGCCCAGCCCAACGGAAAACCAGCGAAAGCTCTGAGCTCCATCGAAGCACAGCTCACACAGGCACCGTCTCCCCATCTCTTGGGGTTTTCTTAGCATTTCCCCGACCGCCTTCTTTTCTGATCCAGGGCTAGACCCAACGCCGGCGCGGACACTTGCAGGGCGTCAACCGCTGCGTCCCACGAGAAAACTTGGCCGACCCACGAGCGGCCTACGAATACCTACACAGTATCTTGTAGGCTTGGAGCGCTCGGGTCTAAGGGTGACCCCGGTTTTCAGGGCTGCCAGAAACGCCATTCAGCGCCATCGGCCGCCCAGCACGGAGTCTCTAGTGGACGGATTGGTGGCTGCCGTTTTCCCAGCCCCAGAGGATCATAAGAAAAACCGGCCAAGCTGGCTGGGGGTGAGGTGAGGTAGTGAGCACAGGCCATTCGTTGACAGCAGAGCTCCCGACTGTCTCAGTCGGTGCCAGACATCTGCCCGCGAACCTTCACCTCTTGATTCTGCTGTGCTGCGAGACCATTGCACATCGTCTCTTCAACCTCGCTCCTTCTTGCCCCCCTTTCCTGCAGATCATCGAGTCCATTGCCGCCGGTAGCTGCTCTCGGCTGTGTCGCCTGTGCCCTGCACAGCATTGGCTAGTCGGGTAGCTCGCATGAGCCCTGGGCGCCTCGCCCCGCTGCCATCTCCATCCGCGACGAGGTCTACAAAACTAGCAACCTCTGATCTGCCCTCACCTCTCCCGCCTCCCCCCCCTCCCCCCCGAGACCTCGAGCCAAGCTCAACGCACGAGGCACTCGGTGACAAGACACGAGACACGCCCCAGTTGACCCCGTTCTCCCTTCTTTGTCCCAGCGCAATCCGTCCCAACACCCTTCTCGTTCAATCCACATCCAATCACAACCTCATCGTCGCCCTCAATGTCTACGCCCTACTGGGGCCAGCTGCCCGGGCCTAAGGTCGCCCAGGCCACCCATGCCGGCCACTACCGCCGCAGGTCCGAGTCGGACGACTACACCTATAATGCTGACCGCAGACCCTCAATGGACGTACCGCCCGCTCGTAGATCTAATCGTGCTTCTGTCCAAACCCAGGCTACCGACCTTCTCTCCGAGTCCACCTTTAGTCCTCACGACTCTCCCAGCAGCTTTGCCGACCAAGGCCTAGCTCCTAGACCGCCTTCCTACCAACGCGGCCCTCGAGATCCAAACGCAGACCATCAAAGATCCCGCCGCCCTAGTCGGAACCACGAAGAATTCGACGAGGCTGACTCGCAAGCTCCCCCAACAGCTCTCGAGGCCCATCGTGGCCCCCAGTGAGCTACCGCCACCCTCACGGCACCGGCAACGGCGGTCTTCCCTACACCCACCCGACAACTGGAGCACCCGCAGGATCCTCTCAATCAGCTAGGGGTGCATATCCAGAAGAAGACGAAGACGACGACGACATCGACGACGGCGACATGGAGGCCGAAGACTACTACAACAGCTCTGCCGGTAGGACCGGGGGTTCACAGTACCCCGGAGGAGCTCCCGGAGATAATGGCCGACGAGACTCGAGCGCTCCTGCAATTGAGGCGCTTGCTCTGCACAGAAGAGCAACGACGGGAACATCAAACCGCCGCAAAAAGTTCGCAGACGACCGATCACCCCTCCAAAGGCTTGAGCTGACGCTCGATAGCATGACCAAGGAGGAGAAGCGAGCCCGAGTCGAAGCTGCCGAGCAGCGCGCAAGAGAAAGAGCGGCGTTGAGAGCCGGAAAGAGACCCGCCGAACCTCAAGTGCGGTCTCACAATCGACAAGCATCCGTCAGCCATGAGAGGCAACCGTCAACCGCGGCTGCCCCGGCGACCTCCAGACAACCCTCGGCACAGAGAGACGTATCTGGGGAAACACCTATAGACATGCCAAGGGATGCGCCGAGAGATACGCACAGGGAAGCATATCGAGAACCCCCTCAAGAGGTGCATCGCGAACCGCATCGTGACTCGTACGGGGAAACCGAATGGGAAGAGCCTCTTGAGGTGTCCCTACATGACCACAGAGAAGTGACCCGCGGGGTGCCGAAAGAAGTCATAATCCAAAGGGAGTACTCGACCCGTCGACAAGGCCCTCTCACCCAGCACCCGCCTATAGATGCAGATTATTATGGTTCAGGAGCATTACAGGACCCAGAGGACATCATGCCTGCCCGAAAACATCTGGACACTGAT
This sequence comes from Aquanectria penicillioides, assembly GCA_003415625.1. Taxonomy (NCBI): domain Eukaryota; kingdom Fungi; phylum Ascomycota; class Sordariomycetes; order Hypocreales; family Nectriaceae; genus Aquanectria; species Aquanectria penicillioides. The sequence goes on from PYIU01000003.1 coordinate 5,534,560, forward strand.
TCTGGTATCCCCAAGCGTAACTTGAGTTTCCGTGAACGGGCAGCAAGAGATAATGTACAGTTTGCCGAGCCAGCCGAACCCAAGCCCGCAGCCGTTCCCCCACCACCAGCTACAAGCGGAGGGTTTTCACTCACGAGGAGTGGTAGTAACAAGTTGAAAAAGGACCCACCAGGTGATCCCTGGTATCGAATGAAGAGAGAGCTTGCCGCGAAGCATCAGCAATCCCTCGAACAGGCACATGCTAACGCGCGGGACTACCCGCCAGCTAACCGAGACAAAGATCTTCCTCCTGCTCCAGTAGATGGGAGGCGGCCCTCTGTTGATGTTGGCTCTCGGGCCGCGTACATTCCAATGCCCGGTGACAACCAAGGCATGAGACGACGCGCTACTGAACCAGTCCCGAGGGGAGATTACTATCCTGATGAAGAGTACATGACGCCTGTTACACGGGGGAAAACCTTTTCCAAAGGCGAAAAGGCCGTTGACGCTCATCCTCAAGATGGAGCTGCTGCCCGAAGAAAAGCAGAGAGAGCAGACAGCTTCTCTTCTGAAGACTCTCATCACCATCGCTTCTCTAATATGGTTTTCAAGCCTCGTGAAGAAATGACCCCCGGCGATGGATTATACTTGCCACCCCGATGGCTTGACGAGTGGAGGAAGGGGACGGTTGGTACTCTCGGCGGTACCCTCTTGGACATCAAGGAGACCCACAAGGAGAGCCATTGGTCCCCCCAGATCAGAACAAGGCATGGTGGGAGCAGGATAACCGCCGACGTAGTAGTTACCCCTCCCGTCCCCGAAAGGCAGAAGCCTTTGACGGCGAATATGACGAAAATGGTATGTTATATTCCAAGCACCAAGCAAATGGATCTCACTAACATCATGTCACTAGCGCCGACTCGGTTCAAGCCTCCACTGTTCCTGAAGTGTGGACCGCTGCTGAGATACTGTGGTATCCGAAGAGAAAAGAATCCTCCCCGAACTCAGCGGGGAAGTGCCATTTCAGACCGAGAAATCTGGAGGGGCACTGTTATGATTGTCACTCAAGACTCGGGCTCATCATATGAGATTGCTCCCACTCTTCGACTCTTTGTCCAGGACATTGAATTGCTTCCCCCTCCGCCCCATCGCATCAAGGGCGAGCTCCCTCCAGAATATGTTGATCCTATCGCCGGCCATCCAAAAGTTGGGCGCCGAGGAGAAACCATTTACGTCAGACCAGTGGAGCATCTTGAGGAGGCAAAGGACCTCTCTCGAGACGAGACTGATGAAGGCCTCTTCGAGCAGAGCCGAAGCCCACCTGATGTCTCACCCCCCGATGGGTCAGATGACCTCCCGGGATCTTTCGCAAGCCGCAGAAAGCGTGTCGGCATTGATGGCGAGAAAGTCCAGAAGTATAAGGATGTTAGAGGCTTCCGCCTTCATACTGAGAGAGGATGCACTTTTTGGAGGTTCAACATTGAAGTCGAGCTGCGAGAAAAGCAACAGCGAATTGCCTACCGTATCAACCGTGGTCCCGCTACTGGATTCTGGGTGCCGGCAAGGGGACAGACGATGAACATGATGTTCTACAGCTGCAACGGCTTTAGTCACAGCGTGAAGCCAGACGAACTCAGCGGCCCTGATCCCATGTGGCGTGACGTTTTGAACACGCACCAGACCAACCCATTCCACCTGATGATCGGTGGCGGCGACCAGATCTACAACGACTGTGTTGCCGATGAAAGCAAGCTCTTCCATGAGTGGTTGGAAATCCGCAACCCCATTCATAAGCACACTGCTTCTCTCACATCTGAGATGCAAAACGAATTGGAGCAATTCTACCTCGAGCGATATTGCATGTGGTACTCACAGGGGCTATTCAGTCTCGCCAACTCGCAGATCCCCATGGTGAATATGTGGGATGATCACGACATTTTTGATGGCTATGGTTCGTACCCTCACCACGACATGAATGCGCCCGTGTTCCGCGGGCTGGGAGCAGTGGCTTTCAAATATTATATGTTGTTCCAACAGCAATCCATTATCGATGAGTCGGAAACCACTGAGCCAAGTTGGATTTTGGGAGCCAAGCCAGGCCCCTACATTGGCGAACTCGGACGAAGCATCTTCGTCTCCGTTGGCGCCAAGGCTGCTCTTCTTGCAGTTGACGCCCGAATGGAGCGAACCGAGCACGATGTCATCGCAGACCAAACCTGGGAGAAGATTATGAACCGTCTCTACGCAGAACTGCGACGTGGCCAAGTGGAGCATCTCTTGGTGCTCCTCGGAGTTCCAATCGCGTACCCAAGGCTGGTCTGGCTCGAGAATATGTAAGTATTCCATCTAAATGTGAAATTTAACTGAGGTGTGGTACTGACAAAATCCCAGTTTGACTTCTAGGCTCATGGATCCCGTCAAGGCACTGGGTCGAACGGGTATGTTTGGCAAAGCGCTCAATAACATTGATGGTGGTGTTGAGGTTTTGGACGACCTGAACGACCATTGGACCGCCAAGAATCATAAACAAGAGCGAAGCATCGTAGTTGAGGACTTGCAAGACCTTGCAATCGACAAGTCAGTTCGTGTCACAATTCTCAGGTATGTTGAAATGCAATGACCAAGAATCGGAAATAATTAACTGACAAAACCAGTGGTGACGTGCATCTGGCTGCTGTCGGACAGTTCTATTCCAATCCTAAATTGGGACTCGCTAAACACCGGGACCCGCGATACATGCCCAACATTATCTCATCGGCCATTGTCAACACGCCGCCATCAGATCTCCTAGCAGACGTGTTGAACAAGCGAAACAAGGTGCACCACTTTGACAAGCAAACTGACGAGGACATGATCCCCATGTTCCAGCAAGGCGTCGATGGAAAACCGAGGAACAACAAGCATCTTCTCCCACATCGCAACTGGTGTTCCATCCGCGAATGGGCCCCTGGCAACACACCACCACCAACGCCGCCCCAGTCAGCTTACGATAGGAGCCCTAGCCCACCGGAAGATGAAGGTGGTAGTGGCGGCGGCGGCGGCGGCGGTCTTTTCAGGCGACTGTCCCTGTCCAAGAGCAGGCCACCCGCGGAGCCTCAGGGCGAGCTAGCTTCGAGAGAGTCTGTCCGAGGACCCAAGCCACCTGTCACCCGAGGTGGTGGTGGCGGTCTATTTCGCAGCCTATCACGCCGTGGCTCAACAAGCAAAGAGAAACCTGCCAAGCTCACCAGATCTCTATCAGTTGACCAAGGAGCGGCGCCCAAGAAGAAGGGTGGGCTCTTTAGCTTCGGCCGCCGCAGCAGCCAACGTCGCGCGCGCGACGATGATGACCTGGACGGCTCGTGGGGAGACGAACAGGATGACGACGAGTACTGGGACGAGCCTCAATCTCCAAGGCGACAGCGTGGGTCTGGTCTTCGTGGCGGCGCTGCTTACGATGAGTACACCGAAGGCGATGATTTACACTATATGGCTCACCCTCAACCTCCACGAAGGGCCAACACTACTGGCTCTCAAGGAATTAGAGGACACGGTGCAGAGGAAGAATACCCGCCTACTCGGCCCTTCCACCGCACGCCTACTGGACTGTCAACGAAACAAAAGCGAGATGCGGACAAGTTTGAAGTGGACCTGGAGGGTGGACTTGATGTGTGCCTGAACGTCGAAGTCAACCCCAAGGACCCGGCAGGTATTACAATGCCGTACCGACTCCTGGTCCCGAAGTTGCTCTATGAGTATAGCCCAGAGGTTGATGACGTTTCTGTGGCGCCTGCAGAGCCAGCAGCGCCAAGTGGGTTCAAGAGACTCCTCAGCTTCCGAAAGAAGCCCGCGGAAAAGGCTCAACCTCGTGAGGAGGACGAGTATGGAAGTGAGGAGGAAGGGTATTACCATCAGTGAGCAGACCAATAATTGGAACAAGGAGCCAGGAACCGGGAACGAGGCCTTTATGTGCTGTCTCGCACTGGCGACTGAAAAATGTTGTCACCTTCTTTTCTTCTTGAAGATATTGGCAAGGTGGATAAGATTGAAATCGTTTTATTTTGGACAATTTGCTTTTTTTGGCATGTCAGGGTGGGTCGTCGTTGTACAGCAGAGACGGCCCATCACTACCTCTGTATCTATAGCCACGGCAAAGTTTTTAGCTTAGTTTGTTATTTGGGTGGGCATTTTCTGGGCGCAAACTTGGGGATTCCCGCAGCATGCACAGGCAGCAAAAAGGAGGGCTGGATTTCGAGTCGAGAAGATGCAGATACACATATGGATTGCATCGATACTCGAAGGAATGATAATTTAGAGTATCTGACCGAAACTGGAGCCAAGTGAAGTGCCGGTGATTCGATGCGACATGATGTGATGGCGGCTCGTGTTCGGCCCCTAAAAAACCCGCTAAAAGAACCCCTGAGCAACTCCCCGCGATGGAGCCACAGCCACAGCCACGCAGCCCGCGAAGCCCTGTAGACCCGTAGCCGGCCGCTAAAAAAAAAGCCCCTGGGAAACCTTGCGGCCCCCGGTAGGCCCAAGCAGCGAATCATTTTGGCCACGGGTTCGAAAGGAGGCATCCACTCCGCAGTCCGCAGTGCGGTGCCTGTCTCTGTCTCCTTGCTGTTCCATCTCCATCTCCACCTCCACCTCCACTGCACCCGAACAACAGCACCTCAACTCGAGCTGTCGCCCTCCTTTTTCCTCCCTTGAGCTGGTATCGAAGAAATCACACCCCAGCCCTGCAACGCCCTTGACCGCCGCAACGGTTCTGTCCTGTTCAATTGAAAGACCCTTACCTTGCGAGACTGGGATTAAATCGCTGTTGCGCAAACCCAGGACCGAGCATCTCTACGAAATCCACGACGACGACGACGAAGTGACGTCGGCTACTGAACCGCGCTACAGCACGCGACAAGACGACACAGGCCGGAAACACCGCAGCGCAAACGACGCAAAGCCAGCCGAGCGGAATCCCCGCGGCGCACGAGATACACGGCCAGAGGAGGACGCAGGAACACAAGGGCATGGCGCCATCATGTCGCGCCGCCACTACCAGCACCTGAACTCCAACAACTCCAACAATCTCCCCCCTCAACTGCAATCCCTAATCGATGGTTTAATTTCTGTTCTGCAGCCAACTGCCCGGGTTCTGGGTGCTTGGGCAGCAGGCCCGGGACGTCGGGTGGCAACATGGATCGGCACCAAGGTGGTGAGGCGGCTGCAACTCAACCTCGCGCCTCGGCGCCTCCTCGGCTTCCCGCACATGCTGGTGTTGGTCTGGATGATCGTGTTACTGTACGGAGAACGCTGGGTATTTGACAGCAAGGTGTCCGACTGCGAGTGGGGGAACTGGGAGAAATGGGTAAGCTCAGCAAGCTGCAGTATAAGGGGATGATGCGGAGATAGGAGGAATTGGCTTACAGACGGAGGCTAACAGTCACATAGCCCAAGGGCACCAAGCCGCACCACCTCATCTTCGTCGCTGATCCCCAACTCATCGATCCCCATTCTTATCCCGGCCGCCCCTGGCCCATTAACCCATTGACCGTTGTCATCACCGACAACTACCTGCGCCGTGGATACAAGGCTCTCCAGCACCATCTCTATCCGGACAGCGTCTTCTTCCTCGGCGATCTCTTTGACGGCGGCCGAGAGTGGAAGACCCGCCAGGGCGACTTCGTCGATCCCAAATGGGGCCGTGATCGTTCCCGCGATGAGAAGAAATGGGTCGACACATGGCACCACAAGTACGGGGAGGACTTCTGGCTGAGGGAGTATGAGCGCTTCGGCAACATCTTCTTTGACCATTGGAAAGACGGCGATGCGGCCCCGGGGCCCTGGCAGCGTGGGCGAAAGCTCGTCACCAGCCTCCCTGGAAACCACGACTTGGGATTTGGCGCTCAAGTTCAGGTTCCTGTTCGGGATCGATTCAGCGCCTTCTTCGGCGACGTGAACCGAGTCGACATTATTGGAAACCATACCATTGTGTCCGTCGACAGCGTATCGCTCAGTGCAGACACTTCGGAATACCGAAGTAGCCATGATCTCCGATCCATTTTCGGGCCTGTCAACAAGTTTCTGGATGACGTCAAGGCTACGAAACGAAAGGCCGTCCGAGAAGAATTGGAGTTCTGGCACAGCAATGATCGAGCCCTCAAGTATGCGCATGATGCTGAGGACCTCGAAAAGGCCGACCTCACCCGCTTCCCTCGTCCCAACGTAGGAGATGATGCTCCCGAATTCCCTACTATCCTTCTTACCCATGTGCCGCTTTATCGAGACCCTGGTACGCCATGCGGACCACGACGCGAGCATTGGCCGCCGACAAAGCCCCCCAAGGGCCAGGAAGGTCCTGTTATCCCAGACAACCGAAACGCCATCAGCGTTTCGGCGGGCTACCAGTACCAGAATGTGCTCAACGAAGACGACTCAATTAAGCTGATCAACAGTGTGGGCAACGTTGTTCACGTTTTCTCTGGTGATGATCACGATTACTGTGAGGTTGTGCATTCTCCAGCCAAGGGAGGAGTGCGCGAGATCACCGTCAAAAGTATGAGTATGGCAATGGGTGTTCCTACGCCTGGCTTCCTCATGGTGAGCTTATACAACCCCGTCGACGCAGAGGGTAAACCTCTTCCAGGTGCCCCTGAGGCCACACTTCAGACACATCTATGCCTACTCCCCAACCAGATCCATACCTACATGCAGTATGTGGTTTTTATTGGAGTTACTCTTATTCTCCTTGTTGTGCGGGCACTTCTTGTTCCCGTAATCCCTCTCACACCTTTCGCCCTCGAACCCGAGAAGCCATCCACGGTCCTCCCCGTGTACAAGGATAAGATGGACCCTCCTGAGTCTTTCGGGCCGACCGGCAGGGCGCGGACCATATCGTCGGGCACATCATCTCACTATCTGCCCTCGCGCCTCTCGGCGGCGGCTCCACGTGGAGGTCGGAGCACGTCGCCGACCCCAACGCCGTCATCACGGTGGCAATCGCGGCGCGGAGGCCGGAATGCAAAGCGGTGGGGATGGGGAGCCGACGGCGGGCCGCGGATCCATCTCGACGACAACCTCTATGATGCAGGGAAGACCGATCGTCGCCTCGGAGGCCGAAAGGCACTTGGGGTGGTGGGACGCGAGCTGTGGACGTCGACGTGGCGTGTTGCTTGGATGGTGGTTCTTTTCTGGGTGCATCTCACACGCAAGGGTTGAGAAGGTTGCTCCCGAGGATGTAATATGAAACGAATCAAAATGTTTGGATAAAAGACAAAAGGCTTCTTTTTACTTTGTACATAATAATATCAGATCCTATCATGTAAGTGATGGATGAGTGGACGAGGAGAAGAGCGTACAAGACAACCAGCAGGCGAACATTTGGGATACAGGAACAAACAGGGTGCATTCGGGGGAGGACACAAAGTGCGCTTTTTGGCTCGCCGCCAGCATGAAATTTGTTTCTTTTTTTGTTTCTCTCTCTCTTTTTCTTTTTGTATGTTGCATGTATTCACCTGTGGTATGGATGGAAGGGGGTAGACGGGAGAATTGCATGTTTGGGCATGGGCATCTGCTGACTGGACGGACTGTAATTGTATTGCTGAGACTGCCATTTACGTTGATATTGGACCAACGCCGAATAGACTTGCATGATTGCGAGGGCGTCCTTCAGAAATGCCTGAAATCCACCGTGTTCGTTAGGTCATGACGTGCATAGCAAGCAATGTAGTCTTTCGGGGCCGTGAATTTTCTTCCTTGCTTTGTCTGTGCCTCTAAGCGGTTGGCCTCGACTCTTGAATTCATTCATTCAAGACCGCGCCACCCAAATGCAATGTATGAATGGATGTGACTGGACACGTTCTGGCTCGACCACCCTCAAAATGCGATATCATAATGCCCGAGCTTCCCTGCTGCGCTCTCGGCCCCCGACCCCCCCGCTGTTGCGCATGATAGCAGACACGCGATTCGCCTTGGGGCCGTTGTCATCCTGTCGCCGTCGTCATCGCCATCGTAATCCTCTGACAACGCAACGCAGCATAGTGATAGCTCAAAGGGTCTTTGGCGAGATAGTTCCGTTCTCCTACCCATCACCTCCCGCGCCTCGTCACGCCGATTCGGTCCTCCCTGGCCCTCCTCAGGCGGGCCTCGGCATCGGGGCTCGCCTGAACGCCCTCCATGCCCGCAGCCTCGGCGGCGGCCTGGGCCTCGGCGGCAGCGGCGATACGCGCCTGTTGCGCGGCGACGAGAGCCTCACGTGCGCGCCGGTCCTCGTAGGCGGCCACGTCCTCGGACGTGATGTGGAGGGTCGTTGCTGGTCGACGGAGCATCTTGCTGGATAGTCTCCCTTTGTTTGCTTCCTTTCCGCTCCTTTTTGAAGGGCGGTGCGTATCCTGAGAGGGCTGTGATGGGACACAGAAGAGAAAGAGAACGAAGAACAAAAGACAGAAGGAGAAAATCAGGGCACGTTCATGTGAGAGTGGGCGTTGTAGACGTTGCTATTTCTGCTCCTCGCCGAGATCCGCTTTGCAGGCTTTCAAGTACGCCAACACCCTTGTAGGATTTGACGACGCCTGATTCCTTTGTTGGTGGGTTGATACTACGTTGCTCAGCCGAGCTGAGATGCAAGGGCGAAGAAGAATGCTGTTGAAAGGACCGTCAACGTCGCGTGCTGAGTGATGGTGTTGGCGTTGTGGTTGGCGTTGGTGTCAGCGATTGATCAAAGCTTACAGGCGCCCCTGCACGTGGGCATCCCCACATCCGCAGCCCAGTTATGGATGCCGCCTGCGGCCTGACTTCAGAGAAGGCCTTCATCAAGGCTCTTATACGACACTATCGGGAACATCCATTTTGATTGTCCTCTTCAGAAATATTGATTATTGTATTCGTTCAATTTGACGAACATCAAGTGCATGCTCTGGATTACGAGCCACCCTTTCTGTCGTCCCCCATGTGCTGGCTTCGCCAACCTGGGTCAAGGCAGCATCTCGCTATGTTCCATCAATGTTTTAGTCCCTGCCCATATCCCATCCATTTCTTCATATTTCCAGTGATATCGTAGACCTGTATGTACCCTTATAATGCGCCACGCAGAGGTATCTTGCAATTCGACCTTTGCATCCATTTCCCAATGCCCCAAGATATCAGCCGATAACCAACCGCCAAACCAACGCAACAATAAAAATAAAAGTAAAAGTAAAAGCAAGGCATCGATGTCGTAAGTGCAAGAAGAACATGGGTCGGTCTCGGCATGTTCCTCTGCTTTGTGGCATTCTTCAAAACCCAGTCGCGCAAACGTTCTCCGTCTCCCACCTCAAAAAATCTCCCAAATCTTGATGCAGGTTGTAGCCCATTGGCACTGGCTCGGCGGGATCATCTGTGTCTACATCCTCATTGCTCACAACGAGTGGGAGCATCGGACTTGGGGCCTACTGTCCATCGAGCCGCGAGATGTATAATGAACAGGCTGGCCTTCGCCCACCCACCTCTTCAAACCCTGAGTATCCGAGAACCTCTCCTTCTCGAAGGTAGAACTGAGCGCAGTGTAGCTCCAGAATCCTGAAGGGTATTCTGATCCAACAGGGATAGGAAGTTCTGCATCCAAGTCTATTGTCGATGGCGTTGATGAGAGGGTACTGCTTGATGATTCTCTTAATGAAAGTGGGGGCACCTCCTCTGATCGTAACTCTCCATGAGTCTCAAAGCCGAACGACTCGAACCAATTGGCAATATCGTTTACCTGCTTGTCATCCTCTCCAATAGTGAGATCCGGGAACAAGTCTCCAGCACCACAGAGAATAGCCATCTGGAACGCTGTCCAGTCCTGAGTGTCATCCATGACTTTCACTCCCTGACATATCTCGGCTTTGGAGAAGGTGATGGGGCCATGTCGGAACGTTGGGCTTGTGAATGTGAAAGGAGTGCTGTAGAGATAGAGGATCCCGTCCTTTTCCTCTGGCATTAAGATTGGCTTCCGCAGCTTTGGCTGCTTTAGCAGCCGCCTTGATTTTTTGTCTGGTGTCGTCACTAAAATTTCTGGAAGTAAGGGAAGTGGCTTTTTCGTTGGTGATGCTTCGAACCTTGCAGGGTTCTTAGGGGGAAGAGGTGGCAGGACAGGCGATGGTGGTGGTGGAAGCGTAATATCAGCTAACGTTTCCGTTTCCCCCTTTGGCTGGTACGTTAGTGGCTTCAAATATAGCTCGCTACTTGAAGTATCCTCAGGAAAAAGCTCCAAGTGGATAGCATCTTCATCGCCAGGCGTGCTAGGAGATGGATCTTCCAAGAAGGTACCTGTCTCCACGCCAGAGGCCCCAATGCGAGATGGGAGATCCTCGAGGTGGAATGGTTCTACCGGCGACTCAGGGCACTCTGATTTCACGCTGTAAGCCGACGCAGAATCGAATGAGAGCCGAGATTTTGCGCGATTCTCTTCCTCTTGTTGGGCCTTCTCTCGTTTCTTCTTCAGCATTTCCAGCCGCTCTGGCGTCAACATTTCATCAGCTTGGATGCGCTTGAAGCGCTGACCAGTGAGAATGTCTGTGACATTTCCCGAGAGATTCCACGACAGAGGAACGCGAATCTGGGATCTCTTTGGACGAGTCTCGCGAAATGAAGTCTGCTTGGCGCTCTTCTTTCGTTTTGGCTTCTTCACCGACGCCTTTCTAGCGGGCGATGGGACGGGAGTTGGAGATTTGCTTTCTCCGGACCTTTGGTCCTTCTTGTACCTCAATGGGAGGGGCATTGATTCCGTGTGTTTAGGTGTTGTGGAGTGTGAAAGTGGTGAGGAAGACTTTGACAAGTCAAAAGTTTGTGAAATTGGTCTAACATCGCTGAGGGCGGCCCCGACAGCTTTGATCGCTTCGTCAGTCTTGAAAATTAAATGCTCAAAGGTCGACCCAGTAGGACTGTCTTTGTAGTTGGTCAGAGCCGAGCTACGGCCGGAGCGGCTTTCCGAATGATCGGCGCTGAGGATAGACAAAGAGATGGAGGTCCTTGGATGACTTTGGGATAAAGGGATTTCTAAATTCGGAAGAATCAGGAGTTCGGCACTTGGTCGGGGAGGCCGTTGGGGGGAGTGGGACTGTTGGTCGTTCCCGTCTAGCCTTTGCTCAGGTAGACAAAGAGCCGACGCAGCTTTTATATTGATTGGCGGAGTTCCTGCAAAAGCATCCTTTTTCGATTCGAGGCTTGGGAGCAAGCTATGCGTTGAAGAGGGTTTGGGTGTGTCGTTGAAAAGGCGGCTGAACGAGCCCGAGGCTCGGTGGCTGGTGTTGGCTCTGCGAAAGTCGAGGATAGACTTGGGGAACCATCTGTCTTGGTGGTTGGGATCCATGATTTTGCGCGCTGCTTCTTTTGCGCGATCTGGCTGGTAGGTCGAGTGTGTTCGTCAATGCCTGCGCAGGCCCAATCGAGGTCGTCGTCACTCCTGGACTTGGAGCGTATTGGGGGTAAGAGCCGCCGAAATGAGAGTCCTCCCATGGTGGGCATCGCGATGTACGTACAAGGCTAAAGCTGGCTAGCGCAGGTAGTCGACCGTAGGGAGTGTCGTGAAAAAGAAAGAAACGGCGTTCACATAGCTCTCGGGATACAGGAGGTAGATTGAGCAGAAGCGAAGCGAAGCGAAGCAAGGGGTGCGACGAATGTTGCGTGTTGACGATATGAAGGCACATGGGCCACCTGAGATTGTCCAGTCCCCGCAACCTTGAAAATAGCCGGGGAAGCAAAGACGATATACAGCTACGCCTGGGAATGTTAGCAAACCACATGGCATAGGACAAATCAAATATCCTGCAGAAAACACGGTGCGGGCGGCCGAGGATGGTGAGGACTTGGGCCGTTGGAGTGCTTTTCGTGGCCGTGTAAGCGGGCGACAGGGATCTTGAGAGTTACATGACCAGGGTCCCAGGATGCAAGGATGCAATGTGGAGCAGCAATAACGACCAACCTTGCACAGCATGCAGCCAAAATGATGGCGCTGGGAGATGCTGGCGTGTGATGGCCCATGTGTGCGCCATTGGCCGCGGCTCAGTGTGGCGGATGCTATTCTGGCCTTTGAGCAGAATGCTTCACCGATGCAGGGCCGGCTTCGTATCGTGATGCCATACTCCGTAGTCTTGGCCAGGACGTCCGTTTCGCCCCCACTGGCACCTGCGTGACACTGGCATCCTCTTTCGCTGCCGCCGGCGATACCTCCGCGCGATAATGATGGCTGGTTATTCCTCCAACAATCCTTCCATGTTCCCCGTCATCCCTTGAAATAGTGAACCCCGGGCTATGGGGAATCGTACAACTCGACTTGCACGGCCTATAGGATAGCGGTGCGACCATATGACGAACGTTGAGCCTCGAGCCACCCTGTCAGTGGTCCAGCCAAAGTGATAATTCGCGGCGGGCCCGAGAACGGAGTAAGACACAGGTGGTTGCGTCGGGCGTTGCAACACGAATTGAAAGACTCGAGGCCTCGATAGTGTGTGCACCTTGTATTACTACAGGCCGTCACAGGGCCTTTTTCGGCCACTGTATAGTCAGCCTGGGTGGGTAACTTGGCAAAGGTGGGCGGAAGAGTCGGGGTCTACGGAGTAGGGGCTTGCGGCTGCGTAAACGAATCTACGTAGGCCGGGTGCTGAATCGAGCGAGTGTTGGCCCATGCCATGCGATGCCGTGTTGCCTTGATCCGGAGCATTTTGGAGGACCATCTCGAGGGACCAACACTCCCGGAGATCGCGCGTCGGCTGGCCCCACGATTGTGGAGAAGCAAAGGTCTCTTGAGCGCAGCTGCACGGCAGTGGCATAGCCTGCGATGATTACCGCACTGCCGTCTCGCTCAAAGGTGAGAACTGGACATTGTGCAAGCAGCAGGCGCATGTGGTTGGTTGGACGTGCGACCCGGACCCATTTCCAGGACAAGCCGGTGAGGATTTTAATGCTCTGGTGCAGGGAGGGGGGAGCAATCGCAAAAGGGCCCGGACAAGTCTAACAACGTCGATCAGCCAGTGGTCTGCAGGAGATCAACGCTCCGGCTGACCTTTGCCAAGCTGTGCCTCTGGTGTTGGTATCGAGGCCGTTGTGACTGGGCAGTGGCAAATGCCGCCAGCCATCGGCCGGTCGTGGGTGGTTTCAGGAAGGGAAGCTGGATTGAGGAAGCGTGTGAAGCTCGGTCCCAACATGGACCATGGCGAAGGACTACGGAATTTATCTAATCAAGGCTGTTCTAGCCCCGACAGATGCTAGATAATCAGGCGCACAGTCGGACACGAAGCGGACCGAATCCCTCGGCGATGAGGTATAGAAGAGAGGAAAGCAGGAACAAGGGATCACTGCCCGGACACTGGATTTGCAACGTTGCGTATAGATGACAGAACTGGACCGTGGGACCGTAGATGGGGCCAGAGATGGAGGCGAGGGCGCGTTGTTGGCGATGGTGAGTAGACAACGGCCTGTTTGTGGCTGGTGAGGTGGGATTGAATGCCAGAAAAGGTAGGTAGGCACCTGGATAATTACCTGCCAACCTACCTCTGGCCTGAGGTATCAACCTACCTAGGTAGGTACCTATCCCTCCCTGCACGTAGAAGGAAGGAGCAGGATCAATTATGGCAGTGCCAAGGCCGGCCCTGCAGTGCATGCCGGTGCGCCATGCACTGTGCCACTCTGAACGGGGCCCTTGGAATGGCAGGCATGGTCCAACACTTTGTTGTGTTGTGTCCAAGCAAAGTTTAAAAGTTGAAGTCGTCCCGGTGGGCTGTGTATTGCCTCCATGATCCATGATATCCGGTTTCTGATCCAAGGCCCTCCAACTTCAATTGATAAAGTTTCCTGCCACATCATGTCGTGCCCCCATAAACCTTTCCTCACGGTGCAAACTCTCGTTTCCACACATCTCATCCTTCTAGAACCAGAGCATGACCCATGAACAACTACCGGTGCTGCATTACCTACTGTGTTCTGCATTATGCATCTCAGTGGGGCCCGAGTCAAAAATACAGTCAGAGCCATAATTATACATTTTGCTGAATGAAGGTGATGGCCCGGACCGACTAATAAGAAAATGGGACACCTTTTTCCCCAAACGCAAAAGCCAGACTAAGTTTCCTCCATTCAGCTAACTTGATTATTGGTTTTCAAAACAAGACACAATGCCCCCTCCCCACAGGTTCCAGACACCGCCCGCCAAGGCCCGACTTGGCTGCAGCGGCATCTATCCGTCGACAGGGCTTAGATGCCACCCTGAAACAAAGCTTGAAGGCTCGTGATGTGATATAGGTGCATACCCGCGCCTCCAAGCCGCCTTCCCATGTTCAACATCCGAGATGAAAACGGGCCATGTTCGGGAGCTGAAAGCCACGGTATCGTTTGACTATCCAACTGACGGCTATGTCGCAGTTAGGTATGTGCCTCAGTGCGGAAGGTAGCCGCGTAGGCTAGCCCACCTTTATCGCAACGCTGAGAGGCCAAGAGTAGGCGTTTTTAATGTTTCATCCTTTTCCTTCTTCTTTGTTTTCGCTGTGTTGTGTTGCGTTATGCTGAGCTGTACCAAACTTGACTGGAGCCCAAGTGCTAGTGCTCTCTGCTACAGCGTCTATCCTCGCCCGACGTTACCAGTGGTCAATGACCATTTCAGCCTCTGCAAACCCCACACACACACACACACCAAGACCCACGGGGACGTAAACCCTCGACTCCTTCTCAGCGCCCGACACGAGTTTTTTCTAATTTTGGCTGCCTTAGATAGCTGGAACGTCGGAAACTGCGCATGTTGAGGCGGGAAACAGGATTGCAAGTCGTGATGGAATTTTATTTCCGCAATGTTCGTAGTTCTCTGGAATATTAAATCTACATGGCCTGGCAGCATCTCGTATTTTCTGTACTCCAAAATAACTCCTAAACATCCAACTCGATAGTATCATCCCAAATTTTGTAATAGTCGTACGGTAAAGAGAGAGGAAAAGTATATTGCCTCGAATGAATGCTGCCTTCGGTCGTCCTAAGTCGTACCCCATGTCGTATTCGTCGGGCGGCAGTGGCACTCCAGTCTCACGCCAGACCCTGCTTTGCTTAGTCGTTCTTATCGTCGCCACCATGCATTATCATGCTCAGATGGCAAGTTGCTCACGCCAATGATGTCGACTTCAGCGGCCGTGATTCTGCAATCGGTGGTAAATCTACACGCAGCTTAGCTGATGATGACTGCATTCTATCAGAGAACTTCACCGTGCATCATCATGGGCTTGGGGTTCGCGCTTCTCAAAAAAGACGCTGTTGTATGTATGGGCGCGAACAATCGCGTCTCCTCCAACAACGGTTCGTTTTCATACTCTTGTATCACCACTGCCACTGTAGATTTTCCCCTTAAGATTGTCCCGAGCCAACACTTAAAAGATTGGATAACCCGGTCCGGCCAGGCAAACTCCCTGAGTGTATTGTCGACACACCGCCTCTCCTTCACAGCAAGCTTGATGAACTTTTGGCGGCCCATTTTGTCTGTCAAATAGAAGCACCAGGCACTGAGAAGGTCCTTTTTGGGCGAACTTCACGCAGCCAAAGTGTTGAAGAAGAAAAACAAATTGAATGATTCAGTGAATGTGTACAAATGTCAGATATGGTCATCCTAAACTTCTTAAGAAGAGAGTAGGAAGGAAGAGCGGCTCTTTAAATCATCCATCTATTGCCGTTTTCTCCATTTGTTGAGAAGAGGGTGGCTTTTTTGCCTTTTTTTTTTTCTTTCCGTTTTCACTCTCCAAGACAGGGCACGGTTGTACATTCCAAAAACTCTTGCCGCAAGCCCTTACTTGTTTTTTTTTTTCCTCTACCAGGTCTCAGGTGGGACGAAAAGCCACTTCAAAAGTATCTTGAATTCCACCGGTCGATCAAAGGGGCTGCCCATAGGTGGTTGGCTGGGGCCCATTGTGCTCCGTGACTGTCTTACTCAAGAGCCGCCGAGCAATGACTGGAAGCCATGGTGTCCTCAGAGATCATATTTCGCTTTGACCTGTTCTTTCTTTGTCCTGATCAATAATCACGGCAATCACAGACATGAGAGAAGCCTTGTGGGGAAACTTCTGTTTTCGTCTTTGTAGAAACCACTAGGTTTAAGCCGATGATAGTTCCATGAGGCTGGAGGGCATGGCCGAGGACGTATCTGGGTATCTCTCTTCTCATCCCTTTCCCCACCTTCTTCACTGGTCCACTGTTCCCCTGATTAATTGCAACCGTCATCAACTTCTCCCTAATTCATCATCCGGAAACCCAGCCATTCAAGGCAGCAAGAGAAATTCGTCTCAATATTGTGATGAAATGCAAAGTGCGAGGACGACCCAGTTTGAGAGCAATTGACATGCCAACAGGAGCAGTACGAAGAACAATGATATGATTTTCGACACTGGTGGTGGCGTTCAGCCGTAAACGCCATGACGAGACCCAGGACATTCTGGATTCTCGCAACACCTTGGTTATCAATGCGAGGGGACTCAATGGGGGGGGGGGGGGGCTCAAATACATGGGCTTCTGGAAATGTCCTCGTTTTTTTTTTTTCAAAGAATAAAGTGCCAACTGCTAACATTGAGTGGGAGTGGTGCAATCTGGTCGCCCAATGTGCTTTCAATACACATGCTGATTGCATGGTCATCGCGAATTGGCTGGCGTGGGCGAGCATGCTATTTCACAATGCACCAAACTAAGCTACTTGAGGTAAGAATCATTTGTCTCCAAGGAAAAGCAGTGTTCAGTCGACATGTATCATATTTTAAGCGAGAAACATATATTATTGTTACCAAAGGCAAAGAGACAGTCCGGAGATTACGAATCGAGATCAGCTATTTTCTTTTGATGCCTCGTTCCCTACAGCCTCGTCTTCGTCACCATCCTCATCCTCATCCTCATCCTCATCGTGCTGAATGAACGGAACAAATCTGAAGTCCAAGAAGCTTCTCTTGCCCCCTTCCACGTCGACCATGAATTGGAGGCTCAGAACTCCTTGTCCATCTCCTCTCAAACTGACTTTGCTCGCAATTCTCATCGCCTCGGTTGAGCTCTTGATGAAATCGAACTTGTAGCATTGTGACCACCGTTCCTGGATGCTAAATGTTTCGAGGAGGTCTTTTCCGCGCGCAAAATCAACTCCAGAGCTCCCAAGATCCCCTAAACCAGAGAGAGAAAGGTAAGGCGAGGTTTTGGTAGCTGCGATTGTCAACTTAACTGGAGCTGTCGGGGAAATCTCAGCCAGAGCATCTAGAAGGGAACGAGATTGCATGATGATCTTGAAAGAGAGGTCATCTCGATCAAAAGGTATGTCTTCTGGAATCTCTGGCAAGTATGTGGTCAACGCAGCTGTAGTCTTTACACCACCCTCCTCGATGGTGATTTTGAAAGGGTCTCCCTCTTCGGCATAGAGGAGCGTACAAGTTCCAGAGATTCCAAGAGTTTGGTTACTGAAAGCATCCGGTCGGTAATTACGGAGATTGCTGCGATATGGATCCTGCTCAGCCTTCTGGGCCCGTGTGGCAATATCCACAGCCCCGAAAATTTGAAGAACTTCAAGGACAGATGACAAGGAAATTTGAAAGTTGGGAAGCTCAGGTGGATCTCCATCATCGGAGGTAGGCAGGCTGACAGAGTAGGATGAGAATAAGGCCTTATCAAGGAATGCAACTCCTGAAGAAGTTACAGGTCAGCAGCTGAGTTACGGCTACGTGTGAATTGATCCCTTACCTTGCATCACTCGTGCATGATCAGCCGCAAATCTGATACCATCTTCTGTGATCTGGACGTGCGCTCGAGGGGAAAAGCTAATACATCGCAGAAGCTGATAAAGGGGCCGAGTCGACGTGGCCACGGCCCGAAAGATAGGCTGAGTCTCGGGGACCATCTTCAAAACAAAACGGCTAGCTCTCACACTGAATATGGGTGAGAAGTAAATGCGTGTATGAGGTAAACTTCAACAAAGAAAGAAAGAAAAAACTGGCAGAAATGCAACAGGTGCTCAGAAGCGTCTTCTCTTGTTTGCTCCAACTATTGTACACGAAACCGACGGAACGGGACTTTTGGGGTATCTCAGACGTAGACTCCGACAGCACAGAACATGTAAACGACTCCGAACCTTGAGAAAAGTCAGCATCGATATCGAGACATCATTCGTAGACGGTGGGCCATACGCAATCGCCAGGGAAGCTGGAATGCCGAGCGCGGGGACGTTGAGGAAAGTTCGGTCTGCAGGATAGTCAGGAAACGGTTTATAAATCAATGATAGGAGCACCATCGGCAAACATACTCAGGGCGAAGATGCCGGTGGCAGAGATTCCCAACAAGAGCAGAAAGAAGGCGACCCAGAACTGGCTTCCCTTGTTGACGGAAGGGAAGAATGGACTGCCAGCAGCAGCTTGCCAAACCTCATGCAGCGAGGAATCCATGTGCTAGGCTTCGCAGGGAAATTATAGCAATCGGATAGTAGTTGGTTCAGAGGATGAATGCTAATCCAGCAGGTTGAAAGTGGCACTCGGTGGGTGAATCGACGTCGGTTGCGGACTTGTGCTTGCTTGCAAGAGTCAAGCTGTGTTGTAACTGCGAGAGTCTGGGGCACTTTCCCAAGCTTACGATGTCGCATCGTGGCCGATAGACCAAAGGGGATTAGCGCATACTTTCCCCTGACGCAGCTGGAGCCTGGCTTGCGCGGTGTCGGGAATGACATAAGCAGTGCACGGGCCATCGCGGCACCTCACCACCCACCATCATGATGCATCTCACGATGCAAACCCGTTCCAACTCAACACGCTTCCATCAACACCTACCCACGCCAAGTAGCGATTACTCTGTCGCAAATATGTCAGACGAAGGTGGGATTGCATCTAAGTACCAATGCGACCAAGCTCCAAACTGAAACTAACATCTACTCGCCAGGCACCAACAAGCGCAAGGCGGACGAGGAGCCCTCATCTCCCACCCCCTCCAAGCGCATCAAGCAAGATGAATCTGAAGAATCTATGGATAAGAATCCCGCCATCAAGCCCATTCCATTCCCTGAAAAGGTAAACTCTCATCAGACATACCTCCCGGTGAAAGTAGCCGTCAGCTGACCTCATAACCCTCAGCCCGCCGTTATCGAAGAGCGCAATGGCGAAATTGAGTTCCGTGTAGTCAACAACGACAATGAGCGCGAGTCCCTGATCATCCTCACCGGCCTCAAGTGCATCTTCCAAAAGCAGCTTCCCAAGATGCCAAAAGACTATATTGCCCGCCTCGTATACGACCGCACCCATCTATCCATTGCCATTGTCAAAAAACCTCTCGAAGTTGTTGGTGGCATTACCTATCGCCCCTTCAAAGGCCGCCAGTTCGCCGAAATCGTCTTCTGCGCCATTAGTTCCGACCAGCAAGTCAAAGGGTACGGTGCCCATCTCATGTCCCATCTTAAGGACTACGTCAAAGCCACAAGCGATGTGATGCATTTCCTTACATATGCCGACAACTACGCCATTGGCTATTTCAAAAAACAGGGCTTCACGAAAGAAATCACCCTTGATAAAAAAGTGTGGATGGGATATATCAAGGATTACGAAGGCGGAACCATCATGCAGTGCTCTATGATCCCACGAATCCGATATCTCGAGATGGGCCGGATGTTGCTGAAGCAGAAGGAGTGTGTCCAGGCGAAGATCCGTGCCTATTCCAAATCTCACAACGTCCACTCACCACCGAAAGAGTGGAAGAACGGCATCTCCGAGATTAACCCTCTTGACATTCCCGCTATTCGTGCCTCAGGTTGGTCTCCAGACATGGACGAATTGGCCCGCCAACCTCGCCACGGTCCCAATTACAATCAGCTCCTCCACCTCCTGAATGACTTACAGAACCACAACTCGGCATGGCCCTTCCTCGTCCCTGTCAACCGTGACGATGTTGCCGACTATTACGATGTCATCAAAGAGCCAATGGACCTCAGCACCATGGAAAGCAAACTGGAGGCCGACCAGTACGCCACTCCCGAGGACTTTATCAGGGATGCCAGGCTCATATTTGACAACTGTCGAAAGTATAACAATGAGAACACGCCCTACGCAAAGTCGGCCAATAAGCTCGAGAAGTTTATGTGGCAACAGATCAAGGCCATTCCCGAGTGGTCCCACCTGGAGCCAGAGAAGTAGGGCTTTACGAAGAGTTCCAGGCGGAGGCTTCGGTTTTAACTCAAACCTTGATGGAGGCGACCCGCATGATGGTGTTTTTTGGTTCATTAGCATTTATGTTTTGCTTGGCTCTGCGTGCAGGGGATGGTTCGTAGCGTGGCGTTCTTGGCACTTAGGATGGTTATTGCTGTTTGGAATATTGTATATCAGATCTGACCCAAGGAAAGAGGTTAGAATGGCATCAGGAATTAGAAGGAAGGTCCTGGCCGATGCCGTCGGCCAATTTTGGCTTTCATAGGCAATGGCCAAACATCTCCAGTGTATGGCACTAGACCTGAACAAGAAGAAGACATGATGATATATCAACGTTTACACACAAAACAATGAGGTTTGTGTTTCGCCATGGTGTTACGCAATATATCTGGTGTTCACCCTAGCGCAAATAGAAAAGGACATAGTTCCACAAAGCAGACTCTTGTTTGCTGGCTATCTATCTCGTACCTCGAACGTAAAATAGTGCACAGCACATACAAGGACAGAAGGAGACCAACAAAAAGCACAAACACTCTTTTGCCAGTTCCTCGTGCGGGACAGTCCAGCGGCTCAGGGTGGGCGATTTCTGCCCTAGTCCACTGAGTTCGTCACGCTTCTGCCACTTTCATCAAAGCAGGTCCTTCAGATAAAATTCATCCCAATAAGTCCTGTTTCCTAACCTAAAATCGCCCAAACACCTGTGTCCATTCTGGAGTGAAAGGAAAAATGAAGAGATGAAGAGACAAGCCCAGCCGCTCACAAACATCGCCGAGGATTGCATCAAAACAAATCACGGAGCGAGAATGGAGAGGGTGGGCCGTATGCGAGTCTATGTGTTGCGTGTTCGAGTGCGTGCACGATTGCGTGTGCTCCAGTGCTGAGATGGGGAAAACAAGGCGGCTGGACGAGCCGTCGAATTGAGAAGGTCATGTCGTGAATGAAGCTGCAGCAAAAGAAAACTGATTGCTGCAATGGGTATAACTTTTAATAAGGCAATAATCTTTGGTTTTTCTGTGGGGGGGTTTCTTTCTTTCTTGGATCACTGTCCTATTCGTCGTTGTTCGAGAACAGAAGGGTTCATGCACCCGAAGAGGTCTCGGTAGCGCGTTGGCCGAGCCCCGAATCTCCCACAGGAAGTCGGAGGTCGGAGTATGTGCGGCGAGGCCAGGGGATGCGAATTCGGTGCTGCTGATCAAGAAAATGGCGCCGAAAGGCGCTAGAGGGATTCGGAGACGAAGGGCTTGACATCTCGCCAGCCTGCTGGGAGGTGCCGTTGCGGTTCGGGTCTTCTGTCTCAAGCGTGCGGCGAAGCATCGGATGAAGAGAATCCGGGATTTCGCTCCACTGACCAGCTCGAGCAGCACTGAGCATGCCTGGTGGAAACAGGGTCGCGGGAATAATGCTGGGATCGCTGACCCCGCGGAAAATCTGCTCAGTGAGGAAGGAGAGCTCGCCCGATTCAATTGCATTCTTGAGCCATTGCTCCCATTCCTCATCAAGGACGGCAGTGCTGTCCCCGGCTTCACGTCGCGCAGCCTGTGCTCGGAGCCGCTCATTGAGCTCAACCCCTACGCTCTCAATTTCAAACTCGCTTTCGACGTCCATTTCACCATCCTCCTCGTCAAGATCCACGTAGCCGGCATCAGCAGAGTGATGCTCGGAGTCGCGAGGGCGATCTTCAATCTCAGTCCAGTCAGGGAAGCCATCGGCGGTAGTGTCACGAATAGCAATTCCCTGCTCTCTCTCGAACTTCTCCTTGGCCCACTTGGTGCCTTCCCACTTGGTCAAACCGGCGATTTCAGCATCAGTGAGGCGGAGTCCATCAAAAGCACGGAAAAGCCGGCGGTGCCATGGCCAGCGAGAAAGGCGGATACGGTGGGTGCGGTGGGTATAGTCGAGGCCGGGGTATTTGGCTTCTTGGGTCTCGAGATGGCCGTAGAAAGCATGGGTTTCCTGACGAACCTCGGGAATGAGGCTGCGCTGGAGAAGAGCGTGGAAGTTCTGAGGATCGTTGCTCTTGGGGCGAGGAAACATGCACTCGTACACGATTTGGTCGACGGGACGCCCCTTCATCTTGACAGTATTGTTGAGGGGCACAGAGGCAAAAGAGAACGAGTTTCTCGAGGATTGTTAGAGAATTAAGCAACGACGAGTTCGTCGTTTTTAAATGCGTGTGGCCAAGATTCAAGGCAAGGCTGATCTGGCGTCGGGGAGGCGAAGTTCAAGGAAACTCGAGGACGAAGGTCGGTCGGTCACGTAATCGGAGGGGAGTCGAAACCACACGGACTGGCGAGTTGAGGTGGGAGAAAGACAGGGACAAAGACCCAAGGGCACCTGTTCACCGCGAGATGCTGAACAAGGCGAATACGGCCACTTATTACGTCGCAGTCGCAGTCGAAGTGGCGGTCGCGGAATGAAGGGGGGAAAGGGTGAAGAAAGAATGCAAACGGACAGATCAAGGGCTGAGTGGGAAAAAGGCCAGGCAGGCGGCCTTTTAGTTTAGGTTGTCTTGGTCGGGCGTTCTCGGCGGGGGTGTGTGAGGGTGTGAGAGCGCGGCACTGAGGGTGTGGAGAGAGACAGGTGTGGTGTGTGTGTGCGCGGAGCCGGGAGGCCTGGTGGCAGTTTCCCTTGGAGGGAGAGAAACACGCACACGCAAAGCTCGAGGCAAGGCAGTACAAAAGAAGACCGAAGGTCGAGTTGGCCGCGTATGATGTTTGGACTCTGAGTTTTGGGGGAGAGATGAGGAAGAGGGAAAAAAAATGTTTGTTGGGTTGGGTTTGGGGGAGGGTGTGTTGCAGGAAGAAGGGAGGGAATGAAGGTGGGAGGCAAGGGCCCAAGTAGTGCGTCAGGTACCTTACTCCGTACCTTGGCTGGACGGAGTACCCGTACCCATGAAAGGCAAGAGGAAAGAACCAAGGTGCTTGTGGCTACCTGCTTGTCTGCCTGTCTATTATTACCTATTAGCCTGCACTCCGTCCCTATTTGCCGGGTCAGGTAACCAACCTGCAAGGTCAGGCGGCGGTGGCGGCCACGGAGACCAGACAGCGGGCACGAGCAACGGGCACGAGCAGCGAGCAGCGAGCAGCGGGCAACCTGGAACGGACTGCGAGATTGTACAATCATGGCAAACTACACGGAGGGGGAACTGAATCCCTCAAAAGGAAAGAAAATGGGAGGAACGGGACGAAAATGGCAAGACGGCGAGGCACTGCAGTCGGAGAAGGCCGCAGGATTCCGGAGTCCTTTACTGCAACAGCCCGTAATCTCCTCCGGTAGACGGACGTGACGTGACGGTCGGTGGTGGTGGGTGCAGAGCTATGGAACCGAGGCCAGCATTCGCATCAGCAGCCAGTATCAGCATCAGCAGTTGGCATCAACAATGCCACCTAGAGCGGTCCAATGGCTGGTTGGCTGCCAATGAGTCCTGTCGCGGCCCAAGCAAGATCGAGATATCCAAAGCCGAGACGGACGGGCAGCGGGCAGCGGCAGCAGGCAGGGTACGTATCTGCACACGAAAGGTCAGCAGCGATGCCTTTCGGGAGGCCGCGACCTGCCCTGTGCTTTTCCAGTTGGTAAGGCACGCCATGCAGGCCCCTCATAGGCTGCCCGGTCTCGCAGAGAGTGTGGGATGTGGGATGTGAGGTGCGGCGTGTGCAGCATCAGGTCCGGGCGGTTTCCAGCGAGTGAGCACGGGGCGGCAGGCCGCAGCAGCGATGACTCTAGCGGGGGCCACAAGGGCCGCCACAAGGGCCGCCGCCACAAGGACCCATGGCAGAGTGCGCGCCGCAGGGCCCTGTTTTAGCGGACGTGGAGCCTGCGGCCTCGGGCCTGCCCCATGGGTTGTTAGGGTGGTGGTGGTGGTGGTCGGTCTGTCGGGGGTCCCTGATGGAAAACGTGGGATCGATGGATGGTGCTGGGTGGGGACTGCGACGCTGATCGCACACCTCAGCAGCTCAGCAGGACGAAACGAGAGGAATCCTTGACCACTGCCAAAGCACTCGTTCGCTCGCCCTCGGTGAGGGGGCATGGCAGCCCGCCATCCTCGTCCCCATGCCGTGCCGTGGAGAAGTGCTGTTCGATTTCTTTATGCGCTGGATGCTGCCAGAGGATCAACGTGTTTTGCATATACGCACCCTCTAACTCAGGAAGTGTCCACTGTTTGATCCAAGTTCCGCAAGTGCACGCATCACATATTGGTACGAATGAGGAAATGCTCTCCATGATGCGCTGTACTTGTACTGCGTACGTAGCGACATCCTAAAGTCCGCTGCTCGACAACCAGTTCAACCTTCGTCATCATCCTCACCCAAGCAATTCCCTTTTCAGATCGGTGAGAGAGATTTTGTTCTTTTCTTTTTTTTTTCCCTCTTCTTCTTTCACTGTCCTTTTTTGATAAGAAAGAAAGTTTAAGCTTTACCTTTTGAAAGGGAAACCTTGCAACCCGTCTTGTTAATTTACCACAAAGTCGCACCCGCGTGAGTGGCAGGAATCAATAATTAAACCTGCTGTGTGCAGAGTTTCTACTCGGCCGACTGAATAAGAACGTGCTATTAAACTTCCCGGTACCTGATGATCGTTCCGCCACGGAATGCACCCACTCCCTGCCAGTTCATAGGGCCTTCCCAAGTATGTAAGTTCCCCTGAGTCAGCCATCCTTCCGTGAACAATTTTACATCACCTCACTTGAAAAATATCTTCAAAGCCACATGCCTCTCTGCACTTATCCTTCTCCTCTTACATGTCACGAGGCCCTGACCTCTCAAGCCAGGTGGTATGTCATCTACCGACCCCTCCACTCCCCTCGCCCATGTCCATCTCGTTGTCCAATCCCTTGCCCCCATCACCCCGCGCCGCAATCGCCAAATCAGAGCGCAAGCCATGACCCCTGGCTTCGCCAACCACTGGTCGCAGTCAATCACCCTGGCTGCCCTCTTTTTTTTTTACTTCTTTCCCCTCCCCTGCGTACCTGTGACCGAGAGAATCAGGGTGGACCGGCACTGTCCCGGTCCCGGCGACAGGCCCGGTGATGCAACTCTGCCAAATCGAGTAATTGGCCCTGAGACAATCAATTTGATGTTTCGATGCTCATGTTGACCGAGACATGCATACTAGAGACAATTGACAGTGCAAAAGCAACTTGATGAAGAAAATAGCCAATTTTATATATTCATCAGCAACCCAAAACTCCGGTGCCGGTTCGAGCCTGTTTCTGGTTTTATGTATGACTTTGCCTTCACATCCAACCTTTCCAGATGCTCCTTTTTACATAACCCTGACCTCTGGGGCTGGCTGAGGGGACTTGTCGAAGCTCTTCATCGGCTCGAGTCCCCACCGCCCAAACATGGCCGCGTCTTCATCCCACCCGTTGCAGTCGGTCGTCAACATCTTCTCGCCCGTGAAGATGGCGTTAGCACCAGCCATGAAGCACATGGCCTGCTTCTCCTCCGACATGGTTTTGCGGCCCGCTGCAATTCGAATAATCGTCGCCGGCATCAGGATTCGCGCCGTGGCAATCGTCCGCAACATGCTGGTAAACTCCACCTGGGGGCGATCTCCCAATGGTGTTCCCTTGATCGGAACGAGCGCGTTCACGGGGAAGCTCTCGGGGTGGCTCGGCATCGTCGACACCGTATACAGCAGACCGACCCGGTCCTCCGACGACTCGCCTAGGCCCAGGATACCGCCCGAGCACACCTTGATGCCCGCGTCGCGGACGTGGCTCAGCGTCTGCAGTCGCTCATCGTATGATCGGGTTGAGATGATGGATGGATAGAACTCGCGGCTCGTGTCGACGTTATGGTTGTACGCTGTCAAGCCCGCCTCCTTGAGCTCCTTAGCCTGCTCCTTGTCGATCATGCCCAGCGTCACGCACACCTCCATGCCCATGCCCTTGACGCCCTGAACCATGGCCTTGATGTTCTTGAGGCTGTTCTTACGACCCCGCATGTCTCGCCACGCGGCACCCATGCAAAATCGGGTGCTGCCATTCTCCTTGGCCACACGAGCAGCCTCTAACACGCTCTCAACAGTCTCAACCCGCTTGGCTTCAAGACCAGTACCTTTCTGGTGCCGGGTCGACTGGGCGCAGTAAGAGCAGTCCTCCGTGCACCCTCCCGTCTTGATGTTCATAAGAGTGCAGAGCTGTACCTCAGCAGGGTTATGGAAGCGACGGTGGACGGTGCTCTAGAGGGTGTGGGCGATCACAGACGGTCAGCCAATCATATCGTTGACAAAGGCCATACCCCGTATCATGTTTGGGTTAGAGTCAAGATTGGGTATGCGAAGAAAGCCGGCTCTCGAGTGGCATTGGGGCTAGGAACGGGTATGGGGACGGGAGGCAAGGGGAGGGAAAGGCAGCAACTCACAGATTGATACGTCAACTCCATCAGAGGTTGGTAGTAGATGGCGGCAATCTCCTCCTTGGTCCAATCGTGGCGGGGTTGAGCGACGGAAACGGCATCACGGAGGATGCTCTTCGCCTTCTCACGTCGCTGCTTCTCAATGCTCTCGTGGGTTCCGGCCGGGGGAGGAGGCGGTTGTGATGGTCGTCCGGCGTATTCGACCACAGTTGACATGGCGCGCACGCGACCGGCGATTGCGGGGGAGTGAGTCTGAGTCCATTGACGCCGGAGCAGAGCGCCGGAGGGGCCCTGACGCAGAGCCCTTAGGCTGAGTGAGGTGCCGGGCTTCATCTCTTCGTGGGTGGAATGGGTGAGGCGAGGACGCACAATGGGCTGGAGTGAGAAATTAACAAAGCAGGTCTCGAGTGAGAGTGAGAGTGGGAGTGAGAGTGAGAGAAACGAGGGACAGGAAGCTGAAGCAGAGGTAAGTCGAAGCAGAGTGGAGGTGGGTAGCTAATTGCAACACCACACAAGCACGCAGTTCCCCCCACGCCTGACTGGACAGATCGTGGATTAGCACAGACACATTTGACGTGGAGAGCTGCTGCTAACAGGCCTTCGGCTAAGGTCCGTCGAGCCACTTTGTGTTGCTACCGTCGCAACCCAAAACATCGTGGCTGCACAGATCTGGGGTAGGGCGGCTAGGCGTCCACCTCGGCTGGAAGGGACTATGGAAAGCAGCTATGTTAAACCTGGTAAACCCGATCAAAGCCGCCCCCGTCTCGAAAGGTCAGCACCCAAGAACAGCGCAAGCAGCGTTCGACATGGACGTAAGGAGGGGCAAACGGAGGCCGGGTCGATATTGTTGAGATGCGCCAGCCAAGTGATCGCCATGGTGCTAAACTCCCCGCTGCCGTTTCGTCCGCTTCGTTGGTGGTTGAACCAGATGCCACTCAACATAACATAACATTGTTGCCCTCAAACCCAGTAACGCCAAGCCAAATGAGAGCTTCTCGCAACGCAAGTGTGGACCCCAGAAAGGTCCCCAGAGGTCTCGGCCCGCTGTAGCAACTGACCCTGATGCTAATGCGCCTATTCTCGTTGGCCGCGGCCCGCCCGGAACCTGTCCGTCAAAGGGACTTAGCTGCCAGAGGGGCGCTCGCGGCGCGTCAGACAAGTTGGGGAGGGGGAAACGGTTGTGGAAGAACGTAGTCTACAGGGGGGCTCCAAGAAGCCGAAGCCCAGTATAACAAGCGCCCAGAATCCTCATTTTGACTGAGAACAACAAGCCTGGGGCTGTTTTTCGTTGTCCCGGTTTCGTTATATAGTTGAAGTCAATGACACCTCGCTTCCCTTTCTCTGTTCGCCTCGGCCAGAATTACCTGCCTAGGTACCTACCTACCTTTAGGTAATCATGCAGAGCTATGTACCTAGCCAAGGTACCCATTCTGATATGGCAGTCGAGAATGCTCGATTGGGTAAGCCCAGTCTTTTTGTTGTGTCCGTTGTTGCGGGACCAAGTCACCTAAATTTGCGCAACTTGTCATTGACCTCCACTATTTCGCTCTCCCCACAGCACTAGCAGCCATTCCGGTGAGTAAGTAAGTTACCACGTTCAGAAGATGGGTGAGGAGGCTATTCGGAGAGGGATATAGTCATCGTATATTTGTTCGTTATTCGTTACCATTTTGCCCCTGGCCAAATCTCCAAGCGCCGTGTTCCGACCCCAAATACGCCATCCATACACATAGTCTTGATCTAAATCAGGTCGTGTCTCTCTCCTTAGATGCTCCGTGAAAAAAAAATTTTTTCAATTATCCCATCCTCAATTCCACAAATTTTTTGTTATTATTTATTCATCTTTTTTTGCTTGATTCTCGATTGCCTTCAAGCCAGCTCTCCGTACGAATTTGGGGCGGGGTCCGCACGACGCATAGAATGACCTTCGCTGCATTGTTGCTCCATGTATTCTAGAGCCAAAGGTGGTGACTGAGCCTCATCCTCATCCTCGTCATGCTTAGATTCCCTCATCTGAAATCCTCAATATACGGCCCGGTTCCCTAACTCGTTTCAAACAGGACTCCGCTAATTGATTGTTCATTATCATCCATTGCCGATCACTCATTCGGTCCTTCATTAAATCTTTCGTTCTTCAAGTGTAGCTCGCTTCCGGATATCGTCTCCCCGATACACCTGTCATAGGGCTCGTTCCTCTCTCGGCCGCGGTCCGCTGTTCCCACCTCTTCCTATCCACCCTCCATTGTTCACGGTTGCGCGGCTCCCATCCTGGGTGGTCGCGTCGGCGGTCCATATCGGCGTGGCTACTCGTCCGTCGCTCCACTACGGGCCGGCGTAAATACTGGCGATCTCGTCGGTCATCCTCTCTTTCAAAATCTCTTGGACGTCCCCTACTATCTCGTGCACGGTCCCGTTCTCGGTCCTTGTCACGGTTATCTCGTGTCTTCCTCTTTCTATATTCATCCTCGCTATCATCAGGTTCCGACGATGCATCCGAGTCCAAATCAGAAAAGCTCCGGTTGAGGCGAGATTGCGGGATATCTCGGCTTCGACGCGGTCGTGATGAGTCAGTATAGGAGGATGGTCGACCAAGATTTCGAGGTCGATCTGGTCCGAGGCCGTTGGGCAAGATATTGGAAACTTTCTCCGACAACTTTTCACGTTGACCAGGGTTAGGTGCGGTTGACCGTCGGGCCTCTTCAGGTCGCATATCAGAACGATGGCGGTACAAGGGAGGCGGTGATGATTGTGTCCCAGAAGGTTCCGCAAAACGGGGCGCCGAGGGTGGGCTATTGTTCGACCTCCGAGCCGTTCGGGGCGGAATAGGTTCCTCTTCAGATGACTCAGATGACACATGCCTGGGCTGGCTGTGTCTGCGATGTGGCGCGGGACGTTGGGAATTGGGGTCAAGATACGTTGACCCGTGAGAGTATGGTTGAGTTTCAGGTTGTTGTGGGGTGTTGTGATCAGAGAAGCTCCGTCGTCGTTGCTCTTCAGAGCCTCGCTCTTGAGGGTATCTCTCTGGAGAATTGCGAGTGGGCACACGCCCACTTGCGTGTCTACCAGGGACGTGGTTATATGGGACCGATCGCTCAAAGTAGGGTGCAGGTCGGGTTGGATACGGTTTGCGCACATGAGCATAGGAAACCTTGGGTTCGCTATGATCTGGCTCTGGGCCGGAGTTTGTGGCAGCTTCTCGCTCCTTGGTAGCCTCCTTTCTCAACCTGTCGGCACAAGATTTATGCCAGCGGTCAACGGCATCGTCGGGTTCGGATGGAAACACATTTTTGGGGAGATCGGCAGGAAACACCTGGCCAGTGTCCGGGTGCTTCAGTTTCCAGTTCTTCACAGCAAACTGGAGGAATGGGACGTGCTCCTCTGGACCAAGCAAGATCTCAAGTGACTCCCATCGTGAGAAGCCCCTGGGGGTGAGTGCTGGGATGGTCGGCGGGGCGAAATCGTCCTCGGTAGGTTGGAGGGTGTGTTGGCAGCCAGTAACCTGCCAAATGTAGGAAATGGATGGATGGGGCATGTCGACAAAGAGAGCTGTGAGACGTTGAGTTAGTAAATGCGCATGTCGCTTGTTTCGCCGACATAGCTTGAAACGTACAATCATAATCCCCGCCGACAGCCTTGTAAAAGGCGGCCAGCTTGTCGGGCGTCAACTGCCCCACGCATTTGTCGCCAATTTCGTAAATCTGTAGAAGGCATGTGTTAGTTAAACGGCTTTGACGGGATACGCCCGGGAAGGGTGTGTAGTGCGCGGACATACAATGTGTCGAGAGATTGCCCTCAAGAGGGCGTCAAGTAACTTGCTAGGGCTCTTGTTCGACTCGTACATATACTGATATTCTATTGGCGGTGGCGGTGATCGTGACTTGGACTTCGATTGTGATCTGCCCGGCGGGGCATCATTCTTGGGCGACGTCGCCATGGTGAGAGGGAGGGCGAAGGAGAGGAGAAGGATGAGTAGAGAGGGTTGTTGTTAGGATGACAGCCTCACATCCAGCTCGGGTGGTGAGGAGGAGTGATAGTGGTCGACTGAGAGCGAGGGGCGGCCTCGCTAGAGGATTAGAGGAGGGTGGTTTGGAGAGGAGACGGCGTCGAGGCCGCATGCGAAACGGGATTTAGAAACGACGGCAGAGAGGACGAAGAAGAAGAATAGAGTAAGGCGGTATTGGAGATGGTGCGCGCGGTCGGTTGGTAATAAATCGCAAAGAAAGGATCCGGGACGAAAAAAAAGTTGGGTGCGAGCTAACGGTTGACAAGCCAGCCTGGCCTAGGCAAGGCAAAGTAGGCAGGAAGCTTGGCGGGCGCGAGACGGCCGATGCGATGGGCGAAAGGCGAATGACGACGAGCGGCTGCGCAGAGTTGCGCTGGAGCTACGCGATCGTGGGTCGCCAGTCGGGTCCAGGATATTTCTCAAGGGCAGGGTTTTGGAGACACAGCCGGTATGGATACGAGGATATGTGTGTATATGGGGATATGGTGGTCGTGCCTAAATCGAGGTCGAGGACGAGGGCGAGGGCGAGGGCGAGGACGCGGATGTGGACGAAAGCACGCACGCAGATGTGAAGAAAACAACAAGGTGGGACGGGTGCGAGTGCCCTGTTGTTTGTGTGCGCAGCTAGTTCCCGTGCGCCTTTGTGATTGCGTTGGGTTTCTTTTTGCGTTGGAATTCGAGACCAAGAAATGCAAGCCAGGTTACCCTTTCACTCGGGGTTGTCGGCTGACTTGCCACTGGGTTTCCTAGTGCTGCTGGCGCTGATGCCCGGTGGTGTGTGTTGGGCTTGTGCTGGGTGCGGCGTTTGTGTTATTTGGGTGCAAATGGGATGCCCAAGGTTCCAAACGATGCGGGTTAAGTATGAGACGAAACGCTCGATGACTACACAGCAAAGGGAGGAAAGAATCAACTCGCTGCTCGGGCTCGACGGCGGACGAGGGCTCCTCTTGTGCAACTGCGACTGCGACTGCGAGGACGACCAGGATTGACAATCAGATGCTTAGGGATGGGAGAGAAACGGATCCAATGTCATGGAACAAGAGAGCAAGGCACAACGCCACAACGCACAACGCACAACGCACACACAGGTACAGGCGGCTGCGCCGTGCGATTACGATATCACGGCGCCTCACGGTACGGCGCTCCGGCACCCCCAGCAGCACCAGCTCTCATCCTGCCTTGACGCCTCATGCAACCGCTCTACGAATCTTGTGTCTATACGCCTCGCGCACATTGGATCACACCCATTGACGGCCGGCGATGGTATGACACGTGCATCATCGCTGTAGGTCCCAGGCTGACCCGTCAGTGTGATCCAGATCCCATCCCTCATTCATCTAGCCTATGCCTGCCTAGGTCAGGTACATCCGTACGTACAGACGCATTTCACTTTAGCTTAGGTTTGTCATGATGGATAGAGCTCCTCGTCATGATGCATTCCGTGGAGAATATCTTAAGATGCAGCAAAACAAAATTTGGAAATCACGCCGCTCTGCCCTACTTCTAACTCTTGTCACATCTCATTCTCGCCCAGCCCTCGATTACCATCCTCTGATAGCTATCAACCGTTGACCGACCTTTGTCCATCCATGTCAGCAAGACTGTGGGGAATTAACTGGTAGTAGCAGCAACGCTAATTTACAACTCCCACAACCAAGCATTTAGCTAGAGGGCTGTGTGAGATGCAAGGCGTGGGATGGCGACGGGGGGGGGACGGGGACGAGACAGGGAGGGGGACGGTTACCTCCCCGCTCACTCAGCCACCAAGGTGGTTTAATCAGCGGGTTACGACAGTCTGCGAGCGGTCCATGAAGCCAGGAACGGAACGAGCTGAACCAGCTGAACAGAGGCCGACCGCCGATTGCGAGAACGGAATGGAATGGAATTCTCTCGGGAAGTGATTGACACCGAGCTGCCGTCGTCGCATCACGAAACAAACGGCTGGATCGGATCGGACAGCCCTCTGGTTTGGCTTGGGTTGGTTTGGTGGGACCCGGCAGGTGCAAGACACAGAGATTCAGATGACTGGGATAGCCGGTGGTGATGTCATCAGCGCCGAGGCTGGACAAGGAAGCCCCGTGGGACTTGGGCTTTGATATTTTTGGGGGCCAGCGAAGGAAAAAAAGAACTTTTTCCTAACGCGGGAGAGAGGGGGGGCCGTCCCTCGGTTCCCGCAAGCCTGTTTTCGCGTCAAGTCTAGGGTAGCAACGGTGCCCTGTAGTCAGAAGCCAAGTCCCGTAAGGCAGAGAGCAGAAAATCAGACCAGTCGAGGAAATTTCCGGGATTCTGTATGCGCTTAACCGGATTAGGAAATTTGGCAATCATCCCGCCTTGTTGGCCTCTTTTCGCGAAGAAGTGCGAGTGGACAGACAGCTTCATCATCACCTTCACCAGACAATCACGGGGTTGTTTTCCTTCCTTTTCGCTTCTATTCTACGTTCACTCTTTGATCCCGTTTTCTTTTCGCCGCGCCTCCGGCCTCGGATTCTGCTGAGCCAATTCATTTTCTGTCTTTTGAATTAAGCAAGCCAACGCCACTGGCCCATCATGGACGCCCTCAAATCCGCGATCCAGCCCATCACGCACAACCTCCCCGCGCCGATTCGCGACCTCGGAGTCTCCATCATCGGCGAGACCTGCTACTCGTCTCTTCTCCTCGATGTCAACATCGAGGACACCGATTGCATCAAGTTCGCTGTCTCCAAGGGCCTCGGTATCGGCATCATCGCCGCCTCGTCCATCGTCAAGGTGCCGCAGATCCTCAAGCTGCTCAACTCGCGCTCCGCCGAAGGCGTCTCCTTCCTCTCCTACCTCCTCGAGACCACTGCCTACCTCATCTCCCTCGCCTACAATGTCCGCAACGGCTTCCCCTTCAGCACCTACGGCGAGACCGCCTTGATCGTGGGCCAGAACGTCGTCATCTCTGTCCTCGTCCTCAACTACAGCGGTCGCGCTAGTCTCGCCGCCGTCTTCGTCGCTGCGCTTGCCGGTACCGTTGCCACCCTGTTTGCCGAGAACCTCGTCGACATGCAAGCTCTGAGCTACCTCCAGGCTGGTGCTGGTGTCTTGGGTGTCGCCAGCAAGGTGCCCCAGATCCTGACCATCTTCCAGCAGGGTAGCACTGGTCAGCTTAGCGCTTTCGCTGTAAGCTTCTCAATCCCTTGAACTACTGTCTTCCGCGTTACTGTAGCTAACATGATTTTCTTTTAGGTCTTCAACTACCTCGCCGGCTCCCTCTCTCGCATCTTCACCACCCTTCAGGAGGTTGATGACAAACTTATCCTCTACGGATTCATCTCGGGCTTCGTTCTCAATGCCATCCTGGCTCTTCAGATGATCTTCTACTGGAATGCTCCCTCAGAGAAGGCCAAGGGCAAGCGCAAGGAGGCTTCGGTCAAGGCTAAGCCTGCAGCTACCGCGTCCTCAACCGCCACTCCCAAGAAGAGCCCTACTACCCGTCGCCGCGGTTAAATGACCAACATGCGACTTTCTGCGAGTGTTTTCTAGGTAGAGATATCCTTTGTAATGGTTTACGTGTTGTCTTGATATGATTCCCCATTTCCGGGCTCCAGACTAGTTTGAGAGCGTTGCCGTGATTGTCCCCGGTTCAGCATGATACTACTTCGTAACTTTCCACAGGCCTATGCGTTGTTACTCATCAATGAACCAATCAATGTCGTCAATTGTCTATTGAACCCAGGGTAATAATAGGTTCCCCAAAAACAATCCCCCAGCAATACTGTTGTACTCGTTCGCAAATATTGGGTTGCCAAGATGTTGTCCAATAACGTTCATTCAGCCGTCCCAAATGGTATCCTTTAAGTCTCCGCAGAGATGTGTTTCCCAAACGCCGAATTAGACAAAACGCCAAACCCAATGCCAAATGCCCCTCCACCTCAAACCAGAAACTCCGTTACCACATGTATATTTACGACCATGTATTTAACAGAAAGTTGTGTTGGGGTGCGCCCAGCCATTGCCCCCAACCCATCCTTTGGGGCCAGCACACTGCAGGCACCGACGCTGTTCGCCCAGGTTACTGACTGAACAGCTGAAGCAGACGTGCTTACCACAGGCGCCACAAGCGTGGGCCTCGGCACAGGCACCGTCGACATCCGTCTCGACGCTGCTGCCGTCATTCAGGCCGGCACCGCAGTCTTCGCAGTTGGATGGAGTCATGGCGGTGTGCTGCATAGGTTGAGAGGGTGTGAGGGAAGCGGAGGGTGTCGAGGAGATGTTCCAGAAGCGATGCAGGGATTGCTGGTTGACGACTGGTCGTGCTGTTTGCTGGGGTGTCTGGTGCTCCTCTGAAATAGACATGACATCAACATGCTGTTGCTGTTGCTGCTGGGCCGAGTAAAGTATGTTCAGAGTCCGTTCTGTAGGAACAAATAAGTCTTTGGTCGGACAACGCGTGAGCATATCCGCAGGAGGAACTTACGGTGCACCTCAACTTCCGAGGGCCGAGAGTTGCGGAAGCGCTTGAGGGTACGGCTGTGGAGATGGATGGGTGTCATGTCGATGGCGGCAAAAGGGTTGTTGATGCCCGCTATGTTGTGAGGAGGAGAGTTGAAGGACGAATCGGACGAGGGCGAGGAGCAGAGCTCAGTGACGGATCGCTTGCGCTTGAGAACCATGTTTGCCGTTGGGATGTGACGGAGTGAAGCAATTGGTTATGAAAGAGTAGAGAACAGACCCAACAGTGTAGTGATGGTAATAGAAATTGTATGTGTTTAAGTGCGCGAAGGTTGCGGTGGTCGATGAGTAGGAGGGGAAGAGTTGGAAATGGTAAGAGTGTCAGCAAGCGAAACACGGCTCGTATTTGGAGGCTGGAGCGCGCGCGACACCACGCGTTGCAACTGGCAGTCTTCTAAATTTACAGGGGTTTGCGCGGAGGGGCTCAGCGCGTAAAGGGCTTTTTTCCCGGACGCGACGACACGCGAGACCATCTCCGCTGACCGTCCATTGGCCGCTTGCAGTGACTTCGCGGGTTTTTATTCGGCCACTTGGACATGGACATGGACATGGACATGGCATGCATAATGATGATGATGATGATGATGATGATTAGCTGGTTGATTGATTACTCCCCAACTGACACGACTAACGACCTAAAACTCGCAGGTTCAAGACAAACAAAACACATGGAGATAGACGCGTCCCAAATATTCGACTCACTGGGGCTATTCCTTCGATATCCGAATCACCAGCTTCCCCAGGCCTCCCTTGCTGGTGGCAACCCTTTCACAGCCTTTCCTCACCTCCTCAACATCCTCCAAGTCCACCACAGTCACAACAGCCTTGATCTTCCCCCGGGCAATCAGCTCCCCAGCGGCCTCCATGTCCTCCCGGATATTCGGGCTGCCAGACACAAACTCATAGTTGATAGACTTGCCCCGCAGCTTCCACGAGTAGTACAGCTGCGCTAGGTCCAGCAACCACCCGAGCCACCCCGGCATCCGGGGCCCAAAGATCTCGCCCACAGTCTTCTTGGTGGGGATGGCAGCGATGCTCATGACGGTGCCGCTGTCGGGCTTCACCAGTGCTATGCTCTCGTCCAGGGTCCCCCATTGCGTGCTCATTGCGAAGTCTACTGTGCCTCGGCCCACCACCTTGCACACGTCTTCCTTCTGGTAGTCCACCAGTTGGTCGACCATGCCCGGTAGATACTGCTCCACCAGCGCCATCTTTGGCGTAGACGTTGTCGAGATGATCTTGCTCGCGCCGAACATGTTCCTCGCCACCTGGATCGCCAGGGATCCCGATGCGCTGAGCGCCCCGGGGATGAACACGGTCATTCCCTCGAGGCTCTCCTGTCCGCAGAGCTGCAGGCCTCGTCGGAGCGTCTGCAGCGCGGTGATGACAAGACCCGGGAATGAGGCCGCGTCCTCGAACGACAGGTGGGCAGGCTTCGTCAACAAGAAGCGTTCTATGCCGAGGGCATACTCAGACGCAAATCCAGCCTGTGGGTCTAGCGGGAATGGCTTGTCCAGGTTGAAGCCGTAGACCTCATCTCCGACCTTGAGGTCTTTGACTCCAGACCCAACAGCAACTACAACGCCAGCGCCTTCGATTCCAATCCTCATCGGCCATCTAGCAGTGCAAACGTGTTAGACTTTGTCATTGTAAACTTCGTAAACTGATTCCATAAAGGGGGATATCAAACTTACTTTTGGTGCACTAGTTGTTCTCCGGTACCTTTGGCAAACTGCGTGTCGCCGGTGTTAATCGCAGCGGCACGCATTTTCAAGAGGACTTCATCTGGTAATGTGATCTTTGGCGTTGGCATGTCCGTGACTTCATAGTCTGCCGGGGAACACTTCTTCGGCGCGATCAGTGACCGCATGGTTTCTGGGATAGATGTCATGTTTTCTGCTCTTGGTGTTTGGCCAGTAGGGTTGCAATTTTATATGGTATTATGGCAACTGGAGAGATTCTACCGGCGATCAGTACGGGAGCAGAGTGTCTTTTATCTTCTCCAGGAGTTCTCCGGCGGCGGAGTTTGTGATTTCGGCGGTTTCGGTGGGGCCCTCCGAATGGACCCACCGAAACCGCCGAACGCAGCACCGACGATGAGTTCATGCTGTTTGCCTTCCTCTAGACTCACCAAACTCTGCTAGTGGAGTTTTGGGGCAGGTTTCAGTGGTGGGGTCTTCTTTGGTTATTGGATCTTTGTGGTTTCTCCGTCTGAACATTGTTTTGCGAGTTTGCTGAACTGACTAAGACACTCGTGCGGCATTAGAGCCTTTAATATGAAGAGTCAAAAGGCAAACAACGACAATTAGTTAATTGAGGAAACAAAAACGCCCTCAATGCTACAGTATCGACCAATTTCACACTAGACCTCGAGCTAGAATACCACGACATCCGCCAGGCTTCAGTGAGATCCGATGTTCCAAAACCTGATAGGGTGGTTTGGTGGTTTAGGGTAGGATATCAAAGTGGAAGCGGCAAAAGTCTCGCGATACGCCCCTTTCCATGGCAAGCTTTCAACAGATCAAACAACAATTAAACAAAGCTAGAAGGACCAAGCATCTCAATTTAATTCACTAGCTCATTATAATTTCGCCTTCGCGTTATTAGGTTATTATTTTGTTGTTCCAAGCACCCCTCGTCGAGCCCGCCACGGGACTCTCGTCAGGATAAAAAAATGGTTGCAGCAGGAGGTTTCATCATCGCGGCAGAAGTCATCTCTCCACCCGTCTAAGCCTTTATTATCATCGTCTATAACCTCTCCTACCCGAGAAGCTCCTACCAGAACCACCTTGAAAGGTGTATCTTGGTCGTCCTCCCCAGTGTGAGTATGAGAATTCGTCTATGCCACCAGAAGTTAGTCAAAATTGATCACAAGCAGGGCACATCATTTCTTCTCATACCCCTTTCTCGACTGATGCCAAGTTGATCAGCCACATTCACATATCCGTCCTCTATGGAACCTTCATCCCTGCGAACCCTGCTGATGGTCTCGGCATCGCCTTGCCACCCACTGCGACACATGGGACAGGTGACATCGCCTTGCTTGGTACGTGCCCACATTCGGAAACACTGTTCGTGCATGTTCTGACCACAGGCGGCACGACACCAAACAACCGCTTCGGGCCCATTGGACTCGAGTTCGCAATAACAAATCGGACAATCGCCTTCTACAGGCTTTCGCTTGTCTGATTCTGTTGTCCTGGGCGCTGTGACGGAAGGTGCAGCGGCGAAGATATCCCGAAGCTCGGAGCTGAGCAGTGCAAGCTGGTAGACCATCTCAAATGGAGCATCGAGGACTTGTTTAAGAACCTTTGCGCCAATGGTTAGAAGATTCCTCAGTGGATAAAAGAATATGGGAACTCACATAAAGGACATGCTTGCACTGGTTCCCCTTCTCAGCATGTGGGCAGTTACACCGTGGTTGCCGGGCAATATGAACCGTGTAAATATTCCCGGTTGACCCAGTCATCTCCACAACCTCCTCGGGGCATTCATCGGTCCCACACCGAGTCCGTTTCAGCACATAAAACCGTTGGCTAGTTGCTCGCTCATAGACCCCGTGAAACGTTTGGGGTGGATGCGGCCTAAATTTGCGCAACCGCTTCTCTAATGGTGGGTCGGCAGTCATGGGTTTATATTTTTTTGCTGATGCCGTGAGACTATCTAATCCATCGCTGGCTTTTCTTTTTGTTTTTGGAGTCGATGGGCTATTGTCGGCGCTGTTGTCCTTAGCAAGCTCGATAGGATGGTGCAGCATATCCCCGGCTTTAGACATGGACCTTGCTGAAATCGTCTCATCTTGTCCGTGTTTCGCACTCCCCGAAGGGTTGGAAACGGCCTGATGCTTAGCTGCCTGTGATTTCGAAGAACCCATAATGATGAAAGCCTAAAATAGTTTGCAGGCCTATGGTGCCGATGAAGCAGTTTCGTGGGTTGTCAAAGCTGACCTTGCCTCACTCTTGGTTCACTGTGACTGTGCCAAACTTGCCGAGGACCTGTCGAGGGAAGGTCACGTGGCTCTCTATTACGCACGGTGGTACCGCGAACTGCGAGGCACGCTTCACGTCAGATCCTTTGCATTAGAATTCCCAAGGAACCGGTGGCCCCTTCGACCAAAATTCGGTGGAGGTCGGGTCATGACTTAAATTGTGGCTGTGAATGCAAACTACTGGAATTGAGATCCACATTGGGCAATCAAGGCAAAGGCCTCATGTTTGTTACGGCAGAACGTCACATAGAATGAGAATGGAAGCAAGTAATCAAATTTAGAAACATGCGTCTTTGGCATTTTGTTGTTGTTCCTGCTTCTTTCAACAACCAAACCTACTCTTTTCACCCTCCCCCAACTTGGCCTCATTTCTCTCATGGTAATCCAGATAATAATAATAATACCAAACGCCCCGGAGCGTGGGAGTTCCCCCATCCCCGCTCTCCTGAGGGTACATGTTCATGTAGATGACCCCATTTCCCCCATCCAAAATGCGCCCCCTATATCAAGTGACAAAAGAAAGAAAAAAAAGGAAGTTTATGTAGTAGATACAGGCCGCGCCCTCTAGCAGACAGCGGATGGTGAAACGGTCAAACGCCGAGTCTATGCGATGGCTGTTGAGAATGTTGGATGTATTAGACAGGTAAGGAAATTAGGATGTGATTGTCGCGAGTCGTCGAAGAGAGAGTATCATGGGAATCATAGTGGTTGCAACCGTGGTACTTTCATCGAGGTCGTCGGAGTGTCGTGATTGAGCACGATTGTTGATTGTATGATAGGTGTGAAGACACCTGAGTTGTTATAGTTGTCGGATAGGAGGAGATAACTCAAGAGGACGTGACAACACCATAAAGGGCAGCAAGAGAAAGATTGCGCTCATGCTTTATGGCAAGGGTCTTCGATGACTGGGATCACGGGGCTGGTAGCGGCGGCTTTCGGTCTGCTGCTGAGCAGCCATCCATTCGGCTGTTCCAGTTTGTCGTCCAGGTTGCTCTGCAGGCACCTTGGTATCTTTATTCGACGATGCGGGAGGTCGGCCTCCGCTTGATGATGAGCCAGAGGCTTCAGGAACTAGAGAAGTGACGGCTTGTGCAATAGAAGCCACAACATATCCTCGGAGCTCCTGGTCCTCTCGGGTATCTTCCTTTTCGAGGCGGAAACGCTCGTCCTTGTTCATGTTTCCTCGGCGCATGTTCTTGATCTCTTGCATAATGTAGAGAAGAACTTCGTCAGGGCATCGGGTGCGTTCGCTGGCATGCTCATTTTTGCGAACATATCTTCGGGTCACGTCGGTTGCGCCGTCGATTGAGAATGCGATGCAGTAAGACATCTTCTTGCCCCAACCCTCGGCGTAGAGCCTTGGGTTATCCCAAGATTCCTCACAGGCATCAACATGAACCCATCGTTTTGGTGGTCTGAGTAAACCTCGGTCCATACGTGGTCCTCGGCATTCCAAATCCATCTCACTCGACCACCAACGGCTCGACAGAACATGCTAAAGCAGTTGGCCCATTCGCCAACTCGACCTCTCCTGGTGTGTAGCAACTTCCATACATCACCGTATCGAGGGAATCGTTCGAAAGCACCGCAGCCTGGGACAGAACACTTGTAAAGTTCGACTCGGAGAGCGGCACAAGCACTCTCCTCGGGTGTGGGAGCGGTGTTTCCGTTGTAAATTGTTGGAGATAAGCAAACCGGGCATGGTGGGTTGTTAACCCAGGTAAAGAATGATCGCTTGAACCACCTGAGGGTCTTGTTAGCCTGGGCGCCTTCACAGAGTTTCAAATCAAGTTGCTGACATACCTTAATAGCGCGCGAATAACACAATCTTGGTAACCCCATTCGGGTTTTCGTCCATCGCCCATACTCTCGGCTTGAGCGCGCCAGATTTGAGTCTCCTCCTCAGCTTCGCCGTATATGCGGTCCAGGGGAATGATTTGTAGGGCTTCATCTAACAATCCGGGGTTTTCGTACTTCGTTGGGGTCAGAGATAAGCTGATGAGAAGGTTTCGGAATTTCTGAGAGTCACGGTCGTTCGAGTCGGGAGCGGTAGGGATCTTAGGGAGGTTCCGGAGTGCAGAATAGGATGGGAGGGTCTGTCCGTGGGAGGTCGAGGGTCGGTCGCCACTGGACGATGCGGCAGCGCGCAGATTGGAGTTCGAGGCGCACTCTCGAGGGTTTGGCGATCCATGGCGCGACACATTTCGTAGGTCGGTCATGCGTTTGTCGCGTAAGAGGCCCTCGAACTTGACGCGAAGGTCATGGGCCCATTCCTCGCCGTACTCTCCACCGGAAGGAGGAGCAGGGCTCGACGGCATGCCTCGGCCATCCATGATGGTGTTTGGAAGAAGTGAACAGAGGTAAAAGCTCTGGGGAGGTGTGGTGAATGGATTGAAAAAGGTGGGCGAGAAAGAGCAGGCGGTGGAAGCCTGGTTGAGATGCGGAAGAGGCGAAAGGATGGGCGAGTCGAAGGAATTAAAGAAAGACAAGAGACTCGGCGATGCCCCCTTCAGCCAAAGCAATGGTGTTTGTTTGTCGTCGTAGTAATTGTCGTCGTCAGCCAAAAGGTTTGCGTAGACCTCAGTCAGGCAGCTTGCCACGAGAGGGACGGGCGCCTAGCCACTGTGCCTAGATCGATTCGCTAGCGCTGCTCTTGAGCCGTGGAGTATTCCAAGAGAGACGGGAAGTCCGGGTGAAGTCGTCGCGGATCTCGTCGTTTCTAGTCGTCGTTTTCTTTTCGCTTGTATGAAACGGCTCGTTGCAGCAGTTGCGGTTGCGGTTGCGGGTGGTTGTTGGTTGTGGTTGTGGTTGGGAGGAGGGAAAAGGAATGGCGGCAGGATGGGCGGGATGACAAGAGGAACCTGGCGGACTGGCAGACGGAGGCAGGACAGAGGCAAGAGGCAGTCGCAGCTGAGAGTCGGGGTGGACCAGGGGAATAAAGGGAAGGGGTGTCTCGGGAGGGTGTGCGTGTGGCCGGCTCCTTCCCACTCTGGGTCAGGCCTACGATGGCAGTTTACGCGTCAGCAGTGAGCGCCACGGCCAATGAGGGATCCCGGACGAGTCAGCGGTGGGGGCCGCTAGGCGCAGGAGCACGTACCGGTACGACGAGGCGTGTACCTTTTTTGGGGACTTTCTTACGTCGTCCCGCCCCAAAGTCGACTGGCCGGGCAAACCCAGCGCATCGATTGCTGCCAATGGGCACGCATTCGTAGGCTTCGTACAGTGAGCGGGATCTCCAGCTGTAGTGGACAACCTAGTGGATAGTCACCGTAGTCAGAGGAGGACGTGTGCTGGGCCCGCACGTCTGTGTGCATTCGTGTTGAGCTCTCCTTGATCGACTCTTTAATTACCCAGGCCCCGAGGTTTACGAATACTCTGGGGAATCGGGCCTGCGAATGCGAGGTCTTGTGTGTGACTGAAGGATTTTTCTTTTTTTTTTTCGCGACGACGCGCCTGATGCGATCAACGCTTTTTGGAATGGCCTTGGCGAAGGAACCGCCAAGTGTACGCAATTCGGGCCAATTCATCGCCCGCTGGCGAAGATATTCTCGCCCCGACTACGTGGATTACTACGTGGACAGTACCTCGTTTCTGGTGTCCTCGCACTCGCAAATAGGTAACAACTGTAGGCAGCTTAGGTATGCTTGCTGTCGTGGACAATCTAGGCACTGCTCATCATAGGTACACCTCAGCTCCAGCGTCTACGTACAGAACACCGAAGGCAGGAGGACGACGTAAACTGGTGGCGCTCCCATCTCGGGTTTTCGTCATCCAGTGACAGTGGCGGTTGAAAGTGAGCTAATTCTCATCTGGAGGGCGATGGCTTTGGTCGCGAATCACGAACACGGCATATCCGACTGTGCAGTTGCTAGGTACCTGCTAAAAGGCAGTGTGCATGTGGTGATGTTGAACAGTTTTGACACTGCCGGTAGTAGTCGACCTCCAGAACATCACGTACAGGGGATTGATTGCCGTTGATGGAAAATGTAAAGAAATGGATACCCAGGAGGGAATGGGCAATGGCGAGGGACTATCATGGTGACCACAGTGAGAGAGACAGCTGAGATGGCGATCTTAGCAAACATGCCGGATTGCA
Source organism: Aquanectria penicillioides (assembly GCA_003415625.1). Lineage (NCBI taxonomy): Eukaryota > Fungi > Ascomycota > Sordariomycetes > Hypocreales > Nectriaceae > Aquanectria > Aquanectria penicillioides. Next base: position 5,577,578 of record PYIU01000003.1, read on the forward strand.
AACGGGGGGGTTGCCCCGATCGATCTCCACACCATTATCATCTGGGCAGAGCAGTCGATCAGCAAAGACAAGGCGAGCTGCTGGAGACGTCGTACGTACACCCGTCGCCTCTGCGCTGCGTACCTACCTACTCATCTCTCCTTCAACAGATTACCTCAAGTGGAGCGCTGGGTCGTCTGGAGTCCTGCAAGTCACCCGGGCTGAGGGGGTGGACGAGGTACCGGTACTTTGACCAGGGACGTGCCTGTCGTCGTGGAGGGCGATGACGAGGCACTGGTGCTGGGGAGCCCAGTGTGGCACAGCTCTTGCAGCAAAGCCACTCTAGGCGTGCTCGGGTTTGGCCTTCCCTGTCCTCTGACCCTCCTCCCCATACAACGTTGTTTCCTTCCCCCTGTCCCTCTGCTGCACACCTGTCGTCTCTCTTTGGCTGCTTGCTGCAACTATGGATAGACGGATGGACCGTTTACCCTCTCGCCCCTCCCTCTCTCTCTATCTGCTTCTAGCACTGCCGCCGCCGCCCTCCTCCCCATTCATTGACTGGCGGCGGGACTGGCAAGCCTAGCAACTGCCCATGTCTTTCTCGTCTCAAGCTTGCGTTTTCGATTGCCTCCCCTCCCTCCCTTGATCGTCATTCGCGTCATCAGATACAGTGCTGTGTACCTTATATGACTGCGCTCCCCCATCCATCCTCTTGCAGCATCGTGCAGCAAAAGACTCCATTCTTGGCAGAGCAGAGCAGAGCGAGCTGGGACTCTCCCAATCCCGCAGCGATCACAGTAACCAGAATGCCGGAGACTATCCCAGCGCAGCAGCAGCAGCATCTGTCCCTTACTCTCAGGTCTCCAGCCACACGTTGCTGGGTTTTTTTCTGAGCGCTAAACGGGGGATCCACATTGTTCTTCTGTGGCCGCCGAATTGTCTTTGGTTATTTTGGTATTTCACACCCCCCGTCCCAGAAACCGCAGAAGGCCGAAGCCCCCGGACGCTCCCCATCTCCACGGGGCCGCAGGGCAAGGAGTGCTCCACTTACACTGTCCCATCCTCTGCGACTCTGTGACAATCGCAGACGCGGCCTCTTGGCTCTTCGCCTGAGAATTCATCATCTCACGTGGCCCAGTCGCCAGTACATTGGGTGCCCAGGTGCCCAGGTGCCCAGGTGCCTGCCCCCCCCCCCCCAAGAATTGTCGTTGGACCTGCTCCGTCGCCAACCGATGCGAGTATGTGAGTGTGAGTACGTGTATAAGCTCCCAAGCGTTTGAGGCAGGCAGATCCCTTCTACGCCGACTTCCGTCCACTTCCACCAAAAGGATCCAACAATCATACAGCAGAAACACATGCCTGCTCCCCCTTCTACACGTACTTACTGTCAATCGCCCACCACACGCTGTCTCCGCCTCATAGCAACGTTTCGCTACCTCTGCTCAGCCTACTCACTGGGCCTACAGTGGTTTCTGACGCGCCTCGCCAATAGCCCCTCCTCGGCACTGATTAACTGTGGCTTAATTTCCAAACCCATCACATCGCTTGAGTCTGCGTCAAAAACTCCTCTTTCTCTCACGCACTAGGGACCGTTTTTTTTGCTCGCCAACGCGAATCGAGCTCAACACTTGGCCTGAATGAGTCTCGAAACCCGCACACACCTTGTTCGTCTCGAACACACAAAGAAGCTTAACTTTGTTGGTGTGTGCATTGCGTGCGCCGCCGGTTTACCGGCTTGCCCTGTCTTTGTCTCGCCTGGCCCCTGGATACGGATGGGTCCGGGCCCGAGGCGATTACGCAAGGCGCCGCCGTCCTTGGTCTAAACGGATGATGAACCCCGTTTTTGTATCACTGGAGCTTTCCTCGGCGTCCAAGCGCAACGTCAAGTAGGTAGCTGTTGGGAGGCAAAGAGAGGGAGAGAGAGAGCTTTGGGGAACTGTTCCGACTTCCAACACTCTCGCGATCCCATCAACACGGTTTCTTTTATTGATACCTTTTTGACTCTTTATTTAAATAGCAACGGGAGCGACATCCCCTACCTGCAGTAGGTTGGTACCCACCCCACAATCACAGGGTCTTTTCTCAAAACGCTGATCCTGATCCTGTAGGGAAACGGAAAAAATATTTTTGCTCACCCAATCCATCCTCCGGCCCTTCATAATCCCTCCCCTTTCACCCCCCAAACCATCCGCCTCGGGTCGCGTAGCCGCCGCCATCTCCCAGGCTATTTCATAGTCGTTTCCGCCTTTCCCCTGCGAAACGTTGACACGTCCCACTCTAGGCTGGTTACACTCGCCAATCACGCGCGCCAAACATCGCCAATAGCCCAGTCCTAAGCTCGCGTCGACGCCTCCCGAGCATGGGGTGGGCTATCGATTTCTTCCAGATATGACCAAGGGGTGGCCTGTGAGACACAAGAGGCCGCGTCATCTGGCGAATGCAATGACAGCAGCTTGCGTACCCTACTGCCATGTCCTGTCCCAGGCGACGAGCCTGTACGCAACCTCCTCTCTCCCCAGTTGCCACCCCACACTCCTGGGGCGGCGCTTCCAATCGTAGCTGGGTTTGCCGTCTCCTTTCCCTCATAGTCTTGCCTACCAACGGAAATTGTCATTCTGAGGCTCCAATGCTGACCCTGCCAATATCTCGGCTCGTCTATTCGCTCCCCGCTTCCGGCTCTTGGCACGCTCCGGAATGGCTCAACTTGGCCAGGTGCGAATGTGCACTTGGGTTGTCAGTGGTCTTGGCCTGGTCTGGGCATTGCTTTCGCGGAGTTTTTCAGGAACTCAAGCTTTTTATTCCCACCACGGTCTCGTTCTCGTTAGCAAAGGTTCCTGCGGCCCATCGGCCGGGTACGTCACTAACACTACTTTCTTCGCCTGCCCTGTGCTTTTCTCCAACCGTAGCCTCACATGTCATTCACTACCCACTTCGGCACAATCAGATAGCCCTGCAGACTGAATCTGTTTCTACTTTCCATCTATGGTTCATACATGGGATTTTTGAAACCATTTCCATTCAAGCTGAAGATGTTCAGCATAAAACTCACTAGATGAGAGGCTTAAAAAAAGCAACCCGAGAGCTATGCTCTGGAGTCTCAAAAAGTCTCGCTCGTTGGGATATTCATGCTCGTGCTCGTCCAATATCAAATACCTTCCTCATCGCGACATATCAAGCCTCGTCAACTCACATCAGGCATCTTGCCATTGCCAATGACGCGCAGGGCTCGGCCAAACCTTGAGTTGCTCCGAAAGCCACCCGTTTTTCGCTATGGCGTCCTGCTCGAGGCCCCAAACGGCACTTTCAACCCAATTCCTCGCACACCCAGGCCCCATCCCTTGCCCCCGCAGAGGCTCATGTCTGTTTCGCTTGGATACAACTTGCTTTGGGGGTGGACGCGCGTTTCTTCGGCGGACCCTCTACCGATTCGCAGCCCTCATCCACTCCCAAATCCCGCAAGTGGTCCTGTCTTTGCCCGGCATGGGGGAGGGGGGAGGACAAGACAGGGTTGACGGAGACTCGGAGCCATGGCCGTGGCCTGGTGACGCAAAGCCACAGTTGCGACGACCCGTCATATCTTGTTCACGATGGGAAATCCCTGGCGGTGAGTTGTGAGGCTTGGGGAGGGGGGCAGTGGACGTACATGTCTAAGCCAGCGTTGGGGCTCCATGTTTGTTGCTCAACACCCCTACCCTAAAGAGCCCCATCGTAGGATAGGTATCGTCTAGATCGTTTGAACCTATTGACCCTCATGGACAAACGGCGCAACTCGCTTCGGTGGTGGAGACGCTTCAAAGTGCTTGCTGGCATGTCATGTGGGGTCGTGCGTTGCGTGTTTGTAGGCATCCATCCAAAAACATGGCCCATGAAGGCATCCCCAAACTTACATCCCACACGTGGACTGTGGGAACACTGACTTCGCAGGCCCCCATTTACCGACAACGAACAGAAATATGACCTGGTACGTGCGTTGGCGTTGATTTGTGTGTATTCGAGTAAAACCATCCAAGAAATTTACAATCCAGGGCTGTCTTTTGGTCTAGACCCTTCCGAACATTGCCACTAAACATTCTCTGCTTTTTTCCCCTCCCGTCCACTATGAGTGTGTACCCACACTCGGTTGCATCTGACCTGTCTCTTGTGTGACGTCCACTAGAGAACCATCTACCTTTCCCATTGCTCGAGGCTAAAGTAGCTCTCAGGCGCCTCCACATCCCACGTTGGTCTCTCCACCAAGGCAACTTCGAAGGGTTGGTCTGCCGCACTGAGAGGGACGATGCCGAAGATAGGACGGTACTTGTAGGTCATCCACCAACTTCTACGTTCACCGCCAGTCTCGGCAACTTCAAGGCTGTTGCTAGCTTCGTCGCTGTTGCGTAGTTGGGCGAGTTCGCCATCAGCCTCATCCATCTCATCGTCACTGTTGGCGTCCTCATGCCGGGGTGCGTCCTCCATATCAACATCCTCCCACTCGCCGGCTGTGTGCTTGTGTACTTGAGAGGGAGCAAGGCTTTCTTGTTCCATCCTTCCACCAGCACCAGTGCTTGGGCCGGTTCTCTTGCGCTTTGTACCTTGCTTACTGGGGTTCTCACTTGAGTTCGCTTCGGGAGCGGGCTTGGGGAGGTCCTGAGCCATATCAATCATGAGGAGGAACGAAGCCCCGTAGATCCAGGCCCGGGAGCCCTGCCACAGCACACCCTTGGCTAGGTCGAGAAGATCTTGGACAGGCGCAGGGAGGGCCTTTCGAGGATGACGACGAGACCACGGGGTCAGGGAGCCTTGCAGGGGGTGGAACGTCAGAAGGTTCCACGACGATGTGATTGCTAGGAGGGTATAGTCCTCAACGATGTCTCGCTCACCATCTCCCCGGTTTACGGAACCTTGGGCCTGGGGCACGTCGTCCGAGAACGATAACACTGTTGCAGCAGCGGGGAGTTTTGGAAGCAGCTTGGCGTTCGGGTTTCGAATCCACCGATCACCAGACTGAGTTACTGCATCGTCCTCATCCTCTGAAGATTCGCTCTCAGAAGACGAAGACGCGTCACCCTCTGCCTTAGCCCCGTTCTGCAGGCGCTCGCTGCTGCCGCGTAAGACCCAAGTGTCGAGGTATCCCGCCAAGTCGGAGGTTGCGAGCATTTTGGAGTCAGCAGAGAATGCAACGTGCGTAATAGTCCTATCGTAGCTGCCCAGTCCACCATTAAGGATGTAACGCGGGATGCTTCGGCGCAATCGGGTGAGCCGTCGAAGCTGTGACTGGAAAATGAGATTGGCGTCGGGTTCTCCGGAGGTTTCGACCTTGGTCACAATAACCCGAGACCCCTCCTGAACGGCACAAAGCCATTGAGCGTCGGGAGAGAGCTGGACCTTGGTGGCGCCAACCATAGCTAGCTTCTCTGGGACTTGGACTGTGGAAATTTTGACATCCGAAGGCTTGACGGGATCTTGGTGCTGCAACATAAATGCTTTGACACTGGTCGAGGTAGAGACAACAAGGAGGGTGCCGCCTTGACTGATAGTGGCTGAAGTGATATTGGAGTCGCCTCTGACAACGACAGTCTTGAGAAGCTTGCGATTCTGGTTGATATCCACATCCTCACCCCCAGCATTGAACATATCTGTCGCAGATTTGCGCAGAATCCAGATGTGAACTTCCCTCTCCCACCAACTAACAACGAACCGGGCGGTGGCGGCGCTCAGAAGAGGGGGCTGCTGTGGTAGGTTGGACATGATTCGGTGATTCTCACGGCCCATTTCTTTGAGGGGGATCACCACGGGGTTGGTGTCGGGACCTAGGATGATCGTTAATAACCATTCGTTCGATCTAGGAGTTTTCTTCTCTTACCTCCAGAAACGACCACGCTAATTCGGCCACTTTCGAAGGAAGCCATGGACTTGACGTCGTGCTCATGATAGCGCCTGCCCCAGACCTTGGTCCATCGGTGTCCGGCACCAGTGTTTTGCTTGTAAAGAATGGTTCGTCGATCCATGCCTCCACTGAGGATTGAAGTGCCATCGGCGCTGGTTGCAAGACTGAGAACATCCTGCTTATGACTCTGTATTCGCTGCATTTGGGTGTATGTCTTGCCGTCCCAAATGCAAACCTGGCCGGTCGAATCACCTGAAATGATGTTGCCTCCTGGAAGGCACTTTACAGACCAGACAATAATGTCCTTGGAACCGCCAACCAAATCAGAGCCCAGAGTCATCCTTCGCAACATGTGACCCTTGGTGATATCGTATGCTCGGATTGTGCTATCGGAGCAGCCAACGATGGCGATCTTGCGGGACTGAAAGGTGATGCTGACCATCTGTGCCTTCTTGGTCGGCGAGCGGACTAGGACTCGTTGAAATCGCAGATCGTCATCTTCGATAGAATACATGACCAACTCGCCATCAATAGTTCCGGCGATCAGCTTAGTAGAATCTTGAGCGTCTTGTCCAATTGTAGTCTTGTCGGTGGCAGGCGGCTGGGCAGCCATGCACCAAATGTCGCCATGTTGGCCGCTCGCATGCCTTTTCGGAACCCCCTTCTCAAGGTCCCATTCGGTAACTGTGGAAGTGTAACCGATGCTAAACAGGCGCGGTTTGCCAGCGATTACTCGCCCATCGCCGAGGTCTTGGTCGGGCTCGTTTACCCAGACAAGTCCGTCAACGCTTCGATCCTTGCCACCGGGAATGACAAGTTCCTGGTTCCAAGACCCATTTGAAGGGTTCCAGATCTCAATATCGCCATTGGCCCTTCCAATTGCCAGTCGCGCAAGCGATGCCTGTAGCGCAGACCTCGTCTTGGGGTGAGAGAAGGCGATGGCGTTGATGGCGGAGGGCTTGTAGGGAACGAATCGGCAGCGGTGAATGTCCATCGTTTCAGATGGGTTGGCGCTTAATGCGCTTTCGGGTGGGGTTCGGTCTGTCGGACTCGCGTCTCAAGCTCGAGGATTGTGCGCAAAGTGCTCGTGATGCCGCAGCTCGCCGCCGAGTATCCAGGCGTTGAGGTCGAGCTATGCTGATTGATGCAGAACAAAAAAAAACTTGGGACGTCGTCCAGATTTTTTTTTCCTGAGCAGCTTGGCCCAGCAGGGAATTAAGGTGTGGTCAGTGCGTCAAAATGCCCCTCCACCCCACCATGGCAACGCGTTGCGCAATGGCAGGACTTTGAGCAGGAGCGACGGGCGACCCCTCACCCAGGTGCAGGTGCGCAGTTGTAGTTTTCGGCTGCTTTAGGTGTGTTTTGCGCTCATTCCTGACAGAAGTGGTACCTGCCTCTAAACTCTACCTATCCGACGTGGAGCCGTAGCCCAATTTGTCTTCAGAGACCCAGAGACCCAGAGTCCCAGAGTCCCGCTGCAACTCGTCCGGAACCGTCACTGACGTACTCTTGTGACCCAAAACGCTCGCGGCCAAAACACCCAAACTCAGCTCAACTCAACTTTCTTCAACATCTCCCGCAGTGTCAGCAACCCTCGCACCCACCCACGCGCAGCTCAACCGACGTAGATCGTCGCCGCCTGCAATTGTGTTTGCGTCGCATTGACTCTCAGAGCTAGCAGCACTCGACCTCTAACTTCGAGGCGTATCGGCATCGCCCCCTCAGACAACGTGCTACGCTTGGCCCTGCTCCCCGTAGCCCGAGGACCCTGTTGACTCCCGCCCGGCGACTCTCGTGACGCGGCGAATCGAAACACCGCCCCCTCCGAGCTAGCTTCCGGCCCAGAACAGCTCCGGATCCCCGGCCGTTTTCGCCCTTTCAAATTACCAATACTTGGGCTCTTGACTTCCTGGCCCTTGTCCTCACACAAACCGCGCAACGACCCCCCCACAGCTCACCCCATAGAGCTGCCGTCATGGACTTCAACAGCTCGTCGCCGTTCCCCGAAGGGGTCATCTCCTTCCTTGACACTGATTTGTACAAGTTGACTATGCAATGCGCCGTTTTTAAGTTCTTCAGGGATGTCCCCGTCACCTACGCCTACACAAATCGCACCCCGGACAAGAAACTCTCCCGAAAGGCTTTCAAGTGGCTCGAGGAGCAGATTCGAAGTATGCTCACGCTACCTCTCCTTCTCAATGCTAGTCCCGTTGGCTAACGCAATACCATAGAGCTTGGTTATATCTCCCTCTCCAACGAAGAGTACAAATTCCTCGAAACCAACTGCCCGTACCTTTCGACCGATTATCTCAACTTCCTGAAAGAGTTTCGCCTGTGCCCAAGAGATCAGGTTGTGTTGACTTTTAAGCCTGTCGGCGAAGATACTGGAGCAGACTCAGTTGTTGGCGATGTTGACATCCATATCAAGGGCACCTGGGTTGACACGATTTTGTATGAAATCCCCATACTTGCCTTGACATCCGAGGCCTATTTCAAGTTCATGGACACCGATTGGGACTATGACGGCCAGGAGGAGAAAGCTTTTGACAAGGGTATCAAGCTACTAGAGGAAGGATGCATCACCTCCGAATTCGGTACTCGGAGACGCCGTGACTACCATACCCAGGCCTTGGTATTCCGTGGTCTCGTCAAGGCCTCCAAAGAGGCGGAGAAGAAGGGCTTCCCAGGCAAGTTGTCGGGAACGAGTAACGTCCATTTGGCGATGCGTTTCAACATTCCCCCAGTTGGTACCGTTGCCCACGAGTGGTTCATGGGAACTGCCTCAATTGTGGGTGACTACAAGAGAGCCACTGAGGAGGCCCTTCGACACTGGGTTGGTTGCTTCGGTAACAACCTTGGCATCGCCTTGACTGACACGTTTGGCACACAAGAGTTTCTTCGAAGCTTTAGCCTTCCTGTGCGTCCAATCGAGGGTGGCTTTCCAGCAGAAACCTTCCAGAAAGAGGATGGAACTATGAAAACCTATGCCGAAGTCTTCGCTGGAGTGCGACAGGATTCAGGCGACCCTGCCGAGTACACCAAGGCGCTGCGGGAGTACTATGACAAGGTTGACATCAAAGACAAGAAGCTCATTGTATTTTCCGACTCGCTCAACATTGATCGATGCTTGGAGTACAAGAAGGTGTCTGAGAACCTGGGCTTCCAACCAACCTTTGGTGTGGGTACATTCTTGACAAATGATTTCATCCATCGTGAGACGGGCACGAAGTCAGTGCCCCTAAACATCGTCATCAAGCTCAGTTCGGCTGCAGGCCGACCGGCAATTAAGATCAGGTAAACACCCTCCCTCCTCGGCTATTGGGTATCCTGGCCTCGAAGGAGCAAAGTCTAACTGTATGCAGTGATAATGCGGGCAAGAACACTGGTGACAAGGAAACCGTCGAGAAGGTCAAAAAGGAGCTTGGATACGTTGAACGAGAGTGGAAAGATGGAGACGAAACCTCACGATGGGGAAAAGAAGGAGATGTCAAGCCTTGATTCGCTTTCAACATTTGAACTACTGACAACCGCAAGAACAACAGAGACAAACAGCGCAAGCTTACAGGATATTTCCTGATGTATCTGCAATTTGACACGGGGAAAGAGAGACAAGAGGATTTCACCCAATGATTCCCGAATAGAATGCAATCGTTTCTATGCTGAGCCGGATATGTCTCGCATACATGCTTAACAACATCAGTTAGTATATTTGTGTATTGTTGAACAAGACACCCTATATGGACTATTGATACATGTGTTTTTTTTTGCGATCTGATTGCCATTTGTTTTTGAAACTGGGCTGTTGATTTGAGGAGCTCATTTTTCGGTCTACAGAGCGCGTGTTAGTCTGCCGAGATGGCTGTTTTCTTTATCGAGTTGATGCGAGAGAAATCTCTATGCGAATAGAAGACTAATAGTGTGGAGGAAGTAATATCATTGTGGAGGGCGAGGGCGGAACGGATGCAATTTTCTTCTAGGCTCATGTATCATCGTTCAGGACAAGTTGGCAATATGATTTGCCATTGCCATTTACTGTCATCTCGCTTTCCGTCGCAAGCCTAAGAGATCTGAAATTCCTTGGCGTCCATGTTGGAGGAGCCCCGCATGATGGTACTTCGGGCAACCCTGTAACCTTGAATCTCAATCACAGGCATAATTTCACAAATACTTTTCAGATTTTTGCACCAGGCTCCCTACACCCTAGATACTGTTAATTAATGGCACCGAAATTCCCCTTACGGAGATGATTTCATTTGTTTGTGATGGCTTTCGGTTCAAAGAGGAGGCTGAGGGGGACTATTTGTGTAACCAACGGGCATGAAACACACTCCTAGGATTGATAAGTTCGCCAACTACATTACTCACGTATAATAATTGACCAATATGAATTGGAAACGGCCACGTGCCAATACAACGGACTCTTCTTCCACTAGGTACCTTTCTTTTTGGACCTAAATTGACGATCTGTGTGAGACATAATTGGACCACAGTTTCGTTGTCAATCTTAAAGCTATTCAACACTTGGCGGAGCTATCACTCATCTTCCCTTGTCTGGGGTCAGAAACGATGTTCTTCTTGATAGTGCAGTCAATGCAATGATTCATATGATAACTAAAGGCAAAAGAGCCTCGAGAGATTTCGCACCTCACTTAATGTGAGTTTTACTAGTTTTACACAGGCTGAATCGTTCCATGATGCCCAGGAGCGCTATGCGACAGCCTCAGCCCCAGCGGTTCGTCCGTACACGACACACTCAAGCAGCGAAGATCCTCCCAACCGATTATCGCCATGGATGCCGCCAGTAATCTCACCAGCGGCCAATAGTCCGGGATGGGCACCAGCTTTCCTTCTTGCTGGCGCAACACGTGGCCCTTCTCGTCGATGGCGACTCCGCCCATGGTGAAGTGGACAATGGGCGTCACACGACCAACGTAAACCTCTTGATCACGGTTCTCCTCGCCGGGCTTCATGGTCCAGTGGCCGCGGGTCTTGCGACCAAACTCGTCCTCTGCGCCCTCGGCGACCTCCTTGGCGTACTTGTCCACGGCAGCGATGGCGGCGGGGTCGAGATCACGGACCTTGACCTTCTTCATCAGGCCCTTCCACTCGTAGAAACCAAGGTGGCTGGCGGAAACCGCAGAAGCGCCGGGGTCGAGGAGGAGAGTCACATCCCACTGCTTGATGGTGCCGTCGCCGTCTGTGGCGGGCGGGAGCTTCATGACCGCGGCGCTGACGTGCTCGCGAGTCTCCATCTCGTTCACGAAGCGGGAGCCTGCCGATGAAAGCATGATGCCTCCCTCTCCTCGGAGCATCTCGGCGGCGAGGAACTTGAGCATGGTGTTGGGGCTCGTGGGGTCCACGAAGCCCGTCGGGTGAATTTGCACGCTGTCCATGTCGAGGAGCTCAGCGCCCACGGCCGTCAGGATATCGTGCGATCCGGGTCGCTCTTCGTTGGTCGAGGGGATTCCCGTGAGGTCGGGTCGGTATCGAGCAAGCAGGCCAGTGGCATCACCGGCGAAACCACCGCTTGCAAACATGACGGTTCCCTCCAAGGTGTGCGTCTCGCCATCGAGGACGTACTCGACGCCCTTGACTGCGCCGCCGTCGCTTACCAGCTTCTTCACCTCGGCCAGGTTGGTGAGCGTGAACTTCTCGTTGGCCTTGAGCTTGCCGAGGAGGGCCATGACAATGGCGGCACCGGGAGGGGTCTTGCCGGCACCGCGATGGGTGCGGGCGACGCTGTGGCCGCCTAGAGGAGCGACAACGCTCAGCTCGACACCGATATCATCGACGAGCCATGTTACGGCGGAAGCAGACTCTTTGGTGAGCTTGGTAATGAGGGCCTCGCGGTCCACGGGTGGGCTGATGCTGCCGAAGCGGGAGCCCGCGGAGCGCACCGTGTCGCTGTAGAAGAGAGTATCCTGGCTGATGCCTTGAGCAACTTGGAATCGCGTGCCGGCGCCGTTGATGCCGGATGAGGCCTTGATACTGTTGCCGCCAGGCTTGGGGGCGCGGTCGAGCAGGTGAACAGAGGGGGCGCCGCGGCTGAGGGCCTCGTACGAGGCGGACAAGCCAGCGAGGCCGGAGCCGACGACGATGACGGGTCGGCGAGCTGCAGAAGATGTAGCCATGGTTTTGGAGAGGACTGAATTGACGGATGGGCGTATGATGTTTCCGTAGAGCATAGCAGTCAGAGCTACCGCGATGCCGATACAAGAGAGGAGCAGAATCCGTGGTCTGCACATTGCCCAGCGGAGAAGGACCCGAGGCATTGAAAGAGGCAATAGGATCGGAGATCGGACAAGGGGGGGGGGGAGGAGGGGGAGATGGAGAGCTCCGCGGCGGTATCGGCGATTCTTTATACGGAGGTGGAGGTGGTCGTCATCGACGCGGCCTGCCTGCAGTTACGTACAGCTCCAGCTCAGTGGTCTTGGCCTCTCATGAGGGTGGCATGGTCTGGTTATGGCATCAAAAAGAGGGATGGAATCAAAAATGGGCGGTGGCCATCAGGCGATTCTCGAGCAAAGTGGGCAAGCCAGGATCGCATCGTACGATGGTGCATTGAGGCTAAGCGTTGGAGCGACACGGTGTCCTCGGGCCACGGCTGATGAGTAAGAGCCGGACGGGAAGAGCAAAAAGCCACGCAGCCAAGGCGAAACGATGCTGTAATGTTTCTGCATATGGGAAGAAATGGTCTATTCAGAAGTAGGAGCATGTTTGGATGCCGGCAAGCCACCACCCCCGGCCGTTTTTTGTCCCCGATGGGGCCCGACGCCGGAGAGTGGGCCGATCCCCGAGATGGAGACCCAGATCCCGGGACCCACCTTTGACCCCGGGCACAGCATGCGGCTGATACTGCGTACTCGGAGCCTCAATCCCGGACGTATAAGAAGCCATAATGGCCCTCCCCTTCGAGTACCGAATGATGCGGCGGAGATGACCTCCCGAAGCGACAGCCCGCGGCGAAGCGCAACCACCAAACAAAAAGTAAAACAAAAATACTCCCAGCCATGCTCACCGAAGCCGCACTCCCACACTTCTCTTCCGCGCTCCCCTTCCCCCCCCTCGCTACTCCTTTCCAGCAGATCAACATGCACAGAGCGTGGCATGGCTTTGAGTTCTCGAGTCGTCAGCCGTTTATCGAATTTGTAGTCTAGGTAGGTAGCGAGTGGAGCGGGCCGACTGCATGGCGTTGTCACCGGCATATGCCCACGAACCGGCGGGGGTATGTCATCGATCGGCATGGGTTGCAGGAAGTCTAAATGAGACGTTCGGTTCGCGCGTCCCTGACAGGCCTGCTGGAGTGCTTCCTGACATTTTTCTTCCATTTCGACTTCCATCCTTCGCTTGCAGATGTCAGATTCGGACCAAGGCTCGTATCCAGCCTTCACAGCCGCCGAGCCAAGTTTCATTGGTCCTCGGCGAAATACTTGGCCTCTCGTACCACGGAGAACGCGAGACTCGGTCAATGAAACCGTCCATTTCCGTCAATCATCTCTTCTTTTATCTTTGCGCAGAAACGTAAGTACAATCCCAACCTGATTAAATCACGCTATATCGCCGCCAAACCACATCAGCCGCTCCAGCAAGGCAGCATAACAAGGAAAAGAAAGAAAAAAAAAACATAGAGAGGCCACCCCGGATTGCCGTCTCACAGAGACTGACGAGTGTCTAAGCCCCATGCCAAAAAAACAAAACCAGGTCCTTTCTAGTCCATGCTAGTCGGGCAGTCCGATCTTATCGAAATTTTTTTTCTGTCGCTTGATTTCATTTCATAAGCCGTGATAAGAGGATACGTTGCGCGTCAGGCGACAAAATAATCCTGTCACGCGATTTAGGCCAATTCGCGCTCGCTCTTCTCCTTTCGCATCTGTTGGCCCTTGTCAGACCAGGGAAAGTGGATGACAGGGACCTGGAAGAAGGAGTTGCTACAAGATAACAGGTTAGCAAGGTGGGTTCTGAGTGGACTCTTCTTTTCGGCCCGGCAATGCGGCGGTGGGGGGCTACAAACCTGCTGTCCTGAATGCCGGCCAGGGCATTGTACCACGCTAAGAAAGCTGCCAGGAACCCAAAGAGACCTGCTGCTTTTTGAAGGTGGAGCTGGGCAGTGGCGTTACCCAAGTCGTGTGCGTAATTCTCGCAGGCGAGGAGGAGGAAGCAGATGTCGAGGAAGAAGAAGAGAAGGAAGAAGGCGACTGTGGACTTGAGCGTGCAGATGAGCAGCAAGGTGGTGAAGATGAACCAGCCGGTCAGGAAGAAACCCATGACCGAGCCTGTATGGCCCTCATAGGGACCATCAGTTCCCAGAACGTTCCAAGTGGGCGTTAGGAGGAGACCATAGGCGATCCAGAAACCGCCGTATGATGATAGAGCTGTGGCACCGAAGGTGTTGCCAACGGCCATTTCCCTGAGTGCCAATTAGCCTTGGTGTTTCGGTTAGCGAAGAAGCGAGGGTGAACATACCACATGCCAGCGAGGAGCTGAACGACACCGCCATAGCCAAAGGCCAAGGGAATGGCAATGTTTGGAGCGGACTCTCCTCGGACGTGCATGTTGATGCACGAAAGCACAAATGTGGTGAGAGCAAACGCACTGAGACCAAGAGGTGCTGGGTTTGCGAACTTGCGATGCTCATAAGGCTTCCACATGCCTGGGTGAAGAGTGCCGGCCTCAGCACGAGCCCAAGTTGGGCTCATATGAGGATAGTCATGGTGATGATGGTGGTGAACCTCGTTGCTGTGTCTGTCGAGGGTCTTATCCGAGTCGTGGTGGATGTCGTTGATGCGGTCAGCCATTTTGGACATCTGGGCGTGAGAATCCAGTAGAATGAAGAATTTGATAAATGTCGGAGGACGATGAGACGGGTGAAGATATATATATATATATATATATATATATTGGTCAACGTTGGTTAGGGAGATGGGGTGACCGTGATAAAAAGTCGACCGGGGTACGTATAGGGAGTACGTATATTGAGGTGGGGAGACAAGCCGGCAAGGGGAGAAGGATGGCAAAACTGATTGAAGAGCAAGAAATAAGGTGACGAGGTGGATGAGAAGTCTGGGGAAAAGGGTGGGGAGAAAGATAGGGTTTTAAAGACCGGTCCCAAGCTGGGGACCGGCGCGTCGAGAGAGATTTGATGAGATGTATTGTATGTACGGGGTCTGGGGAGGGGAGTCTAGAGGGAGGGGACCATGCGGAGCAAGGGGAACGCAGAGGCCCTCATGCCTCGTGGGACACGAGAAAGAAAAAGGAGTGGAGGCGAAGTGCCAGAAGTGGAGAGTCAATGATGAGTGGAGGAGACGAAGTGGAGGGAACGAGGGCGGAGAAGAGCGGAGGAGGTGGAGTAGGCGAAGGGTACAGGGGTTGAGATATCTTGGTCTTCTAGGGTCTTCAGGGCTTAGGCTTGTGTATGGAACTCTGGGTGAATGGATAGCAAGGGTATTTTTTGTATGTTTGGATGAATTTGCAGGGCGTTGAAGGGGGTTAGTGATGAGAATTGGCCACGGCAGGGTTCTGAGCCATGATAATCATGGGTTATTTGCATGGGGATGGCACGAGAAGGGGGGGATCAACAGCTCAGACGGCTCAGACGGCTACATTGAAGGCACACGGGCGCGTAGAAGAGGGTGAGATGGGCGGATGAAAGGAGGAGGCGAGAGAAAAGCCGGAAAGGCGTGGGTATCAGAGGTCGCGAGAAGGGCCTGGAGTCGACGGGAGGAAACGGGGTGTTGGAATCAACGAGACTCGAGCTCTCGGTAACAACACGACAGATGGCATAAAAAAGTCGGGGTATCAGAAGTCCGGGGATGGAGAAGAGTCTTCGAGACGAGAACGGCGGGAACCAAAACCCACGAGGCGCGAACAAACAACGGTCAGGCACCACTAACACGACCCCCTACCCCCAAGAAACGCCACTTCTGCGGTCTTATCCGTCTTGCTAAAGAAATCCGAGCGCCGAGTTGCGGTGGCTTCGTGCATTGGAGGGACGGGACGTGCGCTTGGTTCTGCACATGGCTCTCTGGTCGATGGCTTAATGGCTGACGACAGGTGTGCTCGCGGATCCACGGGATGGTGTTGAGGCCGAGTGGCCATTGGGGCCAAGCCGGTACCTGCTGGTGTTATTGGCGTACGGAGCATATTCCTACATCCAGGCGGTACGTAAACGGTGCGGTGCGGTGCGGAGTACAGGTCCAAGGGCGTTGGGAAAAGAAACGTGGAGGTGAGTAGGACGAGGAGATGGAGGGTTTGGGTTCCTGGCAGGTGTTCGGGTTGTGAAGTCGGTAAGTGATCTGGGGGCGTGGCGAAGAGAGTGTGGAGAGGCGTGGATGACAAGAACGAGCCGGAGTCAAGACTGAGACGCGGAGAAGGGGAGAACAAAGCCGGGGTTGCTGATGAATGGCCATTGTCTGGTAGGATGGGGGTGTGACGGTGACCCAAAGACAGGCATCTGCACCTGGGGACATACCTGGGGCGCAGGCAGGAAGATGGTCAAGGCTAACCATCTTGGAACGCAGATGCTGGGTTGAGTGAGTAAGAGAGGGTCAGCATCAGGGAATCACGGCGCGTGAGAGGGCGAGAAGGCGAAAAGGCGAGATGGCGAGGCGGGAACGACAAGGAGGGAACGGGCCAAGCGAAGAGGCCGCATGTTGGAGTGGGTGTTGGCCATGAGAAACGCGGGGCTCTTTCGTTGAAGGCCGCGGGATTGTGCAATTATGGAGATTCGAGGAGGAGATGATGTCTTGGTGCGTTTTGCCCAGTTTTGGACAGGAGGGGACGTGGCCCGGAATTTGCTGCCATGTTGAGATTCGGCAAGCATGGCATGCGGATTCGAGCCCTTTCCTAGCATACCGAAGGGGAAAGCCTAGACGATGGATGCTACGGGTATTTGTTTTTCTTTCGTTGTTTCTCTGTCCCTCTCGGCTATAGCTTGTTTTTGATAGCTTGGTCAATGACGGCAGCCATCCAACCCAAATTACTCTGTATATCCGAGCCAATCGGGGACTAGAATCCAAGCTAAACTTGTGCTCAAAGTTCGCGGGTAACTCAAAATCTCCAATTCTACGGTGCATAGCGCCGGTGCATCTCATTCCTTTGGGTTTCCTTATTTGGAGAGGAACATGGCATATGCATACGTTGCGCGTCGCCCACCTAGCCCTGCAAGCAAATCGGCCAAGACTGTTAATAATGAAAGCACAGATCAAAAGGGGAATGCTGGCCAAAGACGGAAGAAGGAGGGGGAGAGAAACAAAAACTCAATCCCTTGGAGAGGGGACAACGCCATTACCCCAAAAACCACGGCCAAGAACCGAGCAAAGGGCAGGGGTTCTTGAAGAGGGGAACGCAAGTGGCTTGGAAACAGTGCAGGTCAAAACAACGTATTTGGGGATAAAGAAAACCTAGAATGAGAGAACAACCTGCCGTGGGCATAAAGGGTAGAAAAGAGAGAGTATGATGATGGGACACTCGGTTCCAACATACCCTCGGTAATGGTACAGATATGTCCCCGTTTTTTTGTTGTTGTCCCTGGACCGGATCAAACGTCACGGGTCATTTCTCTGGGACCAGTATCCTCTCAATCCAACCAGGAAGGTTGAAGAGAAGCTTCCATTTTGGGTCGTCCACTGTGCGTGACGCAAAGAAGACGGGTCTGCATCTCGCAATTTTGGCTTCTCTGATCAACTGTGGGCTCACTCTCGCAGGCCGCTTGCTCTCAAGGCTCAACGTCCCAGGCACTTACAGTGATAAGTCTGCGCTGAAGGTGGGTTCCCAGGTGGAGAAGTACAGTGGAGATACCGAGGTGGAGCATGGCCTGGAATAATCCCTGTCCAGCGCCACACACCCCAAAGACATAATGTACTGTGTCTTTGCAACAAACAAGGGTGCGTCACTCCAACGCTTCCGGCCGAGTGCGACCATGATTGAGAGCGGGCTCGAATTTGATTGGAAGACCAGGGCGTTTCGGGCTTTTTGGAGTGACGACAGGGATCAAGTCGATGGAGATCGACTCGCCACGAAGTAGCACAACAGAGAGAGAATTTAAAATGTTGTATCGCATGGTGTGTATGTTGGATCGAAACCAGTGGCGGTTTTTGACACAGCATTGACGATTCTCCAGACTCCGAGACTGTATGTTCCAGATTTCCAACGTGAATCCGGGGACTGGGGATCTGGGACAGCCCCCCTTTGTCTCAAATCTAGATGAAAAGACTGCGGAGGATTACATCCGAGGTATTGTATACCTGTTGGTCTCTCTTGTTGGATATTTCCAGTAAAAAGTGGAGATGGATGGTGGAGAGCGTGGTACGTGTGTGTCGTCTTGTGTGGTTCTTTGAGATTAACCCGCAGGCAAAGGACGAGCAACAAGGCCGTCATGGCCTTGGACTGTTGCGCCGACATATCCGAGGATCTTTTGGCATCGGATCCGCTTTGTGTTTTGCCGCGTAAGGGGGGGAGGCCTGGAGGTTGCCACGGAGGGATGAGTCTCCATTCTATGTGCATAGAGACTTTCTAGAAGGGAGTGTTTGAGAACTTCGTCACCACGATAGTTTGTATTCTTGTTACTTGGACTTCGACTCCTGAATGAGCGACATCCAGCTTCTCCCCAAAAGCCGAAGCTAAAAATTGGAGAAGAGGCGGCTCGTCCGTCTTGGCAAACTCTGCTCTCCTCACCAAATTTGGAGACGCTCCTCCCCTGTCATGGCCAGCTCCCTGGCACCGCGGGGTTCACACCCTCTCGCTTCTTGTAAGGCAGGCTGGAAGCCAAAGCGAGAGGGGAGTTTGGGGGTCAACGGGAGAAGACAAGGGCGTTGATGAACAGAGACCGAGCATGCAGCTTCCCCCAACGAAGCTGGCACATATAACTCCATCAGCTCAGAACACACGGCATTGACGACAGGCCACGAAGAGATTGCCGTTGGGGCCGCAAACGCCCTTGCGTTCGGAAAACCATGTGGCAGCCAGAAAGGATTGCATGGGTGGCGTCGAGCTCACACACGCGCATCTGCGCAGTGCGTGTTTCGCGCATGGTGGCCTGATCAGACAAACATGGGAATGCCTGGTATTTGGGATGCCGTCCAGCTCCAAAACCTCGTGTAAGCCGTCGTAAGGGTGGCAATGCTAGCCTTTTGGCTGGTATCGGGCTGAACGAGTAATGCGGCCTGAGCAGAAAGCGGCAAGCACCCCTAAGCACTGATATCCCTGAAATCTGCTCATCGTGGCCTCGTCTGTCGTCTTCTCACTACTGCAAATGGCGAGAGCAACTTTGTTCCAGGGCCCTGAGCTGCTAAACACCAAGAGGCAGTGGGCTCTGTTCAAAAAGTTATCCTCGGTTATCCGTCGGCTTCCGGCTGATCCAAACTCAGGCGTGGGACCTGGCGGCTGGGACCGACTGACAGGCATCACGGAGCCGCATTACCAGGGTGTCAGCGGCACAGCACTCTTGGCGATGATGGCTTGTGTGCCAAATTTTTTCCTACTGGTGCTCGTCATTGAGGCTCCAGTACTGACCCCCAAAGGGCTCCCTCTCTCATCTCCGCCGCCTCGTTAGGGACGTGGGTAACCCGATGTCGGCAGAGGCCAAGGAATGGCAGTCGGTCACAGCGTGGGAGCATTACGTAGTAGTGTCCGGGCATCGCCAAGGACTAGCATCATTGACCGAGTCGGAGCTTCTAAGCAGTGATGGCGTTCAGGTGGACGTCCACAGCGGCGGGCCGCGATGGCGTCGGGCGTTTTGGCGTTCGTCGCAGGCTGCGGCTCTTGTGGCCTTGCCGTGGTGAGTGGTGGGCGGGAATGGGACGAACTAGCGACTCAGCCGGCGCCACTGGATGCAGGCGACCGTTACGTACGGAGGATGCAGGGCGGCCCTGAAGGCGTGTGCCACCGCTGTGTGCCATTATAGCCGGACCCGCTGAGGGTTTTCCAGAAACAACAGGGTGCTAGGAGTGTTCTGGTGCCTAATGCAGCATGTACATGAGAAGAGCTTTTTATTGTTTCCATGGGGGTAGGTGAGTACTTGGAGGTGCAGGAACACAGGGCGCCGCCACGCCCCCATGGCCCCTGCCCAGTCGTCACCCACAGACTTGTGTTCTCTCCGACACTATCTCGACCCTGGTTTTTTTCTTTCTTTTTTTCTGTCTTTTCTTTCTTTTGGCAATCGTCTGCGTTGCTTCTCCTCACGTTGCCGCTCTGCACTGCATTGCAGCCAACAAAACAACCTTGATTTTACACTCTCCCATTTTCTTTTTACCACACGAACACCCAGGAACTGCACAGGGCTCTGCTCTTAGGTAGGTTGGGTAGTCATATGTAGCACAGTCAGACGGGGACATGTCGTTGCGCTAGATCCTCCTTCACTGTTTCCCGAGTGTCCTCGGTAATTCGCTGTCGACTCCATCGAAATTAAGCACCGTCCCAAGTCCCATCTTTATTGTGCCTCTAACGGGAAAACGGTCCAAGTCGGCGCTGGCTTCGCTCTCAGCTCTTTTCCAGATCGTGCGAATCGACGCTGCCTGCTGCGCTAGAAGACCATGCGTCTGGGTGACGGGCGACCAGCCCAGAACGCACATCTTGTGCCTGAAGGCGACCAGCTCCACCATCGTATGAGTTTAGCTCCGCCTTGGTTGTCTCAGCGCATTCCGCCTGCGGAATCACCGTGTCACACTCCCCGAAAGAACTCCGTCATGCGTGGTCATTGCACGTCGTAACTGGGCCTGTGGCCATCGGTATCGCCCAGGCTTTCTGTGCAGAACCCGCTCAAGGCTCTAGGGAATGACAGCTATCATCTAGATCCCCAAGTCAAAGAAATTCGGTCTCGTTCCCATCAACCACGTGAAAAAAAAAAACCCTGCGTCCTATCTGCTTCAATAGGGGAGACCAGCGCATTCGCAATTACATAGTACACTCATCAGGCCCTGGCGTTGAAAATAGCAGGGCAGGTCCACACCACAATCCGAGGCCCTATGCCTGCCAAGCCCCGAGGAGCTGTGAGGCCTGCTGCCAAGCACACGATCCAGGGATTCGATCTGCTAATACTACGCACATTGCCGTTAGTCTCCTGACCCATGACAAGCCACTGTCGCCGGCCCCCGACACGAGATGTTGGAGATTTTTGGAGACGTCCGGACTTCAATTCCCGAGACTCACTTCCTAGACTCCCTGTTTATTTCTCCCCATGCTGAGCCCTCCAAACAACGAACCAAAAGCTGACCATGATGTAGCTTTTTAGATTCCATGGAAACCTCATACTCGAACGAAGTAACAGCTAGACAATGGAGGAGAGGGCCGATCGCAGTGCTATCATACACATTGGAGGAGTGTAGATATTGTCTCGTCATCGTCTCATTCCCAAGTCACCACTGTGCATTGCTTGACCGTCTTGCCGCCCCCCTGGTGGGTTTAAGACCCATCTGAAATTTTAGCACAGAATAGACCTGGCCTATCATTATTGACGGTTCCAGAATGCCTGTTCGGCCGATAAATTTTGTCAGTCGACGATGCGGTCAAGTTATCCTCGGTTCATGAACACCTAGCTTCACTGATGGATTCTTATTCACCTGGACAGGGCCCTGGAAGCAAGAAAGGACCATTTACCTTATTTGCCTATTTAGGAAACTTCCTTTTATCCGAGTACTGGGTTGCTTTGTGTGGATGTGCGTGGGTTTGGGAGACGATGGGTGTAGAATGTAATCTGTTGAGTCGTGGATCATCGTGGATCACATCTCACATCACCCGCCTCCTTGTATTACTCAACCTCGGTTGTGATGATGATTATCTGGAAATTTTCGAAGCCGAGTATCCCGTACAAGTGTCATGGTCCGCACTTTCGTAGATATGGGTGGTTTTGAGTAGTGCTCGAGGGTCGATGGCTACTTGAAGACGTGATCGCGAACCTGTACACGTTGCCGCCTGGTCCATGGAGTTGCATTGGCCGTGTTCGTACCTCCTGTCTCCTCCAGCCATCCAAGTCAATACCGCCATACCGACGTTTCGAGGGGGTCTGGGTCTCGCAGGGAAGTCCTCGCCGGAATACACGGCAGTGGCTGCGGCGCATCCTTTAATGGCGACCTACCGACTGACCAGCTCGTCGCGCCCCCCTTGAACAAACCACGAAACATTATTACTTCAACGAGCACATCGAACCACGGGTGTTAGACGACCGACGACGATATGCAAGCTGCGGTTCCGCATAGCTAATCGACTGACTCTTGCGTAGAGACTGATGAATCGCTGGCTCACGATGGAGGCACCATGCATCGTGAAAGCCCGACTCGCGACACTACACACAGGAGAGTAATTCCCTCATTCGGGTTCAGAGATTTGCCACCTCAGTAAAGACAAAAAAAAAGGAGAGGTCTTTGACGATTCCAAAAAATTTCTACTCTTTGCTGACCGCACATTTTCGATGATCGGTCATCTTCCGAGTCTTCACCCCTGAGTGGGGTGAAGTGCCTAGCAGGAGGTCCCTCGTCGTATGGCCGACCGCTTTTCAGGGCCCAGGGACAATATCCAAGAATCAAGAGTATCTAGTTTTGAAGCTTTGTAAAAGTTGCCTTGTAGACTTGTTGCCTACCCCCCTATGTACGTCCATGGTGACGATCAAATTCAGGGGGCCGAAAGGTCAGCTTGCCCCCCCTCGGTGCCCAACAAGGCCTGACTGTGATGATATGCTGCTGTATAGAGTTTAAAGGGAACTTGATGATATTTTGCTACATTGTTTATCCATAGAGGCTATTTCTTGAGTAAGATAGAAAATTCAGTCCCAAGGGAATGCCGTCGTGGAGTCGACACGCCTCCATCACTCCATCAGGAGGTGTCTATCCGCACCTCCTCCAGGTCTCTCCAGGTCTCTCATCTGTCTCGTATCTTATCAAAGAACCACAAAAGATCTCGCCATCACAAAGGCAAGATCTTACCCCATACCCACACGGACGATGTGGAGGACCTGAGCACAGATGAAGCCCACGCAACTATCCCCACGGGGTCACCCCAGAATTCCTTCACTCGGGATTTCTGGGCCCTCTTTTCCCAGACCAACCTACCGGATAGTTTTGGCTCCACCGATTTTAATTTTTTTCCGGATAGCCTGCGAAATGTTTGAACTGTGGAACTCATCGTTACATACCAAACCTGCCAGACCACACACAACACTGCTTTGCCTCTTGATTCCCTGACCACAAAGCTTTGGAGAAATATTATTATATTATATTTATTGTAACATATAACATGGAGGTCGAAGTACTTTTTTACTATCGCATTATTGCGCTCCTTGAGAGGATTTTGAACGTGAAGCAGCTCTTCGTCGATACCCCTGAAAATCATCACCAGCAGGTGATTTCATTCTCCCTGACTCTACACTATTTAGAAGTGAGAAAAATGAACCAGTTGGATGTGATTGATATGCTATGCTCTCATCAGGTCATTTATGATTATTACTCTACAATGGTATACATGACATGGTGCTGCGTTCGCTGTGACGACTTGGAGTAGACGCATCCCCTGAATCGATTTGAACCATCTCCTTCATGGTCGTTTCTGAAAGCTTTAAGAAGTTTCATTCTTCTGAATGCCTGTATGGCGCATGTACTTACTATGAAATTTGTCATTCATCAATTACAATGACAGGCAAGGAACAAGCCATCAACACTTCCCTGGGGTCTTGAAATGTGAAAGTTGAATATGTTATGGCGAAAACTATTATACAGACGTCCCTACAATCCACCTATCGGCTAACCTAGAATTGTCTGGCCTGCGTTGAACCGAGCTAAGCCTCTCGTCCTCCGATCCTACCTCCTGTAACCGCTCCACGTTAGCCGCCAAGGTGAGGGATCTGGGCTAAGATTTTCGTCCCCCGATATGGTTCATTTTGCATGAACTATTTTATACGTCATTATGCCAGCAAGACTCGCAGATTTTGACTTGCGCCCCAGATCCAACCCAGCTCAAAATCAAGGCCGTCATCCAGGTTCATGAATCTACGCTGACCCTATCGCGTATCGTTGAGATTGAAAAGCGCCTTGAGTTTCAAGAAGGTATGAAAATAGACGAAAACCAAATAAGCAGGCAAGAAAAAAAGGTCAAAAGGTCTTTTGAGGATTATCGGAAGCGGCCTGATGAGTTTCAGAACAAGAATAAACGTGATGAGTAAAACCAAAAGAGATGGTGTCTCCTGGGCGTACTTGGTGTAGGAGAAGGATAGAAGCAGCCCGATGTCATAAAAGAGCGATAGACTGAATAGGGTGGACAAATGAATAGCGTATAAACCCCATGGATATCGAAGATAAGTCTTCGGGGTACTCGCAATCATCTTTAAGTTTGAACGCCAAGCGTTTCGGGCCCTCCTTTGGCAAGAATCAATGAACTGGGATGGTGTGTCGACAGGAATTTCAACACAGATGTCACCTGTAGATTGAAATGAGAGCTTCCATCCTTTGCAGACAAGCCAGCGTGACATGAAATTGTCGTCCCCCTCATCGAGGGGGCCATATCTTCCGAATACAGAATGCTCTTGTCGAAAAGCGCGAAGAAATGAAGTATCTTGCACAATTTCGGTCCGATACAAAGCAGTGTGGCCCGAAATGACACCCATGGACCCATCTATGGAATTCGTGGACTGGTTCTCGTAGTTGTTTGACTCGTGATGGACGCTGGTGAGAAAGCCCAGGAATGATTTCCAAGAAAATCCCAAGGCGTCGCGACGGACGCGTTTGTTCGTGCCCACCCCTCCCACGCGGGCGTCAGAAAACGGGAGAAGTGCCAAGTTTAAGAATCGACGGGGCCAAAAAACATCATCATCGGCGAAGATGGTGATCGGAGTTGTGACATATGGGATAGCGTGGGAAAGTTGACAGCGCTTGTTAGCCCTGGGTACCGCGCCGACATGGATTTCTGTGTTGAGGTACTGCGACTTGAGCCCATCGACGAGTTGGTTCAGTCTATTTCTTCGGTGGGCGCTAACTGTGACCAAGAAGAGAGAATGCACATGATTTCTTAATATAGACTTTATTGCTTCTTCGAGGTGTTGATTCCTCAGGTCTGCGATGGGCATGATCACCGACACATCGTAATTCGTGACGGTGTTTGTAAAGACACGGGCGGGACGATAGACGAAAACGCCAACAATATTGCCAGCGAGTCTGAGGTATCGAAAAAGGATCAGAGCTATGAAGACGATCAAGGCTGTGAAATGGCCTGAGGATTCGGGGGTAGATGAGGGCGATGCCATCATGGTGAGGGTGGCTGGTGGCCAAGAGGTTGGATGGTAGAGTGTCAAAGGAGAACTGCGTCAAGGATAGTATAGACTCAGAGTGTTCTAGGGATTTGAGATATCGCGAAGAAGTGTCTCTTGAAGAAGTGAATGACAATAGAAATGGATCGGGATGGCCAAAATCGAATCCCGTGATCAGTGATGTGAAGGTGCTAGGTGCAAGAAAACAACAAAGCTAGCAAGAGGACTGAAAGGCACAAGATACGGCTTCTTTTCTACTACACCTCTCTCACCTGGCTGCCAGGTGCGAGCAACAAACAATAGCGCGTGGTGCAGCAGAGCTGGGTGCCTGGGATTATAGCGGTTCGCCCATCGCCTTCAGGGATACGGGCTGAATAGCTACACACATGCAGGTACACCGGCTTGAAGAGAAAAATGAGCGTGAGGCGGGATGTAGAGGGTCATTCTTTTCATCTTGCCATTCTCTACAGGAGAGTTTGACTCTATTTTGCTCTCATCTACGTAGACCGGCCATAGTTCCTGATGGTAGTGGTCAAGGTGGTGGATGCCCCTAGAGCCCCATTCCGACACACCACAAGACACGTTCAGTTAGCCCATCACGAATTCAAGGTTCAAGGGCCTCCAGAGTACCATTATGTGAATCATCGACGTAAGAACATGGCTGTCCACGAAGATATGTGTGAGAAAGCAGTTCGTTTTCTGGGTCTGAGACTGTTCCGGGAACGGACTGTCATTGGCCATCCCCCTCCCCCTCCCCCTCCCCCATACGGTTCGTTCAAGGAACGCATTTACCGGGCTGGCGTGGTTGGCGCGTCAGCCACTGCAAAGCACACTGCTGGACATTGACTACCTCATGCAGGCTTCTGGCTCACCAATGGCGGTGCCGATCGGCCGAAAGCCATGGCGTCCCCCCCCCGGCTCTATCCCCGAACGTCGAACCGTAACAACTGTTGCAAATCTCCGTTGGTTGCCCCGATGCGGACAAGGGCGGGGGCGGAAGGGCGTGCCCGTCCCCACGTGGATGGACCGGGACTCTCCATGTTTCTCTCATGTCTCTCTCTCCCCCTCTGGCTCTGGCTATCGTCGGTCAACGTCTTATCAGCATCCTAGGGCTCAAGCCTGTAACTTAAGTTGCAGGCCTTGTGCTCAGAGTCTTCCCCCTCCACCTCGCGTCACCCCTTCGTCCCAAAGATGGAATCCGACTCAGCAGGGCTCCAACTGCTCGCATCAGACACCGTCACAGGCCGGCTGATGGAGGACAAATATGAGCTTCGCCGAGAAGGGAAACCTTGGTCTTGCTGATGCGACGCCAGCCGCGAGGATGCAAAAAACTATGACTCCCCCCGCGCTATCCCCGAACGCCATTTCCGATGCTCGGGTTTGATGATCCCCTCCACTCGACCATGGAGGAAAAGTGGCCCAGCCCTTCCCCGAGCCGGGCCCAGCACCCACCCAAAAACCGGGGTCATCTGGTCGTTCTAAGATCGAAATCGGAGCCCCCGTGGTGAGTTTTCTGTGCCATAACTAGAGATTGGCGGCCCTTGGAACAATTTCGTTCTGACAACTCTCCTCATCAAGCTTCGCTCTAGCGTGTTCACACGCCGCCCGTCGTGGTGACTTTGTTCTTGGCCCTGGAGAATAGTCAGGCTTGGAAATCAACATCAGATTGGCAACCGCCAAGCAAGTGAAATGGACGAGAAGCAAAATTCTCCTGGCCGAGATCCGGACCAGGATGCCGGCAGCCCAGACACGTCGACTCTGAATGACGACGATGCCATCACCACCGCCCAGCCAGGCGATAGACGACGCCTTTCCTCTGACAGCGAGATGAACCATCCCGAGCAGAGCAGTGGGCCCCCGCCGCCCCCTAATGGAGGCTACGGTTGGGTTTGCACCGCCTGTGTCGCCATCATCAACGCTCATACATGGGGGCTCAACTCAAGTTACGGTGTATTTCTTGCCTATTACCTCCAGAACAACACCTACCCTGGGGCAACATCCCTCGACTATGCTTTTATTGGTTCGTTGAGTGTGAGTTGCGCTCTCCTGATCTCGCCGCTCGCAACTCTGGCAGTCGGCAAGTATGGAACCAAGCCGGTTTTGTTCCTCGGGATTGTGCTCGAAGCGGGCAGTCTGATTTGCGCCAGCTTCTCACACAAAATCTGGCACCTCTTTCTTTCCCAGGGCATCATGTTTGGCCTTGGTATGGGATTTCTCTTCGTGCCCAGTGTCGGCATTGTGCCGCAGTGGTTCACTACCCGCAGATCCTTAGCGAACGGCATCTCCGCAGCGGGATCCGGTCTTGGCGGCCTGCTCTATTCGCTCGCTAGCGGAGCGATGATCCGACACCTCGGCCTAGGATGGGCCTTCCGTATTCTCGGCATCCTCGTGTTCGTGGTAAACACCATATGCACAATTCTCGTCAAAGATCGCAATAAAATCATCGGCTCCCGCCAGGCACCATTCGATGTTTCTCTTTTCAAGCGTGTCGAATACCTGCTGTTGCTTGGCTATGGCTGGTTTAGCATGTTGGGCTATATCGTATTGATCTTTAGCTTGGCCAACTACGCCAATAAGGTTGGACTTGATGCGTCCCAAGCTTCTCTCGTCAGTGCTCTCTTCAACTTGGGACAGGCTCTAGGCCGGCCATTCATTGGTTACTTCAGCGACAGAACTGGCCGGATCAACATGGCAGCCTTGACAACATTTGTGGCTGCAGTGTTGACTTTTTCCCTCTGGATCAACGGCACAACATTTGCAGTCTTGATCGTGTTCACCATTATTGGCGGTGCAGTGGCTGGAACGTTTTGGGCAACCATTGCCCCCGTTACCGCTGAGGTCGTTGGACTCGCCGACGTCCCGGCCGCCCTTAATCTGCTGTGGCTCGTCATCGTGCTGCCGTGCACTTTCAGCGAACCCATCGCTTTGGAGATTGTTGCAGGAACTGGAAAGTACATTGGCACGCAGCTCTTCGTGGGCTTCATGTATGTCACGGCCGGAATATGCTTGGTTGTCCTACGCGGCTGGAAGATCGGCGAAATCACAGAGATTGCCCGACAAACCCATCAAGATCCTCACACTGTCGACCGCGTTATGACCGCAAATAGTGAAGCAGTTAGCGTCAAAAGCAAAATGGTTGGGAGAAAACGAATGTTCGCGGACTGCTACAAGTCAGAAAGAGTCTAAGCGATGGTTGCCACTCGGGATTTCTTCGTGGACTCGTCATGGAAGTGGGATAATAAGGATGAAAATTATGCATACTCAGCCTGTTGTTCCCTCCAATTCTTAGAACTACGAGATGAGATTGGAGTTTTGTATATCAATCATCCAGGACACCAAAAGCAGATAGAAATCGTCTGGTATTTTGCTTGGTATATTGTGCCTACACCACCCATGGCCGTTGTGCTTCAATCCCATCTTCCGTTTGCCTTCCCCAGACAACGCTTGTGGATTCCGTCCACTTTTTGTCAATAGATGGCTGACGAAGAGTCCCTAGGGTTCTTCGGTATTTCCGAAACCTTGAATTACTGCAGTGTAGGGAAGTTGTCAAAAGCAATCCTAGTGAGCTGCCTTGGCATTGAGTTCGTGACTGCGCGGCAAGCGACGATGAGACAGAGGAAAAAGCGGCCAGGTTTTATTGCCAAATTTGAGAGACAGCAGACAATCAGTGTATTCAACCAGCCTAATGCGGATGTCGATTTGTTGGTCCTGGTCCTGGTGCTGGGCTTGGCTGCGGAATCTAGATTCCGTCCGCCAGTACTAGCCTCATGTGGGGTCTATTTTGAACTTTAGCATCCCATCTTGATGCACGCTCTTCAACCGATGATACATATTGACGGAATTCTAATTCCTCATTTTGACACCTTGCAAATAATTCTTCACATGACTGAATCTGGGTCGGTAGAGGGGGCCTCAACCTGCCCCTCCCCCTCGAATACGCCGCAGCAACACTCACCAAGCAGAACGCAGCGAGGTCAGCCGCGACGTCGTGGGCGACAAGCTGGTGGCCGGGAAAAATACGTAGCAAGGGCATGCCAAGAATGCCGACGCCGAAGAATTAAAGTGAGATGGTTCCGCGACAATCAATATCTGGTTCCGCTTTGCTCATCGACAAATAGTGTGACGGGAAAAAGCCGTCGTGTTCGCGATGCCTGGACCGGCGATTAGATTGCGCTTACGCAACAGAGCAAGACAACCGAGGCACAGCTCCCAAGTCATTTGTTCGCCTCCTCCAGGGCCGTATTAAGACGCTGGAGCGTATCCTGGCCCTGAATGAAATTGATGTCGACAAAGCCGTGGTTGCACTAGCAGCAGAGGATGTAGAACCTGAACTTGATTCTGAAGACATCAAGGGTGCTTTGAGTGTCGACGAAGCACTGAATTTCGATCGTGATGGAGAGATTCGATACTTTGGGTCTACAAGTGGCCGCCTTGAGTTTGGGCCTTCTGCAGGTAACTTGAGCTTTGACCGCTGCTATCTTGTATTGACCTAGTAAGACACTAACTTCGAGAAAATGTAGGATCTGAGAGAGCCGGAGTATCTCTGGGCGAGTCGGGGAGTGCCCCTCTTTCATCGATACTCCCCAAAAAGAAATCTATCATTCATCCTCGTGTCATAATGACACAGGGCCAGATATCAGAAGAACTAGAATCCCATCTGCTCTCACTGTATTTCACTTGGGAGCAGCCATGGTGTCAAGTTGTGGATGAGAAGCTCTTTAGAGAAAGCAAAGAAAAAGGAGGGAGATATTACAGCCCGTTGCTTCTCAACTGTATCCTGGCTATTGCTTCACGTTACTCAGACCGGATTGAGGTTAGATCAGATCCAGATGACCCCAACACGGCTGGACAAGGTTTCCTTGAAACGGCCGAAGTTCTTCTTCACTCCGATCTAAAATACCCAAGCATCACAACAATTCAAGCTCTTGCCATCTTGGGGACAGTATACGTGGTGAGTTAGGTTTCCCATGAACCAAAGCTTGACTTGTGTTTGACTGGAGTAGGCTGTGGGGTGCGACGCTGCCGGCTGGCTTCATCAGGGGATGGCAACTCAACTGGCGTTGGACATGGGGCTTAACCTAGACTCAAAGACTCAGCCGAGTTCAAACTCAATGACAACTGACGAAGCTAGGCTTCGACGACAGATTTATTGGGCTCTCTATTGCATCGACAAACTCTTTGCTAGTTACACGGGACGTGTATGCACAATGCTTGTAAGGCGCTTCTTGTCTCGAAATATAACAATTCTGATCAAAACATCCAGGATTTCCAGGCGGCAGTGTGTCTTCCAGCATCTCTCAAGCCGCTCTCAAATGACGAAGGCCAGAGCCGCTATAGGCTCCTCGTCAATTTTCAGTGTGCCCTCATTTCCCAGTGCCAAATTTTGGAGAAGATTTTACTCAACTTGTAGCAAAGTCCACTCACACAGCCTTTCACCTACCCGGCTAACTCTTCGTATAGATATTCACCAAAAAGCCCGATTCAAGAAATGCAAAAGAAGACATTCTTCGACTCGTGCTTGCTTATGCTCAAAGGTTGGTACTACGAACTTTCTCCGGAGCTCAAACCATGTCGACGCGGAGGTGGAGATAAGTTGCCACAGGCGTATACGTTGTGTATGGTATACCACACCTCTATTATTCTGTTGACGAAACCATTCCTATCCAATAAAGGTCCCAGGGAACAGGGCAACACAATCCAAGACCATCGGTATGATGATCTTTTAGCATTTAGGGAAAAAGCAAGTGAACTGTGTCTTGAGGCAGCAAAGCAAATATCAACCCTCGGAGACGCCTATCGCCAAGCTTTTGGCAGCTTCCGGAAGAGCTCAATTACAGCTACACACTGCACGCTCTCTGCAGCACTAGCCATCTTACAAGATAAAATGAAAATTGGAGAAAAGAGCAGCGATGTAGGGTCAATGGAACTGGAGTCATGCCTTAAGACACTAAAGGAGTTATCGGAGTCTTGGACTCCCCCACGCCGATTTTACAATAGCTTGCTTAAACTCACAAACGCTCAACAAAGCGAGTCGGGCTCTTTGCCTGTGCGATCCACAAGAAGCAGTACGAAAAGGGGAAGAGAAACTAGCCAGATTGATCAGCCCGTTGACGACGGCCTGGGAGAGGTTCCGTGTGAGCCAAAAGGTGGAGGAGAGAGTGCAATCAATGAGCTGACCTCCCTGGATGAATCGATTTCTGACTTTGAAAGCCAATGGAATTTGCAAACTGGGAGCCAATCAATCTTTGACATGCCGTTTTGGTCTGGAATACGGTGGGATTCTGATTTGAGTTCTTTCCCTCTGGACTACGCTAGCTTTGATGCCTTTGACAATGGGTGGCAATAGATCGATCGCGTGTTAGGTCCAGAGGACGCGATTACTTTTTTCTTAGATGTTTGTATAATCTGAACAAAGGGACACGTAATAATAGATGAAAGTTGAAGAGATTTGCCTATGCCAATAGTCAAACTGCTTTATCTCACCGTCTCCTTCCCCTTTCCAACATGTTTTCTTTTGGTTGTGTCGAAGTGTTGTAGTTCTAGGGTATTTTTCTTATCGTGAGAAACATGTCTCACACTGAAAAGAAACAAGTTGAAATACTTGTCAGAGTCCTGATGCACGGACACAGCTATTTACCCGTTTGTTGGCCACATTTTTTTCTGAGTCTTAGGGTCAGACATCGACATAACGAGAGTGATGGGACGCTACCTACGTTCTTCATATGTATAAAACACCAAGCACACATCTCAAAGCTCTGCAGACGGAACCTGTACCGTTGAATCCTCGAGAATCACTCTCACAAAAGTGGAAGGCTGGTGTTCATGTGAGCTGGATCTGGCGATTCTAGCCTGTCCGTAATCATACGGGCTCTGTTCAAAGCCACGTCTTCGACGCCAATCATGATGCTGCATTTTATGCACTCTCGTCAGTATTTGTGATCGGTACGTTGAATGATACGCTAATTGGTGGCCACTAAAGCCTCTTTCTATTATTGTCACTATGTTGATCTGGTTAAGACAACTTTACCCCGCCCCTCGTATTTGGATTGGCTTCTTATTGAGCCTACCACCGTCCGTTCATTTCACCCTCCCAATCTCGTCTGGGTTATATATTCCTAACCTAGGCCATCCAAACTGGAAGAACGGCCATGCTGTAAGATCCTTATCGCAAGCAGTTCTACCTCTATTTGTGTGCATTTCACCGACTTCTTACTTTTTTCGGGCTCTTCCCTTGACGGTGTTCATAATGCACAATCGATATCCGTTTTTTCATCTCATCATCCATGGTCTTTTATGGTCTCAAGTCGAATCCCATGGGGGAAAGTCGCTAGTGGAAGAGCTTTACACAAGGGAAATTTATGCTCGTGAAAATAAGATGGACCTTCGCCATTGCGCCGAAAAGTTTGAACGCGATGGTCTATTTGCTCGTGCCGTGAAACGCCGTATCGATAAATGGAATACTCTCCACAAAAGGAGCCAAATCGGTGATTAATCTCGCTAGGTAATAGGGCTACACTGAAGCTGATAGATGAGCAGTTAGGGGCAACTCAGATAGCACAACCAGTGCTGAATTCTTTCACTCTGGTAGGGAGGATCTCGGTGTGCTATCGAATCTGCGACATGGATGTGTTCTTCATCCAGAGCTAACCGAAGGCCCGTACTGTATGTGAGCCTTGATACGAAATGTAATCTCTAAGCTGAGACAATACAAGATATAGAGGGAGAGAGGGTTCGTCAGGACCTAGTCGATAAGCAGCAAGGCACTCTTCTGTTACTCGACCTCCAGATCATCGACACCCATTTGTGCGAACCGGTTGAAGACGTCTACGTTGAGATATGGCGTATTTCCCTCTTATCTATCTTGATGTTTACCAGCTGCTAACAAGTTCAGACACCAACGCGACTGGGGTTTATTCTGGAGTTGTAGCCGATGGCAACGGCTCTGGCGAAGCTGACCCGGGTAATGCCAATAAAACTTTTAACCGTGGCGCCCAAAAAACCGAAAGGGATGGTGTGGTATTCTTTACGAGCATATATCCTGGCCACTACGAGGGCCGAGCTCCCCATATCCATATTATGACGCACATAAAGCCCAAGATCCGAAAAGACGGCTCCATATTGAGCCACAAAGCAACACATATTGGACAACTATTTTTTGATCAAGGCCTTATTTTAGAAATGGAACAACTTCCTGTTTATCGAAGAAACAAGCAAAAGCTGACCTTGAACCACAAGGACGAATACTTTCAACAGGCTCTGCAGACCTCTGACCCTGTCATGTCGTCACTACGACTAAAGTATCCTGGATATAGCAATGCAGTGCTTGCATGGATGCCGATTGGGGTGAATATGTCCAATGTTAGGGAAGCGTCGGTGGCAGCAACGCTGGGACCGAGATCCAATCCTTGAGTGCTTATGATGGTTGGTTGGAGGCCTAGAGAAAGGGATTGGGTAGTGAAATGACTGGAGACGATGGAGTAACTAGCTCAATCTTTTGATAGCTTATTAGCAATAAAAATAGTCGTGAATTGCCAATCCACTTTTGCAAAATCCAAGTTGTCCTTCATTTGTCCTAAGCAAGCACCATTCATGATTGATGTGGCCACGTGACTTGGCGTTGCGCCTTGACGCGTGCCTTAGCCCCGCAGAAGTTCGCGACGTTTAACTCACGTCATCCCCTAACCATGCGCCTGTGAACGGCCTTTGTGCCGAGCCCAACATTTGAAGATGTGGCTCTTGGAAAACTCCGAGGCCTTTGAGGGTAAGCTTGTAACCCTTTCAGCATGCAACCGTCCGCTGACATCACTGTACAGGCCGACGGCTGTGGCTGCGACCGGGAAAGACGTATCTCTTTGGCCGGACTGTGGCGGAACGTGAGCGATCCCACTTCGCGGCCTGGAACTTGTTAGCTAATGTTTTCTCCGTAGCTGGCCAACTAGCGATCTCGCACAATACGATCTCCCGAAAACATCTCACCATCACCGTCGATGAGGTAAAGGAAGGACATGTGTTCCATCCTTCATATCGATCGACCATTACGATCGAGGACTTGGCAACGAAGATAGGAACAGTTGTCAATGGCCACAAAATAAAGGGCAAGAAATATGTGCTCGAAGGAGAATCTGGTGAAATGATTATGGGAAAATGCCCGAATAAGTTCCGGTAACAGTTCCCTGCCTTATGAGACAGACCATTACTGACTCCTTTAGCATCATCTGGAATCCCGTTGTGCTTGCCTTTTCTTTTACCAATAAAGAACTCCAAGCTCAACCCTTGGCAAAGCTTCAAGAAAAGTTCGAACAACTCGACATCAAGCTTTCAACGGAGTACACCAAGTCTACTACTCACGTTGTGTCGAAGAAGAGGAATACCGCAAAGGGGCTTCAAGCTCTCATCAACGGAAGATATATCGTCAATGAATCATTCCTCGAGGCTATCGTACATGTTGCAGAGAAGCCAGAGAGCGAAGATATCACCGAATCAAGTCCTTTGGAGCAAGACTTCGATGCTCATTGGCCGGATGCAATGCAGCACCTACCTCCGAGAGGCGGAGAGCCGGTACAGCGTCCAGATTCGACATACGCGCCTGATGTTAAGAGAAAAGACATTTTTGAAGGCTACACCTTCATATTTTATGACAAGACTCAGTATAACAACTTACTTGCACCTGTAACTAGTGGAGGCGGGAAAGCTTTGCTAGGCGATGTCATTCCTAAACAAACCGAAGTGGATGAATTCGTGCAATATGTCAAGAACGTCGCCGGCGAGAAGGGGCTCGGGGCTTTTGATGATGGGAGTGAAGGTAAAGGGGTCGTCTTGGTGAGATATTTGCCGTCCAAAGGATCCTCGGTGACATGGTATACCGAGTTTATCACAGATGTGTCCCTTCGCTTGGATCATCGGCCCATTGAGCAAAGTGAGTTTCTGGAGGCAATTCTGATTAAGGATGCGAGCATCTTACGTCGACCCTTGGAGGTTGAGTCAGTGCAAAATACACAACAACCTCAAGAACCAGCTCCACAGGTCCAGCCAGACCCTGAACCAACACAGGCCATGGATGCTGCTGAGCCAGAAGTACCGACACCTGAACCTGCGGAAGAGTCTCAGCCAGCTCCTAGACGGACTAGAGGAAGACGACCCGTCAAGAGACGCTTCGCAGGCTTCGATGATGACGCGGATATTGACATGGATGATGCCCCATCAGCACCTGCTCCTGAAGGAAATCCACCTGTTGAAGAGGAAGGGGGACTCTTTGTATCACAAGAGCCTGATGCCCCACTTCCACTCAAATCAGGTACAACGCGCAATACACAAAGAAAGCGTCACGCATCGCCATTGCCAGCAGATGACCTGATGGAAGGTATGGCACCGGCAGCGGCAAAGTTCAAGAGGCAGAGGTTGGAAAGGGGAGAAGATCTCAATGCGCCATCTCTAGAGCTAGAAGATCCTACTGAGGTGGCTCAGCCAGAGCCGAAGAAAAAGATTAAGAAGGAATTTGACATCTTGGCAATGGCGGCACAAAACCGAGAGCAGGAAGAAGCTCGGGCCCGAGCAGAGAAAGAGGATTTGGCTAACCTACCTGCCGATGTCGACCTAGCTGAAATCCGTCGACTGAACATTGTGGAGGAAATGGAAGTACGTACTCCAGCGTCACAATCTCGGTCACGGGAAGAGGACATCGCAAACGGACGATGGAACCCGAAGTGGAACGGAGTGAAGAACTTCAAAAAATTCAGGCAGCGTGGAGAAGCCACCGGCAGACCACCAGCAAGAGTTATTGTCTCACTAACCGAAGTGAAGAACAAAGAATTTGGCGTTGGTGACGATTATTGGCTTGAAGATGAGGATAGCCAACGCAAGAAGAAGCAGGCGAGCCAGCCATCTGGCGGCGAATCTCAGAGTTCAGCGGCGCCACCCCCAGCACCAGCCCCTAAGCGGCCTGCCACGAGAAGGGTTGTGGGAGTTGTCTTGTCTGACAGCAGCGACAACGAGACTAATAAAAACACCCAAGAAGTAGGGCCAGCTCCGCGGACTAGGACGCGGGCGTCGGCCTCACAGTCTCAGGGTAATACCCGAAGTCAGTCGTCGAGAACAGCTAGCCAAGGAAGCAAACGGACGGCCCCTGAACCAGCAAGAGAACAGCCGCAGAAGCGACAAAGACCGGCACGTAAACCAATCGCAATTGCGGATAGCGATGATAGTGACGACGAGCTCAAGTTTAGGTTTGGAAAGAGACGGTAACGGCATCAATATCTACGATCCAGGGGGTATCTTTCTAGCTAGTGTACATCTAATGATTATGGTCTCTCATATGGGCCACGTCCGAGGAATATCAAAGCCCTGTCATTTGCATTATTCCAATGCCCAATCAAAACGCCGACTCAGAGTCTACATGCATATGAAAGTCTAGAGGAGTATCGTTTAATCCATTTGATCCATCTCACTCTCCTTGGAGCCTTCGGACTCTTCGACGAGGAGACCGACCAGACAGGCAGATAACATGGTCTCGTAGTTGACCCAAGGGTGGATCTCACCAAACAACTTGGTCCCATCTCGACCAGCTCCACGCATCAGCTCTGGGACACCTCCGGGGTGAAAGTCAGCATAGGGAGTGACGTTATAGACCTTGCCGTTGAGGGCCATCCAAGCATCCTTGCCCTTGCGACCCGTCATGCGCTTGAGCATGGATGGAGTGACGCGAAGATACGGGGTTGAGGGGTCAACGCCACGTAAATCAGAGTTGGGACCAGAGATGCGGGCCCAGTCCAAGGGAGAGTGGCCCGGGGTCAGAAGGACCTTTCGGCTGGGCTTAGAAGGCTTCGATGAGTGAGTGGGAGGAGGTGCGAGACCGGAAGATGCACCAGGAGGACCACGGTTCGGGGCCGGTCCAC
This sequence comes from Aquanectria penicillioides, assembly GCA_003415625.1. Lineage (NCBI taxonomy): Eukaryota > Fungi > Ascomycota > Sordariomycetes > Hypocreales > Nectriaceae > Aquanectria > Aquanectria penicillioides. The sequence continues at coordinate 5,614,539 of PYIU01000003.1, forward strand.
GAGCACGCTGGGCGGAGTTTGGGGCAGGAAACTGGGTGAGGGATGGAAGACGACCGGGAGGAGGTGGCATGCGGCCCGGAGGTGGAGGAGGGGCATCATCATGGAACCTGGGGAAGCCGGTGATGTGGTGGACAGGGTGGGGCCCCGGGCGACCGGGGACGGGACGGGAGCAAGAGCCGGGGACGGGATTGGGTTCAATGGGGCATTGTCGAGAGTGAAGCTGGGCACGGAAATGGAGGGTACATCTGTTGGGCCTGCCTTCGGCGTGGTCTGCTCATCAGGCTCGGCGATGGTCGGGGGCTGGATAACGGGTGGTGGTGGCGGGGGCGGCATAGCAGTAGGGTCACGCTGCTGTTTGCTGGAAGCTGACGAGGCATCGTGGTCACCGAGGTACACCTGGGGCTGGGGCTGGAGCTCGGGCTGGAGCTGGAGTTGGAGCTGATGTTGGTCATGGTCGGGCGAGAGCGGTGTGGTGGTACGGTTCTGAGAACTTGAGCCCGGTTCAGCCCGTCGACCCGGTTCCACCTCGCGATGCGACCCTTCATCACGGTTACGACTGGCGTCGTCGCCGACATTTGCTTTTGTGTCGGATTGAGTGTCAGCATCAGCGCCAGCGCCAGCGATTCTGCCGGTACCTCTCCAGCGCAGAAGGACCTGGAGGGGAGTCATCCATTGGGGCGGGCGGAGGATGACCCAGACCACTGAGGCAACGATTAGCGATATCCCCAGAAGCCCCATGGCGACGTGACGAGGGCGAGCTGAGTGACGCAGGCTCAGGCGCGGGGCAAATCGAGCGGTCCCAGCGGATCTAAGTAGCGAGGACCGCGAGAGAACGGATACAAGAAAAAAAGAGCTCAAAGCGAGGATCCCAAGGTAAGGTTCAGCGTCGGGTCCGGGGTGGCTAACGAGGCTCTGGGTGGCTAGGATTGTGGGTTGTGGACTGGTGGTTGCAGGATCATCGAGCCACTGCGCAGTTGGATGGAAGCTTTGGGTTGAACGGGAGCAAATTTGCTAGTGAGTTAGTGTCCAAGAGCCCAGGTCTCCGGAGACCTCAGGTTGCGCCGATATGTCAGCGGGACAAGGCACGGGGACGGAAGAAGTGCGCTGAAAACGAGCCGCCGAAGGAGAGGAGGCAAGACGACGCTGACCGCCGAATAAGAAGTGAACTAGCCAAAAAAAAAAAAAAAAAAAAAAAAAAACGCTTAGGGCGTGAACGTTGGTTAGCTGGGTCTCCTCCTTCCCCTCCACTGGAGAGCTCTGCTTGCTGGCCAACAAGCGCCGCTGAAGATGCACTGCTCTAGTACCAGAAATCAACTGCCATTTTCGGCTTTCAGTGGGCATCACGACCTAGACCGCTTTGGTGGGGGATGTTATTTTTGGACTGGATCTTGGTCTTTCGTCCTGGTACGTACCTATCATACCTGAGATAGGTAGGCAAGGCAGGAAGACATGTCTACTCTCATCTAACGAGTGCCCCTCATCCACCCGTGACATGCGTCCCTGTGGTTCAGTCTTTCTCTTCTTTTCTTTTGCGTCCTCCTTCGTGGATGGGAATTCCTTTTGCCGTGTAGGCTCGCCGGTTCCTCAAGTCGAGTCACGCTGCAGTGGGCACGGTTCTATCCTGCCTCGGAGGCAGCCCCCGGCTCTTGGCCCTCTCAGCTGGGTTGTAGTGGGATGGGTGGCGTCGACCGTGTCATGCCACACGCCGGCGATCAACGGACAGAGCGGCCTTGGGCCGGGAGAGGAGGCCTTTCCTTGGGGTCAATGATTTGGGATGGAGCCTTGACTCCATCAGTGGATCTCTCCAGGGAATTCCCAGGGAGCAGGGTGGCACCGAAGGACCAAGGGGCCAGCCGCCCGGGGCACCCGCTGGACTGTGGAGTCGAGTGGGCGAGCTGCTTGGAGCCCTACCGAGGCGGTATGGCATGAACAAGTAATCAGCACAGATGACGCTGATGCATCCGGCATTGGAGAGATCAATTGAAGGTTTACGCTCTCTGGTTGAACAATTGGGACGACGTCAAGGATGGACCACGGAACAAGTCGACACAGACCCTTGCAGGAAACGCGAGGCAAGAGATCCAAGACGAACAAATTGGTGAATCGTAGGTAGAGCATGAGACCAACATCGCGGGGGCCTTTGACGTGTTGTTATTTTTTATTTTTTTTAGGTCAGCTCTCACGCACAGTCCGAGTTACCCATGCCGACCTAATCATATGAATCAATGCATCCGGGTATGTCAAGTCACACAAACAAACATCGAGCTGTATTTATGGAGGTCCAATGGAGGCAATTTTCTGCACACGATCCCCTGCTTCCCTGTTTCCCTGCTCCCGTGCTGGGAAGGTTCAGATGATGCTGGATAATGGATGAGGGCTTGGATGACATGGCATGGTTCTCGCTATGGCACGGTCTCGGTGCGGCACGATCATGGGGGCTCGATTGGACTGCGAGTAGTAGTTTGTGTGGCCTTTTTTTGTGGATTTTGCCTTTTCTCAACTTGGACATTGGGCCTGGCCAAGGAAAAGAAACGGCATGGGCAGGCATAGGCTCCATCCTTTTTGTCGCGACTTTTTCCCTTGGGTTCCTTTACCGCCCCGGGATCCAACATTCAAATCTCGTCCTTTCCCCCATTTGAGTCGCCTCCTCCACTCTCCCGATCCCTTCCTCCTCCTCCCCTTTTGCTGCTTCCGGTTTCCTTGCATCGGTTTCTGGCCGTCCCTGGAGGAAGTGCTCAACCCCGTCTTCAATCAAGATCAATTGCCCTCGACTTGGCAAGGCCCGCTAGCCCGTCACCGCCGGCACCCCACTGTGCGATTTCCCCCCTTGGCTGCAGTCGAGTGACTCGAGTTGTTTATTTACTTCTTCCAGCCCACTAAAAGCCACCTGCCCGGGCCACTGCCCTCACTATCCGCTGTCCACTATCCGCTATCCGTCAGTGGGAGAAACGCGCTGCCGTGTGACTTCCAGGGGACTCCCAGGGACCACCGCCTCCCCTAACTTAAAATTGTGCTGCACCAAGCCATGCCGGCTAGCCAGTAAAAACCCGCCTACCGTTTCGGGACTTCGCACGTCTCCGTGCTCCCGTGCACGTCAAAGTCAGGATGCGCACTCTCACTCCGTCTGCCATCAACCTCAACATCAACAACACTTCGACCTCGACCTCAACCTCCCCATCCTTCGACGCGCCCACCTCCCGCTCCTACGCCTCCAACCCCGTCCGCTCCGCCGCGCCTTCTCCCCGATCAGTCTCCGCCTCTGCTGCCGGCCAAACACTCACCGCAAAGCGCTTTCCCACCGCCAAGTCCCCGAGGTCCCCCGTCACTCCCCAAGCCCGTGCTCGGTTCCCCTCCGCACCCGTCCCCGTGGCCGTCACCTCCGACTCTCGCTCGCCGCCGCTCGGCTACCACGATCACAAGCAGAAACAACATGTCCTTGCCGTAACCACCACTACGCGTTCCACCTCCGCCTCGAGTGCCCCCGGCTCTGCCTCCAAGATGCCCCCCGACTCCAGGCCCCGCCCTCCACAGCTCAGCGCCGCCGCCGTGAAAACCATCGGCCGAACACCCCTGACCCCCAAGATTGCCGCCAAGGGGCCTTTGCTGGCCGCTCCCCTCGGGCGAAGGTCGACCCAAGGTCGTGACGATGCCTTCCCTGGCTCTGGATCTGGCACTCCCCGCTCCAGCGGTCGTCAGAGCCGCGTCGAGAGCACAAATACCACGCCCAATGGCACCCCAAACCCCGAGAGAGGCCACGATGGCTGGGACCCTAGGGCTTCCTTAGCCGTCGACTCTGGAAGACAGTCCTTGTCCCAGGCGGACACCACTGCTGAGTCTGCAGACTCCAAGTTCTTCTACGCCAGTGATGCCCGAGCCGTTCAACCACAACCCTCTCGCCCCACCTCTGCAGCTCCCAAATCCGCAGCTCCCAAATCGGCCACCTTCTTCTATGCCAATGGTGCCACCGCCGAATCTAAAAGGGCCCTGAGCCCTCCCATGAAATCAAATTTCACTCCAATGCTAGCAACACCCCCCGAACCGGCACAGTCCAAGTTTTTCTATGCCAGTGGCACCCCCGAGGTTGCAAAACCAAGTCTTCAAGCCTCTAACCCGCCTTCCACGGGCTCATCGAGCTCGAGGGCCATAAGCGGACGCCCAAGCACGAGTAGCTCCGCCACTGGGCCTGGCTATTCAATGCCTCAACGACCTTTATCCCCGATCAAGATGCTCCAACAACAAAACCCTCCCCCAATTTTGAAGAACACCGCGGCACCTGGCCTCAACAATAGAGCCCAGCTTTCTTCGCCTCCGTTGACGTCCTCTACAAGTGCGAACCCGAAAAGACGAGTCAGCATTGAGTCCGCCCCCAGGTCCTCCCGTGGCCATGCCAGAACCAGCAGTGTGCCTAGCATTGACATTGGCACACCCCCAAGGACTGCCATGTCTCCGCTGCAGCAACCCTCCGAGCCAGCATCACCCCCAGCAAGCCCCGGCGTGACTCTCCCAGTGATGACCATGGCCTCTATTCTACAAGCCGCCGAGGACATGGCCGAAGAAGCCGAGGACAGTCTCCAAGAGCTCCAGAGCCCAACCAAGTCGACCCACTCTTCTGACCCCGTCAGCGAACTGGTGGCCAATGCCCGGAGAGAACGTAAGGTCCAGGATCTTGAAATCACCAACGCTTCACTCGAAGCAATCAACCGAACTCTAGAGAGACAACTCCGCAAACAAACCGCTGAGATACGTAGATATCGTCGACTATCAAGATCAGGCCGACTATCCTCCCTAACATCAGCAGCTTCCAGCCGAGTTGCTTCGGAAACGCTTGTTGATGTTCCCATAAGCCTTACGGATTTGAGTGAGGAGGACGAGCCAATGATGTCTGAGGAGGAGGAGGAGGAGGAGGAACCTGATTCTTTTGACGATTCCGAGCTGTCGAGCACTGACTCTGCGCCTGACCCTCTCGACCCTAATGACGAAAAGGTGGGCGAGAAGGTGGCTATCCGCCAACAACGAGATGAACGGCGACTACAACTCGATCTCAGTAAGCATCGCGAACTCTTGGTTGATAGTCAAAAGATCAACCAAAGCTTGAAACGGTGCCTGAACTGGACCGAGGTGCTCATCAAGGAGGGCCAGAAAGCCCTCGAGTACAAGGTCCACGTATCTGATGTGCAGTTTGGTGGCCATGTTCTACCGGCTCCTGAAGAGGAGTTTGAGACTGCACAACTTGATGAGCAGTTGTTACAGAGCTTAGACTCTGAATTAGAGGAGTCTGGCCCATGGGAGAAGAGCTCCCAGGACCGCGACAGCGGAATCGAACTTCAACCCGAGACAGTATAGCTCACCTCGGCCGCGTATCCCACACACACACACCTTTCCAATAAAACTGATCGACCGCGGCTAGGAAGCCGTACACACTCCCCACTCCCGGGTCCCCCTTTCAAAAAGCTTCGAACACATCTCCACCAACCAGTCAACCCTCCAAGCATGATAAATATACCATCTACACACGCTTGAACAATACACAAGGGGGGGCACATGCATACAGGGCGTTGGACGGCAGACGTCTTTTTTTCTTCATCCTCATTCTTCTGTCTTTGTGACAGCTCTTTCTTTCCCTTTCCGTACCCCACTTCTCTCTTCCAAGCGGCTGCGTCGCTACCCACACCATGCTCACGTTTTCTTTTCTCACGAATCTCCTCACACGGCTGCCTACTTCAACGACCGGTTTTGGAGGTCTTTTTTCTTATTTCACTTGGCGAATAGCGGATCGGCTAAGAAATTAGAGCCCTCACGATAGGGATTTGGCTCTCTTACTGTTCATCCTCCTCTTTTCATTTGTGGCATCATGTGGTTTTGATATGCACTTTTTGGTTTCTTTTTTTTTAAGGATATGTACAACAGATACCCCGAGAGAATTCACGTACTGGTGAGTCAGCAAAAAAGAGAGGAAATAGTTTTGTGAGTGGAGGATTCGGATGTCATACAGACTAGGTGGAAAGGATATCAAATGGCTCCCGTACTGGCTCCTAATGAGGTAGCTGGGTAGAGAAGCGTGGGGTATATTCACTAGAGCCCACGAGAGAAAAATACCAAGGACATGTTCAAGGTCAAAAATTTTGCCTATCCTGTTGTCGTAGTCATTATTTCTCTTCACCGTGTGATGTACAAGGGATAAAGGTTTATAAATACTGCATATTCGTGTAGGGGGTGTAGGAAAGTCGAATTTGAAGAAGGGGGGGGAAGGGGGTCATGAGAATTATGTCTAAAATCGTTGCCGGCCGTCTCTGTCTCGCCACGCTGTCTATGACTTTCTCCCGGCATCTTGCCATCATCCATTCTCTCGGTCACATGTTCTCTTCACACACAGGTTTGTCATGGCGTATTCATCATGTTGAATGCTTAGGCAGTCTTGGGCACGTTCGGCGCATCCGCTGCCACTTCTTCGGCCTCCTTGTCTCGGTGCTTGCGACCCTTCTTCTTCTTAACCTCCTCGTCCTTGTCCTTCTTCATGGCAGCCTCGGCGACGAGCTGCTCGAAGACAAGATAGTCGCCCTCCTCCTCAGGAGTTCGCTCAGACTAGAATGAACGAGTTAGTTTGATTATTCGAATACATGGGCAAGGCTGGGGCAGATTATACCTTAAGGAAGACGTCTCCAATCAGGACGAGAGCTTGGGCACGCTCTAACCGCTTGGACAGAGGCACCTTCTTGTCGTTGAGGATGCTGTCACAGACCTCTCGCAGAACACTCTGGATTTCAAACTTGCTTCCCCGCCAGGCGGCAGTGAGAATCTTGCCAGTAACACGGCGCTCATACTCGACACGTTTCTCCTCAGTCCAGTCCTCGCCACCCTTCTCTTCCATCTTGGCCATGTCCTCCATGGTTTGTTGGGCGTCAATGGCGCTGCTGATGGTGTTCCAGGTCTCCTTGACCAGCGTACCCTTGTCACGGAGCTTGCTGAAGAAACCGCCAATGCCAAGGAACTTTTGGCTTCGAATCAAGGTCGAGGCTTTGGAGACATACGTCTGGCCGATGGCGTGCAGGATATCAATGCCGAACGACTCCATCTTGAGATTCTCAACCTCAAGACGCATCTTCTCCTGGAATGCCTTGGTGACATCAGCACCCTTGTCGGTCTCAGTCCACACACTGAGTCGGTCGAGCAGCTTTCGCGAAAGAGTATCGACACGCTCCTGGCGGATTCGAGCCCGCTCCTTCTCGTAAGCAGCCAGCTGCTCCCGCTGCTCCTTGGTCAGGCCACCCTTCTTCTTCTCCTTCTGCTTAAGCGCTTCCTCGGACAACTCGCCGCTCTCGCTCTCGTCGTGGGGCTTGTCCATCAAAGCCGGCCGGAGAGGGATCTGGGTTCGGCTGTGCGAGCTCGACGAGGGGGCTGGGGATGTGGCATTGGACCGAGGTGGCGCATCGGCATACTGAGTAGGCTGGGTGGTGGTCGCGGTCGGCTTCTCGTCGTCAACAACAACAGTTGGTGGGGGAGCAGGCGCTGAGGCGCCGCCGGCTTGGGCGGTTTGTTGCTCCTTCAAGCTCTCCTTCTTGGCATCTTCGGTTCCGGGGAATTCCTCCTCGGCCTCGGCGGCAGCGGCGGCGGCAGCGGCGGCCTCCTCCTCTTCCTGCATGGTAATGTCCATGGTGGCCGTGAGGTCCTTCATGAGACTGATCTCGCCGATCCAGTCGACGAAGGCCTCACCACCGAAGATGGAAGTGAAGAACTCAGATGGGTCGGCAAAACCCTCCTGAGGCTTCGCATGGTCCTTTCCGAACTTATCGTAGGCCTTGCGCAAATCGGTGTCGGAGAGGACCTGGTAGGCCTCGCCGATGGCCTGGAACTTTTCATGGGCGGTGGGATCGTTGGGGTTCTTGTCTAAGATGGCGGACTGTTAGCTATGACGAAAATGACACCATGCCGCGAAGATGGCACGCCAGAGTGCCTCCAGGAACGGGGCACAGAGAGGGGCGGCGCAAAATACCCGGGTGATGGACGATGGCCAGCTTGCGATAGGCCTTCTTGATTTCCAGCTCGGTGGCTGTGGGCTGGACGCCCAAGATGTCGTAGTAGGCGGTATCGACAACCATGATGGAGATCTGCCGGGTCGGGCTGGTCGCTCAATCTCAGAGTCTCGATGGGAGGTGGGAGAAGGGGGAAGAGGAAGAAGGGGGCGACGGAGTGAGGTATATCGGTCTATTATGCTAAGGTCAAAACCCAGATTGTTGATGATGGCGTTCCTACACCCAGGCTACCCAACACCCTTGGCCGTGCCTTGTTTGGTGGACAGAGTCCCTTGGCAGTGAGCCACAACGGATGAGCCACTGTGAGCCACTGAAAGCCACTAAACATGCCAGCGGTCCTTTCCGAGAACAGCAGTGTACGGTGCTGCCTTAGTGTGTTCTACAGTGGACTGGGACGGTTGGAGTATGTTTGCCCCGCCTCCCGCGCGTCCGCCAATTTTTTTTTTTTTTTCCCTTCACCCTCCGCTCTGACAGTCTGACTTGCTTGTCAAGAGGGGCCTACGTAATGGCGGGGCAGTGTTTCCCTTTTGTCCAAGGCTGTGGCCCGTACCTCTGGACAGCCACATTTCTCATGAACTCTGTCACATGGGAATCGGGTCTTGTCTTGCCGGACTACGAAGGACAGTTCATGCGTCCCTTGGACATGTCAAATGGGATGCATCCAGCCTGTGTCTGTAAATTCACTGTCTGCAGGCACCCATTCTGCTCCTCATTTTCTCCTTCATTAACATCCCCTGCTAGCACCAAATCAAGTGGCCTCATTGCAACTCTCCCCTGCCATGACGAGAACGCACCGGTGACAAAGCGGCGTGACAAAGCCATGTTCAAAGAGCCTCATTTCGTCTAGCTAATCTGTATGAATCCTTCAGCATGCCGATTGTGTGAGGATAGGTACTTTATTTTGCTTTGAAGACCACATAGTAGTGGTCGTGAGTAGTCCCTCATACATACAGCTACGCAGGAAGGGACAACTCATCAAGCACATCGTCCTGTGTCGGGCTCTTGAGTTTGAACACTATGGAGGTAATCGATGACAGTCTATTTTCTGTGATATATCAGAGCTGAACCCCATGGCAATACGAATATTTTGATTGTATGTTTTCAGTGCTGTGTCGTATCCACTACTCGTATTCATCCAATTCAAGTTCCATCAACGATACACATGAGCAAATCTGTCGCCGCCTCAATGGCAATTGTGTTATTCAAGGTTTGGGGGCCCAAGCCTCAAAATCTTCATCTGATGACTTCAAAATAAGGAGCAGGCTGGCGCGTACATTTCGAAATAGATACTCTTCCATGCCGCACCCCTTACCCGGATCCTTGGTCCGTTGACGCTACAACAACGCAAGTCGTCATAGACTTCGCCACAGCATCAAAGCCACAATCAAAGAGCTGAGATGGCACCTCAAAAATAGGTACGCCAGCAAGTGCCGTTCTTTGAAGTACAAAGCACGACGACAAAAAGAAAAGGGGAAAAAAAGAAAGAAACTTAACCAAAGAATAGAATACTCATTCATAGCTTGTTAGGACCATCCGGCGGACTTTGACGACTGCCGATATCCGCCGGTCATAGCACTAGCACTCAACGTTGCACTCCTCATCCTGTCGGAGTTCGCCGTCAAAGTTGATGAGGCTTTTTGGATGAGAAATAAGAAGAAGAATGGTACAAAGGATGCCAAATAGCGAAAGAGGGCAGGGTTATGCTAAGAGTTAAAAGAAGGAAACCTTGCTCGTATCTCCCTATCTATCCTAGCCGTCATAGTGACTATGGCATTTGAACGAGCGCAGCAGCCCAATCTACAATTCAGCGTCGGAGACGGAGTATCATGAAATTCCCCTACTCAAGACACGGACTTATGCCTTGTGGGGCCGCCCATCCAACTTGCTCAGAATCGGTGGCACTTGGAGGCCCAGGTTCTGCATGTTTCTCCACATTCCGGACAGAGGACCGCTGGGCAAATCAGAGCTGCATGCCACCTCTATTGCATCCCGTTTCTTCCTTTGCCAGCGGGCTCTTCCGGCCGTTTCATAATCGCCAACGGGCATAATGCAAATCGACGACCCGATAGGGAGGATGCGTCGTAGAAGGCAAGTCTCGCCCATTGGTTCGCTTCCCAATTGTTGAGAATATGAGGAGGCGCAATTTCCCGGAGTCTGGAACAGAGAGTGTGGGGTTGGGATAATTCCGGCCGAAGCGGTGAGGAGGCCCGGCTCGCCAAATAGCATATCGCCTACGCCTTGGCAGCATATTTCTATATCAGAGGTTTAACGTGCTGCAGCATGGAAAATGCAGAATGCCACTCAGTTGACGTGCAGACATTAACCTCCCTAGATCTGTCTAGGTAGGTGTTAGGGCCTATGGTCTCTGATAGAATCACATAGAAGTTAACAAGTCTCTCTCTTCCGGGCCGCCTGCCAGAAATTCAAGCAAGCGTCGTCGATTGTGTGGAAGAGAAAGCATCAGTGAAGCGGCAAGACGGGGCGACGTTCCGACGAGTTGGTCAGACGAGAGTTTGCCACATCCGCCGAAAGAACGTGGCGCCTTAATTGACGAAAATCGATAGCTCAGCTCGTCACCAAATAGTATGAAGAATGTTCCAGCTCTCTGCGTGATCTTCTTTAGTTTGAGGAATGGCCCAAGTCAAGATTCCGGATAGAGCCAATCACCCTGTTTTCGTACCTCCATCTGTATGTACCCCCGACCTGGGGAACAGGTGCATGCGGGGTTCTCATGTTAGCTCCCAAAGGCTTGAGCTAATAGCTCGGGCCCAGGGAACCTAGAAATCAACCCCTGAAGAACATGTTGCAGAGTGTTAGGTGTGCCACTGGTGGCCATATGCTCTACACCTAGTGGGATGAGATGGCTGCACTGACACCCAGCCTGATGCACATTTCTGCTCCGGGCCGCCTCTTGAGTCAGGACTGAGATTTGGGGCGCTTGTGACCGCAAATGAATCCATGACCTCTTTTTGGATACAACCTTGGTTGAGTCTTTCCTGGGTCGGCTATCTGTAGAGCAGGAGCCATTGAAGTGGTCATTATCATCAGGGATCGCGATAGCAACCAACAGGGGATCATTCTCTATTCCGCAAAGCCAGCTAATTAGCAAAGCATCTTGAACTAGTATGTCGAGCCTCGGATATAAAAGCACGAAATCATGAGCAAGGACCGGAAATATGTCAATAGGTAGACAGAAGTCACCCCTAGTATGGCTACGCTCCATCTCCATTGGGCTTCACGCGCTGCAACCATGACGAGTTGGACCCTGCAGACATCGATATTAACCGAGATTCATGGGGAGAGCAATAGCACTTGTCACGCTAATTGGCGGACAGAGCAGACGACGCCTGGACAACATCTGGGGTCCGGGGTATTCTCCGCCTCCCATGAGTCCCGAAGCCAGGATTGACAGTTACGTATTTCAACTTCTGAGCAGAACAAGTGCCAACCTAATAATTAGTAAATCTGCAAGCGCTCCAAGGGATCACCGGGGTTGAGGACGGTGTTCCCTGCTCGTCCGTGCCCCCCCCCCCCCCCCCGATTGATGCACCCATGCCTGTATCGGTTTACTTATGCATCACTCAGTGTAGGAAATCGCTGTATCCAGGATCGGCGACCTCCACATGAGAAATGAGCACCTGCACTACTAATGTGGATTTACCCGGAGTGGAGGGCACTCTGTTCTCTTCTTCTCCTCCTCGCAGTGACAGCGAGCGGCAACAAAACGACGCGTGCCAGCAAGTTTTTCGGTTGCAATTATCATATATCTTTGCTTCCTCCCCCTCTTCTGGGCGTCTAAGTTGATCCCTCGCGCACTGTCCAGCCCTCACGCCCCCATATCTTTGTTCAATTTTTCCCCCGCTCCCACCCACCACATTGAGCTCGCGCAAAAATGGGTGCGCTCTACTACGTCTTCCACCCAAACCAGCTTCGGTCCATCATTCAATGGTATGATATTTGGTCTCCCCCATGGCCAATGGTCGGGCTGCCCACTGATATAGGCATGGCTAACGCATCACCCATAGGAAAGTTTGGCACGATCCCGTCCACAGGCGTGACCCCAGCACCGAATCACCCGAGCTTCAAGAGTGCTTCCGCTTCCTGAACCTGACTAGCCGCAGCTTCTCGGCTGTCATCCAGGAACTGAACCATGAGCTCCTCGTCCCCATTACCCTGTTCTACCTCGTCCTCCGCGGCTTGGACACGATTGAGGATGATATGACCCTCTCAATTGACACGAAGGTACCCCTCCTTCGCAATTTCCACACCACAATGAAGGAGGATGGCTGGCAGTTTCACGAGAGCAAGGAAAAGGACCGCGAGCTTCTCGAGAAGTTCGACGTCGTCGTCGCTGAGCTCAAGAAGATCAAGAAGCCCTATTGGGATATCATTGAGGACATGACAAGGAAGATGGGCAACGGCATGGCCGATTACGCCCAGAACACAGAGATGATTGAAAATGGCGTGCAGACCATTGAAGAGTATGAGCTGTACTGTCACTACGTCGCCGGTTTAGTCGGCGAGGGCCTTACGCGACTCTTTGTCGCCTCAGAACTCGCCAACCCCAAGCTTGCCGAGCGACCCTCCCTGACCGAGTCCATGGGCCAGTTTCTGCAGAAGACCAACATCATCCGTGACATCCACGAGGATTGGGAGGATGGTCGACGATGGTATCCCAAGGAGATCTGGAGCAAACATGTTGACAAGTGGGAGGACCTCTTTGACCCCTCGAAGCGCAACAAGGCCGTCGAATGTGTCTCCGAAATGGTCCTCGACGCTCTCAAGCACTCTGAGGAGTGTCTGTTCTACATGGCTGGCATCAGAGATCAGAGTGTCTTCAACTTTGTGGCCATTCCACAGGGCATGGCCATCGCTACCCTCGAGCTTGTGTTCCGCAACCCTGCTGTGCTGGACCGCAATGTGAAGATCACCAAGGGAGATGCTTGTCAAATCATGATGGAGTCCACTCAGAACCTTGCTACGGTGTGTGAGGTGTTCCGAAGATATGCTCGCAAGATCCAGAAGAAGAACGACCCCAGGGACCCTAGCTACCTGGCCATCAGCCAGCAGTGCGCCAAGGTCAGTAAAGACGCTGCGGAATATAATCACCGCATGAAGTGAAGTCCACTAACACGATGCAGATTGAGCAATTTATTGAGACACTCTTCCCCCGACAGGACCCCAAGAAACTCGGCCTCGAGACGAAGCAAAAACAGAACGACCAACCCAGCATGGACGCCGGTGAAGCCGTCGTTCTGTTCGGCGTTGTCATCATCAGTCTACTTGCCATCTCCGGTCTTATGGTACGTTGCAGTTCACCTACACCACCGCTAATCTTCGGAAACTAAATTTTAATTTGTCTAGATCGGAACCGCCTGGTTCTTCGGTGCCAGGTTCGACAGTGTTTTCAAGGAAATGAGCGTTTTCCTACCAGGCAGCAAGCCATCTATCACGGGTCATGACGAATTGTAGCACTACTCACCAGCTTCATGGGTTTTTGTTTCTTGTTCACTTTTTCACGATATCCTAACGTACATACCAACACCCTACCTGACCCTCTCCGATTTGGAAGTTGAGGGTCGGAAACCTGGCAGGCAGCCAGAGATAAGTCTTTAATACAGCAGACAGCGAGCGCCATGCACAGGCGCGCTGCAGTTCAACATGCCCATGGTCTCAAAGCCTATCGGGTGTTCAGGCGCATTGAAACTCATTGATGTACTTGCTTGCTCTGGCAAAAGCCAGCAACCAAGCCCACCACAGCACGGATGTCAAATTGCAATTCAGTCCTTCAATGACTGTGGTTGTGCCGAAGAAGTGCTAATATCAAACACCCCTCGCTCACAGGCTTCCGTCTCGTACGATGGCCCGCCACGAGTCTGCCTTGACGTCACCCGGATGGTGGACTCAAAAGCGGCGAGCAAACATGCCATGTTCTCCTATACAATATAACTGTGACAATGTTTCCGTAGTCCCGCTGCCAAGCCAGCACACCTGCACGGCCGCAGCGTCCAGTGCCGAGTGCGATGAGGGACAAGTTCAGGGTTTCATCCACGCATGCCACGCTGTGCCTGCAGCCGATAACATACAACAAGTGGTCCCTGCAGTAGCTGCCAGCGTGTTTGTTGGACATGCCTAGAGATGACGGTCGCGTCTCCTCGCACACGTTTGGGGTTAGCAGAGATCGCAGCACGATGATGGCCGCGTCTTTTGAGGCCATTGTCTGATTTAGAAAATGTTGATCGAGCTAGGCCACGACCGAGGCCTATTTTATTTTATTTTTTTGTTCTGTTACAGGCTAGGTGACTAAAATAGCAAGGTGGCTACAGACCCAAGCAGTTATTGTTCATGTTGGATACTGTCGGCCAGATATTGATGCCTGAATAAAGCCAACACTTGGTCTATCTATCAACACGTGTTTTTGGATATGGTCGATTTTCAAGCCTGCACTGTTAGAAAACTTGTAAATGTCCAGTTTCTCTCCACAATGCCAAATCGTCATCGCATCACGTCATGGCTGCCTTTGCTCCTTGTGCCGTCTTCTGTGTACATGTCGCCAGCCCGCGTGACATGGAGACCTGGCCAACCCAGAATCCGGCGTTGCCTTTGATCTCACTCCCGATACGAGGCACGTCGCCCATTCATGATCCATTCACCTGCCGCTGTCATGTGCTAACCCTGATATGCGCTCAGCACGGTCGTCGTCAACTATCCGGATGACACGTTCGTTGAAGTGGTCCGCATGGGATATACCCCGGGGTATGAGATGTTCATGAGAGAGCGCCAACGTGTCTGAGGATGCAACCAGGGATTGCAATGGGATGGTGCCGTATTCCGCCACCTGCGGGCTAGGCCAGGACTTTACGCACGCGAAGAACCTCTTGGATCATCTCAAGGGCATGGTGGAGAGACATCTGGGGTCGAGAATTTGCTTCGCGGGCCTTGTCATGCCCAACCCTGCGGATCCGAGGTCCCAACTAGCAGTGCTCGAGCGAGCTCTCCTCGCTGTTAGCCTTCAGCAGATGTCATCGTCGATAGCCAGCGCCCCAAAGCTCGCGGTTATTGCCAACGATCCCCCCCCCCCCCCCCACACACACACACACGAAGGGGACGACGGCAGCGGCACAGCAGCGTGGGGGCAAATCGTGTGCTCGCCATCCACTACAGCACCTCGGGCCTGAACATGGCCATCTTCAGCGACGGCGAAGGCATGTACGACGTAATTCGCCAGAGCTACCAGCTACGCCTCGGAGCGGCTAGTGGCAGCCACCAGGACGAGGACGAACCGCCCGGGCACTGGGAGGCCGTGAAGGCGGCCGTGGGCGAAATGGTGGCGCCGCCGTTTGGGCTCTCGCCGCCAATGGGCAATCCATCCATCCACTGCCTCGAGATGTCGTCGAGCTCGTGCTGCACGGCAACGCGCTGGGGTCGACGCTCTCGAGTCTGTGCTCGGTAGCGAGCTCGTCGGCAGGGCCTACAAGTTCAATCCGGTGTTTGCGAGCGTGGTGGCTGCGGCGGGTGGGTCGTTCAGTAGACAGAATGATATTCACTTTGGCCGTGAGGCGGCACCCGCTGTGTAAGTGGAGTGGCTATCAAGCCTATACTATACGGTAAGGGATTCCGAGACGAGTTGGAATTGGCATTCTTCTCTTCGGTTTGTTTTGTTTTAAGTTAATTGATTTTCTTCGTCTTTTTTTTTTCTTTCTTTTTTTTCTTTTCAATTCTATAATTAATTGCCCGCTGCGTGTGCCCGCTTGCAGCGACAATCAAGCCCGTTCCTCTGCAGAACAGACCCAACCGAGTCCCAGCGGAGCTTCTTTATCTTGGTAAGGAGGTATTTTGACACGCTCACTCCCTCCGTCAGACCGTTTCGGCCGACGACTAGCCTGTGTGCTCACAATCCGCCAATGACTTATCTTTAAGCGTAAAATAGTCGAGAAAATCCTCTTTGCCCCCCTGGCCTAGTAGGAAATCCTCCCCACCCGCACCCGCTGCACGCCTAAGAAAGCCTCAACTGCTCAGCCAAGGGAGCCAAGGGAGGGATTCTTCTTCTTCATTCCCAGCTCGGCTCTGTATCAGCAGTTGAACACCCCCCCCCCCCCCCCCCCTGCCCGTTTCTTGTAGTTTTCCCGCGTCATGTTGCACCGCAAACGGGGACAGGCCTGCCACTCTGCCTGAGGGGTTACATCGAAGGCGCTGAGACCGGCCACGGCCAGAAATCTTCCGACTCGCTCAGCGACGAGCAGATACCCCTGGCAGATCTTGTTTCACCATTCTCGGCAGGTCTGGGAATCCCGTTAAACGACCTTCATCTTATTCAACGTCTTGGCGGCGAGGCGAGGTACGGATAGCTTCACAGAGTTCCGCTTCGAGGCACGGAGGCACGATAGATTGAGTTCCTGTCCTTTTTTTTCTTTTTCTTCAAAATGGTATAATCCAATAATATATACTGTCTATCTGTTCATTCCGCTTTCCCTTTTTCCCATGAGAAAACTCCCAGCTCAAAATGCGACAGGGGCCATCAAGAGAAGCGACACAATAATGTCAATAAAAGGAGCCCCCATCTTTCTATATTACATACACACACAGACACAGCATGAAGTGAAACGTCCTCATAGTCATAGGCTAGCCAATTATCCCTTGTTTTCGTATTGTCCAGATGGTTTGTTCCGTCTCTTGTTTCTCTCTCTATTGGTTGCCGTTGTTGGCGATCAGGCTGGTAGTTCCGCTAATGTTGTTCTTAACAGAAGCGCCAGTCTTGGTGGCGAGGCTCTTGATGAGATCGACAACCTTTTGAGGGTCCGAGACGTTCTGGAAGGCCATGAGATAGGCAGCAAGACCAGCAACATGGGGAGAGGCTATTTCGCAATTGTCAGTATACATTATACACAGATGCCATCAAATAATTTCCACATACCCATGCTGGTGCCACTGAGGACGGCGGTGGCGGTGGTGGAGGTGATTCCAACACTCTTGACGCTCACGCCAGGAGCGTAGATGTCGACAGCAGTTCCAAAGTTGGAGAAAGAGGCTCGCTCGTCGGTGGTAGCGTCGATGGCACCAACGGTAATGGCATTGGCGGCAGAGCCAGGAGAAGTGTTGGCAGTGTCTTGCTGTAGTCATTGTCAGCAACTAGAGGGCAATAGTGAGGACATATTTCGTCTATCAACTTACGTTCTCGTTTCCAGCAGCCACGACGGGGACAATGCCGGCATTGAAGAGAGCCTGGACAGCTCGGTTGATAGCCTCTGAGAAAGTACCGCCCAGAGACATGTTCATAACAGCCTTTCCAGTGATGTTCTTGCTCTTAGCGTCGTCGATGACGAACTGCATGCCCTTGAGGACGCCCGAGTTGCTTCCACCACCATCGGCGTCGAGAACCTTGACAGCAACAAGGCTAACCTTCTTGGCGACTCCAAAAGTAGCTCCACCGATGGTTCCAGAAACGTGGCTGCCGTGGCCGTTCTCATCATCATCCTGCCTTGAAGTCAGCGCTGTTTCGTAGATTTAAAGTGAATGCGGAAAACAAGATGATCAAGGGGAATCAAATCAGACTTGGGTGTACACATACAACACTGTTGACAAAGTTGGCACCAAAGGTAGCACGGCCCTCGAACTCGGTGTGGTCAATCTTGATGCCAGTGTCGACGACATAAGCAGTGATACCCTCGCCGGCGGAGTCATCGAAAATGTAAGTTTCGGAGTTGGGTTCTGTGTGAGACAGTCGGTCGAGTCCGGGGGTGGCGTTAATCTGGGCAATGGCGGCAGTCAGGTTAACTTTAGCGTCAGCTTCGATATAGGCAACTTCCTCGGCGTCGAAAAGTTCCTGGACCATGTCGTCATCTGCATCGAGTGTCATGGCACGCCACGCGTTCATCTTGAAGCTGTGAACCTCAGTCGACAACAGGTGGCCAGTGGTGCTTCGCTTGCCCAAGTTTCGCTTCTTAACGGCGGCGACCCAGCTGGATTCTTTCAATGAGATGGCATCGTCGTCAAAGGTATCGTTGTAGACAACAATGTATCGATTGGCAATGATATTTGAGGCGTTAGGGTTGGAGACGAGCGGTCGAATGAAGCTGCTAATACCGACGGGAGCCGAAAGATCGTCGGTGATGTCGCTGGGGAGGGTCTTGGTGATTCCTTCCAGGCTCTCAGACAGATCCACAGGAATAGCAGTCGCCAAGGGCAGGGCGAACAAGAGGGAAGTGAAAAGAGACTTGAGAGGCGCCATGATGGTTTGTGGGTTTTTGTGGTTTAGTCCGTTTGGTTTTTGGTTTTTAAGATATTCGTATAAGTATAAAAAGTTGCTGGAGCAGGAGGTAGTGAACCGAGTCCAGCAGTTTCACCGTGTTTCTCAATGCGTCTAGCAAGATCGGATTTCCAGGTGCAAAGTGAAGGGCTTCAGTACTCGGCTGAAGAAATTTCGGGAAATAGTAATAGAATGAGTGGTAACAGAGGAGGCTGGCGGTCAACGCTCCTCTCGAATATGTGCTGTCGAATTTGTGACAAAGACAAAGAATGTCGTGACGATGAGAATGTATTGGTTCTGCAAGTCGGAAGAAAGGAGAGTGATTAGGAGACTAGCTCGTAGCACAAGGGGAAACGGTAAAAGCAAAGGAAGGAACAGAATAGAGGAATAGGAATAGGAATAGGAATAGGAAAGAAACAATAGAAAGATCCAAAAAAGGAAGTCTTTCGCAATGGAACAATAGAACAAAACAGGCGACCAGCGACAGAGGTGAGGGCGGGCAAGGTGGGTTAAAAGGAGAAGTCGAACAATGCAGCGAGTGGCATGGCATCTGCAGACGGCCGGCAGCGCGCATGCTGACTGGTGGTATCAGACCTTGCAGGCCGTCGCCAACGGCCCCAGGAGCCCAGGAGAGCCGCAAGATCCATTCTGGGGAGGAGGTTTGCGGCGGGGCCAGGGACTAGGGTCAGGGATTCGGGGGCCCAGGGACCAAGAGGCCAAGAGACGAGGCGTCCAGGGGAGTGTGGATATCTCGTGTATCAATGCGTTGGACCATGGTCGGAGAATCGCTGCCAAGTCAAACGCCCGGGCCCCCCTGCTGCCCGTCGTCGTTGAGGCCTCAAGTGGTTCAGCGCTTGACGCCCATTGTTTGGGTGCCTCGCAGTGAATTGAATCTCCGACGGGGAAAACGCAACATGTTCGATCTCCTGTCACGTCTGTCGTAAATCTGCGTTATGGTTATGCTTATGGTTATGGACGGTACGTGAAAGTGTTTGCGCGTCCATCTGTTTGCGTGCCCAGATCCGTCCCGTCGTGGGGTTGTTGTGCATCACCATCCGTACCAGCGTCTTGGCGACGAAACCAAATCTGCTTGAGCCACTGTTGCCGTCTCGTCTGCGATGCTGTCTTAACTCAGGAGACGCCCGCCGCTGATTGGCTAGCCCCGTGGAGTGCAGCTTGTCGTGCGTGAGAGAGCCATGGATATGGGGAGTGCGTCGTCATGGAGCAACGCGGCCGACACAGGCCTCGGGAATCGGATCCAAGGCTTCGGAGCTGCAAGTCCCGGATTTCTCGTAGCCAGAAGCCGCGCCAGATCTCTTGGATGAGGACACCGCTATTGCAGTTTGCAGCCGCGACATCGTCGACGCCGAGCCAATACTGCCTCCTGGATATTTCCCGGGTCTAATTGGGCAGAGCGCTAATAACAGGTCGTCCATCAGAGAGCGACAGCCAGTCGAGCGAGGAGCGGTAATAATTCTGGGGCTATATTGGGTACGGGACTGGGGCCAGGAGGCGGCAGGGTTGGGCGACTGCCCTGCCTGGCGAGGAGTCTGACTTGAGCTCTGGGCCTGTCGATCCCCTGTCTGCTGCTGTTCTATACTATATTGATGTTCCGTTTGGGTCGGTTAGTAGACGATCCTAAATCGAGCACATCCTCAAAGAGGCCCCAGCTGTTTGCCCATGTCCGTAGCGTTGGCATCCTTTGTGTGTGTGCGCAGCGCATGGTAAGACCAAAACCAAAAACGAAAGAAAAAAAAAACGCAGAACAAAGGAATGCGCCAAGTTTCGGTCTGACCCGTCTCGATTGGGGTCGCGGATTGAGAGCAACTGGACTTCAACGTCATGCAGCGCCCAAAGCTCCTGAGCAGCACAGAAGGAGCATTGTCCAACAGCAGGAGGCGAGACACCCAGTTGAGCGAGCCCCTGGTTTCCCTTTGCTGCTCTTTGCGTCCCGCCTAGTGGCCTCGAAACCCAACGTGACATCGTGGTGAGGGGGTCCACCCACTGGAAACCGGTCCAGATGCGGCGCTGGTGACCCCTGGATTGCGTCCCCCGTCCCGCCTCCCGCGCTGTCAATGGCCCCGCTAGGTGTTGTGAAACGGACGACCCCGTCCCAGAAGTGGTGCTTAGTGAGTTTTACCGCCACTACGTCTTGCGTAGAGACGTACCACTTCGTTTGGTTGGCTCTGAACGGCCCTAGAAACTCGCCGTCTGCGGAAGCCCTCTCATGTCCAACGAGAAGCGCCTCCATTTCTTTTTTATTCTTTCTTTTTTTTTTTTTTTTTTTTTTGCTCGAGAGCAAGCCATTGCCGCCGCTAGGACCGTCATCATTCATCCGTACTCCGGCTGTTCCCCCATTGCTGTGGGCGCTGAAATCATCTCGGACGGTACATTCGGCATCTTCGGTGTGCTTTATTTTTTCTTTATTTTGTTTCCTCCTCCCTTCTAAGCTCAAAGCGGGGCTCCTCAGCACCCCAAGTGCAATCCTCTTGCCCAGGGAGTGTTTGTCCTGTCCAGAACTGGTCCTCAGCGCCGAACACAACGGACGACAAGCCCTTGCGGGGGCCTCCGAAAACTCGGCTGGCCGGGGAGGAGCATGCAAGTCACGGACCGTGCGTGTCTCGTTAGAGCCGGGGAGGGGATAAGAGTGTGTCGGATTGTGGTGTGGCTCTCGCCAAGGCAATGGGTGAGGAACATGGGGCTCTGCTATAGCTGCTATTGTAAGCTTCAGGAACGGGGAGGCCGCTGGATTGGGACGACAAACTAGGTCTCATCTCTTCTCTTTCCCCTGTACTTTTGAACAGGCATATTGCGCCTTCGGATTGTGAAAAACCCGGCAGCCATGATGGTGTCAATGACCCGGCCCGTGCCTGGGGCCCGGCGCTGTATGTCCGAAAGGTCTGTCTTGTAAATCATGCGAAAGAAGGCAAGCCACAACAACAGCACGGGTTGATAAGATTGCCCAATCGCATTTGGAAGAAAGAGGCTCAGGTGAATAAGTGATCCGTGTAAGGATCGCGGGTGTTTCTTGTCTGCAAAACAACCTTCTATTCTAGGAACACCGGACCTCAAGGTTTCCTTCCTTCCGTTCGCCACGCATGCCGATAACGGGTAGGAAGGCGACCAAAGAAAAAAAAGAAAAAAAAAAGGTCCTACAGGAACAAGACGATGGAATCTGTGGCTGTTATCCCATTCATGCTTAATGGAACATAGCCTCATCATGCCTGAACTTGGCATGTATGAAGCATCCAATGACGAAGATCGGCTTTCTGAATCGCCATGTGCATCAACGGCCATCTGCCAGGGGTAAGTGGCCGAGGTTACACGCTCATGCAACGTCTCCTCATTTTCCCCAGCCGGTCAGTTCAGACAAAAATAAAACCATCACTTTGGGGAAATGGGATTTCATGCTTCTCATCTCGTCTCGCTCAGTCTCATTTGGTAGCTCATCACATCACTTCTGACCGCGTCGTTTCGCCTGGTATCGTCTCGCCTCGTCCCCCCTCATCTCAGGAGTCATTAGGACGCCATCTGCGACAGATCCCGCAATGCAAGAGTTTTGCAGGCGCTCCGGTTAGGTCGCACTCCGGGGCCTCGCTGCTGTCGATCAGTTTCGCTTTGCTAGGAATTGCGCCCCATCTTCATCTCAGCTCGCCCTCAGCCTGCCGGCATCTCCAGTAAACAGACTTTAAAGCCAAGTCCAGCGGTTTCACAGGCGTCTCATGCAAAGGAAATGCTGCTGTCGTCGCCTATATTAGGATCTATATGCGGGTGGATCTCCCGCACCGACATGAAGCGGGTTGAGTTGCACATCACGGGCTGCCTCCTGGCCTGCTCCTCCCCTAGCCAGCTAGGATTGAAAAATGGTCCAGCTATTCAGATGCTTGGTCTGAATCATAAAGCGTCTTGATGCCCTAATCCATGGTGTTTGTCTCCTGTTCCTCCTGCAGGCACGTCGTCAGCTTTCAGAACCGCGGGCCTCGTAGGAATCAGTTTCATTAAGCCTGGATTTTACAGCAGCAAGTCTCAGGCATGAGAGTAGCCGAGCCAACCCCAGGCAGGCAAATTCGATTGTTTGCCGCCCACCTAAGGTCTCAAAAGAGGAATGGCATATTTAAAATCGGGCAACCCAGGAATCCCCGGTGAGACAAAAAAATTTACTCACTTGACCTGCTGAGGTCATACTGCTGAGTGGCACATCCGGTGACTTGACAAGATGACCCTGACGCAGAAGTGCTTGTCCAAAGGCCTTACCGTCGCCTTTTGTTCAATCTCAGTCTTTGTTCAAGGCTTGCATTGTGGGGTGGTTTAACATGAATAGGTAGCCCTGCCTGATCTAGTAACTAATGAATCTTGCACCGATAAGAAGCAGCAGGGTCGTGCAGATCGTTCGCGGCGGCGCAGGCGCTAGTGACGGCACCATGTTTAAGGGTCCTCTCAGTGCTTGGTTGCTTGGGTTGCAGGTCCTCTGTTGATGAGAGCATATACTTACTACAAAGCCAGTAGGAGGCTCATAGTAGCCACCGCGAGGATGGGCAAACGGGGTGGTAAGAACCCAGAGTTGACATTGATAACACCATGGCAATACTCACTCAACCGGGTGCCCAGTCGCTCAACGGCCCAGAACGACGTAGATGCATAGGAAGAAAAAAAAACTTTGGTTGCACCGACCGGTAGCGTGCATGTCACCCTTGATCGGCTTGGCCACACTGAAGCGTCCACGTTGGGCCTTCTTGGCAGCCTTGGACATCGGCTCTTATTCCATAAGCGCACATAGAAGAGGGGGAACGAAAAAAAAAAAAAGGAACAAAAGGAACAAAAAAAACCACGCGTCTTTCCTTTTTCTCAACCGCTACATGGTGTTGGGTTCCAAAAACCCAGTTCACACTAGTGTTCGTCTGCCTTCAGTAGCAAATCCAGTCTGGCAAAGTTATCTAGAGGCGTGCTTCGCCTGGTGATGCCAGCGGCCAGCCTAGGCCAAAGGTACGTAATCTGCAGGCCCCCGCCCCGCCGGCACGCGACCCCAAATTATTGCACCCACATCCACGTCGACGTCCCACTCTGTGGAGTCGTGGCAGCGCGTAAAGTGTAAATGCATCTAATCTCTCGGTCCCAAACTGCGCGCTGCAGACTGTCTGCCGTCCGCATCCGGACCTACGTGGACACCCGAGGGAGGAAATTATAATAGTCGGCAAAAGATTAGCTATTGGGCAAACCGAGCCTCGAGCCTGATGGATAGGCACGTCCGTCCACGGCCCTTTGCTGGCATCACTGCCACACTGTCTCTGCCATGACCACAAACGTCCAAGCTACCACTCACGACCGAGATCGACCCTCCATTTGCGAGGCCCGGTCGGCACAAGGCAGTGACAGTGATATCACTGCCACTTTGCCCTGCCATCGCACTTGTGGCAAGCGACATTTTGCAGGCACTAACGTGTTACCGTGAGGTATGCCAATGCGGCAGGGTTTTGTGTTTATGTTTTTTATTTTTTCAATTCTCGGTCGATTTTTTCATATTGAATTTATTCCCTCATCCTTCTTTCATCTCCATCTTGAGGATTAAGGTTTCACTTCGCAAAGGGAGAGTACCATGGACCCAAATAGTGCATGAGTCGTCATGGCCACCAGCATGTAAACCTCGGGAGGGGGTGTGTTGGCGGGTGGTGTTAGTGGTGGTTCACTTCAGTACTAGTTGACGCCTCCAATTCCCGCCCACTGGGCTCGACGGGACCCTTCTATCGTTTGGGCCCAGCGGCGCTGAGCCTTCCCTGGCCTGCCACTCACAGCGCCGTGTGTGGCCTGCACCACCCATTCAACCCTGGTTTCGGTGCCGTTTTTGATTGCGATTCCCCTCCCTGGCCTGGCGCTGTCAACCCGACCGTCACCTGTTTCTGATCCCTCTCTCGCCTGCTTGACCTGAGTCTACTTCATTCTCAGCTCGGGGCCGTCCCGTTTTTTTTTTATTGATTCATTTCTTCTCTTCATCTTGATCTTCCCTTGACTCGGTGGCAGCCGTTATCTGACGCCGTTCCTCGTCCATCATTCTTCTCCTCTTGACTGTCATTCCCATACCCTCTCGTCCGTCTCCCTCCTCCCACAACCGTCCGTTTTGAAATGCCCACCCAGTTGCCTGCATCGACGTTTCATGGAGTGCCCTGAGCAAGACGCCGATATGGGACGCTCCATAGGCGATCCCATGGATATTGCCGACGATGGCCAAGACGAATACGGCCCTTCGAACCCAGATCCGTCCCGCATCGCTCCCTGTGCCGCCCTCCTGCCTATCCGCGACGGCTGCTCCTCTCGCCCTGATCAACATCATGACGCACAAGAATCCGATGACGAGTTCGCCACCATCATGGCCTCGTCCATGGTAACGGGGCTTCTCAACACTACCTCAAATCCTGTCTCTCCGGGCTCATCCAGCCCGCCCCGCGACCAGTCCAAGAGCGCCGACTTCGTTCCCCCCACGAGACCAAGCAGCACCCCGTTTCCCCACCCAGATCATCGGCACTCGAAGCCATGCTGCTTGGACGACTCCAGATACGCTGGTGACTGGCTGCCGTCCCCGGGCTCCAGCACCATCTGCGACGATGACCTACACCTGCTCCCTCCGCCGATAACAGACTTCAACCGTTTGCCCATCGAGGTCCACGAGGCTATCTTGGACCATCTGTTCGGCTACCGTGTCTCGACCACCTCACGAAGTGCCATGAGCGTTTCCTGCGTTACAAAGAGTTGGGGTACCGCCCTGCGGCATTCCCGGCGGAAGGAGCTCACGGAGCTTGCCAGGGTCAGCGAGATCTGGCGAGTGCTAGTTCAGCAGCGACTATATCGTCATGTCAAACTCAAGGCCACGATGGACTGCCTCGAGGATGCCATGTACCATTTCATACAGCACGACCACCTCCAGCCATACGTCAAACATATCGAGATCTGGTTCCCCGTATTCCAGCCCACATACGGCCCCGTAGCCCTGTCAAACACCCTATCTCTCCCGACCGTCACCATGGAAGGGTTAACAAACGCAACCTATACCTTACCCGGTAACAACTGCACCCTAGAGGAAGTATTCAAATTCATAGCCCATGCTCTACCGCAGGCAAGGGTATTAACGCTCGAAGGTGGAGAACGACGAAAGGCTCCTCGAGTCCTACACTTCCATGACCAACGATCTGACCCAACCTTCCACAAGGCCCTTCCGGTGATTGATTCGATCCAGACGCTAGTGACCCGCGGGCAATGGAATCTCACGAGGGATGACCAGGACTTTTCCACTATTCTCGACGCCTTCCCGAGCCTCACTGAATGGCAAAGCTCGTACAGCAAGCCCAAATCTAAAAGTTACATCACCATGTCCGAATACCTCCCCAATCTTCCACGTCATATCACCAATCTCAGTCTTTGTCTGGAGAGTGATTATCGACGAGAAGGTGTCATGCCTGCCTTCTATTCCAAGGTTGTCCAAAAGACGCACATCTGCGTTCGCATGGCAGAAGCACTTCCCACTATCGAGCACTTCGCCTATACCGGCCGGGTTTGCCACCACTTTTTCGAAATGGCGATGCGATCTGCGGATCCACGAACATCGAGGCTCAAGTCAATCGATCTAACAGTCAAAAATTGCTGTCGACACAACGTAAGCTTCCATGAATCAGGTTCTGGTATCCAGGATATGGGTTTCATCGATGCGTTTGAAAAGCTCGTGATTTCCGGCATTCGGTCGTTGGAAAAGTTCAAGGAGGTGACATACCTGAGGATTCGCTTTGTAGACCTGGGTATGTATTCTGATCCATCCATCCAGAGCTCGGCTAATTCGGAACCAGATTCTATACTGCCACCACTCAACCCATTTTTCCTTATCCGTAACGACGTGTGCTCGGGCGTATGGAGTGACAGGATCTTGACGGAAATGGCTCGAGTACGGCCTAACGCATCATTTACAGAACTAAGCGAATCATTTGACATCGTCTATAACAAGGATGGTAGGATGGTCATAGCACCCGAACATCCACGAACTCGCATTACATCACTGAAGCTGGCGAACTATCGCTCTCTTGCGGCAGGAATCACCATGCAATAAGCGGAGTTGCACCCTTGGGGCCCAGGCTCCAGCTTGAACGAACAAAAAGGAGATGAGTTTGATCAGATTATGATTTTTTTTTTCTTCAAGGCGTTCAAAGGAATTGGTACAAGACGGCTGGCGATACAGCATACCATTGCTGATAATATGAGTTACATACCCAGGTACTAGGCGGGATGGAATGTTTGCAGGGAGTTTGGGGGTTTGCATGGATACATGGATTTTGAAGCAATGCAGGGTACGATGAATTTGCTTGGGGACAGTTACCCTAGACTATGAGTTAGGGAGAAACCAAGGTAGTTGGAAGGGAGCCAAGACCGCTAGATACCCTCCATGATATTTGCGATTTGAAATAATAATATTCGGTTCGAAACTCATTTTCACGCTGGTTATGTCACTTCTAAAGTCAGATGCGTGATTAGTGAAAATTGTTTCATTAGGTTGCACACTAGGTTAAATGTGATGGTGTCATTAGCTTACACCAATACCTTCCAAGCCCAAAACGTATCTAAGCTGTTATTAAAACCCTATTCCTATTCCACATGTAACTTTATCGCGGAAGAATCCGACCGGGGAAATTGGGCTCCATCGCTGATTATAATGCCAAGTATCCAACAGTTCACGAGGAAGAAGCCAAGCGAGGCGAGCCAAAGCCCTGGGAGGAATGTGCTAATGCCGAGGAACTCGAGCTGGTAGGCTTGTTGCAACCAGGCGGCCTGGGACACGATCCACAGGAGCAAGGCTGAAATACCAAGTTTAGGGTTGCGCAACAATGATGAGTAAGGGAGGAAGAGTGGGAGGAAGACCATGTACCAAAGGAAGTACTAGGGTATATATGTTAGCACTCGAGGATACCCAAGGAACAGAAATTATGAAGCTGAAGTACCTGGGAA
The DNA here is from genome assembly GCA_003415625.1 of Aquanectria penicillioides. NCBI lineage: Eukaryota > Fungi > Ascomycota > Sordariomycetes > Hypocreales > Nectriaceae > Aquanectria > Aquanectria penicillioides. Next base: position 5,641,794 of record PYIU01000003.1, read on the forward strand.
GTGCAGACTTTGTTGAAGGTTACAAAGGCGAAAGTTTGCGCCATCATTGAGGTTGCAAGATCTCGTTTGGCGAGCCCCAGAGGGATGAGAACGCACGAGAGGAGCAACTGCGGGAGGAAAGCCAGAGACTCGATGCGGAGTGACGATGCTGAAGGAACAGCAGAAACAAGGTAGAGAAGAGTGTTGTAGGGAGAGAAGTTGTGGCGATGGTCGATGCGGGTGACGTGGTGGAAGTAGGTATGGACGAGGAATGGTGTTCCGTAGCTAAAGGGCTTGTGTGAGCTGATACAGTGCTAAAGATCACAGAGAAGCAAACCAAGAGAGGCCATTGATAACTCACATCGTGTACATGAGAAGGTTGAGTCCCATGAAGGTAGCGAGGCTGATGACCGCGAGCCTGATTCGCTCAGGGGATGAGAACCTCAGAACGACTTCAATTGACGACGAAGCCTGCTTGGAGTGGGCAGGTTTGCCGAGGCGCTCAGCATCCATCCACCATACGATGGCTGGCGCATAAATGAACGGGTAGATTTTGAAATGAACGGAGAGGCCGAGGATGACGGCAGCCAGACTGATTCTCCTCCGCTCGACAGCCCACAGCAGGCCCATGGTTAAGACGCCCAACAATCCCTCGGAGCTTCCACGCGTGCTGATAGTCGCAACCATGGGGTTCCAGAGCCAAATAGCTGCAAAGGCTCCGGTCCTGGTCTCCGAAATGCCCCGCCGGCGCAACACACGCACCATGAGCCATCCTGCGAGGAGGTCCGCTGCCGCGAAGACCAGCTTCCCGAAGGCGGCAAAGCGGACCGTTGGAAGTAGCAGCCAAGCAAGCAGGGGCGTGTAGCGGTAGGTGTCTCGGGCGTAAGGTGAGTCACCGGCAGCGAGGAATCGTGATGCGTCAGTGAAGACAAGGTAGTCAATGTCAGTGTACTTGAGGGCTGAATGGGCATCCTGCCAGAGGCCATAGACGAGGAGGACGAGACGGAGGATGGTGGCGATGAGGAAGAGTGGAGCTGGGCTCAGGAGAACCGACAAGGACGCCATGATAGATCAAGGGCCGAGGCGAGGCTCGAGGCGGGGCCTTGCAGAAGTGAGAGGGCGATGAGTGATGTTGTTGATGAGGACAGCTTGGCGAGATTTGATGAGATGAGCCTCAGGTATTCCGGCACGAGAATGATTGCTTGAGCAGACCGGTGCTCATGACTTGGGAACAGAGACTTCTCTTTTCCTTCATTTATCGGTTCCCCTTCAGCTTAAAAGCGCATTCTGCCGTTCAATGTCGTCGGCTTAGACCAGGGAGCTTGGCTGACAATCTTTGGGAGAGAGGTTCCAAATTTGGCACAGCGCGACACGACACAACACCACAACGGGAACTAGACTAACAATTTTCCTTTTCAGCCACTCATCCCTGCACACACTAGACTAAGAAACTGGACCCGCCAAACTTTCACCAACCTCAACCAGCATCATCGGCTGGAAAAGCTGGGAAGGATATTCTTATCACAACAGAACTGGCGACCATAAAATAGCGCGCAAAATGACCAGCGGCGTTAAGAGAGACCGCGACGGCAATGCGCGAGCCAAAGCGCAGCAGCCTGATCAGCCCCGTGGCAGGTTCCATGACATGTTTGACGGATTCCGCAGTGAGCTGGATGAGCATCATGATCGACGCGAAAGGATTATCAAGGCTTCGCGTGATGTGACGGCCCAGAGCAAGAAGATGTGAGTCGTCATCCAACTTTGCGCTATGAATGAGCGCAGCTAACTTGACTGAAGTATTTTTACATTACAGCGGTAAGCTTCCCTTCATCCAGGCTAGATGTGAGATGCCTGCCCACACGGTTACTCACTCACGTTTCCCTAGAGTCAAGCAATTAAACAAAGACTACCCTCCTCACATACAAAAGGACGTCGACACCCGTCTAGAGGAAATCACAAAGCTCCTAAACGGCGTCACCGCCGACCTTCAGTCCATCAATCGCTACCGCTACACCTCGCCTCTGCGCTGCCTGGAAGAGTTCATCGAAGCTTTGTCTTTCGCGCACTACCTGCGCCACCAGACGCTCATCACACCCGAGGAGGTGCAGGAAGCATTGCCTGTGAACATTTCCCTCACGTCTCACGATTACCTGTATGGCATTTTTGACCTCTTTGGAGAGCTGATGCGCTTCGCGACCGTGACGACTGCGCAGACGGGCGAGCTGGTGGGCCGCGATGGACGAAACATCCTGGCTGACCTGCAGGAGCTGGGATGCGCGTTTGAAATGCTACCTGCGCCACCAACAAAGGACTTCCGGGGCAAGATGGGCGCCGCGAGGCAAAGCGTCAAGAAGGTAGAGAAGCTTGGCTACGGACTTGCTGTGAGGGGTAGCGAGCGACCCAAGGGCTGGCTCCCAGACATGCAAGACGATGCTCACGAGCCTGTATCACCGTGAATGAATCTATTGAGGCTGGGTAAGTTTGCTCGCAGACTAGGAGGCTTGGCTGCGTGTTTGATGTCTTGGAAGACGGCCTATCGGCGGTGAATCCGCCGCACAGTGACTGTTCACTTGTTGTTGGCAGATCCCAGTCTTGTTTGCACATGGGCAGATTGCTTGCTCCTTGTTCTCACAATTTGTTTGCCGCGACCAGAAAAAAACGGAAGAAAATTCTTTTTGTTCAGTTTAGCATGGGGAACATTCACACAACGCCTACATATATTCCTAGCTATATAACACTCTTTGGGCTGTCATGCTGCTCACTTGAACTTGATTCTGGATTCATGCCTAGCCCTCAACTACTTATAGTCCTAAAAATACATCTCAATCATGTCTTCCAACTCACAATCTCCGAATAGCACAATAGGAGCAACATCTCAGACCAAAAAAACCACTCACCCGCTCTGTTTGACCCCGAATCCTGTAAACATGGGGCTCTCACTGTCCATTTTGACTCAAGAGGAACAAACTATGCTGGATGAACGGGGGAGAGCTGGGCATGACAACAGGAGCTTGTTTTATGAGCCCGATGACCAACAGGCGAAAACGCGACATCCAAATAATGATGAGCCTCCAACGGCAAAGACCGAAATCTCCGAAGGAAGTAATTCGAACTTCAAGCCGTACAATCCAAATGGCGGCAGAAATAAGCAAAAGATCGATCAAATGGCTCACAAAACGTCTGGAGTGCACGTAAGAAGCTCGTCCAAGTCCCCTGCACAGTCTTCACCAAAGTCTCCAAAGGAGGATATGCGCCCTCTACACATTGCTCTGTTTGAAGAGCTTCAGTGCCTCGTTTGCTCACTGTGCTTTGGGAATCCATTTTCCGACAAGGTCCCATATTTACCAGTCTGGTACGGCATTGGTAGTGATATACGACATGCACTTGACTGGATGGACAGCGACGCGTGGGATTTCAACCAAAGTGCGAAGTGCGACATGTACTACCTCTACAATCGAGTCAAGTATGACGAAAATGTGCCAAACAAGACGCCCGCGGGGATGAACGTCGCTCTCCGATGGAATCTCATGATGTTCATGTGGGAGGTGCTTCGAGACCATATTTTGGACAACAAACGCGATGACTCACTGGAAAAGTTAGCAGAACAAACAGCTGAGTATCTACGACGTTGTCTTCTTCCATTCATCAATGATCAGGTTGATGAAAGCTCTTTCCTGAACTGGCTTTTGTTTGTCACAAACACCACGGCAACTTTGAAGGCGGTCCTGGGCGCCGATGACCAGATCAGTTACAGCTTCAAGCTGCCAACAAACCATAACGAGACTGGCGTGGTAAAAACAGTCGCAGAGCAGCCGAGTTATATAAATATTCATGGGACTGAGGACCATGATTCTCTGCGGCGAAACTATGGGGTGATTTTTGGGCCACTGGTCCGACATGCCCGAGACACACAGGGTGCTCCATGTGTCACGGTTGAGTGTCAGGCATGGGTTGGGTATTGTTTTCTGGACGACGTGAAGCAAGGAACATATGAGTAAGAAAACTGAGGCAAATTCGGTCACTCAACACAAGCTGGATGGAGATGGTGGATGAGGGATGGCATTGAATAGTAGATGGAGATTCTGGCAACGCATCGTGATTCGATTGGATTGGATTTAGGAAGGTGGCTTATTGAAATTTGATTGTACACGAAGAAAATTGTGAAGACACTGTGATTCCTGTTATTTCCACAAATTTGGGGCCCAGTTTGACATCTACAATAGTTCACTTCTCCTGACAGGCTTGACAGGCTGCATTAGGAATAACATAAGCCCGCATTTGTGCTCTGCGCATCGCTTAGGCCTTTAGTACCCTAATACTAGCTCTAAAGAGCGATTCAATATCCCAAATAACTAATGATATAAAACCTTTATGTTTGAAATCCTTTGATATTGGCGAGTTAACCGATAAAACTGGCTTTGCACTACTACTGTTGGCATTAGGCACACGCTGACAGCTGGCAACCACTCGCAACACTAACTGCACGGGGAGCTTCAATTCAAACCTCTTCAAAATAAAATAAAAACCCTCCCGTTTTCTGCACAAGTTGATAAACCATTTCACTTTTCTATTTACTAACCACTCCCGCGTACCACTCATCTTAATTTCTAGCCTCGCCTCTTGGCTTTCGAAGATACACTGGCATCGATTTATTGCATAAGAAGTAATGAATAATCACCTCGAGATGGTAGATGTCATAGATCCAGACAATGCCGGATTGGCGTCATCACAGTCTTCCTCCGCCCACAATGATACGATAAACTCAAACCCTCCCCTTAGCAGCCTTGGAAGCGATGATGTGACAGAATTCGATAACAATGAGAACTCGAAGGAATCCGATTCTCGAAAGGAGGCTATGTGCGTCCGCACAACGTTCTTCGTCAATGCAGACTGGCGGATGGGATCTACCCTGTCCAACGCGACCAACATTGTTGGCCAAATGTATGTGGAGCGTCTAGATCCGATAAAGAAACTGCACAAGACTCCCATCGTCCTCATTCATGGAGATTTTCATACTGGCCAGGTTTGTCCAAACCGTTTTGTGCCTTTTTTAATCACACCTAACACTTGTCGCAGGTCTAGTTGGCAAAGCCAGATGGGAATCCTGGTTGGGCGTCGTACTTTTTGCGACGAGGTTTCCAGGTCTATCTAGTAGACATGCCGCCGTGTGGAAGATCCAACTTTCTGACCGGTTCGCACTTTTTTCATCGAGATCTTGGGCCTGTGTCCCACTCTCTGGCAGCCACAGCGATTGAAAACGACCTCACTGCACAGGGGAGGAAGCTAGCTCATGGTGAAGCTCTTCGACCGTTGAAACATGCCAGAGCCGCTTTTCATGACAAATGGCCAGGGGTGAGCTCATTGTAACTTTTCTCATGACGATAGAGCAAACCTGACGTTTAATAGACGGGACAACGAGGCGATCCGATTTTCACCAACTACTGCGCATCTGTCGTAACTCTTCATCTGAACAAAGTCGAACGTCAATCAGTCGGTCAGAATGCCCTTCACTCCCTGCTTAAAAAAATCGGGAAAGCATTTATCATCGGGGAGGGTGCTGGTGGCACCATGTGCTGGCTAGCGACCGACGTAGCACCAGAACTCGTCGCGGGGGTTGTGGCCGTAGAACCAGCCGGGCCTCCCTTTGGAACGGCAATGTCAAAAAACAACCGACCACGAGTGTATTCTCAGTTCATTGAGAGAGAAGAATCAACTCGTCTCTATGGACTAACAGACATCCCACTCACCTACGACCCGCCTCCTCGCCCATACGACGGCCACCACCCCCCAGCCAAAGATCCTTTGGATGTCGTGCAAACCCTGCGACCCGATCGCCTCGGCTCCTGTTTCTTACAGAGAAAAATGGAAAATGATGTCATCGAGGTTGGAGTTGATGGAACACCAGTAGCGGGTCACCAGCAGCCTGGGAATGTCCGTCAGCTCATTCAACTGAAGAAAGTCCCCCATGCTCTAGTCACAGCTCATGCCAGCCCACATATCATGTATGATTGGGCTACAGTGGCTTTCATGCGACAAGCAGGTGTCGATGTTGACTGGATACGATTAGAGGATCATAAAATTTTCGGAAACGGTCATCTCATGTTTCTGGAGACGAACAGCGATGAAGTCGCTGGTGTCATCGAAGGGTGGATCTTGAAACATCTGGAACAAGTCATGTCCAGTGCTGGAGTGGGTGATCCAATAACCCCGCCCAAGTCTCGAAGCTTGCCTACTTCAGAAAAGAGCATGTCTACCGATAGCGAGCACAGCAAAAGAGAATACGAGGGTCCCCAGTCAATTCCAGGTACTCCTTGTAAGGGGTTTGATGGTGAACACAGAAGGGGTTCCGATGCAAAAGAGCCAGCTGCGTTTAGAGGCCAGATTCAGGATCAATTCCAAGAATCAAGAATGGCCATTTCAGACGGTGGTGGGCCTGTGAGGATCCTAGAGGTTGACCTTAGACGCTTAGAATCGGTTTCTGAAACGGATCAAGCGAGCTTCAAGCCACTTCAAAGCATTGGGCATCGTTCAATTTCGCCCTATACTCACGATCCCAAACGACGTTGTCTGAACCCGCCTATCCCACAGCTCTCATCAACAACCAATATATCTCCTTCTGTATCATTTTCTGCACCTCAATTCACCCAACAACATCAGCCTCGCCCTCTAACAGTTTTAAAGAATCGGGCATATTTTGGTAAACATACTCCAGATATTCCAGGCCTTGGCATGGTTAAATCGTCCTACTATGGAGGGCCAAACCACTTAAGACAGCAACTCGATGTGGTCCCTCGAAATGACCAAGTACGGTCCCCCTATGGTCGCGGTGTTCAACCTCCAGCACCAGAGTCAAAATCGTTTCAAAGCACAGAACTATATGCTCATCTAGTGGGGCATGCGCAACGCACTGCTCGCCCGAGAGTTCCAACGTCTCTTCCACGACTGGAAAACCCGCAGTCTAGTGTCCCCGCTTCGGCATTCCGCGATGTTGCATTTCCAGATGCGTCACTCAATGCACTGCCAGTAGTTTCGCCCCACCAGACCCCAGGAAACTTGCGAGAAGGTCTCGAGTCCTCTAGTCCGTTGATTTTCTCAGCAGCTCAACCCCGGTCCGACGACTCGTTGCAACCCCCTCGGTCCGACAACCCTGTCATTGACCCCCAACTCTCCCAGACCCCAATTTTCGAAGGGCAGCATGCTGCTCAAGCGTCATATGAGGCTTCTCATATTCTTCTTGAATCTGATTCAATGAACCCGGGAGGTCGGGAAGGAAATCGACACAACCATTCGATGGCGAAGACACCTCGTAGTTCTTCGCCACTCCCCAAATCGGCTCCAGCACATTCTAACCCAGAAGAGTGATCAGGAGCCAGAACTATAGAGGAGATTTTAGAAGACACCAAAGTGAACTCTGACAGGATACAATATCAATAGGAAGTCCAGAGTCGTAGGGGCTAGGGTCGGTCTCCCAAGTGGGCAGAGCTGTCTAGGGTAGTTTATCTTGGTATGAGATGCGGTGGCAGAGGAGGTGATGGTTGGAGAACGAAGCAGACTATAGAATCCTGGGGGCTTTGCTGCTAGGTTTAGTAGAAAAACCGGAGGAGTTAAAGGTTGTGGTTTTGGTCAAATGATGCAAATGGTGGTAGGTCATTGAGAAACACAACGAGAATGGTAGTCCAAACCAGCACATACATCTGGAAGGTATCAATCTATTCATTAGGACAAGAAGTAACAGTTCAACTACAGGCTAAACAATACTTCTGGCAATTATTCTAATATAGTAGTTTGAAATTTATCTACGTGATTTGTGATTTGAAGTTTGGTGCTGTAATGGTGCAGTCCTGGTCCTGGCATGTGCGCATGACTGACGCTGATTGGTCATATTGGAAGCAATGCCCCACACGTGAACTATGTCATTGCCCATGATCCAAACCAAACTTAAGATCGCGTCCCTCACTTCTTCTTTTCTCAGGAGGGAATTCTGTTTTCGCAAAGGAATGTCTCTAATTTGAATATTTTATGCATTATGAATCTTGAAACCGGAATACTAGGCTCGCCCCTCCCATTCATCTCCCTCTTCGAGGATGACGAATCTCGGTGGCAAGCCGTTGTCTCCCGCAACACCAACGCCGACGGCTTCTTCGTCTACGGCGTCAGGACAACCAAGATCTTCTGCCGACCCATCTGCAAAGCACGTCTGGCCCGCCGGGCCAATGTTACTTTTTACTCGAGTGGAAAGGAAGCACAGCAATCTGGCTTCCGAGCATGTAAACGATGCAAGCCAGAGCTCGCAGGCTTTATGCCGGAAGAGGTAGCTGTGCAGAAGATTCGGGGTTTCGTGAGTGAGAGGGCATCCCGGGGTGGAGGGGATGATGGAGAGATGCGTTTGAGCTTGAGTCAGATGGCCAAACAGACGGGGCTATCCAAGTGGCATTTCCACCGCATGTTTAAGAAGTGTGTTGGGATGACGCCAACAGAGTATCTACGAGAGCAGCGAATGCGCCAATGGACTGGAGACCAGGGGCCCGATGATCCAGGCAGCTGGCCCGAGAGTCCGGATATTAAGAACCTTGATCCTATAGTCGATTTCGCATTCTGGGATGCTTCTACCCCGAGCTCAGGCATGTCGAGTACAGAGCCATCTTCAACCGCCGTGAGCGCATATAGCCCCTGGACGATTGATGACCTCGTGGCATGGCCTGAGGAGGCCCTGGAAGCGACCTAGCCGTGTTCAATGGAACATCCAAAGGGCTGGAGAAGGAATAAAGATGAAAACTGGCACTTCTACTCTGACGGCAGACCTTGATGTCCTCCTCAGCTGCACGTATCCATTCCTCGGTCGACAAGTATTACTAAAACAACAGCACATCCCAGGGGGCTGGGATGAACCGGATATGCGGACCGAGGGATTGCCTAAAAGGCCGTGAGATTGGTTTGAGGTGTCACAAAGCCTGGGGTTGAAAGCTGATCGAGGTGTATGAGCGGGTTTGTTGACGTCTTTAAGACGAGCTAGTGACCAAACTGGCGGGGTTTTGAAGCTGTCGCAAGTGCACCAACCCCTGTTTGATCGGAGCCGCGGGTTCACCAAGCGAGTCGCAGCAGGCTCTCAAGCGCTCGGGAACTGCTGGTTCCGCTCTATGGCGAAGCGAGAAAATGGGGCACCATAAAAATTGTCTCTGTAGAGCTTGTCTTGGGCTTGCGATTTCGGGTGGCTTTGTGACTTGTGTGTGTGTGGGTGTGTCAATAAGCACAATCAATCCAAGGTCATTGTCAGCCACCGACTTTGTGTTGAGAAACTGTTCAATTGACTAATCAGTGTGATTGAAGTTTTTTTTTTCCAAATAAAAAAGAGAATCGAATTGAATAAATTAGAAAAAAAGTTGATAAATGTTGCTGCAGTGAAATGAGTGAAATGCCCAGATTCAAACCCCGACTCTCTGCGAAAACCGGAGGGGAGAGGGCTTGTCAGTTGACACACAAGCCTCGGGATCTACACTTCCGAGACTCGAAAAGCCTCCAACACCAACACCAACCTGAGGACCAATCTGGATCTAAACCCCAAAGGAATCCAAGTGCTGCTATCTGTCTGATGGCCCGGCATCCCGTGACTTGGCAGTCTGGCAGGTTCCGAGACGTGGCGGAAACCCATCAAGCGCAACCGACCAGCGCAGTGACACAGAACTGCAACAAACAGATCGACAAGGAGAGGCGCTTACCATCGACTTCCAATTTGAGATGCTGTGAAGCAGAACGGGAAACATATTGCCTGATTGAAGGCAAAGGGCGCAATTTGCAAACGCCCCTTGTGTCATCCCTTCTTAATTCCCAGCATGATCCTCCTGTCAACCCAACCTTATATAAGATGGTTCGTCTGGTCTCGATAAGCCTTCTCATCATTCAACAGCTTCAGCATCTTATCAGACCTTCATTTCTAATTTTCATCTTTACTTTTTTCTTGCAGTTCTGTGAACGCATTCGTTTCGACCACTCATTTTTGAGATACTTTGTACCCACAACCCGCGAGCCGGCACATTAATCCATCTACTTCTTACCCACATTCCGGAACATATATATACCACAATGGGTCTGTCCAAGATTGTTACTATCGCGGCTCTGCTCGCCCAGGCCAATGCTCGCTTCGGCCAAGAGCAAATCCCCGTTGCTGCTGTAGCTGATCTCGGTAATGCTGGCTTTGGCAACCCTGGTGTTGCTGCTACTATTGCTGGAAGCATCCCTGGAGCGCTCTTGGCAGCGGCAAACCCATGCCAAAAGGTACGAGAAGGAAGAGCTTACGACCACAACTGAATCGACTAACCGTTTCTGCTTCTGTAGCTCACTATCGCGGATCAAGTCATCGATGAGCTGGGAACTGATCAGCAAGTCATCGATGCGGCTATTGGCCTCGTGTCTGCAGAGACCAACTTCAACCCCTTTGCGGTCAACAAGCCCTTCGTCTGTGCAGATGCCACGCTGCCGGTCAACGCCCAGCTGCGCGGAATCGTACCCCTGGTTGACCCGGCGGTGACGGGATCGGACGTTGAGAATGCCAACTCGGCCACGTCGGAGGCCACGCCCTTCAATGCCGATGGGTTGTCTCAGGCCGAGGTGATGATTGCTCAGGGGTTCAGCAACTTCACGGCTGTCGCCGCTAACGGAGACAATGTTGTGCTTGCTGGACAGGACGGAGCTGCGGATAGCGCAACTGGCAACGCCAGCTCAGGAAATAATTCATCAGAAAACAACAACAGCAACAACAACAACAATAACAACAATAACAATAACAACAGCACAGCTGGAGACAATGCCACACAGACTCCATGCGGAGGAGGAAACGGAGCAAACAACAACAACAACAATAACAACAACAACACACCCAACAACAGCACTATTGGAGGCAATGGAAACAACACCACAGTCCCTGATGGCAGCAACCAAGGTGATAACACCACTACAGATGGTACCGCTACCGATGGTCAGACGAATGACCTCGACTTTGGCCTTTGCCAGCCCACAATGGCTCGCGTAGGAGGACTCAATGGCCGCCCTGCAACCGAGTTCACCTTTATCCCGCAGGACCCCCTGGTTGCAAAGGGTCAGCAGGAGGCCCTGAACCCGAACATCATCACGAACCGCATCTGCGACCAGCTTATCAACGTATGCGAGGCTAGTGACGCAGCCCACACGGCTTGCCTCGATGCCAAGGCTGAGATTCTTTCGCTTGGAACCCGTGACCAGAGCACCGCAGATACGTGGAATGCGCTGCTCGGCTTTGCTGGGGTGGACTCGACCCAAGCAACTTTGTAAAGGCTCTTCGCTTGTATAGATGCGAGAACCGAGAGACAAGGTTTGTTGCGGGGAATAAATAGCTGTGCGAGAGACAGACATCAAAAGAGCGGGAATCCTCTCATGTACTATCACGCCCACTGCAGATGAGCACGAGCATGCAATCCAAGGCTAGGCCATAGCGTCAAGAAGAAAAGAAGAAAACAACAGAGCCAAGAATATAGTTTATTCTCAAGTTCCGTCCTCGCGTTTCCGTTCCAACCACGGTGCCGGATAAAAAGTAAAAGTGAGCACCCATCCTGTAGTAGGTAACGACGGCCAGCACGAAAATAGCACATAGAGGACTAGAGTTGCGTCAATGCACGAAGTTATCTCCTCAGGCTAATGCAACATTAATGCAGGTCCCGCTGCTTGCTTTTTTTCCCTTTTACTATGTACATACATACAGGACGCCCCGTCTTACCGTGTGCAGCGATGAACCAAAAGCTGTCCGATCCTTGTCAGCTGAGCCCGCCAAATGCAGCCTCGTTCTGCGGGCGAGAGCAAGAGGCGCTTCGGCGTCAAATCACGACCACAAGGCGACATGGCCACTCCCACATGCCTCGAAGGATCTCCAGGGCCACACGAGAGGTCGCTTGAGCCTGCAGTGGGAGAGCCTCAAGATAATCGCGATTGGCGCTGCCCCTGAGGCGCCGTCCAAAGTCCTGGCGCTTACAAGCAACAGGCTCTGCTGGCCCGGCAGTCTGGTCCAACGCCACGAGGCCTAGATCGTTCCTCGCCCGTGATTATGCGGGATGATTAGAGTCAGGCTGTATACGCGGAGTACGTAGAGACAAAGTAAAACCACCGAGTGATATGTAATGAGCCACGAATCCTGTATCCAGCTGTCCGTGAAGAATGAGTAGCACGTTGATTCAAGCCAAATCAGTTGCGGGAGACGTGCGATAGCGGCTGCACCATCCTCCTCTTCTTGTCTTGCCGCGATTCCAAGATACCAAAAAAGGACAACATGGAATCCCAAAAACAACAAGGGAACAGATGGTGCCAGTCCTTCCGCCAGCCCATCGGCATCGGCGAATCCAGGGACTGGAGCTTCTGGTTCTTGATTGCTATCGTCAGTAAGTACACACACTCATATCCGAGCTCCCAAGGGCTCTCTTCGACATAGAGAGGACAAGGAAGAAAAGCTGACTCGTTTAAATCCTAAGTTGGCCTCGGTGCAAACATCGTCGTACTCCTTGGTTGCGTGGCCCCAAGCACGCAGCTCCTATACCTGTTCCGCGTCAGCTCCCAAGACCTCATCGACGCCGTCACCAACACGACGACTATCTCGGCCGAAGACCTACGCATCGAGGGGTTACCAAATAATTGGTATTGGGGCATCTCAGGTAGAGGACGGCATATTGCAAGCGGCATGCTTAAACTGTCCCGCTAATGTTTGCTGTAGGCGTGTGTGCCGTTTACGGTAACAGCACCGGCAACAAAACATCATGCGTGCAAGCCTTCCCACCGACAGTGACAATCGAAGACATGATCACCTTCGCTGTCAGGTCTAGCTTGGGCGAGGGCTCTTCGTTGTCGTCTGCTGTTGCTCAACACATGGAACCGTGGACCACGGCCTTCGCCTTGCTCCGTGATCAACTTCCACCAGCCTCGCGCTCCATCTTGTACTTCAAGGTTGCCTTGGCTTGCATGCTGACTTCAACGATTCTCTCCGTCCTACTCTTCCCGTTGGGAGCTCTCTCCCTTAGTGCGCTGCGCGACCGACTGCCCCGGTGGGTATTGTACTTGGTAGCCTTTCTTGATGCTGCCATGCTCGTCACTGCAGGAATTCTCCTCATCTTTGGTATGAATGAAGGCCCACGAGCGTTGATCCAACTTTCACGGATAGATCAAGGCCACGAGCAGACATTTATCGGACCAGGGTTTTACGTCCTCTTTGGGGTGTACTATCCAAACTCCTCTCTATCCCGCTCTTCTTCTGTCTGGCATTCGGTGCAGTATTTCTAGTCATGTTTATTATCATATTTTGTATGACCTGCTGTTGTGACGATGGCGAATCGAAAGAAGACGACATGTATCCATTCTGTGAGTATCCTGACGAGAGGAATGTGACTGGTGGAGAATGGGGAGCCTGGAGCGAACCAGGCAGACTTGCGCCATCAAGGAATAACGTGCCGCGCTGATGATGGGAATGGATTTGCAAAAGACCTAGTGGGTTATAGTCTTTAGAGCAAAATAATGTCTGTAGAATTGCTTCTAAAAATTACGCAGCCGCTTTTATTACTCATTCGTTTTGTAACATACGATCCAAACTCTATAATACAGCTGGCGTCTGTTGGCCATCAATTTCTCCCCCATCGGAACATCACAGCCGAATTACCCTGCGCGGATTGCTGTGCTCGTCCTAAGGGATACAGAAGTCAATCCAACTGCCGAGATACTCGAGTCTGTTGCCCTGTTGCTCTTGGCCTTTATAAATAGCCTCGAACTCGTCAAAGCTGAGTTTGCCCCAGCCGTCCCTCTTCGAGGCCCTAGCTTCGGCAATGTTTAATCGCTTCCATTGCTGAAGCATCTCTGGAGTAGGATCGCTTTCAGGCTCGCTATCCTCGTGTTCAGATGCAGGGGGGCTATGGTAGGTGATGGGATACCACTCATAGAGGTGGGAATGTTCCATCATGTCGGCAGTATTGGGTCTGAACTGGGGGAGAGTAGGATCTTGGTAGTCCTCTGATTCGACTTCGGACACACTAGTGTACTCATCTGTTTCATCCTCATGGATTATCTCAACTGTGGTATCAATCTCCACAGCGTTGCGTCCCTCGGGCATTTCAATCGTGTATCCCGTTTCGGCGAGTAGCTCCTCGAGAGAAGCGTCTGTGGGGGACTTTGCCTTCGAGGTTCCCTCGTGGGAATGCTTCATCGCGTTGGACTCGGATTCGTCCAATTCTACGGCATCCACCAAGTCTTTGTACTTTTCTCGCTGTTGCTTTGTCTCTGCGGCCTGGATTGCGAGGTCCTCTGCAGATTTAAATATGGTGTCGAGGAGTTCGTTGAAGGCCTGCTGAGTGACCTGGTAGAGGATCTCTTTCCCAGCATCTCTCTCAGCCTCGGGCAGGCCCCAAACCCTTTGGTGCCTAGGGGCATCTTTGGATGATAGAAGACCGGATACAGTGTCGTATTCATCGATATCATCGGCGAATCGAACCTTGGAGCTAGACGGAGATGCTGGAGATTGTGGTTGTTCTTCGGCCGATTTTGAGCTCTCGCCCATCTCTCTGAGATCAATGAGGATGTCCTCATCATCTTCCCAGTCGTCTGGAGCAACGCCGCCTTCTTCCTCATCAAGATAGAATTGCCGTCGTCTCCATCGCTCATGGAGCTGTTTTCGAGCCATGTCACGTTTGCGCTTTTCAAGTTTTGGGGCCCGTTGTCGGTTGTTTGTGATAAATCTAGCCCGAACCTCGCTTTCGGTAGGCGTTCCATTAGAATCTTCGTTGTCGTCAATGACTCCATTCACACCGTTTGGCCTGTCGGCATTCCGTTCTCGGCCATCATCATCATCTTCCGATGGTTCCTCAATTTCGAGGGTATGGTTTCCCATCAATAGGTTTGGCAACTCCTCTAGAGTTGACGGAGGCTCCAGTAAGGTGACCCAATATGTTCGTTCGGCATCACTGCCGCTAAGTCTGCGTACCGTCCGCCAATTGGTGTCAGTGTCATTACGGGTGATAAAGCGCCGGCGCGAACGGTGCTCGGTTTCGCATGCAAAGAGACTGGTCAGAATGTCCTGCCGGGCAGCAGTGTCTCCACGATCCTGAACCACAACGCTTTCGTGATTGTCTGTAACTTCCACACTGCCATCGCGATTATACATTTTGCCTTCATGTCGGAGCACTCCGTCGCCCTCGGGGACTCGGCCCTCTCGACCGAACAAACTACTGAGCGGTTGACGACTGGTGACCAGTTGCTGAGCTTCGGTACTCGCAAGAAGCTGGTCCTCTAGCCCGTCCAATATGTCCTTGTGCATCTGCTTGTAGAGGACATAGTAGGCACGAAACATGCGGAGGAAGTCTCTCCGATCCACAAAGCCATCACCGTCAATGTCGTATCCAGCGAAGATCTTGCTGAGCTTGTCTTTGCGCTTGCGATACGACAGGCCATGAAGAAACTCAGTGAAGCCGATCAAGTCGTCATTGTTTGAATCGTAGAAGGAGAACATGCGGTCGTGGATGAGGTTTGGTGCGGCATGGCGAGACCCTCCGGTTGGTACCAAGCATCGCTCAAATGTCTTGCGGTCCATAGCGATTCCAAGGTCATCCGGGTCATCTCTCCACTCTGAGTTAGCCATGAATGTCCATTGCTCCCAGAATGCTTCCAATTCTGGCCTCTCAAAGCCTGTGTCTCGAGAAAGCTTAGGAATCAGGCCGCGGGGCAAGTTTCGGCGACAAGTATCTGGGTCTCCAGTGTACCAGACAGGCTGCATCTGGCGAGGGCCGAATGGAGGCGCGGGCACACGAATCTTGTAGAAGATGTGCGTCTTAGTGTGAACGCCCTGGGCCTCACAGGTCTCGCATAGGTCAAAGTCAGCACAGTTGGCGCAACGGTACCGAACTCCGCGGATGGGCACCATGCCGCAGGCATTACATTGACAGCCGCGGTGAACACAACCGTTGCGGCGCGCGTTATCCTCCGAAACTCGAAATAGAAGGTTGACAATATTGTGACCAGCACGCTGGTTAGGCGGGAATGCGTTTGGTTCGTTCCACCAGTCATCTACTCCGCCCTCGACGATAGTCTCACCGTCGTTCGTAGGTCGGACGGTATCAACATCGACATTCTCATCACCGGGGCCTCCGAGGACGAGCTGGAGCCGTCATCGTTTCTACGGGATCGGCGAGTGCGACGAATGGCGTTGCTGCGATGCAGGCCGGGTCCTTGGGGGCGGTGTGATCGCGACTTGGGTGACTGATGAAGGCGTAATATCCAATCGAGGCGGCGGCAACGATAGAAACGACGGCGACAGCCAGCCGAGGCCGGGTTATGCTCTCGACGGAGGGTGTCGGCAACCACATGGTAGGCTATCTTTGTAGCATGGTGAGGTGGGGGATGCGTTATAGGTTTGCGAGAGGTGCGATGTCGCGGGTAAGATACGTAGGTTGGTGGGTTGGCAGGCAGGCAGGCAGGCAAGCAGGCAAGCAAGCAGGGGAGGCGGAATGCAGACGACGGGATCGATCTCGTGGTGTATTGGAGACCGAGTTAGTGTATGTAAAGATGATCTTGATGCGGTGGTGGGAGCCTTGCTATTGCGGCATTGGCAACGATGGACGGCGGTGGAAAGTGGGATGACAAAGCTAAGTTGATCACGTCTTGGGACACCTCAAAGCTTCCAGCGAACGGATATACATGGCCAGTACGGATACAGCACAGAGCTGGAGTTTGAAGTCTGAGCTGGAGAATTACCTGGCCCGTGCGGGTACCCTAGCGGCAGCAGCTTTCTCGTCTTTTAGGTGGAGAGTGGCGGTGCAGAGTACCTAGCACAACTGGACGACGAGGGCTTCTGACTATGTAGGCACCTGAGCGGGAAAGACACACAGGTATCTGGTACCTTCCTCCCCCCCCTCTGCCAGAGCCTAGTCAGGTACGTACCGCTTCCATGACACTTATACGGATAGCCGACAAAAAACTAAAGTGACGATGCTTGTCTTGTCATGGATGGGACTTGACATGGGCCCAAGCTGAATTTCCTCAGCCCACCCTCCTCCTACATCTGCTTTCTCTGCCCCAACACCACCAACACCCATCGCCAATTGCACTTTCCGACACCAGCAGATCACCATGGCCGACGGTCTGCCTCAGATGCCTGGGCCTCTGCCCTCGTCCTTCGACGATAACCAGTATGCTGCCACCTCGTCTCCATTGCCCGCTGCGCAATCGGCTTCCGGGTCCCCACTCACGCGATAGACAGGGAATTCTACAACGAACGACCTCTCCACAAGATCGTCCGGAAGATCAAGGAGGAGCCTCTCATTCCTTTGGGTAATTACTTGCCTTTTCTTTCTCATTTTTCGCCTTCATATTCCTGAATCCCAATTCCCTCCCCTGCTCCCTCCCCTGCTCCCGCTCCCGCTTCCGCTGCTGCTTGTTCCGCAAGCGCATACGCCGCACTCGCTGCTCCGAAACCCGTTCAACCCGCTCACACATACTCCACTTGCAGGAATCGGTCTCACGACTCTGGCCTTCATCAATGCCTACCGAGCTCTCCGCCGAGGCGACTCCAAGCAGGCCAACAGGATGTTCCGAGCCCGAGTAGCCGCCCAGGGATTCACCGTCATCGCAATGGTAGCCGGCAGCATGTACTACAACAAGGACCGCGAGAAGACCAAGGAGCTCCGCAAGCTCAAGGAACAGCGCGACGCCGAGGAGAAGCGCCTCAAGTGGATCCGCGAACTCGAGGTCCGAGACGAGGAGGAGAAGGCGCTCAAGGCCCACCTGCAGCAGAAGAAGAAGTCGGCGGCTACGCCGTCCAAGTCAAACGAGCCGACGACGGAGAACCCCGAGAACATCACGGCCACAGCCACGGCCACGGAGGGCACGGGGGGCATTCTCACTCGCATGGGTCTGTGGCCCCAGGGGAGAAGAAGGATGCGGAGGAAGCTGCGGAGGACGAGGCCTCTGCAAGCGGAAAGGCGGAAAGAAAGAAGAATCCCAAGAGCTCGCTTGGTGATTTGGGCGAGATTATGTCTACCAAGAAGAAGGATGACACCGAGTCTAAGAAGGAGTAAATCCCGTCGCCCACAGTTTCCCTGCTTTCAATGCGACGGGGGGCCATGGAGGAATCCTAAGGGATTTGGGTAAAATCATCTGTATCAATCTGATTCTGTGGCAGGGTCACACCGTGTACGATATTTGGGCTGCACGTCAATCGCAGCATGGCTCTACTCTTTAGACTGGTGTCAATGATCAACAATATCATGAAATGTAATGGAGAATTGTCTACCATTGCGATGAACTGCAACACACATATTTTTGACCTTACGTTGAACCGGCAAAATGCAACGCCCTCACCATGAGCAAATTATGCCCAGGTGACCTCGAGTTCAATACTACCCCATCGAACCTCCACTCCGGTTCCCCCCGATTAATCCGGCCATCTCCAACAATGCCCTGTCTGCTTCAATATCGCCAGTTCCAAGGTTAATCTTGCGACGCGCCTCAGCTTCTCTTTCCTCCCAAGCCCATCTTTCCGCCTGAGCCTTCGCCTCCTCGTCGCCGCCGCATCCCCACACCTCGAGGCTCTCAATTTGGAAGCGGTCCTGGAAGTCGAATTTCCTCACAACGCTTGTGTGGAATGCTCCTCCTCGTGATGTGTAGTCATGGTTGAAGACGCCGAACTCGAACGAGTCGTCAAGGAACAAAGACACCGAACCTAGCCGATGAGTCTCGGCCTTTCTGTGGGCCTGCGTGGGTTTGGGGTGCGGGCATCCGACAGCAAGCATCGGAGGGTTTGAGGGAGCTTTACTGAATGTCACATAATCCTTGTTGATTGTCGAGGCCGGGAATACATCATGAACGGGTTCGAGCTGAAAGAGAACCGTTTCCGAGTCTCCGAAGCATTCCCTATGGGTATGTTTCCAAGGTTCCCGTACATAAACTCCAAAGGTCAGGCGATCCGATTTGCTGCCATGAGGGAATCTTCGCGGAGGAAGCGACGCGGCAAATGAAGCCTCCTGACCACCACTAGGTTTGTCGTCGAGGCGCGTGCCGCTCACCAGGAGCAAGGTCGGCGCCTGCCAGTTAAAGATTTTGGCTTGAAAGCTACCCATGGAGAAGCCTGCATCGTTGCCCGAATATAGCAGCCTAACTCTACGGAAGAGGTCGGATCCTGGGAGAAAGAGAGAAATCTGTGAGAGACTGTTCGCATCCAAGATCTCTCCATTATCGGAGAGCAACGGCTGTGCCATCTTTGGGACTTCAACTTTGTCTGCATCATCCTTTTGATGTTTCGAGAAGTCAAGGTTCTTGGAAAAGAGAAAATGCTCAAATAGGCCGTTGAAGCCTCGGAAGAGATTTGGACATATCACAGGTACAATCGTCTTGAAATGGTTGTACTTGATGCCTGGTGCCTTCTCCACATCAACAAAAGATGAAAGGATAGATTCGGCTGTGGATCGAAGACCACTGAGCTCGTCGCCAATGACACGGCTGGTGTAGAGTGAGAGGCTCTCCTGGGGATCGAGCGGGGCTGCCAGCAACAGGAGCATCAGGAGTTTTCGAAAATTATCAGACGGAATAGTCGCGCTGTGGAACTTTGGCGCATGGCCTTGCTGAACGGCTTCCTTGACATCAAGTAGTTCAAACGCGGTCAGGACCAAGTCATCATCTTCGTCATCTTCGTCCTCGTCTCCATCATCATGGGCTTCATCCACGGCGAAACCAGCGGCATGGGATCTGCCATTCTGCTCTTTTACGGTTGTTTGATCCACGGGAATAGCTGGTTCGGTCCCTGCTTCGGCCAATTTGCGGTCGTAGACGGCAAGACTTTTGAAGAGCAGCTTGGTTCTGTCAGTGGATCCCCGCGCAAGCACCTTGCGGTACCGCTCCGTCATGATGACGACTACCATGATCATGTGAGGCAGCTCTAAAACTGCCGGCGCCTCTTGGAGAAACGGAAAGGCGCCGAGATATGAAACCATTTGAAAGACGACAGGCGATACGTGGAGGATATCCGGGATCTCCAGGAATCGAGCAATGGTGTCCTCCTTAAGGTACTTGATGGAGCTCTGCTGGTCAGCAAGCGATCTGAAGACATCCTTGAGCGAGTAAAACTCGAGGGACGTGAAGCACTTGTCCTTGAATCTAAGTGCCTGACCGACAGTATCAAAGGTTAGCCAATTGCAACCGAATAAGAACACAAGCTATGCCTGTGTTATCTAGGACTTACGAGTTCACGGCTCAGTTCCTCGTGTGTCCGCTGAGGCGGGTTCTCATCCGAAAGACTTTGGCCCATCTTGAGAGACCAGCTCCGTAGTCATGCCTTCGGAGTCGAAAAAAACCACAGGTTCAGAAGCCAGCAGCTTTGACAATTGGCAAACGATGATGTGATTCAAGAGGCTAGAAGCCTGGCGAGTTCAAGACATCTGGCGGGCGCTGACATAGTCCGGCGGTACGTACCTGCACTACGTACTTCCTGGCTTGGCACCCACCACCTGCGAGCATGATGCACGTGGATCCGGGCTCACCGTCGGGCCGGGTTCAACTACACACCTCGCTGCATCGCTTATCACCTGTAATCCGTCAGTAATGTTTGTCATCTCTAGTTCAATCAATAGCTTCGGGTTTTTTTTTTTTTTTTTTTTTTTCGAGTAGGACTCTTCCCTCTCATTATTCACTCTTTTCGAGCTTCCAAATTGAAGTTCTCTTTGACTTCTGATGCTGAAGAGTAGATCTTTGAGGACTACACCGTCCCAGATGCGATTGACTATTCCGGTATTTAATTAAATGAATCTACATTTCTCGCAGGTCTTCTACGAGTTGAGAGTTAAACCTTTCTGGTTTTCATTGAGAGCAAACTCATTCCGATTTTGACTTAATTTTCTTCTTGATTTGACATAGAAGCGTTCAGAAACAGGTCAACGAAACATCTGCCTCTCTCACTGTGATCCTTTAGCCAGGCTCTACAGACTCGCCCAGCATCCCCCATCTTCCGCAACCGTCACAAACCCAATGGGGATTAATATCCGGAGGTAGTTATCCTTGTTGCTGCTATGGGTCAGGATCACCGGGCATGATATTTGTGTCAGGATAAATCATCCATTTGGCTAGCGCTGAGCCCCATCACTTTGTTGTCCTCGTCCCCGAGTCTGCTGTCGTCAATCTCCATTTGTGGTTTGTTGGTTTGGTCTTCACAGACCCAGTTCAGCTCAACAGTGTGAAATGACCCAGACGCTCGAGAACGGGGAAAGTCAAAATCAGCAACATATCTACCAACCCGATAGCCCCTCGGTAGGCGCAAAACCGGCTTTCCAAACCATTTGGGAAGTGGCTTGGGGAATGTACCAATGATTAGAGTGCTTCTAGTCTGATTATACAGAACTGCTGCGACCATCTATTTCCTTGAGTGAGCATTGATCAGTTTCTCAACATCGGAAGAGGGTCACTCACATCATATTCGTGATGAAGTGATCGAATCTTTTCGTAAATGAGACACCGAGCAGTATTACCTGCTTCAAATCTCGTGGCTTGGTCTTGCAAGGCTTCAAGGAAGTTGCCTGTTTTCTTTGCGTACTTTGACCTATTACTTATTGAATCAATCAAGGGTGCGATCTCCTACATACATCAACATAACACTGCGCAACCCGAATCTGACTCAAAATGGACCAGTCTTTTGTGAGCTTCAGGCGTCTTTCGATAGTCTTCAGGAGAGCTGTCCATGTCATCATAGCTCGCAGAGTAACCTCTTCCAGTTAGCAATGGCGTTAATTGGGGGAGGCCAATAGCTTACCACAAGATTACCACCTTGATCTTTTGGATTGTCAAAGATAGTTGCATGAGAGACGGGCAAGATGTCGTCAGTCAGTTCGGTCATGGATGAAGCTAACCAGGCGAGACCACGAAAAACAACGCAGGCCTCACCTGCACTTATAGGCCTATTGTGCTCATTCCAGGCCTCCGGCTGTGGCTTTTCAACGGATGGACTGGACTGTAGCTCAGCTTAGCAGGACCCTGAGAAATACCAAGGCTAGTACATACAGTCGTTGAGTTTGGATCTTGTCCTGTAGATCGAAAATGAATGTCACGACGCGGCGCCACTCCCAAAGCCAAGCCTAGCAATAGAGCCAAGAGAAAAGACGATATTATTCTCATCTCGAGTTGAACCTTTACTCCCCTTGCGCATCAAGGCTCGACGGGGTGGTGTTCGACAGTCGGACAACAAGCGCCCCGAGGAATATCCCTTAGCTGGATTTCATGAAAAAATGATGCAAATGCTGTGTATACACTGCGATGAAGTTTTGCTTTTATCAGGATTCCCCCGGTTCTGCTTCAATCTTAATTGGAAAGCGGATGCAATGTCAAATAAAGAAGAATCGAATGCCACCTTGATAGCTGAGCCATGTGCCGAGTTCAGTGGACAAGTACGCCATCATATGAGATAAATAGCTTTCCTTCAAGGTTAGCCCACTTTAATTCAGATAATTTATCTGCCCAGTAACGCAGATTTACTTGGTTGCAGTAAAGTGTGTCATACTCATCATGCAGCCGAAAACCCCAGAATGCTCATTCACTTCCAACAGTTCGATACCCAGCTACGATTAATTGAGCATTCATATCTACATTTTTATTAAATTTGAGAACACTAATACTCAGTTTATTCAAAGACATCGCGTATCTACAGAAATAGAGTCGAGGATAACCTTGGTTCTCTATCGAAGTCATACCAGAACTTACAAGCCGATCATTGCATTATGTCTTCCCTCTAGCATGCTTAAAAAAAAATTTTTTGGAATCAATGTAGGGCCATCCTAAATGTGTTTGAAAAAAAAATATCTCAACCATACTCTCCGTCGCTGATATCCGGGCCCCGAAGGAGAAAGTTAGAGTCCATTTACTCTGTCTTGAAATACTCGCCCTTAGCCTCAGTCTCATATGACTTTTTCCACAGCCAAAAATATGCAACTAAAACTGATAATTTTAATTCCGGGATTGCTTGCCTTGATATGTATGGGCGAAATTCCTGAAGCCGTTCCCGGGAGCCCCCTAATCCACCCGGTCTATTCTCCAGGCGACGAGACGATGTTCCTGCGCGGTGTCTATCTAACCGAGGAAGCTCTCAAAGTCCTGAGGGACATTATTACTGCTCTAGTGGAAGCGCAAGCGCACGTTGGTGCCATTAATCCAAGTGTCTCTAGTTGGTTCAATACTTCTATTGCGAGGATGCTCTCCCACCCGACCCCGAGGCATTCCTCGAGGCTGCTAATGTGATGATAGAGGAGCTGGCTCGAAATAAAAGGCTGGTTGCATAATCAAGAAATGATAGGTAAAAGTTATTTTCTCCTCATAAGTTTATTCTGCGGCAAGGTCTCGCGTGAAGCAATTGACCATCCTAGGCCTTGAATCTAACAAGAACAGCTGTGGTGAAGGCAGCGTGCAGCGAAAACCGACACGAGGATAGCCCTGTCAATCCTCATTCTCAACGTTTTGGTTCGTATTATGATACCCGATCGTTGGATTGAGCGTGTTACTCACTTCTTATGGGCTCAGTCTTTTACCGGCTTCATCTACCACACCTATCGGAACGATACAATCCCGAGAGACATCATGGATGAGCCTGGCAAGTTGATAGACCTCATGCAGCATTTGATGGACACTGATATTCAGCAGCCTGAAATGGAAATCAATGTGCATGGGGTGATCTAGGATGATCCTTGAATTTAACAATGCAGGACGAAGATCAGCAGATCTGGTTCAAATGAATGAGCTATTGGAGCAGAATGCGGGATTCGGACTACGATCATATTCAACTACGAATTCATTTGCACTCATCACGTATGATGCCCTCACTATGGCAGGTGTTTGTTGTACGACATGACATGTATATGCTTGGTATATTTGTCTAATTCGGGCTGTTGCGTGGCTCCTATAAAGAGCACACAGTTACAACTCCCAGGTCCACAGTTTGCAGCATCCTGTCCAAGGGCTGTACGTGACCTCATATCTGGAGCCAACAAGTTCAAAAAAACACTGATGGTCAATTCCCTACCTCCTCGGTGATACAAATAGGGAAAGCATGGCTCACCCGCGTGTCAAGCTTTCAAAAATACACAGCGCCATCCAGCCAAAAACCGTATTTTTTTCCCACACCTTGCTCCGTTCTCGCCAGGTCCTCCCATTCCTAATAAACGGACCAATCAATCATGAAAAGTATATACACAGTAGATCACATTGTCGACCAAATCAAATTGTTAAGTCTTGCACACGGTTTACGTTTCTTTGGCGGCCACCGAGTTGATAAGCCGTTGGTATCGAGACTGGCTTTCATGTTCTGGATCTCGGCTCGGTCTAAGAGAATGTCCCTCGATTGGGGGCGTCTCCGACTTCCCTTTGGCGGTCCAAAGTACTGAAGGTTTCACGGCGGGCTTCTGTGCCGGTGCTGTCTCTTCAGATTTAGGTGTCGAGCCGTTTGTTTTGGGTTCATCTGAGCTCACACCATCCTTGTCGTCATCTCTGATGGCTCGTGGGAGTCTCATGGCCAAGAGAACATATTCGGCGCGTGTCATGTTGTCCATCACATCGTCCATGTATCGTCGCACCTCATCCTGCGGCGCGATTACTCTTGCCAGATTCTCTAAATGTCTACCAGTAGGTGTGTATAGACGAATGGTGACTGGTTGGTAGTAGTCCAACTTAGGATCGCCTCCGTATTCTGAGATGCTGCCCTTGCGCACAATGAGAAAGGATGCAACAACTTGTTGACCTGATTGAGTGGGCAGGTACTCCAGGACACTAAATTTGGGGAAAAGATACCGGTCACCGTTGCCAAAATCAAACACAACGGCTGAGATATCTGGCTTGGAGGCTGGTGGCGGTCCCTTGGAACGCAATGCCTGGGGGTTGGGGTGTGAGGCGGCGTGGGGTGCTGGGGGCTTAGCTTGGCCATTCGGTATTCCATTCGGGGTCTGCTGCCTGATCTGAGAGGGAGCAGGCGAGGCTCTGGGAATAGCTCTCATATCCCGATGTAGCTTATCCAAGATATCCTTGAGATCCGTCGCATCGGTGTAGCCTGGTCGCCCTTCAGCGATTCGTCTAATCATGTCTCTAGTTTTGTGCTCTTCAAGAGCCGTCTTGACCAGCAAAACGACCAAAGGGTCACTACGAGGTGGTGGTCTAAGTTCCGAAGACTTTTGGTTCGGGTTGGAAGCCAAGACAATGTCGAGAATGGTCCGAACTTCGTCAGCGAAATATTTGACAGTTCTCCCATCCACGAGGAGCCGATCTGCCGATGGGCCTTGCTGACCTCCCCTGCTCCGATATTCAGCATTCAGCTGGTCGATAATCTTCTGGAAGTGTGCCAATTCCCCTTCTTTTGCTTGGCCTACGGCAACTCTCTTCATCAGGTCACGAAGCTCGGCATCTCCCGAAGCCTTTTGAGCAAGTAGGGCGATGACAGGATCGTTCGCAGTTGGCTTTGCTGCTGGGGTAGCGGGTGCAGGCGCCGGAGTTGTTGGTTTGACGACCCCAGCAGTCGGTGTGGTTTGAACGTGTGTTGCTGGGCGCGGGGCTGGTGATGCTGAAGAAGGTGCAGGGGCGCGCGCAGGGGCGATTCCAGTCGAGTGTGCAGATGCCGAAACAGAAGTATGCGGCGTCGAGTGTGCAGGCACACGAGGAATCTGTGGAGGCGTGGCAGAAGGTGCGGCAAGGGGCCTCGGGGGTAACTCGGGCTCCGTGACGGCGTGGAGTTGTTCGTCAAGGGCGGTGCAGCAACTTTTGGGGAGGCTGTTGAGG
This sequence comes from Aquanectria penicillioides, assembly GCA_003415625.1. Taxonomy (NCBI): domain Eukaryota; kingdom Fungi; phylum Ascomycota; class Sordariomycetes; order Hypocreales; family Nectriaceae; genus Aquanectria; species Aquanectria penicillioides. The sequence goes on from PYIU01000003.1 coordinate 5,667,558, forward strand.
AAGCGACTGCTTCCTGAGGTGGCTTGGGTGCTGATTGAGGCTGAGCCGGGGACAGAGCTGGACTCTGGTTGACGGGTTTCACAATTGTGGCATTGCTCGTGGTCGGCGTAGCAGTAGCTGACGCAGGCGCCAGCGGAGGAGGCATTGAGCCGTTTGGAGGGCCATATTGAATAATCGGTCGTGACGGCTGCTTCTGGGGCTGCTGTGTTGCTGGGCTGGGCTTCGGCTTCGGGTCCTTTACCACGTACATGGTGGCTTCGACGATGTGCGGTTCTATGGTAATGGTGACGGTGCCAACCTTGGTCATGCTGTCCTTGGGGGGTTCTTTGGGTCTTCATTGACGATGCCCTTGCGTTTGTGAGGCTTTGTCCAGTATTTGGCAAATAAGCCATCACTGATCCATTTGTGACGAGATCGAGAGAGGGACTCGGAAAGGACGCCACTAGAAGACGCGGTTGTCAGCGCAGATTCACAAACAAGACTAACCAAACCTGTAGCCAGGTTTGCGACTTACCTTTCACCCACAGACTGGTACTCCTTGGCCGACAGATCCTCGGGCTGCGCGACCTCGACGGTAGGCAGTGGCTTTCCAGCTTGGATCGACTTGGGCAGCGGCGGAGGTGGAGGCTCTGCGGGCTCGGGAGGTGGTGGCGGGGGGCAGCAGGCGTCTCGGAGCGCTCTCGAGGCGTGACGTTGCGCTTTTTGGCGAGTTGCTCACTGCGAGCGGCAGCCCTTGCAGGCAGCTTGCGCTTCCTCTCCATGACTGATACTGGGGGGGGGGGGGGGGGGGGGGGAGCGGGGAGCTAGAGACGGTGTGAAGGGATCACGCGACAAGCGATAAACAAGGCATTATAAAGGAGGTTATTCAGAGGCGCGTCGCCGTTGGCAGGGGGAGGCGTGAGGCAGAGGAGCTCGACGCTGAGGCAGCGAGCGGCGGCGTCGGGCGCGAGGCCGAAGCCAGCGGGAATGAGAGGGCAAGAGCTTCAAGAGCTAGGACTGGCGAGGGCGCAGGATGAAGCGAGTGGAGGGGCGAGGACCCGAAAGCAAGAGAAGAACAAGCCAAAGTGGCGGCGAGCGGGAAACACGTACAACGTGGGAAGAGGCAAGTGGAAAGCGGAAGCGAGTGGGAATGGGAACGAGAATGAGTCTGGGAACCATACACGGTCTGAGGCGAGATGGAGGTGCGGCGCCGCGGCGGCACGAGCAGGTAGGCGGGTACCTGTTCCCAAGTCCCACAGGCGGGCAACCACCCAAAGGAACAGCGAGGGTCAGCGAGTGCAGCGAGCACCCCAAGTACTACCCGCCAAAAAGGGCTCCCGACAGGCGACCAGAACAGTGCAACGCTGCTCACGCTAAGCTGCCAGATGGAGCATGGAGAGCAAATCCGGGGTTGTGATTGGTTCCGGCCCTTGGAGTGGACGGGGGACGAGGCGGAAAGGCCGCTAGCGCGTCGTGCGCCGGGGACGACTGGGGGGGCAGCGCTGGACCGCTGCAATGTGTGCCGCCATGCATTCATCAGATGGGCGGGCGCGTGGTGCGCGTCGGGTGCGACAGTCCTGTACCGTGCTAGCCATCTCCACCTCTCGCTCCAGCTGCCTACCTACCTCGGGGAAATATTCCGAGACTCTGAGGCCACAGCAGCGCCGAGCGTGCCCAGACGGGGGCGGGAGGGATTTTCCTTCCAGGTGCAGCTTGACAAAGCCCAGGACAGGCGCCATGGGGGCCCCCGGAAGCCCGAGGCCCTGAAGGAAGTGGCCTGTAGTTGCGCCGCTGTAAGTAATCCTTCCCAGAGGACGATGGTTACACTAGGCCAAGAGTGGGCGCCTTACTCAGAGGCGCGCATTGTTCGATCTCGGTCCCGTATGAGCTTTTCGACCGGCTGGCGAGAACAAGCCGAGAAAGGAAAAGAAAAGGAATAAAATTTGTCGCTGGGTGCTTCTTATCATTTCTACTCGGCACTATCGCTGTTTCCTGCACCCACACACCCTTCATCGCTCATCCAACTGGCCCATCTCTCCCCGTCTGTCGTTGCATCCACCCTGCCAGGAGTCTGGAGGCTCTGGTCTTAGCGGACGATCTAGGCCTGCTGTGTGGGTCTGCACCTGTTACAGCCGCATTGTCCTCTGCAGCCCGTCACCACGCGCCTGCTTTATCACGAGTACCTCCCCTGCCGCCCTTCCCCGCACCCAGCCCAAAGTACATCTGATCCGAGCCACAGGACTTTGGGGTCATGGGCATGGCTTAGCGCGGCACCCCCAACGTCTGATTCAACCTCAGGCCTAGACTCTCCCAGTCGGATTCTCCATGACGCGGCGCTTGTTCTCGACGCCGTCTCGGTATTTGACCCTCTGATCTGATTGATTCACCTGTATTTAAGTGGATGTAAGTTCCTCTTCCCAAGTATGACCCCTGAGTCTATCATGGAACTCCCGATGCATCCCGCCCTGCGGTCCGCGATCATCGCCGTGGTCGCGCCCCTTGGCTTGTATTTCCTCTTCCTTGGTCTAGGCGTCACTCCATTCTTCCAGAGACAGTAAGGCAGCAATTTCCCAATCCCAATCCGTTTTGGTTCCGCCCCTGACACTGCATCGGTAGCTTTCTATACATGCACAGAGTCCATACGCTTTGGTGGGCAGACGTCAACAATCCTGAACAATGGGGATTTGCTCGTGAGTGAAACCTTCCATCATGTTGCACGTGATGTCTTTCCAAACACTGACCGATTTCGATTCCAGACAACCAAGTGACACCGTTTTCTATTCCCACGCTTGATGGTGAGACTATTTACGCTTGGCACATCCTCCCACTACCCCTGTATCTTCAGAATGAGGCCTATGTTGCCGCCCAGGATCCGGGCTTCTCGGGCGACTTCACGAAGACAAAATCATTCCGCATGCTTAAAGAGGATCCAGAATCTCGATTAGTGCTTTACTGTAAGTTTGTGACTCTATCGCGCCATTTCATTGGTCCACCACGCTAATCTTGTGACCGCCCAGTTCACGGTGTAAGTTAGCAAATTTTGACGTTTATGCGACTGACGTGGTCTAATTCGTAGCAGAACGCAGGTCACGTTGCCCAAGGCTTTCGTCCCGACAGCTACCACACCCTCACTGATACTTCCTCTTACCACGTCATCGCCATCGATTATCGTGGATTTGGCCACTCCACTGGATCGCCCACAGAGGCGGGCATCATTCAAGATGCTTCCGCTCTCGTCGACTGGGCATTAAATGTGGCTGAAATCCCCCCAATCGCGTAGTATTACTTGGGCAGAGCCTAGGAACCGCCGTCGTCAGCGGCGTGGCAGAGAAATACGCCCTGCAAGGCGTCGAGTTCGCTGGCATCACTCTCGTCGCGGGCTTTAGTGACTTGGCATCCTTACTGACTGGATATCGCATTGCCGGCATATTCCCTGTGTTAGCACCTTTGCGTGCATGGCCATGGTTAGTACGCAGCTTGAATCATTTCGTGGTAGATAAATGGCACTCTACCCATCGGCTGGCCAATATCGTTCGTCACACCAATGGCCGGCTGAGGATCAACTTGATTCACGCCAAGAATGACCCAGATATTCCCTGGACCGAGGACAATGTTCTCTTCCGGGCTGCAGCCAACGAGACGGTGGGGATTCTGGATGACGCTGAATTTGACGCTTGGAAAGAACAGCGGACTATCCGGAAAGGTGACGATGCCTTCGTTGCCACCTGGACGGCGGAGCCTGACATCATTATCCGACAGGAATTGTTCCCGTATGGAGGTATAATGGCTATTCCCAATGCATTCACCAACAAAGCTGACCAAAATTCGCAGGCCACAATGACATAATGGGATATGCGCCCGTTACGCTTGCCATCATGAGAGCCTTTGATTTGCATGGGACGACGTACGCTGAAAACTGAAACCTCTGGGTCCTGCTGGAAGCAGTGTGTGGGGGGTAGAACATTTTAGACGAGAGACAGAATTCCAATAAACGTTTCGTTTAAGCTCAAAGTTTGGGTACGAGACAGCCACATGCTGCCGCCCGTTTTGCCGCGAAACCCGGGCGAGAGCGATAGCGACCTGGAACGTCAGCTCGGGTCTCTCCATGACAGCCTGCGGTCTAGCCTCACTAATACGGAAAATGGTTCCTGGATAGCTCAATGCTGCGGCAGCCACTCTTTATCACGAGTCGTGCTTAGCCCACTTTGCGCTTAGTCTTACACGTGATGGCTGTACTTAACTGTGGGCAACAGCATCCCGGTTTCTTCGTGAGGAGAGATGCGATTCTTGGATTAAACAAAAAATGCCGTCCATTCTGTATGACTGCGGCACTCGCCGCACTACTATCCCCATTTATCTTCAGTGCGGGGCGTGCGGTTTCACTTTAAATGTCGGCGACCGCATTATAGCACGTAAGGAACTCTGACGGCCCTCTGTGCGACTCCATTTCCCCAGCAGGCCACGAGCTGACTCAAATTCAACCTCTAGTCCGTGGGACGAACCAGTCCGTCGTCGTTCAAAAACGCGATGTCGGCGGTTTTCCTAGCACCAGGTATTGCGACCGGGGTGAGTCGCTCTCTCTGCAGCGCAGCTGGATCGCCTGGCCCCGTGACAGTGGCTCTGAATACGCCACTGTCCACGAAGACTGTCTCAGGCTCTACACGCAAGCATGTCAAGCCGACGACAAGATCCGTCGCTTATGGATAGCATCTTGCTGGCGGCGGCCTTGGTTCGAAGCCGAACCGCTCAATCTGCCACCCAACCTTAATGTCATCGACGCAATGGATCTCGCTGCCGACATATGCAATCTGCCGGAACTCCGCTCTCTGCCAGTGGAGGTGTCCGAGATGATATGGGATCAGTCACCACCAATCAACCTATGGCGTTACAGTTCCGTCCTGGATCTTGCTAAGACTATGTCCGAAGCTGAGCCCATTGAGCAGGTTTCGGTGCCCCTCGGTGACATCGTCTCGTGGCGCCGCGGAAGCCGGCCCATCGTTAAACGAGGCGTTCAACAGCCGATTGTTCGCCTTATTATTGATTCTCAGGGACTGAAGCAGATCGAGCGACTATCTGACATGCCCCCAGTATGCAAATATCGATCCGACAATATGGTATATGTCGTCTGGCCACTTCAGGAATTATCTGGTGCGACAGTGCTTTTCAAGGTATGATCCTTGACTTTTCGTACATTATTCCCCATTTACTGATCTCATGCAGCTTGGGCTCGCCCGCTTGGGTGGCTCCATGAAGTCAATGCCTAACTATACATGGGATACACCAACTCCTCCGGTTCTCCGCCAATGTCTCCCATATACTCGCAACATTCCCTTGATTTCCCGCTTCGCCACCATCAACACTAAGAACTGCACTGGAATTACTTTTTTCATCTCGCCTTATAGAGTAAACGCCATTCATGCCCACACCCCAGAAGCTCCCACCGCCTCGCCAGCATGGGAACGTCTCATGTACCAAGACCAGCGAGAGATCGTTTGGATCTATCTCCCACTCAGCCCTAACGATAGGATCACGGCATTTGGCCTACGAATGAAAATGTTTGCAGGCCGTGGGATGACTAGCATCCCTTGTTTCCTAGTAAGTCTTACCAGCGCTTTGCGAGTTCTTCATTCGGTCAAACTGACACGACGACAGGTTCGCATGTCGAAATCAGGGGACATCGCATTGGGCCCATTGCACGAGGATTCCACAGAGGACTTTGTTTTGAGTACGAAAGGCCAACCCACCCTTATCCACAATGTGTCAGAGCTCGATCCGATGTCCATTTTCGGCGTCTATCCTCCAACGTCAGAAAAGGTCAAGATTGAGCCACCACTACCGTCACAAAGGCTCTTCCACTACAACGCATGTTTTTCGTCAGCCTCCCTTGAGGGTATTGCAAGCATCGAGGTCTTCCAGGATAAAAGCACGGGCCTATGCCGAGGCATGTTAGTGGAATACGAGAGCGGGGCTCGCAGAGCCCTTGGGCAGTGCCGAGTGGGAGTTGATGAGGCTCAGAAGACGACCAGGCCCAAATCATTTTGCTTCTTCGAGCACCATCTACCAAACGAACCAGATGTGCCTCGGACAGTGCAAGTAAAATGCACTGCAGATTCCGACCATGCGCATGAAGGATCGGAATGGCAATGTTACGAAATGACAGGTACTCTGGAGTGTTGGGTCTTTGGCGAGAACATGGCCCTGGCAGTGACAACTGCGCAACCGGATCGACATTGAAACAGGAAGCTTGTGTTTTCCACGCCAGATGAATCAGGAACCTCAGGCTGGGAGGTGCTCCTACACCAAATACATAAACGACAGACGCCACACGGAATGAAAATGAGTGCCCAAATACATGAATAGAGGTGTGGAAACATTTGAGGAGTTGCATGATGCATACTGCATACAACGGTGCGAGGGCGTTAAAGTAATCACGGTCACTTTTTTTTTCTCTTTTTTTCTATTTTTTTAACCGATAGGAGGGGGTCTCCTGCTAGTACTAATTGGTGCTTTTGTTGAATATGCTTGGGATTAGACTTGTCGAGAATGCTTGTGCAATTTGACATACAAGCTTTGCGTTGACCCTCGTGGCTCATTTATTTTCAATGCCTCCTCATCACGGTTGCCTAATCACCTATATATGTGTGGGCGTTCACTGGCGACTTGCAACAACGCCAGGTGTCTTTTAATTGAACTGCAGCGCATCATCAGTCCAACCCCGCAGTCTTGTGTGCGTCCCTTAGGTGTTGACTGCTAAATTACCCCACCACAAAGAGCTCCCCAGTTCTGGTTCTCGACCCAAAAGTCGGCAGCGCATCCCACGAGGTCGATCCATCCCTCCCACACTCAAACCCTCCGCCATCTCGAAACACCCTTGCCTCGCCAACAATGCCGCCCGAGGATTCCAAGCCCACCGAGCCTGTCGTCGACGACAAGGGCAAGGACAAGGAGGTTGCTGCCGAGTCCGAAGACGATGACGATGACGAGCCCACCACCGCTGGCGGCGACGCCCCCGCCACGGGCGACAAGAAGAAGAAGAAGAAGTCGAAGCGCACCAAGATCAAGGAGACCTTGACCGGAAAGCCGGCGGACCCCGAAACAGACCTGAAGAAGGCACTATCCAACCTCACCCCCCAGCAGCTCCAGGAGTTCATTGCTCTCAACCCAGCGCTGGCCAAGGAGGTGTCCGAGGCCTCGGGCAGCGCCAACCCTTCGGCCGACGACGCCGCGCAGCTGCTGCGCAAGCTCAACCTCCAAGACATCATGACGGGCCTAGCCGCCAGCGGGAAGAACGCAAAGGATATGGGCTCATACAAGTTCTGGCAGACACAGCCTGTGCCGCGGTTCGGCGAGGAGGGCCAGCTTGAGGAGGGCCCTCTGCGTAACCAAAAGGTCGAGGACGTGCCCAAGGAGCCTGCGCCGCTCGTCGCCGGGTTCGAGTGGGTGGAGATGGACTTGACCAATGACGATGAGATCAAGGAGGTTTATGAGCTGCTCAACGGCCATTATGTCGAGGACGACGAGGCCATGTTCCGATTCAACTACTCTCCTTCAATCCTGCGATGGTACGAACCAGCACCCTTCCCCCACTGCTTACGGTCACATAGCTAATAATTCTTACATCATCTAGGGCCATGATGCCTCCCGGCTGGAAGAAGGAATACCATGTCGGTGTACGCGCCTCTCAGTCTCGCAAGCTCGTCGCCTTCATCTCCGCCATTCCTGTCAACCTCCGTGTCCGTAACAACAACGTGATGTGCTCCGAGGTCAACTTCCTGTCTATCCACAAGAAGCTTCGTGGCAAGCGCCTCACCCCCGTCCTCATCAAGGAAATCACCCGCCGCAGCAACCTCAATGAGATTTGGCAAGGTCTCTACACTGCCGGAGTTGTCCTCCCCAAGCCCGTCAGCACCTGCCGCTATTACCACCGCGCCCTCAACTGGCAGAAGCTCTACGAGGTCGGCTTCAGCCCGCTCCCTCCCAACAGCAAGCCCCAGTATCAGGTTCGCAAGTACGCCCTCCCTGAGAGCACGAGCACCCGCGGCCTACGAGCTATGCAAGAGAAGGACCTCGATGCAGTCATGGACTTGTACCATAGATACGCGAAAAGATTCGACATGGCTCCTGAATTCACCCGCGAGGAGGCCTTCCACTGGTTCGTGCCCAAGGTTGAGCCCAGTGGCGAGCAGGTTGTCTGGACCTATGTTGTCGAGGTAAAGCAACCCCCCCCCCCCCCCCCCCAGAACACTATCCAAGAAACAGAAGAAAAAAAGAAAGTCAAGCTAATGCAAGAGGACAGGACAATGACAAGAAAATTACTGATTTCTTCTCCTTTTTCTGCATTGAGTCATCGGTTATTGGAAACCCCAAGCACAACGTCATCCGTGTCGCTTATATGTTCTACTATGGAACTGAGGTCGGCCTGCAAACGCCCGTCGACAAGCCCGCCCTCAAGACCCGCCTCAACGAGCTCGTTCACGACGCCCTCATCCTGGCCAAGAAGTACAAATTTGATGTCTTCAACGCCCTGTCCCTCATGGACAATGCCCTGTTCCTCGAGCAGCAGAAGTTTGGTGGTGGCGATGGCCAGCTGCACTACTACCTCTTCAACTACCGGCTCAACCCCATCGGCGGTGGCGTTGACAGGAAAAACCAGCTCGACGAGGAGAACCTCAGCGGTATTGGAACGGTTATGCCTTAGGCTCCGAGTTTGGTTTGGGGCAAAAAGGGCGAGAGTTGCAACATCTGAGTTTCATGTCTATATTTGAGACGTTACGATTGGCAGAAGCCCTCAAGGTAAAACCAAATCTAAAAAAGAATAAAAAACGAATATCTGTACGAGGAGATGAAATATCCAACAGTCAAATACGATTACCAGGTATATATCACTTAGTTCCTCCATCTTTTGAGACATTCGCATAAGCCCTCGTAAGCCCTCGTGAAACGTCAGCTCGTCTTCACCCTTGACCTATTAAAGCTTGCCCCAAGCTTCCATCCTCTCCTCCAGCACGCTGTTGAACCATTCGAACCTCTCCACCGGCGGCGCATGTCCCATTCCCTCTTCGATGAGCCCCGTACCTGGCTCCAGGGCTCGGATCAGGTGCTCGCCGTTGTTCACCGTGATCATCTTGTCGCGGGTGCCGTGCATGACAAGGATGCGCTCGCGACCGACGCTATCGGCGATGGTGTGTAGCTGTTCATCCGACTTCCGGTGGCCGCCAGCAGCCAGCAGCTGAAGCAAGAAGCCCTTGATGGTGAACTCATCCGGGTTGAGCCGCTTGTGCAGCTCCTGCGCCTGAAAGCGCTGGTAGTTGGAGTCAAACAACAGATACTTGGACTCGGACGGAGGCGGAGCACACTTTGGCGTGGTGCCGGGGACGGGCAGATTCTCGGCGTCCGGAGCCGCGAGCCATTCCGGGGTGAAGAGGGTCTTGGCCGTGTCGTGGATTGTACGCGCCATGGGTTTGGGGATGATGAGGCCCGCGATCTCGGCGATGGACTCGGAGAGGCTCTTGTTGTTCTTGACGGCAGCGGAACTACAGCACAGCGAGAGCGACTGCAGACGCTTAGGTATGGCGAGGGCGACCTCTTGAGCGATCATGCCGCCCATGGAGATGCCGACGAGGTTGACGGAGCGGTCGGCGGTCCAGTCGACGTGGTCGAGCACCTCGATGACGTCCTTTGCCATGTCGCTCGTCGTGTAGCGGCTCAGCGGCTTATCACTACCGCCCATGCCGCGGTTATCGAGAAGCAGCACCGAGTACTTGTCGCCATGGTCGTGTCCAAAGTACTTCGTCTGGCGCTGCCATGACGCCTTGACGCCGGCCAGGCCAATGATGAACTGGATGCGGCCATCAACAACACATCAGCCCATTTACTCGAACGAGAAATTACGGCTGCGCTGATCGTCGCACAACGCAAAAGAGCTCTCCGAGGAGATGGTTGCCGACCCCGTGAGAACCGCCGGGGCAAGGAAAGGGAAAGACATCAAACGTACCACGAGCTTGATCGGCCCGGCGCCGTGGATCTCCCACAGGATGCCCACCGGGCCACCACGGCCCTCTGCAACAGCAAGCTTGCCTCGAGACTGGGGTTCTAAAGCCCATATAGCCCCTGGGTAAGCGGGGTGCTTGAGCGTCTGCTCTTCGGAGGGATATTTCTTCTGTCTGAAGCGCATGGCGCGGGAAGGTGTCAGTGGTTTTGCCGTTGTTGCGATACGAAGCACGGAGCGTAACTTGCGCAGCTGGGCCCGACTAAGAAGCGGCCGCGAAACGAGCATGCCAACGAGGAGGAAAAGAAGAAGAAAAGGGAGGAAAAGCCAGGCTGCATGCATAAGGTGGCTGGCTTGGTTCACTTACGGGGTTGCCATGATGTTTGCTCGTCACTTAGCGCCTTGCGAGAGTGGCCAACAAAGCCAGCCGTCTGTGATGCGGGAGACGGACAGTGTGTCCTGCACAGCGGCGAACTTGCTGGGAGGATCGTGGGAGAGATTAGATCTCTCTTATTCGGACGTTGAAGCGGGAAAGTTTACGCAAAGCCAAATGCGGCAAGCGAGTATCCAAAGCATAAACTCAACGGGCTCTTAAGCAAAAATCATATAAATAGATACTGGAATGCTACGGTTATCCCTCGACGTTGAGTCCTTGTCCTTTCACACCACGCGGTGGAGTATTGTTGGTGGGCAGACAGCTGTAGTAGTGACGTTGCTCCCCATCCGCACGTGCCGAGCTATTCCAAAGGCCGGCATCATCCAAGCAAGCGGGGGGGGGGCCGCATCAACCTATGCCATGCCAAGTCTCCAAATCAATCCCATTTTATTCCTTTTTTTTAAAACCGGGTGAGGTTCTAGCTCCTCGAATTCGCTTATTGTACAGCATATACATGGGCCGCTTCATCTGGGGCCTCAAGTGTCCCGCGCCTTCCTTCAAGGCGTCATACCTAGCATCTTTGCGACTCGAGACCATCATCGGCACTGTCTATCAAAAAGGTCTGCCACTCCGACGTGTCGCCTCTTTCCATAAACCCTTTACCGCTCACCAGCGAGGCGTCTGCTCTGGACCTCGCTCAGCGCCTTGGTTCCGCTCAGGAAGGAGACAATGGAGAGGACGATGACAACGGGCAGAGTCTGGAAAAGGTTCCACACGCTGTAGTAGAGGAAGAAGGCGACCTCAATGGCAACAATGGACCCGAAGAAGACGGCGTGCGAGACCGGCGCAGCACCGAGAGCCTTGGGGAGGTGGCTGACGTTGGCGCCGAGGAAGAGCCACTGCAACACATGTTAGCATACGTCACCTCTCTAGGATTGCGAGACAACTGGGGTACATACAGCACCAAAAAGGACGGGAAGAGTAGCCAGGACAGCCAGGACAAAGAACAGCGAAATGATCATGGGAGGGCTCTTGGGATCGGGGCGGAAGGTGTGGCTGATCAAGGCGCGCTTGCCGTATCGCACAGGGGCCTCGTAATGGGGCGCAGGCGAATTGGGGTCGAGCTGGACCTCGACATCGAAGACGGGGGAGATGGTGGCCTTGGATGAACCAAAGGAGCCAAGAACCAAGGTGGCCTTGAGGGGCTCGTCTGTCAGGAGCAGCTGGATGGGGAGGTCCTTCTGGGTCTTGAGGATTCGTCAGCACATGTCATTGCGGGTTCTCGGGGGTGCACAATCTCGTACAATAGTGACGGAGCCCTTTCCAGATGCCCTGACGGTAAGGGGATAGGGTGCCTCGAGGCCAGAAGACTCAGTCAAAATCAAGAAGGCCTGGTGAGGACGCTTCGCTTTGGAGCCATCCTTGGTGGTCAAGGAGACCGTGATGGTATCCTTGAGGCCCAGGACGACGGGTTTCTTGGCATATTCGTTCGCAGCAAACCTGCAGTGCTCATTCCCGTCAGCAATTGCATCCCCCTCGAAGTACGTGTGCATTGATGGGGCGTGTCTGGACGCATCTCGTCCTCGGGCGCGGAGCGAGGGTTTCGTGGTGGGAGAGCTCACTTCTGGGAGACGGCGTTGGCCTTCTTGGATCCAACGGAGACGGTGGCGTCAGAGAAACCCCATGACGAAGCGGCGTGGGCGGCACCCGCAAGGAACAGAAGGGACGACGCGATCGAGAAGCGCATGGTGGGTGGGTGTGGTGGTGGGAATTTGGAGTAGTCGAGGCTGAACTGAAGTGGACAGCTTGAAGAGAGACCAGATGTACAGGATCCAGATGCACCATGTAGCTCTATGGAGGTTACGTGGTGGTAGCTGGAGCAATTTAATTGGCCGAAGCTGGGTAGACTTGGTGGGGCCCCGACAGGAGTACGTACTTCGCCTCAAGCCTCAGGGGGTGCCGCTCTAGGGTAAGCTGGTTTGTCTGGCACTTGCCAGGGCCCACTGACTTATTGAGTTGACAATCCTGACACTTAACATCAAAATATATCATCAGCGTTGAATAATTTCAACTGTCATTGTTGGTGACAGATGTCGGCATCTCTTAAAGTAAAATTATCTATAATTTTGACCCTTTGGTTGTATCGTTTGTTTCATTTGGTATCCTAGCTTATATGTAACTGTAAACAATATATAGGCATGCGCAGAGACGGTTATAGCGGGCAATATGCGCAATGGGTCGGTCTAGATCAATTGGGATTTGTAAGGAGCAGCTAGATAGTAGTTGCAGAATGCAGTTACCTATTTATAGTGCAGGGATTCCCTTATGAGGATATATGGCCTTAAGACCTAAGCCCATAAGGCCCCTAAGGTTGGCTTGTGGCCGGCCGCTATATTTATAGCAACAACTACCTTTGCCTGGCTGCTATATCTATTAATACTCCCTTTAAGCCTAATTAAGGGCTTATCTTTAGGTGCTATTATAAGGCTATCCTAACCTTCCTTATATATATATTCCTTATATAATTATAGAGTTGTTCTTTTCTTATTATTAGGGCGATTATTTGCTTAAGTAGAACTTTCTTGCTGTAGCTAAAGGCATTGCTATAAGCTTTTATAGGTACTATTTGCACTTACTTTAGTGTTTTTAATATAGCACCTCTTTTAATTTTAGCCTTAATCCTAAGGCATTAATAAAAGAGCAGTATAATAGGCCTATTAGTAGCTTTATAAATATATTGGTAATGTTTTTAGTAAAAGGGATGTATTATAGTTTAATTGTACTGTTTTTAATGGCCTCTTTTATAAAGTAATACTGCACTTAAATATGCTTTATGTAGGTATAGAATTTAGGGTTATATATTAGCTTTATAGCGCTTTGGTTGTCTATAAAGATTACTATTAAGGCAATTAATAGGCTATTAAGTTCTTCTATAAAGCTCTTTATCTATATAACTTATAATATTGCCTTTATTAATATATAGTATTTAGCTTCTATTAAGGACTTTATTATAGTCTTTTAATGCTTGCTAAACTATATAATTAGGCCCCTATTTATAAAGAATATATATCCTTTAGTTAATTATACTGTCTTTAGGCAGCTAGTATAGTTAGAGTTACAATAGCCATAAAAACTAAATAGATTGCTATATAACTTTTCCTTAAGGCAGTAATAATAGATAGAGTAATTAAGGCTTCCTTTAATATATTATAGTATCCTTTTTATAGCCTTAAGTTATTGCTTGCTTAAGCTATTTAGGAAGTGTGCCTAAAGACTATATATAAAGGCTAGATTAGGCTGGCTTTACTATAAAAGATAGTTAACTTTTCCTACTATTAATATATATTTTTTGCTAGTAGCCTTTATGCTAGGGATATTAATTGCTTTAGCTAAATAATAGGTTTCTATTTCTATTAATATATTTATAGCTTTATAGTTAAGGTATTTAAATTGCTTAAAAATGCTTATTATATAGTCTCTTTATAATAGTATAAGTAATCTATCTTTTTTTGCTATAATGGCTATACTTAAAAAGAGCTTAGGAAATTTAAATAACTTTATCTTTACTTTTTATATAAGTTTATTAATAAAGGTATTTGCATTTTTATTATTATTAATAATTATAAGTATATTATTTATATATATAGCCATAATAATCTCCTTTACTTAATTTATATAGACTATAGTATTGCTCTATAGCCTCTTAAGGCCTAATTTACTAAATATCTTCTTTAGTTTTTTTTATTATTATTAGGCATTTTACTTAAGGCTATATAGGGCTATAAGTAACTATATAATATACTTAATGCCTTATTTATAGCCTACTTTTTTAGTTAAGTATTTATACTTTAGATCCTTAAAGAATTCATTAAGTAAAGGAAAGGTTATAATATAGATATTTTCTTTTAGCTCTTTATTTAAATATACTATAATTATATTATTTTATAATAGCTTCTTTTTGGTCTATATAGTATAAGCAAGTAGCATCCTTTAGGAGTTAGCTCTTGCAGTAAAGAAAAAGGTCTTTTAGTAATTAATGCCTTCCTTTTGCATAAAGCTATATACTATAAGTTAAGCTTTATATATAACTATTATATTATTCTTATCTTTTTTATATTAATTTACCTACTTTACTGTAAGTAGTCTTTTGCTTTTTGGTAACTCCCTTTTTAAAATGAATTTAAGTATGCCTTTATTAATAAAGGCATAAATCTCCTTAAAGAATGCCTCCCTTTAAAGGTTAGTATCTAGCTAATTAAGGGCATTATAGACTATAGTTAGGTTAGTGTTAGTACAGGCAGCTAGAATCTGCTTTTTTGCAGCTATTACTAGCATTATAAGGTATCTCTTAAAGTTATTAAATACTCCCTTTAGTTATAATTAAATAATCTCTTTACCTTTTGCTATAGGCAGTAGAATGGGCTTATAGAATACTATATATATTATTATAATAACTTTCTTTATTTTAGGGTTCTAAATCCTATATACCTTAATTCCTTAAAATTCTATAAGGATTCCTTTTTAACTATAAGGCAGTATCTTTTTAGATCTATTGCACTTTTCCTATTTAATATAAATAAATGCCTTTAACCCTAAAATCTATAGATGCTTAATACTTAATATATATTCCTTTTTTAGGATTAAATCCATAAAGTAAACCTTATAAAGGGTCTTTTAATTTAATGACCTTATTGCTATAATGTTAGTAATATATATAACTATAAGAATAATCTCTCTTTATAGCCTAAAAGGGATATTTATTGCTATTATTATGCTTTTTGCCTTCTTTTGGATTGTATAGTTTGCCTGTTTAGCAAAGCCATTCTATTTATGGCCGTACGGCGGCGTAATAATTGCAGGGATCCCTATCTTTAAGAGGAGTTTATTGACCTTTCTATTAATGAATTTATAGCTGCCATTAAACTATATCTTTTAGGGCGGATTATAGGCTATAATAGTTCTAAACACTAAAAGATCTTCTTCCATTAAGGTAGCAGTATTGCTTTTCTTCTTAAGTAAATTGCTATAAAAGTAATAGCTCTTATTATTAATTATAAGCTTAAAATACCTCTTTCTATTATATATATATAGATTTAGCTCTATAAGGTCTATATAAAGGAGGTTAAGCATATAGTTTACTCTTTCTTATAATATCTTTAGTAAGAACCTTATGCTTTTAGTAAGCTTGCAATCTTTATAGGGTATATTAAGCGGCTTATAATTATTAAGCCTACCTTTTATAACCTTAAAGGTATAGTTAAGGGCTTTTTAATTTATATAAGTAAGTCTTTAGTGCTATATCCTTACTTTAAACTATTCTATTTATATTAGCATTATCTTAAAAATAGAGTGGTGGCTTGTTGTACTTTTTACTACTTTAAGTAAAAACTTTTAGTTAAGGACATTAAGGGTTATAAAGATCTTACTATTGCTATTAAAAATCTTATTCTTAATTATATAACCGCTAAAAAGATAGACTTTCTTACTAAAGATTATATTTAGTAGGAAATCTTTAATAAGGACTATATCTTTAAGTATTATAATCCTTATTCTCTCTCCCTTTATAAATAGTATAATTACTACTATTCCTATAGCTATAGGGTATATAGTGCCTCTACCTATAAGAATTGGCATTATTTTATTAAGTTTATGCTATTTATTTTCTTTAAATTATTTAAAGTTATTAATAGTATATATATTGGCTCTTAAGTCCTAAAGCCAATAGTCTTTTTAGTTAGTAAGGCCTAATTCTATAGATATTAAAATAGTAATAAAGTTGCTATTTCCTTTAGCCTTTAGTATAGCATTATTATTAATATTAGGGGGACTATATAATTGCTATTTTAATAGGCTAGAAATTATTACTATAGCTGTCTTTTTTACTAATAACCTTATAAAAGTATTATTAAAGAACTTTCTTGCCTTTAAGCCTTTATAATATATAAAAATAATATTATTATTATTATTAGAGTTATCTTTAGCTTCCTTTATATTTTTGGCACTTTACTTATTTAATTCTATATATAGAGTAGTCTTTTTAGTCTTTTTAGCGGTTTTATTACTATTATCTTTTTTCTTTAACCTTCTATTTTTATTGCTTTTGCTCTCTTTCTATAGAGATAGGCAGTTCTTTATAATATAACCTTTTTAATTATAGTTAAAGCATTTGCCGCTTTTAGGATCTTTTCTATAGTTATTCTTTTTATTTAATTAAGCATTTATTTATATGCCTTTCTTACTACTAAAGTCTTTATTTTTCTTCTAGAAAGTCTATAGACTTTTAGCTTCATTAATAAAGTCTTCCTATATCTTATAAATAGATTAATATTTCCCCTTTTGCTTATAGTTGCATTAAAATGCATTTTATTTAGGAAAGACCTTTTTAATACTATCTATAAACCTTATTTTTTCCTAATACTTAAAGAGCTTGCTGCTAGCTTTAATAATGCTATTTATAATGCAGTAAAAGTTATTAATATAACTTTAGACCCCTTATAGTTTCTTTAGAGTTAGGGACTTTAATTTTTAATAGAGGTTAGCTAGGCTTTACTAAAACCTTATATTATTGTACCTTTTTATTAGTAGCTTAATAGCCTTTATGCTAGTCTTTACTAAAGATAATAATGGCTTTAGTTTCTATAAAACTGCTATTTTTATAGTAGCAATTAAATGCATTTCTTCTAAATGTAAGATCCTAATCTCTTTATACTACCTAATAGTAATTATAGCATAAAAGAGATATCTCTTTTAAGTGGCCTAATTCTCTAATCCCTTAAGTATATTATCTCTCTTTATCTTAAAGTTAAAACCAATAAAATCCTTAATTTTAATTAATTATAAGTTTATAATCTTCTTTTTACTTAAGGCAGGCTTTACTAATATCTCTCTATTCCTTAAGAAACTAAACATTTTATCTAAAGCTTTTAAGGGCTCCCTTAAGGTATAGAAGAGTTAGCTTCTTTAGTACTTAAAGCTTTTATTTTTATTATTTTCCACTTTAAATTCTAATTTATTTTTAGGCTATATCTTATACTTAATTTTTAATTTATTTTTAGTCTTTTGGTTAAAGTGCTTCTATAGCTTTTATATTTACTGTATTATCTTTATTATTTACTATATTATAATATTTAGATTTAATTAAGTTTTCTATAGGTCCTTTTTAGTAGGCTTTACTAACCTTTTAAGGGGGGGTAGGAGATCCTTAAGATTATCTTCTCCTTTAATAGGATTTTCTTTATTATTAGTCCATTTAATTGCTTTAATAATAAGGACTAGCTTTAGGGCCGGCTTTAAAGCCATTGCCTAGGTCTTAGGACCTTAACTGATCGATATCGCAAGCGCCGACTTTAAGGGATAAACTTTAGGTTGGTCTAAACCTTCCGAATAGCTGCAATTTCTTCTTAAATTAAAGCTCCAGGCTTATAACCTATAAATAATATATAGGCACACGCAGAGACAGTTACAGCGGGCGATATGCGCAATGGGTTGGTCTAGATTAATTGGGATTTGTAAGGAGTAGCTAGATAGTGGTTGCAGAATGCAGTTACCTATTTATAGTGCAGGGATTCCCTTATGAGGATATATGGCCTTAAGACCTAGGCCCATAAGGCCCCTGAGGTCGGCTTGTGGCCGGCCGCTATGTCTGTAGCGACGACCACCTTCGCCCGGCCGCTATATCCGTCAACAGTAACCAAAACCGCCAGCCCAACCTCGGGGAGACCAGTCATCATTGAAATCAAGTGTATCATACGCTTTGTAAAGAACTCTCTGCATGCCCGCGTTTGGTCAATGACCTCATGTCTGTGCTCTAATTTCCGTCCTGTGACCTTTAATTGCCTGAATCTCCTCCTCCGTAAGCTCCATGCCAAACCATTCCTTCAGCGCCTTGATGCGATCTTCTTCCGTGTTACACTCTTGCACCACCTTAGTCTTGCCCCCGGGATTCTCTTTAACCACATCGTTGACCAACATCCGTTTCCCGTAAACCTCTTGGCCTCCTGCGGCGGTTGCGCATGGTCGACGAAGGAATTTTACCACCAGCACTGTCGTCGTTTGAAAACTCTTGCTGCTCGTGCTGGTGTAGTGGTTGGTGACCTCAAAGTCCGACGGCAGCCACTCCACAGCATGGCTGAAGGCATAGTGGCTCGTCCAAGACTGGTCGGGAGAGTTGCGCACCTGGTAAATCCACATGCGGCGGCCGGGGGTCAGCTCTGTCTGGCCGGGGATAAAGTCCCGAATCAGGCGGCCGTCCTGAGTGCCCATGTTGCGCCACTCGGCGTCCGCGAGCATGGGCATCGGCTGCGTGGGGCCGTCGCCGCCGAAACTAACATCCAAAATCCACCTGGAGTTGTCTGCCAGCGTGACAATGTTGACAACGTGAACCCTGTGCCAACGTTAACTCATGGACCTTCTTTTCCAGCAGGGGAGACGCACCAGCCAGGGTATCCTCCATGGGGAACGCCATCCTTGCGCGGCCGCACCCTGACACCGACGGGATACACCTGGAAGCCCAGGGCTCGCAGCATGTAATTCAAGAACATGCTGTTTTCCATGCAGTAGCCGCCACGTCCACGGCCATCGATGACGAACTTTTTGTACAGTTCTTCGGGATCAAGAGTCACAGTGCGGTGATCCGAATAATGCAGTAGCAAGTTCTCATATGGGATCTCAGTGATCATGTGCTTGTGGATGGCAGAGAGAAAGGCGTGGTCCAGGATAGGTTCATTTCCAAGATAGAACTCTGAAGGAATCTTGAGGTGAGAGAGAAACTTGGCCACCTGGGCCTCGGAGTAGATGGGTGCCATGGTGTTGACAGCTAAGGAAGGAAAAACGAAGAATGGTGTAGGAGAGTTGGTGGATAGCAGCTTCGGAGTCCCACGATTATTTCAATGGGCACGGGCTTGATTCAACATCGAGCAAACAGCCCGTAATTTTTTTTTAAGGAATTCAAGGCACAATGCGTGACAAGGAGAAGAAGAAGAAGAAGAAGAAGAAGAAGAAGAAGAAGACAAAGACAAGTAAGATGAGAAGCAAAGTCAAATGAGTCAAGACACAAGCTCACGGCGTCAGGTCATCCTAATCTGGACTCCGTGCCATGTCCCGCAGCGCAGCGCTGCAAGGGCCTCATAGGCGCTCTGCAAAAAGGCCGGTCCTTGTATCCACGCATGTACATGAACTGCGCCCTCCAGCGGGCCAGTCGTAGGAAGGCGGCGGTAGCAACACCAGCCAATCAGTGGAATTCTGGCGTTTACTTCGGGAGGCTGCGTATATTCGGCCGGACTGTCGGCTAGGGCATTACGTTGTCTGACCGTTGACGCTCAGTGACGTCTTAGCTCGTCTGTCGTGGGTTCGCGGCACCCCGGAATAAATGCCTCTCGTCCTAAGGGTTTCGGGGGTAGTCGGCGTCAACGCGGGGTATTTGACGAGGTTCGATCGATGGGCGGTCTTTACGTTGGCGGAGGCCCTTGGTTAGCAAACATGTAAGATGGGAGTCACACCAAGGAAACCTAGACTCGCCGCGGTCACCTACGTCGAAGATATGAGCACATGTGCAAGTGACTATTGGTTGGGTTGTTTCCCCTTGTCTGTTACGACAGTGATTCGGATCCTCTAGATGTCATGACATGCTCATGCTCAAACACACTCTCAGGCTCCCGTTCAACTAAAGAGCCGTAATTCGCCAATACCTCCATGCAAGTGAACTCTAGCTGCACAATGACCTTTCCCGCCAGAACGCCAAACACAAGTGTAATCATCCGTTATCTTGCTCTCCTGCATTCATAGCTCCGTCCGTTGGCTTGCCGCCACCGTCTCTTCCACACCCCTCTTCACCTTAGCTCCCGGCAGCTTGGGCATGTGGTCCTGAATATCCATCCACTCAACCGCAAAGGCCGTTGCGATTTTCGCCCAGTCTCGTGTGGTGGGCAGGTCCAGGTGTTCGCCATCGTCCTCCATCTTGTGCCACACAAAGGGGAACGGCGTGGGGATGATGTGCAGAATGTCAACCCCGCGATCCATGAATGGCCTGTGATCGTCGTCGACGTAGCTGCGACCAAAGGAACTGGTCTCCTTGTCTGATTCGGGGAGGAATGGAGACTTTGGGTTTGTCTCGAGAACCCCTAGGGCTCGCATCCGGCTCTCGAGCTGGGCCATGGCTCGGTATGCCCAGTGGGTTGTCAGAAAGTACGAGGGGATCCTGGGATTCGCAGACCCCAAAAGATCCAGGAGCACAAAGAGGCTGATAGAATCCAGGGGCGTTCGATAGGTGGACATGCTGCCGTGGAATTGGGAATCCCATTGTTCAGCAAGAGCTCTAGATGCATGTTAGTAAAGACAATTTCTCGTTATCACAGCGCGGGGTCCCCATGCCTCGCTCCATATAGGGAGTCGGTGGTCGTCCAGTAGAGGAAAGCCTCCTCGCCATCAAGGAGGAGAATCTGTATTCCCTTGGGCTCATCCAATCCGTCATCTGCCTCCCACTTGGCCGTAAGCGCAGCGTCGATGCTCCTTGCTACATGCATAAGCATGGCGCATGGCGCCGCACTGTCCGTTGCGCCGATGAAGCCCTCGGGCTCATATTTACTATCGTAATGTGCTACAAGCGTCAACCGACCGACGTCGCCCGTGCTCGCACCGGGAGGATCGCGGCGAAATATGAGGTTCGCAAATGGAACGTCCCTATCATCTGTGACGGGGGTTTTCGACGTAAAGTTCTGCCACTCGATGGTCCAATTGGGGAGGTTTTGCGTGAAGAAGTCGACGAAATGGCTCTGGGCGCGCACCTGACCGTCGGTTCCAGGGACACGGGGGATCAGGATCGGAGCAAGGAGCTTGCCGCTCTTGATATCAAAGTCGTCGCCTGGCGAGGGGATGTTGCGCAGGTCATCGTCGGTCAGTGTCATTGACCCAGAGGCGAGCGCCAGGTGGTAGAGGAGAAGGGTGAAGATGGAGAAGAGGATCGCAGGACGAGTCATTCTTGCACGAGTTGAGGCCATTACGAGGGGCATTTTAACATTATCAGAAGGTCTTCGGTGTTAGCTCGTTCCGCCAGTCCCGTCTAGGACAAGGAAAGGTCAGAAAACAAGAGGACAGGGCGCGAACGCGAAGGGCACAGCACTCGGAGCGTGTCGCGGAATTTGGGTGTTGGAGACGGGCTGATGTGGTGGATGCAGTGGGCGGTGCATGTGCCTGAAGCGTGGCCTCTTCACACTAATTGGCACGCAACACACGGCCCTTGCGCGCCGCCTCACATTCCAGCTCAGTTGCAATTTAGCGGATCACCGGGAGCCTGGAACACTAAGTGGCGCCATGCGACACCCTATTGTTAGCGGCTGCAGCCCCGCATGTCAGGGACCTGCCTTCTAGGGCTGGGCTGGGCTGGGCTGGGCTGAGGCTGAGGCTGGACACACAATGGCAATCTCAATCAGGTTCCGACTAGACGGAACACCGCTGAGACTTTGTCGATCTAGACTGATGGATAATATCACAGGCCCAAAATCTAATCTGCTGGCCTGACACCTATTTGTTCTTTTCTTGTTAATGAAAGTTCTTCTCTTGTTCCAGTTCAAAAATACTAGATTCTATCGATAAGAGATTTGGACAATCATGAATCTGGACACGCCCTGAAATAAGTAGCTGGCTCAACGAGCCGAGTATATTTAGTTCCTACATGCAATTGCCCTGAATGCACCACATTCAAACCAAGATTCGCAGTCTGCAAGACGAGAGTGGTCTTTGAGAGTTCAGGACTGAATCATTATGAAACCTGTCAAAACTTTGATCCTCTCTACTCATGATATATCCATTTCAACGAAACGGCATACCAATAACATAGTCCATCATGGCGACTACACAAATAAATGCAAAATCGCTAAATGACGAGAATATTGCAAGCCTGTTGACAGTTTTTATACACTATTACCATGCTATTGACAAATATAACTCTTAGTTAAGAAAATGGATTCCTCGATTCATTCCTCACCCCAGCGCAAATGGAACTTGGCTGATCATGAAGATGTTAAAAATCATGAAACCTGAATAAGGAGAATTCTCATTGAGACTTTAGTGTATTATGCGACATTTACTAGTCAATCGTGAGTCTTGATACCTGTACCTTTCCCATGTCGGATCTGCGGTGTCAATGGCCTTGAACAAACTACGTCATCGCCAGCGGAAATCCCAATCAGCTTAACCCCGAAATCTTCAACGCGGACATCACAGGCGCCAATACCTGATTTCGGCGATAGGCGAAAAATGCCAACATGGGTACTGTATCCGCGGTCTGGGTTATTAAAGCACCAATAAGCGAGCTTCGGGGTAGGAGATATCAGATTTAGTATTGTGCCATTGCTAAACAGCGATTGGGATTCAACAGATCGTCGTGTAGAAGCATTGAGCACGTCTTATTCGGCGCAGAACGAAGGAGACCAAGATGCCGGGTTACAAGTGTCAGCCCAAGAACTATAAGTGTCAACCTCATCACCTGGAAGATGATAGAGATCAAGTAGATCAAGCCAACTATATTTCATTGCCTCTACTTGACAAAGGAATTATTCACTCCTATCTCATTTGAGATTGTAACCAAATACAACATCACAGCCCAAACCATCTCAGTATGACCTACCCAGGCCCAGTTTGGTTCATCACCGGCGCCAGTAGCGGCTTTGGCAAGAGTATTGCTCTTGAAGCTCTGAATCGTGGCCACCGCGTGATCGCTACGTCCCGTCGTGCCTCGGCTCTGAAGGATCTCGCCGATGCAGGAGCGAACACTCTCGACCTCGACGTTACGGCGTCAGAGGAAGTTATTGAAGCCAAAGTCAAGCAGGCCAATGAAATTCATGGTCAACTAACATACATTGTTAACGCCGCCGGCTACGTCCTTGAGGGAGCATGCGAAGAAGCTTCGTAAGCTGTCCCGGTCAACGAGGAGTTGAACATGGCTAACCAATTCGATAGTGCACAGGAAGTTTTTGATCAGTTCAACACCAACGTCCTAGGTCTCATGAAAGTCACCCGCGCCGTGATCCCCTACCTCCGGGCTCAAGGTTCTGGTGTGATTGCAAACTTCGGTTCCCTCGCCAGCTGGAACGGGGTTCCCGCAACGGGCTTCTACAACTCGACCAAATGGGCTGTCAGCGGCTTCACCGAGGCCATTGCCGCAGAGCTGGCACCCTTTGGCATCAACGTGACGTGCGTAGAGCCAGGCATGTTCCGGACCGGGTTCCTAAACGCGGGGCGGCGCATTAGCACTCAGCTTCGGCTGCGGGACGTTTATGCCAAGGGGGCAGACGACGTTCGTGCATCACTGGACAAGAGCGACAACAAGCAACTTGGGGACGTGGTAAAGGGAGCCAAGGTGATGGTCGATGTGCTCACCCAGACCGGGATCGCGGAGGGTAGGAATATTCCTATTCGGACCGTGCTGGGGTCAGATTCTGTGGATGTTATCAGAGGAAAATGCGAGAGCACCTTGAAGCTAATTGAGCAGTGGGAAGACATTGCTAAGTCGACGGATCATGATGATAGCAAATGATGGATGACTTCCTGATGATTGGTCAATGTACATGAGAGCAAGCAATAAGCCATCATTCGACAGGTAGAGTGAAACCTAGAAAATAGGTCTTCATTTGTTGGTTACAGTGTCTTAGTAAAGCAGCAATTGTTCCTGATATATATGGGTATTTTATGAGGATCCAGGCTGCTATCCTAGGGGAAGTGCATTCACCCCGAGTGGCAAAGTCTGATTGTATCCAATATGTATCTGTGCCCCCATGAATGCTCTCCGTAAATGCATATGCTCGTTCAAGTCTATTACAATGAATATGTCGTCATGCCCAAAGGCTCACACCTGACTGCGTGAGTCCAGGGGGCGTTGGAAAGAATGCGAGTTTGAAAAAAAAAAATCCAACGCCCATCATGCTTTTTCCCCCTCCATCTCTGATGGAGATGCTGCTTTGTCGTTACCCGCTCCGATGGTTACCTGGAATGCCTTGGTTCTATAGGTTGGTCTTCCAACAGGTTTGTCCATGTGCCGTTTCCGTCCACCCTTTGCTTCCCGAGCTCGCCTCTATAGTATCATGTCGTGCAATGGCCAAGTGGGCAAGGAAATTCGTCTGATTTGGAATTTAATGGAGTTTGGTGGCATTTCGGGCCATCTTGTTTGCAATCTGCTTTTCCTTGGGGATGGTGAGAGCGTTGATGCCGAGGTATTCACAAATGCTGTTGACAACAAGGAAGGCCCAGCGGAAGTAAACCACAGTGGCGAAGATGAAGTAGGCTCGCAGGTAGTTGAGCTCGAACTGGGCGCTGACCTGAGCGAAACCAAAACGAGGGAGGTTGCCGAGAATAGCGCCGCCCACGAGGGGCCAGAGCATGACAGTCCAATAAGGGAAAGGCTGGCGCGTCAAGTGGGCGAGAATCATCTTGGTGGTCATGCGACCAAAGACAAAAGATAGGGTCAGGCAGAGGAGAAGCAGGTGATTCTCCTCCATGAGGGTGCTGTAAGGAGAAAAGATCCACAGACCGATGGAAATGGTGTACACAGCCATGGGGGTCCACTCGAGGAAAACAGGGGCAATGGGGAGACCGTTCTTTCGCCGGGCCTGGACGACGTTGTAGACGCAGAATGGGATCTGGGTGAAAACGAGGGAGCCCACGATGAGGCTGATCCAAATATCCCGGAAGGTAGTTTCGCCAAGAAGCGAGGCCAGACCGGGTAGGTGGTTCCCGAGGAGATGGTTCATGGGCTGAGTCCAGATTCCGGGCCCATAGATACCGGACATGATCATGACGGCACAGGCGATTAGCAAGCCTTCGGTAGGGCCGTTGATGACGCCCAGGTAGAGGGTGTGGGTGTGGTATGTCTCCCAGGTCGAGAAGAACATGGGGAGGCAAGGGCAAAGCGCCGTAAAGACACCCGCCGGAGTGGTTCCCAGGCCCATGGCAGCAGTCTCGAGCAAACTGGCGAGGGTGCAGTTGAGGGAGTCGATGCCGTGGTCGAAGAGTTCGCCCAGACCGCTCGAGGTTCCGGTTCGGCGAGCCTGCTTACCGTCGACATTATCCATCGTCTGGTACATGAACAAGCCAAGGGCAAAGCTGTAGTAGAGCCATGACGGTCCCTATAGTATCGACGCTCTCTGTTAGCCATCTGCCAGCCACATCGTGGAGGTTTGAGCAGGTGAGTGACGTCAACATACCGGACCAACCAAATCTGGCATGAAGAGTTCGAGCAGCAAAATATTGCCCAGGATGAAGAAAAACCCAAGGAGGGTGACCATGTTCGGGGCAATCCATAGCGGCAGCAGCTCAACGAAGGCGTTCCACTGGGAGTAAAGGGGCTAAGAGTTAGCTGACGAGTTCTCTCAAGGCGGTGTCATGAGGTGAGGATTGCTCCGTCATGGTGGAGGGGCGCTCTCGAAGGTGGCGCGTGAGGAGGACGTACGTAAGGACCGAGAATGTATTTCGAGACAGGAGAGAGGTCGACACTCGAATACTTGTAGCTCTTGAGGTGGGAGAGGGCCTCGTCAGAGACGCACTCAGCGACTGCTCGTTCTAGACAGGACAATGGCAAAGTCAGTCACATGCCGGCAGCGCCAGGCCAGAGGACGTAGGGGCGGGCACGAAGCCGTTGAGGAGAGACAAAAAAGGGAAGGTCTTACTGGTGTTGGGAGCCATGTTCCTACCGCTCGGGTTGGAGGAAGTTGGTTTGTACAACGGCAGCGTGTCGCCTCCGGGCATGGTGGGAGGAGGGGCCGGAGGGCGGAGGGGTCGGCGAAGGGAAGACGGTGACCCTTTAAAGGGCCGGGTGCCAGGGGAATCGGGCGGGGAGCAGAAAACGGACAGGATTCCTCGCAGCACTGCAAGGCAGCCTTCAGAAGCAGCGGACTGAAACGGGGATGAAGGGTGTGCGGCTGCGTGGACGGCGGCAGTGGGCTGCGTAGCTCGAGACGGCGGCGGAGCGGGTGCCAATCACGAACGTGTATGCTGTACAAACACACGCACAACACGCCGAAAAGAGGAGCTTGGATGCCGCGTTCGTTCCGTCTCAGGCGCTTGCTTCAGCCTTTGGCATGCAGCAGACTGGATCGGGCTTGGATTGAGGCAGACGCCAGGCTAAGTTTTGGAATTTCTTTGGGGTGAAAGGGGCAAAACTGGTTGAGAGAAGCGAAGCTAGGAGGGCAGGGGAGCTCTAGCATTGGTGTTTTGCCCAAAAGGCGGTGCCTGAGCCCCTGCAGTCGCGTTCGCGGTCGTGGCCACGGACCGGGGGTGGTTACAGGGCTCCTGCTGTACATACATAGTGGTAAAGCCCAGGAACAGCTAGTTCAGGGCCCGAAGCCTCTGGAACTGGGACTATGGAGGAGGCCAAATCTCAGCGGATTTCCAACCCCCCCCCCCCCCCCCAAAAAAAAACAAAGCCCTAGAAGATCTTCCGTGCGCTAGGAGATGGAATTGCTGGGCAAGTCGAGGGGTGGCGGTCAACGAGCGTCTGTCTCCTGCAGCTGAACTGCCACTTTAGCGCTGTTCCAGTTGACCCTCCCAGGCCCTTGATTTTCTTAGACAGCCTAATTATGGCTTCCATTGACTCTCCACAAAACGGTTCTCTACATGCAGGGAAAAAAGGGAAAAAAAAGAAAAAACCTTCAGCGAGGCCTAAGGCTAGTCAGTAATCTTCTTTTTCTCGTGACCTGAAATACAACCAGCAACTAGTTTTATTTTCGTTCTTCTCGACAACTTTAATGGAAAAGGAAAAGCTTCCCCTACGTCTAATCCCTGATTTCTAATTTATACCATCCCTTATTATATCATTATCCTCATTCTCATCAACATCCTTCATCCCTGAGGTCCCTGGACAACGAAGCGACGTTTGGTCCAGGATACCCACACCGGAAGCGTCTGGTTGGCCAGCGTGGAGTCGTGGATCGATTGGCCCTGATTTGTTGGGGGCCGAGGGTACTTTGGTCCCTTGCCACAGCTACAGCCTTCTGACATGTGCTCCTCCCATGGACAGAAGTACTTGCCTACATTCCAATCCAACACGGTGATCCACAAATCCTACTGCACGCGCGTCGGAACCATGGCCCCGAATACAAAGGTCGGCACGGCCGCCGGTAGGTTCCTAGGTAGTTAATTAAGACAGCAAACTTAATCGTCATGGCTAAGTTAACCTACATGGGGACCAACAACCGCAGCGACATCCGAAGACGTGCCTTCTCCTTACAGGGCTGAAGGATGACGACGTATCATCAGCCTCCTCCACACGTATTGGATCTCGCTTTCATCTTCACATAAACGGCAATCATGACATCAATATTTGGTCAGCAAGGCATCCAATGTCAATATTAAACCCCGCCACATCTGCAATCCCAATCCCAGCCCAGCCAACCCGTGGAAATGCAAACTCTTGTCGTCCTTTGTCGGTGGAGTTGACCTGCATCTGCCGTCTCATTTTCTTGCTGTCTTCTCCTCATCTGCAGTCCACCTTTCGAATCATTCTTCGCATCCATGCCCACATGTTCCGGTATTATTGGGACATTCGAGTCCCATAAACGATTATAATCGACGAAATAAAATAAATGAGAGAAAAAAACCAGGGCTTCAGAAACAATTATGCCATGCCACCCAATACCCAGACGTCCAAGGCTTTTCAAGGAATGACAGAAAGAGTCGCGGGAAATCAATATGCGTCCAAATCCATGTGCTCAATTCTGAACCGAGAGGTCGATGAGCAAACTGCGTCGATGTCTTTTATAGCAGAGCAAAACCGGCGAACATGCTGCCCATAACCACAACCAGGCCCCACCGGGAGCCAGCTTCGAGGGCCAGGCCAGCGCCGTTCTTGCTGTTGCTGGAGCTGGAGGAGGAGGAAGACGACGAGGAGGAAACGGCATTGGTGTAGATGGTGTCGGAACTGCCAGAGGTGGAGGCGGTTGCGGCGGCGCCAGTCGTGGTGGCCGACGAGGTCGAGTTGGCCTTCTTGGGGTTTTGAGCACCACAGGGATGGTCCTCTCGGCAGCTAGAGGCGCACGAGTTGTCGCCATTGCAGTCGGTGACGCACTGGTTGCCCCATTCCTGGCAAACGAAGTAGGGCAGGGTCAGGGAGTATTCGGAGACGTTGGGCTGCTTTCCATTGCCGCAGACGCAGCCGTAGGTAAGAGTTTTCTAAAGCATCACAAATCAGACCATAGGGAACTTTTCAATACAGAACCAGAACAGACGTACGGGATCACAGTCGTTGACTTTGGTGGTGCCATCACCAACCTGTTGGCAGATGATGGGGCAAGTATCCTTCTCAGTGGCACACCAGTACTCTAAATAGGCATTAGTTTGAATCTCTTTGAAACCACCATAGGCCGGACAACTCACGTCGGGTAGACAGAGGCACACTGCTGGGGTCGATCACATAGTCGGCCTGAGCAACAGCGGCGAGGGTGGCGGCAACGGCCAAAACGGTGTTTCGAATGGAAGGCATGGTTGAATTAGTGATTTCGGGAATGGCGTTCAAGTAAGTGGTCTGAGCAAGGAGTCGTAGATGAGAGTGTGCAGACTGCAACCCGTGGTGTTAGTCGGGTTTCTAGAAACCGAAAATCTCTCGCCCGTCAAAGTGCTTCCGGGTCATGAGCACCGGCACGCACGGAGGACGAAAAACGGGAGCGAGAGGAGTTCACTCACATAAAAAATAATAATAACCAAATTACGGGGTCGGTAGTATTGTAGGCGTTTGTATGAGCGAATGTACAAACGATACGAGAGCGAGAGATGATGAACCCAAACAGGAGAAAGCGATTGTCGGCGAGCGAGAGGAATTATTAAAACGAGCAGCCGGAGACACGGGAAGAAGTGAGTGAGGAGGAGAGGAGGAGCCAGGCGAGGAGATGGTCAAAGCCGGATGGGATAGGTAGCTTATGCAGAAATGAGCCAGAGCGCGAGAGCCACCAACCCCCCGGGGCTGAGACCCGCGGCTGGCGATATCATGGCCACCGGTGACTAGTAAAGAAGCAATATCAAACAGGCTTAGCCCCGGGGCCCAGGCACAGACAACGTAGTATCCGCAACACTCTGGCCATCGAGGGCCCGCAAGCCGTCCTAGTCCATGGACCCATAAGGAGTGCCCCATCCCATCCCATCCCCATCCCCATCCCCATCCTTTACCCCCCAGGTTGGGCTGTCCAGTGACGAGCTATCCGCTGCACATACTATGCGTGGGCACCGCTGATGTAGCACGCCCAGCCAACCAACCGTGGCGTGGCGGCCCCGTCGCGGTGTTCCCGTACCATCCGCCACTCGGCGCATTTGGCGGAATCCAGGAGAGAATGGCCCAGGGATCAGCGAGTGATGAAGGGGCAAAGGAGAAGGGGAACCTCTAATTCGAACGGGCCATGGTCATGGTGATGGCGACCAGGGTTGCGGCAGCCGACGACAGCCTGAGCAAGAGTGGCTCGACAGGCTAGCGACTCTGGGCAGGCGCCAGGATGGAGCTTGGAGCTCTTGGAAGCCCTGGAGGACGCCACCGCTGCCGTGTTGACCTACATCTCAATCTCCAGGCGGGTCTCCTTCAGGTCCCTTTTAGGTCGAGGATCGCGACTTGGAGCCCTACCTTGGTTCCCAGAAGGTTTGGTCTGGCGTATGTGTGTTGCATGCTATGCTGACTGCACGCTCTCTGGTTGTTGTTGTTGTTGTTGTTGTTGTTGTTGTTATTGTTTTTTCCTCCCCTCGGGTGTTATACTGTACTGACTGTACCATACGTGACTGTAGGTTGGTTGGTTGGTTGGTATGCCTGGGAATCGCACGGTCAGTTGGGTATTGGTGAACCCCCCCCCCCCCCCCGTTGTGATTGTCTCTCCCCCAGATTGTTACAAAAGCTGGTTTATTTGGTTTTAATTCGTCACAATTCTACTGTCTCACTACCCTTTGAGTCAAGTCGAGTCGAATCAAAACGCCATCATCAGTCAGGCGCAAAAAGAAACCCATGGTTCTTCCATCCTCAGACTCCCATCTCTGCTCAACCGGCCCTTCTGAACTCGTCCAAAACGGCTTTCTGCCCCCGTTTGCCCCCCTCGTTTGCCCGTTCCCGCGGTTGCCTCACATACAGTGATGCTCACACTAACTGGGCCCCAAGTGTCTCGTCCGTCGGTGGCGCGCACGGCTAAGCTTTCCAACTTGGCGAGTTTCACTCCACCCGAACCGTGAGACACTTCAGCCCATCATCTGCTTTATTCATGGCTCGTTGTGCATGTGCAAGACAAGACAGGCAAGCTGTCGTCACTTGTTCATCAATCACAAAGCGGCCGGGGAGAAAGGCAAACATGCACTGCATTGAGTTTCGGCTGCATAGTGCCATGACTGCATCAGCCCCGGCCGACACGACACAACACAGCACAACACCGCACAACACGACACGACACGACATTACGCATGCTCCGTACAACTGGCACATGGCCATCTGTAGTTGGCGCGCTCTGATGGTGTCGCCCCTCTGACACGCTCGGCGCCAAAGCCTAGCAGTACGAGCCCACCCATCCTCGGAGGATGATTTACTACGGCATCGACGGTGCGGCGGGCGGGTGGCCATAGTGGGTGACAGCGGCCAATTGTCACGTCTCGATTCCAGGAAAGGCAGCTCGACACCCTGACCAACGCGGGACGCCACTCGTATTTCTTGCATACGATTGACAATGCTGAGAGCTCGCGTGATGCCCTATGTTTTGTAGGTACCGAAGGCTCGTCGGAGCATATTGCACGGCACAGTGTCTAAACTAATTTTGTGCTTGTGTGCCGCGTTGTGCGGCGCTGCATCAAACTCGGCTGCTTAACCGGATGTTGGGCTGGATGGAGGGCTGGCTGGCTGGCTGGCTGGCTGGCTGAATGGTTGCACGGTGATGACGCTTCTGACTGGACGTAAAAAAAAAAATTGGGTGGTGTGTGCGCTTGCACAGCACAGCATCTCCAGCCTCCCGGTATCTCCAACCATACATCTAATCCTTGGACAACAAATGAACCATGCATACACATTGTCTACATATCGTGGTGGGCTTGCAGAGAAGGGAAAAAAAATAAATAGGAGGCGCCGCCCCTGTTCAGGGATCATCTGGCGCGGGGCCTTGAAGGGATTGCCCGGGATTGTCCAGGATCCGCTGACTAGTTGCCTCCTCGAATTCTAAGCCTGCAAGCCTCGCTGCTCTCAGGTTGGTGGAGGAAAGGCCAAGCTTTCCAGGATGAACAGCCGGCCTGGATTCCGAAGGCACATTGATGGACATGGGCAGGGGGTCAGTTAGTTGTTGTGCCGTCGGGGCGACAACCGGGAGGGGGGGAAAAAGACACAGCTCACATTCGGTTGGGTTGGGCTTTGAGGCGGAACGGAATGTCCCCAAAAATAAAAAATACAATAAAAATACGACGAGATATTCACATCTAGACTCTTGTTGGCGTTCACTTGATCAGTCATGGCGCTTGACACTGGGTTCACCAGAGGACTCAAGCGTAAGCCATGTGGAAGACATAAGAATCAATCTTGTCTGACGGGTATGATTCCGGGATGGCCTGGAGCTTGCACCACATAATGGTCCATGTGCCGAACCATCCCGTATTCTCGCCTTACCATACGATAGGGCCGCCTCCCTGCTTTTCAATATGTACGCAGCACCTCCAGGCTTGAGACCTGGCGTATACGATCATTTAGACAGATGACGGGAAGAAAACCCCCAGGTCGAACCGCGATACGATAGACGACATACAGTAGCATGGATATAGGCAGAACAGATATCATGTAGGACACTCGGACCTCATGCTCGCGCGCCCTCGTTTGCTGCAGCAAACAAAGGTTCTCTAAAGCTCATGAGGCACTTAGTTCGGTTTCCTATTGATATTTTCCTGGGCCGTATTGGTCCACAGACGGAACGGAGCGGACGCTCCTTCGGAACGGGCTGGGTAATTTATCGACGGCGGAAGGAACTCGGCACCCGGCGTCGTCGTCCGGCATGTCGTCAACGATGCCACATGGGTGCGTAGACGTTCGCACAGTCACGATGCTACAGTCTGGGTGATGTTGCAACATAGCCCGTCTGCCGATCGCGAGCTGAACAAATAACCTCTTCCAATCCGGCAACGGCTCTCTCCCAAACTTTCCAAATTGGAACATAAGATCAGCTGGCATCCCCAAAGGGGTTGTGACCTCTCAGCCTCAACTGAGATGCCCGATCCAGGAGCCCCCCAATCAGTTCAAACGGCCGCCCACCGGGAGATCCGAATGTCTGAATAAGAGTGAGTGGAGGCAGCAACACGCCCGCCCAAATCCTGGGACCCCCCCCCGAGGCGCCGCCCGCCCCTCTCCCCCGGCCGAAAGAAGCATGATGGTGACATTATCACTGTCAAAGCCCCGGCCGGCTTTCTTTTTGCAAACATTGGTTGCCGCAGTCTACGCTTCTTCCCGCGCTCCGGCCTTGGAACCACGCCATCTACGCTGCTCGGCGTATTTGCTGGCTGCACGGCCCTGCCTCTCATTGGCTTCGTCTCGTCCCTTCCACGTCATATCCGTTTTGGCTGTACCCTGTCAATCTACGTCCACGTTTTTCTTCGCGGAGATATCGACATAACCCGGTCCGGGAATTCAGTCCTTCAAGGAAACATATCCAAAAATCAATTCCCTTCTGCAGATCTCAAGGCGCCGCGGCGATCTATCTCTCCTTGGCCGCTGTCGCAACAATTTCTTTTGCAGCACCAATCCTTTCGAGTGTATCCAGTCTCTTTTGATTCTCACCCCAACGCTTTGTAACTCCGTCGCATTCTTCTCGGGCACCAATCGAATCGCACAAGCACCACCGGCCTCCGCCATTCCTACGCTCCTTGCCACTCCGACCTCCGACCTCCGAACTCCCGCGAACCTGTATATGAGCTTTCTCCTCTTGTATGGCTGAATGGCATCAGTGGTAGATCGAGCCAGTGGCAGCTGGGGCGGCAGCGCATCCTCCCCCGTCCGACCGTCCTCCGCAATCACCGAGGAGTTTCACACCCCACGGTCGTCCCTCGATCACGAAGGGCCCTCGGCCATCAACCACGCCCACCACGAATCCGACGACACTGTCTCATCCACCGTTTCCCCCAGCTCCATCACATCTCCTCCCTACTGGGTCCACTCGCACAGTCACCAACGCAACGTCTCCAACGTGTCTGTCGAGTCCGTCCTCCCCTCCGGGGCCATCACCCTTCGCGACAATGACGCCAACGAATACGACGAGCGCAACAATGCCTGTTGGGCCAAGAGCGTCGAGGTGTTCGACTACACCGTAGTCAACGGCAGCGCGACCAACATCGGCGCCTTTGTGGTCTGGAACATCCGAGTCGAGACTCTGAATGTGGGTGTTACGCAAGCCGAGTGGGGAACCGGGGATCCAATCCAAACGGCAACTAATCATCAATTTGAGCAGGGAAGCTTTATGAATATTCGGAAACGTTATTCGGAGTTTGACGACTTTCGGCATCGACTGGTCGTGACCTTCCCCGGGTTCGAGGCGGCTGTTCCGGAGCTTCCGCCCAAGAGCGTCATCTCCAAGTTCCGCCCGCGGTTCTTGGAGAAACGCCGGGCTGGCCTCCAATACTTTCTCAAGTACGCCTGCTACCCCTTCGTACCGTACCGTCTCACCGCATGAGTGCTTACCTCGTTCTGTTCTGCAGCTGTATTTTGTTGAACCCAGAGTTCTCTGGATCCCCCGTCCTCAAAGAGTTCCTCTTTGCGTAGCGGCTTTGTTCCCTTCTGCACATAACTTCATTGGATATAGCATTGCTTGTTGGTCCTCAGGGAGGGCTCAAATCTGTACAAATGATCTGGTATGTAGATTCTGCCTCGCAAGCGGGCAGCAACGATAATGATAATAATGCCTTGGATGACCCCACCTAACAGCCCTGTGCTGTCCATCTCTTATTTCCCTGTTGGGATCCAAGTCCATATCGAGGCTTTTCCAACATCGCACGAGGCTTGTGGCCGTTGTGCTGCTATTTTTCTTTTTCTCACTTTTTGTTTTTTCCCATCTCATTTCTCTGGTTTCTTGCGTTTGCCAAGCCGGCTTTGTTCGGTGGCCACCATATCAGCCCATATTGGTTAGCAGGTTCCAGCTGAATCACTCAACGGCGGCCTCCAACCCGTTGGCACATATACAGCCTTTCTCCATAGGCGTGAACCTAATAGTTCTACGGCTGGCTGAAAACAACTGGGCAGTGCCAACATCGATTCCAGCGCTGCCAGGTGCCGAATTTCCGTGACAAGAAATGGCGTCTTGTCTAGCGGTTGCCTCACAGCGTCATGCGCAAGTTTCGCGGCCATGATAAAAAGGAGGCTACCCTCAGCTGGGCGCAAACCCTTTCCGCAGCCATATCTAGAGAGATTGTAGCATCATTTCCCCCTGAATCATTAACGGTGGCGATCCCAGAGTGCCCTTTCAGGTTTTGGGGTGCCTCGAGGCGTCATAACCGGCTACCTTGGTGCAACCCATGACGCAGCTTCAGCTTCTAGAACCAAGCTCTTTACCAGTTTTGGTACAGGCGGAATGCAGCCCCGCTATCCCGACGCCCCAGGAGGCGCGCCGACCGACAATGTGATGTCTGTTATTCGAACCTCATCATCGAACGTATCCGATCGGCCTTACAAGACGAGGGAATACATGGAATCCCTGGTTCCTCCATCATCCGATGGCTTCGACCGTATAGCTTCTGTGCAAGAAGCGCGCGAGGAGGAACAGAAACGTAAAACTCGCGAGTTGAGACGCCAGTCACTGAACAAGCCACAATCAAATCATGAGCGGAACGGCAGTATCTCGACTGCTAGCCAGAACGATAGGGTGCGAGCGGCCCGGGTTATTCAAAAGACCTTTCGAGGATATCGTGTAAGGCGAGAGTTGCAAGGGTTCGGACTAGATGCAAGCTCAAGATGGGTAACCGCGATTCGCGAGGCCCAGTTTCGTGAAATCAATCGCCCGCGGGCAAGATCGAGCGCCGAGCATGATGACTCTGATTTGGAGACGGATGGCGCCAGAGCGAGACGATCGTCCACGGCCCGAGAGAACTGGAAGAAGGCGAGCATCGTTGCACGACGAGCAAACCAAGACGATTCGTCCTCAGATGCATTGTCACTGGCATCGGATGATCAAGCGTCGCCAGAGGAGAAGGCAGCTGCAAAAGCACAGCGAGAAAAGGCCAACGCCTCTCGCAGAAGCGAAGCGCGCATGATGGGCCTTCAGTACTTCCTCGAAATGGTGGATCTCAAGCATCGCTACGGAAGCAACCTTCGAAGTTATCACGAGGAGTGGAAGCACTCATCCACCAAAGAGAATTTCTTCTACTGGCTTGACTACGGCGAAGGTCGTAACATTGAGCTTGAGGGGTGCCCGCGCGATCGCCTAGAACGAGAGCAAGTTCGCTACTTGTCGAAAGAGGACCGGCAATACTATCTTGTCAAGATAGACTCATACGGGCGCCTCTGTTGGGCGAAGAATGGACAGCGCATTGATACTACAACCAAGTACAAAGACAGTATTCACGGTGTTGTTCCTTCAGATGATCCAACACCACCATTCAATCCCGAAGTCGATCCAAGAGCGCCTCGAGACTCTGACGAGTCGAGCAGCTCCGACTCCTCGCTTGAATCGATCCGTGAGGCTGACCGGGCAGCCAAATACGCAACGCCGGAGCTAGATGAGAACGGCGGCTTCAAGAAGGTATCTCGCGTGTCAGCATCGACTATTTTCAACAAGCTGCTTCGAAAGTCTGTTAAGAAGAACACTTGGATCTTCGTGGCGGACACGTCGTTCCGCTTGTATGTGGGCATCAAAAACTCCGGAGCCTTTCAGCACTCTTCGTTCCTACAGGGCAGTCGCATTTCCGCCGCAGGACTTATCAAGATCAAGAATGGACGCCTCAGGTCCCTCTCGCCTCTCAGCGGACACTACAGGCCGCCGGTAGCCAACTTTCGTGCATTTGTGCGCAACCTACGGGTGGAAGGTGTAGACATGAGCCACGTCGCCATCAGCAAGTCATATGCAGTGCTCGTCGGGCTGGAGGCATATGTTCGGACCCGCCACAAGGGCAAAGAGGTGTTAGGGAAGCTGGTGCATAGTCGAGACAAAATCCTGGCGCCTGAGGAGGTGGCGCGGCGGGAGGAAGAGGCACGAGATAAGAGTGAGAGTGCAGAGAAGGAAAGAAAGGCGTTGGAGCGGGAGGAGGCCGAGAGACTGGCCCAGAAGGAGGCAGATGGAGCCAAGGCGAGGGTGATGCAGAAGCTGAGACTTGTGTCTTCGAAGGAGTAGAGTGGTAAAAAGAGTCAGGTCAACAGTATGGACTCGACGGGTGGATCTGGTTGAGGTGAAGACTAGATGTGGTGTGCTTGTTGCAAGCGAGCCGCCACAACTTGATATCTGGCATATATCAGCCTTCCCCTTTTCCTTGTTGTGTTTTATGAGCTATGAATACATTTATTAATCATAAATCCATGCTCAACAACGCCTTTATTTTTTTATACAGTGTGCTAATTTACAGAGCGCATTCTCAGCTCCGATTCAATATATGCTCCAGACCAGGTGTGGACCTACCCTATATCGGAGATCACGACCAACTCTACAACGACCCTGCTAGATTTCAGAAGGGGGGTGCGATTAAGACTTCCAGAAATCAGTTGTTTCTTTATGAGCTTCGTTCTAGCCGTCAGGGGGGTTATGGAAACTGTAACGAAGCAAAGTTTCATGATTTCTTATTTCAGGTGCTGTTCCCTGCTGAGCTTTAGGTCGGGTGGCATGGCATACAATCATTAGCCAGTGAGGTTTGGTCGATACACCTGGACTGGGAAATTCCATCTCATTTGAGAAGGCATACGTCTAGGCATGTGCCCTGCTTACCTAGGTACGTAGCAGAGCTTCTCTTACTAACGTCGAATTTTATATCAGTGACTGCTGTACCTATGTGGGTTTGCGATTAGGGATTCGATGTTCACCAAGTCGCTGATTCCTGCCTCGATACACCCAGGTCTGTCCACTGGAATGGCGCAGACCGGAGCGCTATCAGAGCTACAATGGTGCCGGGCACGGGACTCTATCAGTGGGTAGGTGCCCTGGAGGAGCTGCTACAGTTAGAGCGCTCCAGACAATCTTGCAGCGTCATCCGCCCCTAAAGCTGCCCCGAAAAAAAAGGACATACGCCAAAACGCCACGGGAGGGAGGCACCGCCTAAACGTTCAGTCAGTCGCACGAAACCGGTCGGGATATCCATCAAAAAAACATCAACAACGAGCGCTCCTATCGCGACCAAGGCCGATCCGGGCTTCGTTTCCTGCAAACAGAACCGAGACCGAGAACCATGCCAGGCTTTCTCACGTCTGTCAATGGCCTCCGTCACCCGCTCCACACGGCGCGCTGAGGGTCTTCACCCGCACCACCATGCCAGCGCCCACGGCCATCACCTGACGCCCTCGACCGCGGCCAGCGCAGCCCTCTTCCACCAGGCTGGCGGTCGGAACAAGCGGGCGATCGAGGCATCGGAGCGCGACTTCGACGCGATAAAGCCCAAGAAGGCCCGGATCTCTGTCGAGATCCTCGCGAAGGGCTCGCAGAATGTGGGCGATGCAGTCAAAGTCCCGCCTGCTGCGGCACCACGGCCGCGACCCACCGTAGCAACCGCAAAGCCTCCGCCTCAGACCGCGACACCGACGATACCAACGACAGCAGCGACCCCCGTACCCAAACCCGACCAAAACCTGACAAAACATCAAGCCAAGGTCATAAACGGCATCAAACACGAGTTAGACCGACTACAGGCCCAGCCCAGCGACACGCGGGACCAGGGGCGCAAGCTCCGCTCGCAAGAAGCCACGAGGTTCAAAAGCGAGCTCTCCGCATACTTCCCAGAGTACGACGAGGTGATTGGGAATGAGCCCAAGGAGCAGCGTACGTATATAAAAAATCCCCATCGCTCTTTCAAAACCCCTCGCCCGACCCATGCAGTTATTAATCGATTATAGACCTTTTGAACGTCGATACGCCAATTGTCATCGTCGACTCGGACTCCCGACGCGCTATAGCAAACTCGCAACGCGCGGCGCAGCGACCCCACCACGCTGACCAATACACTGCGCGAGGATATGGCGATGCTCTATTCAGCGACGTCTTTGATGCGCAACGTATTGATTTTAGCTTCCTCGAAGCCCAGTTTAAAAACAAGACTCTTGAAGATCCATTGCCAGATAAGCTGTTTCAGCCCATCCATCGGCGGGCCGAGAGGCTCGAACGAACCATTCGGAATACCGAAAAAGGACGGGCCCAACATGAGAAGGATCAAATCATCAGGCTTCTCGAGGGCCTTCAGGGACATGACTGGTTGAGGGTAATGGGCGTCAGCGGAATTACCGAGACAAAGAAGAAGACGTTTGAACCTGCAAGGGATCACTTTATCAGGGGATGTCAAGCGATTCTCGACAAGTTCCGCAATTGGATCCTGGAAGAGAAGCGACGCAAACAAGAAAAGGAGAAGGCCTTAGCTGAACAGGCTGAAGAGGAGGAAGATGGATCTGAGAGAGGGGAGAAAGAGGCGAATGACGACGATCCTGGCCATGATGACAGTAGTGACTCAGCATCACCAGCGAAGCAGCTTCGCGAAGAGGCCATGGCCAGATCAAAGACATCGAACAAGGGTTCAAAAAAATCCCGTTCAACACCCCAACCGCCAGCCGCAAAACCCCCAGGATCGAAAGCCCCATCATCCAAAGCCGCAGCACCGAAATCTTCGGCACCCAAAGCCCCTGCGCCGAAGGCATCGACGCCAGCGCCGGTACCGGCACCTAAAGCACCACCTAAACCCCAAGGCCACCGGAGCCGCCGAAGGAATTTAAATCATTCTTCGCTAAGAAGTATGAGCGTGATGGAGCGTTAAATCGGCATAGACGTGCGGGGAGGAAGGTTATGGCATGGGGACACCAGATCCCCGAGATACCCGAACTTGATTTCAGCTTGCCGCAAGAGTATCGAGACTCTGAAACCATGAAGGCTAGGGAGCGGAGGAAACGCCGGGATCGGCGGGGCAGCAAGCACTGATATCGCATTAGCATCAGATAGGCTGCCTGTAATAACAGGTTAGGGAAAGGGGAGGGGAACATGAGAAGGATCATTTTTGGGACTGGCGTTTGGGGGAATTCAAGCATGAATGGAATAGGAAGGGTTGTACGGGATGGGTCTGTGTACGATTTGCAGTAGCTCCAATATCGATGCTCCAAGGACATACCTATAATGCAGTTGCCTCTTGCAAGATGGCGTGTCAAAGACGTGGTAGGATTAGCTGCTAATACCAAGCTCGTGTGCGTGTGTTTGTGTGTGTGTGTGTGTGTGCGTGTGTGTGTGAGCCAAGGTGTAATGGCGGACTGTCGGATTTCAGGACCTCCCGCTACATCCATAACATGGCCACAGAGCCACGGCAGTGTTGCGCAGTGAAACGGCTGGCGGATGGGGCGGTTTAGAGCCGTTATGCTTGTGGTGTTGCTGAAGGATGCCATGTTACGCGGTGCTGGCGGTTGGTGACATGTTACAATGACATCTAGAGTCAAGCACATTAGACGCCGCGAGGCGCAACGGTGCTAGAGACGACCAGTGGGTACCTTGGGCGAGGCTGGGTTGTGCGGGTCGAGCCTCATGAGCCTCACATGGCCCGTGCGCAACTGCTTGCAACGCGCTCCAAGCCGCGACCTCCTGCCTTGCAGTCTCAACAAGGTGCACAGGCGAAAGAGGCACCAACGGCCTCAGGTTTTTCTCTGCGGGCACCCGCTTCACCACTCTCACTTGTTGCCACTCCTCTAGCTCTCTTTCCGTATTCCTTCCATCTTGTCTTTGTCCGTCGACCTCCGCTGTCTCGTTTCTCGCGCGATCGGTCTTCCAGCAGCTTCCAGTGAAGCATCTCCGCAGCGACGTGTGCGCCAGCCAGATTGATCTGGCTATGGCTACCGCCACAACCGCGACCTCCGTCTGATACCGCTTACGAGTACGATTGCGACCATCGGCCGACTTTGAGCTCTTGCGACTGCACAAATCGAGCCAAAAAGGCCCATCCATGCGGCACACATAAGCACCGAGTTCGCGGGGGCCATCCGGCCTTTCTTTTCATCTTGACCTGCTCCCGACCGCCGACATGGATAACGCCGCTCCATCGCAGGCCCCCGTGGAGCAGACACACTCGCTCTTGGGTCTGGATGATGGCCTACCTCCCATTGCAGACCTGCCGATCCTCGAGTACTTCGTCATCAAGCAAGAGGTGAACCTTGAGGTCAACTTTCGCGACAAGCGGATCGATGGCGTGACGGATGTGATACTGGCTACCTTCAATGATAAGATCGAAGAGATTGCGCTCGATGCTGCCAATTGTAAAATTGACACCGATAACATCTATGTCACTGAGCTACGAGAGGTCAACGGCGAGATCGTTGAGGGCCAACGACGCAAGACCACAGCTGTCTACAACGACCCCTATGAAAGACTCTCCCACCCCAAAGGGTGGAACTGGAGAGCCGAGCATCATGATCTGCGTCGGATCAGGGCGCGCTCAGTGTTTCACAGCCGCAAGGCTGACGTCCCCGCCGAGAATAGAGAATTCGAGGGCTGTACGCCAGTCTATGGATCACTCAAGGTTAACCTGCGTGGAAAGGCAGAGCAAGACCGCCCGAGGCTGATCATTAGGAAATCGACGGGCCTCGATGCGATCGACAAGACCAACAAACAGTTCAAGCTCACCATTCCTTTTACCAACACCAACCCCCGCGACGGCTTGCATTTTGTCGGGGTCGACCCTCTCGATAATCGGTTCACCCACATGTACACCCGGAGCTCTGTCAACCCCGGAACAGCATCTTGCATCTTCCCCTGTGTGGACGATCATGGCTCTCGCTGTGACTGGAGAATATCCATCAAGTATCCCAGAACACTAGGTGATGCTCTCCAGCAGGCCTTGGCGACACAACGCAATGGGTCAAGTGGAGACAGGATGCAGATCGACGGACAGGAGCGGGTTCATAACCTCGCCGAAGAGGATAAGCTCCGTGAAATGTCGGTCGTGTGTTCGGGTTTCCTCATGGAAGAGACTGTGGACCCGAAGGATGACCACAAGAAGATTATGACATTTGAGCCTGAGAAGAAGGTCTCGGTTCAAAAGCTTGGCTTTGCGGTTGGTCCTTTCGAACACATAGATCTTTCATCAGAGTTTCGGACAGAAGAAGATGAGGTAAAGCTAGGCATGAATGCACTCAAGGTCCATGCCTACTGTCTACCTCATCGTGCCGACTGGGTTAGGAATACGTCGGCTGCTCTGACGATGGCAGCCGACTTCTTCACCTATACCTTTGCCCGGTATCCCTTTGGAAACTTCAAGGTCTGCTTCTTAGACGACCTGGTTGGGGATACCGTATCCCTCTACTCAATGGCTTTTGTTAGCAATCGATTGCTATTTCCAGAGGACGTCATTGATACTGAGATTGAGGTGACAAGAAAGATTGTGTACACACTTGCCAGCCAGTGGATTGGCATCAACATGATCCCCAACACCCGG
The DNA here is from genome assembly GCA_003415625.1 of Aquanectria penicillioides. Taxonomy (NCBI): domain Eukaryota; kingdom Fungi; phylum Ascomycota; class Sordariomycetes; order Hypocreales; family Nectriaceae; genus Aquanectria; species Aquanectria penicillioides. The sequence continues at coordinate 5,709,455 of PYIU01000003.1, forward strand.
AATGATCTGTGGCTAGTCATTGGAATTGCCCACTATATGACGGATCTCTTCATGAAACGCCTGTGCGGTAACAACGAGTACAGGTTTCGCATGAAAACTCTCTCAGACAAGCTTGTCGACGTCGATGTGGAACGACCATGCCTGTACGACTTGGGACCTAATTTACATCTCGGCGAATTCGAGATGGATTTCATGACACTGAAGGCCCCTGTTGTCTTCTTTATCTTGGATAAGAGACTTATCAAGGCGTCTGGAGGACATGGCTTGACACGTATATTGCAAAAGCTCTTGACAAAAGTTCAGATCGAAAGCTCTGATAAGTCGACTATTCTCGAAACAGAAAAGTTCAGGACCACATGTGAGAAAGGGGCTAGGTACCGCTTGGAGAACTTCTGGGGCCAATGGGTCTATGGGTCTGGCTGCCCTCGTTTCGATGTCAAAGCCAAGTTCAACAAGAAGAGACTCTGCGTTGAGTTAACTTTGAACCAGATCCAATCTCAGAGTGTCAAGAAACCTGAGCTGGAAAAATCAGATTTCCTTCGTGTCATCAAGGAACGGCGTGCTGGGGTGAAGCTCGGAGAGGTCCAGCCATTATTTACAGGACCCATGACCGTCCGAATCCACGAAGCCGATGGAACGCCTTATGAGCATATCCTTGAGATCCGAGAGGATGCTGCTCGGTCTACTAAGTTCGAGATTCCCTACAACACCAAATATAAGCGGTTGAAACGAACCCGCCGGATGAAGGAAAAGCAGAATGTCGGGGCAAGCATGGACACAGAAAACCTCGATGACACCCTGCTTTACTGCCTAGGTGATGTTCTTCAAACACCAGACGAGCAGCGAGATTGGGAATTGATCGATTGGGACCCGGATACTGAGAGAAAAATGGACCAAGAATCATATGAGTGGATTCGAGTTGACGCTGATTTTGAGTGGGCTTGCGGTATGAAGCGAACCTTGGAGCCGTACATGTACGTGTCTCAACTCCAACAGGACAGGGACGTGGTTGCTCAACAAGACGCCATGTTGTATTTGACTCATGGCCCGCTTCATCCCATCGCCTCTGGCTTTCTTGTGCGTACGCTCATCGACAAACGCTACTTCCACGGTATTCGGACGATGGCAGCAGCAGCTCTTCCAAGACAAGCTAATATCAAGGACATTTCAATGCTTGGGCTTCGACAGCTGATGAAGGCCTTTTCTGAAATGTTTTGCCATAATGAATCAAGCCAACCGAAACCCAACGACTTTTCGGACAAGAAGCAGTATAATGTCCGATGTGCCATCATCCAGGCTATTGCCCAAGTGAGAGATGCGAACACATACAAATGTCCCTTGGAAGCCCGACAATTCATCCTTGACCAACTCCTGTTCAATAACAACGAAGACAATCCTTACTCAGACCACTTCTACATTGCCCTTCTTGTCGAGTCGCTCGCAGTTTCTCTCATCCCGTCAAAGCAGGATGACTGGTATGCTCTTCAGAACAAAGTGCCAAATGTAGAGGAAAAAGAATTCCTTGAGAAGGCAATGGAACAAATTGAACGTGTCCTTAGGCGCGACGAGTGGACCAATTCCTACCAGAATATCTGGACAATTGCTGGCCTGGAAGCAAAACGACGACTAATGAAGGCTGATGTCATCGAGAAGAGCTACCTTGATTTTGGTCAATATCTTCTTGATGGGACTAGGGATCTTATTCGGGTCAAGGCCTTTGAGTCTTTGATTGACCTTGGCGCAATGATGGACCCTACGGTGTTCACCTTTTTGGCCTATTCCCTTACAACTGATCAATCACCGTTCGTACGAACCAAGCTCATCGATGCTGCTGCCTCTGGACTTGCCGCAATCGCCTTTGGAGAGCATACCAAGGCTGTTAAGAGCGAGCCCCCACCCAACGACGAAGGTGATGCTCTTCTACTCGTCCAAGACAGTGCCCAGGAAATCGAGGCTCGAAAGGAAAAGTTTGCCAGAAAGGAAAACTTGGATGCGGCCCTCAAGGCTCTACGTAAGGAGATGGAAGAAACATACGGCGCAGACGAGCGACATTACAGCACAGCGATGCGCAAGGCACTGGATCATCCCGGCCTTGGCCGTACGGAGTTGGAAAGCATGCTTGATCTAGCGGCGATGATGTTTGAGGAGGCAAATGACTGGGTGGTCACAGTCAACCTTCCCAAGGCCTGGAAGGTTGAACGACCAGCCCAGCAACTCGCCAACAGGGTAAAAGACATCACCAAATTATCGCAGATCGTACTGGCTAACTCCTCGCAGTTAAATGTTCTGTTCAAGTCGTACTACAAAACGAAGCCTAAGCAACCCCTCGTTCAGCCAGCCCCCGCGCCTGCACCAGTCCCCGCACCTGTGCCGGCGCCTGTTGTCGAAGCCAAACGGCCAATCCCGTTGCCAAGAACATCGTCCATCAAGATCAATACCCACAAGATATCGACTCCCCAGCGGCCCTCATCCCAACCTCCTTCTGATATGGATACCATCGTCGCGTCGCCGGCGATTTCTCGTCAACACAGTGTCGCTTCCTCATCTGCATCGAAGCCTTCTCGACCATCTGACCCATCCTCTACTACCATCAAGCGGCCCCGACCTGATAAGGAAGACCATCATCCTTCCCCTGCACCGAAGAGGCCAAAAGTTGAAAAGCCACATGGCTCTGAGGGTGGCCATGAACGAAAGAAGCGACGTATGGTTACTCTCAGGACCAAAGACACGAAAGGTCTTGCTTCCATTCTTGGCCATCAATCTAAATCAAGCTCCAATGGGCGGACTTCTTTGCCATCTGGAGCCCCGAAGGATGCTCCCTCTGTGAAGGATTCCATCACTGCTAAGTCTACGCGGAAACCTTTGCCTTCGGGAGAACACCCGATCAGGAAACCATTGCCTGGCGGTCCTGCGGCGTCACCGCACCCTCCCAAGTCAAGCCACAAGATCTCATTGAACACCCATGGAACCTCTACTCCTAAACCGAAAGCTGCAAGCCCTGCGGTATCTACACCATCAGCCTCCACACCAGCGAGCGGGGGATCTGTACGGCCCAAAATCAAAATTATCCGTAAACCACAGCCACCTCCTCGCGCACCTTAAAGCAACCCAAATTCGAGGCAACTAGAATATAACAACCACCAAAGTCAGGCTCAAGGAATGGGCGATAGTCTTTATTCCACACCGAGGAGTTAACAGAAGATATGGAAATTTGAACTTGACAAAAACAATAATAATAAGAACGGAGGAGAGCGCACACTCTCTGATCCGTAGTCTCTACTATGAGAGGCTCTGAAGCAAGAGATACAGGGGAAAACAAAGCCCCGGGCCTGTGTTAGTGTCCAAGCTGACCTTTCGGCCCGGGAAGTGAAGTTGATAACATCGTGGGAATGGGGGATTTTGATGTTTGTATAAGGGCAAAAGTGTGCGATGCGTTGCGTTTGGCGTTGGGGCATGAAGCAAAAGGCAGGTTGGTGGTAGGGCAGGAATCGCGAAAGGCTGCACAGTATATTCGAAACGCATTGCTCTAGATATCCCCTTTAAAACCGCACCGTTATTCATCTAAAATTGTTAATATGATATGATTTTACGCAATACAGACAACTCGAATTCAAATCCGATGTGATCTGGTCGAAGTTATGATCGAGCCACGGGTGTTGTTGGTGGAGTCTGGGTGAGAATCCTGGTCCTGACACATTTTAGAGTGGCACGAAGAGCCAGAAATGAAGCCGAGTCATCATTTGACCTAAACTTCGGGGGTATCTCTGTGAGGCTGTCATGTTAAGGGTGTCCTTCCGTACACCCGGGTTGCTGAATTGCCCGAATGAGACGGCTCGAGGTGTCGGCGCTGGAGTATTGATTGCCCTATGAGACCCAGTGGATTTCCAACGTCGACTCCACAACACTGTGCTCGACTGGATGGATGGGTAGCCGGGAGTGAAAACCCCAAAAGGCGATAGAAATGAACATGTTGAAGAAGAGTTGTAGGTGTAGATGAAGTTAGGCCAGGCACTGGCCCTTTTTTGAATGCAATTGGCCTCTAGGGCGGTCCTCAAGTGATTTATCACTGTCGCCAACTGCTTTGTTTTGCACAGTTTCAGCCGACTTCGGCCAGTGGCTGGGGAAATTTAGTGCCGCCGGTTGCCGGTCCAAAAACAGAAAGAGGGAACACAATGATCGTGATGCCACCCGCGCACACCCCGAGATAAGCCCGCTCTGGCCAACCTTATCACCACGTGATGCGGTCTGTTCCGCGGCGCCCCCAGCCCAGTGCGATCTTCGTCCAGATCCCTCGTCACCCGAGCCGGAGGAGCTCTTTCGCAAGTTTGCACGAAAGGCTGGAATCCCGCACCCGTCCCGTCGCCGCCTTTTCTATTCCCGTCACCATCCCCACGGTCCCTGTATCTGTCCTGTGAACGCCCGTCTCCATGTAGAGGCATACTGGCGCTGGCCTTATCCATCCGGTGTAAGTCCTTTTTTTTTTTCTTGCGTCGCGACTGGCTTCACTTTCTCCTGAGCTGAAGGCGTCTCGTCTCCCCCCCATCTCTCACTCGAACCACCTCGCTTCAGATATCCCTCCCGTCTGAATCTGATGCCGCGCGTCCCAAAGACTCCTTGATTCCCCCCGTAGAGCTCCACTGGATGATTGGGCTAACGGCTTCCTCTCTCTAGAACAGCATGAATAGCCAGAATCTTCATGGTGGCAGCGGCGCTGCGGCATACGATCGAGATCGCGAAATGGACGAGCGACACCGGGCCATCCAACAACACGAAGAGATGGCTCGAAGAGACCAAGAACGAGAACGAGAACGAGAACGAGAGCGCGAGCGCGACCGAGACCGGGACTCCGGTGATCGCTACCAATCCACACCTCACCACAGCAGCGCAGGCTCCATCCCCATTCACCAGCCGGTAGCCTCACGGATCTCTGGCGCGATCCATAGTCCCGGCGGGCTGCTTGCGAACCACAACGGAAACGCTCCCCCGATTTCTCTCGGCGCGCCCGCTGGTGGTCCACTGGCCAACTTTCCCGGCCCGAACGAGCACACCCGTCAGCTTCAGCACGGTGGACACAACGCTGCCAACTCGCAGCATCAAATGTTTGCCCCGATGCCTCATACAACAGCCCCCCGTCCTCGTCACAAGCCGTGACGAGCGGCGTGGCTGCCGTCTTTGGCGGCCCGTTGCAGCCTCAAGAGGGCCAGCGAGGGGCTCAGCAGGGCGCGCCTTTCCCTGGCGCGGGCCCTGGCGCACACCAGATACCTGGCGGCATCAGTCAAGGCCAGCAACCTATTCTCAATGTAAGTGATCGTGTTGTTTTTATGGTCCCTTGGACCTGTTGCGAGATGGGTGGTCCCTACGCGCTATTGCTATTTGGCACCTGGCAGCCAGTCGGGGCAGCGGCGGCGTCATCGTAACTCAACGCGCCGACTCTGATTCACGCACCCACTTCTTCCGTAACCAACTTGGACCAGCTTCTCCGCCCCTCCCCTCTTCTTTGCAAACGCGCCTCTGCTCGAGACGAGCTTCGTTTTGCTCGATCGTGACGTAAAGAGTTGCCTTTCCTTGGACGCCCCACATATGAAGCATCTCGTCCTGTGCCGGACGCAATTTGGCGGCTATGGATTCAAACCTTCTGCTCGATGTCTCGCTCAATGCTGGAGATCTTGTTGGGGTATTTTGCCATGGCGGAGAAGGCGTGATCCTGACCTGCGGTGGAAATACAGCTATGTGGTGTAACTACCACAGCTACATAGTACCGCCAACCTATCTGTTTTGGTGATAAGCAATCTTGGAGACCAGCTGCTAACAGGCCGTGTTATAGGATGCCCTCACCTATCTCGACCAAGTCAAAGTCCAGTTTCACGATCAGCCCGATGTGTATAATCGATTTCTTGATATAATGAAGGACTTCAAGAGCCAGGCGTATGTTGGACTGTTTGCTAGCGCGGAACGAGCTCACGCTGACGAATGCAGAATCGATACACCTGGTGTTATTAACCGCGTCTCGGAGCTTTTTGCTGGTCATCCCAACCTCATTCAAGGATTTAACACCTTCCTCCCCCCCGGTTATCGGATTGAGTGTGGCGCTGGCAACGACCCCAACACTATTCGTGTCACGACCCCAATGGGCACTACCGTTCAGTCGATTACTGGACGTGGAAACCAGGGAGACGGCCATGGACCTGCCGCTGGTAACCCGCCGATCTTCCCAGAGCGAGGTGGACAGTGGCAGCAGCAGCAGCAGCAGCAGCAGCAGCAGCAGCAACGGCCCCAGCACAGCATCGAAAGTCCGGAGGCGGCATATAGCACCCCTGTTCAGAACGGGGCTAGCCTCTTCGTACAGGCCGCTGCCCAGAACTCTGGTTTTGATGTGACCGGCTCGCAACAACGAGGTCGTGGTGCTGGTCAAGGGAATGCTGGTCCTGGTGGCGAGGCGCCTAATGCCCGTCACGCCTTGACACCGACCCCCCAAGGGCCACCTGCAGTCAATGGCAATGCAGCAAACCAAGCAAACATGGAACGTCGTGGACCTGTGGAATTTAACCATGCCATCAGCTATGTTAATAAGATAAAGGTACACCCTATTGCAACTCTTGTCCTACGTTCAAGAATCAGGCTAATTGGATTTCCTAGAATCGATTTCAGGATAAGCCTGAGATCTATAAACAATTCCTCGAGATCCTCCAGACTTACCAGAGAGAGCAAAAGCCTATTCAAGATGTGTATGCGCAGGTTACCACCCTGTTCAACTCTGCACCAGACCTTCTAGAAGACTTCAAACAGTTCTTGCCAGAATCCGCTGGGCAGGCCAAGGCGACCTCAGGTCGGATGGAGGAGGGCACGCCAACAGGCCCAAGCCATACCCCCCAACCTGGAATGAGAGACGGGCAAAAAATGCCACCTCTTGGCAGCTTTGCGCCTCCCGCGAGTGCGACCAAGGATAATAAGAAGCGACCGCGTGCTGATAAGCAGTCTACTCCCACCGGTCCCGCTCTAACCGAACCCCCAGCGGCTACTCGAATCCCCCCTCCAAGCATAAATGGGAACAAGAGACCCAAACTCAACCATGCAGGTCGACCTGCAGGCGAAACAGCAGTGGAACCAAGCCTCACCCCGATCATGCCAGAGCCCTACCCGCCGCGATCATCCTCCACATCGAACCAGGATGAAATTGCTTTCTTCGAGCGCGTCAAGAAGTTCCTCGGCAACCGGTCTGCCATGAATGAGTTCCTGAAACTGTGCAATCTCTTCAGTCAGAATATTATCGATCGGAACACTCTGTTCCATAAAGGCGCCCAATTCATCGGTGCCAACCCCGACTTGATGAGCTTCTGGAAGACCTTTGTTGGGGTTGAAACGCAGGATGTAATTATCGATAACCGCCCGGCCCCGCCAACCGACAAGGTATCTCTGAGCAACTGCAGAGGATATGGTCCAAGTTACAGACTTCTTCCCAAGAGGGTAAGCATCGGACCTTGTCTTGAATTCCATACGCATGTCTAACCGTATTACAGGAACGTCTCAAACCTTGCAGTGGTCGTGATGAGCTCTGCAACTCGGTTTTGAACGATGAGTGGGCATCACATCCTACCTGGGCATCCGAGGACTCCGGTTTCGTTGCTCATCGCAAGAACCAGTTCGAAGAAGGTTTGCACCGTATTGAAGAGGAGCGCCATGACTACGACTTCAACATCGAAATCAACCTCAAGTGCATTCAGCTTCTGGAGCCCATCGCCCAGCAGATGCTCGCTATGTCTTCTTCCGAACGGGAGACATTCCAGATGCCTGCTGCGCTCGCTGGCCAGAGCACATCGATCTTCAAGCGCGTCTGCAAGAAGATTTACGGTGATCGAGGCATCGACGTTGTCAATGATATGTATAGCCACCCCTTCGATGTCGTACCTGTCCTCCTTGCTCGAATGAAGCAGAAGGACGAGGAATGGCGATTCTCTCAGCGTGAGTGGGAGAAGGTTTGGCATGCCCAGACTGATAACATGCATCTTAAGAGTCTCGACCATATGGGCATTCTAGTCAAGCAGAATGATAAGAGGAACTTGACAGCCAAACACCTCGTCGACGTCATCAAGACCAAGCATGAAGAGCAGCGGCGAGAGCGAGCTCTGAAGGGCAAGGCCCCGCGACACCAGTTCGTGTGGGATTTCGCTGACAAGGATACCATCGTTGATCTCCTGCGCTTGATGATGCTATACAGCTTGCACAGTGGCCAGCATAGTAGTCAGGAGAAGGAGCGCATTCTTGACTTTTATGAGACCTTCATCCCTACCTTCTTTGATATACCCGATGAGAGCATCCATGACAAGCTGCCCAAGCTTCAGCCTGACTCAGGCGAGGAGGAGATTGAGGACCACACACCTGCTGAGCTTACCAACGGTCGCAGCCGCCGAAACGGCAAGAAGGGAGATCTACTTAGGGGAGTTCTTGACCCCGGTCGCAATGGCAGCAAGTCTCGAGGCCAGAAGGAAGAGAGCGCCGCTTCTGGAAGCAAGGAGACGACCCCCGATGTTACCTCTGCAAACGAAGAGGAAATGCCTGATGCCTCCGAAGACGCTGCTGGCCAAGACCTCTCCAACGAGCGTTGGATGCCTAGCATCCCCAAGGCCGTCGTTGTTGGACAAAGCGATGCTTTGCTCAATGCCGATGGCGAGCTGAAGGCTGATGGCTTCTTTACTCGACCGTGGTACAACTTCTTCACCAACCAGACCCTGTTTGTCTTCTTCAGCATATTCCAGACCCTGTACAGACGACTGCAAGATCTCAAAGAGAGCAGGGACAGGGTGGCCAAAGAAGTTGATCGTATCAACAAGGCCAAACCCGCCCGAGACATTGGCTTCACGGAGAACCACATGAAGTTCTTCGACCTCAACGATGACCCCGAGACCTACTGGCCCAAGACTCTCGAATTGATTGAGGAGTACATCACGGGAGATGTAGATGAGAACCGGTACCAGGACGTTATGCGACACTACTACCTCAAGACTGGATGGAAAGTGTATACCATCCAGGATCTTCTCAAGACCCTCTGCCGCCTGGCTCTCACATGCAGTAGCACCGATGCCAAGGAGAAGACTCCTGACTTGATTCAACAATACGTCTCTAGTCGAGAGAAGGAAGAAACGAGCTACCAGACAGAGATCAGTGCTCGAAAGTTCGCCGAAAAGTGCGTCAAGGACGGTGACATTTTTGTGATTTGCTGGGTAAGTGAAATTGATATTGTCGTATTGAAACTCTGAGAAACTGACCGTACTTGCAGTTCCCTGAAAAATGTGAGGCTACTGTCCGGTGGCTTCAGCGAGAAGAAACGACCTTCTACATGGACGAAATGCAGCTTCGTGAACGCTGGCAATACTACATCTCATCTTTCATCCGCGTAGAGCCAACTGAGGGAGTCCCGCGATCCAAGTTGCAGAAATCGGTTCTCACGCGCAACCTTCCCTCCGGTGACACCGACTCAGACGACGACAGCACTCCTAAGCCTATTTCTTACAAGGAGAACTTGACCATCAGCATCTGCTTGAAGAGTTCTAAGATGGTCTGGGCCCCCGGCACCTCTGAGTATTTTGTCTACGATCAGGCCAAGACTCGCGATCAGCGCGAGCGTCGCGACAAGTTCCTTCGCTCCCTCTCCAACTACCGAGAGAACAAGCTGCTTGAGAAGTGGGTACACAACCCTGCTTGGACGAAGGACCTGAGCCCCGAAGAGGTCCAGGAGCAAAACAAGAACTTTGGTCGCTGGATGAATGAGGGTATCGTGTCCCCTACAGCCAACGAAGACGTTGAAATGGACTAGATGGGCACAGGCCAAGCACCACCGCGCCTCTTGCCACTTCCTACAGAGGAAGAAATGGTGCCGACACTGGAGGGAATACATATTCGCAAAAGGATTGGAGTGTAGTGGGATGATGACATTGCTTGCTTAAAGAAAGGGACTATGCAAAAACGGGAAACACAAACATTGGCCCGCCCGGCTTGTGGTAATTTTGGGCCACGCCAGGATTTAGGGACCGGGTTATGGCTATGGCCGGGGGAATCTCACCAGCGTTTGCTTTTGTTGTCTGTCCTTGATGTGTTTTTTTTTGCTATCCTCTTTTCTTGTCTTATTGTCGTTTTGAGCTTCGTTTATTTTTTCCTCTCCTTTGAAGACGAGGAGGAAACGGACATTAGGGGAGACTCAGCGGGCTTTCCCTCTGTTTTTCACGGAGGAAACTGATACATGTATTGCGAGTCTCGTCCAAATGAGGGGGTCCGAGTGAACATGAAGGAGGGACCTTGAGATCCCTCTCTTGTACTCTAGAAGATATAGCCATTACACGTCTATCTATGTTCCATACATTTTTTTTATCATATTCACTGTCAGTCCATCTGGAGCCTTGTACTACTGTGCCGACATCACTGAATGAATAGTTTATAGAATTTTTACTGGTTATGTTCAATTTTAATTAGATAATTTCTACTAGGTATAGAGCAGCAACGATTCATCAGCTATACCAAAATACATCAGACATAGCGATGCGCTTTTGTTTATCCTCGTGCCGTATCCCATTCATGTGCGACCATTCGTCACCACTGATATTTCATTCATTGAAGTCATTATGCTTTGACCATACGCTATTTACTGCAGGCTCTCGATGACCATGGCAGAGGCACCACCACCGCCGTTGCAAATACCAACGGCACCAATCTTGGCCTTCTTTTCCTTGAGAACGGAGGTGAGAGTGGTGACAATACGGGCACCAGAGCAGCCGAGAGGGTGACCGATGGCGACGGAACCACCGAAGACGTTGACCTTCTCAGCGGGAAGGCCAAGGATCTTCATGTTGGCCAGGGCAACGGCAGAGAAAGCCTCGTTGATTTCATAGAACTCAACCTGCTCGGGAGTGAGACCGGCGTGCTTGATAGCCTTGGGAATAGCAAAGGCGGGGGCAACGGTGAAGCGCTCAGGCTCGCGCTCAGCATCGCCCCAGCCGAGGATCTTGGCAATGGGCTTGAGGCCGAGTTCCTTAACCTTGGCCTCAGAGGCGAGCACAACAGCAGCAGCACCATCGTTGATGGGAGCAGCGTTCGGGGCGGTGATGGTGCCGTCAGGCTTGAAGGCAGGTCGCATGGCCTTGAGCTTGTCAACGTTGAGGTTCTTGACCTCATCGTCACGCTCAACCTTGATAGCAGGCTTGCCTCGGCCACCGGGAACCTCAACGGGGACAATCTCAGTGAAAAGGCCAGCCTCCGTGGCAGCCTGAGCCTTCTTGTAGGAGTTGATGGCGTACTCATCCTGAGCCTCACGAGTGAGCTCGTTGTCCTGAGCGCAGAGTTCACCAGCGAGACCCATGTGCTCCTTCTTGTACGAGTCGGTCAGACCGTCCTTGAGGACGCCATCGACGAGGGTCTGGTCGCCGTACTTGGCGCCATTTCGGAGGTTGGGTAGGTAGTGGGGAGTGTTGGACATGGACTCGGTACCACCAGCGACGACGATATCGGAGGTGCCAAGCATGATATTCTGGGCGCCGAGGATAATGGCCTTGAGGGACGAGGCGCAGACCTTGTTCACAGTGGTGGCGATGGTCTTCTGGGGGAGGCCAGCTCCGATAGCGCACTGGCGAGCGGGACCCTGACCGACACTGGACAGAATGTTAGCATGCGAGCCCCCCAATCAAGTGAACAATGTAACGAATAATGCGAAAACGAGGCCGGGGGCACGGAGGCCTCAAGCTGTGTTGTGAGGAGGGCATTGGGGAGTGGGAGGGAAAGGAGGGGTAAATGGAGCATACCCAGCAGAGAGGACATTGCCAAAGAAGACCTCGTCGACATCCTCAGGCTTGATGCCAGCTCGCTCAACGGCACCTAGAAGGAAATCAGCGCTTCTGGAGTCCCGGACGGCTGCTGAGAGGGAATTTTACCCTTGATGGCGACGGAACCCAGCTGGGGGGCGCTCTGGCTCGACAAAGAGCTGTTATCGTTAGAATCATGATCGAGGGGTTTGCTTGGTGGGATGGCGGGGCACTCCGGAGCTGTGTCGCTCTCATGGCTTTCATGTGTTGACGTACCCGAGGAAAGAGCCAATGGGCGTACGGGCCACAGAGACGATGTAGACGGGGGGAAGGCCGGCCATGTTTACGGTTGAGGAGGAATTTGGTGAATGGTAGGTAGCAAAGGAGAATGGGAGATGATATGCTGAAGGAGGGAAGAATTGGAGGAGGGAATGGGAGATTGCGGAAATTTTGTTGAGGGCAGAGCAGCTGGATTCGGTGTAAATAAACTAGAGGGACCCTGCTTGCTTCTTCCCAGTCAACCAGTCTAACGTGCCTGCCGACCTACCTACCCACGCACCTACCTATCTACCTAGGTACCTACCTAGGTAGGTAGGTAGGTAATTACTTGTCTACCGAGCCTACTACTTACTACATGTACCGACCTGCCTGCCTCCTTCCCTAGGTACCTACCTACTTCCTTGCCTCACCTAACCAGGTAGGTGCCTAATTGCCTCTTACAGATCAAGGTACAGCACATGCACTACTGTACCTTGGAAGTATGGCGGCAGCTAAGACAATTGCGTACCGACATACCTTAGGCACAAAGCCATGAACAACTGCGATTGGGGATTCCCTCAGAAGTCCGCTGGGGCGTTACGTATTATCACCGAATGCCCCTCCCTTCCACTTTACGCTTGCGTGCGCTTTTATAAATCGCCGAGTCGCAGGGCAGCATCATTCAAAATATGGATACGGTAGGGATGGGTGCCATTATGCACAATAGGCATGGAACCCGTCGACTAGAGGCTGAAATGCGCCCCTAAATTGATGTACTGTACCCTCTGCAGCACATGCACCGATTAATTCACATGGAGGGGCACACGGCTGTCGCAGGACGCCGTTGTCGGCAGGCGCGACCCTGACTACCACGCTTGCCCCACTTGTGCCTTGCTGCCAGCTTAGTCCAATCATATCTACCCCGGCGTATGGGGCGCTGTAGCCTTGCATTGATACACGCACGTGATGCAGCCTCGCCCGGCCCGTCGAAAAAGTTGGCGAGGCCGTTCAGCATCGACCAAGCGCGCGCGAGGCAGAGGCCAAGTTTTGGGCGAAGAACGACACGAGAAGCTGCATTTCCCGCGTCCGTCGCCCGCGCCACCTGTATAAGATTTTAATTTCTTCTCTAGGGGCAAGATGGATGACCTCTATGACGAGTACGTTCTCCCTCTCTCTCTGCCTATTGACCACTACGCGCTAACTCAAGCTCCTTGCAGGTTCGGTAACTTCATTGGCGATGAGGCCGAGTCCGAGGAGGCGTCCGAGGTGGGTGTTGACGCCGGCGATTATGTCTATGACGATGAACCTGAGGAGGCGACTGGTGTCACCGGCCAGGAGTTGATGGAAATTGACGGTACGTGTTGCGCCGCCTCGCGCTCTCTTGCTCCGAGAGCTTCGCGGAGCTTTGAAGCTAATGCACTTTGTTGCGACCAAGCAGATGGGCCATCGAATGCAATTATCCTTCACGAGGACAAGCAGTACTACCCGACGGCAGAGCAGGTATATGGCGCCGAAGTTGAAACCCGTGTCGAAGAGGAGGATGCGCAGCCTCTCACCCAGCCCATCATCGCCCCCGTTGAACAGAAGAAGTTCAACATCGAGGAGGCTGACCTCCCCCCTGTGTTCTTCGACCGCGAATTCATGACCGACTTGATGAACTTCCCCGAACAAACCCGAAATATCGCACTGGCCGGCCACCTGCATCACGGAAAGACTGCCTTTGTGGATATGTTGGTTCTTGAAACTCATGACATCACCGACCGTTTGGAAAAAAGGGTCGGTAAAAAGCGGGACGAGCAGTTGAGATATACCGATGTCCACGTTTTGGAGCGAGAGCGAGGGTTGTCCATCAAGTCAGCGCCAATGAGTCTGGTATTATCCAGCACAAAGGGCAAGTCGCATCTTATTAACTTGATTGATACCCCTGGCCATGTCAACTTTGTTGACGAGGTCGCAACCGCGTTTCGTCTAGTTGATGGCGTGTGCCTGGTTGTCGATGTCGTCGAAGGTGTTCAGATCAACACGGAGCAGATCATCAAACATGCTGTTCTCGAGGACATCCCTCTAACTCTCATCATCAACAAGATGGATCGCCTAATCCTCGAACTGAAGTTGCCTCCTAAGGACGCTTACTTCAAGCTCAAGCATGTCGTCGAAGAGGTCAACACCATCATCGCGAACACATCTCCTGCCACTGCGACCTCAAAGCGCATAAGCCCAGAGAAAGGCAACGTCCTATTTGCTTGTACCGACATGGGATGGTGCTTCACGTTGGGGTCTTTCGCCAAGATGTACACCGACACCTTTGGTGACATTAACACAGAGGAGTTTGCAAAGCGGCTGTGGGGTGACGTCTACTACAATCCTAAGAAGCGCAACTTCTCGCGGAAACCCATCGAGGAGCGTGCGGCACGATCCTTTGTGCACTTTGTTTTGGAACCCATCTACAAGATTTTCACACATTCTATCAGCGACAGCCCGGAGCAGTTGCGGCCAGTACTGGCCTCACTAGGCATCGAGCTCAAACCGTCCCAATACAAGGCTGACGCCAAGGTGATTCTTAAGCTGGTATGCGAGCAGTTTTTTGGGCCTTCGACTGGATTCGTCGACATGGTCACTCAGCACATCCCCTCTCCCGTGGAGACTGCCGGGAGACTTCTGGAGAGGTATTACACTGGACCTACGGATACCAAGGTCGCCACCTCCATGAAAACTTGTGATCAAGATGGTCCCCTAGTTGTCCATATCACCAAGCTGTTCAACACTTCGGATGCCAAGAGCTTCCACTCTTTTGGCCGCGTGCTCAGCGGCACAGTTCGGCCTGGCATGCAAGTTCGTGTTCTCGGAGAAGGGTACTCTCTCGATGATGAAGAAGACATGGCTATGGCTTCTGTCGCCGAGGTCTTCATTGGGGAGTCCAGATACAACATCCCGACTGACGGTGTGCCGGCTGGAAATCTGGTGTTGTTGAGTGGAGTGGACAACTCCATTGTGAAGTCGGCCACCATCCTTCCGCCCAAGCTTGAGGATGACGAAGATGCGTACATCTTCCGTCCTATCACACACATTACCGAGTCCGTCCTTAAGGTCGCTGTCGAGCCTATCAACCCCTCCGAGCTCCCAAAGATGCTTGATGGACTGCGCCGAATTCAAAAGTCATACCCCCTCATCACCACCAAGGTCGAGGAGTCGGGAGAACACATCATCCTCGGCACCGGTGAGCTGTACATGGACTGCGTGCTGCACGATCTGCGCCGCCTCTATGCTGATATGGACATCAAGGTCTCGGATCCCGTCACGCGCTTTTGCGAGACGGTTGTTGAGACATCGGCGACTAAGTGCTACGCCATCACCCCAAACAAGAAGAACAAGATCACCATGGTCGCCGAACAGCTCGACAAAGGCATCTCGACCGACATTGAGACGGGGGCCGTGCGCATTCGCGATCCAATTCGCAAGACGGCCAAGTTCTTCGAGGAGAAGCATGGCTGGGACAAACTGGCTGCGCGAAGCATTTGGGCATTTGGCCCTGACGAGACTAGTCCAAACATCCTTCAGGATGACACCCTTCCCACGGAGGTGAGTATTTTAAACCCCTGCCCCGGCGTCCCTGACCTCTTGTGCCCATTGACAGGCCTGGGGTTGGACAGCTCCATGACTTCATGTTCATGTGTCTTTTATTTTGTGTTTGAATTCTGGAGAAAAGAGAGTGCTGACAGTGGACGTCTCAGGTCGACAAGAAACTCCTGAACACTGTGAAGGAGTCGATTCGGCAGGGTTTCAGCTGGGCTACCCGTGAAGGACCCTTGTGTGAAGAACGTGAGTTGCCGCCCCCTTCCTCTCGCTTCCTATTTCCAGTCGTTGTCGTCGTCATCTCAACCCTGGCGTCATATCTCTCGACCAGCCAGAGAAAACATAAGTGTCCGACATCGCGGCGGCTTGAGTGAGCCTGTGCCGCCCTCCAACCCTGGCATCACGTCTCGAGTGTTGTGGGCCTTACTCGACCTGCCAGGGGTGACAACCTCTGCAGGACGCTGTGGGGATCGAACCCCCCCTCCGCCCCTGATTGCACCATCACTGCCGCCCTAATGCAACCTGCAATCCTGCTTTTTTTTTTTCGGCCGGCAAGGGTGGGCGACTTGAGGGAGGTGCGTTGCTGATGTCAGTGGTACCACTACTGGCTGCTTGACTCAAGTGTGTATGAGCAAGCCAGTATGTGGTGGCTAGTGCTGGTGCCGCACCCATGTCTATGGGGGGCGATTTCACCGCGACGGGCCGGGGGGTGGAGGGTTGGATTTTGTTTGACGATCGTTCCCTTGATCGCGGCAGATGCGCTCTGGACTCGAGAGATGTAACCCTAAGGGACACTAAGCTCGCGTGGAACGTTGAACTGAGCTAGACGCTAACCGGGACGCACAGCTATCCGCAATACCAAATTCAAGGTTACCGACGTTCTACTGGCTAACGAGGCCATCTTCCGAGGCGGTGGCCAAATCATCCCACTTCCCGGCGAGCATGCTATTCATCTTTCCTGATGGCATCCCCGCGCCTTATGGAGCCGGTATACTCCGTGTCGGTTACCGGACCCGAAGATTCGTACATGGAGGTCTACAACGTGCTGTCGCGGCGGCGTGGGCACGTCCTGTCGGATGGTCCCGTCGCCGGTACGCCCTTGTACAGGGTCAACGGCCTGCTGCCAGTTATCGACAGCTTCGGCTTCGAGACCGACCTGCGCATCAAGACACAAGGCAGCTCCATGGTGAGTCTTGTTTTTGACAGCTGGAGCATCGTTCCTGGTGACCCTCTGGACCGGGAGCAGATCATCCGTCCATTGCAGCCGGCGTCGGCGCAGGCCACAGCTCGCGACTTCGTGCTGAAGACGCGTCGACGTAAGGGGTTGAGTGAGGACGTCAGCGTCAAGACTTTCCTAGAGCCTGAGTTCTACCAGAGCCTCATGGAGAGCGGAATGCTGGGAGAGATTTGAGAGCCGGGGGGTGTGGAAGTGGAAAGGGAAAAGGAGGGGGGGGGGGGGGGGGGGTTGGAGTGGAGCGGAACTCAGATACGGTGACGAGCCCGACAAGGCTGCCAGAGGGAGAGACTGTTCGTGGAGAAAGGGCTGAAGAGGAGGGGAGGAGGGCTGTTGGGCGGAGAAACTGGACAATCAGCCTAGATCCTCACATGGATGACGATTATAATGGCCAGTGCGAGGGCCACGTGTACAAGGATGGATGCTGCAACATGGAAGGATAAAAAGGGTTTAAAATACAGTGCGATGGTGGATGGTGTTGACGGGGGACAAGCCAAGCCAAGCCAAGCCATCTGGAGGACGAGGGACCCTGTGGTGTGTTACTCTGTAGAGGGGAGACGATTTAGAAGCTTCAGCGAAGCGGTGCACCAAATGCCAGAAACCAGGATCCCCAAGGTTCAAACAAACCCTGACGTGTTCATTTGTCCCAACATGTGCGAGCAACCCCAACCCGGAGCTCACGGCCCACGGTGAAGGATCGAGGATCGAACGCCTTGTCGACCTCTAGAACCTCCAAGGGCTAGTTTACTGGGGGCAGTCGAAACCACCCCTCCCCGGGTTCCTTGTTGGGGACTGGGACTGGGACTGAGACTGAGACTAGGACTAGGATTAGGACGGGGAACTCGGACCCGGACTCGGGCTTTGTGGTCGGACTTGGTTGGGATGAGACGAAACTAGACGAGTAACGCGAGGAGAAGAAGAACAATAGACAAGAACAAAAAAGGAAAAAAAAAAAAAAAAAAAAAAAAAAAAGAATGCATCAAGCAGTCTGACGCCGGGGCGCCTCTTTGTCTAAGCTGACGGGTTCCACAAGAAACACAGGAACGGGAGGTGTCAGTCAGGGTCTGGGCAGAAGGGTGGTGTGGAGGTTTGGAGGAAGACGAGGTGCCCGCCCACCCCAACCCACTTTGACTGACTGACTGACTGACTGACTGACCGACAAGTGAAAAACGCTCATGGTTGTTTGGTGACCGGCGTGTGCATTTGTTCAAAACATTGTCACGAGGAGAGTTGCCAACTTGTGCTGGCCGCGTATTCCCAAACAAGCAAGTCAAGAGGTGCCTGCCAACAAGGGAAATTGCGTCAACCAAGTAAACAAAAGTCAATTATTCGGACACAATCCGTGCGGGTGTGCGCCGTTGTAGCTTGCGGGGAAAGCAGGGAAGTGGGAGGGAAAGGGAAAAGGAAGGAGACGAAGAAGAGGAGGGATCTAGGACAGCAAGCAGGAAAATGCAAAGGCGTGGATGGAAAAGCCAGCCTCTCATGTGTGGAGGTTCTAGAGCAGCGGTATGTGCCACGATGGAGAAGAGAGAGAGAGAGAGAGAGAGAGAGAGAGAGAGAGGAAGCTCGGGGAGTTGTGGAGAGGGTTCCGGACAGGGATTGCCGTATAATGGTGGTGGTGGTGGTGGATTGATCTGGGTAGGTCGGTAGGTAGCTAGGGGGTGGAGAGAAAAAAGACCGAGAGAGATAGAAAGTGTGGAGTGTGTAGGGACGGAGGTGGAGAGGGAGAGGCGGAGAGACGGAGAGACGGAGAGACGGAGAGACGGAGAGACGGAGAGAGAAGGGGAGAGAAGGAAGGAAGCAGAGGCAGAATGAGAGATAGAGACAGACGGACAGAGAGACAGAGACAGAGACAGAGACAGAGACAGACAGGGAGTACTTACTGGAGAACAGAAAGAAAGAAGTTATTGCTTGCTGTAAGGCTTGCCGGGGGGCGTGTAGCTGTCAAGGCATGTCATGCCGCATGGCGCATGCGCCGGAAACAGCTGGGCGCTCTTCTAAGTCCAAGGCCATGGGCCATGGGATGCGATGCGATGCGATGCGATGCGAAATGCCAAGCCCAGCCATGGAGAGAAGGTGGAAAGGGACTGCACCAAGAGCATAATAAGATGCCATGCCATGCCGAAAAAGCCATCTTCCTCAAAAAGGCATCTAGCTACCTAGGTAGGCAAGCCATACCGGAATGCGTAACATGGTGGACGGGACTCACGGGAGCGAGGTCGGAGACAAATCTGGGCCGCGGCGCCGCGCTGCGCTTCGACCATGGAAGGCTAGTAGAGATGGACCTGTTTACTAGCATCCGTCGAGTAGTGCGCGCGCGCGCGCGCGTGTGTGTGTGTGTGTGTGTGTATGTGTATATTGGGGGTGGAGGGGGCGGTCTAATATTCGTAAAGTTCCCCGCCGCCGGGTTTCTGCAGGAGCCCGGGGCGCCGTTGTCCGTGGGTTGTGGATAACGATGATAATGACAAAGGACGGACCAGCCCACGAAGTGCTAAGTACGTAGAAGCTTGCTTGTTGGGCATCAGCGTTAGCAGCGCCATGGTATAGGTAGAGAGGTAGGGGAGACGAGCCTGGACCGGCTTGGCCCGCCTTGCCGGGTTGGTAGATGGTGGTTGGTGGTTAGGTTGGTGGTTAGGTAGGTAAGTAAGGTATAGTTAGTGGGAGAGCGAGAGCGAGGTGCCGGCCAAGAGCTGCAAATGCCATTGCGGGCGAGCAAACAAACGGGGCCACGGAATACGGCAGTGCAATGCCCTCCCCAGACTCGTCGACCACTCAGGCGGCATATGCAAGTTTGATCCCCGGTATCCCATGGAGGTGCGGACTACCGGTGGTATGTACTTTTTCCTGTACGTGTATGTGCATGTACGCATGTGGTGCTATGTATGTTTGAGGCCAGGTGTGTCTGGCTACTTCCTGCACCCAGGGCCAGGGCCAGATGATAGCAGAGCTCCGAAAACCATCGGGGCTGCGGCCGTGAATTCCGCGCTTCGAACTTTAGTCGTTACTAAGCTTGGAGGAAAAGGGGGGGGGGTGGTGGGAGGGGTGGTTCGTGGTCGAAAAAAGGCGTCATTTATTAGCACAATCAGGGCATGGCAGGATTGGATTGGATTGGACTGGATTGGGCAGGATAGATCAGGTCAGGATCGGATAGGATAGCATAGGACAGGCTAGGGCAGAGCAGAGGATAGAGCAGGACGGGATGGGATAGGCCAGGATGAGCATGGCAACGGGCACAGGAAAGGGAACGGAATGGAAGTGGACATGGGAGATGGGATGGCATGGGATGGGACGCATGGGACAGGCCAGACTAGATTCATCGTCAGCATCGACGACGACCAGGGCCACAAGTAGTCGGCGAGCTCAGCACAGCATGCCTGTACTCCGTACGGAGGTAAACATGACATGACATGATAATCCAAAGCGCCTGGGTCATCGTTTACCGAGCTTGTCTAGCTCGCTGGCTGGCACCACTGTATGCTGTCCCAAGGCGGGGACAGTATTCGTGCATGCAAGTGCTGTACTACAGAGTAGGCACGCCGTACTACAGGGCAATGGTAGGGTTGAGTCCTTACCTACACTTGACCTCCGTACCATAGTATGTACTGTGCCATATGATCTTGCACGCATGTAATGCAGCAGCATCCAGCCCAACCGCTGTCAACCCAAGTGGACGGGAAGCGCACAAGCCCCATGGTCGTCAAAGTCTCTTGCCGCTAACTAGTTTGCTAGCTTGTTAGCGCTGTCTTGCTTTGCCAGTTGGGATTACCCCAGGCCCATGCCCGTCTCCCTGGTGTCCACCTCTGGCCTGGTGGTGCAGGTGCAGATGCAGACGCAAGTCGCAGACGCAGGCGCAGATGGGATGGGATGGAATGGAATGGATGCATCCTAATTAACTGCTGTACCATATGCCGGATGTGTATCCTCCAGCTTTGGACAGCGCCGGCAAATTCCGCCCGCTCTAGCTAGGCGATAAATAGTCGTCCAGAGGCCTTGTGATGGGGCCAGACGGGTGGCCGGGCTGTTTGGAATTGCGGCGACGGGAGTGGGGGAGGGACGGAGGGAGGCGGTTTATTAGAGCCCTACAGGGGAGACCAAAACGGAAAGCAAATCGCAGGGTTGGACTGGACATTCGGTCAAGAATTCGACAACAGATGGAACCGTACAGAGGCAGCAGCAGAGGGGAAGTGGTAGATCTGGATCATTGCTGAAGAACTACGGAGTAAGCTAAGCCCAAGGAGATTGACGTTGCAGCGCATGGATACAAACCACCCCTTGACCTCGAGCCCTGTCAAACGTCGCGAATTGATGAAAGCCTGCCACCCCCAGCTCAAATCACGATACCCACGACGGCCAGCATGTGACGATCGCTGCAAGAAGGTCGTGTATTTCACCCTCGGCACTGCAACGCGGCAAAAGAGTGGAATTTTGCCGGATAATGCTTGGAGATGTGGACAACCACCCATACCAAGCGTACCAAGCATACATTTGTACCCAAGAATACCAAGCACTGTGGCTTGCTGGTGGCCGAACTCTATCCAGATGAAGCTGCCCTTGGCGCAAAACCCTTGCCTGAACATCAATCGCTCCAATCACCGGCATTTCCACTTTGGTCCCTCTGCCTCACAATATCGACTCAACAGTAAAATGGGCTGCTCCATGGCCAACCTTGCAGACCGCTCCGCCATGATTGCCAGGAAGAAGTCAGTGCTGTCGTAAACCTAACCTAGTTTCATGTGATTCTGGCATGGTTTGCTCGATTGACGGTTACATAGTGCCGATAAATGGCCGGGTGAAGGAATGATCAGATACTAGAAAGCGGGGGGACATGTCCTTTACGGAGAGCTGAATATGGAAATATAGTCCAGGTCTAAGTGCTCAGGCACAAGTCTCCAGCATCTTGTCCAGGACCCCCTTCAGCGTGTCGTTTTCCAATGCGGCGGCCACTCGCTCCTTGTCACCGAGCTGCTTGTTGACTTGGTCATCCTGGTTGTGGCTGTTTTCTTTGCAAGTGACGTCCACTCGGTAGTTGGGCGGGAGGACCTGCTCCAACCGCACCCGGACACCGAGCCCAATTACAGTTGCCAGCGAGCAGTGTGTGATGGTTGGGGTAATTTCAACTGCAACTTGAACAATCGTGTTCGGACTGGGAACCCCTAAAGCAGGAGATGGGGTGATATGAATATCAGAGAGGTTAATGACCGATAGTTGACCGAGTGACACTGGGTGTTCAGGATCCGATATGGTTGAGATCAGATCTGCGACATATAGTTTAGCGCTGGAAGTGTAACCTTGATAGGAAGATGAAATGGCCGTCGCCCATGTATTTAGAATTACACGAAGTGGCTTAGTCCACTGGAACGCGGGGAAGGGAAGGGAAAGGAAGGAAAAAACAAACAAAAGCCCACACTCTCCCGAGAATACAGAGAACCCATGAACGTGAACTAGGGGTTCCCCAGGAACACGAGAACGCGGGTTTGAAATCATGCAGCTTCCCAAGAGGGGAAATATATGAAGCGAGGATCATAGGCAGCGGCATGTGTCTCATGTCGAAACACCTCTAGTCTCAGTTGAGATCTAGGAAAACCGGCAATTATAGACAAAAGTTGGATCAACTTACCATATATTTCTTGTTCGTCAATGGCCTCAGCAGCAAACTCGTCGCCGCCATCATGGACACTGGGCCACGCAATCTCGCCTAGAGTACCGCAAAATGGCTGGGATAAGTACGACGGCTTGGCAAAAACAATGTCGTTATACTTGGACTCAGGCCCCTTTCGAGGAACAGTCTTCTTCTGGCGCGTCGGTAGCTGGGACGCGCTCAGGATAGTAGGGTTGGCATTATCCAAGGTGGCCATGGCGAGCAGATGCGTCACCGATTATCGGCGATGAGATCTCGACAGGACAGAGGGCGAGCGACGCAGGGGAGAGACGATGCGGACCGGGTCAACCCAAACGAAGCTGAAGGCTGAGTGGAGATGATGAATGCACCACGGGATGCTAGCGACAAAGCTGTGATGGCCTGTGTCAGTGCTCAGGTCGTGTCGCACAAGGATGTTTGGTGGTAGGATGTGGGAAGTCGAAGCGGAGGGGAAGATTTGATCTCATAACGCCACATTTGATAAGCGCGGTGAGTTCATCCTGGGGGTGAGGCGCAGCATAAGCGAAGCTAACCCTCGCGCCGTTCTTCAGGAGCCAAATTGGCCAGACAGTCCTCATTTGGTCACTGCGCCTAAGACCCCGAAGCTCCGCAAGATAAATTGTGACCTGGAGCCGATTGTCTAACCCCCTGAAGATTGACGCAGATGATAGCAATCCACTGCGGCGGGCAATTTGCCATGCAAACTCTATTGACACTTGAACTGGGGAATGTCGTGTTGTGTGCATCGTCGGTACCCACCCGAGGCGCACCGCCACAGGGGGCCTTGCCGACTTCACGCCAAGCACTGCAAAAAGGGTCATGCATTGGCTTGGGACGTCGTCATCGCGAGATGTTGGACTATGCGTCGCAATCGATAGCGCTTCGACAAAGGTGCACGTCTTCATGCGATGGGAAATCATGTCAAAATCCTCCACATCACTAAGCTACAAACTCTCCGAGATTGCTAGATTCGCCAGGTCTGACAGGAGTAGACTGTTGATGGCACTCCAATGACCTTCCGCGGCTGCGGCGGGGCGGGGGTGGGCAAGAAGAAGATTAATGGATCCTCTACGTCCCGGCCGAGTAGGCTTCTGGAATCTCCGTAGAAGACGGCGAAGTCCATGAACGGCGCGGTGCCATTACCAACACCCCCCCTGCATCGAAGCTCCCCGGAAGCCGGCCAGAAGCCGAGCGTTGGTCGAGATGTGCCATGGGCCCTGCATGGCTGACAACGGAGCCAGATCGTGGCGGACGCGGTCGCTCTTGACCTCGGCGGAGACTGCTGGAATGGGACAAACCAACGATCGATTCAACCCCTTGGGCTTCAAACGGAACCAAGCCGAGCATTTGTCTGCCGTAGCACGTCTCAAGTGCCGACGTGACTGTCTAGGGCGCCCTACCGGGCGATCCGCGGCCTAATGCATGATTCCCTGACACTCGATGTTCGGGATGATATTTGTGGTGAGCTGAGTGTCGGAGGGTATCGGGTCTTGATTTTTTATTTATTTTTTAAGCATTACTAAGAAAACCATCCACGATTGCCATCGATGTGTAATCTGCGCTGAGCAGAGCATGCCGGCTGACGGCTCCAGCGGGAACATGGATGTTGCGGTTTCTGGGATCGCCAGATGGGGTGAAATTGCTCCTGTAGCTCGACGTAAAGGGTCCATGCATGGGTATACTATGATGGTCTTACCATAGCTTGATGGCTCATGCTCTGTGGTCATCATCAAGCACATCGTTGGTTAAGTCCATGCGCATGTGGCAAGGGATGTGATAGTAGCCTGTCGCTTGATTATCCAGGGCCGTGGGCGCCGGCTCCAGCTTTCGGTGGGATCAATAGCTTTTTTTTGTCCCGAAGTCCGTTCATCCTCATGTCCCGATGCAGGCCCCTAGACCAAGTATGGAGGGTTCTGGGGACGCCAACATGAAGCCAGCCTCACCGACTTGATCATTTGGTGGGAGAAGCGTCAACTCTTGTGACTTGTCCAAGCGAGGGATGAAGGGAATTGGGCATGTTGGCCCCGGTCGAGAGACTGAAACCACCATTGCGTTTGATTGAGCCCTCAAGGCTCAAGGCCGGAAAGTGGGCTGCAGGCGCGTGGAGAACAACCCGTCCCCCCTCTCCCACCTCAACATCTCATGTGCCTCGGCAACTTCCACGCCCCCTGGTCGTCCACACTGATTGTCGCCGACAAACAAAGGCATGTGACATCGACCACGGCCCTGGGCAGCCGTACCATACCACTTGCTAGGGAAAAGTACGATCCCCTGCCCCATTTCGGGTTATTAGGGAGGATGAAACAAGGTTTATCGAAATGGCTGCGATGCATTTCTTTATTTTCGAGCAATTGTCAACGAGGCTAATGGAATGGGGACGACGGCCATGCGCCGGCGGCTTTGTGCTTGTCTGTTTAGTACAGTGTCAAACGGCGCCACTGACCAAGCTTGCGTCCTGCCTGGCCGCGAAAGTTCTAGCTTGAGGGGAGTCGACAGGGCAGGCTACCAGGGGTTCAAGCCTGGTCGTCGGCTCGGATCCTGACGTCGATACGACCACGAGTACCGTGGTATGCTGGAAACATCGAGATCCCTGCAAATAGGCATGGCCAATTAGTCTGCACCTTGAGCAGGAAGCAGGCTCTGGACCGAGTAGCCACGGGAGAAATCCATCATGATTCGATGCTGCTGGGCCTAGATTGGCGGCGACTTGTTGCTTGAAGGAGTTGTGTGTGTACTTGATCGAACATGATGGGTTTCTCATCTGCAACCAAGGGCACAGATCTCCGTGTCGACGGCTCAATTTCCTCCCTCAATTACCGAGAGGCGACGAGGGGCAAGTAGCAGGTTTCGCAGTTTGCTACCCTTGGGAATAGCTGGCGGCTGATTGACTCCGTTTAGGTAGGACCAGCACCCGGCTCCGGGCCTTTACTCGGACGGGCCTGGTATCGCAAATGGTTCCTGCATTTCCACGCCAAATTTTGTTTGAAGTCCCGCGTCTTACATAGACTGTCAGCTGGTGCTGTCCAAAAGGCCCAGACCCCAGGCATTCAGTCGTCGTCAGCGTTGACAGAGCATTTGCCGAGGCTGGCATTAGGCTTTTGAGGACCGAGTCTGATTGGGGACTCGCGCGAAGACTTGGGCACCTAATTTTCCATGTGCAATCAAATCGCGCCCACAATCTTTATGCGGCTGGTTTTCTCGTCTGCGGGAGGGTAACATCGAGGCTCCCCTACGTCAACCTTGACGACGAGTAGAAGCACGGCCCTGCCGAAGGCCAGCCAACTGGGCGACGGTGGAGGCTCAAGACGGTGGAAGAAGGAGAGACTTTCGTGAGGCAGTGGATGGTGATTGACGCGCGTTGGGCTGAGCTACTGCAGGTCAAGATGAGAACCGTTAGCACGTCTTGGGTCTTGGGAGCGAAAGTGGGCCACAAGCTGCCAGTGGCTCGACGACGACAATCAACTGACCGCTGTGGCGCATTTTGGGGCCATGGTGTCGGTAACCGTACTGGGACGACCCAGCTTTCGCAACCATACCCGCCAAGCCCTCTATCCACGTACAGAAAGACAGGCGGGGGGGATGAAGCCTAAAGGCACACTCGGATGGCATGTGCACACAGTACGTACCGAAAACAGGGAGCTGCAAGACGATGAACAAACCAGGGGAGCGCTACAAGGCCCTGAATTTGCCAGCGAATGACCGTGGACCAAGCAGCCAAGGAAGTCCAGAATTACTGGATTCGAACCGGGAAACGAACCCGATAGCGATGGGTACGGAGTACATGGGGACGCGCAAGGATGGGACCACCTGGAACGGATCTATGAGGAAGACGTCTGTGTGCGTATCGTATCTTTACTTCTAGAACTGTGCCTGCGCCTGTGCGTGAGTGTGTGAGTCTCATGACTCCTGGAGTGTCGGAATGGCGGCGATATGAAGGTAGGTTTTCGGTTTATCATCAGGTGATCCCTTGGCGGCAGTGTCAATGCGTTCCCAGGATTGACCTCTGATGCTGTCGTGTCTATGCGTATCTCGGTCCTAGGCAAGCAGGTAGTAGGGGTCAGAAGTGAGGATTTATCATCAATGGGAGGAATATGTATGTGTCTGGGCGGCAGCCACTCTCCTGCCTTCGTATAGAGGCAGGAGTGCGGATAATTAACCGTACTTTCCCTGTCAGTGAGGACCTGCCAACTCCAGGACAAACATGGGACGGTAGGGGCGGTGGGGCTGCTTCCGCAGTCGCACGAACCCACTATTAACACCCCGACGTATAACCTACGTCAATTTACACAGTACAAATTGGCGCTCCATCTCTCGCTGCTATCTCCACTAAGGAACCACGAGTTTATATCGATGGCTGGATGGAGAATTCCGGCTGGGCTTTTGTTCTAGCCTAGGGCCGCTACCCGGCCATCTGATAATATAGTCACCCCAGATATTAATACTCGCCGTAGCCTATTAATTGGACTACGACCCTGGGTTGGTGGATTTGGTGGCGGCGGTGGTGGTTTTGGTTCTCATTCGCAGTTCCAATCAATTTTTTTTGTTGCTCTTCAAGACATATGTCAGTGGGTGGAACGCCACCGCCTTGATCCAACCTATCCTCCGCTCCAAACATGCCGAATGAAGAGCAGGCAAGCAGTACATAGCGCAACGGACCATGCTAAAGAGGCGCAGTGAGAGGAGCGGAAGCTCCCCGGGACCTACGGCGAGCCGCCCTTGTCTGCCCTTGTCTGCCCTTGCCTGCCCTGGAAGTGTGCGGCGTTGAATCTTGCAAATGCCCATCTCCTGTGTAGGTACCACCACATCTTGTAACACAGCACCTCCTGATCGGGCCTCGAGGCCAAGTGGATCTCAGCACAGGCTGCTTCGTAGTCCAGCCCTCGTGCTTAGTACGGGCTTGGTACATAGGCTGAAGCAAGCTGGTCTTTTCATCACATTGGTGTAACCGTTTGTTGGGCCAAAGCCGGGTCAGGTTTGGGGGGGGGGGGGGGGGGGGCGGTAAGGCAACCAGCCGTCAGCACTGTGCCCGACATGGAACAATGTCTCGTAGGTTTCCGCCCTGATCCCGACATCGAGTCCAAAACCTAGGTACGTAATAACCCCCGCGAGGAACCTAAGACCCTAACCCACGGTCTTGGACCCATTACGAAAGATTGACAGAAGGTCGGGTCTCCCCCGCTCAATGCCAGACGATGGGCTGTCTAGCCTGGTGCCGGGGAGCCTCATCCTAATGTACAGGAGCCCACTCCCCAGGAATGTACATTAGATGCACAGGTGCAGACGGGAACACTGGGCTGGGAAAGTGAGATAGCGCACCTCCTGGCCCTATGCCATCCAACCAACCCTAAGTGCGAATTCATAACACATCCCCCCCTTCTCATAGCGTTGTGCGACAGCGGAAAAGGAGGGAGGTCTGCACGAACAGACCAACCAGCGGCGCATCTCCCTTGCTTTCGCCGAGACCTGCAACACAATGAGGGTGAGGCAGGTGTCGTACAAGCGGTAGGTACGGAGGTGGAGAGGGTGTTCCAAGGACGGAGGTGCAGCCTGCAAGCGGTGGAGCAACACACCCGCGTCGGAGGCCCTGCAGCGCCTTGAGGCAAGATGATGGATGGATGGATGGATGGCTGGTGGGTGGAAGACGAACAAGTTAAATGCTACGTATGGCTTAGGTACCTTCCTTCTTTTCTCCCGGCGAGCCAACATAATTCTAGCAATTTTTACGAGGCGCTGGTTTTGATGGGATAGATGCAGGCAGCCCACGAGGACTTTTTTCATGCCCTCACCCGATGTTTGGGGGGGATACCTACATACCGACCTATCTACCTGCCTGTAAATGCAAAGGCAAAGGCAAAGTATCTACCTACCTACTTTGGTAGCATGGAGGTGAGGCTAGGTCCTCTATCTCGAGGTGGTTGGGTTCCGTGTACCTGGTACGCAATTGCATGACCCTCTTTCGTTCAGTGTTCCGGGTCCATCGCACATCGCCCTCCGCCGTACAGTGTGTGTTTCGATATGTAGTTAGAGGCACTGTCACGGAAGAATCAAGGGCGAAAGACAGTGGAAGAGTGACGAGAAGACGAATAGGAAGAGGAAGAAGAAGAAGAAGAAGAAGAAGAAGAAAAAAAGAGGAGCAAAACACAGGCGAACTGAAAAAGCCCCAAGAACTCCTTTTTTCCTGTTCAGAGCTAGAATTGGGCTCTGAATCTTGATGCCGACGTTCAATCAATCCCACGAGACGAGCAAAGATGGAATTAACACTATCCTCACCAATATCCACGTCTCTTACCCAAACATGACCACCTCCAAAGTCCCAAGTCCAGGTCCCATGCGCAACATTGAGATACGGATGGTCTTAGGAAAGTTCCCACGTTCGCGCCCAGTTGATATCCACTTTCTCCCCATCCCAATATCCACACGGAATCCACGCCCCCTCCGTCACTAAAAAAGAACCCTTACTGTCACTGATTCAGACTCGAGGGATAAATCGTCATCACCTCACCACACACACACCCCCGACATGCCCGTTTCATCCAAAGTCCACACCTTTCCGTCACGCACTCGTGGCCGACAAGACACCGACCCTACCGCCGTCGAGGCGCTGCACTATGCCGTGGGCTAGTACATCTACTTTGCCGACAATCTCAAAGGCCACGGCGTACTGTTTGGCGTCTACTTACAGCACCAGCTTGTTGACCATCTTCCCATTGCGGTACAGCGCTCTATGATGCTGCGCGTATCCTTAAAGTATCTTTTCCTTCCCGGCCCCGTGTTCGTCCTCCACGGTTCGGCTTAGAACCTTGGCCTTTTCCTATTTTCTCTGCCTGCATCTTTGCTCTACTGTATCACAAAGTCTCGTCCCGCTTTCCCCATCCCCATCTCGTGCTGTATTTTACGGCGTGCCTCCCATCCACGCTCGTCACTCCACCTCGCACCCAAAGCCGCCGACACTCGTCCACTACGGTGATAGTCATCTCACAACCACTACGCAACTCGCAACTCTCACCTCGCACCTTGCACCTCGCCCCTCTCCGCAGTCCCGCGATCCCGCAAAACAAAACCCACCTCAGTCCTCTTCACCCGCATCCGCGCCCGCCGTCGCTTTCGCCGCCGCCCACTTTTGCAACGTCCAGCGCTGCGACGCGCCCATTGATAATTGAAAGTAGTGGAGCGCAACACCCACCCACTCACTCACTCACTACCTCAACCCACTGGACACCCACCGGGCCGCCCCATCTTCCACGTTCTGCACCTTCTGGTGTCCACTCCCGCGCCGCCGTTTTCCCTCACTTGCATCGCGCTCCCCTGCTGGTGCCCCTTGCCAGTCGGCCCTGTCTTCGGCCCTGTCGTGATCCCCAAGAATCCCAAGCCCAAAACCCTCCGCCGCCAAAAAGGGCCAGGACCAGGCCCGGGTTCAAGGTCAAGGCTCCAGGCTCAAGCCCCAAGCCCAAGGTCAAGGCAAGGCTCCGCTCTAGGCCGCACACGCCAAGGTCCAGGGCCTCCAAACTCAACCCCACCCCACTGCGCGACCCATGCTTCCACGCCGCCCACACACCCACGTCCCAAAAGCCCCAAGCCCCAAGTTCAAGGGATATCTGTCGTCGCCTTCTCATCTGTCTTGTCTTGTCTCTGAAGAAGACGTACCAGAGCAGGCTACCAAGGCCCTGCAGCTTCAGCTTTAATACCATTGCCACAGCACCCAATCTCCAGCCGCCATCGCTCCGCTCTGCTCTGCTACGCATCAGCTCCATCCTCGCCCACAGCGAACCATAGCCCAGCGCTCCCCGGCCTGCCCGCCCATCATAATAAGTCTGGACCGCCTCCTGCGCGCACCGCTTCCGTACCCGCCTAGCTCATCCCGTCCTCCGTCCTCCGCCTGCCGTGTGTTGCCAATCCCCCCCGTCATCACTCGCCACGCTTCGCCACGCCGACTGAGAAACGGTTTTCACACGAAGTCGCCTCGCACTGCCTCTCGTCTCGCTCACATTGCTTTTCGCATATTGGCCGCGATACCGGACTATCAAAGACCCCCTCTCGGCCCTTTTAAGCTTGAGCTGAGCCCATCTGCCGGTCTCGTTGCGTCGCGCGCCGACTTCATGTTGGCTGCCAGCGCCCCCGACGCCTGACGTTCTTGGAGGCTGTGACCTCACCACCGCGTCGCTCACCATGTCCGAAAACGACGCCTCCGTCCGTCGCATCCTGCCCCAGAGCTCCCAAATGAACAATTTTTCCTTCGCGCCCCAGCAGTACGCTCAGCGCGAGACACAGAAGAGTGCGCCCTCCACCGCGACTTGAGCCCCGCCTTGCTCCCCAACTGACCCCTCATCGCAGACTATGTCTTCGTCGACGAGCACAACCGCCACAAGCGGTTGAAGGGTATGATGCGAACAACTCCCCTGCACTGACTGTGTGCCTCTCTGAACTAACCGTTGGTTTTTTTCTTTCGTTGCATAGTTATGAGAGCTTGTGAGGGTTGCCGAAGGAGGAAGATCAAATGCGACGCTGCGACCACCAACACATGGCCATGTTCCGCCTGCATCAGGCTCAAGCTTCACTGCGTGCGCCCAAATGGCTACGACGGTGCCACCGACTCGACGACATACGACCAAGCTCATATGAGCTCCTCGGATCAATTCCAGCAGATGCCCATTCAGCAGCAGGTTCTTCACACAGCCACTAAACCCCAATCTTCTGGCATGTACTCAGCGCAGCAGTCATACCCAGACGCAACCTCTGCAGGGTACCAGACAGTTCCTTATGATGCGACCCAACCACAAAGCAGCATGTCCTACGCCGCTGTGCAGCCTCCTGTATCTATGATCGACCACACTTACGCGCCGCAGAATGTGTTTCCTACTCCGCCTATGCAGCAGCAGCAACCACAGCGCCCGGACTCCTCTCCCGAGGCCTATTCCCCTAGTGAATATCAGCACCAGGACCTCGCTGACTTGCTCGGAACTCTCAAGGTGAATGAGGCAGGAACAGGTATTATAACCCAGTGATACCCCATTCAATGTTGGCACCGCTCTAATACAGCTTCACGCAGCGCCGTATTTGAGAAATAAGGCTTCGTTCCGCCGAGAAGAACAGCCTGTTATTGAAGAATCAGATGACTACAAGTGTGCATTGCCCCCTATGATGCCTGCTCCTGGCTTGAAGATTCGCATTCCGCCAGAGCTGATGCCTGATGACGAGACTGCATTGCATTATTTTGACCTTTTTTTCACCCACGTCCACACCTATGTTCCTGTTCTCTGCAAGACTCTGTTTTATCAACAGTGGAACTCGGACAGAGAATCGATATCTCCCCTCATTCTGGAAGCGTTGTTTGCCATTGGCGGCCGTCTGGCCGAGGATCCAACAGAGGGACAACAATGGCTTGCCCTTGCTACCAGTACGTTTGACCAGTCCAAATTGTTAGAGGTGTGGTTTGTTGACCCTGCTAGGACACGCCGACTCCTTCATGGACATACCACGAATGAGCACTCTTCAGGCCTTGTTGATGATTCTCAAGGCGCGTGAAGCGGCTCCGAAACGGGGATACTACTATCGTTCATGGATGACCATTGTACAATGCGTTCAAATTGGCAAGGACTTGGGCTTGGATGAACACTATGAAGACCACCAAGCAGGCAAGCCTTGCGACTTCCCCGCTCAAGAATGCCAGCTGCGAACCCGAATCTGGCAAGTCGTGTTTACTTGCGAGGTCATGGTCGGCGCCCCTCAAGGTATATCACTTCCCTGTGTCCCTCTCGTTTTCCTCGACGCGGCATCTGACTCATTTTAAGCACGATATGATCTGGCAGTCACAGTAGATTCAGTTGACTTCAGTGTGCCGCGGCCGATTCCTGGTTGCGATGACAGCGAGTACCACGTGGCTCGCCATTTTACTTACTTTGGTCGCGTGGTACGCAACATTGGTCGAATGAGCAGAGTCTACAACCGACTCAAGAGACGTAAAGAGTGGGGGATCGACCCCGAATTCCAGCAACTGAACCAATCATTCAACACATGGTTAACAGAACTACCTGCCGACATGGCAATATCCTTCCCGCCTGACGGCTCTCCCCCATGGATCCCGTCTCACTTCCTGGGAAACATGCACGCATACTACTATCTCACCCTGATCCTTTTCCATCGTCCGCAGCTATCATTCCTGGATCCCAATGCACCCGATGGACAGTGGAAGCGCCACATGCTGATTTGTTACAACTCGGCCAAGGCGGTTTGCCGTCTCCAGGAAGCCACGGTCAACACGTTTGGCCTCACTGGTCTCCAGTGCATGCAGCGGGGGCATAGCTTTGTCGTTTACGCTGGCTTGTCTTGCATCGTTATTCACTTGGTAGGAGTTGTTTTGTTTCTGTTTCTGTTTCTGTTTTTTTCTTCGTTGCTTTGGTTTATTGGTTTCTTGTGTGCTTGTGTTTTTACAACGGCTGGATCTAACTTGTGTCAACTTTAGGTGGCGATTATTTCCCCAGACCCTGACCTGAATAGCGATGCTCGGGAGTTCTTTACCAGACACATGAGAATCATGGAAAAGGTAATGGATTCCTGGTCGATGCCTGAACTAGAGAAGCAGATAAATGCTCTCCGGGAAGCCTTCTCCGCCGATGTACGGAAGCCATTCGTCCTGAAGCCCTCATTCCCCTATGGAAGCCCCCATCCGTCCACCCATTCGAGCCCGCCACGGGAACCCAGGGTTACCGCCCGCCAATTCATCGGACAGGATCTATGGATCAAGCCTTGGATACGCAGAGTGCCCAACAAGTCAGTTATACCAGCCACCCCATCACACCTCCCATCTCCGCGGGCCCAGTGGACAGCAAGAGTGACTCTCCAGCTGTACAGTCACTCGTCATGATGTCTCAAGGAACTCAAGGCCCAGGTATGGCGCAGAGCATGCCCCTGTCTGACCAGCCCGGGTGGAACCCATCGCGGATATTTGAGTAAGTAAACCCCTGTGTCAATGCCGTGCGAAGGCTTGTTTAAATTCGCCGTTTGGGGCGATGCTGACTTGCCGTGCTCATAGACAATGGAACACGACATTTGGTACGCCCGCCCACACACAACCCAGTTCCACCCCTCCTCAACCCAGCTCTCTAAACGTTCCATCATCGGCAGGTGCCACTGAGGTTTCGACCCTCCAGGATATCCAGGCCGTCCATGCCAGCTTGCCGGCGGGCGCACAGCAGCTCTCACCGTCACAGTACTCAGCAGCACCCGTCACAAGCTTTGTGACTCCAGCCATGTGGCAAGAGTCTGTTGCTAGTGTCTATGAGGGCGGTCTCAAGCGGGCTTGGGACTATGATGGCGGCTCTGTCGTGAAACGTCACTAATGCGGGAAGCCTGCCGCTCTGACATGACCCAGACATAACCTGGAGTGTGCAGCATGCCAAAGGGGATAACAGCAGTTGTCATTAACCAGCCACCCTCGCCCAAAATGGGTGGCGAAGTCTCGTTATGAGGAGACTTATTCCTTAGCACATATTCCACGTCTAACGTTGGCCTGGCGCCGAGTGACGTTGAGGCCAACAAGCTATGCAGCTCATGTTCGAGACGCTTTGTTACGGTGGTTGTATTGTATAGTTATGATGACTACAAGCCTTGTCATGCGTGAAGCAATCACAAGGAGATGAGAAAAATGCACTACGGCTGGAAGGGTGGGGGAATGGTCAAAGAAGGATGGAAAATGAATCGATTTTTTTTTACGAAGTACGACTGGAGGCGTTTTGGTTTAGGCTTGCAATAAGGGCCTGGAGTCTTTGGCCTCGGATAGGGATGGATGTATTATTAATTACACGCGCATCCTTTTTCTGGTCTGCAGACAAAAGGCAAGGCGGATACGGCCTTTACCCTGATCACAGGAAGCAATTGAGCGGTTTGGTCCAGAGGTGTGCAAAGTAACTCCGGGGCATATGGCATGTTGGGCGTTTTGTGTGTTTGGTGGGGGGTCTTGATTAATGGACTCCTCAAAAAGACTTTTTTTTTTCGCTCCTCAGATCTGCTAAACTCTCTTCGTGCAGGGCGTGTTCATATCTACCACATTGGCTCAATTTTTGGTGTAAATTTCTGTGGTTTATTCCATGTAGGAAATTGTATTAAAGCTGATATTGCATGTGTCAGGACCAGCCCAGTGACTGACTACCTAGGTGCTCCCGCTATCTGTGCCTTTTTACCAACCTTATCTTTGATCGCATCCCAAATCCAGGCGTCAACCTTGTCCTTCTTTTTATTCTCGTAACGAACTCTCCTCACAGGTCCCTTGTCCTGGACATAGAACTTACCGACGGCGCGGAAATTGTACCAACGGCGCTTCGCGTTCTCGACAGCAGTGTCGCGAACGTAGTTGACAAGTCCAAAGCGGCGGTGGACGGGGGAGAGGTCACCGGCCTGTAGGGAACTATAACGGGGCTTGGCAATGGAGCTCATGGTGGTGAATGTGAGTTGTGTGTTGGGTGGGAGTGTCTTGATGTAGCGTTCCAATAGGGCCCTTGAGACGCGGGCATAGCCTGGGAGGTGGATGTGGATGTGAGTGACGAAGGGGGATGTGACGGATGCAACAAAGAGAACGGGAATGATGCCACATAGAGCGACTTTTGGCGCATAAAGTGTTAGCCGTCGTCTTTCGTCTTTGCGCTGCTTTGATTCATGGTGGCCATCGCGTGACGCCATTCACATGAGACGATGAGGGTTGGAGATGGGACGTACCACCAGCTGTCTCCCAAACAGGCTTCTCGGCTTTGACGTAGCCTGGTGCTACGACGAAGCAGAAAAATGCGCCCATGAATAGGGTTGTAATTTTGACCATGGCGAGGAAGGTAGTCCTGCCGGTGCCAGCATGATAGATGATCAACCGCTCAGGAAATTCTACGATGGATCAGCGCGAGATGCCCTCATTTCGGATATCTCTTCACACGTGGCGAGAGAGATCAACTGTCATACCGAAATCCTTTCCCTTCCTTGAAGCCGCCCTAGCCTGTCGTTTAAGCTCCTCCTCTACCCGCGAGGGCCGCTTTGGCGCAGGTCCGGCGTAGCATCGCCACGACAGCTTCTGGAACGGTTTCCGGAGGGAGCGGCGTAGGGAGCGAGGAAGAGCTGCTGGGACGGGGCAGCCAGGAGACAAAGAAGTCAATTGGATTGGCCAGAGCCGGGGGATTATTGTTCTGAACTGCAGCATATTACATATGAAAGTGGATGGCCAGGATAGATGCGATGAAAAGGGCGTCGAACCCGTGCAACTGGAAAAAAGTCATGGCCTGAAGTGGAAAGACGCGGCCGAGGACGCGATTGGAGCCATGTGTAAATGCGGAGGCTTGGCACCAGCCCAAAATCAAATTAGCACGTATCCCCCCTCCCCGCTGCGGGTGATGCGGCGAGCTCACGGGTACGAACTCTTTTTTATTCAAGTGCCACCGCCACTGTTCCGTACCTCATTGAGCTAAATGCTCTTTGTGAGTAAGACAAGCAATTTACAGCATCTGTATTGTATCTGCTCTGCTCAATGATTACATCGAATTGCCCCCAGAAAACGAGGTTCCAACTTAGACAACATTCTTTGTGAGCCACTGAGTCCACTGCTCGATGGTCCAACCGGAGCTGATATCCTGCACAACTCCGTCATACACAACGGTGGGCGTAACGTGAACACCAATGAGGCGGTTCATCTTGGTGATGAGCTTGACATCGTTTGTGACCTGGTTCCCCGCATTCAGCGATCCGTTTTCGCCCGGCTTGTCCGAGATGACGAGCAAGCCGTAAACCTCGTCCTCGTCCACGCCAGCCTTGGCAGCAACCTTGGCGAGGCGGCGATAGGTGTCGTTGCGCGTCTCATTGACAACATTGACGTCGAAGAAGCCCTGCTGCTCGTCGAACAGGATGCCGCTGAAGCTCCAGAAGCGGTCCGGGGCGATGCGCAGCACGGCGAGAGCGGCCTCGTGCATCAGCGTCGACGACGGGTGCCACGGCTGGATCTGCTGGCGGAAGATGAGGGCCAGGCTCGAGGCCCAAGTCGGATTCGCCTTGACGGCGGGAATCACGGCATTGTTGAGCGTGCGGAAGATCTTGGCCGAGAAAGGGCAGCAGTAGTCGAGATAGATCTCCAGCGTATGAGTCGTGTGGGCAACCGAGGACGGAGTTGCCGGTGGGGGAGCGAACTCGTACTTCTGGCCTGCGAGCTTGGGAGGGAGAGCCATTGCGAATTTGAGTTTTGGGCCTGAGCTAGTTTTCTTTGCGCCCTTGTCTGACTTGTTGGCGATCCTCTGGTTTTAAAGGCGCGAACGACGAACAATGCCAAGAGTTGTGTGCGTGTAAATCCAGGTGCAAGTGTACGGAAATGAAAAATGGAAATGGAAGTCTCATGTGTCTGTGACGGAGCACTTGAAGCTCAGCTCTGGCGTTGAGGGGTCATGGTGGGGCCGAGCTCAAGGTTGGAAGCCGCAGATGACGACAGCGACATGCAATATTACAAATGCTCTAGGAGACGTCCCAGGCAAGGGTTCAAACACGTGGTGAGCTCCATTATCAACACCGGAGATAGGCAGACCTGAGATATTTACCCTGTGTGTCGGTGACCTAATGACCTTTTGTTTTTGGTTGTCGGTTTTCACCTCCGTCTAGGTATACCTCACAGTTATTTTGCGTGAATCACCAAGCACCATTTGGTCTGGCGGCTACTCAAACTGCGTAACCAATCGCAATCAGCACACGCTCAAGGTTAGTTCTCGCAACTTTTATTTCCTTTCCGAACAATTTGGGGCCTTTAACACCCCAGTAGAAACCAAAAGTACTGTAAAGAAAGAAATGCACTATTGTTGGACAGGTTTCTACCCTCCCATTTACCGTCATGGCTTCTGATCCACATCCCCATTCTCCCGCCATGAAACTGCCGTCTGGAGCCACCCTTAGGACCGAAAGATCCACCAAGCTCATTGCTAGCTAAAATAAAATCCTGAGATCGAGTTTGAGTGATTTATTTTTCGCTCGATGTTATGCAATGGCTTCATTGGTATAATCTCGGACAAGGCGTCATGGTAGACAAGACTGCGGGCGTACTATATCCAGGACCCAGCAAAATACTTGCCATCAAACCCAGTCCACCTATGGGGATTGAATGCCTGGAATAACCATCAATTACATAGAATGTCAACGTAGCAGGCCATCTGGGCTGCCTAGACAAAGGTCATCAATCCTTGTGGAAATCAACTCCAAATTGCCCGATGGGGTATTCATCGCTACTAGAGACAAGGCGAGAAAGGTGACAAATCGCTGTCCATTTCGACCTGGTGGATTTTGCACATCTTCCATGGAACATTTTTTATTCTGGATGACGGCTAATAGCTCATCTTGCTTTTGCTGAGGGTCAGCGACGTGAGCCCTATGTACTGGTCCGCACATGCTTATGAGGAAGAGGCTAGGCTTGCGGGCCCTTTATTTCAGGTATCATCTTCCAGTTCCCTATTACAAGCGTGAATTATAGACATTATGGCTCATAAACGAGCATGTTCTTCACCAAATGAACAATATGGTCATTGCGCTAGGAACAAAGGCGTCTCCGCACCCAGAACACTCAACGATGGCTTCCAAGGAAAGTTTGATCCCTTTGATATCGACTTCGCAGTCGTCATTACATGAAGAAACTTCCAGAACCAAAAAGGCCCAATACTCTCTCGAATCCTTCACTTGATCCTAAAAGACAAGCCCTTTGTGCAAGTGGCCATGAATGGCGCCTCAATTCTAGCTAGCCTATTTCTGATTGCCGCAGGGTTGGGACAAGAATGAAATGCCAACGGAATTTCGACCAAGGCTTCCTTACCTCAAATCGAAGAAACAATTTTTCATTGGTGATATCCATTGATCTTGACGTAACGGCGGCGTGTATCCCAAGGATCACATATCGAGACAATATGTACCACTATATCGATGGAACCATCCCCTAGTTTCGGAGCGATCATTTGTATAGTTTTATATCAATTTGGTTGGAGATCCAGAACAGGTCCAGTGTTATTGCATTAGGTTTGATCCACGATTAGAATAACTCAAGTCTCCACACCAGAGGTGAATTACCCTTCTCCGTCAGTTGTGTCACTCTCGAGTTTGTCAGTGCAGCAATAAGGATACCCAATTTGAACAAAGTATTTCAAAAGAGCTTATTTTAAAATATAGAATGGCTGAATCATCTTGTATTAACTGTTTGGGTCCATTTAATCACCTAGAGACGTGGTACGCAAGACGAGTGTTCGCAAGATGGAAAGTAGTTCGCAGTAGGAAGTTCACGCATCACGGAGTGTGACCACAAGCCCCTTCATGACTTTGAGTCATAAGCCGTCTGAAGATCCAAGCAAGTAACCAAACCACTAGGGTTTTCACTGAAAAGTCAACTGCAGTTCGTGCCCACGCCTCGTCCAATTTTAGAGAGGACTTCGTCGTCTTAGAAATAGACCCGTTTTGCCTCGGCTTCGACCAATGCGGGTAGCCTTCTTTTCTCTGACTTTCATTTGTTTCAATGAAGAGTCTCGATATTAATAGAATGAAGAGAGAGGGGGTATTTGTAGGATATATGTAAGGTAGCCCTCGCAAGAATGCTTGAAACGATTGAGACAGCTGCCCCTCATACGTGACAGTGTTAGGGGGATCGCGTTTAGCTCATTCTTAATGAAATCCAACCCACCATAAAAATGACCAGACGCTATTTCTTATCATCCTAATTTTTTTCTTCTAGAGAGATTGAACTTCTCTGTTTGAACACAGGATTTTGATCATTAGCAGATTATGGCCTTGATAGGAATTTAGCTAAGGACGGCTAAGGACGGCTAAGCATGAGCAACAATGATTGATCCTAACGGTAATCCAAAGGTCTAACGAAGATCCCGATCCTAATATTCCAGGCCTAACACTCCTCCCTAACTCTAAACAATATTAGAAGATTAAACAAACCAAACAGTAAACGTGCTTTTACCCGCCTATTTTTTGTATTGCTGAGAAAGCATTATGAGGACAAAATGCGAACAGTTTAATGGGCTGTCATTTTCGATGTTTGATATTTAGTTGACGTAGAATCTCCCCATATAGGACTTTTGAAACTTGGTCACGATTCCGATTGAGCCTTCGGTATCACTAGAAGCAAGTCACGTCCCAACCATAACCTCGATATATTTTTTCTAGCCATGCAGTATTGCTCAATTAATTTTGATCCCAACACTCTCATACATATTCTTAATTTTCTTTTGTTCAGGATTCTCCCTACTATGATTTTATTTCATGGCCAAATCCAGCAAATGGAAAAAATCAGTCTGTTTTGTGTTTCATCAACGTGCTTTTTGCTTCGACAATTTTCAACACATCAGGGTGACTATCAAAACTTGTATCATAAATTTTCCTATCTATGTAATTGATACAAGTATTAATATGGTCGAGTTTCTTAAGAG
This sequence comes from Aquanectria penicillioides, assembly GCA_003415625.1. Classification (NCBI taxonomy): domain Eukaryota; kingdom Fungi; phylum Ascomycota; class Sordariomycetes; order Hypocreales; family Nectriaceae; genus Aquanectria; species Aquanectria penicillioides. Next base: position 5,749,367 of record PYIU01000003.1, read on the forward strand.
AGTGAATGTGATAAATAACGCTTGCCTGGGGTTCATTTTGCGCTAAATGTGATAATGATTTCTAGAGTGCTCTCATGGGTGTTGTTTTTATCAGAGGGTATGTTCATAAGCTCTGTGAAATCACTCTTGCCTTTCTTAAATAAATCCCTCAGAGGTAGAAATGGTGATTACGTGCATCGCTTCGATTCGGCATCCTAACATTTATCGCAAAACTCCCATCGACTTCACTAAGTTTTTCACTTTTCGTGATAGTTGGCAAAGTGAGAAGAGTGATAATTCACATAACAGTTACATGAAATCTATGATATTAACCGTTGGGAGAAATGAGGTGTGGCAACGGGAAAGGGCCGAGAAAGTCCCAGGAAGTTATAAGTGCTCATCTCATCTCAGTGAGCGGAGAGCATGCTGACAAGAGTGGAGGCTGCTGATTTCTAGGGTTCGCTACGAAATAACATGCCAAGAGGTGAGGGATGAGACAAGAAAGTAGACGAGCAGAGCAGCATGGATTCAACACTGTAGTATATTGCACCGGCCGTGAAGACCAATGTTGGGTTAATAAAGCCACAATTACCCGTAATATATATCAATTGGAGGAGGTGTTGGGAGTGGAAGATACGTACTTAAAAGTGGGGGTTGGGGACGAGACTGATCGGAGATACTGAGACTGAGGATTACGCTTAAAAAAGACTTTAACTCGACAGCCGATTGACTGCCGACTGTTGCATGTGGCGTTGGTGCTGACCCGGAGAGGTGGCACAAGTCGGAGGCATGATTTCGAGAACCAAGCACACCGAAAGTCTTTGTCGATTGAACAATGCCACCTCGGCCGCATCACAGAGAAAGACAGACAGATGCAATGGGTTCAAACGCATCTGTGCTCCAGTGCCGGGTTGAGATTGGTCTCCACTTTGCTCACCTAGGATCATCATGGCCTCGTCTGTCTGCAGGCAAGGTACTATCAAGGTCAAATGACGATATGGATTGATGCTGCTCACGAGTTATCACTCAGCTTAGGCACCTCACCGCGTCCTACCTCGAAGCGCAAGCCCTCCTCCGAATTTCTCGGCGCTTCTGGTTAGCGGGGGGTGAGACGCGATTTGCGAGCTGGGGTACGTCCTCGGAACCCGTCTGACAAACGGGACCGTTTGACCGTACAATCTTCGTCATGAACCCCATTGTTTCCCCGATTCTTGCTTGGCCGATGCACTCGCGGGCGTACGTGTATGTTATGTGACTTGTCCCCTGTCCCAGGCTGCCGCTTGTTGTGGTCACTGCTCCGCACGTTGGAAATGGCCTCGTCTCCCAAGCCCGTACGTACTCCAGCAATTGGCCGTCAAGGTGCTCTAGGTTTGGTATCGTATTGCAATGGGGGCGGGACCAGATGAAAAGACACCAGATCTCGTGGTCTGTATGTACTTTACGTATTCGTAGTCGAGCTATCGCCTCGGAACGACTCTGTGCCGGGGTTAAATTTTTAGTCGCGTGGTCACCGGATGGGAAACCACGAAAATAGCCGTTGATGGAGCTCCAACACGGAGACTGTCCGGGGGCCTCGACCTTGGCTTCTTTCCTCTTTACCGGCGCTGGCGTAGGCTGTAGGCTCTCACTGGGTCCTGAAAGCAGGTACGAGGGGGGGGGGGAACACATTCATCCGGTACTTCCTTCCCCAAACCCGTGTGTGGTAGGCCGGCACCATGGAAGAAGGTACCTTGATGGAATGTACCTTCCTCTTTGTCACGCGGGCGAAACCGGGGTTGTAGTGGCCCGAACTGCATTCTTACCTTCGATAGTGGGGCGCCGCCCGCATTCTGTCTCGCCTCCCTGGATGGCCAACCAACGACCGTCATCAATCAATGCAACGCCAAAAGTCGGTCATCTTTAAATAATACTTTGGCTCTGACATTGGCAAACCATTGATGACATCCATGACACGCCTTTTTCTCTTTTTATCCAAAATTTATTTCTCATCAGAGACCCATTCTTGAATTCGTCGCGTTGAAGCTGCATACGTCGCCCTTAACACAAACACACGCTCACGCAGCTCTCCACACTGACTTACGAATCCTCGACTCACTCACCACGGCATCACCACGGTCGCCCCCCGCGGGTATCTTTCCCCGCCCTTCACTATCATGATCTGTCTCTCCAAAGCGGATGAGTTTGCCCTGAGGCATCTCACCTGGAATCAGAGCCCCTCGCCTCTTGCTGCCACCCATACCACTCGTCAGGATCTCAACGGTATATCCAACCTCCGCGAGCATGTTGATGCAGACCAAGACGATGGCAGCGGAGATAGTAGTGCGGGCTGGCTTAGAAATGGTGATGAAAAGAATCATCCTGGGATTCAACCTCCCGAACTGAGCCAGCCTTCCCTGGCTGATGCGGGACGACTGTCCCGCTATGCAGGTATGTAAAGTCATTTGCTAATTCATTGCACAAAACCTTGTTGCACTCCAAACCTGCTCTGCCCTCTATGCCTTAATCCATCCCGATGAACTTTTCGCTTATTATTCTGCACAGGACTGTCCTCGTGTCTGAAGACGTTCGATGGTGGTGATGGCCATGATCGTCTGTCCCGAGGCACCGTTAAATCGTGCCTCCAGCGCGTCTGGGGTTGGACCGCCTGGGTCCTCTCTGTTCTTATTGCTTCTTCAATTTTGTCGTATTGGAAATCCCCTTCTTCAACACCGATAGCCCCGGCTGCTGTTCAACATGCTCTCCACCCTGTGCAGGTGTCTACTCGTAAGAGGTCCACATGTGCTTCTGGAGGCGTCAACAAGGATGAATATAATCTACCACTTCATGTGGGGGCCTTGTTCATCATCTTCTTTGTATCGACGCTTGCTTGCTTGTTCCCAATTATGGCCTCCAGGTTTCCAGGTCTGAGAATTCCAAAACGGTTCTTCTTTGCCGTTCGTCACTTTGGTACCGGCGTCCTTATCGCCACAGCTTTTGTCCACCTGCTCCCAACGGCCTTCACATCGCTGGGCAACTCTTGTTTGGATGATTTCTGGACCTCTGACTACCCTGCTATTCCGGGAGCCATCTCTCTGGCTGCTATATTTTTCGTGATCATCATCGAGATGGTGTTTCATCCCTCCCGCCACATTCAGTCAGAGGAAGATGATGCTTGCTGTGATGAAAACAAGACCACCGTTCAGACTCGGAACAATGGAGGTTGTATGGGAGGTCCTGCCATGCTTCAAGTACGTGATATGGGCCCTCTCCGTGGCAGGGCATCGAGCATTGGCCACGGTTTGACTACCTTGAATAGCCGGAATGACGTCGAGGACACCGAAACCAATGGGCAAGAGGATCGCAACCAGTCTCAAAGAAAGCAAAGTTTGGAAGCAACAAGCGTGGAAAGCTTGCGGACCCATGCGTTGACTCCGGAACAACAGCAGCGCAAGGAACTTCTCCAATGTGTTCTCCTTGAGCTGGGCATTCTATTCCACAGCATCTTTATCGGAATGTCTCTAAGCGTCTCCATTGGCAATGAGTTTATCATTCTCCTCATTGCCATTGTTTTTCATCGTACGTTGAGCTATGCATCCCCGTATTGATAAGGTATAAGCTGACAATCAACCAACAGAAACATTTGAAGGTCTCGCTCTTGGATCCCGAATCTCAGCAGTAAAATGGCCACAAGGGAAGCTACAGCCCTGGTTTATGGCACTAGCGTATGGATGCACGTGAGTCAACCCATTTTCCTCTACCCCCATCAATGGCGTTGCTAATCATAGATCTAGGACACCTCTTGGTCAAGCTATCGGCCTTGCGACCCACACGCTCTATAGCCCTGGGTCTGAGGTGGGCTTAATTGTCGTGGGAGTCATGAATGCCATCTCCGCGGGTCTTCTCACTTTTGCATCTTTGGTTGAGTTGTTGTCGGAGGACTTCCTCAGTGATGAAAGCTGGCGAGTCCTTCGAGGAAGAAAGAGAGTATATGCTTGCCTTCTTGTCTTCTTTGGCGCCTTCTTTATGAGTCTTGTTGGCGCCTGGGCTTAAGTGGCTCTTTCGGCATCATGATTCGGCATCATGAGGGGTCTGGAGGCAATCGTCGCCGAAAGATTCAACCCTGAATAATGCCAACATAAGACATTGGGTCAAAATATGATGTCTCCATGACGTGCAACAAATTCTCATTCTGGGCAAAATCTTGTGTCCTTCATTTTACTTTCTAAGACTCTCGGGTCATGTCTCTGCTCTTCAGAGTGAGACAGCTTTTGTGCTTATTTTATACCGACCTAGGTCTCAGCTCCCGCGCGCATCCCTTTGCAACACACAATCGATGGCTTAACAGGAATATCATTCTGTTTTGTCGTCTTTCCTGTCTTTCTCGGCATGGCAATTAGTGACTCCCTTGGAATAGGTTCCTATCACAGATTGATCATAAAATAGCAATTGATACTTCATTCGCTCGCTACAATGTTGGCATAATCTTGGAATAATCGTGACCGTTTGGTAGTAGACATCACATCGTGATTAAGAGATTTGTGCCGAGTTTCCGAACGATCAATTCGTGCTATTTGCATCGTTTCGAGATCATATTTTATTCATCACTGCGTTATGAAACCGTATTCTTGGAAACAATGCCTCTGGCAAACTCTCCAAAAGTGAGATGTTGTTCAATATCCACTTCCTCACCCAAGTTAGGCTGGGTGAAGACAGCAAGCGTGTTCCGTGCAATCTTGCCATTGCTCACACTAGCACGTACACCTCGAACAAAGTGGGGTACAGCCTTGAAGCGACCAGCGGTGATACGCTCAAGAGCCTCGCCCGTTTGGAATGCGATACAATCACGAGGAATCTTAACTTGGACTGTTTCACCGGCGCGAGACTTGATGTATAGCCCGGCAGATGGATCAGGGGAGGCATCAAGCTCGTCAAGGGGGGAAGGGAGGCTTCCAGGGTGGCAGAAGATGGTACAGATGGGTCAGTCTTGTGCTCATCGATGAACATGGCCGAAGTCAAGCCGGTCAAACATCCATGGTCAAGATGCGTAGCACACCAGTCATCTTCGTCGGCGTCGACGCCCGCCGCTGGGTCAACTGCTTGGGGGTAGTAGTGCAGCAGACGGGCCTTTGTCGTGTTGGAAGAGCTGACGACATGCTCGAGGTAGCCCTTGGGGTACCCGGCGATATCCTTCTCCGCGAAGCGGTCACAGGCGCGGGCAACCAGGACAGCCACGTCGATGATCAGACGGCATAGGTCTGTGACGGCAGGCTTGAAGCCTGGGAGGACAGACTTGGCCGGCCAAAGGTTAGGGGAGAGGTATTCAGGGAACGTGGCAGGGCTGAATGCTGGTGTTGGGGCAGCACATTCGAGGGATGGATCGACGTAGAAGGCGCAGTTGGCGTAATATGAGCCTTTGAAGGTATCGACCTGGCCGTTTTTCAAGGTTTCCTTGCCGAGCGACCAACCAGTCAAGTACTTGGCCTGAACATTTTCGAGTTTGTCTGTTCTGAGATGTCAGTGAACAAATCCGACGAATAGTGAGACGCATCTAATTGCTGCATGTACCAAGTTCAGCTTTGGGCAAGTTGCCTAGGTAGGAAGCGTAGGAGAGGGCGTGGTGCCTCAGCTTGGGGAATTCTTCAGGGACGCCCTTGACGACGAGGATTCCAAGGGAATCAGGACCGAACGCTTCATGGAGGGTTTCGAAGGAGATATTGCCTGTATGTAGAGGAGAGGTTCTCGGTGAGAAACAATGGATAACTTAGATGTGAGTGTGAGGCGTGAGAGGTACGTACCGTCTTTGAGGTCCTGAAGGGATACAGTGACAGGGTGGGCTTGGGCGGCCATGTTACCGAAAGTCTGGCTGCAGGAGAAGGGGGAAAAAGGGTAAAATTGGAGTTGATGCGGGAGCTAAGAATACAAACTAAAGCAAGACTAAATTTCCAAGAACATGATGGGCATTATCTGGGCTGTCATGTCCTTTATCTCTTTTTGTGTAGGCTCTCACTGTTAAAACCGTCGGACCTGCAGAACACTGCGGGGAGGGGTGGGCTTACATAACCAATCACCTTCCTTTAAGGTCCATCGCTCCGTGTGGAGCTCGCCGCCTCCCGGTGCACGGAAGAGCCTCAAGTTGAACGTCGGTTGTTGTGTTGTCCGACGCCAACCGAACGCGATAGCTCGAAAACCACGATAACCACCCGGCCATTGCGCACCGCGATTGCCTCATCTCGAGCTGCTCCAGCATGGTCAAACCCCTTTCGTTCAAGGGCGATAAGAAGCCCAAGAAGCGCAAGCGCACCGATGCCGAAAAGGCCAATCGTGACGGAGACCCCGAGTCTCTCGATGTCCAGAAGCGAAACAACGACGACGGCGATAATGACGATAGCTGGGTGTCTGCTGAAGCGGTTACCGATGTATCTGGGCCTATCCTGATCGTATTGCCCACCGAGGCACCCTCCGCGCTCGCATGTGACCCGAGCGGCAAGGTGTTTGCTCTGCCAATTGAAAACATCGTCGACGCGAACCCTGTCACCGCCGAACCCCATGACGTTCGACAGGTGTGGGTTGCGAATAGGGTAGCTGGAACAGAGAATTTCCGCTTCAAAGGCCATCATGGGAAGTAGGTCTCAATCTTTTCATTCTCGCAAATCGAACATAGGAACACACGCTAACAAGTGCCGCCGTAGATACCTTTCTTGCGACAAGATTGGTGCGCTGTCTGCCACCTCCGAAGCCGTCTCTCCCCTTGAGTCCTTCAACCTAGTAGCGACGGCCAATACCCCTGGAACTTTTCAGATGCAAACGCTTCGAGACACATTCCTAACTATCAAGCCCACGACATCGAAAGCTGGGGGGCCGGCTGGTGCTGAGATTCGGGGCGACGGCGAAGATATATCGTTCAACACTACATTCCGTTTGCGAATGCAAGCACGGTTCAAGCCTCGGCTGCGAGCGTCCAAGGAAGAGAAGGCTCAGGCCAAGATCAGCCGACGCGAACTGGAGGATGCGGTCGGGCGGAGACTCGAGGAGGATGAGGTGAGGACGTTGAAGCGGGCGAGGAGAGAGGGAGACTACCATGAGCGGTTGTTGGAGTTGAAGGTCAAGGGCAAGCATGACAAGTATGGCTAAGGGACGAGACTGAAGAGGCGAAATGGTGACCGAAGCCGTCAGGGGCTGGGAGTTGATGAGCCAGATGCAAGTCGATGAGGGAAGCTGAAAGAACGGCCCCGTAGACGGACCATCCAAGTGGAAGATATCAGGGAACAAAGATGCAAACCAAACACTGTTACGTATGTGAACAGATGAACTGGCGAACATCGGGCAACGTTCTGGGGGGTGAGTTTGCGTTCTCCTTGGCCGTCAATGAATCACTGCAGGACTCGCGCCAGCCGACGACTCGTTCCCCGCCTGGCAGCCGCCACACATTCGCCTGGCAACTGTCGACAGCTGTTGAAAGCCCCTTACCGACCCCCAACAGCCAGAACAAAGCTATATACCCCCTTTAACCAATCCCCCATCAAAGCGAGCAGCTCCGGCATGAAAAGTCGAGGGGCTTGCGCCTCGGCTGGCGCAGTTGGTAAACCCAACTGGCAAGAGCGTGCTATCGACGCCAAATTTGATGCCACCGGACTTCGCAGTCCCAAAGACTCGCTTTCGAGCGGCGAGGGATTCCTTTTTTTGCAATTCTCTTGGATGCATCATCAAATAGAGGGAAAATCGTAGAAATCATTGAACAAGTTTTCGAGAATTTTGCGGCCCCGTGATGTGAGCTATGGTCGTTTTTGTGTTCTTCTTTTTACATCTGTGGCAAGCGAACTGAGGGAGGCCCAGTGAGGCTCGTGATGTTGGCAAAAGGGGCTCTCTGTGGTGTTGTGGCGCGACCACTCACGTCGCCATCCATGGAGTCCTGCCACACCTGCACATACGAACACTACGTACGGTGACAAAGACCCTATTCCTGAGATTATCGGCAAAATTACCCAAACATCAAATGCACTTTCTATTTTCACGCTTGATACCTAACCTAATCGCTGGGCCTCCAGGCCTTGACGTTGCCATCCTCTCCTGCCGTAAACACGACGTGCTCCTCGTCATAGAAGCAAAATGACCGCACAAGCTCTTCCCCGTGTGCTCCGTGAAGGCCCACGCTGTTTTCACGGTCAAAAACCCATCCGTCGCCGTTGGGGTTCTTGGCAAGGAAGATGAGTTCGAACATTTGGCGACTGCAATGTGTGTCAGCGATCTTGTGCGCACTGTAGCTCCCTCTAGGGATCACGGGTCTTCTCTCTCGTCGTCACTTACTCCTGAGATCCAGCGCCGATGATGGCTCCACTGCCGTCCATTTTCGGCGTCGCATCTGCGACATACTGGCAGCCCAGCACGCTTCGCAGGTCGCCGAAATCCTGGGTTGCGTCGCCAGAGTTGCGCTCCTCGGCCACGTCGTACAGGGCGCAACGCTCGTCGTGGGATAGGGCAGCGATCTCGGTGGCCGTCAACCAGGCAGCATGGTGGATCGAGGCGTCGTGGTTGCAGGTCTGCAGCGTTAGTTCATCCTCGTCCTCGATGCGAGTGTCATAGACGTTGACCAGGCCGTCTGTGGAGCCGGACATGAGAAGCGCCGAGTTGGACGGGTTGAAGACGAGCTCGGTTACGTCGTCGCTGTGAACCTCTTGGTAGTGTGCCTTCGCCGAGGGCGTAGAGCGAACGTCCCTGCATCAATGTGTAAGAACCAGCTTGGTGATGTAGTTGTTGGGCTGAGGCCCGTCGGGACGGACGAGCCGCCCGCAAGCGAGGAGCATGAGAACATACCAGAGAAAGATGGAGGCTGTGTGGTTTTGCAACTCGGTTCCCACAGCGATTGTCTTGCTTTCGGCACTGCAAGCCATGGACAGAATGGGACTTTGGCTGGCTGTATCGTTCCATGTCATTAGTCCACGGTTGGTCCTCACTTACACATAGGACCAGCATCCCCAGTCATGGAGTCGTGGAGGAGACAGACTCACCTTGGAACTGGGCCGCCTGGCTCCCCTGTCTTAGATCCCAGACAGCCACGGTGCCGTTCTCGCCGGCAGTGCACACGAGCGACGCATTGTTGTCAAATACACGCAGCGTCGTCAGGTTGCCGTGGTTTGTGGCCAAGCGGCGCACCGGGCCTTGCGACAGCCGGGCCGGATCCAGCAACGAGAGCGACTGGTCCGAGGCCGTGGCAGCCAGGCCGACCGAGGTGCGGTGGACGTCGAGGGCATAGACGTCCCGGCCCAGGCTAAAGCCATCAGCACAGGCGAGGCTGTACATTTTACTTTGTCCCTTGGAATGCACAAGCACTGTCCACGTCGGTGAGTTTGGGTTACAACAGGATGTGGGAGTGATGTATAAAAAAAAAAAGTTTGATAGCGACCTAATTAGGTACAATGACCTCAAGACCGGGGCCAATGCGGTCCCTGAAAAAAAAAATAAAGAAACGGACAAAAACTTACACGAGATCTCTTCTCCAAGAATCTATACTCTCAGATGGCCCTGTCGGCTACAGTTTGTGCCTGAATCTAGAGTCTCAAGTCTAGCCCAAACTCCCCCCCCCCCCCCCCACTCACTTCACAAACTTGAGCAACTTGACCTCGTTAACTGAATATCTCCTCCCTCCACCCCTTCCACCCACAAGCTCACATCTGGGGTTCACATATGGAAAGACAGCTCAATCTCACATAAGCGCTCCTAAGAGCTTGTATTAGAAGGGGGATGATTTCGTTTGTGATTTGATGCTTCTGACTCTCCTACTCTTACAAATTATCTCATCTCTCTATCTGAGGTATTTGGTACCATACGCCTTGTCTAACGCTCGAAACGATACACCACAGGGGGGCTTTTATAAACCAGAGTCGCCCTCACCTCCCAACCACAAATGATTCCGTCAAACGCCGGGTTTTATGCGAATCCCCTCTGGGAATTGGTCTCATTCCCCGTTCTTCTTCGTTTGGTTTTGGGTTTTTTATTTTTTTTTTACTATTTTGTTAGAGTCGGTGAAAATCAGTGGCCCTCTTGTCGAAGTCGCTTCCGCTCGTTAACGCCGCGGAACGCGCGCTTGCCAACCTCGTAGCTGCTAATCATGATGGCGCAGGCCGGGGCTACTTTCAGAGTGCGTGGGATCCAGCCCTTCCATAGGCCAGGAACGCCTTCGGTCTTGAAGATGTGCCACAAGAGGCGCATCATGTTGCGCTCCTCGGGAGCCTTGACTGCTCCTCCTGCGCCCTGAGAAATCTCATTCTGGAAAGTTTGTGTGCGAGTCTTCCCAACATCGAAAGGTGTGGTTACGATGGATGCAAATGAACCTGACAATGCTCCAGCCAAAAAGCTGTCCACGAACGTCTCGGTGTGGTTCTCATGGCTCTGCGACCTCCGCCTTGCTTCGGACAGATCCTCATCCAGACCTAGGGGATGTCCATGACTCTTCTCACGCAAATCGGTAAGCTTGGACCGAACGGTTTCATATCCAAACCAGTACAGGCCAGAAAAGGGCACGTCTCGCCAGAGCGTCAACGTCAACCCCCTCCAGAGGGCAGTATACCCTTGCGCGCCAACCATTTGTTTGACATCCTTGAAAGCTTCCACCAGATGGTTACCCGTTCCAGACGATGACGTCGCTTGCATTCGTGTGCGGATGAGCTCGATGGGACCCACAGCCGTTGCCGCAAGAACACGAGCAGCTGAACCAGCCGTCAAAGGTGCGGATGTATCGGAGAATCGATGGAAAGGGCTTTTGGGGTTGGTCCGCAGCCAGTCGTATCCAGTAAAGTAGATGATGTTGGAGGGCACGGCCATGACTAGGGTGGGCGAAAGGCCCCTCCACAAAGTCGTGACACCCTCGTTGCGAGCTATCTTCCGTAGGCCATCGATGGTTGAGCTAAAAGTACGGCGTTGAACCTCTTCCACGGCGCATTCGGCAGGCGGGGAGCTGCAGAGATGCCTTCGATTCGAGGCGCAGCCAGACAAAAGTCTGCGTTGCCACCGGCGAAGAAGACTTCGCGACAGCAAGACGTGATACCTAGCTCAGCGGTTTGTGCGGGTGTCAGGGAGGTCGTTGTGATGGCGAGCTTGGAGAAGTCGACAGTCGGTTTGGGGATCTTCTGGGATTGGAGGCGCACACGGACGACGTCGAGGGGAGTGACTGGGAAACACAGGCAACGTTAGCAGAAAGTCCAACGGATCTTCGGGACCCAAAGATAGCAGATGGGACCAGGACGTACCAAGCAGAGACGTCAACAAGCTACCCGACATGGCCGAAACCATCTTCTGCGGAACGGTGATGTCGACAATGTCGTCCTTGCCGGGAGCCGGAGCTGGGGCGCGAGCACCGCTACCCAGACCGCTCTTATCTCGCGTCGCATTAGGCATGTTAGCGAGAGTGTATTCGTCGTCCGCGTTGGGTATGTTGCGGTGACTGATATCGAGGCCACCGGAGCGATGCACGTCGTCCAAAGGCATTGTCTTCGATATTGCGCACAGAGTGAGGGAGGTGGAGGGGGTGGATGAATTGGCTCAGAACATGCTAATCCGAGTAGCGTAGGAGGGAAAATTTTGGTTGAGAGAGGAGAGGAGGAGAGGGGAAGGGAGGCCAGTTGATGTCGATGTCGATGACGATGACAAACTAGCGGGCGGCAATTCAAGGTAGTAGAGTCACCGCACCCTGATTCAAAGCGCCGAAGTGGTGCTGGCTCCGGACTTTTTTTTGGTGGAGTGTCTCTGGCGCGTTCAGCACCAGCACAGCACAGGTGCATAAAGAGCGAGATGCCCGAAGCCGGTGGGTGTCGGACTGTCGGCCGGCTAGTATCGTCTTTCGTGGGTAGGAGGAACCTTGGTGCCGTTCAGTCTAAAATCCACAATCCCACGATCCACTGTCCCGCTAGATCGACCCGTTTGTCGTCTCGTAGAGCACTAGATGCAGGCGATCCTATTGTTTGGACTGCGAACGTGGGAACTCCCTCTGATTATTTGGGATTCGGCAATTGCTGTTGTCTTTGCGACCGAGGACTGATTCAATTGGGGTTTTTTTTTTTTTTTTTTCCTCAGCAATGATTCCAGTTTCAGCGGTTTCGCCCGGATTTCCGGCGCCCGGAGTCGGAGCGTCGGCGGCAAATTTCACGTAATTACCTGCCTGTACCTCTGTACCTGAGGAAAGTGGGTGGCGCTGGCACCAACGAAAGGGAAAGCAGGCCGCAGGTCTCAACCAAAGTGGCGAGAGCCGCTCCTTTCCGGCATGAAGTCACGGGACAGTTTCATTGGCCAAAATGCGACCCCCACTGCTTGGAGACATGCACCAGCTCGTGCTTTCGACGATCAGATAAGGCAGCTCCATCACGTTCCATCTCCGCTTACCTAATTTGGATGTAGAGCGAGGATATCTTTCGACCAGCCTTTCCAGGGCGTGAAGACCTGTGAGTCAAGATGTGGTGCTTGGGCAAATCAGATCATTATTGGCAAACCCCCACTAAGAGGTCGAGACCCGCAAACAATCACCAACTCGGGTGCTTCTCTTCTGGCCAGGAAACCAGGAAAGAAGAAACCACAGCTTGAGACCCAAGGCAGGATCTCATCTTCACTCAACACCATCGCCCCCTTCGTCCTTTTTATTTATGCTGAGCACACAATAATGGACACCGCAAGTGCACCTTCCTTGCTACTATCTAAGGTCCTGCACGAATGTTACACAACGTTGGATGGCATCATTCAGCGTTGACCAGGGTCCAAATGAACCTGACGCTGCCCGACAGCTCACTGGGTCCTATTTAAATGTTTAAATATTAAGGCCCCGCAGAAATCCATTTTCCACCACAAAGGGGTTAGGCGATGGCTCCGAAGGGGTGGTGATAAATGAACACAAGTAGAAGATCACTTCAATTCCGGTCTGTTGTCTGACCAGATGGAGTCATTTGGGCATCGTCACATTTCATACAATACGCACTGATACCAGAGACTACGCCATGTATGGGGACCTAATGCATTAGAGTAGGTCCAACCTTGGTGCAGCATAGTACGACATTTCGCGTTTCACTCAGGCCTCTTGGCTGGTCTTCTGATCGTACCAGACAGAATCGGACAAGGCCGGTGTTTATTGTCGAGACAAGCAAAAGGTAGCAAATGACAAATCGTGCTTGTAGTATGAACTGATTAAATCGTCACTGATAATTTTTTCTGGAGTTTTAAGTCGTCTTAGAACTGTAAGTACTTCATCATTGGGGGCTGATGAATAACCAAAACAGCCCACTAGGATAATCAGCTCGGATTTTTTAAATGTCTCAAAAACGTAAAAGCCCTTTAGAAAACTGGTGTTGGTGATGCGGGTGAAGCCATCCGCTGACGAAGAGTGCCATGCTGAAGCAGTGATGGGTTTCAATCATGGCAATTCGTCGTGTTGGCGGCGCGGTGATGCTCACAGGAGGGACATTCATAACCATTATATAATAAATGAGCGATGCAGCCATCACAAAGCTGGTCTCGCTAGGTTATAGACCAGATAAGACGAACTACGATGTACATGAAATCCGAGCTGGATCACAGCGCTACGAAAGCGTTGTAGTCTTTCCACGGCGCAAAGGGCTTCCTCCGAGCAGAAGCACCATGCCTTGATCACATTATTTTGTTTTAAATGTAATCGATATAACCAAATCGCCCTACATAGTTCGCAGTAAATCCGGTGCTATGTTCACAAAGGACGATAGAACTGCCACGAAAAGGGCCTCCCATGCCCATTGAGACAAGATGAGGGTCATTTTGAGCAGATAACAGCAATTTTAGCAAGACTTTCGGTCCCTACTGCATAATACTAGCAGTTATAGCTGGTAAGATTTCCAGATCTACGACAACAACCCAAATGGGAAGTTTGATGGGCTTTCAGAATCCACAGGTCTGTTTGGAATGAGGCAATGGTTGTGTCTAAACGGTTCTCTGACGTTTGGTACCGTATTTAACGCCTGTTCTATATCCGGGTCCGTCTATGACGGTGCACCACATGCGTTTTCATTCTCCTCACCGTCCCACACACCGTCTTATCTTCTTTCCCGTCTGACTCTTACCGGCGAGGTTTGTAATACTGAAATCACCACCCGCCGCAAGAGGATTTGCCCGTTCCCCGCAATCAGCCAATCCCCGCCATCCATTCTCATCCTTGCATCACCACTTTCAATCGCATACCACATACCCTAGCTTGTCCCATCTTCACCTCTATCTGACTCGAACGGCAACCAGCCTCGAGCCCTTTGCTTCTTTGCCGCTTGACTTCCTCGGAGAGTCGCTCTCCACACACAATCACATATACCTGCTACTCGCGTAATCATGAATTCGTTGTAGATACCTCAAATCATTCAAAGCTGTTTTCGGACATAACGGATATATCCAATCGCACCTTGTCACAATGTCGTCCTCGCCATCATCCTCCGCCAACAAGGGCGGCGGGCTCAATCTAGAGCTCGATTCATTCCGCCAGCAGTGGATCTCGGATCTTCAGCATCAGCATGACCATCAACCCCCGCCCCGGATTCTCAGACTCCCCGGGCCGCACCCACTACTACTACTACGACGGCCGGTCCGTCTCGCCGCCGGGGCCCGTCCATATCTTCTCGGGCATCAAAGCCCGTGGCCCTTGTTGATGAAATTGACGAAGACTACGTCCCGGCTCAAGCGTTTGATGAACCCCCGGCTCCAACTCAGGATGTCCACCATGTTGATGGTATCTCGTCCAAGAAGAAGCTCGTCTCAGCTCTGGATCACTATGAAGAAGCCATGGCCAAGGAGGCCCAAGGCAGCATGGGCGATAGTCTGAAGCTCTATCGAAAGGCATATCGGGTATGCCTCCTACTTCTTTTTCCAAGTTGCTCAACCACCAATGCTAACATGCGCTCATAGCTTGACAGTGGGGTGGATCGAAGATATCGTGAGAAGCATTTCTCCAAGTCCATGCCGGCAATTCACGCCACTGGTTCATCAACTATCATTAACAATACCGTTACACCGTCATCATTATCATCATCCTCTAAGCCTGGCCAGCCAGATTCTACCGCCCCTGACTCCAAGCCTCTCTCCATCGGTGAGCTTATTGCCAGCTTCTCCTCGCTCAAAATCGAGGCTGTCGCTCCTGAGGTTGAGGGTATGCCTCAGCCCCCCTGTCCTCTTGCAGACCTCCCCGACGAGATTCTCATGCATATTCTGCGCGATGTAGCTACCGACGACGTTGCAGACTTCGCCCGTCTCTCTCGCGTTTGCAAGCGCCTCGCGTACCTAGTGGCCACCGAGCAGCGCATCTGGCGCCATGTCGCTTGCAGCAGCCAGGTTGGCTTCGCCAGCATGCTGTACCGCTTCGAGAAGGGCATCGAGTGGAATGAGCTGGAAGAGGACGAGCAGGACACCATGCAGATCATTGACGGTTACGTCGTGACCCCCGCCGAGCTCGCCCAGCGACGCCGTGAAGCTGCAGTGGCTCTGACCGAGTCTCTAACTCCCTCCGTCTACCCGTCTTGGAAGGCCCTCTTCCGCTCGCGACCTCGTATACGCTTCAACGGCTGCTACATCAGCACTGTCAACTATGTCCGCACTGGTCAGGCCTCAACCAACCAAACAACCTGGGGCAGCCCTATCCACATCGTCACATACTATCGCTACCTGCGTTTCTTCCGCGATGGTACCGTCATCAGCCTCTTGACTACCAACGAGCCCACTGACGTCGTCCACCACCTAACTCGCGAGACACTCAGCTTGCACCGCGACTCTGCCCATCGCCACCTCCCCTCTGCGGTAATGGCTCTAGCCCTGCGAGGCCGCTGGCGCTTGTCTTCGGCCGATGACCACCGCGGTCCTGGCTCAAGCACATCGCGGGGCGGACGTGACGACCCCGAAGGCGACGTCTTCATCGAGACGGAGGGGGTGGGATCCAAGTATATCTACCGACTTGACCTATCCCTGAGAAGCGCTGGCAAGGGAACCCGGAATAACAAGCTTATCTGGAGGGGATTTTATAACTACAACAAACTTACAGACGACTGGGGCGAGTTTGGCCCCAGAAATGAGAAGCCCTACTTTTTCAGCCGTGTCAAGAGCTATGGATCTGGGGAATAATGGCGTCAATGGAAGAGGATCGAACAGAGAGCCAGAGTACTGCGAAATCATGATACGACGGGACGCTTATTAGAATGGGGGGCCAGGCCATGAAAATACCGTGGTTCGGCGCTTAGGGGGCGTCATCCAGTACGGTAGAGGTAGACAAGTAGATTTATCCGTCTGTTAATCTCTCCTTCCATCATGTCGAGTTACTTGGGTCGATCAATAAGATCACGGCTGTGAGGCGACCAGAGAAATAACTAAGTCATAGCAATGTGGCACCTTCTCTATGCATATTCAGAAGGAGGAGAGCCTAAACGGGATATTGCTGAATCGTATTACTGCATTGCTTCGTGACATTACTAGGTTCCTATAGTGATATGTATCATCTTATGTACATTTACCTACCCCTCTGATGATCCCCATGCCAACCCAGAAAACAGTTGTCCTACGCGCTGTCCTGGGTGCGTAATGGCAAAACTACATCAACGCTACTGCTAATGTTGCAATAATTCCAAGAACCCAAAAACGCCCACAACATTGACCAGCTGAAATGATATACTAGATGGACAACGGCCACGTGCTCGTAAATCCGTGTGCTAAGATATAGCGGGGAGATGATATATCGTAAATGGTACGTATACAATGTTCCTATCAAGGAAACTCGCCTCCAAGTGTGCCATAGGCTAATTATGTTTATAATGTATGTTGTAAGAATGTCAGGGTATCGTTCATCGATAATGATGGTCAGGTAAAGACGACGCTGTTGCTCCAACCCAGACAGTGTGAAATGTCGGGCGCATGCACCGGGTATCAATTGCAATAACAACTTGTTGTAAAGAGCGTGTACTGGGGTGAGGACTCCCCACTCCGTTGGAAACTCAGTGATTAACCAAAAGCGATTCTCGGGTGGCATCGACATCGCATATGAGCATAGCCACTTCATCTGAGACGTTTTCCATCCAGGAATTTGGGACTGGTTCCTTCGTAGTACTGATCCTGATACTGCATAGCTTTTCTTGCTTGATATTCTGCCTTCTCATCTTCGTCCAGGCTGAATGCTTTCTTCAACCAACCAAAGGCGCTCTTCTTCTTTTTCAGACGTTTTCCTCCGGCTTGCGTGGTTGCTCGAGAGGTGACAGTGGCAGCATCATCATACGTTGCAGTAGTTACGCTGCTCAAAGTGCTCATGCCACCCATGCGGGAAGGCTGTTGACGCACATGGCCTGGAAAGTACCCGGATGGGTGGGATTGCAGATTCTGGGCGTCAGCAGTGTGAGGTCGTTGCTGAAGAGGAGAGTGGGGTGATGCGCGAACAGGATGGTAAAACTGCTGCTGTTCAGAATGCGGTGAGGACATCAGTTGAGGGTGAATGGGAACAGTGAAATCGGCATGGGAGCTTGCACGAGGTAACCGATGTTGATGAAATGCTTCCATGTCAGAGGCGTAGGCAGAATCGGGAACCTGAGACAATGCTGTTTTTGGTGTGCGGTCAGCAGTTGTTGGGCGGAGCATTCTCGCCTCCACACTTCTCGGTGGTATCTGGATCGATTCTGGAGGTGTTGTGCGCTGCCGTAAAGATGTCCTCTTCTGTAAAAACCCTCCTTGGGCCTGATGTCCCTGTGGAGGCGACTGCGCCTGGGGTTGAGCCCGAGACTGAGGCCGCGACTGTGGTCGCGACTGTGGCCTTGATTGAGGCCTGGACTGCGGCCTGGACTGCGGCCTAGACTGGGGTCTTGGAGAAGGGATCGTTTGAGACCTAGACTGAGGCCTCGGGGGAGGCATCGTTTGAGATCTAGACTGAGGTCTCAATTGCATATTCACTTGGGGCATGAGCTGAGGTGGTGACCCCCCTTTGACCATTGGAGAAGGAAGAGGCTCAGGAAGTTGAGGCGTATACGTCCGTGGTTGAAGAATATACAGCGGGCCATCGTCAAACCCGCCTTGGGAGTCCGCGGCGTCGGTTTCCGGCTTCTTGGGCGGCTCATTTTTCGTTTTTTCTTCAGTTGATATTATCTTAGGTGTACCACTGTAGACGGTTGGGGAGAGGGTTGGAAGTTCGATCTCGGGAACAGGAGCCGGTGCCTGTGCCGGTGCTGGTGACAGGGCAAGGGTTGGGGGAGGTGGGGGTGCCGCTGGTCGAAAGCTGATGCGAGGAGGAAGGAGGGGAGTAGATCCGGGAAGAGGAAAGTCGCTGAGGGTATCAACCTCGGGGTCCTCAACTCTAGGAGGTTGGAGCGTGTCTGCAGATGCCTCGCTGCGAATACTTGCGACGGGAGTAGTGGATTGGGGGCGAGAGGGCGTAGGTGACGAGGGTGATGATGGTGATGAGGGAGCTGAATCGTCTTCGTTTGCAGCGGCCTGGACGGGAAGAGAGAAAGGCGGAATAGTGGCCTGGTTGTGATTAGAGTCATTCACCCGTACAGCCGAATTACGGTGACCTACCCAAGTCTTTCGGCTCACCTCACCGGCCGTCTTCTCCATCTCAGCAACAATGGTCATCAACTTGATGATTAGCCCGTTCAAGTCTTGGGCTTGGTTGTTGAGATCATCAAAGGCGTTGAGCCAGCCATCGGCATTCCCCTTCATAGCCTGATAGATTTTGTTCAAATCAAGAGCGGATTGTGGCCAATCATTGTCCTTCTGAGCGTTCAGCCAGTCCATAAAGGCTTCGCTAGATCGAAGGCCCGCGTCGATGTCGTCGTCCCATTGTTTCATAGCAGCATTGGTTCGAGCCAAGATGTGGTCAATCTTCTCATTGCCAGCCAAAATTTGGGCCCGAAAGTTGCGGTCTTCGAGCATCCCCTCAAAGGCGTGGCGGTTGCCCATGGGTAGCTGAAGATGGGAAATGCGCTCTGTGAGATCTTGGTGAGCTTGAGCGAAGTCTTCAAGCATAACCTCGAGGAACTCGTCCACTTCGTCAATGTGGCCTTGCAGGATGGACACAACCTGAGAGTTGTCCGCGGCCAGGCCATTCAGGAGCAAGTATACACCGAACGTGATTTGGGAAATCAACTTGTAGACTTCGTGCTGTTCCTGACCAGGACGATACCGCCACGGAGTATCGAAGGGTTCATCCTCAGCTCCTTGCTCAATGAGTTTCTCTCTGCGACCTTTTGCGTCAAGGTCTCTCAACTTCGGCTTTCCTGGGCCAGTTTGGCTATTAGTCACTTCCAGCAAAGATTCGGCAAAGGCTTCCTGCATAGATGGAACTGGGTGACGGGGAATGTTTTGGTCTGTGGATATGTGCCTTTCGGAGAGATCGACCTCATCCTTATCGAGATTCGAAAAGGAACGGTCCGATGCAGTGGCCGGTCCATCTTCCGAAGTAGGCACGAGGACGATGCGCAAGTCGCTGGGCTTGTCGAAGGTCAGAGGTGCGAGCGTGCTAGGAGGCACAGTGGCGGTGCTGGTACCCGAGAGGGTAAGTTTTGACATAGGTCGAAGGGTGGGCAACATGGTGGCGGCCGAGGAAAGGTTGCGTGGAAGGGAAAATCGAAGGGCTGCGGGTAGCCGTGCCCTCGTTGGACGAGCAGGCGGAGAGGCGTGGCGGAGGCGGTTGTTGAACGTGGGTGTGCGACGTTGTAGTGGTCTGCGTCTAGGGGTGCTGCGAAGTGCAACCAGAGGAACAAATGAATGGAGATTGTTGGTTGAAGAAAGAGTTGGCTATTAGCGCATCGCGAGAGCCGCCAGGAGCCAGAGTTCAGATGATGGCGAGCGCCATCATACTCTCAAAGTCGTCCCGAGGCGGTTGTGAAACTCTTGAGGAGGGGCGGTGGTGTGGGCGCGGGCCTATGGCGAATCGTCTCGGGACGTTGAGGATATTGACGAGAGCGAACGAGGTGACGTTAGGTGAGTGCAGGTGAGGCTCGATAGGAAAGAGATCGGCGGGACAAAAAAACGACTCGAGGCTGCGAGCTGTGTAGTTTATCTATAGCACCGAGCTGCAAAGGGGAGGATCATCAGCTGATCAGGGACCTCATTAGGTCCCGAGCAGATGCGTCGGTTGGTTCTTGACAATCCGGGGTAACCGCCGACCACGGTGATGATCCGCTGCTGCAAGTGGGAGATTCCCAAGCCAGCAGACGATACGGGGGGTAGAGGGCGAGAGGGGGGCGAGAGAGGAGGAGAGTAGGTAATAGAGGAAAGGAGGACGAGGGGAGTACGTTAAGAATAAAAGAAGGCGAAGATTTGCCCGGCCCAGAATGACAAAGACCAGGTAGAAAGATGCTAGATGCAAGGTGGGCAAGGTAAGGCAAGGCAAGGTAAGGATGAAAAGAGAGGGGGAGGCGTGGGCTGGACTGGATGAATCCATGACACTGAGAGGGAAGCCAGTTGGTTCAGAAGCCCGCCTGTGGCCACGGAAGCGTTCCTTCCCTGGGCTACCTCGTCCTTCGTTCGTCCCTAGCCTATCCGCCGACCCTCGTCCTCGTCCTCGTCCTCTCCTCGGCCCTTGCGCTTTCCGCCTCTGCCATTTAGTCTGTGGGTTCCCCGGGTGGGCTGCTTCCCACCCCAGCAAAAGAGACAGTTACAGACGACGTGCACTTGCCTTGCTGCGCGGGTGCGATGCTGGCATGAGAATGTGCGTGTGCGTGTGCGTGTATGTATGTGCTCGCGCCAGAGAGTGTCAATCCTTCTCACTGTATCTTCCGTCCTTGCCTATCCTCACTGGTTCCTTCCCTCTTTCTCACTCTCTCTCTCTCTCTCTCTCCCACTTACTTACCCTCACTCGGTCCCCTGAGCCTGAACCACGCCAGCAACCAACCTCCGCCAACGGCGCTCTTGGCGCGCTCAGCGCACTAGACTTGACTGGGCTCAAGTGCCCTGTGGCGGCCCCTCCGCCCCTTGAAAGCCCCCTGTCGCCATCTCCACCAAAGGCCACTGAGGGGCCTCTACACATCCACTGAACGTGACTGGGCTTCAGCAGCCCAGCGAAGCCACTGCAGGCTACCGAGTAGCCACTTGGAGCCACTTGGGCCACACTCGCGCCAATGCGACCTGGCCTTGCCCTGTCCAAGTGCGATGCTAAAATGTTAATACCAAAAATGGGGACTATGTGCAAACATAATTAACAGTGGGTAGGGATGCCAATTGCGAAAAATGGTGGGGGGGCGACGATGTGTCTACCCCCATCCATGGTAATGATGCGCTGGTCCTCGTGCTCTTGTGTGGGTTGTAGCCGCTGTGCAGACTGCTAAATTGGGAACAAGAGACCCTCCAATGGCCCCAGAGTTTGTGATCGAGGCCCTGGAGGCAATCCTCGCGTGGGCCTGGATGTGCCTGGGAGGCCTTCCCAAAAGTTTGACTTTTATTATTATTATTATTGCTCCGTATTTTTTTTTTTTTACTCCAACGCATCCTTCAGGGGCAACGTGATTGGAGATGGGGAACTTGTGCTCGAGATGAGAAATGAGAGGCAACAGACGAGATTGGATGAGCATTGAATTGAGTCACCCTCCATCATTTAGTGATGACCACCCGCAGAATCAGCGACCTGGAAACATTGGCACAAACAAAGCGCGAGGCCAGTAAACAACGGGAAACATGGATCTAGATCTGCCGAGGTTTCTTTGGTGAGTGGGTGTGCGTGGCTCTGCGCGTGAAGCGTGCCGGCGGGAGGGATGGGATGGTGTGGTCTTTTACCCATTCCCGGCTCATGGGTTGCATTGGGAGCTTGATTAGGTACAAACCAAGGCGAGGAAAAATCAATACTGCTACACTAATGTCGAGCCGAGAAAAATAAAGACTCCCGTCTGGACAGAGTGATCGGCCGCTATCGCACGATGGGTTGGTTCCCTAGTTTTTCAGAAGATGAATTAAAGCTACCGCGTTTGTCCCATCCATGCATTACCGGTACATCTGCCATCTCCCTTTGCCTCTGCCCTTCTTTTTCTTCCAACCCCATCCCGTATTCTTCCCCATCCTCAGTGCAACGCCGGTAATTAACAGACCTGGTTATCGGTTCAAAATGAAGCACGCGTGCACACCCAATCTTTCTAGACAAAAAATCAGAGCCTCTCGTCTCGTTAGCTCAGGGGCCTGCAGATGCACAACCTGATCTTGCACATCGGCCCCCATGTCGCCTGTCGCCCGGCCCCCCCCTGGGGCCAATCTTTTCGCCTGGCCCAGGCTTCTCGAGCACCTCTCGGATAGTCTGGGGTGGCTTGTTGACGGGCCTCGACGGCCTCGAGCCTGGCCAGCCATTTCCAGGCCCAAACCAGAACGGGCCCATACTAGCCAGGATGGTCCCGGGCTCTAATCCAGGTGCGTGGCTTACGCTGGTACGCGGATCGGGTAATTGGCCCAAACTTGGCGCTGTCAAAGGGGAAAGGGGCTTGAAATCGATCGGAACTTGTCAGTTTGGTCTGCTCCTCGTTTATTAAAATCATCCACTTCGTCATCTGCCAATCTGCAAATCGCACATTGCCGTATGCAGCGGGCGCCGTTGTTCCTTTCTTCCACCAGCCCGGTGCCCAGCCCACCCCGACTCCGAACCCGAACTGGAGATGACCGACTGCTGGGACTGGGGGGACCCGTGGCTCGACAGCGCCAGCCTGCAGGGGGAACCTCCTTGGCCCATCTAGAGCTACTGTAGTCGCTAAGGAGTGACAGGTCAAGACAAACCACCCACCAGCATCAGCGCCTTGATGGCATGAGATGGCATGAGATACTGGTCGATTCTGTCATGAGCACGGTTCATTTCGGCCGGGAGACCTGCGTGCGAACTGCGCTACGACTTTGCGCACAGAAGTTTTCCAACTCATTTGTGGTACAGCTGCTCGCCATGCTCCATGAAGGGATGGAGGGGAGAACCGCGTCAAGAAGACGCTTGCTTCTATTTTATTTTATTTTTCAGCGCGCTCACCTCTTTCACGAATACCGCCCCAGTTGGAGATGCTTCAGGTTCGATAACCTTAGCTACCAGCAGCGGTGGGTGAGGTGAACCCTCAGCTCGGTGGGTGAGCTGACCGAGCTGATAGCTCGTCTCGTTGGTTTGAGACAATGGTCAATGGCAAGTTTCTGTGTGAGAAGTGCTATTCCAGCTTGTCTATTGACGATAGTGCGAAGTACAATGACAGTAACTACATGGTCTATTATTTCCGGATTGTATCCACACATCTGAGCCAAGTTGTGTCCATGCCTTCAATTTTCCTGAACCGGGACGCGCAAGCTGACGGCGTCAACAGTGGCGCCGAATCACCTTTTTATGACACGGACGCGCGCCCTGCTTGCCGCCGACAACCCGATGGGCCTTCAAAACGCTGCGGTGACGGGGCAGCGATGCGACATCGATGCGTGCGACGAGGGCTAGAATCAGGACTCAACCGCTCAGAAACAAGGTAGGTACCTATGCAGATGCGACAGTGTAAGACCAAGAATCAAAGTGTCGGTGCCAAGGACGGGCCAAGTAGCTGTCACTTGGCTGCAGGAATAGGATAGGGTCTTCTGCGTCAGTGCCAGCCAGGCCGCAAGCTCAGCCAGGCAAATGGACGATGCACAATGAGTTGTCAAGCCTGCTGCGGCTGATGGATGAGATGGCCCGTCTTCTAGAATTGCCAATGGCCAGGGCACAGCCCAACGGGATCAATGATATCTTTCTCGCGTTTCCAAGCGCAAACCCTAATCACCATCCCTCGCGTCCATCATCTCCATCATGTCCAATTTGGGTTACGTCTCGGTCACGTTTCCCCAGCTGAGTTGCGCCTCCGACGTTGAGCACCCAGTTACGCTAAGCCACGGCGCGCAGCCCATCAGCGCCAGCACCAGCACCAGCACCAGCACCAGCACCGCCAACGCGCCAACCCACCGCCCACCCAGACCCAACCCACTGCACCCACACTGCCGCCCCCAGGCCAAGGCCAACGGGTAACGGCACCACCGCACCGCATTGCATTGATTGCAACCCACTTATCCATCGTCGTCATCGCAATCCCAGCATTTTTCCCTCCTCTAACCACCTCGTCTCCTCTCGCATACCTATACAATCGTCTGCGAGACGGCTCTTGGGAGCAATTCAACAACTACCACTCGCTGCAATGGCTCCCAAAAACCCCTTCAAGTTCGGCACCGACCTCTGGGACCCGTCCAATCGCTTCGAGACGTCGTGGCTGTTGAGTCCCTGGGCCCTGTTTGCCTGTCGCGCAGTTATCGTAAGTTGGCTTCACTCCCTTCCCCCGCTGGTCCCCGCCGGTTTTCCTTGTCGCGTTGTGAATGGGATCAACCTGCGCGCTTGCGCACGTTTGTTTTTTGCTCTTGCAGCTGCTGATATGCCGTCTCCGACTTGACAGTGCCTCTACACCTTCGTCACTCGTTTCTTCATCATTGGCTACACCTGCACCCACGATGAGCTCGGCGGCTGTCTCAACGTTCGCCAGTCCTTCTCCTACTTCACCTACCTGACCTTCTGGGGCCTCCAATTCTACTTCCTCGTCGCTTCGATTCATACATTCACCTACGCCCGCACCGGTCGCCCGCTCCTCGACAGGTTCCCTCGCCCGCTGCAGGCTCTCCAGTCCCTGTACTACAGCACCATCGTCACGTACCCGTTCCTCGTCACCATTGTGTACTGGGGCGTTCTCTACAGCGGTCCATGGTTTTCTGTCGATTTCACCGCGTGGTCGAACGTGAGCCAGCATGGTCTCAACAGCTTGTTTGCGCTGTTTGAGGTTTTCATCTCCCGCACGAACCCGCCCCTTTGGGTCCATATTCCGTTCTTAATCCTCATCCTTGCCATGTACCTCGCCCTCGCCTACATCACATATGCTGCCCAAGGATGGTATGTATACAACTTCCTCGACTACCAAAAGATCGGCGGTCGCGGAATCGTTGCCGCGTACATCATTGGCATTGCCGTTGGAATTGTCATCATCTTCTGCATCGTTTGGTGTGTCATCTGGGCTCGCAGGTGGGTCACTGAAACCAAGTTGGGTATGGAAGGCAAGTTCGCTGAGCAGCCTGCCAACAACGACACCGAGATGAATGCCATTGAGAACAAGTACGCTACGGGTCCTACGTCTGAGACGCCTGACCGTGTGTACAACTGATTGCTGTGTGTGTTTTGATGGTGTCCTTCGAGTATGGCCATTTGGGGTAGATGTGGCGGCGTTTGGTCGGCGGCATCCTGTTTTAGGCATGCGTAGTGTGTCATCTGTGGATTACATACATGTATAATCGCATCGTTAGAATACCCAGTAGTGTGAGAATTGGCTTGGATCACGGCTTTGGAGTAATGCATAATTCACAATGAAGTTCCTATCTAGTTTCCAAGGTCCATGTAAGCGGCCCATAAAGTGAAGTAAATACCGAGCACAAAGGCAACTCAAATAGATAGATTATTATGTCGTACGCGTCACTCATTGCTATATATATAAATTATATGGCCTCGGTCCATCATACATATACAATTACACAGCTCTCACCTATCTCCTGGGAACGAGCAGCCAAGCAATCCGTCGCGGGAGGACGTGAAATCTAACACTTGAGCATAAGTCCCCGCCGTCGTTCCGACTCACGAATCTCAAACATAACCTGGATGCCAACAAAAAGACAGCCGCAGGCAGCAAGAATAAAGAAAACACCTGGGAGTCATGAGTCATGTTAGCAGCCAATTCTCGTCAAATTCATAGGGGTGGCATGTTAAAACGTACCCGACCAAGTGTGCAAAATACTGTGCACAATGGTTTGCAAACCGTCTAGACCAACGGCGAAACCCACCAAGTTGGCAGAAATCATCATCAATACATTGAACACGCTGCCCACGCAGCAAAGCATTCGGTATTCGGTAGGCCTGTTCTCCCACTTCCGCTTGGGGAAGAGCCAAGCTGCGATCCACTCTGGAAGCATGAACAGGACAATCAGCCATCCCCAGATGAGGAGGCGTAGTTTGATGTCGTGCCACAAAGCGACAAAGGTAAAGACCAGGAGGAATGTCACGATCGACCGCGCAGTGTTTCGCCAATCGCGAAATGATGATCCTCCCAGCGGAATATAGATGTACCGGATAAGCCAGCGGTTGTAAGAACGGTGCCATGCTCGCCAGAACAGTTGCGTACTGAAGTTGTTGCTGACACATCGGACCATGTTCTCCGGTGGGTCTATGCCATCGATGAGGGCCCAAAGGCGGAAGAGCCTCCACGGAAGTAGAAGCTTCAACCAGATAATGTGCAGGTTCAAAAAGGACAAAAGGCTGAGTTGGGCGGCTGTGTAGGATGTCCAGTCCGGGCCAGCTCTGGTAATTGCGTTGACATAGTTAAAATGGAGAATCACTTCCATTGCAAGGAACACTCCGAGAAATCGGATAGCGTAGCGGATAGTACGCGGTCTCTCAATGCTAGTAGCACGGTACTTTTGCTGCGAGATGTAATCATTAAATGTGACGATTGGGCCAGTCAAGTACAGCGGGCCATAGATAGCATAGCCAATGTAGTTGCGAAATGAGAAGTCTTTCACGTCAGCGGGGATGGAAACCCGGTCTCGCTCTGAGAGATTCGCAGGGTCCAGCTGTTTCTTCTTTGACGCATTAGTTCATGGCCGGGCAAAAGGGGTGAGAATAGATGTCGACCAACCTCTAGGGCATTGGAATTGCCTCGGTCGAGGCTCCAGTAGTAATCCAGGTTAAAGCTGATGAGTCGCAAGATAGTAAAGTTGAACAGAACCTCCCAGCGTACCAGCAATCCCTTGAAGCTATCGAGCCAGGCACCAAACTGCATAAGTTCAGATTCAACCGGCCTTAGCTCGTTGCCAACGACGGCCATTACCGGAGGCGAAATGTGACTAGCAATGCTCCTGAAGTGGTAGCCATTGAAGAGTTCGTTGGCAAACAATGTGCAAACATTGAACACCCACGTAGCCAGAGGCACATGTTTTCGAGGCAGCTTCGTGGCCAGTTGGTAATTGATGCAGAGGATCGTAAAGACTTTGAATGCCGAGATTCCATGCAGGATCAACAAGAACAAGAATGCGAAGACGAAATCGAAGGACGCTCGTTGGTCGAGGCGGTTCGGTCCGCTGGTGGCCCTCCCCTTGATCGGGAAAACAAGGTTCCAGATCTTTCTCAGGAGTGGGTGGAAGAGTAGGAGGGAGGCCATGTATGGCAAGTTCTTTCGGAAAACATAGTATTGGGCATCGGCGATGTCGATCCTACGGCCAGGAATCCAGCCAGGTGCCAGGTACATTTGGAACTCGTGATATCGCGGATCAGATGCTAAGGCAGTGTTAGCTTGAAATATCCAAGGAGAAGCAGGCCTTGGGGGGAAATATACGTTTCGAGACATCGTATGCGACCCAGAACATGTAGGGAACGGCGAAGAGGAAGACGACGTAGTACAAGTAGAACTCGGGAGTGTTCCATTTTGATGGCTGTCCCCGGGGTCGTGCTTTGTGTGAGGATTCTTTCTTCGAGTCGGGATCGTTTCGCGAATCGATGACGGTCTGGTAGGGAACGGAAGACGAGGTGGTGAAGCGAGTGTCTAGGGTGTCGTGATCGTAGACATGCTTGACAAAGGACAGGAGGCCCATGGTTGCGAAATGGGGAACAACAGGGAGGTGGCGCTTAGTTCATGGTGTATGGGCGAGGATAAGCGAGATAGCCGAAAAGGATGCGCGGCCAATATATGCGAGAGTCGCAGTAGGTGCAAACGAAGGGACGAAACTATCGAGAGAAATGCAAAAGGTGATGATGTCGTGGCCTTGTCGTGGGGTGGCGCTGAATCGAGGGACGGAGACGGAGATGTGGTGTTGAGACCGCCCCCCGGAGAAATAGGGTCGCCCGCACCCGCCACGGATGCATGGGCCCTAAGCCAAGGTTCGGTACCTACCTAAGGGTGCCCCAGAGTGGAGGCTCAAATCCAGGGGCTAGGGGGCCATTCACACGCACCTTAGGTGGCTTGGCCATGTTGAGCCCCTGAAGGGACAGCCAGAAATAGCCTAATGGAACCTGTAGGATGGCGAATTAGGAGCCGTATTACTCGCCCGACCCGTCGGCCTAACAGGCGATTACCGGCCCAGCTAAATCGTGGTTTCTCACCACCAAACTCGTCCTTGACACGCGTTTCTGCTTATTAGGTGTGCTTACCCTAAAGACGTGACATTTTCTCCTACGGACTTTCCACCGCCGCCACACAATTGTCCTGCTCGCTGGAGCACCCAAATGCGAATTGACAAGGTTCAAGCTGCTTTTTTGTTCTGTTTGCTATTTTATTTATTTCATTTTTCTTTGTTTTATTGTCTATTTATTTCTGTTATTTTGTTCTTGCAGTTTGCATTTCGCGTCGTCACTCTCTATGGCCGTCAAGTATACATTGGAATGCGGCACGGCCTTGAAGCGAAATTAAGCCTTCGTTCTCAATACGCCTCTCTTGACCGATACACGTATCGCAACGCCAGTGGAGGGGTATGGGTCGATTTCTTTCCAAACCAATCCCGAGGCTCGGGTTGCCCCTTGCAAGGAATTAACTCTTATCATTCCGTCCATCTCGCATCGAAGGCTAGATGACATACAATACCTAAGCCACCTCCTTTTACCATTTCCTTCGTACCGGCTGTGCTCTGACGCCAGTTGCATGCGATCCCTCGTGTTCCCTGATTCAATGATTGTATCGTCTTCTGATTTCGGCATTAAGACTCTGCATTGTCCGAACTATGGGCAGTATGTCCCTTTGCCCTTTGCACAACAGTTCTGCCTGATCGCCAAGGCGTTCCAGCGACTTAATGTCATCCATGTGCTGATGGATGTCTGGAGCGCGCAGTATGTCATTGGCCAGATATGAAAAGGCAATGTAGCATCTGTAAGCGCCAAAGACAGTGACCATGGTCTCGACGTAAGGCATTATGACGAGCAAGCGTCCCATAAGATTGATGATGTGGCGGCACGCATCCATGACGACAGGTGACTCGGGGATATCAAGTTCAGTAGTCACGGGCTCGGGAGACGTTGAGTCTAAGACCACCATTTTGCGAAACATGTATACTGCTGCCGTGTACCCAGTCAAGAGGACATCGGCCACCTCCCAGACTTCTGAATTGCCACTCGGACTATCCGTAATCCAGGCGCTCTGCAAGGGCATCAGCAAGTGTTGGGTAGTATCTGACGGGGGGACTTTCTTACCAGCTGCCATTGATCAAAGATTTGTAGTATCTCTCGACACAATCCCTCTGTTTTGACCATAATCTCAGTCTTTGTGTCATTCTCTGGGTCTTCAAGCAGTGCAAAGAAGCGAATAATGACAAGAGTGACACGCGAACTGGCCAAGAATGCGGCAGCTTGGATTCCATTAGGAGGCGGTTGTGAATTGGCGTCCAGCCAAGGCAAGTTTACCCTCCAAGCATTGACCGACAGGATGGGTGGTTTGTTTAAAATAAGACGATAGTAGAGATCGATCTGAAGCACTTCCCAAAACCCCTTTCGATCATCATCACAGTCACACTTGTCATTTTCGGTGCCCCAATCGATGTCTGCACTATCAAGCTTGTGCAAGTTGAGAGTCTGGCAGTATTCGCATGCGTGTCTAAACATCTTGTACGAGAGTTCTTCATCGAAGAATTGATAGGCAACGCGAGTCTGAAACGTTAGTTTGAATCAATAAAAGGTAAGCAAATGAATAGCCTTACCATTAACAGAGCTGCTATCAAGTCAGTCATAGTCCCTGTTGCTTCTCGTTGCCATCCGGGAATCGCTCTTAGGCAGGCTAGGTAGCTCGATCGGGCATAAGCCAAACTGGCATGCGAAGATTCATTACTGGCCCTGAGGGTGCATCCAAGGTAAAGAATACAGTAATAGATGACCAGAATGACGGGATCGATATGGATGTGCGGCACCCCGATGATGTCTGGTATTAACTGTATCGTCCTCTTGTCGAGAAGACTGAGGAACATCCATGTTGGTGTATGGGCGAAGTAGTCTGAACACCGACTGTTAGTCCCGGCGAATAGTTGAGAATGAACGATAGTGTCATACTGCTTAACCAATCCTTGGCCAGGTCAGCTGGGATCTCGATAGAATCTGTGATGACTGATGCGGACAGGCTGCGAAGCCTAAAGTCCTGAACTTGATCAACAGCATCCTTGAGAATGGTTGTTGCATCTAGTTCGATTCGGCGCGGGGTGTCGCATGAGTCAATGCAGCTGGGAGTGTTTACCGTGGCCAGAGAGGGAGAGGTGGAAGGTGAAGTTACAGGGCATGAGATGGTGCCTGTGATTGATGTTGGTGGAGGGGCGAGACCAGCAGAACGGGCTTCAAGGCGATGAAGTCGGTCCAGGATAGTGGACAAGGTGGCTTCTGAATGAGAACTTGAACGGAACCGGCCGTAAGCACCACCGAAAGGCATGAGGTGGTAATAATGCAAGCTTACAATGATTCTTCCGCGATGGCGCGGGCGGTTTTCCTCTTGACCCGTTGCGGGTAAACGCATTCCGCATCATGGACCTTGCACCGACTACATTTGGGCATCAACCTATTGCATCTGACCTATCCCATGGCGAAGGCTATTTGTCAGTGGGAGAACGTGACACAGGCCTAAAGGAGATAAAACTGACTTTTCGATCTTTGCATCTTGTACACTGAAAAGCACTGGTTAGCTGATGTGATGGGACTCGAGCCTGGCACTTGGGGCTACAGGGAACAGGGCACGGCCTGAGCAACCTACTGATAGACGGTTTAGCTGCTCGGTATTTGGCATCGCTAGATCCGGCAGCTGGGGACTAGCAGGGTACACGATAACAGATATGGGCGCGGATCGCGGCTCTGCAAGAGCGGGAAACAACGAGCGATGAAGTTGTCGACGGCTGGTGGTATGATGAGCTGACGACGGACTCTCGGCGAAAATAAGTCCGCTGACAGAAGGCTCTGAGCCGACGGCGTTGCCGCCTCAATGCTAACTTCTTTTACGCAATAGGTTTCTCTATTCGCGGTATTCGGTCACGCCCTGCCCCGGATTTACGGAGCAGCTTTATTTATATGTGGGGGATTCTGTTCAGGTCTGGGCTTACCAATGGGACGCAGCGGGGGATCTAGTGATGATATTACAAAGACAAAAAGACAAGGGAACTCGTATATTTATTTAGTCAGGTCGAACGGGAAGTCAGCCATTGACCAAATCTGGCGCACTAACGGAGCTTGGCATCACCGAGCCATGGCAATCTCGAGGGTTAGGGTTATTGACTCAGAGTTTTCATCAACCGTGACGGGGATTCGGACTCTCAGCAACCGAAAGCCCGTCTAATGTATCCACAGATCCCCACTGACAGACACCGAGAGTGCAAGTTTCGGCATTTCTCCGCTTAAGGAAGGTTTGTTTTCCTAACTGCTTTTCTTTTTCTTTGCAAAGCCCAGTAATATTCCCAGTGTTTTCGGTGGGACCTCCTCTTGTGATTAATGTACTGGGTAGTTGTTCTTACGTTTCTTCAATTGTGCTGCTCGTATATAACAAGGCGCCAATTGCCCGCCAATTGCCTCTAGCTAGAATGATCAATCTAAGTTCTGCCGTATCTTTCTTCTTGCCATACTTGAATTGTGAGCCACCGCGGCGTGAGAGCTTTATAACAAAGAATGGGAACTGGCCAGCCGGGGGCCATCGAGCCCAGCCGCCTCCACCACCCCCAGCTCAGTGGTTCAGCTGCAACCTCATTGACAGCTGCAGGGGAAGAAAAGTGGGTGTCCAATGCCGGCTGTGAGGATCAAGAGGAACGCTCTCATGAGGAAGTCCTCGAACTCGCACGTCGCCTCACAACCCAATCACGTGCCGCACCAGGCACCTTGTTTCCGCTCGCTGCCGACGGGCCATTGAACCCAAACAGCCCAGACTTCAATGCCCGAAAATGGGCCAAGGCCTTTTATGACCTTCGAACCGACACTTCTGAAGGGAACCCACCAAGAACGACGGGTGTGGCCTTTAAGAACCTTGATGTGTATGGGTTCGGCACCGACACGGACTTCCAAAAGAGTGTTGGCAACATTTTTCTCGAAGCTGTTACTATTTTCAAGAAACTACTACATGACAAGCAGAAGCGTGTAGACATTTTGCGCGATGTGGAAGGCGTCTTACATTGTGGAGAGATGCTTGCAGTCCTCGGCCCCCCAGGCTCGGGCTGTACAACGTTTCTCAAAGCGATTGCGGGCGACACCTACGGGTTTTACATCGACGAAGGGGCAGAGCTTAACTATTCTGGCATCCCAACCAATGAGATCCGAACCGCTTTCCGTGGAGAGGCCATCTACACTGCTGAGGTTGACCAACACTTTGCTCATCTCACTGTAGGAGACACGCTCTATTTTGCAGCGCGCTCAAGATGCCCTAAAAACATCCCAAATGGCATTACCCGAAACGAATATGCGGAACACCTACGGGATGTTACCATGGCCATGTTTGGCATCTCTCACACAAAGAACACCCGCGTCGGGGACGATTTCGTGAGGGGTGTTAGTGGCGGAGAGAGAAAGCGAGTCACCATTGCAGAGGCAGCCTTGAGTTACTCACCACTGCAGTGCTGGGACAACAGCACAAGAGGCTTGGATAGTGCGAACGCCCTTGAATTCTGTCGGACATTGAGGACCCAGGCGGACGTTATTGGTTGCACCTCTGCCGTGGCCATCTACCAGGCATCTCAGGATGCGTATGAGGTTGGTTGATCCATCCGGCGATTATTAAGTTGTCTGATAGTAGACTAACATAAAGATAGGTATTTGATAAGGTCCTTGTCCTCTATCAAGGACGACAGATCTTCTTTGGCAAGACTTGTGAGGCCAAGGGATACTTTGAGAACCTTGGTTTCGGATGCCCAGAGCAGCAAACCACTGCCGATTTCCTTACTTCAATGACCAGCCACAAGGAAAGAATCGTTAGAACTGGCTGGGAGGATAAAGTGCCTCGCTCTCCTGACGAATTTGCGCAAGCATGGAAGAAGAGCACTCATCGGGATAGACTCTTGGTGGAGATGGATGCCTATCTTAGCCGTCATCCTTTTGGCGGCGAGAACTACGAAAAAATTTGTCCAATCTCGAAAGCTGGACCAGTCCAATTGGCAGAGGGTTAAGTCTCCCTTTACATTGTCATATGTGGACCAAATGAGCCTTACCTTGGGACGGTCTTGGCTTATGCTAAAGGCTGACCCCAGCGTCACAATCACTATGCTGCTTTGCAACCTCACCGAGTCACTGTTTGTTTCAAGCCTCTTCTACAATATCCCCGAGAACACTGGGGCATTTTTCAAGCGAGGATTTTTGATATATTTCATTATGATGATGAACACCTTCAACAACGTCCTTGAAATCCTTACTCTCTATGCCAAGCGGAACATTGTTGAAAAACACTCCCGATACGCCCTTTATCACCCTAGCGCTGAAGCTCTCTCGTCCATCATCGTTGACATTCCGTACAAGGTTTTCAATGCCATCATGATAAACACAATCTTCTACTTCATGGGAAATTTGAAAAGGGAGCCAGGCAACTTTTTCTTCTTCCTCATGGTGTCATTCTCGGTGTCAATGAGTATATCAATGGCATTCCGTCTCATCGCCTCGCTCACAAGAACCATCGCTCAAGCGCTCGCGCGCGCTTCGATTCTGCTTCTAGCCATTGCGCTGTATACAGGCTTTGCAATTACTCCGCAATATATGCCAGTGTGGATTGGATGGATTCGATGGCTCAACCCAACGTTTTACGCCCAAGAGAGTCTCATGATCAACGAGTTTTCGAACAGAGTCTTCCCTTGCTCTAACTTTGTCCCACAAGGCGCCGGGTATGAGTCGGCTTCTGGAAACTCAAGAGCATGCTCGGTCCAGGGCTCAGTCCCAGGCGAGGACACTGTTCATGGTTCAACGTACCTCACTTCAGCATATGGATACAAGGACTCACACAAGTGGCCTTACTTTCTTGTCGTCGTTGCTTTTGGAGTTCTGTTCCTAATTCTCCACCTCATATCCACTGAGTACATCACCGAGGAGAGATCTAAAGGAGAGGTGCTAGTCTTTACTCGCAAGGCTCTTAAGAATCTTTCACAAAAGGTATCGGGCGATGAAGAGTCCGGTGAGGTTAGCAGAGGACGACTGGATAGCTTTGATAGCCCTGATGAAATCTCAGATGTGGAGAAGCAAAGCTCTGTGTTCCATTGGAGGAATGTTTGTTACGATGTCAATATTGAGGGAGAGAACCGCCGAATCCTTGATCATGTGGATGGTTGGGTTAAGCCAGGAACACTGACTGCTCTCATGGTATGCTACTCCGCAATTGAGAACGAATATTTGCTCATTTTTGGTGTTTTAGGGTGCTTCCGGGGCTGGCAAAACAACTTTGCTCGATGTTTTGGCTAGTCGTGTGACAATGGGAGTTGTGACCGGCGACATGCTGGTTGATGGGAAACGTCGCGATGAATCCTTCCAGAGAAAGACCGGGTATGCCCAACAGCAAGATCTCCACGTACATACCTCAACTGTGCGAGAGGCCCTCAACTTTAGCGCACTGCTTCGCCAACCTCCACGTTACTCTCGAGAAGACAGATTAGCTTATGTCGATACCGTTATCACACTTCTGGATATGGGGGAGTACTCTGATGCCATTATCGGTGTTCCAGGAGATGGCCTTAATGTCGAACAGCGCAAGAGACTAACTATTGGAGTTGAGCTGGCAGCGCGACCCCAGCTTCTGCTTTTCCTGGACGAACCAACCTCAGGTCTTGATAGCCAGACTTCTTGGTCTATCTGCAACTTGATGGAGAAATTGACCAAGAATGGGCAAGCTATCCTGTGCACAATTCACCAGCCGTCGGCTATGCTGTTCCAGCGTTTTGACCGGCTCCTGTTGTTGTCTAAAGGCAGAACCATCTACTTTGGAGATGTTGGCAAGAATTCAGATATTCTTGTTGATTATTTTGTACGCAACGGTGCTCGGGAATGCCAAGCCGGGGCGAATCCTGCAGAGTACATGCTGGATGTTATTGGTGCGGCTCCTGGTTCTCATACGGACATCAACTGGCCTGAGGTGTGGCAGGCATCCCCAGAACGTGCCCACGTACAAGACGAGCTTGCAAGATTAGTCGCAGAGGGCAGTTCCGTCGTACATGGGACGGCTGACGATCCATCAAATTACAAGGAATTTGCCGCCTCTCCAAGAGATCAGTTCGTGGAGGTGACGAAAAGGCTGTTCAAACAGTACTGGCGTAGTCCGGGATATATTTATTCGAAGATTACGCTTTCTGCAGGTGCTGTGAGTAGACAACTGAAATGTGTCTGGATGGGAGATCCAAGCTAACTATTCAATGCCAGTCTCTGTTTATCGGTCTCACATTCTTTGACGGAAAGAACACAGAGCGTGGCCTACAGAACCAGATGTTTGGTGTTATGATGATTTTGACTATTTTTACTCAAGTTGTTAACCAAATGATGCCCGCCTTCGTTGCTCAGCGCACAATGTACGAGGCACGAGAACGCCCCTCGAAAACTTATTCTTGGAAGGCATTCATGGGCTCAACAATTCTTGTGGAGGCAATCTGGAACTCGGTAAGCTTTCGCAATGCCTTGTGATGGGATAAAAACGCAAATCTAACATTTATTTTTTTCGCAGTTTATCGCGGTGTTGAGTTTTGTTTGTTGGTATTTCCCAACTGGGCTTTACCGCAACGGCTCCCAGACTGACTCGCTTGATTCACGGAACGCGACTGTGTTTCTGTTCATCTGGCTCTTTTTTATGTTCACAAGTACTTTTGCAAACATGATTATTGCTGGATTCGACAGTGATGAGGTTGCCGGAGCCGTGGTC
Organism: Aquanectria penicillioides; assembly: GCA_003415625.1. Classification (NCBI taxonomy): domain Eukaryota; kingdom Fungi; phylum Ascomycota; class Sordariomycetes; order Hypocreales; family Nectriaceae; genus Aquanectria; species Aquanectria penicillioides. The sequence continues at coordinate 5,785,159 of PYIU01000003.1, forward strand.
ACTCTCATTATGATAATGATTTTCTCATTTGCTGGGTATGTTCATTTGCTGTTGATATGTTGAATTTTCTAACTCTGTTGGAACAGTATTCTCGCCCCCCCCGAGGAGCTCCCAGGTTTCTGGATATTCATGTATAGAATCAATCCGTTTACCTACATCGTGGAAGGCCTTCTCGGTACCGCTATGGCAAATGCTGATGCATCTTGTGAATCGAATGAAGTCATCAAATTCACGGTTCCTAATGATACGACCTGCGGCGCTTATCTGAAATCATATATTGAATATGCCGGTGGATACGTGAAAAACCCCGATGCTGGAAATGGAGCTCAGTGCCAATATTGCACTATATCTAACACTAATGCCTTCTTGGAAACTAGGGGTGTTAACTTTGAGAATCGATGGAGGGACTTTGGGTTTATGTGGGCTTATATCCTCTTCAATGTCGTGGCAGCGCTAGCGATATACTGGCTAGCAAGAGTGCCAAAAGTAAAGAAGGAGAAAATGGAATGATTGAGATAGAACTCGGGATGTTAACTTTACAAAGGGGAAAATATTAAAAGAATATTTGACTGGCACAGTCAGCTACATAACATCAATGTTGCCCCCATATTTTACAACTAAGGGAAAGAATTAACAGTAACCTACGAATTTCAGTTAAATCCTTTAGCTTAGAACTGAAGCTAATGATGGAGCTAAACTGTTTTTAATCTTTGTGTATATTTGGACCCAGACTGTAGGGATTTACCATCATCGCCTTAGGTCCTCCTTATTGTAGCTAAAATGTTAGGAAGCAGTTGAATTTGGTGTCGATGAGCTGGCAACGTAGGCTGAGTGTTTTACCATAAATAGATGAGATTAAAACTAAATTTACAGTCTTCATACGTTTTTTTACGTGCAAGCTACGCGAGACATCATGTGAATGCGTGCCTGAAGAAAAGTGAGCTGCGCGGATAGCACGATTGAAAGAATGATGCAGGCGAAAAATTCAAAAACAGAGAGTTGGGCCACTGATAAATGAAAGAAGGGTTTATGTAGGTATATAAGGGACATCAAACAGTTGATGGGAAAATAAGCAATAGAGACAGTGATGTTCTCCATCAGCTATTAGGTATGATTGCGTTATGTTAACATTGCGTCTACTGGCTCTCTGATTGAATCAATAGCCGAAGACATTTTCCTACATCCCATAAGTTTAATTTAATGTGTTCCATGATAAAATCTATGTTCAATGAAAATGAGAATTGCTTACCTGCAACTTCCCAGCGTGGCGCTAGAAGTGTCAACGCTTCTAGAAGCAGCTGCATTGTTTCAGTAACTCCCTCAGCGATATCGCCCTCCCGAATAAACCATTGACACTCAGTTGCAGCATCATAAAGGCCTTGAATAACAAGAGGACTGATCTTTTCCAGATCTCTCGCACCTTGCGAAAGCACACTGCGCGCGAGAAAAGCGCCTCGAGGACCCATGATCTGTTTTATTCCAACTATGCATGCAGCTTGCATTTTACTCTCCTCGACGAATCGTTGGTCAGTATCGTTAGGTAGATTACATGCATATAGGTGATAAAGCGCCAGCCTTGCAGAAATACAGAGTGAAATATCGAGGGTGGTAGCCGTCTCGTAACTCATAGGATCTTCGGAAGACGTCGAGAGATATTTGTCGAGGGCATCGAGAGTTGAACTTAACTGCAATGCTTCGTCCAAGATTAAATCTCGCGTTCGTCCGGAATTCTGGGTGTTTCTATGGACGATAACACGCCCCAGGATATGAGAAACTTGACAGACGCGTGAATATGGACCAATCTCAGAATCCGATAGGAATCCGGTGCTGAACAGAGCCTGCGTTGTTCCTATTCCGCCTCTGAACCACTCGGCGTCAGTTGTAGGTAGAAGTTCACCCTTTGCTGGCTCGGGGATGGCAAGAGGAAACCCAGTGGGACCTAGATTGATGAATCTTGGCGAAATCAGTATGCAACAACCCACACTGGAGGATATGTATTCGGGAGAAAACCAACCGTTCAAGTATCGATGTTGCCCACCAAGTGCGGCGTTCCTCCTCCCAACATGTCCAGGTTGGAGGTGTTTGAAATAATTGTGAGGCGTTTTTGCGGTCATGAATTCCCCTTAAGATTCCAAGCCTAGCTGCCCGACCTATGGTTAAATAGGCGGCTGGGAAGATGCCGTGACCGATTTCATGTAACGCAATAAGAATAAGAGACTGAAAAAGATGCAGAGAGGCCGGAGATAGTTCTTCCACAGTGTTCACATAGCTCTTCGCTGCTTTATACAAGCTGGAATATGCCGCTGAAGAATCGCTGAGTTGAGGAGACTCGCAAACTAGCTTCATGCACAACAACAACGAAGCTAACCCAGAAGTCTCCGCAGGCTGATTGGCTTGAATGCTTTGGTTCAGCCTCTTCCTACTGACGAATGGGAACCAAGTATCGATGGAATTGAAATAAGGTTCACATATAGCGTTTGAATCTGCCCCCAGTAATTGCGAGATGTGATGCGGGACTAAATGAAAGCTCTTCAAAGCAGACTGAGAAACAGGTTGGAATAAGTCTCGGTCAATAAAAAAAGCATCAGGGAACGAAGGGGCGACTTCATTACCGATAGAGGCAACGGAGGTAACAGATGGTGCAGACTCGGTTTCGTTTGATGCTCGCGATCCGTAGGGCTTTCTTCTTGCGGGATACTCGCAACTTTTGCCTAGGCGAAGGCACTAGGCGGTTCTGTCAGTTCGCAGTCAATTGATACATAGTTGTGCGTCAAACCAGTGAACAAGACGGGAGCTCTCGCTTGCACTTCCTCTTCAGGCGGCTGTAGATGAATTAGAGAAATTATCGAGGATGGATCCAGGCGGCTCATTCTTACCTGCATGGCCGGCACGCTTGGGCTGCACGCGCCGAGCGATCGGGTGAGGATGCGGGCTCATCGGGGGACTGACCAACAGAAGCATCGGAGACGGGGAACCCGGGGGAGAACATTGTGCCGAACCAGGGAGTTAGGAGCTACTGTTTCCCCGATTTATGCCTCTAGATGCACGATAAATGCGTCATGAAGTGGCCGAGTCGGTGGCCGTCGTGACGCAGCGGTTGTTGTGAGCGGGGGCGGGAAATCAGAGCGGACAATTGAGCTTACACTTGCCGCTCGCGGCCCCACTCCGCTTCTAGACAACCTCAACACCGCAGCGGACAATCCATCATCCAAAGAGCCGCTCTTGCTGTACACGCCCGCTCCATGATGCGTAAAATTGACGGAGTTAGGAAGCTGGGAGCTATTTCCTTGGCTTTCTAATATCTATATATTGGGATCATGATCCTCCTGTTCGTAAATCCTCCTCATCAATCACTCAGCTTTCACACTCAGCCTTGTCACAAACTCAACACTCCTCTACTTCTATTATACACTGCACTGAACTGCATTGCATTGTTCTCTTTCAATAACTCATAGTAGTCCACCTACCAATCATCAAAATGTCTGACCAGCTCAAGCCCTATGCCCACATCTTCGCCAACCCCAAAGGGCCAGGCGACGCCAGACCTACTGCTCTTCAGATCATCAAAGATAATGATCTGGTAAACCAGTGGGGCGGAAAGGTTATTCTATTAACTGGCGGCAACACTGGACTCGGTTTCCAGACTGTGCGTGCACTTCGTGCCACAGGTGCAGACATCTTCATTACATCCAGGACCCTCGAGAAGGGAGAGGCAGCAATTGCTGAGCTCCTGAAGTCCTCAGAGGGAAGCGGGAGGCTCGAAGCCATCGAAATGGATATGAACTCTCTTGAGTCTGTTAAGAAAGCTGCAAAGACCTTCCTATCCAAATCGCAAAAATTGAACGTCCTTGTGAACAATGCCGGTAAGTGTTGGCTGGGTCAAGCATAGATTTGCATCGCTAACACTCGTCCTCAGGAGTCATGGCAATCCCAGAGAGAGCCGAGACCAGTGATGGCTTCGAGCAGCAATTTGGAGTGAACCACGTAGCTCACTTCACCCTAACTGCTTTGTTGCTGCCCACCCTTCTCTCCAGCTCTACCCCGACTTCAACTCCCGAGTCGTCGCTCTCACCTCCAACGGCCACAGATACTCTCCACCCAACTGGGACAATATCAACTTAGAGACCAATTACGATCCTTGGATTTCTTACGGACAGTCCAAGACTGCAAACATCTGGCTGTGCAATTACATTGACCGCGTCTACGGGCCCCTCGGCGTGCATGCTAATGCTGTGCACCCTGGTGGCTCTCTTACGGGTCTTATGCAGCACTTGCCCGCCGAAATGCTTGCAGGATGGGACACCAATGAAGTATTGAGAAATTATCTGTCATCAAACGAACAAGGTGCTGCGACATCGGTTTGGGCTGCAGCTGCAAAGATCCTGGAGGGTATGGGCGGCAAGTATTTGACCGACTGCGGCACTGGTGATCTCGCCAAGGAGGGAGCGGGAATCGAGGATCCAGGTTATGCATTGCATGCATTTGATGAGGAAGGAGAGAACAAACTATGGAAACTGAGCTGTGAGCTTACTGGTGTCAAGCCCGAGTGAGGGAGTGGGTGGAAATGCAGCTATCGGTCATTACCATGATAGTGAGCCTATACCTCAAGCGGATAGGGGTCGGAGAGTGGATGCTAGACGGTGATTTTTTTCAAAGTATAATAGACATTTATATAGAGCAATTGTTACATTTGTTTTATCTTATAAGCTATAATTGGTGATGGCGTGACCATGAGACGAAGCAATTATGTATTAGCAAGATCCGAGCAAGGGCGTCGAATCCGCCTCCATATTGAAACGATGAGACATGTGCCATGCAAGATGTGACTGCGAGATCTTCGCTGTTTTTGATTAATGTATTCAAATGTTAAATTCAATTGCCGTGCGGACGGACAGTCATGGGAGAAAGACACATAAAATGTGGGATGACTGTGTCGGAGGCAAGCGATGTACAACACAACCCCTGAAAAATGTCACTGGAGCAAGTAATTTATTATGGGCCAACCCCGCCAAACATAACCTACTCTGCAACTCTCCCATTTTTCAACATTTTTAAAAACAGAAAAAAACAAGCAAATGGGAATAATTAATATTATCCGATTTACTCTACATTAAGAAATATTTTTTATTGTTTTTCTAAAGGAAAAGGTTCATGTTTTGAGCTAGGGTACCCTGCAAATACAGACCCACCACTGGACAATCATTCAAGCGTTGCACTGTAAAGTTTCGACAAGGTGAAGTCCTAACCAGGTTGCCGTAGATGGAGGAGGAGGCCAGAGCCTCCAGAAAAGCACAACATCATGATCCAAAATAGAAATCGAACGATAAAAACTTGGCTCCAACGAATCATGTCACCAAATCAGGTCTGAGCGAAAAAAAACCCCAGGGTTGTTGTGTCAATGGGTGACAGTCGGCTTGGTCAGTTTCTTGGACCAACGGACTTTATACCTTTATGGCCGATAACCTCTGCAACTGCTGGCCATATGGTGGCTCGTGGAGCTCCTAGCGGCTCTCGCTGCGCTCTCCTCCGGCTGTCGTCTTATCTCGATCTTTGTTATCCCCATCCTCACTGCAGATTGTGGTTGGGAGACAGACCACTGCGGGGATTGAGGAACGTGCCTCACTCACTGTGGAGTCGGACTCGCAAGCAGACCCCCTTACCACCCAACCAACATCTTCCCGGAATAGCCCTGTGCTTTCCGGTACTGAGTGGATCAAGCGAGCCAGAACAAGCCCTGTACACAAGGAAAATCCATGACTTGGCCCCTGGGACGGCGAATGGCCTTCCTGACAGGTGCGAGACAGGTCCCTGGCAACCAGGGGGAGGGTCCCTTTCGGTTTGACGCATTCGTCGCCTATGGACTCGCCGAAGCCGTAGATGGACACACGAAAAGGGGATGTGGAGTAAACGCCGACCACTTGGGAAGGCTCTCTTATATCATCAAGGCAACGTGCTGGGAATGGCATCCACTGCGAGTATATTTTTTTTTTTAACGACTGAAGGATAGGGAGGGAATGCCGATTGGCCTTTTGTTCCTGACGAATGAATGCGTTTTGAAGGGTTCGCCGTTGTCAGAACTGACAACACGCATTAATAACCGGCGCGGGCTATCGCGGGATACCATTACCTAGGTGCCCGAGACCATAGCAATTCAACTTCGCCGATCGGCTATCTCTCAAAAGGCTGCCCGTGCCGGTTATTGCTGGAATTGGTTTATTTTTGTTACGACGCAGCATCCCGAAACCTGAATGGAGTCAAGGGAGGTTGAGGTGATATCCGAAGTGGGCAGACCCTCTCTGCTCTGACAATGGTTGCTGTGTGAAGGCCAATGCCACGGCCTCGGGATGAGCGTCGTCGAGGACCAAGTCTGGCAAAGTCTGGCAATGTTCACGTCACGTTGCAACGTGTTGGTTGGGGTTGGGCACAGAAGCTATCCACAGTGTACATACGACCAGCCCGTATCCTGGAACAGTCGCCTCCAGGATAGATGGGCATCCACGGGTTCGCCGGATTCACGCCCAAGTTGAGCTTTCGGTTGGTGAATTTCCAGGACTAGAAACCGTTATGTCGGCCTGACAATATGAACTCAGTGATTTCCTGCTTGGCGATTCTCGTGAAGGATCAGAGAAGTCGGGGTTTGTTCTAACAGCATCGCTGCACCTGTCAACGGGACAGGCCCAAGTACGTCGCCGAAAAATGGGCGGGCATTTTAATTTCCCGCCAACAGCACGAAAGAAATGACCCCGAACCAATCCTCTCGGATTCATTACAGGCTCAACCAAGCTCTGAAGTGGGCAGGTGTGTGCTCGAAGCTCGGCTCACCAGCGGAACCCGGCTCAGCTGTGACCAACGAATGCTACAACACGGGGCAACGACCTCTCCTCACCCCACCGCAGTTTTTCATCAAGAGGATTGTCGCGAGGGCGATAACGTGGGCCGGTGCCGTGAGGATCCTTCTCTTGTGATCGGCCAGCAGCTTCTCGCCAGATCCTCGACGGTATCTTCTGGTGGGATGACGACCGTTAGGCAATGGCTCCAAGTGGCCCAGGGCCGAGGACTGGTGCCAACTTACCAGACAGAGGTTCATCGTCGCCCGAGCGACAAGCATGGCAGTGCCCCATGCTGATTGGCGATTTATGGAAGAGCAGATTTTCGCAGCCGGGACTCGGGCTCCAGCAAAACTGCCTGACATGGAATACTACAGAAGTGTCGAAACCAGGGTGCCGCTCGAGCAAACCGCGGCAACGGTGAATGCGAACCATATGGAGACCATAGCAGGACGTGCAGTTCACCTGACCCAAGACGCACATTCTTTTTTTTTCTCTTTCTTCTGTCTTGTTCTCTTCCTTCGGCTGGTGACAAAATTCTTACTCGTCGGAACGCTCAATGAACTAGGGCAGGATAGTATGGTCGCATTGTAGAAGGGGTTCCTTGCTGATCGCCTGTGGGGTTACTCTTGTGCGGATGGTCTCAACCGTTTGAATCGCCGAGAAGGAGAAAAAAAAAGAGGGCGACCAAAGATTGCCGAATAGAGGGCACAGACAGGCTTCGTTTGTGAAACAAAGGCGTCTGGCAGTTATCCGTCAGTCGGGTCATTTCCCGTTTCGGCCACCGTTTGGATGCCACTCTAGCCACCCCGGCAGTTGTGAGTGATGTGGTGTGATGCTTCGGGACGAATTCCGGCTCCACGGCAAGATAGAATGCTGACGCCAAGGCAAACCGGACTAGTTCCGTTATGCCACGCTCGTCAAGTGGCATGACGGCGGCAACGAGATCCTATCATCCATGTAATGTGCTCAACTTGGCATAACATGGATTCAACTCCCTCCAGTTCTGGGGGCGGTTGCGCATCCTGCTCGCCCACTTGAAGAGGGAGCATACATCCCCTATCCTCGTTCGATGCCCGTGAAGAGGGAGGGTTGCTTTGCATCGCCAATCATGTTATGTACGACATGCAACCGGCCAAGGTTGAGTGAGCCTGGAGGATTCGACACCTGGTCTTGTATAAGCATCTGAGGATTCGGGGGCTATCGAGATAGGCAGTCAATAGTGTCTTTTACATTTGTCCTACCGATTGACCGGGCCGACCGCGCGCTCTATGTTTGTATGTATATATGTATATAGGTATATTTGTACACGTTTGCATTATTTTTATTCTTTTTCTTTCTCCCTCTTCGTCGGGGATAAACCGGTATGCCGAGACAGCGTCGCGGATCGCAGGCATCTGTGACATGCGCATGAACATCCCGGTCATTCCGTACCAAAAACTTTAGGCAATATCCAGCTCTGTTTCCGGATCCTGTCCGTACCCCCCAAGCGAGATGTGATGCCTGGACTTGTCCCTTCCTCTTCCTCCCGCGCCGTGCCCGTGTAACATCTGTTGGTGACCGATGTGATGAGATAGGAAATTGCTTATGCACTATTAAATTTGTCGTTTGCGGTTGGGATCTTCCCGTCCTTGGGATATGACCGACACATCAGTTTTGACCATGATGGCACGATCGTACTCTGAACTTCCTTGGCTGCCCGGGCTGCGGTTTGATGCAGTGTCACCGCCCTGGACTTTGTACGTTAGTTCGACCTCGTCGTCCTCGATCCTGGAGTGCCCAGCATTGAAGCGACCGACAACGTTGCGGGAATGCAAGTTCCCTGTCCCCGATTGACCAGTTCTGTCGCTCACGTAGTACGGGCTGCTGCTGGATCCCTTCTTGCGCCCCATGCGAAACAGAGGGGCAAGTGTTGGTAGGCAAGCGGAGATGATGGCAACGGATGGTTCTATGCTGGACCAGGCGAAAGACGGTCCCATCCACCATGTCGCGTCCACGTTCTTGAAGAGTCCATTGAGGTAGTAGATGCGGACGATACTCGCGACACATACACTATTGCGAGTCAGGGTTCAATTATGAAGAAGAGGTAATGGCGTGGTAGGGGTAACTTACAAGCTGCCAAGCAGCATGATACCGACAATCGAAGCCTTGGACCTCTTGTTCAAGTGAAGCTGCAAAATCCTAGGAATAGGTACCACCAAGATAACAATGTCGTTAAGCATGTTGACAATGCCGAGAAGAAGGAAGAACAGATGAGTATCGATACAGGTGCCCGTGGCTCCAAGATATTGGTTCCAGTAGAAACTGATGGGTCGGCAAGCGCAAGCCATGGTGATCCATAGGATGAAAGGGTAGATGCTCGTGAGGAAAACCGCTGACCAGAACATGATGTTGAACAACCGGTTTGAATCGGCTTTGGAACGGAAGAGGCGATGGTACAGCAGCAAAATGCTGACCTTTGTCGACGTGACGGCCAAGGCGTATACGTATGGCTCGGCGTAAACGAGCTGTGCGCGTGGTCATTATTTTCGTGAAACTCGAATTTGGTGGAGAGAGAGCCAAACTCGCGATGTGGACGTACCTTGATGAGTTTGATGAATCTTTGGATATTGTTAGACCACACGTGCTCGCCAGCACCATGATTTCCAGCTATTCAGGTTGAAAAAAAAAATTTCATCAGGATAATGGCTCCAAATCGATGCAATGCTTCGGTATGGATTTCACTTACCCAAAATAGTCATCGCCACTGTCACTCCGGTGCAAAACTGCCAAACGATGAGCAATTGAAATCAAATTAGTGGCGGTTGGCGAGACTTACAATGCTGAGAACAATTGCCCAATCGTCCCACCATAGGTTTGAGCCTTTCATATTTCTCACAACGAATCGTAGTAGGACGAAAAACGCAGCAACACCAAGCGCAACGCAAACGACGATGTTGTACGCGGTAACAATCCGCTCGGTTAGGTCGAGGGTGCTCGGAGGCTCGCCAAAGATGGCGAGGATATGGGCGTCAATGGCCATAGTTGCAAAGCTTGGTTGGTTCTCCAACCAAAAGATCAATGACGAACCAACAGCCGTACTCAGTTCGAGGCTGGGCAAATCAGCCTCGCAAGTTTAGTTTTGCGTTCAAAAATCGCCCCTAACTGTACCCGCGGCTGCGGTACAGGCACACGGGGACTTCTTAATAGATTGTTGGGTCTTGTCATCACGTATGCAAGGAACGGCGAACGGGCTACCGACTCCATTCTCATGGGACCTTGACTCGATGATCGTTACTGGTCCTGTCATGCAAGCCGCAGCCATTTGGCACCACAAGGGCAGTAGCCGGGTCTCAAGCAGAAGAAAAACGCAATGCTATGGCATGACAGATCCGCTGCCAGTGCTGCGCCGCAAGGAAACATAGTAAGGGCCTTCCCAGCACTCCAACCACATTAATTCTGTGTTGGTAAGGGGGCACAGAAATCCCTGAAACACGGAGACGCGGAGTGGACGAGGTGGATCCGGCTCGCATGCGAGGAGCTCAGATCCTGTGCCGGAGCCGCATCCCCGACGACTTCATCGGAGGAGGTCGGATATTTCGATCGACAGGGAGGGAACACGGGCAACATTGCGGCTTGTGTGGTTTGCCTGGGTGTGCCCACTTCCTATCCCGGACCGTATGCGGGCTATCGTTCATAGCACGGCTTCTAAAACGGTTGAGCCTGCACCTGGGCACTGATACCGAGTTGACGCTACTAACTACACACACGTGGGCTACGTATCCCAAATATACCCTGGTAACGTTCCAATGCCTTCTCCAAACTCCCCCTTCGGCGAATCCAGATATGCCCGGGTCCTAGCAACCGGATCCCTGGAGTGCCAGGGCACCAGGCCTCGACCAACAACCTTTGGCCCGGCACCGCAGACGTCGTATCATGGGCGGGCTCGATGGCGTGTCAGGAGAAACACAATGGATAGTGGCAAACCGTTTCAATTGCTTGGGATCCATGCCTCCTTCCCAATTGGAGAGAGTATGCCCCGATTCGACCTCCCCAGAGAACCCAGAAACGCGGCTATCGCACTTATACAGGTAAGGGAAAGTCGCCCGGCTAAGGGAGGACGCCGTGGCAACTCTCCAAGAGTATATGATTAAGGTCATGTCGTCTTTCCATCTAGCCGACCTGCAGCCTATCCTCGAGTTTGTTTCATATCTTCCCACGTTTTAATCCTTTGAGAGGCTTTGTGGTCCTACCTTGACTAGAGGCCCGATATTTATTGTCCCAAACCAAGAAAAACTCTTTTCCTTTTTTCAAGGAGCGCATTCATACGTTATAAATCATCATGGAGACTGTAGCTCCCATTGAAGTCATCCCCATCGACCAGCCAGTCGTTGCTGAGAAGCACGAGGCTGCCGTCCATGTCACAGAGTTGCCAGACCTCGCTCCTCCCCTATTGCCCACCGAGCAGGTTGGTCCTAAGGGATGGGTCCGCAACATCTTCTTCTTCGAGCTGCCAGAGAACTACGACATCGAGGCCCTTTCAGAGATCCTGAGGACCAGCTACAAGTCCTTCAAGGACCGCACCCCCGTCGCGGGCTGTGAGGTTATCCCCATGGAGGGCAAGCAAGCTGGTCTCTTGCAATTCCACAAGTATGGTGAGGAGGTCGACGACTTTGCCGTCAAGGATCTCCGTGCCGAGGGTGCGTTCCCTACCTTTGCCGAGCTCAAGGCCCGAGGCTTCCCTGCCTCTGTCCTCGACCCCAATGTTGTTACCAAACGCGGTCTCGGTGGTGAGTGGCCAGGACTCGGTGACCATTTGACCGTCACTTTGATGCAGGCCAACTTCATCCGTGGTGGCCTGCTTCTCAACATGTTCTTCCTCCACGCCTACTGTGACCACACCTGCGCCTACAAGTTCACCGAGATCCTTGCCGAGGAGGTTCGACGTGCCCAGGGCATCCCCATCACCGAGCCTGCCGAGATCCCCTGGGAGGACCGCCAGAAGCTTATGAGGGTCTCTGGTAACAACCCTGACCTAGACTTGGCCCACCACGAGTACATCGAGCTCCCATTCACCCCCACCGAGGTGCCACCCAAGCTGGCCTCCCCTATCCACCACGGGCATGTCTGGTACTTGTCTCCCGAGAATATTGCTGCTCTCAAAGAGGAGGCCTCGCCAAAGAATGCTAAGTTGCTGAAGGATGAGAACCTCCCAGAGTTCATCTCCACCAATGACGCCCTGACAGCCTTGATATGGCGATCCACAATGGCTGCTCAGCACCCTAGCCTCTCTGTACCTGACAGTGAGATTAGCTCCGATGTCCCAGTTGCCGGCGGCCCTTCGCAGGTAGCAATTGCCCTTGATGCTCGCCGACGAACTGGTGTCCCTGTTCACAAGCATCTTATTGGCAACATCCTCGGATTCGCCCCCGCCATTTTCGACCTTAAGAAGGTCGTGAACGAGGCCTCGCTTGCTGACTTGGCCATTATCTGCCGCAGAGCTGTCGCCAAGGCTGAGGGTGTTTATCTTGACGAGCTTACCACTATCATTGAGGGTCTTCAGGATGTGAACCGCCTGGCTCCCGTTTGCTTCCTCGACATGCCTGGCAACCACATGATCCAGTCGACGTGGCGCGAGTTCCCCTTCTACGATCTTCAGTGGGGTCCGGCCTTCGGTGACAACATGCACGCCTTGAGGCCTCCAGCTTGTGGAGTTACTCACACCATGCAGATTGTTCTGCCTGATCCTAAGAAGGGTGGTGTGGAGGTGTGGGTTGGTGTCGAGAGCTCTTGCATGGATCGGCTCTTGAGCGACCCAGTCTGGAGAAAATATGCCGATGCCCCTGATGGCCTGTAAGCATACATATATTCTTACAAACATCCGTTCCGTGGAAGATGTTGCGGAAAGAAATTCAGAAACAATCAAACAAAAATCAACGGCGCTGGCCCACAGTTGCACATGAATGCGAGATGGTTGAACGGGTCAGCAGCTTCTACTGAAAGGCGGCCTGCTTGTCAGAACGGCTTGCGGGCTTATCAAACTAGAAACAAGCTCATTCTTCAAACAAATCCCAAATTAATACCGCTCTTCCGACGCAAGGCACACAAGAGAGCTAGAAGTGTGGTGGCGCACCATGGAGATTGATTTTGAAAGAGTGTATGACTTGTCGATATGTATATATGTGTCTCAGATATGAAAGTAAATGCTCGGTACATAAGAACATGAAATTGTACATTTTGCAATCTCCGGCGGTGCATGTTTGTACGGGGTCCGCTCTGTCGGGACAGCAGGTTCCTGGGGCTCTCTGACGCTATATGTCCGCAGAGCAAGGAACAAGGCTTGGCTGCAAAACCTGGTTGTCAAAGTAGAAACTAGTGGTAGTGAAAAATGCACCTTGGATGCAGGCATGTAGTATGAGGCAAAATCAGCAGTGGGTACAGATCTGTCAGTGATGCTGCCGGTGCCGATGCAAGAAGTTGGTTGACAAGATGGATGTGAGGCGGGAAAGGGGATCTGAGACGACGAAGAAGGCTATATTATTAATTAGTTGCCAGCGCTTTCAACCAATGAAAGCAATTTGGCGCAGTGGAAGCGCGGTATGTCTATCTCACAACCTCGACGGTCTTCGTTCGATTACTAACTTGTCCCAGCCGGGCTCATAACCCGGAGGGTAAGCCTCACATTCGACTCCTCGTCATGAAGGTCGACTAACAAGCAACTCAGTCGCACGATCGAAACGTGCAATTGCTATACATACCCTTCTAGGGTATCATCTTTTTTGCATCGTTTTGTGATTTTTTGCTGTTGAAAATTGCCTTTTGTAAGAGCATCGCACAGGCAGCCGAATGAGTCATTTTGAGGTACCTACCTGGTGAGATGAACTGCAGCACCAAGGGCGCCCCACCCCTGGAAATTGATGCACGTCGATACTGTGTTTGACATCAAATGTTTTGTATTCTTTTCTTGTAATTAATATTTATTGTTTATTGTCCATATCTTAAAATTTATGTTCATTCTTTTGTTGTCAACCGTGTATATTTTTTTAGTATTCCTTTGAAGCAGGTTCTGCAAATTTATATTGTGAATGCTTCAATTCCCACCATGTTGATAGAAGAAAAAAGATGCCAAATTCCACATTGCCACGTTCGTCCTTACATGACGAGTGTTGGATCTAATCGCTTCTACAAGGTACATTGCAAGTGATTTTATCTGGAGTTTCTCTCTACCGACAGATATTTAAGTATCTTGCTCCTTCGATGCTGTCATGTGGACACCAGGCCAATGAGCTCATCAGTTACCTCAACCATTATCAACAGCACTAAATTTGGCACCCTCTCGCCGCCTAGTCGCAGCAAAAAGGGCGGGCAACGCTCCCTCAGATGAACCAGCAAGTGGCCAGCGCACATCTCATCACGCCCAGGCCTTACTTTTATTCTCTATTGCCTTGCACGTCCAGAACGAAATCAGGAGTCAGTATCTATACTTGCTCACGAAGTAGACCGAGCCCTTGAAATCAGCATGCAGAATAAATCATCTCCTTCAATTACGGCAGACAATCGTCCATGGAAGAGGAGAGCTTGCGGAGAACTTGGTTGGAACTGTAGGTCACAGATGGGTTTATGACAGCCCGACTTCTTCATATGTGGAGTGATATTCGGTGTCATTGTGCAACTATCTGTGTGCTCCCTCTATCCTTTCTTTCTTTCTTTCTTTCTATTTATCGCCCAGGGGAGTAATACTCCCAGCGTCCCTAAAGGCATGGGGCGTGCAGGAGCCATCTGTCCTAACTAAGTAGCTATGTAACAGGTCGTAAGGCAGTCTTGAAGATATCCTGCAGGTCTAGTCCATTGATGCTTGGTGTTGATCGCGCTGTGTCCTTGACTCTGCCGGTTGAGCTCGTGTCCAGGCTCCTTCCGTCCTGCTAGCTTTCAAGAGCAATTTGATGATCGCAGTTCACCCATTCCCGTGCGGTTGCTACAGCTAACGACGATAACCTCTAGATAGGAATACGATATCACTTTAAGATTTGGTTACGAAATATATATTGCGGTAAATGAGACAATTCATATACGATCGCAAACTACTTCTAAACCCCACACCTGCCAAGCCGCGGGTTTCTCCTATTGCCGAACTAGGCCAATATTCTCCAACAACAAAAGACGATGGTCAAATGGCGTGCTCCGAATCATCAACCAACTCCGCGCCTTCGTGGAGGGAACATGAGGAATATACTTATTTAGTCATCTGAAGCAAACTCAGGAGCTCTTTTTATCTTTCAATTCAAAGTCCCTGGATCCTACTCTTAATTGTAGTTCAATCGCTCCCTTGTACATTTGACACCGACTATCGCAATATGGCCAGTCACAATACCAATTCGCATCCAAGAAATGGATTCTGAACTTTTTCTTCATTAGCAATCATGCATTTGCAGCACCAGGTGAGTTGTCTGAAAGATTCAAATAGAGGAATAACTGAAGCTCAATACTATGAAGGGTCATGGCGACATCCTCGAAATCAGAGCTCGCGTTACAATGGCATTACTTACTGGATTGAGCTGGCAAAGCAGTTGGAAGGAAACTTCACGCAATCTTTTTAGCTAGTGTTCTCGGGTCCTATAACATTTATCAAGGGCATAGGAACATTAAGCCAGTCCTTCACGAAGCCGCGCAATTGCCGATTTCGGATCCCTCGTTCGTACTTCACTTCGAATTCACATTTCGATGCGAAACTGACCTTGACAATCACCTGATAGATAGATTACCCATAGCAACAATGGCTGCTGTGACAAAATCCCTCTCTTTTAGCCTAACAGCTTTTACGACTTATGAGTCGCACTATCTTCTAGCGCGAAGATATGCAACCTTCGACCACCCAACCAACGGCCGAATCGCTTGGAATGTCGTTACAAGTTATCTTGAAAGTGCTGGAGAAGTCTGGGATTAAAAGAAAAAAAATTCCCACAACGAGCGATACGCCATTGTGGATGAATTTTTAGAGGTGATAAACAAACTTCTTGATGGCTCGTGGAGAGATGATGCAGTTGTGTTAGACCACCTGACAAGCAGTACACTCATCCTAACAGAGTGAGGGGAATAGAGCACGAAGGGTAGGTCAATCATGGAACTACTATTAGGAATGAACATCGATGATTAGAAATAACTCGACAAAGCAAATATTCCCAAGTCGCAGGTCCATCCCTAGTTGAGCCCTCGAGACAACGCACGCCTTTCATTTTCCAAGCCGGGGCCAGCAAGGCCGGTAAAGCATTTGCATCAAGGCATGCAGAACCCATTTTCCTTCCTGGGATGGACTTTCGATCTGTGAAACGAATTGTTGATAAGCTCCGATCCTTGGCCATAGATTGGGGTCGGGACCCCAGGAGCCTCAGGTTTATCACCGGAATACACATTGTGTTGGCTGAGACTGACGCCCAAGCCGAAGCGAAGTATGAGGAATACCTCTTTTATGCTGATTTGGACTGATTTCCTACCCTTTTTGTTGGATAGAGCGGCACAGATCTCAGCAGTTTCGGTGACGATGATGACTTGAAGTTCGCAGGGCCTCCGACCATGCAAAGAATTGTAGAGACATGGAATGAAACTATTCCAGGTAGCGACAATATCAAGTGGACTGAAGTGCAAGTTGCACAGGAGCTTGCACTGGGCGGCCCACGTGCTCGAGCGGTTATCACTCTACAAAAACTTGGCAGATATATTACAAAATGGGTTCGGGAGACCGACATTGATTGCTTCAATATTTCTTACTCTATTGCTGCAGCAGACTTCGAGGACCATGCAAAATATCTAGTTCCCGAGGTCAAGTCTCGAGGCGTTTTCTAGGGTGCAGCAGAGGCAGAAGGCAAAACAATCCGGGAGAACTACTTGGGCGAGACTTCGCTATGGATGGAAGGCTCACTAGTGATCACCCTGGTGCCAAGCATAAGTGGACGGCTGGTTAACAGTCCGGATTGTCTTAGGTCTCTCAATTCTAAGGGTTCAAAAGTTAGAAATATCACCCCAAATATTACTGCTTTCGCAGCGTTGCCGAACACTAAACAAAGCCACTTCTTCAGCATTCGATGAAAACTCACTAGGGCTAGAGTGAGCCCGCATTAATATTTGAACTTTTCCCCAACTTGTTACGAAAATCTAGTTCACTTCGCCTTGGGAATGCTCTTTTCATGATCAAAAGATTCAGGGTAGTACTATTCATACAGTCCACTTTTGCTGATGGCACAGTTTCACATGATATCTCGCATGGCTAGGACTCAAGGAATCACCTAGGTGACACAGCACGTGTACGTTGCGCTTTTATTCGCACTACTTCCAATAATAGCTAGATTGTAAATACTAACCACCGTAAAGGTAGAGCAGAGCCATGGTTATGATAATATAACGTCTGATCCTGGTGTTGATGTAAGCTAAGATTAGAGAGAAGTTGACTTTTATCAGCCTTAGATTCATGCTGAAAGATTACATCCTAAATTTTTAATTTACTACAACTGTCATGGAATTTCTAATCACATAGCGTTGAAGATTTAGAAAGAAACAAAATGGAAATTTTTATACATGTGGCCAACTGCGCTCTGAGCAAAAGTAGGGCATGCAAATAGCACAAGTCGAAATTGATACCTTGTTGAGCAAATAATGATGTGAGCTTATTTGTAAGTAAAGATGGGCGATTGCCGAAATCAACGGATAAATCAGCAGCCGCGTCACCTTATCGACTAACTATGAGAGAAAGCGATTATTGGTTCTGATTGCGTGATGTAGCTTCTCGGGCGCTTTGGCGAGGACCCAGTAGCCAAGAAAATGAGCTTGACAAGCGGCTAAAATACCTCTCCTATAAAACTCGGGCTATTCCAACTGGAAACAGATAGGTTGACCGAAATGGTCAAGGGGAGTAGATAACAGGGATACATCGCCGAACATGGCTGCCACTATCGAAGCACGACAGCAGCCTCGAGTTCGGAAATTTCTTGGCAATGCATGAAGAGATCGGAGCACGCCTTTGACCAAGGAATTTGACAATGCCAAGTGCGAGGTCCTTGATCAATTAGTCGCTGTCAAGGGTGGAAAGCACTGCTATCCAGATATTTGGTTGCCGAAGATCCATTGCGTGATTGCACCCATCGGAGATCATCATGCAGGTGGCGCACTTGGCATCCAACGGGGCTGATATAATATTCATTGAGATTCTTGCCAGCCGAATAAGAATCTACTCTCTGGAGGTCGACTCGACGCCTTCTATCTAGACCCGACGCCTTGCGTCTGAAGATTACGCCCACAGCCCACCTGTACACCTTTTGAGTGCTAGTGCAGACTATTGAGGTGACTCGGTCTTATCAACCATCATGCGGACCAGAAAGAAGCGCCACAGGAGGAAATTACAATCAGCCTAGTTAGTGATCTTGTCCTATCATGACACACAATCAGTTATTTATCCCAGTCGCAGTAAAATGGAACCGTTCGCCGACCTACAATACCACCATTTTGGGGATTTGTAGCTTCGCCGCACCTGGCTTATGAGGGGCCATGAACTCATTGGGTGCAGGCGGAGCACAAACGCCATACCTCGTGAACACAGGGAATGCGCTGACGTTCTCCCTGATGGTCATCTCTTGCTGGACCACCAGTAGTGTTGTCAAGCACATACATCGGTATCAAGGGCGCTTTTATAGTGGGGACTGTCGGTTTTGCTCCCTATAGTGCCGGGCTGCACTTGAACAATCGGTATGGCGTCGGGTGGCTGGCAATCCTGGGTGCTGCGTTTTGTGGCATTTCAGCTGGGATTTTCTGGGCGTCCGAGGCTGCAATAGGAATCAGCTATCCTGAGCTGCGGAACAGGGGAAGATTAGTGGCATATTGGCTCACTTGGACACGGCTCGGACAAATTTTGGGCGGCGCCATCAATCTGGGCCTGAATGCGGATCGTAGCAAAGCTGGCAAAGTCTCCTATGCAACGTTCCGATGGAAAGCAAGTGGAGTTTTCCATCTTCAATCACCCTTGGCAAGAGTTCAAAGCCACAACGAGAACTTTTTTGACCAAGGAATTTCTCCTCCTTATCTTGCGGATCGGCCAGGCGGTTTATTCAAGGTCGATCTTCTTCACTTACATTGCGCTTTGGTTCAGCGTGCGAGCTAGAACTCTGGGTCTTTCTTGTCAGGGATGGTGGCGGTCGTTGCAGGGGACCTCCTTGGACTATGGTTGAACAAAAACCATATTGCCCTGAAGAAGAGGGTCAGATGGGCATTTGCGGTCATAATGGCTCTGCAAGGCGCATGGTGGATCTGCCTAACTGTGAACGTCACCGAATACAGCCGAACTCAACCAGCCTATGACTGGAGTGATCCAAGGTTTAACCAGGCATTAGTGGTGTTCATTTTTCTTGTTTCGGTATTCCAACTCAACTACAACTTTGCCTTTTTCATTATCGGCCAATTGTCGACAAACCCCCGGGAGACGATTCGGCTAGCCGCCCTGTTGAGGGGTACTGAATCTACTTGGCAAGCACTCAGTTACGGTCTGAATACAATTCCTATTTTCGCGTCTGTTGCAGGGGCATACCTGAACTTTACCCTTTGGGCTCGGTCACTGTTTCCCGCATAGCTAGTTATCAGAGAGTTTGGGGTAAAGAAGGGGCAGGACAGCCAGACGGAGGAACCAAGCGAGTCTCAATGACTGGCATCAAAGTCATGATAGGGTTTGTGACTAGGCAATATTCTTAGCTTGTGGTATCAAATTGTGTGAAATTCCACTTACGGTTCATTACCTGACGATAGTGTTATTGAGAGTGCGAAACGTAATTTGCTGGGAATAAGACTTATTAGAAGTATAGGATTCGGTTTTGACCATTCAAGGATTACGAGGGAGATACAGATGATACAGATGATGTTGAACCCATAATCTAACATCAAATGTCGAAATAATGGTTGCAATAACACTAGAATTGGGTCACACATAGACATAATTAACCCTACATTCAAACTATGGAAGGAGGAGCAGAACCTGGGTCAGGACAGGCAATGATGAGGAATGCCGCCAATTAAGCCGGTGCGTTGACTCCACTAGTCCACCATTGTCCCACTGTTGAAGGATTACCCTAGACCGCGACTATTGATAAGAATTAGCACTTTTGGCGGACCACCCCGCGAGGAACAAATAATTTGATGATCTGACTCCTCATAAAGTAGCCTATCATGGATATCGTGATCCTTCATTGAATCCCACGCTGACAAATAATGGTTGCCTGATGGCCTCGTTTGGCTCGGCGATCCGAACCCAATCTATCAGATTGCTCTGCGACCCCGACCCGATCACATTCATATGCTTATTTCTCCCCCTGCTCAGTCCACAAAGGAGCGCCTCCACCTTGTCTCCGACCGGAAAACCGAGAGACGATTTGATCGATTACGTGTAAGTTCCGTATTTCGTGTCGGTACCTGTCAAACTCCCCACAACGTCTGCGGAGGCCAGCAGCCGTGATGGCTACACCGAAAGTCCTTATCCTGCTCGCTGATTATGGGCATGAGCCCACGGGTAAGTCTCAAAGCCCCGATATTGGAATTGGATCAGCTGAGGCGCAATCGACCGGCAGAGGTCACGGTACCCTACGTCGCATTCAAGAAGGCGGGCTTCAATGTGCAGTTTGCGACGGAAAATGGGAAAAGTCCGGAGTGCGACAAAGTTTTGCTGGAAGGTCTAGGCCAGAAACTGCTGGTAAGCTTCAAGATCCAATACTCCGTTCTCTGGATGCGCCTCGATGGTAATATAGTCGCCCGCCAATGCGGCTAACACGGCGGTGATTTTGTAGGGCGCCAAGAAGACCGTCATACGAGACTACACCGGCATGGTGGCATCGGAGGCGTGCCAGCAGCCACTTGCGTGGTCTGCAGCGGGCTTTTCGCTAGATGACTTTGCGCTCGTGTTTCTCCCTGGCGGCCATGACAAGGCTGTCAAGCAAGTCCTCGACTCAGCCACGGTCCATGCGCTCTTGGCAGACTACTTCCCCAAAACCAGGCGATCGGGAGGCACCAAAGCCATCGGCGCCATCTGTCATGGTGTCCTGGTGCTGGCTAACGCTAAAGGGGCTGATGGGAAGAGCTTGCTCAGCGAGTGCTCCACCACTACTCTCCCGGCCCGCTTTGAGCAGGTTGCATTCTGGGGAACCCGGATGTTCCTGGGAGATTATTACAAGACGTACGGTGTCGGTAGTGAGGATGTCGAAGATTCGGTGAGACAAACCCTCGCACGGCCCCCCCGCCCTCGTGGACTGATATGAAGAGCGAATAGATCAAGAAGTGTCTGAACGAGCCCGAGAAGCAGTACAAGAGCAGTCTGGCACTGTCACCGTAAGAATTCCCGCGGACCCCCGGGCCACTGGTACCACGTGTATGCGGGTGCCCTTGAACACGACTAATAAATGTTCCGCAGGTTTGTGGTGGAAGATGCCCAGTACAACTACATCAGCGCTCGGTTCCCGGGTGACACGGAAGAGATGGCCCAGAGGATGGTGAAACTAGTCCAAAGCTTGTCTTGAACGTTTATGTCAGTCAATGTAGTAGTATGCAAAATCTTGCTCGCCATCTCCAGTAATCGCCGATCCTCCACTCCCCTATCATTTGATGCATGACCGTTAGGCTACACACCCTCCCCTCCTAGGCGCAGTGCACCGCGGCGCGTTATTCGAGTGGATAGCGGGGTTCCCAATATAATGGACACGCGAACATCCAACGCCCTTACGTGATCTCTGCTGACCTGGGAGCGATGAATGGATGACGACTCACTACCGACAATGGCTTTTAGACATACATTACCGATACATGATACATGTACATACGCCAAGAACGGCGAGACAAGGAAGGAAATAGTCGGCTGGGTCTTCCGATAATTACCACCGGTTCTTGCCAAGGCTGGGAGTGGGGTGGGAGCCGTTTTTGAACCTTGGCCGATTCCCGAAGAAATCGAAGTTGCGGAGCCTCCGAAGGACCGTGAACCGGCAACAGCATCCGCGTGCAGCTGTGGCAATATGACGTACAGGCTCTGATAGACGCGAACTCGGCTATCCTTCGGTCGCAATTGACAGCCGGGCGTATGCCAACTGGGCTGCGACAAGGCCGAAGGACGAGTGGGAACCGGCGGGTTAATGGGGTCAGTCCACAGCCTACCGTTCCGGCCGCGGACGCCGTGCGTCCCGAGAGGGACCCGATGAGGTTCCGACTGAGGTTCCGACTGGGCTGCGGCCATAACCGACGCCGGGGTTCGCAAAAGTCCCATAGCATACCTGAGGCACTACTGCGGCGAGATTAAGCTATTTTCCATGCCACAATGGAGACAAGACGGGGCAACTGTGCGTATGCTGGGGCAGCACAGCCTCGCTAGGTCTGGTTAAGTGGCACTGGCCCTTTATGCAACTAGTGGGGATGTGCTGACGGATCCATGCTCATGGCCATGACCGTCGCCTTATAAGCAATCCTCACCATGCTCCGGCCAGCGTCTTGTTGAGGCTGCCTTTTCCATCACGACCGACAAAGCAATGTAATAATGTCGGCGGTCAAAGACAAGCCCAAGAAATGGACCCGGGCGAAGGCCCCCCGCGTCAGAACTGGCTGTAAAACTTGGTACGCCGAGCCAAACCCGAACACATACATCTCTCTCTCTCTCTCTCTCCCTGTCCGTCTGTCTCTGCGATAGGATTCCACTAACTCGGCGCCTGTAGCAAGTTCGTGACCGCTGCCCCGGAAAACCCCAGTGCCCCATTGCTTATTTTGTATTGAATAGAATCCGCCATCTCAAGTGTGACGAAGGGAAGCCGCACTGTCGCCGATGCGAGAAGGACGGCCATGTGTGCGACGGCTACGAGGTGATTCTGGGCCGCAAGTCAAAGCCCAAGAAGAGCGATACTCCGCCCGAGGAGCTGCACGCCCTCACAATCCGACACAAGGAAACCGCCGCAGCCCCAATTACTTTACCCCCGAGGTTGATGGCCGATGTTTCTCGACTACCAACCGAGATGGACCTGTTCCACCATTTTCGAACATGTACTGTCCAGGACCTTGGCACCGCATTGACCCCAACTGAGTTCTGGTACATGCACGCTCTGCCACTCGGCCACGCCGTGGAACCCATCAAGTATGCCATTTGCGCTCTGGGAGGCGCACACAAACGCTTCAAGTCGCAGGCGGCAGCTTCTCCCGCCGAGGCCTTGGCCATCCAAGCGTTGGAGGAGATTTCGATTCAGCAGTACAACCAAGCGATCCACCACATCAAGTCGTTTACGCGCACGCCGTCAAACTCAAATATGGAAGTCATCCTCACATGCTGCGTTATTTTCATCTGCATCGAGACTCTCCTGGGGCGGTACGCCGAGGCCCTACGTCACCTGCAGTCGGGCTGTGCCCTACTGACTTCACTGCGGCAGCTGTCGGCCGAAAGCACAATGGCGGATGGGACTCAGCGCGAGGATGTAAAGGAGAGGAATAAGTTCTTCGATGACATTGCAGCCATGCTCTCCAGACTCGGCCAGGATGTGGCCATCTACGTTGGGGCCGACGTTATCCCCCAGCTCTACTTCTATTTGACTCCGGATCTTGAGGTGCAGGAGCCCCTGACGCCCTTCGACTCGGTTTCCTCGGCGGCGAAATCACTTTTCCACATCGAGACCGAATGGAGCGCACGGGTATATCTTGCAGAGCAGCAAATGTGCGAGACCCCTGAGACGTGTCCATCCCTAGATCAGAGCCCCAGCGGAACTCCGGTGGACGACTTTTACCCCAACGAAAAGGTATACCTGGAGACCGTGGCGCCCCTCTACTACAACTGGTGTGAGAGGTTCAACTTGTTCAAGAACCAGGTGGATATGAAGGCTCTTCCAAAACAGGACCAACATCGAATCATGACTTTATCGATGGAGCAGGCTGTTTGGGCAGCTCTCTTAGAGCTGCAATCATTCGAGGACGACATAAGCCCAGATTCGTCACTCGAGATATTGCGGAGGGCTGAAGCATTGGTTCAGTCTGACTTTTTTGAAACCCTTCCCGTGTTTGCTTTCGACGCAAATCTGATTCCCGCAATGACGCTTGTTTGCACATCATGCAACGACATGGACATCCAGCGGAGGTGCGTCAACCTGTTGCGGTCTATCAGGAGGAGGGAGGGCATTTGGGATAGCCAAGAAATGGCGGATATTCTGGAGTCGATGGTGATGGCGAGGGAGAAAAATCTTGTTTCATGGGATGTAATACCTTGGAAGGTGCCACAGTTGGCAGCGTTGGTTTCGTCTCTT
This sequence comes from Aquanectria penicillioides, assembly GCA_003415625.1. Classification (NCBI taxonomy): domain Eukaryota; kingdom Fungi; phylum Ascomycota; class Sordariomycetes; order Hypocreales; family Nectriaceae; genus Aquanectria; species Aquanectria penicillioides. The sequence continues at coordinate 5,809,250 of PYIU01000003.1, forward strand.
CGTCTCTCCCCGTTCCGGGCACCTAATGGGATCTTATCGCTGGCCGAAGAAGGCGTTGAGTGTTTTTGGCACGGAGTCAGAGGTATTGCTTATTAGATTCTCCACACAGCGATCAATGAGAAATGTCATATTTATTCCCCCAGGACCTCTTGGTTTTTTTTTTTTTTTTTGACAAATCCAAGGAAAACCATTGGACGATTCCCCAGCGAAAGTCGCAGGTTCTAGTTCCAACTTTAATTTATAGTCAAGGAAGAGAGGAAGGAGGCCAAACCAGGGTTTTCCGTTTTAGTATACGACTAATTGTGTCTTGAGCCCGGGGGGTGCGGGACTAGTTTGATTGCCGCTTACACGAGGTTCGGGACAGGCGACATGATACTCGTGTAAACCCACCCGGTTGTTCGATTGTTTCTCCTTCGTATTCAATTTTTGTTTCTTTAGCTTTTTTGCTTAATCTATGTTATTCCATTGGTCTATTTATGTATTTAATCTTTTTAATTTAATTTATTTATTTTGTGGAGAAAATCCTTCAACTTCCACACATTGTTCCTGACTGACACCCCGCTTCAGTCGTTGATAAACGTCGGGCTCTCTTCTCATTATCAAGTGATAATCTTGCTTAGCCTTGTTGGAAAACGCAGTGCGGCCCTCATCCTTAAACCCAAAGCCCCGAAACGAGGGAGCCGTTATTGAATTCGTCTCCGTGTAAACCTCGACTTCGTTCTCGTCCGCATTTATCAATGTATGTTCGATGAGTTGGGTTTCTACGCCTAGTCGTTGATAATTTGGCAGGGTTGCCAAGACTTCTAGGTCTTATTCATACGTTAGTGATTGCGAGTTTCATGAGGAGATGGTTTTTTTTCATTCAACATACACTAAGAGGTCTTAGTCGTTGCTTGGGTGTAGACCGACCTCGACGGCTCGACAGTAAGCCGGGATAGCCAGTTGTTTACACGGCCAAACATTTGAAAATCTTCACTTTCGCTTTCGTCTTCCTCGCTCCACTATTGGTCGTCTGAATCCGAATCTGAGTCTGAATTGGATTTAGATGAGTTGTCTCCATCATACTGGGTCCATAGTGTCTAGCCAACAATAAGCTCGCCGCCATCGACACCCTTGACTGCTTTTAACAGCTGGACACTAGGATCGGAAATATATGCAAGCAGATCTCTGGCCCAATACCGGTATTCCCGAGAGGTTTTTGGGATTATCTTGACGTCAAAGTCATCTTGATACGCGACGAAGTAGACATCCACTAGGGCGGGTACGTCGTCTTGGCAAGCGGGCATGACCCGGAGTGGTAGGGCGGTCTGGACCACGGTCTTTTTTCTTTCTCTTTCATCGGTGCCTGTCGTACAGAGTACAGGGGATCGATATTCGTGTTTTTCGCGGGTTTGCAATTATCAGGGGACTGGGATCTGAAGAGCACCGCCGTGCACCTTGGGCCAGTCTAATCCTTTTGAACTCGGCATTAACGAGTTGGGACGTCGTGGAGACCGCGGTCCCCGGTTGAGGAAGGCAGTGCAAGACTGAATCGCCATGATTGCGTTGCGTTGCGGTGCGTTGCGTTGCGTTGCGGGACGGGGCTTGGAAAGACGGCCTCAGCACACGGAGCCATTGGTGACAGATGCCATGCTTTAAATCTTCGACATGATCGTCATCGCCAAGAACTCTCCGCATTTTTACGGCGCCGCCTCTCTCGTTGCTCTCTCGCGGCGCCACCAACAGCCGCCAGCAATGTTCCTCGAAGGCGACAGCCCACGATATCCCGTTATTACGATTGACCCAATAAGCGACAAAGGCGAATGACCCCATCTCGGCTCCATCCGCCCGGGCAAGGGTGCAGAGGGACGGCCCCCACGCAGTGATTGGGCGCCTCGTAATTTCTTCACGGCCCACGGCCAGATCTGGACACGCCCCAGCCACAACGTGCCCTGTCTGGTGGCCTTTGATGGGACTTTCAGCCGTCAATCAAAGAGTGGACTATTGCGTTCCAGAACACGAGTGGGCCGCGCGCGACTGCTGTGGGCGCTGCTGATTGGGCGCATCGTAAAACCCTAGATGCCGCCATCCGCATTGCGAAATCTCCCCAGCGTCGGCCAGCACGCTGCCCGGCAGCACTATCCGCGCCAGAGTGATTCTCGATCTTGCTGGATTTCAATGGTGCGTGCGGAGGGGGAGCTCGTGTAAGCCCTTGTGAGCACCCCCTGCAAGCCCTTGAGAGCTCCCGTGCGAGCCAGCGTCGGCCGCGCGAGGGCCAGTCTTGAGCCCGTGATAGTGTCCGCAAGAGCCGCAAGAGTCCCCCCAATACGAATTAGAAATTGGGTCTGGGCCAAGCTCTGGGCCAAGCTCTGGGCCGTATTCCCCTGGTGCAACGCATTCCCGCCCATCAACTAAGGCGCGCCGCATTGAACGCTGCGCCGGGATACCGAAGCCAAAAAAGGACGTGGCGATGCCCCAGGGACAGGCAATCCTGTCATACATCTCCGGAGTTGTCTGACCGTATTGATTAATTAACCTTGTGTGTGGCGGTGCCTTTTTATTCTTATTGCCAGCCTGATTGTCAAAACCTAATCCGTCGCTCGTTATTGTTCCTCTTCCCTTTCAACATTCCAATCCCTTCATTGTTCGCTCGCTGACGAAACTAACCGTCTTGTCTTGCCTTTGTCTTACATCGCCCGCGCCCTTCGTTCGTTTTATCGCCATCGCGCACTTTTTCGCGCCCTGGCGTGCGCCCCTGTCCCTCCACCCATCGGATTTCAACCCCCCCGCCCGCGCCGCAAACCTCCAGAAGTCAATCCCATCCACTCCACCATGGGCGCCCAGATTCACCTTGAGGACGGCAAAGCTCCCATCGCCGATTCCGCTGCAAACCCAGTCGCCATGGCTTCCCCCGCGCGAGCAAAGCTCCAAGCATCTCTCTACATCGCGTGAGTAGAATCGACCTTATTCCTTTCTGGTTCTGGGCGTCGAGGCCCCAGCCGTCGCCAGCTCGGGACGATGCGCTAGCGTCGGATCATGCCAACTACTTGAAGCTAACCTTGATGCTATTCAGAAACTGGATGTTCTTCTCCACAGTCACTATTCTCTTTAACAAATGGCTCCTCGATACTGCTGGATTCCGTACGTCTTTGTCTCTGCAAATGATGATTCCGTTCGATGCTAACCTGAATCGCTTCTAGGATTTCGTACGTAACCTCCAAATATCTCAACGGATGAATGCTTGCCGTTCGCCTCTTGACCCAAGCGATAGAGAAAAAAAAAAGGGCTAACAAGACCTCCAGCTATCATCCTTACAACATGGCATCTCATCTTTGCCACCATCGCGACCCAAATCCTCGCACACACTACTTCTCTCCTTGATTCTCGACACACCATTACTCTAACGCGCCGATTTTTTCTTCGCACCATTATTCCCCTCGGCCTCCTCTTCTCCGGCTCGCTCATCCTCGCCAACATCGTTTATCTCTACCTTTCCGTCGCCTTTATTCAGATGCTCAAGGCCGTCGGGCCCGTCGCCGTTCTCCTCGTCTCCTGGAGCTGGGGTGTCATGAAGCCCAACGTCAACACCTTCCTCAACATCCTTCTTATTGTGTCTGGCGTTGTTCTGGCTAGTTTGGGAGAGATTGCCTTCTCCTGGTTCGGTCTTATGATCCAGCTTGCGGGCACCGCCTGCGAAGCTGTTCGACTTGTCATGATTCAAGTCATGCTGAACGGGGAGGGTATGAAGATGGACCCTCTCGTCAGTCTCTACTACTTTGCCCCCGTCGGCACCGTCATCAACCTCTTCTTCGCTTTTATGTGCGAAGGCTCTTCATTCGAGTGGGCTGCTGTTGAGAAGGTCGGATACGGAATTCTCTTCCTTAATGCTTTCGTGGCTTTCTTCCTCAACGTCGCGAGCGTCTTCTTGGTACGTTTCACATGGTTCTTCTGGCCAACCCTAGCAAATTTACTAACATGGGGTTCTCTACAGATTGGCAAGACTTCAGGATTGGTCATGTCCCTCAGTGGCATTCTGAAGAGCATTATTTTGGTCAGTGCCTCGGTTCTGATTTGGGGCACACAGATCAGCTGGATCCAAGCCCTCGGCTACTCCGTGGCTCTCCTGGGCTTGATCATTTACTCCGTGGGAGCCGAGGAGCTCACCAAGCAGTGGAACGCCGCCAAGTCCTGGTCATCCGAGGCCTGGGAATCCCACGACTCAGAGCACAGCACCATGGAATTGCCCACCGTCCGAAACGCAGTTCTCTGCTTGTTGACACTGATGACTGTCATCATGTGTGGTTTGGTCTGGTATTACCATACGCCGGTGGGCGAGCAAATGGACCAACTTGAAACCGGCAAGTCCGATATTTTGCATGCGTTGGATTTAGCATGAAACCTACCTTACGAAGCGAAGATTTTGATATTTTTAGAATTAGACTTGCACAAGCACTAATACCCCTGTAATATGGAATAATAAACTAATAGACTATGAACCACGCCATACAACATTACGTTGCGTTACATTCATCCATGATTGAAATGGATCGCAAATGTGATCGACCGCATTAAATCAAATCCCCAAATAAGCTTCTCAATACGAACTCTATATGACAAGGGCCTATATCGGGCGACCCGTAATTTAGGCCTCCTCTCGTGACCCTCAAAGCAGAGTTCGAGGCTATCCAGCATTACCCTGGCTGCGCATCGTTCCCCCTTTTTTCAAGGCCCTTCTGCTAGGGCTGTGCTATTTTCATTTTCCTTAGTGCCAGGGCGGACCTGCAAGCCCCACGTGGGGAAGACGGCCCGGCCGAGTCCTCGGAATTCCGGCCGAACGTCCAGCTGCCTGAGCTGAGTGGCATTGATTTATCCGTCCAGCCGGCCAAGGTTGCAACAGCATCAGGGATCAGGACGACTCGAGGCATTTTGCGCGCACAAGCTGCTTCGCTTACCAGGCATCACACACAGGCCGTCGGTCAGCATGCTGCCGCTCCTAAGACCACCAACCGCAGAGCCCTACGAGTATGCTCCGCTCACTTCGAGTCCCCGGGCCTTCCGGCTCGTGAAGCTGCTGCCGCCCATTCGGACGCTGCTGGGCGAGACGTTGCGCATCCGCCTCATCACCGTGGACGATGCCACCGCCTGTTCATATGAGACCCTCTCATATACGTGGGGGGTTACGGGCAAAGACCCACCAGATCGACGCATTCTTATCGAGTCCCAGACTCCGCATGAGCTTCGGGAGTTGTTCATTTACCGGCCTCTGGAGCTGGCCTTGCTCCACCTCAAGGCGGACCAGCCGGTGTTCATCGACCAAATATGCATCAACCAGTTTGACAGAGATGAAAAGGCGGTCCAGGTCCAGTTAATGCGAGAAATCTACGAGAACTGTACGCGTTTGTTGGTTTGGCTAGGTCCCGGAACAGGGCTGTCAAACTCGTACTTCGACTTCGTCCACAAGGTGTGCGAAGAGGGAGTATTGGGCCGATTCCTTGGTGCAGACAAGGATTATTTCTTGCAGGTATTTGACTCGGTCATGAACGACAAAATTGATGTCTCCGGGCCCGTCCTCCAGGATAGAGATGATGTACTGGCGCTGCTGTCGAAATACGGCGACGCCTTTCCCCTCAAAGGTGCAGTGGAAGTGTTGAGCAGGCCATGGTTTTTTCGCGTCTGGACCATCCAGGAGGTTTGCTTGGCTCCAACTGTCGTGTTTACCTGTGGCTCCCGCAGCCTCTGCATCGACTGCGTTCGCGTCGGAATGCTCTTCTTCACCATGTACAATACGCATTGGGTGAACCACGTGCAACACTCCGTCTCTCGAACTGAGCTTCGAATACGCGACCACATCCTTACTCTCAATCAAAGCCCAATGCGTATCATTCAGGAACGCAAAGCGATCCATAAAACCAGGACTAGAAATTCGCTCTTCGATTTGATCATCATTTACAACGTGAACACTGACAAGAAGCTCCCAAGAATTGGCGCCACGCTAGCAGAGGACCGCATTTTCGGTATCATGGGCATGGCGGAGCCTCGGAGCTCGAATGAAGTAAATGTCCATTACAAAGACACGAATCAAGTGTTTTTGGAGGTGGCTGCGCTGCTGGCTGTTCAAAATCTCGACATTCTCCTCTTTTCTCAATATCCCAAGAACTCCTCTGATTTGCCGTCGTGGGTGCCGGATTGGTCAATAGATTTAACCCTCCCGCACGGATACATGTCAATCCGCGAACCAGCATTCAACGTAGGAGGCAGCTTTCGAGATGTGCCTCAGGTCGACCTAGGAACAAGGAGATTGGTTGTGCGAGGCATCATTGTCGATACGATTGAGAAAGTCGGCAAGCAATACATGATGAGGGAGCTCGATTCGCACCTTGGGTCCGAGGTTGATTACCGTTCTGTACGAAGATTCTACGACGAAATTGACGAATTCTTGACCCAGTCTAATGTCACGGGTGACCATGAGATGGCGGCCATTTGCATCTCCGATTTCGACTTATCAGCTAAAGAATACCCGCCAGAACACAAAACCGCGATTCTGGAAACATTAAAGCCGGTCAAGGCTGCAATTTATACCGCCGGACAAAGAATGTCCAAAAGTGATGATTTCTTGCACTCGTTTCACGTCTCTCGCATCGTTGGCACGCTTGGAACACTCCCCTGGTATTGGGTCCCTGTAAGTGAGTTCGACTCGCTCAGGCTTTGGGCCGCAGAGCCTCTGGTGGCCTTAAAGTCTTGGGGGAAAGCAGCATTTCTGTTCCTGTGTGACCTAGCGGGCATTTTCTGTGCCTCGGCAACAGTGAATCTGGTTTCCAAGTATCTTCAACTACGGCGTCGATATCTTAACTTCAACTTTAACGCGCAGGAAAATGAGAAAGCGCTGAGCAGGGTTGGGATCGATCCTAGTCTAGCCATAGAAATAGGTAACCATTCGGCCTTCTTGCTTAAAAACCACCACCGGCCGCTGTATCTTACGAACGAAGGGTATGTTGGTACTGGCCCCCGCGACATGAAGCAGGGTGACTTAGTGGTCACTTTAAGTGGGCTGAGCGTGCCATGTGTACTTAAGAGGCATACGAATAGCAATGGAGATGATACCTACAAATACCTGGGGGAGGCATATTGCCACGGGGCTATGGGAGAAGACACGTTACAAGACCGCGAGCTGGCCAGTTTTACACTTATTTGAAGCCCCAATGAAGAGGCCATCTGTGACGGAGCAGGAAGGGGACAGACGTGGACGCTTCTGGATATCGCAACCCTTCTAGAAGCCTCGACCTTGATTGGGAGGATTGCTTTCTCTAAGACCAAAACCATCTGGCGTGGAATTCGACAAAGTTCTTGTAGGGATCTAGTCAAGCCGAACGATTCTAGATACTCTTTGTTGACGTCATCGCTTTTTCCAAAATTCACACATAATTTCTCGACTTGAAGAGATTTGTTCAACCTCAAGACGGAATCCGGATCTATTCCATTGTATTCGTGTATAGTCTATTCTAAACAACCATCCGGATCTTCAATTTATCGCCTTGCACAATCTCTTCCTTCCTTGACAAAAGCTCCTCCATGTCCCAAGTCGCGGATATGTATCTTGCCGATAGCCACTCTATCCTCTTTTCCGTCAGGAATACTATCGTGTCCGCGGGCAGGTTTGGAGTCTCAGTGAGAAAGGCTTGGCGTGCCTTTGGCAGACGGAATGCCAAGTCGGTTGGCACCCCGCCAGGGTGGATCGTGAAAGCAAGGATGCCATCCGACCCATGGTCGATGTCCAAGTAATCTGCGAACCGCTGCAGGGCGAGCTTGCTAGTTTGGTATGCCGATGCGCCTGGCGCTTGGAAATGCGCGCCTAGGCTGCCTACATTGACTATGATCTTGTGGCCTCCGTTGATAAGAATCTGCGGCAAGAATGCGCGAGTGACTAGGTACGGCCCCCTTAAGTTTATAGTCAAGACTTTCCACCATTCCTCGGGGTCGCTTTCAAGGATCTTGGCCCTCTTCTCCAGGTAGCCAGCATTGTTGACCAAGATGTCAACACGTGGGAAGGCCTCTGCTATGGCCTTCGCAGCAGCGGTCACACTCGCTTCATCTGTGACGTCCAAATCCACCGCAACCACTTTTGGCGCCGATTTCCCAGCCTCCCTGGTAGTCTCTGCCAGTTGCGAAACGAGGGAGCTCAGATCAGATCGGGCTCCGATTCCAATTCCTGCACACCCTGCGATAGCATAGGAGAGAGCTATTTGCCTACCAATACCCTTCGAGGCGCCAGTGATGAAGACATACTTGCCGGTCAAATCACGGCCGCGAGGGTCGATTGCTGGGTATGTGTCGTGGTGTGTCCGGGAAATGAAGTTAGATCCTGGCCCCGCGGAACCTGTCAATAACTTGTGGCTCTTCTCCGGCTCCCTCCTTACACAGTCTCAGTTGGGGGATTTACCTGTATAGGCTGGCTCCGACATTGTGAATGAGATGAATTTTGTCGAAAAGGGTGTTGGGGCTTTGCGGGGGGGTGCAGGTTATACTGGAGTGTGAACTAGCGAATCACTGAAGTTGTGTCTGACACCATCGGGAACTGATCAATCACACAGGAGATTAATAATCTTACGGGTAACTTAATCATAATCAATCTGACACAATTCACTATGTGTATGGTATCGTGGCACACGAAACGGAGCACACGGAGCGGTGCATCGAGTGTCTTTGGTAGGGCGTCACCAACCCTAAAAGATGGCGGGAACACTCGGCATATTGATAAGAAAGACGACTTGCGTATGGTAGGACAATATCTTAGTCGTTTCTAAACTATTTAGCGCATAGATAAAATGCGTCTTCTACGAGGGCGAACTCCTACAGTTTAGTGTACGATGTGCAACCTGGCTTATGTATTAAGGTTAGCTGCGTACGATGACGTCGCGATTGTCGCGCCAGCTCCAAGGACAAGTTGTATTTCGAAGACTTCGTGATTTGGAAATCAATATCTATAAATTATTGTTTTGTTCATTTCTATGAAGATTCTTTGCGTTTATAATTTTGGACGAGATTCCCTTTGCTCCCGAATTCTGTCAATCGCCTCTCTAAAGGCACGTTCAACATCATGCTCACAGATCCACCACGGGTCCATCCGCCGAAAGACTCGCTGCCTGAGCTGTTCGTCTGTTTCCACTTTTCCTCTCTCAACACTGACTTTCTGACCTGCAATCGCCTTGTGAACAACGCCTAGAAGCCTGTTGACATGTGGCTTTCGAGTCGCCTCGTAGATGCTGAAGATCTTAGCGATCTGCTTCTTTGTAGGTTTCTCGACCCCAGAGGAAGTCGCCGGCCAAACGTGATTGAGAGCGAGAAGTAGCGCATGCGCATCGTTGATTGCCAAAGATCCTCCAGCGGCGAAGGCGCCACCATGAGTATGAGCAGCGTCGCCGACCAGTGTGACGCGATTCTCAAAGGACCACGTATCCAAGGCATCACCAGCAAAGTTGGGGAAGAGCTTGATGTAAGGAGCTGCTTCAATAAATGCTCGTACAGTTGGGTTCCAGTCCTAGAGACCTAGTTAGATATGATGTACGAGCATGGACGAAGTAGTGATGCAACCCTTACCTTATATAACTTTTTGAATTGGTCCAAACTCCCAAGGTCATCCCACTGTGCATCTCGACCAAGGGCATTTGGGTCAGAAGGATCCGTGTGGAACCCTCCCACCGCCGTAAATAAGCCCTTTCCTTTGAGTAGATTATGATTAGTGAGATTGAGATTTACTGCGAGACCATACATAACAATACCTAGATGAGAATGGAAGAAGTTTCGGTCGTGGCCAATCTATCGTGCGCAAATGGCATCAATTTCTAGCCCTTTCTGCACGAGGGGGTTTCCTCAATATTAATTACTTACCCAGTGAACTGCATCATCGGGATATTCGAGGTTCCCAAGTCTATATGACTCAAATGTCGCCCGCAGGGCAACCCATCCAGTCCAACGGAGAGTGTGGGACGGCACAAACGTCTTGCGGACATTCTATAGGAGAGGTCAGCCGTTAACATAGGCGTCTTTTTAAGGCTGTAAAGGGCGTAAACTTACGGAATGGATGCCGTCTGCACCAATGACAATGTCCGCGTCCGCCCTTGTTCCATCCTCAAAATACAGCGTCGCCCCGCGCTCGGGATCGGCCGTAACATTCACAGTCTCTTTGCCTAGATGAATAATGCTTCCGGGCAAATTCTCAAGGAGTGCCTGATGTAAGTGCGCGCGATGATATCGAGCCGTGAAGTGTTTTTTCGTCTTGACGGTATAATGCACGTCGTGGTCAATTACTTCCTCGGTTTTCCAGTGTCGGTAAATCATGGGCCAGTCCGACTTTTGTTGCTGGAACACATCACCGGAGAGCGCATTTTCAACACCTAGCGTCTCCAGTGATCTCAGCCCATTAGGCCCTAGACCAATACTGGCCCCAATCTCCTTGAATTCGGGCGCACGCTCATAGACCTGGACATCAACTCCCGGGTGTTTGAGGAGTGCAATGGCCGTGATAAGCCCAGCAATACCTCCACCCGCAATGGCTACTTTGAACTTGGAGGTCTGAGGAGATCTTTCTCCGCCCCTAGTTTCAGCTGGGTTTTGTGCCATTCTGACAATCGGTTAGGAGATGGGTTCGTCGAGATTTGTGTCGAAGGGATTAAGAAATGTGGCTGCAATAGTCAGCCGGAATTGAGCAAAAGGATAAAAGGGCGCATGCCGAGTATTATCTAACCAATGAATTGGGACATGTCAAATATTGGAGCCATGCGATTTCGCAACCAGCGACGGACAAGACGTCATCTCTGATAACATACAGAGCCACAATCAGTCCCCGGTTTAATCCCCATTCAAGTCCCCAGTCGAAATTTAGTCCTTATATCACACAATTGAGCTAAACATTCTTTTCAACACTATTCCGAGGCCTGTTTTCTTTACTAAGTGTGTAGGCATAATTTTTGAACTGAATGGACCGATTTTGGCTCTAGGTTGATAAATCCACATTGGGCCAAGCGGCTCTTCTAGGCCTTCTTTAGGAAAAGAAGCTCCAGAAGGCAAAAGACATGCAAGAAACACCAATTTGAAGAGGTTCCGCGTGATTCTATCTCTTGGCTTTTTACTGCTGCAACTTCCACTTTGTCATTGGCAAATAACCTTGCATTTCAATTAGCGTACTGTGTTTGGATCTTAGCATCCCAAATCTCGGCTCAACTCTCGGGACAAAACGATCCCTCCCCTACTTTGTCTTCTCCTCACTACCAACGCTTGGGGCTTGACATGTATCATTCTCTGGCATGGATGCCTTTGAGTTGTGCGGGGCATACAAGAAAGCTCACGCGAAATGCACTACTAAAATACATTATTTCAGCTTGAGACTAGTTGTACAGTGAACTTAGGAAGCTCCGGCATTTCCTTTATACTTACAACGAGAAGTGCGATGTTGGATCGGGACTCTTGGTTCCTTGTACCCTATTCTTCTCTATTGCGACTGTGACAATTCAAAATATAGAAATTTAGTATCTAATCCAGCAATTGTCCGATTTCTCTAGGTTTCAGAGTCTCACAAGGAAATATTCCTTCTCCACTGGCTACTGAATATTAAGCCATTGATCTCCGACTCTGAAGCCTTGTGGAAAGGGATCCGAGGAGTCCAAGACAATCTGCTTAAAACTAGTGATCCAAGCACGTCCCTTGACTGTGGGCATCACTGCGGGGTAGTCTCCCACGGTTGTTGTGCCACGGATGTGGTTGACGAATTCTGTTCCAATGATGCTCTTGTGCACAAACTTCTCGTTCACTTTCAGTTGCCCACGCGCGTGCATGATTGCCATTCTAGCACACGTTCCTGTTCCGCAAGGGCTGCGATCAAATCTTCCAGGAGATACAACCACTGTGTTTATAGCCATCTTTCCTTGCTCCCCTGGTAAGTCCTCTGGCGGGTGTGTGAACTCCAAAATGCTCACTCCTCGGATTTCGGGATTCTCGGGGTGAACTGGAGTGTAAGCTCTTCGTACTGCTTTCTTAATCTTCTCACCAACTTCAACCAGCTTCGGACCATATTGGTTTTCTATTGACAGGCCAACGGACGCGGCGTCAACCACAACATACATCATTCCTCCCCATGCGATGTCGACGGAGACAGTCCCGACATCCGGCACGTCAACCTTATAGTCGAGTTTAAAGACAAAAGCCGGCACATTATCGAATGAAACGTTCTTGCATTTGCCACCTTCACACTCGGCCGTCGCTGTGACTAGCCCCGCGGCGGTGTCTAGCAGCACTTTTGTGACGGGCTCCTTCATCGGCACCATTCCCGTCTCTAACAGAACGGTAGTTGTGCAAATGGTATTTGAACCTGACATAGGAGCGTATTCTTCGCTTTCCAGGATCAAGAAACCAGCATCAGCTCGTGGATCGCATGGAGGCAGCACCAGGTTGGTGTTCATTGAGGCGCGGCCGCGCGGCTCATTCAGCACTAGTTTCCTGATGTCGTCCTGTTTTGTCGAGAAGTGCTGCAATTTCTCAAACATAGTCTTGGCTGGAACATCGAGAACACCGCCAATTATAACATCCCCGACTTCTCCCTCGGCATGACAGCCGACGACTGAAATAGTGCGAGAAAACGGCATCTTTGTTGTTCTTGGCGAAGAATTACGGAAAGGTTTAAGTTGGCACAACGCCCTGATCTCCAACACCATACCTTATTTATGTATCTTATCTTTGTAATCCATTGTCTAGACGCCAATTAGGTTCGACCTTCGGCACCCAACGGGATGATCATCCGGAGCCGCGTTACCGTTCATTGTCGGGATGCGATTACATCTATACATGCAAAAACATGGTTACAGTACAGATCAAGGCATTGAAGTTCAAAAGAGAGATTGTTATCAATCAATGAAAGAAAACTCAAGGGCATAAACAACTAAATATATAAATAAGTGTTTGTATAAGACCGAATTAAATTGTAGACAAGCATCCATTCTCGCGTCTCTCCGAAAGGATGTCGGCAACATATCGGCATCTCATTCCGATCTCTTCTCTCCACCCGGACTGTTTTGCCGTCCAGTCGGGAATATGGGAAGGCGTTCTTGGAGCCCGGCGCTAGAGCGGGGTATGTGATTCTAGCGGATTCTCGAGGCTTTGTGAGTATTACTAAATACCAACTAGTAAGGTGTGGATTGATGAGAACTGCGGAAAGGATTGATGGACACATTCTCGGGGTTCGTGGTTGGATTTCATGTGGTAGGATATTGTTATATCCAAGGATTGGTATCTTCTTCTATTCTCATATCGAGCACAACTGTTCCTTTTTATATTTAAGCAACGCTACAAATGTCCAGTGGTACTCCATGCCCCATGTGTACGGCACGATCATGCCGCAGCAGTCGCAAAGACTGATGATAAGATGTTCCCGTGTTTCAAGTTTTTATGCCATCGAGCCATTGTGGCATTCTAGGCTGCCTTCCGCCCCTTTTTCTTCATCTCCGCCGTCCAGGCATCCTCGAACAAGGTCGGTTTAGGAGACAGATCGGCTGGTCGAATAGCCAGACGCCGCACAACCTGGAATGCACCAGTGCCGACACTCATAGTTTGGCCCATAATGATACCCTCGCTGACACCTTCAATCTGGTCTGCTTTCATACCCGCGGCAGCGTCAAACAAGTGATCTGGCGTCTTTTCAAACGAAGCCAAATGCAATACACTGTCTCTCATCTTTGAGAGCCCGAATCTAGTGATGCCAAGAACTTCTCCCTTGAAAGTCATGACGTCTGCAAGAAGTTGCATATGACGGAGATCGATACCCATGTGCCCCATAACCTCGTTGATTTCGTTTGCGATGGATGTCCTAGCAGCCTCAATACCAAGAACTTCATTGCACTCCATAACACTGTTGGATGAGACCTTTGTGCCAATCACACCTTCGGTATTCATGCATGCTCGAAGGCCGTATCCCTCCACCAAAACTCGGTGGGTGCTTTCTTCAGAAGTCTCAATCAGAGCTCGTGTGGCTTCTGAGTAGCCAGAGATTGCCACGGCGGGAAGTCCTCGACGAAGGAAGTTCGCTCGAAGAAGCATATCCCCAGAATCCTCCGCAGCTTTGGTGGTTCTGACAGTTCTCTTTGCTGGCATCTCGCTGGTGTCCCTCACACGAATGACAATTCGATCGCCATTGATGGTTACATCACCCGGCTGTATTTTGAGCTTCTTGTCCTTGCAAATCGCCTGTGCGATGTCGAAAACACCAATGCCCAAGTGCATATCTGAGAGAGCGTCTGAATCGATCTGAAGAACCACATTGCCCTCGTCAGAGCGCCATTCGTCCTCGACAAAGTGGAGAACGTCTGAGAGAAATGTCTTCTCAATACGCGCTTTGACGACCTTCGCGGCTTCGATTTGCTGATCGTTGAGTAGCGGGCAGCTAATAACCGGCGTGCTAATCAGCTTAGACGCGTTGATGATCTCCTTGATTCGAGGTACACCTTGAGTGATACTCATACCAGCGACACCAGCAAAATGGAAAGTCTTCAAGGTCATCTGGGTACCGGGCTCACCGATAGATTGCGCTCCGACAGCACCGACAGCATGACCGGGCTCAACATGAGCTTTCTTGTACTTCTCAAGACACAATCTGATAAAGAGTCTCAAAGTTGTGGCCGAAACCTTGGCTGTTCGATCAGCATGGTTTTGGGCTGTCAGGCTAGGCACCTTGCCATCTTCAAAGCCAGCTAGTTTTCGGACCTTTTCCAGCTTCGAAGCTAGACTCTCGACATGGCTTTCAATTTCTCTCAGGAATTTGCGCCCACCTTCATGCTCATCAATGCCATAGTTGCTATCATCCTCATAGTCAAGCTCTTCCTCGTGCACTAAACCCTTGCGTGGAAATCGCTTGCGCTCCATCTCCAGCATCGAATCACGCAACTCCCGGATCTTGTCAGGTGATAATGAGGGCTCATCATTGTTCCATGTGATGGTTTCCGCATGGCTCCATGTCCTCTTAAAATTGACTGGGTGATCATTACCTTCCATTTCATCCGGATCAAGCCTGTCGGCTCCATACTGGAACTGTACGATACTGCCGCCAGACGTGCGAACTGTATCATCGTACTGGGTAGATAGATCCTCGAGCGATTTCATCAGTCGGCGAGACATGTATCCGGTCTCTGCAGTCTTGACAGCAGTATCTACCAGACCTTCTCGACCAGACATGGCGTGAAAGAGAAATTCCGTGGGGAGAAGGCCAGTGTAGAAACTGTTCTTGACGAAACCCTTTGAAGGTGGCTGACGAGCGTTCTTGTGGAAATGGGGCAGACTTCGATCTTGGAAACCATCAGCCACTCGTGAGCCACCGATAATTTGCTGACCGACAAGGGCAACCATCTGAGCGACGTTGATTTCCGAACCCTTGGAGCCCGAGTTGGACATGATCAGCGGGGCGTTATTTCGACTCAAGGTGTCAATACAGTATGCGCCGGCTGACTGTCGGACTTTACTGAGGATACCAGAGATGGAGTTCTCCAAAGTCTGCTCCATATTGCAACCAGGGGCCTTTTCTAGCTTTCCCGCCTTGAACAGTTCAATAAGTTCATCGGACTTCTTATAAGCGGCCGATACGAGATCTTCTTTGGCCAGTGTCAAGCTGTCAGTTGGGTAAACATCACCAACACCGATAGAGAAGCCTCGGTTCGTCAGATACCGGGCACAGAGTCTGGCCAGGCGGTTCATAGCTTGGACCGCTTCATCAGGACCATAATCTCGGAGAATAACGTAAAAGATAGAGTCTTTCTTGCCAGCTCCAACAGTGGACTTATCCATCGATCCGCACATGACCTCGGAATTTCGAATCACAAGCCAGCCATCGGCAGGGGTCATGTCGGGAGCCTGCCCTTGGACGAGCTTGAAGGTTCTGCATTTCGCCTCTAGGTTGATCTTGACCGGCGACTTCTTGTTTGGTCTGATCAAAACGCTGAAAACCTGCTTACCTGTCCACATAGCCTCTGGCTTGATGATTGCGGGCGGGGGCAGGTCTAGTGGCGTCTGACTGTCCAACATATGCATGCAGATGTAGGTGAAAGTCTTCCGATCGAAGAAGCTATCCTTGCTGCTTATTAGAAACGCGGCCGTGATGAAATCTTGAGTTGCTGCAATAATCGGTTCACCATTTTTCGGGGTGGTCAGGTTGTGCTTGACTCCCATGAGGTTGATGGCTTCAGCGCGGGCTTCCTCCGTCTGTGGAACATGCAAATTCATCTCATCTCCGTCAAAATCGGCATTATAAGGGTTACAAACACACTCATTGAGTCGGAAAGTCCTCCACGGGCGAACCTTGACAAGATGGCTCATGATACTCAGCTTATGGAGTGATGGCTGACGGTTGAATAGAACAATATCACCGTCCTCGAGATGACGCTCAACAATATCTCCGAAGACAAGGTTACGGGCAACCATATCCCTGTTACCGAATTTGAGAGATATCTTATAACCACCTTCGTCCTGTTTAAGGACCTGCTGAGCACCCGGCCAAACATCGGGCCCGTTTTTGATGCATTGTCGTAGCTTTTCAATATTGTGTCTCTGAACCCTTTCCGGGTAGGTCAAGTTCTTGGCAACAAGCTGAGGAACAGCTACTTGGTCAACTCCGAGGTTGGGATCGGGGGAAATGACAGTACGGCCCGAGAAGTCGACTCGCTTTCCAGAAAGATTTCCTCGAAATCGTCCCTGTTTACCTTTGAGTCGCTGGCAGAAGCCTCTCGTCGTCTTTCCAAATCCGGGCTGCTGAAGTCCTGGTACATCACTATTGACATACATTGCAATTTGAGTTTGGAGGTATTCCCACTGCTCCATGATGGTCTGAAGAGGAGAGCCCCTCTGCAATGCTGAACGAATCATACCGCTGACCCACACAATGTCTGCAAGTTTTGTCGTGAGGTCATCCTCATTACTGGCATTGTCTTGAGCAACTGAAGGTCGGATACAGACCGGGGGAGCCGGGAGGAATTGCCAAATGAACATTTCAGGTCGACCCTCAGTGGGGTCCAAACCAAGAAGTTCACAGTCGGTGGGGCTAATCGATTTGAAAAGATTGAGGACCCTCAGTGGGTTGAGGTCCTCCATCGCTTTGCGCAAATGCTTTTCGATCTCAGGGTTTTCGCGACGGGCCTCGGTGAAGGAGGCGTCAAATTTAACCTTGCTCTCTGGGGGTACCTTCTTGGCAGACGTAGATTTGTTGTAGAAGGAGAATTTGTCGTGGGCGAGTTTGAGGACGCCAATCTTGCGAATTTGGCCGTTGACGGAGCTGCAGTAAGGGCATGTTCGAGCCTTGCGGCATTGCTCGTTGATCTTCTTGCATATCTGGGTTCGACGGAGGTTATCCAGGTACGGGCGTCGCAGCTCTTTGAGGAAGGCTCGTCGATCCTGCTCTTCAAGCAGTACACGACCACAGTCCTAAAACATAGTTAGAGAATGGGGTTTTCAAAGCCAGCTAGCAGGTCCAAGTACACACCTTGCAAATATCTTGAAGGATCCTCATTATGAAGCGCAAATATCCCACATGGAATGCGGGCAGTGGCAGCCTCACGTAGCCAAAGTGGCCATTGCAATTCTGCAGCGCTTCCTGGCAGGTGGAACATTTCCCCAGCTTACTCGATGTACCCTGCAATTGAAAGTCGGGTCAGTTGCCTCGCGGCATTCTATTACCGATGGAACTGAAGACCTTTACTCACCAGTTGAGGGTCGAGAGGGCCATGGCGATAAGGAGCGCGGTTGTTCTCGATATCGTAGAGCAGTCGGTTGGAAACTTCAACCACGGCTTGGTTTGCGATATCTTGATTGGATCTGCGAAGCAGTGCCGATGGTTAGCAGGTAAGGAAACGATATTGAACATGGCGGTCTGGTCCTCACTGGATGCCGAATTTGATCCCACGGAAGCGCTTGGGCAACCTGTCAACAAGCTGCTGCTTGACGGGGCTGTCGGTTGAGTTGGCCATGGTTGGCTTTTGTCGCAAATCCGGACGGCCCAGCTAAACGTTCAAGGGGACTGGGAGGGCCGGGACACGGTTACCCGTGCGATTTTGGCTATATCGAAGCCCCTGTGTCGCCGGGGCGCGATCGTGGTGCGCTGTTCGATGGCTGTTCGATGGCTGGCGCTGGGATTATCTGGATGAGTCTTAAGGTGGGTTACGAAGCGACGCGGGAATCGCAAAAATTTCAGGCCGAGCAACGCAGGCATTCGCGCCAGAGGACCGACAAGGATAAGCAGCTCAGCAGTCTGGTGGGGGTCGGGGACTGCCCCGCATTCCCGCTGGGGAAAGGCGGGCTTGGAACCAGCGCTAAGTGTAACGCAGCTCTTGATGGTCAGATGGAAATGTGAGCTACGTCGTGTTGACGAAGCATTTTGCTGGTTATTGGGTCTTAAATGGTATTAGAAGGTTTAATTGACCAGAGTAGCTTTCGATTAGTTTTTTCCCTTTCGTTCGTTCTTTGGCCATCTCAGCTCTTGGAGTCATTCGCTGATCTAGCAGATAGTGGGTTTCACCCCCAAGGGCGAGGCTTGAGTGTTTATGCAACGGCTCTTGCCAATTTTAATACAAGAAATGATCAAATAAACGCCATACAACCATTTTGATCTTTGGGATGGTAAACATGTATGCGAACGCCAGAGAGAATGTGGCTCATCTATTACCCTCAATTCTCCGGAATCGTGACGACAGCAAGTTACCACCGCCTGTCTCTTTCGAATCACTCAAACACCCATCACACGCTAAATGCAAAGGAGGGCCATGAAGTATGTCCCATTCTACTGCACTGAGAAAAAAAAAGACTTGTAATATTTTGTACGAAGCATGTTCTAGAAAGTCCCGACGTCGCACCGTAATTGGAAAATATGAGGGCCTACGGACTGGACTGCATACCTACAATAAAATATAAATAAATAAAATGTAAACCACGATAGATTTATATGACGAAAATATGAACAAAACCCACAGCAATACAACCAAGACGTGTAACGTAGGGCATGTTTGGTAGAGATTTGTGGCACTCCGTCACTTGTAGTGATAGTCATTGCTGCTGGATCTTTTGCTAGTGCGGTAGCTGGTAAATACTCAAACAGCGACTTATACCCACGCTCCTGATACATCTTTACCAGAAATTCCAAATGAATGAAATGAAGCCTTGCCCGGATAGCCGACCGGCAATGACGTGCTGAGAGTGCCAAGCCACACCGAGACATTGCTGAGACGGTTCATTGTGGAATAGGGAGCAGAATTGAGAGGTTTGCAGGGCCGAATGAGCCCAGTTCCTTGCACATAACATCAATATTTTCTGTTTCACACTCCTTGGCACTGCATTGACTAGTCCTCCTTCTACAAGGGTATGATGTGGTCTGCTTCAATCCTGACGCAATGACGTGGGCCTGCACGAGGTCATTATTCTCGACTTGCAACATTGCATGTTCTGTATAGTTTAAGCTTATTTTTAATTCAAATATTAAAAAAAAATTCATGCTTTGAAATTTCGTCAGCGTTCGGTATCCAAACGATGTACCGCTTGAAGCATAACCTGATGCTGAACGTTTGATGCAAATGATCAAGCCACTCAATAAGACCACCAAGCTCTTCTAAACTGGGTTTGGCTTGCACAAATTGGTATGGGTTACACCTTGATGTATCATCTTTACCACCTCCTGACGTTTCTCCAGTGGAGGACATCCGATTTTGATGCCTGAAATACTTAGTGACATGGACGGACAAACAAAAAGCTTACCAGCCGCGTGTCTTCCTTTGACGCGTTTCTCCTCAATTTCACGGCCATGAACTACAAGCTAGAGATTAATGCTAGTATACACCCTATACTTGAGCCCAGCAAGTAGCAATGCACCGCGAGTACAAATCCCCTTTCTTCGTTCCATCTGGAGCAAATGTCAATCAAGACTGCATGAGTAGCTTCTAGTTTGCCTGACTGCGCGTGCTCTGCACAACTTGCCGAAACCCTTGTCGTCCTAGGATGCCTTGCGATGGGCCGGCTGGGCGGAGAGCCTTGATATGGCTTCGACGCCAAAAAGGGCAAGCAGGATGCTGCCCGGGATATTGTTATGCCTCGACGAGCTGAAAAAAAGCCTACACCGGGGCTAATTACTTTGAGATGCAGGAAGGCCGGTAGAAGCTGCCTCGCGTTGACATTCTGCGATGGTGGAGTCGCACAAGGAGCAGAGCCTCTCCAGGCTGAGGTCAGAGGCTCAATCCAGTCTTCACAATGACGGAGCCGAAGATGTTCAATCATTGGGTTGTGGACAATTGGATATTACAGAGGACGAGTCTTTTGACATTTGCTTATAAGGAAATATGGACCAGGAATTTGGTGAGAGAAGATGAACATGGGTAAAATGCGATCAGTCGAGATCAAGTCAATTTCAATGTGCTATGGAGCCGCTTTTCTAAGAAACGAATAATTGCCTTCCCCGTGCGACCCAGGATATATCCCATTCCACAAGGTGCATCAGAACGCCGAATCAGACCGAGCCAAGGCATCAGTGAAAAACAAAACAAAACGAAAAAAAAAAAAGAAAACCCCCTCCAAAGAGTATTGGTCATTGAAAGAATCGTTGCGCAGTCATGAGAAGTATTTACTTGAGAAAATATATATCGTGAAAGTTAAGAAAGAAAGGAAACGGCACGCCACTTATGCAATGAAGACGGTGGCCATGACAACTGCCAGCACAGGCCAGAAGCCGATGGCCTCCACCAACGATCGCATACTCTTGCTAGCGGATGAGGAGTCGTCGTCGTCACCTGGAACAGTGGTGCCATTGGCCAGGGTACCATTGATGAGGATCGTCTGGGTGCCGTTGACTGTGGCGACGTTGACAATTGACTTGTTGAGGCCGTCGTAGCTACCATTGCCAATAAGATCGTTGTAGTAGCTGGTATCGTTGTTGTCGTTGCATCCACAAACTGCGTAGCGGGCACATCCGCAAATGATGTCGCGAGTCTCGTTCGCTCTGCTGGAGGAGTTGTAGTAGTAGTGAGGGTGGCTGTAATGGTACATGTATGCGCCGTATAGCCAAACACCGGGCCAGAAGGCGAGGGCGGTTCCTACAAGGAGGAAGGGAGCGAGGCCGGCGGCAGATGCGGCGCCGGCTCGGTAGGGAACGGCAGCGCCTCCAGGATAGTATCGGCCACCTGCATAGTAAGGTTGGACGCCAGATCCTTTGGACGAGGTGCCACCGGTGTTTGAATTTCTGGGCGTTGGAGGTTAGCGCAAAATGCTGGGCGAGGGAAGAGGGGAATGAATAGCTTCACTTACGAGCTTGTGCGACTGTTGCTGCTGGAACTGCTGCTAGAGCCGGACTTGCTGGAGCTGGAACCAGAACTGGAACCAGAACTTGAGCCTGATTTTCCTGATGAGCTTCCTGAACTTCCAGAAGATTTTCCACTGCTGGATTTCGAACCTCCGCTGCTACTGCCGCCAGATGATCCGCGGCCACCTCCGCCGCCTCCACCGCGGCGCTTGAAGAGATCGTGCTCGTCGGTCGTGAGATCTGAGCGCTCGAGAGATCGGGGAGGATGGATGACGGATGCCGTCGCCGAAGTCAGCACCGACAAGGCCAAGATGGTGAGGTCGAATCTCATGGCTGTTCGGGATGTGGAATGTTGTTGGAGGAGTGGGTAGGTAGTTGGTGGTAATGTCTTAGCGACTCAGAAGATAACTGAGAAGGGGAAGAAAAATAAGAAACAGTAGTCGATTTAAGTGTGGAGAACAAAGAAGTGCAATTAAGCAGTTTATTTGATGGTGGCTTTGAGACAATGAAATGTTGGCAATCCGGAGGAACGGTTTGCGGACAAGGGTGGGTTTGTCTTGTCTGTGACGGGAGGACGGAATCCGCGTTTTATTTGACCAAGGGGTCGATGCACCCTGGACCAAGGGGGCAGTGATGCACCAGGTGCGATGAGTGCGCTGGGATCTGTGTGGATTGTGGCAGGGGCTAGCGCTGGGGCTCAGTGGGCTTAGCGATATGCTTGTCTCGCTAGGAAGAGCTTGTTCGGCTCAGCGGTGTTGTGTTGGTCCAACTGGGGGATGGATCCCGCTTGCGAATTGCAGTGCCTTGAGGGGTGGGGGGTTGAGTTTGAGCCTCGGGGGGAGATGGATGGGCAATGTATGACGGCACGATGAGTTTCGGTGATGTGCAACAGGCGGCTTCCACGTTCGTGTGATCGACGAGCAAATGTGCCGTGGGATGTGGCGGCGGCGCGTTTGAGCAGGAGTGGCGATATGCGCGAACAAACAGGCAGTGTTTGAATCCTGTGACGATCAGACTGGCTTTGGGACTTGTCGGCTTCGGTTGAGACGTCTCGAAAACGTGCCCAGAGAAGAAGGTGAGATGAGGAGGGATGGTGTTGAGCCAAGAAAGGAAGAATTGAAGGCCGGGGGTTTATACACTTTGTCAAAGGAGGAAGAACATCCCCGTATTCCGCATTCTGCGCGCTCTAATAATAATAAACACATGGACTGGGTCAGTCGGCGGGATTTTTGCATCAACTCCGGCATCAGCGAGCACCAGCGAGCATCAGCCCAGTGGGAGCTGCGCTGCTGCACGGGCCAAATTACCGAGCAGATTAAACTCATATTCGGAGGAGTCAGAGGAAATCACTACGGGCTTGTTTGGGCTTGGCCAGGGTGCCCTGGGCCAGGCTGAAGGGACTAAGCCCGGATTGAGTGGTTCGTGGCGCAGGTCTTCATCTTATCAAAGATGTGTGCAGTACATACCTACCTAGGTAGGTACTTTGTGCATCGGTAGGTATGTACTGTCTTGCACCGAGCGAGCCCAGAAGCGGCCTTCACATGCGCGGGCTGGCGAGAATCAGTAGTCAGCTCGCTCTCTGCTCTGGGCCGTGGAAGCGACGCTCCTACACCGCCCGGTGCATCGATTGACGGAGGCCCTTCAGTGCGTGACACCGAATATTGCAACCCATTCGGTGTCGGCCGCAAAAGGCCCTTTGTTCTAACATGGTGACATGGAGCGACTCAATTGGGTGGCGCTCACACGAGGCGCACCAGCTTGTGGTGAGGACTTTTAAGCTTGCAGCACGGCCCAGCGCCCCCGGGCATGGCTCGTCGGCGCTTCATTCTATTGGGTCAGTTGGTCGATGGTGGGCTGTAGGCTGACTGCGTCCAGTGGATAGAGTGGGTTGAGATGCCTCTATCCGTGGCGGCGTTTACTGGACGACGATCCCTAATATCGCACATATCTACCCACTATTACCATCGCTCAGCCCGGACTGGGAGCTATCCGAGCCCGTCTCAAGTCAACATGCCTCCCTGGTTGCGAGAGTTGCTTCGTTGGCACCTCCAAGCAACTACGTGTTTTCTGTTACCTGAGATAGCTATAGCGACAGTGTTGGTAACCAACCCAATGCGCTGTGAGGTCAAGTTCACTGGGGCTGTGCTCCTTTGTATGTGTGCGTGTGTGTGTGTGTGTCATTGGAAAATGGTGCCTTGCCCATCGCCGTGTCCGCCGTCGACCGGCGATTCCTGCTTACGGGGATACCATTTCATCCGCTGCAGGGGGACTTCGGTGTTCGGTGCAGGCGACATAACGTATCGCCCATATAGTAAGGTCATTTTTGAGGAGAAACAGTCGCCCTTTTCAAAGCAACGTGGCCATGCAATGCAAGTGCAGACTCCAGGTGGCGATCTTCGAGAGGACGACAGCTCCAAGACGTCATTGTAGCCAATTAGTCCCAACCAGCGTTTGTCTAACCGTCATGATCATCAATCCCATGTCATGCGGGGAGATCTCCTCTGGCGGGGGACCTATACGCGCTTGGCGGTGTGCCTGATCCATGCTCTTCTAGAAGCCAGAAGCCAGCTCCCAGGGCTTCAGCCCATGACTTCAGCCGAGCAAAAGGCTTGCATCAACTTGACTCGAGAATGAATGTCATCCCCCAAACGTGGCAGTATGTGCCTCCTCCGATTTGCCAAGCGATCAGCCTTGTCCCAGGATCTGCCTCCGCATCGAAGCTGCCCCTCCTTTTGCACTAATGCCGTCATATGCCAATCCGCCGTCCATTCTCCGTATTTCGTTTGGGATGTGGTGGCCATTGCAATCCGCCCCGCATTTAGAACGGGAATGCCTTCCCGCTTGGCGGCCTCTAGGACCGAATTGGCTGAGGGATCGATGATGACGGGATAATCCATCTAATCCGTTTCTCAAAGGAATGACACAATTCAGCGTTTTCGTGTTGGCTTTTCTGCAGCCACATCAAGCTCAAGCTACCTGGCACATACAGCACGACTTCGCCCCCAAATTTCAGCCCCAACCACTCACGTGATCGCGATGCTATGTGGTAGCCCGAACTCTGAGCTTAGCTTCGAGGCCGCCCTGCACTGCGGCCATGGACAAAGCCTTGCTGCCTTGGGAGACACAGCCCTGTTTTTCACATTTGATCCTTCTCAGCCCATCCGTTTAGTATTAAATACTCGATGACAGCGACTCAAACTATGCTTCATTGAGCTTATGTTGCGAATGTCGGGACCAAAAGTCTCCATCTTCCGTAAAGTACTGCAAGGCCACCACCAACGTGCGGCTGCATCTTCCTGAATACAGTTTAAAATGCAATGGCAGCCTCCCGATGCTAATACAATGCTATTTTAAAACCAAGGTTGATGCCTTTATTTGGCTCTTTTTTGTATTATTTACATTTTCTAAACATGTAAAGAGTTGTATGTGGACAGCCTGGCCAGCTATCTTGTATATTGATGTTTGGTGCAATTCCGCACATCGTGCTTGAATGGTTGATCTTATGGTCCATTCGCGCGTGGTCACACCACACTATTGCTTTACAGATATCTAGACAAGCATACCAGATACCGTGCACAACAGTGAATCCACAATATCATAGCAAAGCTTTCACTTCTACGACTTAACTGTCCAAGTCCAGCGAGCCCTATGTTGAAATATTAGTTCCAGCTTGGATGCGCAGCAAATTGACAACTCACGTATTGAGGGCGAAGAGCCACGGCTTCTTCAAAACACTCATCAATCTGCTTACGCCTCTTCTCGCTACGGGGAACAACGTTAATTGGCATGTCAGTACCCGCGATACCGGGAATATAATGAGGGAAATCTTCCATGGTGATTGGGTGCTTGGCTCGAGGTGCCGGCTTGATGTCAAACGCCCAAGCAACTCGCATAATAGCAATAGCGAAAGACCTCTCTGCAACATGCATTCCTGGGCCTATTATTTTGGTTAACTTATGATCAGTTGGAAGCTTCTAATCGTCCCTACAAATTCTTCTCCCGACGCCGAAGGCGAAATGATCGCGTTGATTAACATCCGCTAAATTGGCACTTTCTTGCGACTGTGTATGGGGTCAGTGTTTTTCAACAACGATGATAATCTGGCCTCCATGGTTCACAAACATTTCGTTTGTCATCAGCATATCGTTCTGGCTTGAAGGTCCTTGCATCATCGTAGACTTTTGGGTCATGGCCGATTGCCCTGGTATCCAGTAAGCTATGAGATAGGCCAGGTTTCGCCAACATGCCACCAACCAGGTATTGAGTTTAAGACGAGCTCCTTTGGGAATGTGATAGCCGTCGAAGGACAAATCCTTGGTAGTAGTGTGTGCCAGCATTCCAATCGAAACTGGGGGCCGGAGGCGCCAAACCTCCTTCATCACAGAGCGAATGTACGGAATATCTGCGAAGTCTGACCACATCGGCAGTCGATCACCGCAGTGATGGTCTTGATTTTCAAGTTAAGTACTGATCTTTTTTTCCTCACCTTTGAGATCACTTACCAACAACGGCTTGGATTTTGGCAAACTCCTTTGGGTTTTCCAGCATCAGTTCCATGAAGGACCAGGCGGCCATTCGACTCTGTAGGAGAAGAAAATGAGTAAGACTTTCTTTGAAACGTGGACTTCTGAGACCGTACCGTATCAGAACCTCCAAGGACAAGCATCAACGCCAAGTAAGCCGCTTCTTGTTCAGAGGATATCCCTCCCAGCTTTTCGTCGTCCAAAATGCGAGTGAGGAAACAATCAGGTGCGCGATCTTGCGCAATCAACGTTTTGAGGTACTGGCAAAGTATCAGCAAAAGAGCCCCGTCGGGAATGTCCGCTTCGGAGAGGAACTCACTTCAATTCTTTTCATAGACCAGTCAAGATCTCTTTTAAATCGCTCATCTCCAGATATCTGGGACTTGCGAAAAAAGTTGGGCAGGTGGTCCAGAATTGGGAAGCTGTCAACCAATTCAGCGCCAGGATTGATGCCTATAGGACGAGTTAGCTTAGACTGTCCTTGTCCTGGCTTTGCCAACATCAACAAATTACCTTCGATCTGAGTAGCCCCAGTTTCTGTTTACCACTAGTTAGTAATGGCCTACTGCTTGGAAATCGCGCTGCTTACCAAAAAGATACGGTATACTTGGGCTGGCGGAATCCTTGATCTGCTCAAGTTAGCATTACTAATACAATAGGCATGCGTAAGCAATATACCTCAAGTCCGAACAGCTGAGTGGAAAATGTACTGTAAATGTAACGGCCCATCTTTTGCCACAACTCCTGTTTGTCTGTACCTGCCGTGGGGTCATGGGCAACTTCATGTACAAATTTTAAGACTTCAAATTCCAGGAAGCTAGTCAAGTCAATTGGTATGCATATGGCAATTCTCATGTAGAACTTACGGCACGCCTGCCTCCGCTTTTCCGATGCTGGTCAAATTTTGGTTGGTGACTCGTCGTTGTTCCTAGGATCAGTGTTATTTAATTGCTGGCGAAACTGATTATTTAACACTCACCTTCCAACGAGGGTTGCTAGCAGGAAGTAGAAGCATGTTCCAGTTTCCACAGATGTGCTCTGAAGATACAATCCATCTTGGCCTCTCAGCGGTAATGGCCGTGTTAGTATCCATGATCTGTTTGGCGGCCCGACGACTGTTGACGTAATACTCATCCTCTAGACCGGACCGAATCAGCATGACATCGCCATGTTCCCTGGCCCAATCCTCGAACAGCGTATGCAACCTTTTTTCATTGGCTGCTTTGACAATTTCCAGGATATTTCCCAAAATTGGCCATCCTTTGGGACCAGGGGGGAGGTTCTTGGAGGATTTTGCTGTGCTGAATCGAATGAAGGCGAGGGCTAAAATTGATAGAACGGCAATGCCGAGAGGAGCACGGCCCTCAGTCAAAGACACAGGGACCGCGAAGGTCAAGTTGCTTGCCGTCTCACTCATAGTAAATTTTGTGGATCCAGTTCTACAACATTCAGGATTGCTATGTGATGCTTCGTGAACTGCTAGGTGTCGAATGACGAGTGACATAATATATGGTAAGGATTCCATACGACATGGTAACTACCTATGTTTACAGAACAATAGCCGGCGATAATCCACGACACGTTACCTTGCCTTCTGACGATTCCTATCAGTCCGATGCAAGTATCTAGCAGTCAGCGGGCCTTATCCGGCTTATCAATCCCCCATTGATTTTCGGATCCCGATCCGTATCGTCGGAGATCTCCACAAAAACGTTCCGGTCTTCCGGCCGGACCAATCGATTTGACGGCAATTGCGATACGCAAACTAGTTCTCCAACTTAGTCTCTTACAGTTCCCTGAGATTTATCGTCGACTGTTGACAATGATTGATCGGTGCATCCCTTATCTAGACTCGTGCCATGCAATACAGTCCTTCTCACCTCAACCACAAAGGAATTGACCATACACTGTACTCAATTTCACTATGGCTTCAATCTATTCGGGATTGCCAATTATGCGCGACCTGAACCTAACGCCAGTTTTCTCAAACATCAGTCTTGACGGCGGAAAATGGGCCTATCTGCTCTGGTTTTTTGCTGTGTCGAGCTCAATCATCTTCATGCTGCCGTACGTGCAGCGAGAAGTGAGGGTTCCTATTCCTTTGAAGAGTCAAATCTCAAGTAAGAGCAAAAGAAAGCAAGCATACTGCTTTGAAGCTCGAGATACATTGAGCCAAGGATATGCCCAGGTAAGTAGTACTCCTTGGAGATTGCTATGAGGTTGCTGAGCCTAACATTGCCAAGTACAAAGACAAGCCTTTCGGTGTGGATGCTATGGAAGGTACGTCCACCCTCGCATGACCTCAACAATGAGCCTCAAATTGATAACTAATTGCACCAGGAGTCAAACTTATTATCCCGCTAAACTATCTTGACAAGCTTAAAAGCCACCCTTCACTCAGCTTCCAGAAGTCAATCGATAATGTAAGTCATGGCCAACCTAACAATATTCAACGTTGTTAATCATTCGTAAAAGGATCTCTTGAAATCGTACACGGGCGTTGGGGGTCTAGGCCCTGAGGAAGTGAATCTGATACTCACCAAGTTCAACCCTAGTCTGAGTACGTTACCAGCCAGCAAAACAATGGTAATTCTGAGCCCTGACCATTTTATTAGCCAAATTCGCTCCTCATTTACATCAACTTATTCGTGAGAATTTACGGCCAACTCTCGGACCCGCAAAAGGTAGTAGTTGATCTACTCCTATGACATGGAAAATACAGAGCAAGACTGATGGCCAAATTGTTATAGACTGGACTCCCATACGTTTACATCAGAAGCTCACCCAAATCGTCGCTCGAGCTTCAGCTTTTGTTATGCACAGTGAAGCAGCTAGTGGAAATCCCGAATGGCTAGAAATCATGCAGGATTATGTTATGCAGGCCGCCGAGTATGCACAAGCGCTCAAGACCTGGCCGCCGTTCTTGCGACCATTGGTATGTCTTTTCTTGCCTCATCGGCGAGAGATGACGCGACAGTGGAATCTGGCAAAGAAAATTGTGAAAGTCTCTCTTGACGAAAAGAGGTCTGGGATGAAAGCTAACTCTGACCCTCCCACCATACTTGACCACCTCACATCAGGGGCGAATAGCGAGATGGTCGATGTCGATGGTCAAGTTCAACAGCAATTACTACTAGCAGTTGCAAGCATCCATACCACGAGCTCTTCAGTTATACATTGTTTGTACGACCTCGCGGCGCGCCCCGAGTACATTGCTGAGCTACGCGAAGAATGCAAATCGGTTCTTGAAGATTGCGGAGGCATTTTCACAAAAGAAGCGCTTGGAAAACTGCAAAAACTGGATAGCTTCATGAAAGAGAGCCAGCGCCTATGCTCCCCAGATCTTAGTAAGCTCATTGATACATCACTCATTATAAGATGCTTATGAGACATTATAGCCACCTTCCAGCGAATGGCAACGAAGCCACTCACCCTTCCAGATGGAACTTTTGTTCCTGCAAATACAAAACTGGAGATTGCAACTTGCTCCATTAATATGGATGGAACCTACTTTGAAAATTCCTTCACGTTTGACGGACTCAGGTTCTACCGACGGCGCCAAAATGGCGAGTCCAATTTGACATACACAAGTGTCGGAAGAACAAATCTTGGATGGGGCGTTGGCAGGCATGCTTGCCCGGGACGGTTTCTTGCTGATATTGAGATCAAGGTAATCATCGCAGAGCTCCTCCTTCATTATGACATTAAAAACCCTGAAGGGCAAGGGCGCTTCAAGAATATTGAATTCGAGGCAATTGTCTTTCCCAATCCGGAGGCAGAGGTCTTACTGAGGGAGATTTGAGGGATACTTTGTGGATATGGGTAGATAAAACAATAGGTTTATACAATTGATGCAGGTAATTGCGTTTATCTATATCCTAGTCTAAACCTCTTGTCGTTATCCGAATGCTCGCCGTGCAATACCAGCTTCCTTTAACATGTTCCAGTACCGGGGAATAACTTACAAATATCAAGCCCCCACAGATTTCAATGGCTCTTATTGAAGTCCAAACACCTTAGAGGCGAGTTTTGGATTAGATTCAGACATTATAACGTTGGAGGCATCTAATTAATGAGAAAGATGTTGATATATCTTAGATTGAATCCAATACGGTATTCCATAGCACAGTCATATTCTCTCACTCTTAGAATCTATTCTCCTTAGCACTTTTCACCGTACTTTTCAGAAACTCTGCAATTATGGTGTTGCTCCTAGCATCTCCTGGAGGAACCATCTGGCTTGCCAGCAGGGCAGCAGCACCCATCTCTCGGTTCACGAACCAGGCCAAATGAGGCATACCACCCCAGGTCAAGGTATTTCGGGGCAGATTAGCAGTATCCTTAAGAGTGAGCGCACCCCCCAAGCCAAACGCTAGATTCATATTATCATTCTCATCCTTAG
This sequence comes from Aquanectria penicillioides, assembly GCA_003415625.1. Classification (NCBI taxonomy): domain Eukaryota; kingdom Fungi; phylum Ascomycota; class Sordariomycetes; order Hypocreales; family Nectriaceae; genus Aquanectria; species Aquanectria penicillioides. The sequence goes on from PYIU01000003.1 coordinate 5,839,455, forward strand.
GGCCTTCTCCAATCAGATTTTCATACATGAACTAGAAATCACATGAATTAGCACATGTCAAAAACAGTTTAGAGCATTCTGTAGCGAGTCAACAAGCGCTTGTAAACACTTGTTAAAAAGAAGAAGAAAAAGCAGATCTGTTGTGAAATAAGTATAGACTCACCTGCATCCCTGCGAGTCCATTCGCAACACCCTCGTTTGTCGTGAACTGTGGCTTGAACATTGACTCGACAGTTTCCAGCTTTAGCAGAGCTGGGCTTTTGCTGGCCAAATCAGCAAAAACCTTGATCAAGTCAGGCACAGTGGAAAAAAGTCCAAGGCCACCGCAGTTGTCCTGGGCATCTTCAGGGTAGGTCCACTGCTCAGTTGCTGGCCCAAAGCTCCCGTCAGCGCCGCGCATGACCATTTCCAGTGTCCTCTCCTTGAGGTCAGGCCTGCTGTTTGGATGGAAGGTAGTATCGACCAATGCAAGCGGCTTAAAAATGTTCTCCTCCATATATTGGTTCAATGTCTCATTGTTATTCAGCCTAGAAACTAGCAGACCAGTCCATTCGATGCCACTGCCGTAGTTCCAACTTGTGCCCGCTTCAAACAGACGTGGGGTGGTGTAGGCCTCGAGCAAGTCCCCGCATTTCCACCTAGGTGGAAGATCTTGGGTATCTTTACGCCAGCGAACTAGTAGGGGATTTTGACCATCATACGCTAGTCCGCTGGTATGAGTGAGGAGGTGACGCAACGTGACGACATTCTTAGCAGACGTATACACTAATGAACCATCCGCACCCGCCGAAATAATGGGCTGCGCGACTAGTTCAGGCAAGTGAGGAGACAGGTCGTCATCAAGCCCTATGAGACCTCTCTCCACACACTGCAATGCGCAAATGGTAGTGAGAGGCTTCGAGACCGAGTAGCAAGAGAAGAACGCATCGTATGGGACGGGGGCCTCAGACGACAACGATTTACGGCCCACACTATTGCGATAGGCTGTTTTCCCTAGACGGTATTAGTTTAATCCTTTGTTCAATTCAGATGTTCAAACAAACCCGAAGCATCAACTGCTGCGGCAACAACGCCAAATAGATCATTGGCTTCCGTAGCCGTACGCTCCTTGAGCAATTCGTCAAATTGTAACATCGAAGACATGGTGAATGTTTACTAGCTTGGCTAGTCTCCCTTTGTTGACTGGGTATATTTTGATCATCAGGCCAGGGATTCGAAAGAGAAAGACCTATGAAACTCTTAAACAGTCAACCCTGACGCTTGAAGGCAGCCCCAAAGCCTCCAAGGTTGAGCACTTTCCATTGCACATGTCAATGCCTATGGCCAGATAGATACCGAAATTAGTACAATCTGGTGAGTCCGATAGGCTCCTGGTCACCAATATGGATCAATTTGCGGGTCGTGGGTGTTAGTCAAGCCCGGATTCGTCTGGTCGTATCAAGCCGGTCCGGCGGGAAATGTATGTTCTCGGGATCCAGTCGGTCCGGCGAAATCAGCTAGGACGGCTAAGAATTGGAATTGCCGCCACTCGGGCCCACTGATTCAGACCGGATCGGCTTGCCGTTTTGCTGCCGTTTTCCTTGCTGCACAAAGATGATTGAAATCATTTCTGAGGGGGATTTGAGGACCATGTATCCAACATTCACAGTGGTGTGTTGAGCACCCAGTTTTGGGCGGGCTTAAGGTATTGCTTAAGTTGGGGTATTAATTAGGTAAATGAATTGTTCATACTGGGAGAAAAGAATCATTTTAAAGTTGAAACAAAATATAAACCAAAATAATTTATACAATACTTCTCAAAAAGAAAACCCATGCTGATAATTATTATGAATTCATATTCATGTTTCAACCAAGTAGCTACAAATCTCGTCTCAAAGCACTCCATGCCTGGTTGCTACCATGTGCGACTCACCACAATGGACATATTTCATGTTGATAGTGTCGACCGACTATGTAAAGACAGAAACATTTCCAGTCTAAACTATCCCTATTCATCTTGAGGAAACCTGGCACCACCTTGTTTCCTAATTTCGTCCATGATTTTCATGACCACCATTGTCTGCGACCACGGCATCGTGCTACTTATAATCCTTCCAGCCGCAATATCCAATGCGGCTTCGTCTGCTTGCCAGTAAAAGCCCATGCCACCAGGACTCTCGCAATGATATGTTTTAGCACTAGCTTCTTCGTCTTTCCCATGCGTAACACCATGACCTGCGTCTCCGCGAATATTGACGGTAAACTCTGTCGGCAAAGGAGGGGCCATCCCGGTTATGGTTATGTGGCCCTTAGTACCGTCGATCCTGCAGAACTCTCCCTTTTCCCGAGTAGAGAGGGAGGTGGAGGATAGAACGGCCTGAGGCCCGCTGCTGCTGAATTGTAAGATAACAGCAGTGGCCACTTCAACGGACTGATTATCTCCGACCTGGTGCAAACTCTGCGAAGCTATCACTTGCGGAAGAACAGATCCTTCAAAACCATCACCTCTATCATCTCCTTCTGAGAATGGGGCATTTGCTGCAAGAAGTGCCCAGTTAACCAAGTAGATACCCATGTCCAACAAAGAGCCTGCACCCAGTTTTGGATCCTTGTATCTACTGGTAAATGGTAGAGAGTCGATATCAACGTAGAAACCAAAGTCTGAGACGATTCTCACTACGTCACCGATCGCTTTGTCTTGATGAAGAACTTTGACCAATTTCTTCGTAATCGGCAATGCTCGTGTCCACAGACCTTCACCGATCCACACACCTGCGCTGCGAGCAGCGGTAAATAAGGTCCTTGCCTCGGCTGCGTTCATCGTGAACGGCTTCTCGCAGAGAACATGTTTGCCTGCCTGAATGGCAGAAAGGCACTCTGCCAAGTGCAAGCTATGGGGAACAGCAATGTGGACAATGTCCACATCTGGATCCGCGTACACTTCCGCATGAGATTTGTAAAGCCTGCTGGTGGAGGACAAGCCAACCTTTTGTGCGAATGCCTCCCCTTGACTGGAGCCAACGGCTTGAATTATGTGATTGGCTTGGGCGGAGTCTCGTGGGAGAAGGAGGTCCCTTGCGAACCAAGTTGCAGCGGTTCCGGACCCAATGATGCCCCAACGAAGCACCGGAATGGTTGATAAAGGCTTGGGGATAGACATTTTGTTGCGGCACTCGATGATATTGGTGTAATGGAAGCGTTTCGGTCATGGGTTTCTCATGATATAATACCCCAGGCGGTTGATTAGCTGCCCGGAACGGAATATCCGGAGACTAGGAGCCAGAAAGTGGAAAGATAAGTTCTCCGCTAGCTTATCAATTGCTACTCCATATCTTTTGGGACGTAATCTACATGGGATTTGGTTTGAAATTACTGATACGAATTTGGTCCACATTCAAGTCTAAGGTTGTGTACGGTATGGACTGATCCTGCTGAAGCTACACTGACATACCAGTCTCACTACCACAGCCACCTGCCCAGTTCCAAGTTCCCTTCTGAATCATACCCTGAGAACGGAATTCCCTCAAAAATCTCGGCAATCACTTCTCAGATATTTCAACATCATGATGAATGGGATAATTTCCGTTCTCTGGATGTGCTGGATCGGAAACTCCCGTAATCTCCTTGATAGGGCCGAAGAATTTGCCCCTGGCATAGGTCAGGTACACAACTGCAGACAAAATCACAACCGCTCCTAGAATTACCACAGAATAATTCCTAGGTGCCAAATTAGTTAAACAGAATTGCGTCTTGATCACCACTGGTTGCCCTTACATGTTTTGTGCTGTTACGGGACGGTAAATAGGAAAAGTGAAGAAGATGCATGACAGGATGCACCAACAGAGCGCGGCGACATTTACCAGATAGCCTAAAAGTCGCGGCATCTTCCAAGGACCATATTCAACTGCTCCCCGTTTCGCCAAGTGCAAGGCAATGGGGATGGCATACGAGGACATTTGCAGCGCTAGCAAGCCAGAAATGACACCATAGAATGCTGTAGCATTGCCAATATAAATGCAACCAAAGGCAGACTCAATGATTGAAATCATAATCAGTGGCCATACTGGAACGTCCCATTTTGGGTGCACTTTACGAAATGGGGCAGGGAAGGCATTGTCCCGAGCCATGGACCAGATAGTGCGAGCGCAAGCACCATTGAGATCCAGACCACTGAAGAAGGCAACAATCGTAAGTAGAGCGTTGAGGAAAACACTTGCTCCCAGGTTCTTGGTGGAGTTCAGCAGAATCTGAAAGATGGGCATGATAGATCCAAATTCTGACGAGACAAGATCGATGATGCTGCCCATTGAGAAGAGGAGCGCAATAATCCATGGGAAGGTAGCGAGGCTATTCCCAAGGGCACTGTAAATCACTACAACTTCATGTTAGCATTTTTATGTATAACTGAATCTTTTCAATGCTTACTCACTTGCTCGGGGTATATCTCTCGTGGCATGATTCATCTCCTCACTAAAGTGAGCCGGTGCTTCAACACCTACAAATCCGATGGCAAGGCCCAAAACGCCGATAAAGAATGAGACGCCATCGCTGGACCACCCTGAGGAGTTTTCAAAGTTGGTGAAAACATATTTTGCTGAGTTGAAGTTTGGCGAAGTGCACACAAGAATTGTTATGAACATAGCGAGAAATACCACCGCCTGGTGGAACATGGCTAGCTATTGTGTGAGCGCACTTGGACAACGAGGAGATCTGTTTGAGACGCACCGTAGATGTTGATACCATGATAGTATTTAACAAAGAAAATGTTGACAAGCGTGTTGAGCACGATGAATGCGATGAAGACCTGACAAATCTGTGTCAGTACGTGTACCGGTCGGCGCGTATCCAAGTCATACCATGGTCACATGCCATTGCTCCGGGACGTAGTCAGCATTACATGCCATGACCATTACTTGGACCTGAATGGCGACAGCAAAGGTTGTCCCAACCACCCCAAAGATCATCGAGCTAAATGCAAGCCAACCAGCAGTCCATGACAGGACCGGCCGCCAAGCATCAGTCGCTAGTTCGCCTACCCAATGGTATTGCCCACCGGAAGATGGCCATGCACTGGGCACTTTGGGTCAGACACGTAAAGATGCAACGAAATGACAAAGGTTCCTACCTCGCCAACTCTGCCAAAGACGCCGACACGAGCAGAGTTCCCAATGAGGTCAGAACGAACCCCCAGATCAAAGTCACGGCTCCACCAGATACCAAAGTTGGGAGCATGGCGGAAGTGACTCCAGACCACTGCGTGATAGTTGAGAGATTAGCGCATTTTTCTTAATGGATTTGGGGGATGGTTTGTTACTGTTGATGAGACACAAATGCCAATTCCAACAATCGACCAAATATTGTATCTTCTGTCAAAGGCTTGCGTCTTGCCAATTGCCTGTAAGCCTGCTGCGTCGTCGGAAAATTGCACAATGTGCTCGTGGATTTTCTGTGGCCCGGTCATGATTCTACAATTCGTTGGCGAGTCAACTGAAGTTACGACTGTGCGTTGATGATGATGAACTGAATGATAATGCTTACAAGAAGAGTCTTGTCCAGTATTTGTATCGTCGCTCACATACAACCAACAACTTGCTTTTGTAAGTCTTATCAACAACCTCTCTCCCTGTCCATCAGATCCGGAGTTCGACGACATGCTTGGTTATCTGGGGTCTTGATCCATGAAAACGTCTTGTCCCGATTAGTGCTGTGTTTATCCCCTGAACCGGCCGTATCTTGGCCCCGAACTTATCCACGATATAGAGAACGGCATGATTCGCTGAAACGCGAGGGTGGATTAATTTCCCCGCATGCCAAGATAAGCTGATGACCTCCTCCTACAGCGGGACGACAATCTGCCCCGGCAATCACAGTGAGGTATGGAGTATCGATATTCTAGTTCGAACATCCTATTGGTAGAATTCGTGGGGCAATCTTTTAGAACTAGTGAATGGGATAATTGAGCCGACAGTAAGACAATAATCATTTCAATCAGTCATATTTGAGCAAACAGTGGGCGAGCCTGGCCCTAGATGAAGTCTTCAGTCTGGCCCGACGGAAGAGAAAGCTCCTCCAGAGTCCCCTGCTTCCCAGTTTTAATATCTTGCGCGATCCTGTCAAAATGAGTCTCCGCCTGAACCTTAGCATCAAAGTCCAAGACCCAAGGAAATCGACGATTAGCAAGCACCTTGGGGTCAAGCTCGAGAGCAGTCCAATCAATTTCGTGCCAATCATCCCTGTTCTTCGCACCGCTGGCATGGATCGCGTTGGCGCGATTATATCGGATTCGCTCGGCGACTTGTAGTGCCAGGGGAACGTCTCCGGCCGCCTTTTCGAGGCAAATGGCTACAGTCAGGGCATCTTCCAAGGCCTGCGCGCCACCCTGAGCTGAGCTAGGGAGGTGACAATGACAAGCATCGCCGATGAGAATAGTACGACCTCCCTGGCTTCTCCACTTCTTCACCGGATCCCGATAAACCCACTTGTAGTCGATGAGCTTTCCAGGAGGCGTCGCCTTTAGTAGTGCCCTACACACCGGATCATGCTCGGTAAGAAAAGGCCGGACTTCTTCTTTTGTTGCTGGGAGAGACCAAGACTCGACGATGTCGGCAGCGTCCTGTGAATCGTATTAGCCGTGTTCAAGTGCGTGGGGGCTTGTATCACGCGCCTTGTGCATCAACACCCATGCGATATTCTTGCCAGAGTTCCACGCATATCCAAGCATAGTTGTGTTGTTTGAAATCCAAACGCGAATCGTCTCCTTCTCTGGATTGCAGTAATCCTTCAGGAGGGGGCTTGCCTGCATTTCGTTCGTCACTTCAAAAAAGGCTCGGTAGATGGCCCAGCCGCTGCTAGATTTAGCATCGTTGATACCGAGCACTTTCTCCCTAGCGAGCGAGCGACCTCCGTCAGCGGCAATGACAACATCCGCCCAGAGTTTTGTTTGGTCATCTAGAACAACACCAGCTTTATCCTCCGTCTCTACGTAGTCAATGACGCTTTTCCCAAACAGCATCTTCACTCCAGCCTTCTCGGCGAACTCGGCGACAACGCTGTGCATGGAACCACGGTGGCCTGCAAACTGGAGACCGTGATCCTCAGAGCGATGGTACCAGGGGTCATGATACAATGATTTCCCGTCATACTTGCAGATCTCAATGCCGCTCACATTAACAATTCCAGTGGTGTTTAGCTTTTTAGCGACTTCGCCGTCTCCCCATTTAGCAATGATTCGGCCGCCATTGGCAAAAAAGTCAATGATGTCTAGCGGAGCGTTAGGTGAGAACTAATTTTGGGAGTGAATGTATAGTTTTTCTAACCTCCATACGAGTTTGAGTCGGAATAGCGCTCAACCAAGGTAACATCCATTCCCCGGTCAATGCATTCGATAGCGGCAGCAAGTCCCCCAAAGCCCGCACCAACAACGAGAACTTTGAGGGGACTAGTCGAGTTTTCTTTATTAGGGGCCATTTTTTAAGCTTGTGAGTTGGACCGATGAAGTTGTGCTGTAATCAATATGCAATGTACATAAGCTTGCTTTCAGTCTGGGACGTGATGCTCTTAATTAAGCGCGTCCTGTGTCCAAGTTTAGACAGTGGATCAATCACTGTTGGTTCGGAACCTACTGTTTCTAAAACCCGAGATGTCCAAGCTTAGATTCGGTGCACTCTGCTATCACGCTGACCGAACATGACCGGAATTCCTGGATCCGGGATATAGTGCTCGGATTTGCTCAATCATTCCACAAACAAGCAACTCTCTCAACTACATCACACCACCATGTGAGGATTCTTGTCTCAATGCAAAGACAATAGGTACTACATCAAAAGTGTTTGTCCTTTCTCATCCACCATCGTCGTAGTAAGCATGTAATAGAAATCAATAAACTTATCCAAGTGCACCGTTTGGCGCATTTTCAATGCCTAAAACGATACCAAATAAATTCGCCATAAGAGTACTTCAAATAGCGCATAGTATGTGCAAAAATGTATTTCGTGTCACTGATAGATACAATATCATTTTAACTTAGTTACCACCCTCTAAATGATGCTCGTAGCACCTAAGGATTATGACATTATTCTGCTCGAGCTCCTCTACCATGGTACATCCTCTCCTCGACGAATGAGATTCGACCTATCTTGAGTGTATTCCTAGGCTACTGCCTCACCCTATCTCCATTATTCACAATTCAGATGTCATGCAGGGCACCTCCAACCGTTCCGATGCATCAACACCACTCACCATGAGCAGTGGGGGTACAGCCCGGATTGGGAAGCTTTATCCCCCTGACAAGGAGTGATTTCCGCCGCTATCTTATCTCAATTTGTTGCCGACCACGCCCTCCCCATCCGGAACCACAGAATCCGGCGATACGGATAAGCCATGAGATATCAATCGACAATCGCTAATTTTTTTCCTCCGTCAACTTCTTTACCCAGGTTAATCAATATCCCGCCGAATGCCGTAACTACCGAACCCGCGGGGTTTGGCGAGATACTTGCAGCCGGTTCTCATGTCGGACGCCGAATTGTCGATTGCCGTCCGGTTATCACGACAAGGAGCCACGGTGGCCAACATGGCTGGGTAGCTCAGGGTAATTTCGATTTAGATGGTCCAGCCCAATCACTTGTTGATTCCTCAGCGGTTCTTGGGAGAGATTTAAAGAATGAATGCATGATACGTGATACAACCTTTGATTCTTCACTTGCAAAAAGAAACAAAAAAACTCTTTGAAATCTTGGACTATACAAAACATCATGGGCTCAGTCATTCCGACAAGTGCTGTCAGCGGTGATGATGCCCAAGCCCTCACATTGTTGAACAAGGTCGCTGTTATCACTGGCTCATCGGCTGGAATCGGAGCTGCAGCTGCAGTCGAATTAGGCCGCCGGGGGGCTAAAGTTGTTCTCAATTACCCGTATGCCTCATTGAAAGAGGAAGCCGACAAGATTGGTGAATCCATCTCGTCCGAATGGATAGCTGTCGAGGCTGATCTCTCTACTCTCGACGGCCCTGCAAAACTGATTGCCACCGCTGTCACGCAGTTTGGGACTATCGATATTCTGGTAAACAATGTCGCGCGAGTTCTCATGGGCCCCTTGGCCCAGGCAACTTTGGAGCAGTGGCAGATCTCCATGGATACCAATGCCCGCGGCATGTTCCTGACCACCCAGGCGGCCCTTCCACATCTTACTTCAAGAGAAGTTGGCGGTGGTGCACGCATCATCAATATCATCTCCGCAGCCGCGCGTGACCCTGAAGCCAACCAGACTGTCTACGGGGCAAGTAAAGCTGCAACTGACGCAATGACGAAGTGCTGGGCCGCCGAACTGCCCCCGCAATACGGTTGCACGGTCAATTCTGTGTCCCCAGGACCAATCTTAACGGAAGGATCAAAGATTACAATGAAGGGCATTGAGGATATCATACATCCAATCTTTGACGCTAGAACCCCTTTGCCTGGCTGTTATGGCTACCCTGAGGACGTATCCTGGGCGATTGCATTTTTGGCCGAGGGCCGATCGGGATGGATAAATGGAGCGTCCATCAATGTATCTGGCGGCATGTTCAGGACTTAGAAGATACACTGCACAATATAGATAGGTGTCGCATTAAATCATATCATCTCTCCATCCATGAGGCGTCTGTGTCAAACTAATCCGATTCTCTATCACGTTCCCAGTCACATATTGCTATGTGATACCTCAAAGTAGCGCACTTCAAAAGGTATTGCAGTCCATTATATATTGAGTATGAGCCATTACACCAGCAAATTTACAACCCACCAGGAAATCCTTCAAGCTGAGACTCAAACATCTGCCATATTTGCTCCGGGTTTTGCTCTGCTGCGAACCAATCGGCCGTATCTTCAAAAAACGTCAAGTCTGCAAGGTCTGGCACGAGTTCAGAACTCTTGGGTCCAATTCCATTCCCTTCGGATGCAATATTCGCCGTTGCCACGGATTTTGACACGGACTTGCTTTCAACTTCCTTGGCCGCTTCCATACGCTGGATCGAGTCCGAATCAGTTTGGCGAGAGCTGCTGTGTGTGGCTGCTTGCCCCACGAGGGGTACGTATGTCTCAGCCTTTGACGGCCTAGGCTTTGTGATAGCATCAAAACACAACTTCACCAGCCCCTTGCAAAAGTCTTCAATCCTATACATTGTGGCGGAGTCGCTCGATATCACACTAAAGCCATCTGCAACCTCCCTGAGGAGCCGCAAGTCTGTGAGGTCTGCCGTGATGACGACGTTGCTGAAAATAACAAAAAAGGCCGAGAACGGGAAAATCATAATGGTCCTGTGTCATATTTAGCATATTATTCGCCAGCACGCATGGCTTTTAGAAGGAGTTCAAGGACACACCATGTCAGCGAAGATGAAAAGGCCATCGACTGCGTGCAATGAGCCCAAGTGTTGTCTTGCATCGACTTGAGTGCTCTGAGCGCCATGCGAGCACTAGCCAAACGGGATTGATGGACCTCGGCTTCAAATTCAATTGCAGTAATCAGCCCTAAAAGTGCTGCCTTGATTGAGTAGTAGGTGAACTCCATCGACATCCACTCTCCTTTTAGGAAGCTGTCAGATTGATAAGTTGCAGATGCTGAAATCTAGCAATTGAAAATTGAGTCAGTATTTTCAGAACCTAGCCACGGCAGTGCCCAACTCACGGAATCAAGTCTTTCTTTGACAAGGTCCAAGTTTCGGAGCATGGTTTGTAGCCTTTTTTGCTTCTCTACACAGTCGGCTGTGCTGTTTCTAAACTTGCGCTCTCGCATTAATCCATCCATGGCCCGAGAAAGCTCCAAGACGGCCATGCACAGGTCATGGCCAAGTTGACCTTCTGCGACTGTGACCAGGGACGACGAATTGATATCCATTTCCGGCAAACTGCAGGGGCGGTCCAAGTTGACTGAGAATGCCTTGTCAAAAATGTAGCAGTAAAAAAGACTGGCTCGGATTTCTGTTGCCTGTGTCGATGTCGTGTCCGACACGCGATCAGCGAGATATTGGCCTCCAAGGGCCACACAGGCCCTGCAGGCTGCTGAATTCAGCATCCAGCAATTCTCAAAGTCGCCTGTGTCGAGAAATAGCATAACCTTTGTCGAGCAAACATCGTCAATTCGGCATAGAGTCACTATTTTAGGGTTGCACTTACACCAGATACCAAGGCCTGAAGTGTAGTCAGTGTAGGCGGCGTCAAGATGGTCATCCACTTCAATGCACATTTCGCATTATTAGCATACCGATCTCTAGATCCACCCAGATGCCGGGCCATAAGCGTTGTTGGATCCTCCGACTCAAGGGAGGTCAAGACCAAGTACGCCCAAAAGTTAACACAGGCTATGAATTCGAGCCGTCTTTGGCCATGTACCGTATTCTGAATGAGCGCCAGCTCCATCCTCTCAAGGCTAAGTTTGGACAGGTGAGAGCCAAGAGTGAGATAGTATCTTGTGATTGTACTTTTCGAACCAAGTCCTGAACCGAGGTTAGAATGTGGTTTCTTTGATCCAGGGCCAATTACCGTTTAATGTCAAGTAAAGAAAGTCCGGTGATGGGTACATGGATTCAGCATAAAAATCAGGCGGGTCACCCTGGCCTCGTGTCTCCAACGGGCCGGTCAATGGTTCAGGTCTTTCTGCCAAAGCCAATCCGGAATGAAATAACCACTTTCTCTCCTGGGCTATATTTAACTCAGATCTGCCCAGTTCAACCTTGAGGTAATGTTGCGCATGACTCAGTACCGGGTTTCGCCAGGCATGGCACGATTCATCGTCTTGGGAACTGAGTGTCACTGAGCCAACCGAATAAGCCACAGATGAACGCCGTCGCTTTGAGCCTCCGTCACTCTCGCTACGCATAGACATTGGCGCCCCATATTCTTTCGTTTGTTTTGCTTCTCTGCTTCTCTTTTTTCTTTCTGCGTTGGCTGGCGAAGCGGCTCTGGTCAGATCTACCTGTGCGGGCGTTTGAGTTGATCTGGAGATTGCCTCGGGACTTCTGTCAAGTCTATCTAGAGGCTTCGATGCCAAGGCAACTTCTAAATACGACACACGTTGCATCAAGATATCGAAGCGCTCGTCTCTATATACTAAAATCAGCAAGCGCATTCACAACGTCCCGCGTCTTCTATGCACCTGGAGAGAGTTGAGGTTGAAGCCGCCTGTCGCGGGTATCGCGGTCTATCTCGGCAACATTTGACCGAGTTGTCGAGACAGAAACTACATGGGTCGTTTCGATCACATTTTACCTTTGCCATTCTGTTAGCAAATTTAATCCGGCTGCAGCAGATTTCGAATCAAGGTGTCGCACCTTTTTTGCATGGCACCAGTCACACTTTTAAGTTAGCTTGGACATACAATGTAGGACTTGGAAGTCAATAAGCTTACCGCGCGCAAAGTCTGGGGCTTCATTGTGAATCGAATGATTTTATATAGGCTCATTCATAAGTAGAACAAGGAAACATACTACTGAATTTCTAGATCGCCAGGGTTTTGTTGTTAATGAGGATAAAATGCGGGGGCGGTCCAAATCCAGTCGGTAGATACGGCACAAGAGATAAGCTGGGGTAACTTAGTTCTTCTCGTTCCGATACGTGCGGCCGCATGAGTCGCGCCCCTCATTGAGATGGAACTCGCGTCGCGAAATGGAAACTCCGATAATGCCGTGGCTTATCTTTGCCTTTTATATGACTGGTGTCGCCGGATCTGCGGGCTAAGGGACGAGGGGGAAACAGAACAGGGCAAAAGGAATTAAGACGCTCCATTCCACTTGACACATTCTGTGTAGCTTGAATGTCTTCCCGACCATCATGTAGCGTTTTAACGCCTGTCTTCAGGCTCGATGTCTCGTCAGGATGGTGCGGCAAAACCTACAGCTAGGGGCCAATGCTTAGAATAATAGTGACAATACCCAGCAGCAGCTTGAGGAGACCCTTGCCGCATCAATCGTAATCGGAATCAGTCAATTGGCGAGTACAATTATTGCCTTGTTGCAAATACCTTAGAGTCGACGGATGGAATTGAAACACGGAGAAATGGTACAGGGTAAGTGAACACATCAAACAGGATATGAAGGATGGAAATGGTTATAACACCGATTGCGATAGGGAGTTGGTCATAAAAACCAAGTTGAAATACTAAACGGAATTTTCAAGGAACCTGAAAAGTTCTTTTATGATACTCGTTTAACTCACGTCAACAGCATCTTGAAAAGGCATGCTCGGATGGTTGGCATTGATTGTCCTTTCATCTCACCTTCACGTCAGTGAGGTCTCATACTAGAGTCCTTGACGGTATTGCCACAACGCACAGTCAAGAATGTCACTGTCACTAGACATTTTTAGCATATTCGCCAAACAAAACTTAAAAGCGAGATGGCCAACGGTTTTTAGAATGCAATTACATCCAAGTGCCCTCTTACCTGTCATCAGCTGGAATAAAATACGTACTTCAAAGAGACTAGATCGGAAGCGACTCTGAACTCAGGCGGCCTTCGAATAATAGAAGCCTTGCTATTTGGAACTTGGAATTGATCTACGTACGATGAGTGCGTCCCACGCCGAGATTTTTGTGGGCTTGGCGTCGTATGTTGTCATCAATTTTCGAACTCACCACCTTGCCCCCTTGCCTCGAGAAGTCGCTCATTCCTAAAGAAAGGTGCGAGAAAAGTCTGAGATGAAAATGGTTTGTATTCCGAAAAGAAATTCGCCATTACACTTGATCTCTTGGCATGTCGTCCTAAATATTTAATGAGAAAGCACAGCATTCAGGGAGCAGCCCCTGACTGAGACTCGACCTATGTGCCCTATGTCTTTAACTTTCTCCCACATACAATACCTGTCCTATTGGATGCAAGCTACTTTAACCGTACCTTCATTACCGAAGGCTAGCGACCCAAGCAAAATACCAGTTCCTCGGTCCATTCGGGAGTTCATTACTACATCTTGTCCGCCCTCTTGTGTCAGAATCTGTCCAGGAGTTTCACCACAACAGAGAGAAACATTGGATTTCGAGATTTTACGTTGGGGATAGCTACCTGAACCCATCCTTACTATCTGGGGGTAGGTATCTAGCTTCTGCATCATCAATTCCGAGCTTGATGTCTAGGTCTGAAGTGTGGCGTCAGCAGCTTACGCCACACTGAGGCGCTACGGCAAATTGCGCCACACCTATATGGACCGCCTCACTTCTACAGGCTATCTCCTATTGGCTGAGTCAGCATTTCAAGGCCGCCGCTAAGGTCCCAAGCCGCGACCGTGAGCGCAGCCGTGAATCTATCGTCACGACTGTTCACGCCCCCAGTTGCGCTGCCTACGACCTCATCCTTTCGCGCCCCGTCCCCTGGAACCAACCGACGCCCGAGGCCTTATCGTTCTGGGCGAAGCATGAGATAAAAAACCCACATTCTGCTGCGGCTTTGGAGGCTGTCGAGAGGGGAGACTACCATACTGCGACCATGGGCGAAGAAAACGAGTTCTCGTCCTTCGACGACGATGCCTGGAAGGCTCAGCATGCGGCCGACGATCGCGAAATCGCCCGACTTCTCGAACAAAGTCAAGATGGCGCAAGCGGCGGCCTAAAGCTAGATGATACTCCATTTGACCAGACCGGAAAAGCCGACGATGCAGAAGACTTCGAGGACATCAGCGATGATGACCTGCCTGAAGAGGAGGAGCCCAGCGCTGGCGCATCGATGGAGATGCCAGGCTTGACCGACGATGGAGGAACCAGCAATGATGCTGATGATTTGTTCGGCGAAGGTGCTTCCTCGCCCGTTGATCCTATTCTAGGTCCTGCCTCTCCAGCTCCTCACGTTCGTGATGCCGACGCTGGGGAAGACACTCAGCCGATGGATGTTACCCTCAGCTTTCCTGGCATTAACTTCGACCCCGAACCTCATATGGATGGTGCAAACCAAGATCCCGATATCCCCGCCCCTGCCGAGACGGTTGAAGACCTACTGAAAGCAACATGGCCCGCCTACAAGAAAGGGCATATCTTGACATGGAGTGAATTGCTCCCTGCCAAAAAAGCCACTTGGAAGGAGAAGAAACCTTTGAAGAAACCGAAGCACCTCGTAACCAGCAAGCTCACGCTCGATCTTGCGCCAGATCAAGAGAAGCTCTTCCGAATTCCTGGGCCGGCAACATCCACTCGCAAGAAGGCAGGAGAAGCAGAGGCAAAGGGACTTGTTGTGTGCGGACAAAGCCAGTCTGACCAGGCCGAAGACAGCGTTCAGTTCGACATCGACCAAGATTCCGACTCGGAAACCATTGCCGGCTTCACCCTTCGGGATATCGAATTGGCTTGCGAAGACTGGGGCGTCCATATTAGTGCTGTGGAAGCAGATTTCAAAGCCCGACAAACTGCCGAGCAGGAACTAGCCCAATCTCGGAAACGAGTAATCGAGGAACAAGATGATGAGTGGGATGCAGAGTTTTTGATGGACATGGATGATGCTCATCCACGCCCAAGAAGCGCAAAGCCGTTAAACTTGGTTTGCCTGAGATTCCGCGATATGCAGCCCCGAACTTTGATAACTTCGAGGATGCAACGCGCCGAGGTGCCAAGCGTGTTCATTTGGACATGAGCGACCCATACCTGCTCATCGAGACACAGGATCTCCAGCGAGCAACCAAGAGACCACGTCAGGAGACCAAACTCAAGCGTATGGCGAATGGCAATCTTGGTCGCGATGTTTCGCAAAGATTCAACATTTCCAACGATGAGGCATACGAGGCTTTGAAGGAGAACCATCAAAGCAAGGTCCGTGCAACTCTTGGAAACATATCAGTTGAGCACAGTATGCCTGCCATTAAACTCTCATGGCCGTACTACAAAGTCAAGCTTGGTGGTACGACTGATGAGTACCATCGACCTCGCTTCAGGTACAAGAAGTTTTCAGGTCATATTATTAAGTTCGACAAACCTGGCCATCACAAGCGAAAACAAATGAAGGGCAAGGCCCACGAGGTTTTCCTGAAGTCCAAGGATCTCAGTATCAACGACAACTCTACCGCCGTGCTCTTCGAGTATTGTGAACAAAGGCCGAGAGTGATTAGCAACTTCGGAATGGGCAACCGCTTGATCAACTATTATCGAAGAAAGGACAATAACGATGACGAGCAGCTGCCCAAGCAAGACCTGGGCGAGTATCGGTTCCTACTCCCCGAAGATCGATCTCCATTCTCCCTATTTGGTACTGTGGATGCCGGTGAGACTGTGCCGACATTGCACAACGAGATGTACCGGGCTCCGGTCTTCAAGCACACCCCGCGCAATACTGATTTTCTTGTCGTTCGGAGCACCACAGGCGAGTATGGATCGAAATGGTTTTTGCACAAGATTGACCATCTTCATGTGGTGGGTCAACAGTTTCCCTCAGTTGAGGTTCCGGGACCACATAGTAGAAAGGTCACAAACGCCTCAAAGAACAGGATGAAGATGCTTGCTTTTCGCATGATTCGACACAGTGCTACTGATAACTGCCAACTTTCGGATATCACTAAACACATTGCCGACTCGACCGATACCCAAAACCGACAGAAGCTGAAGGAGTTTCTTCAGTATGACAGAGAGAGTGGCGAGAAAGGCATGTGGCGCCTAAAACCAGGTGAAGTTCTTCCGGATGAGGCTACCGTGCGTTCCATGATCAAGCCTGAAGAAGTTTCTCTGCTTGATGCCATGCAGCTTGGTATCAAGGAGCTAGAGGATGCAGGATACGACCCGCGAAATGCAACTATTGATGAGGATGTTGGCGTGCAGGATGCGGAGGCAGAAGAAGAAGACCCAGAAGATGATGGCGGCAGTAGGGTTGCCAAGGGAGCCAAAAAACAAGCAGAGAAGCAGGAGGAGACACTTGCGGACAAGATGGCACCGTGGAAGACCACAAAGGCTTTTATTGATGCATGTGCCCAAAAAGCCATGCTTCAGCTACACGGTGAAGGCGATCCTACAGGCCACGGCCTCGGTTTTAGCTTCATCCGAACTTCAATGAAGGGAGGATACATCGAAGCGGTTCAGGGGCCTCTAGCCACATCAGCAGATGCCATGGAGCGCGAGAAAAGAGCCAACGGGGGGCATGCCTATAATGTCAAAAAACAGCAGGCAATGTATGAAGAGGGCATCCGCGAGATCTGGGAGAAGCAGAAGTCAACACTTACAGATTCTCAAGAGCACGACGACAAGGATGTTGCGGTGACGGAGGATGAGGACGACAGATTTAACATTCAGTCTGCTGCAACACCGGCCCACTTTGATGACGGGACCAGCCAAATTAGTGGTTTGACTTCGTCCAGCCGACACCTCAAGCGAGCGATTCGCATCACCCGGGAAGTGCGGATGGCCGACGGAACAACGCAAAGCCGAATCGAAATTGTTCATGATCCAGTGGTCATCTCCCAATATATGAAGCGCCGAACAGAGGCTGATTTGGAAATGAGAGAGTATGTCAACCCACCCAACGCCAACATTTTCATTCAGAGGCAGCCGGCAAAGGCATTGCCGAAGAGAAGAGTCCCCTATTCCTACGGCGTCGGAACGCCTGGTTCAGAGAGAGACGTGATTGGGCTAGAGTTCAGAGCACCAGCTTACGTATATCTTTCAACAGCATCTACAGCTCCCGACCTACGGGTAATGCCGACCACGACCGTCTTGCGGGCATTAGGTATGTAGACGACATTGACAATGAAACGCGAAACGAATCTAACGTACATGTAGAATTAAGAAGGAACTCGAAAGACTGGAGAAGAACAAGGCCCGACGACAAGCCCGAGAGCAGCAGAAAGAGTTGCACCAAAAGGCTAGCGCTGGCGACGCCGCATCACCCAAGGTTAACGGAGGGGAAAAGATCCCCACTGGAACCACCCGCAAGTGTGCCAATTGTGGACAAGTCGGTCATATCAAGACCAACAAAAAGTATGGAATTCCCTATCACACCACCCCCTCGATTGCCTTTTGATTGGTGGTGTTCTCAAGTGGGAGGCCAAACCAAGCGTGGAAGAAAACAGAAGAGCCAATTCCACCGATCCCTGGAGCAGATTGATCAGGATGCCCGGAAAGAAGCCCAGGAATTAGCGAAAAGAGAGAACGCATTAGCTCGCGAGAAGGCTAGGGCAAGCAGGGCGACACAAAAGAGAGAGGAAGATGAGCGCCGGGCCGCAGAGATTCAGAAGCGAAAAGCAGAACGAGCGGCCCAACAGCAGGCCAAAGAAGTACTTCAACAAAAAGCACGGGAGCAGAAGAAAAGAGCGGCAGAAGAAAAACAGGCGCTGCGAGAGTTGGAGCGGCTCAGACGGGCGAAAGCTAAACCCAAGTTCTACTATGGGTCTCTCCGTCGTTGACAAGCGTCATCTTCTTGATCATGGCCCTCCACTTTCACGATATTTCCCATTCTTATGAGTTTTTTTTTTTTTTGGGGGGGGGGGGGGGGGGGTTTTCGTTCGCGAGTAGTTTGCTAACATGGAGATAAAAGGTTATGCCCTCTGCTTAACGGGACGATGAAAGCGGATAATGGGGCCGCAGAGCACGGTGGCTTCGGTAACTACAGCGCCCCGTCTGCGAATGCCGGATCACCAAATTGAGCGAGACGCAACGATGATTTGACATGCGAACGAACAAGAATACAACGTCTAGGTGGCCGTGTAAGAGACACTACGACAAGTTGGGGCAGGTTTGTGGAAGACTAAAGGTTGGTGGAAAGAGGGTTGATGACGAGTTGGGCTTGATTCCACTCGTCTTGGAAACCCAAGCAGTGATGAGTTGAGGAGAGCAAGTGGAAGTGGTGCCAAAACCAGTCGTTCCAACGGGTAGGATTCCAACACCAGCAAAAGAAGTTTGAAACCACCAAGGAAGACGAATGCATTAATTACGGAGTTGGGGTAGCTTGTGGAATGATACTGAATTATTCAGAGGATAGGACTTGGAGCGGAAAAGGGCGACATGCCATATCTAAAAAGGCTGGGGAAAATGGTCGTTGAGTAATCAAGTTGACAATAATACACCGAAACAATACAATTTCAGGTTTTGGTAAACTACATGGATGCGATTGTCGTACCCGTATACATGACACGAAGTGAAGGCTGATGGGAGAGCTTGTGAGTCGTGGCTCACGTCCGTCCTGGTGGAGGCAAGCGAGACACGGAGAGGGGAGTACAGCCAGACCGAGTGAGGTTCGGGGAAGATGGACAAGAAGGAATGGAGATGATGACGAAGAAGGATTGAGATCCCCAACATGGCGGACACGTGGAAAACTAAGGAGTCAGAGTGAGGTGAGATGGTCGGGTTACAAAACGGTGAAAGAGGCTGGGAGGCATGGGCAGGGTAGCAGCGAGGGGAAGCAAGAGTCGGAGGAGTTGTTGAGGCAGTGCTCATCTACCGACGGGCCTGGGTGGCGGGATGCGGTGAAGGGGAAAAGTACGATGTGTGTGTGTGTGTGTGTGTGTGTGTGTGTGTGTGTGTGTGTGTGTGTGTGTGTGTGTGTACAATGTGAGAAATGGCCGAAGACCCAGCGCGGGGTGTGAGCGTGATGGCGAGTGTGTGTAAGGATGTGTTGACGGATGAGTGACAGAGTGTATCGAGGTCGAGATGGCTTTTTTGGTGCAGACGGGGGGGTCAGCAGGCCGGTACGAAAGCGGGCTAATTTGTCACATTAGCCTCGTTTTTCTGCAACTTCGAAACGAGGCCGACGACTCAGGGACCCGCACAAGTGAGCGAGGTGGTGCAAAAGAACGAGCAAAGGCGGGCAAAGGCGGGCAAAGGCGTGCAAAGGCGTGCAAAGACGAGCAAAGGACGTGCAACCAGAGGTGAAAAGCGGGCTAATTGGGCCGGCTTTTGGCGGGTGCATGACACGGCATGGCATGGTGAGCATGGGTTCTCAGGTCCTCATGGGGCCATGGGGCGGCGGGCGAATGTGAGTGGTCCCTTGTAGGACTTTGGGTCTGGGTCCGGGTCCGGGATGCTGGGATGTGATGGGGGCCGGCATTATTTTTAGAAACGGGAGCCACGGACGAGGAACGAGGGACGGACGGACGGTTGGGCCAACGGACGGTGGACCAACCGGACACGGTCAACCGCAAGCCAAGGCAAAGATGCAATCCAACCCCGGGCCAATCGCCGACTCGGTGAAGGCTGGAGGCTGACGAGATCGAGCACAGCAGCGCCGTGACGACGGTGTCATGGAGACGGGACGATGATGCGGGCGCTTAAGCATCCAGGCGTGTGAGTGTGTGCCCCCTCTAGCTTTGCGAAGGAGGAGGCTGTGAATAGACAGACAGACCGTGGCGGGCCATGTGAGCTCAGTTGATAGAGTTGTATTTTGACGAGGCTGGGGATAGGGGGTCGAGAAGCGTAAGCCGCCCGTTGACGAGGACGAGGATGAGGATGAGAAGGGCGGCATTGACGGTGGCCATGACGCCGACGCTCCGAGGCGTCCTCTGTCTAAGAGAGCTGTCGATTCTTGGACTCGACTGTCCGAGTCGCCGTTCCATGGAGGCAGCCCGGCGGGCATGATTCCCCCCCCAACATGGTTCGACTGAGACACTGGATACGAGCGTGGTGGCAGCAGCGGAATGCGCGATGAGTGCTTGCATGTTCGGTATGACGATGATGGTACCGATATAGCTTCGCCCGAAGAGACGGCCGCATTCTGGCGGCCCAGGACGCAATGGGGCAAGTGGGCAAGTGGGCAAGCAAGCAAGCAAGAAAGCCGGCGAGCGAGCTAGGGCATGCAAACCGCCTTTGCAGCTCAAACCGTTTCCCCATCCGTGAGCTGGCATGGAGTTAGCGAGCAGGGAGCATCGTGGATGGACCATGGATCATGGACCATGGGGGAGCGCGACAGACGCGCATCTACACATCCATCCACACATCTACACATCCTCACACCCACAAATCCACAAGTCCACCACACCCACTCTTTGGTGGCAGTGAGGCTCAGCAACGCCGGGCAAGGGTTTGAAACAAAAGATCTGGGGACCGGCCTCTGCTCTTGTTGGTCGGATGTTTCCTACTGTTTCCAGTCCTGTATAGTGAGGTCAGAAGTGGAAGATAAGAGTTGTGTTGGGTTTTTTTTTTTTGGAGCGTGTGGGTCGAGCCGCAAGCGACGGCAACTGCGCTGCATTGTCGCCTAAGCGCAAAGCCGCTCGTTGGCATAGACATGTTCTCGCATCGCCCGTACAGGATAGAGGGTTTGCCACTCTAGCCTAGACCTTAGCCCGGATCTGCTGTGTTTCGCTTTTTGCTAGCACTAGTTCTGGTTTTACACGCGGATGGAGACAGGGGAAGATGGGACACTCGAGCCAGTTCATGGTCCAGGCTTTCGGAATGTTTGGATTGGATCGAGGGCTGAGGACCGTGTGTAAGTCAGTAGCCAAGGATACAAAGAAAAGTATATATTAAAAAAAAAAAAAAGAAAAAAAAAACGAGAGAACAAAAGCAGGATTCGGGAGAAGTAAAGTGAGTTGTACACATCGCATTCGGCCATTGCAAGGGAGAAAACAAGCATGGTGTGGTGTGCGACTGGATGCCCCTCTGCTGGCCTGGCGAGAATGAAACGGAGGTGAGGAAGAGGGGAAAGCGAACAGCAGCCATGTGCTTCAGAGCGTGCGATGCATAATCGATAAAGCCAGGCACACGTAGTAACTGAATCACCATCGTCCAGGGGCATTCCCTGTTGTGCGTGGTGTTTGCCATGTTGTTCCTAGGTGGAGTCGGTCACGAGTTGCAAGAACAGCAGCAACATGAAAGAAAGAGTGGTGAGATTACACGTTTGATTTTTATCTTCCTCCTCCTCTGGAGAATATGTAGAGTACGAGAGGAGAATAGATCAGCAAAAGAGAACGAAAATTGTGAGCCGGTAGCTCAATTCCTGTCTTGGACGTGCAGGCGGATCTCCGCCTGGCGAGGGATGATCCCCGTATGGGTCCTGAGCTGAGGTGAAAATGCTGTGGATGGAGATACTGGCTGATGGGTGGCGAGGCTAAAAGATGGTCTGGTGGCTCGGTGGCTGGGCTGTGCTCGATTGTGCAGAAGACCCCATCCACCAGTGACAGGCTGCGTTGCGCGTGCTCCACAGCGCTGGGAGCTACTGTAGGGGCCAGGGCCCCTGAACGCTTAGGGCATCTTAGTGGGATAGCCCGCTACCGGCCGTCGTCTCCAGCGTCATGGTCCACTGTGCCATGTATGCCCGTCAGAGCCAGAATCAGAGCCAGAGCCAGAGCCATTAGGAAACGGCCACTGGACGCTGGATGAGTCCCAGAGGAGTCGGTCACAGTTGCATCGGGCGGCGCCGTGAGCCAACTGGCCGCAGGGCCTAGTACTTGCGGCGTCCATACAACACGAGGCCATTGGGCGAGTATCGGTATCTGGACTTGGCTTAGCTAACCCACTTGCTGTTGAAATT
This sequence comes from Aquanectria penicillioides, assembly GCA_003415625.1. NCBI lineage: Eukaryota > Fungi > Ascomycota > Sordariomycetes > Hypocreales > Nectriaceae > Aquanectria > Aquanectria penicillioides. The sequence goes on from PYIU01000003.1 coordinate 5,861,832, forward strand.
TCGAAGCCTATATTTTTTTTTCCCCTCCTCTCCTTAGCTGCTCCTTCCTTCACCTTGCTGGCCCTTCCATGCCGCCTTCTTTTTCTTCGCGCCCCCCTCCACCCCAAAAACCCAAACCCAACTGAACACGATCCGTCTATTATTAGAAGCCATCCGCATCGTCCACCCCAAACCACTTACGCCAGATTCAGCCCCATTCGCATCGCATCGCATCCAAACCTGTCGCGGGCGCATCGCATCGCATCGCATCCCGCGTTCTTGCTCTGCACCGCATATCGCATCCACTCAGAGCAGGGCAGGGCACGCCGTCTGCGCGCGCCGTTGTGACTGCTTTGCTTTGCTTTGCTTCGCCGTTCGAGTTCTCTCTTGCTCTGTGAGTGTGTGCGTGTGTGCGTGTGTATGTGTGCGCGCACACTATCTGTCACTCCCCATTCCTAGCCGATCTTTCTGCGGCTCGTCATCGCCTGTTATCACCACCCTGATATTGGGCTGTTGTCACTGTGACTGTCGCCGTGAAGCATCGGGGGGACGCGCCAGCCTTGGCTCAAGTTTTTTTTTTTTTTTTTTTTGGAGCGAGAGAGAAACTGAGGGAGTGAATGAGCGGCACACAGAAATCAGAGTGCCCAGGCTCATCCATCCATCCATCCAGCAACAGCGGCTGGCAGAGAGCGCAGTGATATCCTCCCTCCTCTTCCGTCTCGTGTCTCTCTGACTGGCCTCATTTCCCCCTCCCCCAACGCCTCTCCTCTTTCTCCCTGTTTTTAGCCGAACCAAGGAGATCAATCAAGCCGCTCTCCAACCATCCTCGGACGCAGGCAGACGAACCAGCAGAGAGCAAGAAGAAGCGGTTATAGGTAGGGGCCCTGTGTTTGATACAGAGACGCCTGCTTGACGCTCTCTAGGCCCTCGCCAAGGTACCTGGCCTCAACCTCGACTTGACAGGTTTAAAAAAGGTACACGGTACCCGCCCAGCGTAGCTCGCTGGACAGCTGGTACGCACGCCGCGCTACGGCCGAGGTACCGCCACAGCCTCCCATCACCTCTGCGCTACCGCCCTTGCAACGGTCGCTGGGTCCCAATTTCCCGGCTCCTGTGTGCTGCCTTGTCCCAGGGTCCTCCCAGGTTCCTCCCCGGTTCCTTGACCAGCACCTACATTAGCACGTCGTGCGCTAGGCTCCTCCACTCTTTTTCTTGTCCCTGTTCCGCCGCCTTGTCTCTGCTCTGTTCTACCTTTCTCTTCCATCTCGCATCCTTTTTTCCTCTACATTCAAAACCCTCCCCCTCGGCCCTTGGGACATCGCCGCCGCCACGCCTCCTCCGTCATTCGAGCTCCAGGAATTCCACATCTCCTGCCTCGTTGCTTTTTCATCTTCACCGTCACCTCTGCCTTCCCGCCTTGGCCGACCCTCGTTTTCCCTTTTTTAGCCCCAATTTCCACTAGAACGTCCTTCGATACCCGCGCTACCTTCGACCTCTCTCCATTGTCTCTTCTTCTCGCTTACGCCGCCAACCCTGTTATCCTTAACAGTCACGACCGTCGAGTAACCTCGTCTGGCGCAACGCCGAGCTGCTCCTCTCCATCTCATCTCCGTCTCTTTGTTTCGCGCTGTCTTCCTCATCAAAGCTCCGACACAACCGACCGTCATCCCGCCGCGTCACTGCCTGCATCAGACGCCACCACTCCCTCCCCCCTCGCCCCCCGCGTGGAAACGCGACGACTAGCACCCGCCCTCGATCCAAGACACACAGGCCATCACCATGGGGCGAAGAAAGATTGAGATCAAGGCCATCAAGGACGACAGAAATCGTTCTGTGTAAGCCTCCCCACCTCTTTTCCCACGCGCCGTTGAACCCTCTTTCGCGACCGCGAGCTAATACAGCGCGCCGCCCTACAGCACCTTTTTGAAGCGAAAGGGCGGCTTGTTCAAGAAGGCCCACGAGCTCTCCGTCCTCTGCTCTGTCGATGTCGCCGTTTTTATCTTTGGAAACAACAAGAAGCTCTACGAATATTCGTCTGGTGACATGCGAGAGCTCATCGCTCGATACCAATATGTGAGTCCAGCGCGCCTTCATCCTCCCTTGCCGGTCCCAACTTCTCCCTAGATGCTCGCGATCGCAACCTAGCTCCCACAGAGAAGCAAAATCCTAATTTTTTCAACAGCATGGCGGTCCCAACGAACACAAAGGCCCCTCAGACTTTAATGGTGGCAATGACGAGGAAGAAGAGGATGAGGCTGACGGCACCCCTCCCCACGGCCCAGAAGGTATGGACAGCATGATGCCTCCTCAGTTTCATGGCCAACCCCAGCCGCCCTTCCCTCAGATCCGACATCACACACCCTCCGCATCACCCCCAATTGGCACCAACGGCGGTCACTTCCAACCTCATCCAGGTCACCCAGTCCAACGTGGCCACACCCCGCAACCCCCGATCGGATCGCGACCGGGCTCTCGCAATGATGTTCGCCGGATGGGTCCCAGTATGGTATCGCAGCCGGGTCCTCCCCCGGGACCGCCTGCCGGGCCTACGCATCCCGGAATCAGCTACATGCCCACTCCTCCCATCTACAACCCTCCCTCCATGATGCCGCCGCAAGGACAATATGCCTACGGCCAACACCAGCAACAAGGGCCACCTGCGCCGCCGCCGCCGCCGCCTCCGCCCTCGCAGCACCAGCAACCTCAGCCGCCGTACATCGATGATCGACGCTCGCCCATGCCCCCCGCCTACTCGTCGCATCCGCCTTCGCATGGAATCCAGGCTCCGGCTCATCGTCCCGAACCGTCTCCCCAACAAAACCATCAGCAACTGCCCCCAAATCCTGTGCCGCATATCTCACCTCCCCCTCCACAGCCCCCGCAGCAGCCTGAACGCCGTCTGCAGGACCCTCCACCGCCTCCGCCAGTGGAACCTAAGACAGAGCCTCAAGAACGCCCACAGCCACCCCTACTCAATACGGATACAGCTATTAAGAAGCTGCCCCAGCGCAAGTCGCACAGCATATTTACCCCTATTGAGGAGAACCGTTCAATACTGTCTCAGCACCTTGCTTCCTTCGCCTCTGAGCCCCTAAAAGCAGAAGCTGGCGCAGGTGGTCGCTCCCAATCTGTAGATGTGGCCGCCTTGAATCGCACAGGTAACCATACATCATCCCCACCGCTACCACAGCCACCTCAGCGGTCCGGTACACAATTGGGCACAGACAAGTCACGAACAGTGTCTTTATCGTCGATTCCAGAGACCACGCTCACCCCTCCCTCACGATCAAATAGTGGTGCGACCGGGGGAGCTCGACCACGAGGCCCACGCCTAACGGTACAGATCCCGGCTGGTGCCTCAGATGCTGGCGGTAGCGAAACAGGTGAATCTAACTCTCCACGGAATCCCGCCGAGCCAACGACCCAACCGCCACAGCGGCACAATTCCCAGTCGTCTCTGGTATTACCTCCTCCATCGCCTTCTGCCTCTGCTCTGCTCTCTGCGGGGGCAACCGGCCCCCCAAACCCATTCGCCCGGCCACCTCCTCAGCAAACTGTAAATGGAGAAAGCACACCAGTATCTGCACTGCCTTCACGGTTCCTCAATAATGAATTCTTGCCGAGTCCAAGCAGTTTTTATCCCGATTGGAATTTCAGAGGAGGAGATAGCAATACCCTCCCGAGCCCGCTGAATTTCGCAACACCCGTTGTTGGATCAGGCCCGAGCTTCTTGCGGGATGACAATCTCAACAGTACCAGTACGAACAACAACTCGAACCTGAGCGTTAACATAGGCACAGCAGCAATAAAGAGGAAAACGCCAGAGTATGGTGCTACTGCCCAAAGCGAAGCGACGGAGGTGGAGTCAGAATCAAAACGAGTCAAGGTTGAGTAATCAATACGAGGCTCATTTCTTACCATGTGTCTGTTTTGCGGTTCACAATCAAAATATCACATTGCAGGTGTCGCCTCCTGCTTTCGACATTGGCTGCATACATGAGGGGCTGGTCTCTACTTGGCGTGCCAATGGTGTTGGTGTAGGGCCTCTCTTCTTCGCATCGTATTATTATATCACATTCGTGGCCTCCCTTGAGGCCTTTTTACTTCTTCACTTCTTCATCCCCAACTCGTATGGGGATGGCTTGCCCAATTTGTTTCAGCGGCACTTACTTTTTTTTTCTCAACCTTTGGAGAGGCGTTCATGACAGGTGGTGGACTGCACTTCTCTCCATTCGATTCTGATACCTGGATGCTTTGGAAAGCCCTGGCGGGCTCCATTTGGAAGATATAGGCTTTAGGCTGACCGGCGGCGTGTACGGTGTATGTGATGGAGAATTCGGGAAATCGTTTGTGTCGGGACATGAGTGATGCTCGGTTGGGCTCATACTTCTTTTTTTTTTTCTGTGATTATTTTGGTGTTGGGATGGAGTTGGGTAGATGATACCGGCGACGTCGATATTTCCTTGTCACAAATCTATTGAAATGAACAAGATCTGGCTTATCCCAAGTGACTGCCCCCTCCATGGTCGAACGTATTGCTGAGTACCGTGAGTGCCAAGGTATTCCTATCGTCCAGACTTGCAGTGACACCTGTGGGTTCTTTTCAACGCCCACTCTACCCTCTCCCCAACACTCCAACAACTAATTATATATCACCCCTATCCTCTTTATAACTGTATTTCGTCCTGAGATTTACCAAACATTAGGGAGCTAGACCGTCTGTAACAATGCAGTGGGTCTCATCGTGATCTATGGAGAATGCCTCTTTTGAAAACCACTTGCTTCTCTCGTGATCATCGTATCCGGTACTGCAGTTTGATACAACTCAAAGGGACATGTGGCCCTCACTCAATTTTGTTTGTAAGCGCTGCTGACCACATCAACGACGGACCAAGGGAGCCGAGGTAATAGGCCAGTTCATTGACAGACCAACGGAAGGAGAATCCTTGCCGGCGCATCTCTCCTGTGCAAGAAGAGGCTCCCTAAATTGCTGATATCGGAGTGGCTACCTCGTAGCAGTTCTCCCATATGGTTCCTGGGATTTAAAGAGAGAAAAGAGTGGAAATCTACAAACCAGGGTGCTACTGGAGAGATCAAAAGGACGTCCCATATATAGGCACGCAGAGTTTCTGGCCATAATTTAATTATTAGGCGAAAGGAGAATTGTGCTTAGGAAGAGGAGAAAGAAAGGAAGGATTGGTAGTAAAGATGGTTGGCTACATTTTCTTATGAGAAACGTTGTAAACTATATTAGGTGCTTGCACCAGATCCTCGACGCTCCATGTAGTCATGAACATGACGAACGACATAATCGTATGTTACAAATAGCATATGAAGTTCCTCTGAGAAAAAGAAAAGGAAATGAGCCTTTCCACTCCACCGAAAAGCAATAAAGTGACGTAATTGGGGTGAGGTATCAACACATTTCTCCCAGTTACTTTTGCGGCAATGAATTTCTGTCGGACGAACCGATGTGAGACGTCAGCGTGAAGATGAGCGAAAGCATTGTATTCAATTAGCCTTATTAGGTATATAATCACATGCTCTTCTCAACCATGCTTTTTGAAATGGGTTGATCACGTACAGCCGTTCCTAAAGGAGAGGTGTAGGGTGGGTTAAATAAAAAATAAAACCGCTGAAACTCAAAAAGGGCATAGAAAACGATAGAAAGGTAAAATGGGATACTTAGTGTGTATCAGATGACTATCTTCTGCAGTACTTGGGTGTCGCTTATAGGTTATGATGGTGTTCACATTGTTTCAGTCTAGTTTCGTCTGCGAGCATCGCCAGTTGAACCAACCTCTAGGTTAGGAAACTAGAATTATTGAACCATAGCACCTCAGGAAAAACTGGAGGTACCCCCTTGCCGAAACAAGTGGTACTTTGGGTTCTATACTTTTAACAAGAATAAAGTAGGGAAGGACTGGAATAACAGACCTCACACAAGCATTTTCTCCAATCATACATAACTCAAATAAAATGTAGATACTATTATGTGCTCTATTTTATCATTCTTCACCTACCTTGTGGGTGGACATGTATTTGTTCATCTCGTCATTACTCATGTAGTCTTGCTGGACGCCGTACGCTATTGGCGACTATTCGTAATTTAACACACCCTTAATGATCCACTTGGGAGATTGTCAGTATTCAAATTGAGCCTACGCTGCGGGAGAGCAACTTACCAGTTCACCATTGCTCACTCGGCTTGCGACGCGCTCGACTTCAATCCCATCCGGCATCACCACTCTCTTTCCTTCCTTCTCCACCCACCAGAGCTGCTTTCCGGCGACCGTCTCGGCTTTTTCGTCCTGCGGCCAGGGGCTGCCGGCTACGAGATGTGCCTCGACGAAGCGGAGCAGATTCTGGCGGGCGCGCTCCTGGCCATCATCGCCAGCATAGGCCTTGGGGCCTAGGCGATCGTAATCGCGAGGATCCTCCCAGGGCTTCCGGGGAAGGGCGTCGATGGCGGAGTTGAGGGGCGCGAGCACTGTGGTGTTGACGTTGAGATCGGAGAGAAGGCGATCGGTGGAGGGGTGCAAGCGTGTGAAGGAGGAGAAGGTAGTGAGCGATCGCTGGGTACCGAGGACGTCGGCGATGGCGACGGAAGGCTGGTTGATGACGTTGACATCCTTCTTGCCGGCGTCATCGTTCTTATCGACCATGACGGGGAGATGGCCGTGAAGCGGGGGGTGATCTGGACGAGAGCCTTTGAGGGGTTGCTGTTGAGGCATATGAGCGGTGGTGAGGGCGACGAGGCTGCTGAAGAGGAGAAGGGGCTTCATCGTGAACAACCGGAATCAGTGGCAGATTGAAACGCGGACGTTGGCGCAGAAGCAAAAAATCGAAGCTGCGGTTGGTTGACGTATGATTGATACGTCATGAGTGGAGGGAATGTGGGATGGAGTCCCATGCCATGGCATGCCACAGTGGGCTGCTGTGGTTTGTGTGTGGGATGTGTGTCACGTGCCATTTCAATCAAGTTTACTCCGTAACGTGCCTATCTACTAGGTGCCTGCCTACCTGCCTAGGTACCTACCTAGGTACGGATACCTGCCTAGGTACCTACCTAGGTACGGATACCTGCCTAGGTACCTATTTAGACAAAACTTGCTACTACACGGTTCAGTGCAGCGCTACGATCGAGTCCCGTGATAAGTCATGTTCCCTAGCCCAAAGTCTAGAATCGATGAGATCATTGTTGTTGGAAGCCACGAGCATGTGAAAGTCGACAAAGGCCTGGGGAAGGGGCCGAAAGGAGCAGCGTGCCTTGGTGGGAGATCAGATGATGCACGTGCAGAATCCGGGGAAGTCAAAGCCAAGGCTGTGGTGTCGGTTGTGGGAAGGCAAATGCCACTGCGGGCGTGCCGGCTAAGGCTAGGCTTTCACGTGCTTGAGATGCGAGCAAGGTTTCACGTTGGTCTCCAGATGACCATGGTCAACCGTGGCAAGCCTGAGGGTTTGTGGTGGTAGGGACCTTACTCATGCATCCCGCTACCACGGCCAAGTGGGATGGTGGCAGGGTTCTGGACGAGTGAGGGTCCGGGGAAACCTGAAGGAGGCAGGCGAATGACCCAGGTAAGCGGTAACTTGGAACAGCATGGTCATCAGCGTCATGATGGGTGGTGATCTGACTGGGCGACGGGGCGACGGGGCGACGGGGGGAGAAATGGGGGAAACCGCATGGGACAGCAGCCACGAAATGATTCATGTGCCCCCCCAAATGAGACGGGATACGGAGAAGCAGAGAGAGAAGCCTCATCATTCACATGTGAAAGCCCGTGTGCACGCCCTCGCGGTTGCGGCACCTGCCACCAGGCGAGACCGGAATTGTCAGTCGAGAGTGATGTGCATTAGGCCCAAGCCCCTGGCCAGAGAGCTCGCCATGTTGATGATAATTCCGCGAGGAGTGGAATTTCCGAGACGGAGGAATGGGTGAGAGGAACCAGCGGCGGCGAACGGTGGTGTCTGGTCATCTGACCGAGACGGTCTCTCAGAGGTCAGACGGAGAGAGAGAGAGAGGGAGACAGGGCCAGAAAAGCGTTGCTGAATCGGGAACTTGTCCGGCCACCGGGGAGATGTCCGCCGAGGCAAAGTGATGTGGAGGCGAGGAGGGAAATTGTGGGGAAAGGTTGGGGAAGACTAGATGCTGCTCGGCCGGGGGAGCTGGGTGGTGAGAGAGCAGAGATGGGCAGATGTCTGATTCACGAGTTTGAAGGAAAGGGGGGGGGGGGGTTGCCCCATCGCATGTTGGGAAGATGTATGTACAGATACATGATTGCAAAGAGGAAAGAAAGAAAGGAGGCCAACAGGAAGCAAGCTCTCTTGCTGTTCCCCCGCCCTCAATCCTCCCCATGTTTTTCGGAGATGGCATCAGCTCCTCACGCAGCATCGAACCTCGGGGATGAGAAGCAGCGAGCTCGCGCCATGGATGGCCTGTGAGGGCTCTGTGCGGGTCAGTGAGGGCCTGCGAGGGCCTGCAAGGGCCTCTGGGGGGCAGGGGGAACAATGGCACTAGACACCGGCTAGACAGCAGGCCCCACAATTTCCCCCATCATCTGGCGTGTGCTTGGGTGTCTTTGGTGCTCAAGGTGCTTGCGGAGCGGGGACCTCGGCACACGCTGCGAAAGGACGGGCGAGGGACCCAGCGACGCAAAACGAGTGTCGGGTGGATGGCCGGGCGCGGTTGGCCTGGTGTGGTGAGGGTGGAACGTGGGCCACGGCTTTTCGGCGTAGCTTGCGGCGAGCAACTGAGCAAGAAAATAAACGGCGGGAGGCGAGGAGGTACCTACATGTAGGTCGAGATGGAAGTGGCGGTGGGGGATGGTCAAAGGTGGGATTGGGATGGGGATTGAGATTGAGATTGGAGAAATCTCTAGCATCCGGATCTATCTTGTGGTGGTGTTTCCAATGGAGGGGTTGGACGGCGGCGGCGAAGGCCTTCAAGATTGGAGCATCTCGTTTTGTGAATCTGCTTCCCATCTGTCCACTGCTGCGGTGCTTGACAGCAGTGGTGGGTGGGTGTCCTAAACGGCGGAGCCACTGGGGGCCCATCCACTACGGACTACCAAGGGACGCTAAGGGGGCGCCGCTTCCTGGGGGGCGGACCTTGTGCTGAGAAAACGCCGGCTGCTGATTTGTGCCCCCCGGACATGCTCAACGTCAGTAGGCCGCCCCACGCCCCAGCGGCTGTCGTCGTCGAGAGAGGCTGCTGCTGCGGCTGCTGCTGCTGCTGACGCTGCTACCTAGGTACTACTGCGGCTTTGTTGTTTTGGGGGGTGCTGCCGCAGCGAGGTTTGACGAGGTCTGGCTGCAGCAAACGAGGATGCTTGCTTTACCGTCTGCTCAGCGGCAGCGGTACGGGCTCTCTAATGAAGCTCGGTCCCCTGCAGCCCCGAGGCTAACTTGCTCTCTACCCCAAGGCCAGTGAAGCGCAGTACGTACCTACTTTGCTTCCCAGCCTGAAGGGAGTGCCGAAAAAAAAAAAAGGGCCTGGCCGACGGGGCCCCAAATGCAGCCAAACCTCGGCTCGCCTCCGTCCCAGAGCTCCCATGTCCAGGTCCCTCGGCCTTGTGGGCGTCGGTCGTCGCATCGCATTCCTCGTCGTCACACGCCCATCCCCAAACTTAAGACTCGCTCTCCTCCCACCTCCCTCTGCGGCACGCCGGAAACTCTGCTTCTTGTCTTGATTCTTCCCTCATCATCCTCCCTCATCTCCTCTCACCCTCCCGCTTCTCGCTTTGTTGCTTTGCTGCTTTTGCTTTCCCCTCCGTGTCGTCATTGCCAAACCCCCTCTCGACTCCCACCTCCCACGTCTAAACCACACAGAGCATCACCGCAATGGCTCCTCCCAGAGTGATTGTCGTGGGCGGCGGCCGTAAGTTTTCTCTCCCGCACACTCCGCCCCTCGTTGCATTTCACATGTGATTTCCTCTCCATCTCCTCGCCGCCTGTTCCTGCGACCATCGCGGGTGCAATGGGCCAGAAGCTGGAGAGCGCAGTCGCAATCGCTCGCTCACTTTTACTCTTACTAACCCGTCGGAAATCCAGTCTCCGGCCTCTCGGCTGCGCACACCATCTACCTCGCTGGCGGCAACGTCGTCGTTCTCGACAAGCAGGGTAAGTTTCTACAACTCTCCAAACCCGTCCCTCCATTTTCACGTGAAACTCGTGCTTTTCGAGCTGTCCTCTCCCCCCCAACCCGTCAGCCTCATTCGTCTCACCTGCTCGACATTGGTGCATTGCCCGCATTCACATCTCACCTCCCACCCCCACCGCTCCGGCCCGAACACCCTGCCTCCCCATGACATGTGCTCACCTGCGTCATCACCACAGGTTTCTTCGGCGGCAACTCCACCAAGGCCACCTCCGGAATCAACGGCGCCCTTACCCGCACTCAGGTCGAGCATGGCGTCCCCGACAGCGTCAAGCAGTTCTACGACGACACCCTGAAGTCGGCCCGTGACAAGGCCCGTCCCGATCTCATCAAGGTCCTCACCTACAAGTCCGCTGCCGCCGTCGAGTGGCTCCAGGATGAGTTCAACCTCGACCTCACCCTCGTCTCCCGTCTCGGGTAAGCGTCCGCCTCATTTCACCCCCAAACTGCCAAGTTCAACAATGCTGACTACTCTACCCAGTGGCCACTCCCAGCCCCGAACCCACCGTGGCCATGACGCCAAGTTCCCCGGCATGGCCATCACCTACGCCCTGATGCAGCGCCTTGAGGAGCTCGCCGAGAGCGAGCCCGGCCGTGTCGAGATCATCAAAAAGGCCCGCGTCACCAGCCTCAACAAGGAGGGCAACACCGTCACCGGTGTCACTTATGAGTACAACGACGAGACCCTCACCCTCAACGGCCCCGTTATCCTTGCCACCGGTGGTTACGCCGCCGATTTCTCAGACAGCTCTCTGCTCAAGAAGCACCGCCCCGACACCTACGGCCTCGCCACCACCAACGGCACCCACGCTACCGGTGACGGTCAGAAGATGATTATGGCCATTGGCGGCAATGGCATCGATATGGACAAGGTCCAAGTCCACCCCACTGGTCTCGTTGACCCCAAGGACCCCGGCTCCAAGTGGAAGTTCCTTGCCGCTGAGGCCCTCCGAGGTGAGGGTGGCCTCCTCCTCAACGCCGACGGTGACCGATTCTGCGACGAGCTGGGCCACCGTGACTACGTCTCCGGCATGATGTGGAAGGAGAAGGACAAGAGCAAGTTCCCCATCCGCCTCGTCCTCAACTCCAAGGCCTCCAAGGTCCTCGACTTCCACACCCGCCATTACTCTGGCCGCGGCCTCATGAAGAAGATGACCGGCAAGGAGCTTGCTAAGGAGATTGGCTGCACCCCTGAGCACCTCCAGGGAACCTTCAAGACTTACAACGCCATTGCCGATGGCAAGGAGAAGGACCCTGGGGCAAGAAGTACTTCCACAACGTGCCCCTCGACATTGACGACGACTTCCACGTCGCTCTGATGGAGCCCGTCCTTCACTTCACCATGGGTGGTGTCGAGATCAACGACAAGTCCGAGGTCCTCAACCAGGACAAGCAGCCCTTCGAGGGTCTCTACGCCTGCGGTGAGTTGGCCGGCGGTGTCCACGGTGCCAACCGTCTCGGTGGTTCCTCTCTGCTAGGCTGCGTCGTCTACGGCCGAGTCGCCGGTGACACTGCCAGCAACTACCTCTTCCGACAGGCCCTCAAGGGCGTCAGCGCCGGCGGTGCTGGTTCTGCTGCCGCCCAGCGTGTCGGCCAGATCTCCCTGCACCTCGACCCCAACGCCCCCAACCGCGTCACCGTTGAGTGGAACGCCGCCGGCACCGTTCCCTCCGGCGGCTCCGGCCCCGCTGTTTTCGCCGAGCAGGCCGTCTCAGGCTCCGCTCCCGCCGCCTCTGCCCCCACTGAGACCGCCAAGGCCGGACCCAAGCCCTTCAGTGTTCCCGAGAAGGAGTACACCATGGAGGAGGTTGCTAAGCACAACACTAAGGGTGACCTCTGGGTCGTCGTCAAGGGTGTCGTCATGGACCTCAGCAACTGGCTCGAGGAGCACCCCGGTGGCGTCAACGCCATCCTCAACTTCATGGGCCGCGATGCTACCGAGGAGTTTGAGATGCTTCACGACGACGAGGTCATCCCCAAATATGCTCCCGAGCAGGTCATTGGCCGCGTCAAGGGCCAGGAGGTTACCCTGGAGCTGTAATGTCACAGTTGTAAGCCGGGGAACCGCGCGGTTGTGCGATGATGTGATGAGAAAGATGTGTTGCTTGTTTGTAGCTCACGCCCAAAAAGGGGCTATGGACCATGGACCATCAAGGCGCAAAAGGATTTATTGTATTGATAGGTTGGGATGCATGCCGCTTGTTGCAAATACTACTACTATTCACTTTTTTTCTACCTACGAATGAAACGTTCCATTCCTTTCTCTCGGTGATTTTTGTGCTACTGTCTAGGTAAGCACCTGGATGGACTTGATTCAGGGACCGGCAACGTGCCCGCGGCATAAAACGACATGACAACATTGCTGTGCGCTCACACGAAGCAGTGATACAGCAACCACACAAGTCCCAAGCCTAACCTAACCTGGACCTCGATGAAGGATGGGACAAGGCGCTGATCTCGTCGTTCTTGCCTGAGGCAGTGTCCGGGCTATAGTGATGGATGGCATTGTGCAGTCTCACGAGCTGGGCGGCAGATCCCAAGACTTGGCGGCTTATCTGTATGGAAGCCAGGGGGCGGACTGAAAGCTCCGGGCGCGGGTTCGATAAGGTCATGATTGAGAAACGAGGCTTCATTGTCTCGCATCGTGGTTGGCTTTGCATGGCTGTCTCGATGCGTCATTGCCTGGTTCGATTAGTTGCGCTACACGAAATACGCTGATGGGAGTGCCAGAGTTGAACTGAACCATTGCGCTTGTGCCACTTCAGCCGCTGTGTCCCAGACACCATGGACAGCCAGGTGCCGCCAGAAGTTGCTCGAAAGCCCACTATTCATACATGCGGCCGCCGGGTCCGTCGTCCATGTCTAGGCCTGTGGTGCTTCCTTGATGGCGACGACGCAATGCCGGTGGCTAGCCCAAGCTTCCACCTACCGACCATGTCCCTACCGCCACGCAGCGCAAGACGTTCGCGACCGTCGGCCAAGCACCAAAAGAAACGATTCGAGATGGGTGAAACCTGAACGAACGCGTGTATGTGGACGAGGCATGGCACGTTGCGCTGAGGCAGAGGACTCGGGTGGCAAGCACCGGCGCCCGCGGTATGGTCGGCGATTGATGACGGCGGAAAAGCAACAATGTCGGGTCGGTAAATCTGGGAGGCATCCCGTCAAGCTCGACGGTTGAGAAGGGAACTAATAAACTGGTCGACTGGCCCTGGGGTATTACCTGACCTCCTCTGGAATGAACCAATTGGTCAACTATTCGCTGCCGGCCCTCGAAGCTATAAATCGAGAGGGCGGACGAGCCTCAGGCATGTGAAACTCGGTGAGGTTGGGTTGGGCGATGGGAGAATTCGTTCCTGAGACAAGAGATCTCAGCTGGAGCTTTGGAATGGGCAGTAGGGCTGCGTTGGTGGCGTTGGGCTTGATAGATGTGGATGGCTATCTGAGGACGTTTTGGTGAGGCTGGCTAGCACAGCTCTGTCTTACATCTCGAGGTTCCTGAACAAGGGGGTGCGTTTGTGGACGCAGGATCGGTGGATGAGAGATGGGGAAGAGGGTTGCGTGGCTGCCGAGAATTTTCGCATAGACCGCAGTTGATGACAAGGAGAGACAAAGCAAGCATCAAATTCATCTTTTGTTTTTCTTCCTTGCAATGACCTTGTAATGATAATTGCACACACAAACTGTTACGTAGTCAGGCAGAGACATGAGGCGCGCCTCCAACAAGGCCCACGATAGCTGGCCTCAAAGGAAGAAAAGGCGAACAACATTGTTCACCATCCGCATGGGGACACGGTCTGTCTGCAGGGAACTCTAGCCAAAAGAAAATCAAACACCATAAAGGAGAAGAAGGAAGCGAATATGCAAGCTGACTCAGCGGGAAGTGCAGTTCGCGTGTTTCGGTTTTTTTTTTCTAGTTCGTACATCACATCACATCACGGCAGAGAGGGGGAGAGAGAGATCTTTACGGTTAGGGTCAAGGGGGAAGGGGGGGGGGCGTGTGTGGCCTGACAACTACCGAGTAAGCGGTGTATGGCATGAGCAAAAGATATGGAGACTCGGCAGCGAGAAAAAAAAAAAGAGGAGCTAGGAGATAGTTCAGAGAGCGAGGAAGAATGAGAGAATCGGAGAGGAAAGAAGGAAGAAAAAAAGAGGGTACCCTGGGGTAAGGTGCATGCTTCGAGACAAGACTCGATTTTTGATTGCTCCCCTTGCTCGTTCGTGCCCCCGGACCCCGAGAACCCGATGGACCGGGGTTGGGAGGAATGAAGCAACCAAACTCCGGCTGTAGAGAGAGCATGAGGGCCGGAGGCGAGGGGGGGGAGCTGAGTCTCGGATGGAGGAATGCGGGATCGGCTTGGAGAGCGTTGGTTTCGGAGTCTGTTGCGGGCTTGATGCCGCTGTGATGTGATATTTTGAGTGTCGGATTTTATTGTCGGAGGCGACTGGTAGAGGTTTTTTTTAGTGTGACTTCTTTACTACCTATTTCTTTCTTTCGCGTCTTCATCGGACGCGCAACGGCGGGAGGAGAAGACATTCATCATCAGGGTGTTGGACGGGATCGTGACGTGCTGCTCCTAGCCCGTGTTGGTTGGTTCAGAATAGGCAGCCTATCGCTTTGGCTCTGCTGCATCAGAAGCGAAGCGACGCGGGCGGCCACTTACAAAACGAAAAGGCAACTCCAGTGACGGATACGGCCGGTGACGTTGACCCGCTGGGAGTAGTTGGAGAGAAACGCGCCGATTAGGGCCAAGGGACGTGGCCGCGACCACCGGCCACTAGGTAACTTACTCCCGGGGAGCACGGGGCCGACCCAAAAGATGCCTTTGGACAAAGTCATGGGCTTTTCCACCACCCCGGGTTGGTGATTTGACTCCCGTCATCACATCGGGGCCCCCCAGAAAACCAATCATGACACAGCGGCCTGTCGACCCTGGTAAAATCATCCAGTAATAGCGTGGCGTCGTCGCCTTCATCCAACCCTCCTCACCAGCACCCCGCAAATAGCCATCCACATCCGGATCCCTGGGGCGCACCTACCAGCACAGTAGCTATCGCTCATGAGAGACACTGTGGGGGCCTCTCTTTCTTCCCTTTTTTTTTTTTTTTTTTTTTTTTTGTTGGTTGGTTGGTTGGTTGGTTGGGGGGGCTTGGCTTTGCCTTGTCAAGAGTCAGATGCCGTGATGGCGGAGGTACAGTACCGTGCGGCACCCCAGCCACCCGCACCCATTGGCCCAGTGCCTCGAGCTTCGTCGCATGATTTGCGGCTGTCTTTGTCAAGATCAAACAAGTGGCTTGAAGAGAGAGCTGTTAGGACCTGGGGTCTTTGGGCTGTGGTTCGCATCGAGAGAGTGCCTGAACTGAACGCGTAAGTCTTTGGCCGGTTTTCCTTCTTTTTCTATTTCTTCCTCCTTGGTGCATCCCAAGGCTTGAGCTGTCATTGCCATTTGGGACCGGAAGGGTTGCGAAGAGTGACGTCGAGGCAACAGCCAATACCCCTAAAAAGGGAGACGTAAAAAGAAGAAGAAGAAGAAGAAGAAGAGGGTGTCTCTCTCTGGCGTCATATTTTTACACCATGTCAAAGGGAAAGAAATAAAAGCCTGGGGCTATAACTCCGGCGCTTGAGAGGGAACGCGGAGAAAAATGATGACGATGTGATGAGAATAGACAAAGCTCGAGTTGGGTAGATAGACGGTTAATCGGCATGGTTCCGCTGACGAAGGATGTCACTCTGCACCGTGTTCGCGATGACGCTTGGGAATGGGTGGGTCAAGGCAGTATTCGTAGAAAGGACTAGAGACACAGTGGCAGAGACAGAGGGAGAGAGAGCTAGAGAGAGCGAGAGATAGAGAGACATGCAGGCAAACCATCTTTTCTTATTCCCCCCTGGCATAGCGTTTGTCTGCTTTGTCATGTCTATCTATGCTCTGCCTCCCTAGGACTCGCTTGTGCTGCCTAGCATCGGCGATAGTGGGAGAGCGACAAGTGGCTTCCTCGTGCTGAGGGCGCTGGTCGTGTCTCGTCATGTCGTGTCGTGTCGTGTCACCACCGTCCTCCGTCTTTCATCAAGTCGGCTACATAGGTAGCATTGCGCCTCTTTTTCAGCCCAGGGACTCAGGGGAAAACAAGGCTGTATGGGGAAACCAGGAATTCATTCGCTGGCTGGTTATCCACTCATTTTTTTTTAATTTTCTTTTTCTTTTTCGTTCCGTGTAACGCAAGAGTCAAAAGAAACGAAACCGAGAGACGAGAAAAATAGGGGATCCTGCATCTCGGTTCTCTCCTCGGCCTAGAATTGACAAACGTCTTCGTGACGAACGGCATGAACGGATGTACCGGTACCATATAACAAGCTCCACCGTTGAACACACCCACGTCTGCCACCTTTATTTTTTCAAATTTTCGATTTCTTTTCCCTTTCCCTTTGCATCCCTGGCTACAGTCTGCCCCCCCCTTGTCTGGCCTGGTCTGTCTGGGGCAGTCTGGAGACGGTGCGAGCCTGCAACCGCATACACGCGGCCCCAGAGTATCCAGTACTCTTACACCGCAGCGGGTGCAGGCTGCGAGCCAAGTCGCCTCTACTGTAGTGCACAGTAGGGTGAGTGAGCCCATCGGTTGGGCCCCTCCCGGGGTAGCCGCTGCACCGTGGAGGCACCGTTGCTCGTGCCGGCCGTGCGAATAGCGTTGAAGGAGACACTGGCCTAGCTTTTGTAGGCATCTATCTAGCGCTCTCTCATCTCCAGGCCCTGCTCGTCACGGCCGGCATCTTATGCATCTTATGCTTGAATCTTTGATAAGAGTGACTTGCCTCGCGGGGTGCTGTTTCCAGCTGGGTATACGGCCACCCTAGGACCTAGGACGAGGGGTTCTTCCATATTGGGCGAGCAACTGGCATGTTGAGATAACATGGTGATGCAGAAGCGACTGGTTCGATCCTCTCCCTTGGGTCAACCTGCAGTCGATCATGATCTGTGCTCTCACCATTCCGTGGGCCGAGGGAGGAAAGGCTCGAGTCTTGGCGGGCAACTTGGGTAGACTGCCTCTTGTCTGGCCTTGTCCCTTTATGCTGGGGTGGTAGGAAGAAGCATGGGGCAACTGGTTGAGGTGAACCAGTTTCAGATTTGGCTTGCACTCAGATGAACGGATTAACCACCCATTTATTACCACGAAGGTAAGGCAGTTAGGAAAGAGAGCGAGATATGGCTGGAGAAGGCTAGAGAGAAAAGGAATTAGGAACGAGAGAGAGAGAGAGAGAGAGAGAGAGAGAGACAAAGTGACAATAGTGACAAGAAAAAAAGCGGAAAGCTATTGAACAAAGGGAAAAAGAAACAGGAATTGTGGGACAAAATAGATAGACAATCAGAGACTCCCGCTGGTTGCTGGCGCTGGAGCGATGGTGTAGTTGTACAATGCCACGATGCAGAGTCGTACATCAGAGCAGTCCGTCCTCCATCTCACCTCATCCCATTGAGGACACAGCACGACGCCATATCCACGTACCAGTACACAGGCCGACTGCAGCACAGGCGTCGTCGGCACCGGGCTGGGCAGTGGACACAAAGGCCATTGAGCTTCGAGAGAACAGAGGTCGAGTCCACGGCGCACTGTGCTCTAGACATGGGCTGGATCCTCCTGCCTGCCCTCGAGCCCTGGTAACTTCCCAACTGCGGACCGGGGTGCGAAGCCTGGGGGAGTCGACATTGTGCTGGGGGACCCCCGGCTGAACGGGGCCAGTCTCGTCACTGACTCCCCGTCAGCGGACGGGTCTGGGCCTTGCTGCTGTGCAATGGCACAGATGGACACTTTGTACATAGGTACGGATAGACACAGAACAGGTAGGTAGGTACCTAGGTAGGTGAGGTAGTCAGGTATAGGTAGCCAGAGCCAGAGCCAGAGCCAGAACCAGACCCAAAGGCCCCAACTCTCCATGTACAACCCGCACCCACTGAGGCGTCCAGTCAGTGAGAGAGCCTGAGAGCCCTGCGACCTTGGACTTGCCAATGTGGCCCAATCACCCGCCGCTGGTCTCTTACCCAGCGCCGATCCTTTCCGGATTTTGCCTCCTGACTCGACCCAGCCCGTTTATGTCCAGTTTGCCTCTCCTCTCACGCCTCCACCTCCGCCTTTATTCTTTTAACTTTTGCCTATACGTGGACAGTTGACTGGCACGGATATCCCTCCGTTGTACTGTGCTGTACCGATGGAAAGGCTGTCCGTGTCGTTTTCCGTTTCTTTTCATCGCCCACCTTACCTCACCTCACTTTTTGCCTTTGGTCCTTTTGTTCTGGTTCGCTCACAAAGGAGAGAAAGAGGATGATAGTGAAATCTTTGGGCCTTTGGACAGGGACGTCCCGGGTGTTCTATGTTTTCTCCTTTCTGCCTCTCGGCCTCTCCTTCTCTTCCTCTGTTTCCCCTCCCGCAAGCAAGAAAATAACCACCATCAGACCACCCGCGTCCATCTGCGTTTGCCCCCCTCGCACTGACTGATTGACTTTGGTCCAAGTGGGGGAAACGACTCACTGGTGTAACCCGTGCCGTGCACCCGGTGTTCCGCGAACTTGTTAGCGCACGAGGAACCTGCCTTGACCACAGTATGGTACAGCATCAGTAATCCGTACACAGGTGGTTGGTCTCTAACCTCACTCTGCTCGGTCCGCGGGTAGCCTCCAGGCCTGAGTCAGCAGGCGCCTCTGCACGCTGCACATGGCGCCGCATTGCGCATTGCACATCGCACGCACTGCCTGCACAACTAGGTCGGTAGATAGGTACATATGCGGTAAACGTGCTGCTGCAAAGTACCCCATGCGTCGTAGTTCGTGCGCACAAGGCCGGTCTCGCCCAGGGCGGCAGAGGGCAGAAGATGGCAGAAGATGGCAGAGAATGGCAGAGAATGAGAATGGCAGATGATGGCTGGACAGGGCAGGGCAGTGCCCCGTGTCCCGTGCTCTGTGTGTCCTGTGTGTCTCTCGTGTCGTCTCGTAGTGTTTCCCGTTGGGGCCTTGTCTTCTACGATCCGATGTCTCTCTACCTCGGGAGCCGTCCTCCCGCTGCCACTGGTCGACGGGGGGGAGAGCATAAACTGCACCGTAGACACCGTGCAGTCCTGCTCCCACTAGGCCCGCCGATGCTGCAACTCACTGACTCCCTCTGATCATGATCAGTGCATCGCCTCTGGCGGCCTTGGGCCTGCGCGCTGGGGCTTGTCCGCTGGGGCGTTCCCCGGCGTTCCACTGGCGCTCACTGGCGGTGCTGGGGACTGCCCTGGGGCGCTTCCTTTTGCTGGCTCCACACCCACAAACACGCCCGCACGCCCTCACGCCCTCGCACACACGCACACACACACACACTCGCTCGCTCTCTCACACACGCACACACACACCGTCGCTCGGCTGCTCGCTTTTCTCACGCCCTCCAGGCCCGGTGCAGCGTTGCCTGTACTGTGCTGCTGTACGTACCATTGCAGCAGCCGTAGCGTCTCCCATATTCCCATATTACCCACCCGCAATCCCGCAAATCGCCCAATCGTTCATCAATCGTCCATGGTCCCCCGTCCCAAGTCCCTCTCTACCCTTCCACCTCCACCAAATTTGGCCGCCTTGGAGCCTCTTCTCAGGCCAACGCTGCTGACCCTGGATTGACGTCGCAAACACAGACACCATGGCCATTGCCATGGGCTGGCAGAAACCCGACAATGTCGCGGGCTCGTCGGCGCCGGCCATCATGGTCGGCCTCTTCGTGGCTTCCGGCGGGTTGCTGTTCGGCTACGATACCGGGTAAGACCATTCTCTCTTGTCCCCATTTTGCGCGCCATTCTCTACGCACCACCGATCGGGATCCGCCGCCCTCAACCACCGACGAACCGCGATGCCTCTGCTGGTAGAAATGACGATGCCGACGGGGCAGGACGCTGCCTGTACCGCGATGGGTTCAACTTGTGGCTGGCTGCCGCGCTCCGTCATTTTTGGGCTCTCGACCCAATCCACACCATCGCGATGCCTTCGAATGTCGCCGCCACCCCCAGACGAGACGCAACCCCGATCAACACCAAGAAACAGAGCTGGAAGTCGGTGAAATCACCGAAAAATCGTCGAGCGAAGCAGGGGGGGCATTTTGATCACCATTTTACTGTCGAAACCACGCCCATTCTAGGATTCCGAAACGCCGCCGCCCAGCGCTCTCCCACACCTCTTCACATCGCGTCACGTTGTCGACGATACACGAAGCTAACCACCACTTCTTTGCCACTATAGTGCGATAAACGGTATCCTTGCCATGACCGAGTTCAAAGAACAGTTCGGAACGAAATGTTACGATAGCAACCACAAACTTGAAATTTGCACAAAGGACTCGTCCATTATCGTCGCCATCCTCAGCGCAGGCACCGCACTCGGTGCCCTGCTTGCCGCTCCCGCCGGCGACTCCCTGGGCCGTCGCAAAACTCTCCTCGTCGCCGTCGCAATCTTCTGCATCGGAGCCGTCTTCCAAGTCTGCGCTCAGGCTGTTGACATGTTGCTGGCTGGAAGGTATATCGCGCTTCTTCCTCAACCCTCACCACCACCGTGAATAGTTGCTCATGGCTCACTAGGTTCCTTGCTGGTGTCGGCGTCGGCGTAATATCAGTCTTGGTCCCTCTATACCAATCCGAGATGGCACCAAAATGGATTCGAGGTACCCTTGTCTGCGCATATCAGCTCTCCATCACAATAGGCCTCTTCGCATCATCTGTCGTCAATATCATCACCTCTCGCATACACAACTCATCAGCATACCGCACCCCCCTCGGCCTGCAACTTGTCCCCGCCCTCATCCTTACCGCTGGCCTACTACTTCTTCCCGAAACACCTCGCTTCCTCGTTAAAAAAGGCCGAAACGAAGAGGCCGGGCTCTCCCTCAGTCGACTACGACGACTCGACATCACCCATCCTGCTTTGGTTGATGAGCTGCAGGAAATCATCGCCAATCATCAGTATGAACTCACCCTAGGTCCGGACACCTACAAGGACATCTTTGTTGGGTCGCCGCACCTCGGAAGAAGAACCTTTACTGGCTGTGGCCTGCAGATGCTCCAGCAACTAACAGGAATCAACTTCATCATGTATTACAGTACCTCCTTCTTTGATGGTGCAGGAGTTGAAAGCCCCTATACGAAATCTCTCATCATCAACGTTATCAATGTGGTGTCCACCATTCCCGGATTGCTCGTCATCGAGCACTGGGGTCGACGAAGGCTACTGATGATTGGTGCCCTCGGTATGGCTGCGTGCCAGCTTCTGATGGCCTCCTTCAACGCTGCCACCGGTGATGATATGAAAAAGATTTCTCAAACCATTCTAGTCACTTTTTGCGCTATTAACATTTTCTTCTTCGCTGCGTCGTGGGGCCCCGTGTGTTGGGTCGTCACCTCCGAAATTTTTCCCCTCAAAGTCCGCGCCAAGGCCATGTCCGTCTCCACAGCCTGCAACTGGGTTCTGAACTTCGCCATAGCCTACAGTTCACCTTTTATGCTTGGACAAGGTCCTGGGAACGCCGCTTTTGGGCCAAAGATTTTCTTCATATGGGGCGCCTTCTGTATCTTGGCTGTCTTCTTCGTGTGGTGCATGGTGTACGAGACCAGCAAGATCAGTTTAGAACAGATTGACGAGATGTACGAGCGGGTCAATCACGCGTGGAACAGCAAATCGTTCGAGCCTAGTTGGAGTTTCCAGCAGATGCTTAACGACGGATGGTCCCCGAGCGGTCAGCCGCCTGCCAATCACGAGCTACAAACGACAACCACTGCCTCGAGTGCAGACACGACACTTGGCGACGGTGATTCATCATCGATTACAGTGAATAATTCGAATGGCAACAGCAATGCTTCGTCAAACGACCAGAATAAGGGCCCACCGGTCATGGCCAATGTCGATTTCAGCTACTAGGTCGCGTGGCGCGCCTTTTAGCTCAAATCTCCTTGTCTATATTACGTGTCTTCTGGTCATGTCACATAGGGAGTATCAGCGATGGAGTTAACGACGAGGTGGAGTTTCGAGGGGTTCATGTGTTTTTATTTCCTTGGCTTGGTTTTCGGTTGTCGTTTCGTGTCTCTTATATCCCTATACGCCTTTTGTTTTTTATTTCTTGCTTTTATCGGGATCAGTTCACCAATACCGGGACGGGGTCAACTGCGCGGGATACGGGCACTTTGGAAGAGGGTTGGATACCACTCATCTTGTCGAATTAAGGTTACCGTTGTTTTCAAGGATTGTTATGCCGTCGATGATTGGGAGCCCGGATACCCTGTGGGCAGCGACTAATTGTCGGGGAAGAGGAGGACGGCTAGGTGACGCGTGGCCACGGAACTTCGGGTCACAGATATGCAACACCACGAGCTGCGTGTCTGATTGCCTACACAAAAAATACAAAGCATTCTTAAACTCTATGGAGCTGCTCCCTTAATTCCGTGACCTTTTGTCATTGATCTTGGTCCTCGCAAGTGTCTGGTTCAGGCCACGAGATTCACTGGAGAGACACCAACAACCCTCACCTGACCTGTGAGTTCTAGCAACTCCCTCCAGATGACCTGTGCTGCTAGAGATGTGAGGACGCGGCCAAGGAAACATTGTCAACATTGGTGACGGCCGTGGCAAATCACTCGAAGAGGAGAGCAAACACTATTGGTATAAAGGGATTCTTGACGTGAACTTTGGAGGCGTGATCCATCCATCGTTCCGTAACCACATTTGTTCTGTTCTATTTCGATACTTTCCAAATTAAAATCCCCTTGAGAAAGGTTGTTGTAAACTCTTGCTTTAGACTACTGGGATCCTACTTATGGGCGATCGTAATGAAACCCCTTTCGACCGCGTCCATCCTGAGCTCGTCGACGTCTTGCTTCGACAAGGCACCTTTTCTCACGATAGTCTAGACGACTTATCTGAGGATGCACTGGCCGAAGCTATCGGGCTGGCCATCTCCCTAACTGACACGGCCGACCAGGTGCACCTTGTGTCTCGGATCATGACAGATGAGGAGGTTGCCGTCCAGGGCCTTCGGCATCCAGATGTTCGGAACATGAACCTTCCAATCGCTCTAACAGCTGACGAAAGGGCCTTTCTACGACGATCCCCTAAGCCCGATGCTGATGTTCCTCCTGCACGGGGAAGCCACGGTGATTGTCTCATTTGCAATGAACCAGCTCACGTCAGGGTTCCCTGTGGCTGCTTGTACTGCTTGGTCTGCCTCCGCAGAGCTATTCGGGTTGGCCTTCGCTCCGAGTACGACTTCCCGCCTCGATGCTGCGTCCCTTTTGGTGAGGCAACGATCCGACTCGCAGGGTGTCCAGGCCTGGTTCATCTCTACCGCATGCTAGCAGTGGAAGCAGCCACGCCTGCCGCAGAGCGAATGTATTGCTCCAGCCCCCGCTGCGCAACCTTTATCCCTCGACCAGACCCAAGCGAGTGCCCAGCTGAGGGATGGCAATGCCCAGCATGTGGGCGCCGAACATGCCAAAAATGCCGTAGAGCAGGGCACGAGGCAGGGGAATATTGCGGTGAATCGAATCAACGAGAAGGTGGCGGAGACGACGAAGTTGTCGAAGATGTATGGGCAGGGATGGAACAAAACGGAGTCGTGAATTGCCCTGGGTGCGGAAGGATGATAACGTTGGCGGACGGATGCAACCATGTAACGTATACGTGGTTTTCTCATCGGCACAGGTTTGGTGCGGCTACTGACGAGTGTGTAGATGCGCTTGTCGGATGGAGTTTTGCTTCATTTGCGGTTCACCATGGCGCACTTGCGCCTGTCCCTTCTACCATGGTTTCTATCAAATGCGACCCATTCGAGATCGGCCAGGCCAGAAACCAGAGCGCTGGAGGCGGTACCGGCGCAGAGAGCCGACACGAGCAACTAGTTTAGACTATCCAAAGACTATCCCGCAGCTGAGGCCATGGCCGGGAGAGCGGCCTTTGGCATGGGATGTGCCTCGTCGAAGGATGCCGGGCGTGACTGTTGAGGAACCAACACAACACGTGCCTCTCCAGCAATATCAACCGCAGACATTGCTAGATGGTACAGGACCCGTAGGGGGATCTTGGAATGAACCTAATGGCGCGG
This sequence comes from Aquanectria penicillioides, assembly GCA_003415625.1. Lineage (NCBI taxonomy): Eukaryota > Fungi > Ascomycota > Sordariomycetes > Hypocreales > Nectriaceae > Aquanectria > Aquanectria penicillioides. The sequence continues at coordinate 5,886,061 of PYIU01000003.1, forward strand.
TTCGAGATTTGGAGAGAAACCGACTTCGATTAATCGAGCCCGAGAATCGCGGAGAAATAAAGACGGGCCAACATGCACATGAAGCCCGCGAGCCCCAAACTCTGGAAATGCCACAAGGAGGCCCACGACCTACTGCTTCGATCCAGCCCCCAAAACAGGGAGATGATGAAAATTTTACTCATATTAATAGTGACGAAGTTGCTCGCGACAATGCACACGGCCAGCAATTGACTGAAGTCCTCGAAAGGGCGCGTGCTCTGCAAAGCCGCGACAGAGCACACGGAAGGACAGAAAGAACGCCACTTCTAGCTGCGATGACAGACTTGCTAGAGATTCTTGAGGACGAAGAAAGAGATGAGAGACGCCATAGACGAAGGAGGAGGCGAAGAAGCAGAAGTCGACGTGAATAGTGACTGGACGTGTTTACATCAGAGTTCGGAGTGTGAAGTCATGCACGAAAGGGTCAAAGGTCACGTGGACTAAGACGTCTAACGTCCATGTCAATTTCTTTATTGATCGTCTTCATGTTGAATAGAGGATCAAGAGGTAGGCATCGCTTTCGTTCCTTGACTACGTAGTTTTGGAAGCGTTGCTAGGGTGGGGTCGAAATCTGGTTGATCACTTAGCTCTTATGTAGCCAACTAAGCACTGGATACCACTGAATCGTTTAGAAACTTAATAGCGTTCCGAAGACTCTGGTAAGCAGTCACACTTTCTCCACTCTCCGACTCAATATCAACATTGCCAACTCTGACGTCAAAGCCATGCTCTGCGTCCGTAGGAAACTCGGTGTAGACTGCAACTCCCGCCGCACGAAGTTTCTCAGCTGCCTCTATGCTTGGCTCAACGGGCACGGCGGAATCATTTTTGCCGTGCACAAGCATTGTGCGAGGAAGCTTCTTCAGGTCTGCGAAGGAGAGGGGGAACAGGTTTCGGTGGTTCTGGGGGATGGCTTCGCTTCCTTCCTTCGCTATGGCCTGGGCGAGTCCCGAGACACCAGTTACGTAGTCTGGGAAAATCGCGTCGACGTGAAGTGCAGCAACCAGGGCGCCTCTTGGTTCATCCAGAGCTTCCCTAAAGATGGGGTAACCAGAGATTGTAGGTCTGTCATCGTTTTCTTTCGCCATGGGGAAGCTGTCCAAAATAGGCTTCGTCTCAATCGGTGGCCTACCAAAAACGTTGGATCCAGGGGTCGTATATCGAGAAAAGGTGGCATCCAGCATGCCGTAAATCGACAAAAGTGCACTTGGCTGCTTCTCGACGCTGGCGGCAGTCGTAAGAGCTAGGTAACCTCCTGCGCTTGATCCCGCGACTAGGACAGAGCCGATTTTGCGTCCAATTATCTGGGGAAGAGATTCCAATACCCAGTTATAGGCGTCAACAGCGTCTGCAACGGGTCCTTGGGCCGTGGTCTCTGGAATTAATCGATAATCTGGGGTTACGAATATCCATTTCCTAGCCGCACACGCATTCACAAGCCAGTACGGAAGAAAAGAGTATCGATCACCAAAGACCTAGAGGCAAGAGTTAGTAGTGTTACGTAAAATCCAGAATCGAATCCGTACAAGGAAGCCTCCGTGGTAGTGTATCAACACAGTGCTATCTCCCTCCCCTGCTTGTTCTGGGTACGCAACATCCACTTTGATATCACCGTGTGGGGTGGATTTGTAGCTTAATGTCTTTGATGTGTACCCACCAAAGTCCTTAAGGGGAAATGAAGACATGGTGAGAATATATAATATATATTTTGAGTGGTGGGCTGGATCTTGTGTGACTGAGAATAGGTTTAAGTGTAGTGAAGTAGATTAGATGCCGTGGGGCCCGAGGTTGACGATTAGCCTCTATTTAAAGTGAGATGAGAGATCAGCCAAGCACTAATGCAGGTCACATCATATTCCGCAGGCCCTCCCTCACTCGGAGACACCTCGGCTTTTCGGCCTAGACCCTGGGGTGCTAGTCGCAATCGTCTGCTCCACATCCAACACTATGTCTCTGGTGGATAAAATAAAGTCTGATCGGAAGCGGAGCGACATAGTTTATAAAAGTGAGGCAAAGGATCAAATATCGCCGAAAGTTGAAGTATTTCCAATTATTTTTCATCATCCATCTATCATGGGAAAGATGCAGATAGAGAACACGACAATGACGGGTCTTAGATCAACCAAGCTGCCGTGACAGATGTAGAATATCCATAGAACATGCTCATCAATTTAAGTGCAGTGGACTTCGGAAAGTTCCGTTCCATCAACCTCTGAAGTTCAATTGAGTTCTCTCGCCAATTCTTGTTCGTTTTGAATGCCTCTTCTTTCCAACAGGCCTCGTGTATTTGAGGACGGCGTTTGGGGAAGACACGGTCAACCATATTGGAGAGTCCTCTCTTTAGTATATCAAATTGCACGGGGAATCTAGAGTTAAAGAGTCGTTAATAATATCATTATCAAAAACATCTGAAATGGCGCAGAAGTAACGAACAGCTCATGGGGTACAATGGCGGATATCAATAGTGAAATCATATTGACGGACCAAGTATATACACGCAACAAACTAACCCTCCGATTAGGTCAGGAGGAACCACTCATCATCTGAATGTGATTTAGAATTCCAAAACTGGCCTTCCATTATTCCATAGACACATGCAGGACCGATATACTTGAAGCCATCCTCACATGGCCTCAGAACGGCAGCCGTGGAGCACCCATGGAGCACAACAACTATATCGCCCGGCCAGACACTGTGTGTTCCAATGCCCAAATAGTCGCGAGAAGTTCTGAAAATGGTTTTCCATGCCAACTCTGACATCGATATGAAGGTATGATGCACTCCCGGCGAGACAAAATAGCCGGCTATCTGTAAAAGCTGTTGAGGATTGTCCATGGGGTCCGCCAACCTCGTAGGGCGCATGCCGCTCTCTGCCTTTGCGGCGGCGATCAGTACCGATAGACATCTCACCGCCATATCGAGGGGGGTGGGATTGGAAGTGCCATTAGCAATGATGTGTGCTAATAACTCCATGACAGCCGCGAGGTTTGGACGATCTCTGCGGTCTTGCACAATATCGAACCAGCTCCCAAGACAGTTGATCATGTTCGTAAAGCATTCTCCTGTCGGGATTTGAGCATCTCCCAGCATAGTTTCAGAAGTGTTCATCGCCCAAGGTTCACCGACAGCACATATTTCATCAAGTCGACGGCCTTGAACTCTCAATGCCTTTCCGCCTGATTCTAGTTGGTACCGACACTGAGTTGATCCAGAAACCCTCTCGTCTTCCCGTTTGGATACAAATAAATGAGGCGGATTTGTGGAAGACCACTTTCTCATGCAGCCTGAAAAGTTTGGTACCCATGATGGTAGCCCAACAGTCCACGCAGGTGACTCGATGACCACAGACAATATGTCGAGGGATTTGTCGTAATGCAGAATTGCTTGCGCGGCTTCTGTGTAAATATCCGCAAGTGATTTAAGGTAGTCCGGGGCTGGCAACTCGAACCCAAACCGTTTACAAATTCCAAACATGCCGTAAATCTTGTCCTCGGGTCTAGTTGCCTCTAGTAACAGAGCCGGCGGTATAAGTACCGTCATTAGTGACATGCCAAAATTTGATATTGGCTCTCCTTGCTCTTTCCGCGATATAAGCTCTTTCATTGTATCATGGTATTCCAGATATGATCGCCAGTGGCGAACAAGAGGATTGTAGTTGGCTTTCGAGTAAGGGAGCCTGGTGAAATCGGCAGCGACGACCATCAATGGTAGATTCAAGAAGTGTTTACCGCAATATAATACTACTTTGCGTGCAAGAACGACTTCTTGGACCACCTAGTTGCCGTTACGATGGTTTATTAATGACTGCAAAGAGGAGTAGAAACTTACCCAGGTGCGCCGAAACCATGGGAGGCGAAAGACGCCGTACAATTTCCCGTATGGAAATTGAAGGGTTTCCACTGAGAGATGTCAGTCCGCGTAATCTAACTCAGATAGTCTAGTGGTCTTACTCAACGCATCGTCTGCAAGCCGTTCATATTTCCTACGAGCGGATTCCTGAAATGGACTAGGAATCTTTGCAGCAAGATATGCCTTGTATAGTCCTTTCATTACCTCATATCCTACATCCGATGCTTCATCACCAGGACCTAGATGAACATTAATTTGTTCGGCACGACTGTATATTTCATCCATTATGGCAACTTGTTTGCTCCTCTCTCGAAGCGCCTCGAGCGTGTCTGCCTGATTGATGCAGATCGAATCGACCCAAATAGTCTTTCGTAGCTTTCCACGAAGCATGCGTCGTAGAGCAGAGGCACAGTTGGCCGTGATCTGCATCACCTTTCCATCGATAAGTATTCGTTCTGAAGGGGCGGGGTTTCCCCAAGTATAGGACAGCGCATGGTAATCAGGATGGTTATCGAGAGAGGCTTCGATAAGAGATCCTTCGAGTGGCATCGAGTCTAGATCAAAATTTCCCCGCAAATTCAACTGAAGAGAGAGAATTCTGAAATTCGAATCGGATCTCAACGGTGCATAGGCGAAGATCGTCGGGTCTACTGGGGCTCCACCCAAACTTGGAGGATGAGGGGCTCCAGACGCTACACTGATTGAGTCGTGCGGGATGTTTGGGCCTGGTGGCGGCATGCTTGGATGTGACGGCCCCGGATCCTGGTGAGGGTTTCTGCCGCCGGTGTCCTCTGTCAGGTATCGGAATAGGCTGGTCAGTCGCCCCATAATAAGAGGTCAAGGTGGCTGTAGACTCTGTAGAATTGTCGGTCGAAGCCGGCGGCGATGAGAACGCATCCAAAGCCTACGCAACTTACCAAGATGGGCAGTCGGAGAAGCTTGCTTCAAATCAAGATGTTGCTTGGCATCACGTGCCAAGTTTTGACAAGGACGTGCGCCTGGAGCGCTACCCCATGATCTGCAACATTGTAGACTGGAATCTCGCTGCCTCTCGATTCAGTAGTTCCGGTTGATAAGCGAGAGGGCGCATCGAATCTAAGTCATCATCAATTCACCATTTTGGACAAAGACGTCTGGGTAATGCCTCTAAGTCATATCCCCGCTGGATATTCGTTCAGCGTCATAGGCGATAAATGACAAGAGCGTAAATTACAAGCTGAAAGCCAAGTTCTAAATGCCTTGGAATTGTCTTTTTTGATATGACAGCTAAACGGTTCAAGGATACGGACGAGCCGTAAGCAACCTACTAGCTAGCCGGCCAATTTAAACGTTCCTGAACTGTGGACCGAGCAAAGGGTTGGGGCACCACGAAAAGGTATGCGACTTGGTTTTGGATGGCAAAATACCGTTTGCTAGAATCTATTGATAGACCGCGTGATTGCATATTTCAGAAAGATTGGTAACCCTTGGCTACAAAGGCTATCTGAACCGGTTCGCACCTTCACACACACCAACACTAAGACTCAAGTAGTCAGCCATGTTTGGTTTCATGTCAAACCCGGCTATCCCAATTCGCCATGGTGCTCAAACGATAATGGGACCATGCGACACAATCGCGCATAAACCTTAGTCTAATGAAATTATTATTGATTGAAACGATTACATCTAGTTAAGACGTTCCATGTCTTTATTCGTTGCCAACGAATCCCATTCTATTTTTAGTTCCCTGTAACTCCGGATATACATAAAAGAAAACCTAAGTGAAAGATTGTCTAGTGTTAACCCGATCGATATCGTAAGGGTTACCGTCATATGATTGACGACGGTGCGAGGCTCCGGTGTGGTGTGAAGCGCGAGACTGAATAGGGGCGAACGTGGGCTCGTCAACCACTGTAGAAGCATCATCAGAGCCAGAGTCGTCGTCTAGGTGCTCATGATCACCATCTTCTTGCTTCTCAGGCTCGGTAGCAGCTCCGGCCTGGCTCTGTTGCAAGTTCTTCATGAATGCAGCAGACTGAGCAGCGAACTTGCATCGCGCACGAATTGCCGGTCCGTACTTGTAAAAAAGGAAAGGGAATGGCACGCAGGCCAACGCCAAAAAGGCTGGGATAGATGAGGCCCAGTGAATACCAAGATCCTTATACATATAGGTAGTGAACAGTGGGAAAGCTGCGCCGAAGCAGGATCGAAGCACTGAGTTGGCAGCCAGAACCGATGCAGCGAAAATCGTATAGGCGTCAATCAGGTAGTTCATAATGCTCAAGAACACCAAGACCATTCCAAACCCAAAGGGCACGCCTGCTGCAATGCTGGCCATCCAGTGAATAGAGGGCGAGTTTGTCCAGGCAAACCAGAAGAGGCCAATGGGGAGAGCAACGGATCCAACCAAGGCACCTGTGAGACGGGCCTCAGGGGGAGCAAAACCGCCATGCTCTTGCTCGATTTTGATATACCGCTTGTTGGCAGGGATTGTATAGGCAATTGCAAACAGCATTCCCACCATGATACCAAGGAACGAGAGACCGCCAACACCCTGGTTCCACCCACGGCCTTGCTGGTAGACAATAGGGAAAGCGGCAAAGAGCATGTAAAGAGTTCCATAAATAATGGCCATGTAGATAGATAAAAGGAAAACAATAGGCTCCCTGAAGAGCAGGATCCAGGGTCGAGACAAGGCTGTCTTGAGGGCCTCCTTGAGGTTGGTCTTGCCTTGCTTGTGCTCGATAATGCTTATATAATGCTTTCCAGTCATCTGCGAAAGCTTGGCAGCTCGTTTGCGGAGCAAGACAGGAGCGTACGTCTCGGGCACAAGAACCGTTCCGAAGATCCAAACGGTGCCGGAGAAAATGGCAAGGAAGCCCATGACCCATCGCCAACCGGCATTCATACCCAGGAAACCTCCGGCGACGGGGCCAAGAACAGGGCCGAGAAATGGAGCGGCAGCAAAGATGGCCATGGCAAGACCTCGCTGAGAAGCAGGGAACATGTCCGCAATAGCACCACCCGCGTTGGTAAGGGGAGAAGATCCAAAGGCTCCTGCGAAGAATCGCAGAACCGTCAAAGTTGCGACATCATTGGCGCCCGCACAGCCTGCGTTGAATGCAGTCAGGGCAGCATATGTTCCGATGAAGAGAACCTGGCGTCCGAAAAGCTCGCTAAGTGGCGCCCACAGAAGGGGACCAATCGCAAAACCCAAAACGAAAAGGGAGACACCGAGGGTGGCCAGCTCTTGACTGACTTTAAACTCTCTGATGATTTCAGACATGCCGCCGGTATAAGCAGAAGACACAAGAGAGACTGCGAGAGTGGCAATAGCAAGGATCATGGTGATGGACCACTTGGTGAGTGTCGTAAACGCCATGGGGTTTCGAGGGTCGTCGGGGATCCATTGTACTAGATAGGGGTCTTTTTCTGTGCCTGACCCGGCGTATTGGTAGTTGAGGACTTCGTCAGTGATCCCGGCCTGATCATAGACCTTTCGCCAGTAGGGTATTCTGGTGTTTTGCACCGGCTCGACGTCGGCCTGTTTTTTCGCGTCGGAGTCTGCCATGTTGGCTTTGGTGGAGTCGGATTTGCAATGTCGTTGTGGTGGACATGAACTGGTTAATTTAACAGCTTTGTTGAGGCGTGTGGGTCAATCGACGGAAGCGAAGGGGGGACAGAGGACAAAAAGAAGCGAAAAGGCACTTTGTTCAGAAATGGATCCTGAAAAGAAGAAAAGAAGAGGGGACAAGGGAAAATTTCAGATGGGATGGGTTGAGATTGAATAAAATAGTGCGGCGGTGGTGGGTTGGGGGGATTCTGGCAATTATAAGCCATGGATCAGAAACCGGCACGATGACGTCTCGTATCAAACCGAGCTAGCAAATTCAACATGCAGTTCATGGTGACGGAGTTTGGCAGCACCGTAGTCCGTGTGCTAATTAGCCTCGGGTCGGTGCTGCAGTCCGTCAAGGCGGCGAAGCCGTGTGTAGGAAGGGCGCGATACTATGGGGCGGGGTGTGTCCAGCATGAACGGGCCGTTTCTCTAACATGGAGTTTGTTGGTTCCCAACGCCCCTCGGCGTGTCGGGGGCGCGCATCGCGACTTGATTTATAACCAGCCCATGGATGCTCCGCGGGCTTGGGCACCGGGGCGGTGGATATCTGCAGGGAATGGGGATGGGATCTGGGAGATGCGCTGGAAAGATGCTCGAGTCCGGGCCTCTTGTGGAGTCCCCAGGCAAACTTTTGCGTGTACTCCGTACTTCGTGCGTCGGTGACATCCAGCGGCTTCCAAGAATACGTTGCTTGTTACGGCGGCGTTCCACAACAGAGGGCCAATCAGGGGAGCAAAATCCATGGGATCGGCACCGATCCGGCATCCTTCGCCGCCGTCTTGGATGCTCCAAGTTTGCTGATGCCCACCAGCCAATGGCATCAATTCCTCGCTCGACAGCTCCGTGGATTCGGTCCCGCCATCGGCCGGTCGGCGCTCATGAGCCTCGGCTGCTGGGGTTCCAGAAAGCCGCTACACCAAGGCGCTAACCCAGATTGGCCCATCCATGAGGTAATCCCGTAATTAACCCCGGACGTTCGCCCCATTCTGGACAGAAACCGGAGTTAGGGGACGGGATTCGGATCCGTGAAGGCGGACTACGGCGCAATGACCCTGTCGACCTTTATTAATCTATGGTTCGTTGGTGGCCAGACGGAACTACGTCGTGTGCCCGACGACCCGATGAACTGTGACTGTGCAGCATCGCAATCGAACCATGTCCTATCTCTATTCACTATTCACTATTCACGGTCTTGTTATTTGGATAAGACATCACGGCCGAAACTAACAACCCTTTTCGCAAGATAACCTCGAAATATTCGAACACACATCTACTAGGCAAATTAAAGGAGCATGCTGAAATAACCCGTGCTCTCTTATCAGTGCGTGCTTTCCAACCCTGTTGTTGTGGTAACACGCAATAGGGGTTACAATCCAAGAAAGAAAAAACCCTTGACTTCGTGGCACAGCAGGCCTGCGGCCGGGCCCCTTGTCCAATACAATTCAGACACAGATTCTCGTTTAATAATCACTCCTGTAAAAGACAGCGTGAAGGTGACGTGAGGCTAAGGGAATACTAAATCAATTCCATTTTTAACCCCGAGAGATTTGTGAAACAAAGTGACTAAAACGAAAGAGTGGAGTAGAACACGGCTAATTTGCGATCCAGAGCGGTGGCTTAGTCCAGGGTAGGGCTGAAGTTGGCGATGTAGAACAGTCTCTTTTCAGCCAATTGCGATATCTTGAGGAACCAGTATCTTCTGAATGATCCCCATGGTCGACTTAGTGGAATAGTAAGCACTAATAACCACTGCTCTTATGAAGAAAACAATACGCCGAGCTGTTAACAGGCATGGTTGTGTTTGTTGACGGATATAGCGGCCGGGCGAAGGTGGTCGCCGCTACAGACATAGCGGCCGGCCACAAGCCGACCTCGGGGGCCTTGTGGGCCTAGGTCTTGAGGCTACGTATCCTCATAAGGGAATCCCTGCACTGTAAATAGGTGACTGCATTCTGCGACCACTATCTAGCTGTTCCTTACGAATCCCAATTGATCTGGACCGACCCGTTGCGCATGTCGCCCGCTGTGACCGTCCCTGCGCGTGCCTGTATATTGTTTACAGTGTTGACTCCAGAGCATCCAGCAGGTTCGTCGTAGCAAAAGTGGCCTGAATACACAAGTTTGGTCTGTTCAAAGAGAGCTGGGGGGATTTTGCTGGCAGGGCACTGCCTTGTGCCATCACAAAACCGGATCCGAACAGACTCTACTCTGTCACAACCCCCCTGCTTGCAGGCAAATACCTCAATGTGACACATACCTGATACTCTGTACCAATAGATAGGAGTGAGAAGTTAGAAAACCAAGAATATTGACAGCCAATTTCAGTGATTCGTTGTAAAGATGTACTGGGCTTTGATAGTTGCCGCATTAAAAACAAGAAGGCCAACCGAGGAGAATTTATATTGCTCACGTGGAACAGTGAGACCATGTTTCTGTTTAGTTTTGTTGTGAACAGCTATCTAATGTTGTGAAGAACTCATTGTCAAAGAATCCTGTTCAACAAACCAAAGAGTTATTATTTAGGCCTGTGCCCCGAACATATCCCGAAATACTTTAGCGCATGTTCGTTAGACTTCAATTTTCAATCCCGACAACGGAAATCACTTGGTGAGGAGCTAATCAAAACTTGATCACTGAATTTTATCAATTTCATACATGCCTTGAATATGACTGATCATACGGTCAGCCTGCGAATCTATGTCTACATATCCCATTCTCCATTCAGCCAACGCCATTGCTTTTAGACAGACTTGGCCAGGCTCTTCTTGATTTCAGCCACAACTGCAGCCGTGACCTCCTTTGTTGTTGCGTTGCCACCCAGATCAGCCGACAGGACGCCAGCGTCGCACACATTTTCTACACACTCCATGAGCTTAGTAGAAGCCTCATCTTCACCCAGCCACGCAAGCATCTCAGCTGCGGTCCAGAAAGTTGCGACAGGGTTGGCAATGCCCTTGCCAGTGATATCGAAGGCAGAACCGTGAATTGGCTCGAACATGGACGGGTTCTCACGAGTAGGGTCCAAGTTGCTGGTGGGGGCAATACCAATAGAACCAGCTAGGGCGGCAGCGAGATCAGAGAGAATGTCGGCGTGCTGGCATCTAGTGTTAATGGAAGGTTTGACAACTCCAGCAGAGGGTAGTGATTAACTCACGAGATTTGTGGCAACGATGGTGTCCAAGCTCTCGGGCTTCAAAACCATTCGGGTAGTCATGGCGTCAACCAACATCTTGTCCACGGTGACGTCGGGAAACTCGGCAGCAACATCTTGGGCAACCTCATCCCACAAGACCATGCCGTTTCGCTGCGCGTTGCTCTTGGTGACGACAGTCAATAGCTTACGGGGACGCTTCTGGGCAGTCTCAAACGCAAAGCGCATGAGTCTGGTGATGCCGTGGCGAGTAAAGATGGAAACCTCAGTGGCGGTCTCCCAGGGGCGGCCGCGGTGAGATCGTCCGCCCTGGCCGGCATACTCTCCCTCACTGTTCTCACGGATAATGACCCAATCCAGGTCCCCAGTCTTGCAGTTTCGAAGAGGCGATTGGGTGCCTCTCAAAACCTTGGTGGGGCGAACATTTGCGTACTGCTGGAAGGGCTGGCAGATGGCCAGACGCAAGCCCCACAGCGAAATGTGATCAGGGACATCTTGAAAAATCATGTGAGCATCCTGATACCGTGGGTGCGTGCTTAGCTGACTTACCAGGGGCACCAACGGCGCCAAAGAGAATAGCATCGTGCTTCTTGAGCTGCTCGAGGCCATTTTCGGGGATATACTTTCCAGTCTTCTTGTAAGTATCAGAGCTCCAGTCATAGTGCGTAAAGTCAAGCTCGAAGGTCTGGACAGATTCGGCCAGCGCCTTCAACACCTCGATGCCAGCCTCGACAACCTCGGGGCCGATTCCATCAGCAGGGATGGAGGCGATGCTGTACGCCTTCTTGGCGGCAACTGCGCTGGGTGACATGGTGTGGATTGAGAAGATGGGGTTGGGTTGGTTGGTTAGGGGTAATGATGCTGATGATGCGGTGAAGAAGCAATTATGCAGACTTGCAATTGCACAGGGCGTCTTTTGTAATCTTGGACACTTCTAGGATGTCTCCGAATGCGGATGTACGGCGGCCATTTGATGTAACGCCTCATCATGGTGCATTTGCAACTCTGGGTGGAGCGGGGGTTGGATTGTCCGCGGACATTTCTTAGTCCACCGTAAATGAGTCGGCGAATATCGCCCCGTAAACCACCCCAAGTCGTCTGCCATTTTGCTCACATGACGTGGCTTTGGACCATGGGCCTCGGACGAACGTCGTAAATTCCTAGAAAACCGCCTGCGGCAGAGGCAATGTCTAGAGCGGCGTTGGAAGTCCGCGATGTCTGGCTGGCAGTTTGATGTGCCGATGCGGGGAAATGCTAGCTTAGAGCGCGGAGAAGCGACTCCTGAGATGTTTTCATAATCTCTCAACAGTCAAACTTGCAATCCGTCATCAAATCTCAATGAATATCGACCCAACTCTGCATTCTTTTGCACCATGATAGACCCAAGAGCTGTCCAGGACGTCCTGTCCATTTTTGTTCCCCTTATTGAGGCGCATCGCCGGGGGACATCAAGACCATATGTTCTGGGCTTGTCGGGATTACAGGGCAGCGGGAAATCTACCTGGGCTGCGGCTCTGTCCACGGCGTTGACGGCCCAGCATAATCTGAAAACCCGAATTGTGTCATTGGATGATTTGTACTCCGATCATGCAGAGCTGGTCGCCCTACGAAACGCCAATCCCGACAACGGATTGCTGCAGTCAAGGGGCCAACCCGGAACACACGATGAGGTTCTTGCCGGAGAGTTCTTCTCGCAAATCCGTGATATCAACTCAACCGCGGTCTCAGAATCTGTTGTCAGATGGCCTGCATACGACAAGAGCTTGCATAGTGGCCAGGGTGGCCGGGTACCTATTGAGCAATGGGACAAGGTCCCAGCTAGCGAAGGCCTCGATGTGCTTATTTTTGAAGGCTGGTGCCTGGGTTTCCAACCCTTAACCGAAGACCAAGTTAAAGACAAATGGGCAGAGGATAAGGCTGCAGCACAGGCTGGAGAGTCGCAGTCTGAAGAGTCCAAGCTCATCCAGACGCTCGCGAGCCATGACTTGAGCCACCTTCAGCTCATTAACGCCAACCTCCGGCGCTACTGCGAAACCTTTACTGGCCCACAGTACTTTGATGGGTTCCTTCACCTGAGCACTGACAAGCTGATTCACGTTTATGAGTGGAGATTGGGTCAGGAGAAGGCGCTCAGGAAGCACAAACCGGGGATGACCGACGAACAAGTTGTTCAATTCGTGCGGGGATACATGCCTGCATACGAACTATTCCTCAGCCGTCTCCAACATGAAAACTTCTTCAAGGGAGAAGAAACTAGATCTACACCGAAGAAGCACGCACAGATTGTGTTAAATCAGGGCAGGGAAGTGACTCAGGTAAAACAGTTAGATTAATCCCATCACCTCGGACTACCGGCTTTAGATCTCGTACATATGAATAGTGAGAGACAATACAACAATCCAATTTTAAACCCGATTTAGTCCTGTTCCATATCCCCGGAGACCCTCCAAAAATCATTACGTAGATGTGATCAAACGCGTTCACCCATGCTGATAGTCTGCATTGCAACCCCGTCTGCCCCATGCTTTTGCCGACACCAGCCCCAATTCCGGTTCGTCCCCGCTTCACGAGCCCCAGGTTCTCCTCACGCGGCAGATTCATTGTCCGACGCTAAGAAATCTAAGGTTGCGCTAGTCCAAGTTCTAGATTTGCCCTTATGGCAGTTAAGCTTGGTGAAAATCCGGGGCCCCAGGGGGCAAGGTCTCACAGAGAAGATCAAGTCAGGCCATGGTGATTGATGACCAGCGCTCGATCCTTGACCTGGTAAGATATAAGATACCATTGCGGCCACATCCAACTTTTGGGAGTTAGCTAGGACTATCAACCTCCTATTCCCTTCTCCATTCTTCTCATTCAACCCTTCCAATCGCGTCTAAGAACCAGAATGGCATCTGAATCCAAGCGAACCAGCATTGAGCGAAAGCCAGAAGAACGCTTCGTCGAGATGTCCACAGATCCTATGAAGAAGGGCGGCGTGCTCAGCGGAGAAGCTGATTATTCAGGAGCTGTGAAGAAAACAAGCCCTGAAGAAATCCGACTTGTGCGCAAGTTGGACTACCGAATCATGCCTACGCTTTGGGCTATGTACTTTCTGAACTATGTAAGAACTGCTTCATTTTGCTGCGTATGATGCAGGAATTTATGCTGACCTTGGAACCCGAAAGCTGGATCGAAACGCCATTGCTCAGGCGCGGTTGAACGACCTTGAGAAACATCTCGGTCTCAAGGGAACACAGTACAACACGTGTATCTCAATCCTCTTCGTTGGGTATGTCTGAGATACCACCCCCTTATACTTTAATCTATTATCTGACGTGTTGATATAGCTACCTTCTCATGCAAATTCCATCTAACATGCTTATCACATCGAAACGTGTTCGTCCCTCGGTTTATATGGCTATCTGCATGATGGGGTGGGCTGTCGTCTCTGCCTGCACTGCCCTTGCGAAGAACTATCTCGGTCTCGTCCTTTTGCGCTTCTTCCTGGGAGTTGCAGAGGCGCCATTCTATCCTGGCGCATTGTACATGCTGTCAATCTTTTACACACGCAAAGAAATTGCCACGAGACTGGCAATTCTGTACTCAGGAAACATTTTTGCCACGTCCTTTTCTGGTCTGATTGCCGCAGCCACCTTCAATACTATTGACGGAGCCCAGGGTCTTCGCGGATGGCAATGGTTGTTCATTATTGAAGGAGTGCTCACCTTCGTCGTCGGCATCATCGGCATGTTTACGCTGGCTGATGACCCATTGACTACCTGGTGGCTTAAGCCGGAGGAGCGAGAACTTGCACATGAACGCATGCTTCGCGATACAGTCGGTCTCCAAGAGAGCAAAGGCGTCAGAGCCGGATTTTCTCAGGCTGTTCGCGACCCTCGCCTCTGGCTTCTTTGCTTTATCCAAAACATGCATCTCTCTGCTTGCTCATTCAACAACTTCTTCCCGACTGTCGTTGGCTCTCTTGGATTCAACAAAACCATCACTCTTGTGCTTACTTGTCCCCCTTACCTAGTCTCGGGCTTCTTTGGATACCTCGCCGGGCTATCTTCTGGCAGATATAACGAGAGGACCTGGCATATTACGGTCTGTATGGGGATTGCGCTTGTGGGATACATCATCTCATGCGTGACGCTCAATACGCCTGCTAGGTATATTTCATGCTTCCTCTTTGCAAGCGGAGCCTATGCCGTCAACTCAATGATCCTTGGCTGGGTATCTGCGACACTGGGCTCAACTCCCGAGAAGAAGTCAGTTAGTCTTTCCATCGTCAACGTTGTCGCCAACGCGTCCTACATTTACACGGCCTATTTGTATCCTACAAGTGACGGGCCTCGATATCTGATCGGCATGGCAAGCAACGCGGCTTTTGCAGTCATGTGCATTGCGGGCACTTGGGCTCTCCGATTTTGGCTTGTACAAAATAACAAGAAGCTGGACCGAGCGGGTAATGCTGAGGCAGTAAGGTACGCGTACTAGACAGTCTTAGGATCGTTATCTATGAATTGAGAGGATCTGGAGGTCAAGATTACAGGACACAGGGCAAGTTTTAGTCTTGGGATTGAGAATAAATTGAGGTATTACAGTTTTATGTATTACAGTTGTTTCAGCTTCTTAATGATCGCTCTTCTATGAAACATGCCCGCCATTAGTTCCGCTGTCCACATCTTGCATCATTTCGCATCAAGTTCTTCCTGGGTGTCTCTATTATACATCCTCCTTTGCCATAATGGATGTTTCAATGCCCATGGGCTTCCCACTGCTTGCGACATCTTCCCTCGACCCTTCGTGCGAGTAGGTCTCGGTCGAGATCCTGATTTCTTCCGTCTTTACAATCTTGCCGGATATGACACCATTCAGTCGCACTTCACTGCCGCTATCGTCTTGGTCCACACCTTTCTGCTGGGTTCCTGTCATGCTTCGCCAATACACTCCTGTTCCATTAGGATTGGTTGCTTTCGATTGTAGTGTTCGGGATTGAAGGTCCGTCGGAGTTCCCTGGCAGCCGCTGTTGTAATCGGTGTTGCTGAGAGTGGAGTTGACTATGTGTGCTAGCTTTCTAAGTAGGGGTCGTAAAGCGGTTAGCGCCACAACCATGACCGAGACACATAATTCGGCTGAGGCCCAAAGATCTGTTCAAGATTGTCAGTGTCAAAGATTCAGGGGCTTTTGAGAGGCCAGAGGAAGACATTTGCGTACAGTTGGAAAATGCATTGCCACCAATCGCCATGTTGATGAATCGACCAATGCTGACAATAATGGTGATGATACCCAGGCCCAAGATAATACCAAGCCCGATCTTTTCTCGAAGCCTTGGAAGTTTTAGGTCCTTGACGAGGGGAAAGGGAAAAACGACATCTGATTTGTTAGCATTGATATATAAGGCTAAATATAACTGAAAGGGGAACATACTCAGAACCTCAGTGGTGAAGTTGAGTCCCCAATGTACCCGCATCATTATCATTGAGTCGAATGCCCTGCAGGCATCGACCTCGGTCGACCTAAGGTAGTATTAGGGTTAGCGATATGGAACTAATCTATGACTCAAGAATCGTGGTCTAAAATGCAAGAATTATAAGATGTGGAAAATGCTCACCAGTTTGAAGAGATATTGGTTCCACACCAGAATGTTGCGTTACTAAAAGTGACTAGAAAACTGACGCAGGTGATTCCGGTGATAATGTATAAGGCCATTCGCATTTGGGGCTGCGTGGGAGGAACCAAGTTGTAGTAGAAGGCGATGATGCTGAACTTGGGAAAGTACATGCCGCTATCAAAGAGGTAGTTTTGGGCAAATCGCGCCTGTGTAGAGAGATCAAGCTAATCAGGAACCTGGCCTGGGAAGGAAGGTTGATAGATGTGTCTTACCTTCAATACCGGGACGCTAGCATCGGTAAAATTGTACATGTCACCGGCCTTGTAAGCCACTATGTCGCAGATGAGCACCCCCGAAGCACAGCATGTTCCTATCAGAAGCCAAATGTCTGCCCAATGGATCTTGTCTCTGATGAGGTAGAGGCGCACACAGAAGCGGGCAAGAACTAGAATGAATGCGAGGGAAAATAGCACCCATTCGCCGGCCTAAAGACGGGTTAGCTCGAAGTCATCGGCACGGATTTCCTTGGGAAGAAAACTCACAATTACTGACGTGGGAGTGAGCATGGTGTGGGATGGCTTCGCGGCTTCGCACCTTGACACCCAAAGGCGCGGCGCATCAAAAGGTTGAGAAAGGCGAAACTGGATTTTTTTTTCGATCAGATCAGGGCCAACACCAGGGACGGAAATGCATGGCATAGACCTCTTCTTCAATGCAGGATAATTCCTGAACAAGGCCATCGTTCGATGTGTCTTCCAGTCAAATGGCGACGCAACTGGGAGGAGGCGAGTCATGGACGACCCGCTGGCAAAGGCACCAACAAGGCTTAATTGCCCAGCGCGGCTGGATCCGACATAGGCCAAGCTTCAAAGGGTGTTGGGCTCATTGTCAATATGGCTGGAGCCCACGCAGCTTGTTGCCGCTTCAGCCCTGGCAGCTGCTATCTCTCTGATCTTGCATTCTTGGGCTCCCGGGTAAGACGGCCAACTCGAGCGCCCGAGGCCCGAAGTTCAACGCCCAAAGTTCAACGCCCAAAGTTCAACGCCCAAAGTTCAACGGACAAAGTTCAGCGCCCCCAAAGCCTGTCCCGCGACTGGACCATGCAGCACTTGGAAACATACAAACATAATGCGTTGCCATAAATCGAGAATAAATCATCGCGTTGTACCCCTCCCGCCACTCATCGATAACTAGAAAAGCTGGTAGGTGGAGCTTGCCGGCGACACTGGAGGGGGACCCTGTGGTATTAACTCGCGTCCACTGGCGCAACGCCATCCCCGGCTTACCAGTGATGACTGCACCGCTTTGTGATCCGGGTGGCCAGTTTGGCTGCGAAACGATAAGGTGCCCGGTGATTACGGTATTTCTGTCTCAGACCGTGGCGGCGGCGAGCTCAATACACAATAATGCTGCCGCTTCTGGTCACGTCGAGCCACGCCTTGGCCTGCCGCTATACGGATAGACGAGAGGTTGGTAGCTGACTAGCAATTCTTGCAATGGCTGGCAGAAGCTTCATTTTTACTTTTCATCGCAAAGATCGTGACGCCGCACCATTTCCCATGGCCAGGGTTGTCACAACGGTAACCTAGAGTCAGGGCATGGGACACATGTGGTGGCCAAAGGGAAAGGACAAGCAGAACGGCCAAGTATCGTCTAAGGTTTCCGAACAAACTCCATTTTATAGTTCCCGGGATAGCTATTAGCCACCGGAAAGCCATGACGTCGTGCGCTGCGCTAGCTGTTCCTGACAGCTAGCGATGTGTCCTTCATTCCGCAGAATGATGGAACATCTCGACGAATGAAAATTTGATGGCAAGTCACTCTGATTTTCTCCTATCTATCTTCCTATCTGGCCAGGCAGCCCCACTAGTTGTCCCTACCTCAAATAATTCCATGTTGGGTCAATGGAAGCATCAAACTCCGCAGCTACAAGGAAAGGATTGTCGAGGGCACTAAATGAGCTGGCAAATAGCTGATCATACCACATCATTGACTCCTGACCCTCAACCGGTCCACCATCTATCGGCGCGTCAAGTGACTCGGGGGTGATGGTTACGGAGAGGGGATTAGAGTTCTTTGCCAGGCTTGTGCGGCTCACCATAGGAGATGACGTCCCCACGCCGTAGTTGATGCCGGGATCCCCAAATGATTGTATTTGCGACGACCTTTGCCGTTGAGACGCTTCCGGGAGTGACGACTTGATGGTCCTCGAGGAATCTGTGGCATTTTGACCGCGTACGCCGGCCTCTTGGTTTTGATGCACCACAGATGGTACAACATTGGAACCATTTGAAGATAACTCTGCTGTAGCATCAGCTGTGCAGTTTTCGGCAACCTGACTCCAGCCCGGAAGTGCCCCCCGCGCTTGTTGGAAGCCAACATGTTTGGACCTTGCGATGGATTCTGAGACGGCACGGTTTTAAAGTAATTTTGAGTTCCAGGCAGCGTAGACGGCGAATCACGAATGTTAGTTGAAGAATTTGAAAGCTCTTGAACCGCCGAAATAAGATCGTCAATTGCCTCTAAGCAATACTCGGGCCACGAAGTGTCTCGCCTTGCTAAGTGATTAAGCATAGCCTTTCCGGCCATGACATGTCTTTCGGGAAGAGTTAGAATTAATTCTCAAACATGCCTGTAAGAAAGCGCAATTACCTCAAAGAACTGTGTAGTGGGACCTGGCCCTCGAAGGCTGCATGAACAAGAACGAAAGCGCTAATCCAAACAGTCCATGTGAATGATGGCCAAAGCAGTGGCACTGATAGTCGGTTTTCAGACCCATCAACCTTGAGCCTATGATGCTTTTTATGTTTCTTGAAAAGAATGAATATCGACTTTGATGCGGAAATGCAAGCTTGGAAGGAGGAAGAATATGATGGCGACGATGGCTCGGATGCTAGACCTGGACGATTTAGTGCTATAGTGGATTCGTGTTTGAGGACAAGGAGCATCAACCGATGAATTGGTGAGAGTTTAAGGTGGCTCGTTGTCTCGACGTCGTCCGTTGGATCCACTTCATCGTCCTCTTCAACTACGTCTTGAATCTCGTTCGACCACTTTGCCAATTCGGTTTGAACAAATGCTGTTTTATCAGCAGTGTCCTGCCGCTTCAAAATGGCCTTATTACGAAGCTCCAAGATAAGGCCTCGGATTCTCGCATGCTTTGCGAGGTATGTGAGCAATTGTAACCTATCAGCACCTTCTGGTGCCTCATGAGATCCGCCATGTCGTTCTTCACCAGGATAGCAAACGTCCAGATCATCATCCTGGATATCGAGTGGAAGACCGAGTGACTGACTAAGGAGTCTCTCTAGGGTATAAATGCACCAAAATACTCGACGTCGTAGGGATGCTTCCTCGAGTGTGAAGAATGGAAACCGCGTTGGACAACGGTGAAGTCCTAGGTGAAAGGCCATGCGGACGATGAGCCCTCCCAACCTGGACGCCGCATTGAGACACAACATCGAAGTGAGAAAAAGCTGAACAGACAGAGCTGCTTGAGT
Organism: Aquanectria penicillioides; assembly: GCA_003415625.1. Classification (NCBI taxonomy): domain Eukaryota; kingdom Fungi; phylum Ascomycota; class Sordariomycetes; order Hypocreales; family Nectriaceae; genus Aquanectria; species Aquanectria penicillioides. The sequence goes on from PYIU01000003.1 coordinate 5,905,791, forward strand.
CGCTCGAATAGAAGCCGGCTGAATGAGTGCGAATTGGGAGCTTGTCACGGCTTCTTCTACACTCTGAAATACAAGAGAAGACGGGATCGGCTTTCTAAGCGGCGTACCCTGGCGACTGTCAGCAAGCGCAATGGAGAGTATCGATCTCATTATGACGAAGTCCAAAGGTGGTATCGAAGAAGCCCCTCGGATTGAAGCGTCTTCGAATATTCTAAGAGCTTCCGGGCCATGGAGAAAAGGCAAGGCAGGGTGCCAAGACTCGAAAAAGCTCTTGGACCACTCAACCAGATTCTCGAAACTTGGCTGAATGTTCGTTAACTCCGCGCTTTGAATAACTTCATCGGATCTCCACAATGGCTTTTCTTGACTTGTTGTGTTTGAAGCTGATTGCCTCAGCTGGTCATCCTCTCCTGGAACCAAATTGTTGATGGTAGTCTGTGTGCTCCTCGTCGCCGACCTTCGGGCCAGCCTAAGGTACACGGCTCGAATGTAATGAATTCCGCTGCCACTTCCAACAAATCGAGCCAAATCATGCTCTCCAGTATCTCGCATCAATCCATATTCTCGGGCTGGCTGAGAGGAAGACACTGATCGCTTCCGTTTCCGGAATTCGACAGCATAGCCGGGTGTTGAACACGAGGCAGTATCGGAGGCGCTGAGAGGCGACTGGTGGGTGGCCATCACGCCGCGACGACCCGCGGGGCCATATGTCGCAGGCTATTTCTAGGTTGCGATAACTAGAGAATCAAAGATTTCGCTTTCGAGGCCTGTAGATGCTTGTCAATGTACTGCTTCGTGTTGGAAATGGACGACACGGAATAAGCCTTGGCGAGCGGACAAAGAAATGTCCGAAGCGGGGTTACGCTCGACTGCCTTCGGTGGGGCATCGAAACTGTCCATGAATGACATTCTTTACCTGGCCTAGAAATATATTGTTTGCATACAAGCAGTCAGCCATTGCGCAAGATCATATGGCCGATAATGAGACAGGAGATGAAGAGGCCGGCAGGCCACTGAATCCTATCGCTTGTAGCCACTGCCGGCAGAGAAAACGCAAGGTGAGCCCCACAAGGCTTGGCTTCAATTTGATACGTCTTCCAAATGCTTGGCTTTGCTAACATCATAATTGTAGTGCGATCGTCAACTGTATGCGCTCCATCTAACGTATAACATCGAAATAAATACTCAGATGTATATCCTAGCCCCTATTGTCTCCAATGTAGCCATGATCCGTCTAGTTGCCACTATCCGGAACAGAACAAGAGGTATCCTCCCTACAACCACCTTTCCTTACTCCACAGTTCTGGAATTAATCAATAAAACAGAGGAATCCCAATTGGTTTTATTAATAAATTAGAAGCTCGCTTGGCAGAGACCGAAGATGCCCTATATCGCGTTCTCCAACAACTTGACCATGGTTCATCCGATGAAGCAAGGTTAATCCAATGCGCGGCTCAAAGTAAAGCCGACCGCATAAAAGAATGGGACAGCTTTCCATTAAAATCTATGGACGACATAAAGGCATGGTTTCAGCAACGAAATGGCTCTAGCCCATTGAGCCCAGGCACCGCCGCCAGTGGAGTTCAGCCGTCGAAGGTTTCCTGGCTCCCTGGTGATTGTAATGGGACAGCCATGCCCGTTATTGATCACTCTATCCAAAGTGAGGATCAAGATATGAGCCTGGGCTCTGAAATATCTGATTTGGGGCCTAGCCTGAGCGGTGGAGGAGACACTATGCTAACAGAATCATGGGAGGTACATACCTCAGCCACGGAAAGCAAAGCCAGAGACTTAGGTGGGAAACTCCCTAATTTGTATTTTTAAAATGAATGATCTTAAATCAGAAGTTAAGCATCTCCTTTCCGAAGATTTATAAAGTAGAGAATGCATGTTCGCGAGTAGATTATTTTTTCTTTAGGCTAATTCGACTAAACTACGAAAAACGAAGCGCCAACATCAAGGTAGGGACCTACATGTTACGTTTATTTTCACTTGTAAATACCCAAGCACAAATCACTTTCAGTTTCCTTTTTTTGGGGGGGGTTTAAAAATCTTTTTTTTTATTAAAAAAAAGTGCCCCTTAGTCGCCATTTTTAAACCATGCCCTGTTGGTTTGTACCCCCAGAGACATGGGCGAGCGTCAAGCAGTGGTGACGGGCGCGTCTACAACCAGTAATGTTGAACAGTCCTCTTCATGAAGAGCACTTTTTACCTGGCCTCTTCACCAATATCCCATTTATAGCACCATCCATTCGCGTTGGATAAATATAGAAAGAGCATGTGATCCTAGGGATCTCTATAAATACTAGGTGGCTGATTGCTGCAAGGAAAACAATACCAACCACTCTCAGTCTTGCGAATTGGTCCAACTACAGTCAGAAATCCCCCCAGGTAGCGACTCCCATGTGCTTCTTTGAACAAAAACTCCGGGTCTGCAGGTTTTGGAAATGGGGGAATTTTCGACAACAGTGCATTGAACATCGCGTGGGTGAACCTTGTGGGCTCAAGCTCATCTACGAAACCATTCATGAAGGAACCCTGTGCAATCTATCCCAATCTATCTTAACAAAACATCGCCGCTTCGCAAAAATGAACATGGATGCCGAGCGATGGAGACTGCAGGGGAACCGCCCAGCAACCCTTGAGCGAACCGAATGCGATATGGCGGTCTTGCAAGGAGAGATCGTAGTCCTTGCCCAGCGCCACCTGACCCTGTGTCCTGGCAGTAATTCTTTGAGCCACCCTAATGACTTTAACCATCCGAGCCATTCATTATTAAATTGCGATTTTCAACCTAGACTCTCGAACTAGATCATCATCGATCGATGTTAGATTCGAGAAATGGCAAGGTAAATCTAGACTGGGACAGAATGTCAAAGACTGGATTGTTTAAGAGAGCTGATGGCAAAGTTGAATGTCCTAGCATGAAAGGATCGCTGTTCCTCGCTGAAAGTACGTTGATTTCGTTGTGGGATTATGGATTATGGCACTGCCAACCTCCTCCATTCACTAAATTATATATCAATAAACCCGGGTGCCACATTCATTTAAGGCCACTGCGATTTATCTGTTTCGGAGCAATAGCTTTTGAAGCCCCTTGACTTGAGATTCCTTCACCAAAGTTAGAGAGCTGAAGGAAATCGGGATGATATCGTATTTTTCCTGACTGATACGCAATGAAACGATTCAACAGTTCCGACATTATAGGTATCCTGAAATCATCCAGCTAAGCAAATAATTAGTGAAGCTTATTGTAATATTCCGTGTTGACAATTAAAACAAGCCACAGGAGATATTGATCTGACCTTGGGTAACATTGATGTGCCAAGCCCACACTACTCCGGCACCTAAGCCATGCATGGGAACCTAATATCCACCTTACCGTCATGCAGATCATTTCTTCCTGAGTCAGATTTAGGGATTATGAACTTTGAAATTATTGGATCCCATAGGCCCAGAGAATGTAGATGAACATCGAAATGACCTGGCTACGTCGTTGGGTTACACCACCACCAGGCAAACTTACATTGCCTTGAAAATGGGGTGTGCCGGAGTGATCCATAGACAGAAACTAGGTGTGTACCTATATTTCGAAAGATCAATGGAAGATGCCGATCAACGAACTTGGCCCCTCGATTATTGCGAAGAATAGAGGTGGCCATCTTCTTGGGGGGCAGATTTTCAAACTCGTAGGGAACTGTGGCAGTACCTATTGATACACACTGGGTAGATTGATTGAACAGGCGGTGCGAAATACGCGAGAACCATTGTCTGCAAGATTTAGAGAGACAATGACTCTACTCTGTTTAGGAAGCGTGAATTGCCAAATTTCCTTCACAAGAAGAGATAATAATGAACTAGGTGGTAGCCATGTTTCTACCGGTTTTTTTTTTTTTTGGGGGGGGGGGGGGGGGGGGGGTTTGTTTAGTTCTTAGCAGCTGTAGCAATATAGCACGTTTCAAACGGCTCTCCAATGGCTATCCTTCCACATATGTAGGTCTTTTCATTTTCAATATTTGGAGGAGACGCCAGAATCGGTTCGAGTCCTAACAAATCAACATATCCAAATGAAATCACGCAAATCAGTCCACCATTCAAACATCTATCAGACTTGTAATTAGAAATAATCTCCTGTTGAGGATCAACAATCATTGGCTGGCCTTCCTATTCGTTGTCTAAACATTCATCCCATGACTAAGCTCCGTATCTTGATTTGATGCAAGAAGCGAAGACTCCTGCTTGGTTCCGCCCTCAACTGCGATATCCAGGCCCAAAATTTGTGTGACCAGCAAGCTGATATACTTGTTTCTAGCTGATTCTGCCTAGCTTCAAGGAATTCAATGCGCTCATAGAGATCGGCGTTAAGCTTTTGCTGATCATCGATCTTGGTGTGACACCTAGCTATAGTCGCATCTTTTGATTCGAGGTCGATTAGCTGTTGCTTCTGAGATTGAGTGGCTGTATCTGCAATCTGTTCCAGTTGATGCAGTTTGCTATTCAGCATCTTATTTTCCTTAATGGTGGTTTGGTGTTCGCCTGCTTGACCATTGGCGGCCCTCAATTTGTCTCGAAGGTCTGTAATTTCTCGCTCGATAGTCTCTCTTATTTGTAATTCGTCTTGGCGTTGATCGGTCATAGCTTGGGTGAAGTTTTGAAGTTGCCGGAGTGCAGTCTCCTTCGCTTCTTGAACTTCTTCACATTCTTGTATTTTTTTCTTGAGACAAGAAATTTCAGCTTCCATTCTAATTGATACATTCCGCCGTTTAACTTTTTCTTCAGTTAATTCTTCTTCCTTACTCTCAAGTTGAGACTTCAGAGCTTTGCTTTCGAGGATGAAATTAAAGCATTCTAAGTTTTTGCTCGTGAGATCGTTTTGGAGAGATGCGACTGTATCCAATGCCGTTCTTTGGAAATTTTCTGCCAAATTCTTGTGGTTCTGAACTGCTGTTTTAATTACATCAGCCCAACAGTTAACAAAAATGTTGACTTGGTGGCAGTGGTAATCCGGACAAAGGCAGAGTTTGGCGAGTCGGGTTATCATATAAGTCGGAACAAGCTCGGGCTTCATTTCCGCCATCCTTTCGAGGAGCGGGCGAATTTCTGATCGATCTGGCTCCAGAATTGTCCACCTGCATCGAGCATCATTTCTGGTAATGCCAATACAATTAATCTTGCCGGATTGATCCCGCAGGCTGTCGGTGATCTGGAACAAGTTTGCCGGGTCCCAATATGAGGAAGACATGACCGAATAAGACGGGGCGGTTGGTTTAACGCTAAATCCTGTATTTGACTAGAACAGAGGATTCATAAAGAGTGGGTGGAAAAGAAAGAGAGCTAAGTCAAGGAGGCTGGTTAGAGGCTGAGAGAGTTATTATGGTAAGGGTATGCAGGGGTTGGCTGGGATGAACCAACATGCATAACTTGAAACCAATAATTTTCTAAGAATAAATTTTCCTTTGAGCTGCCTTATTAGGTAATCCCATTCCCTCCTAATTCAGCACGCATTATAGCCAGTGGGCACTGCTGGCCTCATCACAATGGCTCTTGGATATGCCATGCTCAAAACCGAACAGATACTAATGACCGGATCCTAGGTCAGCGCTGGAGTTACTGTCTGGCAAAGGTTCCACTAGAATAAGACATAAAATATTTCTACAGTTTATTAAAGCTTATTCTTGCGCCTTTTTTGCTTGAAGTTGAATTATCTCCTCTTTCCTGTCATGTTGATTCGCCGTGTAATCTAGGCCCATTATCCGCCGCTTCACCTCATAGATAGGGGGAGCTAGGTTAAGAAATCCGTACACGCACGAAGGATCTAGTTTTAATAAACAAGTTTCAAGTCTTCTGTTTAAATGTTTTGTTGGTAGGAAGGGTCACCCCAACCCAAAACACACACCCCACCCAGTACGGTTGAGTATAGGTTATGCTCACGATGACTTCGTCAGCACAGCTGGGCATCTGCGAACTACCCAATTGTGTGGCAAAGCATCTGATTAGATGCTTTTGGTGACAAGGCAATCATAAAATAAAGATAATTAACGGGGAATTCATGTAAAGACAAGAACTAGACTTAAGACAAGACAATGGGCCAAAAATACAATTTTCAAAAATAAAAATTAATTGGAGAGCTCTGTCTGTCCTCTATCATTCTTGCAGTGGCCCCTTTTTATCCTCTTCGGCTAAGGTCACAGCTACCCTAGTCCACCTTCCCCTGGCCACCAACACAATACCACCAAGGGCCCATTCACAATTCGAGACCAACAATAGAAAGATGGCCTAGTACAAGAGTCAAGATCTCAAAGATGTTGCGTTGGCGAGAGAGCAGATATTATCTCATGGTTCTAAAGAGATATAGAAGAATTGAATTTTGTGTGTTAATAAGGTCATCAACAAGCAAGTGTTCAAATATGCATTTGACAATGTAGCGTTTGCTCAAATGGTTGATATATGAGCAAGCAAATCGATCCTACCTAACAATGCATGCAAAGGCTATCGCTAACGAGTAAAATTTTGATCCGCAGGATAGAAGATAGTTGCCCGCGAGAGTCCTTTTGAAAAGTAACCTCCGTTATTGCGACATTCAAGCAAGTAGGCAACCCAGGAGCTGGGATTTGGTGGTGCTTGCAGACGTAGATGTACCACGAGATGGGGCAAATGTAACTAAACCCAGAAAGGAATCTATAGGAGCTTGCAGATAACGCGATAAGAGGATTTAGAAAATAGCTATCTGCAAGAATTGATTCACAAGTGCCTTCAGTAAAATCTCCAGCATTATACTAGGCTTAAAAAGGAATTTTCAAGAGCTAAGAACTTGTACGTATAATATTTTCTCAGTCTCTTTCGGTGATACTACGAGGTGAAGGCACGCGAGACCGATCCGTAGATCAGGCTACATGGGAACTTGGCTGAGCAAATTGTCGAAGCCCAGATCAAGGCGAGCCACGAATGAATAGAGTTGGGGAACTTGGTACCATGGGTATTTTAAAGATCAATAGGAGCTTCGAGAAGAAGAGTTTTATTGAGTTTTGTCACGATGACCAATCACGCATGGTGCAAAACATGTCGCATTGATGCATCCACGAGCCTCCACTGGAGATTGGGAGTATAATATGACATAAGGTTTTTAACATATGCTGGGAACGAAGTGGACAAAAAAAATGCAAGTTGACAGAACTCCTGATGCCTGGAGAAATCTAGTCCAAGGTTGTTATAGGACAAGGTGCCAAAGCAAAGAGCACTTCAGCATTAGGACATCTAGTTGTTATAATCATTTTGCTAGTTGTAGGTCTTGATGTGATAGTTTATTTTTCAATCCTGTGCTGCAATTTCAGGAATAGAAAAAAGAAACAAAAAGTCAGACAGGCCAAATGGTGAAAGCCATTGAACATCCGGGGTCCACATATTGCAACGGCTAAGTTCTTTGCGCGTAATAAACGTTAGGGAGTGGGGAATGGAAAGCCTCATCCGTACGTATCAAGTTTCCAACACTTAGCAACTTCTCAGACCCTCTTACCGAGCAGTAGCAAGCTTAGATCACGACAGCAGCACTCAGGTTAGCCACGGCATCGACCGATTGATCAGTTTCACAACCTCGCTTATTGGTGGGCAGCGTCTTGGATGTGGGACCCCCCTAGTTGCTTATCTCGTTATCTTCTTTGTCAGTTCCTTATCTCGCCATGCGGCATAAAATCAGCTCCGCTCCCAATCCCCAGATAAGGTGCACATCGATCTTGTGTCTCTTTTTGCAAGACATGTGGCCTCGCCATGCCAGGGAGAAGATCTCGGCAAGGATGTGACGAGTGTAGAAAGAGGCGGAGGAAGTGTGACGAAAGTAAACCCACATGCGGCCAATGCCACCTTTCCAATCGAGCATGCAATTACTCGCTAAAGCTGGTATGGGGAGGTCGCAAGTTCAAAAAATCATGCTTCGGCAAATGTCTGCAATCAGAAGAACATTCCGCTGAAAGAATAGGTATAATTAGCCGAGTGAAGTTTCCTCCAAGAGACTCAAACTGACTTAACATCTGGGCAGATGCTGATAATGGCGGCTTCGTGTATGGCACGAAAGGCCCCCCAAGCGTCTCGGATGATCTGGCAATTTCGATTCCTGAACGTCTTCCCAATGGCGTTACTATGCCGCAGAAATACCGAAGATTGCTGAATTACTTTGCTGAAGATGTTCTCGCTTCTTTGTCGTGCCATCCAACGATCCACGAGGATCTTCGCAGGGGACTAGTACCCGCGATGATGCACTCGCCCCATTTACTGTCGGCGAGCCTTGCATTATCTGCAGCAGGGTTTTCTTCAAGGGGCCTCACTGAAGTTGACGGCACTGATATATCTCGTGTGATTGAACATCTGCAATCTTCTGGGCTGTCCTTATTGAGGGCAGCTTTAGCAAGCGGGCAAATGGATGAGACTCTCCTAGCAACATGCCTCATTTGGTGTCTTGCAGATGTGTTTGCTGCCCGACAAGGAGTATCCTCTTGGCGCATCCATTTGCAGGGAATTAATGCGCTCCTTAGCAGTAACCAAGCCTATCGAGAGTTTGTCACAAATCCAGGTCCGGTCCAATCAGCGATGAGACATCTCTATCTTTTATACCTTTCACTTCAGACTTTACCTCATGTGCCATCTCTGGCCATGGCCGAAAATTCACCAATAATGACCTTGGCTATCTCTCCGAAACCAGACCCTGTCCTGACCCTGGGCCCCTCGATAGATGGGTTTCTGGGATATAGCGAAGAACTTCTCGACGTTCTCCAAAAGATCAACCAGCTGGCCATTCACGAGGGTGGGGATAAATCGAACACACATTCCGACGCGGATGTACTTCTTGGAAAAGTCAAAGGCATGATTAGTCGAGATTCCAAGGCCCCTCCGAACGTTGCCATTTCTTCAGCATTGTCACCTGAATCCGGCCGCGATTTCTCCCTCTGTCACAAAATATTTCAGCAGGCTACGCTGATCCATCTATACCGGCGATTGTACAAGATGCCTTCTGGTTCACAACCTATCCAGGATGCTGTTCAGGCAACCCATGAGATGGTAAATAACATGACGCAAGGTCAACCTTGCAATACTTGGGTGGCAATGTCAATGCCTCTTTTCACTATTGGCTGCGAGGCTTTCAATGCCGAGCAAAGGAGCTTTATCCTCGACAAAATCGACAAGCTCGAGGTATGTCTTGGCTCGCTACACGTGAGAATAGTTCGCCAAGCTCTAGAAGATATTTGGAAAATCAGGGCAGATTGCAAAGATTTTGACGGAGCTCTGTGTGCCAGTCAGCTACTTGGTGAGTTAAAGTATTGCAATTTTACATTTGACGCCATGAAGCTCATCTGATCCCTCTGGTAGAACAAGTTCAGTACAACATTATTTTATTCTGATCCTTCAGGATGCTCAAAAAAAAAAACTCGAACCCGACAAATGATTCAATTTCCGTGAGCGACCTTGAGCAGTTTTTTTTTTTGGTCTATCAATGTGATGATTGCATTCAGACGCGTAGTTTTCAGAGACGAGCGTTGAGTGTGTTGTGTGAAAGGTGCCTCCGGCTAAATGGATATTTATGGTATCTTCCACTAGCGTTGGTTTTGTTATATTTATTTTGCCTAACAGCTTTTGCTTCGGCGTGGTTGCTTTACAAATGGTAGGCTTGGAAGAGGCCATCTTGTATGAAACGATATGACAAATAGGGTGGCGGCCGGTTTTGCTAAATTTATAGCTCGTTGACGTCCTCAGTTCCATCAATCATCTTGCTCAGAGGTCCCTTCTTGACCATGATGCTCATAACCTCGTACAGAACATCTGCGGCAGCCATTGTAGTGTGCTCGGCATTGGTATCGTATGCGGGCTAGTGGAAGGATATTAGTTTTGGGATCACACAAAGAATTGGTGGAAAGGCAAAACTTACTGCAACCTCTACGATATCGGCAGCGATCAAGTTAAGGTCCTCAAGACCTCTAATGATAGTCCTCAACTCTCTGGTAGACCATCCTCCGGTCTCGGGTGTGCCAGTGGCGGGGGCAAAGGCGGGGTCCAATGTGTCGATATCAATGGAGAGATATACGGGTCGCTTAGTTCCAACACGCTTGATAATCCTCTCAATAATACCGCCTGTGCCAATGGTGTCGATTTCTCGGGCCTCGACGATCTCGAAACCACAGTAGCCGTCGTTATCGTAGTCACTAGGGCCGCTCAAAGTGGTTCGGATGCCAGCATGGATATTAGTGTCATTGGCGAGCAAGCCCTCCATTGCCGCATGGTAGAAGTAGGTACCATGGTTGATGCTGGCAACCTCAGAAGGGGAACCACCGAATACCTTGGGCCTCCCTACGAAGAGGTTAGGATGGAATTAAATATAGTTTATGGGAGTCTTACAAGTGTCCAGATGGCTATCGAAATGGATGACGGACACGGGTCCGTAAGCACGGTTGATGGACCGGAGCAGAGGAAGAGTAATGGTGTGATCTCCACCCAGAGTGATGAGTCGGGGCAAGGTCTTACCCTTCTTTGCCGGCCCCACTTTGTTCGCATCAGTCATGGGAGACCGAGTAAGGAGGTTGAAATGTCCCTCCTCAATTTGCTTCAGAGCGAAGCTGTTGTCATACCTGTATAACGTCAATTTTTGCCCCCTAGGACTGTGGTTACACCTCTTACGAAGTAACTGGAATATCACCACAGTCAAGGACTGTTGCCCAGCTGTTGAATGGGTTGGTTGCCAGTGGAACGTTATATCCTCCACTGTGGAACTTGTTAAAGCAATTCTCAAAAACGCTTGGGGCTTCTTTGGGGGTCCATACTAAAGGTTCAATCTTCGGGATCCTTGTCGGATGCCAGAGGGTCCAAAGCGAGCACCGGGTCGGTAAGAAGTGCCGGTGTCAAATGGGGCACCTAGGTGGTCATTAGTTTGATTCGTGGACGTTGGGACTCTCCTTAGCTACTTACCAATGAATGCAATGTCATACTTGATGGAGCCATGACCCAAGCATGGCTGATAAGGCAGACGTCCAAAGGTACTAATACCGGAGAAAACAGAGTCCGCCTTGCAAATGTTAGACATTGTGTAAGTAGACTCATCATGGCATCAGATGACTGACCTGGGTACCACCATCTCCAGGCAGAGTATTGTACCACAGAGATTCATGAGGGCCCAAGATTGGCTCCTGCTTATGCGACCCGTGGGCTAATGCAACGGCTGCACAGCCAAGGGTGACGAGAGCAGTGGAAATCATGGTGAATGAGAAGAATTGATGTCTGCCACTTTGTAAGCGAAGTTGAGCAGTGTGCACGTTATTAGCCAAGGGGGGAGTGGCAATATTTATGCTTTTGAGCCGGGCTGCAATATGCAGCTACAAGAAACCTTGAGTAAGGTCCATTACATTCTGCCATCCGGTATGCTTTCTCGTGATCGAAATTGCGAGATATCTTGGCTCAGATTCTCCTCCCATCATCATGGCTTGTAGCAGTACATCATATGTGAGGCGCGTAAATGCCCAGATGGGGTTTAGCGCATTACCCCGGCGGCACGATGTGTTCGACCCACTTGGAAGCTCGCCCCGCGTCCTCGTCCAAGTGGCTAAGTTGCCCAATTGAGACAGTGGGGGCCTTCTCGCCTATCACGTCGATCGATCCCCGGATCGATGCCACACGCCAGCTGGCGCTCGCGATAATGGGAGCCTTTGAACGAGGGGCTAATGCTGAGGAAAAGTTCATGAGTCCATGTGTCCATGCAGAAGCTTCTCGCTACGCAGCGTGCCAAACGGCTCAATTGTCGATAAGGCACCGCGTTGGAGCTCACGCTATTCATTGGTTCTGCATGTGCATGATTGCTTCCCCGAGCGACGCCCGTCGGGTGCGATTCGGCTTATCAACTCCACAGGCGTCACATTGCTTTTGCTGCATCCCTTTCGCCTATTATCCGGCCTTGAATTTTACAATTTGTCATATTTTGACTGCTCGGGGGCGAGTCAATTTTCAACATCTGCTCTAGTAAAAAAGCGCGACTGGCGGACCCTTGTTGTGACTTTCAAAACGACACCAGGCCCGTAGCTCAGCTCTTTGGCTTACACGACACTCACCTCCCTCACAAACAACAACCTCTTGCATCATACTTGATCTAACGACCATCAAAAAAACACCTGGAACGGAGCCTTACCGGGAGCGCCTGCAAAAATGGTTAGCTCGAGAAATTCATCGGTTCGCGTCCCAGACGAGCGGACGCCGCTGATACCTGGATCTTCGGTGTCGCCGTCCGCCCGGCACCCAGAGAAGCTGGGATGGTTGGCTGAAATGTGGTTTCTGACCAAAGCTGCTATCCCAGTCATCCTGGCGTACATGCTTCAGAACAGCTTGCAAACGGTCTCGATCCTCGTCGTCGGACGCCTTTCACCCGAGGCATTGGCCACCGCTGCTTTCTCCTACATGTTCGCAATGGCAACGGCATGGCTCATTGCTCTTGGAGGAACCACTGCTCTGGATACCCTGGCTTCGAGCAGCTTTACTGGATCAAAAGACAAGAGCAGCTTGGGCATTCTGCTTCAAAGAGGAATCTTTGTCCTGACTGCCTTTTATGCTGTAGTCGTCGTCATCTGGTGCTTTTCCGAACACCTCTTCCGCGCTCTCGGCCAAGAAGAGTTTATTTGTCTCCAAAGCTCTAGATTTTTGCAAATTCTTGCACCTGGCGGTTTGGGGTACGTTTGGTTCGAATGCATGAAGAAATACCTGCAAGCCCAAGGCATCTACCGACCAGGCACCTACGCCCTGATGATCACCTCTCCGCTCAATGCCTTGCTCAACTATGTTTTCATCTACCCGCTGGGATTCGGGCTGTATGGCGCACCCTTGGCAACCGGAATCTCCTACTGGCTTTCATTTCTGCTCTTGGTCATCTACGCTGCGTTGGTCGAGGGAAAGGAGTGCTGGGGCGGCTTTGCCCCGCGTCGAGCTCTCTCGCATCTCAGGCCATTTGCAAGACTTGCTTTTCTCGGCGTCATTCATGTTGGCACCGAGTGGTGGGCTTTTGAGATTGTGGCCCTAGCGGCCGGCCGCCTGGGGACAATCCCGCTTGCTGCTCAGTCGGTTGTCATGACGGCAGACCAAATCATCAACACGATTCCATTCGGCCTGGGCGTTGCGGCATCTGCACGGCTTGGTAATTTGCTGGGCGCCCAAGACCCTTTGGGAGCGAGACGCTCAGCTCACTCGGCGGCTATCCTGTCCGTCATCTTTGGGTCTATGATCCTGACCGTCTTGTTGTCGACCAAGAACGTGATTGGCAGCCTCTTCAACGACGATGTGCAGGTAATCGCGCTTGTTGCGGACATCATGCCCTACGTCGCCCTGTTTCAGATTGCGGATGGATTGAACGGGAGCTGCGGCGGCGCACTGCGAGGCATGGGACGGCAATGGATTGGGGCGCTCGTAAATTGTGTTAGTTATTACTGTGGCGCATTGCCGGCCGGCGTTTATCTCGCCTTCCACGGATGGGGTTTGCCCGGCTTGTGGATGGGACAATGCGTGGCGCTCTCGCTGGTTGGCATCTTGGAGTGGATTATTGTCGGGATGAGTAACTGGGCAAAGGAAGTCGAAAAGGCATCCGATAGATTAGAAGAGGGCGGCATGGGAGGCGCATCCGTCGATGACGCCGGTGAGGTCTAGACGGAGCCTCCTCCCACAAAGCCCACAGAGCCCCGAATGCTGAATGGTTTGAATGCATGGTACTCCGCGTGGTTGGCGTGATTTCTTGATGCGACGGTGGATGTAACTCCCGAATATGGGGTTTGTGGCACTGTCATGCCTCCCTCCACATGCTTGCTTATCTTGGACCTGAAAAATTAGTCTTTTGTGCAACGGCGCCTTGATGCCCCCACCCCCGGTTCGTTGCGATAAGGCGTTTAAAGATGTGTCGCGAGTTTGCAGGCACTCGTTGATAAGGCCGCCAGGGGCCCGGCCTTTTAGCCATGCATGTGCACAACTCTGCCAGCCAGGGAGGCCTATGTCAATGGACTTGTCACAGACCCAGTCATTTGCCGCTATCTTTCCATCCGCTTACACGGCGGCGTTTCGTGCCATCCCTCCAGTACATATATGACCGGCCCATCCGCTCGCATCACCAACGGATCATTCTTGGACAACATCGTTGCAATACACAGAAACAGCTCTGCTTTGGCCAATTAATTAATCCATTCTATACTTTATTTTATTTTCCTCAAGATACCGATACTCTCCTCCTGCGTTGAAACTTACCAAGTGATTGGCTATTCCCGAACACGACAAGCAAGCCAAGGACCCCCGTGGCCGCTAACGCCATGAGTGCCTATGACGCAGAAAAGGAATTCCCTGAGGGGGTTCTGAAGAATAAAGGAGTGAATCAAGACATGGTGGCCGTTGCAGAAACTGGTGTCCAAGCCAGCACCATGGGAGACAAGAGCCAGCTAACTCGGCAATACGGACTGGTTGGACTTACTGGCGTGGCAGTCACTGTCAACAACGCTTGGGTGGTCCTAGGATCATCAATCTCCGTCTCTCTTTGTAAGGGCCTTTTGGACGCTTTCGAGTCCTACCAAACACGTGAAGCTAATCACTCTACGTCTCTAGTGAATGGCGGTCCTCCAGGTGTTATCTATGGCCTCATCGTCGCAGTATTCTATTACTCATTTATTGGAATGAGTCTAGCAGAGGTGCGAATCAACCTTGAATTCAATTCCGAATCAAATTCTAACAACAAGATGCTAGCTTGCGTCGTCCTTTCCATCTTCCGGTGGTGTTTACCATTGGGCCACCATTGCTGCAGGGCCCAGATGGGGTCGCATCACGGGCTTCTTTGCTGGGTGGATCAACTTCTACGGCTGGATGTTTGGCCTTGCATCCTTGGTGCAGGTATCCGCCAACATTGCAGTGCAGCTCTACGCAACCTACGTCGATGACTACACCAGTGAGGCATGGCACGTTTATGTTGCTTACCTTGGTGTACTGTGGTTGAGCACCCTGTCCGTTATCTTTGCTAATCGTCTGATTCCCTTCACCCAAAAATTCGGCCTGGTGCTCGTCGTTGTCGGTGGCCTAGTTACCATTATTGTTGTGGCGGCGATGCCTCCGAAACACGCATCGAACCACTTCGTTTGGGGTTCTTTCACGGAGAACAACGTCACTGGTTGGGACAACGGTGTCGCCTTCTTTGTTGGAGTTTTGAACGGCGCATTTACCATTGGAACTCCAGACTCCATCACGCACATGGCTGAAGAGTGCAAAAACCCCAGAAGAGATTTACCCAAGGCCATCTTCCTTCAGATCGGCCTTGGTGGTCTATTTGGCTTGGCTCTTGCAATTGTGCTTGGCTACGCCATCTCGGACATGTCCGCCTTGCAGAGCGGTGTCAATGCATTCCCTCTGGCTGAAATCTATCGCCAAGCTACTGGGAGCCCTGGTGCTACCTTTGGCCTCCTCTTCATCATCTTGTTAGCCTCGCTCTGCTGTTGCATTGGCACAGCGCTGACCAATTCTCGCACATACTGGGCCTTGGCCCGAGACAACGCCGTGCCTCTCTCCGGAATCTTCGGCCGAGTCAACGAGTCCTTGAGCTGCCCCGTTGAAGCGACTTTATTTGTGGGAGTCCTCACCTCTGGTCTCGGTGCTATTCCAATTGGTAGCCCGGTTGGATTCACTAACCTCACCGGGTCTTTCATCATTATCAGCACAGTCTCCTATGCGATTCCCTTTGCCTGCAACTTGGCCACCGGGCGCAAACATTTTGCTCCAGGCCCCTTCCACCTTAAGAAGATCGGGTTTCTCGTCAACGGACTCGCAGTTCTGTTCATCACCTTTTTTGACATATTCTTTTGCTTCCGTAAGTATCCTTTGAAATCCGACATTAAAAATCTGTCACTTACACCATTTCAGCACTTTCCATGCCTTTTGATGCGACCACGATGAACTACAATTGTGTTATTCTTGCTGGAGTGATTTTTATCACAGCCGTCTGGTGGTTGACGCATGCTAGAAGGCACTATGCAGGTCCCACGTTTGACGACACGTTCATCCACGACGAGGAAAAACAATCAGATAGAGATTAAGAGCAAATGTGCGTGCTTCAAGTGTTAGAATTCCAATTGTTTATTTCAATTTCTCGTGTCCTTGGTGATTCTTTATTCTTTCATGACAATATACCATTCTATCGACTAAAGATCCCCGAGGCTTATGGCCATTTCTCTCACGAAGGAGGGCACTGATCTCACGGTTATGTGATCCTTGGCCGAGGTTGACGCCGCGTTGAGAGGGCACCACTCATAATTCGTGTGAATGAACTTAGCGTTTCACGACTGGGCTAACCACTGGGCTGTCTGCCTAATGGCTTGCAGTGGGCCAGGCAGCACAACGAATTAAATTTGGTTAAGAACTAGGCTTATTTTTAATCCAGGAAAAGAGCGGTCGACAGATGATCGACAATTCACTGTCAAGAAGCAATCTTGGTGTAACAGATGAAGTATAAAAGCTTCTCAACTCCGCTGCTAAGGCGTCAACCGGGCACTCAAGCAAGACGCTGAGATTTACATACTTCTTCAATCTCTAGAACTGCTCATAAATATTCGCCAGAGCTAGCTGCAACCTATCCTGCATCTTTCCTATTCAGATCGCCGACCAAACCTAATCAAGTGTCTCTCGAAGAACAAATCACCATGCCTCGCTATATGCTTCTCATCAAGGCATCTACTGAATCTGAGTCCGATGGCTTTGCTCCTGAGATATTTGAAGACATGGCGACTTTCAATGAAGAATTGAACGCCGCTGGGATTATGATGGGCGGAGACGGCCTTCGTCCGTCCGCGGTCGACGGATACCGCGTCAAATATTTTGCTAAGTCCCCCGCTGAGGTGACCAAGGGTCCATTTGACGTCGAACGCGAGGGGCATGTGTGTGGATGGTGGATCCTCAAGACAAAGGATGTAGAAGAAGCACTGAGCTGGGCGAAGAAAATTCCATTTAAGACCGGGGAAGTTGTGGTGAGGAGAATCGCAGAGATGGAGGACTTCGGGGCAAATATGACTGAGGAGCTGAAGGAAAGGGAAAGGAAATTGATAATTGAAGTGGAAAAGAGGGCCAAGGGAGATTAAGGGCAGATCCTTCTTGCGGATTTCCATCGAGCAATAGTTTGTTTTGTTATGTTCTCAACAAGGTATTGAGGTTGAACAATTCGAAGCTCAAGCTACTGTTTGCATTGATCAGAGTCATCCTTTGAGCAAACTTCTTTCCTATATGCCTTTGGTTAAGAATTTTTTTAATATGGATCAATAAAATGACATTCTTTGACGTATTGTATCTTGCGCATTAGTAAACGGCAATCCCCATTTCTTCTACTAGGGGGGATCTCTAAACCGACCCTTCCCCCATGACAGATTCTCAGTCACGGGGGGGTCATTAAGTTGGAAAAGCGACAGCAATTTGGAAAAACACAGTGACCTCAAGCCTCGCCTAATTTCTATGGTAGTTTATGTACTATTCTGACTAAATTTGATGGACAAAAATATAAAAAAAGAGTGGGGCTCGAAGGTGCAGAGTGACCTGAAATACTTAGTAAGTTATATAGTGACAGAGGTACTGGACTTTTTCCAAATTGCTGTTACTTTTCCAACTTAATGACCCCCCCGTGACTGAGAATCTGTCACGGGGGAAGGGTCGGTTTAGAGATCCCCCCTAGTAGTGATATGAGATACAATTGTTTTGCTTGGTGGACTAACATTCTCGGCTATTCCCCGAGAGAAACAGTGTAAGATACAATACCACTAAGCTTCTTATCCTGTTGCAAATAAAAACTTATATAGTCTACATTAGTCAGTCAAAGACCTACGCTACCGACTGGTAAAGAATGCCTCGGGATTGGTCGTGGGTCTTTGCACTGAGCCAGCAATCATGACTGGCATAGCTAATGTTGAGTATCCAGCAAAGATCGATGATGCAATCTACGAAAACTGTTTTTTTCAAAAAAAAAAAAATTTTTTCAAAGAATATCAGCTTGATATTCCATTTCCAAAGACTTAGTCATTTAGTGCAGAGCCCAGAGGGCTATTCATCTATGCTGTAGCCCAGCCCCGGATGCCTAGTTGTCATTTTCAGGTCAATGTGTGTCCCCCGTAACGCAAAGCAGGAGAACATTTATTGCCCTTTCACACTTCACACTCACCCTGTTTTTGCTTTCAATTTTTTAACCCCCCAATCAACGCAGAATGAAGAAACTTGACTCTCTGCCAGATATCTACTCGCAAACACACCGATCAAGTTGTAGCACCTGGTCATTCAATTACTAGTTCGTTAGACTACGAATATGCGCTCTTTCTAGCAATGCGAAATGAGATCTTGGCTTTTACGCGAACACATATTCATAGAATACTTATCATACTTACCATTGCCTCATTCGTGCCTCAGTATGGCCGCATCTGGTCACGCAATGATTGTGTTGGCATTTCCGGGGTCTCCATTCTCTTCAACTTGATTGTAGCCACAGAGCAATTCGCACAGATGTTACATTTTGTCATCGGAATGAAACTCTTCACGGAAGTGCCTTCCCAAGTTCATGACTGGTTCAAATTAATTCGCTCCACTGTAGTATGGCTTTATCACTTGTTCCTGTACGTAGCTCCTGCGACCATTGCCAATTCCAGCTCTTCTCGGCCAAGCATCCTCCTAACTTCTCACACCCAATTCAAGTTTCGGAATGTTTCTCCTCCACCCGTCTCTCTGGCCTATCGCAAAAATTGCCCTAGTTTTTGGATATGGGGCATTCGCCTCAAACTCCATAGCGCCAGTCCTAATTATCATCTTACTCCCACGAAACCAGCCCAAAGTCCCATTTTTACCAAGCGCAGTCTTCTCCCACATTCACGGTATCTTCGTTAATCCCGTTGTCACCATTCTTGGAGCCCTTGCATTGCTTTCGCAGGTGCAAGAGACCCGACTACGTCTCACCCCGGAAGCTCTGAGCCTTATGAGACAGCATCGCGGCTCAAGCTGTCGTGTTTTTCATACTTTCCATTTTGTGGATACGCTGGTTTTATATTTCTACAGATTTGATCCCGACTCGGTGAAATTTACGGTGCATTAGGCAAAACTTTATTAGTGGTATCAAATTGTTGGCTGGGTCCCATTGAACACCATTGTATTTGCCTCCTCGCAAGGGATTTTACGGCTGATTATCAAGGATCTCGTTTGAAAGATGCGCTATAGGTGGCGGAAAGGCGGACGCGTCACTACAATTGACTACGAGTCATGGAAGTTGTGACGGATCATCAATCTCGTCTTGAAGCTATGATCCAACAACACTTGGGAGTGGCAGCCAACTTCCCGTGGGCATGTGGGTATGTGTGGTTTTTGGAGAAAGAATTATGATCTGAAACGACGAGACCATCCGCATGCAGCCAAAATCCCGAATGCATATCGGCAGGTGCATTCATTTTCCCATGGTCAGCGTGTGATTTGATTTAGTGACTTACAGTCATCCCGGTGGTCTGGGTCATGCTGGTGACAGGTCACTTCAGTGGGAGTTGGTAGTCGTTTGGCCCAAGGCTGCGGCTCGGTCCAGCGAGCTGAGCCAATTATGCATCAGCATTGACCCATCCTTTTCCGAGACCCTTGTCCCCTCCATTGATGGGATGAATTCAGTTCATCCATTTGGACTCAAGATGAGAAGCCTCGACTCATGAATGACGAATCGATTGACTGCTACGGACTACGTGCCAGGATGATGTCGTTCCTTTACCGATGTTCGGCCGGGCTGGAACCCGTTGAACCAGCAGCAGGCCGAGGGGACGCTAAACTCATTTTCAAGGACCCGCCAGTTCGAGCAGCGAGCAATGGCATTTGCTGGCACGCAACAATTACCGGAAAGGGAAACCAGCGGGCGACGCATGTGATGGGACGATGCCTTGGATGTAGGAGCCGGGAACGTGATTGTTTCCCCGCCTTAGCAAGGATGAGCAGCAGAACCGGCCGGGGTGGGTAGACGACTGCACTGCGCTGGTGGAGATTTATCAGTGAGTCGGCGGTTTTTTTTTTTTTTGACGCAGCCGAAGCAGAGGGGGATGGGATGAAAAAAAAACCCGCTATTCTAGACTTGGCCTTTGATGCGATTCACGAATCATCGAGTCTGGCCCTGCCCCCCTTCAAACCCCATCTAACCTTGCTTGCTTGATCCTTCTAGTAAAGATGTTGCCAATCATTAGCATGTCCGGACTTCATACTCTTGCGGTTAGGGAATGTGATGATTCAGAGTTGCTCTGAGCACCCACTTCCCAGTCAATGACACTTTGATTTGTCCTTCTTTTCGCCCGTCCCTTAACCTAGCCATAATTCCCTCGAGACTTTAATACCCTTCTACGACCCGATTCAGTCTCCCCGGCTTTTCTTTCTTTCTTTCGGCGGGGTAAGCTCGTCCACAGGCTGGCCTTGGCGAACGATATTTGGCCTAATCGATCAACACGGTTGTATGTGATCACGTACTCGCCCACTCGCTGCATGCCGCTTTACCCGCCCTGACTATCATTGTCGTCCATACCTACCACATTCCAGTTTATTCACGCTCCGTGACTCCTTTCAACATGAAGGTTACCAAAGAAACCCTCAAAGTTGCGTTGGCTTCTTTGCCGCTCATCCCGCTCATCATCCGAGTTTCCCTCTTACACATCCTCCAGCTTTCCGACTCAGCAGAGTATCTTGACCTGCGCAGCTCTCTCTTCGTCGCTGTCCTGCGGGCCATTCTTACCCCCTCAAAGCCCCACAGCATATCCCAGATACAAAAGATTTCGACACGCGATAGTGGCCCAAAGGGAACGATTTGGGTCAGCAGATATGCCTCCTCTCAGCCGCCAGAGACTGGCATTTGCGATGCCCTCATCGAGACGTTGGAGCGTCTAGGTAGCCAAGCGGACCCCAAACCTAAGCTCCGAGTCCCTGTGCCAGACATTGTTGACGTCGAGGCCGAGTGGACTGGGTACCGCGCGGGAGCAGCGCACAACGAACCGCTGCCCAACATGTCGGAGCGCGAGCGGTATCACGGCATGATGCGTGAGTGTACCACGCCAACAACCGTTCTATACTTGCACGGCGGTGCCTACTACCTATGCGATCCCTCCACGCACCGCCCAACTACTCAGAAGTTGGCAAAGCTGACGGGTGGCCGTTGCTACTCGGTCCGTTACCGCCTGGCTCCTCAGCATCCGTTCCCGGCTGCCTTGCTCGATGCCCTCGTCTCTTACTTTACGTTGTTGTACCCACCCCCAGATGCTTACCACGATGCTGTGAGACCGGAGCACATTGTCATTGCCGGTGACAGGTACGTCTTCTCGAATCTCAAACGGTGTTTCTCACTGCTGCATGACGCTAAAACAAGAACCTTTCCAGTGCCGGCGGTAACCTTGCGCTTGCATTGCTTCAGCTCCTGATGGAACTCCGGAGACAAGACGCTCCGATTCTGTGGCACGGAGAGCTGCGCGAGGTCCCGCTGCCCGCCGGAGTCGCTGTCAACTCGCCGTGGTTGGACATTACACAAAGCGCGCCAACGTGGGAGATGGACACGCCAACACCGTACGACTATCTGCCCAAGCCCGAGTCCTTGGAGAAGCTCGACTTCCCGCCGTGCGAAATCTGGCCCGCCAACCCTCCCCGCAAGTGGATCTACGTCGACGATGACCTGGCTCCCCATCCGCTGGCCTCGCTCGTCATGGCCCAAAGCTGGAAAGGCGCGCCGCCCATCTACGTCTGCACTGGGTGGGAGATCCTCGCGTATGAGGCCAAGTTTCTGGCGAGGAAGCTCGAGGCCGACAACGTACGTGTCGTGTTTGAGGAGTACGAGGCCATGCCGCACTGCTTCGCGCTGCTGCTGCGAAACGCCCCGTCCACGCACCGGTGCTACGACGCGTGGGCGGGCTTCATCCGGGCCGCCGTCGAGGACCCAGAGGGCATTGTGACGAGCGCCATCAGTGTCAAAGCAAGGACACTGGAGGAGGAGCCACTCGAATTCGAGCATCTGAGCGATGTTACGGAGGACGAGATGCGACAGCGGGTCTTGCAGAAGACGGAAGAGGCGCTGACGTTTGCTGCGGCGAAGCTGTGACGGCTTTCGTTTTGGGTTGACCATTGCCGGCTGCCAGCACGTTGCTTTAATGTATGCGCAACAGCATGTTTCAGAAGTTGGGCGTTGCTGGCAAGGATCGATAAGCGTTGTATCTAGTTTGTTCCGGGTAGGAGCCAGAGAGCAAGATATACCAATTACTTTTAATGAATTGAATTGTTATGCCGGCCTTGAATGTCCCGTGATTGTCGCCACAGCTAGCTTTGATAGCATTGTCTCATCGGTGACGATGTGTGCGCATCGGAGAGTAACGTCTCAGTGCCACGACGCGGAGATAGGCCTACCGGTTCTAGGCAATTGACAAATTACGCACAAGAAATCATTTCATAAAATTGCAAAAATACAAGAGTTAACTTATTCATCTTCTGCACTAATAACCGCTTGAGGACATCGCTGACAGCTCAGAAATGCATGCCGGCTCCACCACCCACGACCACCCCACGAACCGGAGCCGGAGCCACTCCCTGCCCCCACCAAACCCAGTCCAAGCCCAGTCTAATCCTTAGCTCCAGCTTCGCCAACTTCACTCCGACTTTCTTCTCACCCATCACCGCCCGCAATCCCCAATTGCTTCAACCCCTCCCCCCCTCCCCCCCCCCTTGCGGCCGCCGACGCTTTCCGCCGACGTCATGGAGCGCCACAAGAAAACGGTCGAGTCAATCGCCTCCGCGGTCCGCGGCTTCTTCGAGCGCCGCGAGCCCTACCGCATCTTCCACGGCTCGACCAACAGCACCCGACCGCAGCAGCACGCCCGCGCCGTTGACATCTCGTCCCTCCGGAACGTCCTGAGCGTCGACCGCGCCGCTCGCACCGCCCTCGTCGAGCCCAATGTCCCCATGGACCGCCTTGTCGAGTCCACGCTGCGCCATGGGCTGGTCCCTCCGGTCGTCATGGAGTTCCCCGGCATCACCGCCGGTGGTGGCTTTGCGGGCACCGCGGGTGAGAGCTCCTCGTTCAAGCACGGCTTTTTCAACGACACCATCAATTCCGTGGAAATGGTGCTGGGAAATGGCGATGTCGTCACTGCCTCGCGCGAGGAGCGTGCTGATCTATTCCGCGGCGCTGCCGGTGCTGTCGGCTCGCTCGGCGTCACCACCCTGATCGAGCTCCAGCTCATGGAAGCCAAGAAGTTTGTCAAGACGACGTACCACCGCACCAACAGCGTCGCTGAGGCCGTTGCCCGCGTCCGTTCCGAAGCCGAGAACCCCGCCAACGACTACGTCGACGGAATCCTCTTCTCCAAGGACCATGGCGTCATTGTCACTGGTCAGCTTACTGATGAGAAGCCCGCCGACACTCCCATTCAGACCTTCAGTGGCGCTTGGGACCCATGGTACTACCTCCACGTCAAAGACCGCACCCTGAAATCTCCCTCTGCCGGTCCCTCCGCTTCGCCCTCGTCTTCGTCCCCCGTCGACTACATCCCGCTCGCTGAATACTTCTTCCGATACGATCGTGGCGGCTTCTGGGTCGGCGCCGCTGCTTTCACCTACTTCAAGGGAGTTCCCTTTAACCGTTTCTTCCGCTGGTTCCTCGACGACTTCCTCCACACCCGAATGCTGTACCGCGCTCTTCACGGGTCTGGCGAATCCGCCCACTTCATCGTCCAGGATCTCGGTCTGCCCTATCCTACCGCCGAAGCTTTCGTCAACTACACCGCCGAGAACTTGGATATCTGGCCACTGTGGCTCTGCCCCCTCAAGCAGACTGCTCCCCCGACTTTCCACCCGCACACTGGCGAGACCGAGACTGCTCCCGACGGCACCGTCTCGGTCCCTCCCTCGCTGAACATTGGTCTGTGGGGATGGGGACCCTCTGACCCAGATGAGTTCGTCGAGAAGAACCGCGCCGTCGAGGCCAAGCTCGCCGAGCTTGGTGGTATGAAGTGGCTGTACGCACACACCTACTACGATCAGGACAACTTCTGGAAGATGTACGGCGGACGGGAGTGGTACGACGCACTCCGCGAGAAGTATCACGCCTCTACGCTTCCCACCGTTTATGACAAGGTCAAGGTCGACGTTGAAGGACGTCGCGAGGAGCGTCGCCGCTGGAAGCAGTCCTTCAAGAGCCGCCCTCCATTCGGTGGCCTTTACGGCATCTGGAAGGGCATCAAGAGCAAGGACTACATGCTGCACCGTCATGCAGAGTGGAAGTACAAGGACGGCAAGAATTAGTAGACGAAAAAAAGTTGAGAGAATCGCGATACCCTGTATTGGAAAAAGCCATTTAGAAAAGATCGCCAATGAGGGCGCTCCGATCTAGTTGTACAGCATGGGACACTAATCCCCATTTATTGGGTTTGTAGATAATAGAAGAGTGTGACGATACATAGACACCCACCACCACCACCACCACCACCACCCACGAATGAGGGCAAGCATGAGAAAAGACCCTGTGTACGATTTAGAGATGAGCGGGGACAGAGAGAAAATTATCAGTTATAGAAGTCTTGTATTCTTAGATATCGATATCTTTCGCAGCGCCAAGTGATCATCTATATCGGGCCACGACAAGCTTCCAACACATGAACTAGCAGGGGAGGGCGCGACCCCGATCTCTACACAAGCCAGCGGCCTCGGTAGTACCACAGGGCTCAATTAAGGGGTCAGCAGCATGATCCCAATCTGCGTGCGTGCAGGTCTATCATCATCATCAATGGCTGTTGGTTCGCCTCCCAAATGCATCTATATCCTCCATGAAGTCGTCAAGGTTGCAAGATGTTCCCCTTGGTGGCCTGACTCACACGTTGGTACAGGGCCAGGCCAACTAAGCAAAAAAAAAAAAAAAATTTTACCCCTAGGGGAGAAAGAGTGATGGACGAGAAGCGGAAGGGTCAATCAGGCGATATTGGAGTATGTGCATTTATGCCTGGACGGAATACTCGCGCTTGAACATGTCGTCGACCTTGGTCAGGTAGTAAGTACCAGGGATGATGGTGGAGACCTCGCCCTTGGGGGTGTAGTCCTTCTGGAGGTGAGCCTGCTTGCGGAGGTCGCACATCTACGCGTCATGGGTTAGTCTAGGTGGCCAGGTGATTTTTTTGGCCGAGGAAAATTTGTCTTCTTACCTGGTCGTAGGTGGCAGGGGGCACGGCGCGGCGGGCCTCAAGACGGGCAGGGATGTCGAGAACTTTGGAGATGTTCTCGACGCTTCCGTTGATACGGAAGGACATGAAGCTGGCGGCCAGACCGGAACCGTAGCTGAAGAGGCCAATTCGCTTACCCTCGAGGGCCTTGTTGTCGACAATGCTGATCAAGCTGGCGAGGCCGCCCCAGACGCTGCCGCAGTACATGTTACCGCACATGGTGGCCACCTGGATGGCGGGGTTAACGCGCTCCTGGAAGCGCTTCTTGGTGAGACCCATGAAGGTCTTCTCGAGGGCCTTGTCGGTCAGGGACTTCTCGTAGTCCATGT
This sequence comes from Aquanectria penicillioides, assembly GCA_003415625.1. Classification (NCBI taxonomy): domain Eukaryota; kingdom Fungi; phylum Ascomycota; class Sordariomycetes; order Hypocreales; family Nectriaceae; genus Aquanectria; species Aquanectria penicillioides. Next base: position 5,931,328 of record PYIU01000003.1, read on the forward strand.
CACGGAGCTCAGGGGCGACCTCGGCAAATGCAGCGGAGTCGGGGTTGGCAAGGTAGTCGTGGTACAGGAGACGGGCGTACGACTTCTGGACGAGCTTGCAGGTAGGGGCGTGGAAGGCCATGTAGTCGAAGCGGTCGAGCGAGGGCTTGGCCGAGTCGCCGTTGGTGGCACCGTTGGTGGACTGCTTGGCCTCGCGCTTGCAGTAGTCGCGGTAGGCGGCATCGAGAGCCTTGGTGTAGCAGTTGATGGAGTAGTGACCGTCGACGTAGGGATACTCGCTGGTCAGGTCGGGCTTGTAGAAGTCGTAGGCGTGCTGCATGTAGGTGCCTCGCAGACCGGGCTCCATGACGATGGGAGCGTTGGGGCCGATGAGGAAGGCAACGGCGCCAGCACCGCCGGTGGGGCGGGCATTGCCCTTGGCGTAGAGGGCAATGTCACCAGCGATGACGATGGCGTCACGGCCGTCCCAGGCCGAGCTCTCAATCCAGTTGACGGTGTTGAAGATGGCATTGGTGCCACCGTAGCAGGCGTTGATGGTATCGACACCCTCGATGCTGGTGTTGTCGCCGAAGAGCTGCATGAGGACAGTCTTGACCGACTTGGACTTGTCGAGAATGGTCTCAGTGCCGACCTCGAGGCGGCCAATGGAGTTGGGGTCGATGTTGTACTTCTTGAGGAGGTTGGAGGTGGCGGTGAGAGCGAAAGAGTAGATGTCTTAACACGAGCAACGCAGACCAGGTCAGCAATCGTCCTTTAGTTCTTTTTCTTGTGCGCTCTCTCCAGCCCACGGGAAGGGGGCATTGAGAAGCTTAGAGATCCTCGTCTCCGGCAGAGAGGGACTCTGGGAGGAGACGGGCTCGGGGGAGGAGGGATGAGGGGCAAAAAAAAAAAAAAAACATACCTTCACGATCATCGCAGAAGCTCATCTTGGTCTGGCCGAGGCCAATGGTGTACTTTCCGGTGCTGACGCCATCGAACTTCTCGAGCTCAGTCTGCTCAACATACTAGACGCGGTGGAAAAGGCCATGGTTAGCGAGAATTGGCATCGTCCGTCGCGTTAAGCAGTGGCATGTTGCGGGGATCAGGAGAATGAGGGGCAGGGGAAAAAAGTGCACTGTCGCAGTGAATTGCAATGAGGGGCAGAGAAAGCACAGCACACGACCACCAGGAGCCGCAGCCGCCCACCAAAGCAAGGCTACACAACGGCCCTAGGCTGCGTCGGGTTGCGTCCAAGGGCGGCGCGGTGCATGGGAGAGATTGAAGTTGAGATTGAGATTTGAGATTTGGGGGGAACGAAGCATGGGCCAGGCCTGGGGCGGCAACACACATACCTGGCTGGGGAAGTAGATCTCAATGGCCTTGATGCCAATGTTCTGAGGTCGGGTGGCCATCTTGGAGGAGGTGATTTCTGGAGGAGTATGAGAAACTTGGAATGCGAAGTGAAGAGGAAGGAAAGTTGGCGGGGGACGGCTTGGTGAAGAAGTAGTAGAAGAAAGTCGAGTCGAGAGGGTGTGGAGAGGGGCGTGCGATATTGGGGGAGAGGTGTGAGGAGTGAGGACGAGGGAAAAGACGAAGGATGGGAGGAATCGGAGGACAACGCGAGATTAGGATTGGATCGATGGGGGGCGACCTGCGTTTGGTTTGGTTTGGCTTGGACCGTTGGTTTGATTTGATATTGTCCCGGTTGGTACACGGCAATATGGCAGAGTCGTCACTTTACGGGCGGGAAAGCGACGGACCAGGGGCAGGGGGGGGCTAAAAAAGGGTCTTATCCGTAACTTGTTGAGTTAGCTAGTGCCCATTTTTTTCTCTCTCGGTGGCAGGTAGGCAGGTGTGTGCGGGTGTGCGTGTGTCAATGTTGGAGATGCCAAAAGTGAGCGTTTTCACCGCCCTTTGCTTGCTCCCACTGGACGGGCTCTGTTTTTGGTCTGGTTTGGGCAGTGCCGTGGCGGACGTGTTGTGGCATGTGGCATTCGGGAGGGAGGGTAGAGGCTTTTGGAGGGGAGGGGGGAGGGGGCGGAAGAGCATTGTGGCCGCCCAATCCGCAGGACGGCGACTCCCAGACTGGGCACACTTGCTGCCAGGGCCTCGCCTAACCAAAAGAAAAAACGTGGGCTTGGGGGGGTGGTGATGTGATATGATGTGCAATAGGTGCTGCAATACCAATGCTGCAGCGCACTGCGTAATGTAATGTGCAGTATGTATGTACCGTCCAGCGGGCGGGCGGCGCCTCGTTTGGGATGGGTTGAGAGTGAAGAGTGGAGAGTGGAGAGTGGAGAGTGACACAATTTGGCGGGCTTGCTTTCTTTCTCCTCTAGGTGGCGGCGGTTGTACAGGACCAGGGTGGTGGGGATGAAGGATAATGGATAATGGATAATAACGGGGAGAGAGGAGACGAGGGGAGGGGGGGTGTGTCCGGTCTAGACTTACCTACTTACACACACCACACACACAACCAGCACAAGGCGTTAGTGGAGGGGCGAGCAAGACAGGACTAGCAACAGGTTTGTTGAGTTACAGAATGTCGAAACGGGACGAGACCGGACAGGCTTTGAAACAAGAGATATCGACGCAGACAGGGACTTTGGCGTGGTTGGTAGAGGTTGGTGGGTTGGCAGCTATGTGGAAGAGTGCGAGCAAAAGAGATGCTTTATACCTATTCGCCGGCATGCAAATGCGCTTGTGCTTGTGTCATTTGCAAGGATCTCCAGAGATAGCTATATGCCGAGCTACAGATCTGGGGGGGCCGTCGTGATCGCTTTCGGGCCATTTCCCACTTGCTCAAAGCCTCGAAGGATGCTCGCGACGGTACATTTCTGCCTCCGTCTAGTCAGATATGGTCTGGCTCGACTTTCTGTGGCCGGCTGACTGGGTGACGACGTGGTGGCCCTGATTGTGCGAGCTGAAAAGTACCCAAAGTATGTGTCGTTGCGTGCGTGCGCGCGCGCGCGTCTATTGTTTGAGACCAGCCGCTCATTACTCCTCCCCCATCAGGCATTTACGAGCTGGATGATATGATGCAGGGCCATTGGCTTTTTTTTTCCTACTCCCTCATCTTTTTCGTCTCCATCATAGTACCCCCCAGTAGTTCCGCCAATTCTCTTTGTCTCCAGTCCCTCTCGGGGATCCAAAGAATGGGTGTGCCTGCAGCTGGTTGATTCCCACGCACAGGTCCCTCCAAGTACACAGCATGTACCTCCCATACGGGCTCCTCGCACCTCCACCAGCGTGCTAAAATCGCGTTCCTTGGGACATCCCAGTCAGACTTGAGTTATCTGATCCAATCCAGCCTCCTCACAGGCTCGTCGAGCAGCCTCCAAAACTCCACTGAGTGGACGGGATCCAGCCAAAGGTCCACATGGAGTCGTCGCAAGAGCCGAAAGAGGAGACGATGAGGCAGAGAACCACCCACCGCGAGCTTGATGGAGGGTCAGTGAGTGAGGGAAAATACAGGAAGAGGAGGAACAAAATGGGAAAAGCAAGGGGGGAAAAAAAGTCGCAAATATTCGCCGAATCGTGCACATATGCGCATCACCACGCATCTGAGTCGTTGTACGCAGGCCCAGGCCCGTAGAGAGTGGAACTCTCCGAAGACGACGAAGGAGCCGGAGGGGCATTACCCCTCCATAGCATTGCTTCGTGCCTCTCCATACGCATCGAGTACGCATACACGCCGAAGGTCTGGAGGGTAACAACGCATCCAGGCGCTGTAGGAAACCGAAAGCTGGTGCAATCGCCCCGCTATCTTGCTTCGACTTCTGCCAGAAGCCTTGTTTTATCGCGCCCTGACTGCAGTGGTGTTTTTTTTTTTTTGTTCTGCCCTTCCCGCCCTGCTGCCCTGCCACTGCCCTATGGCCCTGTGGGCGCTGTACCGGTATTCACTATCAACTAAGCTACTGTATCACGGCCGCACAGCATCGCATTCTGCCGTATTCGTTGTTTCCGTATTCGCCTCTTTTATGCGTCGTATTCGGCAAGTATTCGTTTGCTCGGCTTCGCAACGCTCTGCATCGCTTCGCAGCTCACAGCCCCCAACAGCGAATTTCAAAAACAATAGTTAAATTGCGCTGCGACATGCATGCGGATGAGGTTCGCTACATATGTCCGTCCAGTTGGGGATGGGATGAGTTAGATGCCTCTTTTTTTTCCTCGTGCCTCCTCTCCCTCTCCCTCTCCCTGCTTCACGTGCATCACCACCATCCCTCAGTCGGCATTGTTCCGCCCCTTGCTACCGACAACAAGGTCCATGGGCCACGGGTCATCCAGGAACCGTCCCACACCCTCCCTCACTCAATTCTCCTGCATCTGCCGTCGGCTTTTTCCACCATTGCTGTTCTCGACCTCGTGGAGTCGTGGAGTCGTGGAGGCATTTAGTTTTTTTTTATCAGATGCCCCTCATCCCGCGCCCATGGACCACACTTCCATATTCCAACTAGATGCTCGGATCTGCTCACGCCGCAGGGCACACAGTCTCTCATCCATACACGCACGCATCATGGATTGTTCGGCCTCGCCTTCCACGGTCCCTAGCGCATCCGTCCCCCGCGTCTTTCTACATGTTTCCCCAAAGCCTCCCAGCATTCCCAGTTGCTCCAAGTTGCTCCAAGTTACACAAGCACATGTCCGCATCAGCTGTCGTCGATCAAGAGCCGGATCTTGCTTCACAGAGGATGACACCCTCGTCGAGCTATCGGGACTCACTCTCTCCTCCAGATCATCCCCTCCATCGCCTCCTCCATCACCCTTTCCATCGTCTCCATCATCGACACACATCCTCCCCATCATCCCACTAGTCTAGACGGTCCGCACCCGCTCCCTGGGCTGATGAGGAAATTATTTCCCTCTCGTGCTCCATGCTAAACAGCCCTCTCTAGCGCCATCTTCCCGGTTTGTCCCTCAAAAACGCAACCTTTGCCAGCAGCATCAACTCATCACCCACCACCCGAAACCCACGATTGTTGCTTGGCGTGGGTCGTCTAGGTCAGATCTAGCTAGTCAAGCCCTCCCTCTGGCTCATGCCGGGCCTCGTTCAAGCTAGTCCCGGGCTCCAGCCGACCAAGATAATCAACGTGCAGGAAGCTGCATCTCAGGCACCGCTAAAACGGCATCAGAGGTGTCGTTCGTTCAGCTTCCCGGGAGACCAGGTAGCGCAGCAGGGTATGTTGTACGTAAGACCCTGCGTATCCATCTCTAAGCCGCATTGCTTCATCTGCCCGCCTGCCAAGCGGGCACCGCTGCTCGCCCTCTCGCACGTCATAGTGCTGTATGGGTTTTTTCATCATTCCACGCGGCCCGCTCTTGACCATTCATCGTCGAATGGGTCTCCCATGCCCCTCCGTCTCAAGCAGGGACTACTCCGGTCGACTGCCGAATATCCCTCTCCCGCTCCCGCAGGACTGGCCCGGTACTTGTATGTACACCCGTGTACATTGCGCTTCAGGGCATAAGGGCACGCCACATCCGGCTCAGCGCGTCGAAATGGGTAGGGTCTATCTTCAACTCGCGTAGATCTGATTCCTTTCTCACATTTGGTGGAAGCTGGAGAGGTTCCAGTGCATGCCCACCCATGCAAGCCTTTGAGGTTTGGGCTTCCTTGTTGTCCAAACGTGGCAAGGCGCATTTGTGGCAAATTCTCATACGCGCACTTGACCGAGTGTGTTGTGACTCAAGCCAATGAATGGGTGAGGAGAGGATCTCTGATGAGTTTTCCTCTCGAGCCATATTATAGCTGGCGTGGTCATCGTAGGGCCATGCTCGGCCTTTCGTCTCAACCCCCACCCCATGTACCAGATTTTGCTGAATCGTGTGATCCCAAATCAAGAACTCTGCGTCTCTAAAAAATGAAGCTAATGTGCAAGTAAATTCTCGCTTGGGGTTTGCCCAAGGGTCTGTCCGAAGTTTCTGATATCTGGCTGAGAAGAACGGTTACCGTCAATGGCTCCGGAGTCCCTTTTTTATTTGTCCGAGGCGACTCAATGAGCATCAGTAATCCCTCGCTCCCCACACCTGACTGTTTCTTCCCAGCCCAGTCAAGAAACTTAGCTATGGAGTATCTGGTCCGGTCTCCATAAAAAGGGAAGGGCAAAGGGGAAATAATTCAACAGAAGACGAGCTATGCATCTTTGAGGGGAATTGACGAAGGGGCTAGTTAATGGCAGTTCCACGCAAATGCCACACCTAAGAATGACAATTGCAACGGTGCTTGAATCTCCCTTGTCCAAAGGCCCTCTTTTCAAAGTGGGGTCACGATTTGGTGCCCTACGTTTACGCGCCTTGCTCTCCCCGCAAATGGAATTCGCCATTGGCCTCTAGCGGGTGAGATTGTAAAGTGATGATCAAGCAACTGGATTGACTCGCAGCAGGTGGTGATGTACAGGAAGAGATAGAGTAGCTTCTAAGCGATCAAAACTTAAAGTTTGCATTATTCAAGGTGGTGCAGATGATGCGAAATAGTGACAAAAAAGTTAATGTCTACAATTATTGTTTCTTTCGTTAGGCTTTGCATTAGATAAACTGGTTGCACAGTGAGATTGAAGTAGATGTAGAAAGAGGAGTAGTTATTTAAAGTTTTATGTGTTCTTGATTACTTTTCTTCTGATGAATCGTTGAGATTGGATATCATGTATCACCCCCCCCTAAGAAATAGACAAATTTCGTACTACTCTGCGCAATTTAGAACGGAACTTAATGGATATTATCATCAAAGATGTCGGTCAACATTATAACTTTGCTCTTTGAATTAAATCTACCAAGCTGTAGGGTAGGGGTTATCAAGGATTGAGACCAAGGCCTAATTATCTGCCATTACTAAGCCAATTCATCTGGGTTTCCCATTGAGGTACACCCAACGATCCCAATTGGACAGTGTTTAAGTCTAGTTCTAAAAAGGACATTGCCTTCTCAGGCTATAATGCCACTACATCCAAGTTTCGGTAGAGCAGCATTCGGTTTCTCGTCAAACACAGCTTGTGAGTGGTTCTGGCAGCAATAGGGAGGCTTCTTTCCGCTCTCTAGCAGCTCAGTAATTTCTGATTAATTTGCATCTGCAATGTTTTATGACCCTGCATTCCAGGGAGCAGCACCGTTGGTTGGGCAATACAGTGTGCCGAGGGAGCGATTGGCTGGCCAGTCAGGACCCCAGGAGCCCAAAGGGCCCGAAATCAGGCAGGTTAAGGGCACCGTGGGGAGGGAAACAGTGGGCTTTATGTGTTACCACGGACATTAGTCGCCAGGGTGACAAATTTGAGTTTTTGGTTGGTTGCCTGGAACGCATCTGTGCCTGTTGTCTTAGTTGTCTCAGCCGATGGTATGAGTGCCTCACAATCAGATATGCGACCCACTCATAGGACAGCCATGACAGGGGGTGGCGGAAATGGTCTCAGGACATTGGACAATTCCAATACGTGGAGTTTCGATTTCGGTCTTGTATATAGAGTTTTCATGAGATCCACTGGTTGATGTGATAGTCCTGTTACTAGCCCTATAGGGTTGTGAACAGGAGTTGCCCCGTCATTGTGTTGTGTGAGATTTCAGCAGGTTGAAGTTGGAGTTGCCGGTGAGACACAACAAATTGGATGGAAAAGCATCGACCTTGATGAAGATTTGATAATCTCTGAGGTGAGCCTCGACCCATGGTTTCTGTGGAGAAATGGGCGGCTCTGAGGGAGAGCCTTGGGAGGTTTGGCCTCGGCTCCATGGGCTCCAACATATGGCCAGCAATAACGACATAATTAACTCCCTTTTTTTTTTTGGGGGGGGGGGGGGGGTTCAGGAGTAATTAAAGCATGTCTCTGGGAGGATATGCTATTTCTGACTATTGATGTTGCGTTCGAAGCTTGCCAGCCATGATTCCATCTCGTGGGACCCATGGCCGAAGTTCCGACGCGAATGGGCTTTCCAAGTCAGTGTTTTGGCGAGGATTTCGGTACGGGGAGGATCAAGTAAGTGCAAGACAGTGTCTTATGGACGTCCAATTTGAGGCAGGGCCTAGATGTGGTACACGTTGTAGTGTGGCAGCGTCCCTTGGATCTGTCTTTGTTGGGCGAGGGCCGGGTGGAACCCTGCTCCGGGGAGAGACAAGGGAGGCGGCATGCCTTGGTCGGGTAAGGCCAGGACATTGCTGTGGCAGGAGGTCTGCAAGAGGGGCGCCGCCGGAGGAACGGTGAACATGGAGGCCAATGTATTGCATTCTTTGGCGTGGAATGTGTATAGCCGCCGACAAAGGGGCGACAGCGTATGGACAGGGCGGCGGGGCTACCACAGCGCAGAGACATAATAGGGAAGTAGGGAGAGATTAATAAAGTTGTATGAGAGGCAAATGATTATAAGAATCGTGGATAGTCGCTCCCAAATCTCAACTCCTTCTCATCAAGCTTCACATCCTACCAAGGTCACTCATTAACAGTCACTCTTTGACAAACAAACAACCACATTCGTTCTTTTATTACAACCAACTCAGCAATCATGCGTTTGAACACTTTGGCCCTGATGGGCGTTGTGTCCGTTGCCTTGGCTCAGCAAACTCCTGACGCTTCCACCACCACGAGCGAAGCTGCCCCAACAAGCACCGCGATCAGCGAGTCCAGCGCCGACCTGTCGACCGCTGAGCTCGGCACGGGAGCCAGCATCGTGACACTGCCCGGTGGCGGTTCCGCCGTGTAAGTAGCAACGCGCTATCTTAACGCAGAGACAGTAATTAACTGAATCCCCTTCATAGCGCTGTCACCCTCCAGCCCGGCGAGGAGAGCACTACTGGTGTCTCAGTCAAGACTACCGGTGAGATCAAGGCTGGGGACGAGTCCGCTGTTAAAGCCGATGTTGGCATCGGAGCCTCGGCCATGGTCAAGCGTGAGGTGTCCGACTGCACGCTCACCGTCCTGCTGAACGGCCAGACTGTCTTCAGCCAGAAGATGCAGACCTCCAACGACTTCCAGAAAATCGTCACTGCCGCGGTCCCCGCTACGGCCGACCCGAAGATCCAGTTCAAGTACGCTTGTGGTGACACTCCCCAGCGGCTTCTGATCGCCAATGTCGGCGTTGCCACTGGCCCAGCTGGTGCCGTTGGCGACCCCAGCCAGACCCCCGGCCCTGGTGTCACTTCCACCGATGCTTCTGGATCTTCTACCCCCACTGGCTCTTCTGCTCCCACTGGCACCAATACCTCCGGCCCTACAAGCTCCGCTGCCCCCAGCGGCTCCGACTCCGCCACCGATGACGGTCCCACCGGCTCCACTGCCGCCACCGGCTCCGCTACCGGCACCTCTGCTCCTACTTCCACTGCCAGCTCCGGCCCCAGCTTCCCCAACGCTGCTGGTGACTTCAAGTTCTTCGGCTGTGTTGGTTCCAGTCAGGGTTTCCCCAGCTTCAGCCTTGCCGGTGAGAGCCCCGACCTGGACCTGAAGCTTTGCGGTGCCTTCTGCACTGGAAACAAGTACTTCGGTGTCTACAAGAAGTGAGTGACAACCACCCCCTCTCTCATCGATCCTCCATATACTGACAGCCCATTACAGCCAGTGCTACTGCGGTTCTAAGATCGACGGTACCGCTACCACCAAGGTCCCTACCGACCGCTGCGACACCCCCTGCCCCGGTAACGATAAGGAGTCTTGCGGAGGTGATGTTGGCTCTTCCCCTGCCCGCCTTGCTCGCCGCCGTCTTGGTGCTCGCCAGAACGTCTCCAACAACATCCTCCTGACCGTCTACGAGGCCGCTGCTCAGTCTGGCGCCACCGTCACCGGAAGTGCCACTCCCGTCACCGGCATGGTTACCGTCACTGCTACTGGCGCCGGCGCCACCACTGTCGTCACCATGCCCGCCAGCTCCAACCCCCAATTCTTCATCTTCATCTCTTTCCCCGGCAGCAACTGCAAGGAGGGCGACATGGTCTACCTTCCCGAGGCCTGCATCTGCAAGGGCGGCAAGAGCTACGTTCCCCACCGATGCACTGCTACCAGCTGCAAGGGCAAGGAGGTCTTCAAGCCTCAGGAGTGCGATTCCGAGGAGGAGATGAAGCAGACTGTCTACAGCGCTGATGTCTGCAAGGGCAAGGACTGCAGCTCCAGCATCGTCTACAAGCCTTGGGAGGAGAAGGCCGACAAGACCGACAGCTCCAAGTCTGATTCCAACAACAAGACCTCCACTGGCAAGACCGGCGGTGACAGCAGCAAGAGCAACAACTCTGACTCCAGCTCAAGCTCCAGCTCCTCCAGCTCCAGCTCCAGCTCCTCCAGCGGCTGCGTTGGTGCTGAATGCGACTCTTCCAGCTCTTCCAGCTCCGACTCCAGCTCCTCTTCTTCCAGCACTTGCACTGGCAGCGACTGCAAGTCTGTTACCTCCCCCGCCCCCAGCATCAAGACCCCCGTCATTGCCTCTGGCGCTGCTGGCCACGCTGTCAGCGTTTTCTCCATGATTGCTGCCCTTGCTGTAGCTCTTATCTAGATACTCGTATATCTGGACCTTGGCATGCTTCTAGTCAATCCTTCCTAGCTGCGCTAGAATAGTAGCGTCCCCTATAGCAAGATCTACATGAATTTTACGAGTAGACGATATATAGAATGGTCTCAAGATTTTATCATAAAACATCCGTCCCAACATGCACTAGTGACCGCAACAGACAACGACTTCTCAATCCCATCCATCTCCCTCCATCAACACAACCACCTCAGCGATCCCTGCTCTTGTTTTTTAATTTTATAAAAAACGATCGCCTCAGCTCACTCTCTTCGCCTCGGGAATCTTAGATGCACGTTTTGAATTTGCTTGTTTTGATATCTAATACAAATTGGCGAATGTGGATCCTAGGAAATATGTCTCTAATACCAAGCCCACTCACTCCCAGGGCTCATCCTGTCCATCCATTCCCATCTCGTCTTCTTGCCCCCTCCATTTCCTGCCCTCATGACGAAAAATCCTCCTCATGATCGTGAAACAGTAGGAATCTGAGTAAAAAAGCGTAAATACTGAAACCATCTTTCTTTTATGTGAATGTCGTCAAGTACTGTCATTAACCGGTGCCCCTTTCCTTTACGAGGCATTCTCGGGCGTGTCATATCCTGAATCAGAGCTACCCTTGGATGGCTTCTCCACAGTAAGCCCGTCCTTGGACTCTTCCTCCTTCTTCTCATCCTCAATCTTGCTCTCCTCCACCTTATTGTCAGTCTTCTTCCCAGGCTCCTCGGTCTTAGCGTCCTTGTCCTTGTCCTTGGCCTCTTCCTTCGCCTTGACCTCGGCCTCCAACTCGGATTCAGAGTCAGAGTCGGAGTCAGACTCGGAGATTTCGCCCTCAGGTCTGTTCTTTCGCTTGGCAGCCTTCTTGGCCTTCTTGCGGGCCTTGGCCTTCTCCTCCTTGCGCTTCTTCTTGGCATCCTCCTTCTTCTGCTTCTCCTCCTCCTTTCGGCGGGTCTCGGCCTCCTCAATCTCCTTCTTCTTCTTCTCCTTGCGGGTCTCCACAATCCACTCATCGGCACACTCAATCACCTTCTCTGGGTTGCGCTTGTGCTTGAGAAGCAGACCCTGGATCTCGGCGGGGCTGAACTCGTGCTCAGGGATCTTGACAGAGAACTGCTGGGCCAGGGAATTGATCCGCTCGAGAGTCTCAACACGAAGCTTGGCAGCCTCGTCAGCGAGCTTCTTAGCCTCCTCCTCATCCACAACCTCGAACTTCTTGGTGCGAGAAGAACCGGATCCGATGACAGACTCGTCTTCATAAGGAGCGTAGATGGCACGGAAGATGGAGGCACTCATCTGAGCGTCGGCGAGGCCGAAATTCACGATCATGTCAACACGGCCAGGTCGGATAAGAGCCTTGTCGAGCTTCTCCAGGTGATTAGTGGTCATGACAAGCACGCGTCCCTCCTGAGAGGCGACACCATCGAGAATGTTGAGGAGGCCAGAGAGGGAGAGTCGTCCTGGGAGCAAGGGAGTAGCAGGCTTTCCAGGGCCGGTTTGAACAGTAGCCATGGGAGCCTGGTCAACGTTCTCGCCTTTTCCTTCCTCACGGGTGTGTGTGAGACCGGCGCTATCAATATCCTCTAGGAGGACAACACATCGGCGGGGAAGCTCGGCGAAGAGGGCGGCGAGATTCTCTTCGTTGGCGAGGACGGAGCTCAGGCTAACCATGTAGATTCGCATGCGGAAGAAACCAGCCAGGGCGAGACTGAGGGAACTCTTTCCGGTTCCAGGAGGACCGTAGAGAAGATAACCACGGCGGTAGGGGATACCACGGTTAGAGTACCAGCGGCGGGTGGAGGGGTTGAGGTAATCAGTCACGTCTTCGATAAGATCCTTCTTGACCTTCTCGTTGAGGATGACGGTGGAAAGTGGACGGCTGGCACGGGTCATGCAGCGCTGCCAGGTAGGCTCGCCTCCGGTGGAGCCGGCGGCGGCGGCGCGGTAGATGAGCGTCTTGGACTCGTCCTTCTTCAGGTATTGCTGGCGGGCGTCGACGAGCAGCTCCTTGAGGATGGCGGGATTGCGACCAAAACAAGAGATGGAGATCTCCTCGCGCTCACTGACGGCAAGGAAAGCCGACTGATCGCGGTTCTCATGTCGCTCAAAGAGAAGCAGGTGGTTCTTGTACCAAAAGAAGTGGGTGCCGAAAGACGGGGTGTACTGAAGAGGCTTCTTGCGAGGGGTGGCGCCGTTGGAACCGTCGGTCTCGACCCCATCCTCCTCGTCGTCGTCTTCGTCCATCCATCGCCAAAGGAACCAGCTGCGGGAATTGATGTTGGTGTTGACAATGAAGCGGCGGGAGCCCTGGGCGAACCGCTGGGCGGCGACCCAGGACATGATGATGTTGTAGATCTCGTCATCGGTTCGAATGCGGACAAAGGACATCATGTACTTTTCAACCATGCCCCAGGCATAATCGCTCATGTATGTCCAGGTAACGGTGATTCCGGAAATGACGAGCAAGAGGGGGATGTAGAGATTGAGGTCGATTCCGAGGTAGGCCTGGATTGCGGAAGAGAAGACAGAGAATCCGGGTATTAAGTAGTCGAGTATAGCGAATTGAGGAGAAGGAGGGAGAGGAAACTCTGAGGATTGAGAGACATGGCTCGGGTTTGAGGAGTTGATGGCATCCATGGTGGCGGTATTTACGGTTGGGATGAGGAGGTTGAGAAGGGCCAACATGCAGAAAGATACGCCCGTTGTTGTGAGTTGTTGATGAGCCAAAGTGCAAACGGGAGATTGGGCCTGGGGGATATATATATATGTGTGTGTGTGGGTGGGTGGGTGGATCTGCCCAGATAGAAATATGCCAAGAAGGGTGAAGAACAAGACAAAGCAACAAAGCCGCTTGAAACCACTGCTGCAAGTGTAGGTGAGATGAGGATGGTGCGATTGAGTAAAAAAAAAAAAGGAGAGAGAGAGTGCAGATTATATATATTCAACTGTTTGGGTTACGTGAGACGGCTTTGGCGGCATGCACGTTGAGGTTTGAAGTGGGTGAGGGCGGTGGTGGCGCGCGCTCCGCCCAGATGCTCCGCCAAATGGATGCCTCCAGCCCTACGAGGCACAAACCTGCACTCACATCCACTGTCGTGCACTGACATGCACTGAGCAAAGGGCGTTGGCAGGCATCATTAGAAGGGACCGAACGTTGACAGGGGGGCTCGGAGTGGGTCGCGGACTGGCGGACTGACTCACAGGGGGCAGAGTGGGAGGGAACGGCGTGAAGTGAGGCGTAGTGTTTGGCGTTGGTGTGTGTTAGCTCCCTCCCGAGCGGTAGGTCGTGGTGGGATGGAAATACCATGTGTGTACGTATGTTAGCATGTGTGTCCAGTATCTACCAAGCGTCTACTAAGGATGCCTGCATGTAAACGTGTGTACCTATCTGGGAGGATGATGGGTAAATCGTATGTGCCTAATAGTGGGGTAGAGGTCGGGGTCATAAAAGCGAGGGTGAGCGTGGGTGGGTTGTTTGCTGGCCACCGCCATGAGCCTCTGTGTTTAGTCCCGTGTCTACGTGAGAGTTTGCGTGTGCTTGTGCGTGTGTTGAAAGAAGGAGGAGCAGGAAGAGCAGGGCGTATGTGTATGTGTGTGTGTGTATGTGTTTGTGTTTGTGGGTGTGGTTGGCTTGGTTGAAAAATCTCCTCCTCTTTCCGGCAGCATGCACACGGCTCGTAGTAGGTTCATCTGACCGGCCGTGCCAGGCATCCAAAACATGCCGACCCGCTTTGCTGCATCACTCGACCGATACGGCTCTCGGAGTCTCGTTTCCTAAAGAATCTAGGCAGCGAATGGGGTATCCATGACAGTCACCGGGGGGCGGGGGCCTCACCTACTAGTTCCCAATATGGGAATGGGGATGGAGATGGGGATGGATGCATGAGATCCTAAAACGAAGATGACGTTTGCGCAGCCGTCCTATCAATACAACCCGCGGCTAGACCTCGTGCATGGCGAGGCGTCCAGATTGCTCGCTCATCACCATGGAGGTTGCGGGCCTGGACGCCTTGCCTCGCCTCTCCTCACCTTGAAGCTTGCCACTATGGAACTTGGGTTTTGGATACGTGATGCCACTCATCGTTCGTGCCTGTTTGCAATCCTGGACCGTGGCTAGGCCGTGGCTGGCGATTTTTTCCTTCGCATGGATTGATGATGGGCTTTTGTGAGATGAGCCACGTTGGCAATGTATGGTCTGCAGTGCGTCATTCATCATTCTGGCATGTCAGCCACGGGATCCCTCCCTCAAACCCTTCACTTATTGGGCTCTTTAGCGATGTTCCGGCTTCCAATACGTGCCAGCCAATCAATCCGTTTGCACAGTTTTCAACGCTTGGAAAGAAATGCGGAGAGATCTCACTTGGGGCTATACGAGAATCCATGGACCTACCTACAGGACGGTGTAAAAGACACCAGGTGTGCTGTGCTGCGCTGCGCTGCGATGCATCACTCCGTGCACGTTGCTGCAATTGCGCTCATTCACAGTAATTGCCGCCCGGCGCCTTATCGTACCATTGTCGCATTACACGCTCCCAAAGGCAGCCGTCGCCTCTGCGGCAATTGAATTGTCTCAAATCTTGGATGGATTTATCACGGTTGTGACGTCACTTTCGTCAAGCATCCAGTGAAGCCTTTCCCATCAATCTATGGTGTGTGGCCTGGACTCGTGCGCATCTATTTCGCACCTTGTCATGCCGGCCACGCCGTTGGTTGCAGCACCTCCAGCACAAAGTCCCCAAAAGACGGCCCCGCGCCTCAGCGGCTCAGCCCCCCACCTCCGCCGAGGGGAGTCACCGCCAAGGGTCGTCCCCCCGTAGCCCCCGGC
This sequence comes from Aquanectria penicillioides, assembly GCA_003415625.1. Classification (NCBI taxonomy): domain Eukaryota; kingdom Fungi; phylum Ascomycota; class Sordariomycetes; order Hypocreales; family Nectriaceae; genus Aquanectria; species Aquanectria penicillioides. The sequence continues at coordinate 5,946,599 of PYIU01000003.1, forward strand.
CAATAGGAAGCGCCAATGCAATGAGGCTTTTTTTCTTGGGGGAAATCGTGAGTTGAGCCACAATTGGATGTGACGACATTGCCTGACGCTACAGTGCTAAACCTGCCAAAGACCTGCCTGCGACATTGGATCTTTTGTCAACGCCGCATGAATCATTCTCCGAGCCTCTCATTCCCTCGAGTTTCTGGCCACTGCATGGCAATAGTAACCTTTCATACTTTTCACCATTTCTCCCCAAACACTCAATTGCGCGTGTCCCAAGCTCTGTCTCCTTCGCTTGCTTGTGAATGCATCCATAAACCCCGAACCCCGCCAAGTCGGCAACTTTATTACAAGTCCCTGGATCCCTCCTTCCCTCAACAGCAGCATTCTTCTCGTAAATGCGCAAGGCTTCATAGTCTGCGTAGATGTTAGATCTAATTGCAGGCTACATTTCTTCGTTTCCTAAGTGCATCTGGCGAGAGATGAAAACTGACTTGGAATGAGATACCTAGTTCAAGGCCAAAGGAATTTCTCAATATCATAGCTTCTATTCGAACGCTTGTGCTGCCTCGATATCAACCCCTAGATACGAACAGTAACAATAATTTACCAAGAAAACTTGATAGAATTCTCTTCAACAACACTCCTCTATCCACTCCCTACGGTGCAATTCGCGCTTCGTAGAGCACCAGCGTGTACAATTCAATCTTGATCTTGTAGGAGCCAACAATTTCTTGCCTATGGGCGACAAAATCTTGGTCCCTTCCAGTTAATGGGATTTGATCACTCTATCGCTACACCATTCCTAACAGCTTGGTCGTATTCAATATCGCTAATCAACTAATTCATCAAGGATCGTACTCCAAAGTCATAAAAACCACAAATAGAATCGACAAACGCATAGTCATAATGCTACCCTGAGTCCCTGAAATGGTCCATCTCATATTTTGATGCAAAGAGCACAAATTGACGATATATGCCATCGAACCTACTCTAAAATTATGTTCAGAGGGAGGACCCAGCTACGTTTCAGTTGTCCCATGGACGGATATGTAATCATGCGCATGGTCAAGGAAAGATTGGTCGCTTCGTGAATACTTCAAGGGCTATTTGACAATCACTCGATCTTGTGAAGCCCGTGGATATTTGACATAAGCTTGAACAAGAGTATTTTTTAGACTGTGAAGTGTGGCTCCGACTCTCCCTGCCAGTTTAACCCGTTCAGATATCACCCAGACTCACATACTAGGGGCCTTCCCGAATTTCTAGCCATCTCTATTCCAGCCAACCATTTATCTCTCACATGCACCCGGGAATCGGATACTGATGGGGCAATATTTGCGAGAAAGCCATGCAGAACTTTTCGCTTCTTGATCCCAAAGACCGGAACAAGTCGTCGCAACTCTTTCATTTACGTATGAAATAGTTAGATTTCCAGACCCACCGCCCTAACGCATTCCAAATCTCCTCCTAAAACTTTGGGAAGGCCGAATCAGAACCTTGTTTTGATCACCTTCAACCCAATTCAAACACGGCGAGCAGTGAGAAGACCGATTCCTTACCAAGTCAACGTGGCTTTTGGCATGTGTATGATCTTGCTAAGCGGGCTAAGATAAAATTTAACGTCGAATCGTATCACATTTCATCTTCTGTGAATTGGGATATAGTCTTGGTAGAAGATGATTAACCATTCATCAGAACTCAATTATGTCCCCAGGGATTATGGGCTGCGGCACGATGATCAATCCTCTTAGCAGGCATGCATAACTTTCATAAGAGCCAGAACCATTTGCAGTTTGTAGGAGATTTGAGACTGAAAAGACGAAGTCTAAAGATGGTTGGAAAGTGGCGTAGACAGCATATCCCTATGGCACTGATGTGACTGCGATACAATAACCTAGACCCTAGGTGGATCCTACCATATTCTTATTGTAAGTAGATAAGTGTCTAGAACTAGTACTGCCGTTCTAATTTTGGCAGATCTAGCTTTGAATCCATTCTTGTGTTCAATTACCACAACCGTGATATCAAGTAGATGCAAATTCATCAAGAGTTGGAAAAAGGCCCTAGCTCCCAAAGAAATTGCAAGCTTTTAGCTTTAATTATGATACAGCATGAAAAAGTATGGTCGAACTGGGCAAGTAATCTTCTTTCCAATTTCGATTTTCAAGCCCTCACATGGTTAAACACGGCACAAGGACGATGGTGAACCAAGCATGTATTCAGAACCAGAAAAAATCAACCCCATTACCAATAATGATACAGGTGAGTCCATAAACTCTCGAGTAATATTTCCACATAGCCATGAAATCCAAAGCCCCATGATCCCCCACGTGGTTACTCTGGAGGGCACTCACGAGCCAGGACACACCGAGCTAGTCTCGTGATCAACTTGCCCAGATATTGGGCTGTAGTTCATAATAACCTTGGATTGATAATTTGCGTATCTCAACTCAATGTTTTACGGATAATTTATCAGGGCCACTTCTTATCTCATGCATCGCACGTATCGTACAGGTATTCTGCTTCAAAGAACAGCAGATCCTGTCAACAACGATTACGAGTTATAAAGGAAGCAAAGCAAGCCTTTAGTTGCTATGACTATGATAGAACCGCCGTAGCGATGAAATGGATATGAACCACTGAAGCCTCCTGGTCTAGCCTCAAGTCGAGCGCAATCTGAGCGTGGTTAGCTAGGACTTTAGTAGAGCCAGACTGATACGGAAAAGCGGAAGTAACCCTTAACTGCTACACCAAAAGGTCTCCCTGTGCCTCGGTTAAGAGTAACACAGGATATTAAAGTCTATAAGACACTGATTCGCATCACAGACGTCCCATTGATCATTGCAATGGCAGTTTCCCTGCGACAACAAAGTTCAAATTTAAAAAAAAATCGACAACCTGAAATATCCAAGGCCCTAATTAAGAAAATGATCTCATCACTAGCATCAAGCTCAACGGAACCAACTGCAGGTCATCTGGGCTTAGTGTCGGAGGCTCGGTGCGATGACGCGTCCAATTCTCAGATTAGAAAAGGCGATGGGAGAAACGGGTGGACAAATATCATAAAGCAGATTGAAAGAGATTATCTAGATATGTTTTAGTTTCTCTACATTTGTATGAGATGCATCTTCCTGTGTTGGGGTCGGAGTCAGCTGAGCTACAGAAGGATTGGATTGGGCTTGTAACCATTGCAGATTGTCTGAAATAGTAAGTTGTTGAGAGATAATGTCCTAAAAACAGCTTGGAAAGGGATTTTTTTCTTTCTTTCAAAAGTTCAGAAGGATGAAAACCATCTGGAGGTAATATTGATGCAGACTTCCGTCATTTATTTCAAATACACAATGGCGAGATTTGCGTCATGGTTGGAACTGTGGGGCTCACCCGGCAATTTAGCCCAGCTTGGTAACCATGTCAGATTCAAATGTGTTCTCAGAAACGACAGCCGGAACACACGGAACTAGGGTGGTAAGCTTAAGAGACAGGTTAATCTTAAGAGAGAGCGGGTTGCATGCAGGCATGGAATGCTCGAATAAAATGCTGTAAGCAAGCGTTTAGGGCCAATGTTGAGATGCATGCAAGCCCTGCGAGGGTAAAGCCGGTCGGCTTGCCCTTCCGCTCTAAACCGGCCTGTGATGTTTTCGTGTCGAGACTCTCTGGTTCATTGAAGAAAAAAATGACATGGGTTGTTTGCATTTGTAGCTTCTAATAGTTCTACAAATCTTGAAGAAACGTCGTCAAGCGTACCTTGGCTTGCTTCAATGGACAGAGGAGATGGAGAACTCTTAGTAGCATGCAGCCGATACCCAATAATCGCAATGTGCAGAAAGGCCAATTATTTCTTCAATGTCCAAGCTGACGAGGCGTGTAGCAAGATGACAGTTGGTTTGCCCCATGAATATGCCTTGTGCGTGGACCATGATGCAAGAATAGACTCATGATTAAAGTTCGAGTCGACGACGACAAACCCCGGGCAAGGGGAGCCCGAAGGGGGTAGCTGTTGATCAAGCTCGTCTTCGGCAATCAATTCAAGCCTGCGCCCGTTGCCGCAGCATTCGGGACTCTGTTTGGAGGAGAGGAAAAGAGAAAGGGAGAAGTGCGGGGCCGGCGACAAGGGCAGCTTGAGCTGATGGCGTAGCTGGCTGTTCAGCTGTGCGTTGTGTTAGCTGCGGATCCCGGGATCAATGGAGCAGGGTGAGATTGGAAACAGGGCGCAAGTTGACAGTCGTCGTCACGGCTCGAACGGGGTTCCGAAAGAGGAAAAGATGGTAGTGTTTCGAATCGGCATGTCGGGGGTTGCGGCGACCGGGATGCCGATGCACCGAGTGAAGCGCGTGAAAATGTCCGTGGACAATGGCCGTTTCGGGGATGCAGCCAACGAGATGTCAAGGAGAACGAGGCGGAGTTTGACGAAGCAGCGACAGCCGTAGGGCTGATGCACCTTTCTCCCGCCCTGTCCCCGGCCAGGGTCCTTTGGCGTGGCTGAGTGCCGTGTCGTTGGTGTCATTGCGGCGGATCAATTGGCCCTCGCTCGTCCATGGAGGGCATCTTGGCTGCTTTGCGTGGTGCATCAGCGCACATCCTGGACGCCTCTGTGGTTGTTGTTGTTGCGCCAGCTGCTGGACACTGCCGCAGCCGCTCTGCTGGGACCTCGAGATGAGGTTCCCTTTTCTTTCTGCCAATGCCGCATGATGCGGCGCCTCTTCCTCGAGATGCTCCAAGATAAATAAATCTCCATCTGCTCCTGATCTTGTCGTCGTTTCTAGCCCACGCTCTCTCACGCAATTCCCACCCGTGTCAGGCAGTCGCAACAGCAGCAGCGGCAGCAACAACAACAATACCCCAGATAAATACTGCCTATCGATGAGCAATCACAGCTCTCAATGGCGCCAACATGCAATGCCACGCTAGAGGACATGTCCAGTTAGTCTTGCCGCTCAATCCCGCCGTTTTATGTCTTATCGCTAAACTCGTTTGACCATGCCCAGTTCCTGATGACCAGGAAAATATCATCGGCCGATTCACGTTCAATGAGCTCGCTCGCATCATTGGAGGCGCCGGCTCGGCCATGGCCGTTCTCGTCACCACCTACCTTATCTTCCGCCATGCCATGAGCTACACTAAACCCCAAGAGCAGCGACAGTGAGTCCTCCCTGAAACCAAAACTGCTCCCCTTGGTGGCTGACCGCCCTAGAATTATCCGCATCATCCTCATGGTCCCCGTCTACGCCCTGTCCTCGTTCTTCCAGATCTGCTTCTACGAGCAGGCCAAATACATCGAGGCCGCTTCTTCCCTCTACGAGGCTTTCGCACTCGCCGCTTTCTTCTCCCTCATCTGCCACTACGTCGCTCCGGATCTTCACTCGCAGAAGAACTTCTTCCGCGAAATGACCCCCATTCGGGAATGGATCGGCCCCGTCAAGTTGTTCTCCCGCTGCACCGGTGGCCAGCGCGGGCCGTTCCGCACCCCCAGCTCCGGTCTCACTTGGTTCAACATCATTTGGGTTTGTGTTTACCAGTACTGCTTCATTCGTTCCGCCATGACCATCGTCTCCGTCACCACCGAGGCCACTGGCCACTACTGCGAGAGCTCCAACAACGCCGCGTTTGCGCATATCTGGGTAACCGTCATCGACCTCATCGCCCTTATCGTCGCCATGATCGGCCTTTTCCAGCTCTACCTCCAGCTCAAGGTGCCCGTTGCTGACTACAAGCCCTTCACCAAGTTTGTGGCCATCAAGATCGTCGTCTTCCTGTCTGTTGTCCAAACATCCGTCATCTCCCTCGTCACATCCTCTGTCGATTCCCTCGAGTCCAGCAAAACGCTCGCCAACGGCGATATCAAGGTCGGCATCCCCAACCTCTTGCTCTGCATCGAAATGGCCCTCATTGCCATCTTCCATCTCTTCGCCTTTCCTTCTAGCGCCTACGGTCGTCGTGCGAAGCCTACCTTCTACCCGTCCCCGGACCTCAAGCAAGGCGGCCCGCACAACGAGAATCGACAGCAGGCTCCCAGTGGTGGGTTCTTGGGTCTCCGGGCCATCTTTGAGGCCATCAATCTGTGGGATGCCTTTAAAGGCATCGGCCGTGGATTCCACTGGCTTTTTGTCGGTGCCAGGAACCGCAAGAATGACATCAGCTACCAGACTGCAATACCCATGAACGAGCGTCCTTCGACTGGACGTGATAGCAATCGCTCAGACAGGGACGCCAGCCAACCGCTCCAACCCGAACCTCAAGAATACAACGCACCCCCCCAATACCGCCGTACAAACTCGGCCTTGCAAAAATACGAGCAGCTAAGCAGCGAAGAGGGCGCCTCACTTGTACATCATGTCCAGCCCGAACCCTATGATTCCCAAACCGCCCTGCAAACCCCTTCCCCCAGCCCACCATCGTTTCGACCTCTGGGCCAAGGAACTGAGTATCGATCAGGGTAAGAGTTGATTCGTTTTTCTTTTGTCTGGGAATCTGTACTTGCGTAGTTGAAGTACGGGCATGTAGACGACCACGGCATGGGTTGGCAGCATAAGCACAGGCGTTATCTGCGTGCTAGGAATTCGGTGTGGATAACTGATGGATAAACCTGGGTTTTGATCACTAGACAGACTGTCCCCATAAGTGCGCGGGGCTCATCGGGCGGGTTGTATTTTAGTTTGCTTGTACTTTGCCACTGTTCAATTATTTCAGAATTGGTAAATTCTAACACTCACGACTCTAAACAATTTGTGCGCTCCCATTCACGTAAAATACTTGGGAGAACCGAAGAATCTCAATGGTGCAGAGGGAGCGCGTGCGACATCAATGTCGTGTATGCCTCAAATCGTTATCGTTGACCCTTGATTTTGCCAAGAGGAGGCCATCGGATGAAAGAAATAACATAATCCCGCCCGACAAAGTGAGCCAAGGAAGCACAACGTCGAGGCAGCTCGCAGAATCGAGTCAATTTTTAAGCTTGAATTTTAGCACACCAACTAGGCGGCTCCGTTCCCCTTTATGGCTTCAGGCATATTTCTTCCATGATGCTTTAATGATGCGGATCAGCCGAAGAGCCGATCTCGTATCACCACGAGCCCACCTTGACCCAGCTGCTGTGAGCTTGGCAAGCCTCCTCCAGAAAGCACCCCGGAGGCTTGCATGTCCACCATTGAGCACAAGGCATTCGGGCTTGAGGCCTCTATTTGTATTCTTGGCACTCCTGCTAACTTCAATTGGCATCCAGTTCGGTATCCCGGTCCGATGTTGGCCAGGGGCGTCTGCGATCTCCCTGAGATGGGGTTGTATTAAAAAAAAGAAGCTTCTCGGGAGCCGGAAATGGGTGCTCAGACCATGGTCCCGGGAATTTCGGATTGTGCCTCACCCACGAATCAAAAACTCGCCAATTTTGCACCTAGCACCCTTCAGGATATCGCCAACCGAAAAAGCACCCGTCCTGACAGTTCCGTCAGCTGAGAACGGGTCCACATTCCCTTTCAAGGCCACATATTTCGGTCCTTAATCCTAGTACAGGCTTCTCCTGACGGAAGTCCTGGGTTTCAAAAATTCAGCTCGTATTTCTAGTACCTAAGCTAAATTCAGGTCAAGTCTATATATTGTATGTAGTCCTCAGCTTCGTAGCCTATGTATCCTGTGCTGTGCTACCACGCCAGAGGTTCCTCGATAGTCACAATGAAGTTTCTTGCGCTTCTGTCTTTGATTGCCATCGCCCCCGCAGTTCATGCGCAGGTCAAGGGGAAACCCTTTGGCTTTGCCACCGGGACTACGGGAGGTGGGAGTGCAACCCCCGTCTACCCCAAGACCAACCAAGAGTAAGTCGGCGTGTACTTGGATCCTATCGTAGTGATCAGTGGGGAAAAGCCTGGGGGTGACATATTCGAGTGACCCATTGCTGACGCCTCTCTGTCTCTTCGGTTGCAGGCTTGTAAACTATCTGAGCGATGACACTGCTCGTGTTATTATGCTTGATCACACCTTCGATTTCCTCCAGACCGAAGGAAGCACCACCGCACAGTGCTGCAGTGACGATCGCACTACCAAGTGTCCCGGGGGAACCTCGAAAGGTCAACTCTGGATTCAGACGTCATGCGACAGTGGCAGCTGGGAGAAATGCACCTACTGGAATGCCCCTAAAACGCCCCTCAAGGTCGGCAGCAACAAATCAATTGTTGGCGTCGGTGCCAAGGGTGTCATTCGGGGCAAAGGACTTCGGTTGACCAGCGGTGTCAGCAATGTGATTATTCAGAACATCCACATCACAGTGAGTCATATTTATATCGAGAAACTCTGTTATCGATTTAGACGTACCGATAACTAACATGGCGATAGGAACTGAACCCGCAGTTCGTATGGGGTGGCGACGCCGTCACCCTTGATGGATGCGACAAGGTCTGGATTGATCACAACAAATTCTCTCTTATTGGCAGGCAAATGATTGTGTCGGGCTGGGGCGCTGCCGGCCACGTCACCATCTCGGATAACGAATTCGACGGCAAAACAACTTGGTCTGCTGGTTGCAATGGTAAGCATTACTGGACTATGCTTCTCCTTGGGGAGAAGGACTGGTATACCATTTCTGGCAATTGGTTCCACGATGTTTCTGGTCGCACGCCTCACATCGGAACTGACCATACGGCTTCCAAAATCATTATTCATGCCGTCAACAACTATTTCCAGGTCAGTCCCCACATCTTCACAATGGCTTCGATAAAAGTCTCCTCATGGACATGGCAACGCTAACATATTCTGCAGAACGTCGGTGGTCACTGCTTCGATATCGACACCAATACTTGGTTGCTAATTGAAGGAAACTACTTTGACTCTGTGACGACTCCAGTCACCCAAACCACGTACTCTGCCGGCGGACAAGTGTACTTTGTTCAAACCGTCGACGAGGCCTCCAAGGCCCAGAGTGCCCTTGGCTATATCCCCGAGTGGAATCGCCTTGCAAACTCGGGCGCGGTTAAGACAATCGTCTCTCAAAGTGCCCTCAGCACCCTGGGTCAGTACCAAAGCAACATCAAATGGACTCATTGGAAGGTGGGTGATGTCCCTGGGCTGGTCAAGTCAAAGGCAGGTGTTGGAAAGATCTAGAGTACAGCAGTGGTTCTTTTCAAAGTTGAGTGGATTATCTATGTTAGTGTATTATAATATGTTTTGCCTTAGTGCAAAAGACAGGCCTTGGTTGGTCTCAAACATTCCGCTTTCTACATCTAAATATTGTGAATGATTACCTTTATCCAGGTTCAATGCCTAACACAAATCGCAGCAATCCATTTGGCAGATTATGATCTACACAATCAATTTGGTAAGGAGCTTGCCCTGGTTGCCGCCGCTGAACAGCCGCATCCAGACCTCAGGCTGCTCCTCGATAGGAGCCTCTACCACAGTCTCGGAGTCCTGGAGCTTGATTCGGCCATCGGCCGTAGCGCCAATGAGCTCCCCGAGAATGTCGGGGATCTTCTCCATATAATCCAGCATGATAAAGCCCCGGATGTTAATTCTCATCGAGATCAACTCAAACCAATTTCGCAGAGCCATGGGCTCGTCAGAGTTGTATCCACTAACAGCACCGCAGACGGCGATCTTGCCGTTCTTCTTCATGCGGGTCAGCATGGCGTCCAAGACGTGGCCTCCAACATTGTCGAAGTAAACGTCCACCTCACTGGGGGTAGCGGCCTTCAAGTCTTCAGCGAAGGTTGGGCTCTTGTAGTTGACGCAATCGTAGGCGCCAAGCTGGTCTCGCACCCACGCACACTTCTCGTCAGATCCGGCAATACCAATGACGCGCTTGGCACCCAGTAGCTTGACGGCAATCTGAATGGCCATGGATCCTGTGGCACCCGCCGCGGCAGAGACGACAATGGTGTCGCCGGCCTTGGCCTCTGCAGCGTAGTACAGACCGGTGTATGCAGCAATGCCAGAGGCTCCAAAGGCGCCGAGGTAGTGAGTGAGCGCAAGGTTTCCGGGCAAAGGAGACAGAGCCTGGCTGTTGGCAGCCTCCAAGATCACAAACTCGCTCCAGGTACCCAAGTGGAAGTCCATGACCAAATCTCCGGCCTTGAAGGTGGGGGAAGCCGACTCGATAACCTCAGCGATGATGCCGGACCGCATAGCGGAGCCCAGGGGGACCGTGGGAACATAAAAGCGCTCAGGGGCCACGGTGCTCTGGATAAAGTTTCGAAGGCCAGTATCGTTCGAAAAGTACTGGACCTTGCAGAGAATTTGGCCGTCCTTCAACTGGGGCAGTTCAACCGTCTGCAACTTGAAGGTCGCATCGGGTCCAGAGAGGACGGGAGCGCCGGTAGGCTTGGAAGCCAGGACCCATTGCTTGGTGGTGGTGGGGGTAGAGGTGGCCATGTTTTCTGCTTCCTTTTTCTCGGTTCTTTACTTTGCTCTTGTTCTTTTTTTGCTTTTTTAAAGCTCTTCCCCTTAGTCTATTGACAAAATTCACAGAAATTTATAAGTGGTTATCTGGCTTGGTTCGTTTCGTTTCTATCGTGTATTTATAGATGCTAGTTGTTGTTGGGCTAATTGCCAGGGGCAGGTTTGACAGAGGGCTAGCCGCTATTGTGTTCCCCGACGGCCCGTGCAAGGCCGAGGTGTTAAATTACATGACAGTGTTCCATCTTGGATGGAGTGTAGTAACCGCATTGGTTTGGAGATCGTCGTTCGCAAAACTAGGACTCTGGTTTGGTAAACTAGCAAGGAAATCCCATGTTATGGGTTTCATGCAGTCCCGACGTTGTCCCGAGCTGGGCCATGGCAGGCGATTGAGTGATGACAAGTTGAAATCTTCCTCGTAGGAGCCGAGATGGGCCAATCGGCGATGGACTTGAATGCCTTTGACAGCCTGGTCGCCGTTATGTTGCTTGGCAGCCAAAGGATTGCGGAGGAAGATTCGTCACTTTTCCCCGGCTTTGTTGGGGCTCTGCAGCATCAGTAGTGTGCGGCACAGTTGTAGTTCGAGATCCTCCGGCACGCCAAGTTATCTCTGGATGACTTGCTCCGTGGTAGCCAGCCAAGTTTGGACAAAACGACCGCCAAAAAGCCTGGGATGTTGGCAGACAGGGTGTCAGGGCTCTTGAGAAAGGGCATTAGCTAATTGATGGAGAGCAAGTCTGCCAAGTTTGCAGATCAAAACTACGTCGAGCGACCGGAGCAGTTCCCAATTCTGCAATTTGCCGTGGCTCGGACTTGAGCTCCGCAAAATGCGGAGACTGACCCTCTGTTGCCCCAGCCAGTTCGACGACGAGGTGCAGAACATGGCGCCTGTGTGTTTTTCCAGATGCACGACCTTGGCATTTTCTTGTCAAAAGCCCGACATAGGCCTGGTAGGGAGAAGAGACGATCCGGGGGGGTTGGACACGACTAGCCAGGGCACATCGCCTCGCTACCGGCGAGCATCGAGGGGGCGTCCAACGGCAAGGGGACAATTATCAACGGCACGGTAAGAGGCTAGCAACAACCAAGCATCGGCTATCGGCCAAGTGTCTGCTAGTAAGCGGGCCGAGTTGCCATCACCAGGTGGTGTTTGCCTCCCCCTCCCCCCTATGTGGGGATATCCATGCGGTACTAAGGTTTCCGGTCGTTTCGTAACGTGACAGCAAACCTATGCACTGGGAACCCTTGCTGGGGCAAAATTGCTTGAAAAAATTACAATGTCGAAGTTGCCCGGCCCCACGAAGAGATCTTCAGTTTCATCGTAGGTTTTGTCATAGTGCTGTTGAAGTAGTGTCCAGTGCGTTCGCACTTATAGCGTGGATGTGTCCATTTCCTAAAATAAAAAGGAAATCACTAGCCTTGTAATGCGGACTTTCGTCTACATACTCACTAACCTCGACTATCAATCAATTCTCACCCGCATCATGGCGAAGGCAGAGGTCTTTTACCCCGTAAAAGGCTACGTACGGGCCGAACTCATCATCAACTGCATCTTCGTCTTCATTGTGTTGGTGGTGGTCTCTCTGAGAGTTGTAGGACGTCTGTTGGGTCCCAGACTAGGTTGGGACGATGGATTGGTCTTGCTTGCAACTGTTCGTCCTCATCGCATCACCCAAACACATTCTTCACTGACAAACAATCATGTAGCCATTAGCCGTGGCGATGCTGGTCTGCCAGGGCTTCTGTAAGTTTTCTTTCCATGGCCGACTGCCGTAAAAGAAGCTGACATGTCTCCCTCAGACGCTCCTATAGGAAATGGATATAGTTTAATTGATCACCCAGATCGTAAGTTTACTTATTATCCACTTAGCGATCTTTAGAAGCACTGTAAAGAGTTGCTTAACTATCGCCGCCATTACCGTTGCGCTCTTGTAAAGCTCATCGAGGGCCTATGTGGCTAACTCCGAACCTATTAGTTGCGGCCAATGTCCCATTCATCCTCCAGGTATTACATATATCCCCCCAAGCCATGTTTCAGGTCAATTAACTTACACCACTCGCCAGTTGACCTTCTGCCTGCAGATTGTATACGTTACTTTGCTTGCAGCGGTCAAGGGCAGTATGCTCTGCTTTTTTCTTCGCGTTTTCCCCACTCGATTCATGCAGACCGCATCTAAGATTGCCTTGGTATTCGTCTCACTATGGCTTGTTTCTTACCTTTGCGCATGTATATTCCTCTGCAAGCCAGTCTCGGCGCAGTGGACTGGAGTTGGGACGTGTGGCGCGTATATCCCGATGATTCAGTCACTCATTGCAACCAATGCCGTTGGTGACCTCGTCATCATGGCGTTGCCGATGCACAGCATTTGGAGCTTGCAGACACGAAGAGCCGACAAGATTGGTATCACCTCTTGTTTCGCTCTTGGCCTTGCGTATAGCCCTCTCCCCTCTCCAGTTTGCGAGAATCTATACTAACATGTTCCTCCAGTTGCGTTGTATGCGCCATATTCCGATTGATTTACATCTCAACAGTCGATCTCACCACCAACGTCACTGGAACCATGCCGACAACGATTTTCCTCTTCATCCTCGAGCCCAACCTGGCGATTCTTTGCGTAAGCATCCCAATGCTTCGACCATTCTACGCGAAATATAAGAGGAGAATGGGAGGTTCCAGACTGCAGGAGTATTCGGATGAACAAAGCAGTGGATTCAAGGATCAAAGCCAATCTGGTCAGAGGAGTGATGCTCGGATGCAATCTCAGCCTGAGAATGTCTCGACTTGGGAGATGGATGAATACTATCCTCAAAGAAAGGGATCGCATGATGCAGCAGTGACAAGGGTTGGCGATGAGTCTGGGTCAGAGAAGGACTTGACAGCATCGCCAGGATATCGAGAAGAGATCAGAGTGGAAACGGAGTGGACAATTACTCGCCAGTAGATTCATAACTGGAAGGCTCACATATTAAAGTTTTCATTTCTTCTTGATAGAGAATCTAAATACATGAATGCTCAATGTAACAATTATCAACATGGCGCTGCTATGATTCCCAGTGAATCCTGGGATCATTATCAGTCTCGAGAAGCCACAAAAAAGAGGGGAAAGAGGAGAAGAAAAAAGAATTTATTTGCAAAAGGCATTATTGATTGGATAAAGTCCGAATAACAGGAGACTCAGATGAATCTCAACGAATCCATGTGTATGCTACAACTTCAACCAGTACCTGCCATAGGTTTGACTACTTCAAAGCCTTTCGAGAACCTGGACCTCTATGTAGGTCATAAGTTATAACTCAACAGTTTTACAAACAAGCAGCTTTAGATGTGATTTTCTTCTTTAAGAATTCGAACAGATTTTTACACACACGTTACATGCCGCCAGTGAGCTCCTCGCTTCCAACTTAAACGTGAGACAGCCAGAAGGAATTTGATATTTCAAAGGCCGTTTCCCCAATGCCTCTAGGAAACCATCATAAGGCATGCAGGGCTGACCCAACCGAGGTATTTTGACCGGATTATCTCGGAATATCATGGAAAACAAATATGATCTCGGAAAGAACTGGAATTAATCGAAGAGCCCCTGGATGCGTCAACAATATTCAACATCGTTCTGTTTATTTTACAAGTTTTGTGTCTTCATAGCTTGAGATCTCACACCTCTGTTTTCATTCCTTGGCCATCCTGTTTAGGAAATTCTCTTCTTCTTCTTTATATCAACACTGATTTGGAAGCCGCCAAATTGTTACCACAGCATGTTGCTGATTTCATCACAGACTACATACTCTAGCATAGGTCCTACGCTCGCTCTAGAGTCCACATGCATTGAGAAGACATCGGTGAGTCCAATCATGAAATATTTATCCCAAATCAAAAGTTCCAATGCCTCTAGATTTTATTTGTCGCTATTTCCATCCTTGGTAATCGCTTTTTTTTTAGCTATCTTATCCGTAATGCCAGACCTAGCCTCGGATCGAGGTCTCGAACTACGGCATGTGAAAGGAGATTCAGGGAGGCAGAAACTGCACTATCCCTCTTTCACCGTTTCTATCGGACTTTTTGTTTGTAAAATCGACCAAATGCATCTCATTGCAGGGTTCATGGGGTGCTCACGTAGGCTGAGGGATCACGCTCAACGTTGTGATGACGAATCACCGCCTCCCGCTCAAGGGTCTTCAGGTTGGTGGTGAGAAGCAGGAGAGGAAAACGGAACCTGAAACACGCTCTACCATTTTTCAATTAAGAACGGCAGCTTTTCTGGGGGTAGTGGTAAACATTCCGGGGTCTTTCAAACATGGTGGGTTCTTAGGCACCCCTGGTCATCAAGCCCCTTGTCATCGTGAACTAACTGGATGGCTAGACGAGACAGTGGCCATGGGCAAAATTCAGCACGCGAACGGCGTCAGATCGCTGCAGATACCGTATGTTCATGAACGACTTATAGATTTGGCAAACACGGTGTTGGATCCTGCAATCGGATTCCCTTTTTTTTTTCTTTTTTTTTTATGATTTCCAAGTGAAAGTTAATATATTTCCCCCTCACATTTCAAACGCCTAGCCACTAAAGATTGGGCGATGACGCGTCCAATCTGGCTACCCCTGACCACTATCTTAACTTCGTAGCATTAATTATTGATGTACAGTATACAGAAGCAAACAGCACTAGTCCATTATTGAAAATTCCCCTCAAGAATTCTATTTTTTTATTTCCAAGACTGCTGAGGCTGTCACATCAAGCATGGCCCTTGGAATTGCTTTTACCTGAGTTCGATTTAACAGAGAGCCCAAGGAGTTTACCGATGCTGAAGCTGAAGCTACCGCTTGTGCTTTGATGAGAATAGCTTCCAGAGGTGATGCCGTTGTTTGACCCCTCGCCCGAGTGCGAGTGTCCGGAGTTGCCATTGTTACTTTCACAATCACAATCCCCCGAACCCTGGCCGGCAGACTCAGTAGCGGCTGGAGACTCGTTCACCTCAGTGGCAGCTGGCGCCTCCGTGGTTTCGGCGACGGCAGGAGATTCAGTGGTCTCAGCAGCGGCAGGAGATTCGGTGGTCTCGGCAACGGGGTTAATTGAAGTCGTAAGAGTAGTGCCAACAGAGGCCGCAGCACTGGTGGCAGCGGCACTAGTGACGGCAGCACTAGCGGCAGTAGTCGTATCAGAGGAGTCGTCTAAATAATCGACAGCATCAAACTCAATGCTGGTATAGTCGCCAGTCTGATCGCCATAAGTGTAGTTTTCAGCCGGGTTGAAGTTGTTGATTTTGATGCTCGTGACCACCATGGTAAATGGACCTTCGTCATAGTCCGTCTCGCCACCGGCCCAGGAGATGGTTCCAGCAGCGTTGTCACTGTCACCTCCAGCCCAGATGCCAAGCTTAACTCGCGAAGGAGTCTGGGGGAACTCGCTTCCACTGCTGGCATCGGCGTAGTTGAGAGTTCGGATTAGGCTTCCGTCGATGTACCAGCTCAACGCGTCAGAGGTCCAATAGAGGGTGTAGTTGTGGCTGGTATCCTGGGTGTCATCCACAGACTCGGTCGTGCTTCGACCAGAAGATGTAGAGATGCCCTTGCCGAAGTAGTTGGTTTGAACCTCATCCGGATAGCCACCGAGCCACTCCCAATCACTTGCAAGTTGTTAGTTTTGTAGTCACTCCTGCAGCAGAAGTTATTTTACGCACACTTCGTCTTCGTCGTCGGAGAGAAGAATGGCACAAGAGACAATACCGGTGCCAGAGGCAGCTCTCATATGAACCTCAACACGGCCGAAAAAGATGTACCATGATGTCTGGAGAGTAGGAGAGTCGCCTTTCTCGCTGATGATGAACTCGGCACCCGCGCTGGTGTAGTTTACGTCACCGCCACCAACGGACTCCCAGTTATCGTCATCAGCTCCTGATGTGAAGTCCCACGAGTAGGTGGAACTGCTCGTGTACCCAGTATCAGCGTCACAGTCGGCTTTGAGGTCAATGTTAACGTAATGGTCTCGACGTGCGGAGTTGGAGAGGTATCCATCCTACTGACTTTCTTCAAGGGGGTTGCATTCGGTAGCGACGGCTTTGGTCAACAAGGCGGCCGCTGCCGCCAAAATGAAAGTATAATGTTTATACATTGTTGGTATGTATTAGTTGGTCAAGCTATCCAAGCGAGTGTGAATATTTCAATGACAGCGATGGGGTGAAAGAAAGAAGGTTGGCTGAGAGAAAGGAATTAATATTAATGAAAGTGAAAAAGAGCTGGTGAATGAATGAGTCTTGATGGTAAAAGAAACGCAATTACCAGTCCCAACTCTCGCCCGGGAGTTGAGGGTTGATATTTCAAAGCATACGCGGACCTAAATCCAGGGGCTGCGTAACCACTGGCTGTGGATGAAGCCATTTGTGGGGGACGACCTGAGGCGTGGGCCCACAAAGCGTCCACCCCATGTTGTGCCTGTGCATGCAAGGAACAATCCTTCAATCCCAGACGCATGTTCAGGGGAGCGAAAAACGGGTGTCATTGGGAGGAAACAAGAAGTTTAATGCGATCGTGCGTTTGTTTCTCGTAGATTTATTTGCCATCCTACGGGCAGTCAACAAACATTTGTACATGAAACGTGCCGTGCCGTGCTGTGTCTATGCTATGCATGCGGTCTAAGCATGAGCGCGAGTGCCGAGTATGCGCATGAGCATATCACAGTCAACCTCAATCAAGCTCTTCCAAGGCCCTTCACCAGCCAGCTCTATCAGATACATTTCTAATTACGTCCGAGTCCTTAATAAATGCCTCTCTCTGGTCAAGGTTCGATCCCCTAAACCAGGGCAACGTGCTCAGCCCCGGCCATCCTGAATTCCTGATCCCAAAAAACAAGGGCCCGCACAAGCTTTGGATCCTTGCGCACTCCCGTTACCGTTACGCTCAGACATTTTTCCCTCCTTCTTCCCTGTAATCCCGTTGGACAGGCGCTCCGTCATTCATTCCGTCAATGAGAGATGTGTTTCAATAGATAATTGTATCCCTCCCCATGCCGCTCTGCCTATATTTCTGGGCGCTATTGATTTTCACCTTCGACGTCAGGTGACCCGACCAACAAGCCCCCAACACCTGCTCGCGGCTCCGACCAAAACCCGCCCCCTCCGAGAACTGATCTCTACCGCTTTCAGGTGTGCTGGGAGAATACATCCCAGCACCATCATCGTCTTAGTTTCAGTTGCATTTCAGATGATAGTTCAGCTCCCCTTCAGGTCGTCCGAGGGCGAGCACTAAGCCACATCTTCGTATGTCCTGATGCACATTATGCTCCTTATTCAACTCTCGTCTGCGTTCCGCAATCTGGTTCAGAATGGACAATTACTATTCCAGACCCCGTGGCTAAGAGGGGGATTTGAAGCTTCCCCTGGTCAAATCAAACAAGTCATCTGTTACGATGACATCATCCGACAAGTGAGACACAGAATCAAATCATCAGGCCTGTGTTAATTTGCACAAGAAAATCTGTTTGCCGGGCACCGATATGACCTAGGTGGACCCGAACAATTGATGAATTGGAACAAACCCCAGACCCGCCTTGCCGCCCACCCGTCAAATGACAATCCCACTCTCCATTCCTTGTCGTGTTGTTAGTGCATACGCTACGGTGGTTTCGTATTTACAAGGACTCAGTTCCATCCACATAGTATTCCGGTACACAGTATCTGTGTTTCTACGGCTCAGGGACTCGGCCTCACATTCTGCTCTCCACGAAATACAAGTTCTCAGTGGTGGTATGATGAGGTGCCCATTCGAAACAGTTAGCGATAGAAAACGTGGGTATTTGGAATAATACAATAGTATTATATCCTAAATTCAGTAACAACTCCACATCGCGATATTTCCCTGCCATATAGCAAATGAAATATAGTTCTCATGAAGATTTTGAGGCCCGTGATCTACTATCAAATATGGTTCGGATATCAACGGGTCCGAAACACGGCTGTGAAGCGCATGATAGATCCAGTTACTTGAGCTAATGAAGCAATTCTCAGGGGAAGTTATCCAAATTTTAGTGGTCGGATGGTATGACTTGTCTAGATCAAGAAGTCGGGATCTTCCTTCAAAATCACTCAAATTGAGGTTTAATATGAGCGAAATCAGCATCATATTCTCTGGCTTTTTCTGTGAGCCCAATGAAGTACACAACCATCAAGAACCCCATTTACATTGACGATAGTAATACCCTCAGCTCCAAATCTAATTACAGAAGTAATCTCGCCCCACCATCATCATACCTCTTTCCGCAATCTAACAACCAAAAAGAAGATACTTGATTTGGGTTATATGCCTCATCTGAACACAGCCGATCAGTTTGAATGCCACAATGGAGATCAATTTGACTTGGCTATTGTAGCAGAATGGGTGTCACTACTATCAATGGCGGTTTGTTCCATACGACATTAAGGTGGGCACATAACAAATGTTGCTTTGCGTGAGTTCCTCTGTTCTAGAGGACAGAAACAGCGTATTGCTATTGAGATATCTATGGTGTCAAATCCCAATAGCGAGTATTATTGGTTTCAATATTTGTAGTTGAAAAATACTAACAGAGTACCCAGTCCTTCTCCTTGCCGAAGAAACATCAGCCCTTGACACAGAGACAGAAGGGGTGGTTCAAGCCGCTTTAGACGCCGCTTCCAAAGGTCGAACTAATATCCTAGTAGCTCATCTTCTGTCAACGATCAAAAATGCTGATAAAATTGTTGTCATGTCACACGGAAGGGTAGTTGAACAATGTACCCCTGACGAACTGCTCCAACAATAAGGCCAGTACGGCCAGTACACGAGTCTCGTCAACGTGCAGAGTATTGCTGCGGATGAGACTGAATCTGGCAGTAGCCAACCCGGTTCTCTTGGAAAGGACGACGAATCTACTCAAATCTCCCAGGGATATTGGAAGGGTGATGATGGTGCTGATAAATCGCCAAAGGAGCAACTGAAACACTCATCTACGGCACAATATTCCCTCAATGCTGACACAGAGAACGGCACAGCACAAGCAAGTCGATACTCATTCTTGGAACTGACCAAACTGGTAGCATGTTTCAATCGAGGCGAGATCCTATTATTATTAGTAAGTGTCATCTTCTCTATCATTGCCAGTAGAGGTACCCCTATTCCAAACAAAAAAATCCTCTTTGCCAAGATCATCACTGCCTTGTCTACGCCCCTAAACCGTTCCAATCTTAACCAAATCAGGCACAAATCTGGTTTCTGGGCGTTGATGTTTTGTCATGCTGGGCAGTGTCATGGCCATTTCTACCGTTATCCACAGTACCCGCTTCGCAAGGTGTTCAGAACATCTCATAGATCATGCTCGATCCTCTGCCTTTCGGTCCATTCTCCGCCAGGACATTGCTTTCTTCGATAACGAGGAGAACACAGCCGCCGCGCTGACGTCTTTCCTGTCAACCAGGACAATGGATCTAGCTAGTCTCAGCGGCGTGACGTTGGGGGCCATCTTGATGGTTAGCATGAACATCGTCGCCAGTTTGATCGTTGGCTTCTGCACTGGCTGGAAACCGGGGCTCGTCTCCGCTGCCTGCTTTTGGTGCGGAGGGATTCTAACGGGCAAGGGGAAATACTCAATGTTCCAATTCTTTGCTACCTTCATGTCCATTGTTTTCAGTGGGCAAGCGGCGGGGCACTTTGTTTTCCCAGGCACCTAACTTGAGCAGGACTTGCTCGGCTGCTCGACAATTCAAAGATCTGTTTGACAGGAAACCAAAGCCCGATACTTGGTCTTCCCTTCAGATGGAGAAAGCATTGGAAACGTTCAAGGCCACATCGAGTTTCGGGATGTGCACTTCAGGTATCCAACACGGCCTCATCAGGCAATTCTTCGTAAAGTTGATATCAACATTCGTCCCAGTCAATTCGTTGCTTCTATTGGCAGCTCGGGCTGCGGAAAAAGCACGAGCATTCAACTTCTCAAAAGACTCTACGACCCGACTCGAGGCGGTATCTTCCTCGACGGCAAGGAGATCAGCACGCTCAATGTCAATGATTACCGTGCTCAAAATACGCTTGTTGGCCAACAACCTCCACTCTATCAAGGGACTATCCGGGAAACCCTTGTGCTAGGAAACGAACAGGTCACCGATCAGGCTCTTGAGACTGCTTGCCGTGAGACGAACATCTACGACTTCATTGTTTCCCTACCGGATAGTTTCGAGACCACTGTAGGAAGGGGAGGTGCTCTGTTATCAGGTGGTCAGAAACAACGCATCGCCATCGCTCGAACCCTTATCCGCAACCCCAAGGTCCTGCTGCTAGATGAGGCCTCCTCGGCTTTGGACTCTGAATCTGAGCTCGTTGTGCAGGCAGCTCTGGACCAGGCGGCGCAGGACTGAATCACCATTGCTATCGCCCATGGTCTTAGCACCATCCAGAATGCTGCTCAAATTTTTCTGTTCGATCAAGGTCGTGTAGTTGAGTTGCTCGGAAAGAATGGGATGTACGCTGAACTGGTCAATTTGCAGAGTTTATAAAAGGGCCAGTAAATGAATTGCAATGGATTATGTT
This sequence comes from Aquanectria penicillioides, assembly GCA_003415625.1. Classification (NCBI taxonomy): domain Eukaryota; kingdom Fungi; phylum Ascomycota; class Sordariomycetes; order Hypocreales; family Nectriaceae; genus Aquanectria; species Aquanectria penicillioides. Next base: position 5,967,492 of record PYIU01000003.1, read on the forward strand.
CGATGGGTTATTGGTATCAGCATTTAGAATGGAGCAGATAGATTTCTGCCTTGAGTTTTGGCACTGAGCGTCAACTGAGAGGGTCTGAAGATTACAATTATTGCCAACCACTGCGTTACATTGGTTGAGTACGAGGCCAAGCGGGAAGAAGCGTATCAAAACGGGCATTGGCTCGGCGATATCCAGTCCGCGTTTTGGTGAATTGTTAAATTGAGGTTTGGTTCACTTCGAAAAGATTGCAGCAATGGCAGGTTCGATCATAATTCAATCTCAATTGAGAAGAGCACACACAGATTCAATCGAGCTATCTTTTTGCCTGCGTTCCAGAAACCATCATTGCTAAACTAAGTGAAAGCAACCCCAAATGGGATAATCTGGGTCCATGCATGACTGTTTTTTGTGATATGAGCGACTGGTCCGCTTTGTTGAAATGGCACTTGTTCCAGCATAGACAAATTCCACCCAGGTATTCATTCATTCATTCATTCAATTCCATTTAGCCTAATATTCCTTCCGTTATAACGCCAGATACACCACAATTACTTGATTCGTCAAGTCAATAACTGTACAATATTCGTTGGAGAATCCATGATTGGCGAGCAAGACATCTGCTGCATCGCCGAGCTGTTCGCTCATTGGTGGAGAGCAGTCCAGTCTTATGGCTGGCTGCCTGTACCTATTCGCTGTCGTCGCTGTCATAATCTTCGACGTCAGCCCCCATGTGATGACCACCAGGAGGACCTCTATTGAAAGGGTTCCCTGACTGGCTTTGACCTGTCACATTGATGAAGGCCGGCATGGGGCCAGCTGGAGCGGGGTGGTGCATGGGAGGAGGCACTGGAGGAGGTGGGTTGAAGCCTCCGTAGTGGCCGCCCATATCCCCGGGGGAGGTGGTACAAAGTGACCATCCATCGGGGCATCGAAATGGTCGTCCATCGGTCCGTGGAAACCAGGACCGCCAGGAGGAGGAGGCATGTGATGTGGGGGTGGGACGGCACCGTTGAAGTGCTTGCGCCGAGAGCTACCGCCCTTCCGGCTACTCCGGCTGCTGCGTCCGCTACTGCTCCCAGAGTAGTAGGAGCGGTCATCAGAGGCAGCAACCCAGTATAATTGAGTGTCGGGCTCGCTGAAGTAGGAGCCAGACGACCAACCGGAGCGGGTTGAGCGGTCATCTGCAGCGTCGCGAGTCTTCTTCTTCACGACGGTGGCTCCACGAGGGGCGCCAGCGGCCCAGGAGAGGAAGCGAATGGACATGGGCTGCTTCTTGGGGAGCTTCTTGTAGGTTGTGGTCCACTGGGACGAGGTGGTGCTGAAATCATCGTCTGAGTAGACGGAGCTGCTTCGGAAGGATCGAGAAGGCATGGTTGTAGTAGTTGTGGTGGATGTGGGAGGAGGAAGTAGTAGTTGTTGTTGTGTTACAGGATTGGGTAGACGGGTGGGTTGTGATTAACTAGAAGTATTGTATATGTTGAATAGGCGTTGATTGCAGCGCCAAACAGCAATTCTCCTTCGGCGATATGTCGTTGTGCAGAGTGGCAATGCCCAGTAAGCGGGTGAGGGAGGCTGTGGTCGAAAGGCCAATATGATAATGTATGGAGCATCAATTGATGGACAATGCAAGTGCCGGGCGACTGGTTTCACCCGCGAACGAGAAGACACAGAGAACAAGAGGACTCTTGCGGGAGAGAAAGAGAGATGGGACAAAAGGAAAGAGGGCAGACGGGGTGGACGCTGGGGGACTGATATAGCCAAGACAAGGCAACCTACGAATGTGAAGCAGAGGGGCAGATGCAGCAATGCCCCCCTCAGTCCACGGCCGGTCAAGGCCTGGCTGCCTTGTAGGCCAATCTCACGTTATGCGGGCGATCCATGGCATTAGTCCACAGGCCCTGAGCCTTTGCACATCTTCCAATGCAGGCGTTGTCGCGAGCCAAGAAGCTTGAGGAAAAAAAAAGGAAAGGAACGCGGAGCGTGTCGGGGAGGCTACGTGATGTGCCGAGTGGGCAAGATGACTGGACAGAGGGGATACGCGACGGCCGCGTTGTACCTCGCCGGTGTGGTGTTCAGCGACAAGATACATGATACAAAGATACAAGATACCGCGCAGGCCGCTGTCATCTCGTCTCTCGTCTCGGTGTTCGGGCGCAGGCACTGGGACATGGGACACGGAACGTGGGACGTGAACGAGGCTCTGCAGCGTGCAGCCAACACCCGCACCATTCCCCTTCCTGCTGCTGTGCTCGCCATGCCGTGCCGTGCGAGCTGGGCGATCGTGCGCCACGGTCCGCCTTGCTTTTGGGGAGGGGCACGCACATGGGTGGTGAGGGCTGAGAAGGAGGGGCTTCTTGTGGTGCTTCTGGTGCTTTGGGATGGTGGGAGGGTTGTGTGAGATTCGAGGCTCTAGGGCGAGTGGTTTGCGTGAAGCGGACGAGATGCTGGGGGGCCCATCGTGGTGGTGGTGAGGAACTGGGGGATTTGCAGCAGTTTAGCTCGAGTCGAGTGGTTCGCCAGCGCGCCGCACGACAGTCTCGGGTGGATCAATCATCGGGCACGCGGGGGTTCAGACAGGGACGCTCCCCCAGAATGAGCTTGAACTATCCGCTTACCTGCTCCAACGGACACCAAAGAGCCTCTTGTGCCTACAGTAGCAGAGCAGGCAGTGCCCGCGACGCAGTGTTCAGCAATCCATCGCTCGCATCCAGCGGCCCCAGTGTTCGAATCGCTGCGGGGCCGGGCGAATGAGTGGCCACCAGGCAGCGGCACGAGAAACAGACTCACGGCTGCATGCATCCCACGAAGCCCTAGACCGAGACACTTCTCGGAGACTCGTCAGAGAGCTTCCAAAGCTGCAGTGGTTGCGTGCACCAGACCCAGCCAACCACTTGCTCGGCCGTCGTTCAGCCAGCCATTGATTTGTACAATGCGTCGTCACGCACATAAGCCGCCGCGGCCGGGGGGGAGGGGACGGGGGAGGGGAAGGGCGAGGAGAGGAGAGAGAGACAACGGATCCACGTCGATTTGCAAGCTGCTCCCGCTAGCTCTCGTTGCTATTGTTCAATTCCTCAAAAACGAGGCGGGACGACCGCCTCCAGCGTTGCACACGGGACGCATCAGACCTGTGGGTGAGATGCAAGCGGTTCGACTTGTTCAGCCTCAGTTGTTTCGGTCAACTTGAAAGTTGCAGCGCCGATGAATGTTGATTGGAGCCTGGCACGCACTTGGTGTGCCACTGTGAAGTGTTGCGCTATGCTGTGCGTGCTATGCGTGCTGTGCTGTGCAAGTTGATGGTTGGTGTGGCTTCTCGCCGGTCTTGGTTGGTTGCTTCACTTATCAACCTCAATGGCGGTATTGGAAGTCGTGCGGATAGGGCGGACGAGGGAATAGGATCGTGATATGTTTTGCAGATTGTAATTACATTTTCAGGGTCTTCTATGGTGGTCAATATGATGCACATATTGGAAGACACGTCAAGAGACCTGTGGGGTGACCGTCTAGGGGGGTTGCAGCGTTGTGTCCTTTGCATCTTGCGGTTCCCGGTACTCGTCTACATGTCCCATCTCCGTAGAGGTGGTCACATTGATTCGAAGGATGACACGGACGGGAACAAAGTCGTTGCTACGTCTCCCTCTAACGGACTAATTAGCATGCGGCCGTTTCGACATTGGGATTAGTTGTCCAAAGTGCCGGCCTGGAAAGAGACCAAGCAAATCGAACCGAAGCTTGAGCGAACATATCTTGGTGTAGGGTAAGTGAGCTATGCACTTATGCTCCGTCGTCACCGTTGGAGATGGCCGATAATTATAGATCAGATCATCAAGGATGGTCCTGATGTGCATGACGACTTCCTAGCTTGGTCAACTAAAAAGCTTGACAGGGTCGATATACTGGAGAAATTGCTTCCCCATCGACCGATTGATGCCAAGCGCTGGCGAGGTTGTCGACGTCTGCCAGCCTGTTCTGCATATCTTCTACAGGTATGATGAGGCTGTCACGCAGAAATGGGGCTGGCCCCTGACCTGTTGGCTACGCTCTCCCCGAAGAACTCCCAGAGAGCAACGCAACCTACATTTTTTTGGGGGCGGGGGACAACAAAGGCGCACGTTCAATCACCGACGGCAGTTCGTATCGCCAGTGTGTGGAAGCACGGGACCCTGGGACGTCAATTCACTCCTACTACCCTCCACCGCCGATCGTTTCCAGTTTTGTTCGTCCATCAATCACGGAGAGAGACGTAGAAACATCGTCGCCCTCAGATGGAAACTAGCCCAAAAAGACGTCTGTTTTGCCGGCACCTCCTTTTATCATTTCCTCCACATCCCGGTACACACCCTCGAGACCTTTTAAAGAGTGACGCCTGAATGAAGCCTTACGTGGTAGCAGCCCTGAAACGGGCCCCTGTGTGCGGTGCTGTCTCTTTCGTGTCTGCGTCCGTGTCCGACCAAGCATTTGTCGTCGTGCCTGTCGGATAATGTTGCACCAGTGGGGAGGCCGCCCACCCTCAGGACCGACTGGGACGACGGGTGTGATAGCCTATCTAGGGCCAGATCGCCCTCAGAGCCAGCCCACCATTGATTCTGACCTGCAGAGACGAACGGACAAGAAGTGGCGACACCGCGGGCCGTTTTCAAAGATGGCATGCAGGACAAGAACTGTTAGCCGGCATTCTGCCCTTGGACGCAACGCCAGGGCGTTGGGCCCGTGGAGACGCCGGTGCTGGGGCTCGCGAGGGAATGGAAGAGGCCTAGAAGCATCAGACCGTGCCTGGACGCTTGAGTGGTGGGCCCCCAGCGCTCATTTCTCCATTCTTGGGTCCAAACGATTTACTGTCTTCCAAGTTGTCTTCCAAGTTGGTTCCAAAAAAAAAAAAAAATTCGACTAGGCCCTGGGCCGCTGCGATGGCCCTGCAGAGAGTGGAGCATCGCGCGATGGTGAATAATTCAGAGAGTGCCAGGGCAGACCGGGATCTGACCCGGCCGTGAAGGCGGATGATTGTATTGGGAAAGACGGAAGCGATGAGATGGAAAGGCGGCATGGTCTTTCTTGGCGGATCGGGACGTGGGGTGTTGGAGCCGACGATGGTTCATGAATTTGGTCATTCTTGATGTTAGAAAGATTCTTTTGGCCGTCCCGGCCTGTCCACTCTTGAAGCAATCCATCTGTTTCACCCGCTGTGTGAGCCATCGGCCGCCGTGTCGGAGGACCAATGCTTCTCGGGGTGTATTGCCTATTGGGCTTTTACTACGTAGTTGGAAACAGCAGGTGGACCCGACGGAACCTACTGCAGGGTTGAGAGTGAAGAGGAACAAGAAGAAAAAGAAGAGGTCAGCGGTATCAGCGGGACCATCCGATCTGATATGATAATCATGAGGCTATCTCCGAGCTACTCGGTTTTTTTTACCATGCTACGATAGCGTCCGTTGGCACTAAGTCGTTAAGCGGGTGCCGCTTAGGTCATGAAGGTTGACTGGCGATCGGCTACTTCTCGGGTTGGTCAGAAATTAGGTTCAGGGCTGCATATACCGGTAAGAGCAAAAAAAGCACTCGGATGAGATGTTGCAAGCATGCAAAGAAACCTCGCGAGGGTTGCCGGTTGCCGGCGACGCTATCGCAGGTCCTGTGAGGATCCAGGCACCGGAACGGCCTAGTTGCCCAGAAGGAGACCTGCCGACTGGCGAGAGCAGAGAGTGCTATGATGCTATGCGAGATGCGAGAGCGGATGTTGCAGTGGTTCTCCGTCGCTCAGCCATCCCGGGGACAAAGCATGGATGGGCCTTGAATACGCCTTGGATGCCGACATCCGGAACGTGGGATGCGAGATATGCCTTCAGGCTTCACTTCCTTGATAGCAGAGCGGCCCTGTGCGGCGATCGGACGGCACAGACTTCGAACAGTGGGCAAAGTCTCGCTAAGGCCCTCAAAGATGCCCCGAGTCGGCCCTGAAGCAAAGCTGGAGCGGTAATGGAGGTAGGTAGCAGGCTAAGGCACCTTATGTAAGAGGTTGAATGGAGACTTGGCACACAGGGCGCTGTAGGGCTCGAGGAGAGGCAGGATGACAGGGAAGATGCTGGGATGGAGAAGCGAGTCGAAAATCTGGGCCTCTCCAGGCTGGTCAGCATTCGTCGGGTTTGTTGCCTGGGGTTGGGCCTCCTTGGTAGCAGAGAGGGCCTTTTCCTTGGGCTAGTTATCACACGGTTGAGACGCTGTGTCAAGTGGGAGTTGCTCTGGTCCCTTTGGTTGAGAAGAAGCTGGCATAGGATAGGACGTTGGGATGCAGTGCAGTCGGTGCAACGTTCGCTGAATACGAGGTAGTGCTACCGCGGGTAGCTGATAATAGCTGATAATGTCTGTATAGGTGCTAGAGACAGTCTAAAGTGAGCGCTGGGGCATTTGACATTGATAGTGGCCCTTTCTTTGTGAGGTTTTCCCAAACGGTAAATGGAGCCACCCCAATCAATCACACGACGCGAGCCTTTTGCAGTGTGATCCCACGCCACTTGGGGGTCCAACCGCTGGCTGAACCCAACCTTGACTCATTTTGTAAGAGGCTGCTTGGAATGGGATGTACATACTAGGTATGTATCCGTATGGAGGTGAACATTTTTTTTTCTTCTCCCGGCGATTAGTGCCACTGCAGTAGAACGAAGGAAGAAAGAAGGCCCCGGAAAAAAACTTGAAAATTTTCAATTGTGTTGATATGTCACGGCCACTCCGTATAGAGTTGCCTTTCTTTCGTTGAAAAACCCCCTGCATTTTCTTCCGTCTGCAACCCCAAAGGTCGGTCCCCATGGTCCCCCATAGGCGGTCCGGCCAGAGTAAAAAAACAACAAAAGGGCGCCAATCCTGATTCTTGCCCTACCTTGCAGCGCTAGGACCATAACGGGACTAGTGCCCATTGTCCTGAGTCTTTCCCCTTCCCAAGCCCCTGCTGATGCCCCTGGCCTGACTGGGCGACAGCTTGGATCAGAACTGGGGCCCTCGATGAGCGTCTTGGGCATCGCTACCGTCTCCCCTGGGACTTGCCGCGCACTGGGCTTGCTGGCCGAGCATGAATGGTGTGGCGCTCCGGCCCCCAGGTCAGAGTGGATGTGGTCGCTGTGGATGTTGAGCGACTGGTCGGCCAGCTCGGTCTGCTGAGTAAGTTCGCCCGCCCATCCGCCCGCTGGGAGGAGCGATGGAGCCAGGAGGGAAGGAGCAAAGGAGGGAAGGAGGCCCTGGACAGTGAGCTTGCTAGGCCAAGCCAAGCCCCCGTGCCCCGGTGCACCTTCCCTCAGTCTCCTGTTTTCTCGTCTCCCGTTGGCCTGTTGGCCTGGTCAATTTCCCCACCCACTCAGAACTCAGCGTTCAGGGCCACTCACACTCGCCGGGTAACCCACATACGCGCTCCACCCGTCCTCTCACGCTCTCTCTCATCCTCCACTCGCCCACTTTGCTCTCTCGCTTGCTTGCTCGCTCTCTGTCCATTCCGTCAATCCACCCGCCCATCCCATCCATCCTGATCCATCCGTCATTCATCCATCCATCTCACCCGACTGTGTCCTCCATCACTCAATCTCATCGACTCGGAATCCCCTCATTTGATCGTCTTATCCCGTCGACGCTCTCTTCCCGCCCGTCTCTTGCTGTGTCGATACCTCTCTCGCCGCCCTCGTCCGTTTCCGACATTGCCGCCCCGACCGATCCTCACCACCGCCCGCCCGATCGAGCCCCTGGGACCGCGTAACTTCGCCCAGCCAACACGACGGCTGTTCTCTAGGGCACGCCCTCGCAGGCGCTTTTGGCCTCTGGAGGAGGCCCTCCTTCTCTCCTCGCCATGGATTCTTCCAACGGGAAGGCCTCCAACTTCGAGCGCCGCACCTCGACCCGACGCTCTTTGAGACTCTCTACAACCAATGGTGCTGTAGACGATGACGACTATGACCTGAGTGCCATGATGGTTGCCGATGGCTTCCGGCCCTCCGACCAGCCCACCTCTACGACCGCACCCGCTTCCTCTTCTTCCCATAACTATCCCGACAATGGTGCTCCTTCAACCCCTACTGGCCAGGCGCCTCCTCTGCTTCCCCCCATCAACACCTCTCCGCCTCAACTTTCGTCCACTTCAAAGGGGGACGTAGTTCTCGATATGAGGACTCGCCCTTCCAGCATCTCCAAGCCGCCACGAAGCCACGACTCTCTGGCACTCCGGAATGATGGAACTAGCACATCAGCTCCCGGCGGGGCCCGCCCTGCTCGCGCGTCGAGTATTTCTTCTGACGTCCCTGTCATGCGTGCCGAAAGCCCCTACAGAGGACCATCGGGCCCTTCACACCCGTATCAAATGTATCCTCAACGCACCATGAGTGTTGCTACTACCTCAACAACTGCCGCCACCGCCGCCGCCGCCCCCATCATCCCAGAGGATCAATCATATACAGGACCTCGTGGCCCAGCTCACCCATACGCCCTTTATCCGCAGAACACCGTGTCGACAGGAGAGCCCTCTGGCCCTCAGATTCCAGTTGGATTTAACAACATGGGAGGTTCCTACCAGCGACAAATTGGACCTGATGGGGAGGAAGCCGGTGACATGATCGGCCCATTGGGCCATCTCGAAGAACTGCCACCGTACACCAGATATCCAGAGAATTCTTTCGTCCCGAAAACTACGAGGGCAACCGCCACGCCATCTACAACAACAGAGGCGACCACGAGCACACCTGCAGTTCCAGTTGCAGTTGCAGCTGGAACGGGAGCCGCAGCTGGAGTAGTTGTTGGGGCTGCGATCAACGCATCAACCTCACAACCTAGCACTGAGCCCACGTCTCCGGACCGAACGATTGCAGGCGCTGGTGGGATAGGAATCGCTACCCGCGATCCTGAATTCTCATCTGCTGAAGATGATCTGGCTATGCCTCGCACTCGCCCCTCTGTCAGGAGTAATCAATCTGACCTTAGCCACCATGATGTCAACACGGCTGCTCGCGACATTGCCGAAAAGCCACCTATGAACAAATGGCAACGAAGAGCTAAAAGAAAGTTGTGGGGAATTGTCCCTTGCTGGGCTATCTGCCTCCTAGTTGTCGGAGTGATCTTAATAGGCATCATCATGGGAGCTGTCATCGGAACTTGGCTCACACGACAGCACAAGAAGGGACCTCCCCCAAGCGAGACAAGGTATGTGGTGGATGTCTCAAACTATCAATTGCACGCAAGATCTGACATATGATTTAGTTCGACTTCTACAAGCACCGAAGTCCAGGTATTGACCGCCGTCCCAACTGATATGGCCGCTGTCGCAACAGGCTTCTATGCTCTCCCCTACTTTGACACCCAGACATCCAGAAATTGTTTCAAAGACACTTCCCGGGCCAAGGGGTGGGATTGCAACATTCAGTTTCCCTATTACTCCATGGTCGTTAGTCCTAAACCTAACGAAAAAGACCCCACAAAAGCTTACCAGCTGGTCATGAAACCACTCAATGCCACCAGCGCCCAGTACCTTTTCGGCACTCAACCACCCATCTGCTCATATCCCATTAACCTCTCGTTGGTTTGGGATCCATATGAGCCTTCGCGAGGACCTGCATGGTGGGCCAAAATTAGCTATAACAAAACCGTCTTGGTCTCCGATGAAAACTTCTCATCCACAAACACGGATAGTAAGCGTGGCTGGGACCAGGACCGTTTCCCACCCCCAGGTCGATTCATGAAGAAAAATCCATTCGCAGTGAAGGGCGAAACGCCATGGATTTGCTCCTGGCCTAACGTGACTACTCAGGTCTTCATTTATCCGAAGCAAAACACAAGCGGCCACTTCAGCTCTACCACTACTCAAATGACAAGTATCACCAGCATGACCGCCTCAACAACTAGCGGTGGGTATTCTACCCAGACTCAAAGTAGCTCCAGCTCGAACGACGCACCACCTACATACCCCAAAATCATGAAGATGTATGAGCTGCGGCACTACTCTCCAGAGTCCGCCGCTTACTGCCGCCAAGTCGAAATCACAGATAACGGATATCAACCTCATAGAGATAGCAGTGGCAATCCCATCGAAGTTGCCATTACCGAGACGGGGTCCACAACGCAACGATTTCGCCAGGTCCCAAAACGATGGTACATTCGTGAGTTGCTGGCTCGAGGGTCAACGCTTGAGCTTACTCCATGTGGCTGTCTATGGTGGGCAACATGAATTTGAAAATCAACACCGGGTATGAATGAAATGCGTCTCGCCTCAATATAATTGTATGGGTGTTTTATTATATCAGCATTGGCATAATTTGGATTGGGATATGACGGCGCGCTACGATTTTGGTTCCTTTATCTTTTGCTTTTTGTTCGACGCCGGCGTTGCGTCGCAAAAGAGTTTCGACTACCTGACGCTGTTTTCTCCACCACTTTGGTTTTTCTTATGGTTTAAGGGTACTACTGCCTTCTGGGTTGCTCTCTGGGTTCTTGGAATTGGGTTTGCCGACGGGCTTGGATCTAGTCATAACTGGTGTTTAGGAAGGCTGCTCTTTGTCACAAGTGGTATTTAGATTCTTCTTGTCCTTTTGGATGCTTCGAAATTCCTGAGCTGTGTCCTGCCTGTTTCGTCACTGCTTCGAAACTGGTTTGGGGATCGGCAAAGGAGCGAGTGCGGGGAGAGAAGATATGGAAAAACGAAAATGTGCTGCAACCTAGCCTGCAGTCATCTGTTAAACACACACGTATCTAGAATTGGATGGAAAAATGGTTTAGGCTTTCGCGGATACGCTCGAGGCCTCGCCATGCTTGGCTAGGTCGTTTCGACGCGCGTTGTGTGGAATATTAGGAGTATATATATGATCACATTTGGGACAGGACCAATGTCTTGGAAATTTAGCATATTGGGATGGCATAAACCTAGTGTTGAAATATTTTACATATCTACATCGTGTCCTTTGTGAAACCGAGTTGATGCCTGTGCCTTTTTCAACTTGTTTGTTGAGTGATCAGAACTGTCGCGGGGCCTGCAAGTTCAACATGACTTGCCGCCCAAGCCCTGTAGCCATCAATGCATGCTTCGTCGTCGATTGTGGAAAGCAACTGGATTGTTTGAATCATTCGTCGATGATGTATGGAAGCACGAGCGGGGTTTTGAAGCCACTTAATCGACGACTGCTATCCGTTAAGTCTCTTTTGTCATTAGTACAATGTCTGGCTCATGTGGTATGCGCACGAGACCGGAGGCGAGGGCAAATGGCGGATTGAATTCCTGCCTGGAGCTCGGCTAACTGAGGTGTCATCTGCCAAGTCGCCCTGAAGTTGGGCAGGCAAGTCCTGACTCCCTGCAGCTTCTACCTGCGAGGAGCTTGAGCGTCACTGGGCTGTCTTGGTATCATCCAAGTCGTTCTCTGGCGTCTCCCGAATCTCATTGTCAACAATGTCTTTCTTTCCATCGCGGAAGTCGCGCATTAACGAGAGAAACACGGAGTTTTTCCACTTCTCGCCCTCCTCATGCTGAACCGATTCGAGGAGTCGCTCGGCGGCTTCGGACACTTCTGACTTGGGCTTCGCGGCCTTGATTTCTTCTGGGGCCAAGGTCTCGGGGGTCTCTAGAGAGAGGCCCGCGATGTCGGGAGCTTGCAAGTCGGCGGCGGGGGTGTCGATGCGAAGTTCAGCCTCACCTGCTTGCTTTGTGGCCGTCTCTGCTTCTTGAAGAGCTGCTTCGTTGAGTTCAAGTTCTCGAGCCATCTGGTCCATGACAGCATCAACGTCTTCCATACCACCGCCAGTGGCATTGCCGTGACTGGCCATCCATCGCGACATCTCCTCGTCGAATTCGGCCTCAGCGGCCGGGCGTTGCGCAGTCGCGGCGTTTGGGTCCATGAATCCGCCGTTAGTAGGGCCGTATAGCGGGGAGAAACCGCCGTTTGGCTGAGAGAAGGCAGACCGGAAAGCCAGCTGAGGGTTGGCCTGGGCCTGGGCCATGGGCATGTGAGGAGCAGCCTGGGGGAAGCCATTCTGGAGAGGCGGGCGCTGCTGAGCGAAGCGGTTGAAATCAGCTGCCCAGTTGGCTGCATCTGCAGCGGAGGCATGAGGAGCCTGGAACTGGGGAGCTTGGGAAGCTGGGAAAGCAGCAGCATGGGTTGGGTCCAAAGCAGCGGCATGGACCGCTAGCCTGCCGGCTGCGTGATGCTGAGCCATAGGCATGGACATCTGCCCAGGCATGGGCATGCCAGGGAGGGTAGCGGGCCCGTCCATGAAGGAGTTGAAGCCATCTGGACCCTGCACACCTTGGGGCGCCGATCTGAAGGCCTGGGAGGGTTGTTAGTTGTGATGTCGTTGCGGGCGCATGGAAGAAGTGAGCTGCTTACACCTTGGCCCTGGGCGCCGGTTCGGTCCACCAGCCTATCTTGGTGATGGCTGACATCGCGAGTTTGGTGGTCGAGAAGGCGCTTGAAGGGAGTGCCTCCGCTGCAGGAAGCGTCCGCCATGGCGAGATCAAGAGGCAAGCGGTCGTGCGCGAGAAAATTAAGAAAAAAAAAAAAAAAGAAACCCCCCTGGTGATGTGAGAGATGAGAGGTTGAGATGGTTGCGTTGCGCTGCGATGCTGCCGGAGAAGATGCCGTATGTGCCTCGGCCAAGGCGGGGCGGCTTACTTATAAAGGCTGGAGGAGAAACGGCGAGATGGTACAATAGGAGCAGGGCGTTGGAGAGGAAGAATGTCCTGAAAGACAAACCAGGACCGAAACAGAACAAAAAGAGCGTCACGAGAGCGAGCAATGGCGATAGAAAGAGTGATAGCAATGGTAACGGAAGTGTATGGTATAGAACAGAAGGAATGGGGAGATTGCGGCGTTTGGCCAGAGACGCAAACTGGGCCGAGACGAGCAATGAGATTCGCCTCCATGTCCCTCTGCCTCTACGTCCGATGGCTGCCCGGCCGGTGGCTCGTGATTGCTCCTCCTCCGCTTTCCCGTCCGGGGAAGTCCCCTCCCTCCCAGCCTGGAATGCGACGAGGGCCAGGTACGTACCTGCCAGCCTTTTTGATCCCTCCAGACCACCAATTGGGGGCGGCGATTTCTGCACGAATGCGGCAGGTGGGGGCATCTGTCATGTGCCTATCCACGTGACCGACACCGGCGGGCCATCTGTCACCACCGCCACGAGGCGCGAGCCTAGGGAGCTCCAGGTCATGGGCGGTATCGTGTCCTTAGCTGGCCAACTTTACACACTCCCACTCTTCTCTTTGCGCTGATCTTCTGATACCCGATCCGACAAGATGGTAAGCTCCTACCGCTGCGTGGCAGCTTCTCCCGCCGCTGCAGCTCCTCACTTCATGGTCGCCCTTCCTCTTTTTCACAGCTCAAGCTAACTCCTGAATCCTCCCCCCCTTAGGCGGCGCAAGTCATCTCCAACTCTGGTCATGATGACATGATTGTACGTTCCTCCCGTCCCATCCCGATGCGATTCGCAGTTGCGCGAGGCCTCGAAGCAGCTCTCTCCATTGCCTCTAAACCCATCCCCTTCCCGCCACGGACCCCGCTGACAGAAGCTCCTCCAGCATGATGCCGTCCTCGACTACTACGGCCGCAAGCTTGCCACCTGCTCCAGCGACCGAACAATCAAGATCTTCGAAATCGAGGGCGAATCCCAGCGATTGATCGAGACACTCAAAGGGTGAGTGCACTCGTCCATTCCCAACACGGCTCCCGAGCACGAATGCTAATCCCGGCCTTCTTTTACATAGACACGAGGGTGCTGTTTGGTGCGTCTCCTGGGCGCACCCCAAGTACGGCAACATCCTGGCGTCGGCTGGCTACGACGGCAAGGTCTTCATCTGGAAGGAGCAGGGAGGTCAGAACAGCACTTCATGGCAGCGCATTTACGATTTCCCTCTGCACAAGGCCTCGGTCAACATTGTCTCTTGGTCCCCCCACGAGGCCGGCTGTCTCCTTGCCTGCGCCTCGTCCGATGGCAACGTGAGCGTCCTCGAGTTCAAGGACGGCGCCATCGACCACACGACTTTCCCTGCCCACGGCCTGGGCGTCAACTCGGTTTCTTGGGCTCCCGCCACCACCCCCGGCAGCATCGTCAGCAGCGCCCCTGGTCCCGCTGCCTCTGGCAACCGACGGTTCGTCACCGGCGGCTGCGACAATGTCCTCAAGATCTGGGCCTTCGACCCTGCTTCGCAGTCCTACAAGCAGGAGTGCGAGCCCCTGACTGGTCACTCCGACTGGGTCCGTGACGTCGCCTGGTCCCCAACCGTCCTCCAGAAGTCGTACATCGCCTCCGCCTCACAGGACAAGACAGTCCGCATCTGGACCTCGGACCCTTCCAACCCCGGCCAGTGGGATTCCAAGCTGCTCAACTTTGAGGCTGCTGTTTGGCGTGTTAGCTGGTCACTAAGCGGCAACGTTTTGGCCGTTAGTGGCTCTGACAACAAGGTTTCGCTGTGGAAGGAGAACCTGCGGGGCGAGTGGGAGTGCGTCAAGTCGATTGAAGAGTAGAAGAAGCGCGGCCATCAATGCAATGAGGAGAGCAAGGCGTTCAAGGCAAAAACGGGTGGATATAGATCATGACCTCTTTTGTCCCGGTTTTTGATGCGACGTGGTATTGGGGCTTGGGCTGGCCCGGACCGGCGCCCTGATCCCACCAGCATGCCTGCAGCAGGATGAACAATTCTTTTAGTCTCCTGGGAGAGGGCCTAGGTGCCATGATCCGGGGTCTAGGATAAGTAAGGGAGCGTGGGGGTGCGTGTTATGAGAGTTCGAGCATATCAAATCTCCGGTCACGACCGCCATTGACGAGGATGTAGCTGTGATGAAATATAGTAATGGACCAAAACATATGCGCATTTTTTGCAGTTATCAAATATAATATCTGCCCGTCATGGCTAAGACGGCTATAGGTATCTTATGCAATCCCACCACGAGTAAATCATTTTCTTTCAACGCCGTTGTAACGCCCGACAATCTGAAATGCTTGCCCTAGTCATGACTTCATATGATGCGAGGTTAACAAAAACAAAGCCACATCCTCATTCTTGTGACGTTTTAAAATCACGACAGTTTCCGTCAAGCGAGGAAGAGTCCCGTGATAATGGCCGCAATCGTCACTAGGATGGCTCCCGTGGGCGGAGGGAAGAATTGGGATGCGGCGCTGTCATCGTCGCCGCCGCTCTCAGAGGTAGAGTCTCCGCCTTCGGTGGAGGAGGTGCTGTTTTGGTTCAAGACAAAGATCTCCCCCGTGCTGTCGGAGGTGAACCACAACCGGCCCTTGGAGTCCCAGGCTAGACCCACGGGCCTAAAACACCCGTTGGGGCACTTGGAGAGGTCTGAGTTGCTCAGGACTGGGCTGGCGGCGCTCATGCTGGTGGACGACTGCACTGGCCGTCCGTTTTTGAATGCGACGCTGGAGACCACGTAGCCGACAGGATCGTCACGATTCCCTAAGAGTGTGTTAGAAAGAAAGCAGCACGCAAAGGTCAAACGAGGGCCAAGACGATACTCACAGCTTCCGTGGAATGATACAAAGGCGGTGGTGCCGTCTTTGGCGAATTTGATGTCGAGAGGGGCCGTGTGGGCCTGGAAAGCTAGCTCGGGCGGCACGTATTGAGTATTGCACTGGGTGTCGTTCTGTATGGTGACCAGATTGTCGTTCGACTGGTCGGCGGGGAACTGATCGCCGGTTTTGAGGTTGCCGAGATCAGGAAAGTTGTCCGTCGACCAGATAGCATAGCACAATGGGTAGCCGTAGTTGCCACCTTGGCTCTCACTGGAGCCGTTGAGGTAGCCGTGGAAGTTCAATTCCTCCCCGGGGTTGTTTTGATGTATGTCCTTGCCATGGCGGCTGAGGTTGTCCACCGAGTTCTCGACGGTCCAGATGCCGCCAGTGGAGGGGTGCTCCGCGACGCCAACGGAATTGCGCAGCCCCCAGCCGAGCATCTTGCCGTCGAGGAAATCGTAGGGCGTGTCGGAGCTGCTGCCGTTCCGCAGCGCAGAGATGTTAAAGGCACGTAGTTGAGAGTGGCCGGAGCTGCGGTTGGTGGCGGCTTCGTCGTCGTTGCCCTCGCTGCCGCGGGAGACGAGGAGGAACTCGGGGAACTTTTGAGAGAGGAGTAGGGTTCGAGTAGTGTGACCCGAGTTGGTCATGTTGGTGACAATGGTGCGGACCGACGAAGTGCTGAGGGAGCCGGCTTCGGCATCGTATGTCCATGAATAGACATTGTTGGCGGAGGAGGCGTAGAGTGTACGGCCATCTTCGGATAGGGCAATGCCGTGGTTGAGCTGATGGCGGCGGAGTTAGCAATGAGGGGATATAATTCCAGTTTGTGTGTTTCCACAGATTTAGAGTTGTGATCAAGCACAGAACGAGCATCACGGAGCATGGCTTGGGGGGGATATGGATGGCATCCTGGACCTTGGGGTGGAACCCCCCACCTTACCATGGGGCTCTGGATGCCTCCTCCATGTCATGACAGCGGCGGGGCTAGCAACCTACTTCTTCATTCTTCACCAACGTCTTCTGCTCCTTGACCTGCAAACACGTGCCGTTGTGGTCCTCGAGCGAGAGGTGCAGGATGCCCACTCCCGAGTCCACGACCAGCAGCGCCCCTTGGGTGTCGAAGAGGATCCCGCGGGGACGATCTAGCTTATTTGCAATGAGGCGGTAGGACCAGCCATCTGCGGCGACGGGCGTGTCGTAGGAGACGGAGAGGTCGTTGGAACAGCTGTCGGCGGCGGAGACGAGTAAAGCTGCCGCGGCGAGGGCGACTACGAAAGCGGTGGTGACGGAGGAGGAGACGTTCTGGAGGTGGCGAGGGCCCGCCATGGCGCCGGCGATGGAGGAGCGTGGGGAGTTGGTGGGGAGAGGAGAAGGACTGGGGGGGAGCGACGATGATGGCGATGGTGAGGGAGAATGATCAAGGCTGGACCATGCTGAAGGAAGAGCCGCGACGGCGTGCTGAAGGAGACTGGTGAAGGCGACGGGGGCGGCGGCAGCGGTGGCGGGATATAATGAATGCAAAACGCAGGAATGGAAGTGGGAGCGGTGATGGATCTCGGGCTCAGAAACTCGACACAAAGTCCCTAAGATGACTGGATACGACCGACTACGGTACACTAATTACACTCACTGTACTCCGTACAGTACCCAAGCAAACGCTGGTAAAATTGGTACTAGCCCAGATGCGCCTCCAGATATACTTTGGTACATGCACCCATGACCACGGCTTTGGAGTATCGGCCGCCGCCAAGGACCAGCCCAGCCAACACATCACCGGGGGCTGATCCGAATGCATCACATCACATGGCTCGAGGTGCAGTCGCCAACGCCTTAGAGCTTGATGCCGTGCCCTGCCGTGTGCCCGACCGGGTCTAGCTGCAATAGCCGACGGAGGAATCGACCACCAACCTGCCTACGGGGGCACTGATTGTCTGGGGGACTGGACTGGACTGATGAATGTGAATGGTACGGTTCAGGCCCATTGCCAGGTTCCCCCTGTGCCGGCTGCGGACTCTGTGCATCTGCTCAGTAAATCTGCTCAGCACTTCTGTTCCCGGCGCTCTGACAGACCCGATTCCTCGCCGTCATTCCCTTTCTGCGTGCCTCGCATCCAACGTCATCCCGCACCTCGAACGTTTGCGGTACATATAACAAACAACCAGCCAGTTTGAAAAAAAAAAAGACGGCTCCTCTGTGTGTGTACCTATTTATGGATGATGTCACACCGAGGCTCCAATGCCCCAAAGCTCGTCTTCAGCCCAGGAAGCCCGGCAGCGCCTAATACGCGGAGCCAACAGCCACGCGCTCATTATCTCACAACCTCAACCCCGCATGTCTAGGCCGATCCCCGAGACCATGTGGCGGGTGGAATACCCGTTCGAGCCTAGGCCCTGCAAACCATCCCCGAGAAGGGTGCTAGCCTCGTGTATCATAGTACCGATATACGAACCAGCTGTTCGAACCGCCGCCCGCCGCTGGTGTGTGCCCATTGCAGAAGAATACGAAAATGAATGCCCAACTGCCTCTCGCCGAGGTGGGGAGGTACGCGAGAGCAGGGGAGAGAGACAACGGGGAGCAAGGACATCGTCCGGATCCGTTGCTCCCGAAGAATGTTACCCCCCCGCCCTATCCGTCCCCTCTGCCCAAGCGACGGCCCCTCGCCTCGATCCGAGCCATTTTCTACATCGTGTCATGTGATTGAATCCTCAGTGACCGATGAAGCACCAAAGTATGTCGTCGCCTCGGTTGCTTTCATATGCCATTTGGGTTGAGAAAGTAAAAATTTGAATGAAAATATTTATATAAACTAATTTTGAACTACTAACTAATCCTTTTTATATTGGGGGAATCGAAGATGAGAAAATCAAGGCTTCCTTGACAACCTCGATACGTCAGCTGCTATTCCCGGTCTTGTGCTTGCAAGTGGATTTGGTATCCGTTCAATATCTCTGTAGAAATGTTCAAGTTCTCTGCTTTCAACAAAGCATCTAAGTGGCCTACTATGAACATCCCTATTAGAACGATAAATCCTCGAGAAAAAAAAAGAGAATTCGTTGGATCTTTTCCACTGGGTTTATGGAAGTCTCATCCGGCATTGCCGTAGCTGCGAGCCATTCGTCGGCGGCGCCTTTGCTGACAGACTCTCCCGGCACTGATGTTTTTGGATCGCCCTACCCACTGGCATCCTCTCTGCAACCATCATGCTTCTCTTCTTCAAAGCCCCTTCAAATACTAAACCGGCTGAGGCATCGTGAAGAGAACGATTATTGCAATTAGATCTAGTTGGCGCTTTCACCATGATGGGCGTCCTAAACTCCTTGACTCTGACACAACAATATGGTGGTCAATCAAAATCATGGAAACACAGTACCGTAATCGGCCTTCTTGTTGGTTCCGTTGCTATCTTGATTGCATTGGCTGGGGTTGGGGCCTTCAAAGCTTCGCAATGTTTTGCAGAGAGTTGCAATAGTGGTTTCTGCTGCTGTTGCTACCATAACCCGAACAAAAATGCTTCAATTCTTTGAAATATAGTTTCAATGATTCACCGGATTGTTATTGTGAAAATGAACCATAATGTCCAATGGAATGTGTAATGGAAGTTTGGCATGCTCTAGTTGAAGAACTTATGGTGCATTGGTATTAAGATTTTAATATTATCAACACTAAAACCAGGCTAAAAGTAACTATGTGAACTTTCAAGGTTGTGGGAAGATGTCCTTGTACTTGAGAAGTGCCTCTTGGAAGGGGATGGGTGGCCGTCCGGTCAGCTTCTCAACTGTGTCACTAGTCTCTGCCATGAAACCCCTGGCGACCATCTCGCCACAGCACAACAAATCACCCATACACAACTTCATTGGCAGCTTAGAGAAGTCGCCGAAGAAATCTGTTGGCAACCCGTGCTCGAGCCACCACGCCTTCAATTCCTCATCAGGGGTGTCCACGATTTGTCCCTCGTACCCGGACTGGCTGCAGATCCACTTGAATACCTGTTCGTCGGTGATGGCTTCTGGCCCAGTAACATCGTAGACCTTGTTGGGCTCGCCCTTTCCAAGCAAGAGGGCAGCAAGCACGCGACCGCAGTCCTCTCGGGCGACGTAGGCACCGGCGACACCGTGGCTGTTGGATAGCCACTTGTCGCCACAGAACTTCCATGATGGGCCAAAAAGTGTGGGAATGTTATCAACGTAGAGGTAGTTGCGCTGGATGTTGTACTCCAGACCAGACTCAAAGACGTAACCCTCAATGACGTGATGATCCCGCGGCAAGAACGGAATATCTTCTTCGTTCTCGGCCTGGATGCCTGCGCCAACAAACGAAGTATAGCATACTCTCTTGACACCGCAAGCCTTGGCTGCCTCGATGACAGTTCTGGCCTGGCGACGTCGTCCCTCGCCGAACAACCAAGTCGAGATAAGTGTTACCGCCTCGGCACCCTCAAAGACGGTCTTGAGACTTTCAATGTCATCATAGGTTGCAACACAGACTTTAGCGCCCTTGCTTTTCCAATCCTCCAGAGTCTCGGCAGGAATGGCCTCTAGCTTATAGGTGGTCAAGACGAGCTCATCGTCGGGCCGGAGAATCTCAAGTGCATATGAAGCCGCAACGCGACCTAGGTTTCCATCTGCACCTGTCAAGACGTATTTAGGCATTGTAATGATTTGAGATATAGAAGTATAAGAAATCTTGGTAGGTAATTATACATAGAGATTACCTTCACCAAGGGCTCGCGGATGGGCCTCCTTTTAAGGCTGAGAGGAGCCCTTAATTCTTCACAGAGCGGTCACAATGACCCAGATAATATGGTATGATGGCCATCATTATCGTGATACATGGCCCACAATCAACTGATCAATTTATTGATTTTTGTCAAGAACTTGCTAACTCTTGTCAGGCCACTAAGAGGACCACACCGCTGGTCAGACGTTTTGTAGTGCCGGATCTACTTCGGTGTCAGCTGTTGATGAGTGGAACCCGAATGCCACCCGATTTGCCGTGATCGCCTTTCGAGTGGGCCTCCAGTTCGGTATCCGGATATATTGTACGATTTAGGATTGCCAAGAGGACCTCAAGACTCCATTGAAGTTGCAATGATTCAGGTACGACTGGCTTGCAATAGGTGGATCCCGACACGTCATCTTGAGTTGAGCCTCTTGAATATACCGGACGTATCTACAGACACAAATGACCTTATCAGTCTCTCATTCAAAAAGGGTCGCAGTTCCTATTAGCCTATAAGATTTAAACAAGAGAACCGGTGCTGCACATTCTGGGGTAACGGTGTGCACCGAAGTGCACCATGTGCACACAAGACATCTTGGGCCTGGGATCTAGTATTGAGCATGGTATTTTTGCCATCACAGTTTCAAATTTGAGATATGATTATGTATATGAACAGTCTTGGTGAACGTTCCATTAGAACCTGAAGCACATATCCTACTTGCTTCTGGTAAGTACTCTTTTACAATAGCCATAATGGGTTATCAATGTGTGACTCATGAGCTAATGCAGCATCATTTAAATTTACTTAAATATATTGATATCTTGAAGTATTGTCGAATAATATTGAATTTCCGACCCTAAGAATATGCTACTGTAAACAATATACAGGCACGCGCAGGAACGGTCACAGCGGGCGACATGCACAGCGGGTCGGTCTAGATCAATTAGGATTTATAAGGAACAGCTAGATAGTGGTTGCAGAATGCAGTCACCTATTTACAGTGCAGGGATTCCCTTATGAGGATATATGGCCTTAAGACCTAGGCCCATAAGGCCCCTAAGGTCGGCTTATGGCCGGCCGCTATATCTATAGCAATAACCACCTTCGCCCGGCCGCTATATCTATTAACACTCCCTCTAAGCCTAACTAAGGGCTTGTCCCTAGGTGCTATTATAAGGCTATCCTAACCTTCCTTATGTATATATTCCTTATATAATTGTAGAGTTATTCTTTTCTTATTGCTAGGGCGATTATTTGCCTAAGTGGGACTTTCTTACTGCAGTTAAGGGCATTGCTATAAGCTTTTATAGGCGCTATTTGCACTTGCCTTAATGTTTTTAGTATAGTACCTCCTTTAATTTTAGCCTTAATTTTAAGGTATTAATAAAAGAGCAATGCAATAGGCCTGCTAATAGCTTTATAAGTATATTGGCAATATTTTTAGTAGAAGGGATGTATTATAGTTTAACTATACTGTTCTTAATGGCCTCTTTTATAAAGTAATACTGCACTTAAATATACTTTATATAGGCATAGAATTTAGGGTTATATACTAGCTTTATAGCGCTTTAATTATCTATAAAGATCACTATTAAGGCAGTTAGTAGGCTGCTAAGTTCCTTTATAAAGCTCTTTATCTATATAATTTGCAATACTGCCTTTACTAATATATAGTATTTAGCTTCTATTAAGGACTTTATTATAGTCTTTTAATGCTTGCTAGACTATACAATTGGGCCCCTATTTATAAGGAATATATATCCTTTAGTTGATTGTGCTATCTTTAGGCAGTCAGTATAGTTAGAGTTATAGTAGCTATAAAGATTGAATGGGTTGCTATATAACTCTTCCTTAAGGCAGTAATAATAGATAGAGTAATTAAGGCTCCCTTTAATGTATTGCAGTATCCTTCTTATAGCCTTAAGTTATTGCTTGCTTAGGCTATTTAGGAAGTGTGCCTAAAGACTATATATAAAGGCTAGGTTAGGCCGGCTTTACTATAAGAGATAGTTAACTTTTTCTATTATTAATGTATATTTTTTGCTAGCAGCCTTTATGCTAGGGATATTAATTGCTTTAATTAAGTAATAAGTTTCTATTTCTATTAGTATATTTATAGCTTTATAATTAAAGTATTTAAATTGCTTAAAGATGCTTATTATATAGTCTTTTTATAATAGTATAAGCAATCTATTTTCTTTTATTATAATAGCTATACCTAAAAAGAGCTTAGGAAATTTAAGTAACTTTATCTTTACTTTCTATATAAGTTTATTAGTAAAGGTATTTGCATTCTTATTATTGTTAGTAACTATAAATATATTATTTATATATATAGCTATAATGATCTTCTTTGCCTGGTCTATATAGACTGCAGTATTGCTCTATAGCCTCTTAAGGCCTAATTTATTAAGTATTTTCTTTAGTTTCTTCTATTACTGCTAGGCACTTTACTTAAGGCTATATAGGGCTATAAGCAACTATATAATATACTTAATGCCTTATTTATAGCCCACTTTCTTAGCTAAGTGTTTATACTTTAGATTCTTAAAGAACTTATTGAGCAAAGGGAAGGTTGTAATATAGATGTCTTCTTTTAGCTCTTTATTTAAATACACTATAATTATATTATTCTATAATAGCTTCTTCCCGATCTATATGGCATAAGCAAGTAGCATCCTCTAGAAGTCAGCTCTTATAGTTAAAAAGAAGGTCTCCTAATAATTAATACCTTTCTTTTGCATAAAGCTATATACTATAAGTTAAGCTTTATATATAACTATTATACTATTTTTATCTCTTTTATATTGATTTATTTACTTTACTATAAGTAGTCTTTTGCCTTTTAGTAACTCCCTCTTTAGAATAAATTTAAGTATGTCTTTATTAATAAAAGCATAAATCTCCTTAAAGAATGCCTCCCTCTAAAGGTTGGCATTTAGCCAGTTAAGGGCATTATAAACTATAGCTAGGTTGGCATTAATGCAGGCAGCTAAAATCTGCTTCTTTATAGCTATTACTAGTATTATAAAGTATCTTTTAGAGTTATTAAATGCTTTTTTTAGCTATAATTAAATAATCTCTTTACTTTTTGCTATAGGCAGTAAAATAGGCTTATAGAACACTATATATATTGTTATAATAACTTTCTTTATTTTAGGGTTTTAAATTCTATATGCCTTAATTCCTTAAAATTCTATAAGGATTCCTTTCTAACTATAAGGCAGTATCTTCTTAAATCTATTGCGCTTTTTCTATTTAATATAAATAAATGCCTTTAACCCTAAAATCTATAGATACTTAATGCTTAATATATATTCCTTTTTTAGAATTAAATCTATAAAGTAAACCTTATAAAGGGTCTTTTAGTTTAATAACTTTATTACTATAATGTTAGTAATATATATAACTGTAAGAATAATCTCTCTCTATAGCCTGGAAGGGATGTTTATTGCTATTATTACACTTTTTGCCTTCTTTTGGATTGTATAGTTTGCCCGTTCGATAAAGCCGTTCTATTTATGGCTATACAGCAGTATAACAATCGCAAGGATCCCTATCTTTAAGAGGAGTTTATTGACCTTTCTATTAATGAATTTACAACTACTATTAAACTATATCTTTTAGGGCAGACTATAAGCTATAATAGTTCTAAACACTAAAAGATCTTCTTCCATTAAGGTAGTAGCATTGCTTTTCTTTTTAAGCAAATTGCTATAAAAGTAATAGCTTTTGTTATTAGTTATAAGCTTAAGATACCTCTTTCTATTATATATACGCAGACTTAGCTCTATAAGGTCTATATAGAGGAGGTTAAGCATACAGTCTGCTCTTTCTTATGGTGTCTTTAGCAAGAACCTTATGCTCTTAATGAGCTTGTAGTCTTTATAGGGTATATTAAGCAGCTTATAATTATTAAGCCTACCTTTTATAATCTTAAAGGTATAGTTAAGGGCTTTTTAATCTATATAAGTGAGTCTTTAGTGCTATATTCTTGCCTTAAACTATTCTATCTATATTAGCATTATTTTAGGAGTAGAGTAGTGGCTTATTATGCCTTCTATTGCTTTAAGCAGAAACCCTTAATTAGGGATATTAAGGATTGCAAAGATCTTACTATTGCTATTAAAGATCTTATTCTTAATTATATAACTATTAGAAAGATAGACTTTTTTATTAAAGATTACATTTAGTAGGAAATCTTTAATAAGAACTATATTTTTAAGTATTACAGTCCTTATTCTCTCTCCCTTTATAAATAGTGTAACTATTGCTATTCCTATAGCTATAGGGTATATAGTGCCTCTACCTATAAGAATTGGCATTGTTTTATTAAGTTTATACTATTTGTCTTCTTTAAACTATTTAGAGTTATTAATAGTATGTATATTGGCTCTTAAGTCCTAAAGCTAGCGGTCTTTTTGGTTAATAAGGCCTAATTCTATAGATATTAAGATAGTAATAAAGTTGCTATTTTCCTTAGCTTTTAGTGCAGTATTATTATTAATATTAGGGGGACTATATAACTGCCATTTTAGTAGGCTAGAAATTATTATTGCAGCTGCCTTTTTTGCTAATAATTTTATAAAAGCATTACTAAAGAACTTTCTTGCCTTTAAGCCTTTACGGTATATAAAAATAGTATTGTTATTATTATTAGAGTTATCTTTAGCTTCCTTTGCGTTTTTGGCACTTTACTTACTTGATTCTATATATAGGGCGGTCTTTTTGGTCTTTTTAATAGTTTTATTACTATTATCTTTCTTCTTTAACCTTCTATTCTTACTGCCTTTACTCTCTTTTTATAGAGATAGGCAGTTCTTTATAATATAACCTTTCTAGTTATAGTTAAAGCATTTACTGCTTTTAGAATCTCTTTTATAGTTATCCTTTTTGTTTAATTAAGCATTTATCTATATGCTTTTTTTATTGCTAGAGTTTTTACTCTTCTTTTAGGAAGTTTACAGACTTTTGGCTTTATTAATAAGGTCTTCCTGCATTTTATAGATAGATTAGTATTTCCCCTTTTGCTTATAGTTATATTAAAGTGCATTTTACTTAAAAAAGACCTTTTTAATACTATTTGCAAACCTTATCTTTTTCTAGTACTTAAGGAGCTTACTACTAGCTTTAATAATGCTATTTGCAATATAGCAAAAGTTATTAATATAACTTTAGACCCCTTATAGTTTCTTTAAAGTTAAGAACTTTAATTTTTAGTAAAGATTAGCCAGGCTCTACTAGAACCTTATATTATTGTACCTTTTTATTAATAGCTTAATAGCCTTTATGCTAGTCTTTACTAAAGATAATAATGGCTTTAGTTTCTATAAAACTGCCATTTTTATAGCAGTAATTAGGCGCATTTCTTTTAAATATAAGATCCTAATCTCTTTATACTACCTAATAGCAATTATAGTATAAAAGAGATATCTCTTTTAGGCAGCCTAATTCTTTAATCCCTTAAGTATATTATCTCCCTTTATCTTAAAGTTAAGACCAATAAGATTTTTAATTTTAATTAATTATAAGTTTATAATCTTCTTTTTGCTTAAGGCAGGCTCTATTAATATCTCTCTATTCCTTAAGAAACTAAATATTTTATTTAAAGCTCTTAAGGGCTCCCTTAAGGTATAGAAAAGTTGGCTTCTTTAGTACTTAAAGCTTTTATCTTTATTGTCTTTTATTTTAGATTTTAATTTATCTTTAGGCTATATTTTACGCTTAGTCTTTAATTTATTTTTAGTCTTTTAATTAAAGTGCTTTTATAGCTTTTGCATTTACTGCATTATCTCTATTATTTATTGCATTATAATGCTTAGATCTAGCTAAGTCTTCTATAGGTCCTTTTTAATAGGCTTTACTAACCTTTTAGGGGGGGTAGAAGATCCTTAAGATTGTCTTCTCCTTTAATAGAATCTTTTTTATTATTAATTTATTTAATTGCTTTAATAGTAAGGACTGGCTTTAGGGCTGGCTTTAAAGCTATTGCTTAGGTTTTAGGACCTTAACTGATTGATATTGCAAGCGCTAACTTTAAGGGACGAACTTTAGGTTGGTCTAAACCTTTTAAATAGCTGCAATTTCTTCTTAAATTAGAGCTTTAGGCTTATAACCTATAAACAATATATAGGTATATACAGGAATGGTTACAGCAGGCAATATGCATAGCGGGTCGGTCTAGATCAATTGGGATTCATAAGGAACAGCTAGATAGTGGTTGCAGAATGCAGTTACCTATTTACAGTGCAGGGATTCCTTTATGAGGATATGTGGCCTTAAGACCTAGGCCCACAAGGCCCCTGAGGTCGGCTTGTGGCCGGCCGCTATGTCTGTAGCGACGACCACCTTCGCCCGGCCGCTATATCTGTCAACAGCTACTTGAAACGGTCCTCCTACTTTCAAGACAGTGATTCAGCCTCAACGGGGGCTAGATGCCAGTTAATTTAGATATCAAAGGGGATGTGCACATGTACTCGTTCTCAGGAGCAACCTCGAAGTCAAATCGACAAAGGTCCTCCTTGAAGGGAAACATGTATGTCTGAGTTACCCTGGATTTGAGATGCCGGTCAGTTGAATTGGAATTTTTAGGGGTAACAGTCAAGACTTGATGAAAACAGAATTTCCATCATCTTGAGAAACTAACCAGTGATGTTCTTTGCTAGCTTGATATTCATCCAGCGCAGCGCGGTTCTCATGGAAACTCAGCAGAGCAAACTCAAAGCCCTTGCTCCTCTCTATGGGGTCGGTCACGGAAGGACCGCCCACTAGCAACCGATTATCCTTAACACAAGATAAATCCTTGAGTTTCTTTAATTCTCGGACGAATGTTTCTTTATGTTCTTTCGTGACATCGGCTCGAAACCGGAAGAAAACTAGAGAGAATGCTTTAGTCATGCACCCCGGGGGCGCACAAGTACGAGACTGAGTGACGGTCTGGAACCAACCCATGTGAACAATAGTCATCGTGATATGCTTGGTGGTATATCGAAAATCGAAGATGGAGGGCAAAAGAGTATGGATGGACAAGTTCTTGATCTTGATGCGACAAGAATATTGATGGTACGAGGTCACTTCCACTCGCCAAAGTACTGAAAGATGGAGCACAG
Source organism: Aquanectria penicillioides (assembly GCA_003415625.1). Lineage (NCBI taxonomy): Eukaryota > Fungi > Ascomycota > Sordariomycetes > Hypocreales > Nectriaceae > Aquanectria > Aquanectria penicillioides. The sequence continues at coordinate 5,994,774 of PYIU01000003.1, forward strand.
AAGCAAGAAAAACTTGAAAAGGGACGAGAGGTAATCATGAGAGCGACATTGTCACTCTGGAGACCACATTTATGTGACATTCATGACGGAAGTGGCCGGCGATGCGCGCTACGGAGCTAACCGCACGCCGGCTTACCGGCCTGAACCCGATGGTGTGGTCGGGGCTGGGCTCGGGTTTGGAGATTTTGCTCTGCGACCCTGGACCTGAACAATGGTCCGCCTCTCAATGGGGCCCCGCATGGGGTAGTAGATGTATCACTGTGGAGAGTCTGGATCTCCGCCCTTTGGCCCGTGACTCTTGATTGACCTTTGACAAGCATCTTCTGGACCTTGAATGACCGGGGGATGCGTTGACCAACTTTCCTTGCGCACGGGGTAACCCGAGATTGCATGATCAATACTTCCTCTCTGTCTCTTGGCTCCATTTGAATTCAGCATAAGTAGTCAGTCTGCGCCTGAAAACTGGGAGGCTACATCTATTTCCCCAAACACCTTCCTCCCTCCATCCCAACCACCCGATCCTGAGTCATCTAAGCCCCACGGATAGTGTTGTGGAAGAAAACATGACCTCCCCAAAAGGCTCTGTCGAGATGGACAAAACAAAGGTGGAAATGGATGAGACAAAGAGTGTTGACAATAACAACCGTCTTGCGGATGCTCAGAACATGTCCGAAGAAGAGTTCCTTGACGCAGAGAAACGCCTCAAGAGAAAGTTGGATCTTCGCCTGCTGGCCTGTGTCTGGCTCATCTTTGTCATGAACTATCTAGACAGGGTAAGCTATACCTTTCGCATTATAAATACTTCGGACTGCAAAGCTGATGGTATGCAACAGAACAACATTGCAGTAGCTAAGGTCGCAGGAATTGACAAGTCGCTTCACATGAACGCACAGCAATATGCAAGATGAGGCGGCCACATACGGATGTATGTATTATCGAAGAATGCTAATGAAAGATTCGTGTAGTGGGCGCTCTTTTTCTAATCTCATCATGGTATAAAAGATCCGAAATGGGACTTCGCAGTGCTGTCCTTTTTTCAGCAACCCAACTTGGAAGCGCATTCTCCGGACTCATTGGCGCCGGAATTCAATATGGACTTCACGGCGTACGAGGACTTGAAGCATGGCGATGGCTCTTTATAATTGAGGTATCAATTACAATCTTCATTGCATTGTGCTCAGCGATGATCCTACCAGATTGGCCGTCCACCACGAGGTAGCTGACACCCACTGAGCGCGCAGTTGCCGAATGGCGTCTCATCAAAGATGCCGGCCAGATTGACGAGGATGATGAGAGCTGGAGCCATGGCTTCAAAATTGCTTTCAGCTTTCAAAGATTGGCGTGTGTATATTTTCGCCGGCATCTTCTTCTGTCTTCAAGTCGCTGCCGCAACGTCCAACTTCTTCCTCTCAGTTGTGCAGACTCTGGGTTACGACCGCGTCACAACGCTCCTTCTCGCAGCACCCCCTTACATCCTAGGTCTTATTATCTCCGTGGTTAACAATTGGTCTGCAGACAAATTCAAGAACTATTCCTTCTATGTCATGTGGCCATTGGCGCTTGCTATTGTGGGTTTCGTTATTGCAGCCGCGAGTTTGAATACTGGAACTAGGTATTTCGCCATGATGATTATGGTGGGTGGTGGCCGTGGAGCCAACGCCGTCGTGTTGGCGTGGACACAAAAAACTATGCTTAGGCCAATAATTAAGAGAGCTGCTGCTGTTGCTTTCGTCAACGCTTCTGGAAATATCTCCCAGGTATGCGATTGAAAATCTGTCAACGGGGAATATGACTTGCTGATGGCTATAACTCTTTAGGTCTGGACGGCATATCCATACTCGGACGGTGCAAAGCCACGCTATGTTCTTGCCATGGCCGTCAATTCGGCATTCGCAATTGGAACCATTTTGCTTTCTCTGGTCATGCGAATTGTTCTACAGCGTGCGAATAAGAAATTGGACGCTGGAGCCGATGTTGGAGATATCATGAAAGGCGAGGCTCAATCTAAGGTTGCAGGCATCTCGGAAGAGGACCGCATTGCAAGGAAGGCAGCCTTTCAATGCATCACTTAAGCTGCCAATGCAAATGTGGATGATGAGGGCTCTTGACGTAAAGTTGTGCTTGAACAACTTCGCTTAGGGGACCGACCAGGAAGGTGAAGCCCAGTTCTCCTGTGTGCTGAATCGGAAATGAAGATGTTTGAGAAATGGAATTCCTGTAAAGGCAGGCAATTTCTATAAAGGACCATTTAGGATTAAATAATTGAATGATAAACTACTCACTATTCATTATAATCGTTTCTGGTCTTCACTTCCACCTTGCTCAGCGAAAAATATCGTATTATTTCCAGGTTTCCGCGGCAGCAGGATACATTGAAGCTCACTCAATTCGTGGAAATTATCAGGACACAAGGAAAAAGTGTCTTCGCAAGAAATGTAATTCGTATTTACTGCGATACTTCGACTGGTTGCATCGGCCTTTCATTTCCATGGTGTGTAACTCTCTTCTCGGCGAGTTTGAATAGACGGGAATGATTGTTATGTTCTTGATTGTGGTGGTGATGTTTATTGATATTGTCATCTAGTGCTCTTGATAGGCCTCTAAACTGATACGGCAGGGATGAGATTTAGCCAAGTCCGCCTTTTGATATTGAGATATCGGTCTTCTGGCCACATAAATTGGACGGAAACTGTTTGAATATAGTTGTAAATCTCTATAATATCTATTTTGGACATTTGCTGAGTACTCTAACACCACAGCTTCAAATGTGTATGCTTGTAAAGCCTGTACCGGTGCTAAAAGCTTGGATTAGATATCCGTCTTCGGACTCAGGGAACGCAAAGCGTCGAGAGTCGCTGCAGTATCTAGAATGTTTCGAAGAAGCTTTTTATAATCCCACCCCAAGGCAGCTGCGGCCATTAATGTCAAACTTGCTTGATCGTCTCGTCCCGGCCGACCTGGTCCAGTCATGTTCTATGAAGCAAGCTCAGGGTTAGCTCAGATACGGAGGAATTGACTCATTACCTTGTCACTCACAGGCTTCATGTTGACGTCGAACAACGCAAATTTGGACGCAGGTGCGAAGCGTCGGACATCAATGCGAATAGGAGCAGTGACACCTAGGAGCTGGGCAGCCTCCTCGCATTCCCTCGCAACGACATCATAGGCCGGGTCGCTTGAGACAATAACAGCCCGGGAGTTTGTCATGACGGCAACCGCGCCATTATATGGTGCAATGCCATCAGCGTGGTTGAATCGACTAACAACGGGAAGAGACCAATAACCACGATCTGCCGTTGGTGGCATAATAGTGACTGTTCCCTCCTCACCCGCAAGAAATTCTTCCACTATAATGGAATTCAACCCTTCCTTTTGCAACGCTTGCAAATGAGACTCAAGTTCTTCAGTGTTGTGACAAACTTTGACACCATAACTCCCACGCCCCCGGGAGGGTTTTGCCACTACTGGGAATAAAGACTCATTGAGGTTGCGAATAGTCTCCACTCCGGGGCGGATAAAGCGCCCCTTGGGCATGGTGAAGCGACCAGTTCGTCGCAATAAAGTGTTGACATATCCCTTGTCATCATACTTTTCTACCACAAGGGGCCCTTGGCCAACAACCCGGAGATTCGCAGCTTTTCCAATGCGACTAGATGTTTGGAGGGGATGCGAGGCGAACAGAATTGTGTTAGCCCAAAGGTGAGTGGCTCCCTTGTCGATGGCACTGAGAATCCCATCCTCATTATCTGGGAAGCACCATCCCTCGTGTTTATAAGGATCAGGCTTTTGAGATGGATAGAGGACTTCTATTCCGTTGAATTGACTCAAGTTGTACGCGATATCTGCACCAGAATCCTGATAGCCTGTTCACAAGTTAGAGCAAAGCAGCGGTCAGCTAGCACATCTTGACATACCGCCAGGCTTCTTGGGTTTCTTAGTGCCATCAATCACTGGCGGCTCGATATCCTGGTATAGAACAGCGACACGAGGAGAGAACAAATTCCGAGACGTGCTCAGCTGACGACTCGCTGCCGAGACTCTGGCAAAATGGCTTCCGGGGACAAGCCGAGGACCGCACACTCGTGGGATCACGGCTCCCTATCTGTAGCGGCAAGCTGCTGCCATAATGTAGATGGAGAAATAATACAGGCCAACGAGATGGCTAGAAGAGATTGAACACCGCGTTTCGACGAACGAGAGCTTTAAACTGATCAGTTGATTGCGTGTTTGGGACAAGCATGAACGGGATTAACCCGATGCGGGCCTATTCATCGGTAAATCCCGACACTGTCACTGTCGTCGGCTTTTTGCCGATGCGAGGAACCTGTGCCCACAGCGTCTAGCACCCACACATGAAGCCCGACCTTGTTCTCAGGCGGTGGACCAATTTATCGTATATGAGAAAGTCAAGTCGTGTAGAAATGGACGCGTATCCCCTGAAGAACAATGGTCATTTGGTATCTGGCTTATGACAGCAACATGTCGGAACAAAACCTGTCCATCGTCTCCGATGGCGAGCCAGCTGTTACGCAGGCCGTCAATGGCTTCAAGGCCCTGCACCCATCTTTGAAGCATGATTCAGAAAACAAAGGTAATGCTTTGCTTGAACAGCCTTATATGAGATGAGAAATTTTACTAGAAGCTAAGCTCACGCATCTGGAAGTGGTTTATCGAGAGAGCAAGAACCGACAAAACCGTGTCACTCTATTGAGTGGAGGCAAGTTGTGTCCTCCGATTTTTACTGCCAGAGATACATGATTAGATCTAATACTTCATGCAGGAGGCTCTGGCCACGAGCCAGCCCATGCCGGATATGTAGGTCATGGGATGCTTGATGCTGCCGTGTGTGGAGCGGTGTTCGCATCACCCAACGCACTACAGATTGAGGCTGGCCTTCGACTTATCGAATCACCTCGAGGAACTCTGATAATTGATTGTTGTCGGTGACGATGTGTCTATTGGGCGTACAAGATCAGGCCTGGTCGGTAGACGTGGGCTGGCTGGTACCGTCCCGGTCCACAAACTTGCTGGAGCTGGTTCAGAAGCCGGAGCTAGCCTTGATGAGATAGCTGATACCGCCGAGTTTGCCATACGAAACATGGGCACTATTGGTGTTGGACTGGACGCGTGTAGTCTACCGGGCCAAGCGCGCAAGTCCCGCCTGCACCTAGATGAGCTCGAAATTGGTATTGGAATCCATAACGACCCAGGCAGCAAACGGGTTCAACCAAGACCGAATCTGGAAGCATTGGCCAAGGATCTGGTCCAAACTCTGCTGGATGAAAACGACCCGGAACGCAACTATCTTGAGAGCTCTCCAACCTCAACCAACCACGAGGTAGTTGTTCTGATGAACAACCTTGGCTCCTTGTCTTGGCTCGAAATGGCGGCAGCAACAGGCGGAGTTGCCTCACAGCTGAATTGCAGCTATAATATCAAGTCTTCGCAAGTTTATTGCGGAACCTTTCTGTCTGCTCTCAACGGCCCAGGATTTAGCATTACTCTTCTCGTGTTGCCCAAGGCAGATCCTCGCTCTTCGATTATCATGCAGTGGCTAGACGAACCACCAGATGCTCTTAGATGGACAGATACAATTCTGAAAGCTTCCTGGGAAGAGCCCTTTGTCCAAGAAGATGTTCAGAGTTCATCTGCAGAAATGTCACAACAACAAGAAGCTCGAGTCTCGGATGCCCCATGTATGATTTGACATTGACACAGGACCACATAAATGACTCTGCTAAGATTTTTTCTTTAGGTAATCCAGAGCCTTTCAAAAACATTATTAAGTCAATCCACGCATCCCTTGTCGCCGCGGAGCCGGAAATCACACGAATGGATACAGTCTTGGGTGATGGCGATTGTGGAACGACACTCCTTAGTGGTTCTAGCGCTGTGGTTGTAGCCCTCGAAAATGGTACCATAAATGTGAGCACTCTCTCTCATGGAATAATGGATATTGCGAACGTTTTGTGTCGCAGTATGGACGGTACTTCGGGTGCGCTGTGTTCTGTGTATTTCACAGGGCTGGCGAGTGCACTTTGCAGCCGGACTGGTGTCTCAACTGACTCTGACTTCCAAAGCATCGCTGATGCCAGCAAAGAGGCGTTGGTCAGTCTTCAGAAAGTTACGGCAGCGAGAGATGGAGATAGAACCATGATGGATGCGTTGATACCGCTCATCCAACAACTCTCTTCGAGTCACGGATCTACTCTTGCGGCCATTGAGCAGGCCATTTTGCTGCGGATACCGGGTGCAAAGCTACAGCCAATATCCACAGTAAGGTCGGCCGCAGCACATACGTATCTGCAGCAGAAACAAAACAGAGTGAAGTACGGGTATGTGCGACCCTGGCGCATGTGGTGTAGTCGCAATTGTAGCCGGAATTCGGGATGCTTTGAAGGGCCTAGAGTAATAATAGGACAATGGAACCAAAGAATGGAGATTAATTTATAGGCCGCTGTCAATAAAAGAAGCGTCAAACTTCCATGGATCCTTGATGTGCATCTCTTTTATACATTCTACATTTATTTTCATGACGCCATGGAAGTGGCTGGATCTACAGGTGGGTCAAAAGCAGAAGTCGACAGCCAGTTAAGATCAAACCATGAACTCATGTCCCCAAGCTCGTTGAAGAAGAACTCGGGCTCGAAATCAAATCCTTGTCCCGTTCCGTTATTCATATCCGACATATTCATGCCGTCTAGATCGAAAGATGTGCCTCCAACACCTTGGAATTCATTCCCAAACGTCCTAGTGGCGTGCAGATTCTGTGACTGAGACATTGAGACTAGAGACTGGCTGGCGACCATTTCTGAGTTGCACTTATCTTGTGCTGCCTTCCAAGAAGTAGCTGTGAAATTGACTAGCCTCTCAATCTTTGTTTCCGCATCTGCGGCAACGCTCCATGTCTTGCCAAGATGTGACAAAAGAGAGATGCATGAATTTGCGATACTGGTGAATTCGGCGAGTGTTGACTCATTTTTGATCTCCGGTCTGATCCAGATGCAATAGATAAAGGTTATCCCGCTCACAAAGACGGTGTGAGCCGTTAGCCAGCTGTTTGATAGTTTAGAAAATCGATGTAGCTCCCAATTGAGCAGGATTGTAGCCACGGCGCTACTATAGCATTTCTTCCAAGAGTCGGCATCGGGTCGGGCAACCGCCGGAGATGGTCGGTGTAGCAGCATTAGACAATGATGGTATTTTAACTCAAGGTCCCGAATAGAGCTGTCTGCCATATTGCGGCGAGATCTCCTCTTTAAATCTGTCCTTAAATTTTCAAGTAGAATATCGCAGTGCTTGTGCATCTCTATTTTCCAGGCATCGATGTCCGTTGGCCAAGGGAAGCGATTTGGCAAGTTGACCACTCGATGGAGCATCAACTTGATTTCTGCAGTCACCTGGTCAAACCGGAACGAGTACTGGGCTACAATATATGGGGATGCTGTAACTCGAGCGCGTTTGGGTTGGTGGTCACTGAGTGGCTCTTGTGACGTGATGCTGTAGGCTTCGGGGGCTGCGGCTGGGGAATGACCTGGAGGCATGTCGCCCGGAAACTCGACGTCAATGGCCTCGTCTCTAAGCGTTAGTGGGCGCCCAAGAACCACTGCCAATGTCCTCTCTAGGGAGTAGGCTGACCAAAATATGCCTCTCCTGAGATTATTGTGGATGTGGAGCTGCCTTTGGTTCTCAGCTTGCAGGCTGGAGGCACCCATGTTCCATTTTCGTTGAAACCCCAAGTCAAGACAGCTGGCAATAATATTAGAAGTTAGAAACCAAGCATTAGGACCACCTTCGAAGTAGAAACTCGACAAAGTGAGCAACAACATGATTTGAAGACCTTCGATGCTGTCGTGTAGGGCTAGTGTGCCGATTCGTTGCATCGCCGTGGCAAGATACCGCTCGGAAGAAAATTCGGATGATAAGCGCACCTCTAGGATCCTAGCGCCTAGAGCAATTATGAGGAACATTTGGACTACGTGAGTGGGAGATAGAGATGCTTCCACCTCTGCCAGCTCCGGCATTTGCAGAGTATGGATGATCGGCGACGGCTTCGTGTGTAGCAGTTCTAGTCGATCTAGAACGGCATCCTCGTCGAGAAAAGGGTATAAGGGCTGGTAGGTCTCGAAGTATGCGTCCACAAAATGGTGTAGGTCAACTTCTGAGGTCCAGTGTTTGGGGAATGGCTGCGCTTGGGCACCTCTGTCGAGGCTGGTTCCCGCGTCTGGAGTAGCCCAGTTAGTGGCAAGCCCCTGTGATTGTGGGATAGCAGAAAAGATGAGCCTAGCGAACGGCACCCCTGAAGACGGGCCAAGGTATTTGGACTCTTTGGAGTTGGCTAGCGAAAGCATGCCAACCTCGTGGGCCAGGGGTTCACTCGGCCCAATTTGGGTTGAGGCTGCCGGGCTGGCAGTTGTGGCATTGGGGCTGATGGTTGAGGGTGTTTGATGCAAGCTACTGTTCACAACTAAGCCGCCAATGGATGATTGTTGGTTGTTGGGAGGGGTTTCTTGGAGAGGCTCTGGTTGGGGGGCCCATGTTGGCGATTCAGGAACATCCGACGAGAAGCCCTGTCTGCGAAAGGAGCTGTCCCCTGGGATAGAGGCCTGATTGACGGCGGGAGCCTTCTCAAGCTCTTCAGGAGCAACCCGTCGAAGAGATTCCTCCAAAGAGCGCAGGCGGCTCTCGATCTGGTGGACATGACTGTGGCATGGGAGTCAGCTTAGGCTGAGACAAGGAGGCAAGCCAAGAACAAAACAAACCTGATGGCGTCCGGGTTGCCGGCCAGGTTTGCTCGAATGCAGGGATGGCCCACTCGAGCGCAATTGGCACACGAGGGCGTCTCATCATCGCATCGGATCTTCTGGCTTCGACAGCGGGAACAAGCGGTGCCCTTCTTGCGGCCAGATCCTCGAGCGGGCGCCTGTGGAGGCGGGCCAGCGGATCCGGATGCCCTCGACGACATGCCGGGATCAGGAGCTTCCAATGCGAGTAGCCGCTACAGCTCGCTACAGTTCGCTATAGCGGAAGATGGACTCGCGGTCAGTTCTCTCGGATTAAAGGCGAGACTGGACGTCGGAGCGTCTCTGGGGGGAACCCGGTTCTTTAATTCCCACTGTCGGGTCGATGCCGATGGCGGATTGTGGGGGAGCTGGTGAGCTGTGCATGTGCCACGCTCCAAATCCGCACTCCGCACTCGAGCGAAATTTCAACAGGTCCAGGTCGGGCTTGTTTCTGGGGAACCGCGCTGCGTCTCCAAGAAAAGCTCCCCCGCAGCTCTCGAAATGGGATGGTGGCGCGAGAATTTGGCTTTGGAGACGAAGCCAATTCCATGGCCGTGACGGGAACCGGCTTCACCCCGAACTGTAGATGGCAGCCCGGGATAATGCCGAGGGCTCGCAAGAACATCGTCTGCCCACATCTCATGATGGAAGCACCGCACCGATGCTTCAAATAACTTCATTTTCCTTGTTAAGCCAAGAAATCGAAGTTGGTCTCATCGCCTTGTAATTTTCGACTATTCTTTGTCGCCAATCCCAGAACAGCCGCAGCTTTACACACATTGACGCACAATACTGCCACTTCACCTCCCATAATGGCGTCCCCGTCTCCCTACTACGCAAAGCCAAGGGAGGCGGCTGAGTTTGCCCGCGGACTCATGGTCAAATCCGGCCTTCCAGATGACGAGGCGTCGCTGATGGCAAATTGTCTGGTCCAGGCCGATACTCGTGGTGTGGTATGAATGCCCCGCCCCAGGAACGACTTGTACTAGTTCACCTTCACACTGATGCTGATGTCGGATCGCTTTTGCAGGACACTTATGGCTTGGCCCGATTGCAACAGTACGTCGAGCGCGCCAACAGCGGCCTTGTCAATGCGAAGCCCAATATTGCCATTGCCGAGAAGACCCCCGTGGCGGCCCATGTTGACGGCGACAACGGCTTCGGCTTCATTGTCGCGAGCAAGGCCATGAAAGACGCCATTCGTCGAGCCCAGACCTACGGAATTGGAATTGTCACTGCGAACCATTCCAACCATTTTGGCATGGCTGCCACTTATGTTCTCCAAGCTCTTGACGCTGGCATGATTTCGCTGGTCTTTACCAACTCCGCCAAGCAGATGCCCCCCTTTGGAGGCAAGGAAACCCTGCTTGGCATCTCGCCCCTCGCTGCGGGAGCCCCCAGCAAGAATGAAGTCCCGTACATCCTTGACATGGCGCCCTCAGTTGTCGCAAAGGGCAAGATTCGCAAGGCCGCTCGCAGGGGCGAGAAGATTCCCTTGGCATGGGCGTACGATAAGGATGGAAAGCCAACCTAGGATGCCAACGAAGCCCTTAATGGCTCAATGGCACCCATCAGAGGCCCCAAGGGTTCGGGCATTGCAATCCTGATGGATATCATGTCCGGTGTCCTTTCTGGTGCTGAGTTTGGAGGCCAGGGTGGTGATCAGTACAAAGAATCACGTCCCCAGAATGTTGGTCACTGTTTTATTGCCATTAAACCCGACGTCTTCGTATCTTCGGAGGAGTTCCGATCGAGGATGGTCATCTTGGTTCATTGTGTCCATGGGGTTGCCCCCGCTGATGGCTTCAAGGAAGTCCTGTTCCCTGGCGAGCCCTAGTACCGTCTCGCCAAGGAGAGACAGGTCCAGGGCCTACCATTCGCCGATGCGGAGAAGAAGATGTTTGATGAGCTGGCAGAGAAGTATGGAGTTCCCGCTCTGGCTTTGTCGACTGTTTCGCTAGCATGATTTCGTATTTGAGATTAAAACTTGAAAGAATACCTTGGATAGGCATGAGAATTCACCAATGAAAAAAAGATCAAAGAGAATTTTAGGACATATCATCTATTATTTACAAATATGTTGATCTGCGTGTTACCGTTTAACAAGTAACGCCGTATTTTCAAGCTTCGACACATATAAGCATTCGTGCATTCGAACAGATACCACCTTAACCGGGTTTTGAAATCCCACTATCTGTTATTTGTTTAAAAGATTCTTTATTTATTTTACAAAACTAAAATTCCTCATGGCTGGTCACTACAGCATGAATTGTTGGTGAAAATTGATCTTCTTTTGTTTGTTGGACTCTATCTAGATATCATATGTGGGCCATTATTTGCCTCTGTAGGTTCAAAACGCCTCCTTCACAGACATTCCACCTCGAATTGCCTCGGCACACTGCTCATCAGCCGCAGCAATTCCTGGGACAACCTCCAGCACTTCTCAGCCAGGTCAGCGGGAAGCTAAACAACACCGTCCAGATCAGCAATAATGTAATCTCCTGGGCTCACAGTAGCCTCCTGCTTTTCCAATTGCAAATCAACAGGTACGTTGATTTCGGACGGGAAACAAACTGCTCCACCCGCAGTGGTACCTGTACCTCTCGCAAAAAGCTGACAATAGTTAGCTTCATCGGGTATCATCTCTCGCTCGCATCGAATGTAGGGACCATCTTACTGGAAACGTGAGATCGCGGTGTTCCTGAAGATCCCTCAAATACCCGTCAATATTAACTCCACTGGCGCCGAGGTACTTGGCTCTCAAAGACAATAGGCCTCTGTAGCAGGCGTTGATATGAGGGCGTGGCTGTGAAATAAAGACGACCGATCCTGGTGGGATTTGGTCCACCTGCCGACAGCATTCAAGTCAGTATTATGTGTGAATATAGGGTTTCAGAAAAAAAAAAGTCCATGACTAAAGAAGCGATTGAAATGACGATGGGAATGGTTTCTGTGCAGAAACGTAGGTAATTGCACTTCAGCTTCGGCGCAGTCTCATCCGATTTCGGTGCAAATTTCACCGTGAAGACGGGACTAACAATTTTGGTCTTTCCGGCCTGGAACTCAGGCGAGTACATAACAAGGCCATCAAGGAACCCGCCATATTTATGACCCAGCTTTGACAAGCCGTAGGCAATCTATTCTCAGGTGACGTTAGGTATCTAGACATTCGGCTCAGCGTGAGGCGGAGGAGACTGCTTACGTCGCAGCTGGACCATTTCCTCAAGCGCTCAACGAGAGAAGCTGTTGATGATGCCATTGTAAAGTATGGCGAAACTGAGACTCGTGAATAGTCTGTGTTTCATGCCCAAATACAGCGAAGCAAGCGGCGGATCAAGTTCCATTATTTGGTTTCTGCTTGTCGCCATTCGGCTTTTGCCCGGTGTGAGCAAGGAGGGGCCAAGCAAATTTAGTGGAGACAACCCGGCTCAAAGCCGAACATACTTGCGCCAACTTCGATATTGGAGTCCAGCCTCTCACTCGTTATTTTAGGTTGAAGTGGAGGGCAACTATCAGAATCCGGGTTCACGGAACTTGGAGTGCGAGAAACTGCTTAGAGGGGCCAGGCAAGGCAAAAGAGGAAGAATCAAGCTGGCAGATTCGAAAAATTTCCCCTCACATTCGTGGGTTTATTTTTACCTACTCTGCAATGTAAGAGTCTTCAGCTTTCCTAGCTAACCCAAGTACATCCTTCATAACCCTCATAATGGACTTTTTGTATACCTCCACAGCCTGCATTTTCAGCACCTTCAGTTCTAGTTTGCCCGCATTCTCCGCCACAAAGTCTATGTACTCGTCGCGAACTGTTCGGTTCAAATTGATCTTGGCTATTCCATGCTCGCGAGCCACCTTGAATTGCTCGTCCGAAACCCCGTGAGTTCCGTGCAGAACGAGAGGGATGTTGGGTATGACCTTGTGGAAATCCATCAAACTAGGCAGAAGTCCAGGCGTGTTAGTATTGTGCCTAATACAATGCATCGAGCGTTCGGATCAAGCGAAGACCCGTAGTTTTCGTGGATGTTGCCAAACGATGGTGCCAAAGACTGGACCCCAGTTTTGTTTACAAAGTCCTTTACCGTGTCGGGCTTTGTGTAGATCGTATCCAAGTCAACAGTTGGCAGGCCGTCTTCGCCACCCTCAATTCGTCCCATTTCTGCTTCGATCGCGATTCCCTCGGCATTGGCCATTTCTACAACTTGCTTGCACTGCCTCATATTCTCCTCGGGATCGTGGATTGATGCATCAATCATGATGGAGTCGAATGGGAGCTGCAGTGCTGCTTCGACGTCTTCCGGTTCCATACAATGATCCAAATGGACTGCAATGGGGACACTGGCCGCGTGAGATGCCTCAATGACATATCGAACGAAGTGTGATCCTTGAAATCTCATAGTCCAGGGGAAAAGCTGGATAATCGCAGGAGAATGGCTAGCCTCTGCCGCCTGAATAACTGGCATAACTCCATCATTGTTGTAACTGCGGTCGTGCTAATCAGTACGTATTGCAAGCCGCCGTGTTCTGATATTTTGAAAATACCAATTGTATGCTCCAACGGCATATCCACCTTGCCGAGCGGCTTCAAGGATTTGGAACGTTCTGTTGGTCTGGGGGAAGCTCGCCATATTGAGAAACGCTTGTTTCCGTATAATTGTATGTCTTAGAATTTTGGTTTCGATATCCAGAAATTAATAGAAGGGAATGAAAGAATATGAATAACTGTGAGCATGGTGTTTACTCGGGTTAAGCCGGTATCCCGGCATACCAAAGCAGGCTAGTTCTAGCTAATAAAATCAATACCGAAATTCGGCCAGAGTCTGGAAGTCATAGAAGGGAATTTTCAAATTAATGTTTGTCACTAAACTTGTAGCATAATGACCATGATGGTTTCTTTTTTTGGTTTTTATTTTGATCAACAGAAGATCACGCGCGTGATATTACACTCTACGACACCGAGGTCTCATGTACCGGTATAAAGGTGGTTTTCAATGAGCAGCAGCAAACTAATGAAAGAGAGAGAGAAAAGAAAATTCTTCCGCCATGACTTCAGAAAAATAAAAGTATATTCAAAGATTTACAAGTAATCATGTTCGGGTTGGTTGCACTACCCTTCACCTATTGTGAAATCCCTGCTTGTATGTTTGACATATCTATTGATTGAAATCGCACAACCGGGATGGATTGTTAACCCATATGTCCTCACACTCGCTATCAGTCAACCATTTCCACAAGGTTTGAATCCACTGTTTGTTGTCGATCTTGAGGAATGGCTCTTCATTCTCCACGCTGCCGCGCTTCGCACGATCTTCGTGCCGCTGTGTATGGGGCCAGTCACTGCCCCAGGCCATTCTCTTGGGGTTGGCCTGGACAAGCTGCTTGACAATGTCCTCCAAGTCGTCAAACTCTGGATCGCCGCGTGAGCATCGATACGGAGTACAAATTTTGATGCATAGATTATCATCTTCCAAAGCGCCAAGAAGGTCCTGCCACTCTGGAGTTTTGACGACAGCAACTGCCCTTGCTGGTGCCATGCTGGCAGCCTTGACTAGGCCCATATGATCTAGAACAACGGGGACACCGAGTTTTGGGACGACTTCCCTTAGCCTTTTCCAATGCGACAGGTTAGGCTGTTGTATTTGGATACTCCAGCCACTGCCTGAAGTGTTCCATCTGATTAGTCTTTGGGCAGTGGCTGCGATCATCTGAACTTGTTTATCCACGTCGTTCACGGCTTTGGCTCTGAAGAAATCCAGCCGAACGCTCCTGATACCAGCCTCATGGTATTGATTTAGTTGCTCGTCTGTGATGTTTTCTTCGTCCAAGACACAAATTCCTCGCGCGCCACCATTGAATTGGGCTAGGTAGTACAGTAAAGATGTGCAGTCTGTATCGTAGGACATTCCATGGGCGATGCACACATGTTCTACCCCAATGGAAGCTTCGAATTCTTTCAACTGCTCCAGTGTCGCAACAGAGGGAGTGAAATGCCGGCCTTCGGCAAACGGGAATCGTGCTGGCTCAAAAATATGATGATGAGTATCCCAGGCCCCCGCAGGTACAGGCCTGATGGGATTTGAGGCTGTGGGATCGCTAGACATTTCGGACCAAGTTTCGGTAATGTCGACGTTGCTGTGTCAAGACTCGCAAGCGGGGTGACAGCTACAGTATAGCAATCCCACTCTGTGCTAAAGGACCAGTGGGCTCGTAGTATACATTTATTAGAGTTTAATTGATGAATATTTCCGCTTTTGCTATGCACCCCAAATAACCACCGGCTTGAATCCGGAGCCGAGACTCTCGGCCAAACGCCGCTCAAATACCTTTTTTTGCTGATCTCGGTGAAGTCCGGACGAAAGTCGGTGGTAAGCTTCCAAGACATGAAGCAGGCAATGCCTGGCTGCGTGTTCATAATGAGGGGGCACCATGTCCAATACCATGTGGCATTAAAGTCCATTGGCTTCGGCGGTCTGTGTGCCTATTGAGTTGGGGTCTAGGGTAATGTGGATCAATCTGTCATCAGGTTGGTCAGGAAGATAAAAGGGACCTTAGAGACATAGGAAATAAACAGGCAGTTTTCTCCAACCAATTTTTATTTTTAAAATTCTAAATTCCTTGCATTTAGACCCTATTAAAGTCCTAATACAGCCCCTTATAATATTACTTTATTTATAACTTTCTGCCCTATTTTCTTTCTTTTTTTTCTTTAAGGGATACTTTAAAGCATTTAATTAAATGCTTTAATACTCTTTTAAGTTATTTATAGCTACTTAAAAAGGCTATTTAATCTTTAATTAAACTTATTTACTTTATACCCTTTTAGGTAGAGTATATATTTTAGTTAATATCTCTATTTATTAATACATTTAGAGATTATAATAAGGAAAAGCCTTTAAGTTATTTAAAAAAATACTAAAGTATTTAATTAAACTCTTTAGTAATACTTTTAAGCTATTATTAAAAACCTAAAGAAATAGTAAATAATTAATTATAAAGATTTAAAAATTCTTAAATATTAAAAAATCTATTACTTTTATAAAAATAAAGAGCATTAAAATTAAAAATAATACTAAAGGTAAGTAAAGATATTAATATAAGTTTGCATTTTAAAAAAGAAAACTTATTATTATAGCTAAAGTAAATATATAAAAAAATTCAATAATTTAATATAGTATTAATATATTAGCATAAAGGTATATAAGGTAAAATAATAGTATAAATAATATATAAGCATTTAATTAAATACTTTTAAATATTAAAGTATACTTAAGATTGCTAAAAGCTTAATTTATAGACTAAAAAAGGAAAAAGAAAAGAAAAAAGAAAATTATTTAATCTTTAATTAATTATAAAGAATAGGAAATTTTTATTATTTTTATTAATCTTTAGACTTTAGCTAAAGGGTATATATATATATTTATTATTATTTTAATTAACTATTTTATCTATTATTATTAACTTTAAAAAGCTAATTTAAATTTATTAAAATAAAGCCTTATTAAATATAATATTACTATTTCTTTTTTTTACTTTTTTTAATTATTTTAATATATATTTTAATTTATTTTATTATTTTATTCTTTTATTATATATATATATTATTTTATTGCAATTTATAACTTTAGGAGTTAGGTAGCTAGCCTATACTTCCCTATATATATATATTAAAATACTTATTATAGAAATCCTAATAATTATAATTTATTAATGCCTTTAGATAAAAAAATAAAAAGAATATTTAATTAAATATAGTTAAATCCCTTAAGCCCTATTAAAAGTAAAAGAAGTTAATATAATTAATAATCTTTAACTATTCTTTTTAAGTTAATTAATACTATTAATATTAATATTTCTAAAGAAAATAAACTAAATATATTAGCTAAAATAATAAAAGTAACTATTATCTTTATTTAATTGCTTAATATAATTTTTAATAAAAAAATATTATATATTTCCTTAAATTATATAATAGATTTATAATTAATTAAAAAGTTATAAATAGTATAAAGGGTAAAGCTTTAATATACTATATAACCTTTAAAGTATTTTAAAATATTATAAACTTACTAAAAGGCAATAATTAGGCAGCTATAAAGCAAAATCTCTTAAAAACCTTTAAGTATTAGGATTTAAATTAATTAAATCTATCTAAAAATAAGCTTTAGTAAATAAATATAACTTTAATTTAATCTATAGAGTATAGAGTTATCCTTTAGTAGCTTATAAAGTATGCCTAATTTAATAAAAGAGTAGATTCTATTGGCTAAAAGGCTTTTATAGTATAGGCTTAAGCTATTTATAATGCTATACTAAAAATATTATTATTAATATTTATTAATAGAAAGGGAAATACTTAAATACCTTAAGAATAATAAGGTATAAGAAAATAATTAGGCTAATTAAGAACTTTCTTAATGCTAAAAAAGGAATTTAAATCTTTTAAATAAAAAAAAAGGATAATAATTTTAGATATTTTAGGAAAACTAAAAAACCTTTTGCTTATTAAAATTAGCTTTAGTATTAAAAGCTTAAATTTTTTAATTCTATTTAAAGCTTAAAAAAAGAGTTAAGTCTTTTTACTAAAGGAATAAAAAAGCTATAAATTAATATAGCCTAAAATATTATAAATAAATTATAGAAATTAAAAAGGATTATATACTAAAAGATTAATTAACTAAAAATAAAATTATTATTATTAATTAAAAACAATTTTAATTAAATAAAAGAATTTAATTATATGCATTTTTATTATAACTTCTATATTAATATAAATTATAATAAAGATCTAAAGTGCTTTTATTATATAAAAGTAAGGCATTTTTTAAACTATTGCTTACTTTTTATAGAAGATAGAAAAAGGGGATTTATAGATTATAATAGTAATGCTAGCTTTATTTAAATAGGGCAATAGAAACTCTTACTACCTTTAAAACTAATATATAAGCTTACTATTAAAGGAAAAGTAAAAAAAATAGTTATTTTATAGATCTTAAAATTCCCTATCTTTAAGATTTATAGCTAAGCTAAAGTTATAATAGTAAATAAGCTAAATATATAGAAATAATAGATTATTAAGAAAAAGAAGCATTTAATTAAAGACTTCCTTAAGTATACTAACTAACTAAAGTATAGCTTTTTAATGCTTAATAGAAATTCCCTTAAGGAGACCTAAAAACCTAAAGTTAATTGCATTTTTATTAATAATTAAGCTATAAAATCAATTAATAACCTTTTTATTGCTAATATTATATTAGAAACTAATGCTATAAAATGCATAAAAGTAAAATTAAAAGAGAAATTAGCTAATTAAAAAAAAAAAAGGGAATTTAATCTTTTATTTAGGTTATAAATAAAGAATTTATTAAAAATAAAGAGATTATTAATATTATCCTTAAAAAAAAGGATTAAAATGCTTTTAATTAAATGCTTAAAGTTATTTAAATAAAGAAATAAATTTATAAAAAGATAATAGAATTAAAAGTTTAAATAACTATTAAGGACTTAATTACCCTTAACTCTCCTTTAAGTAATAATATTTTAAAAATAGTTTTTAATTATATAAAGGGAATAAAAGAAATTAAATAAATAAAATTTAAACTTTTATTAAAAAAAAGATAGATTTAATAAACTATTAATCTAATTATAATTAATAATCTAAAAGCAATATTCTTAAAGGAGTACTTTAATTGTATTATTAAGTAGTATAGTATTAATAGTATATTAATTAAAAAAGAATTTAAACCTTATTATATACTATTGCCTAAAGAATACTTTATTAAGAATTAAGGAAGTATTAATAAAGTTAATATTAGCTATATAATAATTAAAGGGGGAAAAGTTATATTTAATTAAATGTATTTAATAGTCTATATAAATATTTTAAATTAATAGCATTAAAGAACTTTAGCCTAATACTAAGAATTGCTAAAAATTTAAATAAAGTTAAGTAATTTTAATAGAATAATTTAAAAAGCTTTAGTAGATTTTAAATTAAAAGGAAATATTATCTTTAATAAAATAGTATAAAAATGCAAGCTAAAAGTAAAGCCTATAAAAGCTTTTATTATATTTTACTTTAATAATTAAATTTAAATATATAGAGAAGTAAATATTAAGCTATTTTTTAGAAATATTTAAATAGTATAAAGATTCTATATTGCTTTAAGAAAATATATTTTTATTTCTTTTATTTTAAAAATGCCCTTTATTAAGGCTATTAAAATTATATTTAATTATATATTTCTAAAAGGAGAAATGCTTTTTTAATATTAACTTAACTTAATTAAGATTATTATATTTACTATTAAAAATATTAAATAGAATGCCTTAAGGAATATAGAGACTACTTAAGGCAATTAAAGATAAATTCCTAAAGTTCTTTTAGACTAATAGAATTATAGGGTCTAAAAGAAAATAATAATAAGCAATTAATTAAATAGTTAAATAAAGCATTAGTAAAAGCAATAATTCAATTAATAATTAAGAATTAATTAAAAGTTAATTATATAAAAATAATAAAGGTAAAGGAAAAGCTATAATTAATTATATATTAAAAAGAGAAAATAGCACTTATTAATATAATATATAAATAAAAAGCTAATAAAATATATTCTAAAAATAATATTCTATTAAATAGATCTATCCCTAAAGGGGATCTATATTAAAAGGAAAAAAGATAGAAAAAAGTAAAAAGAAACTTTAAAGAGAAGTTTAAGTACTTAAAGCTCTTAATACTTAAGTTCTCTAAAATAGCTAAAGGATTAAGGCTATATAAAGAAAGACTTTAGAAAGTAATTAATTAAATAAAAGGGATTTTTATTAATAAAGAAAGAAGTGTTTTTTTGGAAATTCTCTATAATAAAGAAGCAGTACTTACTTAAGATTTTAAGGAGTATAGAAAACTAAACCCTAAAGTGGCCTCTCTATAGATTATTAAAATAATTAAATATAAAGCCTAATAAATAAAAAACATTTTAATCCCTAAAGGATTAAAAAAGAAGGTTATTAAATTATTAAAAACTTAAATAAAAAAAGGAATCCTTTAAGAGTTTTATACTGCCTATTAAAATCTATATATACTAATAGTAAAAAAGAATAGTAAACTCTATTTAATTAATTTAGCTAAAAGATATAATATATATATAATATAGAATAGATTAATTTCTTTAGGAGCTAATAAATTTTTAATTAAGTTTAGAATATATAAAATCCTAACTCTTTTAGATTTCTTTTTAAAATATAATTAAATTTTTTTAGTAAAGAAAAGTTAAGATTTAATAACTTTTAATATACTATTAGGGCTTCTTAAAATATATATTTTACTATAAGGAGGAATTAATTTAATAGTATAGTTCTTAAGGATTATAATTAAAATTCTCTTTAATTTATTATTAAAAGTCTATTAAGCTTTTTTAAATAATATTGCTATTAAAGAACTAAAGACTAAATATAATAAAAAGAAGGTACTTTTTAATATATAGAAATTTATTTTAAAGCATTTAATTAATTTAAATAAAACTCTTTTAAATATTAAGCTATTTAAATATATAATTTCTATAAGAAAGTTAAAGTTTTATTAGTATACTGCAATTATTATTAAATATTTATGCAATATAGCTAAAAGGCAGCCAATAAAGAAAAAAGTAATTAAGATTAATAAATAAGAAAAATACTATAATCTAAAGTAAATTAAAGCATTTCTAAAAATTATAAACTACTATTAAATTTAAGTTAAAAGATATATTTAGATTGCTAGACCTTTTATTTAATTATTAAGGAAGAATACTATATAGATATAAAGTAAGAAATAAGCCAATATTATAGCAGTTCTTAAAGAAAAAATAACTTTTACTTTTATTCTAGTAATATTAAACCTTTCTAAAGGATTTAAGGAGGTTATCCTTATAATTAATATTAATAAAGAAGGCTAAAGTATAGTATTAATGCAAATAATAGAGAGGAAAAGGCATTTAATAAGGTATAAATCTAGTTTTTAGACTTCTATAGAATAAAGGTATAATACTATTAAACTTAAATATAAGGGCATATTATATAGAATTAAATACCTTTATAGCTATATATATAGATTGCCCTTTATTTTAAAGATAGATTCTTAAGTTTTAATCTATTAGCTTAATAGTAAGGCTAATAATATTTCTAATATAATAGTTATTTAATAGATTAATTATATCCTATTGTTTAATTTTACTATTTAATATATTTTTAAAAATAAAAACAATATAGCTAATAGACTATTTAAAAAAGGTCTAAAAGCATTTAATTAAATAGACTAAAAGGCTAAAGGTAATATTAAAAAGTTTATTAATACTTATCTTAATATTATTAAAATTAAAAATAAATTAATAAAATTAAAAAAGAATTATAGTAGATCTTTATTGCAATTAAAGGAATACTTACTTTTATTAAAAAGGCTAATAGATATTATTCTATAGAATTATTAATGCTTATAGCTAAAGGCTAAAAAACACTTTATAAAAGGTAGCTATTTATAGATTAGGGCTAAAAAATAGAAAGGCAACTTAAGGTTAATTATAAAGAAAGAAAATATTTAAAAGGATTTAATTAAATTATACTATATTAATAAAGGGTATTATAGTTATAATACTATTTATATATTTCTCTTTAAAAGGTATTATTAATAAAGTATAAAAAGAAGCATTATAGAAGCTATTAAATAGTACTTAATATATTAAATATATATTCCCTAAAGATTAATAAAAGCCTTTATATCTATTAAGCCTATTTATTTAATAATAAAGATTTATTTTAATAAATAGTATATACCTTTTAATAAAGGATTTAAATTTATACTAAAAGCTAAATGCAACCTTTATAGATAGATAGAGACTAAATCAATCTTAAGATTAAATAATTATTATATTGTAAAATTCCTTAAAAAATTATACTATTAGTATAGAATGCTAAAAAAAGTGATTATTAATAATAGAAAAGAGATTATAAAAAAGATTCCTAAAGATCTTAATAGCCTTAATATAGAAGTTATTAATACTTTTACTTATAACCCTAAAGCAAATAGATTTATTAAAGGTAGTTATACTACTATAATAAGTTTCCTAAAGAAAAAGGATAAAGAAAAAGGAAAATAAATAGATATTTTACTAATAGCTTTATTAGCTAAAAGAGCAGCTATTTATACTTTATATAAAAGATTACCTTTTTATTTACTTTATAGATAGGAGCTAGTCCTTCCTTTAGAAGTAGAAGTGCTTATATAGCATTTAATTAAATAGAATAATATAATCTTTATTAAAGACTTACTTAAGTAAAGAATTAGGATCCTAAAGCAAAAGCAAGAAGATATAAAAGAAGCTAGGCAATAAATAACTGCATTCTAAAGGTTAATTGCTAATAAAGAAATCAAAAAGAATTAGTATAGGCTATATAAAGAGCCTTTTGCTATTAAAGATTTAGTTTTTTAGTATAATATATAAAATTAAAAGGATATATTTTATATTATAAAAATAAAGCTATATTAATTAGGCCTTTATAAAATTGCTAATATATTTAATAAAATAAAGAGTTATATTTTTAATACTATAGATAGAGTTAAGCTTTTTAATACAATCTATAGTAATTAATTAAGAAAGTTTATAAAGAATAAAGATAGATAGTAAGTAAGTAAGGATAATAAAGAGACTTTTAGTATAAATTAGAAAGTACTATTAAAAGTAAGGAAAGAAAGGGAAGCATTTAATTAAATATAAATTAAATCTATAGAATAGTAAAAATAAAATAAACTTAATTTAAATGCTATAAAAAGCTTAAATAATAATACTATAATATATATTTATATTAGACCTAAAGAGATTATTAAAGTTTAAATTCTAAAGATAAGCAGCAATTAATAAATATAATACTAAAATATAATAAGCAATTAATTAAATAATTAATAATAGTATTAAGCTAAAGATAGCTAAATTGCTATTAAGGGAGAGGTACTAAAAGTTAAAAAGGAAGAAATAAAAATACTAAAATTAATACTATATTAAAAAAAGATAAACTACTTAAAATAAAGTAAAAAAGCAAAATAAAAAGTAATTAAAAGTAAGTAAAAAAATAGTAAAACTAAATAAAACTAAATAAAAATAACTAAAAATTAACTAAAAACCCTAAAAAAATACTAAAAATCCCTAAAAATCCTTTAAAATCTATTTAAAAACTTTAAAAATTATACTAAAAATCAATAAAAATAGAATAAAAATGCCTAAAAATTATAATAAAAG
This sequence comes from Aquanectria penicillioides, assembly GCA_003415625.1. Classification (NCBI taxonomy): domain Eukaryota; kingdom Fungi; phylum Ascomycota; class Sordariomycetes; order Hypocreales; family Nectriaceae; genus Aquanectria; species Aquanectria penicillioides. The sequence goes on from PYIU01000003.1 coordinate 6,017,815, forward strand.
AGTTAAAATTATTTAAAAATAGATAAAAATATATAGAAAATAGTAAAAAATAAAGTATTAATATTTATAAAAAATTTAAAAATTTAAATATATTTAATAGAAATTAAGTTTTAAGGTTATTAAAATAATATAATAATAGCAATAGCCTTAAAGGGTATAGAAATACTTAATTAATTGCTTTATAGTACTATCTTCTATCTATTAAATTATTATTAATAAATTAAAAACTATACTTAATTAATCTATATTAAAAGATAAGCTAAAAACTATTATTTTTATTAACTAAAATCTACTTTATACTTTTAATTAAATACTTTTTATATTTATTTAATTAATTAATAATTACTAGCTATATTACTAATAGAAAAACTATATATAATTTATAGGCAAGTAATTAACTTAAGATAATTTATTGCAAAAGTTAATAGCTAAATAAACTTATTAATAGTATTTATATTACCTAAAGGAAAGTTATAAAGGCCTTTATAAGAATCCTTTAATTAATATTTATAAAGAAAGCTCTATTTATATTTAAATTAACTATTTTAAATACAATTAATATAGTAGCTATTTATATAACTTAATACTAAAATATATATATAAAAGGGAGTAAAGATATATTTATTATAAGCAAAAATTATAAAAGTATATAATTAAATATATTTATAATATATAAAGGGATTAGTATATTTAATAAAGGCAATAATAAATGCCTTAATATATTTAAGGCAAGTTAATAGCTAAATTAAAAAGTACTTTATTAAATAAGCCTATTTTATAAAGATATATATAGACTAAAGTTAATGCTAAAAAAAAAGATCTACTTTAGAATAAAGCATTAAATTGTAAAATAGCAATTATAAAATAAACTATTAAGTAAATTTACAATTAGTTTACTTACTATTTTCCTTAAAGGCAATTTTAATATATAAAGGCTAGTTAAATTAATTAAGAGCTTAAAAGCTATAAATCTAAATATTAAAGTATTACTAAATCTAAAAGTATTTAATTAATTATTAAATAAAAATAATAGTTAAAAAGTAATATAAAAAGGGGTATTTATTAGTTATTTAGTAATAGTATTAATAGTATTAGTTAAAGCCTTATAGAAAAAACTATTATAGGTATACTAATAAATAGAGTATTAATAAAAGAATTTAAAAGCCTAAATATAGCTAATAGTAAGATTATATATATTAAGAAGATAATTATAAGGTATAAAGGCAAAAGACTTAAGCTTATTGCAATATAAAGCTATTATAAAATAAAGAATAAAAATTATAGTAATAACTAAAGGTATAAAAGAATTAAAAAGGTAAAGAATAATAAATAAAAAAGAAAGAAATAAAAGGGAGGGGCTAATGCAATACTTTTATAATAAATAGAAAATTAACCCTTAAGATTTAAAGTAAAAACTAAATACTAATAAAATTTTTATTAAATATTAAAAAGTATACTATTTTAAGAAATTTATTAATATTTATATATATATAAATATTAAAATAGTAATTTACTTAAATAATACTAAACTAAAAATAAAGGCACTTAAGTTATATTAATTTACTTTATGCCTATAACTCTTTCTTTTCTTTTAATAATTTTATAGTAAATTATATTACTTTAACTTTATTTATAATACCTATAAAAATACTAATAATTTTTATTTTTTAAATTATAAGCATTTAATTATAAGCTTTTAAACCCTTTATTAATCTTTATTCTATTCTATAATAGGGTTAAAGAAAGTAACCTTAAGTGCAATTACTTTAAAGGTATAATTTTTAATATTAAATAAAAATCTCTATATAGCTAAAGGAGTTATTTAAAATAAAGGTAGAATTAAAGATTTCTTTTCTTTTAATAAAGAAAATACTATTAAAATATTTAAGTAATTGTTTAATAGTTAATCTATATTATTTTACCTTTAAATAAATTAGGATTATTAGTTTAATAAGTTAAAAACTTAGCCTATTTTAGGTAATAAAAGCAATTTAAATTCTTAGCTTATTAATATTAATTGCTTTAAAGACTTTCCTTTTAATTTTTATTAAGCCTAAATATTCTATTATTAAGATCTATAGGATTTATTTAAAAACCTATAAAAGAAGGAAATAGCCTTAAACTTTAGTATTTAAGCTTTTTTTATTACCCTTATCTATAGACTTATTAATATTCTTGCAATTTATTAAATTAATCTTTTAATTATAAGCATTAAAATTAAAAAGAATAAATAAAAGTAAAAGAGTTTCTTTTATAAGCTTTTACTAAAAGGAATAAATATTAAAAAGACTAAATATTTAATTGGTTTTATGCCTATTAAATTCTAATAAGCAATATATAATAAAAGGCTATTAATTAGCTTTACTTACTTTATTAATACTATTTATTAAAGCTTCTTTATTTAAAATAAATAGCTAAAGCATTTAATTATTTATAATATTATTAATATCTTTTAGAATAAATAAGCTATTATACTTATTATAATATAAAGAGAGATTATAATTAAAATAAAATTGCCCTATAATTTCTTTATTTTTATTATACCTATTATTAAGTAAGCTAAAAATTAAAAATATAGCTTTTTAAGCACTTTCCTTTTCTTTTTTAATATTTAAGAAATAGTTAGATTTATTAAAACTTTAATTATTAAATGCCTTATAATCTAGCCCTTAATCTTTAATAATAGATATAATACTATTAATAATCCCCTTTTAGCATTAATGCATTATAATTAGGTTTTTATTAAGCATAAATAAAGAAAAAGTACTTAATTAATTGCTTTAGATATTAATTAAATATAAGACTTTATTAGTACTATTATTCTTAATAAACTTAATATTATTAATAAAAAGTTTTTTAATTAATATAAGCTTATAGAACTTATTAAAACCTAAAAATCTATTTATATCTTAAGATTTTAAAATAGTTCCTTTAATATTTAATAGCTTTATATTAATTTAAAAGGTTATTATATAATAAATTAAAAAAAAGTTAATTATTAAACTTTTAAAAATAAATATTAAATTATTCTAAAGCTATTTAATCCTTAAGGCAATAGCTATTAAATAAATCTATTTTTACTATTAGGCCTTTAATTGCTTTATTATTTTTTAGCTAATAATTTAATTAAATACTATTAAACTTATAGATATTAAATAATAGATAGATTTCTTATTAAAATTAATAAGTCTATTAAAGTTATTATTACCTTAAGTAATAATAAAGAAGAAAGTTTTAAATAAGCTTTAGATTACTAAAGTTAAAGCATTAAAGCAATTTACCTTTATAGTTTATACCTTAAGTCTAAAACTCTTACTTTTAAACTTATTATTAAGCCTAAATTAATAATTAAATTTATTTAGCCTTTATATAAATTGCCTATTAGCTTATTAATTTATATAAATATTACTTAATTAAATATATTTAAAAAAGAAATTTAAATTAATTAAAATATATTTATTTATTTTAATGCATTTAATTAAATATTTATTAATTCTTTAAATAAAGAATAAGTAATTAAATTAATTTAATTAATTTAATAAATACCTTTATTTAAATTAACTATTTTATAGCAATTTAATTAAATAAACTTAAATTTATTTATTACTAAAAGTAATAAATAAAGTTTTTATAAGCACTTTATATTGCCTTTATTAATTCCTTAATTAATTAAATATATAGCAAAAAAAAGGAATTATATTATAATTGCTAATACTATAGTTAAAAATATTACTAATATTACTATTTAAACTTAATAAAGTAATTATAATTTAAACTATATTGCCTTTACTAAAAGAAAGATAATTATTAAAATTAAATAAATAAATTTACTTTAAATTAATTAATAGGCTATTTTTAAACTCTTTTAAATAAAGAGCTAAATCTTTTATATATTAAAAGGGTTAATTTTAATAAATTAATAGAATAAGATTATAATTACTATTTATAAGCTATTTAAACCTTTAATTTTTACTTATTAATTTTATATTAATTAATATTATAATTAAAAACTATATTATAAAGAAAGGTAATAATAAAGTTAAAATAAAAAGATTAAATATTAAAAATAAAATAAATTATAAAGAAAGATAATAGTAAATTAAATAATAGATTATAAATATAAAGTATTTAATTAAATACTTCTTTTAAGATTTTTTTTATATTTAAATAGATTAAGCTTAAAGTTTTCCTTTTATATTATACCTTTAGTTTATTTAAAGGCAAGTATTAAAGCATTAAAAAAGAATAAATTAAAGTTTAAAGTAATATAAATTAATCTATTATTAAATTAATTAAAAAGATAAAAGGGACCTTAAAAATATAGAAAATAAATAAATAGTTTTCTTTAATTAATTTTTATTTTTAAAATTTTAAATTCCTTATATTTAAATTCTATTAAAGTCTTAATACAGCCCTTTATAATATTACTTTATTTATAACTTTCTATCCTATTTTCTTTCTTTCTTTTCTTTAAGGGACACTCTAAAGCATTTAATTAAATGCTTTAATACTCTTTTAAGTTGTTTGCAGCTGCTTGGGAAGGCTATTCGGTCTTCAACCGAACCTGCTTACCCTATACCCTTCTGGGTGGGGTGTGTGTTTTGGCCAGTGTCCCTGTCCACCAACACACTATTCTAGCCTGGGTTTTTGGAACTTTCAGCTCGCCTCGTAAGTCAACTCCCGCGAGCTTAGCTTATCGGCCGCAACTCGTCCGCGACTCGCTGAGGTGACACCACTTCAAGTGTCGAAGTAGCCCAAAACAAAGTAAGACGTGGTTGAACTAATTGGTGGAGTAGGTTTGTCTACAGAAACCGAGCTTTGTGTCTTCTAAGACGATGGGTTCTGCTAATACCATCGTTTTTTGTTTATGCTTGAATAGAATTATTGTCACGGATAAAACCCACTATACCACTAGCAAAAGCGTAAGGCACCTTACTACAGGTACTAATGCAAATAGGCCATATATACTCGCGACAATTATGCATATATCTACATCGCTCACTGGCCCTTACTGCCTCGAAATATGGCCTGCTCATGGATTGCCTCACTCTTCCAATAAAGAACTAGTTAAATCAAAGAGACAGCCACAGAAGCACGCTGACCATAATCGCAGAGAGAATTCCAGTAGGCACGCCAGCGGCCACTGCAAGGTTGTCATTGTTGCTGTTTCTGCTGCTGTTGTTTGATGAGCTATCGCTGCTGTTGCTGGAGCTGCTATCCCTAGAACTCGACTCTTTGAGCTTGGTGCACACAAACTCAACGCTGACGTCGGCCGTTGTTGCATTACGGATTTTCTTGTTGGTGTAGCTTGGGTTCATGGGGTATCGCAGCATGATTGCTACGGCAGCTTTGCGTTGCTGAAAATCAATAGCCCTGTTCGTGTATAGGGTCCGGGAATAAGTAAACGAAGTGTTACCAGAAGGCAAGACGGCATCTGTAGTATGCTGATCATCAATGGATATGTTTGCTGGTGCCTCTGAAGCAAGAACTGTGCGCGTAAGTGAGCATTAGTGTTTTGTTTGGGGCCCATCTGCTTAACTTGCAACTTACGCATGATATTAAAGTCTGTGTTTTGGTTGAGTGTCTTTACTCTTGGTGCCAAGCTCTCCCAGCCCGAGAATAAATCCTCCGGGCACGAGTCACCAAATGAATCGGCTTCATCTGCCAGGTTGCTCAACGGAGTTCCCGAGGCTTCATCGTCGGACCACAATTTTTGAAGTGTGCTGTTGATCTTCTGAATACAACTTGACCCAAGCAGGTTTTCACACCCATTGTAGTTGCCCCCAACGCTATTCGAGGTGTTGGTGTAGAAAACATCCATCTCAGTAAGCATAAGCAAGTCAGTGTTATTCAATGAAACCGAGCTATACTCGAGCCACCAACCGACCAGGGCTCCTTTCCAATCCTTGATCTTGTCCTCGTTGAGCAACGGCTGCATGGCCTTGATGACAGTACTATTGACTTCATCAACAGCGTACACAAACTTGGCGCCCTTTGGGAAGAGTGGAGACCAAGTGAACTCAGCTGTGGCGGCATCCTCTGGGTTGATGCAGTAGCTTTCGCCTTGGTACCAGTTGTTCTTGGAATAGTCGCATGTCCCAGTTTGGAGGGCAGCCACCCCCAGCGGGAGGAAAAAGAGCGCTGTGAGCATACTGTGGATGATGCGTGTGGCGTAGCTGGGTGAATGTTTTGGGACGAAAAGAAATTTCAACAGACCAGAGCTTCGGAGTGTGTTACGCGGATTGGGCATCTTAAAAATAACCTTAACAGAGTGCTCGTGCAGGAAGCTAAACAGGGCCAGGAGCCCGTGCAATTCTGTTTTCCATGCATAAGACGGCTAGTCATTTCACCGACCTCTATTTTCCCAGTTTCAAGGGCTGAAGTGCGTTTCTTCTTTAGGCAGAATCTCCGTTGCCTGCAACCAACGCCTGTTCGCTGACAGACGGACTCACAGGGGCCCTTGGGGAGGGATGATTGTTTCCCATCCTTTGGCCAAACACTCTGACTGAGACTGACCGATTAACAAGGCTTATAAGAAGAAGAAATCACATTCGCAGCGTGCTCAATCTTGTCAATTCCTCGGCCACACCGACTCTACTGGTCTTGGCGCGTTTCATCAGTCCAACGGTAGATTCGTTGGCGCGGGACGTCGGATGCTGTACCCGTGTGTGTTTTGAAGGTTGTGTTACTATCGAGACCCGCTAATTTCCCCAAAATAGACGTAGAGCTGAGTTGGCCGGTGGGATATCGAAGTCGGGTGGGCAAAAAAGCCCTCATCGAAGATTAGACCCATGTTGGCAGCTGAGCAATCTGTCCAGTCAACTTGTTCATAATGCACCAGACCTGCAGGTCAATTACTATCGCGATAGCTGGCGTGACCCTCTTGTTGTCAACTTTCGTGGTGTGTTGGTCACTCACTTCATCCTTGTTGGAAAACAATTGCAAAATAGTCATAGGTGTAACGGCATGACATATGCGACATGGTTGACTAAATGTTCCGTCACATTTGCCTCGATGTCAAATAACGTGATTATATACAGTGCGGTATTCCGCTTCTAAGGTATGTATAACTAGTACTGCAAAATACGCGAGTCCTCATCGAGAGCTCCAACCAAGCCTCTAATCTCGTCACTTAGCAACTTCAGCTCTTCTGCTACCTGGCCTGTTACCAGAGCGTATGCGTAGAGCAAAGCATAGTCTCTTTCCTCCACCACGACGTCGATGGGGTTTCCGGTGTTGACCTCCTCTGCACTCACCATACCAGCAGCATACTCTTTGCGGAATTGGAAAACCTTTCCCAGAAGATTTTCTCGGGCTAAAATAATACTAGGGATTGCATCGGTCAAAGGGTACTCTAGCATCGTAGAGCTGGCGAGAACCTCAAACACGTGACAAATGTTGTCACACAACGCTGCCCGCTCTCTAGCCGTGTATTGCAGGAGGGCTTTCTCTGCGTCGGTGAGGTGACCCTTCCTATATGCCACGAGGCTCATCGCATAAAAACCATCGAGGATGCGGTTTGTTCCTCTTAACATGCGCCCATATGTTTCCATTGGAAATGGACCGGTCAGATCAAACTCTGATGCGGCAGACTGTCGCAAACTCTCTAGGTCTGCGGCGTGTCTCTGCATGGCCACTTGCTCGCCAGACTTGAGGTAACTTTGAGACCCTTGACTTCGGAATAGGACTGACAGTGGTCCTCGCTTCCAAATCAAACCCATTTGTAGATGGAGGGCTGAAAGCCCTTCTTTGAACTTCCTTCGTCCAGAAATTGGCCAAATGATTCGGCACACAATAAGCCCCCAGAGGATGCCAGCCGTAACAGCTATGGCGCGGTGTTTGGCAATTTCCACAATATCGGGATGTCGACCTCCCTCATCATTGTTGTCGTCATTGTTATTCACCTTTTGGGTTAGACTATATGCATAAAGGGTTGACACGTTGTATGCCAAGAGCGTGATGCGTCCGAGCGGCGCCTTTCCCCAAACGACAATGAAGTAAAAGATCAAAAAGCTGACCATCCAGCCTAGAATAATCAACACGATTGCATATCCATGGCTCAATTTCCAGTTAATCACGGAGAACACACATCCCACAATCGTGCCGATGAATCGTGACCAGCCTGTGGTATTGGACGCGCCAACCGTCATTGAACATACAATCATGAATGAAAGCAAGCCCCATTCGCCTCGCCACCGGGTATATATATCCCGAGTAGCTTCAATGAAAGCAAACATGGCCCACATGGCAGCCCCGATCCCAACCTTGAGTCCAAACTTGACTGTTCACGTTAGATAAGAATTGAGAACGGAAAATTGTACTTACTATCATCTCTTGCCATTTTCCTAAATAGTCTCAGGACCTTTCGAAGGATCCAAACCGGAACCTCTCTGGCGGTATGAGGAGAATCCAATGGCCTCGAGTTCCGTTGCTGGGCTAGAAGACTCGGGACACTTAGGGAACTAGCCAACCTTCGCATCGGTCGTATCAACCTATCTGCTTCAGGGGATTCCGATGGCCAAAGAGGCTTATTTCGATCATCAGCACTTGGAACTCTCCACCACATAATCCATCGCCAGCTACGCCTTTCATGGTGAATAACATAGTCGAGATTGTCCATAATGTCGAGATATTTCAACACTTCTTCTCCAACAGATTGCAAACTGAAGCTGAAGTGTCCACACGCAGCGGCAATTTCCTCCAACTTGATCCTTTCAGTCTCGGGACATGAAGTGTTTGTCTCTATGCTATCGTAAAGCTCCTGCAGAGCATCAGTACGTGCCGTGTTGAACAATCCCAGGGAATCCGTAAGGCTCCTTCTCAGCTCCTCATCAGTGTTGACATCAAAGGTCGGAGCGCCCCGAAAGGGGGTCTGGTTCAACACTTTGCAAAGTGCCTGTCCCAATTCTGTCATTGAAGGCCCGATAGATGTCACAAAAAGCTCAAACAAATCGGGCTGTGGTTCTCCTGGCGATTCGGTTGTGGGGGACTGCTCGGGAGACCGAGGGACCATGAAAAGGCTGAGTTGAGTGTTGGCCGCGTTCCGGAGTCCACCAAGAGATTGCGCAAGCATCTCCATCGACCCAGCAACAGATCTCTCGTTGTAATACAATGCTTCGTATCCAAGGAAATAATGCTCGAATTTTGCTTCTCTGATATCCTTCATCATCTCGGAATATGCGGCGAGGTATCCTGAAGAAGCAGTCGAAAACTTTTCCGACGTGAGCTCACTCTGCGAGCCGCTGTTGAACCCTTCAATGATCATGGATAAGATGTCGGCGAGGGAAGCCGACACCCTATTCATCGACTGGCGAACTGACTGGCGAGCAGATTGCCGCCAGATGAGCAAATTCACTGTTGCGGTCGACGTGATTCCCATGATAAGCATCTTGAATACCTGTAGTACCTTTTCGTTTGAAAAGATGTTGGACACCACATGGTTCTCTCTGGTGACGACACCGATGATGGCCAGTGATGCTAGCGTGCTCCCGGTGTTGACAAGAGGGTTTCCCATTTTCTGTTTGACCCAGCCCATGAATCCAAAGCCGCCGCCGATGAATATGATGACGACCAAGAGGTGGGCTATCATGACCATCTTCATAACGGAGCCTATGAGGACAGACGTGGCCATAGATAAGACAGAGATAAGCTCAGCATAGGCGACGGCGACAATAGCAATCATGATGGCCTCGATCATCGAACCTGCAGACCGCGCGGGGTGAAAATAGACTGTGATGGTGGCGACGACATGCTTGCCGTCAGGTTTGCCGAGGAAATTAGACAGCGGCGACAGGAACGTCGCCAAGCTTGCGATGGTGTAGGCGATTGTGCATTTCAGGACTTGGCGGCCATTGGGCGAATCGAGCCAGTGGCGGAACCGCGACGCCGCCGTCCTGACGCTGTCGTTCGCCGCGTCCAAGAACTCGGGCATCGTCCTGGGAGCTGGATCCCCCAGTTGGATCCTCCGGCCTAGTATTTGCGGGATGCCATCGTCAGCGACGATTGAGGGCGGCATGTGAGGAAGCCTGCGCGCATGCGTTAGCTGATAGGCAGCCACACCCGGAGCAGCCGGGAATAATGACGGAGCGCGTTACTCTTCTTGTGCAGACTCTGCAGAGTCCCTGAAGCGGTCAAGTGGCGGGTATGGGGTGTCTCTCGACCAAGATGAGTCCCTTGTATCATTTCGCTCATCGTGATAGCTGGCAAATGTTCGATCCATATGCCGGGGCTGCTTCTGGTCAAGCTTGTTCGCATGCGTACGTACACCTTGGGATCCATTCCTGACCCTTTGTCGCTCCCATTACTCAGCACCCGATAGGCAGCGTGTCGACAGGATTTGGGGTCAGGTGACCTAATGAAGCACACACTCTGGCGGGGGGGGGGGGGGGTTGCAGCACGAACCACTCTGTAGAGGTCGAGCATGTCTGAATCTGACCATCGACTTGCGTCATTCCCAGAACGAGGCTCAAGCCAAGAAACGTGTCAGCCGTGTAGCAAATGGGGGTGCGCCCAAAGGAGAGCATGGATGGGTTCGATACCGGTAGCATGGAGACACCACGGCCGAAACCTGCGAACCTGTCTCATCCGCCCCACTTTCTCGAAATTCGCTGATGTCACTTCGATTCGACCTCGACTGACATTTGTTTCCTTACGGCTCTCTGTTTCAAGCAAGCGAAATGGCCACCCTTGGGGGTCCACTGGTAATTGAGACATTTTATACCCCACGCCTCTTCAGAAATTTCATTATGGGGAGGAGTTTTTTTTTCTTTTTCTTTTTTTCATAGTGTAGAAAGGATCAAACGAAATCACCAGTGAAGCCAAGCAAAATGAACAAATTGGACTAGAGGAGCTGCGGTGTAAGAAACTATCGCCCAATATTCCATCTGATAATTGTAAAGTGTATTGGTATGATATTTGCGTTGAATCGAATCGAAACGGCCAGCAAAGAGTTTTGACAGCTCAGTCGGCGGTTTCCCATAAATATTTCAGGTCGTGCAACGCCTACCTTTTCACAGTCCATAGACATAGGCAAGTACTCTCGCACTGGGGGCAATTAGGCAGAGCTCTTCAACTTTGCCTCTACACACCCTCCGGGAACCCCTGGGGCTCGCCATGTCTTCACCAATTCGAGACCGGCTGCCTCAAACATCTTTTGGAAGCCCTTTTCTGTGCGTTCCTTTCCACCCATGGTCATAACAGCCTGATCCAACACGGCAGACGCAAAGTCGGCTTCACCTACACGCGGGGCGAGGACCATTTCGCAAACAAGTACACGGGAATCGGGGGACATGGCTTCGGCCAGTCGAGTCAAAATCTTGACACCGACAGGATCAGCATAATCGTGGAGAATCATGCGCATAAAGTATGCCTTGGCGCCTAGTGTTGAGTTAGCACGTCGGTTGGTCCTCTGAACACATCCAAAGAATGAAACCGTACCTTTGATAGGCTGCTCAGTCATAAAGTCATGTTCGAGGAGCTGTACATCAGAAGGCAGGGTGCTATTAGATTTGGCGAGTTGAATCATTTCGGGTCGTTCTTGAAGTGCGCAGCTCTTGGCCGAGAGATCAGGATGGGCTTCCAAAATCTTGTTGAGAACAACACCCTCACCGCCACCGACGTCTACTAGTTCGACGACACCCTTAGCCTCGTCTTCTGGGGTGTTTTTGAGAGTGCTAAAGTCAAAGTGGCCGGTAACTGGGATGGCGACATCGATACCAGCCATGCCGGTTTGAAATGTCTGGAGCCTCTCGGGGTTCTGCATCATGATGCTCCATACTGGGGTTCCCTCCTGCTTGTAATAAGCAGTGTAGGGATTGCGTGTTGGGTCATAAGGCTCCGTTAATTCGCCTCGCGTGACCAGATAATCGTCAAAGTTGTGCATATGCTTGAACCACTCATCGTACCTGAGCGGGGTAAGGATGCGATCAATGGGCAGTTCTTCACGGGGCAAAGGGGCTCTTACATGGCCAAGAACAGGTGGCCTGGGGCGGGCTTATCTAGAATATAGGCTAGAGAAAACTTGGTGTGCTTGTACTCGCCACCGTCGGGCTCAGTCTGGTCTAAGAAGCCTGAAGCAACTACGTGGGGTTGCCATGAGAAATGTGAAGATCACGACGGGATCGAGTTAAAAGGACTCACCTAATATGCGCCCCATGCGCTCTGAGAAGCGAGTGATTGATGAGCCAAAAGATGCCTGACGTCAAGATGTCGATTCAAAGATAGCACGTACCCAAAAGGGAGTCTTGGACCCCGGTGGCCTTTGAGAGCTCCTCTAGGGAGATGGATCCGGTAGTCGGAATAGCATCGAGGACCTTGAGTCGCATGAAGGTGCGAATAGCAACGAGCTCGGCCATCTATCATGGGAAACAGTGTGAGCAACAACAGGGCGCACCTCGAGGCCAAAGCGCCTGTGGCGTAGTGGTGGGGGATTGGCATTATTGGGGACAGCCGAAAGCAGAGAGGGATGGGGCAGAGTTGCGAGCTCACATGAAGGCCATGATAATTGGGCTTTTGGTCGGGAGTGATGAGGGCCTGGGTGAGCTGGCGAGTCTTTTCGAGGATCTGGACGCGCGACATGTATCCGGACAGGTCGGGGGCGTCAGAGTAGGCCTGGGCGGCCTGGGTGAGGCTGCTGACGAGGTCGTCGACCTCTTGCTTGGTTGGGAGGGCCATGGCGAAAATGGAATCGTGCAGGATGAGGAATTCCTGTTGCTGTCAAAGGGCAGGTGCTTCGACGATGCAGGGAAGCTCTCAGTCTCAGAGCAAAGGCATGCAATGTGAAGCGGAGCAGCAAGCAGATGCTACGGCACGGCGCGCAAGCGTGGGCGTGGGCGTGAGCCAGTCCTAGGAAATTTGTCCCAGCGGCACAAGGAGAGGGACCCGCCCAAGTCAAGTGAAGGGACAGGGCCTTGGCCATGGCCTGGCTTTGGGGACCACGCCATGGCCGGGGGCGACTATGCTTCTCACGGACTAGCCGCCCGTGATAGCGAGAGGGGGTTCGCACATTCCGTGGTTCGCGGTTGGCGGATTGCTTGCGGTGAGCAGCCGGGCTGGATTGCCACGAGTCCACGACTGGGCGACTGGGCGACTGGGTGTGGGCGTTGTGGGCGGCCACAAAAAAACATGTGGTTGCGGGTCTGCGGGATGAGCCGTCCGTGGCCGTCCGTGGCTCTCCGTGGCTCTCCGTGGCTCTTCGTCTCTCGCCGCCTTCAACCCGCCGACTTCTCACTTAAACATTGCGCCGTAGCCTGTGCTTTAAGTTCGATCGTGCATCCTACTGCAACCATCCTCCCTCAACCAGCGCCTTCCGCTCATCCCCATCCATGTCCGCGCCGTCATCGCCCCCGAACCCTGTGGATTCTAAGCCCCGGCCCGCGCAGGGCAGCCCAACCGCACGAGGTGATGCTGCGGGAACGGCCACCCTGGGTGGGGGCGTTCCATCCCCTCGGGACGAAAAAGCACCAACGCCAGAGTCGGAGCCAAAGCGAGACGAGTCCGCAGACCCATGGATCGAGTCGTCGTCGGCGGCGCCCTCGAGTCACATCGAGCCCGACGTCTGGTCCGAGGCCGCTGACGACGGCTACGCGGAGTCAACCACCACCAGCTACCTGACGTCCATCGCCTCCAACATCAGGCGCGGTGTCGAGGAGAATGGCCGTACCTATAGCGCCTACGGCCTCCACAAGGCCTGGATCCCCAGCGACGACCTAGAGGTTAGTCGTTATTGTTACTGATGCTACTGCTACTGCTACCACTCCTACTATTCCTTCTACTAGCGACGCAGCTCCACCTCCGATGTACCCTTGCCTGTGCTAACCAATGTCGCTTTCTAGATGGAGAGAAATGATCTGCAGCACTGCAAGTTCACCATGCTCATGGACGACCAGCTTCACTTGGCCCCCATCTCAGACCACCCCCAGAAAATCCTAGATCTTGGTACAGGCTCGGGTATCTGGGCTATCGACATGGCCGACCAGCATCCGTCTGCCCGCGTCATTGGTGTTGATACCTCTCCAACCCAGCCCAACGTGATCCCGCCGAACCTCACTTTCGAGGTCAGTATTTTTCTCTGCTGTCTAACCTGTCCTTTGGGGGAAGCCTGGTCATCTCAGTTGCCCTGCCCTGCCCGGCCTAGCCCCTCCCCACCTCTGTGACCTTGCCCTTCTCAACGTCTGACCGCTACTAACCATCCTCCTCCTCCCACTTAGATTGATGATATCGAAGATGACTGGCTTTGGGGAGAGTCAACCTTTGATTTCATTCACGGTCGCGAGCTCATTATGGCTATCCGCGACTGGCCCCGCTTAATCCGCCAATCTTTCAACCATCTAAAGCCCGGCGGCTACCTACAACTTGGTGGCTCTGTACCGGACTTCAGATCTGATGATGACACGCTTTCACAGGACTCTGCGTACATGGAGCTGGGTCGCATTTACCTTCAGATGTCAGAACGGGTTAACTTGTCGGGATGGGAGCCTACCAGATGGAAACGCCACCTCGAGGAAGTAGGTTTTGAGGATGTGACTGAGCATTTGCTAAAAATTCCAACAAACCCGTGGCCTAAAGACCCCCATCTAAAGCAAATTGGCGCGTTCGAATTGCATCACTTTCGCGAGTCGATTGGAAACGTATTCGCGAGGGGCTACGAGCAGATCCTAAATGGCGATCCCGCATACTTCCAAGTCTTGCTGGCCAGGGCTCGAAAAGAAGTGACAGACCCAAGTATTCACAGCTGGGTTCCGTTGTATGCGTCTTCTCAAGATTCCATTACCAAATTCGATGCATCCTGAAGAGGCTAACAGTATTTTTAGTTATGTTGTTTACGGACGGAGACCTGGCGGGCTGTCAACATCCGAGGCGACAAATGATGAATGATGAATTTTTTTTTCTCTTTCGGCCAAAACCACGAGTTCATTTTGCAAATGTGAAAAATACTTTCTTTTATAGTCACCGGCGTTAGGCGGACTAGTCATACGTTGTATTGGAGGTTTTTAAAGTGTAACCATGTGTTCGTTGAAAGAGGATAGAAATGCTCAAGCAAAAGAAATTTTACTTTTAAATATAGGCAGCGAATTAGTCTCGGCTACCCTCGTCGACAAGAGCGTACGGGGCCGTAAAGGACAGTAGCTAAGATGCAAAATGCTAGCAGAACCTCACGTTTGAGTGCTTTCGGAGGGTTTCCGTCTTTCCGAAGACTTAGGCCGAAGGCCAGTTACGGTTTAGAACAATGCAACTTCCATTCGCATTCACACCCATATCTCCCTCGCTCAAAAAGCCAATGTACTTTGCGACATCTTCAGTTGGCAATCCTGTCTTTCCCGGAACATAACCTGGCTCTGTGGCTCTGGACAGCGCCATGCCTTCCTGGTTGATTCCATCAGCAAAAGCCTCTGAAATGTTGGTGGTTTCCATAGCTCCAAGCAACAGGGCCACGCTAGACACGCCGCGGCTCCCGTAAAACCCTGCCGTGTTCTTTGTAAGGGCGACTATGCCATGTTTGCTTGCGGTGTAGGCCACTCCTGCAGCAAAGCCGCGGAAGGAGGCGTTGGATCCAATGTTGATGATCAAGCCGCTGCTCTGCTTCTCCATCACCTGAACAGCGTGCTTCGTCATCAAAAATGACCCAGTGAGGTTAACGGCAAGCACTCGATCCCACATGATCTTCTCGCATGAGCCTGCAGGATCGAAATGGTCCATGACTCCTGCATTGTTGACCAACACGTCCACTCGGCCAAACTTGTCCATGGTGGAAGCAATGAGCTTTTTGACCGACTCTTCGTCACTAACATTGACTTCTATGGCAAGAACCTTATCTGGATAGTCCTGCTTGAACTCGTCTGCGGCCGCGGATAGCCGGGTTGGATTGATATCGCAAACCACAACGTTTGATCCCCTATCGAGGAACATTTTAGCAATGACTTGTCCGAGCCCGCCAGACGAGCCGGTAACAATGGCAGTTTTCCCTTCTAGGGACATTTTAGGTATGGAATGTGGTGTATTTCAAAGTTTCCACGTAATGGTGAGGACGGAACAATCTGGGCAAAGACTATCAATGGATAGATGAGGCCATAAATACAAATCCTCGAGCCTGTGAGTGAGGCGTTGTATTCTTACCCCGCATTTACCCGCGCATCGCGGGCCCTCACCGCGTATTCGGATGTTAGGGCTCGTATTTAGGTTTGTAGAGAATATGCAGTGTTCTAGATTGTGTGAGGCAGGGTGTCCTGTGTTCTCGGAGCTAAGGCGAGAGGCAGTATCGATTCGGCTAGCGGAGATCATCGACTCGTGGTTAGTCTCAATGGACAAATCAAATCAGCGAAGGTTTTAGACTTGCTTCCTGACTGATTGATAAGACTTCGAAATAATTGAATTGTTTGATGAGGGAATAATTGAGTTTACAGTCGATTATTAGTTCAACTTGATATCTCAAACTTCTGCATGTCGCTGACGGACCCCTTGGGTACTTTCGAAATAAACAGCGTTGCCTTCTTCATCCTAAGCGAATGAGGCCCTCTATTCATTTCCCTTTGCAATACCTATCCTCTAGTCATAACGTACCATAATTACGTTAGCTAAACCACTCGACGTGTTGCCTAATGTGTTTGGCCTGTGTGTCTCCTATTTTGGAAAGTATCGCTCGATCAGGCTAGTTTCAAACAATCTATCGCAGCAACATTAAATTATACAGTGCCGGTTCTCTTTATTTTATTTGTTGAATCAGCGGAACAGGAGCAGAAGGAAGAATAATGAGAGCTAAGGTCCTATGCTCTATGCAAATCCACCTCATAGGTTGCTGACTAACTGAGTGATACAACAAATGATAGGGTATCCGCTAGTGAAATGAATATTTAATCCTTACAATTAAACCTCAACTCTTATCCCTTCGATTTCCCTACTATTATTAATTTCAAGATCAAGAACTCGACAGTATCTCGTATGGATGGCACTCACGTTGACACTAACTAGAATTGTCAAAGACGGAGGGAATGTACAGCGTTTGACCTACAATGGATAGCCACTTATTTCATTTCACAACTCAAGAGCTATCTAACTTTTTTCTAACACGAGATGAGCAGTGTAGTTCTGCATACGTTTTTCAGGGCCACTATGGTGGTATTTATAGGTTGAATTAGTATTACGAGTCCAGCTAGGAGAAGTGAGCAGCGACGACACTCATGACACATGTGGTGGACCTAAAATGCACTTCATTTTGTTTCAGCCATTTTTGCATCAATTTACTGAAGAAGTTAGAGCCGTCAATTTATTCTCATTCACATGTCAAATCTCCAACTATTCCTAAAGTTCCTATGTGTACTTCTTCGCTGAAAGCGAACGTACTGGTATCGTAGATAATGATCCCAATTACCATCCACACCCGCCACATACGACCATACCCATCAGAGAACTCGGGATCCCGTCCGCTCTCCCATAGATAACCTGATGAGGGGCGGATTAGTAGTTAGGTCGGTGACGACTAGCGAATACCCGCTGTTGTATGTCTTTTTGTTTTTGTTTCTCCACCCATTCATTATCTGAGTACCCAAGTGTTTCTTTTTACGCCGATGCCTTCTCCATCTCTTGTGGTTGAGATATTTTTAGTAGACTAAAAGGCTAAGCAAATGATATGCATCATAGTGCGAGATACTCATAGCAGATCGGAGGCGTCTTTGATTTCTTTGACTTTTTTGGTTGCTTGACGGAGGCTTAGGTTTGAGAATTTCTTGAAAGTGGGGATTCTCTTTTGTGGAAAACATGGAATTGCTTGGATTATTAGTTGTAAGTCAGTTGGGAAAACTTGGTCTAACAATTAATTATGCTACTTGAACTCCAATCCACGACGTACCTTGACCTACCAATCAGTCACTTCTTGACACATCAACATCCTTCGATAGGTTCCCTTCCATGCTCTAGGATACCTCGTAATCAATATTACAGGCGTCAATGCAGTTTCAAGTCACGGCACAATTTTTCTAGTCAATTTCATGTGATGGCATTTTTTGGTAGATCGTCCATGTCTATGAGTCTGATTGATGAGCTCTATAATTATGATCACGCTACTCGCTTTCAAATATTAACTTAAATGAGCATATATAGCATACATAGCAGTATTCATGTAAGCGCTTTGTGCATATTCACTTGAGTCTTAATAGAGGACCATTTCCCAGATTTTTTCATACAATTAGCACTTCGGGTTGTGGGGAATCCCGCTGATGCGAATCAGTGCCTTATAGACCTTAATATCCTGTGTTACTCTTAACCGAGGCACAGGTAGACCTTAGGTGTAGCAGTCAAGGGTTACCTCCGCTTTTCCGTATCACCCCCTCTCCAATTGCCCTCTTGGCACACATACATCCGCCCTGCATCAACGTCCTTGGCGAAGATAACCGCACTCTTTGGCATGAGTCAAGCAAGTAAGGGCATGTGCTCCAAAGTGTGGTTATCTTTCATGGCCCAATTCTCTGGTAGGGATTTGTAGATGATGACGCATCTATTAGATGACAAATTGGAGACAACGGTCAAGCAGAATGAGATAGGGATTATCGAATGCAATTAGTCCAATGATATAAACACATGAACTTTCAATGTGCAATATAGGCTAAAATTACTAGGGTAGGTTCAGTTCCTAATCAGACAACGATTGCAAACCCATGGTGTCCGGACGATCCGCTAGAGCAATGTACAAAGCCCGAGGAGCCTAGATTTAGAGGCCGAGACAAACTGAGGCTTGGCAAAAAGCCCTCAATCAAGGTTTGACGAATGAAAGATAAATACGACGATGCAGAGGAACAGGGATTCGCTGTGGACCGTGAACTATTTGCCTCTGGCTTGCGTATGTTCGCAGTTCTCATGATAAGCACGATAACGATAAGGTCGTACCCGTACGCCAGAACAGGAAATTCAGTGACTTTCCCCCTCTTTGGGCATGATACCACCAATGCAACAAAGGGAGTCAATGAGCCCACGACGCCAATCCATGGGTTCGCCCAAAGCCTCTCCCGGCCATTGTGGGGATTTACAGGCTTCCCCTCATTCTTATCATACCGGTTCCACTACATGCCCCAGCTAATAGTATGCATATTCTTAATGTTCGCGTCCATCGAAGAGGGTCCAGTTACCTATCGCAAAACATGACATGGATCCAACCCGATGGACCTGCCATTATGATCTTTAAATATGGCACGTGGAATGGAAAGTCCCGGAGCTCGCCTCGCCCTTCCAAGCCCAGCGACTACATTCGAAAACTATCCCTACAGTCCGTATCTCCTCGCAACTGTGATCCCTGCCGACGGGGTGTGTTATCTGAATACCGAATCCATCGCTATCAGTTCACCTCCAAGTGAACCCAGGTACATGGTTCCAAGGTGTTTCCACCAAGACCGAGATGGTTCTGCTTTGCAAAAGAAAAGCAGTTACGTAAAATATCATTCTCGATAGACAGGTTTGTTATCAGCCTGTGAGCCAAACCCGTTCTAATGCCTGATCCACCACGGAGAAGAGACGCATTTTACGATTCCGGAAATATAGCATTGAACGTCACCAATGAACCTGATAGACAATTCTTGCATGCACATTGATAATAATTCGGAACTCATTGGATACAAAGACAGTTGTGATTGTCCATAAATGAATTGCCTTCGCTCCTCTAATCGTTAATACTGGTCAGACTTGCCAGCGTCTTGCATTGAAGATTAACTCGATAACCCTGAGGGAGCTAAGACATCATGGCTTTTCTGATATCCAATCTCTTTCTCACAGCCACGGCCCTAGCTGGGACAACTGTTGGCCAGCCTGTTATTGGTCAATCTATCTCATTTCATGGCCCATTTGAGGTTGAGCAGGGCGGTCTTCACAACATTCATCTGGAGTATCATGATAATGTCAATGGAGAACTAACCATCGTGTATGGCTCCTGTGATATTGAGATGCTCACGGAAGCGCATCATGAGGTCGGGCGCACACATATTGGCAGTCATCCTGCTGCCAAGCGTCATGTAGACTGGGAGGATCAGCGTCCAACAAAGTTTGTCTGGATTGCTCCTTCAGATGTCTCGTCAGGCTGCCTCCATGCGTTCATCAATGAAGGGCTTGTGGGGAGGTCAAATCAAGTCAGCATCAAAGGACGCAAGAGAGTCCGACGAGCTACGCTACCTGATGTGGCTGAGCCTCTCGGAGCTTGGTTTGATGGGGTTGCATATATGAAGCAAAAGGAACCCGGAGAAGCTTTTGTTGCAGCCACTAAGAAGAAGTCATTCGGTATTCTTGGAGCGGGCATTTCTGGTTTGATGACATCAGTAAGCCGTCCCATCTTTTTTAGCTTCGGTCTCTGCCTTACGGAGAGCCATAGCTTTCCCAATGATTCAGTTAATCTAATTAAGAAATTAGTTGATGCTAGATTCTGTTGGCATCCACAACTGGAAGTTGATTGAATCTTCAAATAGGTTGGGAGGTCGCATCAGGACCACCTATCTCAATGGAACAAACCCAGAGGATCACCAATACCACGAACTTGGGCCAATGCGCTTCCCTCACACTCTCACGGATTCGGACACAAACGAGACCTATCCTTTCATGGATCATCGTATGGTTTATCAACTTGCCGATGTGCTCAATGGGCTGAATGCTGGCAATGACAGTCTCCAAGTCAAATTCATCCCATGGATTCAATCCAGTGACAATACCCCTGTGACCACCAATAAACGTCGTCCAGATGGGACATTTCCTGGTAAAACAGAGGTTTCTGAGAACCCTGAGTATGCCGAGGTTACTGTGTACTCGAATGCCACGGCAGTTGAGGAGGCTCAAGAAGCACTGGAAGCATTCGAAGGGCTCACTTCGGAAAAAATGAAGTTCTATGCGACCAATGTTTTCAAGGCACACAAGCAAGCTGTAGAAGATGGTCTTTTTGATTTTTCCGAAGTCGAATATCTGCGCTACATCATGAAAACGGATCTTAACGTTACTGATGAAGTGGCCTCGACTGCGACCGTTTCACCCATGTGGGAGTACGACACTATCTACTTCATGGCAACTGAATGGCGGACGATAGACGGAGGCCTTAGCCGTTTACCTGCTGCCTTTGAAAATCTTGTCAAAGATCGCGTTCTCTTCAACTCTAAAGTCCACGGTGTCAAGTATAATAATGACAGCAGTACGCTTACCGTTTCATACCGTCCTGCTGGCCGCAACCCTCGCGAAGTTGAATCGAAGACGGAACAATTTGATTATGTTTTTAACACGGTTCCGTTCAATCTACTTCGATTTTGGGAATTGCCAGCCTACTCGAGCTTAATGCAGAGAGCGATTGACAGATATAATTTTGGTAATGCAGCCAAGGTTGTCATTCAGTACGAGAGTCGCTTTTGGGAGCACCTTGACTACCCCATCTACGGCGGTTGTGGTCGCGTGAACCACCCCCTTATTGGTCAAATATGCTACCCTCCATGGGGTATTAACAGCACAGGTCCCGGAGTGCTTCTTGCTTCCTATATCTCATCATCCGATGCAGATGTTGCTTGCGCCATGTCAGATGACGAGCATGTCGCATATGTCCAAAAGGCTGTTGTCGATATTCATGGAAGCGTTGCAGAAGAAAACTGGACTGGAAATTGGGATCGACAATGTTGGAAGTTTGATGAAAATCACGCGGGATCTTGGGCATCACCACTTGTGAATCAACAACAACTATATATTCCAGCATTTTGGAGGACGGAGTTTAATACCGTTTTCATCGGTGAGCATACTAGCTACACCCATGCTTGGATTTTCAGTGCTTTGGAGAGTGCCGCGAGAGGTACAGTGCAAATGCTTTTGGATCTTGGGCTTGTGGATGAGGCTAAGCAAATCACGAACACGTGGATGGCACGATGGATTTCAGTCTGAGCCAAACTTGGGAACAAAACAATCAGTAAATAGATCACTCTCCCATGACAAGGCTCTAATCTGCTCTTATAAACCTGCTCTCTCTCTCTCTTTTTTTTTTTTTTTTTTGTAAAAAGGTATTGAAATACACCTGCTATCGAAAAGCAGTCAAGCCCAGTTTTTGTCCATCTGTAGCTTCATCTCCCGCCTGGTTAATAAAGGGCTTTTGGCATCAATGCGAGCCCAATCATGAGCATCCAGACTTGCTCGCCTTGAAGCAAGAACCCCAGGACGCGATCTTTCAATGACGACGTTTTCATACTTGTCGATTGCTCCTCTGAGAATTGTTGAATTATTATGCAAAGGGATGTGCGGCGCAACATGCTCCACAAAATCGAGCACATCAACAATAGCATGGTTAGCCCCCTCGCCACGATCTACGCAAATTAGCACAATATGTCTATGATAAAAGGCCCTGCTAAGAGACTTACACATTGCCATCGCGTGCAACGCATCACCCATAAGCACAACTCGTCCTTTTGAATGTAGCCCAAATGGGGGAGCGAAATCATGGGGTTCTAGGTGTTTGATTTCCTCACTCTCCGGGATATTGCGGACAATGGTTCGGAACGGTTCAGCCCAAGCCTCGGCAAATGCTTTAATTAGACATAACTTGTCTTCGTTTGTAGCTGGCACCTCCAGTGGGGCAGACTTTCCCAAGAATCCTTCTCGATACGGCCAGGATACACACATCTGACATACAAATGCATCCGTGCTTTCATCATCGTTTCCTGGAACATCAAGCACTAGTCTAGTCAGCAACGCTCATGCCAATTCATCCCGTCACGTACAGCTGAGATAGACGAAATTATTGCTTTCAGAAGAAGTTCCCTGGCAAAAGAACGGATCGAGTTTCTGGATTGGACGCACTTGGTCCACCGAAAGTTGCATTTTAAGGCCCAGCATTCGAATTGGTATGTTGAACATCTCGGATTGGGTAGGAAAAACGATGCGACGAACTCGAGACCCAGCGCCATCGCAAGCAATCAACAGACTTCCAATAGCACTCGAACCGTCTTCGAATACTGCGTTCACTGATTCTCCTTTTTGCTCAAACTTATCTAATGTCTTCCCCCACTAACAACATCATGACAAAGTCTATCAGTCTTCGATGCTCAAGTCCACTGGAATCTAGGTCCGCATACCTCAATTTCGACACTTGTGGCCAGTAACCGCCTCAGCTTTGCACGAGACACTCGTATTCTTTCTGATTCTGGAGCTTTGGGGGTAGTGAATTTGAGCTCGCCAGTACTGAGATCAAAGAATGGAAATGATGACGAATCTCCATTCTCGACTGCTGGACGATTAACATAAGCACTAGGGATTTGTTGAAACAAATCGTCGGGAAGCAAAGTTCTCAACGCCGGGAGTGACCAATGCAATGTCAACCCCCAGCCAACGCCTCGAGTGACTAGGTCCGTGTCTCTTTCGAAAATTCGAAATGCGATCTTTTCTTTGCGGAAATATTGGGCGAGAAGGAGACCACTAATTCCCGCTCCAATAATTAACGCGGGGTTCTCGACGCAATGTTCGGTCATTTTTTCTGTTTTGGGGGTCTGGCTCAGTTAAGGTTAATGAAGATGAGGAACGATGAATGATAATTTTCCTGCGTCAATTAAATGGGAGTGTTGGCCCTATAATTGCCAAAAGACTGTTGGACGACCCCAGCATCGTGACAGCAGCGCTTGCAAGGGACCCATGTTCGTGGCATTGCCATAAGTTAGGAGAGTGTCAAGGCGCATGATGCAATCTGTCACAACATATACATGTGGCGTGCTTTTCCCTAATAGCCGATACTTCCGATTGGAAAGGCTGTATGCAGGACGATGAATAGAATGCACTCTTCGACTACATTCACAAGCCACAGCCCCACTTGAGTCTCACATGCAGAGAAATGACCCCATTTCCACCAGTTCTATCGAATGAGAGGTACTCAAATTTTTACTTCATAGGATTCTAATGAACTTTCTATATTTCCACTCAATGAAACGTCTTCCGTGCGCGGGATATTCTAGCCTTACATGCGCTTTGCAGGCTTAACTAGCTATTGGCACTTATTCTAGCACATCAAACAAAAAGACCTATGCAGTAACATCAAGACTGGGAAATTGTCCTATCCTAAGACATTTACTTTCAACTGGAGTCTCTCTTCCTAATTCTCCACTATTAGTTGGGATCACTAGGCTATTTGATGATGGCCCTTGCAGCTCATGCTTTTGCTCTTGTGACTACTTCACAGAAAAGGCTTCTCCGAATGGGATCTCTAGGTCCAGACAAATTCCTATCGGTTTTTTTTCTAAAGGAGACTTTGTGATAATGCTGGAGATTTGGAATATTGAATATCCTCGGGTATAAAAAGCCCTCCAGTCCTGTGAACAGAAACCCAATTGAACTAAAGAAGATTATTTATTCATTACAGTATATATCATGATTTTGCCGATTACCTCCAAGTGCTCGAACTCTCAGCCCCAGTCTTTTTGCCCTCCTGGTAAGTCTCACTCAGTTGGTCATACATTCCCTTGACTCTCTCCACCTCCGACTTCCAATGCTCCCTTGCTTCGCTGGACTCTATCTTGCCTGCCAGGTCACTCAGACACGTCGCTGTGAAGAACTTGTTGGTTTTATTATACAGAGCCCTCTCCTTCAGAGAGTCATCGCTCTCGCCAACCGCCCGGACACGGAAAACTTGTTCTAGGATATCGATATCGTAGGGGATATCAAATCTGTCACGGCTATCCTCATAGGTAAAAAGGAAGTAGATTTCTTTGAAACCTGACCATGTAATGCCACTCAGACAAAGACTGCAAGGTTCGTGTGTTGCGATAAAAATGCAATCATCTCGGGGGTTTGGCCGTGTGGTCGAGTCAGGAAAGGATGTCGTGTAAAACTGCTGGATGCAGTTTATTTCACCATGAAGGAGAGGTGAAACTCGCTCATTATTGGTCGAGAGAGTGTATGGATTCAACGTCGTAGCAGACAAGATTGCTGCACCAAAGACTTTACTCCCAGAAGAGACACCAGCACGAGTAAGTGGGACAATGTCAAATTCAATTGTTTGGAGAATTGCGGCAAGAACATCCTTGGGGCTGCGGGGCTCCATTGTTGTTCGCTTCGGCCATGGGGTTGGAGTATGGATAAAAAGAGATATTTCTAGGGTTTTCAAGGATTAACAAAGCGGCATATGCCCTTCTTATACCGCTATTTTTCTTATCACTTAGCTCACCTTGCGGTGTATGCCGTGGCGTTCACTACATTATCGGTGGCTTCCGTGGCGCTAAAATATGTCATTCCCATCGGCCAGTCGCGCACCATCGGCGGCCAACTCCGATAATCTTCCCATCGGTGTATATAATAATTTTCATATTGTCTTCCTTATGGTTGTTAATAACGTGCCTAAAATTTAGATCCAATTGTCCTTGACGATATGGAGATTGATGCAAGTTATTTAGCGACACATGAGCCAATTCCTCTGCACACATATACATACACACAGTGACTTTCTGGATTCAAGCCTACCTACCTATTGTGTGCCTCATACCAACATGATGCCTTGAATGATTTCGTCAGCTTTCCAAAAAAAAAAAAAAAAATCTAATATTACAGATCTAGCCTCATCTCTACAAAGGAATAATTTGGTTTTTTTCGGACAAAGAAAAACGGGAGGGGCGGCATCTTTATCACTTCCCTTAATTCCATGCTGTCGTCCCATTCTCTGGCTTTGTCAATGTGTGTTCGAAAATTGGACCAGAGAAAGGTTCTCTCAGTGCTAGGTTCGCGGCGCCTCAGTGGCTAATATCCAGTCTCCCATGAATGATTTGTTTCATAGGCCTACCTTTTGTGCCCTATGTTGTAGACTCGTATTTCACTGATCTTGCCTGGCAATAGTGCCTCTGAATTCTATGTACCCGCAAACTCCCCTCAACAATGCTCAGAGCTCAGGGAACCAAAGCTTCCTTGAGAGACTCTCGGTCTAATGGCGGAGATAAACACAATTTAATCCGAATATGAAGGGTTTTCATGAGAAGAATTTACCAGCAAGGCGTTCTATTTGAACCGGGATTTTTGTTTCAACGATACTCTGACTGGTTGCTGCCTCCTAATATCTTGTTGCCGAATATTTCAAAGGTCTAAAACTCAATAAAGCAATCATATGAAATCGTAATGAGCAAATTAATGTCTATCTATTCTATTATTATAACCCTTTGATACATGATACGGAAAATCGGAGGTAACCCTTGACTGCTACACCAAAAGGTCTACCTGTTCTACGGTCAAGAGTAACACAGGATTTTAAGGTCTATAAGGCACCGATTCGTATCAACATAGTTAAAATTATATGCCATTTGTAAAAAGACGATTACATAGGGCTAATTTAGTTCATAAAGCACGACAAAAACTGTTCAATTTTAAATACCACTTCCTAGTCCACATCAAGTCATTTTGACATGTTAGGAATAATACTTACCATATCAATATAATAAATTTCTTGTTTTCATAGAATGCATTGAAAACTTGAAGTATTATGCAAAGGGGCGATTGACAAAGGGAGAGATGTAAGATACCCAAGAGTTCTGGAGCCTAGCGGGTAGATGTTACTCCGAAAAGGACGATGATGACTGCCAAGAATCCGCACCCCCGAGCTTGTGCGCCACAGCCCCAATCCAACAGTTTTATTGAATATTTTATCTGCGCTCTCTTCCATCATTTCTCTTCTTCACAAAGTCAGATATGGAGATCGTCGGGTCATCAGGGTCTTCCTCCAATAGCGACACCAACCTGAGCCTCAGAGTCGATAAAAGCCCACCTGAGCTCAGCGGTCTGATGCAAAACGATGGGCTTTCATCTTCACCACACACAGCCTCACCAAAGCCCCCAAGACGAAAAAGGCCAGTGCCTGGAAAAGGATTCAGAAAAACGAGGCGAGGTTGCTTGAACTGCAAACGGCGCAGAGTGAAGTGTACCGAAGGCCGACCCTCGTGCCAAGGTTGTCAGCGTATGGGCATCGACTGCTTCTATCCTTCAAACCCTTTACCAAATGTGAAAAAAAGTTTGGTCTCGAATGGCCTGAAAACACCGTTAAATCATGACCACTTACGATTTTTTCATCATTTCTTGATCGAGGCTTACCCTCCTCACCCCTATGATTGCTCGGCTGTATGGCGTGATGTTGCCGCATTATCTCACGAGGTCAGTTCATTCCACATATGCAAACTCTAGAGCGATGTCGTACTGATACTCAACCAATTATTTCCAACACTTTGTTTTTCGTACCATTAGACTATTCCAAAGTGCTGACTTGAGTCTGGCAGTACGACTTCTTGGCTCATGCTATCCTAGCGCTCGCAGCTCAGCATCTGACCCTCTTTAAGGGATCGGATTACTCTGTTCAGGCCCTTGACCTCAGAATTTCAGCTATCAAAGGATTAAATGAGGCTCTGTCCCAGCCTTGTCTCGTTGCATCAGATAGCGACGCTCGATATGCGACCATCATGGTTCTCACTTATCAATCGTCATACATGCGCGACGCTATGATGGACTTCCTAGCCATGGTACGCGGGTGGATGATCATCTCAACAACTTTGGTTCCGAGCCGAGAGACGTCACTCTTCCACGGATTCACGAGGAAATCATTCGTCAGTAGCATGAATAGGTACGCTTGGCAACAGCGTGGTTTAGTTGGTGAGATAATGGTGGAAGATTTCCTCGCCTCGCTTAAAATAGTACGCCCAATGTGTCGAGATGCTGGGGAGCGGAAATATTTGTCTGCTCTCGAGAAGCTTGCCCATTTGGTCAGGTCATCGCCACATGATGGTTTGTCGATGCTCCATCCTTCCATTTACTAAACGCCTTGTACTAACGGATTTAGCGCTACTTGAGATGGTGCCTTGTTATGCCCTGACGAACAAAATGACCAAAGACGAATACCACGGCTTCACAGATCCATCAAACCACGTTGCTCAGGTGCTTCTTGCACATTTCTTAATGTTGGATTACGTCCTAGATGTGCACTTCCTAGGCTCTCGAAGTTGCCATTTTGCTTTCTGCAAGAAAATCTCAAAATCCTGGGTTTTCAAGATTGCAGAAAAATTGCCTGCTGGATTTCAAAGATACATGATGTGGCCGCTAAGTATGGCGGAAGAAATCGTGTAATTGCAAGACTAGACTCGCTTCAGCTTAGTGCACAATGTATTGAAATAGCTATATGAAATAGAACCAGATTTGTGCAGTGACAATCACCACATGCTGACGACGAAGCATGGAAGGGCATGAATTTCCTGGACACCGATACGTTAGCTTAGATTGACAGGGATCAGATAGGCTTAGCTGTATCAACCGAATGGTAAGTGGTCAGTGGCGGCGCTGCGATTGATCTCAGCCACTCTCCCCCAGGTTCGCAAAAACGATGAAAGCGACGAATGGACCAATGGGAGAGAAGCCAAACCAAAACCTCTCGGCCTTAGCCCTTCCTGCCTCTGCCAAGTGCTTCAACCCATTATTGTCATAATAAGCTTAATCTCCGCCATCGATTCAGGACGCGTCAGTCCCCTCGTTTCTCATCGTTTCTCGTCGCTTTTCCTTTTTAAAAAACGACGGTTCGCCCTATACATCGGTCGGACAACGGGGCAGTGTCAGTGATCCACCAGACGATGACGAACAACAGGTAATGAGGGAGGCCCTTTGCAATGGATATAAATACTCTGGCGTGCTCACTTACAGTTTGAAATACACCGCATCCTGGGGCAATTCCACCACATCTTCCAACACCAACAGAGCAACAACATGTCATCCATCATCCCAACCGCCACAGTCCTGTTGGAGGCGACTTCGACCTTTTCCATCCCAACGACGTCTTGTACCACCGCGGTCCCCGACAAGAATGGGTACGTTCCACCGGACTCATGCAACGCAAATTATGGGTTTTACCCTCAGTGGGAGGACAATGCCGCCTTCGCTGTTGTTTTTGGCTTGACCACAGTCGCTCATCTTGCCCAAGCAGTCATACTGAAGAAGGTTTGTTCATCTTGTTCGATCCGCTTAGTTAAAACTTGCCATGACTGATGTTCTCGTACGAGTAGGGCTTTTGTTGGGTTATCATCATGGGGGCCGCCTGGGAATGCATCTGCTTCATTCTACGTGCTTTGGGAGCGAAGCATCAACAGGAGTCCACATACATGATTATATCGACGTTGTTGCTGTTATTGGCACCGTTATGTACAAGATCTCTACGCTCCTGAAATACTCATAAGGCTTACATACTAACAATATGGATAACAGGGATCAACGCTTCCGTGTACATGATCGTCGCTCGTCTCGTCCACTTCCTTCGCCCGAAAAAACGCCTTCTGGGGCTTCCAGCACGTTGGCTATCAAAATGCTTCGTCTCGGCCGATGTTATTTGTTTCATCGTCCAGGCAGCAGGTGGTGGGTTAATGGCTGACCAGAACAGCGCCGAGAATGCTTCATTGGGCCAGAAGGTTTACATGGCAGGTGTGGGTGTTCAGCTGGGGTTTGTGTCAGCGTTTTTAGTTGCGCATACCCTTTTTCATCGGGAAGTATCTCAGCTTGCTCGCATTGGGAAGGTAAAGATTCAAAATTGTTGGACCCGAGGCCTTTTGTGGGCTATATATGTCGTCCTTGGTCTTATCATCGTAAGTTTGGCATCTCTTGGTCAATTATGTTATGCCTAATAATTGCTTTAGATTCGCATCATCTTCCGCCTGGTCGAGTTCAGTAAAGGGGTGTCAACTTCCAACGAAATTCTGCGCCACGAAGCATATCAACTATATCTGGATGGATTACCAATGTTGATTGCAAGCGTAGTGCTTAACGTTGTCCATCCCGGGCTGGTTTTGAGAGGTCCTCAAAGCGCGTTGCCAAAAGTAAAAATGCTGCGGCGACGTAGAAGCGAACGATCATTTCAACCAGTTGCCCTCGAATCTTTGGAGACAGGACAACAGGAAGGTCGGATTGCACTACGCCGGACGTATGATATTTGACTCGAGATTGCGATAGGAGAAACTAGTGGTAGCTAGTGACGTCTAAAACGCAACGATAATATCGACATTGATGTTTTCATATATCGTGCCGAAGCCCGAGCTGGTGTCGCTTCAACCCAAGTTGTAGCTTAGCTCTTAAGCAGTGCTCGGGAAGCCACTAAGCAGTCTATGCGAATCGCCCCAACAGTGTGAGCGATCTGTATCCTTATTTTCTACATAGAATGATGGATTGTACTAGAATATTTGATAGAAGTTTTAAGTGATATATAAATTCTTATTCGAAGATCAATTGATTATTGACCTATGAACTTATTGCCAGCGATGATACCATTCTTTGTGCTCGAGACTGTCCTGGATCTCTAGCTTGAATTAATCGCTGCTAAATTAAACTCCATTATATCATAATTTAATCATGTAGCATATTAATCTTATTCTGGCTTACCTTTGACTTGTCTGTCTCAAGGAGCCAATGAGTCCTCCAAGCGAGAACACCCATAATCCCTTCTCTCCAACCCATTTCAGGATCAAAGGTTTTCGATCAAATCTCTCACCCTTATAATCCATGTGACCAATTCATGGACTAGGTTAGCCGTAGGTTCCCTTCGGCTCTATGTTATCGCATTCCATTCGACTCTCGAGAGGCATTCACTGAAGCAATTTATTAACGCAGCCTCATCGCCACGGTGGATATGGATGTTTATCTTAGGCAAGCGTAGATTACAATCTACCAGATAATGTTTCTAACTAGCCGTAAGCAACCTCCAACCCCAGAACTGAAACTAGTTTTTCATCCCCTGCTTAAGCTAACCGGACCAGGCAACTACCGAGGACAATAGCATGGATTGAGTTTGATCAAGGTAGTGTGGACGCAATGAGAAATCACTACCAGCATGTAAATTTCGCTGCCGCCAAGGCCGCCCTCCAACCCGTGTTGCCGGTATCCCTCGCAAGCTGCAACGGAGCATTCGGGCCTAAATCCTTCTGTCAGCTAGTCTGATCCCGACCCAGATACGGCGATCTCAAGGACTAATTTGGAGACAACTAGACTCAAAATCATGGTGGGCCCAACTGCCTTAGTTGCTGACAGGATGCAGGGCGGCTAAATGCAGGATCCCAGAATCAACAAATTCCATGCCAACAAGTTTAATGGATAATCCAGTTTTACTAGCAAACAGCCAACGCAACAAATCACGGTATTGGACATGTATATCTCTGAAACAGCGGGATAGGATTGTCCGCTACACAATGCTCGTCGCGACTGGCCTAGCCAAACAAAAGATAAAGGCTGACACCTGCCACTGCTTGTTTATCATCACCTTTTTCTTGTCCTCACATCAACGGCTATTTCCAAATAACTGTTAGAAGAAGAGGATAATCAAATATTAGCTTGGTATGGCTGCATCCTTGATTGACGAGATTGCGACGAAGGGCTCTATCTTGATAGCCAAGACAACGATGTGAGAAAGAGTCTCATCTCCGCTGCCAGTGCTTTGATACTAGAGCTCGAGAGCCCCGATGAGATAATAACCAGGATTGGTTGGGAGGGCCAACTAGAACTGCAGCTCTCAGGACTGCGTTCGAACTGGGACTTCTAAAGAAACTAGGAGGCACACCCCATTGGCAGCAAAGATTTGGCTGAAAGAACAAAGGCAGACCCTGCTTTAATTGGCATATTTCAAACTTGAATTAGAGAATAGTTATGGCCAACCAAAGACCTTTACAGCACGAACATTGAAGCATCTTGCCGCGAATGGGCTGATTAAAGAGGTCGGGAAAGACAGCTATACGTCTACACTATTTTCCCTTTCAACCAACGATCCTCTCATGAACACGGGATTGATCTACAGCTTTGAGGGCATGGTCCCCACATTTCAGGAGCTTCCAGGATTTCTGGCAAAGACAGACTATCAGTCTCCATCAGATGCTGACAATGGCCCGGTTCAGCATGGACTAGAAACGGATCAGCCTTTTTTTGCTATTCTCCAAAGTAACCCTCGTCTTGGAAATGCTTTCAACCAGTTCATGTCTGGATATGCCGCGGCTCGTCCACGTTGGGTCAATATCTACCCTATTCAAGAGCGACTGAGGGGCGATGGCGTATCACAGCACGGTCCACTCCTGGTCGATGTGGGTGGCGGACTCGGTCATGATCTGTCTGCTCTCAACACTGCCCGTGGAGATTCGCTTCCTGGTCCACTTGTGCTTCAAGACCAACCTTCCGTCATTACTCAAGCTCAGGAATCAAACGAACTAACTGACGCAATCAAGGCGGTTGCTCGTGACTTCTTCGAGCCACAGACCGCTGAATATCGTGGCGCACGAGCGTACTTTATGCGCCTCATCCTCCACGACTGGCCAGATGCCAAGTGTGCCGTCATTCTTTCCCACTTGCGTGACGCAATGGTCAAGGGTCACTCGAGGCTACTCATCAATGAGGCAGTTCTCCCGGCCACAGGAGCCCCCTGGCAGCACACAAGCCTCGACTGGGTTACGATGGGCATGCTAATTAGCCGCGAAAGGACTGAAAGCCAGTGGCGGAAGCTGCTGGCTCAAGTTGGCTTACGAATCAGTGGCATTTGGTCCAAGGGCCCTGAGAGTGTTATTGAGGCTGTTCTTGATAATGGCTATTCAATTTAGCGATGAAGAAGTAAATTCTACCAATGACAATGTTCTGTCTGACTTTTAAGCATCCACATATCGCACAATCTATGCCCCCTGAAGTGATTTAGACTCTTTCAGTTGGGGCCCGGATAGGCACTACCCTATCTGCACCTCTAGGTAGGCTGGGGAGATCTGAGGGATATCTTTGTAATTTCATCATAACCAAATTCGGGTCTCAGTCATTGCTTGGTTCTTCGCACGGGCATATTAAAGTTGCCAAGCAGAGTGGGATGCCCTGATCAGTGTGGGGGAACCGGTGGGATGGCCGAGTGGGATGGGCTGCGTGTCCGTGGTTGAGCATGAGGTCAGCACATCAACTTACCAAGCCTTCACAGCTTTCAAATTAGATCGCAGAACTCGGTTAATTATCAAACAGAGAATATTGGATCATGTTATCCTCCGTCTATGGCCTGATTAATATTCAACCTGTACACAGGTAATATCTGAATGTACGAAGACGCTATGTATATCAACTATATATTCCGGAACGACTTCACCAGACCAATGACTCAACTTAACCAAACAGCTCCAGGACAATCACTTGAATCACGACCATCTTTTTATCAAATTTTGTCAACCAAAATCCACCAATATGAAGTTCAATTCGGTTGTCACCCTTGGGGCCTTCTTTGGGGCCAGCACAGCCCGCCCATCATGCCAGCAGAGTCTTCGCGTTGAGAATTTTATCAGCACTGGGCCCTCTCTCGACATGGTCTCGACCCTGATTATTGGATCCGAAGCCGCCGTCATCATTGACCTGCCCTTGGCTGTTCCTCAGGCTGAAGATCTTGCTGAATGGGTCTCCAAAACCACCAACAAGCCCCTTGTTGCCGCCTTCTCCACTCATTCGCACCCGGATCATTACCTCGCTAGTACGGCCTTCTTGGCTCAGTTTCCCGACACAAAATACTACGCGAGTTCAAGCGCAGTTTCTCTGATCGAAAATGAAGCAGCATCAAAGGTAAGTCTCTGAAAGATCTCGTGTGGTAGTATCTAACGTTTTTGCAAGGTTGAGTACTGGAAAGCGATACTTGGTGACGAGGTCGTAGTCGACAATGCTACAATTCCCACCCCGTACAACTTTACCTTCTTCACCCTTCCGGGTGATGAATATGCTCCAATTCATCTTGTCAGTCCACTTGTTGGTGACACTATCGACGAAACAATGTTTTGGATTCCAAGTCTATCTACGCTGATCGCGGGTGATGCTGTTTACAGTCACACCATGCATTTGTGGTTGGCGGACCTCCTCGCGCCGGCTCTAACCCAAGCCTGGCTTTCAACGCTTGACTTTGTTGAGTCTCTTAAGCCCCAGAAAATCATTCCTGGTCACTCTCTATCTACTAGTCAATTTGGGTCATGTATTGACTTGGAACACACCCGCGAGTATGTCGGATTCTTCAAGGAGAAGATCGAATCAAAGGGCTTGGATTTCTTCACTCCCCAAGAAATATTCGCCCAGTTCAATGCCGCGTTCCCAGGTCTTCTCTCGAACACCTCTCAGACTTCTGCTATTCTGCTTAACATCACTGGTGAGCAATTTGGTCGAGGCGGAAAGCGAC
Organism: Aquanectria penicillioides; assembly: GCA_003415625.1. NCBI lineage: Eukaryota > Fungi > Ascomycota > Sordariomycetes > Hypocreales > Nectriaceae > Aquanectria > Aquanectria penicillioides. The sequence goes on from PYIU01000003.1 coordinate 6,051,953, forward strand.
AGACACACTACGTCGATCTCACGTCTTTCAACAATGTCACAGAGTTGGAGGGTTGGAAGATTGGTCAACATTAGCCTGGCTAGGCTATCAGATAATCAAAAAAAAAAACCCCCGAAATTAAATAGTGACTTTTTTTTTCCCATCCCTAGTATTATAATGGGATTTTACAGGACTCTATATTTAACTCTATGCCCAGCATTGCATATTGGTGTCGCAACATTGCACATTGCATGATTGCATTTTTCGTGATCAATAGATTTCTTACTCGGCAATTTTAACCTGATTCCCTCAAGAATATTCATCGGATCTTGGTTTGCTCATTCCACTGGTACTTTTCAATCATCGACTCAGGAACATTGACCCTTCCCCTGGGAGCACCATTAATGCCGTGGTTGTCTTTCATCATCTGCCTCGTGATTCCAGCGCCACCTTCAGCGTTGATCTGGTATACAGATTTGATACGGTAGGCATAATTGTAAGACTCCCAATCATCATCTCTCTCATTGAACTCCTTGTTCCCGAGACCATCCTCCGGAAGTGGAGGATCCCCCGGATTCCGAGTGGCTCCTTGGTTCACCTCGCAGACATGCGTAATAGCAGAGTGCGGCGATGTCCTATAGAACCAGATTCTCTCAATGTCTGCCATGTTGTATTTTCTGAATTCGTAGGTCTTGGTTCCATCAATGATCTGCTCCATGTATGGATCATTAATGGCGAGGATCATATCCTTCCTAGATCCTAGTGCTGATTTTGCGCTTTCAACTTCTTGTCCGGATTTCTCGGAGGCAGGCATTCCTACAGCGGCGTTGTCGATGTTTGCCGAAGTGGCGGTTTTCACATTGGCAGTGCTGCTCCACATCATTTTGAATAAGGTCTTGATTTTCTTAATATACCAGGAGCAAATGCGTGGGGGCATGGGGCAATATTCGGTAGTAGATGAGTTAGGAAGCCCCTGTACTTGTGGCTCAATCCCACCACGATGATTCGAACACGTGTCTTGTGTGAAGGCTTGCAGGTGTCATGATAGGTTGGAAAATTATCACAAAATTTTGTGGCACGACAGGGATACCTTGGAAACAAGCCATCAGAAGACTTGAAAGAGTTTAATTACAATTAGTGCTAAAGACTCGGCCTATCATGTGAGTCAAACAAACATTTGCTTAGTCTGAGATCTTGTCTGAGAGGGCAACACAAAATATCAGGCTGCAAATAGTTTGCATTTCCATTTCACAACTATCAGCTCCATCGATGACGTCTCAACCTTGGTCTTTTTAATTCTTCTTTTTCTTTACGTCTCATATTCTTGATATCTAAATGGAATGAAAGGAGAGCAAGATAAATCAGAAACACCCAAAAAGAGAGTAATGGCGCACATGAAAATAGACAAACATCATACTCCATAACTGGTCTCTGTAAAATCATAAGTCTTTCTTTTATTTATCCCACACATCACTCTAATGACATCCACTCAGCGTAATATCTTGTAGCTCCGTTCGAACGGCCAGCTGGTTCTATTTACTGGGTCCAGGGTAGCGGGATCCCCTGTCCTTGACCTTCTTCTCCTTCTTCGGGGGAGGCGGGTACGCTTTGAGGGCAATCTCCTGCCACTCGGCCGAGGCCTGGTAGGCGGCTTGGATGGGGGCCAAGAGCTCATTAATAGCCTTTGCAACTGCGGGCTTCAGGGATTGAGGTGAAAGCTATGAGATTGATTAGCGCACTGTTCATTGAGGTCCAGGTTCCTATGCTGAGCATACCACGTCGTTCCTGTAATCGTCGTGCATCTGCTCAATCGAGGTGTAGACCAAAGGCTCCAGACCATCTCGCTCTCGGTCAACGCGGAACTCGCGGTTTCCACGCAGCGCTGAGGCTGGGAGAAGAACAAATTCGACAAAGGCTAGGATTCCGTTTTCTTCGACCACCTTGGGGGCGGCAATCGCTTTTCGAATCTTCTTGGTGACCACCTCAGGGGCATCTAGGAGATCAATCTTGCTGTCTATTTATAGTCAGCACATTTCTAGAGATCGAAACAATGAGATTACCTTGGTCACTGGCGCTCATCTTGCCACCCTGCAGTCCGGGAACCATGGGGTTAAGGAGATGGGCACGCTGTAAAATGTCAGTCAGAGCGTCGAAATCGAATTATCAGCCTACCTGAGCGTATCCGAGTCTAGGAAGCCACTCCTTGGCGGCAGCAAACAGCTTACGCTGATCGAGGCCTGTAATAGTTTGAGCTGTTGTTCAACTGTCGAGCAAATAGGCCATTACTAACCTCCAAACTGGGCGTCAACGTCCAGGTACTGCTCATCGAGGACCTGCAGGATGGGGTAGAGAAGACCGCTCAGGGGAGCGTTATCCGTCTGCTTAACAACCTCGGCACCAGCCTTCTTGGCATCATGCTCGGATGTCAAAGAGCAGAGCTTGTAGACGTCCATGACGTACTCGGAACTCTTCTGGTAAGAGCTGCCGAGGACGAACTTGAGCTTCTCGGTCGTCACTCCCACAGCCTCGAGGATGGCGACAACGGTGCGTCGGTAGTACTCAACACGATGTTGAACGAGCTCGATGGGAGCCTTCAAGTTATCGAGGAATCCGTGGATATCGGCGAGCAGCACAGTGATTTCGCAACCGGCAGCCAAAAGTTGGGCAATCTTGATGGCGGGGACAAAGTAACCGCAGTGAGGGCGACCAGTGGGCGCGGTACCTGTTCATACGGCGATTAGAATGCTTGTCACGGACGCACTCGGGCGACGGCCTTGAACTCGAATCGCAATCAGGTTACTCACCCCAGTAGATCTTGGGGTTTCCGCCCTCGGAGAGGATCTTCTCGATGATCTCGGGGTTCAAGACCTCAGCGAGGTTCTCGCGAATGAGAGCAAGTCTCTCGGACGCTTCCATGGTGGCCATGTTTGCCTCGACTCTTTCGGAACTCGGACGGCTGGATTGGGGCGCAATCGACGCGTAGGGGGGGCTGTCGCGTCGGGGTTTTGTACTCGATGACTTCTTGGGTTTTTGCCGTTTGACTCAGAGCTTCAGGTTTTGGCGGGGTACCTCAGGTCAGGTCGGGCCCATTTCCGTTTTCCGTTTTGGCGGGGTATTTGACAGCCGCTGCCTATTGGTGGACATGAATTAAGTAATCAGCCGCGTTTATCAGTTTATCAGAGTAGCGTGCCTCGGGCTCGATAAACCTGCCCCTTATTAACTACCATCATCCCCTGCTTCGCTCCAGGGAGGTTGGCGATTCTGCGCATCAGCCTGTTGTCACGGTCACCAACGGTCGATGTGAAATGAGCAGCCGCTTTCAACGATTTTGCATTCAATACGAAGTCCCTATTGCAACTTCCACGTGAAATTCTGCATTCACAGTGCAGTGTCCCAGTTTCTAAGAATGACACATCATTTCATTCATCGCAGTCCAATTGGAACAAACTGATCATACTTCGCCAGCTCGAACCCCCAATCACTTGTATCCACGCCCTCTATCTTCTTCCGTTCACTCTCAGCAGTCATAAGGTATTTATTGGCTGAAACTTGATCGCCACAATGTCGAAGAGCAATAGAAAGAGCCAGCAGAGTCCGGCATAATGCGCCGGGGTGACATTCGCAATTTGACAACACCTCGAGGGCCTTCTTGAAAAGCTCGCTAATAGGTATCATGTCAGCTTAATGCAAAAAAAAGGGGGGAGTTCTGCTTTCAAGTTACCCACCAGGCTATCTGTGGACTTCCGTCCATTTGCATCAACTGCCCCAAGTGGTAGAATGTGAACCCAGTATGATAGTGTTGTGGCATCGCTTTTCTTCGCAAATTGAGGCTCGTTTTCAAGGCTGAAATCGCTTCAGAAATGTCCCCTTTGTCTCTGTGAATCTTTGAAAGATAAAATAGAACCCTGAGTGTACTGTCAGAATCGCCATTGCTTGAGCTGTGACTGGGTATTCTCCAATCTTACACTGCCATTTGAACGGAACTCTCTCCCCTCAACGTCCCGACAGCTTCAACTGCCCTTCTACCCCAAACTAAGGCGTCATCTAAGTGCCCAAGCCAAATGAAGCATAGGCACATGTTAGATAGATATATGTCCTCATTCACCTTGGCATCTTCTCTCTCAATCAGATCAAGGAGTGTTTCGAGAGCTTCTTCCGAGCGACCCACGGCGATCATCGAGACTGCTAGATTCCCTTTTGCGGCATATACCCACATATCATCTTCTGTGCATTCCTCTCTTCTATTAGCTTCTCGCATGGCACAAATTTCTTGAGAGAGACGTAGCCCATGGTCAGTTGATGGGGTTTCTCGAGCAATGCTCGCTTTTGTGTTGATGTGATGGCTAATCATGTCTTTGACGAACCATGTAGAGTAACCTTCATGATTTTTGCTTTCCAAGGCTTTCTCACAGATCGAAATCGCGTTGTTTGCCATCTTCAGTGCTATAGAATATTGGCCCTTCTCAAAATAGTACCTCCCGGGGTATCAGCATATCTAGGCATTGTAACATAGTATTTCCGTTTCAAGTAACCTACCACGAGCAACGACAAACCACTTCACACAGCAATATCGGTGGAGGTACACTGTGTTGGTGGCTTTCATAGGATTCAAGAACGCCAAGAATGCAGCCCGAAAGCTTTTCGCATTCCCTCCATTGGTCATGCAGAGGTCGCCCGTCAAACTGTATAGGAAATGAGGCGTTGAGAAGGAAAACCACGCGGTCAAATTCAGTTGACAAGTTTGAACGAGTCATTGACTTCTCGACTGCCATACGAATAAGTTGATGGCATTTTATCTTAGCGTTATTTTCATCAACTGTAATAAGTGCTAGGTCAATCAAGCTTGCTAGTGCATTGTCGAAGCTATCCGTACGTAAGAACTCGATGACGCTGAGGTATGTGAGATATACCAACCATCTCAAATCCTCAAATAGATTACACAGAGTCTCTTCCAAATTTGGAAAATTTTGCGGCATATCAGGGCCATCGCAAAGCCTATGTGGCATTGATCAGTGTCTCGATGCGGTTATTTACATCCAGGAGTGTTACATCTTCTCCCTCGAACTTTCAGTAAAAAGCGTCAAAGGGGCACCATCAATGTCGAGAATTGAGAGCATCTGGAGAAGAAGTCTGGCAGGTGCTTCCAATTTCTGACCGCAAACTGCTGATCCGAAATTTATACCTACCGTCTTATCAATAAAGCATTGGTAGTCATTTTCAGACCAAACCTCCAGATCTGAGCGGAATAGAAAATCCCTTTCAAATCTCGGATGTTCTTGGATGAACCTTGTAAGCGACTTCCCACATCGCCTAATGTAGCATCCGATCAGATCCAAGGCGAGGGGATGGTTACCTACCGACTTTGAGATTTTCGTGGCGATGGCCAGGTCCTCGTCCAGGGTGTTAGTGTCCCTGTCGATAAGTGACAGGAGAAAGCGAGTGGCTGTCTCGGCCGCAAATGGATTCACCTTGATTCTTTCAAGTTTGTCATGGGTGAATCTCTTAGCAATCTCGGGACTTTTGCAAGTGATGATCACGGAACCCGCAGCCACTCGAGGCCAGTTAGACTCCAGAAGCATGGAATTAGCGACGTTGTCAAATATCACGAGCCATCTGGGGCATGTGCCTGAAGTGCCTTTTAACTCAAAATCCATTAGGGCCGTTGCAAAGTATCAGCAAAGTGCAAGGCTTACCATTCTTGTTTGTAGTCCTGAACCATCGCATCACTGCTTCCTTTCCTTGTTCCGGATGTCTCTGCAGCCCGGAGACAAGGCCAAGGCCATGAGCAATTGAATTGAACGACTCCATCATTTTCAGTGACGTCTCCCCAGATACCCACAACACAACATCGTATGTGCTCAGATGCATATGCGCAAACTCCAGAGCCAGTTGGGTTTTTCCAACCCCAGCGAGTCCATGTAAACACGCACACTTTAATTCTGCAGCTCGAGATTTAGACTGCAGAATAGATTGAATGCACCGTAATTCAACCTCTCGTCCCACAAAAGACGTGTTTTTTCGTCTCGGCAGGTTGTCATAAGAGACCTTACCCAAGATCATTGTGCCAGTTTGCAGGCAGGTACCACTTGGCGATAGAAGTCTCAGCAATTCGCGATGATTAGTATCTTGAGTGCACAAAATGAGCCGGTTTCCAGTGAAATTGGCTTCGTGATCAATCGCGTTCCTCAAGTCTCTCAAACGATGGAGTCTATCAGAGGACTTGATTTTGAATGACTTGAACGAAGGCCGGAAAATATTTTCTAAGATGTAGCGGTCAAAATTTGAGAAGCGGTGCCTCAGTACTAATAATCATTCCACCTACGAAAGGGGCGCTTTTTAAAGAATTCAATAGAGTCTTCACAAAACTCTATCAGTTCAATGTAGTATTTGACTAATGAATTCGCCAAGAACTGCTGAGAGTTTCGCAGCAAGTGAGATGCATAGGCTTCAATGCGCGGCAAAGTTCTGTTGATCTCCTCAAGAGATTCGACAAATACGGCCATGCCACGAAGATATCGACAAGCAATCTAATGTTATATCGTCACAAAACAATTGTATGTAGGAAAGCATAAGGGTATACTGACCTCCAATACAAAAGATAGAGTTCCCCAAAGGAACACGAATTCTGGGGGGCTAGCCTGGAGGAAACTCTGCACGCATCCGTTGAAGCTCGAAAGCCACTCGAAGAAGGGTGCAAGCCGATCGAGATATCTGCTGATCGGTTTTGCGCTGTAGAACTCCTTCAATATCTCGACTTCACGCAAGAGAGTATCGATGCTGTCCACGGGCTTGATATAATCTCTTTCACGGTTGCTCTGCTTAGCGCGATGCTTCTCCAAAGCCTTGCTCCACACTATCTTCACATTGTCAGTCATCATGTAGCAAGAGCTGTGTGATGCACAGGAATCTGGGCAATTCCGATGAGTCGGCTGGTGAATTGACCAGGCCGGATTTTCCAAATCCATTTTGTGAGGAGTAATATGCTCTAACTTACGAAGAGAGAGTAGTTCGATGATCCTTCAATGTACCCAACACTTGGAGTTTCAAGGTGGCAAATGCCAAAACGATACCCAAGCAGTGACCCTCAGTTCTTCAATGGCAAGGCTGTGATGCAGGCCTGTTCCTTTGATCAATTGGTCGGTGATATTCGTGAGATTAGTGAGATGCATACATACGCCACCCTTTTGGCATGTCATTTGCTCCCAACGCATTGAAACGGAGAAAGCCCGAGATGAGGGGTTGCACACAACACGCATGATTTCATGCATCTGAACAATTCCTGTTAGACCAGGAAGCTAATTTGAGACCAGTTTCACATGTACAACCAAACCTCAAAGTGTCCATTGTACCTAGGCATGCCCAACAGCCTCATGCCGCTCCGACTCGCGAGCCATGTCAACACAAGGTCTTACTAAAGTAACAATACTACTCAGCCACGATTGGCTCTGACCTGGTCCGAGGGCCAGCCCTTCATCTCATTTCCATTCATAATCAGCAATGGTCACCATTCATGCCCAAGCCCTACTTTCATCCCTTTGCTTTTTATCCACCGCCAGGATTGTCATTTCCACCACCTCCACCACCACCACCACCACTACCACTACCACTACCACTACCACTACCACTACCTCCGCCGCCGCCTCCTCCCCCACCTCTTCCCCCCCGCCCCCTCCCCCTGTGCTACTTTCAACAGACGCTTGTTGAGGGTCCATTCGTGTTGTTTCGATCTCCCGATGTGATTGCGGCGTTGCACCCGTGGCTACGCAAATGACAAAAGATTAGCAAACACTCAAGCCGACGGAGGCCGTGGAGATACCAACAACGAGTAACACTTTACCAAGGCCGGTCAGATTTGATTGCGTCGAGCCTACTTGATACAAGTAGATGAGAGTACAACGTATGCGGGGAAAAGAGAGAGAAAATCGGGCTGTTGAAAAAGGTCGTCGCCACGGTTATAATCTTACACCACGACGCCGATCTGGGGCTGACACTTTCCATTAGAGCTTCGCTGCAGATCCCCAGCTTCGGGACATTGTTGGACAAAGATGCTTCTTGGATTGTAAGGATCAGGCAGGATCCTGGAACAAATGCATCGTGGTGCAAGTCACCACGTAGCAGCTCGCCTTACCCTCTTCATCAACACATCAGTGGTTACGGTATATGCATTGTCACGGAAATGTTGCTGGCCTCATACACTTGATTCCAACCAAGCATCCCATCAGAGCAGGTATCTACGTCAGACCCTTGCCCGGTGTGACAGTTGGTGGTAGATCACACCACGGGGCAAAAATACAGGAAGCCGCAATCCTTGCCTTCCGAGAGGGCCGAATAGGAGGCGCAGCCTGTCGTTTCCGTTGCGTGGCCCCTTTGACCGGTCAAAGATATTTGGAAAAATATATTGGATCCCCGAGCCTATTGTCCCATTCCAGTTACACCCGGTCACGCCCGGTTGGGCAATCTTCTCAATAACAAACAGGGCTTACATTCCGACGCGTAAACGGCTTCGGTCCCGATTGGGCTGCGAACCCGTGCTATCCTTGATGAACGATTAATCAAGCCACCTAATTCCCATTCTAAGAATATCCAGTATCCGCCGCACGCGGGAGCGCAGTCGTAAGCGCAATGCTAAATTTCACCAACTTCATACCTTCTGGAACAGTTTGAGTCCTTCTCGAAGATTTTATCTTCTGAACAATTTCACCTGCCTTTAGCCAATCTCTGTGAGTTGTCCACAAGAGATTGCAAGGTAACAACACTATTGTAATGTCCATCTCACTCCTTGGACAGATATGGGTACGACAAAAACAGTCGCGTAATACGAGACTATTGAGCTGACCCTCCAAAGAACCGGCTCACATTGGGTAATAATCATGAAATCGGGGACGATGCTGCGACGCCCGAAGGAAATCTGGGAGATGAGGTATGTGGCGACTAAGCACTGAAATAACATGCCCAGCGCAGGGATAAGTGTTTCACAGACACTGACTTACCTGTAGGACCTGAGAGGCAGACTCCAAGGAGCAATAAAGGAAATTGAGGAAATACGGTCACTATGTCGCGTGCCCTCAATTAGCTTTGGCATCCTTCACGAGGGAGAGGTCATTTTCACTACCGGGGTCGGCTTCTGTGACAGCCACAAACAATCTCAATCGAGCCCTGACAGCCTCTCGTTATACACACTCTGCTCGATATCAAAAACTTTTGTCTCCCTTGCATTTGGAATTTTAGTTGAGAAAGGCAAGATCCGCTGGACAGATACAGTGAGCCAATACTTGCCTGATTTCGAGCCCGAAGATCGCCGTGTGGCAACCGAAGCGACTTTCAATGATATTCTGCGCCATTCTTCAGGAATCGAAAACCCAGTCGTGAGTGTTCTAGGGCCCCAAGGAAAAGTTTTGGTCCCTAGGGAGGACTTTCTTCATGTCCTCAAAGATGCACCATCAAAGCGGGATGGGGAGACTCTTTTCGACTCGTGGGTATATAGCAATGCGGCATATGGCCTAGTTGTGCTCGTGATTGAGAAGGTGGCCAAAGTTTCATTCTCTGAGTTTTTAGAAGTTGAAATTTTGACCCCTTTGAAGATGGAACACACCGCCGTCACAGCAGACAAAGTTAAAAAGACAAGCAACATTGCACATCCTCATGCTCAGATGGATGACGGGTCCTGGAAAAAGTTGGATCATGAGTGGACCGACGATAAGAACTCTCCAATACTGGGAACTGTCGGAATTCGAAGTTCTGTGCAAGATATGTTGACATACAGTGCTGCAGTGATGGAGGCCTTCATTGCACTATCTGGAAACCCCCAGTCTTGCGATTCTGAACCAGACGCCAATCACAGTCAAGAACCGGGCTTTGCAGCTTTATCTGGCCTTACTAATCCTGTCAAGCAAATTCGTGCTATTTTAGATGATTATTATTGGTCACGGCCACACGATGATCGGTTTGGCCATGAGGCCCGCTATCACCTTGGATGGATGAAGGTGTGGATGCCAAGTTGCATGACTTCATGGGGATCATGGAATGATACATTGGCAGATAATTGCGGCTTCGAGTCTAACCGTTCTATCAGGGATCAGTGTATTCTCGGTCAGAATTCGGGTAAGAAATTGCTGTTCAAGTCAACCGGAATCGGATTTTGTGGCACAGGCTCTGTCAATCTGTTCCCCGAGACTCGCAGCGCCATTGTTGTATTAAGCAGTGGGCTGAACTGCGGAGATGCAGCCGATTTTTCGGCCGCTCTCCTCATGCAGGAACTGTTCAATCTCCAGCCCGAAGTTAAAATCATGCCAATGGTTCAACGCGAAGTTTCCCTCAGAGAGAAGGAGTTTGACAATATTTTGCAGGATTTGAAGAATCATCAAGATATATCTGAACCAGAAATGAACCTGGACGACTATGTTGGTGAGTACCAAGGGCTTGGGATCGTTGTAGTTGTACGAAAGGTCGATGGCACGGAGGCAATGGAGGTTTGCTTCAACAACCGAAGCGATACTACACAACCATTAAAATACTTTGGCAATGAGCAGTATAGTTTCTGGCCTAATTCTAGAGATGAATGGCTGGAGGGAGGTTGGTTAGACTGGGATTATTACATGGTTGGTATTTTAGCCTTCCAGAGGAGTGACAATGAGAATCGCCAGGTGAAAGGGTTGACTTGGGTTTGGGAAAAAGGCGCAACCCCATTTTTCTTCCAAAAAATGGTGTAAGCCTTCTATGGAACTTGGGATGTCCGTGTATAATATCAGGGTAATCACGCGAGTAAACCTATTGCCTCCATGCACGTGACATTGATAACCAGAGCTTTCTACTCAGAATGCCAGATGCGCCCGATTGCAGTCATGGATAAGAATAATTAGCATAAATATATATGACTCTTGAGGCACTCAAACATTACGAGCCCAGGTATGAAACTGTGTGAAATGCATCATATCCTCCCCCCTAACCACGTAAGTACCTATAAATCGAGATCAGAATCACATATATGAACAGCTCCAGAATCCTTATCACTAACCTAATATTTGTGTATCAGTCAATAACATATTTTGAAACCGGCATAAGCAAAATTTCACATTTTGATTACCAAGTTGGACGTTAGTTTAGGGCAATCGGACATAATTTCCGCACAGCTACGGACTACCCTCTAATGATATCATGTCTCTCGCCCATGCGAATGCGAGACCGAAACCGACATCATACGAGACCGGTTGTCAAGTTCATAATTTTCGATCAGATGACCTAGGCTCATCGATTTCAATGCAGTACATTCTCTCATCATCCCCATTTTCACCTTTATTTTGAACTCTGTCGTATCTTCTCATCTATGTCGCAGTCCTCCGCTACCCCCGCGGGTCATATATTTGTCAAGGAAGACAATGCTAGATCGCGTCGAAAACACCGGAAGTCGAAGCACGGCTGTCTTGAATGCAAAAAGAGACATATCAGGTGCGATGAATCACGGCCAAAATGCGTCAATTGTGTCTCCACGGAACGGCATTGCTCATATACCAAGACCATTCCCGGGCTGACGGCGCTCGGTCCCGAACAGATCGAAAAAGCGTCGTCTGTTGGGAGTCCTGAAACTGGCAAAGGACAAACTTCTGAATATTCGACATCATCTGCCACAAATCATGTCCCCAATACTCTCAACACCAGTCCACACCAAGGAAACGAGGAAACATCTGGCAGTGATTATAGATTTACTCTGGAGCATTTAGAACTTCTTCACCATGCAGAAAACAACAAGGCGACCCTGTTGATGGCCAGTGCTCTGACCGAACCCATAGCCCATGAGGGTTTTGAAGTCGCTCTGAAGGCACAATATGTGATGGATGCCCTTCTGGCACTGTCGGCTCTTCATCTCTCCACTATACGTAGTGATAAAGCGGAGCATTATCTCACTTTATCCACAGAGCTTCAGGCACGTAGCCTCGCTTTATTTAACGCCTCGAACAGTCAGTTATCGGAGATCACATGTGCCCCAATGTTCTACTTTTCCTGTATTACGGGCATCCTGGTACTCTATCAAGCGCTTAGGAGTGATCGGGATAATTTCGCGTCATTTTTGAATCACTTTGCCGGCTATATGAACATTCACCGCGGCGTGGGTACCATCCTGAACGGCAGGTGGCAAGCCCTTGGTCAGACCCAACCCAGGCTGCCCATCGATTACTTTGGGCTAGGAAAGGTCCAGAAGGAGTGTGATGTTTTGCATGAGATGCTGGATCAATCTGATCTAGATCGACCATCAATTCAACTTTGTCGAGACACTACACGTACTCTGCAAAAATCTTTTGTGGCCTTCTACTATGTGTCCCAGCTCAGTCCAAAGGGATCCGCGTCAATCATGTCGTTTCCAATTCACGTTGATTCAGGATTTGTCAGAATGTTGAATCAGCAGAAACCTGAGGCATTGGTCATTCTTGCCTTCTATGGAGTACTTCTTCATTGGTGTCGCGACGTTTGGGTTATTGAAGATGCGGGTAGTTTCATTATTCAGTCCGTTGCGAATCGTCTAAGAGGATACTGGTCTAGTTGGCTAGCATTCCCACTTTCAGTGATTCAGGACGGGGATTAGCGACGACGGGACGTTTAATATTGTACGTTCGAAGTTTCTAATCAACTTTCAATTATTCTTTACCGTATTTCTAGCTAAGCATATATAAGAACATTATTTGTGGATTAAAGACGTGACTGGCAGCAGTTGGTTGAGGCTTCAGCATCCCCAGTGACTAGCACACTTCGGTTCTTCTCCTGCGTAGACACCGCGACATACAAGCCCGGGTTGCCAGTGAAAAAGTTAACAGGCTTCAAGGGTGTGATCGGTAACGCCGGACAGTTCTGAGAACAAAACAGTTTCTGCATAAGTCACCGCCAAGACGCCGCCTTCCCTGATTAGTATGTGTATTTCCGTGCACAACGGCGAATGCACCGTCCCACTTGTATAATTCTTGAAAAAATGACTCTCCCCCTGCTTTTCGATGTACCACGCTAGCCGGGGCCGCTTAAGATGCCAAAAACAGTCTAGATGCCAAGGAATGTGGTGTTTTTGCAGCCTCGCGGCAGGTTGTTTTGAACGGCTCCGTAGCTCTCGTTCAAAACAACCTACCGTAAGGCTATCTTGCAGTTGTAACCGTTAAAGATGGCCTTTACAGTCGAATTGGGGCTCGGTACTGACTTCGTTAAACGCCTAGTCATTAATGACCATAATGTTGATGATCTTTACCTAGCCCTAGCTATATTAGCATTTGTTCAATCCCTTAGGCAGGCAACCTTACGGGCTAGGAATAGTCTTCACGATCAGAGCTTAAGACGGGTGTAGAACCTAGCTATCTCTTGGGCATTTTATCACTGGCTTCTTGAGGCACCAACGCCGTGGCATTCTTACTGACGATCCCCTGTGCCCAGGGCGTTTTTCCTACTTGAAAGGAGTGCCTAGAGTGAACAAGGCTGTCACGAAGTCTTCGAATTCAGCGCCTTTCCAGACCACCAAGGCTGCGGCGGGGTCAAAGGCGGTGAGGCAGCTGTTCGAAATAGGCTTAGGTGGGTTGGAATGAATGTGGGACGGTACTTGTTCAAAGTCACGCTAATTTATGCAGCAGATGTATCTTTCGATGTCTGTTCTCAATTCTGACCGGCGTTACCGATCACACCCCAAGCCCACCACCATTTTTTCAGATGGCATAACAGGCCAATCTTCAACTCTCGGGTTGTGTGTGGAGCCAAATGTACGCCAGATTACAATGTCTTCGTTTCTAACAGAGGTTTCGCATGACGAGTCCTCACGTCGCCGTTTGATCAAGGAAGCAATCCCTCACCGCCGAAGGATTGAATTGTGTAATTTCCAGAAGGAAACATTTCATCATCGTCGTACCGGGTTACCCAAATCCCGTGCTTGCCAAATTCGGATCGCTTCGCGTGGTATGAGCCTGGATGAGCCAGGAGCATCTGACTGTACGAAGGCAGAATCTTGAACCCTACATGTGTTCCTGTAATTGGGTTCGTCTTTTGTTCGTTGATGATCTTGAAAACTCGATTCTTATTAAAGTCAAGATCCAGGCCTCGTTCATGTTCAATGTTTCGACTCGTTGTAACATATCCAATACCGAAGGAATTGTGAACGCTTGGGTCATTCACAGGCAACGCCTTGGGTTCTTCAACCTGGAGGGTGTTGGCATGTCCATCAATGGCTGGATCAACCCGTAAACTGAACAAGTGCTGGTGATATGGTGCCAGAACACCAGGCGCCACAATAGTCCTATAAGGCACTTTGTCTCCCAAGTTGATGGGTGTTGTAGAAAGAATTCCGGTTGCTCTCACTTCATAGTGAATAGATGCACCCTGTCCAAAATGGAACGCGAATATGTACTCATAGTTGCTCACTGTGATAATTGTTTGCAAGACAAGGATGCGAGAGCGTGAAACAACGGCATTTTGTGTTCTAAAATTGGCATGCTTCCAAAGAATACCGTCATCTTGCTCATGACAGCAGACAACGTCAGCCATCTTCAATGGCTCCCCGGAACTGGTGTTATGCCAAGCATCAAAATATTTGATGTGACCTAGGCAATCACAGCCCAGTTTCAAGTTGTTAGCATTCAATCCCGCACCATCATTACCAAGATCGAAGGCCGCTTTTCGGGGAAACGGAGCTCGGGGATCTCCATATGGGACAAACATCTCTGCCAGGGACAGGCGGTAGAGTAAGCTGCGCCCATCATATCGGATGTTGTGTAGGGTGAGTCCCTCGCGGTAGTTAAAGCCTACGTGGAGGCTTCATTTTTCCCAGGCAAGATGATTTCCAGTGGTCTTAAAGGAAGGTCCTTCAGGTTGAATAACCTGGCAAGGCTTCGTAGTCGTTCGAGCCGCCGGTCTCAACTCAGGATGGTACTCGCTGGCCGCAGTTGAGTGGATTTTCTGGCGATCAAACTGTCGCGGCTCGTTGTGCATAGGCCCATGGCTCAATGCAGACTGTAGCAATTGGTGGGAGGCCAAGTTTACCGATTTCTTCCTTGACTGCGGGGTCGGATCTACAAACCTCTTCAACCTGGTTCATGTAGGCCGAGTCAATATAGGAGTGCTTTCCGACAAGATGGTTTCTCGACACGACGATTCCATCATCAAGGTTTACGATTAGCTCATGCAGTTGGCCTGGCCCGTCACCATCCTGTACGATGATCTGAATTCGGGCGCAGCGGGTTGGTACGTGAAGCCCCGGCTGTTTTCGTTGCTCTTGGTCAAGAAAGGGTATCATTTGTTTTTGGGGGGCTCCTTAAGTGTAATGACACGAAAGACGGGGTTGCTACCTGGGAATGCCGCCCGGGCTATCTCCCCAGCCTTTTTTGGCCAGTCAGTATACTAAGAAAAGACAAGAGTTGTCGTTTCTCACCTTGGTAATTTCCTCGGGCCCCAATGGGGTAAAGGGGTGGCAAAAGGTTGACATATTGGTGCCTCAGTAACAGAGCTAGTGATTGATCAACAAGAGAGGGGACGCGATGGTGTAGAGAAAGCCAATGTTGGCGGGTTAAGGAGCAACTTTAAATAGCGATGAATGACCAGTTCCAGGCCGGTGTGCACCGGAATGTGGCAGTCCGGGTAGTGTTATCGAAGTTGCCGGCAGCAGGCAGAAGAAGAAAAAAAGATTGCAATTGTTGCAGAGCCTTGAGCCAAGCAGAGGACTTAACCTCCAAAGGCATTGTTGAATGTGCGTGTCGGTAGATGGAGAGAAATTTGCGGCCCCTAAAGGTAGTTGTAGGTGAGTCTCAACCTCTAAAGTCAGATGCAAGCGACTATGTCACGTAGTTGAGTCAGTCCCACTTACTCTGACCACCAGAGTCGCTTATCTTCAACTCCAAAGGAAAGGCTTGGATTTTGACCCCGCTCATGCTTTGCAACAGCAAAATGCCTAATGCCTTTAGAGGTAGGAGGAGGTGTAAGGCTACGTCTTTAGTAAATCGCGCATTACTTAACATGAACCTTAGTAATAAGTGAGTTCGTCAAAACATGATGATATTTAGCAGCCATCTACCAGTCAATAGAATAGATGTATGGTGGCTGGTCTCGCAGGCTCCTTTCGCTTCGGCTCGACTCTGGGAAACAAAATAGGTAACAACGAGATTTAACCGCGGTACTACAAATCATTTCATGCGCTGGGTGCTTGAGGTGATGTTGCATTGCTTCTAGATAATATTCCGCGAATATTAGCAGGGTGTGCTATAATCTAACCTTTCACTCTGAACCCTTTGGGCATCATTCCATCATCAGCGCCTGTATTCAGACGCTAGGCTGCTTCAGAAACCTTGGGGTAGAGTTGGATGTGGATCTGCCCAATTCTGAGACAGCTCTCAATAAGCCTTGGGGTGCAAGCTACGGCTTAGTTCTCCAACCCTCGCCCATTCTAATTGTGAGATAGACCAGCACTGTACAGATCAGAAGCAGGCCAGAAGATACTGTTGATGTCCATCCAACTCCGATCGAATCGATCAGAGGGATGCACGATGCTGTGGCCACTCCAGCGAGGCAGTATCTCATCATATAATGACTAGCTATCCATGTCTTTCATCAGCTGAGATCCGGGGATAAGGGCCAAATGAGAAGCTTACCAGATGCCTCACCACTCCGGTGCTGCATGACGTCCAGAATATAAGCATTTAGGCTTGTGAAAGCGGCTAATTGTGCGATCCCCTGAATGAACATGCAAATCACTGGCACGGGGATGCCTCCAAGTCGTTCACCCAACATCCATCCGTAGGTTGCCATGGAGGCGGGGAGGATGATGCCCAAAAACACCAAGCAACTGCGCAGCCGGTCCTCTGGAAGGCGGTAGCCGCGCTTCTTTATCCACGATCTGACGGTGTAATCGGCCCATCGTCCACCTATCAGAGTACCGATGATGTATCCAGCTCCGGGAGATATATACAGCATTCCAGATTGAAAAGGGGTGGTGAGGTTCAGACGTGGGTTGAGAACGTAGCGCACAGGCGTGAGGAGCGAGTACATATTCCACACCAACGCTGATGAAGCTAGGGTCTGCCATGAGGCCTCAGTTACCAAGCCTTATCCGAGCATGACAGACTTACCACGAGGAGGAGATTCCATTGCCCGTAGAGCTTGAAGACTTTGGCTGGGCTTGCCCACCGCAGAACTTGCTTCACAGTTCTTGACAAGCCTTGACCTTTCAGCTCGGTGGCCCGCACGTTGTGCAAGGTTTCATGAAGCACAAAGTATGCCAATAACACGGCGACTCCACTCAATGCTGCTTGCAGCCAAAAAATGACCCTCCAGGAGCTATAGGTGACAATGACGCCACCTAGCAACGGGCCAAAAGCAGGGCCGACCATAGTCCCACTGAGAAACCACCCAAGCGATGTGGCTCTCTCGGTCTGCGGCGTGGTTATTTAGTCAATCACTTGACCAAGGTTGAAAATACTCACTGGATGATAGATGTCGGAAATGCAACTGGATCCAAGGATGAGGAATGCAGTTCCTTGGGAGGCTGTAAATGCGCGGCACAGAAAGAAAACGGACAGAGAGGGAGACAGCGCGGTGCCCAAAGAGAAGCCGAAGAAGCAGAGAGTGGTACAAAGATACACCTACATTTTCAATATCAATGAGCGTATCACGAGTCTCACGGGGCTTCTTACCGGTCTGCGGCCAAAAATATCGGCGGATGGGCCCCAGATGCAGGAAAACATGCCCATAAACACCAAGTAGACGGCATTGCTGATGCTGATGACCGAGGCAGTCGTCGAAAAAGTCTCGACTATTTCAGGTATAGCGGCGAAGATGCTTGTTGTCGAGATGGTCGCAAGCAATCCACAGTATGCGAGGAAAGCAGTAATGGATCGCTTTTGAACTTTGCTAAACCTGGAGAAAACAGGCACATGGATGGCATTGGGTTCAGCGTCTCGGCCACCCTCCCAAAGCCCGACGCCATCCGTGGTGGGCAGCTCGCTTGGCGGCAACTCGGCCACACTTACAGTCGCTGTGGTAGACATATTCCGTAATCCAAGCAATTGGCCTGTCGCTGTTTGCTTGTCCAAAAGATCGTTTGTTTATCCGCAGGTTGCAGAACTGTATTTGACTCACTTTTCCGACATCGGATACGATCATCACCCGTTTAGGGACCTTGTAGTAAGCCAACGAATCCGTTCCATAGGGTTGCTGGTCAGGGAGTTGACTAGCCCCGCACCAAAGAATCGGTAATCGGGGAACGATTTTATACTCTCCGATCTCTCTGGAGTGTTATAGCCGAGGCAAGACGTAGGATTCTTGGGCACGAAAATAGGGATTGAAGGCTTACGGAAGAAAGTTAGGGACCATCAGGAACAAAAACGCGGCCTAGGGACTTCCCATCAGGTGAACATAGTTGGCCAAGTCATCCACGACTTGGACAAACCTTCATTTCAAAGTATATCATAGTAAATTTGTTGTTTGCTAGTAGTTTCTCAACACCTAGCCCTGGGTTCCTTCTGCCGATTCTTGCATAGATGTTTTGTTTCGCGCCAAAACCACCCGTTAAAAGGCAACACTACAAAGGTTTATCTCACTAGTGGGTATAATAAACAAGTCGTCTAATAGTTGAGTGATACTTTGAGGGCCAATGTCTTGTTTGCTTAAGTATTCTAGTAAGTCCAACAGAAAAAAACCTGCCTGCAACAACTACGATACATGTTAACGCCCATCAACAGTACACTCATTGTCAATGAATTCTCGGGACAAGTACGCGCCAAAACCTGATAACTGGTACAACAAATAGGCAGTTTCGAAAAACGAATGCAATGCGGGGAGCTACATACAGTCTTTGTTTGCATGTGAATCGACATATGAAGAATATAAAAAAAAACCGAGTCCAATGGCACCCTGACGCCCGCCCGCAATTCTTTCGACCCTCCTTTCTGTGCGTTTCCCAGCGACCTCAACCAACGCTCCAATCGGCTCGGGTCTTAAAAAGATGGTAGAACTAGAGAAACAAAGGGGAAAATGTGTTGATGCTGAAGAAATCGCGTATTCCGACTCCAAAATTTTACCTCAAACCAATGACACTCATCTCAAGGGTCCACACTCTTCGGATCCAGACCTTGAGCTTACCCTCTACGCCCTGAACGTTGTCAAGCTCAACACCCTCCCACCAGCAGCGTCGAGCGGGCTTGCGCCAAAAGAGGAGCAACTTTTGAGCCATGCCCATAGCATTGGAGCCCATCTCGTTGCCCCGGATATCAGTACGCAAACGGGCCAGTGCAAGACTGCAAATAACAGCCTTGTTGGGCTCGCCAGCACGGTGGCCCCAAGTGTCGTCATGGTTGAAACCTCTGAAATAAGTGTGAGCACGATGTCATTGTTTGCTATCGAGACGAAAATGGAATTGCTGGCTTACCCCGCTGTCAGCATCTCAATAAGATGGGCCTCGGTAGTGCCGGGCTCGTCGCTCCGCTTGAGACCTGAGAAGATGCCATCCTGCTTCTGGAGGGCCTGGGCGGCCGCGCGCTTAACCTCAATCATGTTGATCTGGTCAATGTCAGGTCGTGGGGGGATGGCGTAGAAGTCAAGATCCTCGCGCAGCACAATGATGCCAGCCCGCTTAGAGTCGTCGCCGCGGGAGCCGCCTCCAAGGGGAGACGTCTCATCCTCTGGCTGTGAATCAGTCGAGTCTGTAGGGATGGACTCGGCAACCCCGCGGAAGAAATCGAGCATGTATTGGAGCGAGGCTGGGTCGTACTGTACATAAACCCAGAGTTAGTAAATATAGATATAGTACAGCAAATATACAACGGGCTTCAACATACGTCCACCTGCACCACATCACCATCTGCAAAGCCGCCTACACGTCCCTCAGGGAACAGGCCGTTGGGAAATAGGGACAGCAGAACGAATTCGGGGAGGGTGAGCAATTCATCTCGAGAAAGGTAGAATCGAGTTCCTCTATTTCACAAATTAGAAATCGCACAATAACAAACAAAGTCAAGGCATTCGAGGGAGCGTACCGTAGATCCAAGGCAATGGTCTCATCGGCACCAACATCTAGAAACAGCATCAGTCAGGGAACTGTCCAAACCCCCATCACAAATTCCACACCTCAAAGGTGAATGAATGCGACTAACCTCCAATAGTGTTGATTGGTGGTCCACCTTGCTGGACCTGAGTAATAATACTCGAAGCTCCTCCAGCGGCAGCCATCAGGTATGTGAATGAAAGGAGGGGACTGTCACCCTCCGAATAAGCTGGTGGCGGTTCGGCGTCGTCGTCCTTGCGACTGGAATCTCCCTTGGTGTCCCTGGGGAGCGCGCTCTTGGTCTCAGCAACAGGGTCGCGGAAGGCCCGAGTTGACTGATCCGGGTCAAAAGGCCGGTCTTCTCGCGGGGCAGAGGAATAGTATGCGGGCGCAGCGGTAGAGCCAGATGCCTCTCCTTCGACGACAACAGCGACAAACTTGCCGGTGCGGTCGTGAGCGTCTTCCGGCGGGGAAAAGAGCGACGAGAAAGGTGGGGGCCGGGAAGATGACGCCTCGGAGGCAGGATACTGCGGTGGCGGCGACTGGTCGCGGTTCAGGAGGATGTGGGCGTGGGAGTCGGGGTCGGGGGTCTCGAGACGATGGATCGACAAGGTGTGGATGCTGGATGCCGACGAGGAAGAGGTCGAAGGCGGCTTCTCAAACTCCGAGGACACAGACGGTCCGATACCAGGTTCCTGCGAGCTCGACAGGGTGGCGGATTCGTTGTCTTGCGGCTGCGGGCGGATGCGTGCGTGTGCGAACGAGGGGGACGGCGTGCGGTGACTGCTGGGACCCAAACGCGAGATGAATAGATGCAGAGACGAGACGAGACGAGACGAGGCCGAGGGCGCGAGACGCTTCACCGATCCGGGATGGGCGAGGGTTGGGGGAGGGGGATAGAAGAAGAGTCTCAGGAGGAGGTCGGGCACATCAGAGATGGACACGAGGGCGGGCGAGGGAGATTGGATCGATCGTCACAGCTCGAGGCGACGCTGTCGGTTGACGTTGTAGGCGAGAGATGAGTTGCGGTTGGTTGGTTGAGCAATGGAAACACAAGACGGACTGACGCCCAGCCGTGTTCCTCATTCGGCGGCTGAAAGGGGCCCCTGAACCTTCACCTGGACCACAGCCCGGGCCACTGAGCGGAGAGGCTCACAGCGAGCCTAGGCGCATGGAACCTAAAATTGGGGCCCCGCGACACCCACAACCAGCCAATGGCAGCGCCCGCTACGGACAGGCTGGGGGTCTTAGCCGCCCGGCTTGGAAGTGCTACAGCGGAGTGGAGATGCTGCAGCGGGGCGTCACTGGTCCGCCCAAGACTTCGCATGCAGCTTGGTGCTAACCACTCACTCCGGGGACAGATGAATAGGCGAGCTCTGGATGCACCCGTACTGACCACCACCACCTCTTCTTCCTCCTCTTCCATCCCAATGACCCAATCCCATCATTTGATGCCTTCTCCAAACCCCCCCGTCCACCCCCGTCCACCCCCGTCCATCTCCATCTATCCCTCCTCCTCCACGACCGAGCATCATGACATGAATCATGGATGCCTCCTTCAGGGCACACGGACGCTCGCAGAGATCAATGTCACATGTCACATGTCACATCAATAAATCACGGCTACTCAATGTGGCTCTACGGGTTTGCAACCGGTGCTCATTCGCTGTCGCTATCTCCAAAAATTGCTCGCAATACCTCATCATGGGCTGCTTTGCCCTCCACCGCTTCATTCTTGTCGGGATTGATGCCGACCTCCGGCTCTACAACGGGCGGCGTCGGTCCTGCGACAGGGCCGTTTTCTATTGCCTTCATCTCCCCGGACAAGGGCTTCGAGGCAGGTCGCATCTCCGCATCCCGCTCCACGCACGCAGGCCCGGCTTCTGGTGCCCTTGAGCCGGAACTAGGTTCGGGTTCGTTATCTGCCCGTGAATGCGCCGGAGCTTTGACATTGAAGCGTTTACACAGTAATCGCGTCGGGTAGAATTCCTCAACTGTCCTCGTCATCTTGCCGTACATGCCAACCTTGGCGGCCTCCTCCGCCGGATCGGCCACCTTGGGTTCTGGCTTGGATAGCAACTCTGCCCCAGTTGATCCGTCTGTTGAAGTAGGCGATGCTGTCTTAGCAGTTGTAAACCGCGATGCCATAAATCCCGTCATCGGTTTGAATATCCTAGCGCAGTTGTGAAATTCTTTCAACTCTCGTAGAAAATCGTCGTCTACCATTCCTCTTGGTTTGGACGGCAAGGGTTGGCTGCCAGTAGCGAAGTGCTCCAAATATGTCCTGTATCGAGCCTTTTTGGCTTCATCATCCACATAAGGTCCTGTCGACCCTCGTGATATGGCTGCCACGGCCGTCTCCCGGTCAAGCTCCGGTGCCTGATCCCAGAATGCCTGTTGCATCTCTTCCTCGGACATGGCAAATCCTTCTGGAACCTCGCCTAGGCCAGGTGGAAGATTTGCCCTTCCTGACGCTGTAGCAAGTCGATCACGAGCTGAGCTCGAGATGAAATCGAACACGGATTTGCCTGGTAGGCTCTTCTCTCCCAGAAGCGCGGCCCGGGATTTTGCGTCGTGCGTTGATGCTTTGGCAGCATCTGCCGTAGACATATACGGTGTTGAACTTGTCTCATCCACGGACTTCTTCAACGAAACCCACCCTGGGGCACAGGAGGTGGTGTGTATTGAGACAGCACGTCCGTCAAGTCCTCGATGATTTTAGCGAGCACGAAGCCATCCAAAGGCAAACGCCCATCATGGCAACGACCAAGGCTATTTCCAACCCGGGCTGTTTTGGACAAGAATACTGGCGCGTTTCGAAGTGCGGGATTGGAAACAGCAGTGGCCTTCTTTGCCTTCTTTTTCTTCTTGTCGCCTCCAATGACACGATTGTACTTAATCTTCGGGCCAATCTCGTACGGATCTTCCTCATCAGAGCCCGTGTCATTGAGAATCCCAACTCCTATACCTCCGTTTCTAGACTTCGCTTTCTTCTTCCCCATGGGATTCAGCGATGCGCTCCGTGTGGTGCCTATCATTAAATCATCGTCTTCGTCTTCATCTTCGTCCGCGGCGGTAGTGGTGATACTGGCACCTCCCAAAGCTGCAAGCTTGGTCTCTCCCTCGTGCCCTAGGCCTTTTCGATCAACCTTGCGAATAAATTGTATCATGCTGGTATTGTCGGGAGCAAAGAGATGTGTTTCGTCGGCTTCAGAGGTAGGTCCTGCCAATCCAAGACGAGCACTTCGTCGCACCTTGGGCCCGATTCCTTGGCCATCTTTCCAGCCCATCTTCCTTAAGAGCTTCAGGCCCATTGTATCCCCCTCAGTCTTAAGGAGAAGACCCATACGACCCCCAGCATTGCGCCCTTCTGTTGATGACCCGAGGCCGGCGAAGGCTTGCGACGTTTCGATTTTCTGGGCTTCGGCTGCATCGGCGAGGTCCTCTTCATCCATATAATCCTCAGGTCGTTGTTCTTGATTCGCCTTATCATCTTTTCGGCGATTGCTGCGACTCGAGACGAATGTTGCGGGCGTCCATCCTTCCTTGGAGCCTACCGTGTTGAAATAACTACGAAAGCCATGTCAGCACACTTCCAGTTAGCTGTCGTCGCCATTGAAACTTACCCTGCGCTCCAGCCGCCGGTGAAAGCACCATGGAGACGCTTACGTCCTCTCTCATCCCTTACCTCCTGCTTCCACAGCGGCAGGTAGGAGCCATCATCGCGAGTCTCCGAGTCGTCAGGTAGAGGAGTGCCAAAGGTCGCGTACGGCGCGTGGAGATCTGCCTCGTATGTCGCGCGAGACCGTTTGTATGACATGGGACTAGGGTATCGGGATGCTGGCGCAGGGGTCTTGGACGTGGAGTAGCATCGAGGTGAAGTCCAGAAACAACAGCGAAGATGTCCAGCGCGATGTGATGGGAGTTTGGCAGGCAGGATTCGGTCTTTGGAAAGCTATGACCCAAAAGGTGACGGCACCGACAGTTGCGACTCTACGTACGTTGTGTGGGTCTTATCGATAAGCGCGTGTTGGTTGATTGCTGCTCAAGGCGGCGTCCGCGCTTGACTTGTCGTTGAGAGACAGAACGTGAATAGTTCCATCACCAGCAGTGGACTTATCACAGTAGTGGGAAGAAGAAAGAAAGTTGAAGCCAACAGCTGAAATCGATGCAACACGGATGAGGCTGTTACACGCTTTACTGCGGACATGGATATGTCCTCATGGGTGATCTCAGATCATAAACCCGGAATGCGGCAATACGGGTGTGGGAAAGGCTTTTTACGCTCTGGGTCCTTCCCATGATGGATTCTCAAAGCTGGCCAGGCTGGATACCGGTCGGCCGGGGCAGGTACATGTACACCGAATAACCAAAATAGAGAAATTGGTTGTGCAGCACATGCCTCAAGCTCTGGCCGTTGTCGTCAGCCATGACGATGGAGATGGTGTGGGCATGTTGGTTCCAGGCTCTCCGCTGGCTCGTTGAGAGCCAGCCAAGCCAAGCCCCTGGTGGAAAGATGAGCTCCACCAACAAATACGGGTTCGTGATCAGCGGCCCATGGATGGCCCTGGCCCTCGGCGAGCGATATTCCCCCTCGGCGGTGAAATCAATACAAACCCTCTAATCTGGACCGCTTGTGCCCTTGTCTCCCCAGCCTGGAGGATGCGCTGATGGCTTGCAGGGAATATGCATCGAGAAAGAAGGGCAGTTGCCCAGCGAGAGATGGGAGATGGGCGAGGCGCTTGTGCAACCTAATCCCTACTCCCCACGACGTGCCTTACATGACCTCTACAGTACGAGTCAACAGTACGATACCTCGCCAGCTCACTGTCCCTCGTCTTCCTCGTCCATCAATGCGCCCGTTATTAATTATAGAACACCTCGTTTACGAAGAGGGGCGAGACACGACGGAGGTGGGAAGACGGGAGACGGAGTGGCGTCGAAGCGAAACAGCCTTGGTCAGGTATCCCCTAATAGGAGACTGATCAGATGAGTGCTGTTGTCGCGGCGAAACCCAGCGAAGCCTGAAATGTGCACATTGTCGCTTTTACAAACACATTCATTCGCACACTGACATACACGTACGTGCCGCACGTTGACTTAGCCGCATAGCATAGACATGGCATTGCATCACATCACATCACATCAAGGGATCGACAGCTGAAGGTCGACGGTCGACCAAAGCAAGTCTTTGTGTACCCCTCGCACAATACGTAATGTAAGGGACTGCCATGGACACACAACGCTCTGTCAGGGGCTCGCACACTGGCGATGACGGTGGCGGCCGCAGCACGGGCTTCTGGACAATTAAGCCTCATCTAGTTCCGTTCATGGGCCTTCTGCCGAGGTGGTAAATGCGCTTCCACAGAGAGACAAGAGACGAGAAGCAAAGCAAACACAGGGCCACGTCCGTGTCCGTGGATCTCCCCTCTCGCCTCTCCCCTCTCCCCATCTCCCTCCCCTCAAAAAGAAAGAAAAAGAAACCAAGCAATGGGTGCCCGATCTTACCTTGCTGACCCCCAGTCCCAGTTCCCTGTACCCAGCCCCTCCATCCTCGTCGTCAAGCCACCTAAATTTGCCCATCTGCGAATACCCACTCCCAGATCGCTCACTCGTTCACTCAATGGTGGTACAGAAAAAAAAAATTCAAAAGGTGCTTCGTCCGAGCTGACAAGAAAGGGGCGCGAAAAAGGGGCGTCCCAGGACGGAAAAAAGGAGGATGGGGGATCGGAAGGTATTGGTGGTTTCTCGGCTGACTCCTATCACGACCTTTCCCAGTTCCAAGCTGAGTGCCACAGGTACTGTTTTTGGCACTTTGTGTGGTTTGTGTGGCCGTTGGATGCACAGAGGAGCTGGTCGTGGAAGTGCTGCATGCGAGGCAAAGTACCTACCTGGGCAGAACCAGCCGGATGCAGGCAGGTACCGGGGCGGCCGGCGTGATTGCCCGCAAAATCGAGGTACCGGTCCGCCGCCTTTTCGCTAGCGTCCTGACGGGAGGTACCTGTGGGCTTGGAGGGTGGTGTCGTCAGGGGGGGCCGAGGGCCAAGACGCTGGGGCGCCGGGGGCGCTGGAGCAGACGGCGCTAGGCGTAGGTAGTGGACCGGGCACCATGCCCCATTACTGAGACAGTGGGGTGTTGCTGCAGCTGCAGTGGGAGGCAGTGGCTCTGTAGGCTTCGTCCAGCAGAAGCTCCAGCGTGGTCGACCCGGGGTGAAGGGGACTCGGCGTCATCTATTTTGCACATGCGTACGCAGCCGGGCCTATCCTGGGCCACTGCATTCGTCCGCTGGGGCCTGGCACCTGCGTCCACTAAGGTACCTTAGGATAGATAGGTAGGCCCTTGTACGCAGAGCCCACCCAGTAGAAAGGCCATTTTCCCGCCCCCCAACTCGCGAGGGACGGACGGGCTGGCCTAATCCTCGACAGTGTTGGACATTTCGGGGGGTTTTTTTTATTCTCTCTTCCCATTTCTTACATCCCATCCCGTTCGCCTCGTCCTCCCTTCCTCCTTCCTCTTCTTCTTTCTCTCCTCCCCCCCGTCGTTCAGCTGCTGCTGCTGCTGCTGCTGGTGTTGTTGCTGTCGTCGGTTCATTTCGTTTTTAGCCCTCCCTCGTCCTCGTCCCCATCCTACGCCCCCCCCCCGCCGGACAGGCTTCCATTTGCAGCGGTGACCAACACGCACTCCCCACTTGCGCCGCCCGCCCACTGCCGCTCTGGTACAGTGCAGTACCACTACGACCACCACTACTGGACTGCTGCTGCCCAAATAGTACGACTACCCCCGTAGGTACCTACCATCCTACCCAGGCGGGAAGTACAGGACGCCAACGACCCCCCCGCCAACGACCACCACTGTCACGCCGCCTACAGCGCCCATACCCTCCCGCTTCCAGGCATTGCTGCTGCTGGCTACGGAGTACTTGGCCACCAAAACCCACACACACTGGGACGACACATTATCGACAGCACCCTGACTGGCTTGCTTGCTTGCTTGCTTCCTTGCTTAATTTTACACGCTGCGACGTCGCCCTCACATTACATTGCTGTACGTCGAAGCGCACGCACGCCATGAGCACGAGAACGGCTGCTGCCGCCGCAGATCTCTCGTCGCGAGAGCCGCCGTCCCGGAGCTATTCAGCCCGCTCAACCCGTTCGACCCGTTCAGGAAGGCCCCCCCGCTGGCTGTCACCGGTGCTAATTCTGTCGCTGCTTCTGGTTCTGGTGTCGGCAGTGCAGCTCCCTCGCCCTCCACACTTTCTCCCGCCCACCACCACTCCCGCCAGCCCTCCTCCTCGCACTCACGCTCCATCTCCAACTCCATCTCCAACATCGCCCACGTCAACACCAACGGCGTCGCTGCCGCCCATCATCTCCCGCATCATCACCGACACGCCTCGTCCTCCTCCCGCCCCGTCCCCCAGCTCCAGTCCGCGCCCCAAAATGACTATGACGCCTCGCACCTAGCCGCCGCCGCCCACTCCTCGAAGCGAAGCTCCAGCAGAGACCATCCACCGCCCCCGGCAAGGGGCCCCGATCCCTCGCGGCCCAGCGACAAAGCAGCACTCGATCCAACCACAACAACAACAATCACAATCAACAGTACGCCGACATGGCGCCCTCGGCTACCGCCTCCCACAATGGCTCTGGCGGTGCCAGTTCTCAACCGATTCAACACGGCCATGCTGACTCTCCCGCCGCCCCTCGAGCCTCCACCTCCAAGCAGAGCCGGTCGCGCACCATCATCCCAACCCAGTCTGGCAAATGGATCCTGGGTAAGACCGTCGGCGCTGGAAGCATGGGCAAAGTGAAGCTTGCCCGGAAAGAAGATGGCAGTGAACAGGTTCGTATTGTCTGTCTGCTGTTTGTCCCTGCACTCCTTATTGTCTTCGTTTACTTGTTTTTTCCCCATGCACCGCACTCCAACCCCAACCTACTTCATCAAGCATCCACTTTTTGCATTAATCTTCGTATTCAACGCTCCCTTCGCACCACACTAACCTTGGGTCGCTCTCTTTCTCCCTTTCTAGGTCGCTTGCAAAATTATCCCCCGTGGCTCGACCGACGATAACCATCAGTCTCGCGCCGATAAGGAGCGCGCCGACCAGTCCAAGGAGATCCGCACGGCTCGTGAAGCTGCCATCGTCTCCCTCCTAAACCACCCCAATATCTGCGGCCTTCGAGATGTCGTCCGTACCAACCATCACTGGTACATGCTCTTCGAATATGTCAACGGCGGCCAGATGCTTGATTACATCATCTCTCATGGCAAACTCAAGGAGAAGCAAGCCCGCAAGTTCAGTCGTCAGATCGCGAGCGCCCTAGACTACTGCCATCGAAATAGCATCGTTCACCGTGATCTCAAAATTGAAAACATCCTCATCAGCAAGACGGGTGACATCAAGATTATCGACTTTGGCCTGAGCAACCTGTTTGCTCCCCGTGGCCACCTTAAGACATTCTGTGGCAGCTTGTACTTTGCTGCTCCGGAACTCTTGCAGGCGAGGGCTTACACAGGCCCCGAGGTTGACGTCTGGAGTTTCGGCATTGTTCTCTATGTCCTGGTCTGTGGCAAGGTTCCCTTCGATGACCAAAGCATGCCCGCTCTGCATGCCAAGATCAAGCGTGGCCTCGTGGATTACCCCAACTGGCTCTCAAGCGGTAAGCATCCTCCTTGACTCATCCAGTGAGAAAGCGACAAAAGTACTAACCTGGTCCCAGAGTGCAAGCACCTCCTGTCTCGCATGCTCGTCACCGACCCCAAGCAGCGAGCGACTATGCAAGAGGTACTGAATCATCCATGGATGATTAAGGGCTTCAACGGTCCTCCCGAGAACCATTTGCCCGTTCGGGAGCCTTTGACTACTCCTCTCGAGGCAGAGGTCATCCACGCCATGCAAGGATTCAACTTTGGCTCTCCAGAGACTATCCATGCACAACTCACCAAAACGATCGAATCCGAAGACTATCAACGGGCCGTCAAGCTGTATCAGCGGGAGAAGGAAGTGCCCGCACCCGCCAAGGATGCCGAAAAGAGGAGACCCTTTGGATTCGACTTTTACAAGCGAAGAAATTCAGGCAACAGCCGTGACACACTCACAGGCCCCAGTACCGAGGCTTTGTCGATTGGCAATGACCCGATGAATGCATACAACCCGCTTCTGTCCATTTATTACTTGGTGAAGGAAAAACAGGATCGGGATCATGCAGAGATGTTCCCGCAGACTGCCAATGCTCCCCGCGAGAAAGAGAGAGAGAAGGAGAGGGAAAAGGAGAGGGAAAAGGAGAAGGAGAAGTGCAAGGAGCCCGAGGTCTTGCCCGAGATCATGCCTCCCCAAGAGGCTCATACCAACCCTTCGGCCTACGAAATGCCTGGAGAGAAGCCAACTGGAGGGCGCACCAGGGCGCGTGCCCGGACCCATGGAGAAGATGATATGCCCGAGGCCCCCAAGCAAACTCCACTGTCGCCGCCTCCAGAAACCAAGGTGGAACAGATCCAGAAGAAGGAAGGTACCGCTGCCGGTCTTCTCCGTCGCTTCAGCACCCGGAAGCGCAGGGAGCCTGAGCGTTTGGACAAGGACCGATCTCATCCGCCGGTTGTACAAGTCCATTCCCCAGCAGAGCCATCCCCGTTGGCCCCTCGAAAGAGCTTTAGCATCCGCCGCGGCCGTCGTGAGCGCGACGACCAGGAGTCTCGCTTCCGCTCTGGTAGCAGCCAGCCCCAGCACAGCGACCTGCTTAGCCCACCGATGTCTGCTGGTGCCCCTGGTTCCCGAAGGACGGGAGGCCTAGGTCGATCTACCAGTGTTAACTCGGCCGAGATGAGGCGTCGCGACAATGCCAGGTTCGGCAAGGAGCCTCCCCCAACCAGCGGCTCCGATCAGTCTGTCCTACACGAGGATAGTCTGAGCGCACACCGCGCGCACGGCCATGCGCGATCGGCCAGCATGAGGGATAAGTCGATTGGCCATGCCCGCCGAGAGAGCATCCAGAGACGTCGTATGAGGAGAGAAGCCGCCCAGGAAGCAAATGTTCCTGAAGAGACGGATCAGGAGCTAGAGCAGAGCGGAGTGTCCACAGACCGCCTTGATGAAACCGAGTTAGCCAAGCCGGTTTACCTCAAGGGACTGTTCAGCGTATCGACAACCTCGGGCAAGTCCGTACCTGCGATCCGAACCGACATTAAAAGGGTGCTGCGACAACTGAACGTCGACTACACGGAGATCAAGGGAGGGTTCAGCTGCAGCCATGCGCCCAGCATCGATCTCAACAAGGTGCAAGATGCACCTGGCAGCCCTGGGCCAACCCCTGGTCACCGACGACGGTTTAGCTTTGGTGCGCTCAGACGAGGAGAAGATCGCGAGCGTGAGCGGGACGAGTTCCGGGAGTCAGAGCGTCCCCCCACAACGCCGCGGACACCGGGTCGATCCGACCGGGACCGCAGCTACTCGAACTCGGAGACATCGTTCGATAGCATGTCTGGAAGAAACGGAGGGTCGTCAAGAAGGGTGCCTGGAGAGACTAGCACTCACGTGCAGAATGACCTGGGCGGAAGCATGGTCCTCGAATTTGAGATCTTCATTGTCAAGGTGCCGCTGCTCTCGCTGCACGGCATCCAGTTTAAACGGATGGCGGGTAACACGTGGCAATTCAAGAGCATGGCGGATCAGATCCTTCGCGAGCTCCGGCTATAGACGCTCTAATATCGACACCATAATAATTATGGCTACCGTGATGAAGAAAGAAAAAGGTAGCATTGCTAGCGTGGCGCAAGCATTTGGGATAGATGCACGGCGCAGGACGTTTCCCGGGGGCCCTGGGTTGACATTCGCAGCTTGGTAGCGATTACAGCGCAGGAGCTGAAGAGCATCATCTTTGTTTGTATAGGCGATGTGGGAATTGGCGAAGGCAAGGCTGACCTTCAATGGACAGACCCCCTGAAGTTTTTTTTGGGAGGAACGCATATAGTAGTAATGACACATAGTGATCCGGGGTTGAGGACAACGAAAGCGAGTCGAAGAAAGACAGGAGCAGTGAGGAAGCATAGGAAGTTGGAGACGTGTAATGGAAAGAGCCTTTTACGTTGTGTTGATATGCATAATTCTTTTCTCAACCCGAAAAAAAAAAAAAAAAAAAAAAAAAAAAAAGGTTATCATGCTAGATCGTGAATGAAGGCTATCAATAACTTGAGACCTGTCTGGCCGCGGCCTTGGCCAACGGATAGATCTGTGAATCGACGTCACAAGGATCGGATGGATGCATAGAACAAGGCTAGACAAGGCTGAAGGTTGAACGCAACAGAGCATGGTGAGGCTTGGCACACTGAGCGATGTGGCTGAAGCAGGTGTTTGAGCCCAATGGTCAGGCCAAAAAGGTGCTATCTGAGCTTGAGCAGCTGGTAATCCTGGGTCTGGGACAAGCTGGAGTGACCTCTCCCCACGACCAAGAGTAGGTAGCGACTCACGCAATTGCGGGTGGCCAGGGTACCTGGGACCGGTCCAAGCGCCAGGTCCCACGAGGCACCCAAGGAATTGCGCCCAAACAAACCCGAACATGCCCATTGCGGTGCCTTCCCTTCCAGAACTTGGCTCCGCCGGAGGCTCCCGCAGCAGCCAATGGCGGCCCAGCAGCCAATCCGACTGGCCCCAGTCCCCCAGTCGCAACCACCACAACTCTCGACACTCGACACTCGCATCTCTCCCACAGCACTGCATTGCAACAATTCCATCCCGCACGTCGCCCAGTCCCTGTCCATCCGCCCAACTCAGCGGCTGGTTCTCAAGCTCCTCGGACACTCGAGCCCCTCTCACACCCCTCGGCCTGGCCGTCCATCCTGGTGGCCTGCACTTGCGCCCTCGACTCGCCTTTCTCCGACGGCCCCCATCTCCGAAATCTCTCGAGATCTCTACCGATCTGCCTCGCCCAACCGACCTATAGAGCTGCATCCTCGGCGCCCTCTATCTACCTTGACAGCTGATCAACCACCGCCGCCCGCCGCCCTTTCTCGCGCACGCTCATCCGCACACGGCACGAGCAATTATTTCGCCTCACTCCCTCGCTCCATCTCTCCTACGCCAACATCCCTCATCAATAAGTACCGCCCAAGATGATGCCTGCGGCGCACGTCTACGGACACCACCAGTTCACGCCTCAGGGCGCCGAGCAGTCGTGGATGCATCAGCAGTCCGGCGCTCACCACCCTCATGCGCAGCAGCAGCAGCAGCAGCAACAACAGCAACAGCAGCAAGCTGCCGCTGCTGCTGCCGCCGTTCAACAACAACAACAACAACAACAACATTTCAGTCGCCTCGCTGCTGGCGCCCACTCCTCTGTCGGCGGTGGACAGCTCCCCACCCATGCCCAAGATGCCGCCCACGACAACGTCTCCGAGGACAACCGCCGTACCATGGCCTACATTGCCGACCTCCTCAACGAGAACACCCGCGAGGCTGCCCTCCTCGAGCTGAGCAAGAAGCGTGAGCAGGTCCCTGAGCTGGCTCTCATTCTGTGGCACTCATTTGGTGCGTGTCCTCCCCGCCCTCGTCCTCGACGACGCACACCGTCGCCAAATTCGACGGCCT
This sequence comes from Aquanectria penicillioides, assembly GCA_003415625.1. NCBI lineage: Eukaryota > Fungi > Ascomycota > Sordariomycetes > Hypocreales > Nectriaceae > Aquanectria > Aquanectria penicillioides. The sequence continues at coordinate 6,084,500 of PYIU01000003.1, forward strand.
CTCCGAATGCAAGAATGCGAACTGATTTGAGTTTCCAGGTGTCATGACCTCCCTTCTCCAGGAGATCATCTCCGTCTACACCCTCCTCAACCCCTCCCAGCTGACCGCTGCCGCCTCGAACCGTGTGTGCAACGCCCTCGCCCTTCTCCAGTGTGTGGCCTCTCACAACGACACCAGGACCTTGTTCCTGAATGGTACGTCCACAACGCCCACAAACCCCATTCGCACCATTTCGAATTGATTAAATTAACAAGCCGTCACAGCCCACATCCCCCTCTTCCTGTACCCATTCCTCAACACCACATCCAAGTCTCGACCCTTTGAGTACCTCCGTCTCACCAGCTTGGGCGTTATCGGCGCCCTCGTCAAAAACGACTCCTCCGAAGTTATCAACTTCCTTCTCACCACAGAGATTATCCCCCTCTGCCTGCGAATCATGGAGACCGGCTCGGAGCTTAGCAAGACCGTGGCCATCTTCATCGTCCAGAAGATCCTTCTTGACGACAACGGCCTCAACTATATATGTGCCACATACGAGCGCTTCTACGCCGTTGGCACCGTTCTCAGCAACATGGTTGCCCAGCTCGTCGAGTCGCAGACAGCTCGTCTTCTCAAGCACGTTGTCCGCTGTTTCCTTCGGTACGTCTCTCGCGCTATCACCCCTGTTCTAAGCCTTACCCCCGTACCCCCTCGCACACCACAACCATAACTTGGGCTAACAATGCTATTGCAGCCTCAGCGACAATGCCCGAGCCCGCGAGGCCCTTCGGCAATGCCTCCCCGAACCCCTCCGAGACGCCACCTTCTCTTCTGTCCTCCGGGACGACGCCGCCACTAAGAGATGTCTGGCTCAGCTCCTTATCAACCTCTCCGACAACGTTGTAGATCCCGGCTCGACTGGCGTCTCCAACATGTAAGAGTTTAAGGAGTGAAGGAGTGGGAATCTCTCCCTGTTTGTGACAATACATACCCTTGTGCATTGATAACGGCGATTCATGGAGGATAGGGCGGATATGTTTTCATGGTATTCTGGGAAAAGCAAAAGAAGCGGACTCAAAAATCATTCTGCATCGTCGATACCCGCAACCCCATCCAGCACGTTGCGACGAGAGGTGACCCCTTGCAACAGTCACCGGGTTTGCCCTTTTTTTTTACCTAAGCGTCTTCGCTGACGGCTATGGGACTTGCATTCTGTTTCATGTACCTCGGAACTAGGTCCTGGGGCTCGTTTCGTTTTGTTGCCGAGTGAGAGGTGCCTGTGCATTATTTTCTCCCTTACTCTTTTTATTATCTAGTGACCAGGTCTTATATCATCTGGCGTCGTCATTTTGGCAGGGTTCAAAATGGGACGGGAGGACATGACTTATGGGGAACAAAGGATAACTACCGCGGCTACGCTCTGGCATATAGGCTAGGCCAGGGGGTTCGGCGCGGAGGAAGGTTCAAGACGGAGAAAGGGGGAAGAAAGAAGTGACCGTTTTGTTCCATGCCATAATATGGGGTGGGATGGGTATCGGGGGGGGCGGTGTTTTGGCGTTGGATCGGGGAGTACTGCATCAGAGTCACGGTGTTTGTTTAGGTCTGGTAGTGTTTATAGGTAGGCCAAAGAAAGAGAGGGTACATGCATTATAACATGTGCTGACGAGGTTGTGCTTGCTTTTCGGTCAAACCTGGTCAAGGTTAGAAGTTCGACCCGACCACTCAAGAGTCAATTGAATCTCAATCGTATTGGAGTTTCAATGTCAGTCAGGTCTCGCATTCCAAAAATCAATGCGATTCCTATTTAAATTCTTTTTAATTTCATTTCCTCTTAGTTGTACTCTACGCTCGCGCCATCAGATATGGATGGATGGAGGAGCTGGCTACCGGCTGCTCTGGTCGCTTATATCAAATTGACATCTCACTCATCACCCATCTCCCAGTCACCGTCTCAGGGGGAGGCGTACTTGTAGCCGTACTGCTCCTTGGCCGCATCCACAATCTTCTTCAGATCCGCCCTGGTCTGCTTCGTTTTCTCGTCAATAGGATCCAGGGCGGTGGCTCGCGGGGGGTTTGCCTCGGGAACATTGAGCCCGCGGCGGACGGCAGGGCGGTTCAGCACACGCGTCAGCCAGCCTTTGACGCTGGGGAACTGGTCTAGAGAGATGCCGGTGCGCTCCACGCCGTTGACCCAGCCCAGCAGCGCGATGTCGGCGATGGAGTAGCGACCCCGGTTGGGGCCGACGACGAAGTCACGATCCTTCAAGCGGGCGTCGAGGATGCCGTAGAGACGCTCCGTCTCGCCGACGTATCGTTGAATGCCATAGGGGATCTTCTCCTTAGCGAACAAAGCAAAGTGCCCGGCTTGGCCTTGCCTGTAAGCGGCGTTAGCTATCACGGTGTCCGGTTTTTGGTCTTCCATTCATAACTCCCCCATGCTTGCAGGGGGGAGGCCTGAGAAAACGTACATAGGTCCCAGACCACCGTGCTGCCAGCCAATCCAAGACTCGGCGCGAGTGTAATCGTCGTCGTCGGCGGCAAAGGAAAACAGGTTCTTAGGATCGTACTTGCGGGTCAGGTAGCTGAGGATGGCGTTGCCCTCAAACACGGCGACCCCGTTGTTGTCGTGGTCGACAATGGCGGGGATGCGCCCGTTGGGGTTGATGGCAGTAAACCAGGGCTCCTTCTGGATGTTCTGCCCAATGTTGATGCCCTGGTATGTGTATTCGAGGCCGTACGCCTCCTTGAGCTCTTCGAGAAGGACGCTGGCCTTGAAGCCGTTGGGGGTACTCCAGGTGAGGAGCTCAATCCCCTTTGTTGCGATAAGACTAGTGGGACGAGCCATTGCGAATTGAATCTTGGGGGTTCTACTATAGGGGTTCAATCAACAAACTTTGTGGTTTTGGTTTTCATTCACTGGTGCTCAGTCAAGCAGGCGGCACGTTTGAGATTGTAGAATGACTTGGGGTGATCGCAATGCTGTGTATATATTCTGTGTTCTACACACTACTAAACGGCTAGGCTTCGCAGGCTTTATATCCGTACGAGAATGAAAACATCCGACTTGCTTGCTCATCTGGCGATGTCATGGTTCTCTCATTCCAGATACCAAACCAACGATTGCGGGGTTGGCAGCTGCCTGCGTCGGGCCAACAACGAATCGAACCTGACAAATACACGGCGATGGCGCCGACGAGCAGCAGAAGCAACACTGTCTCGCGACTTCGCGTCTTCGGAATCTTGCTTTCCGTTAGCACAATGGTAGCTTGATTCCTAAGCATAGACGTCAGTCGAAAAGCGATAGATAAGTAATCCATCCAACCAACTCCTTCACAGGATGGTAGTTCGGAACTAGACTGATGAGCTAAGCAACAGACGTCTTGGGGTAGTTGCATGTGCATCTGAAATCGCATTATCATGCATTCATGCGCTAAACGGTGTCATGCGTAATAAAGCAGATGGTCCCGATTATCCGATATCCCTACCCTGAAGGAATCCTAATTCAGGCGCGACGCAGGGATCTAGGATTTTACTTAGATTCATCTTGAGAAGCAAATCGCATCTCGTCCCGCCCCCACTGCTAAACAAGAAGAGGAAAAGGAAGGGCAGGGCGGAAAGAAAAAAAAAAAAACCACTCGTTCGTGCGGGTCCTCGACGAAGCGAGGCTCTCTAGAGGTTTCGTTCAAACCCACTGGCTTGGAATTAGCATAGGTTGGTTTGCATCGCCTCAACAAGCATCTCTTTTTTTTTTTTTTTTTTTTTTTAGCAGCGCGATCTAGTACAGGGTAGGCTGAGTTTGAAGTTGATTGCACGGGATCGACGGGAAGGATGAAAGGACGAACGGAAAAAAACAAAGGTGGGAGAGGGGCGCGCGGTTCGTTTCAGAGGCTTGAAACTTTTGGACACGCGTAACTGCAGATAGATGGGATGATTGAGGCTGAGTATCCTCTATTCTTGCCTTTGGAGACTGGAAGGATGCGAATCGAGGCCAGAGGTCGCATGCCTGGTGGCCTCGACGTTGGCAGTCTTCAGCGGGTTTTGCGTGGAATCCTTCGTAGGACTTTTCGCCCCCCCTTCTTCCAACTCCCAACTCCCAAACTTGGTCGCATTGCCGAGTAGGAAGGCCTGCAAGCACAGCAGGGGAGCCACTTTGAGCGTCTCATCTCCACCTAGTCGTGATGCCTGATCGTTTCAGGCCATCAACTCCAGTGGTGCAAAGTGCACTGCGGCCCAGGCTGCAAGTAGATGATCCAGGTCTGCCTTTACTCGCTATCCTTCTCAAACGCGGCCCCCAAGGAATCCCCCCTTCCTTTCTCTCCTTCCAGGGCTTCATGATTACCCATGCCACCACATTTGACTTTGGTAGAGATCTAAAAAGAGATCAAGAGTATGCTTAGCTTGGTAATCAGATAATAATCACCGCTGCATGGTCACATCGCCAGGTCACCGCTCCCGTCGCTCTCTGGAGATGACCAATCTTGTCGCCTTAATTAGGTCTGATATACAACCCAGGTATCCGTAAGTAGGTGTCCAGCTACCCTAGACACGCAACGTGCGTACCAGTTCCAACGCGGCACAGTCAGAACCAAAACCGCACGTCAGCCGCCGAGTTGCTGGGAAAGGGACCAACGATTGGGTTCTGACTTCGGTAAAATCACATAATACTGCCGCGTGAGCGCCATGATGGGGGCGTCGCTCGACACAAAGTCGCATTGGCATACAGGGAGAGTTGGAAGCTTGACACCAGTTCCGGGCCGAACATTCTCGTCGCCTCACCGGTCGAGTATTGCGCAGCAAGAAAGACGTCGTGGGAGAGGCCCCGGCCAGATATCGCGAGATAACTTGTAAAAGCCATGGAACATGGGCCCCCGAGAGGCAATGTGACACCAAGGGCGCGCGCGCGACGCAGTCATCCCGTCATCATCCACAGACCAAAGCAAGGCGTTGCGAAAACAAGCGCGCGTGCCTCTAAATCTAAATCCCCGGTTATCTCCTTCTAAACTCCATCCCACGCCCCCAGTCCGCCCCCTTCCCTCCCCTAAACCCCAGTCCCAAGGCTCTGGACCCGCGACGGCGCCACTGAGATCTTCACATGCGATGGGCCCTGCCGCCGCGGGTGCCAGCACACCTGTTGCGGCCACTGCGGCATGGCGAAAAGAGCGGCGCCCACGACGCGGGCGCCGAGTCTCTTGCCTACGGGGCCAAGTTAGACTTCGTCGAGGAAGTGGTACCCTCGGCGCAAAGAAGCAAACAAGGGGTCAGTGTTATGGACCTTTCGGGGTTTGCCATGAATTTGTCACCAGTAAATCCGTTGTCCGAGAGCGAACGGGATCCTTTGCCATTGAGGCTTGGAACCAAGGGGACCGGCGGGCAAAGCCACTCTGCGCCTAGGCGAACAAAACTGGTCGATCTACAGCCGGCACAGTGATATGTGTTGCGCTATTGCGTGGACGTGGACCGACCAGCGCAGAGACAACAGAACTAAACCGGGCGAAGGTTGACGGCCCCCAAAGTTTTGGCACGTTTCCCTGGAATGGACTTGTGTTAGGTTCTTTGGGTTGGGTATGTTAATTTAGCATACCTCATCTCCGGCGGCTTTTGTGATGGGGGATCTGTGTCAATCCCGAAGTGTATGCGGGAGTGCCAGAGATGGCCCTGACGTTGAACAGAAGGCCACCGGGGAGAAGTTTGTGTGAGTTTAGAGTCGACATGGTGGTCCAAGAGTGCCGTAGAGTGCAGTAGCTGCTGGTTAGTGGTGTCAATCCGTACAGTAGGTGGACCAGCCTTGTTGATCCTCAATGCTGCCATCCCGGTGGTGGAGTGGGAGATGATGACGACGTTTGATGACAAAAGGGCATGTCATCAACATAGGTGGAAAACATCAACTGAACCAAAGATAGAACGAACCTGAATGAATCAAGTCGGAAGCAACGGGATGTTTTGGTGGGGGAGAATGAGGGAGGGGGCGTGAAAGACAGATGCAAAGGCAAAAACCCACAGGTCATGGCAAAGGTAGAAGTAGAGGCAAAGGCAAATGCAGAGGCTAAGGCAAAGCAAACCGCAAAGAGAGCCCATTTTAGCAACTTGCGCACGAGGCAATGCGAATGCGGACTTGGTATGCTAGTACTGAGTTAACGCCGATGATGACTTTGCGCAATGCAAAGCAAAACCACGACAGTACAGCAAGGCACAATACAACACAACACATGGATGCAAGCGTTGTGATGGCATGCTCGGAATTGTCCGACGAGTAGTGAGGTGCGGGAGATGACAAGCCGCCACGAAGGAGGAGACGGACGCAGGGACCCTTTGGCTCAGTTTCGCTGCCGCCATGCGGCCAACGGCATTGCCAAGATGCAAAGCCTCCGAAGCTGATGCCGGTGGTGTTGTGAGATGCTGGTGTTGGTGTTAGTGCTGGCATGTTGGTACCGAAGCAGCAGTGATGGTGGTGTTGAGTGGTGGTATCTTAGTGGTGGTGGTGGTGGTCGAGGACGCATATCTGCGCTGCGGAATTGTTCAGGAAGACATCGAGAAACAAGGGGTGCGGGAGGGGCTCAAATGAAGACTGTTCAATGACATCACGGGTAGACCGGGCTCACCGACAGTCCAAGAGGGGAAAGGCTAATGGACGAGGTCGGATGGCAAGGAACCAAAGGCCCCCAAATGGAAACTTTTGGGTTGCGAATAGTATCAGTGTCTTGACCTAGGCGTAGCAGTAGCAGCATGTGTATGCCATGCGCTATCACCATGTACCGAGCCGGTTAGGAGGACTGGGAGGGGTGTGCGTGAGAACTACAGCAACACACGGCGCGGTGCTGAGGGAGAGCTAACAAAGCAGAGTCAAGCAACGCAACCCTCGATCGGCAGGGGAGTTGACTCACCTCGGCGACTTTGGGAGCTTGGGTTTGAGCTGGATGTGACGTATGAGATGAGAGGAAAGACGATGGTGAAGGCCAAACCACCACAGGCCTTGCTTGACCTTGACCAGCCATCATCCATGGGCGGGAACATGGGGAGTGAACATGGGCAGCAGCATGAGCGGCAGCATGAGCGGCAGCATGAGCATGAGCATGAGCATGAGCCTGGACAATTGGGCTGCAACTGTCCCCAGCCGACCGGATTAGATTGATGATAGCGTCAGGTTCTCCATATTGTGACTCCCGTCCACATCGGTACCTCAAACTATACCTCAGGCTGCAGACGGCTTTTCCCCTTTTGGGGTCGTTTCGAGGCGTGGAGACGGTGGCGGCTTGAAGCCTTGTGGCCTTGGGGCCTTGCGGCCTTGTGGCCTTGGGGGCCGAGCCATCCCCTGTCTCCCGCAGTCGAGTGGTCCTCCGCCTTTTCCTCACACAATCCAGCACTCACACACGTTAAACTGGCGGGATGGAGCCTCTGGTCTTTTTGCCCCCCCGGACAGGTGGGAAATATGGGGCAGGGGTGGTGGCTTGGGTGGCCCATTTGGGGCTTGGAGGCGGGGCGCCGCCTGTCTTGGTGGATTGGGGGCCGAAAGGGAACGTACGTACGTACCGCGTGCCGCTTTTCTGTATGGAACGTTTGACTGACCTTCGGTGACTTACCCAGCCTCCAGCCTCAACTCTATCAATGCATCTGGTGCGAGTGGCTCGGCCGGGAGTGGCGGAGCAAGCTGCCACGAGCACCGGCCGGCGGAACTATTGACGTTGACGTTCTTCTGCGTAGGGCTACGGAGGTTGCGACTCTCTTGTCCCTGTACGAACCTATGTTCCGCCCTCTGCCGGTCCAGGGTTCCATCCCCTTCTCGAGCTTCTGCGCGTACACCTCCAGCAGCATGGTACGTGTAACATGAGGCAAGTGTTGATGGTGATGATCTAGCTCAGGCAATTGCCATCCCCGTTGAAACGGCTGCCTATTTTCATCGACGAAGCAGAATGACGAGATTTTGCTCAACCCACCACCCTACATCGGCACATGTGACAGATGTGCACACACATGACAACTGACTACTGGGCTGAAGCTGAGGGCGAAAAAAAAAAATACTCAAACACCTTTCGATGTATAGTACCGATCTGAATTGTGTAATGGAGATGGCGATAACAATTGTCGTTGAAGGTGGAGGTGGAAGGCGGGGAAGTGATGCTCTCGGTGGCCTGGTGCCCATCATCTTCAGCCTCAGTAACCACACGTCTCACCATAACAAAGTGAAGAAACCAAGCAGCAGCGATAAACGTAGCCGCATCCCCAAGGCCAAGACCAGAGTCAAGTCCCGACTAGGCCGATCCGGGACACATCCAGCGCCCAATCGTGGGATCGCAACCCCATTGGACAACCATTCGATTCTGCTGTGCTCACACTCACATGAAAGTGCGCTTCCGCTTCAAAGCACAGGGCATCGGCTACCTGTGTACCCCGTAACTTTCTTAGAAGCATGGTACGAAGCAGAGCGCACATATTGCACGAGAACAGACGGCAGGGCAACGCACCCTTGACCTGGCAAATTTCCAATTGACTTCTCTTCTTTCTTTTTTCTGTCTCCCGTTCAGATGTCCCGCCTGTTGGCTCACAGCCCGCAGGTTCTAGGGCTGGGATCCGGGAGGGAAGAGAGGGAATGGCATTGTGCGGCAGGTCTCTGGTTGGACAAGGGTCGCTTCGCGGGGCCACACCAAGCAGCATAAGGGCCAATCAGAGACCGCACATCATCTTCTTCCCGTTCAGCCCTATAGGGTACGTACCATTCTTTTCTCTACGGTGCACTCCCCCTCCCCCCATGTCCTTATCCACCCGTCTTTTCTCCCTGCTAGTCACACACCCCTGCCGGCCGCCGTGCAGGACCCCATTGATTGATTCCCCGACAATCTCCAGCATTGTATGTATCCGCGTCGCTCGTTTTCGCTTGCCATTCACATCTCAACTACCCCGTCGCGTAACCATTTACATCCCTGTTCCCGTAGCTAATTGTTAATTTTTCCTACTTTTTTTTTTTCCTTTCCTTATCCGCGGATAGGCGTCGTGTAGTTTAGAACCGGACAAACATGGAGTACCTTCGGAACGTCTCTTTCCCCACGACAATGTTTCTGGTCTTGATCTCAGCCTTGAAATTGAGCCTGCCTGAACTGTTCGATACCTCTTCTGCACCGGGCTGCTGGCGTTGCGTCGTCTTGCATGAGACAACCACCCACCAGACCCAGCTCCCCGACCCACCAACAGCTCCCTGTGCCACGGTACCACTACCACCCTCGCAACACCAAAGCCGCAGCCCCCTCCCCATGCGTCGTTGTACAGACTTGCCTGCACCTCTGCTGTGGGTGGTTCCGGACACGCCGAAGACTGTTGCTAGACTCACCGCTAGGAACAGCCCATTGTGCTGCAGCCCTACAGCCTTGACTGCCGTCGTCTGGCGGTGCGTCGCATCCCCGCATCGGTCACAGACACAGCGACTGGGACGCCGCAACCACTCACACGCGGCCGCTCCAGCTCCAGCTCCCAGCTCTGTCTGCGTATCTGCCACCCTTCTCCACAGCGAAATGGCGGGATCGGCTCTGGTGCTTGTCCCTGGCCACTAGTCCAACTGTCGCTCCAATTTCTCGGGGACGCCAGAACGCCAGAGAGTCAACCTTGTCGGCAACGGCACTGCGGCGTGATTGACCCCAAAAATTTCCCGCCCTCTCCTATCATCAACGATTTCACTTTCTGCATCGGGGACCTGCAGCTCTCCAACCTCTGATTCACGGTGACAACATAGCTCCATCATCGCTTGGGGTCCTCTTGCCTCAAGCTAAAGGCTTCGCCTCGCACACCCCCCTCTGAATGGCAAGGACAATCATGCTCGCAGAATTGTTACTTTCACCGCTTCCATCGCAACCGATCGTCATGTCACGCCTTTGCATACCCGATGCCTCGTATGGAGTACAGTATACAGCGTGCACGCGCGCGCTGCAATCTTGCCGCTCGCTCTGAACACCAGGATGGGGGGTTCCACATGGGTGCTGAGAGATGGGGCGGGGCGGCCAAACTCCTTCCAGGGGGCGGAGTGCTTCAGCGGGTGCCACAGTGGGTGCTTCACTGGTGCTTCACTGGGCTGGCCCATCACGTGATATGTGGTCAAGTCGAGTAAACGTCCAAGTTGGGAATTTAGCCCAAATTTCTTGTCAGGTTGAAGAAGGCTCGCATCCGCAATGTAACCCTATGTCCATCCCAACTCATGGGTCAACGTCCACCCCCTGGTAACGGGCAACCTGCGGCCCCTTGCACCTTCTGTTTTGGGTTCGGACCCCAGCGACAGCGCGACTGGCTGGCAGGGCTGGGCGGGGGAGATTTGATGCTGAGCATCGTCATTCAACGGTCTGGTCCGTGTGTGATAGCTCGCCAGACCTCCATCCGGAAGTATTGTGCGATGGGTTCCGTCTGGAGTGGGTAGGAATACGCTGCTAGCCGTCCATGCCTCGGCCAGGCGGTCCTGCGGCCAGCAGAATGTGAGAGGATGCTCGGGCACTTTGTGATCCTTGGTGCCATCAATCAATCGATTCGCAATTTGGCTAAATTGAGGCTCCTCCAACCCAGGCTCGTGCCGACGGCCAAAGAGACGCCAGAAACGGAGCGGAGGACTCGAAAGCTGTAACGCTTCGACCACGACTTAGTACCTACCAAGTAGTATTATTCGAGGTGAAGGGGAAATGCAGGCCCCACGGGGCGTTTGTCAACCGCAACTTGCTACCGCAGATGCCACAGTCCATTGCGCAGCGCCTTGACCATCAAGAGCAGGGGGCGCGACATGTCTTCCTCTTGGGAAAGCTCGCCTACAGGATTCTCTGTCGATTTGCATCAGGGCCTGGCAAGCTTCGCGGGCGTCGAGGACCAGGGTGGCAGCGGGGCGGGGGAAACGCCTAAGCGCTCCTGGGGCCATCAAGCGGCTCGCTGCCTGCGAAACACAAGGCAATTAATTCCCTGGTTATTACCCTCCAACCCAGATGCTTCTGGGTGTATCCGTAAACCTTACAAAGCAGGTGAAGATGAGTTGCCAAAAAAAGAAATCAAGCTTTCCCCCCTCCCCCTCCCCCTCAAAGGAGAAAAGAAGAAGAGAAAAAGTCCCCGACTCACCATGAGCTTCCGTACCACGCTGGTGGCCTTGCACACCCCTTCCACATGGCCCTGGGGCGTGTTGGTTCAGACGACATTTTTAGCCCTTGGGCTGGTTCCCCGACGATGCCTGTATGCACAATATGTCCTTCGGGGCCTTACGCCTTGGAGGACCCTTTGGGTAAACGGGCTTGGTGGCATTCGATGCAGTGACTTGACGGCACAAGCATGCCCGTCCAGCGAATGACAAAACATCCCAAACCGACCCAGTGGCTGAGGAGCGTGAGAACCTTAAACCACCTCCCACCCCTTCCTGCCGGGAAGACCCCAAGTCTTGGTCTTGTCATCCATGGCTCTTGGCCTGAGATTCCTAAGCTTTTCGTCTCCACTCCGTTGGGCTGAGCCGGTGGTTTTTTTAGCTTGGTCAACATCAACACCCCCCTCATGCCCCTGCCGCCTGGCCATCTCTCAAGCGGGCAGCGGCGGTTGGACGGCATTCTGTCGGCCTGCCACTCACTCAGTCGCTCAGCCAAGCCAAGTCAAACGCCCTCAGTTCATTCACGCCGCCTAGGCTCGATGCTTGTGGCCGTTGCCAAGTCCTCCATCACCTTCCCCGGAGGTACCTGCAGACCACCCATTGGGCCCTTGTGCTTGGTGCTTGGCGCACCAAAGATCCTGCTGCTCCCGTGCATGTTGGTGGAAACCACCATTGATTTTCATTTTGAATCGGCTGTGTCTTGCCTTGCAGATATCGCGTGGAGAGCCGCAGCGGGCAGGCCGAAGTATCGTATTGTTTTGATTGCCCTCTTGCTTCCTCACTGTTTATCCGACGATAGTCGTCGTCAGCTCTGAGTGTTGTCCATGAGAGCTTCGTTGTCAAATTCATTCCGAAAGCGGATCTCAAATCTCACTGGCTCATCCGGGATCTGGGCCCGACTGGATGGATCATGGGCTTCCCAGCCGATCTACGTGGACGACGCTTGGACTTGTGTGTATGTGTATGTGTGTGTGTGTGTGTGAGAGTGAGTGAGTGAGATCGTTTACAGTTTACCGAGTATAGGTGGCGAATTTGGCGGGCAGAGGGTGGGATAAACAGCAATGGGGAAATAATGCGCGACATAATTGAGGGCTAGTGCGAGCAAACGACCCATTCACTGCTCGGAGCTATGGTTGTTGGGAGCTATGATACGTTGTGACTCCTAATAGACGGCCTCCCAGCTCTCGAAGTCCTACAGTAGCTCCAGAGCTTCAAACGTGGTTTGGTAGGTTGGCAGCCTGCCCACGTACCTAAGGAGCTGGTCTGCCAACGGTCGAGGTAGCCGGCGGCCGCCCGGCCGCGGTGCCATTCGGCCCCCAAAGATCTTTTGTCAGGCTGCCAGTGGGAACGGGAGCTCGAGCACAGATGGCCAAGATGATTCGCCCGGGGTGCTAGAGGGTTGAATGGGAGCTGGGACGGAGGGTGCTGCATCCGCGGCGTGACACACGAAACAGGGAAAAGTAAAAAGTATCCTATAGGTGGCACGCCGGGGAATGGATAGAATTGGGGTCGCAGGGAGGGGTTGGGGGGCGGAGGGCCTCGTAGGGCTGGAGAAGGCAACGGGGATGAATGCAGCGACCGTGCTTGGACGATAAGCACGCAAAATTTGGAGAGATTGGCAAGGACAGTTTCTACGGTGGCCGATGGTAAAGGATGAGGCAAAGTGGATGGCATCTAGAGGCGCTGGTTGGCCTGCAATAGTGCGGGACCGTCGAACAAAGAGTCCTCTACACCCCCTCCGTCCCGTGTCGCCCCGGATGCTGGCCGCGGACCCGTGCCGTGGGTGGATGGATGGAGGGATGAAGGGATGAAGGGATGGATGGATGGATGGATGTGGACATTAATCTCAAGCTACCTGGAGGTATCGTCGTAAAAAAAAAAAAAATACACAAGTGCCCAGGCAAGCATAAGGACATTTGGAAGAGGAGGGGGGGAGCCATTCCCAGGCGGTGCCACGTACAGCCCTACCATGCCGGCGTCAGGGGAAGTTTCCCAGGAAGCCTGGGAAGGGAGCCTGACGATTGGCCGCAGGGTCGGCACCTGTCGACCAAAAGATGGGACGGACTAGGGGACGGGAAGAGACTTGGCGCGTGAAAAACACCAGCGAGCAACGTGAAGTGCCCACACAAGGTAGCGGCGGGCGCACAGCTTTGCGTTGCAAATCTTGGGGCTGAACGAGAGGTTCGACCCATAGTTGCAGCTCGATTGATATGCCCGAATCGGGCCAAGTCCAACGTTTTATACCGGCCGTTGGCCCCTTGGGGCTGGGTGTTTTCATTATTATTTGGGGGCCGCCAAAGTCCCCAACGCGAGGGCTGGACGCTGGTTGGGCTGCTAGACGTACAGGCGCTACAGCAGCCACCAGGGGGGCAGCATCAAGGCAGGGGGGAGCGGGCAGCAGAATGAGATGGGATGTGATGCGGTGCGTGGGCGCTTCGCGTCAAGGGGGTCGGAAGCCGAGGGGGAGGGCCTCAATAGGAGAGACCTGCTCCAGGCCTCCTACGTCCGTACAGACCTTTGGGGTCGTGCCTACGTACACGCACTTGCACCACGAGCGATCCTACCTACCACCAAGGAAGGGAGCAGGGAGGGGCAGATGGACCCCCCTTTGGCCAAGGCGACAACGGATCAACTGCCCGAGGATCGAATCGAATCCAAGGCTTGTTTGAATGAGGCAATTCGCAAAAGACAATTGGGGTCGGGAATCCTTTTCATCTGCGGGGCCCGAGCCAGAGAGAGCTCCGTGGACTCCGTCCATTGACCACGAGATGCGAAGGAGCCGGATAGGGTTGCATTCAGTCAATGGCGGACGACCAATGCTGCGAGGAGCTCGCTATAGGGAGCTGCGTGCTATAGTATAGGTGTAGGTAAAAGAGCTATAGCAGGCAAGCAAGGTTGGGCGCCTGCTTCCCAATGACACGGGCGTGTTGGACTGGGCGGGAAAAAAGAAGTAGAAACCGTTTATTTGGAATGGTATGTTTCCTTTCTTCTTTGACTGTAATTTCCATTTAATTTATTTTGCACCTGAACCCATGGTTCCCCCGTGCTCCTTCGTAAAAAATTTTCTTGGTTCCGTATTTACATCCCCCCCCTAGTTGCGAACAGCTTATGGGCAACGATGGGAGGTTCGCGGGTTGTGTTCCTGGACTACTGCTATTACCCGGTGGCCCCGATGGTCCGGGGGGTGTAAGGCTGAGGCCGAAAGGGGGAGAGAGCCAGCCCACTGGGTTATGCTCTCGCTCGGGAAGGCTCACACGGGATTGGACGGTCTGCGTCCCCCCGGACGGAGACGGCACCGTGAGCGTGGGAACAACGGTCTGTGACAAGCCGGGGACCCATCTCTGAAATCCGTCTTGTCAGGGATGAAGGGTGTTTTGTGTTTCGAACCTGGTTTCCTGGGACGCCAACAAGGCAAGGAACACCAGAGAAAGGAAGGGGAAGGGGAAAAAAAGGTTCAATGTATTTAGTCCAAGATCCACTCTAGTCCGCATTGAAGAAGTGTCATTGTGTTTTGGAATACTAGGTGTCGTCTATGATCCACTCTGGTCCGCATTGAAAGAACATGCCATTGGGTTTTGGATAACTAGATGGTAGTGCGGGCGTTGCCAACAGCCCTGTAACGGACTCCGTGGGAAAGTGCGAAGAACTGGAGTCCGGTCCGGGGGCCACCGTGCAGTCATGGCGACGAGGACGGGACGGGGACGGGGACGGGGACTGGGACTGGGACGGTCAAACTTGCCTTGCCCTTCCCAGGCGCTGAACTGACAACACGGACCCCGCTGTGTGCTCGCTGCGTGCTCGCTAGCTGGAGGGGGAGAAGTTGAGAACGAAAGAAAGAAAGACTCAAAGAAGGCTCTGGAGCTTGGCCGACACAAGCCCACCGGCGGCCCGTGCCATGCCTTCGTTGACGTGGGAAGGATCCTCGACTTGTCACTTTTGGGGACAGCCGGTCGGCAAAGTCGCATGATTTCCCACCTGCGGGGGGCTAGCGGGCGATTGGCCCGCTCCTGGGAGAAATGAGAAGGGATCGGGACATGGGGTCCCTTCTTCCTAGTGAAGGGATTGGGACCTACGTATCCGTAGGTGGGATTCGGATTGGGGCACTTGGGGCGATTGGGGCGATTGGGGCGAAGCACCACATGGCAGCCCTCCATGGGACAAGGGAAGGCCAGTCGCCGCCCATGTTGCGGGCGGAACTCCGTGGACTTCACCCCCGTGCCCGTGGACTTGGCCTGGCCCCGTTGAGATGGAAACCGGCGGCGGCAATGAAGCTCCAACTCCGACGGGGTCCCTGGAACACGCCGTTGCTATTGCGTCAACCCAAGCCACCCACCAGACCTTTACCGTTTTGGACGAATACACGCCTTGAGTGGCCGGGGGAGCTGGCCTTCATTCACCTCTGTCCCGCAGTTTCCAAGGATGCATTGAGGAGACTTCCCTTCTGGGCAATGACGTGCAGACACCATGGATCCCGTTCTGGGAGATCTTGTCACAACGCGCGTTGCAAATTCATCGGAGGAAGCCTCGCTGTCGCAGGGCGGACCAAACCGGTCCACGGCGGACGAACAGACCTATGCACCACCCCGTGCCGCGTGTGCAAAACGCCCGTTGAGCGTCGACGGACAGGGGACGTTCGGAAGGGACTCTTCGTATCGTAGACGTCAGAACACACGATCGAATGCGTGATGCTGGGGGCGATGCACAACTCGGACAAGAAGCTGGGTTGCCCTCTCGTTTGCCCGAATTGGCGGTTCCTACATGGTTCAGCACATACCGCAGGGTCGTACAAAGCCAGACCGCACACCGATAAGATAACTAAGAGGGAGCAATAGGGTGCTCACATGTCACCAGCCCAGACTCGTCATCTTCTCCAGGGAAGCAATCCTGCGCGTGATGCAGGTTCCAGGCCGTAGACGACGCCACGGAGAAATCACCTTCTCCGATCTGTCTCTTTCCTAGGATCGGGATTGCAGTGATTAATCCCCCCGTAGCTCCGAACGAGTTAGCCCGACAAAACGGTAACATCCGGGAATCTTTCTGGCCCTTCCTTCTCCCCCCCCCTGGTTGGGAACAGCGCGTCTGTGCTTGGCCCTGATGCGGACACTTGTAGCGAATGAGGAAACAAACTGTCAGCGACAGCGAAAGTGAAAGGATTGTGCACGCACCGCACTCCGCCTTTCCCGGACTATGTCCAGCTCAAGGTATCGCCAAGTCGGATACTAGATCCGCCCTGCTGTGGGTTGTGGCGCGGGCGTGCACGAGGATATGCTGGATGGACGAAATTGAGGATGCACACTACGGACCCTACGTACGCGTGCGTAGATCGCCTTCCTTTGACGGGGCTGATCAAAACGCTGGGTGGGACTCCTTCAAGGGGCGACAGCGAGCTCCTCAGACTCCGCATTGACGCCAATTCCACCCACCTCCACGCCTCTTATCCCTATCCGGACGATTATACGTTCAGAGGGATCAGTGCTTCTCGGATATTGGGCCAAAAATGCCGAAAACTTCGACTTGGCAACCGTTCACCAACTGGAATAATCCGACGACGGCGTCATGTCATGTCCAGAGTATCCATCTGGGTGACGACGGCACGAGCCTGCGCCTCCGTTTCCATTTCCTCCTTAAGCTCGGAGATTTAAATGATTGAATCCTACACCAATGCGACCCGCCTATGGCGCTAGGAAGCCTTGGGAAGTTGGTGTGAAAGTCAAGACAAATCAAACCAAATAGGGACCAGGAACGGGTTAGGAAGAAAAAAAAAAGGAAAAAAAGGAAAGAGGGCATAATTAAAAAAAAAACGTGGTGGTGGGTGGAGTGCATTGTGTTGCGGCGGGTTCTTCTGTACCGTTGGTCTGGGTTGGGTAGCATAGTGGAGAGCAAGAGTGTCAAGTGCCCAAGTTGACAGGACGGCAGAAGCAAGCAATTGGTTTGCTGTGCTGCAAGACCGCCCGCAGAAGAACTCTAAAGCATTCGATTATTATTGTAAGTGTGTGAGTGTGAGTGTGTGCGTGTTCAATATGCGTGCTTGTATATACGTGCGTGTTATGGATGAATCTGCGAGTGAGTGAGTGAGTGTGTGTATACGTGGGAGGAAGTATGTCTTTTCCTCCTTTTTCCCTATTTTGCCTGTTGGGTTGTTATTTACCCCAAGTTTCTGGAGGGGAGGGGGGGAGTGGGATGAGGGGCAATGCGGGATAATTAAGCCCTTTTAAGTAAGAGCCGCAAAAACCGTTGGCACTTAACAGACAAGGGGCTTCTGAAACGTTGCGGCCAGCCACGGGCTGTATGTCAATTGATGCTTTTGCAACGGTCCAACGGCTGTGCAGCATCAGCACCCTTCACTTACAGCGAGCGCAGCTTGGAGGCGGTTGAGCCAAGATGGAGTTTGCCGTGCATGGGTGGCGGAGAAGTCGGGATAGAATAGACGGGAAGAGGGAGGGGGGTTCGCTCATGACCCCTGCCCACTCCCAAATCCTCCATCCTGTTGGTGTTGTTCGCTGTGTGTGTGTGTGTGTGTGTGTGTGTTGTCCCCGGGAATCCTTCTGGGCAGCGCTGCAAGGAGTGTAATGAAGTTGTGATAATGAGAGCTTCATTAAACGAGCAATGAAAGGAAGGCTGAACACACACGAGTTTCCCTAAGCATTCAAGCCCAGGGTTTCATTGAGTGCGCGCGCGTGCTGGAGTGGAGGTTGGATCTCCTGGGAGTTGCCAGCCCCTCTGTGCCCTGGCCAATGGCAGCGCGGCGATGCGCATCTGGCGGGCTTTGTAAGGCTACGACAAAAATAAACTACCTTACAAAGCCCGCACGGCCAGCCAAACTGCCAGGCAGCGCCTCGCTGGCTACCACCCCCCGGCCGGGAAATGCCTCCCCTGGGCCGCTCTGGGGGAGGCAATCGGCGCCCTTGCTCACCTCACTTACTCACACACACAAGCCGCCGTAGACTTTGGTGACTCGCTACCTCATTTACACACGCAGGGCACTCACACACGCGCACGCTGGGCCCGCTTGCCTTCTCTGCACACCCTCGCCCAGCGCACTTTTGATCAGGCCCATCCGCCTATCCGTGCCCATCTCCTGCTATTTTCCTTCCCTTGACCGGGCCTAGACCTTCTAGACCCTGTCATGCCCTGCCAGGCGTTGCTAGTCCCGGGGATTGCCCTTCAGGGCCGTGGTTGCAAGGGCCCCCCCCCATCGACAACGACTATCAGCCAAGCGCATCAGCAACGACATCAGCATCAGGAACGTTCCAAAAAGTTACTCCGCCTTTTGCTCTGCCAAATTGGCCAAGCACGCTCTGCGGAGGGCGGGCGGAGTATTTGGAAGCATCCATCCATCGCTGGCCCAACTTGGACGTCAATTGGAGGATCAACCCGCACGCGGTGAACCATGGCTTCCACATGGCCCATCCAATCCACTTCTGGAGAAACCCCATCCTAACTTGGCTACTGGGCCCTACGAAAGGACCCCTGACAGATATAGAAAAAACAAATTTTTTAAAAAAAAAATTAGGGCCCCTGGGGCCGAGTACGGTAGGAACGCATGTAGGGCTCTCGCTGCGTCTTGTGTATCAATGTATGTGTGTGGCATGTATGTACTTCTGCCGTCTACCTGGGCATGTATGTCGGCATGCTATGATGTATGTACCGTCCCTTCCGGGCCATCGCAGGACCCGGTTCCAGGTCCCCGGTGCGCCTCTCACACACACGGCCACGCACACACCCACGGTAGCGGAAACGGTCTCGGGTGAGATAAGATGGTGGACGGGATGGCGTGCGAAACCAAGCCATGGCCTTGGGATGAAGGGTTCACATCTGTCTTCACCTCAATGGCCCGTTCCAGAGATTTGGGGGCTCAATTGTCGTCGGCCGCCCGCAGGCGTATGCACCTCCCTCGTCGCAGCAACGTGTACCTAATAATCCCGTCCATTTTAATCTTCCTTCCTGTTTGTGTAGCATTGCGGTGATCATCATGCTAACGCCGCAAATGACCTGTTCCTCTGCAAACTAAACTACAAGTAAAATTTTTTTTTTAATTTTTTGTTTTGTTATTTCCCTCTGCTGTATACTTGACCCCCCTTCCCCTTCCCAACTGATGTCGTTCCTTGAAGCGAAGCATGATCCTGGTAATCCTGATAACCCTGGGAGGCGCAACGGAGGCGCACTAGAGACCCACTCCCGTTCTAGCCAACCAGCCGCGCTCTCAAACGAATTTCCCCAAAAAGGTTTCCGCGCTATAGCAGGCGGCGCCAGAGCCACACGGCCAGTTGAAGTTCCGACCACCGATGATGGGGATGGCCTGGATCATTGTGCGGGAGCATGTCCCGGACAGCAAGGGGGCGCATTGCCGTATACCTGGTTTTTTCCATAGCAAGGTGACGTAGCGTTGCTGCAGGAGAGAAAAAGAAATGAAAATAAAATCAAAACATGAACATTCAAATTAAACATTTCAGAGATACATCACGTCAAAAGGGCGGGGGATGGAGCGTTGTTGGGGGCCGCGAAAGCGGGCGGTGCACCCTGTGCGTGGTCATCGGCAGTCCCGGATTAGGCAAGTTCTTTCGAACCCCGATGATATCGTTGATGACAATTGCACAGACCCGTCCTGGGATCGCTGCGTCTGTCTCTACCTACCAGCGTCCAGCAAAGTATTGGCGGCTGTTGATCGGCAGTGTTTGCCACTGGACTTGGCCGACCGGGTGGCTCTCTATCCGTGGAGCTCTAGCATCAACGTTTGGTGAGAAATCAACCTCATTGTCCTCTGCGTATTGCATCGCGGGATGGCGTCAGCCCCGTTCTCCTGCCATTTCTCTCCGGAGCTAGTCTCGGAGTTTAGCGCCTCCGTTGCGTTCGTCGCCCCCGGAGAATAGAGGGTTAGTAGAATGAATGGCCTTTTGCTTGATTCTAGGGCGCTGGCGGGCGCAGAGCTTCATGTTTGACCATTGGGGCTGGTGCCATGGCCTGTGCGTTCGGACTCCAAAGCGGATCCCGCTCCACTGTTCGCATTCTGATGAGCGCGCCCAAAAAAAAAAAAATGGTAAATTGTCCATGGCCTAAGTTAATTCATGTTTGGCGCCCGGACCTGGAGAATGGAGATGATCCGCATGCTGCGGCGCGGTCCAAAGGGTCCGTCCCCTTGCTGGCTGCTCGCTTTCCCAGCTGGGAAATGCTGTTGAGCGACAGCATCTGAGTGGCCCCCCCACTGGGATGAGAGGCATGCGCATTGTATGTCCTGAATGGCAGGGAAGGGAATAGCTTGGCAAGGGGATGGGCTATGACGGTTATGGATCGGCCGCCACGACACTCAACGGTCAATGACTGTTGTTTCTCGGCCAAGCAGTCACTTTGCACATATCACTTGAGATTGCGAGCCTGATAGGAGACGGAGGTCGCGAGCTTTCGCGCGCGCGCAACATACTCGGTCGGCGATGTCCTTGTGGTGGAGGCAAGGCAAATGGGGGCGATAGTCACAATTGCGGCAAAAGGATGAGCCATGCGGATGGCGTCGAAGCCGTGGTGCCTGAGCTGCCCCGCGTGGTTGGGTGGGTGTGAATAGATGCTCTCGAACGACAAGGGGCAGAGGAACCAAGAGGAAAGGCCCAGTGCCCAAGGTGCGCGATCAAGGTTTCTTTGGAGATGGGGGCTAGAGCCATTGACGAAACCAGTGGTTGACCTTGTCGTGCACGCAGTGAGCTATGCAGAGCAAGAGAGGGCGAGAGACACAGACAGGCAGTGGGAGAGGGAGAGAGGCGAGCGCCAGCGAGAGGAGCGGCACTGGCTGGAAGGCATGACGGACGCTGTCGTCACACAGCCCTACGACGGCGCCAGACGCAGATGATCGGCCCGGCCTAGTGCCCCGGGAGGGTGGACTTTTGGGGACGGCCTGTGGTTGGTTCCAGGGGCACAGTTGGGTTGCGGCGCTGTACCAAGGGGCAACGTTTTGGAACCTTGGGAGGGATTTGGGGAGAGGGGACAGAACTGGATTGGAGGAAGCGGGTTTGGGGAGGGGGGAGTTGAGAACCTTGGGACGGCGACGATAATTGCGGTGGTGCGTGGTGTGGTGTGTTCCGGCACGGTATGGAGGGACAACTGAAAATACTCGTCTATTGTTCCATTGAAGGTGTAGCGTGTGGTCGTAGCGTGGTGGAGGATGGCAAGGCAAAGCGTGTGGGTGCTATGGTGGGTGTTGTGGGTGTATGCCAAGTGGAGGGCGTAGTCGGCATGGGTGGGGATGGCAGAAGGAAGGATGGATCATGGCGATGCCAGTGCCAAAAAAGAATCTGGGCTAAATTTGCCCACATTCTAGGACGCTAGCCCGCTTTTGTACAGGACCGTCCACTTGGACTTGGACTTGGACTTGGGCTTGGGCTGGGCTTGGGCTTAGCCTTGCGAGCTTCACCAACCTTGTCCCTGGTCCTTGGTCCTTGGTCCCCGGTCCCCCGGTTCACCTCCTGGGATTCTATTCTTTGATCTTGATTACTGATGCTCTGCCGCTGTTGTTGCTGTTTTTACTCGGGAACTGAGCGTGGCAGAGTCGACACGGGTGCCGGGTGCCGGATGCTCGAAGCTACCTAGGGCACCACTGCGAGCTAGGAATTGGAAGCCAGGAGCTGGGTGTTGTGTTTCCCTTCCTGGAGGATCCCACGTCTGGGCGCTAAGCCGCGCTTCGGACCTTTGGGCGATAGAACTTCAGCTTCTCGTGTGGCACTTGCAGAAGTGCCTTCATGCCATGTCTTGTGTTCTATTACAGGATACTGGATGCAGCACAAGAGGTGTTGTGTTGTGCTGTATTGTGTTGTGCTGTGCTGTGCACTCAGCTGTACGGCGCTGCAATGCTGTGGAGATACGAAGTGCTCTATTTTTTTTTTTTGCTCTCCCCCTATGGTTAAGGTGGAGACGGCCTGGCCAGCCGCCTCTCAACGTAGGAAGTCAACAACAAGAAAGTCGCCCAAGCCCGAAAAAGCCCAAACAAGCAATACGTGCCAGTCTGTAGCAATAGTTGGAGTCAATCCGCCAATCCACATCTAAACTCCGCGCCTCCGCCCGTGGTTCTCTCCACCGTTAATGCTACATGACGGCACTATGACAGTCGATACAAGGCCGAACCTCCAGAAGCTCTTCTCTCAGAAACCAAATGTCAAACGTCTTGTCTGGCACAGCAAGACGGGGACGTGCACGCTTCTCGTGCCGGGCACCAGAGCCTTGTTCATCGGGGTCGGTGTCTGTATCCGTCCGTATCTGGCAGCATCTCGCTCATCAACACACTCCCCACCCTCCCTTGCTCCCTCAATCTTCTCCGCTCCGCTTCTTTCTGGGCTGCAGATTCGAATTGCCAGGTCCCGGGGGAGACAAAGAGGCGGCCAGGCCAGCATAGGCGGCACCCACACTCCATGCACTCACACGCGCACCCGCAGGCAGGCAGACTGACAGGCAACCAGCCTTCCGGGGCAGCAATGGGACGGACACAGACACGGGCAGCACGGGGTCGGGGGTAGGCGAGTCGGCGAGTAGAATGACAACCGGTGCCGTGACAAATTACGCAAACGACGATTCCATTCGTCGTGTCGCATCGCATTGCTCGCACCAGAAGGAGACGAGGCAATTGTGTTGCCATTTGCCGGCCCCCAGGGATCACGTAGGGCTTAGCAATGGCGATTTGAAATATAGACGGGATACACCGGGCGGCACAGATCGGGACCAGGCTGGACCTGAGGGAGCACATACTTACCTCATCGATAGGGCGAGATCAATAGAACTCGCGACGGGGGGAGGGGCCATGGTCGTTGCCAAATAATTTAGACCTACCTGGCTTGGTCGAGTTCTGAGTGAGTGAGTAATGAGCCATAGGCCACGGGGTCGTCATAGCCTTGGGTTGATGGGAAGGCGGGCAGCCCTGTGAGGACGGTCCTTGCCCAAGTCCCCCAAGTCCCCCAAGTCTCAAGACCCCAGGCCCCAGGCCGGAGGTGGTATGGATATGGACTGCAGCGACTGGACTGGAGTCCGAGGTAGGCCATAGCAAGGAGGCTTGGTTGATGGTGGAGGGATGGTGGATGGTTGTCTGTGGAGCCTTCGACTCTGAAGTGGGACGGCGGGCGCGACGGCTTGGGGGGCGTGCAAAGGCGCTCCTGCCCAAGTCCTAGCTCTGCGGAACACCCCTCCCACCCTTGTTCCTGCTCTGGTAGGAGGGGGGTGTAGGGAGTGGGGGCTTGGCGCACTCCGTGGGCGTGGGCATGCTCCTGGGCTGTGGTGGGTGCAGTGCACTTGCAGGGAAGCGTGGCTCGCTGCTGCTTCCACATCCCCCCCGGCTCGCTCCTGCCCTCGTCTCTGCTAGTGCCACTGCTGGGCTGCTGCAGGCTGGGTCTTGGCTCTTGGGTCTTGGCCTGCGCCTGCTACTACTGCTTGTTCATGGGAGGAACGAAGCAAGCTTGGAAATATTTAATCTACAGCCTCTTCCCCCTCACATCCACCATCCCACTCCATCTCCAAGTCCCGTCTTCAATTCGACTGCTTTATCTTCAGTCTCAAGCTTCAGCCTCAGTCTCAGTCCTGAGTCTTGGATACGCTTCCAGTCTTACACTTATATAACCTTCCCCATCTTCCATCTTCATTCCCATCCATCTCCTCTCACTAGCTCCAAGCAAAGCTCACACATATCTCTCCTGCTGCCTACTCAACAACAAGATCAAACTTGTCGGAGCATCACAGAACAGATAGATATCTGAATATCTCTTCACCTGCTGCGCCTGGGCTTTTTAACAGCTTCGTCGTCGACAACAGCGACGATTCTCCCTCCAGCTCTCTCTCCCAACATTCTCGCCCACTCTCCACCCTCAACCCCAAACACTTCAGACAACATGTCTATGTTCACCATGTCACAACCTCACTACGCCTACGCGGCCGCTCCTGCTCCTCCTCGTCAGTACTCCGGACACGGCACCAGCAGCGCCTTCAGCAGCTCTGCCAACCCCGATGAGGACTGGACCAAGATTTCTGATCTTGCTGAGCGCCGAAGGATACAGAACCGCATCGCTCAACGCAACTACCGTAGGTTATTTCCCCCCCAGTTTTGCACAGCCCGGGCTTCTTTCGCCCCTGGACGCTTTGAGAGTGAAACAGAAACTGACATAATTTCTCACACTATAGGCAAGAAGCTTAAGCGCCGCCTGGAAGACCTTGAGCGCCGAGCTGGCTCCTCCGATGATGCCGATTCCGAGAAGCAGTCTCAATCCACCACCACCAAGTCGTCGAAGCGTTCCTCGAAGTCTCAGAAGGCCCAGCCTGTCACTCCCTCGAAGACCCTCCCCTCCCAGGGCCAGTTCACTCCTCCCATGGAGAACACCGATGAGATGTTCTTCCAAGCTACTTACGACGACCGAGAGCGCTCTCACACCCCCCCTCTCTTCACTTACTCGACATACCCTGCTCCCGATGAGCTTCTCCTTCATCCTTACGGCTCCGCTCAGCCCTACCCGGCCATGACCACCGCCGACACATACCCCAACTACCTCACTGCATCAACTGTCCCAGTGACTCTTCCTTCCATGACCCACTTCAGCGACGCCGTCAAGCGGGATTACCCCAGCGATGACAGCCTGAACCCCTACATGCCCTACGGCTTCATGCCCGGCATGGATCTCAATGCTCCCAGCCCTTACGACCACCAGTCCAACCCTCATGTGAGTTACGCCAGCCATCCGCCCATCGCGGCCTCCAGAGATCCTCGTTGCTGATCGGGTTGGCAGACTCCTCCGCTGTCCCACTCGTTCGACCACTCCACAAACTGCTCCGAGGCTGGTTATGAGTACCCCACCACGCCTCTATCAATGCCCGGATCCCCCGGCTTGATTCACCCACAGCAATGAATTGGAGGGCGCAGCTTCATTCGCGTCCTCGGTCTCCCCAGGTCCTGGATTGACTACTACAGCGTAGTCTACAGGCATGGGATAACGAGACTACCCTCGCCCCCCTTGGCAAGTGGCTAATCCACATGGGGCGGTTGCATTTGGGCAAAGAAAAGAAATATGGAACATCACGAAGGCGTACAGGACGGGCCACGCGAGGCGCAAGCATGGCTTTATCGGTCGTTTGGATTACACTCTCCTCTTTTTTTTTCTTTTTTTTTTTTTTTTTCCCTCAGCCCTGACCTACCGACTGGAGGGTTTCCTTCAGACTATTCTTTCTCGCGTTTTTTATTCGTTTTTTTTTATCAACACAGGGTCGAAGCGCTCGACTCTGGTCGTTGTTTTTGACGGCTGCAAGATCCACGAACTTTGTTTATTTTGAGGCGATGGAAAAGATGGCACATGTGGCGTTTTATGGAATATCAATGTGTATGATGAACAGGATGGGCAGGACGGGACTGATGGGTGCAAGACTGGCTGGGAAGAATATGGAAACATTGAAAGTGCGATTGCGATGGTGACGTTGATGGCAGCAAGCGGTGGCAAGCCTTTTGGATTTTTGTCGAGTAGATATCCCCGAGCCATCGACCTTGTTTAGATGATTGAAATGTGCAACACCAATACCTATTACAAATGTCCCGTGAAAAAACATTGAGGCCCTCCACGAGACCCCTGACTTGTCCCGACTCGATCTGGCACTGATCCAATAGCGACGGAATCCAGGCCAATGCGGCATCGAGCCGAAAAGTCTGGGGGGCAAGCATGAGGCCCCTCGTACAAGCCAGCTTTGTACTTTGGTCGCCGATGGCCGACGGCCTATGACCCGTATCGCTCGTTCTGCCCGTGTCTCGAATCAGCCTTGACGAAACGTGAGTGGCTCTGTCTCTAGTTTCCATTCAGCTAAGCGCCTCCCGACTCCCATCCATCCATTCATCCAGCCCTGCCCCCCTCCTTCTAATTGTCTTCAACTCCCATGACGCCGTGTGCCGTCCGTTCCCCTACGCCTGCTACGGATACAGCACCCGGTCTAGACGCCAGGCCCCGATCACAGAATCCCTCAACAGCCTTGGCGAGCTGCACTATGATACCATACAGACCTCGCCAGGATGCGGCGCGGCGGCGCAGCCGAAGAGGGCAAGGGGCGCCGTGTGTGCATACACATTGCCCTGTGTCTTGGCTTCGCCGATACGGTTGACGTCCGCACGTGCAGGGCGCCATTCCGGGGCTGGACGGGCTGTAGTTTGCAGCTGGACAATTCTTGGGGCGAGAGAGGGAGAGCTCGAGCCAGGGGAGGTGGGGAGGTGACATCGTTGAGATGTAGGGGAGTGTTATGTCCGGCTGTCCCCGTGGTCTCTAAAACCCCGTGCTGAGGAGGAGGAGAAAGAGCGGAAGGATCATGGGAGAAGCCACAGGGCTATGGAGTCGTCGTGATGGACGATGGCTTAGAGCTCAACCTACGTATTCGCAGCAGGCAGTAAGCTACAAGTTACAACTACCGGTACTGTACACTACGTAGGAGGGGCGCGCGGGTGGGCGCGGATGGGCTGGCGGATGCCCAGTTGGAACGCGCGTGCTGAGCGATCATTGATCATTCCCACGAGCTTGGGTCTTTGCTGGATGGGGATGTCCGAATGCGAAAGGGTGGCGGCGTTGAGAAACATGGGAAAATAAAGGGTTCACCAGGGGTCTGTGTGGGTTACCAGGCTTTTGGGGAGATGGAACATGGAGATGGAGACAAGGGCGGCCGGGCATCAACTAGCATTTGGGGGGTGGTGGGTGGTGGGTGGTGGCCGACCGACCAAGACGGAGGAAGGAGATGAAGATGGGACGGGGGGCTCATCATCCGGAGGATTCTGGTAGGTTGGAATTACGAGACATAGTCCCATCCATGTTTAGCCTCGGAGAGGGGGGGGAAGAGGACGCGGGATAGGATAGCGTCCGGCCGGAGAGTAAAGTTTACGGTCATTGCTGAACGGCGACGTAACTTAACGGCCCCGGCATTTACGGGAAGACAAGCCAGGCTAGAGACAGAAAAGACGGGGCTCGGATACGGGAGGAGGTGTGGGGGGAGTGGGATTCAAGAATTGACGAGCAGCAGCGGCAGCACCAACACTACTACCACCACCACCACCACCACCACCACCACCATCACTATTATAGCCGCCAGCCAGCCCAGTCCAGCCAACCAGCCGGCCAGGCGCCTTGTCAAGAAAAGAGGGGAATAGAAGCAGACACGGAAGAAGAAGAAGAAGCAGACGGGGATGGGCACGGGGACGGGGACGGGGACGTGGACAAAGGCAAACCGGGAAAAATGAAGAAAAGAAAGAAAGACGCAAGGAGGGGGGAAATCGGGAGGGGGGCATGGAGGGTTGGATTCGGCACTTCGGCGAGTCTATGAATGGAGAAATCTTCAAAAAAAAAAAAAAGGTGCATGGAAGCAGCAGAAGCAAGAAGGAAACCCAAGACAGGAAGCGGCAGAGGGCGGCGTCGAGAAGAGTGGCAGATGATGGAGATCAGGCTGCGGTTGGCTTTCCTCGCCCACGAGACCAGGTCCATGAGAGAAGCAGGAGGCGAGTCTTGGCAGGCTTTTGCGTTCGGGAGACTCGGATGGATCATGGCTACATGGCTACATGGCTACATGGCTGGCTACATGGCCACGGGAGACACGGAGAAACGGGGTATGTCATGAGACTGGCTCATTAGTGATGATTAAAACGAGGAGGGAGGAGGGCATACGAGAGCTAGACAGACGAGAAAACTGGGGCAGAGGAGGAGAACGGGGAGGAAGCTTGGAAACTACGCCGACGGGGGTGCAGAAGGACGACGGACACGACGATGGACACGACGACACGACGACACAACACGACACGACCGATACATTACAACACGACACATTACAACACGACACGACACGACACGACACGGACACGACATGAAGGCCCCCCCGACCCCCCAGGCCGGGTGTTTTGTGAAATCCACACTGTAGGATGTGTGAGTGTGAATGTGAATGTGAATGTGAGTGTGAATGAAGATGTGGGTGTGCCTTGTGCTATGCTCTGTGCGCGTGTGAGTGTGTGTATATGTGTATATGTGTGTGGGTGCGCGTATATCTGTAGATGTATCTGTATGTGAGTGTGAGCTGGTTTACAATCTTCATTCTTGATTTCCTTGACTTGACTTGACAGCTCAGCTCAATATGAGGAGGCGCCAAGGACGGAGTAGTGCGGAATCAATGGACGCACAGGGACGGGACCAAGGACAACAAATAATGGAAGAGAGGGGAAGGGATCAAAGAAACCCCTCCTAATAAAAAAAATAAATCGAGAAAAAAAAAAAGGACTGGTGCCTTGGCTAGCTGAAGAAGCAGGCTGGCTGGCTCGCACATGTTGCTTGCCTTGGACGTGTGCGAGTCTGGACCAGTCACATTTCGGGGTCGGAGCCGGGACAAAAGGCCGCCGCCAGGGCGTTGCTAGTCACAGCTCGTGCTTGCTGTGGTGTCTGCGGTGTGCGAGCGAGTGAACAGCGGCGGCTGCGGCAGAAGAGAAGGACGCGGACCTTGTTCATGCAGACAACGGGCAACGAGTGCGAGGGCACCAGTAGGGAAGCGGCCGAACAAAAATGGACGACGTTTCATCATGCAGCGCTTCAATAAGAAGAGCGAGCTCCTCACTCACCCCCCCCGGCGATTGCTGGATTTGGAACGGGTCTCTCTTGGGGCAGTCCATCCAGGGGAGCGAGGGGGAGAGAGGGGGAGAGAGAATCCTGTGAGTCCTGGAGGCCCCGGGGTAGAGCCCTGGAGGGGGAAGGGAGATCCCTGGGGGAGGCGATTGATTGAATGGATGCGGCGTTGATCATGTTGTATCTCGTCAAACGGCGGTTGGGGATTGGGGACTCGGGCGCCGGAGCCCATGTGGAAGGAGGATCGGCGGGGAGGATTGAAATCCTTCCTCTGCTTCGGACAAGGCTAGAGGCGCAAAAAAGCAAGGCAGCCAAGGCAATGGAAGGGGCCTGCGACATGCGGGCGAAGCGCACACGCACGCACGCGCACGCGCACTTTACACACACACACTTGCACTTGCACTCACACACTCACATAAAAACAAAGCATGGTGGTGGAGATGGGTGGTGGTAATAGTAGCAGCAGCAGCAGCAGCAGCAGTGGTAGCAGCAATGGTGGTGGTGGTGTTGGTGGTGGAGTCGAGGGGGCGTCTGGTCCATCTGTCTTTATTGTCTCTGTTTTGACGCTGGAAAACCTCCGCCCCCGCCCCCTTCCCCCCCGCCCCCTTCCCCCCCCCCTCCTCCGGGGGCTAGCTGAAGGACAGCAGAGCGAGTGACGCAGCAGCAAGTGATGGAGCGATGGAGCGACACGCAGCCTGATCCAGAGGCAGGTTGCTTCCAAGGCGGCGCTACTGATGTGTGGATGCACATGGCACAGAGTACATTGTACCATGGTACCAGAATAGTTATGAATAAGTGCGAATGTGAATGCATTGGCTGGGTGGAAGCATGCAATGTGTCTCCGTCGGCCTGTAACTTGCTTCCCGCCGTCGCCCCGACGCCTGGAGCCATGCAAATGTGGTTCGATAATATCGACAAATGCAAGATGGGCAAATGAATGTGAATTGTCGGAATCCGTAACATGGGAGAAGCCACACACCACACCTGATGCGCGTGCTGTCAACTCTTGCTAGCCGCTCATCAACAACTGCTTCTGCTTCTGCTTCTGCTGCTAGTGCTGCCGCTTCTGCTGCTACTGCTACTGCTGCTGCTACTGCTGCTGCTGCTGTTACTGCTGCTGTTTCTGCTATTGCTGCCATTGCTGCTTGTCCTGCACCTCGACAGACACATTGAGCCACCTACCTATGTAAGTGAGTACAGCATGCCGCTGAGGCGTGCATCTCTGAGAGAGCGTCTTTTTCCTCTTCCCATGGTTGGCTGCTTGAGACCCGACAGTTGGGTTTAAGTTATTACGCGTGGTCTTGCGAGTACCGGGGCACACCCGGCTGCTTTCCAAAGTTTACCACCCGGCACTTGCCTCACCACACAACACGCCTGCCCCACTTTGCCTGCCTGTGATTTCAGCCATTGCACATGTACATACGAAGTATGCATCTATCCCGACCTCAACCGCTTTTGCTCCTGCCATTGCGACTGGCTTTTGTGGTGGGAGGCATTATGTCATCGCACAGCACGTGAAGTTCTAGACCCCACCCCAGCTCAACCGCTACCAGTCTTCGTCCAGCTGCAAGAGATACGAGGGCATTCAGCAGCTCTCTAGGGGGGATATCAAGCCCAATTGATGCGCCTCTGCACCTCTCAATTGGCATAAACAATGCCGACCGATACCCTCTACCTGTTTGGTGGCGACCAGTAAGCAGCTGAGCCATCAATGACGCTCGTGGGCTTTGTGCTAACTGGCCCTTCATAGGCCCTGGGACGCCTCCGTCTGGACCGCCTCTGATGACCGAGTCCGCGGCGGCTCCAGCACTTCCTTCTTGACAGTTACCAGTCCCGAGCGTGCCCGCTTCCACGGTCATCTCGATACAACGACCCTTGGTGGTGCGGGCTTTGCCTCCCAGCGCACCGTCGGTGTCCTTGCTCTTGATCTCTCCGCCTATGCAGGACTGACCCTGTCTCTTGCCGCTGGTGCCACGGGCCATCGGTATACGCTCACCCTCAAGGACGCAATCCCCCAGGACCGCGGTGATGGCCGTGACCAGGCTGGCATCAGCTGGGAGGCGGACTTTGAGGCTCCCGAAGAGGGCGGTGACCTAGTGTTCCCGTGGGACAAGTTCCGAGCAACGTATCGCGGACGAGACCTGGGCGATGCCAAGCCATTGGACTTGAGCTCCATCAAACGAGTGTCATTGATGATGCGGAGGTAAGACTTCTGTTCAAACCCTACTTAATAAACTTTGTCGGACCCGCTAACGAATTCGTCATCGCAGTTTTTTCGGCAGCCAGGATGGCGATTTCGAACTTGTCATCCATGCCATTGCGGCCAAGCAGTCCATCTCAGAGGATGCCCTTTCTCATGAGACAGACGACGAGGATGATGACTTGCAGAAACCAGCTGCTGTCGAGGTGCTAGGCCAAGAAGAGAGGCCGCGAGCGCCGTCATGGTGGCAGATGTTGCTCTGCGGCTTGGTATGAAGTGAGAAATTTCACGTCTCGCAACGATGACAGATCCGTCCCGGCCAGATCGACAATTCACGCGTGAGAGCAACATTACCGTTGCCTAGATTCATCACAATATAAATCAGCCATTATACCCCAATTCTTCACCTCCGTGACCTCCCAAGATTGCCCGCCGTGTCAGCTTCCGTATCAGGCAGTGGAAAAGGCCCCACTCACCTCCGATCCAGAAGCCGTTCCGTGCCGCCCACCATCGGCCCGGCGGTTACGGACATCGACCCCAAAATGGATTGCGTCACGACTCTGTCTATACCATCGCCGCAGAGCTGCTTCAATATTTAGGCGAACCCATGTCCTACGCGAGAACAACACATACCTTGCCATGTTGCGACCCTCCTCAACCATCTTTTTGCCCAACCTGTCATTAGTGTCTCCCTATCAGTCAGTCGTGCTTCCTTTCCCTCATTTTCCCGGCCTGGTGTAACGACGATGCCTCTCCTCTTACGCGCGCTGCTGCCCCCTCTCACCACGGCCCTCGCGCTGCAGGCTGCCGCTGGAGTACCGTCCATCGCCGCGCACTCGGATCGCGTGTACGACCTCAGTGGTGCCGTGACGTATCTTGCCGTCGGCGCGCTGAGCTTGTACCTCCCCTCGATTCGCGCGACTGGCGCCCCTGTTATTGCGAATGTGTTAGCCGCAATCACTCGACGGGGTCCACCAATTGCGGCAAGCTGCGATTGGAGACAGCTTATGCTGACAGGAGCAGTGGGTGTTTGGGCCGTGAGATGTAAGTGACAGCCCTTTTCTTGGTAGATGGTACAATTCTATGCCATATCCGGCCGTCTACTCCAATTATCTACATACCCGTAGAACAATTATGTACGACTAACGCACGAGTTTCGACATAGTGGGATCATACCTCTTCCACCGGAATGTCACACAAGGCACCGACTCCCGATTCGCAAAGATCAAGCACTCTCCTAGCAAATTCGCAACGGCATTTTTCTTCCAAGCCATGTGGGTAACACTTTGCATGACACCCGTGCTCCTCGTCAATGCGGTTCCTGGGGCGGCGCTCGCAAAGGGTATTGCGGCAACTGATGTTATAGGCCTGGGCCTTTGGGCGGGTGGGTTTGCAGTTGAAGTTGTTGCCGACGCGCAGAAGAGCCGGTGGACACGCGAGAAGAGAGAAAAACTACACGACGAGGAGTTTATCACGCGGGGCTTATTTTCAAAGTGGTGAGCCAAGCCAAGCCCATCCATTCGTGCATGCCGGCATGCATAGTATACTTGATGTGGCGTCTGGGGAGGGAAGAAAGCTGCTAACGTGAGCACATTCAAAGTCGTTTCCCCAACTATTTCGGCGAAATCACCCTCTGGACCGGTCTTGCCACAGCCGCCGCGGGCATTCTCGCCCGGAAGCCCGCGCAGTTGTCCTTCGGCTTCTCCGGCGGGCCAGTCGGCATCCTAACTACCACAGCGTTGTGCTACGTCAGCCCTGCATTCTCGGCATTTCTGCTGCTCAAGGTTTCAGGGGTGCCACTCAGCGAGCGCAAATACGACCAGCGGTATGGGGACAGGGAGGATTACCAACAGTGGAAGAGAAACACGCCGCTGTTGGTCCCCGGCTGTGGTAGTGGGACAAAAAGGCGGTGGTCGGAAAAGGGTGGGTTGGGCTGGATTGTGTGGGTCAGGGGAGCTTCCATGATGCCGATGATGTTGTGCAGTTGCGGGGAAAGAGACACTTGGATGTTGGAGGGGCCATGACAGTCATGATCATTAACTACTCAATTTATTCATGAGTTTTGACGTTTTTTTGCCTTTCATTTCATAAGGTGACCTTGCTTGCATCCCATCCATTTGTCCGTAATTTGCCTCATTTCATCCGTTCATACATTTGCTTAAGCGTGGAACTTCTTGACTCGCTCAACCTCATCGAAACTACCCATGAAGATACCGGCTCGGTCGTGAATGTGCTCAGGTACCACCTCGAGCATTCGGGTCATCTTACTATCAACAGCCTGGCCACCAGCTATAACGATGGGAGATTAGCTTTTGTTCAGAGGCAGAGACGAGAGGGTCACGAAAAAAGGAAAAAGAAAAAAAGCTTACCATTCTCAAAGACAAGAGCCATGGGAGCGCACTCGTAAAGAATTCGGAGCTTGCCCTTGGGGCTCTTCTTGTCGGCAGGGTAGGCAAACACACCTCCGTAGAGCAGAGTTCGGTAAGCATCGGCAACCATGGAACCGATGTATCGAGAGCTGTAGGGCTTGCCGTTCTCCTGGGCCAGCTTGAGGGAGTTGAAGTAGCCAATGGTCTTGTCCTCCCAGTATAGAGAGTTACCCTCGTTGACGGAGTAGATGGCGCGCGCCTTGGGAATGCGCATGTCAGGGTGGGACAAGATAAACTCGCCGACGCCGTTGTCGAGGGTGAAGCCATTGACGCTACCGCCCTTCATGGTGATGACCAGCTGAGCCGAGGCACCGTACATGGTGAAACCAGCGGCGAGCAGCTCAGTACCGGGCTTCAGGATATCCTCCTTGGTACCAGTTGAGCCGGGGGCAAGCTTGTGAATGCCGAAAATAGTGCCGACAGAGACACCAGCATCCAAGTTGGAGGAACCATCAATGGGGTCGCAGGCGACGGCGTAGTGGGCGTCGTTGCTGTCGCGGAAGTAGATGATCTCATCCTCCTCCTCGGAAACGAGCAGGCGACACTTGCCCGAGGAGCGCATGGCCTCAATGAAGAGGTCATTGGAGATGACGTCGAGCTTCTTCTGGTCGTCACCAGTGCTGTTGGAGGAACCAGCAAGACCGGTCAAGTTGACGAGGGTAGCTCGACGAATGTAGTAGGCGATAGACTTGAAAGAGAACTGGAGGGCGTGGCAGAGGAGACTGGCCAGGTCACGCGTCAGCACAATCAATTGCCGATGGAAGCCCCAAAGTTGTCATGAGGAGTGAGTAGTGGGGGTGGGGGGAAAAGTGGCTCACGTGAAGTCTCCGGTAGCCTCCTTGTGCTTGGCCTGCTCTTCGGTGAGGAAGCGGGTGAGGGTGACGATGTTGGTGTTGACCTTCTCGGTCTCACCCAAAGTGCCGTGGCCGTTGGTGGTCATTGTGATTGAATTGATGATGGGGGATGAAGTTTTCGGAGTTAGAGGAGCGGGTGAGGGGAGACGTCGGCAAGGAGGGGAAGGCTGAGGAGCTTAAGCCGAAGCGCAAGGTTTAGGCGTCACGGGAAGAAGCCGGAGTCGCCAGATTGAATTGACTAAGAGCGAGATACTTCCAGAGGGTATCTTGGATGTAGAGAGGGTCAAGGAGGAATTGGAGAAGTGGATGGAGGATGAAAAAATGGCAAGATTGAGAAGGAGAGAGGAAGAGAGGAGGAAAAGAAGGGAAGAAAGAAAGAAAGAAGGGAGTGAGACGAGATGAGATAGCCCCGGTTACAAGACGAGAAACGCACGCCCGTTGCCTCATATCCCCAAGGCCCGGAACCCGGATGACGATGATACGCCGGGCTGGGCTGGCCAGAACGGCTCGCAATCAAAGCGGACGAGGTCTCGTGGCCGCCCAAAGCAGCACCAACCCGCCACAGAGCCACGGGACAGGACGTGTCGCCGGGCGCCCGCTCGGAATGACATGCCCGGGGCGGTAGCGTGACCCGCCAGCGTCGCCAGCGTCGAGCCTTTTCCACCAGTCCGTAGTTACAATTAGCTATTTGGGAGCCGTTTACAGGCGATTCAAGGTGAAGGCCTGGCCCTTTGGGGTCAATGGGTCTCCGGGGGGTCCCCTGAGGCCCCTCGACGTCCCGAGACGGGAACGATTTGGAGATCGATTGGGCCATTGCCGGCCGAGGGGAAGCGTCGCAAGAGGATTTCCCGGGGCGTCGACGCTTCGGGAGCCGCTTGAAGTGTGTAGTGTATGGCGAAGTCCCGGTTCTCCCCACATCTTGAGCAATTGGCGTCGCCGGCTTCAGTCCGCCGTCGGTGGAGAGGAGGGGCTCCTGCCAGTCAACAGCCAAACGGCGAGCGTCGAACTCCAATTCCCCTGTTGACCATGGACAAACATGGGGATGCAATGGACGATATCGTTGAAGCCACGACTTGACGGCTGCATCTGTAACCTGGGCCTGCGATATGTGACTTGCAAAGACTTTTTTTTTTACCCCGCGGACAGCCGTGAGCTCCAGCACTGTCCGGTTCTTTGCGTTTGCCGGACTTCAAACAGGGAGGCAAGGTACCTTACGTCCCTGTCATGCTCGTTCAATCTCGGGGTCAGACCGAGCTGGATCCTCCCCCGCCTCGGTGGGGGTGGCTCCCTCGGGCTTTGAACGCCGACGTGCATGTGGCTGTGCCCTGAGTGGCTCGTGAAATCCGGGAGAACATTTTCGGAGAGTTCATGAGATGAGTTCCTGGATGAGCTCTCTGATGAGCTAAGCTCTCTCGTGTGCGTGTGAGCGGGAGACTGTGGGCCATTGATGGGCAAGGGGGGGGGCAATTGGGATGGAATGGGGACTTTGGGGGCATGGATTGATTGATGCCTTACGATGGATATCTTATTTGCCTAATCTGCAAGGCCCTAATATTTGCTTCTCCTCAGATCGGGTCACGTGCAACCCCGCCTCTGCGTGATTCCACATGCCGACAATCTCGAGATCGGGTTAATAGGTTATCCGGTTCGCCGGGGTGGTTAAAAGGAGGAAAAATGGCACATTGGCCAACGAACGGGCAGGGGGAAAAGGAGCGAAGAGGAGAGAGAGGAAGCGTTGGCGAGAACCCCCGCCTTCCAGAGCAGGCAAGTCACCGCTGCTGAGGAGCTTGTCCGTAAAAATGCGCCCAGCTTCAAGGTTTCGTTGCTTCTTTGCTGTTCCCCCTAAATGAATAGATAATTGCTTGACCGTCCGTCGCCAATTACAACGGGAGCGTGCACCACGATTGACTGCTTCTCTGCTGGCAGCCTGTCATATTATATCCCCCTTCGCCTTGCAACTGGACTACCCAATGCAGCATCCAATCCCGACGCCTGGCTTGGCCTGGAAAGGAAGTCCAGCGACATTTGCATTGACCAGCCTCCAACAGAGAGCCACCTACATACTGTACGATGCCGCAGCAAGACACAGCGATGATGCCCCTGAAAGGACCACGAGGGACCACATGCAGGACCACACAGTGCCGCTGAAGGGCTGCTTGAGGACCTCTACGAACCACTGAGAGCCACTGAGAACAGCTGGGGTTCGCTGGAAACCCACTGAAGAGCCACTGATAACGAGCGGGTTCGCGTCAAAAAGGGAAAAAATAGGGAAAGCTAAAGAAAGAAAAAAAAAAAAAAAAAGTAATAACCCACCGCCAGCATTACACCGCGGCAGCCAGCCACTCACTCTCATACGACGGGTATCATGCCCGCTTTCAACTGCTGAATGCCGCGCAGCGAAGCCGCGGTCGGTGCCACTGACCTCGGTCTGGTAGTCAATCCCCTGGCCCCAGGTAAAATTGTCTACAGATGTCGCAACTGGAAGCAAAACCCAATTTTTTGACCATTTTGCGGGGGAACCTGGGCGTGGCCAGCCAACCAACGCCGGGCATTTGGCCTCCTCACTCTCTCCCTTTTCTTGCCATTTTCATGTTCGACGCTGGTGGCTATCGCTGGAGTGGACCTCGGCATGTGAAGCCGTCGTGCCGGAGCCCAGACGTGCTCTTCCTTCGGCCAGGTCTCCGACGCCGTCTGGCGCGCGCCCCTTTGACTCCGTCCAGCAAATTCGACCATGTATGCACTGTAGAAATGCGCTTTTCCAAGCCCCCCGTGTTCTGCTCCATATTAACTGAAGCCTCCGGCCCAGAACTAATAGTGTCCCTCTCCCCCCCATCGATTCCCCCAGCTTTTTCTGATTTGGAACACACTCCTCCTACCTACCCCGTTATAGCTGCGACTGTGACCTAAATCTGACGCTACTTTCCTCCTATCCGTCATATCCTACCCATCCCATACTACC
This sequence comes from Aquanectria penicillioides, assembly GCA_003415625.1. Taxonomy (NCBI): domain Eukaryota; kingdom Fungi; phylum Ascomycota; class Sordariomycetes; order Hypocreales; family Nectriaceae; genus Aquanectria; species Aquanectria penicillioides. The sequence continues at coordinate 6,121,589 of PYIU01000003.1, forward strand.
CTCTGACCGATTTATCCGCTGCCCGGCGCTCCATCTCGACAGCCGCTAACGACTCGGCCCTCTCCATTCACCCATCTATATCATCATCCTCATCCCCCCACGGTGGTTTGAGGCCTAGCACCAGCTACAACAGCACCAGCAACTGCAACAGGCTCCCAAAAACACCCATCGCTTAGCCGACTCGCGTCATCGAACCCATCGACTTCTCCGCACATTCGCCAGCCCCGTGACGTACGATTGCGATCTGATCCGATCTGGCACGTGCCTGACCTCGGTCACCTTAAACACCTCCCAGCTTCTCCGCAGCCGCAGCCGCAACCGCAACCGCAACCGCATCTGCACCGTCACCCCAGCAGCAGCACCCAGCCGCAGGCCCCAAACGCAACCACAACCACAACCACACCCGTAACCGCAAACCAAACCCGCAACAACCGCAGCCATGGTCGCCGACGCACTCGTCTACCACCCCTCGGTCGCCCATTACCTGCGCTTCATCGCCACCACCCTCGGCCGCGACAAGCTGCTCCGCGTCGTCCAATACTTTGCCCGCTTCTACGCCTGGTACCTGCTGCGCACCAACGGCACGCCCACGGCCATCGCCCCATGGAACGCCCTCAAGAAGCAGTTCGCCCTGACCCGCAAGCTGCTGCGCGTCGGCAAGAACATTGAGCACTTCAAGGCCGCCGCCGTCGCCTCCGACGCCAAGTCGGCCGCCGCCTCCGACCCCGTCCTGCGCTACACCTCGGTCGGTCGCCAGCTGGGCTACGCCGGGTACCTCACCTTCGACTCCCTCACCATCCTCGACGCCGCCGGCGTCAAGAAGTGGCCCCGCGCCAAGCGCTTCCAGCAGGAGGCCTACCGCTTCTGGGCCATTGGCATCATCTTCAGCATCGTCGGCCAGCTCTACACCCTGCACACCTTGAGGCTGCGCGAGGCCAAGGTCGACAAGAAGGAGGGCGAGGGCGTCGTCGAGAGCAAGCGCATCTCCATGTAAGTTCCACCCACTCACCAATTCCGCTCTCGCGGCAACCATTGCATCCAACCAGTTTGAGCCGAGGTACTGACGCTGCGTTTTCTTCCACAGTGAGCGCTCTGCCAGCAAGGTCCAGCTCCTCTGCGACCTGTGCGACGTTATGGTCCCCGTCTCTGCCCTCGGCTGGGTCGCCCTGGACGATGGCATTGTTGGTCTCACCGGAACCCTCAGCAGTCTTATCGGTATCTACAACCAGTGGAAGAAGACGGCCGCTTAGACGGAATAGAGAATGAGAGCCACGGGGTTTGCCAACAAACCCAATCCGCATCATCTATCCATCCTAACCCATCATCATCTCCCGCAACAAGAACCCCCTGCCCGTCAATCCAACTAGCCTACCACCACTCACACATCGCTCACCCGCCCACCCACCATTATAAACACACGCGCATCCTACGCATGCTTTCGTAATTCTCGTCATCTCGCACAAACCACACACAATATCTTGTTTTTCTTGGTTGTATACTACTAGCAGGACGGGAGTAAACTGATAGGAGGCCGGTTGCTAGTCATAGTGTTTTTTAGCCCCTGCTGCGACTTTACCATGCAATAGATTTTCTTCATGTTGAGGAGCTCAAAAAAAAAAACTGTTGAACGATAGTTGACTGTTCTTTTACGGTGCCTGTTTTCTCGCCTATGTCTGTCTGCCTATCTGTCTGATTCTGCTTTTTCTTTTCCTCACGTCACAACTTCACTATTTGACTGCAAGATGAACAAACAAAGCGAAGGCGGTCGTTTTCCTTACGTCCGTCCCCTCCCCAAGATGAGAGCATGCAACAAATGAAAGTGAAATAACAAAGAGCTAAACGTAGAAAGAAGCCATCCTGGTAATCATACACTGTGATCATATTACCCAAGTCCCCAATATTCGCAGTCGCAGCGCCGCCCTCCAGAACCCGTCTCCTTCGTGGTCTTCGTCAAAGTACCGTCCTTCAACTGTCCTTCACCTCATTCTCTTTCAAATGGGTCGTACAGAATAAGTGCTATCCCTATCCGGTCGTATCAAATCATGACCCCGCCAATTGAACTGCCGCGTATCTCAATCCTCTCCGCTTTGTCGATAAATAGTGTGGATGCGTAAAGAGGCTGGTGCGTCCGAGCAAGGGTAGTCATCTAATCCACCGGTCAAGGACAATTCCCGGCAAGCGAGTGGTAGGAGCGGTGATAGGAAATTTGGGGTTTACCAGTAACGCCCGCCGCGATCGTAATCGCGCGTGTATCCTTCCCGCGGATAAGGGCCCTCTCGGGGAGCAAAGTCTCGGGGAGGTCGGTCGTAGGGCGGCCGGCCGTTAGCATACGGGTCTGGTGGAGGGGGTAGTCCCGGCGATAAGGGTCTTCGTAGCGTCCGCGAGGAGGAGGGTAGTCCTCCATCGGACGACGTGGAGGGGATCGGTAGCGAGCTCGGTCATCGTAATACTCGCGTCGAGGGCTTCGGTCGCGGTAGCCATATCCCTCTCGTCGAGGGCTGTAGCCGCGAGGGGGGCCACGGCGTTCGTAGTCGTCCACGGGAGGGGGGTAAGGACGACGACTGGGTGAACGAGATCGTGCGCGATCACGAGGAGGCACATCAGGCTGGGTCTATAATGATTCGAGATTAGTGAGAGTCAAGCCAAACTGGGGCGGGGGATCCAGTTCGGGTCGTACGTCAGCAACACATTGGACCCGCTGTCCCTTGAACTCGCGGCCATCGAGTTTCTCCACGGCGGTCCTCAGGTCGGCAGCCGTTTCAAACTCGACAAAGCTATGTATTCTCAAGTCAGCCTCTGCGGTCTCTGAAACCTAATTTCATAAAGGAGACGGCTCCAACTCACCCTCGACCGTTGGAGTCTCGGCCGGTCTCAGAGTAGACAACGTCAAGGCTAGATTGACGAGCAAAATCTTTGAGGTCCTATTTCCAGAATCCACGTAAGTTGTTGTCCAGGAGCAGGGTAGAGCCAGGTGTCCATGTAATCCACAAAAGAAGAGAGTCATCCGTCAAGTCAAGAACCAGGAAGCAGGACCGGTAGGGCGGGGAGAAGCGGTCCGGAGTCGCCATTCCCGAAACCGAGTCCTGGTGTAGTCCCGACGGGTTGAAACCATAGATACCAGAGCTCCGCGCGGGGCACGAGGGGGGAAGAGTCCATGGAATCCAGCGACAAGGAACGGGGAGATGAGACAGACCTGCCAACTGGTTTCGTTTGGAAGTCCCGTAATCTGCATCCTGTGAGGGGTTCGACGGGGCCGTGGCGCGGCGCGCTCATGGTTGCCGAAGCCGCCCTCACGATGCCGGGAACCGCGGGCAAACTGGACGGTAAGTCGTTCTCCCATAAAGTCAGATCCATCTTGGCGGGCGAACTGTTAGCCAGGGGGGGGGGGCGCATTGGGAAGCGAGGACTAGAGTGGTGACATACGGAAGGCTGTAGGGGCGCATGGTGTTGTTAGCATAACTTGTTTCTTTCATCATCGTGCAAAGAGAGAGAGAGAGAGAGAGAGAGAGAGAGAGAGTTGGCGGTGCCTGCATGGTACGACTTACCCGGGACAACATCGCGGGCATCCATAGGGTCCTTGTATTCGATGAAGCCAAAGCCATTCATGAGCTTGACCTCGGTGATTTCTCCGGTACCATGAGTCGCAAAGTGAGCCTCAACATCGGCCTTGGTAGCTGTCGGCAGGGTGTCAGTGGCATAGCTAGCAGCGTCAGGGCTGTGAGTATGGACCATTTCGAGGGAGGTTCCCCAAGTATAGCCGGGTGGCTGATACCTCCGTCATTGTTGTTTCCGGTTCGAGAACAGGGAGGTCGAGATCAGGTCGGGGAGGGAAAAGATGGATCCAGGCGGCGGCAGGGAAAAGCTAGGCTGGACAAGGACTTCTGGGAGTCAAGTCACGCAGCCAGGGAAGAATCCAGGACTCCGGGGCCAGGCGCACGATGGGGACCAGTTCGGGGATCGAAGCGGAGGCGCGCCTTGCGAGGAGGGAAGGAGGATGAGGATGATGGCGAAGATGGTTGGCGACGAGTGGTGATGACGGGGGTGAGGTGAGGAGAAGATGCTGCGGCGCGTGCGTGGGAGGTGGACTTGCGACCGAAGGGCAGGTGGCCGGGCGTAGGCGTGGGCGGGGAAGGGTGGCAAAATTCCCAATGAGGGAACGACGCCGGTAGGCGACCCAACTGGAGGATGCCGACCACTGAAGCTGCCACTGGAGCAGTTAAAGGCTCAAAGCCGCCAGAGCAGGTGCTGGAACCGCCACTAAAAGACGCCGCTAGGGGGTGCCCGAGACCAACAGGTTTGCAGGAGCCAACGACACACGCACACCCACGTAAGAAACACACACGCTTTAACGTGGGCCCCCATCAACATCGAAATCACAACTCCAAGGATCGATCGCCTTTGCCATGAACCGAATGCTGTCCACGAGCCGAATACCTAGCCATGACGCTCAATCTTGACCTATAATCTCAAAGTGTCCCTCCACTCCGACCGATTGCAGAACAGATTGTAGGTATCAAGTATTAGATAGAAAGAAGTAGAGAGTTGATCTGTGGAGATGGGAGCAAGAGTGGAGCACCAGAATAGTCTAGTGTCCCCAATACAGTTTAGTTCCGGGTGCGTGTTTCGTTTTGGGCGTGCGTGCTTTGTTGCTCTTATGACAGGCGGATGTGCTCGCATGTGCATGGTAGTATCCCTGGGGAGGGGAGCATTGTGCATTAATCTTACAGCACCACCGGCATGCGCATAAACCCCAGGTTTTGCTGGGCTCTGCCGCTCTGGAAGCTCGAGAGGCTGCACGCCCGGTGGGCCTTGGGGGCCATGTCTAGGCCATGCCTCGACAGCAACCAGCAGTCAGCAGCCATCAGCCATCGTCAGCGAGCGGCCAGCAGCAATAACAGCAGTGGCCAGCAAGCAGCCAACAACTCAGCAGCCGCTCGCTATCCGACGGTGCTGACGGTGGTGATGAGTCAACTTATCTCACGCTCCTCCCAGCCAATAACACATGCGTCGACGCTGGACGGGTCCTGTGTACCGGCTATTGATTATTATTACTTGCGGTTAGGTACGTAACATCCGTATTTTCCCCCACCGCCGCCTCGGTCAAGAAACAGAGAGGCCCAGGCACACAAAAACCGTCCGTCGTATCATCCGAGAAGCCAAAAAAACTCGACACACACAACCACGACCCAAATACCCACTCATCTCCCTTCTTTGGTGGCTTCCAAAGGGCTTTGGCCCCTCCCTTAACCCCACTAGCTCATCCCGTCCCATCTCCCAAAAAGCCTTGCCCCTGTCGGACGCCCAAACGCCTTGCATGCTCCATGCTGTGTGCCATGCTACTATCATCATTGGAAGAAAGGAAGAAAACGGGAGGAAGAAGCCCTCATCTAGAGACCATACCAAGACCGTCACCATGACTCCTGTTCGGCTATTCGTCAAAAAGCACCGATATTATCTCATCCACCATCGTAAACACAAGGTGGGCACTGTCAGGGCCATGTTAGCATCACATCACTACCCACTCCCTCCAGGGGGGGGCGGGCCACTTACTTTAACTTGGAGTTGCTTAGAGTCGCAAAGATGCGCCGACTCGCCGCCTGCGCGTTCACTCTTCCCACAACGCTTCCAGCCAAGTCTGGTACCAGCGTTGCCAGCATCAAACTAGCCTCTGTTCGCGTCTTCTTCTTCTCTGTGTCAGTCCGTGGCTTGCGGTCTCGCTGCAGCTGTCCACCAGGCCACAAACTGTCCTGAACCATGCCAATGTACTTCAAGACCGAATCTTCTTGCACAAGCATCTTGACGTTGTCGCGCACTTTTCTCTCGATTGTCCCGCCCAAGAGCTGTTGAAGGACGACAACCACTGCTCGTCCTCGAAGCCAGTTGTTACCCTTATTCAATTCAAACACCTCAAGGAAGATGTCGCAGATGGGTTTGATGAACGGCTCGAGTTCTTTATTCTCAAAGGCGTTCAGCTCGGCCTCGGCCTCGGCCGCAGGGAATGTCTCTTCATCGACGTTCAGCGGGACCGTGCCCAGCTGACTTGTGGCCGCAGCTATCAAGTTTTGCCCAGCGACAGAGATCTGATCCAAGACAGGAATGTTCCCCAGGATGTCCTCGACTCCGTCCGTGACGGAATCGTAGAGTCTTGTCATCATGTCCTTCTTGTCTTGGTGGTCTATCAAGTCTCGACCCTCCGCTATGACGCTTTGGGACAGGAAAGCTCGCAGGTCTCTGCTCCGGCAGACTTCTGGGAGAAACAACAGCTCTCGCATATAGTTTTCCAGTGCCTCTCGTCTCTTGCGGAGGAATTCGCTCTGAAACTTCATAACCATACGTCGTCTTGGGAAATCGAGGTTCCGAACCGAAGGGTACCGGGATCGTAGTTTTTGGTGAAGCTCGTGAAACTCGCTGTAGCGCCTCGAAATCATCCATGATGCGGCTGGCATTTGTTCCCCCGCATTTCTTTGCACTTCAATAACATAGAGAGCAAATTCTCTGCCGTCGTCCTCCTTTCCAACTTGAATCGTTTTGATCTTGATTGTCGAACGTCCATAAAGACTATTGTCGCTTTCTTGAACCACGTATTGCTGTCTTTGAAGCTCCTTGCGTCGGATTTCTCTCTGAAGACTAGCCTTAGACTTTCTCAGAATTCGCAACTCAGCAGTGTTGTTGGTCAGTTCCGCTTTTCGCGTAAGCGAGTCGACAACTGCCTCTTGAGACACCAGGCGATCGATATCATTTGTAAGAGCAGTGATGGCCTCCGCGAGTCCCAGGTCTCCTGGAGCAGCCTCATGCACATGGTCTTCGTCATCAGGTAGAGCTGTCTCATCTACGTCCTCCCCGTCATACCGATCCTCATCACCAAAGAGATCATCGTCAACAAAAACGCCAATTCTTGACGCCGGGCTGACCAGGCCCAACGAAGAAAGACTGGGCTTCTCGATCTCCTTGTGGGACAAGAGAGGTCTTATGCCATTGTCAATCGAACCTCGGTGGGACTCGTTGTCATTCCCCGAGAACAGGCTTGAGGAGTTGTCTTCGATGGCAGGACCACCAAACAGTGACGCGCGGAGATCTTCAGCAGTCAGAGGACGGTCATCCTCCATAATATTATTAAGGGCTTTCTCCACGGCTTGAACAACTTGTGTGTCTGGCGGCTGCTCCCCTGCAGGCTCTTGGTCGAGACTCTGGACAGAATCGACCAAGCCATCGTGCTCGACGTCGTCGTCGTCAAAAAGCGGGTTTGTTGATTCATCATCAAGTGATCTTCGGGATTTAGATAGGGGATCGGGGCCGTTGCCGTTAACATTTGCAGATCTTAAATCAGACGCCGAACCCGATCGTCTGCCCAAAGGACTAGACCGACGGGGTGCTAGACGAGATACTGGTCTAGGCTTCGCCTGGAAACTCTGTGCAGGCTTCGCGTTGGGGCGAGGTTCTGGAGGCGGCGCCGGTCGGATTGCATTGGCAGTAGATGCTTCTTGGGCAGCAAGGCATTTATAGTAGAGGTCAGACTTCTTGAAGCTCTGGAAGAATCGCGACTGCATCTCATCCACCACTGCACTTTGTGATCTCAAAATGGCTCTACGAGCCCTGTAGTATTGGGCCGGGGTAGCAGCCTTGCCAGCTTTGAGGAATTCCTTCACTTCTGCTTTTGAAGCATCGGAAATCTTGAGCTCAGGTTTGGACAGATATGCCTGGTCGATCTGTAGAAGATCCAGTCGGTCAGACTCGGTCCACATAGGCAACGTTGACGGTAACTGTTCATCGTCTTGGCCATCGTCCTCGAGTGGATTTCGAAAGCCATCTACAACCAACCAAAACTGAATCATAGGCATGAGGTGCTGACGATCCATGTACTCCATGAAGTAGGAAAGTCCAGAAGAATCTCGGAGGAGCTCGACCAGAGAGGCCGTCTCCAATCTGGATTGAGATGTAGCTGTCGGCACTGGCGCTGGCATGGGAGCACGGCGATCCCCGCCAGCTGCAAAGTGGTTCACTTTCTGGTCAAGCATGCGCTTGCCCATCTCTAATCGGCGAAGATATACAGGGTCCTGGTTGTCTTGCAAGGAATCGCGCTTGAGTTGACTGGCAACTTCACTACGGAACCGTCGCGCATCCGACAGGTTATTGACCTTACGAATGGCCCGTATAAATTTTTCAAATTTGCGCTCGTTGTCGCCGGGGGTTATTCGAGGCATTGAAGCTAGCTTTCCGGATTTTGGCGCAGGTGAAGCATGCTGATCCAGCGCCGCTCGAAGCTTGCGGACAGTCGACCTATCCTGGAGCATGGAGCGTCCCAGGTTCTCCATTAACTGGTTCCATGTATCCGGCTCGGAAAGCAGTTGGACGACCGGGAATAAAACAGAGCAGCTCACGATCTCGCGAACAATGGTGGAGACACTTCGGCTCGCCAACATATTCCCCGGGAGTAATTTAGGCAGGATTCTCGCAACAAGTGACCGGAGGTAATCCTGCTGCACCATCTTGGTGTCGGGAAACGACAGCGATGCAGCGGGGTGCAAGCGGCCATCGCGGAATTTGGAGGCGATGGCAAGGTCAAGTTCCTCTGACTCTGTGACGGAGCGGTTCAGCTTCCTTCCACGAACCGACTTCTCCGCCTCGTAAAAGTCACGGAAGTGGGCGGTCAAGATGGGCACCAAGCGGCTGGTAACGGCCTCGGCCAGGTCTTTGTCTCGAAGGGAGTCACGTAGGCCGATGAGGGCCAAGCGGATGGTTTTGTCGACTTCATTGGGGAACGCGGGGTTGCGGCTGATGTGGGAGTACCAGCTGCGGACGAAGTCACGGAGGATTAGATCGAGGAGGTTGTCGACGGCCTCGGAAACGCGGGGCGACTCGCGATCGATGGGGGTTCGGATGTATGACTGTCTCGCACGGAGGGCCTGCACCTCGGACCTCCATGCTTTGGAGCCCAGAAAGGCGGCGCCGTGCGGGCGTGGAGTTCGGTCGCTGGGTCGTCGAGAGGTGAGGGCAAGGGAGGCCAGGAGGGCAACGATGGTGACAAGGACGCCGCTGACGAAGGCGTAGCCAACCCAGCGCAGCACTGGGAGCCAGTTGATGGCATAACCCCAGGCTACGAAGGCGGCCAGTCCTGCTAGAGCCGCATCTCTTCGCTTGAGGGCCATCGCCGGGGCAGTGGTTGAAGCCGCATCGTCTGGTGAGGTGTTCGTGGCAGTAGCGGTGGTGCTATCGGTATCGGTATCGATACGATTACGCTTTGTTGCATCCACCCCTGTCAATAAAACGTGCCGCAAACATGGAACCCCATGCACGTCTCAGCCATGGGCCCTTCACGCCAGCCATGGCCAACGTCGCCTTTGCAGGAACTGTCGTGCTCCATAGCCACATTGATGGCCCAATTTGCCATTTTTGCATTGAAAAACATCTCCTCGTATTGCGCGAGTCTCACGATGTTTTTATGGGATATCGGCTGGTCCTTCCCAGTCTTGTTTCCGCTGCCAAGGTCTCCGACTCTCCGCTGACACCCATGACTCGTGTGAGCTCCCCGCTGCACGCACGGATTATCTGCATTCGCGTACCTGGTCAGTTAAAGCACAGCTTGCCTCATCATAATTGCATGTGATTGTCAAATATCTCGTCATCCCATATCCTAACCCATGCGGGTGGGCACATCATTTGCGGCTCTTTTTCTCATCTCCCGGCTACCACGGCGGATCCTCCAGTCTCCGAAACAAGGCTACAAACTTCTCGCCCTTATTCCGCGAGACCTTCTTCCCTTCCTCGGTCTCGTCTAGCATAACCTTGACGCACTCGTCTGACTCCTCGTCCTCCTTAGCGACCCTCTCGAAAGCCGGGTGAGCATCCAAATGCTGGACCATCCACTCATGCAAATCCTCAACATCCGTAATGGTGTAGACGATTCCGCCGGGTCGTAGTGCATAAGCATACTCGGAATTAAGAGTCGTTGACACGATTCTGGCCTTGTGTTTCCTGGCCTTGAAGTGAGGATCCGGGAAGCAGATGAAAATCTTAGAAAGTTGGCCCTTTCTGAAGAAGTTGGGGAGGAACTTCATCGTATTGGCCCGAATGCACCCCACGTTTTGGTAAAGATTTCCCGAGCTCTGTGATCGCAATGCTCGTATTCGTTCCTGCACAAACTGCGTGACTTGTGTGCGAATCTCAAGGCCTATGTTGTATGAGCGATTGCTGTGTATTCAGGCCCCTCTTCATCGCGCTCACCTAGAATGAGGGTTTCGGGCAGAATAGGAGCCAAAGCAACTAGAAGGCCGCCAAAACCGCAGCCAATGTCAACAATCTCAACGTCCTTGTTGAGACGAGGTTTGGCGCTCTCATCTGATGAGGCCTCTTCAACATAATCCGGGTAGTAGGTGGACCAATCCATATCATCTGGAGATGTGGGACTACATATGGGTTAGAGACGACGCATGAGATAACAGGGACTGCGCATTGGCTACATACTATTCTAGGAGGTGGTCGGAGAAGGGATTCGCATGCGCTCGCTGGCGGAAGAACTTCTTGCGAGGTAGCTGAGTAACGCCATCCTTGGCCCTTGTTGACCGAGACTTCTCTCGGTTCTGGCGCTTTGGCGGAGGGCCCATGATTCGTGCTTTTGAAGTGATTGTGTGCTGTATTCTCGCATTCCTCAAGGTGAGTCTTGGATGCAAGACCTTTTTAGGTGGGCGTGGAGTTTTGAGCTCGGCCAGATCGGGAAGGCGGTGAGGGAGCACCCCTTGCGAAGCAAACGGGGGCCGCCCGGACCTAGCGCAAGATACGAGACAGCCTCCTAGGACCGCGGATGCCCGTGATTCCAGCATCGACAGTCAAAATCAGCTGCTCCTGAGATATGATCCTCCTTTTCCTAACCACCTCGCAGCTCTCTACACGATGTCTCAGTCGTCCCAGGAATCTTCATGGAATCTGCTCGGTCCCCTAATGGCCGAGTACTCCTTCTTCGTCAACTGCATCTCCCTCGTTTGTGTAAGTATCATCTCCCCGCTCTCTCAGCACGGGTTCCGTCTCTGGACTGGGACTGACCTCCGGATAGCTCGGTCTCGGGTTGATGTTCCTCATCCCCATCGCCATACTCATCGTCTTGGATCTCATGCTGTGGCTCTGGCGCATGTACAGTAGCCCACCCGAGCCTGTCGATTTGAAGCCTGCCGATCCCCTTGCCGTCGATCCGGAGCCCACCGCCAAAGCTACAGGGCTAGACTCCTCTACTCTACGCTTATAGACACACCACGATGCGATACGAACGATGGAACAACATGGGGATAATTTTAAACACTATGTGGCCATTTATTCTTGCTATTCTTTCTCCAAACTTTTACGCGATCTGGCCGACAACCTTGATCAAGTCGCCAGTCACACCCATGGCAGTCACATCGCCACCAGCACCAGCACCCTGGATAATCAATGGGTTGCTTCCATACCTCTCAGTGTAGAAGCTAATAATGTTGTCGCTTCCCTTGAGGGCGGCAATCGGGTGTGAGCGATCAAACTGCTCCAGACCAACCTTGACCTGCTTGCTGGCAACGTCGATGCTTCCGACAAACCGAACAACCTTGCCAGCCTTCTCCGCCGCAGCTTTGGTCTCCTCCATCTGGTGGTCAAAGGCTGGCAGCTTCTCGAGGAACTCATCACCGCTGGTGCAAGACTCAAGCTCCTTGGGGATCAAGCTCTGGACGGGGAAAGCGGTAGGTGACTCGACGGGGAGGCCAGCCAGACGGGCGAGGATGGTCAGCTTGCGCGCAACATCGAGACCGTTGAGATCATCTCGGGGGTCAGGCTCAGTGTATCCAAGCGACTTGGCCTTCTTCACCTCTTCAGACCACTTGCCTCCCTGGCCCTCTGTAGGTGCAAAGGAGTTGAAGAGGAAAGACATGGTGCCACTGAAGACACCCTCGATCTTAGTGACCTTGTCACCAGTCTCAACGAGGTCCTTGAGAGTGGAGATGACGGGGAGGCCAGCGCCAACAGAGGACTCATGGTAGACACGGGCACCGGAGGACTCGGCAGCGGAGAAGATGTCCTGCCACAGCTTATAGGAGCCCGAAAATGCCTTCTTGTTGGGGGTGACAACGCTGACGCCCCGGCTCAGGGCAAGGGGGTACAGCTCGGCAACATCTTGGGAGCTAGTGTTGTCGACAAGGACGACCTTGGCGGGGGCAGCGGCCAGGTACTCAACGACCTGGGGCAGGGCCAGGGGAGTCTTGGAAGAGGCGGCGAGGGTATCGGCGACATTGTCGAGACTGACAGCAGAGTAGTCCTCGTTGTATAGGGCCTTGCGGCTAGTGGCAATGTAGGCGAGGGTCAGCTTGGGAGAGGGCTTGCGAGCAGCGAGGGTCTGAAGCTGGTTGATGAAGCACTTGCCGACACCGCCGGCGCCTGTGGATTGTTCAATGATTAGAATACAGTGAGTGCAGTGCGTCAAAAGGGAATGGACATACCAATGATGGCAATGAGAACCTGCTTAGGGGCGGCCATGGCTATTGTTGCACTACGAGTTCGTACGAGAGCTTTTGATGATTGAGCAAACTTGTTCCGGTTACGGATGGCGGGGCAATGAGGAGGGAAATGCAAGCACGCCAGCGGCCCCGCGGTAGCTTACCCTATACGGAGGAGGGGCTTTCACATGGAAGCACCAATAATATACCACTCGAATGCTTTGATCAGTAAACCCACCTTCGTCGATATTGATGAATTTCGGATTAGTGCCTCGCTGTTTCTTGTGCCCATAGTCGACATTGAAACGTTACCCTCTTAAGATTGGAGGGTTTGGCACACGATTGTTGACATGAAAAATTCCTGGTCTGGTTCAATGTGATTGCCTCAGGTTAAATCCGGGAGCGCTTCTTCAGACAACGCCGGTTGATGAAACTACATTTTCGACAAACAATCACTTCGTTACTACATGCGACAACACAACCAACCCCACAAACGTAAATTTGGAACACACGAAAGATGCCACAGGACCCCGACCTGTACGGCCAACGGCCGCCTAAGAAACAGAAACGTGATGCGACGTTGTCCACCTCGCTAGACTTTACGGCTCAACTTACTTCACTTATGTCGAATGCTTCGTCCAGCGCAACATCGTCTGGGCGATCTCGTTCCACCAAGGAACAGAAAGGGGATATTTTCAAAGGAACCAAACAAAAACGAGCAAAAGAACCCGTGGATGGAGCAAAGAAGCTGCAACTCAAAGAAGTCGCCGGGACTGAAGAAGAGACACAAGACCTGGCGCGTGCAAAGCGTAGGATGGAGGAAAAAGCACGACTCTACGCGGCCATGAAGAGAGGAGATTACGTGCCTAAAGAGAACGAGGCTGCCCCTCTGATAGACTTTGATCGGAAATGGGCTGAGGGAGTTGAGGGAGGAGAGGAAGATTATTCGACAAGCAGCGACAATGATGACGACGCAGGTGACGAGAACGAGCTGGTTGAATACGAAGACGAGTTTGGCCGTGTGCGGCAGATCACCAAGGCAGAAAAGGAAAAGTTGGACCGAAGAGCAAGGCGAGGTCTCCTGGGAGCCGAGGAGCTCGAACGCATGTCGGCCCGTCCCAGCGCGCCGACCAATCTCATATATGGAGATGCGGTGCAATCGATGGCCTTCAACCCCGAGGACCCAGAAAAGATGGAGGAGCTTGCGCGGAAGAGAGATCGCAGCGCAACACCACCGCCGGCGCAACACTACGATGCGGATTGGGAAATCCGCACCAAGGGTACAGGCTTTTACAAATTTAGCAAGGACGAAGAGACGAGGACAGTGGAAATGGCAGCGCTGGAAGAAGAGCGGATACGGACGGAGGAGCAACGCCGGGCTCGTGAAGACCAGAAGGGGTTGCGACGGCGGGAGATTGAGCGCCGGAGACAGGACATGGCGGCACGGCGAGCCAAGCGGCAGGCCGACACGTTCTTGGATGGGCTAGGGGCGGACTGGGGGACTGAACTGGCAACGTCTACGGCCCTGCGACTCTCCGATGATGGCGACGGGGGCCATGTTTAACCCGTACGACGGAATGGATACGTCTACGTACGCAACACGGCACCAAGGAACGGTGATGGAGACGGCGACGGCGACGGCGACCGACAGGATCCAATAACGGGCCAGGGGAGGGAGGGAGAAAAAGTAAGACGAGGTAATTAGCTGCATGTGTGGTGGCTCCGAGGGTCCGACTGGGGAGGCTTTGCATTTCCGTGGGCAAGCCGGTTAAAGTTGAGAGATGCATGTACGGAGTACCTAGGATCTTAATTAACCTGCTGCCGAGTAAGATGTATAGCTTACCAACACGGAGCAAAAGTCGCGAGGGAATTTGAGAAGGGCGAAGCGAGAGAGCGGAAACGAAGCCCAGTTTTACCCCAGCCATGGATGGATAGCGGAAGCGCTGGCTCAGTTGAGGAGAGGTGGCCGCCTCTACTGGTTTCCACACCTCCATCTTGGTTGCGCATTGGGAGACTTGTTTGTTGCTAGTCTTCACTGTGTGAAAGGCTAGCCAACGGGGTCATGATATCGCATGTTGGAGATACTGATGCGACCCAGGCACGTGAAGATTTTGAGGGGACAGCTTGTGATATGCAGTATTTCACCAAAAAAAAAAACTTCTTGTTTCCTGACCTGGAGCCGCAATGCCAATGATCTCGATGAGAACTTGCGTACAAGCATTCTGTCGGCCAATACTTTTCTTGGCGGCCTCACTTTGGGAGGATGTAGCAGGGCTTGTCAACCTGCCGTGGTTGCTGACATGGACATGGGGCCAAGGGGGAACAACAACGGACAAATATTTTTTTCCCCGGTTTTTTTCAAAAAGTTTTCCAAACACAGTGTGAAACGTATTTGAAGTGATCACTGTGCCTGATAAGAAGGTCTCCGTCAGAACGAGTACGTACCAAGTATACGAGAAAAAACACGACGACGACGACAATAAACAACTCGGACGGAATGACGGGACGCTTGACACGAAACCCACTGAGGGCAGGTTCTAAGGGCGTAGCAGTCAGACAGGGGGGAGGGGGCACAAGACAGGCAGACAGAAAGGCAGAACGACGCCAGCAACTTTTTGATCGCGGGATGCATGCGACTACTGCATAGCATTCGTCGTTTTTTGCTTCCATCATCCCTTTGACAGTCCGAAGGCTTGTGGGCCAATTTACAGCTAAATACGGATAAAAGCATCTGGATGCTGCTGGCATCTCATTGGATTTTATCCCTGTCGTTGCCCACCCACAAGCCTTCGGACTGTCAAAGGACAGCCTCCGTCAGCTGGAGCAAATGCTGAGCAACGACTGGCTGAGATGCGTGGTGGGCAATTGGTAATCAGGGCATTGGTTAGCTTCGCTGTAACCCTGAACCCTCTTTTTGGAAAACCCCAATCGCCAATGCCAATCGAGGCGTTGCACGAATTGGGGCTGGGGCGCAGGTAGGCTGGGCTGTCCCAGGTTGCGTTCTGGGGAACGCCGTGCTGTAACTTATGTTCTGGTAAAGGTTCAGTGCTTGCCGCCGCCGACATGCCTGCCCGTAATACAGTTGTACTTTGTGCTGTTGCCATTTCGCGTGTATGTATGCGCTTCGTATATTTCGTACAAGGACGGTAGGTAGGTGGGCAGGATAAAGAGCCGGGCGCTAATTAGCTTCAGGGCCTTTTGGTATCAGTAGTCCAGGGCCGTGTATGTAGGCTAAACGGCGGCGACCTCCACTACTGAATTGGCGATGGATGGATCGCCGCCTCCAAGGAGTTTGTAATCTGGGCGCCGCCCCCTGGATGGGTCGTGAAATGAGGGCCTGGCACTAACCAACTTGGACCCCGTAGGTAGCCAGCGGCAGACTGAAAGGCGCACTCGTGCTGTAGTGCAGTGCCTACACTCAGCACCGTACAGAACCTCAAGGACGCACAGGGCCGCAAAAGGGATACGCAGGGACGCACAGGGCGCAAAGCAGGGCGCTGTCTCAGGCGCTGGTTGCACTGGTTGCACCCGGCAGGCCCGGCCAGACCCAAACGGGTTGGCGCGGAAAGGTGTGACTCATCGGCGGAGCCATGTCTCTCCGGAAGGGCGTAGTGGTACAAGTATACCGAAGTGTACCTGCTTCTGCGCGTACTCGGCTAACACGAAGTCACTTGCTGCGCAGCAAAGGAGTGTTAGTGCCTTCCCATGCCCCGCATTCCCTTTGCTTGTATGGGGTACCTGCGCCTCGCTCGCCCTTCGCGCTTTCGTTGGCGCAAAGCCCGCGCAAGCCCGCCCAGAGGCGCACGCAGCCCTCGCTGCCCTCGCTGCCCTCACAGCCCTCTCAGCCCTCGTGCCCGCCCGCCGAGTTTGCTGCCTGAGAAATACAAATTCACCCCGTTTTCCAGTCCACAACTTTTTCGCTTTCCTCTTCTCCTCTCCTCTTCACCATCCCCCCCCAAATCATTCAAAATACTGTCCACAAATATTATCGATCAATTGCTACACGCCTCAGGCGCCCATCAAGATGTTCTAAATAACGCCCCCTCCAGCGTTACCCACCCCTCAGTCAAAATTCCGTCTCCGGACAGTTCCACGTATCTCTCCACTCAACCTCCCCGTTCAGCTCGCATTGTCGATCTGAACTTCAGCCCTGCTTTGAATAGCATCAGCTCGAGTTCCCCAACCGCCAACATTTCAGGCCAAGACTTTCCAGTCTTCACCACGGATCCCCAGTCATCATGGCTTCCCTCCACGAATTCCAACCTGCCGGCACCACCCGCGCATCAACAACTACAGAGTCCCGAAACACCTCAGCAGGACTTTGTCTTGTTCGACCAGCCTCAGCTCCCTAGTCGGTCTACTGCTTCGCTGCCATCCCAGCGCCGTCACTCGTCTCATCAGCAATACCGTCGTCAGCCAGTTTCCTCCGCTGTCCAGAACCAGCGAGTAGCCCAGTTACTCCAGGCGTTTGGTCAACAACCATCTACTGCCAATATCAATCGTCTCTCGAACCAGTTTTACGCTTCGTCGGCCCCTTCGTCGTCCACCACCTTGAATCAGCAGTCTCGTCCTGCTAGACCCCCTGTACCCTTGTTTCCCCAGAGTACCGGTAGTGTCCAACAAACCGCCAAGATGATGAACGCCGCAGGTTTGTCCAGCCCTACGAATTCCTCTATTTTCTCTCACTCACCATATCCTACAGACGTCGAACTCGAAGAGTTCACTGCCTTTGAGGGCGGGGCCAACACGGCCTTCTCCTCTCCCGCTGTCCCCACTGTCTTTGACTTTAGTGGCAGCGCTTCCAGCTCAACTTCCAACCTGGGCACCATTTCGCCCCAGGACTTGCTTATCCAGGAGCCCTTCATGTCTGCTCCAAACTCGTCAGCCCTCACGGCCCTGACTTCGCCTTCCATCTACAACGAGTCTCCGGACTTCACGGATGGATATGATGTGTCGCCAAACTTTGGCAGCGTTGAATTTGAGGGTGCTGGTGACCCTTGGTTTCCTCTGTTCCCTCAAGACACCGCGGCCCCTGAAAAGCCCAGTGTGTCTAGCGTGGACAACTCGCCTGCTCAGACGTCGGATGATTTGGACTCGGTCAGCCGATCCTCGTCCTCCGGCCGCCGAAAGTCGGCCAACTCGCCACCAACATCTGTTCGTCACTCGTCAGTGTCTGGGGTGGCTGCCCGTAAGCGGGACAAGCCTCTTCCTCCTATCATCGTGGAGGACCCCAGCGACATCATCGCCATGAAGCGTGCACGCAACACCTTGGCGGCGCGTAAGTCACGTGAGCGAAAGGCACAACGATTTGAGGAATTGGAGGATCGCATTGCAAAGTTGGAAGCTGAGCGTGATCACTGGAAGAAGATCGCTCTCGCGCACGCCGGTGTGCAGAATTAAAAGTGGAATTTCTCTCCTTCGCCAAGTTAAGGGATACCGTTGGTTTGTTTCCCTATTTAATGGACTTGTGTTTTTCTTTGTTAGAATATATCTATGTACTTTTTGTTGCAATCAATCAATCTTGATCTTTGACCAACCTGCATTCCGAATCTCCAAGCATCGCCGCCTAGTGAACTGTGTAGTAAATCGCGTGGTGCTTACGGGTTTTTGTTGGGGCTCACTCTCGTGATGTTGGACTGCTGTCAAACAGTGTGAAGCGAAGTGAGGGCTCATTGTTAATTGATGATGTTTAGGATACGAGATGATTTATTTCATCTTTAATTCTTGCTGCTTTACGGCTATGATGCGCGTGTTCTAGTCTTTCACAAAGAGAACGAACAGGTTTGGAAGGGGAAGGAGGAATTCTCGTCGTGATTCTGGCCCAAGCCACACCTCGGCCCTCTCCGAATGACTTGTAGATCCATCATCAATTGACCTGACAGCACCATATATGGTCAACAAATCACTTGCACATGCCAACTTGCGGACCCATGGTGTTTGCTGATAAAATATGTGTGAGCAGCAAGTCACATCATACATGTTGGTAAACCAAGCTTCGCCTAGTGAAAGTCTCCGATTCGAGGCCCAAAGTACTCGCCATCGACGAGGGTTTTGAGAAGACAGTCGTTAGAACCTTCGCAACCTTCAAACGGAGCGTTGTTTCCCCACCAGCTCAACTCAATATCATGGTACTGCAGCGCAAAGAAGGCGATGAGAGCCGAGATGGCAATGCCCGCGGAGAAAGCGGCAGAAAGGACAAAGTTGTACTGCAAGTAACATTAATTAGTCGTATTCTTAGACCTAGCACAAAACATGGTTAAGAGATTTGGGAGACTTGCCTTGGACCACAGACCGAGGTAGCGCTTCTTGATGAATACCCAAGAGAAGTAACCCACAGGCACCGCCGGCCAGATGCATGACAAGTTGTACGGGGCCCAGATAAGACCCCCATTGAAGATGACAACTGGGTGCGTGTTGCGAATGAGTCTGTTCTTGGGATACTTTCTGCCGAGCCACCAGAAGATGACCACGACCAACACGCCTAGAGGGAAGCCGATGAGGGTTTCAACATACTGTCCTCTCTCACCCCACATCTTCTTCGGACCGACAGTGCCCCAGAGCACAGCTGCCGTGAAGAAGGTGTTGATACCGGGGCAGAAGAACCGGAACGGAGCATCGTCGGTACAAATGTCTTTCAAGTTTACTTGGTACTGCACGATGCCAACGCAGACAAAGGTCGAAACAAGCGTGGGCACCATTTGGGCACAGAAAGTAATGCGTGGAGGGATTTTGAGGTAGTGGGCTAGCTTAAGATCATTGCTGAACCAAAGCGCATGAGCACAAGTCACATAACCGTATGTCTTGAAGAAGCACATGGCCAGGGCGTTGCCCTCAACCCAGGAGCCGCCGATGAACTCGGCTATGACGTTGAGGGTGACTTCAACGCCGGTCATGGCACGGATAATGCCTACAGGGACGACAAAAATGAGACACAGCACGATACCGTAGAGCACGACAGCAGGAGTGGTGTAAGTGGGCCACTTGGCCATGCCGACCATGCCCAGAATGACCGCAAGGGCCAGGACGATGAGATACCACCACTCTGGAACTTCACGGTAGGATTTCATCAGACGGTTGTGAACATCCAAGACTCGTCCGGACTCCACTTCGTGCTTCTTGGACGGACGAAAACTGTTGACGAGGTCGCGGAAGCCCATGCGAATCTCGCGATGATGATACAGAATGCCATAGGTAATAGTGGAGGTGTACACTGCGAAGAAGAACATGTAGACCACGATATTGCCGGCTGAGAGGAACGGAGGGGAGTAAACCTCGTACTTCTCAGCATCGAAAATCCCGCGCTCGTCCAGAATGGACGTCACATTGTACTTTTCTCCAAAATGGTCAAAGACTTTGTTGGAGTTGATGGGTATGTACCCGGCATTGTAAGCGTTGGTGTAGTAGATGGCGACCACAATGAAGAACGTAATCGCGCTGCCAATGAAGAAATTGAAAGTACTGAAGAAGGGCACCATGAGAGGATCGAGGTTGTATATTAAGACGTTCCAGTCCCATGTTGAGAACGGGTTCAGCGCCAATCCGCTATAGCTACCCGTGATGACCGACAGGTTAGCATTGTCGGGGGCGATCCATGTCATCCAACTAAACCAGCTCAGAGCGTAGAACAGATAATTGGGCAACCAAAAGTAGAAGAACATGGCAGTGAAGAAAATTGTGAAGAACCTGAGACGAGACCATCGCCATATTTTCTTGAGCGGGCCAGAAACAGGAATGTTGCCGTCACTGTGGAAGGCAGTGTTTAGAGCAATCGTGATGAGTGATGAAGGCCAAACGCAATATGATGGATACACTAAGAACCTTCGGCAAAGGCCAGCGAGGCCATATCCGATGAAATTGGTAGACAAAGCAATTGTAATTTGGTATCCAAAGTTGATTGACCAGGGCTGATCAAAGTAGTGCGGCAAAGCCTGAATCCAAATGACGTAGTTGGTGTACGGAACCTCCTTGGCGATACTCGCCATGATCGTAACGAGCATGTGCTCCTTTTTATTGAACGGGCCAGGGTTAAGGCTATGACGTAAGCCGAACATGGTAAACCCTACGTCAGGGAGAACCTTTTCGAAAAACTTGCCGACGGGATAGGCTAGAAGCTGGGGGACATTGGAGTAAACGAAGATGCTGGGCTGGCGAATGTCGAAGAACCCGTTGACGAAGGAGATCGCAGCCGAGAAGAAGGTGCCAATTACCCAAGCGCGTATAGTCGAGCAAGGCATGGCTGGGTCGTCGTGGTTGTCGACGACGGCACGGACCTCTGCGTATGGAGAGTTGTTGGTGATGAGGGCTGTCTCAATCTTCATTTCTTGGATGAGAGACTGGTGCTTCTCCGGATGCTCGAAGATATCGTCATTGGCTGATTTCCGATTTAATTAGACACATGTCACACAACATTCAACATGTCCAGTGACTTACCAATAAAGACCTCAATCTTCTCGATGACGGAGAGGGGGAAGTTTGGGTCCCTCTTGTGAAGAGAATAGACCTGCGTCATCATCTTGGAAACAGATCAGCATGTCACAGAGGAGGACAGTTGGTGGGAGACCTTACGGTGCGAACTTCTTCAAGGGAAAGAGTGGCGGCAATCTCCTTGGCCTCTAGCAAGTCGCCTTCGGTGACAATGAGGTCATCTTGGACACCACTATGTTGGGCTTCATCGCTGCTGACGGGATTGCTACCGATGCTCTCGAGAGGCTGCAAGAGGAACAGTCAGCTAAAACAATGTGGGCAATGGCCAATATCGAGCTCGACCCGACCTCTTCCTCGACAACGCCCCCGACTGGCACCGGGGTACCGGCCTTCTTGATAACCTCGGCCATCCCAGTTTACTGAGGAGAGTCCTGAGAAATGTTACGAAATTTTGCACGTATTGGCTTTCAAGAAACTCTTGTCATGGGATATAAAGGAGGATGGTTGTGATGTCTTTGGGAAGGGGAACCGAATGTTGTTATATCGATGAAATTATGTAGCACAGTAAGTTATCACGGTATGTCTCGGTTCAATCGAGTACCACCGTCGTACGTCGGGGCCATCTCCTGACAACACTATTTAGATAGCGATGGGTTGCATCTCTAGAAACTGCAGTTCCGTTATGGACCTGCCTGGAGTGAATATCCCGGGGCTTTTTGGTCTGGATTTCCCCCACGTTTGAGAATAGGATCTCGATGACTCATGATTCACTAGGCTGCTGAATCGAGGCCATATGCTAGGGAGAATTGCATGCATTGCTATCAAAAAACGTGGAACAGGAGGCGGACACAAAGGTGTCAAGGGGAATTTGGCACATGTGACTGTGTAGTTTTTGCGTTTGTGAGAGGGTTCACTATCTGCAAAGGAACTTTTGAATCAACCAACGCCCCTAAGTTTCGTCTTCAAAAACTGTCCTAGGTTGATCATGCAGCTATTGGAGAGGATCGGGTATGTGGCTTTGGGACGTTTGAATTGCCATATCTGTGGTTTCTAACTAGATAACGTCCCACAAGATGAGTACGGCATTGTGTCGTGCATTGATGAAGAAGCAAAGACAAGGGCCGAGGGCCAATGTATGGACACCGATGGATTCGTAAATAGTTATCCGTCCGTCTGATCCACGTGTAGCAGACTCCCTGACGCTGCCACGGCAATTGGAACTTTTGCGGAACGGCCAAATGCGGAAGTATATGCCCGCGTACAAGGTCTGATATCGATCTTGGCACTTAGATTGTTGGCCGAGGACACAGTTGGAGAGCATCTTTAGTAGTGGAGTCGTCTCGAAGCGGCTGTTGCGATAAGATTACTCGGGACTCAAACTTCCTCCTTCTTTCCTGAAGAACATTATAGACGGCTAGGTCCTACCCAAGACTTTTCCAGCTAGTTTCTGTCTCCTCATTCGTGTACGTAAGGCCGAGATGCCGCTGGGAAAGCAGAGTGATACAAAAGTTGGGTTATGCCTTGAATTGCTACGATTGGGATTGTGCAGGTAGTAATTGCTGGCATAAAGTCCCTTCTGGCCATGGAACTGCGTGGAGCAAGTCCGACCTGAGCATGTACAAGTGGAATACTCGCAAACTTGAGACATGGTATGAGATATCCACTGGGGCAGCGCGGAGACCGTCGCAAGACCGGGATCCTCGTCAACGGCCCGCTTAGATGACGAAGCACTAGGATGCTGATCAAAACATCTTCAGCAATGTAATGGCAAGTGCTGGTGGACTGATATTGAATTTGCTATTATGTGACCGCGCTGGCTCTCTTCATTTCTAGGGTCACTTTATTTGTGTCTTACCTAGGTACATGAAGAATGATGAAAAGTACATGAACAATGGAATGAAATCAGATGGAATAAAATGAAATAAAATAAAAACAGTATTAAATATATAAGCATTCAATGTTAGCTTATCTATTATTGTTTCTTTTCATCTTAATTTGAACCTATGCATTTATTTTACCATTTATTTTTAATCTTACATTTATATTATAAAAATATACTCCGATGAAGAAGATACAATAGGCACGTTGAGGGTGCTGGCTATATCACTGTGTGCCAAGTACTCAGACTTCATTTCTAGTTTCGTCTATCTGCATTGGCCAACTTCTATGGCCATTGGTTGTTTTGTTTGTTGGTCGTTCTAGCAGGGTTTCCTGATAGACTTAGAAATGACGACGCAATCAACCAGGCTTGTTTCATGTCCCCCTAGTAGTACCCTGGCCGTGTAATTTTTCCGCATTTACAATTCTGACATCCAACAATAGTCTCGATTTTGGTTCGTTCGTCTCGGTGCGGGGCCCTTGGTAAGATACCAACTTCCCATCATCAGCATCCTATTTCGGACATGGATCACCTCACGCCGCAGTCGCTGCTGTCGGTTTCCACCCACTAATCTAATAGGTTCGTAATTCTTCCCACTTATTCCCACTGGGTTTGTATGTGTTCAGCTTTGCCGCCATTTAACCCT
Source organism: Aquanectria penicillioides (assembly GCA_003415625.1). Taxonomy (NCBI): domain Eukaryota; kingdom Fungi; phylum Ascomycota; class Sordariomycetes; order Hypocreales; family Nectriaceae; genus Aquanectria; species Aquanectria penicillioides. The sequence continues at coordinate 6,144,987 of PYIU01000003.1, forward strand.
TGGCTTGCACCTTATCTTCGATCCATCCCACAATGTGCGATTTGCAGTAAACCCTTATCTAGACCCAAACCTGGCACAGATTACATGCTCTCTGTGTGTTATAAAGTGCGGGGACCGGGCAATTGACATCCCTTTCGTCTCAAGACTGCTTCGAATGATCCATGGGGCGCTCAAATTCTTTCCTCTTACATTGTCCAAAACCCGAGGCTAGATTTCACCAATCTTTCATGTTTGGCATGATACTCTCTATGCATACTTGTGGCTGATAAAGGGTCAGTATGAATCGCCTCAATGTATCTGTGGCGATAGGGGAGATTGAGATCCTTGTGGTTGGTTGTAGTTTATGACAGCTGGAGATACCTGCCATGTTTGTTTCTCCTGGACAAAGAATGTGACCGCCAAGACGTACGCAAACTGTAGAATTATGTTTTCGGATCATGGACCCCATTTGACCTCTCGAGCATCCCGACGCCCACAGTTGGGCTTTAGAATCACACCTTGGTAAGCAATTACCGTGGCGATCCCAAGAATTGCTGGCGAACAGATTCCCGAAACAGAAAGAGCACTTAGCGTCTATTTCATCCCATGATAAATTCTTTTGATGCTGATGGCTTGATAGCACCGGGGTCGACTGTTAATGTTGGTGGCTTGACCATCCGTCCGATTTGGAGGATTGGCACTCCTCATGTGATAAGGTGATATGGGGATATGCACCAACTTGGAAGTCTTGAGATCACGGCTGCCGTCGACAATGGCAAACCATTTGCTCTCTGTACTTCTCTAAGCTCGCTCCTATCATGTTGATAAAGGGCCACTGGGTGTTTCTTTTGAAGAAGTGAGCCCATATCTTCAACACGGCAAAACTGAGACCTTGTGGGTCTAGCCCGGGCTCGATCTCCTCATCCTCCCCCTCTTCATCAAAATCGACGACTGAGTAGGCTTCCTCAACGATACATCTGACCCAGTGCAATATTCGGTCCTCACTCCCTGGGTAAATCAATAAGGTTAGCGATTACATGGTGATCCCTTGAGCATTACAATACATACCAGTGAGAGGAATCTCCTTCATGGAGGCTTGAAGCGACCCGAGCCACTTACTTAGCAACACTGCGCATTCCAGGGCCGATAGAGAGTGTCGAACGCTCCAAAAGAACGCCTGACTACGGGCAACGCGGTCGACACCCAACCTGACCGGAATACTTAAGGCATGAGTTGCATATAGCAAGGCCGATATGACGCCATCACTCCTTTCAACATCCGGGCATTTTGACATCGCATTTGCAATTCGGGCTGGATCTCGAGTGTCCAGTTGGCGGTACGGTCCGAGGTTGAGGTAGATACGGACGTACGCAAGCCCGAGTAAAGAACTAGAGGTAAACGGAATTGGCCCATTTTCGTTGTTGGGATCAAGACTTGATTCTGGTGCCTGTTGCCAGCTTGTCGTCCAAGATCGGAGCCCTCGCCTGTAACCGAAGCTGTTAGTTGGACTGGTGTAAAATTAAGGACTCGAGATTCATGAAAAGAAAAACGGGGTTTAGTGGTAACTCTGACTTACTCCAACTTTTCCACCTCCTCTGATGGAAGGGAGGCAGAATGATCCATGATTGGAAGGGACAAATCACGAACAATATAGATTCGTTGAAGGAGTCCATGAAGCAGGACATAGTTACCGAGCGGCGTAGGAATTGGGTCTAGAGCAACTGCACAGTCGATATTTCGAAGTAAGAGCCCTAGAGCATCTTGGAAGTGTAGCTGCTGCTTCCGAACCTCTCGCCGGGCGGATTGCCACTGCATTGCAACCGGTGCCTTCCACTCCTTGGTGGATGAAGGTAGCCTAAGATGGATTTCGTTACTCCTCAAGGCCGGATAGACGTTGTAAGCAACGCTGTGTATGTGTATGAATGAGAAAGCAATCAGCTTTGCTCTCCGGACGGATTCCTGGTGGACCCATGCTAGCCAACTAGTCTGCAATGACGCAAGATCTGATATACTTTCTGGTTCCCCTTCCTCTTCCAAACCCAAGTCTCGAAGAACTTGGGCTAAAAGACTCTGCAAAGCAAATGCTTCCTGCAGCAGAGATTCCTTGGGCTCCCAAGTAGCGTAGCCCATTAGGTTGATGAGGGCTCGAACAGTGTCGATGGGCTCCCACAGCCCACAGTCTGCGCCTGAAATCCCAGACATGACAGAGCTCCGAGTCCCCGGAGGCTGCCTTTGCATTAAGCCGGTCTGCATACTGAGAAGGCTCGTTGTCTTGGGCCCAAATTTATCACGCTCGTGGAAGAGCCTCTCAAAAAGCACGGCTTTCCCTGCATGAAACAAGCGCTCCGAGTTCCGGTGCTCGAAGCAATACTGAGCCCCCAGGGCCGCAATAGAGAGCACCAGTTCTAACGGACTATCCATAACTCTCCAAGTCGGAACGTGAATGAACATCATGTGGGTATGGAACCCTTCAAAGTATGATGTGACATATCGGGTCAGGGCATGTCGAGAAGGGAGGCGAAAGTCTGAATCAAGAACGGCTCTGAAATTTTCCAGAGATTGGCCTAACCGAGCGCGCTGATCATCATTGATCTTGAATAGAGGTGGGGAGAATTCATGTGCGCGCGAGCCTGGTGAGCGTGATGAGTATAAAGCATTGAAAAGAAACAATGGAAGTTGAGCATACTTTCAACTGATCCCGTTCCGTTGATCTTGTCGCCCTCAGGCGCTGAAGGAAGCCATGAGCTAAATGGGGTGCCTGGCCTCGTTGCGGGCCGTGAATTGGTGTGTATAATTGATGAATCCGGAACCTCGGCCACTGGTTCGCCTGGAGGCGAGCCTTGTTCTGGGTTCTGAAAGTAAGGACTCCACTCTGCAGGAAGGCCTACTCCATCAAGGAAATCCGCGAAGTCTCGAAATTGATCAAGACCGTTCAAATCCTGGGCTGCGGCTGTGTAAGCGCAAGCACTTCTCAAACATCAATCACAACTGAGATGGCAGACCTTGGCCGAGGATTTGAGGCGCCATGAGAGGCTGATTGTATGATTCCTCGGAAATCGTCTGAGATACGATGCCTCGCTGGCTGCTGACGTCTACATAAACTGCAGTCGATGTAGGCTGTTGAGCCCAGGGAGGAGCATTCAGCCCAGAAAGCGAAGACAGCGACTCGGCAGCGGCAGCGGCAGCCAGGTCTGGCTCCGTTCCTCGCTGCGATATAGCAGTATCGACTCCATCGCCGTCGTGGAACGAGATGCGCTGGTGTCGAGTCAGCAAATCGCGGCGCGCAAAGGCCGCTCCGCAACGGCAGAGAAAAGGCTTCTCCTTGGTATCTGGATTGGCGATGAGCACGTGGGCCACAGGAGAACAACCGGGGAAGGCATCGCAATCCTTGGCTCTAAGCGGGGGGAACCTACGAGTGCGAACATGACGCTCCAGGTGTTCGGAGCGCTTGAAAGTTCTTGCGCAGTGAGGGCAGACATGGGGGACTCCACGCCGCCGCCTGCGCCGACCGTTGGATGACGGCGGTTGTGTGCCGGCGTCGCTCTCCATCATCTTGGAGACGCTCGGCGAGCATAGAGTTGGAGAGACGCAAAAAGAAGGGATGCTGGGGCGATGGGGTCTTTGGAGTCGAAGTCGGACGGTATCAATGACTCGCTGGGGGGTGCTTATCTCGGGCTTTCGGAGGCTCTCCACTTGGAGTTGGAGTAGGTTTCGGTAGATGCGGATCCCACCCCGCAATCAGTTCGGGGGTGTCACTAGCTTGAGTAAAGCTTCAAGGATAATGGGTAGAGTTTGGGGCAGGGACATGTCCTTGCGATAATCTCGAAGCCTGTCGATGGTTGTCTAATCTCGAGTAAATGTTTCCCCCGTGCCTCCTCAGATATCAGCCGTCACCAAATTGTCATGCTTTCACGCCGAATCTGCAATAAGCTCTATCTATCACGATGGCGTCCCTGTTTTCCAAGCTGCCGAGTATCGCTTTGATTACTGGTGCTGGTGGCACAGGTATGGCAGCCCTGAAGCTGATCGTCACCCTGAGAAACCTCACTTACGCACTTGCATAGGGATTGGTGCCGCCGTTGCAAAGGCATTTGCACGCTCAGGATGCTCTAGAATTGCTATTACCGACATTAACGCAGCTACGCTTGCCCAGACAAAGGATGCTATCTTGGCAATGAACCCAAAAGCTCAAGTTTTGACATACCCTGGGGATATTTCAGATGAGGCCTTCGTCTCGTCAATGACTGGCGATGTTGCCAGCAAATTCTCTCGTCTGGACTATGCTGTGAACTGTGCTGGTATCCTCGGCGAATCACTGCGCTCAACAGAGACCGAAATCGCTACCTTTGATCTAATCACTCGTGTCAACTATCGGGGCTCATGGCTCTGCTCAAGGGCCGCTCTTACACAAATGCTTAAGCAGGAGCCGCTAGAGGAGCATCCTGAACAACGCGGCGCGATTGTAAACATTGCTAGTCAATTGGGGATCGTTGCACGACCTGGCGCTGGTAAGTGACTTCCTCACTCTTACAAGGTTGTTTTCTCGCGAAACTTACTGGAAAAGCTCCGTACTGTGCCTCGAAAGCTGCGATCATTAACATGACCCGTGCCGACGCCATCGACTACTCCGCCGATGGAATCCGAATTAATTGCGTCTGCCCTGGAGTCATTGAGTCTCCGATGACAATGGGTTCAGAGGAGGTTATACAACGATTAAAGCCTGCCATTGACATTGCTCCCATGAAGAGGATGGGCCGACCGGACGAGGTCGCAAATGTGGTCATGTTCCTGTGTTCAAGTCAAGCATCATTTGTTCAAGGTCACGCACTTGTAGTAGATGGAGGATACACTATTAATTAGGCACTGAAATTACGATGATAAAAAAAAAAGAATTTTTGTAGTCAAAATCTAATTTATCTTTACACCTTTAGTGCGAGCTCGCTAATTTCTATCGCGCTGTTTATATGCTTCTTTCCGGCCACTCCAGAGTAGCTACCATGAGCTAAAACCTCAGACACGGCGTTATCGAGGGATCCATTTGTGGTAGAAACGCTAGCTTTCCAATCGAAAGCAGTCTCCCAAGCATGGGCAACCTTGAAAATCTTCTTCTCTTGCCACAAGCCACCAACAATTTGCATACCCACTGGAAGCAACACATTGGGATCTTCCTTGGCTGGGGCAAACCCTACCGGCAACGACATCGCTGGATGGCCAGTAACGTTAAACACAGCTGTGTTTGAAGTGAGGCCGATGCTCGGCTCGAAACACTGGCGCGGCGTTCCCCGAAATCCATGTTTGGGAGCCACATAAGGCGTAGTGGGCATGACTAGGACATCAAACTCGGATAGGGCCTTTTCATAGTCGTCGCTGATTTTGCGCCCAATATTCATGGCCTTTCCGTAGAGCCCGGGGAACTTGTCCATCAGGTAAAGGCCATTAATAATGGTGTTTTGGGTGGAGGGAAATAGCTTTTGGAAGGACTCGGTAGTCCAGGGAAGTCTGGCATGTTCAAATTCGGTGAGATAGAGACCCCTTCTTCCATGGGCCTTGCCGAGGATTGTCAAGGAACCAGATATCCTCTGTTGGATGGTCCAGATGGCCGGGCCCTGAAGATGCGAAGGGATGGATACTTCTTCCACTACAGCACCCAGCTGTTCGAACCTACTTATAGCAGATAGGACAGCTTCTTTGACTTTGGGCTGGAAGATTTCTTGATCAAATCCTTCCTTAAGGATTCCGATCTTGACACCAGCTAAACTAGGCTGTGTACTGGCATCAGTCTCCAGCGAGGCTGCGAACCCATGCGATCCATGTGCACCAGCTCCAATTGCCCTGTCATCTATACCGTCATATCCAGAAAGGGCGTCGAGGAACAAGGCAGCATCTTTCACGGACCGCGTCAGTGGCCCAGAATGGTCATCAACCGCATCACCACTGGTCATTCCAGTCCAAGGGATGAGCCCGTGAGTCGGCTTTAATCCTACGCCTACACAGTATTCATGAGCTCATCTATCAAAACAATTCTGAGAAATTGGAAGTTATACTTACATCCGCAAAGAGCGGCGGGGACGCGGATGCTTCCTCCCTGATCGCTCCCAATGGCGCAATCGACAAGGCCTGACCCGACAAGCGCAGCACCTCCCGATGTGCTCCCGCCAGCAGAGAAGCCATTCTTGTAGGGATTTTCAACGGTGCCCTGAGCACTAGTAAAGGAAGATGTCGAGTTGCAAAAGTTTTCACAAGTTGCTGTTCCGACAATGTTTGCGCCAGCATCGAGCAATCGGGTCACTATGGTCGCGTCGGTAGTCGGCGTCCACGCTGGGAAAGCATCGCTACCGTAGAACTGAGGGACTCCAGCAACAGCGATGCAGTCCTTCAGGCACACTGATTTACCCCTTAGCGCCGATGCATTTGGGTCGCCTCTGATGAGGAACTTGTGAGCCCAGGCATTGCCGAAATCTTGTTCGTCGGCCGTTGCGCGGTGGACATTCTCGCGAGGGTATTTCTTGACGTCGGGGATGGGTTGGTAGTCAGGCAAGCTGGATATTTGCTCTGCGCAATCGTGGACTGCGGCCAGTAGTTGATAAAATTCGGTTGAATCTTGTTCTCTGACTTTGACGCCGATTTGATTCAAGACTGATGCGACATGGCCTTCCTTTACGGGATTGTCGCTGCGGTTGATTTGTTAGTGATACGAGATAAGGATTTGCGCGGCGTGATTGCATACGATGAAGCCTCCTTGAAGAAGACGGACATATTGGTTGTGGCTGTTGATCCTTATCTTTCGGGATATGGTACGGCACACTCGTCAATACTAGTATTTGGAGTTCAAGCGCGGACTGATATTTGAGCAGCTTTCGGCGTATCTTCTCTGAAGTACCGACACTTATTGACTGTCACATTTGCCGCATCGCCTAATTTGAACCTTGGGCATCACTGCCAATAAGAATTGGATGACAAATGAACACGACATCCTCAGTGTTGCTTCCACCATCCAACAAGCTGCACTCTGAGCCAAAATGATTGGAGTATGCAAAACATTGTGGGGAGTTGGAGGTGTGGACAAGTTGGAGGCATTGGGGTCATCTGATAAGCGCTGTCCCCACTATATTGCTGATCTCTTAAACTACCCCAACATGACCCATTTCCATCTGTCAGTCGATGTAACTGAGATACTTTCTCCAGAGGCTCGTCCGTGGACTGATGAGATAGATGGCTTGCAAGTGGCTAGTAAGTTTCTCAGCGATTGTAATAAATCGCCAAGGATCATGATAGTCACGAACTGGGTCACACCACGAGATAAACGATGGACAGGGGCTTGTCAAGATATCGGTTCAGATCGGAGTTGCCGCAACTCCCCCATGATTGCCGTATTAGCGAAATCCCTGGTATTATATCGCCTGTATTGTTACACTAGTCTTCTGGTATCACTACTGGACTGAGTTTATCCTAGGTTTGCGATCACTACCAAGGACCCTCACCATCAAGTACATCCAATAGCAAGATAAGGAGTTGAGCGAGGAGAATCCACGAGAAAATGCCTTATTGATAGAATGCATAAAAAGATCTTGGGTATTTCGGTTTGTTTTGCTTAATGTTAATCGGCTATCTGAACAACGAGTCTTCCTTTGAACCCGCCATCCTGGTACGCCTCTACTATACGAGGAACACCACTGAATGGGACCTGAGTAACATGAGACCTAATATTGCTTCTTTCCACCACTTGCATCATTCTTGTCGCAGATTCCGTACTAGAAACGTAGCTGCCCATGATAGACAGTTCACGGAATACCATTAAACCAGAATCGAATCTCCACCCCTCTGGGGGCAATCCAAGAGCTACCATGACCCCACCGAAACGTAGCAGTGTGAGCGCCCAAGAGTTCACATCAAGAGAATCAGTGCAAACAACTGCGGCAGCGATGCCCTCTCCATTGGTAAAGTCGAGGATTTGGGCCCTCGCTTTGTCGCTTGAAGTTGAATCAATGACCAGCTCTGGTAATAGCCCGGGAGGTACTTCTCCCGCGAGAGTTATTGCAGCTTGTCTACTGTCAATCGCAATAGTTCGATATCCCATTGCCTTGGAAAATTGTATTCCAAGGTGGCCTAGGCCTCCGATTCCTACTATGGCAACAACCGCTCCTTGCTCTAAGTTTGTTGTCGCTTTTTCAAGGGCGCCCCAAACTGTTGCCTATCGAAAATCAGTCTCGCGCTTTCGTGATTGAATCCAAATCAAAAGATAGACTTACTCCAGCGCACATGAGAGGAGCAGCTTGGTCAAATGGGACAGACTCAGGTAGCAGCACCGTGGTGATTGGATCAATAGCCAGATACTCTGCAAAACACCCGTCATTCTTGAAGCCGGCCATCTCGCGCTTTTCGCAGAAACGAGGATCCAGAGTCTTATTTCGACGCAGTGATAACACGCATCCGGGGCATTCAGAGCACGCGTTCTTGAAATTGAGGGCGCCAACCCTGTCGCCAACTTTCCATGAGCCGGAACATTTTGAACCAATCTGTACAATCACTCCGGCCGGTTCATGAGATGGTATCATGGGCAATTTACACTCGAATTGGCCTTGGAGTACCTGAAGATCCGAGTGGCAGAATCCTGCTGCATGGACTTTGATAAGGAGTTCATGGTCCTTGATCGTGGGGACCTCCGTCGACACAAGCTCGTAAGGCTTGTTGAACTATAAAAACGTTAAGATGCATAAAAAAATTACGAGATCATCATGTTAAACTAACCTCTCGGATCTGTGCGGCCCTCATTTGCTGTGGAATCTCTATCTTGGCTTCCATGGTGTAGGGTTGGTGATGTTGAACACGTTGCACGGATCATTTAGATACGAGATTAGTATGGCGATTCCCTATCATATACACTACTAGTTATCGATAAATTGCATCGATTGATTAACTGATCATGGTTGCGTATTCTGATCTGATGTGTCAGTCATTGGCGCTTTTAACCCCAACGGGAGTGTGGAGCTTATCGCAAAGCCTCCAACTAATACAAGTCATACACAATTTAGCTCTATAAACAATATACAGGCACGCGCAGGGACGGTCACAGCGGGCGACATGCGCAACAGGTCGGTCCAGATCAATTGGGATTCATAAGGAGCAGCTAGATAGTGGTCGCAGAATGCAGTCACCTATTTACAGTGCAGGGATTCCCTTATGAGGATATATAGCCTTAAGACTTAGGCCTATAAGGCCCCTAAGGTTGGCTTATAGCCGGCCGCTATATCTATAGCAATAACTACCTTTACCTAGCCGCTATATCTATTAACACTCCCTTTAAGCCTAATTAAGGGCTTATCCTTAAGTGCTATTATAAGGCTATTTTAACCTTTTTTATATATATATTCCTTATATAATTATAGAATTATTTTTTTTTATTATTAAGGCAATTATTTGCTTAAATAGAACTTTTTTATTATAGCTAAAGGTATTGCTATAAGCTCTTATAGGTACTATTTATACTTACTTTAGTATTTTTAGTATAATATTTCCTTTAATTTTAGCCTTAATCTTAAGGCATTAATAAAAAAGTAATATAATAGGCCTATTAATAGCTTTATAAATATATTAATAATATTTTTAGTAAAAAGAATATATTATAGTTTAATTATATTATTTTTAATAGCCTTTTTTATAAAGTAATATTACATTTAAATATACTTTATATAGATATAAAATTTAAAATTATATATTAGCTTTATAATACTTTAATTATCTATAAAGATTACTATTAAGGCAATTAATAGGCTATTAAATTTCTTTATAAAGCTTTTTATTTATATAATTTATAATATTGCTTTTATTAATATATAGTATTTAGCTTTTATTAAAGACTTTACTATAATCTTTTAATATTTATTAAACTATATAATTAGGCTTTTATTTATAAAGAATATATATTCTTTAATTAATTATATTATTTTTAGGCAGCTAGTATAATTAAAGTTATAGTAGCTATAAAGATTAAATAGATTGCTATATAACTCTTTCTTAAGGCAGTAATAATAAATAGAGTAATTAAGGCTCCCTTTAATATATTATAGTATTCTTTTTATAGCCTTAAGTTATTATTTATTTAGGCTATTTAAAAAGTATACCTAAAGACTATATATAAAGATTAGATTAGGCTGGCTTTACTATAAAAAATAGTTAACTTTTTCTACTATTAATATATATTCTTTATTAATAGCCTTTATATTAAGAATATTAATTGCTTTAGCTAAATAATAGATTTTTATTTTTATTAATATATTTATAGCTTTATAATTAAAGTATTTAAATTACTTAAAAATATTTATTATATAGTCTCTTTATAATAGTATAAGCAATCTATTTTTTTTTACTATAATAGCTATATTTAAAAAGAGCTTAAAAAATTTAAATAACTTTATTTTTACTTTCTATATAAGTTTATTAATAAAGGTATTTGCATTTTTATTATTATTAATAACTATAAATATATTATTTATATATATAGCTATAATAATCTCCCTTACCTAATCTATATAAATTGCAGTATTACTTTATAGCCTTTTAAGGCTTAATTTATTAAATATCTTCTTTAATTTCTTTTGCTACTATTAGGCACTTTACTTAAGGCTATATAAAGCTATAAGTAACTATATAATATATTTAATGCCTTATTTATAGCTTACTTTTTTAATTAAGTATTTATACTTTAGATCCTTAAAGAACTTATTAAGTAAAGGGAAGGTTATAATATAAATATTTTCTTTTAGCTTTTTATTTAAGTATACTATAATTATATTATTTTATAATAGCTTCTTTTTAATCTATATAATATAAGCAAGCAGTATTTTTTAGGAGTTAGCTTTTGCAATTAAAGAAAAGGTCTTTTAGTAATTAATGCCTTCCTTTTATATAAAGCTATATACTATAAGTTAAGCTTTATATATAACTATTATATTATTTTTATTTCTTTTATATTGATTTATTTACTTTACTATAAATAGTCTTTTGCCCTTTAGTAACTCCCTTTTTAAAATAAATTTAAATATACCTTTATTAATAAAGGTATAAATCTCCTTAAAGAATGCCTCCCTCTAAAGATTAGTATTTAGTTAATTAAGGGTATTATAGACTATAGCTAGATTAATATTAATGCAGGCAGCTAAAATCTACTTTTTTATAGCTATTACTAATATTATAAAGTATCTCTTAAAGTTATTAAATACTTTTTTTAGCTATAATTAAATAATCTCTTTACTTTTTGCTATAGGCAGTAAAATAGGCTTATAGAATACTATATACATTATTATAATAACTTTCTTTATTTTAGGGTTTTAAATCCTATATACCTTAATTCCTTAAAATTCTATAAGGATTCCTTTTTAACTATAAGGCAATATCTTTTTAAATTTATTGCACTTTTTCTATTTAATATAAATAAATGCCTTTAACCTTAAAATCTATAAATACTTAATGCTTAATATATATTCCTTTTTTAGGATTAAATCCATAAAGTAAACCTTATAAAGGGTCTTTTAGTTTAATAATCTTATTACTATAATATTAGCAATATATATAACTATAAGGATAATCTCTTTTTATAGCCTAAAAGGAATATTTATTGCTATTATTATACTTTTTACCTTTTTTTAAATTATATAGTTTATCTATTTAATAAAGCTATTTTATTTATAGCTATATAGTAATATAATAATTATAGGGATCTCTATCTTTAAAAGGAGTTTATTAACCTTTTTATTAATAAATTTATAATTGCTATTAAACTATATCTTTTAGAGCAAACTATAGGCTATAATAGTTCTAAATATTAGGAGATCTTCTTCTATTAAAGTAGCAATATTGCTTTTCTTTTTAAGTAAATTACTATAAAAGTAATAGCTTTTATTATTAATTATAAGCTTAAGATACCTCTTTCTATTATATATATATAGACTTAGCTCTATAAGGTCTATATAAAGAAGGTTAAGTATATAGTTTACTCTCTTTTATAATATCTTTAATAAGAACCTTATGCTTTTAGTAAGCTTATAGTCTTTATAAAGTATATTAAATAGCTTATAATTATTAAGCCTATCTTTTATAATCTTAAAGGTATAATTAAGGGCTTTTTAATCTATATAAATAAGTCTTTAGTGCTATATCTTTACTTTAAACTATTCTATTTATATTAGCATTATCTTAAGAGTAAAGTAATAGCTTATTATACCTTTTATTGCTTTAAGTAAAAACCCTTAATTAAGAATATTAAGGGTTATAAAGATCTTACTATTACTATTAAAGATTTTATTCTTAATTATATAATTACTAAAAAAATAGACTTTTTTATTAAAGATTATATTTAATAGGAAATCTTTAATAAGAATTATATCTTTAAGTATTATAGTCCTTATTCTCTCTCTCTCTATAAATAGTATAATTACTACTATTCCTATAGCTATAGGGTATATAGTACCTCTACCTATAAAAATTAGTATTATTTTATTAAGTTTATATTACTTATTTTCTTTAAACTATTTAAAGTTATTAATAGTATATATATTAGCTTTTAAATCCTAAAGCTAGCAGTCTTTTTAATTAATAAGGCCTAATTCTATAGATATTAAAATAGTAATAAAATTACTATTTCCTTTAGCCTTTAGTATAGTATTATTATTAATATTAAGGGGACTATATAACTGCTATTTTAGTAGGCTAAAAATTATTACTATAGCTACCTTTTTTATTAATAACTTTATAAAAGCATTACTAAAGAACTTTCTTACCTTTAAGCCTCTATAGTATATAAAAATAGCATTATTATTATTATTAAAATTATCTTTAGCTTTTTTTATATTTTTAGCACTTTACTTATTTAATTCTATATATAGGGCAGTCTTTTTAGTCTTTTTAATAGTTTTATTACTATTATCTTTCTTCTTTAACCTTTTATTTTTGCTGCCTTTACTTTCCTTCTATAAAGATAGATAGTTCTTTATAATATAACCTTTTTAATTATAATTAAAGCATTTATTACTTTTAGAATCTCTTTTATAGTTATTCTTTTTATTTAATTAAATATTTATCTATATACCTTTCTTACTATTAAAGTCTTTACTCTTTTTCTAAAAAGTCTATAGACTTTTAGCTTTATTAATAAGGTCTTTCTATATCTTATAGATAGATTAGTATTTTCCCTTTTACTTATAGTTACATTAAAGTGCATTTTATTTAAAAAAGACCTTTTTAATGCTATTTATAAACCTTATCTTTTCCTAATACTTAAAAAGCTTATTACTAGCTTTAATAATACTATTTATAATATAGTAAAAATTATTAATATAACTTTAGACCCCTTATAGTTTCTTTAAAGTTAAAGACTTTAATTTTTAATAAAGATTAATTAGGCTCTATTAAAACCTTATATTATTATACCTTTTTATTAATAGCTTAATAGCCTTTATATTAATCTTTATTAAAAATAATAATAACTTTAGTTTTTATAAAATTACTATTTTTATAGCAGTAATTAAATATATTTCTTTTAAATATAAGATTTTAATCTCTTTATACTATCTAATAGTAATTATAATATAAAAGAAATATCTCTTTTAAATAGCTTAATTCTTTAATCCCTTAAGTATATTATCTCCCTTTATTTTAAAGTTAAAATCAATAAAATCCTTAATTTTAATTAATTATAAATTTATAATTTTCTTTTTGCTTAAAGTAAGCTCTATTAATATCTTTTTATTCCTTAAAAAATTAAATATTTTATTTAAAGCTTTTAAAGGCTCCCTTAAGGTATAAAAGAATTAGCTTCTTTAATACTTAAAGCTTTTATCTTTATTATTTTCTACTTTAAATTCTAATTTATCTTTAGGCTATATTTTATATTTAATCTTTAATTTATTTTTAATCTTTTAATTAAAGTGCTTTTATAGCTTTTGCATTTACTATATTATCTTTATTATTTATTATATTATAATATTTAAATTTAATTAAGTTTTCTATAGATTCTTTTTAATAGGCTTTATTAATCTTTTAAAAAAAAGTAAAAGATCCTTAAGATTATCTTTTCTTTTAGTAGGATCTTCTTTATTATTAGTCTATTTAATTGCTTTAATAGTAAAGACTAACTTTAGGGCTGGCTTTAAAGCTATTGCTTAAGTCTTAGGACCTTAATTAATTAATATTATAAGCATTAACTTTAAGGGATAAACTTTAGGTTAGTTTAAACCTTTTAAATAGCTGCAATTTCTTCTTAAATTAAAGCTTTAGGCTTATAATCTATAAACAATATATAGGTATGCATAAGGACAGTTACAGCAGGCAATATGCATAATAAGTCGGTCCAGATCAATTGGGATTTATAAGGAGCAGCTAGATAGTGGTTGCAGAATGCAGTTACCTATTTACAGTGCAGGGATTCCCTTATGAGGATACATGGCCTCAAGACCTAGGCCCACAAGGCCCCAAGGTCGGCTTGTGGCCGGCCGCTATGTCTATAGCGACGACCACCTTCGCCCGGCCGCTATATCCGTCAACAAGCTCCAACTCTATACCCCGCGGCGCGCCCAGATCATCCAAACCAGATGAATGGGTATCAGTGATGAATCAGGGCTGGCATTGACTAGGCTTAGCCTCTCGGTACGTCATAAATCATAAGAGCTGCCATTGCCGATCAAACGGCCAATCCCCCGCCTCCTCCAGTTTGAAAGCATCTCTTGGCTGTCATAGTTGTCGTCCAGCTGTCGTCCATTCACATCTATTCGTAAATTCTTTACAAATTATTCTCCAAGTCAAAATGGGCAAGAAGCGTGTTCTCATTAGCTACGGTGTTGATGTTGACGCTGTTGCCGGCTGGCTGGGTTCATATGGTGGTGAAGACTCGCCAAACGACATCAGCAGAGGTGCGTCCCAATCCCTATGAGGAAGAGCTTGCAAGAAGCCATTGGTTAACAACAAGATTGTGAGGCAGGTATCTTCGCCGGCACGGTAGGAACGCAGAGACTGCTGAAGCTGTTCGACAAATACAACATCAAGACAACATGGTTCATTCCCGGTCACAGTCTGGAGACTTTCCCTGAGGATATGGCCGCCGTAAGGGATGCTGGACATGAAATTGGACTACACGGCTATTCGCACGAGAACCCTACAGATATGACACTAGACCAACAACGGGATATCTTGGACAAGACATACAGAATGTTGACCGATTTCTGCGGAGGAAAGCCTCCCCGAGGAAGCGTCGCTCCATGGTTAGTGACCCCCAAGATTGGCGACTGATTGGATCTGACAATGGCAATGCAGGTGGGAGACCAGCGCCGAAGGTGCCCAGCTTCTCCTGGACTACGGCATCGAATACGATCACAGCATGGCGCACCATGACTGTCAAGCGTACTATCTCAACACAGGAGAGTCCTGGACTAAGATTGACTACAAGAAGAAGGCTGAGGAGTGGATGAAGCCTCTGGTCAAAGGCAAAGATACTGGCCTAGTTGAGATTCCCACCAACTGGTATCTTGACGACTTGCCACCTATGATGTTCATCAAGGCGGCACCTAATAGCCACGGATTCGTCAATGCACGGGATGTTGAGGATATTTGGCGCGACCACTTTGACTACTTCTACCGCGAGTACGACGAGTTCATCTTTCCCATGACGATCCACCCCGACGTCTCAGGACGGCCACATGCTCTGTTGATGCACGAGAGGTACGCCAAAATTGGATAGAAACAACCACAAAGGGGTGTTTTTGCTGACTTTCATAGATTGATTGAACATTTCAAGAAGCACGAGGGTGTTGAGTTTGTCACGATGGCGGAGATGGCGGATGAGTTTAAGAGCAAGAATCAGCCAGCGCCTGGAGCGCTGATGCCTGCACCAGCAGGAGCCATTTTGAAGAAGTAACAGCAAATAAATATTTAAATTGTAAAATATAAGTTACTTTGGCACATATTCAAATCTAATACTCTTTGTGTGGCAAAATCTTTGTGGCCTACTTGCATTGATCAAAATCTGCCAACAATCCTATCAACTGGTAAAAAAGAAGGCATTATCGCCGAAATACTACATTGAGAGACTGAAATTTTTCATTCAACGCCATTTTAGGAAAACCTTGACTGTATTAGCTAGATAATGCTTGGCTTATTGCGATATTCATTGGTGCCCCTGACCAACTTGGCTACCTAGTCTTTGGCTGAAGTCATATCTCGCGAAGATGCACCTTGGCTTGCCGAATCATCAATGATCAATTCATCATTACCCTATTGCAGTGAGATATGGATTCCAAAACGCCAAGAGCCTCACAACCTGGGGGGCTAGATGGTTGGAGCAAAAGCCAAGAGGTCAAAAAGCATCGTTTGGGGTGCGATCATGATACCCCAGAGCTTCAGGGGGTAGGAATGATTGCCTCTCCAAATCCAAAGATGATCTCCATGCCTCCGAGTAAACCGCCAATGTTGATCAAGATAAAAAGCTTTGGGAGAAGATATCTCCAAGTTTTCCCCATGATTGAAGCTCGAACTTTTGGGTTCGTTGGAGGCCTAAATGACTGAACTGTACCCCGACACCTCCTCCAACCCAGCTTTCTACCAGCCTCCAACCGCTAACTCTAACCTCCAACACTATCAACCCACCAACGCGCATCAGCTCCACTACCAACCCAACTATGTCAGGAATTGCATCCCCATCAGCCCGCCTAGAACACACTCAAACCCCAGACGGCTTATCTTAGCCCTTGGTCACCAGTTCTGGTCCTAGGGTGCCCGCTGGCTGGGATTTGCGCAGATGCGACAGGGGCTCCGCCTCCCCTCCATACAACTTAACACTCTGGGGAAAATTCCCTGATTCCTGCGCATATATATCCGGGGATGAAGATCGCCCTTCCCTGGACGGCTCATACCAACGCAGTACCTGTTTACCCTTTGCTTCTTCTAGGTCTTTGAACTTGGCTCCCCAGCACGAGATTCGAACATTAGTTGTGCGGAATATACCATGGCTACCGCGGGTGAAAAGGGCGCCGATGCCATCACGCCGGCAGAGCGACGCAACAGCAGCAGCAGCAGCGTCGATGCTGGAAAGCTGGAGAATGCCGAGGACAACTTTGAGGTGTTCAAGCGTGGGGATGGCAACGTTGACTTCCGAACCGTCGGCTGGATTCACACCTCTGTCATTTTCCTCAAGGGTATGCACGATTATATCTTTCCTTTCTACAATGGGGGTACGGAACACCAGTCGACTAACATCAATCCTCAGTCATCTTTGCGACCGGCGTCCTTACCATTCCCTCATCCATGTACGTGCTCGGCTCCTTGCCTGGAGCCATCAACGTGATCGGATGGCAGCTCCTCAACACATACTGCGCCATCGTCCAAGGAAACTTCCGCAACTCTCACGCCGGATGCCACTCGATCGCCGATATGGCCGAGGTTGTGGGTGGCAAGTGGTTCCGTGAGCTGGTCGGGATCATCTTCCTGGTGACTTTTGCCATTGTCGGTGCTTCGGGCGTCTTCGGCTCGTCGGTGGCCCTCAATGCGCTGTCAAACCATGCAGTTTGCACCAACTACTTCATGTTGGTTGCTACAGTTGCTGTCTTCATCCTGGCCAGTGTGCGAAAGTTTGAGAAGATTGCCTGGTTGACTTGGGTTGGATTCATCTCCGTCTTCGTCGCCGTCTTCGTTGTCGTGTAAGTGTAGCCCCTTGATCTGAGTTTATCAGCTCAACTAACACGTCTACTTTGCAGCGTTGGAGTCACCACTCTGGACCGGCCCGCCGCTGCCCCCCAGACTGGAGACTTTGATCTGGGCTACCATGTTATTGGCAACCCATCATTTGTTGCGGGTATCACCTCTGTGGCTGCCATCTTCTGCTCCAGCGCTGGAACTTCTGCTTTTTTACCTGTCATCTCGGAGATGCGGAAGCCTCGTGACTACAACAAGGCTGTCTACCTGTGCATGGGCTTTGTCGGCGCCAGCTACTTGTGCTTCAGTCTGGTTGTGTACAAATGGTGCGGCAAATGGGTGGCATCTCCCTCCCTGGGCAGCGCCGGTGGCACCATCAAGAAGGTCTCGTACGGCATTGGACTGATCGGTCTCTTGGTCAGCGCGTGTCTGTACGTTCACGTTGCCGCCAAGTACATGTTCGTGCGTCTGCTGCGCAACTCGCCTCACCTGCAGAAGAACTCGGTCGTACACTGGAGCGTCTGGCTGGGCTGCACCGGCTCGATGAGCATCGTGTCGTTCCTCTTGGCGTCTGGCATCCCCATCTTCAACTACCTGTTGGCGCTTGCCGGCAGCTTGACCTTTTCGCCTCTGGCCCTGGGTCTCCCCGGCTACCTCTGGATCTATGACCACCAGGATTACCGAAAGGGGCCTCTGGGCAAGGTCGTCTTGTACTGGCTACACTGGGTTCTGATTGGCCTGGCCGCGTTTTTGACTGTTGGTGGAACGTACGGAGTTATCCAACAGGTGATTGATGCTTATGCCAGCGGCGAGATTAGCTCTGCGTTTTCATGCGCCGACAACAGCGGCTCCTCGTAGGTGTTCGAATCATGAATCACGGTTGGCAAGGGAAGGAAATGGGATTCTCTCGATATGAGAAGGAACACCTTTTTTTTTTTTTTTTTGGTAGATTGCGAGAATTCTTCTTTGATGTTCAAGCCCACGAGCCCACTATTCACGGATACGACCCTGTGAGACAAGTCGAGACGAGAGACGCATTAGCGCCAGCGCATTTCTTTTTTTGGGCCAAGGCTAGCCGGTGCTCAGGGGCAGTTGATCCGTCGGTCACAACGCTCTCTCCGCCAAGAGCGGGATGGCCTCTCGAATACACGCGAATGAGAATCCTTTGGGCGTGATGGATGAGTTGGGCTCGCTTGAGAGTGGCTGCTGCTAGGAGTGTTAGTGCTAACGAATGATAATGGGCTGCTCGTGTGAGGAATCGAAAGTTACCCTTTTAAGAAGTGCTGCAGGATTTGCACCACTCATGTCATCAGTCATGTCACCGGCACATTCTGTTCCGTCTCCCTTCCATTGCCATTCCCTCCCATTGCCAACTCCCAGAGCTAATAATAACCTGGACTGGACTGCAGCATGTCAGTCAAGTCAGGAGTTGGGCTAAGCTTCAGGTACGAGTCACGACAACATAAAGCACCCCACGACCCATGCCCTGCACCGACTTTGTTTTGGGTAATTACCGGTAATAAGTCAAAGCCTGCCACATCTCGTCCGATCGCCCTGATGAGCGAAGCCCACGACCAAATCTGGCATCAGCCGAGCCAGGGACTCCGCTGGCATTGGCCCACAGGGGAGGGCCGCTCGGAATGTCCTCGCCTAGGGCTATGCGAGGCCCTGTAGTGCGGTTCCTTCAGTTGACCCCTTACAGGCGCTCCCAGGCCATGTCAGCCCTGGGATTCGCTGGAAAACCCTGGAGTCTGGGGTTGGGCGGTTGGTCGGAGCCGACGGGGGGGCCGGGGGCCGGGGAGCGGGCTGTGCACCGGGCATTTCGGGTCTAGATCGAGTGGCGAGGTGGGATCGACAGAAATGAAAGGAAGAAGCGACTTGGTAACAGCCCAACGCTTCCTGGTCAGAAAGGCCATATAAAAGGCCGCTGGCCCCATAAAGGAGCTCCGCGAGTAGGAAGAAGAATCTCTCAAGAGGAAAGCAATCCAAAAATACAAAACAAAAAAACCACCACTCCTTTTCACTCGTTTCTCAACCACCCACAAAAGACTACGGTCGTCCATTCGCTCCAACAACATAATACCTTTTTAGCCGTATAACTGTTTAATACTTCACCATGCCTTCCGTCAAGTCTGTCGCCGCCGCCCTTCTCCTGGCCGCCGCTCCGGCCCTCGCTAAGACCGACATCGCCGGCTGCGTTTCCTCCGACTCGGTTGTCCGCCCGACCAACGGCGGCACCCCCTACGCCACCCGCGTCTGGTACGTCCCCGGCACGGGCGAGATTTGCGAGATCCTTGACTGCGGCGGTGGTCGCGCTCCCCCCAAGACCACCGTCCCCGGATGCGCCGCCTACGAGGGCACCGCCACTTACTCTCCTCGCTACTTGGACCTCAAGACCTCCGCCGCTGCGGCTCCTACCGCTACGGTCGAGGCTACCACCGTGTCTTCGAAGGATGAGTCTGCTACCATCACCAAGGCTCCCTCCACCGACAAGGAGACTGCTACCGCTCACTCCACCCTGAGCACCAGCGTTGTCGAGTCCGTCGACGACAAGAAGACCACCATCGCCACCCCTGTCGCTGGCAATGCCACCACCCCCGTTGCCTCCGGCACTGGCTCCGGCTCCGGCTCCGGCTCCGGCTCCGGCTCCAAGAACACCGAATCAGCCTCTACCACGAAGCTCTCGACCGGTGGTGCTGCTGCCATGCCCACTGCTGGCGCTCTCATGGGTCTCATGGCAGGTGCTGCCGTCTACGCCGGACTGCTGTAAAGCAGACATGGGACTCCTTCTAATCTAGGTAGTTTTTTTTTTCTTCTTTTTGTAAAGACAGGAAAATAGAATAAGAACGTCCAAGAGTCAACCGACCACGGGCCAAAGAAACTACCGATTTTTCTCTTCCAATTGCTGCTGCTCTTCCTCGCCCTTCGTGCCTTGACGACGTTGGTAACCATCCTCAATAACGTGCATGTGCACATCTATACAACAAACACACAAGACCTTACCTCCACCACTAGAATATCACGATGATGACGATTTTTCGAATGCCCTCCCAACCTCGATGCAAGCAATTCTCAGTCACCGCAGTCACCTTCCCAAAACACTGTAAGCTGATATACGCGTACGTAAATCCCAGTCCGCGCCCGGGGGCCCCAAATCGACAAAGTTGCACCGAATCTACCCGCCTCCGCCGCCTGCTCAGCAGAGGGAAATCCCGTCGGCCGGCCGCGACGTCGGCAGTAGTTCCGCCACCGTGGAGCCGGCGCCAGTCGCCAATTGCGCCCTACGAGCCTCCGCCCCGTCGAATCTTGTCGTTCTTATCTCCCGCTCTCCGCCCTTTGACCCCGAGCCCCAGCTCCCGTCAAATCAAAAGCCCGAATCCCTTCGTGTTCCCCCCATCGACGAGCTCCCTAGCTACGGCAGTGATAGGTAACAGGCGGTATAGGCAAACCAAGGGCTAAATAGGCTGCATGGCGATGCCCTGGGCCCTGCACGACATATGGTCTTCTGGCCAATTCCCAGCCCAGCAGAGTCTTCAACACCCCCATTGATCAATCTTAAATAGTAGCTGGGCGCCTACCCTCATTTGAATTTGGCCTTATTTCTTCATCTACCATTCCAAAAGGAAAATCCACCACGTGTGCAAAATAATCAGCAGCAAGCCCAGACAACTTCTGTTCTGCCCTTCCCCACTTCCCAGATCTCAACCCCGCCGCCGCCATCGTGACGTCCAGGTTCGTTCGCCCCTTTGCGTCAACCTCTGCTTCACCGTTCTTCCATTTGACTTTCTTCCCCGCAAACAAACTCTCGGGCCCTTTTGCTATACCTTCACCTGACCCGCCAGTTGCCATTCCAGCCAACCGCTGCACAAGAACCACCGCCAGTGACTAACAAGTGCAGCCCCCAAGATCGATCACAGGGCCGGCCCCTCATCCCCGTGATAGCCGCCACTAGCCGGAACGGAAACATTTAGTCCGACCGTCCAAGCATCATCATCCCTTTGTAGGGTGACCAAAAGGGGGTTTGCAACGGGAACACAAACTTGCAAGTTCCAATTCTCACCAATCGAGAGAAGAGGGGTTGGGTTCAACGGCAACAACAATCACATCATCTCACAACACAACACGACACCTCGCCACGACGGAGCCCTAGTATCTTCATTGTCTCTTATCCTGTCTTCTATCATGGGCTCGAGGGACATCATGATGCAGCCCGAGGGTGAGCCTCGGTTCTGGTATCGCGACGGCTTCTTTCTCACAAACGACAAGTCCTATCTAGACTCTCAAGTCTTCAACAAGTTCCTAGATAATATGTGGTGGAGTACGGCCCTCGAACTGCCACAATTACACAAGCTCATCAACAACTGCATGACCCTGGCAATATACTCAGTTCCTCAGACTGCGGAAGAGATGAAGAGTGCGTAGTCTCAAGGCCTTGGTCCTTGTACTCTCTGCTTGTTGTGTCTCATATTAACACGGCCCCAGAAAACGGCATTTCCAAGCCAAAAGACGGCTCCAAGATCAAGATGGTCGGCTTCGCTCGCACCGTCACAGACTATGTCACCTTCGCCTATCTCACCGACGTCTTCGTCGAGGAAGAATTCCAGCGCCGCGGATTGGCCTCGTGGCTAATGCGCTGCCTCAAGGAGATCGTCGACGGGTGGAAAGACATGCGGGGTCTTCTGCTGATGACTCACGACGATGCCGCTGCCAGGATGTACAAACGCGAACTCGGCGCCCTTAACTTTGACGAGGGACCATCGGCCGGTTTAGTCGTTCTTGAACTTCCTGGCCCTGCAGAAAAGCCTACCCCGGGGCACCATTAGTAGCGGGTCTTGCATGGCATTGCTGTTCTGGGATTTGCTCATAGCGATGCATCTCTTTTTTTTTTTTGGGTAGTAATCTTGGTGTTAATTTTGGGTTTGTGAAATTTACCGCTGCGAGCCTGACATGGCGCTTCGCATCTGAAGGGCACGCTTGTATGGAGGAGCGATCGGCGGCTGGACCGGGTCTAGAGAGACGTAGTCCTCAGGGAGCTGATAAGAGGCATCGGAGTCAAAGGCGGATAGATCTCCACATGCAATGAATGGCGCGATCCACCGTGTGCTTCTCTTCTTGTCCTCGGGTATATCGTCGTAGACTTCTATTTCCACGACCCCTTCCTCAGTAACACCCCTGGCATCCTTCATCTCTGCATCAGTCTTCTGTGACTCGCGCTCCTTGAGCATCTTGTCCAGTCGATCCCCGACCCCAAGCGGCTCCTCCAGGCTAGCACGGAACCCTGCAGGAGGCTGGAAGTTGATGCAGACAATGAAAGCCTCCACACTACTGGCTCGGCTGCTGCGCGGCTTAGCCACGATGACCTTTTCGAAGAAGATCTTTAGCTGCGCGTAGAGAACGTCGACGTTCTTTCCTCGGAAAATCTTGGCCACAAACTTGCCGCCAGGCTTGAGCACACACAAGGCCAGGTTCAGAGCGGCAAAGAGAAGTTGTGATTGGACATATATATCGAGATCGTGAAGGCCAGTGACATCGGGGGCGCCATCGCTCAGGACCAGGTCGACCGGGTGCGAAACTTGCGTCCCGGCAGTGTTAGGATCGTAGTCGGGATCAAGCGCAGAGAGCAGCAGGGGTACGGTCGCCGGGTGGGTGATATCGGCGCGGAGAGTCGTAATGCCAGCTAGGGGTGAGATGGGCTGCAAATCGATCGAAACAATCTTGACGTCCTCTCGCGGTTTGAGACCTTCCTGCTGCTCGTTGACTATCTTCTCTGCCTCGGCCTTCTGCTCATCGCTCATGCCCTCGGGTAGAATGCCAAGCATCTGCTGTCGGAACTGGGCCTCCTTGTCCTGCCATGCTGTCCTTCCAAACTTCTCTCCCTTGATCAGCACTCTCGAAAGAACTTGGGACCAACTGCCGGGCGCGGCACACAGGTCAACCACTCGAGTAACGTTGGCGAAGAGGTCGAATTCTAGAAACGCTCATTGTCAGTTTCGTGTGCGCGGGGATGAGAAGGGGGGAGCAAGGGACCTTCATCAAGCTGCAGGAGCTTGAAAGCACTCCGAGCACGCCAACCCTGCTCCTTGGCCAGCCGGTAGTAGGCGTCACGCTTATCCTTAGAAGATTTCCCCATGTTGTGCTGTTGGATAGAATCTGCAGAATTGATGCCAAAATTTCTAGCAAGGCTGCTTCGAATTTCTTCGTGCCCTGCGTTGACTGAGTGTGGGGACTACAACCCCTCCATAAGGCCTTTTGGAAGTAACTTACCCTACATCTGTCAAGGAAAGTTCCTGAATGCGAACGTCATTGGGACTAAAAGGGCCCACTTCTCTCAGCAAGGCGGTGACAAACCTGGTAGCTATGTAGTCTAGGATGCGATATACTATAACTATTCAAAGAAAGATTTCCGGTAAATCCTTCAAACGTGAGTCGTTTATAAATAACTTATTTTACTGTTTTTTTGCTTTTATTTCATTTCATTAGCACTCTTGATAGTTACACAGCTTTGGTCAGCGTCGTCACGTCGTCTCAAGCCAAGGCATGTCCAGCCACCATACGTCAAGTTTGTCGTTTGCAAATATTCTCAATTCGTATAATCAGGTCAAGCCAACGCTATCAAACTCCGAGTTCCCCTCCCACAACCTCCAAAGCCTCTCTAAGTAATACTGAAACCTTCTCGTCCCCAACCACTCCCGAGGCGCGCACAATAAGCGGATACAACCTCAATAAATGTTTTCTTCCCTCACTCTCCACGCCACTCAGTTCCGGAATTGCACCGCTCTCGCTCTTTAGATCTACCAACTTTCGTAGAATCCATAAGAGCTCCTTTCGCTGACTTAGCGGTTGAGGCATCTTTCCCCGAAGAGGTTGATCGGCGATGTACGATCGTAGTGTTAGTGCGCAGCGGAGGATGAGAAATGGAGCCGTTGTACTCGCGATGCGAATTTGAAGCGCTACCGGAGCTTCGGCTAAGCGACTCGGCTGTTCATCCGGTGACATGGGTGTCGGCGGCTGAATAACAATTGTGGGCTCTTCATTGGCAGCAATTAGTGAAAATAACTCCTCGCATGCCACGTACGCCATTTGAGATCGTCTCGCCGGTGGAATTGAGATTGTGCGGCCGGGTCGCGGGGTATAAAGAGCCGAGAGCCCCAATTCGTGTCTACCATCGATGATTGATTCTTCAATTGGTGAAGGGGTGTGAATGATGGACGTTTTGAAGAGGCTTTGGGCGTATGCCTTTCGACTCCTATCAGAAACTGCCTCTGACCCAAGCGCGGGGATGATAAGCTCCCTGAGTTTGTGGAAAGACGAAATATCGAATTTTTCATCCTCAGCAAAGTTAGTTCCCTCTGCAGCGCTTCCAGTATCCGCTCCAAGGATCCCATCGGCAATGGCAACAATAGTAGCCCAGATCTTCTGAGTCACATCTCGAGGGATGTCAAGGACCGTAAGTTGAGAGAGAGTCGCTTCTAAAATAATAAGAACGGTAGAGGTAGCCAGCCTCCAGGGTTGATCAGATTTAGTAACGATAGGGAAACGATACTTCAGGACGATCGGTTTGCACATTGCATTGAGAGCTTCCGAGAACGCACCGCTTCGGTAGACGTCCTTGTCCAAAGAGTGATTCAGAATAAGCTTCTCCAAGGTTTTCATACTTGCCTTTGATAGTGCAATGTATGTCCGTTTTGATCCTGGCTTTGATGAGCCATCTTGGTTGAAGGCTAACAGAACAAATTCAGCAACTTGTGTAATCATGGCAGAAGGCACGCCATCGATGTTTGTGCGAATCATGTGAATAGCCTCAAGAATATGTGCTTGCAAAGGCGTAACATATTCGATGTCAAGTACGTAGCCTCCTGCAGTGGCTTCCTCGAGCGTTTCTCTGAGTAAGGTCAACATTCGTTGAACCCTCACAACAGTGAGATCTTCCTGGACCAGTCGGTAGATCTCAGTAAGTGCCCCAATGTAGGCAATGAGACACCCTTGGTTGTCGTGATTCTTGCCCTTGATAAGGTTAGAAACGGGGATGCATCTCGACCATAAGTCCCAAGCACAGTCAATCGATGTTGTCTTGAATGGAGTCTTCCCCTGATCGTTCGTCTGTGATAGCACATGCCCCAATGCTTTGAAGGCTGCGGTGTTGACATCGAGGATCTTGAAGTCAAGCAGGGTGGCAAAATGACCAAGAAGTTCCCTCCAGAGGTGGTCAAATGAAGGATGTACTGTGACGATATCTAGGTAGTTGGCGAGAAGACTGGAGATGCCGTTGAGAACCACCACGGCGGTTTCGTGCCACTCAACGCGGTCACTCTCATCGATATCACCTGATTCCGCGGATCGAAGTTCCTCTTCGATAGATGATAAAAGTTTGAAAATAACAGACTTGGTGCAGATAGACCATGCTTCAGGGCTTAGGCGGTCGCCATATGCATCGAAAATCCGTAGTAATGTTTGGATTGCACTATTGCGCAACTCTAGCCTATCATCAGTTGTAACATTAGTTAGCCGCAACAGCAAAAGCATCCATAGGGCCGCGTCCGATCCCTTGTAGCTGTGATCGGCAGCCAGTTTTTCTAGATCAGATACTTCTGCTCCCTGCATCATGTCCGCTGTAATATCGAGGGACTCGTTCTTCGCGGACAGAAAATCGGAAAGAACCCAAAAGAAGGTCACAGTCTAGTATAAATGTTAGCGCCTAAGTAGTGGTTTTTAGGATATAATCTTACTGTCAAGGCAATATTGAGGTCATCATCCTGAGAGCAGAACTTGTACAAGGTGTCTACTAGAATGAGGAAACAGGAGTTAGGTAGAGATGCCAAGAAATCGGAGCAGATGAGCTGGAGCGAGTTGAAGGATGATCGAATCAGCTTCGCTGATCGAGTATCAAGAAGAATTGGATTCGCCAACGAGCCGCGACGATCAGCCGGATCGAACTCCTTGGTGATAAAGATGGTACCAATGATTTCGAATGCAATATCCCATCCACTGATAAGACTTTCTCCACAACCTTCGATAATACTCTTGAGCCCTTCGAGGATAATTTTGTGGATGTCAATGTCTGTTGAATGACATGCCACAGACACCTCACGGTCTCGTTTGAGCAATGGTGTGAGCGAGCCCCGCAACGCCTCAAATAATCGGGATTGAATATCACCACGAGATTCCTCAGGCAAGGACGCCGTCACTGTGGCAGTTTCCAGGGCTAGTCTGACGAGGATCTCAGCTGCCCTAGTTCTCACTGACGAGTTTGTAGAGGAGGAGGTCAGAGTTCGGATCAGCTCATCAACTAATAATGTCCAACCCGATTCGACAGGGGAATACTCTAAGAGCCTCTCAATATTGATGGTTGCAATCTCGCCAAGTTTAGCCAACGCGAATTGATCTTCTTGAATAGAGCCGGAGCTTGAGCTCCCCGATACTTTTCGAGGTGGTCTCGCTGGAACCTGAAGCTGTCGGTCATCAGCAGACTGGGATTGTTGGTCACCCATCTCAGATGGTTCAAGCGACCGATGCACAAGGAGATTGCAGATAGCAATCACAACTTCCATGAATGAATCATTTGGAAAATCGATAGTGCTCTCGATCAACCTGGAAGCAGCCGTTTCTACGGCTCGGACCTCGGTGCCAAAATTAGCCATCAACGCGCTGGCATCGTTCTCGCCGCTCTGATCTAGTCCCCGGTTAAGAGATGGAGTCTTGCCGGGAGTTTTTCCAGATACAAAGAGGACAAAATCAGCTTGTTGCAGGGTCTCGAGAATGATACTCCATGCCGGGCCAAGAGTTGGGCCTAACGCAATGCCCAAATTAAGAAGAGCTCTAAGACACAGAAGATTTCGCGTGTTCAACGCTACCGCAGCTGAATCGAATGAAGCTTGTCGCTGCTTCTCTCCAGAAGGCGTGGTCGGTGTCAGACTATCAACACTCAACAGTCCACGAGCATTGCTAAAAAGACTATTTCCCGTCTCAGTAGGCGTGCTAGGGGTTTGCGGCCGTGATTGCCCTGCATTAAGACAAGCAGTGATAAGATTGGGCGGAACAGCTGCTTTGCCCAAGGTGGTTAGGAATGCATCTCGGGGTGTCGCGAGATGTAGCAGGCCTGCCACGTGGGCGAACCGTTGAAAAGCTCGGACTAGGCCATGATAATACTCCGAATCCAACGCAGCGTAAAGAAACGTCGAGCATGTAGCAAGGATAGCTGGCCAGCATTGGTCCACAATGCTGGCACAGACTTTAATGTCAGAGAATAAGGGGTGATCCTCCAAAGTTAGCGGATTGAGGGGAACCGGGTTTCTCTTAAATGAGGCCGATCTCTCGAGTTTGCTCCTTGGGTATTGGCTCTCTGAATCAAGCTGAGAAGGAGTAGGGGAATCACGGCCACTGGTCTCCTTTGAGGTTTTGCGTCGTCCTCTAGTCTCACCTGGCACGGTGAGGGGCAGAATGAACTTGGCCAGGCCGTCAGATACAGATGAAATGCATGCTAACACAAGGCCATAGATATAAGACTCTGGGATGGGAGGCGCCTCAGTTTTATCCAACTGATCGATGCATGGAACACGGACCGAACTCCATTGGGTGCTAATGCCAGTGATGGTAGTCTCTGAAGTCACCGAACCACCGATTATTCCCGTCATACTACTGGCTTCGAGCATGGCATGGTCAGATGGGTTGGAGCTTGAGTGAACGCTGGCAATAGGCATCGTCGATTGATGTCCTAGTCCGATAACAGCGGGCTTCTCGGTGCTGAGTCGCACAAATGTAGCTATTAGAGGCTTTAGGATATCCCTTTCCCCTTCTTGGGCGTCATATATCGCAAAGATACGCCTAAGCAGGGCATGTTCCGCAAAGACACCACGGAATACCTCCATGCACAAAGCTCGCTTCCACAGCGCATCATCTTGGTCAAGGAGCTGGGTGAGAATTGCGAGAGACTCGCCACACTCTGATGGCAGAATGCCAATATGTCGCCGTAGTAGGGTATAGAGGATACGAACAAGCCGAACTGTCGTGGCAAAATTTGGCCTGCCTTTGAGGGCACTCGTGATTAGTGGCATCACCCGCACGCGCAAGATCTGGGCTTGCTCGGGATGGTTGGTAAAAACACTAGAGTGATTGGTAATGACAGACTCAATCAGTTCCAACCCAAATGTTTGCGGAAGTCCTGAAAACCGCAAAAACTCGGGGCGTTGATTTTCTGTCATTAGACAAAGGTCATTAAAAATCTACCAACGTCAGTATATGTCACCGAAGACTTGAAAAATGACATACTCTATAAGCATCTAAAGCGGAAGCGCGGTGTTCTTGTCCCTCTAGACCTGAGGACTCGGTCACTCCGGTATTTTCCCCTAGTTTCTCTACGAGGGCGTGAGTACATGGCATCAAAATCATCCAGTACCAGGGAAACCTACTATCCTCGGCAACAACCTTGTCGAACACAGACACCACCAGCTGTTGAAGGGTGGCTGCAGAAGTATGGCTAACGATAGCATTTTTGCTGCTCTGTAAAGTGAAACAAATATTTAAAGCGGTCACAAGCAAATTTCCTTGGAGATCAGAAGCATAGTTCTGTAAGAGTGATGGCAATGCTTGGAGAATCTTCAGTTGCACATCCAGGCCAGCTGACGTGGCCTGCATCAAAGACTCCAAGACCTGATTTAACTTGGAACGGGGAAGGGCCCGGGCGACGATAAGTCGCTGAAGACAGACAATGGCGATGGCAGTAAACTTGGCATTCTTGGTCCCACAGGCGATGATGAAGGGGTTGACAAAGTTGACTTTCTGGGCAAGCTCTATAAGACAGGCGTTAGATGTGGCGCCAGAGCTAAGCAGGGAATGGGATGCGGACCTTCGGGAGCGGTTTGCTCGGAAGGGTTCCTCAAACTCTTCAGCTCTTCGAGCGACTTCTCTGCAGCCTGGATACGCGATGAGACACTTGGACGGGGAAATCGGTAGTGGTCGTGGTTGACCGAGCAGGGTAGCTCACTTGTCGGAGATCATTGTGCTTTCGCTTGCTCTCCTGGATGAGGTTGGCCAGCTCCGTGGCTAGTAGTTGGGTCGTCATCTTGGGCAGCCCAGAGCACGTGTCAGCTCATCGATGAGCATGGAGCTTTTTCACAAGTCCATACAGCTCCCGAAATAAAATTTACGGCCACCCTAAGATGTCCCGTTCCCAGAGACGCTGTTTGATGTCGTCGTAGGCAGTGATGTGTCCCTTGTAGATGAGGCGGCAGAATCTCTCACCGCCCTCCACCTCACGTGGGGCAATGGTGGAGGGCGCCGGGTTTTCACTACGGTGAGGAACTCCTGGGTTCGAGCCCCGGTTCTGCCCCCCCCCCAAAAAAAAATTTGTTTTTCGTTCTTACTAGCTCAACCCGGACCCCTGCTACTTGTTGCATCGCGTCTCCTGACCTATGGCAGATGGTGTGGGATGGAACCATACTGGCCCAAGGTTGACAGAATGAGAAAAGCATTATAATCTAAACTGCAAATGGCGTGGTGGCCTTTCTTTCTCTTATGTATGAGAACCTTTGACTTCCATTTATTGATTATTCTGGTTTCACAAGTCTATTGAATCATGCCATGTTGGGACATTCACTTTGTATCTAATGGTAGACTCTCCAAACCTCGCTCTAGAAGACTGAAAATCGTTTTCAATAATGATCCACACCTACTGATTCTAATAGGTACTATTTTTGGTGGCCTGCAGGTCATCTGCAGGGGTTTGGGAAGCATTACCCTAGAGTTTGTCGGATTTGAAACGGGGCTTGTCGTCAAGAATAATGACAATGAAGCGAATTGTGCGATAGATCATTAGGCTAATCAATTCTGCATCTTGATTCTTGTTTTTCGTTTACTTATCGCAACTGATTGACCTATGTCGAATAGTGATGTTTTGAAGATCACTTGAATCCGGAAGGCACTTAGATGTTTGATGGCGCCTACATGGTACTCGATGCAATAAAAACGGTGGATTTACTTTTAAAAATACATATCACAACGAAAATTAAATTGCAATAACAATAAAATAAAAGCATAGTTGTATATAAAAATAAATTAATCATAAGGTAATATTTATGAAATACCTACTTTCCCCCATCTTCTGATGAATCAGGCAAGACGATATAATGTACCGTAAAACACATTATGCTCCTCTCATCTTTGACGATCTCGGCTTGAGTATAAAAAAAAATCACACAATGGAGATATTACAGCTAAGAAATGCATGTTCGTCATATAAAATAGAGGAACCCGCGAAGAATATTTTTTCTTGGCAGGAAGAAAATAAGTGGAATGCTGCAGTTTCAATCTGTTCCGGCCAAACTACAGTGTCCCCCATAAAAGAATGATGTCCGAAAGAAAGAATTCAGGATACTAGGAAGAATGTTGAAGAAGAAATACCAAAAAATGACTAAGACACCCTTATGACGAGCAAAGTTTTTGATCACGGGTCTAAAGTTGGTGGAGAAAGTCGGCATCATCAAGCGCCTCCGGATCCCCTCAGTGAAGTCATGTGATTGGAGACTGATCAGTATCAGACAGGCGCGGGGTGACCACCCACCAACGACGGAATGAATGTCCGACAGTAGGTATGTGACGGATAGATCGGTACACCTCCTCTTTTTTTTTTTTTTTGCCTTGCACCATCGTTGAGACAGGGATTCCCCCTTTTCCTTGTCTTGATCTGCTTTTCTGGCAACATCATCTCTGTGACATTTATTTGACATTTATTCAAGAAAGTCGCCTTTGCCGGCTGGCACCGGGTTCTCTCACCAGGAGCCTGTGGGAAAACTGGATCGGGTTCGGTAGTGCAATTCGCCACCCAACCCTCCCTGCACCGCAAACATCACCTATCGCCTCCCGTTGTCCATCCGTCGGATCTTCAACGACCGTTCTCCTTCCATCTCGATTCTAACCGCCTCAACACCGACACATGAACACGACCAACGCCTGGCGACCCAACCACCTGTACACACTGTGACCACACCCCGCACGTGATCCCGCACCTCCTCCTTCAACCAGTGATTTCATGCCCAGCCCTCCGCCTCCGAGTTACCACACCGCTTGCCATCCAGAGCCCTTGCACGGAAACCATGTTGGATCCAGATCATCTTCCAGCATGGCGCACCATAACTCCTTTTCACCGCGGCTGAGCCCAGCTCTGCCGTCGTCGTCGTCGCTCCACGACATGGCTCCGCGCAACCGAAAGCTCCGCCTCCTCGTGGCTGCCACCGGGCCCCGCGATACCTCTTGGGCACAGGCCCTGGTCGTCCGCCTCTCCAAAAACTCACAGATAGAGGCTCGCGCGATCGTGGACGATGTGGTGCCGCGACTGACGCAGACTATAATTGTGATGCAGAACCGGACCCTGGCGTTGGGTATGGGAGACCGGGCCGACGATATCGAGTTTTATCGACAACAAGCATTTGAACTGGTGGAATGGGCAGATCTTTTGGTGTGCGTGCCGCTCGACGCGGACAGCATCGCCAAAATGTTGATAGGCGTGACGGATACCTTCCTCGGAGAAGTGCTACGGGGTTGGGATACTCAGAAGCACATTGTGCTGGTGCCTGGAATGAGCACTCACATGTGGTCAAATCCGATGACGAAGAAGCACCTGAACAAAATCCACAGGAAATGGAGCTGGATCCGAGTGGTGGCACCAATCCTATGGCATTACGAGGGCACAACCAACCCGAAACGTGTGCCCAATTGGAATGGATTCAACGAGGTATTAGGAATTATCCGGAACCAAGCAGACCTCTTGGGACTCGGACGTGACGTGGAAATCACGACAGGAATGGCGATGGTCGCCGACGGCGATGTCAAAGTCCAGTCAAAACTGCCACCAGAAATCTGGACCATTATTCTTGACTATGCCGGGGATTGGGAGATTGCCAAGGCGTTGGGCATGTACACCAACCTGAAGATGCCTTCGCCTTGGACATTCCAACCCAGGGACCCGTCAGATGCTCTCAAAGTATACGAGCACGAACTGGAGTGGAGCGTTCTCACGTGCAACTCGGCAGCGATATGCAAGAAGCTATCACAGTCTCCACCCAACTTTCATGATATCTCGGCGCTTGTGGTCAAGCTAGTCATCAAATTTGGTCTCATTGATGTCCTGAAGTACATGGAGGCTAACCGACCTGATCTCTTCAAGGCGTTTGATGGGACAACACTGCCGACGAAAGCGTCGGCATACTATCCTCGCACCGATATCTTGGACTATTGGAAGCAAAGCCGTTGGTTCCGAGACCGGCATATGTACGATGCAGAAGCCGTTGATGGTGCATCCAAGAACGGGCACGTACGTGTATTGGATTGGTGGTGGCGCCAGTCGGGACTATCGCTGCGATACACCGAAACAGCGTTGGAGCAGGCTAGTGGAAATGGCCATCTCCTGGTATTAGAATGGTGGCGCGACGCGGCTGCGCAGGACGATCAAGTCGTGCTGCGACCGGGCCGGTCTCTCCTGTGGGCAACTCAGCATGGACAGGCTGATGTGCTACGATGGTGGGATGCATCAGGGATACCCGTTGCACATGGAGATGGTGTTACCAAGATGGCTAGTCGCTGGGGACAAGTCGATGTCCTGGAGACGTGGAGAGAGCTAAAAGGTGACGACAAGCTGGTGTTTGACGCCGAGGTGCTGGTACCACCAACTATATACCAGCACGTGGCTGTACTGGAGTGGTGGCGTAAGTTTGCCCATGGGGAACTGCCTGGCATGGAGGGCCGCAAACAAATGGTGGAGTTCCGAACTTGCAACATTGAGGAAGCATTGGAAGACAGTATCGGGGACCAAAGCGTGGTCCGGCGATGGTGGACGCAGAACGGGCTGAACCTAGGACTCCGAAATGACGAATGGCTCAAGACGAGATATCTCTAGGGCGGCCGCATCTGATGGATTGGGTTGGGTTGGGTTGGGTGCCCGGAATCCCGGGACCCAAGGACCTGGCTCCTGGTGGTGCCTGGAGGACCCTTGGATCTGCGAGCTGATGGCAAGATATTTGCGCATCAATGCATATGCGTGTGCCCGAGAGCGTCACATCGTCGGAAATCGGAGCTGGAAAGTGGAAAAGGCTTGCGGGAAGCGACGGGTGGGGGAACATGGATACGCTTTTTAATCATTTCATGGCGCGCGGGTGTTTACCGAGTCTTGATTTTTTGGCGTTGGGATTCTTTTCTCACTCTGCAGACTGAGACTGGCGGAGTGGGTTTCCAGTCCATGATGGGTACGAGATGATATGAAGGGTGGTAGCATTCAGTTTGGAGTCGATGATAATGTTTGAACATGATGGACAATCGCAAAATGAAACTGGGAGACCAATACGAACATGACCAGATCACACAGACAGACTTACAATTGCACTGCATTGCTCGACTCCCCTGGACTGAACAAAGTTTAAATTAAGACCAGGTTGAATGAAGCCCAAACACGGTTCGACCTCGCCCCCACTCCCCCCATACAATTTGAGAATTGAGTAGCATGGCATCATTCCTCTCGCTGGCCAACTTCACTACTATAGCATATGTGCGTGTCCTGAAGCAGCAACAGCCGGCGGCATCGGCGTTTCGGCTTCTTCTCCAAGTGAACCGCGGTAAAGAAGGCTACGCAGCGCAGCAAAGAAGATGACACCCAGGAGACTCAATCCCAAACTCACGGCCCTGCCAAGAAACGCATCCTCATCTAGAGCAAGCTGTGTGGAGCCCGGCTGGAAGAACATGAGCGGTATGCTGCGGTACCTACGAGGCAATCTGGGGAGAAAAGAGGGACCGGGCCGGCCGGGTAATTTAGAGGCATAGGGACGGATGGGCGACGGCGGTCAGTGGCAGGGCGCGCACGAGAAGCGACAAGTAGGTACGCATCATGGCGCGTAAGAGAAGAGTCGGTGGTCCTGGCGGTGGTGCTGTGGCAGGTCCATGGTCGCAAAATGGGTTGAGGCTAGTCAAGGTCGTCGCGATATCGTTTGGATGCATCGCCGTTAGCGGGAGCGCTTCTCCACACCACCCCGCTTAAGTAATTCGGCTGAGCAAAACAGGCAATTGGCCCCCCGGTCGACCAAGGGTCGCTTGGGGAGTTGCTCTGACCAATTCCAGTGCCCTGTTTGCTTTTTCTGCGTGTATCGGCATGGCTTTTCTAGAAGCTGGTGCTGCACACTTCCGTACATGCGAGGGAACGGTAGCTCCACTTTACGCAGAAGGAGGCTTGCGGCTTGAAGGCTTGGTACCTCTTGAACATTGAGTGCCGCCCGGCCGGCACTCGAAAAATGTCACTGCTGCACCGTGGGCGACTCAGCGATCTTCTTGGCCTGTGTTCCCGGTCCGGGCATGAGTTCACTCAGTTTTGCACTCGCAAATCGAAAGGCCCGCCTGCCGGGGGCGCCATTGTAAGCTTGATGGCACTAAATGAGAGACAATAAGCGTCAGCAAGCGAGTGAGCAAGAAAAGAGAGCAGAACGTGGGCCATTCCTCTTGTTTTCTCCAGTCTGAGTGAAAGCGAGCCCGGAAAACGAACCACACCCTCCCCAGCTGCTGCCAGGCCCCATTTATTTTGTCCAGACTGGCCCCCCTCTCCGCCACTCTGGTGTTCTCGTCTTTTTTTTTTTGTGGCCTCCGGATGGTACGTGTGTAGACACATGTAGTATCTATTACGTTTTGGCGCATCCGGCGGTGCCATTAAGGAGAAGAAATTCCTGGGGCCCCGCGAGCTCGAGCTTTTACCTCGGACGTTGGGCGACCTTGTTAACTGGAGAAGACGGAGAAGCGGAGAGAAATCAGATCTGGGGAAATAAACGTGAAGTAATAGAGATCTCGAGAGATGGTTCGTGGTTCGTGGGATCGTCAAGGTGAAGATGGAGGTGAGGCCGAGGTGAAGGAGGGGGAATGTCGGGCGGGCGTTGGGGTACATGGACCCTCTTACTTCGCGGCAACTTGTGAGGGGTACGGCCAGCTTGCTTTTGCGCCTGGTGTGTGTGCGCGTACTCTACTCCAACTCGCGGTATCGGAGTTGGGGGAAATTGATAGACACAGAGGGGACAGAGGGAGGGCGCGATAAGGCGTGGTTGGCCGTGGTGTTGGGTTGCGTTCGTAGAGGGCAGTGGCCTGTGCAGCGCTGGAGATATCCCTGTCCCCTGCTGTCATAGTTTCTGTTGCAGGGGAGGGGCCAAGTCTATCACTCAGCAGCGACCTGTCCGCCCCCTTCCCCTCCGTGGTCCAGGACATTCGTAATGGCCATGACTACAATCCGCATCCTTAGAACGACGCAAAACCACGCGGTGCATCGGTCTACCGTCCGGAAACGGAGCAGATTGGCTCCAAAAAAATTGGAGGCGAAGTAATGCCAAGCCCTTATTCCCCCGCATTTTCTCCTCTTTTTCACCCTTTCCTATGCTTCTCTCTCTTCCTCTCGTTGCTGTTTGCCTTTGCGGCTGGAGGCAGCAATGACGGGTGGCCTCTTGGAAGCAATGCATTGGCTGGCTGGCTGGCTGGCTAATTCTCCATCTTCGGCTTCCCATGCATCTGGCTGTCGTTCTCCCCCACAACGGGCCCTCCTCGTGGCCCAACTCTCGGCGAAGGCGAACTGCCAAGAGGTTGGAACGGTCGAGTCCTGGGCAGACCCCACTGGGCCATTGTGCACTCGCCGGAAAGGCTCACAGCGCCGTGAAAGCTTGTGGTTCGCGGGCTGCCTAGGAGGCTGAATAGAGTCAACTCTCGACTTTACGTACGTAAGTACATTCGTTCACGCATTCGCCTGGTCTCGCCCATCGACACGGCTGAAACCACCGACGGCATCGCCATTCTTCACCATCTATTGGACACCAGGCCTCGTGAGCTGGGCGTCGTCCACCCTGTCTCTGGGCCTTTACACGAGCGCGCGTGAGCGTCTGAGAAGTCCTCAGCACGTTTTGCCTCGTGTCCCGTGTGCCCTGCGCGTGAACCAACGGCCATCTCATCTCATAGGACGCTTCGCTCTTCGGTCGGAAACCCGGAGCAAGAGAGACCAGGGCCTGGCATGATTTGTGGTGCGGTTGCGACGATGCAGATGCGGCTGCGGTGCGCGATTCGGAACCCAGTTGTATGCTGCGAACGGATCGCTGTCAGCTACCCAACCGGGTCTAACCTGGCATCACGTTTCTTGGCACTCAAATCTTGTCACGAAACTCTGGCCAAGACCAGAAACCTGGTCTCTCGCATGAGAGCAGGTTTTAGTTGTGATCTGATCTCTATCTTGCCGCCGCGGACTCGCCGTTGATCCAATGGTGTGCACCGTGAATACATAGGCATGCCTATCAGTGATGTCCGGGCCAACTACGGGTCCACGATAATCTTAAGGTGTGGTCCCCGTGTTGGAGAGCATCTCGGGGATCCAGTCAGGACGTTTGGATAGTCAGGGCGCCTACCAAGAGGAGAAACTCTTTCCTTTCCATGCCCAGGGCCCCCGCCGGCGGCCGGTGGAGACTGGAGGCTCCAGGGTCCCCACTAACACTCTACGAGGTGGGATTGCAGTATCACTGATAACAGGGACTTATCGTGGAGGCTTGACTACAGGCCATTACTTCGAGTGCTCTGAGCAAAACCCACACTCGTGGACGCTGGGCCGGCAGTCACCCACTGGCGTCTTGGCACTACGTCGGTTGCGGTGGGAGCCGCAAAGAAGAGGACCTGTCTCTGGACCACAGGAGGCAGCATGTCAGAGATTCAGCTGCTCCAGACAACAATGGGGGGAGGTGGTCATGCGGCGGACTCCAGCATCGCTTGCGCGGGAGACAGGGCGACAGGGGGAGCATTGGCATGGTGCCAAGCGCCAGGGAAAACGATCAGCGTTCTGCATTCTGTGACTCTGGTACTCTGCGCAAAGTGACTCTGGCGATGCCAAGAGTATCGAGGAAAAAAATTTTCCTTTCTTTTTTTTGGTTTGCCGTTCCTGAGCCAAAGAGGCAAAGGGCAGGCCTGGCAGGGGGTGCCACTGGCTCCAACAGGCGTCCTCCCTGCCGCGCCCATATACCCTGGCAAGCTTGACAAGCTAAGGTTAACATGATTTAGCTTTTACTCTGCGCAGAGGACTACGACCGACTACCTGTGGTGGCATGGGCCGTATTGCATTGCCTCTCCAAAGTCCAAACCATCTTAGCAGTCACAGTCGCACACCAACTCGTCTACATCCGTGCTTCCACGCATCCACTCAGCCAACCGCGGCCCCGGGTTCGTTCCAGGAGGAGCCCACCCGCACCCCTGGCAACCTTGGCAACCTTGCCTTGCCCATACTCCATACATGCTGCTACCAACGAAGGACTCCCAAACCTTAGCTTCCAAGCCATCGACGCTGCACATCACGGCCGTCTTTCTTGGCAGAACTCCTGTTCCCATTTCCCTCGCCGCCGCCCACTACCCGATCAGCCGAGTCATGTCGCGCATTCCCCCACACTAAAGGGTACTTCCTTGAGGCTCATGTCTACTTCCATCCCCAAGGACCGGCCCGGTCTGCTAGGGAAGATCCCAACGACCAGCGTCATCTCTCGAGGGCCCTCGTCGTTGGAACGCCCGCTCGGGTATCCCCATATGCCACCCGTAAGTGCGGTCCACGGGAGTACGTATGTACTATGGATGCTTGCGCATGGCTTATCACCGCATCGCACCACACCATCCTGAGTTTCGTTGCCGCGGTGGGACCTTGCCACCCCCTGCGGCTGTCTTCAGCTCCCCATATTCATGGCTGGCTCAATGCCCGATGACTGGTTCTTGTTGGCGCGTCATGACCAGTCTGCCCTTCTAGAAGACCGGCCCGGTTGTCATGAGCATCCTTGGCTATGAATCCTGGACCTCAAGGTCCTAGCCTCCTAGCTGTTGCTTCAACCCAGAGCCATCCATCTTTAAGAAGGCCGACCCTCCCCTCCCGTTGCAATGTCATGACCAAGCTGGTGTTTCCTCATCAACCTTCTTCCCTTGTCTATTGATTGATATTCGAGTCTCCCCAGACTTGTTTCTCCAAGAAGGGAA
Organism: Aquanectria penicillioides; assembly: GCA_003415625.1. Classification (NCBI taxonomy): domain Eukaryota; kingdom Fungi; phylum Ascomycota; class Sordariomycetes; order Hypocreales; family Nectriaceae; genus Aquanectria; species Aquanectria penicillioides. Next base: position 6,183,639 of record PYIU01000003.1, read on the forward strand.
CCCGATCCTTTTTCATTTCATCTTCGAGATCGACAAGAAACAAGAAAAACCTTGTCTCATCAACAACTCGTCCATCCCGCAACCATGGGTGTCCCCACTGACCCCGAACACAAGGGCGGAGATGTCCCTACCACCGAGGACACCGCCCCCGGCATTCTTCTCGACAGCAGCACTGTCGAGGCCAAGTACGGCCAGACTCAGCGTGGTCTGTCGCCTCGTCACGTCCAGCTCATGGCCATTGGAGGCTCCATTGGCACAGGTCTCTTCGTCGGTATTGGTGGCGTCCTGAACAAGGCCGGGCCTCTCTCTGTTGTTCTTGGCTACCTCATCTGGGGTATCTTCTTCGTCTGGCCCTGCAACTTGTGTGTCGCTGAGATGTGCTCCTACCTGCCTATCCGTGGTACCATCTTCGAGCTCGCTTCCCGTTTCGTCGACCCTGCTCTCGGTTTCTCTATGGGCTGGACATACTTCTATGCTGGTGTAATGCTTGTTTGTGTCGAATACAGTGCTGTCGCGACTCTAATGCAATACTGGGTTCCCGACGTGAACCCTGCTGCCTGGGTCGCAATGGCCATGGTTATTTGCGTTCTCCTCAATGTTGTTGCTGTCAAGTAAGTCAAGAAACCCTCAAAGCTCTTGTAACAGAAGGCCGCGGATTCTAACACAATTCCTTGTAGATGGTACGGAGAAGCCGAGTTCGTCATGGCCTCGCTCAAGGTCCTCCTCCTTTTCGGACTCCTCTTCATCACTCTCATCACCATGTGCGGTGGCAACCCTCAAAAGGATGCCTACGGATTTAGATACTGGGGCGATGGCCGCGCCATGCGTGCATACCACGGCGAGGGGGATGTTGGTCGATTTGCTGGCTGGTGGAAGGTCGTGCTCTATGCCGGTTTCACCATTGCTGGTCCCGATATGATCTCGCTGGCTTCCGGTGAAATCCAGAACCCCCGCCGAACCATTCCCCGTGTCGCGAAGCTCATCTTCTACCGTCTCATCGGTTTCTACGTCCTGGGAGTTTTGGCTGTCGGTATCATCTGCGCCTCTGATGATAAGACTCTCGTGGGCGCTCTCGAGGAGGGTGCTTCTGGTGTCGCTGCTTCTCCCTGGGTTATTGGTATCTCCAACCTCGGCATTAGCGGTCTTCCTCACTTAATCAACTTCCTCATTCTTACTTCCGGTCTGTCTTGCGGAAACGCCTACCTGTACTCCGCTTCTCGAACTCTCTACGGTCTTGCTCGTGGTAAGTATTCACTGAAATCAAACATCCCCCAAGAACATTTTGCTGATGCCATTACCTTACAGATGGCCAAGCTCCTGCCTTCCTCATGAAGTGTAACAAGGCTGGTGTTCCCCTCTACGCCGTCGGTGTCGTCAGCTTGATTACCTGCATCACCTTCCTCGTCTCTGACACCAACTCCGTCACCGTCTTCTACTGGTTCGTCGACTTGACCACCACCGGTCTCATCGCCTCCTACACCATGATGCTGCTCGTTTTCGTCGGCTGGTACCGTGCTCGCGTTGCCCAGGGCCTCAACGTTGCTTCGCTCCACTACGCTGCTCCTTTCACCCCCTGGTCTGCCTACCTTGGACTTTTCCTCGGATGCTGCGCTCTCCTGTTCGTCGGCTTTGACAGCTTCAAGCCCTTCAAGGTCCAGTCTTTCATCACTGCCTACTTCTGCCTGCCCTACACCGTCATCCTCTTCATCGTCTGGAAGGTCATCAAGCGCACCAGCTTTGCCGACCCCGCCACCGCCGATCTTGTCAGCGGTAAGAAGGAGGTTGACGAGGAGTGCAAGCACTGGGAGGAGGGCGGCATCGAAGAGAACTGGAAGCGCGAGCTCGCGGCCATGTCCTTCTGGAGGCGCTGCTGGGAGAGGATGTGGTAATTTCAAATTTCTTAGACAAACTCCTATAGCCAGGATGATCATCGGATCTGTTCTGTATACACAAAGCTAGTAAATATCAAACACTGTTCATATTATAAAGTTTATTGAGCCGCGGTTGATGATGATTCGGATGTATGGCGAACTCGAAAGACCTCTATTTGCCATTTGGTCGCTCAATCCTGATGTCTCACTTGGTCTCACATAAATCGTAATGCCATGGCTCAAACATATCCGCCTGCCTTGGGAAAATCCTAATAACTTACAAGTTGTTGGTTTAGGCTTCTTAGTGAACAACTCTTTAGGGGACCTCTTATATAGCACACGCAACGGTACAATACATAAACACACATTGTTGGCAGAAGCAAGAAAAAGCTAAATACTTGAAGGGGACCGATGATTCAGTAGACACATTTAAAGTATCATGACAAAGAAACGACTCTAGTTAAGTGAAAAAAAAAAACTTTGATAATCATGATAAATTATTTGTATTTTATTCTTATGTTTGGTTCTTTATCTTCTTACTGTTTCTTCTTTCTAATGGACTTCACATCGGGAGGTGCTTTATGTATATCGACAGTGCTGGTGAAGGTGAATGTGTGTGCTGGATAAGCGGTCCCCTGTGTTAGCTATCGGACATTTGACTCTTGAATCAATGGTTGAGAAGTGATGGAACTTTAGATACTGAGTGATTGGGTAGACCTTTTTCTCATTTCCTATCAACTATTCTGACTCAATAGCTCATTGAGAAGCGGTACATGTTCTGTCTTGGACGTTGTGCGCTTTACAACGAAAGAAGTTGTGAAAGAAATTACACAAACGTTCACTTGAAGATTTGAATACAGTGTTTGGTTTCTCACTGCCTGTACAAACATAATCACTAAGACCCATACTAAGTCCAGGGACCTTGAAACGCAATCGACAACTCGGAAAGGAAGGCTGGGGTTCACGATTTGAGAATGCAACGTCACGACATTGCCCGATCAGTATAGATAACCAGGGGCTGTATCCTGTTGCAACCCTCTGGCTACCCCGGGCAGGCGATGATATCCTCAAAATAGCACATACAAGGGCGTTTTGAAACAAGGGGGATATAGAAGTTGTGATCGTGGGGAGATCAAAACGGGAGGACCGACGGGAGCGGACATACCGATGGAATGTTCAACAACAAAACAGCGGCGGGTGTAAATTGAAGGATTCGGGTCTAAGTCATCTCGGGTGCGGAGCATGGAGCATGGAGCACGGGGAGAGCAGCGGGCATACCACAAGTATCAGGATCGCTAGACATGGCCACAGCTTGGCATCAAATGAAGGATGACGCGGCTTTTTCGGCATATCGCAAACGCTCCGTAGAACAAAAACGTAGCTGGCGTTTGACTTCGGCATGGGGTATAAAAAAAAAAAAAAGGGCCAAGCCCAGAAAATGGCTCTCGTTGCGGGAACGGAACTCGCCGAACAAGGCGGGGACAGGTGCAGAAAATTGAATGATACGATGCCAGTAAGAAAATATGCGCAATGCACTCATTTGGGCAGTTGATTTGGGTTGCGTTTGCAACGACACGGGGTTGCGTTCTCCATCAAGCTACTGCTGTGGTGAGCATGGGTTGCTTGGGTGTCAGTGCAGAAGTGGGAAACGGGGTCATAATTCCTGGGTCCTCCCTCTTTTCAATTTTGTTTTTAGGGGAAGGGGTGTGTAAAGTTTTCTTGTTTTTTCAAAGCCGTGATGTCAGCCACAGACGTGCGGTTGAAGAAGATGGGGTAGCATCATGATGTGGTTTCTATCTCAAAGTGGCAGTGACAAAAGGAAGGAAACCCAAGAAGAAAAAGAAGAAGAAGAAGCAAAGTGCCACCGTTTTATTGCGTTGCTGCCCGATGTTGCCTGCATTTGATGATGGTGCGAAGTTGGAGAGAAAGTTTGTGATGCATCGGTTTTTTTTTTTTTTTTCTAACTTAAATGCGGCATGTGAAGCGAGCAAAAGTGAGGCTCAAAAGAAATTATGAAGAAATCGCTGATGCGGGTTATCAGGCGAAGTCCTGCATCTGTGCTAATGTCTCGAAAAAATGGAATTGAGCAGTCATCTTTAGGCGCCACATGAGGAATCTAACAATTGCCATGTCGGCTGATGTCGCTTCTTTTGCAAGTCCCTCATCGACCGACTCATTTCGTCCATGGATCCATTCCATGGCCGGATTGGGAACGAACGAGCGTTGGTGCTGTGCTACAAACGGCAGTGCAGAAGGCTGCGGTGGCGGGCCAGAAGCTGACACTGACGCTTGACTTACCCTGACGGCTGCGTTCGTCGTTGCTTTTTATCGTTGTAGAAACCGCTCGGACGTGATGTGACGTGATGTGCCCTGGAGAAAATGACGTGCTGCCAACTGGGTCGAGGCATCGAAACGGGGCGAATCTTCCAAGATGGGACATGGGGACATGGGGGTGTGTGTGCTTGCCAGCACTAGACAGAACGGCATTGTGAAGGGCAATTGTTCGAATTGCTCCGTTGGCGAAAGTCACGTCCTTCTCACAACGGTTGAATGGTTGCCTTCATCGTAATCGTACGAGCGGAAAATGACGAGGAGCCAGCTACCGAGTCATTTGTCATTTCCGATTCATCGGGATTTTGGGCCATGATTGATTCGCTTATAGGTACAGTAGCATTGGGCATCCTAGCTGCCGGGTACGAGAAACGTACGGAGTGCTGTAAGAGACTATCGGTATCTAGCCCTGTGCCTGAGTCGTTGGAAAAGAGACTGCGGCATGGGTTCGCATTGACAGAGTCCAGAACTAGACAGGGCCTCCAAAGGTCCGTCAAGATCATCCATCTATAGCAGGGCAAAAAAGCAGTCGCCCAAGATGAACATGCCTAGACATGGGGATCCAGCCAGATGTCGGTGAGGGAGGCCGATCGCACTCTATAGACCCCTGGAGAGCCCGTATCCTCCCTCCCCCCCCCTTCCATCCTCCAAAGGCCTAGCAGGAACGTGGCCACGGGGGCCCTACACAGTAAAGACTGCGTTATCAGTCCAAGCTGGGGCTTGTCATCCTGACCCCTTGGACACAGCACAGCGGCTCCGGGGGAAGCAAATGGTCGACAAGGCAGGGAATAACAAGAGCCGGCCGTTGGAGGCGGCAAGGCCTCTCACGACGGAGTCATGTCAGAAGGTTGGGCCGGCGATCTCATCTCACGAGTTGAATGGCTGGAGATGAAGCTCGTGATGGGCCATGTGAACTATAGACCGTCGTCACCGCCGGGAAATTTCCGGGGGCATGGCACACCCATGAGCCATCAGCCAGGCCAGGGGCAGGCGAGTCATGCGCTCGGACTGGGGCGGGTGCTGAGCAGAAAATAGTGCCCTCTGGCATGAATAAGTCAACGCCTCGTGGATTGGCAAGAAATGGATTGAGAGGCAAGGCTGGCGCCATTTGCTCGAAGTGGGTAGCTTTGTTGGCTGTCACCTTCTAGTGAATTCCCTAACCTTTTCTTTGGCAGATGATGCGACTGTGCCTCTGCGAGTCCAAAACAAACCGGGATCGCCGCCGCCTGTGTGACGACGCAGGGTGCGTTCAAGCTCCTCCTGGCGCCGTTGGCGGGAGCCCGTTTCTTCTGGCCGCTCATCTAGTTTTGCCCTCCTAGGTTTGGCCTGATGCCCAGAGCAGTTGGTCTTGGTCTTGGACCAAACTGAGCGCCAAAGCTGCCAAGGACACTGGAAAATGGTGCGAGAGCCATGCCCTTACCAGGGCGGCTCCAACGTTTGGTTCGAGCTGGTCAGCCTCCTTTCATGCTGATAGAGGCCGAAATTAGAAGAATCAGCAGAGTGTATGCCTGCGTCAACGTCGGATCCGGAGCTCAAGAATCGCTGGCTGGCTGGCACCATGACATGACATCGAAAGAGGATCAAACATGAACTTCAAGACCTCACCGGCCGGAGAAGTCGAACCCAGGCAACAGATGATGAAGCAAGCCACCGCAAGCATCTCCCAAATCAACACATCTAGACTTACACTACACCTGCAGCATCGTTCGGCAGCATGATATGGCGCAGCTGCACCGTACAGACCATTGCAGTGCAGCACGACACGGTACCACAACGTTGCCGAATTGAATCTGGGGAAGAGAGACGAACACTTGGGGGGGGGGGGAGTGCAGTGCGTTCCCGGATACCTGTAGCGTTGATTCGAAGACGAAGCCGGCGCTTTCGGATAGAGTGTTTATGGTGGTTGGCTGTTAGTGACGGGGAACACACGGATGCCACGTTTCCTCCCTTCTATCTCTTAGCTTGAGACTTGGTCCCGCGTCTGCTTCGGATGTGCTCGCCATGGCCTCACATTGAAGTCCCTTAAGGCACATTAGCTTGCATTGGTGTATTGCAAGCTGCGAGGCTGAGATGAGAAGGAGGGAGGGGAAGCAAAGGAGACGTGCCGTGCCGCGTCTGGAAAGACGCACGGCTCGCCAACAGTCCAAAGTCTTGGAACGAGTGCATCACCACAAAAGCACCAAGATCCTCCTAGTTTCCACTTCTTCCTTCTGCAGATCTCTAGAAGATGGAAGCCCTGGAAACCTGGAAAGAAGCCCACAAGCTGCAGAAAATTGTGGGTTCTCGGACAGATACCTGAATGTTGAAACCTTACATGTGAGCCCGTAGCGCCTTGTTGCAAGTCTGTGCACATACGCCCGAAACCCACCATCAACGGGATTCAGACCAAGACATTCGACTGCTATCTATGTAGGCGGCCTCTTTCGTGTCTCAATTCCGTCCCGTGGTTGATCTGCAACCTGCCAGCCGTGTCTGGGCGAAAATCACCGGTCATCCACCATGGAGTTAGTACAGATGTTTTTGGCTGTGCCGGCGCCATGGAGGCTTTGCCGCTTCGAATTGATTATGACGACGATGGTAATGGAGGTGGGATCGGATTGGTCTGAATTGGGCTAGGTATCCATGAGGAGATCACTCCAACAGCGACCAGAGTGCCGGTTCAATCCGCTGTTTGCCATATATTAAATGCGAACTAATTAATGTGTAGTAGAGGCCCATAGAAGGCGGCCCATCATGAGCTTACAAGCTGCCACATTGCAGAACGATGACACGGGCGGCTGGTACGTAATTAGATCATCGGGGCCGGGCTGCTCGCCGGGCACGGCGGACAACGAACCTCCGTCTTCATCGCTCCCCTCTGCTGCGACGTGGACACGAGGGGGCCTTGACAGGCAAGGAGGAAAAGGAGCCTTGCCAAGGGCTGCCCGGGCCTCATCTGCATACCATGATCATGGCATTCGAGCATGGCGGGCAAGGGTCGGCCAAAACCACCACTAAAGAAAAACGATCAAAGGAGGGCCTTCCATGGCCGCTTCCAGGGAGAACACCCCTCCCATGGCCGTCATCTAGCATCCACCGTCCAGGATTTCGTTGGCCGTCGCCGTGCAAGCCCCTCCAGCCACCGTACCGCCCGCCTCAGGTCGCGCCCGGGGTCGACGATGTAAGGGGTCATGCCTGACTGGACAAGATTTTGGGGGCATATGGTCCATATGGCCTTGTCCGGGAGCTACGATGTGATGAAATGCTGGCTTCCCCACTTGGGGGTTCGAAATGGACTGGCAGCCTAGCCCTGATAGGATTGCGTTTGTGAGTTCAGTGAGGTGACGGCCTCTTAGCTTTGGATTCAGCTCCGCTGGACCTGGCTGGGGCGGCAAGATTCACGTTGGGGGACGCAATTGCCATGCCATGAAGCCAAGTCTTTGTCAGAAGCAAGTTGATTTGGTTCCTGGCCCACCTGGCGCTCCTAGCCGGGGGGTTGGCCAGCTGAGTACCTACTATGTAGGAGAGGCTTGGGATGGAGGGGATCGTCGACGCCAGATCTCGAGCAGAAGCAACGACATTTCCACCGGTGGACCCCTGCACTCGGACGGTTTGTGAGTTTCTGTAGCTCCGGGGATTTGACTTTCTTTCTTTTTCCTTTCTTTTCTTTTTGCCCTGCCACCGACCGTCTTACCGTAGGCGATCACTGGAGGATCGTAGAAAAAAAAAAAGGGCCTCCGGGGGGTCCATCCCGACGACCACCACCATACCCATTCCATGTAGACATGGAGAAGATGGCTCGAGAGCCTCCGCCCAAAAAATACGGAAGTGTCCACTCCGGCGCTCGACCGCGTGTGAAGGAGGGCACTTGTCAGGACCCGGGATGTTTAGTAGTGCATATGCTATGCGTTCAAAGAAAGAGAGGGCAATTTACCAAGCCCGGTAGTGCACACGATGCAAGTACACAGACCCCTTGGTGGTTATCTCCTGAGCGTCCTGCTCCGTACATATCCGGAGGTATGTAGGTAGGTACGTAATAGTAAATTTATTAGTATGAGTAGTAGTAGCAGCAGTGCCTACCTACCTACCTACCTACCTACCTACCTAGGTAGACAGCGTCCATGGCATTTGGTTGTCTCTTCAGCAGTCCTCAGCGCCCTGCAAGGGGAGAGAGCGATATTGTCCGCCCGCAGGGGCCGATCTTTGGGGTGAGAGTAGAAAAAAGCCACCGAAGTGGGACTTGGGAAAGGGTCCGCATTGGGATTTGCCCCCCCGTTCGCCGTCTCGGGCCCCCCCTGGTGGATTGAGCCACACTGGACCAGTTGACCCCGGCTCAACCACCACTTCCACCGGTCATGACCAGCATTCGGCAGAGAGACTAACCAGCTAACCTGTTGCGTGTGATCCCAATATCCCTGTCGGTTCCCTGGTGTCGCCCACCGGAAAGGATGACGAGGGTGGTGGAAGGTTCAAAGAGCGAAAGGAGGAGAGGGGACGGAACAATGATGACAGAATAGGGCCATGAGCCCGCAGGGCCAGAGGCGGCGGGCGATCGGATGCCGGGATATTTGCTGATTCCCGTCCGCCTGACACTCAAATTATCGCGGGCAGTGTCCCAACCGAGCATGACGAGATATTCAATCGGTCGGCCAATCCACGAATCAGATTTGTCAACGGCCTGCGCCTGTGCCTGCTGCGCGGGAGAGATCGAATGGCCATCGAATCTTCTGCTGCAAGGTACGGATACTACCCTCGCTCTATTCCATCGGCTTTGGCGCCAACCAGTGCTCTGGCGTATTAGTGACATACTTGAACGCTGTGGCAGTGGGTGAGATGAGCAGCCAAAGTAAATTACACCGACATTCTGACCTACATACCTGTGTGTAATGTACTCCATCCTGCACTCACCGTCGGCAGATGCTTACCTAGGTAGGTAAGATAATAGATACTGCATGCATGCATGCATGCGCGCATACACCTGCGGTAGTCTGTCAACTAATTGCTACTATGTAGTGTGTTGTCATTGACGTTGTCGTTGTCGTGTCCATTGCAATTGCAATGGGAATCCCTGCGGCGTTCAACATCGCCCAGCCCTGTTGGACACCGCCAATTCCCTCCCAGCTTCCTTCACGCGCTCAGATGGGCACTGTTTGATACCCGAATCCTCCTCCGTTCATCTACCACAGTTGCTCCCAGGCCAGACTGGTGACCGCGCGCCAGTTTTCCAGTTTTCCAGTTTTCTTTTTCCGTGACGCAAGTTAGCCTTTGGAACCAAGACAAACCGCCCCGGCACGCGTTCCTGATATTTCTTTACCGCCACCCGAGAGGAGCCATGTTCCAGGCTTCCTTTCCCCCTCCCCAGTTTCCCCTCCACCCCCGGAAGGCGAGAGAGGAAGCGGGCGACATACAGAATACGTGATACATAGTCAGACGCCGCAGATGGAGCGCTCGGTCTGGCCATGCTTGCTTTGCTGCAGAGAACAACAGTAGAAGCGTACGGCTCATGCAGACGCTCAGACTGGCGCCTGAAAGCTCAATCACATCAGCCATGAGCATGAGCATGGCCATACTTGGCCGCACTCCTCAGTCGATCATCCCCAGCCCGCTGCCAACGGGGGGCTCGGCTAGATCTCATTTGCTTCCTCTCGCGTGCAGGTGGATAGCTCCAATGCTAGCCTGATCGCTCGGCAGGATTGGCAGATTGCGACTAGGGTAATTTAGACCTTGTCCTCCTGGGCCCCCCTTGGGCCTTGGGTCCCCTTGGGTCCTCTTGGTCCTCTTGGTCCCCTTGGCCGCCCCCTCTTGGGGCGCCCCCAGGTCTTGCAGTGTGGAGCACCGAGCCCACGCCCGCCGGAACACGCTCTTGAGGACTGTCTACTTACGACGTATTGGTGCAACTAGCCCCAGGTAGCCTCAAGCCCCAAGCCCCAAGCCCCCAATCCCAATCCCCCCAAGCACGCCCGCCAAACGCCTGTGCTGGAGGGAATCCTGTGCTACGTAGCTAGACTGGGCCAGCCAACCCTGGCCTTCCCTGGAGGGAGGGCCCTGGGGTGAACGAGGTGGATGATGTGGGCGTCGTGGGCGTGTGAGCTGGTGCGTGGGCGTGCAGTTGTGGACGCTCCGCCAGGTGTGTGCTGGCTTCGCCTGGCCCAAGAAAAGCCTCCATCCTCCATGCCGTATTACATTTTCCCTTTTAACTACGTCTACCCGCCTCCGCCTCCAACCTCCCTTCGGCCCTGGCCTGAATATTTCCTTTTCCTCCCCTCTCTCGCCTCCCCGTGGCAGCGGCCATCCGCCCAGCGTTGTCGACAAACAGGAACCGGAGGACCCAAGCCTAGATCAGAATCAGAACACCCAAGCCCACCCAAGACAGTCAGACCAAACTCCCGGGGGCAGTCTAGACGATCGACGAACATCGAATTGGGCTCGCGCTCGAATATGGCACACCCGTAGATTGGCCAATCTCTAGACCTTTGGAAAGACAGCGCCGTGCAATCTTTCCAACCTCACCCAACCTTTTTTCCCCATAACATACAAACCCTTTTACTCTTCTCTCCCCTGGACCTCACCATCCCGCTTTTGTTCGATCATAAGAGCACCCGCTCTTGTTTCACCCAGCGTGCCTTCTCTCCCGACCAAGAGGGGTATTCTGTGGACCATCCGCAGAAGCGACCGTTCCCGCCCGCATCTGACTGCATCGCTGCATTGTTGCACATGTCGTTCCCCGCCTCTCCTTTTCCTGTGTGCTGACGGTAGCAAATTCCCGAGGGGAATCCTTTTTATTGTGTGAATAGCCTGATCTGGGAAAAGGGAAGATCAGCAGGCTAAAAGTAAGGAAGGAGGGAGCAGAAGCATAACACGGAGAGGTGAAAGGTACCAAAGCCGGCAAAATGGGCAAGTTCTCCTTTCCCGGTCGCAAGAAGCAGCCGCCGCAGGTCACCGTTACCGCCCCCATCACAAGCAAAGCCCAAAAAATCCTCGGCTCGACCGCCCTCAACATCGACGACGAGTTTTCCGGCTCAAAGATTAGCTTAGCTGGCACTGAGCGCTCCCTCGCCCTCAACTACGCTTCCTCCCTCCGCGGCTCGCGCAAGGTTCAACGTGAATGGGGAGACGAATCCGATGTCGTCCCACGACACCTCCGAGGCAATGCGCTCCCCGCCGACGATGACAGCTACGACGAGTATGACGACCTCACTTCCGACATGACCAGCGTCTTGCGGAAGAGGCAATCTACATCCACTTTGGTTTCTTGGTATGATAAATCCAAGCAACCGCTCTCCATTTCTCAGCAGACATCCAACTCTGCAATGGCAAAGGGATTGCCAACTAAGGCGCAGAAGATGCTCGACATGGACCACACTGTGTCCAATTCAAAATCTAGAAAGAAGCCTACCAGGCTTGATCTGTCTCAGGTCATGTCCCGAAGAGGCAAAAGGAATGAGCCACAACCCTGGGAAGGGCCCATTCTCGGTGGCGACCAGGTTGTCAAGTCTCCCTCACTATTCTCCCCTGTGGCATCCCCATCACTTCGCGGGAGACTAAACAGGCGACCCACCAAGGAAAGCTTGCGATCAATGAAGTCTGAACCCGCCCGCTCGACAGCCCCTTCACGCCATGGACAAAACCAAAACCACCTGGACGGTTTGCCCAATTTGTATGAGCACTACGAGCAAATGTCCTTCCGTCAGATTATGGACGATGACTTGAATGCTGTGGAAGGTGAAAGTGAGGAGGGACAGATGCAACTGGAGCTCCAACCAGAACAAGTGTACAACCTTCCTGTGAGCAAATCTGCTCAGCATCTCCATCTATCCTCCCACCATGACGAACATGTCATTTCGCAATACTCGAAGCGCACCCTCCCTCAGACTCCCCAAGCCTCTCTCATCGGCAAGGTTGACACCTCTTCCCCCGCCGACTGTGCAGCCAGTGTATCTAGCCGTCACACTCGCACTTCCAAGGCGTCGAAACGCACGGACCGAAGCTTCCAGGAATCAGATCTCCAGGAAAAGAGTATGCTCTCTTTATCCTCGGACTCAGAAGAGGATGATATGTATATGGAATCGTCATTCAAGGGCCCTGCATCGGTCCCTGAATATCCCGCTTCCGATTCGGGCTCTATCTTCGATCAGCGCCCGGTTACGTCGCGGACAAGCCAAAGCGCTGAAAGCAAACGATTTAGCAAAGCGAGCGCTCGCGCCAGCCTCTCCCCATCAAACAACTTCCTTACGATTCCCAATGGCCACCATATCAAGCCTTCTGCTGTATGCGCTCGGTCGAGTTCCCTCTCAGGAAGCTCTTCCAACACCATCCAAGAAGGCACTGTTCCTCGCTCTCCCTCGCAGCTCTCTTGCCTTTCCAACTCTTCGATTAACACAACTATGACTTGGCAGAGCAAGGCTGGCCTCGGCTTGCACCAAGCTCGCCCTATTACCATGCAGCCAGCCCAGGGACCCTCAGATTCTGAACTGGAATTTGACTCCGAGCTGGAGCAGGATCAAGAGATGAGCCTGGAATTCGAGTCTGGCGAGATGCTTGAGACCCTCAGCAGACAGGCATATGTTCCTCAGGAATCAAAGGCTAATGCTGCTGATCAGCCAACCCCGCCCTTGAGCCCCAGCTCAGTCGACTTTTACATCCGTTCTGCCCATTCCTCTATTGACGGCCATAGTAGTCACAATCGATTCATGGCTGTCACCCGCCAGGAAGAGATGCTCTTGGCTGCACTCCGCCACAAGCGACAACTCATGCGAGAGACTATTCTATCCGAGATTGAAGACAATGTCCGCGCAGAGCAACGCCTATCTACGTTCCCAAAGGGCCATCGCTCCAAGCCCTCTGAGGCTACAATCACCGAGTCTAACTTTGATCTTGACTTCCCGGCGCCGCCAATGTGCAAAGATAAGACCACTGTAACTGCAGACGGTACTACCATCATCGATCTCCGACTTGGCTCATCTGCCAGCCACTTGTCGCCTCCAAGCGACGTGAACGACCTTCCGTCGGCCGTCCCTGCTCTCCCTTCATCCAAGAAGGCTCTTCTCAAGGCCCAGAAGGAGTTCCGGAACGACCAGCATGAGCGCATCCTTCTTTACCTCGATCATGAGGAGAACGGCCCTTTCGACGATGGCGAGCCGAGCCCTGATTTGAGTGATTTCATGGAATTTGACGCCGAAGAGACTGAGAGCAATGGCGACGCCGTGTCTGAGGTTATCCTCTACCCCTCTCAGACTCGACGCCATGGCCATCGGTCTGCCGGCCGATCTGCCAGCAAGCGACGTTCGGAGGCCGTAAGGTCCCGTCAGGCCCACGATTTGTCCCCTGAGCGACTTGTCGAGATCGATGTGCCTCGTCCTGACAGCCCTATCTCACCTGATCCCATGTCGACGATGCCACGTCGGGGAACTGTGAACAAGAAGACCGCCCGCTTGAGCGCCGTGGGCCCTGCCCGTTGGGGCTATGAAGACTAATTCTCAACTCCATGGCCGATGTGATGCTGCTTGGCTTAATTATGATGAAAACCTATCTATTTCCTTTTTACTCTTCACCTCTTCGACATGGCTACATAATGGAGCCTTTTTTTTTCTACCTTTTAGAACTTTTGATCATGAAATGATCTTGCACACATCAACACAACATACATTATTTCCTATGTCGGCGATGAATTTCTTTTATCAAACTATTTTTGGGATATCGCGAGGGGTTTCTGGATTACAAACGAGTTGACGGATGTTTATAAGACATCGTCTTGGGCACCGGAGCCTGAATTTAAAAGGCCCTTTTACCTGCCATGGAAATACCCGGTGGATTATGGCGTGGCGTTTATTTTCTTTGACGGGAGTTCTCGAGACGACTTTGTTTGCTCTCCAAGATCAACTGTCGTTTCAGGCAAGCACAAATGAGAAAGGGGGGAAGAGATGAAAGAGCATTCAAATGGAGGCAATCGTGAACTTGACGAACGTGACGAACACAGGAAGACAGAGCACGAAATTGGAAGGGGAGGCAACCTCGTTAAATCAGCTGGAGCGGGATACGGGTTGGAAGGCTTGAATGTGTATCATATTGTAATTTTTTTCACGGGAAATAGTTCAGTAGAAGGTTGCTTAGAGATGGCCCTTAAAAGAAAGGGTCGAAGAAATGCGAAAGTGGTCGGTTCGTTAAAAGTCTTTGTCCTATCATGGTCTTCATTTGCATATGCCTTTTACCGCCCTCACAAGAAATATGGATTTCGCTCCGTTTGCGCCGCTATCCGTACGTTTGTGCAGTTTCGAATGGGTCGGTCGGTGAGAAGTGTAGGTTCTTCAGTAGGTCTCGCCCTCGCGAGGCTGGGGGATCTTCTTGTGTTGGGGAGCAGCCATGTACCTGCGTTGTTCCACAGCGTTAGTATGCTCAACTCTATCATTTGCCTCGTTCCTTGGGCGCAAGAGATTCGTCCTTGGCAAGAAAGCACTCACCTTCGCAACTCGATCAGGATGGTCTCGATGGTGTTTTCGCGCTTCCATTCTCGCAGACAGGGAAGAACTGCGACGAGGACGTTGCCCAGGTCATCAACGCAGGGGAGGACGATCTTGGTAATGAACTTGAGGGTCGGGGGCTGATCAGGATAGTTGGGACCGCAATAGATTTGGACGCTGTAGATGCGGTTCTCGAAGACGGACTGCATTTGCGAGGAGCGCCAGGTGGTTAGCGGCTGGAATACATCCGGGCTCGGCAATGAGATGACAGGGTAGGAAGATGAAGCAGTATAATTTCCACTTGGAGCTAATGCTCGGATCTATCTGGGCGGCGGTAAAAGAAGTTTGAACTCGCTTCATACGCCGCGTGCGAAAGGGTCAAACAACCGAAGTCGCCTCCAGCGACGCATCACGAGGTGCAGTTCCGACACGGCTCCGGATCGGGCCCGGTCAACAAGGGCGCGGGCAAAGCAAAAGACTTACATGGGGGGGGCCAAGAATGGTACCGTTCCAGTTGGTCATGAGAAGGTCTTCGCCATCCTCAAGACCATAACTGCAGGCCTCAGCACCGAGGCCCTTCTCGCCCTTCTCGAGCTCCTCCAACAGGCGGAAATTGCGGGGGACCTTGGCCGACATGGCTATTCTACTCTGGCGGGGTTTGTGATTCGCTCAGCGCAAATAGGAGAGAGGTTGATAGAGGGCGCGAGGCGGGCGACAGAAAGAAAAGGGAGAGTAGAAAAAAAAAAGAAAGGAAAGTTATCAGATGAGACGGCGTCCGGGATGTGGTGTGTCCGTGACGGAAGTTGGGATGTTTAGTGGAATGGCGGGTTTGGCGATAAAGACAATGAGCCAGAGGGACGGCGCGGGGCACATGGGTTTTGGGAGGGGGGAGACTCATTGACTGATAACCGCATTGAGGCACAGCCACATATCGTGGCGCCTAATAGCTCTGAAGTGTATTGACCGCCACACGAGGCTACACGCTTCAGCCACACACCCAATTGACCACTGGCGTCACCAAGAAATGCTGCCTGCCACGGGTAAATATCGGGGCAAGAGCTCCCCCCAGCTTTTACAAGCTTCCAGTACACCGGCTGAGGTAGTTTTTCCTTTCCACCAGCCCTGAGACGTCATCCGGCATCACTCCTCCAGTTCGACGACCTGCTCCTACTTTTCCTCCACGCACAACCCAAGCCGCAACCATGGCCATGTCCCTGACGAGGGCGGCCCTCCGCGTGCCTACGCAGCCGCGCCTCCTCGCAGCCGCTGCCATCTCCGCCTCCGTCCTCGCCCGCCGTCCCTTGACCACCTCGGCCCGCGCCCTCCTCCCCGCCGGCTTCGGACCCCCCGTTGTGCCCTCCTACTTCTCCAAGCCCCGACTGCCCGCCAACACGGTCGTGCGCTTCGTCCCCCAGCAGACGGCATGGATTGTTGAGCGTATGGGAAAGTTCAACAGAATTCTCGAGCCCGGTCTTGCCATCCTCGTGCCCTTCATCGACCGAATCGCCTACGTCAAGAGCCTCAAGGAAGCCGCCATTGAGATCCCCAGCCAGAGCGCCATCACTGCCGACAATGTTACCTCGAACTCGATGGCGTTCTCTTCACTCGCGTATTCGATGCGTACAAGGCGAGGTGAGTGTTGAATGCGAATTGTCCCGTATCAATCGCGGCATCCCGACCCATCCGTGACCACCAAAAATCACCATTGCTAACATGCCTTTCCCATCCCACAGCTACGGAGTCGAAGATGCCGAGTACGCCATCTCCCAGCTCGCCCAGACAACCATGCGATCCGAGATCGGTCAACTGACTCTCGACCACGTGCTAAAGGAGCGTGCCGCCCTCAACACCAATATCACAGCCGCTATCAACGATGCCGCTGAGGCTTGGGTGTCACTTGCTTGCGTTATGAGATCCGTGACATCCACGCCCCCGGCGCTGTTGTAGAGGCCATGCACCGCCAGGTCACTGCCGAGCGCTCCAAGCGTGCCGAGATTCTCGACTCCGAAGGTCAGCGACAAAGCGCTATCAACATTGCCGAGGGTAGAAAGCAGAGTGTCATCCTCGCCTCCGAAGCCATGCGCGCTGAGCGCATCAACGAGGCGGATGGTGAGGCTGAGGCTATCCTGCTCAAGGCTCGCGCCACTGCTGAGGGTATTGATGCCGTCGCCCAGAGCATCCTCAGAGGCGAGGCTGGTGCTCAGGCCGCAGTTAGTCTGAGTGTTGCTGAGAAGTACGTCGATGCTTTCGGCAAGCTTGCCCGTGAAAGCACCGCTGTCGTCGTTCCCGGCAACGTTGGTGATATCGGTGGCATGATCGCGACCGGTCTCAGCGTTTACGGCAAGGTCGGCGAGGCCCAGGCCCGCACCATGGCCAAGTCGCTCGTCGATCGTACCGCCCAGTCTGAGGCCAAATCCTCCGATGATGCCTCTGCTGCCAACTCTGGTCCCGCCTCTGGTGTAAAGGAGACGGTTCTGGATGGCTTCAACCAGACTACCTCTAAGAACTAAGCGTATCAACCAGCCTGATTATGCAAAATAACGGCTACGCTACGAAGAGGAGGAGATAGGTATCCTCTCTCACCCACCCACTCAGTTATGCACACATTTTCACACACACAAACTCACTCTACCTGTCACAAAATCGGCGTTTAGCGGGTGTACTTATATGGATCCTTGGGATCTTGTCAAACTCTTTGAGCAATTGGGGGCAGAGGGGCAATGGAGAGGAAGCATGGGAGAGAGCTAAATGTGTACTATATGACGGAATTTTATTGTCCCTCAAGGGGAAAAGGGAACAGAAACAAACATCTTAACCTCCAAGACCGCCTAATTTGCTAGGACTCGCACTGCCTCTCATAACAATGCCAGTTGAATGATGCAAAAATAAGGGAATATCTTTTCCCAAAGTCACGCCTGGTGCAATAGTGTACTTCTATGCAGAAAAAAACTTAGGACAATCTAGTAATGTCGATAAAACTCCAAGATGTTAGTAGATTTACCTTGCAGCTCCGTAGGGACGATTGCTAGTTATACGGATACTCATTCCTGGTCACCCCACATCTACACATGAGTGCCCTGAGTCCCTCCCCCAAGTTTAAGACTCATTATTGGAGTTCTACGCCAACAAGCTCGACTGCTCAAGGTTTGGAGGACGTGCTACCGGGACGAGCATATCAACAACAGTAGCCACCGATTCAGCGTTCCACGTGCTGTACTTCCCTAGACCCCGTATGATAGGAAAAGCCCTCATCTGTCAGCCTTGTCAGCTTTCATGTTCTCTCTGCTCGCATTTGTGGGGTTGTCGGAAATACCGATCATCCATGTTTTAAGTGAAAGGGAGTGAAGGGTGAGTTTTGATCCAGACGTCCGCACATCCCCTAGAGACCATGTCAATATCTGGCCCACAGAGATCATTTGGAAATGCCACCACTCAACCGATCACAGACTTCCGGGTGCCAATGAAGAATCTCTTCACAGGCCCGGGAAGACATGCGCGGAAAAGTTGAACGGTCCCTCCGGCCATACGGGCTTGATCATCTGAAGCGTCACTCCGGGTATACAGGCTTCGAGATTTCGTGGAGCCCAGGGCCACGATCGCCATCACTGGAAGCGACATGTCTTCACACCCCTCAAGAGGAAGCCCTTGCGTATCATACCGCCTCAAATGAATGTGTCGCTATGGCATTCCTCAACATTCTGAAAGGACGGCAACCGCCGATCACACTTCCTCTGTTGTCTGCGTGGATCAATGTCTCCAAGTTGGACGGCTTCTTTGAAGGGAGAAAGGCAAGATGGCGTTGGTATTACAACACCCTCACCAATATAGTGACGCTGTACGAGGTCTTCCACGACTCTAAGCCAAAGAAGTCCCAGTTCAGTATCTGGGGGAGGTAGCTACCCCCCGCCCCTCCAACTTCGTCACTATTTCTCCCCAAAAACCTGTATTTTGAAAATTCCATAATTGAATCAAGGCAGAATATAAAAGGTTAATATGAAGTAATTTATCAATATACATGAAGCCTTCATATAATATACAATGTTTTTATTTCATATTTTCTTGCAACTACTAAGTTCTTTATATTTTCAGTACATTTAAAAAAAAATGCTATTAAAATAGAAAAAATGTAGAGATTCTATATTTTTCTTTTTTTTTAAAATCTGATCTCTCTATTTACCAATAGGATTTTCCAAGGAGAGGGTTTTTTTTGGTGAGAAACAGTGACTAATTTTGGGGGGGGGGGC
The DNA here is from genome assembly GCA_003415625.1 of Aquanectria penicillioides. Taxonomy (NCBI): domain Eukaryota; kingdom Fungi; phylum Ascomycota; class Sordariomycetes; order Hypocreales; family Nectriaceae; genus Aquanectria; species Aquanectria penicillioides. Next base: position 6,202,521 of record PYIU01000003.1, read on the forward strand.
GAAGGTCTGGGTACTTACTCTACCTGAGATCTCAATAAACAGAAAATGGTCCTTGAGGTTTTACGGGGACCAAGAATAATCTAATCGACATCGAACCTTTAAAGCATGAGACCCATAGTCTCTGGAGACCTTCTGGATTCAATCCCACTTTTACCCCCGGATCTAGCTATTCGCTCTTAGAGATAGCAAGCCAGCCGTGGAGCGAAGTCTACGACACACTTCAACGAGTAGCTGCGAAGTACGGCTTGACGCCCGGTGAGTTCGAATACCACCTCACTCTTCCTTCGCCAAGGCAGGAAAAGAGAGTGTTCTATCCATGTTACATTATCTCACGACCACAGGCACAGTGCATCGGATGGGACTGGAATTTTCTTGCCAAGGTCAGCCAAAGCGATACTTCAGACCCGCCGTAGCAGTTGCAACAGACAAGCGGAGAAGGCGGGACTTGAAGAAAGCCACACATTAACGCATAGTTGTTGATCATCTGGATGGCTCATTTCTTTCTCATGAAGGAAGAACCTAAGACAAAGTCCCTTTTTCTTTGTTGCTGTATCGCAATGTATACCGTTTTCAGGCAAAGTCCTAGTTGCCTCTCTTCACTCTGATTTGCGAAAATATAGGTACCTAAGAACGTATCTGCGTGTAAGCCAACAACAACTGAAGCGGCACTACGCCAATCATTACAGTAACATGACTATGACCAATGTGCAAAACGACAAGGTGCACCACCAAGTACGTCACTCTACCGCACGGAGGTCGAGGGATGCTGACAGGGTGAGATGTAAACAATGTCGTAGTTTAAAATCAAACCTCAGGGTTGCAAAAGAGGCAGGCAACCACATACACAACGCCGCCTCAGATTCAGGCTCATTGCTCGGATGTGTCGCATATTACTTTGCTGCATTGGCTGACTCAGCTCCCACCAATTGATACTCACATTGCCAAAAGCTGGCTGCCGTGCTACATAGTTTCGATTACCAGGCTACTCACTGTCTTGAGCTGTGGCCCTTAACCATTATTTCCCTAGGTATTGAGCTGACTAGGTGGTAGGTGGTAGGTGGCATACGACAGAAAATATCAAGCCTGTCACGTTTGGTGTGCAAACGACAGCTTCGAGATGGAACGAAGGGTTTGTCTTGGGAAAGAATAAGAGTCTACTTTTGATAATAAGAATAGAGAAGGTATTTGGTTTAAAAAAAAATGAAATTGCCGGTAGTCGCTCCAGGCTTCAATCGAAGCAGTAAAAACAGAAAAACCATACTCCATCTCAACCAAAGGGGCAGATGTCGTTTACCCCATTCGCCGTCTTGATGAATAATCGGGAGTCATATTATCTACCCAACAAGAATCATTATGTTATTTATTTGAACACTGTCATTGAATTTGCCTCGAGAAGGCTAATTCTGGTCCTCTAGTTATGTGATGCATATCTACAACACTAGAGGAACAAGTACGACGAGACCAACCAAAGCGTTGGGAATGTTGACAACACCGGCACTCCTAGAACTAGAACTCGTGCTGCTGGAGCTGGAGCTGGAGCTGGAAGCAGACCTTGTTCCAGATGCTGAGGCAGCGCTGGTGGTGGTGGTGGTGGTGGTGCTGATGCGAGCGATGCTCGTGGGTTCGTCACCGGACATGGCACCAGTGCTTGTGGGAGCAGTAACGAATGTGGCAGTGGCAGTGCGAGAAGAACCAGAGCCAGAGCCAGAGCCAGAGCCGGAGCCGGAGCCGGAACCAATCTTGCAAGTGCCATCGCCATTGCAAGTCTGACCTGCCAGGCAGTATTTTCCATTGTTGCAGCAGACATTTCCTTGGGCATACATCCGGTGCCACAAGCCTCCTGGAAGGAGTAGCACTTGTTGGAGCCGGAGCCAGAGCTCTTCGAGCTACAAGTACCGTCGCTGCTGCAAGTCTCGCCAGTTAAGCAATATTTGCCATTGTTGCAACAAACGTTGCCTTTGGGCATACATCCAGTGCCGCAAGCCTCCTGATATGAGTAGCAGTTACCGGAGCCGCCGCTGCTACCCTTAGAGCAGTAACCATTGCTAGTGCAGGTCTCGCCTGCGTCGCAGTAGCCAGTCGAACAGCACACAGAGCCTGAAGGGATACAGAACCCGTTGCACAGTACCTTGCCCGTGGCACAACCAGCGGCCTTGCCAGAGCAGACCTTGCCAATTGGGCAACAACCTGCAGTGACGCAGTAGTATCCCGCGTCGCAGTAGGATCCGTTGCCGTTCCCACAGCACGTTCCAGTTGTAGTGATGCATGAATTGTCGCAAACCTTTTTGTTGGAACCGCAGGTGCCGGCCAAGAGAAAGTGGTATGCCTGAGAGTTGATGCCAGGAAGCAGAAGGTTGTTCTGGGGAGCCTTCGGGGCGTCAAATGGTTGTTGGGGTGTTTCTGAGCTGTCGGCGCCAAAGGCCATGCCGGCGAAAGCGAGGAGTAGAGTTGAGTGCAACATAGTGTTGAGGACGAAAGTAAGGGATCGAAGTGAAAAGAAATTAAAAAAAAAAAAAAAAAAAAAAAAAAAAAAAGCTGACCTGGTCAGAGTCAGGAAAACGAAGTTGCGACGACGCGGGGAATGAGACCGTCGGAGGAGGGTCTCATCTCTTATAGTCTCCTGGGAGCTACCACTCCTCCAAGACCACATGGGAGACTAGTCTCCGAATGTCAATACTCCCGCATTTTAGACAATCTGTTGTTTCCTGCTTCATCGATTCTGAACAGTCGGCTTCAGTCTAGCCGGGGGTTTCATGCATCACATGGCGCCACCCAGTTCTGAAGGGGAAAGGCTAGAGCCAAGGGGAGACGGCCTTGTGGGTTGGTGATGTCTTCGCATGGGTAGTGCATCCGTGCCGGTTCACGAATGGCCGCCTTCGTGCTGCGCTTTTACTAAGGTTCCTGTCAAACTGAAGGCTATGATTCTGTGCGCATTCCGTATCCCTTTACGCATCTTTGCGTCCTTCCTTATGATTAATGTTAAGCTTCGCCATGTCCCATTTTGCCATAGTGACCAAACGCCCTCAACCTCAACACGGCTGGCCTCGCCAGTTGTCGATCGCCATAGCCAGCCAATCTCAATCCAGCAGCATTACCGTGAGTCTGGCTGTCAATTGACCTAAGCTGCGCCCGGACTTCTCTGTGCTCCGTGGATAATTGACTACCGGATCACTGAGCCGCCCCAGAGGCAAAGTCTTATTAGTCGACGAGTGATATCTTTGGTATTCAGCTCTTCAGCATCCTAGCTCACCCTCGGACCCCTTTGGTTTGGTTTGGCTTGTTGACAAGAGAGGAAGGCAGAGGACGATCTTCGCGCGGATGACCTTTCGCTTTCACCCGGGTCTCACGGCAGCACTGAGCTAAGCGTCGAACCAATGTCCATGATGTTCCTACAGAACAGAGTGGATCAAGACAGACATGTTTCCGCCTTGACATATCGGGCCTAACAACGCTTCTCGAAATAAAAGATTCTGCGGTTGAATCGCTCACATCTTTGTTTGCTCAAGACGCGTTGCGCTTGGTCCTGGGTTAGGCTGAATATGAAACCGCGGCCTCGAGAACCTTAAGATTAGGCTCGTTAGCGGCACACTCTGGAGAGCCCATTTTAGGGCACTCGCCCAACGGCAATCAAAGATTGAAGCTATCCACCACTAGTCTGCTAATTTTTTCGGCTGGAGCCGGTCGTTCCCATCGGATACGACATTTCTTGGGGGATGCGCTCGGATGATCGCTCAAGTGATCAAGTACCAAGGCTGTTGGATAAAGCGGAGTCAATCATTTCTTGGCCCAAGGGGATGTCAAGTAGCCAGATCGGACGAATATCATCAAAGGAGAACAGACGAATACTAGGTAATCCTTGCCAGCTAGCTAAAAACCTGGGCTGTCCAGAACGCGGTAAGAAGATCATGGCTGGCTCTAGATTTCGCAGGGCTTTGATGCTCTACACGAGCATGGGCACGACCACTTCCACAGACTATCCGCTAGGCTTATGCAAAGACAAGCCCCATGCCGACAGCACAATGTGCCCCGCCAATCATGCTATAGCCAGGTAGATGTGCCCGGGCCAAACCTGAAGGCCATTGGTTAGGAGGATGTGCTTTTGACATTGTGGTTAGCATATGTTTTCTTCGTGGTGAGATGGATTTGAATATGTGGTTTGTCAAACAAGACAAGGCATACCTGATAAGTGACATAACAACATAGTTTTAATCAAATCAGAAACACGTTCCAATTTGAGATCTGACAGTTATTTTTAAGTACTTCTCTACTCACACTTGGACACTCTGCTGGATGATTGTCCCGACAATTTCCTCACATGTAAAGACAATATGGAGCGTCTCGCCCTTGGTTGCGCTGATGCCAAGAATCATTTCTTTTCCTCCTACCAATTTCTTCACACTACCCCTCCAAAACCACACAAGTCTTCCAGCATCACCTCCGATCACCAATGTTACCCAAGGGATGGCCCTGTTCCAATTCGGCACTTGCGCATTGTTAAATCCCAATACAACGCGGACGATCCAACTCGGACCGGTTTGCGAGGTACGGATGTTGGTTGTCGATTTTTCAGCACTGTCCATGGTGTTCGACTGGGCACTTGGCGGTGTATACGGACCGAGAACTTCAAAGTTGAGACTCAACTTTGGGAATCCTGCAAGATCATGGAGCATCTTCTGCCCAAAAGGCGGATTGCGACTTAGTAATCGCTCGATATGGTAAAACTCCAATTCGGAAAGTTGTTGAACATTGGTGATCCCAGCCTGGAGCAAGCGGTTCATCTTGATAACCCCGATTCCATCAATCTGAAGGAGCTGTTTCTCGCTGCCCTCCCAGACCTTTGCTTTGAGACTTCTTAAAACATCGAGCGCAGCGTTCATGCCCTTTCCATCACGTCTTTTGCCCAAAATATCCACCAGGCATCTCAACACCTGGTCTAACAGCCTGTACATGCGCGGCAAGTCTCGATGAAGCTCTTTGCGAGCACCGGCCGAAAGCTTGTTTGGCCACCCAGTCCTCAAGAGCTCAATTTGAACCAGGAGGAAGATTTTATGCCATGGCTGAGACACGTTCTCAGTTAGAGGGTATGGGATTGCTGTGTGATCATTGACTTCACGAAGAAATGCCTTCTCCGCTTGTTTGATTGGGAACGAACGAAACTCGATGGCGAGGCATGCCTTCTTGAGAATATCCTGGCGAGTGGGTGATTTGAGAATGGTACAGAGATTGTCGAAGGTAACTCGAGCCAGTGCGTAACGTTGCCTAATCTCGGGTGAGTTCTGTGAGGCCAGGGTATGTTGGTGGGGTACTTTTTGGGGGGTTGCAATGCTCGACGCTGGTCCTGGATTCAGCTGGTTCTGGGACGCCATAATCTGTGGCACAACTCTGTCTTGCACAGCCTAATAAAGATTGTGAGAGGTGAGACGTAAGACAGGGAGATCCTGGGCCAGTCTCGTCGAAGAGTTGGCGATTGTTGACAGAAAAAGAAGCACTCGCTTTGTGAGTCGAGACCATTTGGTATTTCATGCTGGGGGTCCCTTCCTTTGCCAGGTGTACCTGCCTAAGATGTAGGAGAGTCAGGAGCAACTTTGTCGTCAGATGTACCTTCCACCGATTATCCAATGGGAAAAAAGGCCAAAGGAGAGTATGAAGGAATCCAGCGATAGAGAGATGGTGGGCTCAAATATTAAAATATGCATTTTGATCCACTCTATCCTAATCCTAACACTAAATGCTTTGCAGCCAGAGAGACGCCTGTTCACGAAGAGCATAGCTTTTCAGTGAACTGCTGAGACTATGTCAGCTTTTCCCTGTTAGGCCAGAATCCGCGCACAAGGCTCAGCTCCAAGCGTGCCATTATTACTGATACAGTGTGATTGCGATGCTCCGAGACCAAGAGACCGAAGAATCGTGACTCGTATGAGTGGCTCTAAGCTGGAATCTAGGTGACATGTTTGGCGCATAGATAGACCAGGGGTATTTTGGCTTCGGTGTGGTTGCAGCTTCGCTAAATGGGTGAGGTGAAGAGTACAAATCCTCCCGCCAGTGGCAGGCGAGCCATAGAAAGATGAGGGTTGCGCCTCAAATTTTCTAGTTGTTTAGGCATGTAATCGAGAACCAGGAAGGGCTCAGGGCACACCTAGCTCGCAGTCAATTAATTTCTTCGATATTCCCCAAGTTGTCCACTTAAATAGAAAGTAGTATACCCTAAAAACTCACGAAATTCATATCATCAAGCGTCCCTGATTGACCCACAAAAGCGCAGGAGCAGGGAGGATGTCCAATAGAAGACCAGGATCGTGCTGATAAAAAGCAAACATATGACATGAATTTGGCGAGTTTTTACTCCATACGGTATCTGCCGTTTGAAGGTCGTCGATGTTGCATCGCCTGCCAAGGTACATGAACCGACGGCCTCACCCAGCCAAGAAATGCCTCTGGGGTAGCCAAGAAAATTGCTTGTTTGTCGGTGGAGATCTTCAGGGAGGCCTCGTGTTCGGTCGTGTTAGAGATCGGATGCCAAGTATCTAGGATCGCTGCCCGGAAGCCTCTCCCCGGAGTAGGGCTCTAGTTTCGGCATTTCTCGTGGTGCTGCGCTGGCACCTATGAAGCGTGAATCAAGTCTCCAGATCTTGCCAGTGACGTTGACCCCAGCAAAAGAGCCCGAGCAGCAATGGGAGATCAGGATTGGCCTTACTTAGCGCTACCCTGTCTGCCGACTCAATGCGGAGGGTTTCAGCATCCAAATACAAAAACGAATTCTCCGAATGCGTGGGCACTAAGCGGCCACTGTATGGCGCATCAGCTGAGCAAGGCACCCATGCTAACACCATGTCTCATGGATGCCCTGTCAGGCGGAGAGACCAGCGGCGAATAGTGATGATAGGCATCGACACTTGGCCGTCTTAACACCGATTTGAATTGTTTTGACCATGGGAATACGCATAATTGATGACGGCATGCGGTTTTGGAACCAGAGGCCCGCGAGCGATAACCGTCAACCCATCTCCAACCAGCGACCATTCGTGCTCCATCAGTACTATGCGAAATGCTAGCGGAGGATTTCGATTCCCCGCCCCAGTTGATAGCCACTCAGCCCACCACTTCCATGCCTCTCACCACACTCCTCGCCCATCTTGGCAGTTGGCTGGCGTGGCTGTCTTGATAAACGGCGAGAAGCTGAGCAGAGATTCGGGCCATGCAGGCCTGGACCACGCCGTGCGCGCCTCTCGGAAGCCTATATGGTTACACGGCTTTCACATCCGGGCAACGAAGTGCTGCACATTGCCGCTGAGGATCAGCGTCATGCGTCACTCCGGTTTATGCAGCCCGCACGCGTACCTGCCAAGGTCGGTCGGTACCTACCATAGCCTATAGGTACTTAGGAGAGAGCGAAGCCTTGCATCATGTATCATTAGAGTTGGACGTAAACAGGGGCGGCCAGGAACGCCGACCAGGACTGCGTGCAAGTAGTAGGCAGGTAGCAGTATACATCGGTAGGTACCTAGGTGCCCACCGCCGTGTTACCTCCCTTCCTGGGTATCCTCCTTGCCTCACATTGAGCAGGACGATTACGCCATCACTTGACCTTCCCTGCTGTGCTTGCTTTGCGCCTTTCAGCCAAGCTGAGGTACCTATCCAAGAGGCTTAAAAGCAGCGTGGTTCCCATGCTCTATTCTCCTTCTCCTTCTCGTGCTCCTCCTCCTCATCATCTTCTTCATTCTTTCTATTATTCCTATTCTCGTAACAACCTCGGCTCCTAAACCAGCACCCGGACTATCGCTTTCCATCCCACCACTCTCGCAGCTCCTCCATGCTGAAATTTCCCACCATGGCCTGCCGTCATTATATCATTCCTCCCCATCTCCTACGCGCTATCGCGGACAGCGAGGCCAATACAGACAAGATTCGTCATGCCGCCCGTCGTTCTTTGGCTTCTCGCGAGGCTTACACTCGGGTCCGAAGCGAGCGCCTTGCTGCTCTAACCACTCCTCGTGGTTATCAACGCCAGCAAATAGTTCCTCCTCACGTTTTGCGGGATCTCTCCCAATCTGAGCAAGCAGATGAGGCCGCTCGAGATCTTGCTAAGCGAGATCTCGAGCATGTTGAAGGTCTCATGCAACAGAAGCTTGGTAAGTTTTTGCATCTAAAGTTCCAGACCACGGGCCCTAATAAGCCGTTAAGCGTCAGCCGAGTCAGAAACTGTTGCACAACTTGCCAAAAAGACATCAGTTCGACGCGCCGTCTACGACGCCAAGAACTCATCTGATGAAAGCGCACTTCCTGGCAAGTTGGTCCGTCATGAGGGTCAAGATGCGGTCAAAGACAAGGCCGTCAACGACGCTTACGACAATGTGGGCACTGTTTTGGCTTTCTACAAGAAGCATTTCAATTGGAGCTCTATCGACAACAAGAACATGGACGTAATAAGCAGCGTCCATTTCGGTGAAGAGTATGAAAATGCTTGTGAGTGACCTAATGCGCTACCCCTGTTGTCACACACAATCCTAACATGAGTTTAACAACAGTCTGGGATCCTGAGAAGTTGCAGATGGTCTTCGGAGATGGCGGCGATTTCCTCAATAACTTCACTGGTTGTATTGATGTTATTGGACATGAGCTCACTCACGCTGTCACGGAGCACACGAGCCCTCTTGACTACGATGGCCAATCGGGAGCCCTTAACGAACACGTTTCGGACGTCTTTGGCATCATGGTCAAGCAGCAGGTACAGGATGAAAAGGCCGATGCAGCCGACTGGCTCATCGGCGAAGACTGCATCTTGCCTGGCGTCAAGGGTGTGGCTTTGAGAAGCATGAAAGCCCCAGGAACAGCCTATGATGACCCCCGTTTTGTACGTCGAGAGTTGAGAGCTCTACTTCATCCCCTCTTCCCTTTGCTTCAAAGATTGAGACTAACCATTACCATAGGGCAAGGATCCACAGCCAGATAACATGAAGGATTATAAAGTTATGACTGAAGACAATGGGGGCGTACACGTCTATTCTGGAATCCCGAACAAGGCCTTCTATCTTGCCTCCATCGCCTTTGGTGGTTACTCGTGGGAGAAGGCAGGAAAAATTTGGTGGGAGACGATGAAGTCTGGAAAGATTGCATCGAAATGCCAATTCAAGCACTTTGCTGACATCACTGTTGAGACGGCTGAGGAGCTTTTTGATGAGGAGGCAGCCAAGATTGTTCGCAAGGCCTGGACAGACGTAGGAGTCACTAGGGGTGTTTAGGATTCAGGCCCTTGGTGTAGTATCCTTTGATTACGTCCAAGCCTTTGGTATATTCTCAATAGCATAAGGCCAAATCAGTTCCTATATTCTACTTCCTACCCCCTTGAGTCCAAACTTAGTCTTCACCTCCCAACGTCCCATGCCATTTTGCAACCCCACGTGTAGGAGTTTGGATCATTTGAGAAGTTTGCTAACGTCACTCCTAGAGTATCGGCTTATATATTGACCTACTCGACCAAAGGTTTCTTGGGGTGAATCTCGCGATCATCGGGGCACATGGCGACCTAGTCGACAGTGTTGCATCCTTTGGAGTTCTCTCTCTTGTCAATAGTTTCGACAGCGTTGGGTTGAAGTGATTATAATCCACTTGAATGCGGTACGGGACGGATGTATCACTTGATCAACCGGTGTTCCGTTATTCATTCCTAGCCATTCTCATGGGGCCATGCCTCGAGTGTGCTTTGGTGGGGGGTGCTTGCAGGCCTGTTGTCGAAACAAGGTTGCAGCAGTCTTCAAGACCGTTGTCAATGGGAATGAAAGGTGGGGGTTTGAACGACAATGATGGTGGTGATAAATAAGTAAATAAATAAATAATAAAATTGGATCGAAAAATGATTTGCTTATTTACTTCATATCTAATGACTATAAGGTAAATAAAATAAGATGGTACTTCTATACTATTGGAGATTATGGATAAGTAGAAGACCCTGCCACGGGCTAGGAAAAAGGGGGGTTGAAGACGGAGGGTGAACTGTAGCAAACCAAAGACAGAATGGGGTAAGAATGAGGAGATTTGATGAATTGTTCCTAGTTGTAGCAATCAAGCAAGCTAAGCATAAATCGTTCCATGTCTGGATTAGATGACCAATATGGGCCTGACTCTCACTTGGCGAGAATCCCAGCTACCTCCCATGTGTATTCACATACCCGTCTGTCCCAGATCTCGTGTTCAAGCCATATCATTAAAGCACCCAAAACTCCAGAGAGAGAGAGAGAGAGAGAGAGAATAACGCCAATCCTATCTCCCACGCTCCAACATTGGTCGAGAACAAAAGTTCCTACAGGAGATTAATAACCACGAAAGTGGGCGTCGTAGGATCTCGAATCTCGTCTCGATTAAACCCAAAGCGTTTTGAACCCGCCCCAAAAAACTCTTAGTTTTATTCTGTCCGTCGTCAAGTGGCTGCTCCAACCGATATCTTTTCGCACTTGGGCCCAAAGAGTCATCGTGGAAGGGGTTCAGAGATCAGTGTGGTCCAAGATTCAATGACTCTTTGCGGCAGTGGTAGCGCAATTTCTGCATCAACAGAGTTGGAGTTTGGAGGCTGGAATGGAAGGTGGTGATGATGCCAAGTTGATGTGTGTTCGTTAGATTAGAAGCAGCTGCCCCAGTGTACTAAACAATAAAACTTGTCCTATTATTAATGGAGAGCGCGATTATCGCTTCAAGGGAGAAGTAAACATGTGCACTGCGCTGTTTGACAGTTGGAGCTCTAGCCCCATAATAAGTTGACTCCGAGGTCTTCTTATCGTATGTTCCATATTGTTGATAAAGAAGAAAAGTATAAAAAATTATTATAAATAAATGAATGAATATATAAAACAATAAATAAAATAATAAATTACCTTGGTTGGAGGGGACACTGGAGAAGTGGTCTGCTGGCGACCGTTTAGAGAGGGAGTTAAAGGAACCCCATTGGCCTCCGTTATCGCTCTGGATTTGGGAATTATGCTAGGGGAAGTCAACCAAAGACGGATTTAATTCTTGAGCCAAAATGCTGCCCACATGCGACGGGCCCGGGTCTGTTCAGAGGAGCTAGTGATCAAGAGAGGGGGAAGGTGATAACAGGCCGACATGTTCACTTCAATCAAAACGGGCCAGCAACATCTCGATTCTCTCTCCAATTGTGCCCCAAAGGTCAAGATGACATGGCGATGCAAAAGGAATGCAGTAAGACAGCGACAATGGTGCAATGGGAGTACTATGGCTATTCAATAAGGATGCACTGAGGGCACTATAACGATATAGAAGGGCACAATAATGAGATCGTATGGATAAATAAGAATATGGTAAAATAAGAAGTAAGTTGAAACAAGATAAAATACATACGAAAATAATATAACGATAAACATAAAAATAAGTATTATATCCTTGGAGGGCTTTGTTTATCGGAAAAAGAAACGTCCAATGACAAAGTTTATGACTTAGGCTCGTCTTTATCACTGCAGCTCAGCCCACGGTCGTGTCAGGGGGAACGCCTCAGCGATGATTACTCGCACGATATCGTGACAGTAACATTGGGGTGCTCTATCATCACTTCCCTTCACATCACCACCCCTCTTCCTTGCGCCCAGAGGAACCTGCACCCAGTGCTGCACACATTGCACGGCGTTAGATGAAACGGAGCTACAACTGAGACGTGAAGCCATCCCCAAACTTGTCCGATAAGCCCCCTGTGTGCAATTCCAGATGAAACAATGGAGCAGCGGTGCAAGCTCATCCGCCTGCCTCAATAAGCCAGCGCCGCCTGTCAAGCCACGGCGTAGCACCGTCCCTAGTCGGTCAGAGGCGGCCGCCTTGCGGCTGAGTGCTCAGGGGAACGATACGGAATACGTCGTAGCCCGTGCGGACCGACGGCGGTAGCGGGCGCCTTCGTGGAAAGAAAATACGGATGATGATGGCCTTGGTCGCTGCGTATCAAACGCTCATTTCCGTCATTGGCGACCAACCGTTCAGTCGGTCAGTCTGTCTGTCTGTCTGTCTTCTTTAGTGGGACAAGATACAACCCCCAAAACGACCACACAAACGCATGGAGCAAGTACATAATTACACATTGGAACAGTGTGCATCTCTATGCATCTCTGGAGGAATGCATCCAGGATGGTCTTATCTGCGTCGGTCCGTCTGACATAATACATCACAATGCGCGATGGATGCTACATACCGACCGACACTTTGACGGGTTCTCTTTGCAAACAAACTCCGTCTCACATCATCATCCTCCATTTCTCCCATGCCCCCCCCCCCCCGGTTCATCCCTTCCTACGGACGACAGCACAGTTGGTGAGATATGAGACGGTACCGTTCGTTCGCTCATCATTCATTACACACGCCCGCCCGTTCTTATCTTTGGCCCTGCAAAAATCAACAAGACCCACCACCTTTCCGGACTCCGAAGGGTCCGTTCACCCCCTAACCATGACATCAAGAGAGCCCCCCCCATGTTGTGAAGGAAATATCCACACGTCCAGCCCTAAACTAAACCCTTTAGCTTCGCTTGTCCCTTGCATCCGCTCCTCTCCAAGTGCCAGCGGCGTGCGGAGCGGGCTTGTGGCACCCATCTCGAGCCCAAGTTTGGTAGAATCTGGTCTGGCACCGCCCGCGCGAGTGGTCGCTAGCGCCGTTGATAAGTTCAATCGTGGCCAACGGAAACGAGGGTCTTGGATTTAGTTTCGGCCACCAAACGAGATGAGACAACGGCATTTTTTCTCGTGTTCGATCTAGAAGGGAATTACGCCAAGCTGGTCTTCTTCCCCATCGCAATGTAAACAAATCGGAGGGGGAAAAAAAATCACTAAAGTCAGCCAAAGCTAGGTGAGGCAGGAGGAGCAGCTAACACCATTTTCGCTTCACTGAGTTGGTCAAGGGGAAGGGAACAAAGGGTTAAAAATCGTTGCAGTTGTCCAAGCCTGCATTGTATCTATCATATTCAATAGCTATTCCTCTAGGTATCGTTGAGCGTCGTAAGCCCCGATGCAAATATATAAACCAAAATCTACCAAAAGCAGTCGTCGTTCCAAATGCAGATGCCATAATCCTGGGGCATTTTCCGTGAATGTGATCATATCCTCCCATAAACACCAAATGTAAAATCCGGCCCAATACGCTCTGCAAAGATCGTGTCACATGCTATGCCTATACCCCCTTGCCGGGCGGCGCGGGGATAATAAGCCTAGGAGTGGTATTCACATATCTTTTTCTGAGAGCGAGCAGAGAGCAGCCGCTATTAAAATCGCTGGAACCTTGAACAATTGTTGCGTTGCCAAGTCCCTTTCTTGCTGGACTGTTTTCCCTTCCCAGGGACTATCTGGGATAGGAGAAGGGTGTTGCTCTTGGCAAGCGTAAGGAGCGTCTTGAATGTGATAATTAGAAGGGCTGCTCTCCGCTTGTAGGTGAGAAGTCTCTACCAGACTCCAGACCCAAACGAAGTTATTGCAGAACCAGAAGCGGAGACTTAGATGAGGAAGACAGCGGCCATCAGAGCACCAACAGCCACAGCAATGCTGCCGGAGAAGCGGGAAGCGGCGCTGGTGGGAACAGTGCTGACAGACTCCTTGGCACCGCTGGTGGTACTAGAGGCAGTGGCGGAGCTTCCAGAACCAGAGCCAGAGCCAGAGCCGGAACCAGAGCTGCCGGTGGCCTGGGAGCTGCCAGGGGTGGAAGCAACAGCGGTGCTGAAGGTGGTCTTGACCTCGTCGGTGGTAGTCTTGGTGTCCTTGGCGGAGTCAGTGGTCTTAGTCTTGTCGTCGCTGGTCTTGGTCTGAGACTGAGTGGTGGTGGTAGCCTTGTCGGTGGACTTGTCAGTGGTCTTGGTGGCATCGGCAGTCTTGGTGGTCTTGGTAGCATCGGTCTTGGTCGAGGTAGGCTGAGCAGTGGTGGTCTTGTCGGAAGAGCCGTCGCCGGTCTTCACAACGATGCTCTCCCAGTTGCCAGAGTTGTCGCCATAGACGTACTCCTTGACTTTGGAGTTCTGGCCGGCAGAGTCCTTTCCGGCATAATCAACAATGGTAATGCTCTTGTAGTAAGCATCGAAAGGAGCCTTGGTGAAATCTGATACGGCCTTAGCAATGTTCTGGATGATTCGGGTTGATTAGCGACTTACCAGTGTAACCACCAGCCCACTCGACGGTGCCCTTGGCGCTGTTCTTGCCACCGCCAACCCAGGTGCCAAGCTTCACCTGCATGGGAGTCTGGGGTAGTAGTTACCACCAGCGGTAGCGGACTTGACAAGAGTGCGGATAACAACATCATCGATGAGCCAGTCGACCTTGGTGGAGGTCCACTCAACGGAGTACTTGTGGTAGGAGGTCAAAGGAGCGCTGACAGGGTGGTACTGGCCACGGTCGTAGGTGGTGGTGTCGCCCTTGCTGAAGTAGTTGGTCTGGACCTGAGCATTGTCACCGCCAACCCACTCCCAATCGATCTCGTCGAGGTCATCGGACTGGAGAACGGCACTGGTGACGATACCCTGGCCCTCAGCGGCCTGGACGACAACATCGACACGGCCGAAGAAAAGGTAGTTGCTACTTCGGATTGTCGGGGCATCCGCTTCCTTCTTAATGTCGAACTTGGCACCCTTGCCGTCGTATGAAATAGTAGTACCATCCATAGCGCTGAAGGCGCTGCAGGCGCCCTTGGTGAAGTCACAGTCAACCTTGTTAGAGCCGAAGGCAGGGTCGGCAGGGCAGGCTAAAGGATAAGATGTCAGCAATCTGAAGCCATTGGCACTCGGTTTGGTCACCATGTTACACATGGACATGCATGAGATGCAGATACCGCGGCTGACTTACTCTTCTTCAACGGGTTGCAGTCGGTGAAAGTCTGTGCTGAGACCAGAGTCGAGGCGGCAAGAGCCACCACGGCGGTGATAGTCTTGGGGAACATTGTTGTGGTCGGTGTATTTGTGATTCAGATCAGGTGCTCGTCAATGTGAATTTCTTGAGGTCGTATCAATGGACAAGACAGGGAGCGACAGCGATAGTGAGGTTGGGAGGAGGGCGTGTCAAGCGAAGGGTGAGACAGCCACTCGGTGGTATAACACACAACGAAAGTGTTCTTTTGATTAGGTAGCGAAAGGCACGAGGTTGGAGAGAAGATGAGGCTTGCAGGAAGAGCGGATGAGGAGGATATTAATAAATGGCTGGCAAGAGTGACGAACTAGAGACAAATGGTGTCGAGGCAGACAGGATGGCGGCGATTTATTGCGGCTGGGCAACGAGGATCCAGCGCCTCAGCAGACGCCCCGGAACCAGGTGGGTCGAGATGGGCAAGCCCCTGACGCCCCGTCCGGCCAAGGGTGACCGGGCCAGCAAAGGACAAGGGGCCATGTCCCTGGAATCCCAGACCCTGGTTTGCTAGCTTCAGAGGTAGAGTGGGTGCAGAGGCGAGAGTCAGAGCCAGAGCAAGTGCGCGAGCGAGACAAGCCAAGAAAGGGAGAGGCAGCCACCCACCGACGGTGGCATCCCTGGTGGCATCCCTGGGTCCACGGGGGCGTTGAACGGTTGAGACATTGCAACGAATCCAGGCTACTTTGAGGGTGCCACGGTCCAGATGCGTCGCATAGCGCTGCTCAGGATGCTGACAAGACATGCGCTATCCGTACTGTGCGTCCATACAGCAGGCTGGCTTGGGTGCACGGCAGATGGCATCTACTCCGTACATTGGGCTGAGTGCTTGGGATGTGTGCGTGCTTGTGCATCTACCCCGATTCTCCATGTCTCCATGTCTCCGTCACTCCGTCACTCAGTCACTCCATTCGCATGTCTCCATGTCTTTCTGCCTCGAGTCTGCATCCCCCGTCTGCAGCTGGGGGCGGCCGCGGTGCGGAGGTTTCCTCTGTCGGTCGCGAACGAGAGTCATGCGCCCATGCTTGCCGTGAAGCCGGAGACGGGGTGCCATGGTGGAGAGACCGGGACTCGTCAATGACGTCTCTGAGCTTGTCCCCTCAGATCATCTCTCGTCGAGAACACGAGCTTCATGAGCTGGTGGATACCATGGTACATACGGCTCTGGATTGTTGCTGGGGTAGAGGAGAGGGATGGGG
Source organism: Aquanectria penicillioides (assembly GCA_003415625.1). Classification (NCBI taxonomy): domain Eukaryota; kingdom Fungi; phylum Ascomycota; class Sordariomycetes; order Hypocreales; family Nectriaceae; genus Aquanectria; species Aquanectria penicillioides. The sequence goes on from PYIU01000003.1 coordinate 6,218,584, forward strand.
ACAGCGACGGGCGAGCCAAGATTGCACAGGTCTGGCAAAGCGCGTTTTGAGGGGGTCTCGTCTGGCTCTATCTGCTGATGATGAGAGTGCTCTCTTTCTCGTGTTGGTGGTCCCTCCCAGAATCGAGAGGGTCGGATGTGGTGCATACCGGGCGGGCTGCGGGGCTCTGGCCTGTCACAGTCGATCCCTGGCTACGCCAACCAGATAACCGCAGTCCCTGGTGATCTGCTGGCTCCTCCACCAGCTCCCCCTCCTTCACGGGCTTGTGGCCCAAGCTAGGTCACGGAGGGAGATGCGTGATACGAAGCAGTTTCCTTCTGACGCCAAAAGAGATGCTTCGTACGGAGTACATCTCCATCGATTAGTGGGAACCTTTGCGGCCGTCTGGCACAATTTGCCGGCGGAAAATGTTTAGCTGGGGCACGGGGGCATCTCGCTTGTTGTTGCGAGCATCAGAGCGCAAAGCCAAAACTGAACAGCGACGAGGCTGGATCTATGGCGGAGGTTGGTGATGCCTCAAGTGCGACTTAGGCTTCGGGCTGGCTGGTCTGGGCTCGACAATAGCAATAATCCCCTTCTGGGCGCCCGCCCCGCCCAGACAAACCATCATTATTAATTGTCATTTCCCATGACAACCAGGAAGCTTTTTCCTTGCGTCTGGAATTTTAGGATATGCTCGGCACTTGGCATCTATGCGCAGGCAGGCATCTTGCGTCTAGATGGAGAAGCATAACGGCAAACATGAACGAAGAGATAGTTTGGAGGCTTGTTCCCAGGCCATCGCCTCAGCCAGCATCGCATCTGAACTAGACTGCTAGATAACTGCTTACACAGTAGGTACGGTAGGTATGAACGCTGTCCCCAAGTGCGCCATCGCCGTGTTACCCAGCCACCCCTGCGCCTCTCCGCCACATTTGTCTTGATCGGGAAAGGCAAGGTAGCAACCGTGGAGCCGCTAGTCCCCATCAAACAAGGCCAAGCCAAAGTGAACCCTGGACCTCTGGCCGGGCTCCCCAATGGCCGCCCGTTCATGCATCGCCCATGGAAGTGAAGAGTGCCAGAGGCACACAGCTGGAAACAGCCTGTAAAGCTTGGAATCTGGTTGGTGCCGAGGCCCGTTGTTGCCCTACAGGCCGGCGGAGCCAAGGGTTCAAAGGTCGGCGACTGGATTTGGACACAGATCACCAGATGCACCAGCCAGGCAAGGGAATCCTAGGCAAACCGGTCCAGAGAGGCTTCAGATCTGTGCAACATGCAGCATGCGACCTGCTGTAGGGTCCTGCTGCTTTGTCCTCCTGACCTCATCGCTGTGCTTGCGCTTGAGGGCCGGTCTGGGTTCCTTATCGCCCATCGCTTTCGCCGTTGTTCCTTGCCCCCCTCACCTCGTATTGCCCAGAGGTGCTGTGCCGTACCATGCACCGTGCCTCCGTTGCCTTTTGGGCCTCTCCCACGCCAATTCGGTGGAGACTCTCAAACCAGACATCAGCGGCCCGGTTTCGTTGAGCCCGAAGGCCCGAAGGAACCCCCTCCCCCCCCCCAGGCCAGCAACAAAACAACAACACGAGCGAGCATTTCGGTACGACTGCTTGGCGAATTTCCCCCCAAAGTCGGCCGCGCAAGACAAGACACCAGGAACCAGGGCGCCCAACGCTGGACACTGGGTCGACTGGGTCCCTCATACAGACTATCGTATTCGCCGGTCCCTTGGCTTCCATTAGGCTGTGGTGGCCGCCTCAAGACCCGCGACACCGCTGGCAGGGTCTGCTGCGAGATGAGGGCTTATCGACCCGGCTTGGAGCTAACGGTGCCGTTGTTTCCCGTAACCCCAGGCTTGGTCGATAGTTAGACGGTAGAGCTGGGCAGAATGCTAGGCTGGGCGGTCTACTAGCAGTTCAGCTGTAGGGCGCCCCGAGACAGCATGCTTACTCCATAGATGAGCGCAGGCTGCAGCTGGCTCACTGATCGATAGCTTCCAGTGTCTGAGCGGAGAGCTCTCCACCCGCTACTCAGTTGCCCTCTCCATACTATGTATTGCGTTATGCACTGCAGAGTCAGAGAGCCGGGGGTATGGACGAGCAGGGGCATGGGCCCGGCCGGGGTATGTCACTGATATGTGAGCATCTGGGTGAGCTTTGGGTAAGCATTGGGCAAGCAGCCTGCGGGGCTCGCAGCGACCTGGGGGACGCTTTGTGTGTAAAGGGTCCCTAGACCGGGCACTGCCGAATGCAATCATCCACCCAGTCTCACCATCCCAACTTTGTTCTGTCCGTATTGGGCTTCTTCCACTGTCATTGTGCATCTCTGACTCCGACAAAGTCCAAGCGCGTCTGCTCGCATGGTCAATTGCTACGTTGTATGGCCCCATTCTGTCACCCTATACCAGATACCCGTCCTCGCCTCCATCGTCACGATCACAGTCATGGGTCTCCGATGTCTCCACTTGGCTGTACTCCGTGCCATGCGCTCTCTTACCATCTGGCTCGCTCGTTCGGGCCCCTCGCCGACGTCACATTCCTTGTTCGGTCCACGTCGGATCGACGCGATGACTCGGGTACGAGCGCGGGCCAAACGACGACAATCCCAAAATAAACCACAAAGTGCAAAGTAAATTCAAACGTTGCCATGGTCATCACGAGCCGCATTCCATTCTTCACTCGGCCTAGACCGTTAAACTTTGCGCTAAGCTCTTGGCCGTCTCCGAGGGCCGTTTTATTTTCTATTCTTTTTTTTTTTTTCTAAATTTATGTCCCTTGCTGGCCGACCTAGGTTAAGCCCCGGAGATGCCATTGTGGCAGTGGTCTGCTCCCACCCATCCACACCACAACGGGAGCGTTGCCTCTCGGCGATTTTTTCTTCCCTTTATTTTCTTTAGGGGCAAGGGATGGGCGGTTGTGCAAGGCTTCTTGTCGAGGAGGGTGAGGATGCCCGCTGACAGGTCCCCGAATCCCCATCCCAGCCCGGGTTTCTTCACGGCGACTGGCTTCGGAGAGCACTGACCTTTCTCCAGCACCATCCGCTCGCGAATCGCATCGACTCCCGCCCCTCTCCTCTTGCAACGTTCGATCTTGGGATGTTAGAGAAGGCCCCTAGGGATCCACTGTCGGTGTCATCCCTTATTAACGGGGGGCTCACCTGGTTGACAGTTGGATGCCTGCGACATAGAGCTGGACCCGTCACTTTACCGCCCGCCGCTTCTGAGCTTTCATCTGCCACGCCGGCAACCGTCTTGATATGCCTCCAACCAGACTAATGGTCTTCAGCCCAAGTCGGGCTCTTTTCTTCTCATCGCTCATGGATTCCGCAAATCTCATTGACTGAGTTGGTGTTTCACCATGCCTCAGACCCATGCATCACTTTCTACTTTCTTTTGCCTGGGTTTCCGGGTGCTTTGAGTTGCCTTCCCTTTGTGCGCATAGTCTGAGACAGCCGAGGCCTCTGAAGGAGCTTTGCACCTGAATATCGATCCTCTGGAATGCTTTCCTATCCTGGATTGTTCGATTTCCCAAACAGTGTGGCTGTGAGGTTACAGACGGGCCTTCCGCCACTGAAGAGGGAAAAGCAAAGTCATGCCTCCATCCCTCCAAGACATTCATTGCCTTTCTCGGTCAGGACCGACACCCTCCGTCAGATCTGGCCCACGTTCCGTCGCTGAAGTTCTCGTTGGCGCACTCCCCTTGATCCTCTTCCAATTCGGCGAGCTGCCAAGCGCCCCCTTGCTTCAAACCCAACCCGGATGTTTCAGAATACAAAGAGGATCATCGAACCACCTCAATCCATTTGCCATTTGACAATGCCTTTCTAAACAGCCAAGCGTCGATCATACCGCGCGACTTTCCTCGTCTAATTGATGGAAGTTGATTGCTTGACCTCCTTCAATGCGAAATGGTACGGCACAGCCCATGGCACCATATGCATTCGGGGACTACGAGGAGAAGCGAAACTTTCCTTCCACAACACACACGAGATGATTGCCAACTCCACTCAACACGAGATGAAAGGTGTGGCCGATTGGTGACTTCTTTCCACTAGGTCACTCACTGTCCATGACCCTCATGATGTTCCACCACCTGGCCCACACGGAGGGCCATCCCTTTGATTTGATGTCTATCATGACGGGGATGACAAGCCTTTCACCTATTCTCGGCCTAGATCAGGCTTGCCTCTGTACGCTGACTGGCCCAGCAACACGGGTGCGGCTTGCAATGTAGAAAGCACTCACTCATCTTAGAAACCCACCCGACCACGGCTTGGAGGGCCTGTACGTGTAGCTAGGAATGTTGATCGGGAACGAGACACGCGGACTGCGTCCACCCGTCTGCGACAGTTGGATCCACGACAAGACGCCGATTAGCACCCGCACAATAGCCGATCAATCGTGCAATGCCCTTGCTCATGAATTGACCCAAGATACGGTGCGACGAACCGCATAGTTGCGTTCGGGTCATCCCACCCCACCATTTTTTTTTTTTTTTTTTTTACATCCCTATTTAGACTCCATGATCGGCGACTATCCTGGGCCAGGTTCCTCCGTCAAGAAAGATAGGGCCGTTTAGTTAACCCTAGTAAGAGCATTAATAAGGGATCGGCCTGGTCCTGGGAGGAATTAATTATGATACACAGGATTTTCGGATGGGAATCCGCTTTCACCAACACCAGAATCGGGATTGTGTGCTCAAACACACCATCCCACTATAACGCAAAATATAGATGAAACTGTTGTCACACGCCTTGACCATTCCAGCCCGGGCGTGACAGGCCTTTTTTTCCCCCTCTATTTCCTCCTTTTGTTTGAGAAAAACGATGTTTCCATCAAAGGTTTTTCGTCCTGTCTTCATTTCAATCCCTATATATCCAAGACCTTGGTGCAGCTGAGGAATGCAGGGCAGCCTTGTCCGCCGCATTGTCCTGATCGGATAGCGGAAAACGTGTTCCACAGCAGAATCCCTGGGTGGTGCCTTTGCGCCTGTGTTCCACTGCGAAGGGGCCCGCAAAGGCATAGCTAGTGGATCCTTGCATTCCACTCCAGCGGTAACAAATGTGGGGGCGCCCTCTCCTTCGCCACCGCCAGTACTGCAGTGGAACGCCCAAAAAGGCAGAAAGTCAAGCACTTTACTTGAAAGTTCACGTCTTTTAGAAGTATGTTAAGGTGCTGACAACTGTAGTTGCTTTAGGGATTTAGAATTTGCAGAGGGTGCATTGGCTCGTTGCTCTCAGCTGTATCCGAGATTGTTCTTTTGTAATATTCTAGGTCTCTAGTCAAACACACGGGACATGTAAAATGTCGCTGGCATCCTCTATGAACACCCCACCTGGGACTCACTTGGAATGGATGACGAGGCCCCCGACTCAGCCATAATGCACATTCTATCTTGTAAACTTCGAATAATCTCGCCTGCATCATAGCATCCTGTCTTCTCTGCCCTCTCCAGCATGAGAAAATTATGATTATCTGTAAAACGACGGGGATAACGGGGATACAGGCGGGTATCATCGTCATGGATATCCACCAACAACCCCTCATGCCTCTCTGTCTGCCGGTGTATAAACCTCGGCAAGAAAGACTCATCGCATAATATCTATCCATCGACACCACCCTCTGTAGATCTCTTGTCGATTGAATTGATTCAATTACTTCGTGTTCTATTCGGAAATCATGCCTGCGCAAAATTATAAGTTCGAAGGCTGGCTTGGCCTCGACACAAAGTCGGTCCAGGGCAACATGGTGTGGCGTGTATTTGAGCCCAAGCCGTGGGAGGAGACAGACGTTGATATTAAAATCACCCACAGCAGTATTTGTGGTACTGATATCCATATGCTACGCAGCGGCTGGGTGAGGAACCGTCGTGATGAAGGCTGCGGTGCGTCATAACTAACACGATGAACAGGGCCCAACTCCGTATCCAGTTTGCGTCGGCCACGAAATTGTCGGCATTGCAGTGCGTGTCGGCACTCAAGCTGAAGGCGAGATCAAGATCGGTGACCGCGTAGGCGTCGGTGCTCAAAACGACTCATGCCTCGGCCGGCAGGGCGAGTGCGAGGAGTGTGCCGCTGGGCTCGAGAGCTACTGCTCTAAAATGGTCATCACGTATGGCTCAACGCACTACAATGGCGGCAAAGCGATGGGCGGTCACGCAACACATCATCGGTGTCCATCGCATTTTGTCGTCAAGATCCCCGATGGCCTACCATCCGAGTACGCAGCGCCCATGTTGTGCGGAGGCCTGACCCTATATGCCCCTCTCAAATATCACGCCTGCGGACCTGGGAAGAAGATCGGGATTGTAGGAGTCGGGGGTTTAGGTCACTTTGGAGTTTTGTTTGCTCGGGCTCTAGGCGCCGACAAGGTGGTTGGTATTTCGAGGCATTCGAGTAAGAGGAACGAGGTGTTGAAGATGGGCGCCGACGAGTATATCGCCACAACAGAAGACGAGGACTGGGCCCAAAAGCACAACAAGACACTCGATCTCATTGTTTCGACCTTGTCGTCTTCAAAAGTATGAGCAACCCTTCATTCCTTCTATTCTCCTGGGATATCGCTTCAGCTAACCCCCTTTTGAAGGTTCCAATCGAGGACTATCTTAACCTGCTCAAAACAGACGGGACGTTCGTGCAAGTTGGAAACCCTGATGATGGTGGTTACACCATTCATGCCGCTACTCTGATCATGCGGCGCATCAAGCTCACGGGGGCAAGCACCGGGTCGCCTCGGGAGATGGCTGAGATGCTGCAGCTTGCGGCGGACAAGGGCGTGCACCCATGGGTCGTGAAGCGGCCGATGAGTGAGGCAAATGAGGCAATCGTAGATATGGAAGCCGGAAAAGCCCGGTATCGGTACGTGTTGACGAACTGAAACGACGATAGCATGATAGATATACACGAGGTTCAAGTTTGTGTTGACATCGCTTGGCATGCCAGAAGGATGAATTTACATTGAGCAGGATAGCCATGAGTATTAAAATGATATTTCGAATGGAGTTATTAAGACAGAAGCTCACATGCGCCCATTCCAATGTTTAGGATGATGAAGAGCACTTTGTTGCTCAGTCAGCATCCAATTGATGAGTTCAGACTATAGGGTAAATCATGAACCAGGACAAAAATTTGTGTGATCAACTTTAGATGCCAAAAAAGCATTCAAGATGGAGAATAATTGCAAGTTAATAGCCTTGCAATATTAATATACAGATCAAAATTATTTCTTGGTATTGATATATTCTCCATTAGAAATAGTCGTCTCCCGTTTACTTCATGTCATAGCCTGTAAGTTTTCTCACCAACATTGACCATTTCAGGACGACATATTTTACTTTTGTTTTCACCACGGTATTTAACTTGGTGATGTTGACGGATATAGCGGCCGGGCGAAGGTGGTCGCCGCTATAGACATAGCGGCTGGCCACAAGCCGACCTCGGGGGCCTTGTGGGCCTAGGTCTTGAGGCCATGTATCCTCACAAGGGAATCCCTGTACTGTAAATAGGTGACTGCATTTTGCGACTACTATCTAGCTGCTCTTTATAAATCCCAATTGATCTGGACCGACCTGCTGCGCATGTTGCCTGCTGTAACTGTCCCTATGCGTGCCTGTATATTGTTTATAGGTTATAAGCCTAAAGCTTTAATTTAAGAAGAAATTGTAGCTATTTAAAAGGTTTAAACTAACCTAAAGTTTATCCCTTAAAGTTAGCGCTTGCAATATCGACTAGTTAAGGTCCTAAGACTTAAGCAATGGCTTTAAAGCCAGCCCTAAAGCCAGTTCCTACTATTAAAGCGATTAAACGGACTAATAATAAAGAAGATCCTACTAAAGGAAAAGACAATCTTAAGGATCTCTTACCCCCTCCTAAAAGATTAGTAAAGCCTGCTAAAGGGGACCTATAAGAAACTTAGCTAGATCTAAGCATTATAATGCAGTAAATAATAGAGATAATGCAGTAAATATAAAAGCTATAGAAGCACTTTAACTAAAAGATTAAAAATAAATTAAAGACTAAGCGCAAGATATAGCCTAAAGATAAATTAAAATCTAAAGTAAAAAACAATAAAGATAAGAGCTTTAAGTACTAAAAAAGCCAACTCTTCTATACCTTAAGGGAGCCCTTAAGAGCTTTAAATAAAATGTTTGGTTTCTTAAGGAATAGAGAGATATTAATAAAGCCTACCTTAAGCAGAAAGAAGATTATAAACTTATAATTAATTAAAATCAAGGATCTTATTGGTTTTAACTTTAAGATAAAGGGAGATAATATACTTAAGGGATTAAAGAACTAGGCTGCCTAAAAGAGATATCTCTTTTATACTATAACTGCTATTAAATAGCATAAAGAGATTAGGATCTTACATTTAGGAGAAATGCATTTAATTGCTGCTATAGAAATGGCAGTTTTATAAAAACTAAAGCCATTATTATCTTTAGTAAAGACTAGCATAAAGGCCATTAAGCTGCTAATAAAAAGGTATAATAATGCAAGGTCCTAATAGAGCCTAGCCAACCTCCATTAAGAATTAAAGTCCCTAACTTTAAAGAAACCATAAAAGGTCTAAAGTTATATTAATAACTTCCGCTATATTGCAAATAGCATTATTAAAGCTAGCAGCAAGCTCCCTAAATACTAGAAAAAGATAAGGTTTGTAGATAGCATTAAAAAGGTCTTTTTTAAGTAAAATGCACTTTAATGTAACTATAAGTAAAAGGGGAAATATTAATCTATCTATAAGATATAGGAAGACTTTATTGATAAAGCCAAAAGTCTATAGACTTCCTAAAAGAAAAGTAAAGACTTTAGCAATAAGAAAGGCATACAAATAAATGCCTAATCGAACAAAAAGGATAACTATAAAAAAGATCCTAAAAGCGGCAAATGCTTTAACTATAACCAGAAAGGTTATATTGCAAAGAACTACCTATCTCTATAGAAGGAGAGTAAAGGCAGTAAGAATAGAAAATCAAAAAAGAAAGACAATAATAATAAAACCACTAAAAAGACCAAAAAGACCGCCCTATATATAGAATTAAGTAAGTAGAGTGCTAAGAATGCAAAGGAAGCTAAAAATAACTCTAATAACAATAAAAATGCCATTTTTATATACTGTAAAGGCTTAAAGGCAAGAAAGTTCTTTAGTAATGCTTTTATAAGGTTATTAGCAAAAAAGGCAGCTATAGCAACAATTTCTAGCCCACCGAAATGGCAGTTATATGGTCCCCCCAATATTAATAATAATGCCGCACTAAAGGCTAAAAGAAACAGCAACTTCATTACTATCTCAATATCTATAGAATTAGGCCTCACTAACCGAAAAGACCGCTAGCTCTAGAACTTAAAAGCCAATATATATACTATTAATAACTTTAAATAGTTTAAAAAAGATAAATAGCATAAACTCAATAAAATAATGCCAATTCTTATAGGCAAAGGCACTATATACCCTACAGCTATAAGAACAGTAATAGTTACACTATTTATAGAGGGAAAGAGAATAAAGACTGTAATACTTAAAGATGCAGTCCTTATTAAAGATTTCCTACTAAATATAATCTTTAGTAAGAAAGTCTATCTCTCTAGCAATTATATAATTAAGAATAAAATCTTTAATAGCAATAGTAAGATCTTTATAACCCTTAATATCCCTAACTAAAGGTTTTTACTTAAAGCAATAAAAGGCACAATAAGCCACCACTCTACTCTTAAAATAATGCTAATATAAATAGAACAGTCTAAGGCAAGAATATAGCACTAAAGACTTACTTATATAGGTCAGAAAGCCTTTAACCATACCTTTAAGGTCACAAAAGATAGGCTTAATAATTACAAGCCGCTTAATACACCCTATAAAGACTGCAAGCTTGCTAAAAGCATAAGGTTCTTACTAAAAACACTATAAAAGAGAGCAAACTGTATGCTTAACCTCCTTTATATAGACCTTATAGAGCTAAGTCTATATATATATAATAAAAAGAGGTATTTTAAGCTTATAACTAATAATAAGAGCCATTACTTTTATAGTAATTTACTTAAAAAAAAAAGCAATACTATTACCTTAATAAAAGAAGATCTCCTAATATTTAGAACTATTATAGCCTATAGTCTGCCCCAAAAGATATAGTTTAATGGCGGCTATAAATTCATTAATAAAAAGGTTAATAAACTCCTCTTAAAGATAGGGATCCTTACGATTATTATACTGCTGTATAGCTATAAATAGAATAGCTTTGCTAAATAGGCAAACTATACAATTTAAGAGAAGGCAAAAAGCATAATAATAGCAATAAATATCCCTTTTGGGCTATAAGAAGAGATTATCCTTACAGTTATACACATTGCTAATATTATAGCAATAAGGTTACTAGACTGAAAGACCCCTTATAAGGTTTACTTTATAAATTTAATCCTAAAAAAGGAATATATACTAAATATTAAGCATCTATAGATTTTAGGGTTAAAGGCATTTATTTATATTAAATAGAAAAAGTATAATAGATCTAAAAAGATATTGCCTTATAATTAGAAAGGAATCTTTATAAAATTCTAAAGAACTAAAGCATATAGGATTTAGAACCTTAAGATAAAGAAAGTTATTATAACAATATATATAGTGTTCTATAAGCCTATTTTGCTGCCTATAGCAAAGGTAAAGAGATTATTTAATTATAGCTAAAGGGAGCATTTAATAACTTCAAGAGATACCTTATAATGCTAATAACAGCTGCAAAGAAGCAGATTCTAGCTGCCTGCACTAACACCAACCTAGCTATAGTCTATAATGCCCTTAACTGGCCAAACGCCAACCTTTAGAGAGAGGCATTCTTCAAGAAGATTCACGCCCTTATCAATAAAGGCATACTTAAATTCATCCCAAAAAGGGAGTTGCCAAAAGGCAAAAAACCACTTATAGCAAAATAGGTAAATTAATATAAAAGAGATAAAAACGGCATAATAGTTATATATAAAGCTTAACTTATAGTATATAGCTTTATGCAAAAGGAAGGCATTAATTACTAAAAGACCTTCTCTTTAATTACAAGAGCTAACTCCTAAAGGATACTGCTTACTTATGCTATATAGATTGGAAAGAAGCTATTATAAAATAATATAATTATAATATATTTAAATAAAGAGCTAAAAGAAGATATCTATATTATAACCTTTTCTTTACTCAATAAGTTCTTTAAGGATCTAAAGTATAAACACTTAGCTAAAAAAGTGGGCTATAAATAAGGCATTAAGTATATTATACAGTTGCTTATGGCCCTATATAGCCTTAAGCAAAATGCCCAATAGTAGCAGAAGAAACTAAGGAAAATACTTAATAAGTTAGGCCTCAAGAGGCTATAGAGCAATACTGCAGTCTATATAGACCGGGCAAGAGAGATCATCACAGCCATATATATAAATAATATACTTATAGTTACCAATAACAATAAAAATGCAAATACCTTTGCTAATAAACTTACATAAAAAGTAAAGATAAAATCGCTTAAATTTCCTAAGCTCTTCCTAAATATAGCCATTATAGCAAAAGAAAATAAATTGCTTACACTATTACAGAAAGACTATATAATAAGCATCCTTAAGCAATTTAAATACCCTAACTGTAAAGCTATAAATATATTAATAGAAATAGAAACCTACTATTTAGCTAAGGCAACTAATATCCCTAGCATAAAGGCTACTAGCAAAGAATATATATTAATAATAGAAAAAGTTAACTATTTCTTATAGTAAAGCCAGCCTAACCTAGCCTTTATATATAGTCTTTAGGCATACTTCCTAAATAGCCTAAGCAAGCAATAACTTAAGGCTATAAGAAGGATACTGCAATACATTAAAGGAAGCCTTAATTACTCTATCTATTATTACTGCCTTAAGAAAGAGTTATATAGCAACCCATTCGATCTCTATAGCTACTATAACTCTAACTATACCGGCTGCCTAAAGATAGCACAATTAACCAAAAAATATATATTCTTTATAAATAGAGGCCTAATTATATAATTTAGCAAGCATTAAAAGACTATAGTAAAGTCCTTAATAGAAGCTAAATACTATATATTAGTAAAGGCAATATCGCAAGTTATATAGATAAAGAGCTTTATAGAGAAACTTAACAGCCCGCTAACCGCCCTAATAGTAATCTTTATAGACAACCAAAGCGCTATAAAGCTAGCATATAACCCCAAATTCCACACCCGCACAAAGCATATTTAAGTGCAGTATCACTTTATAAAAGAGGCTATTAAGAACAGTACAGTCGAACTACAATACATCCCTTCCGCTAAAAATATCGCCAATATACTCATAAAGCCACTAGCAGGCCTATTGTACCGCTCTTTCATTAATGCCTTAGGATTAAGGCCGGAATCAAGGGAGGTGCTATACTAGAAACACTAAGGCAAGCGCAAACAGCGCCTACAAGAGCTTATAGCAATGCCCTCAGCTGCAGCAAGAAAGTCCCACTCAAGCGGATGATCGCCCCGGCGATAAGAAAAGAACGACTCTACAATCACACAAGGAACACACACACAAGGAAGGTCAGGATAGCCTCACAATAGCACCTAGGGACAAGCCCTCAGTCGGGCTTGGAGGGAGTGTTGACAGATATAGCGGCCAGGCGAAGGTAGTCGCCGCTACAGACATAGCGGCCGGCCACAAGCCGACCTCGGGGGCCTTGTGGGCCTAGGTCTTGAGGCCACGTATCCTCACAAGGGAATCCCTGCACTGTAAATAGATGACTGCATTCTGCGACCACTATCTAGCTGCTCCTTACGAATCCCAATTGATCTGGACCGACCCGCTGCGCATGTCGCCCGCTGTGACCGTCCCTGCGCGTGCCTGTATATTGTTTACAGGTGAACTAAGCTAGGTAGACTCATTCAGATATTCTCACTAGTTCTAATTTGAATACTAGTAGTGTGAGAGTTTGGATGCACGGGGTGACTCTTTTTGCCGAATCTAGGCAGCATTTGACGGCTGATGTGCACCCACTCATTGGTCCTCAAGCTAGAACACGAACGAAAAGGCGAGAATTCCGTCAATTCCCCTCAACAGACATCGAAGAACGATTCGAGAGAACTAGCTGCCAACAACTTTGATACAAATGCTCATCTCAACTGTCATTTGACCTAATATCTCTCTACTCAGGGTTGGGCATTACGGCTGCATTGCCATTTACGACATCGCGACAGCGTCACCGCCATGGATCCGCGACCGCCATCCTTCATCCTCCCTAATTCGCCCTCTTGTCGCGTCATCGACCGCTTTAGCGATCTCCCAGACGATGCCGCTGTCGAAGAGGATGATTATGGTCACATTCCCTTCTGGCCCTTATTGCGGCACCTCCTCCAGCAGCCGGTTGCGTCAGCAACCCAACTTGTTGACCTCGTGCAAACTATCTCAGCTAACGCAGAAGGTGTCTACGGGGACGACTACGGTTCACTTAAAGCGTTTCTGACTGACGGCAGTATCGAGACCGAGGAATTCTTTTGCTCGACATGGCCAAACATGCGCAATATTGCACTGGATCTCCCGCACTACTTCCCAGACGGCCAAATTAGTCTCTTGAAGCCCGGAGAGCCCCTTTGTCTAAGCCGTGGCCAAGTGGCCTGTCTTGTGACACATCAGTTTTTAAGTTCTGCGGTCCCGCAACGGCAGGATGATGGATATCAGGACTTCAGTATTTGGTACGCCTCTGGCCAGAGACACCCGGCTGCGGTGGAGATGTATTTGACCGCCCTCTTCGCGTATTTCTCGAACCTCCCAGGGGCTCAGGCATTGATGCAAGACCACCGAGCTCCACGTAATGAGCTGGACCACCCCCTTTCATATCTGCTGCACCAAAGTCAAAATCAAGCGACTTTGGAGGGAGTCTCCCTGGGTCCAGTGGCGGTCAACTATCTCAAAGACCATAGTGCGGACTCACACCTCCCCGAAACTCAGGGCCCCAAGGGTGCCGTCGTCGTATCTGCCAACAAGGTCGTAGGGTTCGGGCAGTCCGCAACCCAGGAGGAGATATTCGTAGGCATCGCCCCAGAGGCCTGTCCTGTTGTTCTCGTCGCGCCGCATCTCACAGATGAAACAGTCATCACAGTTACTGGAGCGAGGGCTATGCTGAACGTAACAGGTCAAAGACGTGATATTTCTTGGACTATTCGTCGCACGCCATCGCGGGATGAAGATTTTGACTCGTGGAAAAAAGCATGGCATGGCGGCCGGTTAATCTTCATGGACGCCCTCGAGATGGACATGGTTGAAGGGCCCGATGAAACCCTACCGGACTTGCTGCCCTTCAACATAGACCGTGAAATCCGGAAGGCGCTGGCTGGGTTCTCAGCTCACTCAGAGCGTGACGCCGCGTGGACGGGACTGTGGGGATGCGGTGCATTCTGCGGAGATGCCGGCGTGAAGCTCGTCGTGCTGTGGATCGCCGCGTCGGCGGCGGGAATTCGATTGAATGTGATGCTGAGTCCAGATCAATACGAGATTGGGCATCGATTTGAAAAGCTGGTGGAAGCATGTGAGATGACACCAGCACAGCGGCTGCGGGGGTTGTTGTCCGAGGTCCCTAGAGGGCTACGCAAGTTGCAGATTCTGGAGTGGATGATTGGGAGAGTTTCAGGAGAAGCTCCATGAGCACGTCGAGCTTTACGATGGCAGCGTGGTGATTGGCCACAGTTTGTTTGGTCGGCGTTTCACATAGTGGTTGTTTCAAATAGTTGACGTAGGATATCGGAGTGCATTGCCGTTGCATGTTCTAAATCTATTGGAATGGCCAAATGGAAGTCGATTCGAAGCGGACGATGTTGGTCCGATGGTGGTAAGAGGACTCGGTATACGTACTTGGTGTGCTCGATTTCCACCTCAAACCCAACCATGCATGTTTCCGTCGGTGTAAGCCGGCAAGCATGGGAGGACCAAGATTCCATCTCGGGAAATCTCCAGCCTGATCTGAAATCTGCTCAATTTGTCCGGAAAATACTTCATTCACTCTTGGTTATTTCTTTTTTTCCGTTTACGTTTTTTTTTTCTTTTTTTACACCGTCCACTTCCAAATGGGGGAACCTAGCGGCTGAACTTGTGATGAGCGTTGATGCCGGCATTCGAAACATCATGACAAAACACGGCGTATCGTACCAAGAAACACCTGCCGTGCCCACCCCCACAGCCTCCTGTACGCGGATGCTCGTATCCGCGTAAGGAGCAATCACAGTTGGTAGGAGATTTGAACAATTCTTAAGTTTAACTCTAAGCAAAAATGACCTAAAAAAAAAGCATTTTGCGGATTTCTTTGCCTTCATTTCCTTCATCGAGTGCAATCAGGGGGAGCAGGTTCCCATTTACCAGGCCTGACAAGCCGCCTTAATTTCGCCCTACGGCTGAATACCTAGCTGTAGCATGCGGTGCCGACGTAACCGTCCGGGCCTCTTGTCATGGACCCTTCTGGTTCTTTATTTGGCAGGGCGTTACGTGGGATCAGATGATCAAGGGTGCCAGTAGCATGGGCAGCTGGGTGTAACGCTTCCCAATCAAGCATGGAGCGGTTGCTTCCGCGCCCCTGGATTCGTGGACCTGGTGATATCGACGGAGTATGCAAGGGGCAGTGATGAAAATAACCTTGTCTGGTGGGATCGACCCGCCCAAAAAAAGTGGTAATAGTTGCGGTGATATGGTTCCCAGCGGCCGGGAGCCATCCCAATGTGTAGAGCTTGCCGTCGCCGGCGTCCAGCCTCCGCATGGCGAGGTGTAGAGCTCACTTCGGAAGGATCTTGGCGCGAGTGTGGCCGTGGTTATTTTATTTTTGAAACATATTAGCTTAAGCATTTCCCCCTCGCTATTACTATGCATATATTCTAGCGTCGACCGGCCAGGGATGTTACTCGCGAAACCCCCCCCCACATTTGGACATGGCGCAATATCCGCCATGTCCGGGATGTGGGATGCCCACGCGTCCTTGTTGAGTCTTTCAATGCTGTCGAGAAATCTTCCGTTGATGGCATCACAACATCGCTACCGGGGACCGGGCAAAGCTTCCAAATGAAGGGCTCGCTAGGCAAATGCTCTTTCCTACAGTTTATTTTGGGTCCCCGCAAGCAGCAAACTCCGGTGTAAGCATCGGGTGGTGAGCAAGATTAAAGGGAGACGCAAGTGAAGTGTACTGCGTAAGCATGCGGCACGCCGGCCAAGGAGCGTCAGCCCTGGTCGGTATTAGAGAGTTCTTTGGGATAATTACATAGGTGATTTTTGGCAGGCCGGGGGGCCCTAGAGAGACGAACACAGAGGGTGAGAGACACTCGAGATTTGAGCACAGGACCCAGTTGCGTTGCAGATTCTGTGGGCATGACCAGCCTTGAATCCCTCGACCGTACATCCGATCGTGATGGGTGCCGAAGGGCCGACGGGTGTCACACACTGAGTGCTGCCACATGCCATTGCGGCAGCTATTGTGGTAGATACTACAGTACATAGCACTATGTACAGCTGATGCTGCTCCTCCGTCCATACCACCAGGCCTCGCCATGACGTGGCTATGGAGTCTGTTTCTTCCCCATCCCCATAACACCTGAATCCAAACTCTCGGTGGAGTGGGTTCTTCCACGTACAGAGCCACTCAGCACTGGTGCATGGCCTCCCGTGGCGCCCTTTCGGCCGGGAGCCTCCTCGATCTGGACACCACGTCCGGGGCCCAGACTCCACCGCCGAAGCCCTCCCCGGCCCCGCCCCCGTTTCATCCCCTTACCCATCCACAACTTGGGCTCGCGGTAGGCTTGCGTTTCTGCTCAGCATTGCTGCCGGCATGTGCCGGGTTTTCGTCCACTGCGGTTGAAGCCATGCACGGAGAATTCTCTCATTCGTGCAACTTCCCTTGGCAGCCTGCTCTGCTGGCCCTGGCCTTTCAAGTCCCAAGATGGCGGGTGCCCTGTCATCGACCCATCTAGACCTCCTTGTTCATTCTATCGTGGGACTAAGGAGGCTCACGGCGTTGGGCCCAGTGTTGAGATCTCAGCTCCCTTCACCGGGGCCGAGCCGACTTTGATATATAAGATCAACCTCCTCGGCTCCCATCTGCTTGTGCTTTCCTTAGCTCTCCGTCGTTCGCAACTTTCCTATCCCTCTCTTTTTAGTATCATTCGTTCTCTACGTGACAGGACTGGTTCCGCACAAACCATCACAATCGTTTTCAACTAAACCACAAAAAAAAAACTCAAGATAAATATCTTTACACTCACTTTCAAAGAATCAAGATGAAGTTCACCAACGTTCTCCCTCTCGCCCTCATGGGCCTGGTTAACGCCGCCCCCACTCCTACCACCGATGAGGGTGCCACCCACGCTCTTGACAAGCGCTCCTCCATCACCGAGACCTGCACTCTCGGATATGCCACCCAGAACGGCGGCACCACTGGCGGCAAGGGCGGTACCACCACCACCGTCTCGACCCTGGCCCAGTTCACCAAGGCTGCTACCTCTTCCAGCAAGATGGTCATCTACGTGAAGGGCACCATCTCCGGCGCCACCCAGGTCAAGGTCAAGTCCAACAAGTCCATTGTCGGTGCCTCCGGCTCCGCCCTCAAGGGTATTGGTCTGTACATCAAGGACCAGGAGAACGTCATCCTCCGCAACCTTGCCATCTCCAAGGTTCTGGCCGACAACGGTGATGCCATCGGCATCCAGGCCTCCACCAACGTCTGGGTCGACCACTGCGACCTCTCGTCCGACAAGACCCACGGCAAGGACTACTACGATGGCCTTCTCGACATCACCCACGCCTCCGACTACATCACCGTCTCCAACACCTTCATCCACGACCACTACAAGGCCTCTCTCGTCGGCCACTCCGACAGCAACGAGTCTGAGGACAAGGGCTACCTCCACGTCACCTATGCTAACAACTACTGGTACAACGTCAACTCCCGTGCTCCCTCTGTCCGCTTCGGAACCGTCCACATCTACAACAACTACTACCTCTCCCTCGGCGACACTGGTGTCAACAGCCGCATGGGTGCCAGCGTTCGTGTTGAGTCCACCTACTTCGATGACTGCAGCGGTGTTGATGCTCTCACCTCTGTCGACTCCGATGAGACCGGCACTATCACCGTCAGCGACGTCTCCCTCAACGGTGCCACCAACAACGCTCCTTCTGGATCCTTCTCCTCCTCCAAGATCCCCTACAGCTACACCAACTACGGTGCCAGCAGCGTCAAGAGCAAGGTCTACGGCACTGCCGGCCAGACCCTCAGCTTCTAAGCGGCTCAGCGTCTTGTTGCTGTTGCGATGGAACTTTGAAAACTGGGGTAGGAAGAGCGCCCGCTTTGGATAGCGAGCAATGGTTGTGTAACTTGGAGAGAAGAATGGCTGCGGTTAATTACTTCAAAATTATTCTTGTGGTGTATATATTATTTAGTTTTTGGCAGTCCTTTGGCTCTCCCACTTGGGCTATGTTAAAGCTGTCAGTATAAAAAGAACTGCGTTGGCCGAATTCTGTTCCTGCTTCCTGCGACTCTGTGATGTTGTGAAATTGAATCGATGAACCCAGTCGAATTTCTTTCAAAAGTTTCTACAGTCTATACCAAGCGAGTGCCTGATTGTAAACAAAGGCAAACCTCTTTCGTCTGTTTTAGGCGTTCCGGCCCCCAATGTGGTCGCTCGCCTTTGATGGGCCGGCTCGTATTTGCTTCCAGTAGTTGCTGTATAAGTCTGCAGC
Source organism: Aquanectria penicillioides (assembly GCA_003415625.1). Taxonomy (NCBI): domain Eukaryota; kingdom Fungi; phylum Ascomycota; class Sordariomycetes; order Hypocreales; family Nectriaceae; genus Aquanectria; species Aquanectria penicillioides. Next base: position 6,237,277 of record PYIU01000003.1, read on the forward strand.
TTGAGGCTGACCCCACACACAAACAGGACCCTTGCAAATTAACGTCCGAGTGCGAACCAATGCCCGTCGCCCATGGCCACCGTTTTCTGGCCCGCCAGCTTGCGCTTCTTTAGATGCATGCTTGATTTGTAGCTTGATCATCTAGCAACGACACTGCTAAACCCAGCCTCGAGACGGTCACCATCTACAGAAGTTTCTGTTGAGAAAGGCAATTGAACTCGAGCCACTTTCATCGTCTCTTGCGGCGAAGAAAAAAACGCATGATTTCTGGATTTAGTGTTTAGAAAACTAGACCTGAAGTGTAGCGATCGTTGCCTTATTCAAGGCAGCCTGAGGCGCATCCACGCCTGCCTCATTACATCACAGGGATGTAACCAGTCCTCTCTCAACAACCAAGATGGTTCTTACTCTGCGTCGCCAACTACAAATATCTCACCCCCGGCCCATTCGGTTTTATTCGCTATCACGAGCATTGTCAACTTCATCACCGCCCACCCTTGTATCGTCCGCAGTGGCCCGACCTGGTCAGCACCCCTCTTCCCCTCACCAGCATCATCGTCAGAACCCCCGCAATACCGTTCGTATAGCACAACTACCATGGCTCCTCACAACGACGTCGAAGCTTTCCACGAGGCGCTCCGGTCGAGCAAGAGAATCCTCGCCCTCTGCGGCGCCGGCCTCTCCGCCTCCTCCGGCTTGCCTACCTTCCGTGGCGCCGGGGTCTCTGGCGCAACTTCGATGCGACTTCATTGGCTACCATGAACGCATTCCGCACCGATCCGGGCCTCGTCTGGCTCTTCTATGGATACCGGCGTCACATGTGCCTCAAAGTCGACCCGAATCCTGCTCATTACGCCTTAGCTGCCCTAGCCCGTGAGAACAAGGACTTTCTGTGTCTTACACAAAATGTAGACAGTGAGTGCACTTCAAGCTCGAATAACCCGATTAGTTGAAGCAATAGTTGGATGTTAACAGGGACCCCAAGACTTGTCTCAACGAGCCAAGCATCCTCCAGAGCAGCTTCGTACCCTTCATGGATCTTTGTTCGATATCAAATGCTCCAACAAAAATTGCGATTGGATCCAACATGGCAACTTTGATGACCCCTTCTGTCCCGCTCTAGCTCCAGCTTCGGAGGATGCGCCTCCCGGGGAAACACTCAAGCTTCTGGACCCCTATCACCGTATCAAGCACATCACTGAAGACGAGCTTCCCAAGTGTCCATCGTGTGGAACAGGACTGCAGAGGCCTAGCGTGGTGTGGTTTGGTGAGTCACTTGATGAGGAGATGTTGGATGGTGTAAATCAGTGGATGGAGCACGGCAAATTGGTAAGTCTCCAACTACAACTTAGACCCCAGACAATTGGATTGCAGCGCTGCATAGAAGATTAACATTTGCCAGGATATGATGTTCGTCATTGGTACCTCTGCTAAAGTCTGGCCTGCTGCTGGCTACATTTCACGAGCGAAGACGCTCGGAGCACGAGTTGTCACCATCAACCCGGAAGCCGAGGATAAAGATGAAATGTACAAGGTGAAGCCTGGCGACTTTGCCTTTGGTCAAGACGCAGCTACGTTTCTTCCACAATTGCTAGAGCCTGTCATTGGCAAAATTCCTGAGACAGAGACTTGGCAGAGGCCCGAGCCTAGTTCATGAGTGCCGAGACGATCCATCATTGCTACTTTTCTTTTCTTTTCTTGCTCGGGCGCATAACATCGAATAAGGTTTACGATGTAACTGGGAGCAAAGAGTGGTTTCCGCTCCAAGATGTATATGTTCTAACGAAAAGTAATATCTGGGGTTTGGAACCCGCGAACTATGCTGTACTAAGCTGTGCAGATTGTCCAAGATGCTCATTTGTTGAAGAATTCAAACATGGAAAATAAAATAAAATGCTCCTGCCCCAAAAGATGCTATCTTCCCTTCCAAAACTAAATTCTATACTCAGATTTGAAATGAAAAGGAAAATGTCAACAGAAAGAAACATCAACACGTTATGAAGCTGACTTACACAGGCTAAAGGATCGGCACTTAGCAATCCCGGTCGCACCGAAAATTGCCCGTGTTTCGGGGCGCCGAGATCCTCTTTCCCCCCCCACCTGCCCTCGCAACCGGCATGCAACTTGCATCAGTGCACCGCGAAACCAACTCCCGTTCTGCACTGGCAGCCCGGCTCCTTTGCCATTACGAAAATCACCGGCCCGCGAGCCCTACACTCCTTCGAAACCACCCCGAAACTCCCTCGTCCGCGAAAACCACGCCCGCCCACGATGCAGGGCTTTAACATGGGACGCTACGTCCCGCCCGACGTTGAGGGCACCACGTCAGGCAACCGCCTCCACGGGAAACACGCCCTCGGCGGCCGCGCCTCCAAGCTCGCCTCCCACGGCATCCTCACCGTCCGCTTCGAGATGCCCTTTGCCATCTGGTGCAAAACCTGCCCGCGCCCGACCATCATCGGCCAAGGCGTGCGCTTCAACGCCCAGAAGCGCCGCGTCGGCAACTACTTCACCACGCCCATCTGGGCCTTTCGCATCCGCCACGCCGAGTGCGGCGGCGACATCGAGATACACACCGACCCCAAGAATACGGCATACGTGGTCGTCGAGGGCGCCGCCAAGCGCGACACGGGCGAGGAGAACCCGCGGGAGGGCGACGCTGTCATCTTGACCGACCAGGAGCGCGAGGCGCTGCGCAAGAATGCCTTTGCCAAGCTGGAGAAGACCATAGAGGACCGCGAACACTTGAAGCAGGCGACGGAGCGCATCGACGACTTGGTCGAGGCGTCGGCGCGGCACTGGGACGACCCCTATGCGCAGAACCAGAAACTTCGGCGGACCTTTCGAGAAGAGAGGAAAAAGCTCGAGAGCGCGGCGGCAGCCACGGAGGATCTCAAGGACCGCATGAGCCTGGGAATCGACATTATGCCGGCAACTGAGGAAGACGCCCGTCGTGCTGCACTGGTCGACTTTGGGCCTGTAGACCACGATGCTCTAAGATGCGCACTCGCGAGGCCTTTGTTCGGTAGCGGCAACGGTACTAAAAAGGCCACCTCTTCATCTTCTTCTACCCTTTTAAAGAGCGGCATGCTCAAGGCCGAAAAGGAAGCGGCGCGGAGAAAGGAGTCGTTGGTCTCAGACATCATTGGAAACACTCGGGCGTCTACTGACCCATTCCTTTGTGACATTAAAACAATCGAAACGAAACCACCAGCCAGGTTGCCAGGTGTGAAAAGGAAACGAGACGCGCAAGGGGAAGCAGCTTCGGCTCCAAAAAATTCGACAAAGGAAGCTAGCATCCCATCTGCGTTGGTGAATTACGACTCGGATTAACGAAGCATGATTACGAATATGGCTTGATACATGTGCGGCGTTGAAGAACGGAAAGGCTGATGGAACAAATTTTGAGATACCCAAAACACACGATATAGATAATATGCAATCCTATTGAAATTCGATGATTCCGCTGTTCTGTCTGCTTCCACTATGGGCAAGGCGAGCAAGGCCGACTAGAATAATTCAGAGTTGCCTTTTCCAATACCGACTGGCAACCTCCAATTTCTCCTTGCAGTCATCCAACTGATATTGCCCACCGACGTGCTAAAATCGCAGTGATATATATTCCTAACCTACCTGATTCCAGGAAACAAAATCCGATTCAACCCATTGGAGGGCCTAGTGAGCCCATGGGGTTGTTGCAACTCCGTCCAATGATAGCTCCTGCCGTGCACTGGTCCCCATTACGCCGTGTGAGAAAGTAAACGCTCGCCGAGTTAATGCGCTGTCGATTCTGCGCTCTATACGTCGTCCATCTGGCCCGCGGGCTCCTCGTCCTCGTCACCAAAGCTAGCAACCGAAGACAGGTCATCATCGTCCTCGCTCTCGGCGCCAGCCTCGTCTGCAGCATCCTTGTTGGCATACTTCTGAACATATTCTATTCCACAGTCAGCAATGAGTGGCCAATTAGGGTTTGGCTAAGCGTTGCCCACCTTTAACCTTGGCATCATAGCTCTTGGGTTCCCTGATCAACAAGGCAGCAGCCTCACCGTTGAGGGGATCGGTAGGATTGGGATATCGCAGGAGTTGTGGCAGGAAGACCTCGAAGATGTTGATCATATCGAACATAGGCGACCATGTTTGGTTGATAACGTCGAGACAGACCGATCCGGACCTATGTATTACCACTCAGCACTTCCATACTTGATCAAGGCCCTGTTTAAGGTTGTATATGCGTCATGACTCACAGCTCGTCAATGTTTGGGTGGAAGATGCGGTTAACAAATCCGATGCTAGGAGACTTATACGGGTAGGTGTCGGGGAGTTCGACGTGGACTTTCCAGATACCACCCTCGAACGGAGCTGCCAGGTGTCAGCGGGCACACCCAGTTTGAAGGAAGCTCTGTGGGGAACTGACTCTCGGCCGGGCCCTTGAATCGGACAAAAAAATTCTTGCCTGGAGGCGTCGGTCAGAGTATGGTCGTGGAGGGGGACTCGGCCGCGCAGGTGCTTACACTACAGAACATTAGCTTAGCTAGCAACATAGGCATAGGAGGAGGACCTACTGTTATCGTTGACCAAGGTAACCTCATAGTCGCTCATGAGCCTGTGTCCGTCAGTTCAGCATGTCGTTGGGGTCATGCAAGGCTGCCATCGTACATCCTAAGATGCTGTTAGTACCTCAGACCACACAAGAATGGACGGAAAGCTGCGCCATACTTCATGACCTAAGAGGAAGCTCCATGTCAGCTCTGAACATCCAAGAACAACAACAACAATGCTCAAGAGAAGTGTTCCGGCTTACATCAGTCTCGATCCTACGGCGTGGGCTGCTCATGGTTGCAGTGAACGGCGGCGCCGGGGTGTATGATCTATGTGGGGATGTAGCGTTATCCAAACAGTCCGGGACCGGCGAGGGGGCTGCGATGGCAAATGCAAGAGTCGGATAGCGGGATAATGCGCGGCGAAAAGATTGAGGGGATACGAGAAGGGAGTCGCGGGCAGAGGACGCAAAGACTGAGACAAAGATGCTGGTGCTTTGCTGTGGTTGAGGAAATCGAACAGCGGGTGATGAGGGGAGGTGAAGTGATCGGCTTCCGGTCCAAGTCACAAGTCACGAGGACGATGGGTAGGAGGTACCAGGCCCAGGTACTTGCACATACCATGTTAGGTGCTCTATGATGTGGATGTGGACGTGGACACCCGTGATAAGCCGCGAAGCGGAAAGAGGGGCCGAAGATTTAGCGGGGCTATTGCTTTATCGATAAGCGACACTATCCGCATCTAGGTCGGTAGGCTCCTACCTATGTGGTGGGTATGCAGTCATAACCACCCGACCCAGAACCTTGCAACTGGGGCTGTCTCACACCACACCATCATGTCTCTCGATTCGGCACGAATACTTTGAGGGCCAGACATCACAAAAAAGTCATTTTCAAAAGTAAGCCTACTCACTATACTCCGCAGGATCAGAAACCTTTCCGACGTCCTCCATGGTGGCCGGGCTGCGACAAACAGAGCTAATAGGAAATGTCCCCGTCAACACAGCCCAAGCCACGCACACAATCATGAGAATTGTTACAAATTCGTAGCGCCATCCCACAAGACTGTGTCTCCCCGACAGCGACACGCACGTGAAGAGCCCAGCCCAGTCTAGGCAGTGCTCCATCACTGCATTCGTCCGTTTGGGGTGTACATGGTACCTGCAGTGTTTGAACTTGATCAAGTCTTGAACCAGTCTGAGTACCAAGGACAAGCCACACAATAGGCGTCAGCATCGGCCTATCCAGTGATGTTTCGAGCATCATCCACTGATTCGTTGTGGCATGACAACCGAGCATTCCGGCCTGCTGATTAGCAATAGCTGGCTCAAATATCGGCGAGTTTATGAGGCTTTGGTGTGCCTAAACCGTCCAAGCCTACCCATCAAAATGCTCCAACGGTCATGGTGACCGAGGCGAGATGTCACAGTGCATGCACCGCCTTGGCCACGTCCTTCGCGTTGTATTTCTCAAACGCGACCACTTTTTGAAAGCTCAAGAGTCAAATCTGAGCTTCCGTGACGTGGCCGGTGCCTCAGATGCATCCTCACCAATGTCACTTGCCTACTATGGTGGTTGAATCATCCCAGGGCGCGTGTCTATTTTATTCACAGTGACGAATCACTCCGCGAGAAGTAACTGTGAGGCGGACCCAAAAGAATCCCATGCTGGCCAGGATCGCGAGCAACATTGACCAACTGCCTTATTCGTATACTTGTATTTCATGCAATTCCAGGAGCATGGCGTGAGGATCCTGCGTTCGGCGAGTTTGGGACAGGTCCGTGTCGTCGAACTCCTTGGCTGTGCGATGCCACTTAAAGCAAGCAAATGTGCCGTATCTGGCCCCCGATGCCACTCCCCAACTCCCTCGGCATCTCAACCTCCCTCAAACATTGACCGCCGTTACCTAGCGGAAGCCTTTCCCCAACCTAGCCGTCCAACCCCCTCAATGGCAATCTCTCCAACTAACTACCACTACTACGCCTTACGCCCTCCACCCGAACAGCCTCGGCTCGCCGACGCCAGGCACGCGTGCTGCCATCTGCGCTGCACCACACAGCACGACACGGAACGACACAGCGCAGCTCACCCAACCCGCTCCCCTGGGCCATGTGACGTAAACGAATCAAGCTCTCGCACCCGTCAATTCTTGGTCCCTTACCCCACTGCCCTCCCCGGATCTGCCATTTTGCCCCTCGGGCGCTCGGCGCTCTCGGAGCTGGACTCGATGCCCCAGTGGTCCACCGGAGCCGGGGGTACGTACCTAGGCGGGCCGTGGGGCGCAATAGAAAAAAAACTCCAACAAAGTAGTACCCACTGGGTTGAGTGACTAGTCACGCCCCCACCTCTCCAATGGAGAGGTGGCAACAAAACCCGTAACTGCATCGCATGCTATAACTATTTTAATAGAGCAAGCAATAAATTATTTAAAAATAAAGAAAATTATATATAAAATATTTACTTATAGTATAAATAATATTATAGAATAGATTTTATTATATATATTATTTTAATATTTTTAATTAATTTATTAATTATTATAATACTTATATCTTTTTTAATATAGCTATATTAATAAAGTATATATAAATATATTTTAATATAAAATATATAATATTTTTATATATTTACTTTTATTTTAATACTTTTTATTTAATTTATATTTAATATTTTTAAACTTTTATATATAATTTTATTATAAATAAAATTATAATATTTAATTAAAATAAAATCTTATTAAAATATATTTTATTAATAATATAATATATAAAATATAAAGAATTATTTAAATATTTTATTTATATTTTAAATTAAATATTAAATATTATTTAAAAATAAAATATTTTATATAAAATAATTTAAAGATAATTTATTAAATATTAAAATCTTAATATAATATTTAAAAGTTTAAATTTAATATATATATTTATATATTTATTTTTATATATTATATAATAAGCTTTTAATATTTATAATTTTATTTTTTAATTTAAATCTTTATTTTTAAAAATCTTTTATATTTTATTTTAAATTTATATATATTATATAAAGTATTATTTAATTTAATTTTATTTCATTTTTATCTAATTTATATGTACAGATATTTAAATGGTTATGCATGCGATGCGGTTACGGGTTTTGTTGCCACCTCTCCATTGGAGAGGTGGGGGCGTGACTAGTCACTCAACCCAGCGGGTAGTGTCCCGCAAATTGGGGCAAAGATACTCAATTCTACAACGTAGGAACCATCATGGTCGAGATTATTAAAAAGCCCGTGATGCCCATTCACTAGACTCGCTAGCATCTGTGCTCTTTCGCATCTCGCTGTCAAATTAAAATATCTGCGATTTTTTTCGGGGTAATTTTCCCCCCCCCTTTGCTTATATCTTTTCCATTGGTCTTTTGAGGGTTCGGCGATTTTCGTTGGGGTTTCAAGATACAAGTAGAGGTGTCACGAGACACAACACTACATGGCCAACTCTCATCCCCACTAACATAGACGCTCTCCAATACTCTCCCACCCTCATGTCGTCGGTGGTTGTACCGTTGGTGAGGTCGTGTGCCCCTCTCCTGTCACGGAGCACACTACCCCTCCGACCGGCAGTATGCGCCCTCGGCAACGCCACCCGGCCTCTCGATGTGGCACAACTGAGGCACAGCTCTCACTCCCCCATGGGCTCACCACCAACCAACCAACGCAAGAAAGTGACAGTTGGTACTCTGCGTTCGATGCATCGCAAGGGAGAACCCATTGGTGTCATCACTGCCCATGACTTCCCAAGTGCCCATGTCGCCGACCATGCTGGCATGGATATCATCCTCGTCGGCGACAGCTTAGCCATGGTCGCTCTCGGCATGGAGGATACGAGTGAGGTCCTCCTAGACGAGATGCTGTTGCATTGCCGCTCTGTCTCGAGAGCTACCAAGGCAGCCTTTACGGTAAGTGCCAAATCGCCTTTACTGCGTCCATAAAAGCTTCGTGTTCTGACAAAAAAACAGGTTGGTGATCTGCCCATGGGAAGTTATGAGATATCTCCTGAGCAAGGCTTGGCCACCGCTATCCGAGTTATCAAAGAGGGCCGCGTGCAGGGAATCAAGCTTGAGGGCGGCAAGGAGATGGCCCCTACCATTCGCAGGATCACCACTGCTGGTATTCCCGTGCTTGGTCACATAGGTTTGACCCCTCAACGCCAGAATGCTCTGGGCGGGTTCCGTGTCCAAGGGAAAACATCAGAGGGTGCCATGCGCATTCTTGAAGATGCTCTTGCCATCCAGGAGGCGGGCTGCTTCGCCACGGTTGTTGAGGCCGTCCCTGCCGAGGTTGCAGCCCTCGTCACCGAGAAGCTGTCCATCCCAACGATAGGAATCGGCGCTGGCAACGGCTGCTCTGGACAGGTCCTTGTCCAGGTGGACATGACTGGCAACTTCCCACCCGGAAGATTTATCCCCAAGTTTGTCAAGAAATATGGCGACGTATGGAGTGAAAGCCTGAGGGCCATCGAGACATACAGAGATGAAGTCAAGAGCCGGCAGTACCCTGGTCCGGAGCACACCTATCCAATCTCATCAGAGGAGCTCCAAACTTTTACCAAGGCGGTCAAGGATATGTAATGCGTTGGATTATGACCAGGTGATTGATATATCCTCGAGGTTTTGAGCGATGACGATCAGTCGAGAAGGTTGGCGAGCGTTTTTTGCGACAAAGTGCATGGCATAGCAAGCATTTCTAGTTAGCATTTGTTGGAGTTCTGGGTTGGGCTTAATCAGGAGCCCCAGTTTGATGTATCTTCAGCATCATTAGATGGAAAGACACCAGCCCCCGTGGGCAAGAATTCATTCCTCATCCAAAAGCCGGAGTTAGAGAATATGCAACGACCAGTTGATCCTGCGCATTCTTGAAGCACTGTGATGTACAAGGGTCAACGCATGCTCTTAGGTTCCTCGGGGGGGGAGGGGCTCATCTATACCTGATGCAGGTTTCCCACGATTTCATCCAACGATGGGGCGAACGAACTGTTCACATACAAAAACACGCTGTCCGTGTCTTTACACCGCAGCTTGCGTCTGAGATAGCGAACAATCTCTTCGAACTTACGAACCGCGGTGATCTTGCTCACGTCCTGCCTGAGAGCCGGCGCTGAACCTACCGGCACGAACCGCACCAGCACCTTTTCAGCAGAGAAGCCGCCTGCACTAGCCAGGGCAGCACTCGCGTCTCGAGGCAGGTCGGCCAGGACGACCGATGCGGACATTGTCAGCGGAAGGTCGGGAGAAGCAGCGCGGTCAAGTGCATCCTCGTCAGCGTCGGCGACGGGCGGCGAAGGGGAGGACGGCACAGAATCTTGCGGTGGAGGATGGCCTGACATGGTTCCCTGCGGTAAAAATGACAAGAAATGAAGATGAAAAGTTGAGATACGAAATAGTTCAGTTCGATTGGTTATTACGTGGCCGTTAAAAGCTTCGGTGCTCGTTTGAATATAAAGGTGTCAAGATATGTGTGATGCAAGTTATCAAGCTGCCTGGATGAGGTTGCCTGCCGCCTGAGGCTCTGCGAACCAACATGGGGGTGGGTGTGAGGTGGGACGGAGCGGGGCGCGCCCATGACCCCGTGCACCATCGTCGCCTATCGTGGTAGATATCACGATATCACCCTGTTACACACCCTACCAACTCAAACCAACCCAACTCTAACGTTATTATTCCTCTAATTCCAGATCGACAGTGTATTTTTACTTTATTTTAGAAATAAATTACCTGTACGTATTTTTTTTCTCTTCTATTTCACCAGCCTCCAAACGCTTGTTCGTTTATCAAAGCATAAATCATGAGGGGAGATGTTCGTCCGTCTCAAAGAGGAGTACACGACGGGACTAGAAAAACTATGACCCCAAAATAACCGTTTCTCATCAGTTGCTTGTCTCAATAACCTTCTATCATGGTTTTGCATAGTTCTTTGAATTCTTCTGTTGTCCGCGGTCCCGCTCGCGACAGTTCCATACTCTCCATAACCATGTCCATCAGATTGCTCTTCAAGCTCTCATATACAATGCTTACCCAGCTCCCTATTGTCTTCTTATTCTCCGTCGATCGACCCTTGTGTACATTGTACAACGGGTCGTCATCGATACCGCACTGAGTAGGCACGCCCAGTTTCGATCGAACCCAGGTATACAGCTGAGCGGGGCCATCACCAAGCTTCATAGCCACATCAACCGGGCGGACAGCCATGTTCGGATAGAAAATAGAGGCCGATGTTTCAACAATTGCTTTATGGAGAGTAGCTTTGAAAACAGCAAGGCTAGAGATAGAGCAGTCTTTGCTCTCGGTGGCCAGGAACTGCGTGACAGGGGCCATAGCAGCGTCCACTGCCGGTACGACGCGATCTTTCCAACAACCAGCATTATGAGTGTACCAGGCTGACTCTATCACAGGAAAGGTAATCTCGGCAATATCTTGGACCTTGTCTTCGGTTAGCCCGAAGGCATGGAAAGGGCCATTTTCCGTTGTATCCTTGAGGACGCGGTCTCGCAAAGTTTCGAGGAAAAGATGGTGGGTCGCACGAAGATCAACGGCCTGGCATGAAACGTAAATATGGCAGGCACACATATGAGCAACCAAATCCACAGCTTCCAGCGTACGACGAGCCGAGATAAGGGCAAGGGAGTTGATGCCCTGGTTGTGCATCTCAGCAGACATAACGTGGGATGAAACAGGGTGCGCCAAAGCAGCCAGCTCTGACATGTACGCGGCCATGTTGACATCGATTCCCTTCATGGTAAAGTTCTCCTTGTCACTGACGTTCAGATTGGCTTCAAGCCCGTTGTTTGTGGAAGGGTGTATCATCTCGCTAACTTGGGAAAAGAGCATGCGGCCGATCATCTGCAGAGCCAGTCGTGTCTTGTCCATGGCTGAAGTGATGACAACGGCCTGGAAGTTTCCTCCAGAGTAGACCTCTCCTACTGCTTTGCCATTCTCTTCAGAGGCATCGACCAATGGATTATCGGAGGTAGAATTCAGTTCAACCGAAATCTGTCGCTGGGCGAGCATGAGATCTTCTAAATAAGGGCCAATCCACTGAGGGCTTGTTCGTGTCGAATATCGATCTTGCCAGAGCCCTTCGCCGGTTCTCTTTCTGTTATCAAGACCTCCCACGACAAATTGAGATCCTTTAAGGAAATTGCGAATGTTTGCCGCGGCCTCTATCTGGCCAGGGTGTGGTCGCACGGCATGAATAAAGGGGGATGACCACTCAACATTCCCAGCCATGCTTTCCGCCGCGAACGCGGTCAGCATCTGAGCCAGAACGGCGAGCTGCTGTGTATCATGAAGCACGATACTAGCAAGAGATACGGAAGGCGCCGTCCCATTGATGAGACCCAGGCCTTCCTTCGGGCCAAGGCCACTCGGCGCGAGACCACTACTCTGAAGTGCTTCGGAAGAGGGCATCACCTTGGCCGATTTGCCCTGACCGACTTGTACAAATACATCAGGATTACCGGTTACCGCACCGGCGATGTATGACAGAGGCATGAGATCTCCCGATGCCGAGATGGTGCCCCGTAGCGGGACCATGGGAGTGATTTCATGGTGGAGTAACTGAACCAGGTTTTGGAGCACCTCGAGTCGAACAGCGCTCTGTCCGCGCATGTTCTGGTTTGCACGGGCGAGAATGGCTCCGCGCACCCATTCGGGCGGCATGACATGAGACGGCTCACGCTCCGAGTTGCTACCGGGGTTTTGTCAAAGGAGGTGATGATGGCACTCTGCGTGTGTTGCAAAAGACCAATCTGAGTCTCCGCCCAGTCATCGGTGCGTACATCGGCGCTACCGCCGAAACCGGTGTTCACACCATACACGACATATTTGTTGGCGAGGTAGTTGTTCAGTGAATCAACGCTCAGGGCAATGCGGCGGGCCAGTTCTTCATTTTGGCTAATCTCGGGCTTGACACAAAACCGAGCCACTGCGATGAGAGAGGAAATATCAAGGCTCTCGCCGTCAAGAACAATCTTGGTTTTGCCGTCCCTGAGATCCCGAAGACGCCGCCAAATGTCCAGTGTGGATGCTGCGTGGGTCGACATGTCGAGAGTTGACATGGGAGTTGCTGCAAGGATAGCGGCGGAGCCGAATCAACACAAGGTCTTTGTTTCTTAGCCGCTCAGCGCCGTCTAATTAATTTGGTCCAGAGATGTGGAGTGAGACGTCAGTGTATGGATACAATGGCGCGTCTAGGGAGGAGAGCGGGCATCCACGAAGGGGTGGCAGCCGTCCTAGAGCGGCGGGTATTTATTTTATTTCCTGGGGAAGGAACCGAGATGAGAGAAAAATGAGCAAAGAGAAACCCGCATCGAGTCGGGACGTGATGATTGATCAAATTGAAGTGTGGCGGAGTTTCTGCGGCACTTTCGTGTCTTAGATCAATCACTTTTCGGAAGATCTTTTGATTGTGAAAGGGGTTGGATTTCTGAGAGTGCGCGGTGGCTTGTAGATGGAAATCCACCTTCGTGTGGGAGAGCACAACCGTCTCAAATCGTTGACGACTTGCAAGGAAATCCAACAAGCCACGAACCCTAAGCGGTGAGTCGTCTCGCCGGACCCCTTACGCAGGAGAAAGTGGTTGACCAAAAAAAAAAAAAAAAAAAAAGGAGAGAGACCGACCGCCTTAGCTCTGTGTCACCAGCCATTGTCGAGTGCACTGTGAGAGCACAAAGTCCCTCCAGGGCCGGAAACCAACGGAAGCCAAAGGGTCACAAGCTCCCGATGGTCGAGTCCAGAAAGCCCAGGGCCCTGGTCCGGCGTGGAAAGCGAAACCCCAAATAACCATGGGATTGAGCCGGCGCCAAAAGGTGCTGTCAACCACTTAGTTAGGTGAGGAAAGAAACAGGACAAAAAAAAAGCCCCAATTCCCGTCAAGTGGTATTGCCCATGACCGAAGCAGGGGGGTCGGAGTGGCGGCGGTGGTGGCGGCGTGAGACACAAAACTGAGAGGTGAGACTTTGAATTTGCCCGGTCTGATGTAACTTGCGAACAATGTACATTGTGTATGTGACATCAGCCAGCTTTTTCTCCCTTAGTCCTTAGTGAGTTTGACTAAAGTCGCGCCATGTGCGCCACGCTCAACGGGTCTCGAGAAGACATGCGCTGTCAGTTGATGATGGATGAACGGGCCCCCAGATCTTGGCGTTTTGTAAAGCCTCAAGAAGATTGTAAGTAAGGCCTTCGCGAAGCCAACGAGCTTTTCATCGTCGTGTACGGGCCTACTTGGCAAGGCCAGCCATGTTCTGGTCGGTTCTTCCACCAATGACTCTCCTCGCCTCACTTTGACGCCAAAGTGTCCCATATGAGCCTCTGTCTCTAAAGACAGACAACAGCCGATATCTTAGCTAGCCAAATCGGGTAGATGGTGATATCACATAGTCGACGTCCTCAGACAACAAGGTCGATCACATTCGTCACGATTTGTACTAGGTACGGCTCCCAGCCAAAGAATGCTGGGCTTCAGAGACGAATGGAACGAGCGAATTTGGCACCTCGACAACAGATTGTTCAAAATCTTTCATGATTGTAACATGTAAGCTACATATACACGTCTTAAGCGCATATCTACATCACTCGACCATTGGGTCGTGGTGGCAATCGCCTCGTCCTCTTGGTATCCCCTTTCCTTTCCTTTCCTTTCCGTTCCATGCCTGTGCCTCTCTGACCCTTCAAAACAAACCGAAAAAAAAGATGTATCTCAGCCCTTGAACCATGCAATTCCATGCTACCGCGTCTCTGCTATGTTGTGTGAATGGACCGCGACAAACGCCCCCGTATATGATATATGCAGTTTGAGGCAGGGAACAACGAACAAGAATCAGAAGAAAGAAAAAAAAAATGTGCCAAACCATGCCGCTATACGCCGTCGCATGCAGTTCATGTAGTTCGAAACGAAAGAGGTAAGTAACGAAGATTAATCATCTCAAAAGAAAGACCGCTCGGGAAATGCGACTATCAACCACTGCGTAACCAAACCACGAGGTATCGTCGTTGCTGTTTTTTTCTGTACTGCTTTGGGGGAATCTGTATTGAGATGCGCAAAATGGAGCTGAGAACGTAGACTCTCCTCGACAGGGGCCACATGTCTGTCGTAGGTTCATAGAGCTTTGGGTGGGAAAAAGTAGAAAAAGTCATGGCCAGGCCCGAGATGGTTTTGTCGGCGCCAGAGAGTTGTATTATTGGGGTTGTGTGGGCAACACAGCATGTGGTAGAGGAGTCGGTAGTCGTATGTGGGTCATTCAATACCACTCATCATCGACGTCGTCATACTTGGGCATTCGCTTCAACTGGACCATTAGAGCATCTAGCTCGGACCAGTTGTCATCGTTCTCGGCAAACTTGCGGTGCTTTCGAGACACGATATGCTAGAGCACGTTAGTTAGTTATGCAGAACATTCACAACTCTTCCGGTTCAAGCTTACCTCATCAAAGTCGCGGAACTTGTCCTGGCAGTTCTCGCAATATCCAGGCTTGAGGTCCTTTTTGCTCTTCAACGACACTGTGTGAGGCTTTCGTTCCCTACTGTCGGTAGTCTTCTGGTTCTCCTCCTCTTGAACCTCGGCCGGGCGAGAGGTGTGTCGACCCATTGTTGTTGATCGGCTAGAAGCAACATCCATCGACACCTCGGCGAGGCGGCGAGAGCTCACATCCTGGGAAGCAGGAGTGGCCTTCTGCAACACTTTCCTCTGAAGACCGTGGACCTCCTTGCTGGTTCCCGCCTTGGCACCATTGACACCAGATGTCGATGAAATCATCTGCGAACGAATCGCCGAAGTGATATTAGACGGCTGCACACCTGACGCCACAGGTTCGCCAGCGAAGAGGCGAGCGGTGCCAGCACGGCTTGTAAAGGCATTCTGCTGTCGGCCATCTGCCTGCTTCGACAGAGTAGCCTTGGCTGGGTTGAAGATTTCCGTTGGAGTCACGGCACGGACCTTGTTGTGGCCGTCTTCCATCTCCGTCAACGATCGCTTTCCGGTGACAGGCTTTGGTACCGGGATCTGTGGGGGCTTCAAAATAGGAACAGGGTCTTCCCGCTTGGCCTCTTCCCGCTTGGCGGCGCGAGCCTTTTCTTGCTCCCGTTGCCGGCGGTGCTCCTTGTCCGGGACCTCAATCTCCTCCACAAAAGGACAACGACCGTTACCGACACTTCGGAACTGGGGCCATTCCCCGTCGGCCTTGTTGGCCACCTTGGGGTATTCCCGGACCATGATAGGCTTCTGCTTCTCATCTATATCCCAAATGTAGATGTGAGGGCCCTTGAAATAACACAACTCCCGGTTGACGGCGGTAGGGTCACGATCTGAAGGGCCATTCAGACGCTCGTTATGCAGAAGCTGAAGCAGGTTGGGTTCGTGGGAACCCTTGGAGGTTCCATAGTGTCCACGGGTGCTGGCCGACCTAGAGCTGTAAGAGTTGCTGTGGCCAATCTCTGATTCGAGCAGAACCGACAGCATGGTCTGGAACTTGTCCAAGGACCAAATCTTCTTGCCCATCTCACGGGCCTTGTGGAGAACGTCATTATTCCGGGCTTTACTTCGCTTCGTGGGATCATCAAGCTGCTGCGACCGTGACGGACCATTTCGGAAATCAAAGAGAAGTCTTCGGCGAGCTTCTCCACTTCGATCCAACAACGAAGGGTTGATGGTCTGGGGTTGCTCCTCTGGTTCAGGTTCCTGATGATGTCGTGATTGTTCAGGCACTTGCTCAACCTCAGCCTCGGAGACCTCAGGTGGTATCGATCGGGTAGTGACAACGTGGGTGACGGCGATGGAGAAGAAGGGTTCCTGGCGCTATGGTAGACAGTCAGCAAATGGTTGCCTAGATGCTTGCGAGTGGATGGAAATAAACGTACAGCACCGAGGTAGGTGACTCTTTTGGTTAGTCTGGCCCGGATGTCATCTGGGATGCTTTCAAAATAGAAGACCATCTTGGGGAATTTAGCCCGATGGTGCTTCTTCCACACTTCCTTCTCGGTGTCCATGTCCTGGGTGTTTCTCGATGTCGAGGTGGTCCTGGATGAACGATCCTTGGCAGCAGGACGCGTAGTTCCCCGCTGCACGAGGACTTGTGTGCGGGCCGGCCGGGTTGGCGACCGCATTGCACGCTGGTTGCCATTGTCGAGAACTTGTTTCTTCAAGGGCGGGGGTTGGCCGTAGGGCTCCTCACGCTGGATGGTAGCGTAGGACCGCTTGGGCTTGACGTAGCCAGCCAGAGCGGAAGCACCTCTCATGGGTGAATTGGCGACATTGGGGTTGTTTGTCAGCGGGCCCCGTCTCGAGGACATGGCCGAGATGGGAGCGGGCGTGGGCGATAGAGATATGGTTGCCATAAAACTAAGCCGTCAACATGCTCTGGGGGCAAAAGACCAGAGCAAGAAATCACGCTGTGTGTTAATAGGGAGGGTTCAGGGCGTTGTTGGAGACGTGGGCGGTGGTTGTTTGGAGGTGGTGACGAGGAGGGGCTGGGGACGAGGAGCTGCAAGAAGCACGCGACGCGGAGGGCCCGACACGTCGATTTGGCGAGGTGGCAGAGGGGGAAAAAAAGAAAGAAGGACGATGCTACCAAGACATGAGCGACGACGGAGAAGGAGGCGAGTGGCAAGAGAGAAGGAAGGAAGGACAAGGCGAGAGAGGAAGCAAGGCCTTGCACGGAGGAGGAAGCGGACGGGGTGTTTTTGTGCGTGGTGGTCGGCCTGGTGGTGGTTGGTAGTGGTTTTACGTGTGAGGGAATCTGTTGTTGGAGACCGACCGAGGACTGGAGACTCTTTCGCGCTTGGCACAACAGCGCTATGCCTGCTTCGGCCGCCCTGCCAAAAACACGCACGGACCCGGGCGGCTGCACCAGCAACCACCTCTAAACAACGACCAGCCGACGACGAAAAAAAACACAGCAACTGGGGCTCCATTTCCGAAAACTGATCATAATACGACTCTACTGGCTGATGAGCGGAGTCCGGCCGGCCCTGCCCTGCGTCCAGAAAGAAAAACAAATCCGCACTGAGTAGCCACCCGCCATTGTTCTGTCCCGCGTGTGCTCAGCTACATTTACTCCGTACTGTACGCGCCTTGCTAGGGTGGGAATTGCATGTACACAATGCAATAATCTCCAGTTCGTTGCTTTGTTGTGTTTGTCCGTCGTCCCGATCCATGCATGCACGCACGCCATGTCAACATGAGGATTCTATTTCCCCTTCGACTACGGAGTAGATGCTGCACCTCATCGTCGTCATGGTCCCTCACCGCACCTGTAAATAGTATAGAAAAGCAGAAACGCTGCTCCAGCCAGTCGACGTGTCCGATCTACGTAGGGAGGGCTCTGCGGAAAATAGATGCATGTGCATTGCATTGACAATTGGCCTTTTGTGCCTCATAGCTCCTCCATGCTAGTCATCCTCTCTGCGCAGCTATGACTCGCACAGTCTCTTCTCGCCTCTTCCGTCTGTTGGTCAATTCGGTGTTGTTGACTGGGTAGCCTTGTCAAGCCTCGGACCGTAGCCTCGGCCATAACAACCACTAAACCACCAGCCCACCCCCAGATAGCCGCATCCCGGCCACCAACCAGATCTATCCGTGCTAATCTCGATGCGTGCACCACCACCACCACCACCATCACCAAAAGATCCGAATTGAACAAACCGCGCGGGCAGAGCACCACTGCGGGAGGATATCGAGGACCGTATGTACCCATTCAGTCACTTTCCATCTTCCCATTTGCTCTCCTATCCCCTGATCTTCATAATCCCTAATCCCTCTCGTCGTTTCCCTTCATGTTCTCGATGTTTTTTTTTGGGGCCTAACATTCAATTCCTCCAGATTTCATCCTGCGTCCTCGCTAAAATGAAGCTCCCTCGAACTCCATTCCGGAGCCTCGAGCTTCATCTATCCCTCCCACTCCGATCTACAGCTCCTCGACGAGCTGCTCCGTCCACTTCGATAAGATCTGCCCCCTCCGCTGCCGCCCGACACTACACGCTCCCCGCCGCCTCTCGTTGCCGACAGTCTTCGGCGCAACGCCGCTGCTATGGCACCGTTTCTGCCGCCGATCTCCGGTTCGGACAGCCCGTCTACGAAACCCATCCTCATATCCTACAACCAGGCGAGCGTTCGTGTCCCCCAGCTCCTCCTTGTGGAGGTCAATGGCTCGCCATTGTTCTGTCACGCGACTCCTTGCTAATGAGGTCCGTCTCTCAGTTACACCTGGTATCACAGCTCAGGAATATGCCGACCGTCGGGCTGCCCTCGCCGAGTCCATGACGGAGGGAAGTATCGCCGTTTTGCACGCCGCCTCCCTCCAATACAAATCCGGCGCAGTCTTCCACCCCTACCGACAAGAGTCCAACTTCCTCTACCTGACGGGCTGGCAGGAGGGCGACGCAATTGCCCTCATTGAAAAGACGGGTCCCAACTTTGGCGACTATGTCTTTCGCCTCTTCGTGAAACCTAAGAACGCTCGCGAGGAGCAATGGTCCGGTTACCGCAATGGTGTGGAAGCTGCCCGCGACGTGTTCAACGCCGACGAGGCGTACTCCATCGACGGGCCGAGGCCCTCCTGCCCAAGCTGCTCGAGTCAGCAAAGCTCGTCTACGCAGACATCCAGCCATCCAAGGCCAACGCCGCAAACTGGCTATGGCGCTTCTTCTCCGGTCGCGACTCACGACCCAACCGGACGCCCCTGTTCTCTGTCATGAACAAGCTCCGTGTCATCAAGAGCCCCGCCGAGGTTGCCAATATGCGTCTGGCAGGTCAGATCTCTGGTCGTGTCATCACCGACGCCATGCGCCGTCCGTGGCAGCGTGAAAAGGATCTACACGCCTTCCTCGACTATCAATTCATCGTCAATGGATGTGACGGCCCGGCCTATATCCCCGTCGTTGCTGGCGGCGACCGCGCCAATTGCATCCATTACACCGTGAACAATAGCACTTTCCAAGAGGATGAGTTCATCCTCATTGATGCCGGTGGCGAGTATGGCACTTATATCACCGACATCTCACGTACATGGCCTGCCTCTGGCAAGTTCACTCCCGCCCAGCGCGACCTTTACGAGGCCGTCCTCAAGGTCCAGCGCACGAGCATCTCGCTTTGCCGTGAGAGCGCCCGCATGTCCCTCGAAGACATCCACAACGTCACGGCCCGCGGTCTCGTCGACCAGCTACGCTCCATTGGCTTTAATGTTACAATGGGTAACATCGATCAGCTCTTCCCCCACCACGTCGGTCACTACATTGGTCTCGATGTGCACGATTGCCCCGGCTACAGTCGACGCGAGATCCTACGTCGTGGTCACTGCGTCACCATAGAGCCCGGCGTATACGTTCCCGATGATGAGAGGTGGCCGGCTGCATTTAGAGGTATGGGCGTGCGCATTGAAGACAGTGTGTGTGTAGATGACGATTCGCCGTATGTTCTGTCCACTGAAGCTGTGAAAGAAGTGGCTGATATTGAGGCTCTACGATGATATGTAAAAAATAAAATAGACGTGTAAATAAGTGTACAACGCCTGTATATAAGAGAGGGTAAAATGCCACAACCGAGCGATCCATGACCAATTCATAAGTCTCACTTGCCATGCCCTTGTCCCAACCCCGTCATGACTTCATCCCACGTAGCCCATCATCATCATCATCATGCTTCCGAGGCTACATGAATTATCAAATCGAGGAAACAGTAACAAGAAAATGAAAAAAGGATAAATCTCCCCATACCCAAGCCAAATCAACTTTACCAGGTATAGTTCATAACCGCCAATCATAGACTTTGTATAACTCATTTGCAAGTCATTCGCTCTAGGGTAACGCTCACCTGAAGTTCAACCATAGAAACCCCTTGTTACCCCCAGATGCGTTGTGAAACACAAACCCTCGCATCTAATAAAATAAACAGCCCATATAACATCTCATCACCCATCGCTCTATTCATGCACGCAAGGGTAGGTTACCAATATTTCCATACGCAAGCGCGACGCATACACCGGGCTCACACGTATTTCGAAGCCGACGAGGCTGAGACAAAATATGAACAAGCAAAAAAGCAAACAAACAAAAGTATGTACGAGGAAGCAGGATGAGCAGTGTGACAGCACATATCATCTCTGGGGTATATTTATACACAATCCCAAGCACCCTTGGAACAAAACATCGTCTATTTCAGCAGAAGCCTCTTGGGTCGAAAAGCGTCCGGCTGTGGTTGGGCATAAGGAACGGCTGTCGGGCCGAGGCACTAAGCAGCTGCTCAAATGCCTGAAGTCGCCGCGCCAGCTCCTGATGCTCCTTCAAGATAGCCTTGTTGCGGCGTTCTAGGTATTGAATATATTCGGTAGCCTTCGTTAAAACGGTCCCCTGAAAAAGAACATGTCAGTCATCGCGATCAGTAAATCAAAAGACGACAGGCAATTGCCGGTCTGAGGAATGGCTGGAGACTGACCTTGCTCACTTTGGGGGCTCTTTGGGAACTTGATCCTTCTCCATCATCTGCGGCATCCTCAGGTATAGACTTCAGAGCCGGGACAGCGTCGCGCAGTTCCGCAATCTTATCCTTGAGGTTAGTTCTATATTTTCGCTCAATGTCGTTGTGAGCTGTCCGGTCCCCGGACTTGAGCTTGTCTTTGCCCTTATCTGTAGCACCTGTGTTGGTGCGTTGCATCGGTGGTCGGGAGGAGCTAAGCGCAGTCGAGCTGGCACCGTCGTTGGACGATGTTTCGCGCTTGATTTCGGGACCTCCAGCCTTTGAGCTGTCAGCGGGCGTAGGAGTCTGGTCTTGGCTTTGATCTCCGCCTCCGAGGATTGAGTCGATGCTGGCGTTAAACTCCGGCGGCAGGCCGGTTCCTAAACCAGCGCCAAATCCTAGGCCAAACCCGCTAGGGGGCATGAAGCTTGCGGGCGTTCGGCCGGTGTTCATAGCAATGGCCAGGAGGCGCCGTTGCTCCTCGTTGCTCAGAACCTGATTGACTTGGTTGCTCACGCCGGGCATGGCCTGCTGATATCCTCCAGGCATCATCCCAGGGCCATCTCCCATTCCAAAATTTGGCTCCATCCGCAGCCCTGGCTCGGGCTTTTCCCAACTAAGGGGCGTAGAATAAAGGCCCTCTCGCGGAGGGACCTCAGGCGGCGGCATTGAGTCAATTTTGGACAAATGTTCTTCTAGATTAATAGAGTCAAAACCCTCTTCGTCGTCAGACAACGCATTGTCGAGGGCGCCATCATCGAGGAAGTCTGCGCCTTTGAACGGTGGCGCTGTAGCATAAATATTTGTTCCAAGACCTGGTGTCGTTGAGTTCGACACATACGTCGGTCTTTTTGCAAACCGTCAATCAGCGTTTAGGCTACATCAAAGGCGGGATGGACTCATACGAACCGGTTCGGATTTACCATTTCATAACGCTTTGAAAAGTCAATCTCAAAACTTCCAGCTCTCTCAGCCTCCTCATCGTCAAACGTAATCCAATAATCTAAAGACTCCAAGGCAGATTCGGTGTCAACCTTGGTGCGCTTCCTATCATGTGCATCCTTTTTCCGTAGGTGGCTCCGAGGATGACCCCTTGTGGGAAGAACTGTTTTGTGCTGGGTGTAAGGGGAAGGTACGGGAGCTTGCGTGAAAGATATGTCGGTTGGGGCAGTCGAGGCGTTATCAAACGAATTCATAGTGGCGCCAGATGGGGCGGATGTCCTTTCGGATAAGCCCATGTCGCCATCTAGGCCAGATGGTCGCCATGATGAGGGATCCTGCTGTTGCTGTACGGCGCTCGAAGAAGATTCGGCATTCTGATCCACCGGGTTCAGAGTCTGGTTATTAGGCACCGAAAAGAAACTAAGAAGATTGGGATCCATCGCTAACACGGTATCCCCAGGCCCACGGAGGCCGTAAGAAGTCAGAGACGGGGGGATCTCGTGTCAGCGGCCCAGAAAAGGGTCACGCCGGCTCAATTCGCGAAAGTTGGGTGAAGGCGACAAGGTGGGAATGCGACGGGGAGAGATTGTCTCAGCAGACCAGCTGGCTCATTCGGTAGAAGACTCGAGGCAATCGGATGGGGTGTCGCGACGGATGGTGAGGGCGTTGAGCAAGTTGTTGCGTCGACACGAGGTGATTCGGGAGCCAAGGCGACGGGTGTTGCGTGCGGTGATGGCAGTTGCGAACGCCGATAAGCTACTTGGGTCGGCGGGACCAAAAAAAAAAGATTTTGTTGGGTGCGAGCGCTGATGCTGATGCTGACGGCTGACGGGGATGAAGTCGGGAGATGGCGAGACAGGCGGCACGCTGGAGACGAGACGAGTGAGGTGGGGTGTCGCTAAGATTGATGATAGATCTAGAGAGGCAGTTTAGACGTCGGGCTCGAGATTGCAGGCGGCGGGCGAATGCGGCGGAGTTTGGACGGCGACGGCGGCGGCGGCAAAGGTCAACAACGGACAAAAATTGATGAGGTCGGCAAGGTTGGCCAAACCACGGGATCGCAGAGTGAAAGGTTTTCCAGAGTATCAGTCGACAGGACGACGGGGACGACAGGGCGACGGGGGTTGGACAGGATGCGGCTCCCCAATTCGCAGGAGGCAAGATGCAAGACGCGGGGGACAGGGAGGGAAGAGGAAGAGTGGCGAGCAGCCAGGTTAGGTGAAAACCGGATTGTCCGCTTGGTGCACCGCGGCCGAGAGTGTGCGTGTGCGTGTCGAGTCGAGCTGGATTGAGGCCCCCGTTCCTGTTCGGATTTGCTCGGGGTCGTGCTCTGTTGCTCAGTCTGGTGGGTGGGTAAAAGCGCGAACAAGAGAGACCAGCCTGCGCGGAAGCGGGAGGGGAATACTGTATGCACAGCACACGCAGCAAGCAGCAAGCAGCAAGCAGCAGCAGCAGCAGAAGCAGAGCGCGCAGAACGGGGGGTCACTGCCGGGAGGACGAAGAAGGCGTCGTGATGTTTGTCGGTCGTAATGGCGTGACTTTGGACATGGCTGCCCGTCGCCCCAGGGGCCCTGAACCCTGGCGTAGCAGAAATTGTCCACTGCCTGTCGAGATCGTATGATGGGCGAGGCTGCGGAGGGGAATTGTACGATGGCCAAGGCTGCCAGCCATTGGTTGGGTTGGGGAGCTGGCAGGGGGGCATGTGATTCGCCAGCCAGGCCCGTCCACTACCTGTACCCCGGTCGTCTCCAGCAAGGGCTCAAGCTCGAGGTACCGGCAAGCCCACCGAGGTGTATCCCTATAGGTCTTTGGGACCCTGTAATCCGGGCCCTGGAATGCCCTGAGAGGAAAGAAGGAAGAGGAAGGGGAAAAAAAAAACCCCATCCCGGGCTGGAAACCCTACCCTCTCTCCCTCTCCCTTGTCTGTGTCGGGGGTTCTCTCACTGGTGACCACAATGAGAGGGCCCTGTAACTCGAGCTTGAGGCCTCGGTTGACGTTGGTTCCAGCTGAAATATCGGATTGCCACTGGGTGACACACTGCTTGTCACTCGCCCGCTATCCATGCCGGCGCTTGGCAACGGCCTCCAGAAGGCCTGGAAGCTTTCAGCCTCGTTCTAGCCCCCATTCCGCGTCCTATGCCATGTCCACTCTTAACGAGTTTTTTTTTTTTTTTTTACTTCACGGGCCACCACGCCGTTTGTGTTTGTACACGCCCTTGTGGGCCCGATTCGTCCTCGCTGTCTCGCTTCGTCGACCTGCCGTTGGTCGGTTATGCTCTCCGTCCCACGTTCTCGACTTTTTGTTTGGTCTTCCCATGTGGCCGAAGTGGGCTCCTCTCGTTGTCTCACTCTCCAACGCCTCCATGCTTGCCATGTGCTACTCCTCCTGCCCAGACCGTTCCAGGTGCCGTCATGTTCCGAGATGTCGACTTTGTGTGTGTGTCTGTGTGTTTCTTTTCTTCTCTTGCGGCCGTGAGCCGTCTGCTGCTTCCTTGCTTGTGCTTGTGCTTGTGCTTCCGCTTCCGCTTGTGCATCGATCGGCACGTTCGACGAACCGCAACCCCGTGCCTACCCTTCGCCCTAGCGTCCTCGCGTACAAATATATCTTATTCCCGCCGACCCCAGCTTTTTCCATCCAGAGCCTCAAAGCTGATCGACGCTTGCCCGTTTTATTTCAAGATAAAAGCGGCCAATGCCCCCCTCAATTTGCTAACGGCTGCCTCGACGTTAAAACTAGTTCCCATGTAGGTCTTGGTTGCTCTCTGGACTAGATGCCGGCCTGGCCCAGGCAACAAGACCCTGATTGATCTTCATCGTGCGATGATCCTTTGTTTCCTATACTACATCTCCATGAACCTCACCCTCTCATGAAATGCCAATGGTCCCCATTGGCGTTAATCATCGGCACCTTGCCAAGTTGTATCTAACAATGCCAAGTTGAGCGATGCTAGGTCAAAGTTTTTACCTACTGACACACACCAATTCCTCGCCATTTATTTCCACTGATGTATCAAGCACGGGCTTCACCCACTTCTGTTCGCCACCAAAGATCATCGAAATCTCGCCAATTCTCTCGTTTCAAGGAAGTTTCAGCCATAAGCGAGTTAGTGCAAGTCGCAGCGACTGCCGCATTCCTCACGCTACCTGGTTTCCTGTTTACCCCCAATCTGACCAGTATTGTTCGCCAATCTCCTGTCCATGTTTTTGAGTTGTTGCCGTAAGCATAGCCTACAATATTCGTCACTGCAATTCGTCCTGGTCGGGAAGAGATCTTCCAACTCAACTTCATTGTCGAGAGTGTGGATGGTTCCAGAGATGGGTCGTTCGGCCATGCATGGCATTGTGTCAAACCCACGACTTCAGGCAAGGGATTTGGGATGGCGGCTCCTTCGGCCAGTGCCGAACCCGACAAATAATCCGAACGCTAATTCATCTCAAACCCCCCAGCATGAAGCCTGATACACCAAGTGAGAAACACAGCTGACCAAAAGGGGACATTGGGGTGTGGTGGTGGCCACTGTCGCCCTGCTTTGCGATACTGATTTCCGTTTTGGAGGCTACCCATACGCATTTGGCCCATGTGCTTCTGGAAACGAACAACAGGTGATGGCGACCAGGCTTGCAAAAAGGCTGGGGAGGTTGGTTGACCAGGCCTGGTCACATTCGAAAGCTTTGGGGCGATTGCAAGGACCTCAGCTCAGCCTGTCCTTGCTCCCTCAGCCGGGCGCTACCACGCCAGGACTAAAACAACAAAGGGTACCATACTCGAGGCTACCAGCTGGTAAAGGTTGGCATTGGTTCATTGATGAAAATTGAGTTGCCATCGACCCATTTGCTGTCACCTCTCCTAATACCTTGCCCCAACGAAGCATCTCATGTACCATGGGCTCGGATGTGGAACTTCGTCCCAGTACAGAAATTGGGGAGGATAGGCGTGTGCGGCTCCGAGGATGATGCCGGTTATATTCTTATTTTCACATCACCTTGCCATTCTCCCTTGCTGGGGTGGTTGAGTACCCCTGGTCGCTTCTACTGTATCCCGTCATTTGCATCTGCTGATAATACAGTGGCACTTGACTGTTATCCTGGTAAATGTATCTTTTTTTTAATTCAGCGCGAAATAGCTGACCGGTCGAGGTACCACGTTGACCGGTGCATCAAAATGAATTCCATCTCGCTGCGTTGTGACCTGCACTTGTGTGGTGATGATGCCTCTATGCTGTGCCCCCCCCCCCCCCCCCCCCCTGTGCCTCTCTGTGATGCGTCTCGCAACCACCCACGGGTCCTCACTTCATGATGAGCGGGGGTGGGAGTGTTTCTTTTCGGACGCAATCGTCGCACTTCTCTGACATATAGATGACCTCGTGTTTCGCCGATGTGCCCTTGCACCCGTTAAACGCCTTTTCGCACCACCGAATTCGGTAATATCCAACATGGCCACATGTCCATTCCCTATCCACTTGGGAGCACATCGCGATTTGGATAGTCAACGTTATTGTTTGGCTTGCGATGGCCTTCGGTTCCAAATGGAGACTCGTCGTTGTGGCAGGCCTGCACCAGCAGTGAGTTTTGTTCACCACCTAGGGCGACAGGGGAGGTTATATTATGCCCAAAAAGAATACCTTTCTAGATTGGTTGATCGATGGAGGCGACGGCGGTTGCGATCTTCGCCTAGCCATATGTCCCGCGATGCCCGGTCTGGCTCCTTGATCAGATCTCGTCCAGTTTCTCCGTCTCGACCGTCGGCGCTTGCTCTCCCTCTCCCCTTCTCGGCCTCTTTTTTTCTTTCTTTTCTTATTCTTCTCGCTCTGCACGGCACTTGGGGGGGCTGTCTAATAACAGCACGCGCAACCAGCCGGAAAAGTGATGTTGTGTCGTCGAGGACACAGGAAAGAGTGATACTCGCCGCCAGGGACTGGTCGAACGAAGCCGTAGTGTGGTCAGCGACCTGGGCCATCGAATCAGCGAATCATCACTGACCACAGCCGGCCTGCGTCCCCAGTACAGTATCAGTCTACACGAATGCTGCGACGCCTTAGCTTGTCCGAGGTCTCTTTGGTACCAATATCTCTCTGCACCGGGTGCCAGAGGGGTTGGCTGGGAGGGGTGAGTGACCCCTGTGTATCCATCAAAGATGACGTTCCGCAGCACACAGCCAGCAGCGCACGGCTGCAGTTCGTTGTCCCAGGCTAAGGGCAAGCCCCTCTCCTCCCAGCGTGTGTGCTATGTGTTGGATGCTGTGTCTGGCCGTGTCTCCCGTCACCGCTCCAAGGCCTGACAATATCAATTGGGGGCGCCAGAAGGTCAACAGCCGGCGGCGTTTGGGCGCTGGGGGAGGCTGGCACCCATTGTCAACAGGGCTTGTTCTCTACGGTGGGTCGAATGCTCAAAACCGTACGATGTGCCTCAGCCATCCCGATCCTCGGCAAGGGAGCGCCATGAGCGGAACCCTGTCTGCGAGCGGGTCATCCAGTACACGGAGCCGACGACGGGTAAGCACAGGCTGCAATTGGCTCCAGAAGCGGCCAGGGAGGGGGGCCATTTCGTCCAGTCCGTAATAAATCCTTTGTCGAAGCCCATCTCTGTGGACGACGCCGATGCATCGTCTAGCGATCGTGGTTGAGATTTCAGCTGTGTGTATAGGGTAGCGGCAATGGCCCAGTCGAGTTGGGCACGCGCAGGTCGCGTGAGAAACCAGAATCCAATGCCTCCTCCAGTGCGGCACCGCCAGGGCGACGAGGGAAAATCTCTCACGGTCGTTGTGCCGAAAGACTGCTGCACGCCACAAGACCCCAGGCGTTGTCAGTCATGGCAACCACCACACCTGCCCAACGTGGTAACCGGTACGACATCCCAGATGCGTCCACGGATAAATGTTGACGGCGGCGGCCCTCAGGCGAATCTCACCGCTTTGAATCGCGTGTTTCCCAGCTCTGCTCCAGTGCCACTGGCCTTCGGGGCGCACGTTCCCAGCAAATGTTTCTGGAGTAGACAACTACCCCAAGTTCTTGCGCAGGACAACAGTGAACAGAAAAGCGTCGCTAATCTCGGGCCGTTTGACATGTCGAATCTCGATGCGACGACCCGCAGCGCCTGTCGAATCACTTGATTGGAGGACTAAACCCCTTAGCGTTGACGTGAACCCTTTGGCCCTTGGTGCTCATATGTCGGGAACTGCGAGATTGTTGTCTCGCGAGTGAACAATCAGCAATGGGGTGACGAGGGTGACAGATCACAAAGCCCTGATAGCGGGCTGAGCTGTGAGACCTCTCTCACAGTTCCACTATTGGTTTCCCCTCACATAGACTTCTGCGGTGACTCGGTACTTTACGCAGCTAGGGCACGAGTTGCATAGTTACTGTTTAACACCGCTGCCGTATAACAGCACTTGGTTGTAGGCATGATGCCCACCGCGGACCATTGTATGCGAATCACTCCTCTTAGACAAGCCTCGCGTCAAAATTGGTGTTGGTCGCACTCGGACGTCTGCCTCTCCACCACCTAGCATCATCAATATTCGAGCTGGTGGGACTTAGACATATCATAGAAAAGGGCCTCTCAACCTGATGCTCCGGGTCACCATGCCAAGGCTTACCGTCCATTTCCCGAATCGACTCCAACTGGCAATGAAAATGGTCGCAACCATGCATTAATTACCGACAGATTCCACCACCTATTGCAGTGAGCAACTGCAGGCCAAGTTCTCCGGCATATGCGCGTTAGCCTGGCCTCGGGGCTTCGGCGCTTCCTTGTTTTCGGTGCAGAAAAGTAATTAAAATGAGAACAGAATGACGACACTCATGCGAAATAGAACAGTGACCTCCATGCTGCATTATATATTATTACCAATATTCTGGCTAGCCATTAATCACCTGAATCACTGGCGCCCAGAAGATTTGTTGAGTGCCGCGTGCCGGTTAGGGCTGATGACATGTGTAAATCAAAGCCGTTGGTTGTACAATGTTGTCACGCCCCGATCTCTAGCTGAAAAAAGCCGCCCCCAGAATCACCACATGCCTCATAAAGGCTGGGGTCACCCAGCACGTACTTCTATTGCTTGGCCAATGTCTCGTCTTAATTTTCGAACTTGACGTGTACTTCGTAGAAATATGATACGGCCTCACGATTCCCCACATCGTCAACTGCACAGGTGAAGGGATGATTTTGTCTCAATTTGGCATCATGTTTATCCTTTACCCCAAACGACATACCCGCTCTGGCAAACCATAGCAAACTATGAACATTGCCACAATGTCGGAAGCCAATAGCAGCGAACGAAGTTGTTTCCCAGATAGCTCAGAAAGCGGTGATTAAGTTCAAGGATCAATGGACTACGTAGCTAACAAGACCATGATCAAGCATGATGTCCTATATTGCAAATGGTACTAGTTTCTGTAAAACACATCGGGAATTTTCCTGACTGATGTAACCATCTCGACAGATAATTAACAGTGTGATCGCCAATCCATTTTGATAGTAGCACAAGCATGAGTACTGAGGCACCAGGTCGACAATCAGCCGGTGAGGTTGTACTGATTGTACACTCTGGACCAGGGCATATGATACCTTCCATAACCTTGAGACTATCGAAGCTACTATGGATACTATATCAGGGTGGAAGTGAAGGACTAGCTAACCAGCAAGGTTGATCATGCTCAGCTAGCAATCGTGATGAGTCAAATGAAATGCGCACTCACCTGCCACACTCTGAGGTCCCCTTACATTGATCCCATGGGTATCGTCATCGCTTCTCAAATCATCCGAAACAAAAATGGCAAGTTCCTTATCTATTTTCTTTGAAAGGGATTTCCAAGCTTCGGGCTCGAGTGCTTGGTTCTTGGTTCAACATAGCAGAAGTGGGAGCAGCAGAGGGAGGCTCAAACGGCCTGACCGATTGGTCGTTTGTCTCGCTGTGGCTTTTGTTGACAGAATAAGCCGCCTGCAAGCCCCCAGCTTGCCGTTGGCTCTGATGCAGGAGAAACATGTTTGCCCCACGCAAATTGTTCTGTGGCTTTTGCTTGTTGTTCCTTCCCCTTCCAAAAGCTGCAGCTCCTCACTGCCGCAACTCACAACGTTGCCTTAGGCCAGGATTGCCGTGAACTTACCACTTGCCACTTGCCACTTAATTTTCATCTTTCACAATCCACATTGACCTCCTCTCCATGATTTGAAGTAACTGAACACGCAGTGTCACTTCTTTTGTGCTTGGCAGGTCACAGGCGATATGTTGCCCACACCCATTTCTCTTCTCCTTCCAAGTCTCCTTGTTCTTTTATTCCACCCAAGTGGAAGCCAATGCTTCTATTAGGGTAGGGGGCGGCACACTTCTGGTAAGTCGAGCGTTCGTATGAGGATCTATCACACATGCTGACGCGTCTTAGGAGATGGAATCGATGGGCATTCAGCTTCGTCAAGTCACGCCGCCGCACAAACCAGCTTCCACGAGCAACGGCTGTCCAACATGTATACAATGGCACTCTCAGAACTCCAGGAATTGGAATTTGAACCTCTCTGCCACAGAATTGCGGCGCGGTTGTTGGTCAGCAATTGCCAGATCCTAGACGGCCAAGACGAGGCGACGATTCATCTAGACAGTGGGAGAGCCGCAAGGGACTTTGTTGACTCCTATGCTGCGAGTCTTGCCATTTGTGACCTTGAGAGAGGGAGCTTCGTAATTCCTTCTAGTTGCACAAAGTTTCGTGAAGTGACTTTGGCTGCACTTCCTGTTCCAAAGCAACCACAGCTTCACGTCACCACGCCTGAAATCGACGGCTGCCTTGAGGGCCTAGCCCAATCAGACTCTGCTTGGAACACCTGGGTAAGCTATCGCCACAAGGCACTCAGGTTTTGTGAAGTGGCTCGGGCGGATAATGAAAAAGGTTTGAGGTATGGTTTCCTGATGGCAGGCTTCCGAGACTGACTAGTCCACTCTTAGCCCAAAACATTCATCTGTACCAACGAGTCACCAAGATCCTCGAGAAGCTGACCTCGCAAATCGAGTACGAAATAGAAGAACGCTTGAAGTTTCTTGATCGCATATCCTATATTACGGCTGATTCCATTGACACCTTTGCGTCCCAAGTTGGCCATCTGAGAGCTGAACTTCAGTTGCTTGGAGAAATAGTTGAGGATCGACTACACCGTACCGCCCAGGTCAGACCAATCGATTGCCATCTATCAAGAAATATTGAGTTGTTAACATAGAATAAGGAATCGGGAGAGACATTGAAAGGAGGACTGGAGGATGCCAAAAATCTGCAACAGATTCTGACATTATTGCTGCGTGCAACTATGGATGCAACCGCCGAGGTCACCGCTTCCCACGAAACCGCTCTTCAAACCGTCGCTCAGGCTGCAAAATATGAGGTCGTGACTCTAACAAGCGCGCTAGCGGCCGCCCTGGCGTCTTCTGTCTCCCTGCAACATCAAATGGTAAGTTCGAATTATGACAATGGGCCAACCACTACTTACCGACCCACGGTAGGATGCAACAAAAATACAAACGCAGGAAATACTGCTAAACCAATTAAAAATTGAAGAGGTTAGCTCATCATGCTCATCATCGACCAGATAACTGAACAATAGCAGGGAATGGGAAAATTAGAAGTTATCGCCGACGATTTGCGACAAAAGTTTGATAGTCATGAGGGTCGTCTAGGGCAAGCACAAGAAAAGGCTGAACTGATTCTCGATACCCTTGATGCTGTCACTGCATCAGCTGCCACATACAAGAGTCTTGCTTTTAATGGCTTCAGCTTGTCGGCTGCCTGGCCTTATATCATTTTCCCTGCAGCATCTCTCATCATGGGTTCATAT
Source organism: Aquanectria penicillioides (assembly GCA_003415625.1). Lineage (NCBI taxonomy): Eukaryota > Fungi > Ascomycota > Sordariomycetes > Hypocreales > Nectriaceae > Aquanectria > Aquanectria penicillioides. The sequence goes on from PYIU01000003.1 coordinate 6,269,057, forward strand.
GGCCTGGAACCTTCGGTTGGGCGAAACCTATGGCTTGTTGGAATTGGTATGTCTAATTCTAATCTTCTTATACCTTTCTAACTGTATGGAAGGAGAAATTACTGGCTTCCTTATCTCAAATGCCAAACTCTGCACCGATATCCTATTTGCAACCACCTCGGAGTCATATCCGGGAAATCTCAAAATGAACACATCCGGCGAGATGGACGCATTCCCGGGGAATTTGAAAAGAAACACTGGGGTCATGCCTTTCCAGTAGAATATTCAAAGTCCATATTAGGACTATATCTTAAGGCATACCGATATCATGTTGACATGACGCGGTTGGCAATCTTTTAGAGGTGTTTTGCAAAGGTTTGGGATTTCATTTTTTATTCTGCGGGTTTAAATAAGGCATGAAGTTATGGGGTAGGAGAGCCGAGCTTTTGGAGGATAGGAACCGGAAGTTGCGTTGACAAGCGTGTGGTGGGAGTTTTGGGAGCTTGAACAGTAATCCTTCTAGGCTTAGGTCGTAACCTATTCTCGAGCTCAAGGGTGGGTTTCCCCGTCCTTGACAAAATGGTAACTCTGAGAAATAAAATGATTTATCAAACTCTCCAGGAAGAAAAAACCTCTGTGCATGATGGATGGTTGTCAATCATGGGTGGTTGATATAAAGCAACAAACTAGCATTGGGTATTCTGTAATTAACTCCCACTATGGTTCACGTGAACGAACTCCATACTCAATTTTACAATGACCAAGCCCAGAACACCAAGCAAAACAAATACAAAGAAAATCCAGAGTCAGTGAGAGCAGAAGACCGTGTAAGTTCATGATGTTTTGGAAAGCCATCGAAGGAGGTCCTGTGTCCCAGACTCGGCTTGTTTATCCGTCCCTTGCGCTTCAAGAAACGCTTTCCTGAGCTCCATCCTCCTCAGCCCATGTTTGTCCAGTAGTCGTTTTGAGACCTTGCGAGCCTTACGATGGCGTTGTTCTTCGGCTGGCCCAATAGGTGCCTGACGGAGATTTACAGTGGCAATAAAAGATAGATCATTATCATCGCGGTCCGTCCAGATGCCCTCATGATGCGAAGGCACGTCTTCATTGTCCTTGAGCTTCTGCATCACGCTGCTAGCCAGACTACCAGGGGTTAGGGTTGTGCGCTTGAGGCCCTCGATCACAATGGGGCGTGGGAAGCCAAGTGATTCATAGTATTGAATCCACTCATCAATGTCGCGGTGGTTAGACTTTGGCGGCATGGGCAGAGAGCCACTGCGAGTTCCTGATATTTCTCCTGACTGGGGTGCAGTAGTTGTGGCTGGAGCAGAGGCTTTTCGTTGAGACGTCGATGTGGTTTTGGAGTTGAAAGAAGCTGGAAGAGAACGCCGGGGTGCTTTGGATTCGCGTTCGGCGACCGAAACATGTTTTGATGGAATAGGGACCGGCTTCTGCGAAAGAGGCTTTAGGCGTTGGCCGGAAGGCTCGGCTTGTGAATTTTGCATTGGGTATGAAATCGATCGTCCAAAAACCCTTGTCTTCTTAACTGGACGGGCTCTGTCGAGACTGAATGGAATCGGACTGTGATTAAGGGCCTCAACATGAAGCTGTTGAGAGGGCGTCATATCAATCAAAAAGCTTTGGGTATCAAGCAAAGGCGATTGTTGCAGGATCGCCCTCGGTTGTGTCTCAAACTCTCGATGTGCTTCTTCTTCGACTTCTTCGACGTCTTCCTCGTCATCTCGTTCGTCTTCTTGGGGTTCATCGTCTTCAGTACGAGGGAGTGGAGGAAGGTGCTGTGACGCCTCACTGGCATCGATGTAATCCTGGCGCATCTGGCTTTTTCTAATACTCGGGGAAAACAACTGGCCGGACGGAACTTGCCGACCTGACCTATCTTCCATGTCTGGAGTTGATGGGATTTCCACCTTTTTCTGGAACCGCCTTCGTTTTGTAAAAGGACCAGAGGAGGTTAGCGGGAGCTGTCTGATGGACCGCTTGACACCAATTGGTGGTGATGAGCGAACATAACTCTGGGGGAGCCTCGCAAGTGCGTGTTGAGATGGCGACTCCTCCACCCATTCATCTTCTGCCGGTTGAGCAAAAGATCCATTATCGTTATCTGAGAAGCCATCATACGGCTCACCGATATCAGGAAGCGGGCCATTAAGTTCATCCTCGGCGTCTTCCTCAGCGTCGATTGCGTTGTCCATTTCGTACTCCGTCATCGCTTCTAAGAAATCCGCCAAACTTTCGTCAAAGCATTGCCGTAGTTGTACGATGGCGATTTCGTCTTGAGGAGAAAATCCTAGTAAATCGGCAATTTGGCCCCAATCTTCCTCGTCCAGCTCTGCTGTACCCTTCTCTTGCCTTCTTGACTTGACCGCATCGGCAAGATCAGCTAACTCAATTATGTTCGCCTTAATTTTGGGTCGCGGCTTTATTTCGGCGCCGGTCACAGTAATGTACTCGTTGAGATCGTCATAGAACGTTTTTTTCCTCATTTCAATTGAATTGGACGATTCCTCTTCGACAGATTCTTGGCTGTCGTTTGCTGTCTCATTAGTTGGCTTAGTTGCGGGCTCCGGGGCTGGCTGAGGAGCAACTTTGGCAGGCAGTTGTGTTTCGTCCTCATCAATTTCTTCAGGCCGGTGAGCTGTATCACCATCTGACTCATCTGGTGCTGATGCGGCTAACAACCGTAGATTGTTTAGAGGAAGTAGTTGTAGGTTCTTGACATAGCGGTTTCGCCATGACTGCCATGTGTGCCGGGGGTTCTGTACGAATTAGCACTGGGGTATTTTTCATCTTAGATTGTACGGCAAAGAACACTTACGATCTGTTCGAACTCGTGGTAAATTCTGTTTCCGGTTCGAATCGGATGGGCCAGCACCCATTTTGCCAGCGCAGCATCGTCGGCCGGAGTGAAAGGTGTACGGGTTGACTTGGCACCCCCACCTCCCCCAACAGGTCTGGGAAGATCTGGATCTGGTCCGATGCGATATCGATCCTTGATCTGAATGTATCCATTTTTCACAGAATCATCAATAAACTTCCATGAGTAAGAACCAGGTGGCGCAAATTTGGGCTTGGCATGATCTGCGATGAGGATGTCGGCCTGCTTCTCCAGAGGCATGACTATGCCCTTGTTCGTCTATCTGGCGTCAGTCTTCAAACGTCACAGACAGGAGTTATCCGACATACCTGGATTTTCTCAAGCAGATCTTTCCTCGACGGAACTCGCTTGGATACCCAAAATTTGACACCTTTGAAAATATTCCCACCTTCGGCGCTCTCTACACCGTCGTACGTCACGGCTGCCATGTTGGCAAGTGGCCAGCTGTCGCTTCAAATTGGGCTGGTGCCGTCATAAAGGGTCGCGTCCAGGATTGGCGTTGGGCCCCAAACGGCCAAACCGGTTAGGTTTGCCGAACTGCAGGCTGTCCAAATATCACGTTCAGAACAAAAAGAACATGCGATTCAGGTGATAATTTACGACCCATCGCACTGGATTGTTTTACACCAAGTTGCTTTTGAATCTGCTTTGCCCTTCATTGAGCTGCTGCGTTTCAACTTCCCTTCAGATGAAAGGAACGCGTGTTGTCTCCAATCGCGCGATCACGTGCCGTAGCCAAAACGTCGTGTATCGAGTTACCGGTGCATTGGCATCCGCCTATATGCATGTCCGACTCGTCCGGCGCTGTCGCCTGCTGACGAGGCTCAAAGCCACAAGCAACTACGTATTCTTCTCTTACACTGGTCTCAAGAAGGTCCTGGTCCTTTTATAACACGGACGTGATTACTTCACCTTCTCTGGGCTATTTTCTTCGGCCATGGAAATCTAAGACAGTTCTCGAACCCCAGCTGACAAGCCCTACTGCCAGGACGTGCAGGTGGCTTATTTTTGACCCTTCAGGTTGCCCCGACTGCGCCGTCGGTGTCTAAGTCTTCCTCAGGCTAGCAGTCATGTTTTCTTTCAAAGCGGCCGTGGCTCTTATTCTCTTCATCTCGTTTATGGTGTTTGTGGCCTTTTTTGGGAGACTGCCTGCTCTGAGGTATGTGTGGGAACTGGAATTGAACAAGGGAGGGGAATGCTGACATTGTCTCTAGACGCACTCCTATTGCTAAGCTACACAAGTTGATATGGGTTAACATCCCCAACGGAGTGCTGGCTCTGGACCGGGCCCTTACTGGTGGGAGAGTGTCGAGCTATTTACAAAGGTTTGGCAACTACCTGATGCATGATCGACACTGGGCAGTGGTGGTAAGTTGACCCAGCGAGGCTTACTGCTGTTTCATGAAAAACGCGACGCGGTGAGTATCACAGACTAACGGCCTTAGGGGTTCTTCTTGCTGATACTTGTTGTCTCTGAATGTATGTATGTTCCACATGTGTGGCCAGAGATTGGATCCTTTACAAAGTTGACTGTCGTCATCGCTGTCGCCATGCCCTACACCTTTCTCTACCTCGCCTGCGCTAGCGATCCTGGCTACATCACACCCGAGAACCTCAAGTATCATCTTTCTCTATTCCCATACGACCACACGCTCTTCCGTCCTGGCCAAGAGTGTCGGACATGTCGTCTGCTCAAACCTGCCCGCTCCAAGCACTGTAGCATTTGCAAACGATGTGTTGCCAAATCCGACCACCACTGCATCTTCATAAACTCTTGCGTCGGCTATGGGAACCAACACTGGTTTCTACTTCTTCTCGTCTCTACTGCCATTGTCTGCATGTATGGAGGCGCATTGGGGTTGTCGATTCTCACGGAACGAATCCCTCAGAGGGCTCCAGGATGGTCCATTTGGCTACCCAAAAACATGACCCTTAACCAGTATATGGCTGTCTGGGGCTGGGCCATCCAGGACAACATCAATATCGGTGCTATCACCCTTCTTGCAATCCTAACATGCCCACTTATCTGGGGCCTCCTTATTTATTCCCTTTACCTCGTTTATTGTGGCACCACGACTAACGAGACTTTGAAGTGGTCCGAATGGAAAGAGGACATGCAAGACGGTTATGCGTTCCGCCGTTCAATGCCCCCTCACTGGCCCAAGAACCCTCAGGTTGAGCCGCTCTGCACACGCTGGCCTGTTCAAACACAGCAAGTTCTTGTGACTACCATGGACGGACAGCCGCCGAGGGAAAATGGCAACATTCCGGGGGAGGGCCCGTGGGAGAGAGTGTGGAGTTTGAAGCACATCGAGAACCTCTATGATTTGGGGTTCTGGGATAACCTTTTTGATGTCTTTTTGCCCACCTACAGTTTTGGAAACAAGGAAGACGAGCCGATAGTCGAACGGCGACGGCGGACCAAGTAGCATATTTTAGACGTTAGATCATATGACACTATCTTCTTCAATGGATAGATAGCCTTTAGAATCATAGTAGTTCAGTCATGTGGAGCACATAGCACGATTCAGACCCTGTGAGTTTTAACCTATAAAGTAGGCACATCCATTATTCATCATTCAATTCGCTCATGGTATTCGTATCCACACGCTTCTAGGCCTTGCTGGCGCAGGCCGCCACGGACGCGGTTGCGTCTTTCATCCACCGCCATGGTAGTCGCCTCAGTCCCCTGGTGCTACCCTCAAGTAGAGCGTATGGGTTCTTTCAGTCTACTCCGTCAAAACCCCGGACTCCTGGACTCCTTTTCGCCCTTTCAGCAGCCCCGTTTACAAAATGGTTCCGAAGCTATCTCCAGGTTAGTAACTATATTTTTATGTGCTTTGACGAACGATAGCACTTACCCAAAGGTCTGCTTAATGCTCTTGACGTAGTACTCAAGCCAGTTGCGCTTAGTAACGTCCTCCTGGCCGACAGGGACACCCTCCCAGGTAACACGCATAACGGTGACGTGATCTACATCGTTCTGGTCAAACTCGATCTGGAGCTTGGAGTGGTGACCGGCAGGCCATTCTCGCAGGCGCCAACTCTGGACAATCTTCTTGGGAGACTCAAGCTCAAGGTACTCGCCAGAAACATTTCCGCCAAATAGCTCAAACTTGCCACCCTTCTTCGCACCCTCAAAGACCTTGGGGGGAGATCGGGTAAAAGCAGCCAATCTGTTGGGATCCACAAAAGTCTGGTACATCTCCTCGGCCGTAGTACGGAATTCTTCGTTGTCGGTGACGGTGACGGTGTTCACGGTGCCAATAGTTGTAGGCTTAGCAGTGGTGCCAGGCGCGGGCTTCTGGGTAGGGAGAGTCTGGGCCATGGTCTTAGGGGTTGAGAAGCCACTTGAAGGGTTGGAACCAGGGGCGTGCTGGATGTCCTTGCCATGCTCGGCAATGAGAGCCGGAGCAAGCTTTTGGAACTGCTCGCGCAACTGGGGGATGAGCTTGGACTTGACAAGGTCCTTCACAGGCTGCTTCTCCTTGGACTCGGCGAAGACGTCTACTTCAAACTACGAGGCACTTAGTTATATTCTACGACAAAACACCGAAGGCACAAGGACGAAGGGAGCTTCACGTACCACGTACTCATCCTCTTCGGTGTCGTGGGCGATCTCAGGCACAGTGATGGTGCCCGAGACGTCTTCGGCATCAGGGGTAGAGCCTAGAGCATGTGTCAGCTCTAGCTGGCAATCTTGATACGTCACGTCATCTTACCAGAGTACTCAAGGACGAGCTTGACATCGAAGATGGTGATGACCTTGCCCTTGCGTTGGCTAACGTCGACGTCACCGTCCATGCTCTGAATCTTGCTAATCTTGGCGACGACATCGCCATTTTCAACCTCAATCTTGGTCAAGTTCTCTTGAAACCACTCCTTGCACCATCCCGAGACATCCTTGTTGACCCAGTGCCAGTTGTTGGGGTTGTGCAGGACCATTGTGATAATCGGGGGCTCAGGGGAGCGATTCGAAGTGGGGAAAGGATCTAGAGCTTGATTGCGAACGGTCAGCTTCAGAACAAGGCAAATATGCAAGAGAAGGCTGAAGTAAAGTAATGGTTCGCAATTGAAAATCAGAAATGGTCTTGGACCACAGCATGTTGGTCATCAATGAAGGGAGTACAAGTCACTCTATGACTGGTGCCAGCTGGTATCTCATCATGAAAAAATGCAAATGCGGAGACAGAAGAGAGCAAGGAAAGGAGCGCTGTAAGACTTACAAGTTGGTGAGGCTTGGGGGGAAGAAGATTGTAGGTGGGTATAAAGGAGAGAAAAGAGAAAGAAGAAGGAAAGAGGAAAGGAAAGTTGGCTGCTCGGGGTTTTGGGGAGGAGGAGGAGGATGAAGATTGAGGAGAATGGAGAAATGAAAGTTCAGAACCCTCTAGAATTTTGCTTGAGCCTTGTGCCCCACCTTTTCGGTCAATGTGGGGCTCATTTCCTGTGGCGGAGTCCCAGCCTCGTCCCAGCAACCAAGCCCTAAATCCAATCTCAGCCTCAGCTCGGTCTGAACTCTGAAGCAAAACATCTCGGTGAGAGTGGCCGTAAACTGTGCCTGAATGGGTAATGTGGTCAAGTCTCGCCAGAGGCAGACAACATACTCAACGGAACTAATTGGCCCCTAGCCCAAAGACCCCCTGGCGTCGTTTGCCGGGCTGTTTGGCATCAAGTCCAACCTCTCCTCCAAAGCCTCGAATTGTCTTTCCAGACCTGTCGCGAGCAAGTCGCTGAAGAACAATCAATGGGTTCCCTAGTCCGAACCTGCATCGTGCTGCTGCTGCGTCCGGAATTAGACTCAACGAAGTGGTCGTGGCCTCCACGGGCGATCGTGTCACAAGCGTGGAGAAAGAATTGGCACTTCATCACAGCTCTGGTAGTGCCACATCATCAACATAGAATGCCATGGTGATGTATAAGCGAATATCACTGTTTCTGAGAAAGTTGAGATGACCAAGGATCTTAAAATTTGGGGTTGATGGGTTACAGCGGGAGGAAGGCGCGGCTTCGAGCCGTTGCTCGTATATGTTCAGCAGCATATCCATGTCGAACGAAGTCGTTATTGATGCGGGGTCAGACACACGACACACATGCCTTCCATCACACTGAAACCCTCAGTGATGGTTTTATTGCCTCCTTCAAGCCTGCCGCGGTTGGTTGGTGCCGCGTCAGGGCTGAAATACGCGACAAGCGCCCGTCGTCTATAAATACGACAAGCCATTTGGCAGTCCCAGGATCCTCCCTTGCAACCACACAAACTTGGAGATGAAGACGACAAGTCGGATGGAAAAGACAAGGTCGGGTCGGTCATATTACGGGACCGAGCGTCTAGTTTCACAGACGAGGGCATCGTCATGCCGTAGATGCGAGGGGGCCGGCTGGAGGATAGAGGAGGGAGCGTTGGCCCAGGATCCGCGGGGTTGGTCAGCTGCTTCTGTAAATAGGTAAGCACGCCGGCGACTCGTCGATCCGAGTGGTTTTTTTGGTCGTCCTGGAGTCTCCAGGATGACCAAGTTCACGGGCAAGGGCCGCCGTTGGCTCCGTTCGTTACCCGTGGCGTGGGTCCACCTCCCGGGGCTCCCAGCTCCGGAGGTGTTGAATAAGGCCGGTGGCGTTATACAAGAAGGATTATAACAGATTCATGCCAAGACGGATGGAATGCGCATAGAAATTCCGGGACTTTTCAATCTTTGTTACCTTGCAGTCATGATAAACTACTGACCGTCTTTTCTGTGCTTTTTTTTTTTCCCCTCGGTATTCCTGCTGTGCGCTCTAACGCGCCTCTAGTGGGGGAGCCAGTGACCTTGCCTGGTCGCCCACCATCACGATCAGACAACCCTTGCGCATGAGCTCGCCGTCGTCATGCGTCAGGCAGGTCCGTGCTAGAAGGAAAAGAGGCGATTGCCCCCTCTGGCGTTTGCCGTTTTCCGTTGACGCCTCTCGCCCATCGACGCAGTCTCACAAGCATGGGATGTGACAGGCGGAACGGGGGGACGCCATTAAGCGCCGGCATCCACATTCACCCGCATCGTCAACCGAAGGGGCCAATCAAGAACCCGGTTTCGCATGGGGATGTCTAAGAATAGAACTAAGTTGTGGTGCATTCAACCAATGGGCTAAGAGATTCGGCCCCTTTTCCACAACCTCTAGCACCGGCGGGGCGGGTTCATGGAGTTTGAGTGTAAAAAGAAGAAGGGAACTGGGGGCCCTGCAGACACACTCTCTTTTGACCTTGGGAAGGAATCCACCGTCCCTTGCCTTGAATGGGCGCCTGATGGAGGGGTGGACGGGCGGGCTAGGAAAGCTAGAGCATGCTACAAGGATATTCATGTCATGCTGTTTGGAAACGACTCGTCCTCGGGGCTCCAAGCAGCATGAGCCCGAGCCAGGATATGCGAGTGACTGACAGGACAGAGCTACATACATGTACATAGTATGAGACCGAGGGGTGAATTCGAAGTGACGTGCCTAGAATAGAACAGGCCAAGAAGAAAAGGAAAAACTGCACAAGTATCCATCCCGTCTGGGGTCACGGCACTGGGCGCCAAGATAGAGGCAGGGGGCGAGAACTGGTCCCAGCCTAGTCGAATCCCGGCACCCAGATCCCAGGGTTGGAAGTCGTCGGCTCGCTCGCTCGCATTTGAAGCAGATGCGCGGTACCGGCACAGCAGCAACAAAAAGGTGGGCTCGACTACTGTAGGCTGGGAATAGCGGGATGGGATGGCTCATGGCAGGATGGGCCATGGCGTAAGTTGCACCATAGCACTGTCGCCGAAGCATGCAGGGCCACCGACCGAGACCCTGAACGGTGCATATGGGTTGCGTGGGTTGTGGGTTGTGGGTTGTGGGCTGCGGGCTGCGGGTTGCTGCCGGACCAAGTAGATCTGGCGTTATCGCCATCTCCGTCTTGTCTGTTCCGTCCGTCTGTCTGTCTGCGAGTCTGTGGCTGTCCCACCTAAAGTGGCATGCCACCCCAACCCTCGTCCTTCGGCAGCAGCTTCCTCTCCACTCGTCGCAAGGGCCCGAGTCCTTTATTTCTCGCTTTGGTGGTTGCTCACTCATCTATCTCTGGCCTTACCAAGCCTTGGCTTTTAACGCCGCCGCCGCCGCCAAGAAATCAGGTAATACTCTCTTACCATAATTTCTGACTGATCCGTCGTGGGGTGGTGTCCCAATTCCCAGCCTCTTTCTTCACCTCGAGCTGCCCTTTTGACCTCTCCGACAATTGCTTGCCTCATGGATTGGGTGAAGCAGGACACTTAAATCCGACACCCTGGCCACTTCCCAGAAAGCCTGTGGGTTTCGAGGCGCCCAGGCTACAGCTCCAGGCCCAGCTACAGCTACGGCCACGGCTCGCAGTTCAACGCCTACCGCATCGCGCGCGCGTGGGGCTACGAGAGTTGACACACACGTACGCACAAAGAGCTGCCCGTTCCACCCTTTGCTGCTGCTGTTGGTCTTTCGTCGACATTGGACTGCCGACTTTGGCTCCCCTCTCGCCTGAGCATCGACTCACTACTCACCACTGCGCGTGCGCGCCGGCTCAGCACACTCAGCCAACCTGCCCACCCCAACACCTGGGCTTGCTTTGAAGCGTGGGCCAAGTACATCGCTGCCGGGCTCGCCAACACCGCAGCCGCTGATCCCGCACGCGCGTGGACAGCGGGGTGCCCAGTGCTGCGGCTGCTGCTTCTTTTTTGTCTGGATGCCGAGTGGCTGGCATCAAGGCTGTTGTTAGCTGTCGCCGTTGGGTTGGCGCCAGACCCTGGACAGCTCTGTGTCGTGTTGGTTTTGCTTGACAACTTGGGAACTCGACCAGCCCACTTCTACTCCTCTTCGCCATGACTTCTCCTCGCGATCCCTTGCGACTCCGTCAGGGTCTCAATCCTCTCACTACAACATCTCTCGGCGGTTTCAACAACCCTCTCAACACGCCCATATCCGCCGTGTCTATGACCTCCTCCCACCTCCAGTCTGTCCACACCCCATCCAGCACCATTCAGCCCTACAATCCCCAGCAATGGGTCGCCACTTCTGCTGGCGGCCCGGATCGGTCCATGCCGTATCCTGGCGATGCTCAAGGTAATTCAATCCTCTATGGGTTGTGTCATGACTCGACTCAGTTGTGAACCTATCCCGACTAACACTCTCACTGTAGCATCGCCTCCCCCGCCGCCGCCATATAGCCCACCAAGGAGTCAACAGCCGCGACCTGTGAGTTCAGCCTTCGACATAGTTCCCGCTTCGACTCCGACTCCGCCGCCTCGGATCAGCACAAATGTCCACCGACCCTCCCCAGAACCAGCAGCGATCAATCCATCGTTTCCTCCTCCACCAGGGACCACTGGGAGAGGAAACTTGCGGGATCGTCGTTTTGGACTACCTTCGCTAAGTCGCAGAAGAGATGCCGAACACAACGCGAGCCCTCCAGACCATCCTCCAGTCCCGGCCATTCACCATCACCATAGACAGAGCATGATCATTCAGCCAACATTACTGGCGTCGCCTGCCGATCATGCAGGTCCTTCCATGTCTAGGTTCATGCCAAATGGTCCTCCTGCCGCCCGCAGAGCCGCCTCGACTGGCGCTATCGAGACGCCCACCTCGGCCCGCTCGAGGTCCTCATCGCAGACTCGTTGGGAACCAGGCATGCCTCTTCCACCACCCCCACCAGGACCGCCCCCGCCCGGGTCAAGATCACAAAGCGTTCAGCCCATGGATCGGAATAATGTTCCCATAATATCCCCTCCCACCCGGCGGCCACCTCCTGCTGGTGTAACGACCCTGGGTCCAGTTCCGCCTACTCCGGCAGACTGGGTTGATCCTGACGCCAGACCGGCGGGTGCAGCCCGGGGACGGTCCCCCGGTCTCACCATTGATACCAGTAACGTTGGCGCCGGTAGCTCCAACCAGATGATCGAGCCTGGACCGTCTTCTTCATCAAGTATGAGTGGTCTTAACCGAACAAAAGCGGTGCGCCATGACAAGACCATTATTCAGAGGAGAGCTGAAAGCCGAACTCGTCATGACTCCATCGATGCGAGGGTTCAACCAAATACTATCTCAGACATTGTAGTACCCAGCAGCTCAGGCGGACTTACTCGCAGGCCGACAATAGGCAGATCAACCCCTCGCAGCGCCGGAAGACCTCAACCTGAGCTGCCGCCTAAAACCGGCGACTCTCTCAACCAAGCAGACTCACGGAACTCTACGCCCAGAGCACTTCCATCTGGCAAACAACCTCAGGTGCAAGCAGAAACCCCTCCATTCTCGCCATATCCCGCCAAGCAAGCTCTGTATAGTGGTAGCAGCTCCACGGCTTTAGCACCCAAGGCCCTTCCAACCCCCCCTCCACACACCCGATCTGCTTCAAGCTCGCGACCTCGTGACTCTTCTCAACCGCCTGTGTCAACGTCTATCCCCGTCTCAAAACACATCGTTATCACCCAAACTGCTGAACAGTTTGCTGCTGGCGCCGTTGAACGTTTCCAAGCCTTCGCAGCTAAAGAGGCCGCGGCTGCTACAGACGCAGATCGAGTTCGGATGTTTGCAGACTTCATCGTCAATGAATCGAGGGTGAGGCGGGAGCGGTACTCAACGGCGATCGGGGCTATGGGCTCTGAGATCTTTGATCTGACTCGAGATCTTTTCCGGCCCATGGTTGCCGCAACTCGACGCGCATCAAACACGTCGCAGGATGAATTCACACCGAACTCGTCTGAGCCCACGCATTCTCATCGCGGTTCTGTTGGTTCAATTAACCGTCCTGAAGGAAATTCTCATTCAGCTCCCAGCTCCGCTGGTGTCCCAGTGTCCCCAAGCGGCGGTGGTCCCGCTGTCAATTGGTCGTCTGGCAATTACATGCCTTCGCTTTCTCCTATTCTCAGCATGAGCGTGAGCGACAACTATGAGAATGGCAGCTCTCGTGGAAGACCTCCAAGCCGCTGGTGGGAAGCAGACTCACAGGGTGAAGCATCTCATCTAGGGCGGTCAAAACGAGAGTCCAAGTACATGGGTGTTTCAAAGACACAGTGGATGGAGGACGAGCAACAAGGTGCAAGCTACGGTGGACCGAGTGACCAAAGTTCCTCTTCAGAGTATCCGCCTGAAAAGACTGGTTGGCATGATCAATCAGAGCCGAGTTTGACCCCGCAACCAATGAGCTTCCCTTCAAACTCGATGGGCTCGAGTCCAGTTTCTTCCGCTAACCGCGACCAACTGGATGTATCTCGTCTCGTCACAATGCCTCCCCCTTACCCAAGACATCACCCCGCAGTCAATAACAACCACCCCGAGTTGACGGAAATCCGAACTGCGGTTCGATCGTTGAGCGAGCTATGTGAGGTTACCACCGCCAAGGAGAAGTTCGCAGCCGATAGCTCGAAGCGCCGTGAGCAATTCAATAAGGCAGTTGCCGAGAGACGAGCAGCACTCCGGGCAAATCTGCAACAAGAAATCGGCGCAGGGAACATTGGTTATGCAGATGCAGCAGTCATCGAATCAGACGCCAAGAAGAGCGAGGTTGACAAGGAGAAGGAATTTGAGAAGACGGAGTACGAGCAGTTCCAAAATGAGGTGGTTCTGCCTCTGAACGAGTTACTCACGGGTCGCATCAACCGCGCCACGGATCTGTTTGACAATTTGTCTCGTCATTTGTTTGACAATGAACAAAACGATGCCGACATGCCTCAAGAGGAAGGCGATGACAGGCCTGAACTATTGGAGAAGTTAACCCTTCTCAAGTGGATTTTCGAGGCTCGCGAGTCTCTTCATCGAGCCATCTATAACCTCCTCTCTGACCGCAATGGTCGCTACTGCGCAGTCGTGTTGACACCTTACCGACTATCGGGCAATGCAGAAAAACTCAAGTCCGCCGAGGCATTCTTCGCAGAGGACGCATCGAAGCGCCAGTACGCGTTTGCTAACGAGGTTTTGAACCGGGCACGAGACTTCAGATCGGTCGTTGACGAAGCTGTACAACGCGGAGTGGCATTACAGCTCTCAGCTTTCTGGGACATTGCGCCGCCGCTGTGCGAGCTACTCGATAGCATTCCGCTTAACCTTGAGGGCTTCGGCATCCAGATTCCTCCAGCCGAGTTTGATGAGAACCCATCGTACCATGCGCACCCGATGCAGTACCTGTTCAGCCTTCTCCTACACGCTGAGAAGAGTACGTACCAGTTCATCGAATCGCACACAAACCTGCTATGCCTCCTGCACGAGGTCAAAGAGGCCGTCGTGCATGCCAAGGGCAAGGTGTTGGAGACACAGGTAGAGGAGCCGGATGGTAAGCCCATTGCCGAAGAAGAACGCAAGACACGAGCACAACAGATGCGGCACAGCGAGGAACACCGCCTCACAGAGGATCTCAAGGAGAAGGTGCGTGTAGTGCAAGACCAGTGGAACAGTGCATTGGGAGAGAACATGACACACGTCAAGGAGCGACTGGGTGAGTGGCTCCTGCAGATGGGCGGATGGGATGAGTCGCTCGAAGATGGGGGCGTAGGCGGAGTCTAGACGAATCAATACATCCCACGAATCGGGTACAAACACACTACACACACACACACACACACACATACCTACCTATATATACATATATACATACACCTGCCAAGGAAGGGGAAGTTGAATGGAAGGGAAGGAAGAGATGGAACAGAACAAGACCGACGCGCGTTGATACCCCCTGAAGCCCAATCCGGGCCTGAGCATTGGACTTGAATTCTTGTATATACTTTTTTGAGTCGACATGACTGACAACTGGACAAACACATGCCCTATGCACGAAAATGAGAGATGATAATTTGGATCTTACCCCTGTTCAATGTTCCCATATGATGGTAATTGAGTTAAGGGGGTATCGAATCCTTCTATTTGACACATTTATTCCTACATTGCTAAGCCAAGAGACAAGCCAATTCCTCGCTGTGATGAGATGCATATCTGTACATTTTCCCCTCTTTTGGTTGTTTTGTCTTTTGTGTGGCGGGCATCCGTGGGTTGGGTTTGAGACATCCAGTTGTAGAGTCGTTGGATTCCTCCTCGTGGTCATTCATCATGGATCAGTAACACAGCCTTTGTGGCTGGGCATGGCGTGACTGATGCTGTGTGCTCAAATCGAGGAGCCTCCATGTTCGCATGGAATTCTGCAAGCTTATTTATACTCGACAGGCAGATCCATACCGACCCGTCTAGCCGTCAGGCGCACACGCTCCTCCTCGTCCATGCCCATGCCAGGGTTGTAGCGCTCCAGGAGGGTGGCGTACATGCGCTGCGAGCGGAGGTAGGAGACGGCTTGGGCGGCAGCGTTGGCGCGAGCGTTGGGGCTGGCAGTAGAGTCACTGGCAAAGGTCTCGCGAAGACGGGTGTGCAGAGGCGTGCGTGGCGAGGCAAGGACGGGGCGAGGCGGAAGCTCGCGGAGGATGGAGCGGTAGAGGGAGCGGAGAGAGGCGGGCGAGGAGGTCATGGTCGATCGATGAAAGAAAAGGGCGAGAGGCGAGGGTTGAGAGGCAGAGAGGGAGGGCGAGGTTCGGGTGGATTGAGATATTGAATTGATGGCTTCCGATGCTGGAGCTGAGGTTGAGTGGCACCAGAGAATGGTTGAAATGCCGGACCAATCACAGCGGCGAATGGCGTGCGGCGGCAGAAAATTGTTAGTGCGTCGGAGCCAGCCCAGGATCGGAGCTGCCCCTCATCGCCGCGTGGTCCCTGGGGAGCAGTAAATGGAGGGGCAATCACTCCGTACAGGTGCAGCATCGCGCCGCCTTCCAGGACAAGCCCAAGCAAGCAGCCTTGCATTTTCATATAAACAACAACAACAACAGCAGCCAGGGTTCCCTTCAAGCTTCAAGCGCTCAAGCTTTCAAGGGGTCAATTACGTCGCCTCATCTCGCGTGTTGCCAGAACGCATCCCACGCACCATCCCGTGCTCTCTTACGAAACACCTCCCACGTCATCCCCTCCTTGTCTGTCCTGTCGTCTTCGCTCGTCCCTCGTCTCCCCCACACCCCGACACCAACACCAATACCAACTCGACTCTAACACCAACCACACCACTCCGACGACCCGCCCGACGACCCGCCAGGCCAGTCCGCCGCTGTCGTTTTTCCTGCGTTTCGTTGCCTTGCGCTGCGCTGCGTTACGTCGTCGCTCGATTCATGCCCATTCATAAACCTCGCCTCTTCCTCTCCCTCTTTCCACTCCTCATCCTCACCCTGGCTGTCCTCCTCTCGCCGTCTTTCCTCCCCCGCCTCCGCCAACTCTCCGCCCACTTCCTCGCCAGCAAGACCCCCTCCGTCATCGTTCCCATTCAGCGGCCTTTCTCTTCGACCTCCCCCACCATGGCCGCCCCCGCCTACGCCTCCGAGCTCCAGATCGCCCAGCTGGCCGTCCAGCGAGCCACCATCCTCACCAAGCGTGTCTTCCACGAGAAGGCCAAGGGCACTGTCGACAAGAACGACAAGAGCCCCGTCACCATCGGCGACTTTGGCGCCCAGGCCCTCATCATCGCCGCCCTCCAGCACCACTTCCCCGCCGATGCCATCGTCGCTGAGGAGGAGGCGGCCGAGCTCCGTGACAACGCTGAGCTCAAACAGACCATCTGGGACCTCGTGAGCTCCACCAAGCTCGACGACGCTGCCTCTGAGGAGATCCTCGGCGGCCCCATCAAGGATGTCGACTCCATGCTCGAGCTGATTGACAAGGGCAACAGCGTTGGCGGCGCCTCCGGCCGCATCTGGACTATTGACCCCATCGACGGCACCAAGGGCTTCCTCCGTGGTGGTCAGTACGCCGTCTGCCTTGGCCTCATGGTCGATGGTGATGTCAAGGTCGGCGTCCTCGGCTGCCCTAACCTCCCCATTGACGATGCCGCCCGTCTGACCGCTGACATTGGCGCCAATGCCACCGACGAGGGTCGTGGTGTCGTCTTCTCTGCTGTTCAGGGCCACGGTGCCACTAGCCGGCCTCTGACCTCTGGCGCTCTTGCTTCCGAGAAGCCCATCGCCATGCGCAGCCTCGACGACCTCTCTCACGCCACCTTCTGCGAGAGCGTTGAGGCTGGTCACTCCGCCCATGACGACCAGGCCCTCATCTCCCAGAAGCTCGGCATCACCGAGCCCAGTGTCCGCATGGACAGCCAGGCCAAGTACGGCTCCATCGCCCGTGGTGCCGGTGACATCTATCTCCGTCTGCCTGTCAAGGCTACCTACCAGGAGAAGATCTGGGACCACGCTGCCGGCGACCTTATTGTTCGCGAGGCTGGTGGTCAGGTCACTGACATTCACGGCAAGCGCCTCGACTTCAGCGTCGGCCGAACGCTCGCCAACAACAAGGGTGTCATTGCTGCCCCGGCTGCCGTCCACGGCAAGGTACTGCAGGCAGTTCAGGAGGTTCTGGGCGCCAAGCAGGCTTAAATAATAAAATGGTTTACGTAGCATAAAGGGATATACCTCATAGAAGGGGTTCTAGGGAATCACGGGCGAATGGGAGGACCATTGGAATGCGATATTCGAAGGAGAGTGAGAGCCCAAAAAGTATTTTTGTATATGCCATGACAGATAGTACACGTCTGTACACGAGACTAGAATACACACGCAAAAAGCGTCCCACCAAGTCGGCCCAAGGCCCAACCACACACACATCTGCCAACTGACTGCAAGCCAATGGCCACCAAGCGTCCCCGTCCATAGAGAGTTCTGGTTTATTTGATCTTCTTCTGCTTCAGCTTGATCGTCTGGTCGTTGATGAAGACACCCTTGCCCTTGTACGGCTCCGGAGGACGCCACTTACGGACTCGACCGGCGAATGACATGAGGACCTCACGATCGATACCCTCGACCAGAATACGGGTGGGCGAGGGCGTCGTAACGGTGACGCCGCGGGGGATACCCTCTTCGACGGGGTGCGTGAAACCAAGCTTGAGGCACAAGAATCGCTGGCCGGGGAATTCCTCTTTGGCGCCACGCTCCTCAACACTGGCTCGGTAACCAACACCAACGAGCCGAAGGATCGCCGTGTGGCCTTCCGAGACGCCCATGATGTAGTTCTTGAGGTACGCCCACGAGGTGCCTATTGGAAAAGAGAAGGAGAAGTGATGTCAGTCATCAGGTTCTACTGAAGCAATTGGAAGCAAAAGAGGCCAAAAACTCACCCCACATCTCCTTCTGGGCCTTGACATCCGAGTCCTCGACGCTCAGGATGGCCTGGCGGTTCTCCCGGTCCTGCTTGACGTTGACAAATTCGGGAACCTCGAGCTCCAATGAACCTGAGCTCATGGGTTAGCATTATTGTCCTCAATGACCTCGCTCTCGTACGTCGTCCAGTTCATCGCGAAGCTTTTTTGGGGGGGGGCGAGAATTCGTACCAAGGGGTCCCTTGACGGTAATCAGCTTCTTGTAGATCTTCTTGTACGAAGTCATGTCCTTCTTGGCCTTAGGCTCGCCAATTTCGAGCTCTACACCAGGAGGTATCGAGAGAGGAGTCCGTCCCAGCTTCGAAGGTCGTTTCGAGGTCGTCGAGAAGAGAGCGGCCGAGGTCGTGCGAGGCGTCGCAGTTTGCCATGCTGGCACGAGGAATCCAGGAAGTGTCACCGGGGCCGATGAGGAGGCCGCAATGGCACGGCCCAATGCCTTCCCTCGACTGGGAACGAACATGGCAGCCATTGATTCAACCCTACTGTAGGCGCGGGTCAAAAGGTGCGTGTCCATCGTAGGCCAGATCAAGCCGCAGGTCGAAGCTCTCAACTTTTTGACGCTTAGTCATCGTGTCACGTGGGCTCCCAACGCAGACATCAGCTCGGGTCACTGTGCCATGGGCGAACATCGAACCACCCAAAAATAAATGTTATAGAACAGTCACTTTGAAAATTAGCATTAGGATTTACGTTTTTCGAATACTTCGCATGGCCAAGGCGTATGAAACAAGGATCACATATGTGGCACAAATTTGTACTTCTGTTGATTGATTGGTTTGGTTTCGTCCAGTTACCATACGAACTAGACTGCCAGTGTCGAGGATATCTAAACCCCTGTCATGAATTACAACCACCACCCCGAATAGAATTTGATCAAGACCAGCTGTGTGTCAAGAAACAAGTCTTCCATGAGAATAAAAGTCTTGGGTATGCACTTATTCCTCCTCGGGAAGAACGTCCTCCTCGTACTCCTCTTCTTCCTCATCAATACCAGCGTCCTGGTATTGCTGGTACTCGGAGACGAGATCGTTCATGTTGGACTCAGCCTCAGTGAACTCCATCTCGTCCATACCCTCACCAGTGTACCAATGCAAGAAAGCCTTGCGACGGAACATGGCAGTGAACTGCTCGCCAACACGCTTGAAGAGCTCCTGGATAGAGGTGGAGTTTCCGATGAAGGTGGAGGACATGGAAAGACCACGAGGGGGAATGGCGCAGAGAGCAGTCTGGATGTTGTTGGGGATCCACTCGACGAAGTAAGAAGAGTTCTTGTTCTGGACGTTGCGCATCTGGTCCTCGACCTCCTTCATGGCGACCTTACCACGGCTAGAAGAAAAGAAGAAGTTAGAAAATACATCTTGATATTGCACAGATTGCTTGGAAACTTACAAAATGGCAGAACAGGTCAGGTAGCGACCGTTGCGGAAGTCCGAGGCAGCCATCATGTTCTTGGGGTCGAACATCTGTTGGGTAAGCTCGGGAACGCTGACAGCGCGGAAAGAGTATGCACCACGGCTGGTCAGGGGGGCGAAGCCGATCATGAAGAAGTGCAGACGTGGGAAAGGCACCATGTTGACGGCTAGCTTTCGGAGATCAGAATTCAGCTGACCAGGGAATCGAAGGCAGGTGGTGACACCCGACATAACAGCGGAGACCAGGTAGTTCAAGTCGCCATAAGAGGGGTTGGACAGCTTAAGGGTGCGCATGCAAATATCGTAGAGAGCCTCGTTATCAATACAGAAGGTCTCGTCGGAGTTCTCAACCAGCTGGTGGACGGAGAGGGTGGCGTTGTAGGGCTCAACAACGGTGTCGGAAACCTTGGGGGAGGGGACGACGGAGTAGGTGGACATCATTCGGTCGGGGAACTCCTCGCGGATCTTGGAAATGAGCAGAGTACCCATACCGGCACCAGTACCGCCACCAAGGGAGTGGGTGATCTGGAAGCCCTGGAGGCAGTCGCAACCCTCGGCCTCGCGACGGACGACATCGAGGACGTTGTCGACAAGCTCAGCACCCTCAGTGTAGTGACCCTTGGCCCAGTTGTTGCCAGCACCGGACTGACCGAAAACGAAGTTGTCGGGGCGGAAGAGCTGACCGAAGGGGCCGGCGCGGACGGCATCCATGGTACCGGGCTCAAGATCGACGAGGACGGCGCGAGGAACATACTTGTTGCCAGAAGCCTGTGTGGTGTCAGTCGGTTAGACCTTCTCGACAGAGGGAATGTTAAGGCGGTTTTTGTCACGTACCTCGTTGAAGTAAACGCTCATGCGCTCGAGCTGGAGCTCGGAGGTGCCGTTGTAGACACCATTGCTGTCGAGGCCGTGCTCGCCAGAGATGGTCTGCCAGAAAGCAGCACCAATTTGGTTACCCTGGCCACGTATTGTCAGCGTAGTTCGTCGCGATGGGTTTTTGAGGCGAGGGAAGCACTTACACACTGACCGGTCTGGAGGTGAACCTAGATATGCACAAGAAAGACGTCGTCAGCAATCATGTCCTGATATCACATCGTGGTGGCTGCCACGAGTTTTGTTGTTGTTGTCGAGGTGGAAACGGGACGGCGGGGTAGAATCAGGGGTAGGGCCAGCAACACACGTTGGGGAACCGTGGGCACCGTGAACTAGAGGTAGCAGACTTACAATCTCACGCATGTTGACGATGGTGATGGAATGTAGTGGAGGATGTGGATGTGGATGGAGGAGAAAGAGTATGCAGGCAAAGGACCTCAAGAGCTGAGCTAGCTTTCAAGACTGAGTGGGTTGGAAGGTGGTAGGACACGGTTAAGGGGAGTGTTGATTTTTGTTGGAGAGCGGGACGTGAAATTGTTCACCGCTACGGGGCCACAGTGCACTGGGGGTCTGACGGGGGGTAGACGGGGGGTAGACGGGGGCTAGCAAGCACCAGCGACGGAAGGCGAGGAGGAGGGGCTCACTTTCGCTTGTTTACCGGAGGTGGCCCGTGCATTTGCCTAGAAGGGCAAGGCGCCAACGCAAGGCACCAGCCAGCTCCAACGAGCTCCAACCAGCTCCAACCAAAGTCTGGCCAGAAACACACCATGGGGAAGATTGGACAAGTAAAGACCTGAGTTTGGCGACTGACGAGATAATTTCATCGCACAGGCAAACAAGTTCTGCCTTTTGAATCATTTACATTTCTCCTCCTCCTCCTCCTCCTCCTTCTCCTTTTTATCATCGCCTGTCCTCTGTTACTAGCTTGATCTTGTGTTTCTCTGTCAACACAACAAGTGCTCAGGTTTGCAAGCTCCCCATTCGCCCTCTGGAAATCTGCACATGTCTCTCCCCAGTGTCCCAGAAGAAAATAAAGCCGGGACCACTAGGAGGCCAGCCACGTATTTCCCACTCACTGACGGCCCGGGGCGCCACGAGAGAGATGCCCCTGCTCACTTGACAGGACACGGCTCAACGCAGTAGGATATTGGACGATCGATATTGGGCATGCTACCGAAGTAAAAGGAGAAAGTGAGGCGGCAAATTAATGGGCTTGCAAATTTTTTTTATGACTTCAGCACAGGCCGTATTACTATATGTTAGTTTGCATACGACTAGGTGCCATTATATGGGAGATGCAACGGTATGATTTCATGGTGCTATTCTGCGCGGGCAGAATCGAGGTGGGTACCTAATCCTGTACCTACTAGTACTTCCCTAATTTTTTACCATGCAAACACCTTTAACCGTACCTACCTTCCTACAGGCAGGGTTGTAACTGCGCACCATTTTGTAACGACCTATATCTAGTCGCCTACTAAGCTAGCTACGAACACCCGAATCCCCATATTTATTTAGATAATTTTGTTCAATCACAAAATGCACTGGCTGGGCTGTCAAGTTTGGGAGGGAACTATTTCTCAGATGCCTAGCTACCCTACATAACACACCCAAACGAGGTGGAGGAGTCGCTAAAGGGGTGAATGAACCACCCGATAGATACCCATTCAGTAAAGTATTTACTCATAGTAGTTTGCTATCTCTGAATCATCCGAGCCGAGCCTATGTCGACTCCTGTCACGCTGACCTATGCTTGCATTTTCCAACACACCACACAACAAGACATTCACTAGGTAATAAAAGTGTCATGTGATGCATCAAAGCAACCAGCTTGTTGTATTTTTTGTCTAGCTACTGCGGAGCCAGGGATGTACCCTTTGCTTAATGCGCCTTGACAACACCAGCCGCATTGGCCTGAGCAGTGATTCTCTTCTTGTACGCCTTCACGTCCCCAGGGAACTTCTCGACAGTTCCTCCATCACACACCCAGAGCGACGTGCATACAGTCTGGAGCATTGTCACGTCGTGAGATACCATCAGCACTCCACCCTGGAACTCGTTCAGAGCCTCCGCAAGGGCGTCCATGGCCTCGATATCCAAATGGTTAGAAGGTTCGTCCAGCACCAAGATGTGCGGGTTGGTCAGGGCAAGGCAAGCGAAGGCGACGCGAGACTTTTGACCACCAGAAAGCAGAGCCATCTTTTGCAAACCCGTGGTTCCCGTGATACCAAAGGCACCGAGACGACGTCGGTACTCCTCGTCTGTTCTACCTGGGTAGGTCTTCGACATGAAGCTCACAGCACTCATGGTGAGGTCAAGAGCATCGACGTGGTGTTGTGCGAAGAAGCCGATACGAAGACGAGGATGTTGAGTGATCAAACCAGACGAAGGATCTAGTTTTCCGACCAGGAGCTTAAGAATGGTAGTTTTACCGGCACCGTTGGGTCCCACGATACCAATACGGGAATCCAACTGGACATCCAAGTCGACGTTCCGCAGCAAAATGTTGTCTTTCGTGTATCCAAAGGTGACCTCGGACATCTGTACGATAGGGGGCGACAACTTCTCGACTTCGGGAAAGGTGAACTTGACGTTGTACTCAGCTTCTGGGGGAGTCAATACGGGCATCTTCTCCAACTTTTTGATACGCGACTGGGCTTCCGAGGACTTGGCCGCGTTGTAACGGAACTTATCGATGAAGGCCTGCAGATGGGCACGCTGAGCCATCTGGTTCTCGTACTCTCGCTTGGCCACCTTCTTTCGCTCCTCGCGGGTCGCGTAGAAGGAGTCGAAGTTGGCACCTCGGTAGTAGTCAAGACGTTGTGAATGTTGATGGATGATGTCGGTGGCGACCTCGTTTAGGAATGCTCGATCGTGAGAGACGACCAGAACCGTGCTGGGATAGGTTTGCAGGTATTCAGAAAGGAAAGTAATCGAGGGGACGTCCAACATGTTCGACGGTTCGTCCAGAAGTAGCAGATCAGGCTCGCAGAAGAGAGCTCGGGCCAAGGCCAGACGCATTCTCCAACCACCAGAAAAGGTCTTGGTGGCATGCTGCTGTCTTTCAGCCGAGAAACCAAGACCGGCAAGGATACTGGCCGCCCTTGACTCGGCTTTGTCAGACTCCATCTCCGCCAATTTAGCTTGAATGTCGCCGAGCTTGCCATCTTGGGTCTCCCTGTCACGGTCCAGCTTGGCTGCATCCGCCGAAGTGTCGGCAAGGTTCGCTCGCTGTGACTCTAGTTCCGCCAGGCGTGCCATAATTCCCTTAGTTGCGTTAGATATGTACATTGACGAGGGGGGCAAGGGAAATACTCACTTCTTGTTCCCTCAGAAGGACCTTGCGCCAGACATCTGCATCTAGCACGGCTTGCAATGCTGGGGTGTCATCACCGGTGATCTACTTGAGTTAGTACATGGGATTCGTAAACGACCAAATTACAACTTACCTCCTGCTCGACGTGAAGAATAGAGATGTGAGTCGGAATAGCAACCTCTCGCCTAGAGAGTGCACGAAGTAGCGTGGATTTACCAACACCATTGTTACCAACCAAACCATAGCGATGACCGTACGCAAGGGTAAGGTTGGTGTCTGTGAGGATACGGTTTCCACCAATGGAGACATCGATGCTGTCCAGCTTGATGTCCTTGGTCTTGTTGGCTGAGCCCGCGCCCAACTGAAGAGGGTTGACGGCCATGTAGAACTCCTCGTAAGATTGAGTATCCTCGGGTTGCTCCAATAGCCTTGACGCCTCGTACTCGACCGTCTTGAACGTCTTTTTCTGTTGTTTGGCGGCAATCTTCCTCTCGGCCTTCTCCAGCTTCTTGCGGTCGACCTTGGACTCGACCTTTCTTACATTTGCCGATTCCAGGTCGACACCACCGGTTGCCACAGCCAAAGTCGAGGACATGTTGCGCTGAGAACTAACCTGGATGGTGTGGTCGAGACGCTTCACAACAGAGGGGCCTCGTGCTTGGCCGCCATTGGCCTCGGTGTACTTGTCTACCCATTTCTCCACAAGTTGCTTGATCTTGTCCTCCAACTTTGCATCTACCTCTCCAGAAGCGGACAGGAGAAGCTCGGTGATGGCGACAGCAGCCTCGTTCAAAGGAGATAATCCAGACGAGTCATCTTCATCGGACCAAGTGGTGGAAGCATGGGTAAGGTAGCCCACCGAGTATTCTGAGATCACAGGGTCGATGTTGGGCAAGACAGCTCTGATATCAGCCTCCATCTTGGGATGTGGCGCAGGGCGGGCTGTAGTGCGGGGATGGGAGAGAGAGCTCGCAGAAGAGCCAAAAATAGGTGAAGAAGGACCTAGAGAATCAGTGGCGCGATGATCTGAGCTTGCGGTGGGTGTGGCACGATGCGTGGGCGTTTTCACGATTCGCTCAACGTCGCCTTTTGATGGTTTTGCACTGGCTTTGTGCTGGCTGGCGATGTGCCCCGCCAAGGCTGTGGACTGTGGTGGTTGAATTTTGTGGGTTGCCGGCCCGCATCGGACCGGTCAGAGGCTGGCGAGGTCGGCGCTTAAGCCCGCCGAGGGCCGATCTTTGGAGGGGGAAGAGGCTCAACTTGCCAATCCGGCCATGCTGGCTCATGATGCAAGTATCATTGGCATTGAAATTGGCATAATTCTAATTGTTCTATGAATTGTTCCATGAACTGTTCGGTGGACTGCACTCGCTTGGCTGTAGTCGTGGCTCAATTGGCGAAGTCTTTGGTACTTTGTCATGTTAACAAACAACACGTCTCGACGAGCTCCATCCTTGCCCATCAATAACAACACGTCGTTCTACGATCCAGGAATCGAGCACCCTCGAGCATCCCGCGGGTCTCAATCTCCTCCTGCAGTAGTCGCATCTTCGCGACAGCCTCATCGATTGATGACCGGGCGTTGCGGGCTTGCGGCAGCAATCATGGTGAGACGTTGTGGCCAGAGGAGACGACGCCAATACGAGTGCAACTGGCGGTGAGGGCCCGAGAATCCAGGATGATGCTTCCGCAAACTCCAGTTTTCCGTTCCGTGCAGTCCCCAGTCTAAATTAACGGGCATGCATCCATCACCCGATTTCTTCCCCGTGACATCCAGATATACAATCAGCAGCGGGAGATATTCCCACATGTCCCAACCAAGATGCTGCAGACGCGGCCCTGCATCTCAGGGTTCGCCTGTTCGCAGCCGCCGTGGAGAATTTCATCCCGTCGCCAGAGCCAATCCGTTGTTCATGAGCCGTTGGGTGCTGATGAGTGTGCTTTTTGGCCCTGTCCATGAACAAGCCCCTCGGAATGCACGCACAACGTCCTCTTACGCTTATCACGTCTTGATGTAGCCCATGGACCATGGGATTGGGCCATTTGGATCAGCCATAATGATGAGATGCGATGCCACAAATGCAGGCTGGCTGCGCGTTTTCAGTAACTTCTCAGCTTGGGTGCGACGGACCAATCATAGACTACCAACCCTAAATACACATGCACCATTGCGACGCGCGACGACGCGTGTCGCGCTCAGCTGCCCAACTTTGAATGTTTTTTTTCCTTTCCCATTGACTGCGCCGCAAGACTACCTCTGGTAGCTTTTCGCTTCGCTTCGTCTCCCGGCTCGTGCATTTGCATCCGCATTTGCTGGGATCTGCAGTCCGATAACAGATGCAAACCATACTGCACAGCACTGGCTCTGCACAACACTGCATTGGAGATCCACCGCTTTGTGTGCATTACGGAGATCGGTGCAAAGTCAGCTTGGTAGGGTTATTCTGCACGACAGAGGCCCCGGGCCGCTCTCGGACTTGCAAGCTCCAGGTTGGTCCTCATCCAGCCGAGCCAATGCTTGATGCTGCCCTGGCCGATGTCTGAGCCTGCCGTCTGCTCCTCTCCCCACTGTACCAGGGGGCCTGAAACAAACATCGTCCCTGTGTCTCACGTCGTCGTTTGCTTTCTTTCTGCCCTCAGATGGCTGCCGACCTAAAAGCGAGCGCCTTCACACGGGCTTTCGCCAACGCCGCTAAGGGCACGCGATGGTCTTCACACGTCATCTCTGGCGTTGACAAAGGCCTCTCCACTTGGCGGCGTGTTGTGGTCGCGCTACCGATAGTTTGGCCCAAGTCTGGGACGAAGCGAGTGCCATAATTGGCAAGATGATCAGGTTATCTCCGGTCTAGATTCTTAGCAAAAACCACTGATCTCAGCTCGGTGAGACGTTTTTCAATTGTTAGCTCGGGCTGGGTCCCCCGACAATCCCCCGATATCGTCTGGGGAATTAACTTTCAGGGTAACAGGACGAGAAATAGTCTGCTTCGGATCTAGGCTTGCATGTTCCATCCTGGAGACTCGCAGAGAGGGCTGCGCTCCTCTGTCATGCATTGCTGTGTTCGCATTGTCGGGAGCCGCATGCCCCAAACGTAGCCTTCGGCGACATGTTGCATCGTGCCGGAGGAGCTCTGCACTGCTATTGAAACGACATCCATGAGGATTGTCCATATACCTCACCATCAATAATCGAAATCAAACCAAGCCTGTTTGCGGGGAAGCTCAAATCACGCTCACACAAACTAGCGAAACCGCCAAGGAGCCTCAAACTGCCGAGTTGCCACCTCGCACCGAAGACTTGGGGAGGGGGCGTCGTTGGCGGTAGGCTCGCTCGATGCCCGGGCAAATAGTTCCAGCCCAGTCCCGTGGTGGGATCTCGACAAGCATCCCATGGCATTTAAGTTTACGACTATTACTAGAAAAGCAGCTCGCACATTGCGTCAGCTGCGATCCGTGAGCACTAGACGCGTCCATTGCTATCTCCAACTGACGTTCAATGGGACATCAGTAGCAAGTGGAAATTGGAAAGGTTGGGCAATTGGCCTGCTTGCATGTTGGTTGGTAGGCTGGCCTCAGAGTCTCTCGTTGGGTTCCGCATCGAATAGGTGATCCGGAGAGTTTGCTGACAGGGAACGTCATGGAGGCGACGAGATTTCCTTTTCCGAAACCCACTTGGATGGTTCTTGTGGCGAATGACTGGTTCGCATATGTGCGGCTGATTTTTCTCGTTGATGGATATATCCATCCGAGTCTGCGTCGACGCTGCATGGACCAAGGAATGACCCAGCACAGACACCTCTCGAGAATGGAGAGGGGATTTCCCCTCCGCTTTTCCATGGCTGCCTTGTTTCAGGTCTGAGTTGAACCGGTCCCTTTGCTGACGTCCACAGGTTCGGTTACAAGTGCCGTGCTCTGTAAGTTCATCCTCGAGAAACCGGTTCGTGGCTGGGTTGTAGGCTCTTGACTGAGGAGCTCCCATCCCTGGCAATCGATCGTGCCGCCAGCCTTGTTCGGCATCCTGGGCATCCGGGGCCTTCGGAGGTGGGCACCCGTCTGGACACGAGCAGATCTACTACTCCGGGTTGCGGCGTAGACTTGCAAATTTCCGTCTGGAACATCTGAATGGTGCCCGCCTTGGAATCGTCGCCCGTCTCTAAGAACACCGGCCCCACTAGGATGCGCAAGCGTCTTGTCGGATCTTGATCAAAATGGTCATTGAATTGTTGGCCTCGTACTGGAAGCAACCCTCCCGAATCGGGTTGGCTGTTTCAACAGAGCCTACGGTAGCGACAAGCAGGGGAGAGAATCCTCTCTGTTGTTGCCTCAAGCCTGGGGATATCAGTGCGATCAACAGTATTGCTTTTTTTCTTTTTCTCTCACCACTGCTTTTAGTAGCCAGGGGCTAGGCAAGACAAGCTCGGTGATGTCGCAAGCGCAAGGGGAGTGCGACACACGTGCGCCCTGTTTCTGGAATGAACCAGATTTTCTGCTATCACCTGGTACAGGAGATCCGCGTCTAGATCCATATGTGGTGTTGAATATAGAGGGGTTGACTGGAACTACGACAAGCCATAAGAGGCTATGAGCGCACACTGATGCATGGCAACGCGACAACACCCGGCGTGTGGTCGGCGGAACATCACGAGCGATGCTTTCATGCATCTGTTGTGTCTGACCATGTTCCCGGAATCTTCTATTATTCAGAGACAGTGATGATTCGAGAGATTGCTCGCTTGTTATTGTTGTTGTCAGTAGCTGTTGCTCTCCCTGCAAAACTGCGTCCGGTTCCGCTTCATGAGTGGAGCGATTGGTACATAATGCACCAAATATCGACAAATTAATACCCCTTGCACCATGTTCCCGGTGATTAGGTAAGGTTTGACTGAAAAAAAAAAAACCCCATTTGAACCCACGGCATGGTAGTATTCAAGGCCTGTTTCTAGATAATTGCCTCCACCCAAAGGAAAAAAAAGTTGACGAAAGTTGACTTGCTCTCCGCACCTTGTAATGTTGTCGTGTTGTTGGCCGGCTCCCCAGCGGCCGAACGCTAGAAGCGGGGCATGGGTGTCCACCATCAGGGATGCATAAAGTACCAAGGAGGAAGTGTGGAGTTGGACGAAGCAAGCTGAAAGGCCGTATCTCGTCTGGATGGTCGAGTACCGAGGGCGGTACATCGGATATACAGCGAGCACATCAACAAAGGCCCGTTTGGTGGCCTTGTTGACGTTTGATTCCCAAAGGAATCAAAACAGAAACACACTTTAGACCACACACATCAGATCAGGCCTATTCCGAGACCCTGGCCTGATATCTGGTATTGCAATGCAACGAAACAAAACCGACTTAAAGCTACCTTGCCTACCGATCTAGGTACCGTGTGAATATGCAAGCCAAGTCCATGCCAAATTAGTGGGTGGATGATAGGTTGTGTGTGCCCAAGAGAGTGTGAGCGCGCGAGGTCAGACAGGCAGATCTCATCTCATAACCTGTGCAATACAAATGCAAGATATAAAATATGAATGGAAGCACAACCCTCCCCCTTTTTTTTTCTCTTTCAAGAGACATCAATGACGCTTAACCTGCAGGAATAGTTGGGATCTTTTTTTAACCTTTGGCCTCCTTTTACTTGGACGGATTACGCCCCAAAAATGGCGTAGGGCTATAATGTACATCTTATGCTTTCGGCGACTTATAATGCTCATCAAATCATCTCCCATGGGCCAAGACCACTTTATTGATACAACAAGCCCAGGGCAGCTACTCAACAGCCACAGCCACACCCCCCGGGGCTGCCGTGCAACCACGGCGGGACTGGAGAGGGTTTGGCGGCATGCATGTACTTCGTACACGTTGGACGGCTGCAGATGAGAAATGGAATTGTATCACCCAACGCCGGGTCAATGGCGAGATTTCGGGGGCACGAGATCTGCTTGCAGCCTCCTGAACAGCGTCATCGGCCCTCTTCATTGGAGCGAGGGTGCGCGGCGTTGGTGTTGGAGTGGGTTGCAGAAGCGGACGGGGAAGATGGGTGACACGACCATAACGCGGGCCTCATGGCAGAGGAGCAAATTCGGTGGACAGTTTCACTTGTATACGATGCCTGCGTTGCGCAAGCAACGAGAAAAATGAACAGGAACATGAACAGGGCCCTCGCCTCGGTCAACGGTGGAAGGGGTCTTTTGTGATCTGAACAACCCCCGGAAGGGGAACCCGTGGCTGTCGCAAAACCCCCGTCGGGGGCGTCGTCGTCGATGTCGTCCTCGCCTCCGGGGCCCTGGGGAACTCAAAAGGCACGAGGAAGTACTTCATAGGGGATGCGGAAGTCTGGATGGTGACTGGTGAGGGGAGGACGGATGGGGCGCTGTAAGGAACAGGATCCTGCACCTGGCCTGACATGGCTCTTCTCTCGTCTTGTCGGCTCTGCCCAGCTTCCGCAACGAACGCCATCCCATCCTCATCGGTTTATCGCTCCGGGGACTTTGTTCCCCCAACCAGCAGCAGTGTTCTCTTCCTACGCACCACCTCAGCACAGAAATGCCGCTGTAGGCATAGCCCGAGATGCAACCCCGGGCCAGCCAAGGAGGCCCCGGTGAGGTGTCCCGCTCCGGAGGTGTCCTCCCCCAAGGGGGCCCGGGGGCGTGTGTGATGGCTGATGAGCGATGCGAGGAAGCCGTATGCGTGTGCGTACGTGCGCGTGTGAGAGTGTCCGTGTCTCTGCGCGCGGGACGGGCAAAAGAACGGTGCAATGTACGAATTGCCGCTGGCGTTGTAGCGCCCGTGTACGTAGCATGTACGTCTTGCACCAGTTGTGCGTGGTGGTACCGTCGGTGATGAATGAGAGGGTCACGGCAAATTGATAGGTGGTCTGCCCGCAGGCGCTAAAGCTCACAGACGGAACTGGGCTCACTCTAATTATTTCCTTGGAAAATGAACAGCCATCGTCCGTACCTATGATATTGACTGGGTCTGCCTTGTCTGAGTCCAGACGGACGGATACGAGAGACGCTGGCTCAGCCGACAGGTCGACAAAGGTGAAGCCGAGACCAAGAGAAGCACAGGCGGATAGACACCGAGGCTGCGGAAGCTTTGCATCTAACCTCATCTCGGTGACATCTCGTCTCGCGTCTCCTTTTCATCCCTCACTTCGCTGCATGATAACGCGGCGCCGGCAGCAAATCAATTAAAAAATAATAATTTATTTTTACCGACGCGCTGAGAGACAACCCCCATCTCACTACTGTACGCTGCACGCAGGTCCGCTGTCAATCGAAATTGAATTGTGTTTGCTGCCCTCCACTCGATCCAGAAGCTTCAATTTCTCCTGCTGCCGAGACGGGTCCAATTGGCGCACCCCAGGGCCTCGCCGCACCCAATCAAGCTGCTGGGTACGAGGTACTTCAGAACGTTTGGGGCGCCCAGAGCCTGCTGTGGGCTGCCTGTACGTCGTAGGCGCAGCGCCGCAACGCGCCGCAACGCCCAAGCCCAGTCCACAACTCACCTCGCAGGCCACACGCATTTGAGCGTTGTTTTGGGCCACCCGCTACAGGCCCGCAGAGGCGCTAGACATTCAGTGGCTCCGCCCGCTAATAAGGGCAAAAACGCAAGCCCTGGACCCCGCCGTCTCGGCGCCCCGGGGGGGGGGGGGGGGGGCTTGCGCTTGCCCGGAGGTACCTGGCGACAGCACCGACCAGCTGCAGCACCTCACTACCCATAGCGCAGTGTTATGGTACAACGGGGCCTGGGGGGGGCCCTGATGCGCGATGTCCGGAGAGTAAGAGGGGGAAAGTAGGACGCTGGTCCGCTGGAGCCCTGGGGGCCCCTGGTTCGTGGGCTTGATGCTCATCCCTGCAGAGACGATCCGTCCTCGCCCAAATCTCACTTGCAATCTCCAGGTCGCAGGCCGTTGGTGCTGTGGTCCACGGGCTGTCTTTTTTGGGTGGATGTTGCGGGTGCCGCATGCTGCGTGCTTGTCAGTCGTCTGTGCCTTGAGTGGTCTGTGGCCTCTGGGCGTTGGGTGTGTAAGGTAGTTTGTGCGTATTCCTTGGTTCTTGGTTCCTTAGTCTTCATCGCGCTTTGCTCGTGCCTGAGCCTGTACCTGAGCCTGTGCCTGCGCCTGCGCCTGTGCCTGTGCTTTTTGTCCCTTGTGCTTGGTTCCCAGCAGCTGGTTTTCTTTCCACGGCCAGTCAACTTCTCCTTCAACAAACAAGGGCCAGGGGACTTGAGAGAGAGCAAGAAAAAAAAAGAGAGAAGAGATCGCAGACGCTGTCCCTCTGCCTTTTCTTTTCTCTCTCCTTCTCTGATCCGATCTTGCCCCAAATCCGAAACGGCTCATTCTCCCTCTCCCCTCCTCGCACACGAACACGCTCACACAAACACACACTCACTCGCCCACACGCACCCTCTCAACGGCGTTTCTGTGGCGGCGGCTTCAGATCTCCATCACGCGGTTGCTTCACCTTGAGTTGGCGCGCGTCCTTCGTCTCCCCACTGCGCACACTCGTTTCCTCCTCGGCCCAACTCTCTGCCTCGTCCCTCGTCTGTCCGCCCCCCGAAGGAACGAAACCGCCCGGCGAGAGCACCGACCCACGCGACGCCCCGTTGCCGAGTCCTTGTCTTTGTTTGTCACTCTGTGCCTGGACACAGCTCTGCCTCACCTCGGACTCAGCTCGCCGCCTCGACTGAACTCGTCTTCCTTCTGCCCCATCGTTGTCCCGGACCTCTGGGGCATTCTTGGGTGTGGTTGCATTGCTACAACGCTTTTTCAACCTTTGGGATACACCCGCCGACAGAAGTTAATCAATCCGTCCATGGCTTGACGATGCGCATCCCGTCCGTCTCCAGAACCACCGTCACCCTCCCCTAGAATGCTAGCCGCTGCGTTCTCTCTCGCCTGAGTTGAGAGTCCCTCGCAATCATGCAGACCGTTCCAAGTGTAAGTTTGTTGACCCTCGGCCCCCATTCCCGTTTTTTTTTTTTTCCCAATCCGCAGCCATAGTCAAACTTCACACACGCACATCAAAGTCAATCCACCACCACCGTCCCATCAACACCTCCACACAGTCTCCATGGCCTGGCGATAGACTTTCCCGCGTTTTCTCCCATCCGCCGGCGCCTCGCAAACCCTGCTCCTTTGTGGCTTTTCTTCCCGTTTTACTTTTCTTCTTCTTTCAGTCGCAATCATTGACTTGGTTTGCCTCTCCTCCAGCTTGTTGGAACGGGCACTGCCATTGCTGCAGCGGCCAGCGGTTTGGTGTTTGGCCAACCCACCGAACCCAACTCCTCTCCCTCGTCTCGACCTGCGACCAGCAGCAGACAACCCTCCACCGACCGCGAGCCGTTATTTCGTCCTAGACCGAGCAACTTCTTCTCGCGGCCTGCTACGAGTACGACTTCAGGTGTCCCGGGAGCTCCCCAGTATCACACTCTACCACGACCTTCAACCGCCTCGCGACCTCCCCTCTCCCGCTGGCAACGACCGCCTCAACCTCAACCTCAAGCAACGCCCACTAGGGTTAGCAGCCGGAAATCGTCTTTTGTCCGACAGCAGTCAGAATCGCCCGCTCCCGCCGAGTCTAGAGACTCAATTTCCTCCAATGGATCTTGGATGAGACGCCTGTCGCTTCGTCCATCGTCCCGTCACGAGACTCCCAGATCAAGTATCGGGCACGATACTCCTTCGCTTTTTTCTCACGGCTCTGCTGCTCCGATCCTCCCCTCGGGACCTACCCCCCCTTCACTCCCTCCGAATAAGCTCGTAAAGCGATCGACCTCGACGCAGTACAACGACGAAGGCTCTATTACGCGACGACGATCAAAATCCCACCTGCCCACCTTGCGAAGACCTGCCACTAGTCACCAGCGCTCGGCTACTCTTCAAAGATATCAGATCGATTCCACTGTAGCAAGTCAAACTGAGCCTCCCAAACTATCATTTGGCGATCCATCCCAGCCCCACGAGTTCCTCGCACCATCCCCGATCGTCACCCCCATCCGATCAACCAAAAGAAGTGGATGGACCTCTTTCTTCCACACCAAGACGGCCAGTGTGAGTTCTCGGGCAAGTCCTGGCCGTTTCGGTGATCTCAGCCCACACACTCGTCTGGTTTTCTCGAAGCGCATTTTCGCGGGTGAGGATAACCACTCCAATAGAGCCCATCTCGTCAAACCAAGAATGGTTTCCAGCACATCGGCACCGCCGAAATTGTTACCCGCCGCAGACATTCATGAATCACCGCGTCCACCAACACACCCAGTGGAAATATCGACACCCTCTCCCCAAGGAACGCCTTCACGATTACCACGAAAAGCTGTTTCGATGCCCTTCGCGTCTGCAGGTAGTTGGGTGTCTAGGACCTCGGGCAGTATCCGTCGTCCGAAGCGAGGCGCTGAGTCCAAAAACGGAAATAAGCGACATGTGTCAGAACCACTCACTGGCGCGCAGTCCGGCGCCGAAGAACCAACCAATCCCCCGCTGGAATTGGCCATCTCCCCAGCATCGCATGGCAGACCGGGGCTGGCGCTTGGTTCAGCTACCATCGCCTCAATGCGAACGCGCAAAAGGAACTCGTCGTCGCCGGCCCCCCCGCTTTCCAGACTTTCAAGTTTCCATGTGGATGCGTCACGCTTAGGGTCTTCAGGCGGGGTGCCCACTCACCAAATCCGACCTAACCAGCCCTCTGGAAGTTCGACCAGCTCCACCGCGATGTCACAACTCAAGGTAACACAGCACGACAGGACGTCTACAATGGAGAGCTCTGAGGCCGACACCCGGGACTGTACATCGGGTGATGACGATGACACCGACTTCAAGAGTGACACCATGTTTGACTCTCTGCGCACTGTTGCATCCGGGCGCGCACGGGCGGTTGAAACGCCCTTGGAGTCTATGTATGACGAGTCGCCTCCTAGCACAGCTGGCAACGGCAAGGCGAAACGCCTTTCTATTCAAGAAATTCTTGGACGGACATGGGACGAGGATGATAAGATAATGGAAGAAGATGAGAGCGTTCCTACACCAGTTCGCACAGTCCACCGGAATGAGGCTAGCTTCACGCGTCGAGATATGTCTGGGCCATGTTTCAGGCTCAACTCCCCGCCCCGTGATGTTTCAATCTCCACAAAAGACTTCAATCGCCTCTCCCTTGACGACGATTTCGATGAAGATTGGGCCAGAGACGATGACTTCCCATGCAATCCTTTGTCACCACCGTCTAAAGGAAATTCCCTGAATTCGCGAAGAATCAACCCTAACGTGCGTCTGGCCCTGGCCAACATCAGCGGCAACGGGACGCACGAGCCGAACGGAAACGACGGTCAAAGGGAGCGACCTCTCAGCACCCTGTTTGACTGGAGCGAGCCCCCAGCCCACGACAAGTTCGATACGACAAGTGGCCGCTCACCTCGGCCAAGCACGGCCTACGCAAAGCCGGAGATGGACTCTAGAGGCGGTCGCTCGGCCATTCGCAAAGGGCCTACCCCTACCCACGTGCGCAGTCAGAGTGTTCCTGTTGTCCACGATTCTCCAGATGACCCGAAATCTACCGGGTCCAAATATGGCACATGGGGCATGGGCACCAAGCCTGTTAGCGAAGACTGGGATGATGACTTCGAGTTCGGGGGCAGCTTAGACAGCGATGACAACGATGACAAGATGTTTGCAGTTCCAGAATCGATCCGAGCCACACAACCAAGCGTCAAAGCCCATTCGGGGCACATCCGAGAATTCTCTCTCCTTGTCAACGACTTGAAGCGTCTGTGCCGCCACGGCCGAGATATGGATATGCTCGATGGACCGCAACGAGGCTTATGGAAAGAGGCAGAGGGTATCATCGCCTTGGCGTCACCTGACGAGGACTCTGTTGAGGAAGATAACGACGACCAGAAGTCGACATCGTCCATTAACTTTGATGCTTTTGACATTGACGAACGCTTTGGGGACGAAGGCTTCGATGCCCACTCCATGGACCGATTGGACGCCGCTTTCGACGGCCACGAGCCCGCCATGTCAAAGACTGCCGTGGTGCGGGAGCGACATTCCCCTAGGCGACGATCTGTGTTTTCTCCCGAAGACGATATCTTCGGCAACTGGCCATCCGTAGAGCCCAACCACGTACCGAACCGATCGAGCCGCCCGAGGACGCCTGAAAACCGGCACCATAAGCCTACCGATGTATCTGGGGTTGTTCGTTCAGTGATGGAGGCTATGCAACATCGCTCCGAACCCGACCGCACCCCCAATGATGGAAAGGTGCATTTCGATACCAATAGTCTCAAAGCCTTGGTTAAGAGAGCCGGGGACCTACGAGACGTCCTCTCAGACAGCATCCGCCGCGCCGATCAAATCACGCAGACTCCTGCCCAGACGCCTCGACGCGAACGCCAACTCGATTCGAGTCCCGCATTCACTCGTGTTTTCGACGACCCCGGGTCAAGCCCGCCGCGACGAGTGGTTAGGAACCGCGGCAATACCTCTTTGAGGGAGGGCACATCACCGGATAACTCGCCCTCCTCCGGTCTGCCCCAGCGGATGCAGATGATGACAGTCAGCTAAGTCTAAATCCGTTGGAGGTCTCACCAGGTGCTCTGCAAAAAGCATGAGCGTGTACAAAAGATTTTGTGGAATTTTGTTTGCATAGCGACGGTCTTGGGGGGGAGGGGTCTAAGGGTTTTTGTTCGATTACATCCGCACGGCTGAGAGGGCACGCCCGTCTCGATAGACGATATCGTCCCCGAGGAGCCACGACATGATGGTATTCCTCTACCTTTATCCGATTATTCTCGACACGGTCTGGATATACGACTTGACAGAAAGGTCCATCACCACCCTTTCTGATGTATGATATCCTAACGACCTTTACCTGGCTGGACGAATCCATGACAGCTCACGGCAATGTGATGCGGTCATGACTTATATGCCAGATGTACGAAACTTGAGGCATACTCGAGGTGCATTTATAAGTAATGCCCTTGATGAGGATACGCCTCTCTAATGAAAGCTCTCACAAGTAATAGGTAGACAGGTCAAACAAACGTTGCGGCGATGGTATACTGGTACTCGGTCACACGAGTCCAACTTGTGAGAGTTGCCTCTTTTTTCTACTATATTTTTTTCTTGTGTTGTTCCCTTGTGTGGTATGAGGAAACGTCACGTTTACTTTTGTTCTTTCTCTCTCTTCTTCCTATTACAGTGCCTATACTTTTCTTTTGTTGGCACGACTTAATGCTTTCACGATGATTCAAAGGATGGAAACAAAAAATGGAGGGCAAGGGGATTCGGAAGACGATGTTTTTCTGATCTCGAGAAGATGATGTCCTTTCTCGAAACAGAATAACAACTTTTTGCCACGATCTCATGTTACGCATTGCGCAATGGGGGGACAGCAAGAAGGGAAGAAGAGGACATACAATTGAGGAAAAGAAGAAAAATAGCACATCGAAGAGAAGAAAAAAAATGCGGTGAACGATAAGAAAGACAGGCACACACAGTCTTCAAAACCTCAAAGATTATTGGAACGGATTCTTTGTTTCGTTGGTTTTTTTCTTCCTCTTTTTTTTTTTTTTTCCAAAGGGGGTTTGGGATAACATACAGGCTGGGATTGGTAAATGGACTGGATGGATGGATCGGGGTGTAGTGAGAGAGGAAAGGGGTTTTCACGTTGCATTGTGCGTGCAGTTGCACGCGTTCTTTGCATTTTTTCATGATTGCATGCATGGATAGAGCTTAACGCCATGATGATTTATTGCCTATAAGAACTGGACCTGTCTCAACTAGTGCGAAGTCGTCGTGAAGGCTGTCTACCTACTAACGCTGGGTGGTTCGTTGGTTGTGCGATGGTCGAGCGGTGCGACTGGAGGGACTGATGGCAAATGTGGGTACGGGATTGGGTCGAGGTAACTAGAGTTGGGTGATGATGATTAACAACGGTCAATTCATTGCAAGACTTCACATGGCCACTTGGTTTCCCGGTTTCCGGGTGGTGAGGAGCAGCGCTGCACCGGTGCAAGGAGACTTGACGCACCATTCATCGTACGGTGGGCAACAGCTCACGATAGCAACTCACGCGCTCTTGCTGTTGGCAAATCAATCCCCGGGATGACACACATGGCCGGCCTTGTGATAACGGCGAGGAAGGCATGAGACGGCACCAGCGGGCATCGGGCATCAGTCATCGGAGATTGCTTATATCCTTTTTATGCACCCTCACACATGACGGCTCGTTTCATGGTTCGCGACGTGGTGGCT
Source organism: Aquanectria penicillioides (assembly GCA_003415625.1). NCBI lineage: Eukaryota > Fungi > Ascomycota > Sordariomycetes > Hypocreales > Nectriaceae > Aquanectria > Aquanectria penicillioides. Next base: position 6,306,965 of record PYIU01000003.1, read on the forward strand.
GAAAGCAAGCATGGCCGGGCCGTCGCCACGCGCTGCGTCGTTTGACCAGAGCCGCACACGCACGCCCCCGGCCCCGGTAGTTTCAAGGTTACACACAAACGATAGGCACGGATACATTCGTTCTCGAGCCTCTATTCACGGGAGGAGTCGCAGTATCTAAAATACCTACCTACACCAGCACCAGCACCAGCACCAGCACCAGCACCAGCACCAGCGCCAGCGCCGGCGCCAACGTCCCGGCTGTGGTGCACAACTACCATTACCATAATCACCAACAAACACTCGCACAAGAACCCCGACCTATCCCCGGCCCAGTTTTACCGGCCTGCGAGCCCTCCACTCCATCCACGTCCGCGTCTTGCATCCCCTCCCCCGTGGCATCGCGGATACCCAGAAAGGAAGGCTCGAATTCCTCCGTGGGATGATCTTGAGACGGCGCAGTCCTCGCCTTGCCAGGTTGAATTCCACATCCCTTGGTTGTTCATGGGTGAGGTGGCGGACATTCAAGGCCGGTAGCGGACATGAGAAGCCGAACCGTGGCTAAAAAATAAAAATAAAGAATTTAGAAAAAAAAACCATCACGTCGCACGATGACCAATCCACACACACAGTCACAAAATGCAGTAGCAATTGTTCAGCAACACAGATCAAGCACCAGGGCATGCATGCAAAGACTCGCGCATCACGTGAAATGACACCACGCAATCGTCGCGGGGAAACCGCCCCGACCGGAGGCAATTGATACATGCATGGCTGATATCACGTAAATTGGCCAAAATATTGGACAAAAGAATTGATGCTGTTTTTCATCTGTTTCGCTGGCTAGGAACATAGTAAATGATGATGGTATCCAAGGATCGGAAAATAAACCCTTCGCCAAAAATACAACTCCGTAATAACATGACGCCAAATTCGCTTGCGTTATCCCACAAAAATCAAATCATCCATGCATTGGATTACACATGTTGTCGTTTTCCCCTCCCTCCTATCGTCGGAGGGTTAAAAAAGAATGTTCCCGAAATGAGTCAGGTCGTCGAATTTGTCGTCGCCTCTAATCATTTGCAGCGTCCCGTGCTTTGTAATTGTTGTTGCACGGGTCCCAAAGTTCTCTTTTTGGTCCCAACGGCAACCCCGCCCGGTCCGAGCGGCATTCCCCCCACAGGCCGAGGTCAGCTGTAAAAGAAGAAAAAAAAAGAAGAAAAAAAGCCGATGGCCAGCTTAACAAAGCAGGCTTACCAAAGCGGCACGAGGGGCATGCTCTTCCGGAGAGATTTGTCAAGCCAGGCGCGCTCGTCCTCAAGCGCCTCGCTTGTAGCAGCAGCGATGGCGGCGGGATCAACGGACCAGAGAGCCTGGGCGCTGAAATCGCGGGGAGTCTCGCTCACAGCGGGCAAAAAGGCCGAGTGGGTTGATCCGTGGAAGACGGGCGGCGGAGGGCGGGGCGAAAGCGTCTTGGAGCCGCGGCGCAGGGTCCCCGATGATGCACGGAGCTGGTCGTCGTCAAGCTCGCCGGGAGTTGCAGTGAGAACCAGGTACTGGTTGGGGGGCGAAGACGACGGCTTCCACATCGAGGACGAACCGTCGGCATACTCCGCCATGTCGTCACCCTTGGACCAGAGTTGGTAAGCAGAAGACGGGGATTCGGAGGAGTCAAGGGCCTGATCCTTGCTGTAAGTGCGGTCCAGGGTCAAATCATCCTGGTCGGTAGCAACGGGTGCCAGGCGGCCTGCAGCGATGGCCTCGTGCAGGGCCTCGAGCCACTGTGCAGGGGTTGCATGAGGTCGACGAACCGCCTTGTCGGATGCAGAGGCAGAGGCAGGAGCATCGTCGGAGGTAACGGACGAGGCGACAGTCGAAGTCGCCTTGCCAGCATCAAGCGACTCGACATCCGTCGACGCGGATGCGACTGAGGACGCCCTGGACTTGGTCGAGGAAATGGTGAGCCAGTTGAGCTCAACAGGAGCAGGGGCCTTGGCCTGTGCGGACCAGAGGCTATCTGAGGTAAGTTTCGGCAGAGATTCCTGCGAGATGCGCGGCTTGGTCTTGGTGACGAGTGCAGCGGGTGGCTCGGAGGTAGTGCGGAAATTGTTGCGGCGGTGCTTCAGGCTGAACAGGCCCTCGAGCACCAGCTCGTCAATCTCTTTCTTTTCCTGGACCGCCGCAGCATTTGCAGCAGCATCCCAAAGCGGAGCTTGGTTCCAGAGATGTGCAAACACAAAGTCCGCAAAAGGCTGGAGCGGAGCCCGGGGCTTACGGGGCATGTCCAGCGCGGCCGGAGATAGGGTTGAAGTTCGGAATTCAGTGCGCCTGTGGCTCAGGCTAAACAGGCCCACTGGTTCCTCCTCCTCGGTCGCATCCACGACGGCGGGCGCCCACAAGCCAAATTTGGTCGTCTTGGGAATTGAGGCGCAAGACTTTGTCGCTGCCTTGGGGGAAGCCCATAGAGGTCCATTGGTAGCAGCGGCGGCCTTTTCCACGGTCGCCTTGGCGGGTTTGGTCCACAGAGATTGGCTCTCGAGGACGGGGATTTCAGCCTCCCTCTGCTTTACGCGCGGGGTTTCATCTTGAACGGGGAGATAAGTCGACCATAGCTCCGCGTCAGGCTGTGCAAGTCCGTAGGAAATCGGCTTGACGACGACGGGCTTCGTCCACATTCCAGGCTGCGCAGAGATCAATTGCTGAGATTTCTTGGTGCTCCAGAGTCCGTCGCAGGAAGGCTCCTCGGGCTTCTTTGGCACCGGAGCGGCCCAGAGAGAAGTGCTCTGAAGGGGCGCAAGCTCGGGTTGGCGAGGTTGAACCCGTGCAACGGTGTCAATGGGGAGATAGGAATTCCAGGTGGCAGCGTCAGGTTGAGAGAGCCCCTGGGAGGGGCGCAGGATGGGAGCGCTTGGGGGGGACCACAGCATGGCCATCGGACCAACTAGTGATGATAATTCGAAGGCGTTCCGGAGCGGGTTCTGTTGCCGGGGAACGACGGGCTGATGATGCGATGATTGCGAGCGTGAGAAGACAGATGGCGAAGGAGAAGTTGGATTGGGAGGAGACGAAAGGGCGGCAGAGGGTGCGGTTTGTATAGAAAACACGTCTCGAGCGTCTGCGGACGAGTCGGCGGAGTCAACGGAGTCAACGACGGAGGGCAGTAAAACCCTTGAGGAAACTGGAAGCACTGGGACCTGGCGGGGTGGCGTCCCCTTGCCTTCGGAGTTCAATGTCCACGCCCACGTCAGGGTCTGGGGGTGAGCTTGAGTCGGGCTAAAACTTGTTGGAGGGTTGGGGGTATGGGTATTGGCATGGGGAAGACCTGTCTCATGAGCGGAGGTGGCCGTCGTCATTGGTGCGCCAGCCAGGGTGTGACAGCGAGGCAGAGGCACAGGCGCCGGCATGCTGTTGCTTATTGAATCAACATCTCCACCACCATGACGGTCGCCGTGGTCGCTGTCGTGAATAAGCTCGGCCTTCGGCGACAGGGCCATGGCGGCATCGGTTGCCGAGTGCAGATTGGCAGCGTCCGTGCCCGCCCTCGCGCTCGTGCTCGCCTGCACAGCAGGCTTTTCACGACCCTGGAAAATTCCGTGGAGCCGCCAAGAGCCCTGGTCCGTGTCCTTTAGCGTCACGGTGGCGTGGGGGCGGTCGGTGCTTGGTGACGCGCTTGCAGCCTTTGAATCCCTTGGGTCCCTTGGGTCCATTGGCGCCTTTGGAGTCCTCATGGCCCTTGTCGGTGTTGTTTTTGGTGTCCCATGGGTGACGGATGATGTGGATTTGGCGGTGGTGGTGGTGGTGGTGGTGGGTGTGATGGGGATGATGGGGATGATGGTGGGTGTGGTGGGTTCGGTGGTGGTCAATCCTGCTGCCCTTGGGGGTGGCCGTTGCGGCTCGGTCTTTGGCTCAGTCTCTGTCTCTGACGATGCGAAATTAGTAGTGATAAACCGCAGGGCTTCAGAATCGTCCCTCCTCACAAATTCCATAGGGTCTGTCGTCTCCTCGGAGGGAAGCCCGGCAGCGCTGGCTTCTCCGCGCTGGTGGGGCCTGCCTTCGGTGGGGAAGAAGCCGCTATCGCTGTTGCGCTCTTGGCTGGGCTTGAGAAGGCTGGCAATCTCCCACAGCACAGTCTCATCAAATCCATCATCGTCCTCATCCTCATCATCATCCACCTCCGCAACAATATCCTCATCCTCTTCACTGTCCGAAAAGCTGCCGTAGTCGCTGTCTCCATCTTCCTCTGCTTCGTAGTCCTCAAAGAATGAGGTTGAGAACGGCGCCGCCCCGCTGCTGCCCGTCGTCATCGTGCCAGCCATTGCCATCATGGTCAATGGTCTTGCTGGCACCGATGGCATGTCGGACTGCTCTCCCCAGGGAAATTGGAAAATCCCCAGAGTTCCACGCCGATCTGGAAGTGGCTTTGGGCTCTCCAGAATATCCGGGAGCAAAGTTACACGCTTAGTTCTCCGTGGGGGTTTCCGCGCCGATGGGCGATTGACCTGTGGCTCCCGAACTGGATCCGGTTCTGGCCTGGGCTCAGACTTTACTATGGCATGCGATGCTGATCGCCAGAGTTCGTGTTGCGAGAACCTGCGTTCAGACACGGGCTTCACCCACAAATGCGAACTCTCGATGCTCAAAGGTTCCAAATTTGTTCTAACCCGGCGTCGCGCCACCGCCGTAGAAACTTGATCAGTAGCATCTGGGGATAGAGCCGCAACCTTCGCGGCTGGCGCCCAGAGGAATGTTTGAGTAGCTCCAGGGACAGTTGCATTAGAGGAACTAGGCTGCCAGAGCGTCTTGGCAGTGTTTGTGTGCACATCCCTGTGCTCTCCTTCGTATTCGCTCCTAGAGTTGGAGTCGTGGGCGCGCACAGGACCGGCACCCCTCAACAAACGCAAAGACTCAGGCGTACTCGAAACCACCTCTGGGTTTTCATTCATATCCACCTGGGTCGGCAAGTCTGGTCGGTTGCCCACGTAGGCTGTCTGTGTCTGGCCTTGGGCCAGTGTTTGCTGCGAATTGCCGCCATGGGTGGGGTATGAAACCTGAGATGAGGGGGAGTGTGCAGGACAATCGCTAACCTGCTTGGGGGACACTGGCCGGGTTTCCTGTTCGGTGTGCATGGCGGCCTGCCCCGAGCCGACTCTCAATGGTGTTGCCAGCGACTCTCTGCCGCTCTGCTGCAGCGAATCTCGGTTGGGTGTGGTCAATTGCGAATCTCTGACCATTAGCGTGTCCCGAAGTCCCTGCCACTGGTATTCCTGTTGGCCAAGCTCCGTCTCGAGGTTGGCGAGAAGTGCCATCCTCTCCCGCTGTTCGCTGCCGGTCGATCCTCTCCCAGGCTCATCTAGCTTTCGCAGCTGCTTTTGAATGGCGGCTAGCGCGTGATTTGGTGTCTCGAGTGGTGAGAGCTCAGCTTGAACTGCCAATGGGACCTTGTTTGTTCTGGTGAGCAACAGAGGTGCTGGTGGTAGCACCCTTCGAAGCCTTGCAGTTTCGTGCCTCTCTGAAAACGTCGGGCATTCTTCTCCGACGCGACGGTGCCATCCATGTTCAGGACCCCCCTGTGAGTCGTCGGCAGCTTGCGCCAGCTCTGATGCCGTCTCAACACCATCATCGGCGGTGGGCTCATTCGTAGCGGCCAAGGCTTCCCTGCCCTCATCCAGGGAGTGTGGAGAAGCAGTCCCTGCTAGGACTTCGGGCCCTTCCTGTCCTTCCTCTGGCAGATACACTTGCGGCACCGCGGGTACCTCCACAGTTCGGGCCTTTTGGACATTGACAATTGTCACTGGGGAGTGGATAGAGCCCCAATTGGTCGAAGCTTCATCGTCCCGGCTCTTGGCTTCGCTGTAGGGGGAAAATACGTTGAAATCTTCAGGCGGGAGAACGGGCGAAGATCGCCGATCTGCCGTATTCCTCGATAAACTCTTCCGCTTGGGCGACTCGGGCGAGGCCAAATTTGTTTCACTAGTCGTAGTCTGGTATGCCGCCGAGATGATTCTCAAAGAACTGCCCTTTTCTTGCTTTTCTTGGGGTCGAGGAAACTCCTCGAGCAAGTTGGATATACTTTGAGTCGCACCTGATGTCCTTACCGAGCTACGTGGAGAGGTCATCCCAACCCTCTCTTCCAGTAGTAACATCGACAAGTGGGGAACTTCCGGCACGGATCGTGATCGTCGCCTCAGGCTTCCTGCGGTGCTCGATCTTCCACTCCCAGAGTCTGGATAGAACATGTCCATCTTTTCGTCCCATGTCATGCTCCTTGTATCACCCGGTTGATACTGAGATGGGATCCCAGCACTTTTTGGCAGTGGCGGGAGTGGGCGAAGTTTGCTGGGATGAACACCGCCTACAAACATCATCGACTTCTTATTCCGCGAAGCGCCGTTTGAGAGCGATCGCTTATGATCGTGCATGTTCGGAGACCCTTCTGCGGGGAAGATGGCTCGGTCAATCGCAGGTAGTCGCGGTATGGGCCGCGGCCGGTGAACCACCGAGACGGTTCTTGTTGGAAGAGCGGACGGAAAGGGTTCCTTGAACTGAGAATCTTTCGCAGATTCCACAGCGCTTTTGACAGCAGCTGGGTCTTTGTACTCGATTTTCTTCATAAACATCACAGTCTGCTCCTGAGACACCTTTTGGCTCTTATCTCCAAGAACTTTTCCCCGGCTCTGTCGAGGGTTGCTAGGTAATCCCGGCTTCGCAGGCGTCGACTCTGCCGAATTTGTCAAGGACGGCGGCAGCACAGGAGGGGTTACAGGACTTGCTGAACCACCGCCTGGCCTGGACGGTCGAATATTGTGCTTGTGTGTGTTGTGTTTCAGTGGTAGAACTGATTTGCGTGGATCAACAGGAAAGGAAAAATTGACCACGGAGTAGGGAGGATCCTTTGGCAGGGGCTTTGACACCAACGAGACTGGGGATTGCTGAGAGGAACCTGTTGACACTGATCCATTATGTCCAACCAAGGAAGCAAGTCGAGGTGTGCGGGGCGACCTTCGGCGGAGTTCCTCGAGAGCTGGTGAGAGCATCACGGAAGTGGTCGAACCCATCGATGTCTCCATGGCCATTGGTTCTGAACGAACCTTCATCAATCCTCTTGGAGATGGTGAGCCGGTCTCAGCCTCGCTCTGGAAACTTTGCGATGTCCGATTGACTGCTTTAGGGGGGATCGGTGGTGGTTTCAGCTCCATCCTAGACGCAAGTCTGATTGAAGGTGCAAAAATCCGACCGGCTGCTACACGATTTTTCTCGTTCAGCACAGCGATATCCAGATCAACAGTTGGGATTTTCGCCAAGACCTTCTGTTCGCTGTCCTTGGTCATCACCGGGCTCGATATCATCAACTTCGCACCCTTGTTCATGAATGCCTCAGGCACCTGTCTCTTTGCTTCCATGCTGGCCGGCATTGTCTGGGATCTCATGGGTGGGAAGAACTGTCCTTGGACTGGGACACCCCCGATTCCTCTCTCGGCCTGTCCGACATCAGGCCTTGCGATGACAGGAAGTTTCGCTTTTGAAATTTGCGGAATCGTCTTCAGTGGGGTTGTCTTCAGCTGTGATGCCGCTCTAAATGATGCCAGTGCCTCGTCCTTCACTTCCTCGTATCTGCTTGGGGCCAGCGTTGAGTCAGCTGTCGATATATCCCGACTTTGCAATTGTCGCGCTGCATGACTCTCTTGTGGTACTGAATCGTCGACAACCGTGGTGGACTTTTCTTTGGAAGGTGCAAGACTGTCCTTAAAAAGAGTCAAGACACCTAGAATATGTTAGTCGAGTTCGTTTCATCGTCGGTTGAGGGCAGACCAATTAGAATTGAAAGACCTGCAGCCGGAACTGCAGTTCGGGCGATCACTTCGATAGATCTGATACCAAGCAGGAGAGGGGCGCTCATCTATAATAAGAAAAATTCGCGTTAGAGCACGATTTTTTTCACGGCGTCTTTGGTTTAAACTCACCCCCGTCCAGATACCTAGGCCGAGAATTGTGAGAAGAGCCGCCCTGCTCCGGCCTGAGCCAGCCATTCCTTGTTGAATATCTTTAAGCAGACCGAAGGAGACGGCCCGGGCCAAAAGTGCAATCGCAAAGGTTAAATCGGCAATGAGGAGAAGGACACCAAAAGGCAGAACAGACGTGCTCGTGATGCAGACGCTGTCAAGTTGGGGTCGTTGAAGGCCCACGAAAACTCCACCAAGGATAAATCGAACGAGGATGGCGCCCTGGGCGGCAAGGGATTCGATTGGAGAAACTCGCTCATGATGGTCGACGGCCCAAATGGTGGCTTGTTGTACTGATACTCGGGCAAGTTGATCAAAGATGGAGGCGAAAACGATGGTGACTTGGCACCCTGTTGATGATTTTACGCTGATCAAAGTAGTAATGAAATCTGTTTGAGCCCACAGGGCAGAAGTAGTAAGGAAAGTAACGAGGACCAGCCTCAAGCCATCTCGCCAAAGCGAGGAGGCATGGCCTTTAAGATACAAAAAGGCAGCGCCCGTCGCGGCATTGACAACTATGCCACTGTTATGCTTGGTTAGGCCCTGAGGTTCCAGCACGCGATCATCCGGAGGTTGACTTACAATGTGAAGGCTGCAATCAAGGCCTGAGTGTTGTTGGAGTCGGCCATGGTAGCAGTGGTGGCATTAAGCATAGTTTAAGATGCCCGTGAAGGGACGACTTAGATCCCAGTCAATGAGAAAGAGCGTGAAGGGAAGGTAAGAAACAATTAGACGAAGGGGATTAAAGAGCTATGGGACAAAAGAAAACATGACGGTATACGCAAGCAATACTCACGGCGCCATTGGGTATTGGTGTAAGCCAAGGCGGAAGAGACAAAAGAGAATTGAAGAGAAGAGAAACAGAGAAGGAAAGAAAGGCGCAGTATGGTGTTGCGTTGCGTTGCGCCGCGTTACGTCTGTCTGCAACCTTGGGCAGATGGCCAGAGCATGGGGCTCGAGTGGCGGGATGGGGTGCGCTTGCACCAGTCTGGCAGGAAATGGGGGCCTCAAACAGAGGACCAGAGATCAAACAGGGCCGTGTTCGAGCTGGCTTGATAGGTTCATGGTGATCTAGCGCGATGAGACGCATGATTGGGCGGGTGGCGAGGCTGAGGGGAGTCGGTAGCGCGTCGGCGGTGATAATGTTTCATATGAAACTTGGGGTGTCGAGGATGCGCATGGATCTGTGACGGCGAAGCACCTGAGACGAGCGGATCGAACGGTGACCACCGCGGCGGATGAGAGAAATACGCACACGGGGCGGATGATATGCCTTGCGTCGTGGGGGAGGGCGAAGACATTTAATCGGGGGCTCCCGTCGGCCTCCGTCTTGCGTACGCTTGTGTCCATGTCCGTCCTGTCTCCGTCCTGTCTCCGTCGTGGTCGCAGTTCACGGCGGACGAGACCACCCGGGGTCAGTGGTCAGTGGTGGTTGTAGCGGATGGGAGCGTCTCGACAGGCCGGGGCCCGCCCGCTGAGGTGCCATGTAAAACCTTGGCCTGGCCAGAGAGACGTTCCAGTTCCACATGGGTGGAACCGAGACGCAATGGATCTAGAGGCGAGAAAACGACAGTATCGAATTCCTTCGTCCGGCGACTACAAAAGGGGAGGAAGAAGAAAGAGAAAGAGGAAAACAGGAAGGGAAAAGAGAAATTAATTGACGTCGGGCACGACAGCAGAATAAACGCCCAGCGCAAGACACGAGGTTCGGACAGTGACCGAGAGTTAGGACTCTGGCCATGGGGGAACCCGGCTACTGGCGCACCGTCGCGTCACCCGTCATGCAGCGGGAGGCAGGGGTTCTGGGGCTTGGGACCTGGGCGCGTTTCCCAATGGGGCTAAAGGATGAGAGCTTCCCCAAAGAACTGCTCGGGCGAGCTAACTGACTGTGGTTGCGGAGGTAATGAGCCAAGCGGGAGGGAGAGGGCCTCTGGTTTAAGTGTTCGCGCCTGTGAGAACGACGGTGCCAACGCTGAGAAATGCGGAGGTGCGGTTTTGTTGTCTGGTTGAGCCAACCAATGCTACCGTGTCACGGTTGAAGTCAACTACCTAGGTAGGTACCCAAGTAACGAAGGAATGCCCACTTTGTTGTGTGATGGATCATGGATGTGTTGAAGTGGAAAGCGCGGGGAAGGTCAGCAGGCCTCAACCAGTCACGGCCGCCACCACCGAACCCACTGCGTCTGTTACATACTGTGTAAATTAGTACGCACTTGCATGCTTGCATGTGCACCGCACTCACGGGTTGCGCTGCCAAACCACCAACAGCAATAGTATCGATGCAACTGGACAAAAAGAAAAAAAACCCTTGTGTTTCTTCTCACAGCCTCCCAATCAGTTGCACGTGGTCTAGACATGCAGTGGCACAAGCCCCTTGGCACGCTCGTGACTGTTTGTCGGTGTAAGTCGACGACCGTAGGTGCGATGCCATAGGGCTGCAACTTGAAGCAAGACCCGAACAGTCAGCCCTTACCCTGCAGCAGAAAAAAAGCCACCAAGTTTTGTCTTTTGAGGGGCACCGGATACTGTTATACGACTGGTCAGTATTTACATTTTGCTCATTTTTTGGGGGGGTGGTTCTTTTTTCCCTCTTGGTATGTCTCAGTATGAGCAGAGCGTTGAAGGGGATTGAGTAGTGTCGTAAAGTTAGCGGCTGGGAAAACTCTCTGCCAAGGTTGTGCCAATACACCCAACTCCGTCTCTTGCCGACAACAGCCACCTCCTCACACACAGATCCATCAGCAACTGTCACGAGCATCAATGTGAACCACGCCCTTTGATAAACATCTAAAATAAAAAAGAAATAAAAAAACCCTATTCTAACACAACTATGACATTCTCCATCTACCTTCCGTTTCCAATACCCTACCGCCCTGCCGGTCGATCCCGGTTTACTCATCGGACTCCCAACCGGCCCGGTGTGTAGCTTATGAAGTGCAATCAACCTACTAAACGCAGCATAACGCAAGCCATCCCCAGAACGGGACGTCCGTTCCCCGTCCCGCGCCCCCTCTCCGTGGCATTGTATTGTACATGTCCCCTTCCTCCGCGGCCGAGTCGACGGCCTGCATACCCGGAGATGGCGGAGGCAACGCGGAGAGACCTTGAGCATTGGGAAAGTCCGTAAACTTTGCGAGAATCACTTCGTGGATGTTCTCCTGCTATGATGAACCGCACTGTAGTTTGACGGACTGAAGCATCCGTCCATGCTCCCGGCCGTTGTAGCCAATCTTCGTCAAGACGGACCTTGATCTGCAACTAAAGTAGGCGCCTCTCGGCCTGGGACGCCTCTGAAAGCAACCCCGTGCGTTCCATTCTTATTCCCCGCGAATTGACTCGCCAATCGCCGCCCGCGTGATTGTCAGAGGCCGGTCCAGCCGCACCACCACACTTGCAATCCACGCCGCGGATCCCTTTGAGTTTTGGCATCGATGGACGGGAACTAGCCTGCGCTTCAAAGCTGGTGCATCGGGATATGCACTCGCGGACATGCAGTTCCGGAATCAAACCCCCCTAGGTAGATGCAGATGTTGAGTCCTCCGCCATGGGGATACTCCGCTGTGATGCCATCATGGTGCTATCCCGCTATCTGAAGTGTGTCTAGTCGAGTGATACTAGCCTGCAACGTGCCCAATAGTCACGACATCTCGGTCCCGAAGCGATAACGAGTTCTTGCAATCTCGAACCTATATAAACCCGCTCCCACCTCTGCGTTGGGACAAAACCACAACACTACGAAGACCAGATCATACTAGGCATCGAACCACCAGTTGCCACATCATCATCGCCAACACCAACACCACCACCACCGCCACTCACTTCTTCACACAAGCTCCCTCACCACAATTTATCGCAATCCTCCTCATCTAAAACACCACCATGGGCCGCTACGACCTTGAGTATCCCAAGGAGGCGACTAACACGGTCAAACGCCTCAACGAGCGTGGCACCTACGCCCTCGAGAGTATTCACCGCATCATCAATTCCTCCCAGATTCTCCACATCTCCTTCAACACACCTTCCCAGCCTTTCCCCGTCATCCTGCCCATGATCGGCCAAATGGGCTCCTTTGACCGGCCTAGTGCGGACCTCGGCGACCCTCTGGACCTCTATCTTCATGGCTACGTCTCCTCGCGCGTCATGAACCTTGGACGTGAAAGCTCAGAGGGAGAAGAGGCCAAGGGGATGCCCGTTTGCGTTGCTGCATCTCACGTCGACGGTCTTGTCCTTGCCATTTCATCCTTTTCTCACAGCTACAACTACCGCTCCGCTGTGCTATTCGGGCACGCCACGCTGGTGACAGACGAGGCAGAGAAGATGTACGCCATGGAGCTCATCACTGACAGTGTCGTCCCTGACCGCTGGCGCCATACTCGTCTGCCACCTACTAAAGCCGAGCTCCAGAGCACTGGCATCCTCAAGGTCCGGATCGCTTCCGGTAGCGCAAAGATTCGTGCCGGCCAGGCCCACGACGACAAGCACGACATGGAAAACGAGGCTATGCGCGACTCTGTCTGGACCGGTGTGCTACCCATTCATCAGACAATGAGCGACCCAGTAGCAAGCCCATACAACCGAGTTACTGTACCTGGGTACATCTCCGACTTTGCCAAGGACTACAATGGAGACAACCTTCAGCAATCTCTTGACGCAGCGAAGGACCAATGAGGAACACGTGGAATGAAATTCAAGCACGTAGCGTTTCAGGAAAAAGGAAATGAGGGCACCCGGCTTCATTTTGTACGTAGCTTATGCAAATGTATGATTGGATTGATGGTTCATTGGGTACCCAGGCCCGAGCTGCACAAAAATGCAAGCAACTCTTGATCCAAAGAATAAAATACAAGATTATGTTTACCACAGCTCCCAGACCTTAGCAGGGATAACTGTTCTCATTATTGTCCAGTGACCAGTAGCGCTCTTCTGGTGCAGCTTCGTCACCTTGGCAGTGCTGTTCTTCGCGAGAATGCCTTTAGACTCATCCTCAAGCCACATAGATTCGGGGACTTCGTGGTGCGGCTCGAGGAAGACGTGCCGCAATCGGCTCTTCAGGAAGTCACGCTCGACTGGTCGTCGGAACTTGATCTCCTCGGGTGACTTTTGACAGAAAATAACCATGTTGATGAAATCGCTTCCCCACTCTTTGACATTGGCCTCAACTCGAGGGTTTTCGCGGAACACGCGGCACGAGGGGAAAATCTGCTTGATTGTTCGGATAATAATCTTAGGGGTGGGAGAACCAAAGTCACCAGCATAGTTCTAGGAAGGTGAGTGTTAGCCCCACTCTAGAAGTTGACCCGGATTCAGTTTTATGGATTGACTTACAATGGCGATGACACCGTCGTCCTTGAGCAAAGCGTTCAGACCCTGAAGAAACTCCAACGTAAAGAGGTCAACTGGCTCTGCGCCGCCGGTGAAGACATCGTGAACGATATAGTCAAACTTGGTTGTCGACTCATTTACGAGCTTGGCCGTGTAGCTGACAGCATCTGCAATGACAGGCGGGTTATTCTCCCGAAGGTCAAAGTACTTTGACGCAAACTGGTGCACCACGGGGTCAATTTCGACAACTGTTGTGTTAATACCATGAGTCACGAAAGCGGATGGGGTAGTGCCGATTCCAAGACCACTGCGGAAACATGTTAGCAATTCACGCGGGCTAGGGATCTAGGACATAGACCACTCACACAACCAAGGCATTGGCTTCATCGTCGGAAATTGGTACCTCTCGCTCAATGAGTCGCACAGCCTCGAGCATGACGAAAACGCCGTAAATGGGCTCGGAGATGATAGGCCCCTTGTATCGCACCCACTCACCACCGAGCAGACTGTGGTCGCAACGTAGAGCCCTGACGCCCTTGTCAAAATCTTCGATGACGGAGACGTATCCAGTAAGAGACTCTTGACGATCCAACAAGGTCCAGTTCTCCGCCTTCAATGTGGCGTTGAGCGCATCCGTAGCCATAGGAGTCATGACATGGGTGTTGAACACGGAAGTGTGCAGCAGAGCTGGGACAGCCAGCAGAAGATATTTAGACGGAGTGAAGACAGCGTACACTGCTGCTAGGAGGACTTGGAAACCAACACGGGTCAGAACAAATGTTTGTCCAATACCCTTCTGAAGCTGTGCCTCAGCAACACGCTCCGCCCACCTGAAGAACCCCCATGATCCGATTCCAGGCGCCGCCTCGGCCACGAACTTTGGCAGCGAGCTCAGATCCGCACCCTCGAGATAATCCGCCACGCACGCCGCCGACACAACGGCCAGTGGGAACAGCGTCAGCATCTCAATGGTCAAGGGACCCCACCAATAACCCAGCTGCGTGCTGAACTGGCTCAGGAAGAACTGGACCACGGGGAAGTGCACCGCGAAGAGCGGCAACAGCAGCTCCACAGAGAATGGCAGCACATTTCTTAAGAACAAGTTGCCCGCCCACCCGACAAAGCAGCCGGCCATGAGGACAGGAGCGTGCGGGATGCTGGCGGGGATGGATCCAAAGACGGGCGAGAGGGCGAGCTGGGAGGCGTGAGAGGCAGCGCCGAGGAGGCCGAGCACCAGAGCCGTCTTGCAGTAGATGGACGCTTGTCCTAGAGCGCTCTTGTTCCAGCTGTCATCCTTTGCCTTAGAGGCGAGGTCCTTGAGCTCCTTCTCGAAGCGTTGGGGCGTGGCGTTGTTCGACGCATCGGTCGCCTTGGGCGAAGCCGCCGAAGTGGCTGTCTTCCTCTTCGACGCCATTGTGACGGTCTCGGCTAGCAAGACGAGACGAATTGCGCGATTCAACAATGGCTATGTACAAGGCAGGAAAAGTAAAAGCAGAAGAAGACAAAAACTCAACGAAGAAGGAAGTTTTCAGATTGAAAATCGAAAGACGGCTTCAAATGACCCGCACCTGAAGCTCCGTTGATTTCGTCCGCGTTTCAGTGAGGGAGGAGGGATGTCGCATTTGACTACGAAGGTGCAACCAACACGTGGAACTCACGCCTCTTTGTTTTACCTTCCGCGTGCCAAGAAATAAAGGGCAACCGTGGCTGGAGCTGTGGCGAGTACGCGCCGAAACTCCAATTCAAGGGCCCTGAAACAGCCCCGGCTCCTCTCGGAGGGTTCACATATGTCTCCTTATTTTCGCACCAATTACCAGGCTATGCTACCCTATTAACCCTGACTTCAACCTCATTTTGCCAACATTCATGTCTGGTCCAGGCTCCGAGCGAACTAAAGAGGCATAGCTGGCTTGGCGAGTTAAATTCTTTTTCTCCGTGTGCAAACATGAGCCTATCTTGACTACTTTGTCCAGGGTCCTTTCTTTTGCGCCAACAGGCCTCCACGCGTCTGTCTCTGTAACCATTTAAGCTCATCTATCAAACTGGGTCCATCGAGTTGTGCATCTGCAAACACTATGTTCTTGACCTAGTCCGCGACAATTGAGTTGATCCTACTTGTCTGATTCGTGCACTCAGATCTACGCCATACCCCTCTTTCTCCAAGACAAGCCACTCCCCCAAACCCCAATTGACTAAACTGCACCCAAAAAAATCCCACGATCCCCTCACGTGGCATCACTCACACCCCCTCCCTTCTGCCGCCCCTCCACACCGACATGTTCAATCCACGAACCGCACTCCAGCGGCCCATCCCGGGGGGCACACCACTGCTTCGTCCGCCTGAGGCCAGCTTCCCGAACAAGAATCTTCAGCATATTTCCTCCATTTCAGCGCCTCCTTCCCCGCCCACCTTCTTGTTTCCAGTCTCCGAACATACCCAGCTAAACACTCCCGGCGGGACGGAGGTACGGGACCGGGATCCTCACCCGGTCCGGCTTCGGCATTCGTTATGCGTCAGACGCCTTGAGGTTGGGCATTGAGAGTAGTGAATACGGAACATAGTTTCCGGGACGATCTTGGAGACGTAGATTTGTAGTTTTCTAGCCTTTGTCGTAGACTTCCATAGTATAGCCTATCGTTGGCGCCAAATTGCTAATATATCTAGATATGACCTTGTGGTTGGCAGGAATCCCGGCGTTCCGGATCGGCTATTACGGCCACGCTCTCATCCGGGGCCGACCCTATTCCAACTCTCGCGAACGCGTTTCCAAGCCTGTGTCATACATTGCAAGAGCCGCATTTCTTACAGCGTCATGCAGCACCACCTTTGCGGCTGTAGTTAATCCAGACAACCCTGCCGGAATGTCCGCCAACTAACAATCGTGCTGATTCTCTCTTCCCACCCCCAGTCGCTCATCAACCCAGAACTGTACAACGTGCCAAGGATTCCCGCTTACCCGCGGCTCCCATCGCCTCAACCCACCATTTGCTTTGCATCCTCCAATCCAAGAATAAACATGGACTGCAAACCGTCCAGTTGGGTCAACAGGTGGGGGCCTCCACTCCTGGTGTGTGGTCTCGTGAGGGCGTGTGTGTGGGTGCGTGGGTGGGAGCGTGGGCGTCAACGGGAGAGATGGGGTGGAGTTGGTGCACATCAAGCGGCTCTTCTTCGACGCACCCAACGAGCATGGTTGCATTTGTAAGGCTCCAAAATCAAACCCGTGGTTGGAATAATTCTATGTGCCTGACATCAACGAGTGAATCCGGGTGCGTGGCCAGGCTCGGAGGTGTCACTGCTCAGTCGAGGTAGAAACTATCTGGCAGTGATACCATTTTCGTATCTTCGACGTAATCTCATAGCAATCTAATCATCATGATCGCATCCTGCGTAATCAAATTCCCAACTCATCCCAAATCCTGAATGTGCCTGCGATTCATCCAATTTTGTACCATTCCGTTTCCCACTCCCCCTTCAGTTGAAACTCGAAAATGTCTCGGGGCCATCCTTTCTACAGGGCACAACCGAGAAGGTATCAATCATTCCCCAAAACCCCCTCGAAACCGGCACAACACACAAGGACGAGTTCCCAAAAAAAAGATGACAACAAACATGTCCAAACAACTCCTCTGCCGTGCCATAACGCAATGCAGCAACATCGACAGAACGCCTTGAATAATGCATGCCGTAGCCATGTTTTTTCATTCCCAAAACATACCACATCTCAGGATAACGACCACCTAGTGATCTTGTTGCCCCTATCGTCGCTCCAACTCGAGCCGAAAATTCCCCCTTGTTTATTTTGCTTAACCCATGTGGAAGCCTTCATCCTCCATATCATCATCGCTGCTATCCTCCTCCCCGCTATGAGGTGTATGCATCTCACTGACATCGGCACTGCCCAGCGCGCTCAAGCTGTCGAGGATTCCACCACCGTTGAAGATGGGTGGTGCTGAGGCGGACAGCTCGGCGAGACTGCCGTTCCGGCTCATGGAAGGCTTTTCGGGAAGCTGTTTAAGCAAGCCCGTCGAAATATCAAGCATCGTCATGGCGAACTCGGTAAGGCCCGTACCTTCGCCCGGCTTCGAGCTCACTGAGAGGGTCCAGCGATACTCTCCCAATCGCCGTCGATACCAATCGGCTTCCTCCCGCCCGGGCGAGGTAGCCCAGAGCAAGGATCCAAAAGTTCCAATGAGAGCAAAGTTAGTTTTGGATGCGAAATACCAAAATGCGCGGAGGTGAATGGGAGTTAGGCGGTTAACGAAGTCCATGGCAGAAATCAGACGAGCTTTGGCGGCGCTACGGCAGATGTGCTGGACATATGGATCAATGCCCGATGCCGGTGAGGCCAATGATCTAATGATGCGTCGGTGTAGTGTGATTTCCGCCGCAAAGTAGGCCAGGTGCAGATATCCAATGCTCGACAACCGATTGGGAGTTGGGTTGGTGGTGGAGTATGATGAGTCTAACCGTAGCAGTTGAGGCAGACTGCCGTACCATTCCTTGAGTTTTAGCTGGATGGGCTTAGCTAGCGACAGAACAAGTTGTGTGCCCTGGGGACCAGCGTTTGAAACGGTTTGCATCGCCTGCAGAGTGTAAAAGGTATCGAGAATCTCGGATAAAATCTCCGACAGCTGAACCACCCGCATAAATAGCATCCGACCTCGCTCAATGTCCAGCTTTTCCTCCGGGTCGTTCTCATCCCACTCAACATCCGGAAAGTCGTTGGGAGTCAGCGTCTGGACACCCCAGTTTGTGGAGAAGATGTGCGATGGCCGTCCATGGACGAGGGCACCCCATTTGTCTTGCATGTACAGAGCCCATGCCAGCCGTTTTCTTAGGCCCTTCTCCCAGGGTGGTATCTTCCAATGCGAGCAATCGAGATGGAGTCCCAGCTCGTGTCCTAGTGCAACCAGTTGGGCGGTTGGGGCCCACTGATCGCCTTCAGGCCTCTGAGACAGGAGCAGACCAGCTTGGATGGTGGAAAGCTTGGGCCTGAAACAGGCATCTTCAAGGGTTGTGCGGACCATGCTCTCGAGCTCCCTGACATTGGGGCGAGGGAGATGGCAGAGCTCATCACTCTGCTCCCACCAATTGATGGCGAGAATATAGACGGCAGCGAGGAGGGGCGGCGAAAATTCTCGGTAGGATCGTTCGTACTTTTCTAAGAAGACATGCTTCTGAATGATGGGGAAGCCTGGGTGGACGACGCGGAAGTAGAGATCAATGAGCTTCCGACCGTGGGGTGCTACTACGGACTCGACATGGTCGGCATCCTGGGTCACATGCTCGTGGCCTGGAGTGCTGTGGTCGGGAAGCATCAAGAAGGTATCGATATCGCTGACCTTGCGGAGGGTGCCTCGGGCCAAGAGGCTCTCGTCGTGCGGATCGAAGGGGGAGAGGTTGATGAGGGAGGGCTCGAAGTCGGTGGTGGGACCGATATACTGACTGTAACGGTCGTCCTGAAGTCCCAGCGTTCGCTTCAGCATGGTCGGACCGCCAACATTGGCCATCTCCTCTAGGAAGGAACTGCTAGCGGCGGTGCTGGAAAGGCTAGAGTTGTGGTTTCGTCGCCTGGATGCGAGACCCGGGGAACTATTCGAGACCAATCATAAGTCAGAGGCGAGGCTTGGAGGCAAGGGAACATGCATGGTAAGGTTTCTGAGTGAGACGGAGATTTTCAGGCGCACATCAGGGGGATTGGGAGAGGGAAGCGCGGGAGAGAGAGTTGGAAGCGCGGGACAAGAGGCGCTCGTAAGCACGGGCAGGAAGAGGTGTGAGGTGTGTGGGCGGAAACTAAGTTGTGGGTAAGGTAGATAGGTGAGGAAACAAGGTAAGTAATGCAATGCAATCAAGCAAGGCTCACCCGCGTGGGGAACAGGCATGGGATGGGATGCGATAGCGACTGATGACTGATGGGGACAGGATGGAGACCGGGACGGGGGACGGGGGACGGGGGATGGGGTGGATGGATAGATAGATAGATAGATAGATAGATAGATGGACTGATAGACTGGTAGACTGATAGACTGACCTTCTCTTACCACCGCCGATAACGTCGTCCGACGCAGATTCACCGTGGAGTTTCCTCTTACGGGATTGGGGACTACATGCGAGGGAGCATTCGGAACCAGTGACTTGGCATGGGACGCAGCCATCCTCGTCGTCGCTCATGATGCAGTTGGCACGCGAGTACCGGCAGGCGAGACAAGGCGGCACGGGGGAGCCGTTGAACGACGCCGGCTCGGTTGACGCCGAGCTGTTGGCTGGCAGGCTTCCCTGATTTATCTCGAGCCTGTGAAAGCTGTCCTGGCGATAAGCTGCAGGCTCCAGCCGGGGAGGCTTTGGCGCAATGGTGATAGGCGCCGTCCTCTGCACCGATGAGGTCTGGGACATGATGGCGGGGGAGGAGAGAGAGAAGGGGGGGAGGGGTGCAGACGGGATGCGACAGGGCTTCCGAGGGAAGGGAATCCAATCCAACGCCAGGGCAGCTAGAGGCCTGCCTGTTTGGAGGATCTGGTGCAGTGAAGCCGCCAACGTCAAGCAACCAGCGTCGAAGGATTGGCGATGGTGGTTGTGCGTTGCCGTCAGGGCCTCCGGGGCGGGCGCGGGGAGGGCTCAGGACGCCCGTTGCCCAAGGATGGACGGGCGCTGGAATTGATGAGCCTCAATGGGTTTCGTCCCCGTGTCGAGCTTGTGCGTTGTACTGTACTGCACTGCACTGTACGCTGGCGTTGACGTTTTGCGATAAAGCTTTGGGGGGCGGCACACACGAAGGCGTGTGAGTTGGAGATGGTGGTGATAGCGATGACAGACACACACGAAAAAAAAAAGGCCCCACGCACGGCGGGCGACAGTGACGCAATGTGCCTGGGAGCTACGACCAGTGAGCAGCGAGCAACGCGATTAACGATAGCTAATACAGCAACGTTATGCAAACGGGATTGACGATGGAATGAGCCAAAGCCAGTGCCAGTGCCGAGAGGCTTGTAGCTCGGAGAGGCAATGGTTGGTGCGAGATAACAATCTGGGGAAGCGGAGAGGGATGGGACGGGGAAGGGGGATAGGGATATGCGAAGGTGAGAGAAAAAAAGATAAGAGAAGAGTTGTGTAAGTAAGTCCCCAGTACGATGTAAGTGGTTGAATGAGTGATGTGTGAGCCACGAGTGGGATCCGAGCGGCCGGGATACTAAGGTAGGGAAGCTTGGATGGCGGGCGCAGATGGGCGCCGATGGGGACCGTCGTCAGACGGGAGACCGGGGGGGTTAGCTGATAAGGCGGGCAAGCGGGGAGGACACTCAGACGGGGATTAGTGGGATCGAGTGGATAAGTGAGTGAGTCCCTGCTTGTCAAACCAATGTCCGGTTCTTGTCCGTCGGTTTCTGTTGCAGCATGTAATTACTGGATGTTTGTCCCTTCACAGATAGTGAGGTCGTGATGTGTGCGTCTGTGTAGCACCGAGGCGTTGCAAAGATGACAAACCGATGACAGCCACCCGACGCACTCTGAGATGCGAGACGGGATGTCGGGCGATAGAGCGACGCAGCCGGAGTGGGTGAACTGTGGTTCGGTGCGCCCGCTGCTGCTGATGTTGCGTTTGTTCTTTTTTGATGCTGCTGCTTGGCTGCTTCCGGCGCCGTCTCGCTCCAAGGGGGTGTGAGATTCACAGAGGTGTGTGGTGTGTGGCGTGGGAATAAGTGAGATACCTATGAGAGGGGCGCAGGTAGGGCAAGGGAAAAAAGAATGGATCGAGGCCTCTGTAACTGTAACTTTGGGCGGACCTGGGGCCCTTCCTTGTCTTGCTTTGGCCTTGAGGAGGGACCCTGGGGGAACCGGGGTTGAAAGTGGGTTCGGAAATGCAGTGAAGCCTGGGGTTTTGGCTCTGCTTTGTGCTGCTTTGCTCTGTGCTGTTGTGGCCTTGAACTTGGTGCACAGGTGATCTTGATAGGCAGATAGAGTAATCTTGGTTTGATCTGATTCGGGGGCCCTCTCTCTCCGAGCGATGATGACTGCCCTTCTTACCCGTTGCAGTTAAGCAAGGGGTGTGGCGGGGACCGCGGAAAAATGATGGAGGGGTGAATAATTATCGATAGAGCACTCGCGCAAGTGATGGACTTGGATGGGGAGATCTTGCTTTGAGGTAACCAGGACCAGATAAGCTAACCTATCGGCGTCACTGGAAAACGGGTGGTTTGGGGCTAAAAAGGGCCCTCAGTCGCCCGCACAAGCGTGACACGACGTCGCTGCTGACTTGCCGCCGTGTAAGCAGGGCTAGAGGGGCATAAAGTGTTTGGAGAGGCCCTTCAACGACGAAACCAGAGCAAAGGGGGGTTTTCGCTGCTGGATCGGCGACGACACAATGGAGAGATTCGCGCAGAAGAGGAGGAAGAGGGGGAGCGAAAGCGCAAAAGAGGAGCAAGAACAAGAGGAAAATGCAAAGGGTTGACAAGAGGGATTCGAAGACGTAAAAGAAACGGCGACGCCAAAGACTCATGTCTGGCTTGCCTACCTACCTAGCAAAAAAGTGAAAATGGATGGAACGAGGCAATGACAGACATGTGAGAAAGGGTACCTGGGCTCCAATGCGGAATGCGGCAAAGCTGGAGGTATCCCTAAAGCGACTCCAAGTCCCTGGACAAGACCGCTCACCCCCAACCGGAGTAGTTGGCCCCGATGGGGATGGGGTGTGGGTTGGGAATGGGAACGGGAATGGCAATTGGGGGGGGGGGAGACTTAGGTACCCTACCTGTACGTACCATACCTCAGCAGTAGGTTCGTAGCGCTTCCATACCTCATTTACTGACACTCTTTTTCCTTTCCCAGACGTGGCGGGATGTGACAAGACAAAAGAGTCATGGACATGGGACAACCGCCCGCACCAGCATTGGGCTCTGGCTCTGGCTCTGGCTGGCGCTGGCGCTGGCGCCTTTGTCAATTCATTGCGTGGCAGCACTGATGCTTCAACCCACAAAGGCCGCTCACCGCACGTCCAGCTCTGTGCCGTGCCATGCTCTGTTGCTTGTCCTTGTCAAGCACAGGCGAAAAAAGCCGGAGTTCCCCCCCAGGTCCTGGATGTCCAGGGCCCGGCCCAAGACTGGCTCGGGCTTTCTGGGGATTCCATTGATTTGGGCTGCTCTCTGTTTGATCCGCCATCGAATGGATCCTCCATGAGCCATAGAGGATCCGAACCGTATTTTTGTTGCCTTTCCTGGTTTCGACCCAACCCTTGGCCGACGGCGCGGAGCCTACCGATGAGAGGATGGGTATCAGCACTTGCGAGTAACTTAGTACGTAAGTTACGCAGTTAGTTGGTGGGTAAAGTTCGCTTTGTCTTCTGGCCGCCATGTCAGGCAAGGGACTGACAAGTGCCCCACCACATGTCGCGGAAAAGGGTATACGACGCCAAACGCCGCATCGCGTCAAGGACGAGACGGCATCGATACATGTTGGTCGATATTAGTTACAAACACACAAGCATGTAAACAGGCATTCCGGAAATATACCAACCAAGGATTTCTCGGTTGTCGATACCTACATCGCAGAAGCTGCGCCTTTCAGCGCCCCTCCCTCCCAGCCTCATGCGGAAGAGGGGCCCCCGGGTCCTCGTCCTGCTCTCGCTCAATCTCCGAATAACACACAAGCCGGGTGTGGCATCCGGGGAAGGGAGCCAGAAGCACCAGGAGAAGGAAGGGGAAGGGTAGGGTAGGGGGGAGGGGCGTGTGATTCCCGGGCCATACATGTGCCTATCAATCGTCCATCAAACTAGAGATGGGGATAATGAAGATGGATCCCCAGAACTAGAAATGGGACGAGACCGACGTAAGGGGATGGTTGATTTCTCCGCGGTGTTGGCGGCGAACGGTATTGGCATGATACTGCATCCCCATACTTCGTGCCGGACATAGTACCCATACCAATAATCTCCATTAATCCCCATCTCCGTGGCGTTCGTGCGCTTCGCTTCAGCATCGGTTCAGACGCTGGCTGGGCTGGGCTGGGCTTGCGGATCCGGTGGCCGAGCCCCGGACGAGATGTGAAAGTGCGTGCGTGCGTGCGTAACGGTGCGATGCTCCCCCCCAGGCCGAGGAAAGATGAGCCTGATCAATCAGAGCAGAGCGAAAGAGAAACAAAAGACCATGGTAGCCGTATCCGGAGGAGCCACTTGGGGCCAGTGGCCCAGTAGCCAGGGCCAGTATTCGACATGTCAAAGTGGTCGCGCGCACCCCGAGTCGCGAGCAAGCAAGCAAGCAAGCAGCAGGCTTATCTCTGGGCGGGAAGCGTAGAGGAGATAGAAATACATAATGGCAAAAGATAATCAGTAATGAAATAGTAGATAGATAGATAAAACAAAAGGGACCAACGAAACAAAAAACCCTCTCTCCCGTCTTCAACAACCAGTCGCAACTCGTTGAATCCGCCCAGCAACTGCAGCGTCAAGGTCTAAGTGACTTGGAGGCGCTGCGACGGGTGTTGCGAAAGGCGTGTATGCGGTACCTGGAAATGCCCCGTCCGACAGTCCTTGGCCATGGGCGCAGGGAGACGCCGATTACCAAATGGAAAAGGCATTTGAGGCCATGTCTTCCCTCATTCTGCATGGTCCGGCAGTTGCTCTAACGTAATGGCTCCTTCCGGGGCCCGGGGTGGAGGGGAAGACGTACAGGCCTAGACCCAGGGCCCGCAAGCCCAACAGAGGCTGCAGTGGGTGGTTGCGCGCACTGCGCTGCAACAAGGCCATATTTTACTGCTACACCATCAGGCGCTGGCTCATCCGATCCCAAAGTCACTTACCGAGGCGCCAGCTAGGAGACACAGCGCCGTGAACCACGCACCTTGTCTCGCGTTCCGTGTTGCGTCCATTAATAAGAGCTGCTGTCTGGATCCTTCATTCCGCCTCCACCACCGCCGCCGCCGCCGCTGGATGCACAAGACAGACCCTTGCAGCAGGCGGCTAAATTAACCTTTTGCCGGGGGCTGTTGCAGCTCTTGTCGAGGCACTGAGCACAGAAAGAGAGAGAGAGAGAGAGAGAGAGAAAGAGACAGAGAGGGCCCAGCGACCTTTGGTTTCCAGGTACAGGCCGGAACTGGAAGTTTGAACCTCGCCAAAGATGGAGCCACAATAACTAATATCTAGATAACCAGATATTCCTGGTCTCCTGCCATCAGCCAATCCAGCCAAGAGGCTGGAAATGACTTTTTCCGGGAACTGCGCATTCTCGTCCGATGCATCTCAGCTTCAAGCAAAGCCACACCACGTCGTATCGCAACTTGACTAATCGCACAGCACTTCGCCATGCCGCCGCAGACTTGGGGAATCGGTTGGTTATGGTCAAGTAGGTAATCATTACCTATCCAAATATTCCAAGATCCAATCTTCATTGCACCTCCAGCTAGTATCCGTATATCCATCCACACGCACACTAATGACAATCCTCTCATCTTCATCCACCACCCGTTTCGCGCCGTCGCCGATGGCCACCCGAGACGCTTCACTCTCCCCCATCCGTCCTCGACTGCCACCCTAGTTCCCTCGTTACGGCGACTTCCTTTAGGCCCTCCCTAGTTACAGTGGCAATCCTAGTAGCTGGAACGAATTCGGGCACCCCTGTTTTGCCTCTAGTCGTTGCAGTTAGAGGGCGAATTCTATAAACAGGGGAGAAAATACAGTGAGAAAGCCCAAAAACACCCCTGCAAAGACATGAAGAAAAGCCCCAGTTATCCGTCGATTTTCACATTGGTGTTCCAGTTACTAGGATTACTGCTGTAGTTCCCTGGTTCCCCGTCTTTCTTTGCTCCCCCATCTTATGCCAGCCCGTCCCTCACTGTGACACTGACCCCATCTGCTGACATTCGCCCGCTTTGACACCACAATCGCCATCCCCGTCGCTCCGGAGCCGCCCACCGCTCTCGGCGTCGTCCCGGCCCCTTTCCTCCCGCCGAGCAATTATTTTCAACCTCGACGCATACGTGACTACTCCCGACATGCTCCGATGCCGCCGAGCACGGGGATTTCCCTCCCTCACTGGCTACTAGCCACCTCATTCAACCCATTACCATCAACTTATTCCCGGTCGGGCAGGAGGCCGGCCATCATCCTTCGTCCATTTCGTCGTGTCGTGTCATGAATCGATAAGACACGAATGCATGATGCAACACAATGAGTAACCACACCGTATCGTGTCGCTGTGCCATTCATTCTCTTACCCAACCACTTCCCCTCCCCCCAGCGAGCAAAGGCTCGGGTACGGAGTACGTGGCCGATTGGCCTCACCGCACGCCAATATTCCCTTTACCTCTGCCAGACCTCTAAAACATTTCCGTCATCGCTGGCCGCTTCGAAAGCCGTTCCGGCCCTCCACACTCTCATGTCCAAATACACCGTCCATGATTGGTCTTCCAGGCGGCCCCATGTTTCTTTTTTTGGGGGAGAGGCTGCCAATGGAACCCTCCTCTGCGACCCGAATACGTCCCATGTCCCTGACGTACAGTCCCTTGGCCAAGACTTGGCTTCAATGTAGGTGCGTCCCGCATGCGCGCCTATCGAGGCGGCCCTGGCTTACTGAAACCAGCATCTACCCACCCAAACCCTCGGCTGCACCCATTCGTCGTCCACCTCGATCTTGACCCAGCGTGCCGCCTTGCAGACCGGTGTCGTGGGGGCGCCAGGGGGGTGGCCAATGCTCCTGCACAGACCGACTCATCTTGCCAAGACCTCAGCGTCATCGTTCGCTTGTCCGGGGCACCGGGTTGAGGGTTTGAGAGGGTTTTGATGGTTTGAGGCTGTATAATGTCCTCAGCCTGAGATGAGACAGGCAAGGTACGCCGACATATAGTAAGGCTCCAACCTCCACCCGCCAGACCATCGATCCATTTCCCGATTCTGGAAGCGGTGAAGCTTTTCCCAATCGCCATGACTGGTGGCTCTGGATCAGAAAATTACTCGCGCTCTCTCTGTCTCACTGTCTCTGCTTCTCTCTCTCTCCATCCCCTGTCGTGTGTCTGGCTCCAGACAAACACACTCACTTACTTACTTACATCAACGACCCTGGCTTGGTGGAGCCCCGGCTTTCTGAATCCCAAGGGACTCGTCTACACCACGTGAGTGTGGGGATGTACCACCAATTTACTGGTCACCGCACGAGATTCATCTCCAAATTTGGCTCGTGGTCACTTTCCCCATGTCTTGAGTATTTCTTGTTATTCATCGTCGGAGATCTGCTGAATCCGAATTCATGACATCGCCACGCTTCCACTAGGATCGCTCCGGTTGCGTCCAGACCATCGTCCTTTCAGTATAGCGCTCCGTTGGTTCACTAGACCCACGTGGCGGCAGCGTCATTTCGAGTTCCTGCCGAATATCGAAGCCAAGTTTCTGGTAGAACGTAACGGCGTTCATCGTCGCCTCAAGCACTGCCGGAACTCCCTCCGCGCCAGCCCTGCCCTGCACATCTCGTAATAGTCCCGACGCAGCTCCTCGGCCGCTCCATTCAGGATGGGTGCAGAGATACGTCACATCTAGAGGAAGCAATCCGTTAGTGTCAGAAAGGCTGTGGCGTCCCAAAGCGGCTACCCGAAGAATTTTCTCGGGCACTTCAAATTGAGTTGGGCTCAGGCAACGAGTTGGCTCAACCAACAGAAGCGCGTTGACAATTGACAACTCATGCATGAGCTCGACGCAAGACAAGGGGACTAGCTTCGCCGGTCTGAGAAGGACCGTGGCAGATCCACTGAGATGACATCTCTGCGCTGGCGCGTGCTCCCGCTCCTGGTAAGTGAGAAAAATGAGTGACTTACGGTAATGTGCCCGGTCGCCCAGAACCTGCCGCCTAGCCTTCTTGGTGAGTTCAGCGTACGAGTCTAGGTACTCGCGTCGGCAACATCCCGGGACTTCTTCCTCATGCTCCGTCTCTTCTTCGTCGGGCCGCCTCTGCCGCTGGACATTCCACTTGACAAAGCCTGCTAGCTTTCCGGTGTCGGGATCCCGAGCCACCAAAACCCCTTTCTTGTCGTCGGTAATATGATCTAGAGTGTCTTCGCAAAGCCATTTACGAAGGAATTGGCGAGCCTCGGCGTTTGGGAATTGTGCGTGCATTAACAAGTTGGGGTCCATGGCAGCAAGATGGATGCTCGCCACTTCCGCGGCGTCTTTCTCTGAGGGAACAGCGATATTGAACACCATGATTTCGAAACAAGAAGATTGATTGAGTTGTAAGTGAATCCGATGGTGGGAAGGCGAAACGGGCCAACCAGAGTGAGCGTGGTGTAGAAAACCAAACCAAACCCCGTGGGGCGTCATGTGATCGGAGGCTTCAAGCCACCGTAACTGGAGCTGTATTGGTTGAAACTGGAAAATATTGAAAGCCAGTCAAAGAAATTTGGAATCGAATCATCATGATTGATAATTGGGGTGTAAGGCCCTTCTTTTTCACATATATGCTAGTATCCGAACAACTTGGGCTGTCCCCATTTCCTTTTTTTCGCTTGATACTCCTGCCTCGCAGATAATATCGTAAGCCTCTGTTATTTGGAGTTGCTCGGCTAGCTATGACTAGAGGCAATTTAACTCAACATAGGTAGGGAACTAAATGAACTTAGGCGAAAGAGCGGCGAAATTGGTCTAATTTAGCCAAGTCTCCTAAGATGAAACTGAAGCTGCAGCACTGTAATGTAAGCGGCGCATGTCTATGGTCTGGGTTTCATTCCACGAAGGCCTATTGCCCAAGACTCAATGCAACAACTCATTTCAAACAAGTCAAAAACCTGCTTAAACTCTAGTGAAGACTCAACTCTAGCCCTTTGTCATCAGCTATTAGAAAGGGGCTATTGCTACATCTCACATCTCATTGAGAGAAGTCAACCAGACCATTGCCGGTTGCAACTAAGCACATAATAATTGTAGGTCAGGCGATTCTGAGCATACCTCCCAATATCTAACGCCTAAGAAAAACTCTTCGGCGCCCATATCAACGGTTGTCTTTATATCCTAGTTTCATGCTGTTGGCGTATTTGAGACGAGATCGGCCGCGAATGGGACATGGGCAAATTGATACTTAGCTATGCATTAAAAGGATGAAGAATACTCTTGAAAACAGTGTATGACATTGACTTCTGGAACTCCAAGTTTGCAAAATAGCCACATACTAAGTTCGAAAGTTAACTTATGACGGAGATGAAATGTCTGCTAGTGTTCCGGATGCATTGAGCGTGGGCTGAAAACCACTGGAGTCCTCCGCCCAAGAAGAACCAGGACCATGAAGCCAGCATTCGCCTTTTTTACAATCGCTTTGTATATTCTTTTGAAAGCAATGAAAGAATCAATTACAACATGACCAAGAGTTGATTGAAGTTCTTTGGGTTCACCTCAACTTTGAAGAATGTTGTTGGCTAGGAGGCCTAGCAGATGGATCAAAGAGAACCGACCGAGTCCATGCGTCGTGACGCACTAAAGATCCAATTCAGATAGCATTGTAGATCTATTAGATAGGAATAGCCTAGGACTCATCCTAAAGCACGATGAACTACATTTACTCGTTCACTTGAACAAACTCGCAGCTGCCCCGATTCTATTTCTCAGCAAATAATTGAAGACGATTCAATCTATGAATACATAATCTCCAAACGTACATAGGCTCACATACATAATGAGCCAGCAACTACCATTATCAAGATGGATTTTAGTCATCATTTATCCACGAGGGCGGTCCGACCCATAAGAATATACCGAGAAAAACCCAGACCATTAAACCTCAAGCGCCGGGTCGGCTGGAACCCCGGATGCTCTCTTCCCATCTCTTACAGGCTGGGATGTGTCTTTCTCTTTAAAACCTCTTCCAACCCAGAGCGCCGCCAAACTTAACCTTGAACTTGACCTCGCCCTCGCTGTTGTTGCTCTCGGTGCTCTTGCTGCCGTAGCTTTCGGAACCTCCGTCCTTGTCCTCACATCCGCAGGATTGGGTGGGCTTCTGGACTGGGGGAACAGTGCGGCTGCGAGAGTCGTCGTAGGTGGGGAGCTCGCATTCGCTGGTGGGAGGAGTATACTTGACATCCTCAATCTCAAGCTTCAGGCTGGGAACCTGTTCGATGGGGATGTTGGTTCCGTCATTCTGTAATATTAGTGTTAGTGATTGTGTGTTCTATGGCGGTATTTTGGATCGAATCACACCTTAATAATTTCGACCTCAAGGCCAGAGAGAATGCCGCTAACTAAGTCATCGAGGCCAAGGTTAAGGTCCAAGGTGTCCTGGACGGCAGAGTCGAGCGAGAACTCGCCGTGAACGGTGCCTGATGCCGGCTGCTGCATCACGACGTGACCACCAACGAGCTTTCCGCCGAGGTACACGTTGACGGTACAGGGGCGCTCAACATCGGTGACATCAAGTTGTACACCGACGAAGAAGCGGGTGTAGCAGTCACTTCCACGGGTCTTCAAGCCTCGGCGGGCCATGGTTTGGTCATTGGAGTACATGCGGTTGATCAGACGGGTGGCATCTTGCTGCATCTGTGTTTCTGACTTCTCCCAGTACTCGAGGGCCTCGTAGGTGTACCCGAATGTCTCAATGCTCTCGACGGACTCGGAGGTGTGGAGGTTGTTCGAATCGGCGAAGAAAGGCGCGAGCGGGGAGCTGGAGGAGATGGTGGTACCGCTAGGTGTCGACCATCGAGCGCCACCGGAGTACGAGCTGTTGAACATGATCTCATCAGGCTTCATGGCTTGCCAGTAAGCCCATAGGCGATCGACATTAGTGTGGTGAAGCATGCTTTGCAAGTTATTAGTTTTTTAAGAAGAAAACAACCATTTCATGGCGAGCCTGATGCCACTTACAAGAGAGGATCGAAGCCCGAGTAATCAGCTGCAAGGAACTGTCCTCCGCAAGCACCATCCCAGTGAATGCCGTTATGGATCTGCTCGAGACTGGTGCCGCCATTTCCAGTAGAAGCAAATTGATCGAAGGTGTTGGTGTGAGTGAAAGCATCATACTACAATTTGTTAGCGAAATCCGCGAAGCACACACTGTCAGCCCTCTATCAACTTACCACCCAGGATCGATAAGGGCGCTTGCCAAGGAGCGTGTTGGCAGAGTCAGGGTAGCTGTCGGGCGAAGTGCATCGGTAGATCTGGGTGCGCTTCTGGCTATCAAAATCCCCGTATGTGCCATTGAGGGCCCCGGCGGGAAACTTGTAGGTATACAGCGGGTTGTCAATTTCTGTTTGCTTCAAGTTGTTGCCGTCGGGCACGTTGACGGTCATCTTGGTAGGGACGGTGCTCTGAGGAATCTTGTCGGAAGCCCAGTCCCAGAAAGGAGACCGGAGGTTTTCAGCGGCCTGGACATATTGGGAGCGATATCGCTCAGGATACTCCTGCGCCAGACGCTTGGCTGTAGCAACGAGGACCTGCTCATAGAGAACAACGTAGGGGCGGTGCCAAGTCAGGAAGATTAGTTCCTAGATGTCGAGTTAATTTAACTCTCGAGAGGTTTGGAGCGGTGACCGATGCTTACACCATGGGGACAGTAGCCTTGCCAGCCATTGGTGTTCTTCGCCCAGTGTTGTTCCATTCAATGTATGGCTTTCCGTGAATGCCTGAGGCCATGTTAGGTTCATGTCCATGAATGAGATGGTGAAGGGGCATCGTCTTACCGCCGACTTGGAAGAAGGACAAAGGGTCATTAGGGTTCTGGTTGTGTAGTTCGGATAATGCCCGGATGTAGAGATCCCTGTTGAATTGTTAGTCGACTTGAATGTCCATCTTCGAGTCCTATTTCTAGATATTCGGGAGATTACACACCACGTGGCACCTCCAGCAGACTGCAGGGCGTTGATGTTCTGCCTCAGAGGTACGGCAGCCCCTTCAGCGATGGAGAACCCGGTGATAGGATAGCGAGTTTGGGCGTTCGCGAGGGAGGCGGCGCCCAGTGCCAGAGCCGCAAGGGAAGAGGATTTAAACAACATGGTATATCAAGCAATAGACGGCCCCGAGGGCGGAACGAATGGAATGGGCAATGGATACAACGAAGAAAAACGAGTGTATACCCTTTCTAGAAGCAAAGGGCTTTTAACTGGTTGTCAACAGAAACGACTGTGTGACCCGGACAAGACAAGAGCAAAACCGGTTCCCGAACAACGAAGAGACGAGAAGCGGACGAGCTCGAGGGTGGCGGTATGTGTTATACCATTCGCCCTCCTCCCAACCGCTCTTCCCGGTGTATCCTGGGATCCAGGAACCCAGGACCACCATCGAACTAGGATGTACTAGTCCAAGCTACTTGATACAGCGCCGTGCACGTTTCTTTTTTGCTTCCTCGTAACGCCACAAATGTCTGTGCTGCCCCGTGTGTGTGTGTGTGTGTGTGTGTGTTTGTGCATGTGCGCGTGTGTCTGCTGTGTTGTGTTGTGTTGTGCTGTGCTCTCTGTTTGGATGCGCGGGAGCGGAGCGGAAGTAAAGCGGGTGGACCCCAATTCTATTCATCTGTTCATGGCATATTTGCGCTACAACAAAAGACCCCGAAGGGACCCAGGATCTTTCCTGTACGGGCATGGAGTTGCACTGAATACTACGTCACAATTCGGGTGTTGGTCGAGAACAACGCGGCCGTCATCGAGCAAGCCCCGGGCTCATCACGGAGCCTCGGACAAGAGTGTGTGAGGGCGTGAGTGGGTGTGTAAGAAGTGGGCGATCGACAGCTCAGGCACCTCGCAGGGAGCGAGCAATCTACAGGCCTCGCTCAGACGACGGTGGTTGGTGGGACAGCTCTATGCTCGCTTCATTACTTCGCCTTGCGGTGGTGCTGCGCTGTTCGTGTTGTTGGATATTGTGCCCAACACGCAGCAGCGCACAGCGCAGCGAAGGAGCGTGACTCGAAACGGCCGGGCGCTGAGGCTGGGAGTTGATTGCATCAGGGATGGCCTAATGGCCTCCATTTCGGAGGACAGCCGTGGTCCACGCGGGCTGGGCGAGACCAACCCGCGGGCCGGGCGCCTTTGATCTGTTTTTGGAGCAGCGCCAACTACGGTCCTGTAAATTACGAGGTCTCGGTGCGGCCTGCGGGTTGGCTCCCGTTGTAGGAAGAGATGTGAGCGTAGTGCGTAGGCCAGCTGTGTGGCCCTCCTATGGCCTACCCGTGGCAGTGAGCGCAAACGAGGAGTTGATTGACGCGAGGGATCATCCCTTCGGAACATCGCAGCTGGATGGCGTTGAGAGGAGAGTCACTTCTCAGAAAGCGTGAAACTTGGCGATTTTCGTCATGGTGGAGCCTGCAAGGTCCCTCCTCCTCCCTGCGCCTGGCTAAGGAAAACGAGAGAGCCCACAGCTTGGAAGCTTAATAGTAGTAAAAGTGCCTGTAAGAAACTATGCTTATGCCCAATCCCTGTCTGGTCTCTGCCGAGCCTGAAGGTCCCGCACGTTGCTATTCGTGGCAGCCTGCGCGAGCCCATGTTGATGATTACCCGAAATTCGAACATGTTTATTTTTTTTTTGGTTTGAAATTATTTTTGCATCCTTCTGGAACTTTGGGCCGGTAGGGGGTGATGCGTCTTGATGTCATGATGGCTCTGTCAGTTACATACCTAGGTATGTAACTGACAGAGCCATCACAGAGAGACAAGGGCAAGACTATCGCCATGGCGGAAAGTGTTTGTTTCGTAGCACAAGAGCATTGCCCCCTAAATGATAAACATTGGAGTCCATTGTGATCATCATCACTTTCCACCACTCGCCGGAGGAAAACGAGAGTGGGAGGCGAAAACATTCGCGCCAGAAATAAACCCAACTAGGTATCCATATCTACAGGCTGCACCCTGCCGGGGCATGGTAACACCCGGCAGGTGGCGAAGGAAGCAGTAAAAGGCGGGGGAAACGAAGCGCCGGGGGGCCGGGCAGAAGCAGTTTCGGTCTCGGATTGGGTCTCGCAAGGTCTGTCAAAGGATCCCGTGAGTACCTATACTGTATATTTCTCACCGCCCTCGCAGGAGCCACGATGTGCCGAAAACCCAAACGAAAAACACAGCCATTTCCCTACGGATCGATCGGCTAGTGCGCACATGCACCTCGGCCGTTAATTTGTTTGTTGGCAAGCATAGGAAGAGAGGACCGTTGGTAGAGAGCGATCTTCTGAGTTCCGCAGGTGGGATCGGCCTCCTGGTCTACTCTGAGAATACGAACTCACGTACAGCACAACGCACACGCACAGTCCAATCCCAGTCCGGCTTCGGTACTTGCCCCTGGGAGCTGGACTGTACCTTGCAGCCGATCTGCCCAAAGTGGATCCAGATCGCGGAGGCCGGAGGCTCCCAGAGGCTCCAAGAGGCGCCCAGAGGCGCCCCGACGACGCCCCGACGACGCCCCCTCCATTACCGTCAAACACGCGAGCGTTTGACAGAAACAACTCCACCGCCGCCTTTCCCCACTTGCGCATTCGCATGCGCCTTCACACGTTTCTTTGCCGCCAGCTCGTCTGTAAACAAAGACCCCGCGTAATCCGCACGCTCAATCGTGCATAGTTTGCAAGAGAGAAGAAGAAGAAGAAGAAGCTGAGGACTCCTGAGACACCGCTCACGCCCACCACTCGATGGGTCGATGGCTTGTCTGAGCCTGGGCCTCAGAGCTGCTCGCCTACCAGGGGCACGACCTCCCCGCGCTACTCCCGACGCCGGTCCCCTTGGCTCCCGGACGCCGACTGACTAACATCGACCCATCTAGGCCTCCTCCTCGCTGAACTAGGTATCCCCATAGCCTCGTGAGAACATAGCCTTTTATTTTTTTTATTTTTTTTTTCCATTTTGTTAGTAGTAAAAGCAGATCTGCGCTGACAGCCATCGGCCTCTTTGTCGTTTCGATCTGATGCATTACGTACGTCTGTAGCACCAGCCATCCCTCGCCACCCGCCAAAAGCACACAACGCGGCTGCACTGCATTGTTGTTGATGCGGTTCACGAGCCATCCGAGGCCGCTTGCTGCTACCATGTGACTAGGAGGAAGGTAACCAGCAGCCGATGCTACGAGAGAGAGATACAGACAAGCAAAAGGAAAATACCCCCATGCGCAGTCCTTGTCCTGAGTCTGATGCACTTGGCCATGCACGTCATTATCTCGCAGCTTAACCCCAAACACGCCGTCCACCTCGAGCATTGACGCGACCGTCCACACTCAACTTCCCCCGCCGGAAACACGGCATCACTTCTAGACTTGCTTGCGCTCCGACCTAACAGAGGGCGATCAACCACCTTCAAAGGACCCTTTCATTGTTCCTGCATTGGGGAACCTCCCTCCCAACTGAGATTTCCGCTACTGTATTTCAGGTAAAGCTCCTCACTCCAGACAGGATATAACCTCACTTGCACCCCACCTTGTCTTGCCAAGCCACTCCCGTGCCCACCACGACATGTGGTAGGTATTGGTTTGTTAGTCAAGCTATGTCGTAGAAAGCACAAGGGAAGAAAAGGAAGGGAAAATTGGAACGGGGCCACCCTGGACATATCATGGAGATGGGACATGTGGCGGAAATAATATCGGTAACTCGTCATCATTTCATGAAGCTGTTTGAGAGAGAAATAACCCAGTTATATACAAAGAATCACAAGCAGAATGTCGTCACTCATCTTACACAGGCGGACCGGCTATAACGGCCCCTTTTTTCCCGCCTCTGAGCTTTTAGTCTCCGAAATCACCAGAACCCCCTTCGCCCGCCCCCAGATTGATCAGAGATCTTTTGTCCGTCCCAAAGTTTCCCAAGTCAATTCCTCGTCTTCTTTTGGATGACCCTTTTCTTACCACTTGGTAAGTGCCTATACCGCCTTCCTTTCCCAGGCGACATCTCTCCTGGGCGATGTTGGATGGGACTTCCCTCCCGTGTGTAACCCCCTATGGCCACAAGCGCGCTCTGATAAGCTTGTCCTACATCTCCTGCTGGGTACTCTTCATCCCGATATTCCGCCAGGAGTGTCAAGAATGACCAAGACACCGCAGGGAGTTCGTATCACATGTCTCTCAAAGGGTCTGCTCCAGGGACACCAAGTCCCGGAAACCTTCTTTCCACCGCTTCGTTTGCTCCGGCGTCGGCTTCGGCAGTGGGCTTCTGGCATCTCCCCCGTAACCCATCCAGGCCTGCAGACCGGCCTTGACTCCCACTACACCGCCTTGGATGGCTGTCCAGTCGCCCTGCGAGAGAACCTCCTGGTTCTTGTATGCCTCCACAACCTGGCCCTCTCGGTAAAGCTCCATAGTCCGTAAGCAGGCCTTGGGAGCAATATTGGCCAAGCCAGCCAGAATGCCGTGGCCTCCGGCGGCCAGAGACGGGATCAAAAAGTCGGCCGAGCCAGCCAGGACCAGGAACTCGGGGTGTTCTGGGTCGTACATGTTTGAAAGCTTGCGCGTAGCTGCGACCACTCGGTTCAACTTCCCAGTGTTTCCGCATGTCAACTTGACACCCGCGATGTTAGGGTGCGCAGCGAGCTGAACGATGATGTCTGACGACAGATCTAGCCCGCCGACGGCACCGGGGAAATTGTAGATTATGATAGGAATAGGAGACTTGTCCGCGACCTTCGTAAAGTATTCCAGAATGGTTTCCGAGGCCGTAGCAAACAACGTGGCATAGTAGGACGGAGGTAGCACAAGAGCGTAGTCACCACCGGCTTCCCAGGCTTCTCGGCAGTACTGAATTGTCTCACGGGTGCTCTGGCTCCCACATCCCACAATCAGGGGCATGTGAATGAAGCCATATTCATTCAAAGCTGCTCTCGTGGTAGCGGTGACGAGCTGGCGCTCGGCATGCGTCAGGTGGACGGCTTCTCCGTTGGAGCCCTGAGTAGCAAGACCAGTAACGCCGTCTCGGGCCAACCGCACCGCGTGAGCAGCGATTGCGGCAGTATCGACGTCTTCTGTTTCCGGCTTAAAGAAGCACATGGTTGGAACATAGACGCCGGGCCTAAGAGGTCGCGTTACGCGAGACCCTGCATGCAATGAAGGGCAATCCATTGAACTGTTGCTAGGGGATGAGGGGACGTCTGCCGATGTATAGTTGTGCCTTGAAGTTGAGGAGTGCCAAAAGCTGGTCCCAAAGTCGTTGGAGAAGGATCCAACTGGGGAAGGGGCGTCGTTGTGAGGTGACATGCTTCTATGTGAGTACAGAGCAAGGATGACTTATGGATAGAGTTCAGGAAATATCTCGGGTGTCGAATGGCTAGGAATTATGTTGCAATGGATCAGGGCAATAGCTTATAGTGGAAATAAGCAACACGTATGTGTCAAGAGTGGTAGGGGATGATGAGAGGCTGATTGTGTTGAAGATGATGCAGATTCAATCTCGGACCGAGGCGGGAATCCTCAGCTTATATGGATATTCGGGTCTAGACAGGCAAATATTTGGAGTCGTCTTAGGCTCAGCCCAGTCCACTCTGTGGTTCCATTACGGCCTGGTGGCGTTTGCCGGGTGTGGGAATGGACGGAGAAGTCTCATCCATGGATGTGTTGTCGATGGGGACAAGCAAAAGCCGCTCACGTCCGGTCGAGATGGTGGGTCGGAGGCATATCCGTCACACAATCACACAGAACACGCCCAGGATGGTCTTCCCGTCAGAAACAACGGCACAGATGAGATTGGTGCGAAAGCTGAAACGCTCCGCACTGGTGCATCGGAATCCCCAGAGCTTGTCTGGGGAAGGTGACGAGGTTCTGTAGTCATGATACGACACAGTGATGAGGAGGGTGTCTGGTAGGCTGCAGGTTGATGTAAATCTGGGTCGATGACCCATTCAGTTGTCGGGAATCAGTGCACGAGCAGCTCAGCTAGTGGGCCTGGCCGTGGGGGCTAGCGTCCTGGGATGGATATACAAGTTGGACAGTATAGCATCGCACCAAGCATGAGCCTCCCAAATAGTGAGGAGTTGGAGTGAGGTTGCAGGACTGGGGTAGGATGATCGCCTGCCCGATACCGTGCCTGAGCAGCAGGTGACCACACCCGAGGGACAGACGACGCAGCTTTGGTTGGTTCAACAGGCCCTCTGCATGCCCAGGCCCGCCGGTCTGGATGCAGCAGAGGATAGCTTGGCCAAAAGAGCATGCAATATGACGGCCCAGCCCTGGTACATAGGCGAATCGACAGGCTTCCGTTTAGACCCAAGTAGCACTCTGAGGAATCCAAATATCTTCCAGGAACGGGCTAGTTCAGACTATGGAGTCTCCTTCTTGACCGGACTCCGTTCAAAGTGCTACTGTCCACACGTTTGTGTAACCGACTCGATGAGGGCGGGACGACTTCTTCGTCGACCACGTTTTTCTCGACCGAGCCGCCTGTCTCTAGCATTCGACTTCTACATAATTGGTCCTGCATGACTGGCTCCATGAGTCCATGTGCCCATCACACGTGCACGAACAATATGCATCAGCTCGCATACGGTGCAAAAAATCGCTGCACAGCTAGGTCCTGTGGTGCGGCGGGGAGGGAGACTTGTTGTCAACTTTTCTCAGCTGTATCCGGGGCCCCGCGATCGAGCCAGGCTCGCCCAGAACTCCATGCCCGGGCTGAAGTCTCCAACAAGAGTGTACCTTGTAGCTTGCGTCTCTACTTCACTAAGTGCCGGTAGCTTGCTGATGCGCATTAGGGCTTGGGGTGTTGTGGTCAGAAACGCCGCCCCTCGTGACCCGCACTTCCATGGATTCCGATGTCTCTTGTCCTAAAGACCCCCCGCATTGTCACCGTAGCTTGTACTATGTACGTACTTCGTACTACGCTGCCGGGGATGGATCCAGGTCTGAGGAGTTGTATGCCAGTCGGTGAGATAGAGACGGAACGGACGAAGATAGTTTGCATTGCTGCCTGACTTGTGGGTCTGTCCAGAAGTCTCATGAGGAGATCAAATCAAAACTTGCCAAATCAAAGCGGGACGGTATGTCTGGCTCTTCACGTGAATTGCAGAAGGAAAAAAAAAAACGCTTGAGGTTGTTGACGTGGAAGGGTACATTCCCAGAGACATTGATGGTTCCTCCCCAATTGCTTCATCTGCCGTGTTCAATCAGAAGGCACCAAATAGTAGGGACAACGTTTAAGCGGGGTAGCAAGGCAAATTCAAAGTTTGGGGGCAGTTCTCCCTCTCCACGCGGGGCAGATATCGTGTAACTCACATCATCACCATCATCATCCAGACAAACTTGCATGCACCGCACATTCCCACCCAAAAAACACATATCCATATCTACATCAACTATGGACATGGCCCATAACTACCACTCTTGCTTCTCAACCAGCAAAATGCATTCGCCTCTATCTCGTCTTTGGCTCGCTTCTGCGTCGTCTCAGTTCCGTCTCCCCGTTCCCTGTCTCTGTCAGAATTCATTCAACCCCCAACCCTGGCTCCCCCCCACCACAATTTTTTTTTTGAGAAATCCTGGCTTCATTCGCAGCTGGGGCTTGTTGCCAAGCCTAGATAACCGAGTCTCAGAAGTCGTTCTTTTCCGAATACCTCTTCGTGCTTCTCCTCCTACTCCTCTTGCTCCTCCTCATCACTCCTCCTTGTCAATCTCGTCATCCGCTATCCGTCTCACTTCTCCACATTTCCAACTCACCAAAACAAGAAATCCCCCCCATCCCCGCGACTTCTCCTCCCCCCAAGACGAACCCACCAGCCGGTGCGTTCCGGTCGTCGTAGCGTAGCCCCGACCCTCCCGGCATTCTGACCTCTCATTAAATCCTCTCTCACCCTCTGCCGTCACTGTTGCAGCTGCTGAAACGAGGAGGCCTCAAGATGTTGACGGCCTTGAGCGGGGGGATGGGCAGCAAGTCTCAGCACCCCCGCCAGACGGCCTACTCTCCTCTTCAGTGACCCATATCGCATGTACCGTTGGGGGTGGGTTTCCTCGTGGGGCATCAAGAAATCCGAGGCGCGGAGAAAGCCAACTGACCGTGACCATGGGGTAAGTCTTGGAACTGCTTTCTCCATCGACGTGCGTCCACATCCTGTACGTCTGGTGAGAGAGTGTCTGGTGATGACGCTGCAGCCTCGTCCATCCATCATGCAGTCCATGACCCCACAGCCCGTCTGCCAACAAAAGGACGGACGTATTCCCCTCATCAGCTCTTTGTACGCGAGGGAGGCTGTGCCACTCTCGGCAATATAGCGAATCCTTGGTCTTGTCACCGTGCCATTAATCCGGAGAATGGAACTCTGTTATCACAGCCTTGTTGGGGAAGCCCTCGAAGTCGAGGCTTCAACTCAGCCGCAGCAGTTAGATGGTCCAGATGCCAACAATCACGGCCCACATGACGCAACATGTCGGTAATGGTGCAGAATGAACGAGGCTTTAACGCATTCAATTGAAATAGATGCTGAAAAAAAAAAAAAAAAAAAAAGGTCATGCAAACAGACCATCTGTTATCGTCGTAATTCATGTGTGCCTACCGAAGGCATTCCACCCCCTCAACTCCAATCCAGCCGGTTGTATGCCAATGC
The DNA here is from genome assembly GCA_003415625.1 of Aquanectria penicillioides. NCBI lineage: Eukaryota > Fungi > Ascomycota > Sordariomycetes > Hypocreales > Nectriaceae > Aquanectria > Aquanectria penicillioides. The sequence goes on from PYIU01000003.1 coordinate 6,346,703, forward strand.
GCCATGTATCCTGAAACCAACAGCTATTTTACAATGACCAATTCGTCGTCGTCATCCTCGAGCGTGACCTGCCGCTCCGCAAGATCATTCCCCAGGCTCTCCCGCCCTGCCTCTCGGATGCCCTTCTCCGTCACAAACCGCGTCTTCTTCCGAACCGGCGGCAGCTCCTCCTTGCGTAGTTTCTCCCCTTCCTTCATCTTTGCCAGCTTTTCCTTTAGGCTACTGCCCCAGCCCAGCGCAGATCGCCCGCTGCTCGCCACAGACCCGGCCTGGGAGCTCTCTGGGCGCTTGCGCTTGATAGGGCTCAGGTGGATATCAGAGGGCTTCGTGAAGAGCCCAAGAGACTTTGCATCTCTTTTTTGCGGCTCATCGGTCAATGTCTGGGGACTTGAAGCCCGAGATGATGACATGCCGGAGCTTAGTCCATTGGTCCCTCGGGATCCAGTGAATTGCATGTACTCCCTGCCCGCCGCGTTGCCAATCTTCCCCAGCTTCTTCATCATTTCACGCTCCTTCTCTTTAGCCTCCAAGTCCCTCTTCAAAAATTCGGCTCTATCCTTTCGGTCCGAGGGCATTCGGTCCTTTCCATCGATCAAGTCCGCAGTGCTCATGGTGCGCGACACGAACCAATGGGTCTTTGTCTCCCAGTCATAGGATCCCCTCTCGTTATTTTCTTCCTTCTTACTCTCATCCATCTTCTTGCGCCAGCTGTGGCCTTCCCGCTGTCCATTTCGCTTCTTGCCGCCACCAAAGCCAAAACTGTTGACCTCCATTCGGCTCGCTCGTTGTTTGTTAAGTGCCTGATTAGAATGGAATTCGCAAAAGTGTGTCCGCTTCCGATTGACCCAGGCACTGCATATTTGCCCATCTTTTTTCATCGACTCGCAACGGCCTAAATCACGGGCCCTACCAATTTCGACAATGGTGTCTGCGTCGGAGTTGATGACAAGGCTGAACTTCCCAGTGTCTTGTCTGCCAGGCGGAGGCGGCATAACATTTGGGTTGAGGATTGCTATCACATTTCCCTCCGTCAGCTTCCAGAACCGGTCAAACCCAGTGTTGAATAAAAACAAGTCTAGCTCGTATTCTAAATCAACCAAAGTCATAACCATGTATTTGCCACGATCCTCTCCGCCGTTTTTGACAGGCTTGTGGGAGCGAGGGTCCGATTTCTTCGCAAGGATCGCGAAGATGACGATGTCTTGCTCGATGTCTGGGAGGGCATAGTCGGGGGATTTCACTTCTTTGAGAAGGTCCTTGATGCTGAAAACTTTCTTGCCAGAAACGTGTCTAGCCAGAACATTGTGAGGGAGTACGCGCTTAGATAGGTGAAAACTGGAGTATGGTTCGAATGCAGACGATTGCTCCTCATTGCCATCCCCGGATACCGGTGTGTGGGTATTCCCAGCAGTAGACTTTGCAGTTGAACTCGACGTCGTGCTACTGTTGTCTGATATTGTACGAACGCTAGGCACGGTATTGCTTCGTTGTAGGCCACCCGGTACTGATTTGGTTTTTGACAAGACTTCTTCTCTGGAGAAGACAGGCGGCCTGAGAGGCTCGTCGGGGATCTCAACAGCTGTCTTTTTGTACCTTTCCATCTCTTCCTGGTCAATCTCAAAAGCATTTGACCTCATTTTCTGAACTTTCTCGTGTCTCTCTGCCCGTGTGACTTCTTCGTTCCTTGCAAAGGCGAGTCGCTCGTTGAAACTTAGAGGGCGGGATCGCTCCGGAGGAGACATCACGCCTGTAGTAGTTCTCGACCTTCTCAGGTATCCCCCGGTGGGCGCCAAGTCGCTACCAATCTGTGAATCTCTATAGCTGGGGGCTCGCTTTAAAGATATGTCTTTTGCTCTCAGTCCCTTGTCGATTCCTAGGAGTACCCTACTCGGAGAAGTCTGTACCTGCGGCGCTTGAGCCTTACGGACCGGGGATGCCGGCACCTCAACATGGCTGTGCGAAGTTGGGGCTCTCTGGGGGCTAGTTTCTGTAGGAGCGATGGGTCTTGCTGCATGGCTTCGGCCTTCGCCAGAGATAGCAAGCTCGGATGTAGTCGCATCCAAGTTATCGACCCCATCCTCTGATGGTTTTTTCGATTTGGCGTTTTGCAGCTTCTTCAGTTTCAAGCGAGCTTGAATCTCCTGTAGTTTCAACTGCAGCGTCTCCTCGTCTTCATCGTCATCTTCATCATCCCCTTCCATCGCCCGGAGGAGGTTGACTGATGGCAAGGCGCGGGCCCTCCCCTGCGGGGACGGGGAAGGAGAGGTTTGATCCAGCATTCTTCGATATCGTTCGCGGCCCTTTGGGGTGCTAACCAGAGCTTCGTGAGGAGAGCGAGGAGGCCATTGCGGTTCTGCGGGTGGGGGTGCTAAAGGAACGAGGGTTGGTTAGGTTGATTTTCACTGCGTTGAATGAGGCCAGAGCCAGGGAGGCGGAGGAAGGGAGAGACAGTTGGATGCCAAGGTTGTCAAGGGCGTCAAGGGCGTCAAGGGCGTCAAGGGCGTCAAGGGCAGCAGAATGTTTTTAGACTCACCTGTAGGCATGGCGGTGGTGATGGGACCTGGATCGGGATCGGAATCGGGGGCGGGTGATGTAAAACTAGATCCAGGCCCAGGCGGTATGGAGCAGCTCAGAAGAGTCGGACAGCTCTCTTGTGTCGCATTCGCAAAGCTGTAGGATCAGGCCCAAGACCGACGAGAGTGTGACCCAGATAGAGCGACAGCCATCCAGGCGGGAAGCGACAGGCGTGTGGTGATGGAAGAGAGGAGGAAGCAGAAAAAAAAGAAGAGAAAAGGATGATTGGTGTCATGCGGAGAAATGTTTTGAGGCGTCCCAAACTTTGGATCGTGGTCCCAGCTCTTGCGTCGAGGTTGGGTTCCTCTGGCTGGATCCCTCGACTGGGTCCCTTTGGCTGGGTCTCTTGGCTGGGGCCGGGTTTTCACTCTGTTGCCCAGTCCGAGCCCCGGTTCGAACCTTGTTCTGGGGCTGGAGCCAGGTCTGATCAGTTCTGTGGCGCACAACGGCGCAAAGCGGCGCACGGCGGGCCAAAGGTGGACGGCACCAAAAGAACTGCCACCGCCACTGACGCGCCTGTCAGTGCGCTCGCTCTCTTTACGCGTCTGGACGTGTCTGCAGGCTTTATTTTCGGCACCCTAACTGTGCGCCCTCTGAGCCCGCAACACCGTCACGAGCGTCGCAGTTAACCACACGGTGATCAGTATAACTGATCTGATCATCATAACACTCCTTTAATACCTAATACCTTCCAGGCACGCATCGATTGGCTTCAATCTTTCGCACAGACATACACACACTCTCTCTCTATCTCTCTCCCCCTCTCTCCCCTTCGTTTCCTTCCTTCCCCTTGTTCATCCCCAGATCTTGTCATCTCCCATCATGGCGAGGACTAGGTCTACTAAACCTGCTCCCGCAGACTCAAAGGCATCGGCAGAGAGCAAATCCTCATCTTCGAAATACACGCTGCCCCCTTCATCAGAAAACCCTTCAATGGTCTTCATCCTCCCATCAAAAGCCACGTCCGACGCTCGAATCGTGACCCTCCCGAACCCCAGACACTCGCGGCCGGCTCGATATCTCGTGTGTCCAGAGACAGGAATCTACGAGTTCACAAAAGTCGCTGCACGAAAAACAACGCCAAGAAGTTGGTTGATCGAAACCATCACAGCTTCTACCACACCGGACACGGAGACGAGTAACAATGCCACCCAGACCAAGGCTGATCTCTCTGCTGGCCAGGACCTTTTCTTAGCGACCCCGATTGATCCTTTCTTCCTTTCACTTTCCGCTCTCGCCGGTGTCAAGTCGTCCAAGGGCTCAGATGAACAAAAGCGAATGTTCCTCACCAGCGACGATCACTTTGAAAAGCTCCCCGAGGAGGAGTCACATCTCTCTGAAATCATGCGCTGGCCCAAAACACGTGAGTTGATCGAACGGCGAATGGGCGCAATCTGTGATACAGTTGAAGCAGGCGACGAGACGATGTTCCGGCTCAACGAGAGGAAGGTGGTATCTGTCATCCTTGACAAGGCCAGGAAAATGAGCAGTGGTGGGCTTCCTCCCAGCATGGATGATAAGTTCGTCAAGAAAGCCCTGGAGGCGCCGATTCTCGTTCAAAAACGAGAGATGAAGGGCGGGGAGGTTGTTCCAGCATCAACATATGTCGATTCTAAGGTGTCGACGCCGCAAACAGAGTCCGCCGAGTCCCAATCGACAGTGGCGTCAACTGAGACGGCAGCAGCATCACAATCGCAGCCCTCAACAGCTGCGACATCATTTTCGGAGGAGCCCACCGCCACTGATAACGTCGTAAGTGCGATGGAGGCATCGCCTGAGGTCATCAGTCTTCAGAGACTACGGGTCGCCTTCAATTTCATTTGCTCCAATTATGTTGTGCCTGCCCTGGCAGACAAGCTTCATGAGTTGCTCGCCGAGCCAGAGGCAAGCTCAGTTAACTTCGCTCCCTTAGATGAGTACCTCGCCAAATTGTCGAAACTGCGGGCAGAAACCCTAGCTGCCCGGTCAATGGGTGATTACACGCGCAAGCATGGTCGCGATGAAGAGGACGACGAGGCTCGTGCTGAAAAGAAGAGGAAATTGGAGGAGGAGAAAAAGAAGAAGGCCACGGAGAGCCGAGGAGTCCGGGAGTTAAAGAAGGTCAACACCAAGGGCATGAAGAAGATGAGCGATTTCTTCAAAAAGAAGGTTTAGCCGTGTATAGATGTCTTTTGTATTTTTTTGGGGGTGGGCATCTGGGTCATGGGGCGACGTAACAAAAAGAGGAGGTGCACTCAGACGGCACTCTGGTTGCTGGCTCCTAGGTTCATCAAGTACCTCGAGGCCGCGTTCTGCCTGCACCAAATCCTCTCCCAATTTTGGATGTTCCACGACTCGTCTGGTTCGAGGCGCTGCTTTGTGACAGGTAGCTAGAGCTTGTGCTAGTGCTGCCACGGGTCGCAACACGTCCTCGCGTCCGTGTGCCTCTAGCACCAATTCCCCGAGAACCTCGAGCCGGGGCTGTGGTTGCCAATTTTCGCTTTTCCTCCTCTTCCTCCCGGCGGCGACGGAGCTCTTCTCGCCTCTGTTCTTCCTCGGCCGCTTTTCTCTCGGCAGCCAGCTGCCTCTGGATCGCCTCGGCTTCTTGCTCGGCGAGGTCCTCGGTTGCGCCCTTCCAACTAGGATCTAAAATTAATCGTTGATTGTGTTCGGTCTGAGATAATATCCGGGTCCAGCTATTCAGGAGTATGGAAGCATTGTTTACAGTTTTGGACACAGTCTGGAAGGGCGGTCAGTAGGGGTCACGAGAAACACAGGGGCCACCAGTTGGCGCATACATCCATGTTACCCCCGGCTCGCTCCAGGGTTCCTATAACACCCTCGATAGCCTCATTGATCTTGCGAACACCTTCAAGTTCCTTGCGCAAAGCAGCCTCATGGTCGATAGGTTCGGTAGGGCGGTCCTGGCCTGAGGGCGTTTTGGGGTCCTAGGGGTCCTTGGGGTTCGTGGTTGAGAAGTTGGTGGGGCATTGTCTTGATCAGGCGAGGCCCAGATGTCAGACTCAGTCAGCTCAGTGATGTCGTCGGCCATGGCGAGGGTCGGCAGTGGAGGGGCAAGTGAACGGGTGGATAGGCGGGAAGGAAACGGAGGGCCTGGCCAGCAGTGGCCTCGTGTTGGACAGTATGTAGAGACGGGCAGATAGGTGCGTCAAATCAACAAAGGGCGAGCGTATCAGCTGAGACTGAGCACACAGGCCGAGATGGCAATGTTTTGATGAGGGGTCGATGAGTGACGACAAGTGACGTTATGCACAGCACGTACGGACTAGTGTGTGTTGATAAGATACCGTAGGTAGGCAGGTTGCCCTGCAAATGCGGCCGAGGATAGGCGGCCATGCGCTGTGCGTGCTGCGCTGTGCTCGGGCTGTTTTGTGTGGGCGTTGTGTTCTGTTTATGCTGTGCTCTTGCCGTGCTCCGGCTTTTGCGATGCTCTGCAGTCGAGTGGATTGATCGATCAGTGAAGGAGGGGCAAACCCAGGCAGGTTACTGGATGTCACTGAGCGCCTACCCCACTGGGTGCGCTGTAAGGGGGTACGTACCCCTTCGTGAAATAATAGAACACGCATGTCTGATTGGACGCGGCGTGTCGCGAAACGGACGCGTTTTGGCGGGGCCTGGACGCGTTGTGTTGAAGGGGTTTATAGTGGGTCCCAGCCCGAAATTTGGCCATAACAGGGGAGAAAGCAGGTGGCTGGTGGTGCTCCAGGGTAAGGCATGATTCAGGTACTTTGAGCATTCCACCACCCGCCCCAGCCACCAGCCTCCTCCGCTTTCTCTTGTGTTCGAGTCTAACCATCCGACCCTGTCAATCATCATCTCTACTTCTCCCATCACCAAAATATCATCACCAAGAATCAATCGTCGCAATTCACCTATCGCCGCCCACTTGCGTCGCCTCCGTTGCCGACTCTCCTCGTTGCGCAGTGCCCTTACAGCCCGACGACGACTTTTCTCCCGCGGTTTTACGATCCGCCGACCCGAACCACCGCTGCGCCCATCTCTTCCGATCTGTATTGTTTGGCACAACCAGTGCGTCGACTTCTCGAGCCACGACGCCGCACCACATCGAGAACAGCCGTCCCGCGTCAGAGCATAGGGTCATCGATCAAACGAAGCAGCGCGCCGCTGCTACCTACCGTCAAAATGGCCGCCGCCTTTGATGGCTCAATTACACCTCCGCCGCCTTCTGGCATCCGCACTCCTCCAACCCCCCGTCTCGGCTACCACGACAACTGGGAGCCTTTCACCCCTCGCAAGTCTGCACGACTCTCTTCTCAGCGCGCACGCACCCCTTCTCCCAATTCTGCGCATCGCCAGCAGCCTCGGTCGCCACGCTCCGTGAAGAAGTCCAGTAAGCAGTCCAACTCATCGGCCATCTCCCCGATGCTTTCACCCCAAAAGAAGCGCCAGCCCGCGCTTGACTCTGTCCGACGAGCCTCTGGTTCCCTCTCGGCCGAGGGATCTCACGCTGCTGCTGCTCTGGGGATCAAGGATGCCCCAACTCAGCGCCCCCCCAACCAAACGGTTACCCGCGCTGCTGGGATGCTTCCTACCCCATCAAAGACACCTCAGAAACCACCGAATGAGAAGACGGCCGCCAACATCCGGTCGATCGCCCGCAACCTTTTTTCCTCAGATGCTGAGGTCATGCCTAGCCCCAAAAGGAGACGTGCCAAGAAGTACACTGGAATCTCGATGGAGAGCTTCACTGCTGAGGAAATTGAGGAACCCATCGAAATCTTCACCGATTCTCAAGACAGAGTTCCCTCCAAGGATGAGAGCGAGTCGAACCCATTTTATGGAGACGTGGCTGCCCCTCCCGAGCCGACTAAGCGCCGAAGCAAGCGCCGACAGGTCAACATTCCTGGTGAGGGTGCCCTGTCTGTTGACGAGGCATCTCGCCGAGAGGACGGAATGATTTATGTATTGTAAGTTTCACCTCACTCCAGGCTCATATTTCATGCATGCTAACCATAATCTCAGCCGTGGCAAGAAATTCTTCCGCAAGTTCTCTGATAATGACGATGAGTTTGAGGAGCTAGATGACGAGGCTGACGAGGAGGCCCGCCTCGCTCGACCTCTCACTCGCTCCTCCATCAAGCCTCGCCTTCTCTTCCAAACCGAGAAGACACAGGCCATGCTTGATGAGGAGGAGGCCGCAACCGATGTTGAAGATGAACTCGAAGACGAACCAATTGCAGAGGAGCCAGAGGTTGCCGAGGTTCCCGAACCCAAGACTCCTGCCAAGACCCGCCACCAACGTGCAAGCACTCCAGAGGCACCCAAGTACGCCCCTGTATCGCCGCCAGATACCCGACGAACAACGCGGTCTACCAATAAGTTGGCAGAACAGCCGACTCCGGTCAAGGCTAGAAGCCGACGGAGCCCGTTCGATTCATGGCCACGAACAAAGGAGCACAAGGCAGCCTCGGCACCCAAGCGCCATGGTGAGAGCCTTAGCCCAGCGCATGCCAAGCGCACTCGCACCTGAGCAATTTGATTTTCGTTTTGTTTGAATATCTTGACCAAGTGGCTCTCCTATTGTTTTCTTAATAGTCTCGGTTGCATCATGACATCAGGAAGTGGCTCAACATGGCAGACTGGACTGCCTCAGAGCCTCACCAGCCGACTTTGATATTCATTTCTACATGTCGATTTGTTATTCTCTCATTCAGGGAATGAAAACTGAAGGAAGGTTTTGATCTTACGGCGTTGAATGGAAATTGTAAAGGCCTGCGTGGCAAGCAAACTTTCGGGAGGAACTTTCGGGAGGAATGGAACAAGGCAAAGCAGGATGAATGGACGGACACGGGAAAGGAATGGAACGTACTGGGTATGAATTGGGCGAATGGACAAGTCGATGGATGCCTCACCGGATGACAAGTCTGCTGGTAGATCGAGTTTTATGAGTATTTTCTTGTGTTTAGTTAGCCTGAATCAAGGATGTTGCGTATCCATCTAGCTCAAGTGCTCAAGGCATTCACTCGTGAGCCAAATCCTGTGTCGAGCTTGCGTGCTTAGCGGGGTCCAGTCGGACGCCGGTTCTCGCTGCCCCACGTCTGCCCCTCACCTCCACGTCTTGGGTTTGACGCTCCGAACCGACAGCGCCGGAGTTTTAACGCTGACAGCCCAACGAACGCTGCATCATCCTCTACGGGGTCACCTCTCTCCCATTCAAGTCTCCCAGGGCTCCTGTTGTAGTCTTCATCTACGAGGCCCGGAATCTCTGCCTATCAAATTCTCAATCGCTCACATTCCCCTCCTTACCCTACATCCAGGCATATCCAAAATGCATATTCTCGTTTCCAATGACGATGGGCCGCCGTCGCCTCACTCGTCCCCTTACGTTCATTGCTTGATCAAGAAGCTCCAAGAGGCTGGACACACCGTCTCCGTGTGTCTTCCCCACACTCAGCGCTCTTGGATTGGCAAGGCACACATGATCGGACAGACTTTGAAGCCCCTGTACTATCGACCGTCTCCCAATGTTCATGGTGAAGACTCCGAGGGCACGACTCACAGCAGGCCTTCGCCCTCGGGGGATGTCGAAGAGTGGATTCTCATTGACGGAACGCCTGCTTCATGTGTTCAGATTGGCCTCCACCATTTCTTCCAAGACCGAGGTCCCGTTGATCTTGTGGTGAGCGGCCCTAACTATGGCCGAAACACGACTGCAGTCTTTGCTCTAAGTTCTGGAACTCTGGGCGCAGCATTGGAGGCTGCTGTATGCCAACACAAGTCTATTGCTTTGAGCTTTGCGTTCTTCACTCGGAACCACGACCCCGTCATCATTGATGCTGCTTGCCGCCACAGCGTGAAGGTCATCGAAGCCCTGTACAAGCAATGGCCCACGGATGGCAGTGCAGACCTTTATAGCGTCAACGTTCCCCTTGTTGAAGGTCTCGAGAAGAACAAAACTATTTGGACAAACGTGCTGCAGAATTACTGGCGGGAAGGTGGTTGCTTCCAGGAGATTGAAGGTGAATCCGGCGATGAGAACGAGGAAGAGGAACGAATTCGAGAAGGCCTGGATGGCGAGGTGAATGATGGAGGCAAGTCTGGAGCTCGAACAGGCCATGTTCACAAGCACTTCAAGTGGGCACCCAAATTCACTGATGTGTACAAGAGCGTGGAAGAGGCTGGGCCTGGTAACGACGGATGGACCGTCAAAGAAGGTCAAACAAGGTGAGTTGCTGTCAAAGACTGATCTAGCGTGGCGACTAATTATCTTTGAAGTGTCACCCCACTGAAGGCTAACTTCATGCACGGAGCTGGCGAGTTTAACGAGAAAGAGCTAGAACTGTGAGTGTATTTCCCCGATGTTGCTGGCATCGATGCTGTTGGAGGCATCTTGGGCTGGGCTATGAGTAACGATGCATAATGTTTTTGCCTGTATTCTATGCGGAGAGCACATTTTTTTCCCCAAATAGATCTCATTCTTACCCATGATCACGCAGTCCAGAAGCAACCAACTCCGTCAAGGCAGTTGAGATCCCCCTACGACTCAAGGGGATAGTGGTGGAAAAGCCCCTATCCAAGCCATTATCTCATACGAGGACTCATATGTCCAACCTCTGATCCTCAATGCCTTGAATTCTCTTTTCCCCGAGGGAGCCCTCAACGTCATTACTGAGGTGCCTCCTTCTGACGATGGAATCGTATCAAAAATGTTCCCGTCCTCGGATACAAAGGTGCTACAGATCACAGCTTACGAGTCGATTGACTTTGAATACGCAGGGTCCCATGAGAAGACTTCGCTCATTAACAGCTACATGATCAGGAAGGCTTTAATTAGGAAGCACTATCTTTCAACAACTGTTGACCACTGGGTAGCGAAGAATCCTTCGTCCATCCTCAAGAAACACGTCAAGAGAAGTGAAGCTTTTGAAGTCGATTACGCCGAATTCCTAGACGATGCTCTCGTCGAAGCCTTTGATTTACGAGAGAGTCTGGATCGCAACGAATCATTGTCCGAGGGTGAAGCTGCGGCAAAGGAGTGGTGGATTTTGAAGCCAGGAATGAGCGATAGAGGACAAGGCATTAGACTCTTCAGCACAATGGATGAACTGCAAGCTATATTTGATGGCTGGGAAGAGGATCGACCTGACAGCGATGACGAGGAGGAAGAGGGAGCAGGAGAAGCCTCGAAGCACGATGAAGATGACGAGGGAGATTACATCACTACTTCGCATCTTCGACACTTCGTTGCCCAGCCATATATTCACCCGCCTCTTCTCCTAAAAGACGACAGCCGCAAGTTTCACATACGAACATACGTGCTGTGCACCGGCAGCCTCAAGGTCTTCGTTTACAAGCACATGCTCGCTCTGTTTGCCGGGAAGCCTTACGCAGCTCCTGGTGATGCCCCTGACGACATTGAAGCCTTCTTGACAAACACCTGTATTCAAGGTTCGCCCAACGAAAACACTGTTCGTCGCTTCTGGGATCTTCCATTGCCGGAGGTTACGCGTGAAGACGTCTTCCATCAGATCTGCGAGATTACTGGCGATGTCTTCGAAGGTGCTGCAAAGGCAATGCCAGTGCACTTCCAGACGATGCCCAACGCGTTTGAAGTGTTTGGATTGGATTTCCTTATCGATGCCGAGGGTGCGGTGTGGTTGCTCGAAGTGAATGCATTCCCCGATTTCAAACAGACCGGAGGAGACTTGAAGGAGATTGTGGGAGGTTTCTGGAAAGGAGTTATCAGACATGGCGTCGCCCCGTTTTTTGGGATTGATGGAAACTTGCTCAAGAATCAAGAGGGTAAAGAAGACATGGTATCTGTTCGCAAGGTCGACCTTGGACGAGGATAACTGTTTGATTCGGTGTGAGGGGAGTATCACGGTCAGTACAATGCGAACGATGGGCTACAGGGTAGGTCAACTGGTTTACACTCAGGACATTGAACATAGAGCTCTATAGGGATGGTCGGGTTCGTCAAAAGCTAATTGCTTGTATCAAAGTACCGGGAGAGGCCATCAACGGAGTTAGAGAGGCTTGTCGGGTAGAATCAGTCTACACCGTCGTATGACACGTAGTAACGCAATGATCAGGATGTATTGTAGACATGGATCCCCAACCCCTCCCCCCACGACAAGTATTGCATAGCCCACCTCATTTCCCGTCATTGTATGTATCTCTACATCCAGCAACTCTGGAACCCTCAACCCTTGCCCTTCTAACCCAATACAAGTTGAGAAATTACCCTTTCAGGATCTTTATCCCGCGCACGGTGCATACCTAGCTTGAACCATCACGACGACGCCATCAGTGCCTGAGCTACTGCAGAACGCGCACCGAAATTTGAACGGATGGCCACGCCGTCCGATCCCGGGAGCATGGCGGTTAGAATGGTATCTAATTGCCGGGGGAGAAAAAGAAGCTCGCGGATTGGGTCTGGAGCCGGCACAGCCACGCTGGGCCGAGACGTGAGTGGAGAAGGGAGCGAGGTAGGGTGGGTGGGTGAGAGAGGTCAATTTTTCCCGACAAGAACTGGCACAGGTTGCATGATGATTCCGGCGGATGATGCGGGACGTGATGCAAAAAGACCACAAAATGAGGGGTTTGGGCTTGCCATGATTGCGCTGTCAAGGAGGCAGTGCTGCCGGAGTGTGTCGTGGATATACCCGGTGCATAGGATGGCGATGTCTTGATTGCCCCGATGTAGGATTTAATTACGATCTAAGAACCGAAGAGATGATTGAGATCTCCGAGACGGCGTAGTTCGTGCAGGTGAGAGGGGTTGGGCGCCTCGAGATCTTCGTTTACGAAGAAACTGACTGATTCTCACTACTTGTGTTGGCCGCATCAAATTTCTTGGCTGTTGACTGTACCAAGCGATTGTTCTCATAACAATGGATACGAGGTCTGGGAGGCTTGGCCAAGATTCGACATATTGTTGGTAAGATTCAAATTGCCATTTACATAGAACCCAACATACAAGGAACAACCTCAAGTGTCACGGGGATTATGTTTTGCCTGATGGTAACATGAGAAATGGCAACCCGAGAAATGGCAACTGTCATGAGAAATAGAAAAAAAAAAACTGATCAAGATACCTGCTACATTTTACGGGCCCTTGCAAGAACCTAGTATCGGCAACTGGTATGATCACAGAAGAGCATCCCGGATGGGTTTGCACTGAGCTTCCTCAACGTAGCCAACCGGAACGATATGACCGGTGCTCGTTAAGAAACACATATGACGGCTGTTTTCAGACCCGATAGGCTATGCTGCCGGATACAAAAATCGACAGCATCCAATAATGTGATAGGTCTCCCTTGGCGAAGCCATATCTGCTAGCTTGGCGTGTCACGAGCAATGCATCTCACCAGTACGTAGCTCATGCAGAACCATTTGACGTAGGTCATAATTCTCACCCAACAGCTCATTGTTTTAATTGCAACTTCACAGCCTCAAAGACAGATCATACCTGTGAAAAAAAGGCCTCACTTGGCAAAAGAGACTCTTCACTTTGATAGTGGCTTAGAGGCTTCACCCTGGCGTCAGACTTAGCTGTCTAGCGTAATTAGAGCTGTCCTTTCTCAGAGGAATACGCCCCGACGGGCTTTCATCATCAAGTTCAATCGCCGTGGAGGGGAGTGGTGATAGTTTTAGGCAGGTCTGGAGAAGAATACTCGACATAGACAACACTGAGCATTGTTCCACAGCGTACGTCACCGGAACCGTGGCTTGGATGCAACCTAGACCACCGTTAAGCGAGACGGTTGGTCAGTATTGTTCCAAGTATTAATCTTTGGGGCAACACAGTGCCTTGCCACTGTCACCGCTCAGTGCCAAAGGCACCAGGACGGTGGCTTAGACGGCTCTGTGCGCTGACAAGATTCCGTCACGTCTTACCTCATACTCGATGCTGAGGCAACGGGGCCCGTAACCTCCGTTCCATATTGTGTAAGACACGACTAGAAAACACAACCCCACACATTGGAGGATGGGGATACCTCGGCGGTGGGAGGTCAAGTTTGGGAACTGAGCTAGCGATTGGCTAGAGCCTTGGGATGAGGAGGGCGGTAATGAGTTTCTGCAAGCACTGCCCACTTGGTCGACCAAGGAAGCTAGGTCAGGAAAGTTTGCCAGGCACGCCACGAGTCGGGACCCGATCTATTGTATGCATCTGCGTGGTGGGGATGTGAAATGGCGAGATGGGCTTCAGTCTCGGCACTTGGTCAGGTTGCTCACTGGCAACGTTGGATGTACCCACTCCGAGAGTTAAGCTCCTTGGCTGTAGAATCGAGTCTGATGTGAAGGAATCAGCCGAGATAAGATTACTATCCCGTTGGTTGATGAGAAGCTCGCTGGATTGGCCCATACTTTGATAATGCAGGGGTGATCGAAGCGTGTATAACTATTGCTGACTTGAGAATCTCAGGTGATCCACGGACCATTTCTTGTTCAAGAAGGAGGTTTCAACAGCTTTTCCGAAACAAACCCTGTTTCCAATGAACGCGCCGCATGTGCCGAACCCGCAGAAACAGAGAGTCTAGGTTGTCTTTCGCACGTCTAACGACGGTCATTGAACAGGAGCGTGCTCAGATCACGGCTGTTGACCCGATGCCTGTTCTATTGCAGGTCCCACATATTTGAGATGCGTCTATTCGCTACGGTGCCGACCTTCTGGATCGGATTGAGGCTGAGCACCTTGGAGCAGCCCGAAAAGGCTTAGTGAAGGACTATGGACTGTCGTGGAGTGGCCTTTTGTTTCCCTCTCAGACACATGCAGTGAAAGTGATGAGACTTTTGGCGTGAGACCCCGCAACGGAATGCTGGTGCTATGGGGAGTGACCCATGCGGCCCAGAGCGCTTTTGCAAGGGCAACGAAACTTGGTCTTTGTTGATGATGATGATATGCATGATCCTGTCAGTGGCGGCCAAAAGGGATGAGACCGGGCGACGCTGATTGGCTGGCACGGCCCATGGTGCGCTTGGGCAAACAGACACCCAAACTTTTTTTCGACGACACATGAACCACCCCAGGGAGGTGAGGCGACCGCCCCCGAAAACGTCATAGATCGAGGTCTCTACTCCAAAAATCCCTACTTTGAAAACCGATGCATATAATTCCTAGGTGAACAGTGGAGGGCGCCAGCGCCGTGCTCGTGATCGTATCTTTTGAGGGCCCGACTGCACTCTGGTGTACTAAGCATTTGGAACACGACAGTGCGTACGTGGTACTTGCAGGCAGTTCCACCACCTTCAGGCCTCCGGCTCGTACACACGTACTGTGTTACTCAACATCGAGGCAGTGCTAAGGGAGGGGAAGGCAAGAGCTGCACGTCTTTGCCACTGGGTCAGGTCCAACTTGGAACAGGTCCGGATTGTTGGGATTGTTTTGCCAAAATGGTTGACTTAGAAGAAGCCTCATGTGCATTGATTGATTGACATCACTGGGTCGAAACGAAGCGCACTGGATACTGCATAGTGACAGTCCGATGAAAACCTCATTCGGCCCTAGGGGTGGCAAAGACGACGCCGAGGATGCTGCGGAGCCCCTGGATCAGGAAAGGTCTCGAGGACGTTGAGTCAAGCTGCGCCCCAATGGAGATTTCCCCTTTGACTGACTGTCACTCGGGCTACGAGGTTGGTCCATCAACTTGTCGGGACCTTAAATCAATGCCCATCCATCTAACCTTGACAGGACCATGATTTACGATAGTGCCGTGGTGCCCAGAAAGGTAGCTCGTGGAATTTGGACAAGGGGCAACTGAGATAAAGTGTAGCATGGGCTGGATGAGGAGTGACATACGGGAAAGCTTGGCATTTTGCGGTCGTCTTGGCTCAACCTTGTTACGTGTGACAGGGGGTGGGGCGGCGCCTACATACGGGACACCGGGCACGAGTAGTACAATACCTTAATGAATAGCGTGGTGGAGCCGCCCCCAATCATTTACTACCCAGCTCTGCAGCGCATCACGACAGGATCCGATCCGTTGGTAGTGGGTGCCCAGGACGCGACAGCGACAACGCGGTCAGTGAAAGCGCAGCGGCTACCAGCCCACCAGGACCACCTCCCAAAAGGAGACACTGTCTCGAACTAGAACAAACGCCGTAACATGTCATCTCGAACGGATGTAGGTGGATCAAGGTCGCTTCACGATGGCCGGCAAATAAACAATAATGCAGCAACATAATGTTGTTTTTCGGAGCCATGGATTTGAGTTGGGTTGACGACGACGTATGCACCCTCATTTCCGAGCCCCAGAATGCACGGAGCAGTCAAGACAAAATAAGCTCAGCCATGTGGCTAGGTTTACGACCAGGGATGCGACCGATTTTGCATGCGAATTGCCACGAGAGGCGTACGCACAGCGTACGTGCTGCCCCCCCGTATCCACGTATTGAACAGCCATGGTCCTCCAACTCCAATCGCCATCGGGCGCGCCTTGGCCTGCGCTAGGGGCATGGTTGTGGAAAATTTCTCCTCCTTTGGGGGGTGGATTGCTATCAGGGGCTGGAACAATGGGGGCTGTGGAGTGGTCTCGAGTCTCACATCTCCTGGGAGTCTGTCGCAGCCGCCGTCGTCATGTCGACCACCAGGCCAACCTCTCTCTGGACAATGGGGGAATGTCCTTGCCCTCGGCTTGAGTGAGTGCGATGTGATGTTTGAAATCCTACAATATCATTGCCACTGCTGGGCCTACCATGTCAGCGCTTGGCCAGGGCAGGGTTTCAAGACGTCATTGCGCAATTCCCTGAGGCCTTCCAGAAACGGGCATAGCAAAGGTCAGACGGGACGCGCGGTACGCTGATGAGGTACCTGCATTTGCGCGTAATTTTGGCACGGGACTCAAGTACTGTTGCTTTTGATTGCGCCGGATACGCGACTCCATCGGATACGACTCTCCCCCTGCACGGCCGAGGTACAATGCCAATCTTGGTCTGCCCAAAGAGCATGCCGAGAGGTATCGAGATGGCGGAGCATACTAAGGTAAAAACAAGCTTCTTCGAAATCGCAATCGCAAGGCTGTTGAAGACCGTAGGCTCCTGCAAACCCACTTGAGAGTGCGCAGCAGACAACACCCGGATTGTGGGAAGTATGTTTCGGGAGGGCGTGTGGTGCGTAATGGCAAGGTCATGCCACAGCGACGGTGACCGCGCCGCTAGATTGTTAGAGCCTTGGCTTTCCGTCGCCAGTGATGCACCATCTCTAGATCTGCAGGCCGCACTGTATGGGGGCGAAATTGTTGTCGAATAAGATGCCGCTAGACTGTCGCTGTGGACTGTAATGATTAAAAAACAAGGGTACCGTGCTTTGTACAGCGGTGCCGGTATCTTGATGGAGTGACATCCAATCCCTGCCTAATTTGTCATGTGTGTGCACACACTCCTTAGATTCCGGGCGTAAATCTCTTTCATATTCATAGTGTAGACGGTGGCCTGGTTATTTACTGCCTAGACAAGGCATGCTGAATAGCTGATCGATTCAGCCTGCCTCGGTTTTTTTGGTAGTGTTACAAGCGTTGGGGTCGTCGCCTCACAAAGGATTTTCTTTCTTCTTCCATTCCTCCTTTCCTTTTCTTGCTCAGCCCCTTTGGTTGTGCGTCGGAGGCAGCGAGAGGCCGCCCGGGTTTAACACGAGTCTTTGAGATTCTGGATTCTAGTTAGCTGTGGGGAAGATCCGTCAACCGCCTGGGACTGGAGCATGAATCCTTAGAATCTCAGATTCTTGGCGAGGGCATTGAAAACAAAGCCATGACTGTTGCTATGGCTGTTGAGTGATGTCTTCGATCCTCGGGCAAACAAGCATTGGACAAGCATTACCATAATACTATCAAAGCTGAAGGAGCTACAGGGAAGTGGAAAAACCCCTTCGGAATACAGTGTCATTAAAAGTGAGATTGCACTGGCAAATGTGTACCTGGCTGAGCAGGGAAGTTGGGATGAGACGATCTTGGCGGGCATCGAGGAGAGTTACTACTGGGTACCGTCCCTGCTGGATTACGTGTGATGTGTACCCGGTGGCTACCTGAAGACGGGCTGCCCAGCATCTCTGACGACGGTGATTTGTGAGCGGTTTAGCGCTGGAAGATGGTCACTGCGTGACCCACATTGGATTTCTCGTAGTTGAGCCCACAACTTACAATGTCGGAAGGAACGTACTTTGCAACCAGAGTCCCTGTGCCTACCACCTCCTTTGCTCCTAACGCTCTGGTCGCCGGAGGCCCACGCCTGCCCGGTTGCCCTGGCTCCTTGGCTCTGAGAGGTCGAGACATCCGGGGGGAACGTACCAGTACCCGCCGCCCACCCATGAGCGCTACCGAACCGTGTGAGCCCCACACAGCCAATCACTGTCAACATTTGGTCTTGCACAGCCTCATAGACACGTCTTGGCGGCGAAGCCGGGAAAACACCCTATGGAGTACACTTCCCACATCTTGTACGGTTCTGCTCTCCTCACAATTCTGACAGTGCTTCGCTGTGCCCTTCCAACGCCATATCTTCATTCAGCAAGAATGAAGCTTCTGCCAGGCTGGACTTAGCCCACTATCCCTCCCGCCCGGGGACTTCACCTCCGATCCTTTTCTCATCTTTCATAACTAACTGCATCGCCCACGCCGGGCTCCTTGGCTCCACGCCCATCCCCATTCTCCTAACTCGCTTTCCTTCGCCTCGACCGTCCAACTCCCATTGAACACGCATTCGCCCCCCTTGCATAGCCTCCTTGTATCGGCGTCGAACATTTTTCTTCGACCTCTAAAGGTTTTGGCTCGCATAGTCGCTTGGTATCCGGGTTAGCCTACCCAACATGGCTGGAGGCGAGGAACCATCCCATGACCCGCCGATGAGGCGGAGGGCGTAGGTTGACCTTGGCTGGGAGGCATCCCAAGTGCCATATATCTATCAGCCTTGCACACGTTGCTAACCTGACCCTCTGTTTGCAGACCTACCATCACGATTGACACAACTGATGTCAATCCCATCACCAGCACTTCCGACATGGCCCCCGATGCGCAACAGCAGCAGCAGCCTGTCCAATCTAATTCACCTGCCTCTCCCCAAGACGACGCCGTGAGCCCCACGACTGCCGTCGACCCCCTGTCTACTAGCTGGGTATCCCACCGACAAGCTGGACAGCCGCGACCCGACTTGAACACCTCTGTGTCCTTCGAGAGTCGAGATAGTCGACCCACGAGCCCACACAATGTATCCAGCCCCGTCACTTCACGGTCTGGCGACCGCGGTGCCGCGTTCCTTGCTGTACCGGAAACCCTTCGATCGCGTCAAAATTCGGTCGATTCGGAGGATATGTCCCGTTCTTTTTCCTCCCATGGCGAAACTACCGTAGTGGGTTCCAACTCAACACAGGTGGAAAAGTACAAGTCATCCGATCTGAGCACCCACAAGATAATGAACGATGATACAGCGCTAAAGGCTGATGTTGGTACCGAAGCCGACTTCGAAGTTGAAAACAACCCCTTTGCTTTCACCCCTGGTCATATGAACAAGATGTTCAACCCCAAGAACTTGGCCGCATTTTATAAGCTGGGCGGTTTGACTGGCATTGAGAAAGGGTTACGAACCGACAGAAAAGCTGGTCTGAGTGTCGAAGAGACCCACCTTGATGGCCAAGTTTCCTTTGAGGAAGCCACTGCCAAAAATTACAAGTTGGAGAACGAAGGCGTGTCCCCTACGACCCATGTCACCTCATCCCATCATGGGGGCGAGCGCTTTGTGGACCGACTTCGTGTTTTCAAAGACAACCGACTACCCGAGAAGAAGGGGAAAACTCTCCTCGAGCTCATGTGGATTACCTACAACGATAAAGTGCTGATCCTTTTGTCAATTGCCGCCGTCATCAGCTTGGCTGTCGGACTCTACCAAACCTTTGGTGGCGAGCATGAGGATGGTAAACCCAAGGTTGAATGGATTGAAGGAGTTGCTATTATTGCCGCCATCGTCATTGTCGTCGTGGTCGGATCTCTCAACGATTATCAAAAGGAACGCCAATTCGCCAAACTGAACAAAAAGAAACAGGATCGAGATGTCAAGGCAGTACGCTCCGGAAAAACTGTCGAGCTTTCAGTTTTTGATATTCTGGCTGGTGATGTCATCCACCTAGAACCTGGAGACTTGGTTCCAGTCGACGGAATTCTCATTGAGGGCTTCAACGTCAGATGTGATGAATCGCAGACGACTGGTGAATCTGATATCATTCGCAAACGTCCCGCCGATGAAGTCTACGCTGCTATTGAGAACCACGAGGATCTCAAGAAGATGGATCCCTTTATCCAGTCTGGAGCTCGAATCATGGAAGGAGTTGGTACTTTCATGTGCACATCTACTGGTATCTATTCATCATACGGCAAAACCCTCATGGCTTTGAACGAAGACCCCGAGATGACCCCACTTCAAATGAAGCTCAATGTCATTGCCACTTACATCGCCAAACTTGGTGGTGCTGCTGGTCTGCTTCTGTTTATTGTTCTGTTCATTGAGTTCCTGGTCCGCCTGCCACGTCAGCCTGCGGATGTATCTCCGGCCGAAAAGGGACAGATGTTTCTCAACATTTTTATCGTCGTGGTGACGATTATTGTTGTCGCTGTTCCCGAAGGTCTACCACTTGCAGTCACCCTAGCTCTGGCCTTCGCCACAACCCGAATGCTCCGTGATGCCAACCTGGTGCGACACCTGAAGGCTTGTGAAGTTATGGGCAACGCGACCACAATTTGCTCAGATAAAACTGGAACTCTCACTCAAAACAAGATGCAAGTTGTCGCGGGAACTATTGGTACCAGCCATCGGTTCGGCGGTGCTCGTCCAGGCTCCACAGGCAGTGATGGCGAATCTACCCCTGTCGATACGAGCGGCGACATCTCTGCCTCGGAGTTCGCATCGATGCTCAGTGCACCTGTCAA
This sequence comes from Aquanectria penicillioides, assembly GCA_003415625.1. NCBI lineage: Eukaryota > Fungi > Ascomycota > Sordariomycetes > Hypocreales > Nectriaceae > Aquanectria > Aquanectria penicillioides. The sequence continues at coordinate 6,367,150 of PYIU01000003.1, forward strand.
GGACCTTCTTCTCAAGTCTATTTCCCTTAACTCAACCGCTTTCGAGGGCGATGTTGACGGAGAGAAGACGTTCATCGGATCCAAGACCGAAACCGCCTTGCTCATCTTCGCTCGGGATCATCTTGGAATGGGCCCAGTGAGTGAGGAGCGGGAAAACTCCAAGGTCCTTCAACTGATTCCGTTTGACTCTGGTCGTAAATGCATGGGTGTTGTCGTTGCCCTTCCCAATGGCGGCGCAAGACTCTACATCAAGGGTGCCTCCGAAATTATTCTTTCCAAGTGTACTGAAGTTCTCCGAAACCCCGCTACTGATGGTTCCGTGGCACCAATGTCCCAGGATAACGTCCACACCATCAACAGCATCATTGAGAGTTACGCTAAGCGGTCACTACGTACCATTGGCATCTGCTATAAGGATTTTGACACATGGACCCCCAAGGGTGTTCGATTTGCAGAAGGGAGCAGCTCTGAGGTTGTTTTCGAGGACCTCTTTAATAACATGTCCTTCTTGAGCGTGGTCGGAATCCAGGATCCCCTCCGAGAAGGTGTCCCGGAGGCCGTTAGGCTTTGCCAGAAGGCTGGTGTTGTTATTCGAATGGTTACTGGAGATAACAAAATCACTGCTCAGGCTATCGCCAAGGAGTGTGGTATCCTTCAACCCAACAGCATCATCATGGAGGGTCCTGAGTTTCGCAACTTGTCCAAATTTGAACAGGAGCAGATCATCCCCAGGCTGCATGTTTTGGCCCGATCTAGCCCGAGGATAAGCGTATTCTAGTCAAGCGGCTTAAGGATAAGGGCGAAACTGTGGCTGTCACTGGTGACGGTACCAATGATGCTCCTGCTCTCAAGATGGCTGACGTTGGCTTCTCGATGGGTATTTCCGGCACTGAGGTTGCCAAGGAGGCATCAGCTATCATTCTGATGGATGACAACTTTACAAGCATTGTCAAGGCCTTGAAGTGGGGTCGCGCTGTCAATGACGCAGTGAAGCGATTCCTTCAATTCCAACTTACAGTCAACGTGACTGCCGTTATTCTCACCTTCGTGACTGCTGTGTCTAGCGACGAGGAAACCTCCGTCCTGACTGCAGTTCAGTTGCTTTGGGTCAACTTGATTATGGATACCTTGGCTGCTCTCGCTCTCGCAACCGATCCTCCACACGACAGCGTGCTGGATCGAAAGCCTGAACCCAAGGGCTCATCCATTATTTCCCCAACCATGTGGAAGATGATTCTTGGACAGTCCGTTTATCAACTTGTCATCACATTCATTCTGTACTATGGAAGCCCTAAAGGCATCCTGCCACTTCCCGATAACCGAATTCCTAGCGAAGATGAGACCGCCACCCTCGTTTTCAACACGTTTGTTTGGATGCAAATCTTCAATCAATGGAAGTAAGTTGCAGTGATACCCAATGATGTTTTATATAATGAATGCTAACCATGGCAACAGCAACCGACGCCTTGACAACAGGTTCAACATCTTTGAAGGTTTGACGAAGAATTGGTTCTTCATCGGGATCAGTGCCATTATGTGTGGTGGCCAGGTCTTGATCATTTTCGTTGGTGGTCATGCATTCCAGATTGCCGAGGAGGGTCAGGATGGTGTCTTTTGGGCCATTGCCATTGTCCTTGGTTTCATATCGATTCCATTTGGTGTCATTATCCGCCTCATTCCGGACAAGGTTATGCTCGCTTTGATCCCTGAGTTTTTGAGGAACAGGGCCAACAAGGTGCCCGGCCTGACTATCTCAGATGAGGAGATGGAGATGTATCCTGAGCCGCTGGCAGACGTGCGTGACGAACTCAACTTCCTCAGGCGTATGAAGGGAGGACGCCTGAACAACCTCAAGTTCGCTATTCAGCACCCTAAGGAGACTATTATGTCGCGTTCAAGGAGCCCATCACACTCACGGTCGCACTCGCGATCCAACTCGCTGAACGTGCCACAGACGCCTGAGCAGGACGATGTCATTGGCTCGCCTGTGGCGACTCCCGAATCTCGGAGGAGACCAAGATCGAACCGGTCGCGGTCCAACTCTGCTCTGGGAGCGCCCACTGTTATGGCGGGTATCGTTGCCGCTGGAGTGGCTGCAGGATGGCAACCCATGACGCGACCAACACAAGAGGACAATACAGAGGGGGACAAACAGGGTAATGGGACACAGGACAGCGCGGCGCACAAATAGGAGTAATTGGGCTGTACCATATGGGGAGGCTTACTAGACCTTGAACCACTATTGTTTATTAATTCCTTTTGCTTCCTGGGTTACGACATAGAACAAAATAGTTTTTCCTTTTTCCCCTAAACAGAACCAGTACATCTTTCCAATATAAAATACCCCACTGGAACCTTCAGACATGATTTGACTCCTGTTTTCGTGCTTATCGGGAATTCCCACCTTTCAATGTGTGAGGGCAGAGGACCAAGAAGCTACATGGTAGCGACAAGTGAGGGGAATATGTTTCGCAAGTATCAGCACTGCCTCCTTTTGTAAGAACGCGCGGCCGAGGTTTCACTGAGGAGAGAAAGCCCAAAGAAGCAGTAACTCGGCACCTTGAGAATGACTTGTTCAAGCCGAGTTGATGATGATTCACTTTCTGTTTCGTGGATGGGGCTGGAGGAGTAGACCAAGAAAGGGCTAGACCGATTCACTTTGGTTGTTGGGATTTTTTTTTTAGTGCTTGCTTGTTGCCACGGGGCGGGCAGACTTGGGCAGGCTTGGGAGGTCGGGTTTCTTGATAACGATTCTCGGTCAGTTCTACCAAGCTGGGCGAGGCGAGGGGGGATGAGTGCACATCGCCAGTCAGCATGGACGAGGTTGGATTGGCGTGGCTGGCGGCTAGGGATGCACCTTGCGCATGGACGAGGCGATTTTGAAGGGGGTGGTGGTTGAGCATTGGATTGTGTCGTGGAATGCTCGTGATACTGCAGGTACTTTGGGCATTTCGGCGACTACTTTTCCCACTCCCTCGTGCCATTCGTGTCATGCCTCACACAATACTGTTTGTTGTAACTTGGGCCGGGGCGTTTGTGGCTACTGCATCTGATCGCCCTGCCTCTGGCTGCAATGGCTTACCTGAAAGAGACAGGGAGTTGCCGTATGCGTATTAGGCCGCATAGAGTTCTGAGGCTGTTTGATGATTTATGATGATTTATGCACAGATCGCTTGTGCTGCCTCTGTGATCCTCGAAGTTTAAGACGGCGACGAAACCAGTCGGATCAGTGTCATCCGTGACCAGGAAGTGGCTGTAATTAGGCAAGCTACACTGTATGGAGCAGGTTGTCAACTCATCACGATGCTGTGTAACCAAGGGTTGCCGGGGTACATGACCCGGGGGGCAAGAGGGTTGAAAAGGCCTGACGACGGACCAGGAAAATCAAGGTCATAGAGAGGGCAAAAAAAAAAAAATTCGATAGCGCAGGTTTCTGTTTGGGCTTGGGCTTGCAAGCATGGAGTTGGCCACCAATCACCAGTGGGAGTTTTAATCTACTTGGCGTGGCCGGGGATATCGGGAGGATGCGGGAGATTGGGGGCGAAAGGGGGTACGGTGCGTGTGAGAGGTGAGATGTGAGCGGCGGCGAGTTGTTGAGAGGCTATATAGAGCTGTGCACCTCCGTTCGCAGCAACTGCATGGGTGGAATATTGGATAGTACTGGTGTCAGCGATGAGTTTTGATTGTGAAGCTGGGGGATGAGCAACGACCATGACGAAGATGAGGAACCAGTTGATGATGATGATGCAATGCTGATCACTCGAATGGTTGCTGAATAGAGAGAGTGGAGCGCAATGTGGGCATTTTGCCTCAGACGTGGCGGAGAGGCTAAATGAATCCAGCCCTTCCGTCACTGTCTGTGTGTTTTACTCGTTGGAGCGATAGCCCAGGCCTCACCCAGCGCTGCACCAGCAGCGGCAGCTCGTGATGGATAGTAACCCAGCCAATCAGCCAACGGCGCAGAGCCATGCTTTTCGCTCAGCTGGCCAGAGAGGTGGCATTCATACAACTGTCCGAGACAAGGGCAGGACATGGTTTTCTGGTTGAAGTAAGCATGGCGGTTCACTTTAGGAACTTGGCTTTACGAAAGGGGGCCGGGTTGAACAAGAGAGGGAAACCCAGCGCGACCAGGGCCTGTGAAAGATTGACTAAGAACGCCAGGAATCATGGACACGAACAGGTAGACAGATTGACAGATTGACAGAGAGAAAGAGAGAAAGAGAGAAAGAGAGAAGAAGAGAGAGAGAGCAACAAAGAAAGAAAGAGAACGAGGGACAGAGCATAATAAGCCGATCATATCATGCAACAACAACACACACACACCACACTTTGACACACACACGCACACCACATGCCGTCCCGCTCGTGCTCCGCTTTTCCTATGCGACGATGATAAAAAGGAACGAAAAAGAAAAACAACTCTAACAGCACGAGGACTCGAGCAGAGGACGTAACTTTCGATGGATGATCGCAATCACCAACCCAACCCTCGGCAAGCACCTCATCTGCAAATGCAAATGGTGTCAACGAGGGTCGGACCAAGGGGGGGAGGGGGGGGTCTCGCTGTTGAAGGAAACTTTACTGGCGCTGTCGCCCATGGTGCGTAATAATTTGATGGGAACGAGAAAATCCCTGGGCTTGGGTTGGGTTGGTTTGGCTTGGCTGGGGGGTGGGCGCGGCGGAATGGGCTGGACTCGGCTGGACTGGGTGGGTTAATATAGCCGAATTGTTAGACACAATCTAGATAGAGACAGGAAGGTAGGCATATTGACTGAAAGGAACCGTCAAAGGCCAGGCAAGAGAGGCAAGAGAGGGAATCGGAAGGATGGAACACAACAAGGAAGAGCCAAAGAGAAAAAAAAAACCTAATGAATGGGAAGGGCAAGACTCCCCTCATCGTCGTCCTCTCTCGGGGCTATAACCTTGCCATGCATGTCTTTTCTCAGCGATGACGCCCAGGTCGTAGCTGAGGATGGATAAACCACCCCCTGGCTTTTGCGACTCGACTGGTTTTACTTTGCCCGTCACTTACGTCGTCGTACTCGTCGCTCGCCTTCTTTGGTCACTCGGGCTCGCTCTCGCACCATTCAGTGCCAATACCAATGCCAGTGTCAGTGCCAATCCATCGGTCCATCCATCCATCCATCCGCCCATTTCATCAGCCAGCCCATCCATTCCAATCTACTTTTCCTTTCCTAATCTCTTGCCTCCATCTCCATCTCCATCTCCATCTCCACCTCCCATCTCCATCCCCTATCTCTATCTCTATCCCGCCCTTGCCCTCCCCTCATCTCATCTACTCTCCTTTCCCTTAGACTGTGGGGCTTTCCTTCTACATACAAGGGCATTTTGCAAATACACGCGTGCTGTCGAGTTTCAAGCAGGACTTGTCGCGACGCATACTCGCCTCCGAGTGGTTACAAATTTATAACCCAGGACTGAGTGAGGAGAAGACATCGCAATCAAAGGAACGTGGGTGAATACTACGGCACCCGACACAGCAGACAAACACAACAATCACGTCGCCATCACGATACGATACGACATCCAAACTAACGCAACGCAACGCAACGCAACGCAACGCAACCCAAAACAAAACCTAGATCGACTCAGATCACGTACTCGTCAACTCTAGGGCGATCCCGCTCTTAATCAACTCCATTTGGGTTTCGTCGGCATCATCGGGAAGCATTGACTAAGTGATTGATTGCATGCCCTCGAACTACCTCCCGCACTGACCGCGAGAACCGAGTCGATAAACCCCGTTCCGTTTGACCCGTTATTCCGCGTCAATCAGATTCTACTCGACTCGACTCGAGTTGGACTGCGTTCTCTGACTTGTTTGTGTGTGCCTTGGTTTTAGGGCCGCCTTCTCAAACACTTGTTCGCATAGCGTTGCATGCCTACATCTCACAGTCATCGCCGTCCTTTTACATTCCGCACCTATTTCCCCAGGTTACCTCGTCACCTTACCATACCTGACCTGCCTAACACAACCGTGACCTTTTCCCATTGATGACCTTTGGGCCATCCTCTCATCCCTCATCTTAAAAAAAAAAAAAGAGCCCGATCCTCCCCTTTCCCAATTACTCTCCGCCCGCGCCGCTTGTCTGTCTTCTTTGCGCTTCCGTTTCTTAAGACGCACGACCACACCCTTTTTTCACGCCGGTCCCCCTCTCATTATCTCTCGGCTCCATTACAACCTTGTCCCTCCCACGGACAAAAACCTTGAGTGCGATACACATACCTCTCAGGAACCCTTCTGAATGAGAGCACACTCTTGCCTACGCACACAGACAAGCAGCAACAGCAGCAGCGCTCAGGAGAGTTTCTCAGAGACGAGACACGCCCGACACTTGTTGGCCACTTTTCGCGATCGAGTTAATTTTAGATGCTGTCTCCGTGTCGCTGACCCGCTTTCTGTTACCTTATTCTACTCTACCTGACTCCGTCTCCTGCTGTCCTATTTCCATTTCCATTTCGTCTTCCGTTTTCTTCCCTCTCAAACCCTTTTTCTTTTTCTCTTACAAAACCCACGCTCCCACCCACCCCTTCCATTCCCCCTCCCCTCTCCCTCCCCTAAAAAAAAAAAAACACACACACACACAGGCGTGGCCAACTTGTCTCCATCGCCTATCGCCCATAAAAAAACTGAGACAACGAAATCACCTTTAACGCTCACCGGCTTTCTCACATACCTAATTTACTGCTGACTGCCGCGGGTAAATTCGCACCGCCGCCACGCATCCCAAAAACAACAACCAAACACATCCTTGCAACCAACCTTTGCGCACACACATTTCCTTTCCACCCTCTCTGTTGGTTCCTTCTACGGCTTTCTCTATCCCGCTCTTCGACAACCAACCCATCAAACTTGTCTCTTTGATTTTCTTCCTCTTCCTCTTCACAACCCCGTCGTCGCACCCAAAATGAACACGAAACGAGGTGCCGCCAAGGGCGTCTCGCTCGCCAAGCGCAAAGCCAATGCCAACGCGTTTGACAAGCTGGGCCAGAACCCTTCCGCAGAAGATCTCAAGAATGCTGCTGCTAATGTCGCCCTTGCTGAGCTCGAGGAGAGAGTCGCCGATGTTCGCGATTCATGGGAAACTGATTCGCTTTTTGAAGATGCATTTGAGGATCTAGCAGCTGATGCTTCTGTAAGCAGTGAAGGTGAGTTTGGTGTCGCTTTTGCTTATCGTTGTCTCTCCCTGCTTCTGCTTCATTTCCTTCTCACACCCTTTACATTTCCTCGACCCTTGCTTTCCTCTCTACACATTTTGTCTCTTTTCGCTTTTACCGTTCACAACCACGGGTTCGAGTGGACCCCCGAGGCATTTCCTGCATCCGATTGCAGGTGATATGCCTAAGTGGGAATAGACACGCTGCAGGCTTGTATTCCGGAAGTGGCAAACTCGAGTTGCTAATCATCGATTCTTCTAGACCCTGACGTCTGCACACCAGAAGAGGCCAGCAGGCTCCGCCGCGAACTCCGAGAACAGGGCCCTGCCGTATTTTGTCAACGCACTGTTGATGCTGGTCGCTATACGGCCAAGAAGCTTCTTAGTGCATTTGGCATCCGACCCCCGGCCTTTCTTGAGGGCGAAGATGACGAGGCTTACTTCAGCTTACTGTCCCTGGCCATCACCCGCGAGCTGTCTAAGCGCGCTAAGCTATCGCGATTCAACAGCGTTGAGGATGCTGTCGATTTGATTTCAAAGAGCAAGAACATCATCCTCCTGACTGGTGCTGGCATCTCTACGTCGCTGGGCATCCCCGACTTTCGTTCCAAGGGCACTGGCCTTTACTCCAAGCTGGAGCATTTGGGTCTCAATGATCCTCAAGAGGTCTTTGACATTGACGTCTTCAGACAAGACCCAACCATCTTCTACTCAGTTGCCAAGGACATTCTCCCCAACACAAACCGATACACACCAACTCATAAGTTTATCGCTATGCTCAATGAGCGCGGCAAGCTCCTGACCAACTACTCACAAAACATCGACAACCTCGAAGTTAAGGCTGGTGTCCCCAAGGAGAAGCTCATCCAATGCCACGGATCTTTTGGCACCGCCACCTGCGTCCAGTGTGGCTACAAGATGCAGGGTGAGAAGATCTTCCCAGAAATCAAAGCCGACAAGATCCCCCGATGCCCTCGTTGCATTCAGACGTTGCGCGCAACCGGTGGTGCTACAAAGCGGAAGCGCTCCGCTGGTGTCGAGAAGAAGCGTCGCCGTTGGAGCACGGAGGAGAGCTCTGACGACTCTGAGTACGATATCCCCTCGGTAGGTGTTATGAAGCCCGATATTACTTTCTTTGGTGAGGCTCTCCCCGATGAGTTCTCTAAGCGCCTTACCGAGAACGACCGCGACAAGGTTGACTTGGTTATTGTCATCGGCACCTCGCTCAAGGTTACGCCCGTTTCCGAGATTGTGAGCTGGCTGCCTTCGCACATCCCTCAAATCTACATTTCGCGACAGGCCGTTTCGCACATCAACTTTGACATTGACCTTCTTGGCGACTGCGACGTTGTCGTGACAGAACTCTGCCGTCAGTTGGGCTGGCCCTTTAAGCACGAAATGGTCCCAAGAACCAGGAGATTGACGTCAGCACCGAAGATGGCTACAAGAGTCGCCACACCTTCGAGGTCCGAGGCGCAAAGGCTAGCCCTTGAAGGAAAGAAGCAGAAACAGAAAAAGAAGAAAACATAAATGGTTCAACACGGATCAAAATTGATTACAACAATCTCGCGCGAGCAACCGTCCTGGTAGACAGACAGTGGTGGTGCGCTTAATTGGCAGTGGACGACTTAAACTTGTGCGCGTATCATGCGACTAAAGAAAAGTGAATATTTGGTTCTTTTTTTCTTTTCTTTTTCTTTCTTTTCTCTTTATTCTTCTCCTTGTTCTTCCGATCATCATATCACGGCGGAAGTCAGTGAGCAGGTTCGAATTCTGTTTCTCTCTTTCCCGCTACTGTTGTGTGCATTTTTTTTTTCTTTGATCTTTACACCTGGGTTGGCTTTTTTTTTTCTCTTCTTTTCTTTTTGTTTCCTATCCTGCTTCTCACCACAGCAGGTGGCCAGGTGGCCAGGCGTCAGGGACGGACAGATGGACAGACAGACGAAGCGGGAACACTGGTGTACGTGGCGTTTTGATAAGGATGGGAGAGACTCTTGCTTCAAAGCAAGCCCATTCCACAAGGACTCTGTGATTCTAGATGTGTTGCTTGTTTCCCCTCCCAAAAAAAATGGATATCTAATTGTTCTGTTTCTCACTTTGAGCCTTTTCTTATTCGATTTCCTACGAAAGACCTGGGCCTCCTAATCGTTGGACTTGCGTCATGGCCGGCCAAGTGAAGTGAAATCAAGTAATGCCAGCCTCTAGGGCAAGTCCGGGCGGCACGGGCGGGCATGGGTGGCGCGGCTGGGGGTGTGTCTGCGTGGAAATGGTGTGATGTGATGTGATGTGATCCGATGGGGCAACTTTATGAAATGGAAATGGGAAAATGGGGACCCGACGCTTCGGTTGACCAGGGTCTGGCAAGGCCTGTTTTCCTGAAGGGGGAACCGCGATGCTCCACGGGGACCTACGGGGACCTGCGGGGACCTGCGGGCCGCTTCTCGCTGGAGGAAGCGATTCAAGGCGGCAGGACTGTCGAGGCTTGATTTGACCCTCGGCCATGCTGCACACGCTGCAGCTTGTTTACTTGAGCCTGTTGTTGATTCATGCAACATGCGGTTATGTGTACTGACTGTACTCTGTGTACCTATGTCAATGCAGAGGACCATGGCTCCACAGTGACTGGTGCACTGTATTATCTCGGCAATTATCTCGTCGGCTTTGCATTTCGACAAGTCAGTGCGGGCCATCTAATCATTTGCACACACACCCCCGGACAAACGCAACATCTCGCCACCCATCGCACATCAAAAGAGAAACGACGAGAAAAACGGGTGTCTCGTGCAATAGACGGGAAAATCGCCGACCCTCACCGACTCGCTGAAAGTGGAGACTAGTTTGAGAAAATCAAGTGTGCGTGGGTGCGTGGGAGCGTGGGAGCGTGGGTGCGTTGGCGACGGTGGGGGGGGGGGATTGGTTCGTGCTCGTTTATTCGTGTATTCATTTCTCTTTTTGTGTCGTCTTGGGGTTTTGGTTCTGCCTTGGCTACGGGCTAATGAGAAGCATGTGATGACGGTGACAGTGACGGTGACGGGAGGGGAAAGAACGGAGTAGGAGGCGGAGGGGTGGGAAACACAAAGCTACTGAAGTTTTTCGCCCGAGCTGACATGCGAAGCCAAGGAAGGAAGTGGCGCAGAGAGGGGGGGGGGGAGGGGAGGATAAGAAATTCAAAGTCCTTGACAGAATAGGAAATGGCGGCATGGGGAAATGGGATGGTTCGATTGGAGCTTCACCTGGAAGGATTTCCTATCTATGTCTCGTCGCTTGTATCCTGCTCTCTTGTTCTCTTGTTGTCATGTTGTCTTGTTTCGACGAGGCTTGTGCGGGACAAGGGCGATATAGTAGGAAGTTAGATCCCAAACGAGGTGAAGGGAGTCAGCTAGAACCATTGTCTACTGTATTAGGCAGCCGTAATGATTCCACAACTGGTGCCTGCCTTTCTTGGCAGATTCCGAGAGCATCAGCAACTCTGAAAAGAAAACGAGAGAGAGAGAGAGAGAGAGATGCTAACAATGTTAGTAGTTGACGTGGTAGTGGTGTGTTTAGGGCAGTTGACCCAACTCAGAAGTCCTCGACTTGATCATGGTGGCCATGACCCACCAATCCTCAACACCAAGTAGTCATAACGCAACAAGCACCCTATGCGCCTCTTTTCTATTTCAACAGGGCTGCACATGCCCAAAATCTATCCGCATGTTGATTCATATCCATAGATGTACGATACAATATGTCCTCCTACACCCAAACGAAACGCCGGCCAGTTTAAATGAGACTCTCGTACTTGTCCAGACCCGACTTCTGCTGCCCGCCACCCATAGTGTTGGCATTGCTGTTGCTCATTCCTTGGTTCATCCTGCTGCCCATGCTTGAGGTACCACCCATCCCCATTGACATGCCACTCATGCCCGTGTTTGTATTGCTCGACCCCCATGCGATTGGCTGTGTATTGTTGGAGGGAGGCGGTGCGATGGAGAAGGACGACGACTGCGTGGCACCACCAGGAGGCGGTGGTAGCGTAAATGACGGAGAACGCACGGGAGTTGCGGTTCCTTGGCCGAGCGTCATGTTGGCCATTGATGAGTTCATGTTTCCACCAAACCCAGGAGTTGACGATGCTGAGCCCAAGGGTTTGGCGCAGCTGTAGCAGCTGACCAGTTCACAGAACTGGAAGCCTGGGGCTTTGGGTGCTGCGGTTGCTGTGGCGGGGGCGTGAAGCTTGCCTGCGTTGGCTGTAGGGGCTGGCTGAACTGAGTCGAAGATGGAGTCAGCGACTCGAAACGACCAAGATCTGGGGTCACCGTCCTGTAACTGGCCTGAGCCTTGACGGCAGGCTGGCTTGGAGGTTTGGTTGGGTTGCTGGCAGGAGGGGGAGTTGACCACGAGAATGCCGGTGGTTGAGGAGTGCTCGTCGTGGACCTATTGACCGACGACGATGTCGCCGCTTGAGGATCGTCCCAGCTAGCACCTGCAGTGCTTGACCTGGGGGTCGTCGCAGCTCGTCCCTTGACGAGAGCCTCAAAGTCGTCTTCCGATCCCCCATTGCCTTGATCAAAGGCAGTCCCCGTGACGCCTCCAAACGCCACAAAGTCCTCGCCAGGAGCAGCCGTGCTACCGTTCGAGGCTCCAGAAAGTTCCTGGAGTTTCCTCGATTGCTCATCCTCAACTCTCTTCGACAGAGTCTTGATGAGGTCCATGAATGACTGGAACTGCTTCAGGTTAAGCAAGGGACCCAAGCTCATGCTCCAAAGAATAGGCAACAGATCCATGGCAACGAACTCTGCATCGGCAATTTCGCCGACGACACGCAGGACATCCAAGGCAGCCATCATGACCGCCGGCTCCTTAGTCTTGATTGCCTTTACCAAGGGGATGATCTTCTCCTGCATAGTGTACTTGTCAAGAGCACTTGATGAGGACGTCTTTTTCTTTTCACGATCAATGCCGTTCAAGCCGTCATCGTGGTCTCCATTATCGTTTATCCCGCCACAAAGAATTACAAATGCCCTCAAACCCCGGACTTTGATAGCAAGACTGTTCGTTTTGCTAAACACGGTGGCAATCACGGGGAACAACTCGTTCTTAATAGTGCTAAAGTCAAGGACAGGCAAGACTTGAGGCAAAGACCGCAGTGCTACATCGACGATAGAATGCGTCGGACATTCGATGGCAGCCATGATTACAGGCAGCATATCTAGGATAGAACATCAGTCTTTGAAATGAAAGATTTGGTCAAGAATCAACAAACCGTCTTTGAATTCCTTTCCGGAGCAATTGTTGGCAATGGCAGAGACGTTTTCTAATATTACCATCAACCCGGCATCTCTCGCTGCATCCTTCTCCTGATTTTGCTTGGCGTTGTTGACAAAAATGTCACGGAGTGCAGGTCGAACCTTCTCCGAGAAGGCACGGCGTGCGGAGGGAAGGAGTTCGATAATCTTGAAGATGTTTTGGAGAATGAGGGATTGAAGATCGCGATCCTTGAGCTCGTCAAGCAATGCTGGCAATACCTTCTTTTCCATAACCGACTTGGGGAAAGATGGTAAGACTTTAACCAGACCTCTCAAAAACTGAGACTTCTCGTTGGGAGTCTTGGCTGGGAATGAGTCGAGGAAGCGGATGGTGGAGACAAGAATGTTATCAAAGTACTCGCTCTGTTGAAACTCCCGAGCGGACATTCTTTGGGCGGGCCGTCTCGTAATGAGCCGCGGTAGGACATCGTGTGAAAGTTCCTTTGGCAACGGCCGTGAGGAGAGGAAGTTGTTGGTCGTTGATGGGACGCTGGATGAAGATTGAAATAGTCGCTTATACGTAGACAGACTGCCATGCGTTTCTAGGGGTGACTGGTGAGGCGAATTGTACAATGCTACTGATAGTAGACCAAGGGAAAACATGTCAGCAGATGTGTTTAGGTTACTGTCTACGACAAAGTCGGGCGAGGTGTAATCGAGGTTGAGCTGAACGGTCCTGGGAAGGCGAGGGTCCATATTGAGGACTTCATAGAGACTGATTCCTTGGATGGATGTGGGCTTGTTGGAGTTGTCTGGTGGACTACAAAATGCCAGGCCGCTAATCTTCCAATCAGACTGATACGGTGTTAGTGGACGAAGAGCGGGTATGGGGTTAAAGACTTAGTTAAAAGTACCTTGGCGTTGATTAGCACGGCATCTGGGGTGAGGTTTCCGTGAACGAGCCCTGCATTCTCGTGCAAGAACTCAAGAGCTTTGCTGATTTGCAGCAGGCCTTTTTGAATCTCAAGTTCATCAATCTCGAGCTCTCGCCGTCTCTTCACGCCATCAGAATCTTCCGTGACGAATCGGCTTGACCTCCCCCCGGGGCCTCCTGAGCGCTCCTGCTCATCTTTTTCTTGCAACAAGCTCGATAGGGAGGCTGTTACAGCTTCAGTCACAAACTGCAAGCCGCCACCCCTGGTTTCCTCAACCGGCTCAACCAGTTCAAGGATGCTGGGATGACGTAGCTTGGCCAAGCTAGAGGCTTCCTTCTTCAACCTCTCCACAACCTCCTCAATGGTCTTCTTGTAGGAGGCGGCGCCGGAGCGCCCTAGAGAGTTGGTGTGGGAGTCGAGCGACTTCTTGTCGAAGACGAAGACACTATAGGTCTTGCCGGTGGATTTCTTTTTGGCATCGTAAATTTTCCAGGGACCAGCCGTCGAAGTTGGATTCGAAGAGATGGAGTAATTACCGGTGATGTTGGTGGAGGAGATGGACTTGAACGCCGAGGAGAACATGGTGCGTTTACGCGGGGAGCGATCGGGTAGCTATCGCGATCATGTCGAGATGTTGGGCAAGCTCAGGGGTGGGGTGTTGTGAGCGCACACTTCCCAACTACCTAGGTTGCGAATTTGTATAGCTGCTCAAACAAAACCGCGTCAGATCAAGGACGGGTGTAGCTTCGAAGCAATTCGGGTCGAAGGAGCGGGGGCGCACGCGAGATCGTGGGATCGTAGATCCTCGAGGTTTGGCTGGGATGACGTGGGATGCTTCGTTGCGACAGGCGACAAGCAACGTCGCGTGGAGTTGACAAATAATCCTCAATCGTGGAGAGCCGCTAATTTCATGGGCAGCACCAATTAGTTAGTTGTCATGGCTGCGCGCAGCGATAAGCCAGCCCAATGCAGCGCATTCGGAGGGGCAGAAAGTACCCACCCTGGCCTGCGTGCGGCGGTACCTGGACGTCAGCCCTTTTCACATAGATGCATGAAGTAGCTCTCCGTGCAGCGATGCAGGCCAGCAGCACCGCTGGAGACTGCTGGGCTCCCTAGGTCACAGAAGGGGTTTCAGAGCTTTCTAGCTCCGGTGACAGGAGGAAGCTCTGCTAGGTAGAAGGCCCCAAGAACACCACGGATACATACGGCTCCACCCGTTCGCGGCAGGCCACGGCAGTAGCGGCTGGCAGCGGCATGTCCTCTCCAAGTACCTCGGACTTCAACCCTTCAGTGCCTTGTCAGCGCCTTTGCTGCAGCGGCAGCGGCCTATCGGGCAATTTCCAATCCACACGAGTCAACGTTCCACCTAAGCTGAGTCCGATCCTACTCCGAAGCACCACGACTAAGTGTGGAATATCGTCCAGGGCTCTCCCACCGCAATTAAAACCGAACCTTCCTCTGCCCATCCTTCGTCCCATTGTCACCAGTGCTCTGCTCTAGATCTAGACCGCCAGAGCGTCGCGCCGTTCTCTTCTCCCTGAATTGGGCCTCTCTCCAGACTTATCCTGGAGCTCCAAAAAAAATATCCTGATACCATCCAAACCCAGAATCATCCGCCATGAGACCCTCACTTGTCTCCCGCTCCATTCTACGGAGCGCAACCAGAGCCTCCAGCTCCAGGTTATTGCCTCTCTGCCAGTCTGCGCGACTTTACAGCTCGAAGCTGCCCAACCTCGACCCTAAGAAACTCTCCATCACCCAGACCACCAAGCCCAAGCCTCTGAGCAAGCCTGAGGACCTTGTGTTCGGTCGCGAGTTCACTGGTGCGCCATCTCCCGCCCTGATTTTCTTTCTTGGACCATGACTGACTTGTGCCATGTAGACCACATGCTCACGATCGAGTGGACCAAGGAAGATGGCTGGCTGGAACCCAAGATCACCCCCTACCAGAACCTGTCTCTGGACCCCGCGACCTGCGTCTTCCACTATGCGTTCGAGTGCTTTGAGGGAATGAAGGCCTACAAGGACAAGAATGGCCAGGTGCGACTCTTCCGACCTGACAAGAACATGGCTCGGTTGAACAAGTCTTCTGCCCGTATTGCCTTGCCCACCTTTGACTCGCAAAACTTTATTGAGCTTATCGCCAAGCTCGCTCAGCTAGACTCCCGCTTCATCCCCGAGAAGCGTGGTTACTCCCTGTACCTCCGACCTACCATGATCGGAACTCAGAAGACCCTCGGTGTTGGCGCCCCAGGATCTGCTCTTTTGTATGTCATCGCCTCGCCTGTGGGCCCTTACTACCCCACCGGCTTCAAGGCTGTCTCCCTTGAGGCTACCGACTATGCCGTCCGAGCCTGGCCCGGCGGTGTCGGCGACAAGAAGCTCGGTGCCAACTATGCTCCCTGCATCGTTCCCCAGCTCGAGGCTGCCAGCCGCGGCTTCCAGCAGAACCTTTGGCTTTTCGGCGAGGAGGAGTATGTCACTGAGGTTGGCACCATGAACATGTTCGTCGCCCTCAAGGACAAGGAGACTGGCCAGAAAGAGCTTGTCACTGCCCCTCTTGACGGCACCATCCTGGAGGGTGTTACTCGTGACTCCGTGCTTGCCCTTGCTCGCGAGCGACTGGTTCCCCAGGGCTGGAAGATCAGCGAGCGAAAGTACACGATGAAGGAGTTAGCCGAGGCTTCCAAGGAGGGCCGTCTCCTTGAGGCCTTCGGTGCCGGCACCGCTGCCATCGTCAGCCCTGTCCGCTCCATCTCGTGGAAGGGTGAGCTCGTTAGCTGCGGCCTGGCCGAGAACGAGGAGTCTGGCGAGATTGCTCTTAAGATGAAGGAATGGATCGAGGCTATCCAGTACGGCGATGAGGAGCACGAGTGGAGTTACGCCTTGCCCTAAGAGGCGGGTTGGGTATTGGTAGCACGTATACGTTCAGGCGTTGTCAGACGGTTCTTGGGACTACTTTGGTTGTAAAGAATGAAGAAAAAGACTTTCCGGGGTTGGCCATACTTATCCGTAAAGTGACGTTGAGAGCCTGTGTGCTTATTGTTGCATCAAGTCCATATCTGGTTGTGAAATGCAGGTGCTGACTCACATACATACGCCTGCCAACTGCATACACGCGCGCCAAAAAAACAAACAGAAACACATTAGCCAACGAAGGGACTTCAAATGACTTGAACAACCAGTCTAATGATTTGAACCATTGCAGGAAGTCGTCTTCCGAGAAAATGCAGATAACATGTACAAATTTGACGTGGTCAGGCGAGGAGTCTGCCCTCGTCCATCACGACCAGTTTCCCACCACCCTTCCATATGTCAATCCCATCCATTGCGAAATTAATCCTTCTTCTCCTGCTTGGCAGGGTCGGGCAGGATACCCTCCTGCTCTAATCTCCTCCGAGCCTCCTCGAGAGCCCAGGTCGAAACACTGTAGATAACATGGTTAGCAAGAGGGGGGTTCATCCAGCCAAAATGCCGCATCACTGCAATCTGCCATTGAGGCCCAGATTGCACCCAATGGCAACCACACGGTGGTCTACCACCACGCGGAAGGTCCGGGTCGTCGATCGGGGAGAGGTATATTGCGCGAAACTCACGTAGTGTCGGGCTTGAAGGCAAGGGCAAGGCCGGTGGCAACGATGCCGCCGAGGAACAGGTACATGGGCCACTCCCAGCCCTCAGGCTCAGCCTTCTCACCAGGCTTGATGCCCCAGAGCCAGCCGGAGGGGGGGTCGAACTGAGACTCGCCGTGGCCGCCACCTTGTCGTCGGGCGGTCACAGAGAAAGATCTGGCGGAGATGGGCTGGCGGGCGCATCGAACCGCACGCAGGGGCGCGGCGGCGTGGCGGATGAGGGCCATTGTTCGTCGAGGTTTCGATGGAATTCGGCGATGCAGGTCGTCGTGCAGGGCCTCAATGGCTGGGGTTGGAGAGGCGGTTGATGGCAGCTGGGATGCTAAAGACTGGGCGTTGTTTGGTGAGGTTGAAGCCGGCAGATCGGAATCTGACTCACGTGACTGGAGGACATAAAGTCATAAGACCACGCCTAGTCAATGCAGGTTAATGCACACACCCCTCCTCGTCGGCCTCTCTTGTGCAAAGGATTTCACCTCTGGATTGAGCACTCAATCGACGACGAGGTTTCTACTTCAAATTCTTATTTAACAAAACGAGGAAATTCGCGCACGATTTTCTATTCTAGGGCTATTCCGAAAGGTTCATTGCTGAGTTTTCTTCACCACCCTCTTAATTGGGCAAAGATCTTGGGTAGAATTTGGGGCCGTGTGCAATTACAAGCTTGCGGCCCAAAGGTCAAGGCAAAGCAATATCACAAATGAAGAGGATCCGCTGTGGTCAATATTTACTTGAGGATCCCCGAAAGCAATTTTTTCTTACAGCAACTTGTCTTCATTCTTCTCTAAACCTTGACTTTTGTCATTGATTTTTGTTGTCGGCGTCGACGGTTGACGCTCCACCTCAAGCTCGGCTCAAATCGGCGACGCTGACTCCAACTGCAATTCGAGCCGGCAAGGAGCCCAAGCACCGAGCCTCTTCATCAACTTTGTTCAGATCCAATTACATTTCCTATTCCAGCCGCGACGAAGTCTCGGGAAACTTGATAGCTCATCAACAAGGAGCTGGCCTCGATTCCCGATGGAGGTTGACAGGAGCCAGCCTGTTCCTCGTGTTGCCACAACTAATTCGCGCCCATCACACCCTTGGACCGGAGGACTCTTGGAGTAACTAACCCACCATGGCCGACCAAAATCCAAAAGTTCGGGATTTTTCAAGCCTTGTGCAACGCCAAGGGTCTCAGAATCCCCATGGGGAAGCTCTCCTTGTAGCCGAGAGCTCGTCAACGATGGCTTCTGGGATACGACGACTAGACCCAAGCGGGCTAACAGACCCGATGGCACGCCGGCCCGCCTCACAGCCAACCTTGACCTTTGGCGGAGTCTATCAGGCCCGGCCCAACATTGACTCTCGTCGCAGCTCCATGTCGAGCATCGCCCAGATTGACGAGATGCTCGACGATGACCGCATCAACATGCACACGTACGGCGTGTCTGAGATGCGCGATGGCTTCTTCGATGCCCTGTTCTTGAAGCCCCCTCCCCTCGCACAAAAGGCATTTCTTGAGCGCTCAAAAGCGGCACTGCCGAGGGAGTTCGATAAGAGTCATCCTCTCTCGCCAAAGGCATTCTTCCCTCGCCAGCTACATGAACTGAGATCAGTGGCGCGGCGAGTTACTACCACGAGGGCTGGCATCAAGCTCCTCAAATCATTCACGGCCTTTTTTATCGCATACGTGCTGTGCCTTATCCCCGCGGTGCGAGCATGGCTTGGTCGATATGATTACATCATGGTAATATCCGTCATACTAAACCATCCTGCCCGAACCTTTGGGTCTCAGATAGACGGTGCCGTGCTAACAATTGTTGGCACTGCCTCTGGTCTTGCCTGGGGGGTCATCGGATTATTGCTTTCTACCTCAACCCTTGCTGCGAGTTCTGGGTATGGGGGGATTCTAACCGTATTTCTCGCTCTATTCATGGGTAGTGTTGCATATATCCGATCATTCTTTATCCGGTTCTATCAGTCTGTCTTGGCTGCCGGTATTGCGGTAGCATTTACGACACTCGCAGAAACAAGCGGTAGAGAAATCGAATGGTCTAAACTAAGGAGTTACGCTATCCCATGGCTCCTCGGACAGGCCATCGCGCTCGTTGTGAACGTTGTCTTGTATCCAGATGCTGGGAATCGACCCCTTGCGGTTGCCATCGACAGATCATTTAAAACCATGCAGGTTAGTTTTTAAGCCTATTAACTAGTAGGAGCCGTACTAAGAGCCCCAATTCACAGGAGGCGCTTATCATTCCTCGCCCGAGGAATACCAGATTAAGAAGACGCTTAAACAAAACCTTTATGGACATCGCATTAGCATACCGCGACATGAGGATCGATATCACCTTCACAAGATTTCGCCCAGCCGATCTACGAGAATTGCGTAATCTCGTCCAGGGAGTTGTGAGAGCCCTTTTGTCTATGAACACGGAAACTCTCCTTTTCGAGGACTGGAACTTGGAGGACCAACCCACCGAGATTACAGTTGGTGGCCCAGCTGGCCCACGTACTGAGGCTTCGGACTCATCAGACGACGATAGTCGTGAGTCACCTCTTGGGTCTGAGGAGATCGGGCGCAAGGTAGCCAATACGTTACAAGGGCCCACGAAAGAGGTTATCGCATGCATGGCAGAGGGTATGAGGAGGTGCCATGCAGCGCTGATGGATCTCTCCGGATGTCGAGGTTATTTTGGCCCACCTGGGGATATTTCGTCGGACATTATGCCCATTCAAATGCGTATGAGGGGCGCTCTAGACGCTTTGGACACCGCTGAAGCAAGTCTCCTTGTGTCCAGCGACATCCCCGAATCCTATGCCGACCAATCTGAGACTGTTGAGCTTTTTGTCTTCTCAAGGCACGTTCGCGAATCTGCTGCTACTGTTGTCAATCTGATGGTCAAGGTCCACGAAATGTACCACAACTCAGATCGCACGAGACTAAACCTCCCAACATATCCACCATGGAAAGCCGTGTACAGAACCAACCTTCAAGTTAGACATGACCGCGGTGGAGTCACGGCCGGTATGTACCAGGCCACTTTCTCGGAAATTTCACATATGCTCGACGGTATGAAGGCCAAAGACAATTACCATGGCCCTCGCCCAAGTTACGAAGCTGTCGCAAAGGTAGAAAGCAGGCCCCATACAATGGAGCCCAGTATCAAGGGCCAGCCAGCCTCAAGGAGAGACAAGCTTGGTTATAAGGTTTGGACGATTCTCCATCGGCTGCAAGGTTTCGAGAGCAGATACGCGCTCAAAGTCGCAATCCTCATCTCCATCTTGTCAATCCCCGCTTGGTTGACTGATGATTCAAAATGGTGGGATCATTACGAGGCCTGGTGGGCGGTATGTATGGGCTGGATCATGATGCATCCTCGAGTAGGTGGTAATGTACAGGATCTTGTAACTCGTGCATTTGCAGCTATTCTAGGCGCTGTTTGGGGCGGGGCCTCATATGCGGCTGGAAATGGGAACCCCTACGTCATGGCGACATTTGCCGCCATTTACATGATTCCCTTGTTGTTCCGCTTCACGCAGAGTTCACATCCCGTAAGCGACAAGTTTTTTTCCCTCTTTCTTCTCGCTTTGTATCTGTCTTGCTAATATCACCCTTGCAGAGATCTGGTCTGGTTGGTTGTCTTTCCTTCACAGTCGTTTCTCTCGGGCTTCGAAATCATAGCGGAGCATCATCCGCCGCGCTCCTAGCGGTACATAAAGGCCTAGTATTCTTTGTTGGTACCACGGCACCCATCATCGTTAATTGGATTTTATGGCCATTTGTTGCGCGACACGAGCTTCGGTACGCTCTTTCATCGATGCTCTTTTTCATGAGCGTCATCTACAGAAGTCGGTCAATTCCAAACCAAAGTCACCGCATACCTTTGCTAAACAATTTTAGATGTTGTCGCAAATTACGTATATTTTGATGAGGGCGAGGATCCTACCCCGGAGGATGTTACAGGATCCGAGATGCTCGAAAGTCGTATACGAGAAGGCTTCGTTAGAATCCGTCAACTCTTAGTAACCCCCTTGGCCCATGCAGCCTCGACTGTATCCTTACAAAGTCACCAGGTTATGACCCGTCACGAGCTACGGCTTCGGGCCCCCTTCGATCCCCTCCCTTACTCCGCTCTTGCAGCTGCCTGTGAGCGTTTCTTCGAGTATCTCATCGCCGTCCGCCAATCAGCCCTTTTCTACAACCCAAATTTCATCCGCGATAATCCAGTTGCCGCTGAGAAGCTCCTCAGTTATCGACGAGATGCAGTCGCAGCGATATTGGGCAACTTGTACATCCTCGCTGGTGCACTGCGATCTCAACGCAAAGTTCCGGTATGTTCAACTTCAATGAACACATTAGTATTTGCACGAGGCATTCTGCTGACACACCCCCAAGCGATACCTCCCCAGTGCTGCAGCCGCCAGGAAGAAACTCCTCCTAGAGGCCGCAGAGGTTGCCAGGGAGATGGCTGAGAGTGTCGAACATCGTGAACTTGAGAGACAGAAGACCTGGAGCGAGATATACAGTTATTCTTATAATGAGAGTTTAACAGGCTGTGTTGCCCAGCTTGAAGAATTAGAAAAGTTCACCAAGGTCATTGTAGGAGAAAAGGCGTAAGTTCATCCTCTCGACACATAAGGCTAGGTTCCTAACTTCATTTAGTTTTGAGGGCAACTTCAAAGAGGTGGAAGATTCTGATGAAGAAACAGATTCTCCGCCCAACGAACGGCCTTGATGTTGATTTTCTGCATTTCCTTTGATACCCTAAAGTCTGCCAAAGCACCTTGTATTCTATGCCTAGTATACCCACAAAGCCTCGTCCGCCCAAAACAAACCATGTTAATATGCGCCGTTGGTCATTTCATTCAAGATATCCCTCGTGATCAGTTTTCCCTTTAACAACGCCCGTTCCCCAATAGTCGCCTTCCTTGGCGACGGCCTGCGGTTCTCCTTTCCGATAAGGACCGAGGACGCCTTGCTTTTTGTAATCTTCTTTGGTGATTTGGGCTTTTGTGTTGGCCCTGTAGCGGTAATTTGTGTGCCCAAGTCCTCAAAATAATGGTTTTCCAGGGCATCAGCTGGCATGTCGTAGATCCAGTCACGATCTTCCATTAAGGAAATGAATCTGCTTAGCATATTCTCATTGCCACTTCCTTTCAACGTGCCCTTGCTTCCTACAACGAGCAGTTTAGTCTTTGCACGGGTAAAGGCAACATTAATCCTCCTCCAATCCTTCAATAAATCGCCAATGTTGCAAGCCTCGTTGCTTCGCACTAGACTCAAGACAATCACCTCTTTGTCTCGACCCTGGAAGCGGTCAGTCGTATGCATTTCCACGCCTGGAAAGCATTTGAGCTTGTCCTTGAGCTGAAACAACTGGGCTCGATAGTGTGTCATAACGCCAATCTCGGAATCTGGAACTCCGACGGTAAGGAGTGAATCAACGAGCTGGGAGACAATGCGAACTTCGGCAGAGTTGACGATACGTTTGCCATGCGCTTCTTCACGAACAAGCGGTTGAATAGTGTCGGTGTTCAGAAAGCGCACGCGAGCCTCACTGTCAAGGATGTCATAGAGCCAGCAGCGAGATGGTACAGGGCCGGTACAAAACGATTTGGAGCTGCTTGTCTGGAGTAGAGTGGAAGTATCGTAGTGTCGTTGTCTGAGAGCATCCATGTTTGGTATCTCAAGTTTCCGTTTTCGAAGCTGCTCGGTGCCACATCGAAGCTTCCCATCATATATCAGAGTGTTGCTCAGAGTCATAATGTCTTCGCACATGCGATATTGATGCTCCAAATTAACAACCGAATCAGGGTGAGTGTCCGAGAGTAGTTTAAACAAACTCACGTCGAGGCCGCCTTCTCTAGCTTCTTCATTCTTTACAACAGGGGGCAGTTGGTTGTGATCACCAACAAGAACAAAAGTTTGTGCCATCCTGATAGGGCCAGCACAGATTGGTAATGTAATTTGTGACGCCTCATCCACAATGCAATAATCGAACGAGCGCTCGTGAAAGATAGGATGGTTGATACCAAGACAGGTTGTTGCGACAATGGGCGTTCCATGCCATGCCTCCTTTATCTCCTCGAACGACTTCATGGGCTGGCCAGCGAGAATAGCAAAGTCCTGGACATCGGGATGGACTTTTGCAGGAGCTCCTAGCCTGAGAATTGGTGTCTTGTCATGCTTCAACTTGAGGAGAATATTGTCAACAGCAGTATGGGTGTGAGATGTCAGTAAGACACTCTTGCCTTGGGAGGTGAGCGCCCGAATGATGTGTGCAATGGTAGTGGTTTTGCCAGTGCCAGGCATACCGAGAACCAATGCATAATCCTCAGCGCTCATAACCTTCTCGATAGCTCTACGCTGATCAACGTTGAGGCTGTCTTGATCCGAAATCGTGTACTGGGTGGGAGCAGATTTAAACCGCGGGGGACAAGATCCACAACCAGATGTCGGGTCTTCCTAGCCCCGGAACATGATCGGCCATCATCTGAACGAGGTTATTTCTGACGGTTGCCATGCCACTGCTAAATTCGTCTTGGTCCAGTCGATACCGGATAGGCGGCTCCTTGATCTTGCCATGGGATTCATTTTGTGTAGCGCCCTCATGAGCCACGTCCATGATGCTGGCGAAGACTTGATTGTCGGTTTCATCAAATCCAGGTTGGCGAATACGAGCGTTGTGAAGCCGTCGATCGACTGCGACACTGATTCTCTGTCTCTTTACCGCTGTTACATATCCAATTGCCAGAGCAAAATGCCCTTCCTCATCCGAGACAACGATGGGCTCTCCTACTGACAGCTCAGACTCAAGAAATGAGAACTGGGGAGAATGAATCCTCTTGATAAAGGAGTAGTGATAACGGTTGATTTTTGGAGTGTCGGTGTCCTCCGAGGCTGAGCTTTCTTCAATGATGACATCGGCGAAACAACGAGATTTCTTTTCTCGTTCAACACTTGTCATTGTCCAGAGCTCACGCTTGTTCTTCTGACTCTCCTTTTCTTCTTTGGTGAGGAGGTTCTCCCATTTGACAAAAAATTCCTTGTGGTCAAGCGTGAGATGCTTGACTAACTCGTCGAATTTCTCATTCATCCCGCTCGACTCCCCATCGCCGTCATCAGCCAGCCGGTGATAAGTGAAGCAAGAGGTCTTTGCATAGCACCTTCCACACATGTGTTTTCTCTTCAGCATAGGTGGCAATTGCACACTTCTCTCTCGGATATAGCACGCCAATTGGTTGCGCTGCATGATCATGTGTCGAAGTTCGTGTCGGATTGCGGGGATTCGCATCGTCTTCGAAGTCTCCATATAATATAAAATTCCATAGGTGATTTCGATATCGTAACGGTCTGATAATAGGAGGGTATAAAGTGCCGTCTGCGCCATATGGTTGCTATTCGCATGTTTTCCGGTTTTCACTTCGAATGGGACAGTCAGTGTTCGGCGCTGCTTGCCCTCCCGTATAGCAACCTCAACGGTTGCATCAATGTTTCCTTTAAGCCCATACATGGGAGACCAAACATGTTCTTCGACGTCAAGAAGCTTCGTTACGGCTATGTTCGCCTTTTTCCCATGGCGGTCTTCAACAATCGCATCATCCTAAGGCGGGGTTAGATTGAGGTTTTTAAGTTTGTGTTAATACCGCATACCTGTGGTTGTGATGAGACGAACGCCTTGGCCCAGTGACTGAGTTCTGTCATCTTGGACTGAAGGTGCTCCCTCGCCGTAGCCATTCCGACTTTGATAGTGTACAGGTCCTCCACATGCTTTTGCATGATCTTCTCAATCACTGAGCAGAGAAAAGGGAGGTCCCATCGGTTGGCAAGCAAGGCCTCCTGAAATATCTCGTGGAGGATTGTCCCATATACCAGTGGGGGGGTTGGTTCACTTGTAGCCTTGACACGATCTTGCAACACAGCTCGGCGCATACAACCAAACGAGTCGGCAAGCACAGTAGCCGAGATAAGCTGATCAGGATGCAGGATGAGGAGGTTCTGGGCGTCATCAATTATGCATTGTCCCTTGATAGTGAAGTCCCCAATGACATGAACGTAAGACTCCGCATGAGCTGGCGTGTCATACCATGAAGCTCGAAGGTGAACGGTTTTCATTTCCTTAGAGGTGTCGGCTTGAATGAGCAGAATCTGGCCAACGTTAGATGGGAAGACTAGTTGCCATTTATTTTCGTACTGACCTTTTCCGGGCAGTGATGTCCGTATTCATTGACACACTCGCCCTCTAGCACATTCGTCACCAAGTACCTCTGGATTGTCTTAGGTTTGCGGCTGTTCTACCAGTTACTTAGTGAATGCCGCTCCGAGGTTGGTTCCTTAACGTACGTCTCCCGTTGCTTTGTGGTTCTGCTTCATTGCCTGAGTTGCTGCCAGTTCCACGGCTTCGAAATCGATATCGCCGCCAAAATCATCACCAAATTCATCGTCGAGATCTCCTGAATCAAATTCTGCTTTGATCGTGGTTCTTTGCGCCGTGGGTGTCACAAACTTGGCCGGCGCTTGTGAGGCATGCTGAGATTGCGCTTTCGTGACCAGGTCTTCTGCCTCATCAAAGATATCATCATCCAAGTCCTCAAACTCGTCAGCCCCTGGAGAACTATTCTGGTTCTTTTGTTTCTCCGTAGGCCTTCCAGTACTTTTGTTAGCCAACGGAGTCTCCAATTGTGTTGCGTTTATGCTCGCTTCAAGTCGCATCATATCATCATCATCGAATTCGTCAAAATCATCATCGCCATAATCTGAGGAAGCCGATTTAATAGTAGCCTGGGGTCTTGGTCGGCATGGAGAGCCACTGGAAGTGGTACCTATCCGCCTCTTCTTAGGGGATGGCGATTCGGCGACAGGATCACTGACCTCGCTGCCATTTTGCCCATTGATACTGCTGGTCACAGTATCTAGTAGGGCCGTGACAAGCGATGACTTTGATGCAGCTTCCTTCTCCCCTCTCTCTCCACTGGCACGACCACCAGAGGTTGACCTCTCGATCTTTCTTCTCTTGGGCCAATTCAACCCGCAACTAATTGCTCGGCGCAAGTTGCCATCTCCAGACTGGGCAGTAGACCCTTTCGTGGGTCTTGGCGACGATGATACCATGAGCTGAGCTAAAGCAGGGTTTGCAATCCCCAGAGGTGTGTTCGCATTCTGAGATCCGTTGAGGGAGTATCGGTCCCACAATTCCAGGGTCGGGTCGGCATGAGGAGACTTCAAGGCCTGCGCAAGCTTCCTTACATTGACCGAAGGTGGGTTGGGCTTGTCAGCGGCAGGTGACGATATCGGGGATGAGCTCCTAGCACGTTTCCTACCCTTCCTAGGCATCATGGGGGACAGGGCAGAGAGGTACAGAGCATCCTGCCTGTTGTCCCAAAGCAGTCGGTCGTTTGGGGAGATGTGTGCTTCGTCGTCGGCAGCGCTGGCTGGCTCGATAAGGTCTCTCCAGGTCAGTCGTGTCACCGGTGTGACGGCACTATCGTCCTTGGAGCCGTGCACTTTTGGTGATGGCCGAGCATCTGTCGAGTCGCTGCCAGCTTTCTGAGCGTCACCCGTAGCTTCGGAGACTACATCTTCAGAATGTGGTTGATATTGAAACTTGTTTAGTTTGCTCTTCGTGGCGTCTGATACTGGTCGTAAAGGTCTCGGGTTCGGCGTCTGGTACACAGGGTTGCTCTTGGATCGCTGCCACGGCGAGCGATTCTATCGTCGTGATTAACTAACTGGATGTATTTTGTAAACATGTGAAGGGGTGCTCACCTTTGACACTCCAACATAATCGGAATAGGACTTTTGGAGAGGCATGGTGCTCAACGATGGAGACCAAGCATGAGAACTGCGCGAACCTCGTCCATGGATGCCAAGTTAAGACGTTTGTGCAAAGAGACCGGGCCACAATCCGGGGACACCACGGTGGAGGACGCGTTTAATGGCCTGGAACGCGTCGCGCCCCACCATGCTATAGCAACACGCGCCGCTGTTGTCACTGATGCCACTCAATTGATCGCATGCATCACGTGATAATAATCCCTTATCGATAAAGCTTGCCCCAGACCAATTCCACTGCCTTAGTAACAAGCCTGCTGCGGGATCGATGTCATCCATTCACTTGCGTCACTACATCCCGCATCGCTCCGTCCATCACCCGACCTTCTCGGCGTTTCTTTTGTCTCTTTCTTGTCGACACTCCCAACGCCTTCTACTCGTTAATTTTTTTTTCAATCAATTGGCTTTCTCTATCAGCTGCCGTCTACCAGTCAATCTCAAATGAACACACCACCTCATGGCGGGGGTTCCGGCCCTCCGCAAAACCCCCAAGTCTACCGGCAGACCATGGAAGAATGGCGCCAGCGGGCCCTCGCTCAGCGTGGTCAATATGAGGACCACGTCAGAGATCAGATCAACAGGAGCTTTCAGGAATACTCACCTCCATGGTACGCCTCTGTCATTGGCTTCCGCCGTGACTGGAACCTTCTGGTTGCTACCTCCAGGGTGTCAGGCTTTGCCTCTACCCTTGGACGAGATCTTGAAGATTCTGAAACAAAAGCTATTGCAGAATTCACACTGAATAATATTCACACCAATGCCGCATTCAAATGGGTCACCATTGGCCTGGCTGCTTACATGACTTATCGCGGCCGTCGCACCTGGCAATTCCCCTTCTACAAGCCCAAGCTAGGCGGCAAATTCAACCCCAATGAGGCCACCAGTATTTTTTCAAACAAGAAAATTCGCGGTGGCTACCCTCGCTTTACCTGGCACACGCTCCGCTTCACTGCTTATGCTGCAGTGACCATGCTGATGGTGGAGCCCGTTTTCCGTGCTGTCAACTTTATCAGAACCGAGTCAGCCATGGCCAGGGATCCACGGCTAGAACAATTCATCAAGGAAGCAGCCTCCAAAGTCGAGAAGGTCATGACAGAGGGCGCTGCTGGACCAGGGCAGCGCCGTCCAGTACAATCAAATTCAGAAATCGCCAGTGACTTGGAAACCAAGAACGATGCTGGAGAATACGGAACTGGTTTCAACGAACCTCAAAGCACCAAAGAGAACAGTTATTACGTTCCATTCAATAGACAACCATGGAACACCACTGGTTCTGAAACGCCATACCCGCAGTCTCAACAATCCAATGATGACTGGGACGTTCTTGACGACGACGATGATGCCTCCCCCATTGCCGCCTCTACCAGAAAACAGTCAACCTCCGCCACACCTGGTGTCTCCTCTTGGGACCGCCTCCGACAACAGTCTCAATCCGGTCAGAAACCGCCACATCAGTCTGAATTTGAATCCCGAGGAGGGTGGGCGGGCGTTGGCCGTGCCCAGCCCCAGCCCCAGCCCCAGTCCCAATCTCAGTCTACCTGGGGTACTTCTGACTCCACGAGTTCTGGGTGGGGGGAGTCAAAGGCCAACCAGTCATTCAATAGCGCCGACGAGGAGCAATCTCTAGCCAAGGAGCAGGCACAAAAGGAGTTTGATCAAATGCTCGAGAGGGAACGACGGGGTAGCGAGCAAGGACGATCGTGGGGATCTAGATAGGATTTGGAAATAATAGCCACAGTGACTGTGTCTTTTTACTGTATATTGGGTTCTCGCAGCTTGTTATCTAACTGTATAGTACTTGGAACTGAAGATAAAAGAAAGAGGTTCAACATGTCTCAAGTTTTCCTCTTTTTTCCTCTCAATTTTGCCGTGCTGCGGACGGGGCAAGAGTACTAGTAGATGCAACGCAACACATTCTTTTCAACTGTCATGAATCGAAGGACAAATCAAAGAAAACCTCATATTTTAAACAATATATCGGCAATAATGCCGCTTTACCAGGTTCTGTCAGGTACAACGCAGTGTAAACAAGAATAGCCATATCCCCCATCCCGCTGACGCTCCAACCGAATTCAAGCCTTGGCGTCCTCCGAAGCCTCTGCTGGTTCAGCACTAGCTTCCAACTCATTCTCCTCCTTATCAGGAGCAACTGACTTCTCCTCGGGCGTAGGTTTGCACTCCTCGGAGGTGTCTGCCTTTGTGACTTCAGCGGGCTCCTCCCTCTCAGTCTGTTCTTCCTTGGCCTCCTCCTCTTCCATGGCAGGCACAGGGGCATCCTCGCTCGAAACAGCAAGGCTGCCCTGATCAGGATCAATGGCCCAGAAGGTCTGTGTTAGGGAGAATGAAAGTGTAGGAGCAGATGATTTGGCGGGCTCAGGGGCAGCCGGGCTCTTCGCTGGGGCACGACGTTGAGGTCCCCGGGCACGGCCCTTTCGCGCATCGGAAAGTGGTGCCTTTTCCTTCTCCTCGGTGAGATCCTCCTGGGGCTTGGGCTCCTCCTTCTTGGGAGCTTGAGGTCCCAGCTGTAGTCGCTTGTTCAGGTCGCTCATGAAACCTGCCTGCAAAGCTGCAATCTTGCCGCCCACCGGTCTGCTTGGGACAGGGGGCTTAGACTTAGAAATCTCGCCGTCTTTGGAGTCACCAGAGGAGGTCTTGGCTGGTCTTGGGGGATCTGAGGCTTGGGCTTATCTGATATAGGCGGTCGCTGCTTCAGGCCTTCGTCACTAGGCGTCTGTTTGGGCTTGGGCCGTTCAGGAACTGAAGGCTTTTCTGAAGGCTCAGTCGGCTTCTTCGCAGGTCGGGATGGAATCTCGGGCTTGCTCTCTTCTTGTGGTGATTCGGAGACTGTTGTCTCATAAAGTTGGCTTTCGGGCACGTCCTCCCAAATATCCTTGCTTGGGAAACGCTGACTAGGTACAGGCCTCTTTTGGGTCAGGAATGACTCAGATTCTGCATCGTGAGACTCGGTCCAGATCTGCTTCTCGACCGTCCGGTGGGGCTTCACATCAGCAGCACCCTGGATATCACGCTCTGCAAGCTCTTCTTGCTTCTTGGCAAAGATGTGGGCAGGAGTCTTGGGCCGGTCCTCAATTCCTGCTGACAGCGTCCGGGTCTTCTCAGTGACGTCGGGAGTTAAGACCTCCGCAGTGTAGTGTACACTGTTAGGGGCGTCTTCCCAGACGTCTTTGCTAGGGAAATAGTGTCGAGCCTTGCCTTCTGAAGTTGGCTTTTGCGCCTCCTTCTTAGCTTCTTCAGGAAACAAAGGCTCATATTCCTTAACATCATCTAGAGGCGTGGGTGAAAACTCTTGGGAGTTGTTCTCCTTGTAGATGCTAGTAGGGCGGCTGACGGGCCGACTTGGGGTGTCCTCCATCTCGTTGGAACTTCCACGGCGCTCAGGTGGAGGATGAACCGCAGGCTGCTGAGGATACGGCTTTTCATCCTTGCTCACCTCGTCAGAGGCAAGAATTGGGGCGGTGTATTCATGCTCCTCATCATCAATTGCATTTTCGTTGTCTCCGGGCGAACGGTACTCTGGACGATCAGGCTCGTCGACATGCACAGTCTTTTCACCATCCGGGCCAGTGATTTCGGACTTGAAAGACAAGCCCCTCACCTTATCCTCAGTAGTGGAAACCGGTCGAGGAGATGAAATTCGGGAGGCGTATTCCTCACTAGCTTGGAAGCCAACCTCCTCGGAGGGTGTAGCTTGATATCCCTTCTCAACTCCTGCACCATACATGTCAGTCAATTTTCATCATGTCGCACACATGCAGTGCTTACCCTCGCTGGCTCCGCGGCTCGCAGTTTCCCGAACAAGCTTGTTCAGGTCGTTGCTACTCATGGCATAATCATTTTGACGGTCATGCAAAGGTGCACGGTTTTCTCTGTCATAGACGTGAGGGTTCTTCTCGTAGTATTGTTTCTCGAGCTTGTCCTGGGGGCTAACACCGTGGCCGTGAAGACCGTAGCTGCCAGGGGGGCCACCGCGAGAGCTGTTCTTGCGGTGGTGGTGCCTGAATTCTTCGGTGCCAGGGCCAGGGGATGGAGCCTGGACATCACCAAGGTGAGGGTTCATAGGCACGCGCTGGCCAATCTCGGGAATTCCGTGCTCATCTTCTTCGTCTGGCTGGCTCTCGGTGGCTGAGAAGCTCGTGCTCGGCTTCTTCTTGATGCTTCCTCGAGAAGTGGGACGGCCAATACCATACGAGGCTGCCTTGTCGGAGTCGGTGCGCGTCACGGCCTGGACTCGCTGCTTAGCGCTCTGAGCAGGCAGCGAGGGCTTCGGGGCATGAAGTTTGAGGTCGGCAGCGACAGTGCTGGTCTTCTCAGGGGATTTGTCACTCTCAAATTCATCAGCCACGACGCTGTATTCGCGACCCTCTTCGCCGATATTAGGCATGGCAACGCTGCCGGGTCGGTCGACTGGCTCCTCGGAGCCCTCCTCAGAGCCATTGTCGGTGCTGAAACGCAGAGCTTTGGGGCTCTTCAAGGGAATGCCTTCGCTGAGAGGCGAAGGAGCGAAGCGGTCGGGGTTAGGAGATATTGAGCGGTCATTGAGGCGCTTAGCAGCGGGACGAGGAGGGACCTTGGGGACTGAGGGGGCCGAGGCATCTTTATCCTGGCTTCGAGAAGGCCGGGGGGGGACGACAGGCGTCGGTTGCATGGTCGCGGCGGTCATTGTCGATTATGATGATGCTCAGAACGAGCTAGAGTGGTGTACGGGGTGACGAATTGGTTGGGGCGGAGTGAGAAAGGGGAGTCGTGCTCTTCTATAACAGGAACGCCTAGACGGCTTAAACTCCTAGAGGGGCCAACAAAAGGGCAGCGGTCAGCATAAAGTTTAGACGATGGCAACTGTAGCAGCCGGGAAAGGATCGAGTCATCAAAGATAGAGGGCAGTTTAGATATAGATAGGTAGCCGGTGACCGGGGGACGGACAGGAGGGGCGGGACAGGGGAATATCTGAGCTTCAGCTTTCGACATCAGCGTCAGCGACGGCGCGGGCGCCAATGCTCGTGCCTGTGCCTGTGCCAATGCTGGCGCAACAGCATAGACGAAAGCGTCAGCGTCAACAAGGTCGACGGCGGCTGGAGCTGCATGACTCTGTGACTTTGGACGGTTGCTAAGAGCCACCGCTTATCACCCGTGGGCGAAATCGTTCACGGCGCTATCAGAGATAGAGGGATGCCATGGCGCACGCTGCGCCCGCCGCATGCCCACCCGCACTCTAGACTTCCCACATCCACATCCGGCACACACACCGCGGTCAGGGGACAAACTCACCAATGGGGGGCCGTGATTGATATTGGTATCCCCGATGGGCGAAGGCAAAATGTCACTGTGGCATCCACAGCTGGTGAGGTAAGTTGGTGATGATGCTGATGATGGGGTTGGGTGTTTGGGTCGCCAGGCAAGCTTCCACGGCGCGAAACAAGTTCAAGTAATAAAGAGTCAATACCACAAACAACCGGGGTCTGAGCTTCTGGCTTGTGGCTCATGAACTCCTCGGGTCAATCGCGAGCGGCCCCAATTGTCACTTTATATACCTTGGGTACGTACAAGAGAATACCAGCATCCACCTCGTCCACCTCCGCGGCGTCCAGGTGACGGTCAGAGCCAGTGCCACTTGACTCTTACGGTCCAGTGCTATGTTGAGCTGGCGACCCTGTGTCCTTGTCTATCCGTCGTCACTTGCTGGCGAAAGCAGGGATGACGATGGCGCCAAGTCGACGGTGCGAGGCCCCGAAGACGACGCACTGTGCCTGAGCGACCGACAGTCCCCAAATCCCATCCACCTCATCCAGCGAGCTGCTCGTTGACGAATTTGCATCCTCCAGCATCATCTCTCGGCGGTGTCACCAGGGCCCTCTTTCCCATGGAATTTTTTGGTTTTTTCGACGACCTAAACTGATGGGAACCACCCGATTGCACAAATTGACCGCTTTTCTCCTGCCCTTCTCAACGTCTAGCAGCCTGCCCTGGGGCTCGCAGCTCGACTAGTTTGACAACAGACGCTCTCGACAACTCGTCTGCGTCAGAGCCCTCAGAGGCTCGGACACAGTGCGCCACCACCCCGCATGATGCCACCGCCCACATCCACTCACAAGTCCCTGGACGGAAGCGGCCATGTGGATATGTCTCTCGGTCACTCCAGATCCAGCTCCAACGTCCTCAGTTTTGAGAGGTACCAGACCAAGCCGAGACGGAGCAGAAACCAGGGATAGCATCCCCGTCAATGCAGCTCGCATTGCGCCGTAAAGATGAGGCCTCGTTGCCGACTCCTTCTCTTCAAAGACCCCTCTGCCATCACTTCGTCCCGGAGGCCAGCTGACGGGTAAAAGGGCCCCGTTGTTGGCGCCGCTGGGGATGACCACCGACTTGTGATGGTACCAAACTCGCTTCTCCTCAATGCCACTGTCTTTAGGTACAAGCCGGAATGTACCTACGTGTAGAGAAAATCGACGAGGAAATACCCTGCATTACATCTTACACCTGAGGTACCTCCCCTTCCTTCGCTCTCGCCTGGCCAAGGTGGGACTCCCCATCACCTGCATCCCCACCGATCGAACTGAGCTTGCTTGC
Source organism: Aquanectria penicillioides (assembly GCA_003415625.1). Taxonomy (NCBI): domain Eukaryota; kingdom Fungi; phylum Ascomycota; class Sordariomycetes; order Hypocreales; family Nectriaceae; genus Aquanectria; species Aquanectria penicillioides. The sequence goes on from PYIU01000003.1 coordinate 6,400,528, forward strand.
TTGGGTCCATCTGCTGCCGGTGCTTGAGCTAGGTTGATTGCCAGGCGGTGTCGCTACCCCATGAAGATTCCAGGGAATGACGCTTACTCGCTGGCATCCTACTGGCCCACTCCAACAAGCCGGAGCTGCAATCGCATGACCCCAACGAAGCAGCTAGACGTTTCCGAATGGGTACTCCGTCCAGTGCAGTACCTTGAGTGTCTCCAGGGACTGATAATAATGTCAGGTCAAACCCAGCCCTCAAATACATTCGTATGGTGGTATCCATAGATAGGATCGGTGCGAGGACGAGCAGCTAAGGTTGGGGAGCTAGGTACTCGGCAACCTAGAAGCTTGTGAGATAGCTTTCCGGCGGTGGCCCGGTTCCCTAAGGGAAGGGCCCGTAAAGACACCGCAGTCCCGGTGCTCATGACTATCAAAGATTTGCGCCAAAAACACTGGGGCCGGGCAAAGAACAGGAACCGGTCAACCTGGAGCACAAGCCAGGTCGATCACTATACTCCAAAAGAGAAAGAAAAACTCTGTTGTTCCCCCTGGATGCCATATCACTGCTTGAGCAATGATGTGCCCCCTTCGACTCAATGCAGCTTCCAGGCTTCAGCTCGAATCAGAGCGCCATCTAAGCACGCCAGGCCCGTTACCATGGGGGCACATGATGCCACCGTGAGGGCATTAGATACATGCCGTCCCCACGCGGTTCGCAGTTGTTTCCCAGCAGCCATGGGGGACAAACGGCCACCATGACGCCATCCCCAACCATTGCCCCCCTCCCTTGCTCCGTCCCCGTCTTCTGTCCTGCGAATGCCCATGCCCAGAGCTCCAGTGCCCCGAAGGAGGGGCCGCTCACCTGGATAGCATGGAAGCGCAAATGCTCGATCCAAAAGCCGGCCCGGCCCCCGTCTCCCTGTGCTGTCGGGCCCTCCACCATCGCCAAAAGTGTAAGTGTAATTCTCAAATGTAATTCCAACGACGCTCAGCACACAAGTGAGAGGGGTCAAGTGCAAAGACCATTCCATTCCATCCCATGTTGACCCCTCATTTACATTCGCGTCCACATTCTATCCCGCTCCATCGTCTCAGTAAGGCCCTCGTGTCGCCTCGGTCGAACGCCAGCTTCCCCTTTCGGCAAGGGAACGTTAAAAAAAAATGAACAATTTGCAAGTCCCGTTAATCACCAGCTTGAGCTCTGCAGCAAGTAGTGTTCCTTCGAAGTGGAATACGTGCATATCCGTGATGCCTCCAGAACCCAGCAATATCCACTCACGTTCACGGTACCGTACTGTACCCGTCTGCACTGTTTGGCGCACTATACCTCTTGGGGGTGGACTGGCGAGATCTCAGCACGTCACGAGGTAGAATCAAGACTTTTTCTTCTCTGCTGGGTACGGGGCCCTCCAGCTATTCTTGGCTGACCCAGCAGGTCTGGGGCTTGACGCCGCCGAGGAACCAGTCGAACCAACGAATCTAGAGCCGTCATCTGACGCCGCCCTCTCCGAGCTCTTCTTCCGTGTAAACTGTAATCAAATACTTAGTGTGCACAACCAAATTGGTTGAATTCAGGCGGGGCAATCATCTCGTCTGGAGGTTGGGTCCCCTCTCCCGCTGCTAATTGATACCGCGCCTGAGCGTGGCCATCGCTGAGTCACCTGTGCTGCTCTGCATCAAGCAGGATTTGTAGTGCACAAGGGAAGCTCTCTACTATGTACAATGATGTCCCACCAAAGTCGTTAGTAGGTGGGGTTCTCCCTATAGCTTCACCAGGCACACACTATCATCCACATTCGCCTCAGGTAGCCTTCATAGGGGATGGCTTCCCCTATGAAGCTATACATCTTCGCTGGTTCGTACTTGTTCTCTCATCTCACAGTTGGTGCACCCAGCTAGACATCATGGCAATCACGGCAGAAAAGACAATGACGATGATAATACAGATATGATGCTCTAGTTTCGATCAACGCGGCAGCGGAGACAATTCAGTCATCGGTCTCCACCGATATAAGTCATCAATACAAATCAACTGCCTTCCTTTCAAGTCAAACAAACGTAAAAAGCCGTTCCTCGTCCCAGACGCCGAATCCCTAGCCGGGTATGCAGGCCAGTGCTCTCCAGCAAAGGCCATAACTTCATTTGAAATGCGAGGGTTTGCTCCATCGACAGACACCCTCCTTGTACATGCGTCCCCAGTGTTTGATATCATCTCCACCTCTCTTCTGCCGAGATACCATTGCTTCATGTCAAACGTCTCCTTCGAATTGCGCACCGGTCACCATTTGTTGCATGATACTCAGTCAGGCGGCGTTGTGTACGCTTCTCTTCTTTGCGCATTCAGATCTCACGCAGAGGTCCTTACACAATCATCTGAGCAACCCCCTGGCCACCGAGGGTCTTGCTGCCAACGAAAGCCTGCCCCTTGAGGCCAGCCAGGCCGTAGCAGATGGCAGTCAGGAGCAGGAAGACACCAGCAGCAATCAAGCTGCTGGCACCGGTGAGGATGCTAACGAACTGGAGAGCGCCCATGATGGCGTACGCAGCGGCTCGCAGGTAGTTGGTCGAAATCTTGCGAATCATAGCATCGAACTTGGCCGAGGTCGGGCAGATTCGAAGCAGGAGAGGAACCTCAACGAAAAGAATGACAAACGCAGAAGCGCTGTGTTGGGTTAGTTATCGGAGATGAAAAGGCATCGGTGCGTCGTGTTGACACGGGAACAAGGGATTCATACATTGCCAGGGCGCAGAAAATAATGCGAATGGGGTTGAACGAGAAGATGGTGGCGATTCCCGTTGCAAGACAAATGATCATGGACAGAATGCCCAGCCTATAATGAGTCGATCGGTCAGCTCTGATACTGAAGCGCAATTGTATCGTCGTCGGGTGGTGGAAATGCGGCAGCGTCCGGGCCGTAGCTCTGGCAAGGAGCTTGGGTGCGCAACCAACCACGGGGAAAGCTTCGCGGAAGCTAGGGCAACAGGATGAGCCTACCATTGTCCGTAGATGCCTATGAAGACGGTTAGCATCGACGCGCGGTAAGCGCATGGCATCCAGGGAGTCACGTACTGAAGTTTCTAGTCTGGAACTCCTCCTTGAGCGTCATACTGGCAGCTTACGTCGAGGGCGGCGGCCTTGTAATCAAGTGGATATAATGGTTCGGGGGAGTGTCGCGCACAGAAAACAATGCGAGCGAGCGAGTCGTTTCGGATTCTAGCGGCTATGGATGAGGTAGATGCGATGTTTGGAGTCGATGTGGTGGTGCCGGCGATGACGGACAAAGGATGATGTTGAAGCTGATTCAGTCGTGGAAATGATGCACGTAGCCTTTTCGCGAAAGAGCATCCGACGCCAGTCAAAGGCCCAGTCTGGTCCCAATTATTGAGGCTGGCGGCGCAGGGCTTGGCTGCTGGGGGGGCGACCGTCCGTTGCTGGTGGCGGGACTCTGGCGGGCTCTGCTGACAGGACCCTCTTTGCCACGACAGCGGGTTGTCTAGTGGCCCTCGTACAGTGGACGGCGAAGGGGGAGGGGAGCCAGGGAGGATGCCGAACGCTGATTGGGTCCCTCACGAACGTTGTAGGGGATCAGAGGCCTGAAGCGCTTAACCCTCAGGGAGCTGATGCACTGTAGCTGCTAGCAGCTGCTAATTAAGGTGAGACACAGGCCCGACGTTGTTCTGTGAACCTGGAAGATAATTAATGAGACGGGAGAGTGCTGGATAGCTTAGTGTTTTAGGCTTGGAGACGTATGTGATTCAGGGATCCAGGCAACGGGCATCAGCTTGCATTTAAAAGATGAGTTTCGTACGTCGGTGGGAGCAACCAGAGTCAAATGCGATGTCCGTCGTATTCGGGACCCGTCACTGGTATTATATCGCCATCGCTGTAGGCAACTATATTTTGAGTCTCTGACCCCCCTCCAAAGTGACGTACGGGCCTACGCGGCATGCTTAGCCAAGCCTCTGTTCCCGGTGTCCCGACAGTGAGCCCACAGCGCAGATTGCCATGGCTCTTACCAAGCCACAGCCTACGGATCTACCCTAGAGGCTCATGAGGACTCCAGCGTGCTCTTGGCCATGCTCTTGGCTCTCCTTGTCATTGGCAAACAAGCTTGGCAAGCCCCATACTCTATCGTGGGATTTTATATCAAGCTTCATTTGCATCATTGAACACAGTTTTCGGTGAATCGAATATGCGAAACGGTTGGCTACCTCCATGTGGGCGAATGCACGCATGTTGTGCTTCGTGATTCTGCGAAAACCCAGCTAGGCCTGTAATTCGCTGCCTTGGTCAAGACTCGAGGCACGGGACTAGGTTGGAACTGGAGAGTCCACCAGGTAAGCGGCCATATCGCATTTGACCTTTGGCTAACTACCGGTATCTGATTCTCGCCGTAAACCCCTTCCTCAGCCTCTAACCCCGGCCTGTCAGTCTTGGCATACGAGACCCGAGGATGTACAGTATTCGTAGCACATGTGGAGATGGCGCCGCCGCCAGCAGCGAGATGTTAGGTCTCCCAACAGCGACCGTTACATCATTCTTCCCATTCAACATCCAGACTAAGCGGGCTAACCCTAGCTACCGGCATCTCACTTCGCCTCACCTGGAGCGCGCTGAATAATCGACGTCAAGGTAGTACGGACCGCTCGGGCTGTCGAAAAACCTCATAGACCACAGTGGCTCACGCCTCAGCCTCCGTACCTCCGAGATACATACTTAGGATTGCGGGGCTCGACCAACCCAACGGTTGTGACTGTCAACATGCCACTCACCATCCTCTCAGACGAGCAGGTCAATGGCTTACTGGAGAACCTCACGCTCGATGAGCTCGACCAGTTTCGAAAGGACCTCTCTGCTGCCCTCCATGAATTCTCCACCAGCGTAAAGGCCCCGAGGAGGCCTTTCAGCAACCTCCACGATCCACCACGCTTCATCCAGAAACGCAAGTCAAGACTTCGTATGCTGCAGCCTGCGGTCCTTCTGGGATGGGTTGCAAGGGTGAGACCGTTTCGCACTTTGGGATCGCCGATATACTGACTTGCCCCTAGTGGTCTCACGTTTGTATCTTGAGTCCCCAGCGTCTCATGATGCCAAGCCCATCATTGCCAATGGGATGCTCACTCTGTTCAACCCAGATGGAACTCCCTTGGGCATAGTTCACCCCAGTGCCCTCACAGCTTTCCGCACCGCACTGGCATCTTCATGTCTTCTCAATAGGCGTAATCATGTCAAGACGATCACGGTCTTTGGCAGCGGAATGCAGGCATACTGGCACGTTCGACTAGCTCTCATGATGCGTGGTAACAGTATCAAGCACGTCAATGTCATCAATCGCCGATTCTCCAGTAACGCCGCTGGTTTGTTAAAAAAGTTTGCAACCACCCCACAATACATCAAGGAGCGCGAGGGTTGGATGGAAGCGAAATTCGGGCTTTTGACGCCGACATTCCACGAGTACCAGCGCTTACTCAAAGACCAGATCCGCGATGCGGATGTGATTTATTGCTGCACCCCATCGCAACAAGATCTCTTCGACGGTTCCATTCTGACATCCCATGAGGGTCGTAAGAAGGGGCGATTGATTATTGCTGTCGGCAGCCATGGACCTCACATGAAGGAGCTGCCTGATGATCTCATCCAGCTGGCCGTCAAGCAACATGAAAAACCCCATAGACACTTCCACAAGCATGCCCAAGAAGGGGGCGTTATTGTCGTGGACAACCTTGAGGGCGCCCTCAAAGAGGCTGGCGAAATCATCATGGGCAAGGTTAGCCCCAATCAACTTGTAGAGTGAGTTGTTGCATGTGCGTTATCTATGAGAACCCACTAACAAGCAACAAAGGCTCGGAGAGCTCGTGATGCTCCATCGTCTAGCGCAGGAGGAATCTGACGCCGAGGTGGCGAGCAGTCAGGCATCAGTCTCGTCCGACTTGGACAAGTTGGATATTAATGACAAGATCCCTGCCATGTCAAGTGTTTTCAGTGGTAGCCATAACTCGCGCCCTAGCTCTCGTACAAGCAGCCCTACTAGGTCAACCGGCTCTGATTCTCTCAAGAGCCCATCTATATTCCACATGCGCAAGAACTCTAACAGTTCATCTGATACCGAGAAGAAGAAGAAGGAGGATGGATTGGTGCGGTGGTTGAGAGACGGGACTGTCATCTATAAGAGCGTCGGGCTTGGATTGATGGATTTGGTGGTAGGAATCCACCTTGTACAGGTTGCTGACGAAAAGAGGGTTGGCACTCGCGTGGAAGGGTTCTGATTGATAGACATGACTGGGCGGCAACACTGGGGAAGATGTAATGCATTCGCTAGCGATGATAAATTAGACGCCGCAACGCCTGTGTCTGTGGGGACGGTGTAAATTGGGCGTCTAGAAACAACATGATGCTTGACGATATTCTTCTATTGGTACAATTGATCATTCGTGCTACCATCCTGTTTCTTCTACTCCGCCACCCAAATAGCAGCCATTCCCATACCAGTACCTACGCACATAGATGTGCTGCCAACCTTCTTGCCTGTCCGCTTTAGCTCATAGAGCAAAGTAGAAACTTGACGAGCACCGGTGCAGCCCAGGGGGTGGCCAAATGCGATGGCACCGCCCTTAGGGTTGATCTTTTCTTGAGGAATGCCAAGCTCATTGGCGCACCACAGGCACTGGCTAGCAAATGCCTCGTTGATCTCATAAATATCCACATCATCCTTGGAAATGCCAGCAAGGTCGAGGGCCTTGGGGATGGCCTTCCAGGGACCCTGGCCCATGAGGAGGGGCTTGACACCGGCGATGGAGGCACAGACGTACTTGCCAATGATGGTCTGGCCCAGCTTCTCGGCGGTAGATCGCTTCATAAGGAGAACGGCAGCAGCGCCGTCAGAAATCTGGCTGGCGTTTCCGGCATGGATGGATCCGTTCTTCTTGTCGAATGAGGCACGGATCTTGGACAGAGACTCAGCGGTAACACCGGGTCGAATGCCGTCATCTTTGGAAACAGTGATTTCTTTGGTTTCGCCGGACTTGGGATCCTCAAACTTAACGGTGAGAGGAACAATCTCTTGGTCGAACAGACCGGCCTTTTGAGCCTTCTCGGCCTTCTGATACGAGGCGGCGGCGAAAGCATCCTGAGACGCTCGGGAGACGCCAAGATCCTTTGCCATTTGCTCAGACAAGACACCCATGGGGACCTTGCAGTTGGCAGCCTCTGTATGGTTCTCAAGTAGCTCCGAGAATTCGCTGACAGCTTGAGGTCTAGTGTCTTGTTAGTACATGGCTGGATGGAAAACGCTTCTGCACCAACTTACCCGTACGACAGGGACATGCTCTCGACACCAGCACCGATACCAATATCAATCATACCGGCCTTAATCTGGTTTGCGACATCGACGCAAGCTTGCAGACCGGAGGAGCACTGGCGATTAAGAGTTCGCACGGCGACGCTCTCGGGGAAACCGGCAACCAGAGTCGCAGCTCGCATCTCAGTCGCGCCGCCGCCAGCAGCTAGTACAGTGCCAACGCACACATCCTCAACGAGCGCAGGGTTGATCTTGGAGCGGTCGATGATGGCCTTGAGAACGCCAACGAGGATATCGGCAGCTTGTGTGTCCTTGAAGCCCCCCTTTCCTCCTTTGGTGAATGCGCTTCGGCAGCACGCGGTGACAACGATCTGAGCAGAGTGGTGGTTAGTCGCAATCCTAGAGGTAGTGGGTGGGGAGCCGCATCCGTACATCGTCAGGGCGCTTCTCCAGGATCTTGTCGCGACCGCCAGCAGTCTGGTCGCCAGAGAGCTGGCCGCCGAGTTGAGAAATTCGGTCAAGAGCTAGTGATGCGAGAGCAGAAAGAGTTAGCATGCAAGGTATTCCCGTGTTTGTATGGGTGAGCGCCGCGAGAAGCGGGAGGAACACACATACCACCCATGATGTCACTCTGAGCAACTGCTAGCTTCGGTCGCAAGACGAATGTCGGTGGTTTAGGGCGGAAAAGGGAGCAGGAAACGTGGGAAAAGGGAATATGGAGTACAAAGAACGGTTGGAGGGCGATGTACAGTAAGTAATATAACAAGACGCTCGGTAGACCTCGGATGTGGTGGAAACGGAGCGAGGTTGAGTGTTACTGTGGACAGGAAAGCTCAAGGTTCCCTGTCATGAGTGGACTTTGTGGTGGAGGGACCCGCTGATGTCAGCTGGGGGAACGCGCCGACCGAGGCATCTCGCCGCCCCGGTCTTGGCACATCTGGCGGGACTTTTTAGCGCCTTTCACATGCCATTTCCCCAGCTTTCGGCGCCTCGCCTCCTGTGGAACACCCAAGGTTTGCGTCACGCGGAGCAGCCAACCCAGACACAGTCTTGTTCGCCGCCCCGTCGTTGGCTGGCGAGTCAATACAAGCTCTGGAGCAGCTGGTCGGGTCTCAAAGATGACGACACTTGAATGTAATCGGAAATTCCTCCACCCGTCTTCACAAGCCAATCTTGAATCTACATAGCCATTTCCATTCTGCCACTGCCACCAAGCTGCATACATGGCCACCACCTCCCTGCGTGATAGGTAAACGTATTTGTAACACTAGAGGTGTTTCCAAGGAAAAATAAACGTCCTACAACCATCAGATCCCGAGTGGCTGTGGTCCTCGAGCTGTATTTGATGTGTCTTGGGAACAACCAGAGAGGCCGAGCACCTATCCGTTATGAAAAACCGATCCAGATCTTGTCGTGTCTGTCGAAAGCGGGTACGCATATGCATCACCCAAGGGATCGGTCGTGAAGCTCAGGTCAAACCCCAAGCTTGAGGCGGCCGAGGGCAGATACGATGCTGGCAACTCCGGCTTGAGCTCGCTAGACACGCCCCTGTTGGGGCTCTCACCAACCGTAGGCGTCTGGGCAGACTGGGCAGATGCCGTTGCGGGATGGCTAGATGCTGATGAAGACGAGGGACAGAACAGCCCAGGGAGGCTTCCGGCCGAGGTCCTCAAACAATCCGGTTCCGATAGGTGCATGTGCGAATCTAGATAGTGGGGCACACAGGGTTAGTAGTAGGTCCAGTTTGCAGATGCCAGTATCCGTTCCCAACCACCACCTACATCGATTGATTCCACCCAAAAACTTGCCTTGAGATTTTAAGACTGGGCCCTCTTGAGTGGGGATTAACCCAAGTCGAGCGAGGGCCAAATACCCCAACTCGAGTTGAACTCGTGGATCACTCAGCCGCCGGAGAGGGATGTTCAATCGTGCCTGGGTACGCCCGCTCTTTTCCGCATCTACAACTTCTAGGGTACAAAATGTGGCATAACTATTACGGCGTACCCGCGGAACGGGGCGACACTTGAACATCCAGCGGTCTCTCAGTTGAATATCGCCCTGGCTGTTCCGGCAGCTTAGGCAACACTTGGCTAGGCAAGGGAACTCTTCTCCATCCCGCCGCCTCAAGGTGACCCGTATAATCTCTGCATCAGAAACCAAATACCTAGATGACGATACCGTGCTTTGCGAAATCAACCATGACGTAGGCCTTGAGCCTTGCTGAGACGTGCTGGGGCTTCTGCCGACAGCTGAGCGGGTGTCCCTTGGGCTCACGACACTGGCGAATGGAGAGTGTGGCCCGGGAGTTGTCGCACCTTCAGACTTTGTTTGTGGGGAAAACCTGGACTGGAAAGAATCTGATACATCGGAAACTTGTGCTGGAGGAATAGTCGGCACATATTCATGCCCAAATGTGTATTGGGAGAAGTCTTCAACCCCAGAGAAAGCAGGACCAGTAAATCCTCCGGGGAACTGGGAAACGCCCTGAGAAAGTGGGTTCCTCGGAGCATCATGTTCCAAAGCCGAAGGGTAATAGTTAGCTGTGTTCTGGCCGGTACGCCCAAATGCTACCCGGGAGGACTGGCGGTTCCCACCTGCGGTGTTGTCCCCAACGGTCCCCCACTGTTGCCCATCTTCGTGCAATGGTGTTGTTTGTCCTTCAAAGCTCATAACGCCCCCATGATTCGGAACAGTGTGTCGCTTTATTGAGTCGACGGTAAATAAGGTTTCCCTCTCAGGAGGGTTGCTCATCTGGTCGAGAGGGAGATTTTGAGGAGAGTTGTCGGCAGTGTCAGAGGCTGGATTGCGTTGCTTACGTTGTCTCATCATGTGGCTCCCGGTCTAGGGTCTCGGTCTTCAACTCTCTATGGCTCGCTCAGAAGGCATGGTCACAAGAGAATATTCCCAATGGATCTTCAGCAAAGGACTTACGAGTTGGTGTTTGGATTTGGAGTGATGTAAGACCCAAAAAAAATAAAAATTGATAGGATTTGACAGTTTGACGTCTCTTCATATCATTGGGGCTTCCTTTTGAATGATACTCAACAACCTAAAGTGATACAAAACGAGCTCACAGGGACATATGGCAGCCCTTTTGGAGAGGAAAACGGCTGGCCGCCTAACTAGACTCCCAAGGCAGCGAGCGGTGCAATCAAAAAACCCTGCTGCATAAAACGTGGGTGCTGCAAAGGCTTGCACTGGGGATGAGGTTGAAATACTCAGCCATTCTAGTTGGGCGAACTGCTTCTCAGGAAGAAGCCCAACCCTGACAGGTTGGTATGGGCATTTCAAATTGGAACCTTGCGTTTTCAACCGACCGGGATCTGTTTGGCGTGGCATCTCGGACTAGCACTTCCCTCTCATTCGATGGGAAAATCACAAATCACGACAGGATGGCGAGGCACTCGAGATACAGTTATGACAGGCCGAGACTTTTTTTCTACTACGCCACCGGAGGAAGTGTAAGCGAAAACAACAAAAAATTGGGATTTCAACAAGTCACTTGCCCACCCCGCGAGCCGGGTGACTGACCTGCAGGCTAGGGCTTACGCTTGTCCTGATGACACACTACTCCAGGCACATCTTATTGCATCTTCAAGTTCAGCTTCATTTGTGATGGTGGTGTGGACCCCATCATACGAGGAACCTCTCAACTTTCAACCCACCCCCTCGACGCACGAAAATAATTCAAGGCGCCACTATCATCTCGGATGACTGGCGATGGATTGTCAAGCAACAGTCCAAGCTTGTGAGCGCTTAAAGTTAGTGAGGCGATAAACTCTCCTAAAGATTCCGTCGTTAATAAAGTGAGGCGGAATGAACTTCTTTATAAATCATGACTTCGTTCTCCTACTCCCATTCACGGGGGAAATATTTCACGCCGTCGAGAGCGAGGACTGGTTTGTGTGCTCTCTGCTTCAGTTTTCATCACCCCGCAGCCCCGGCTTAACTAGATTCTGGATAGGCACAGATCGGAGCCCATCGAAGTGTTGGTATGTACAAATAGCCACCCCTGTATACATTTCTGACAATTGGAAGTCCAAATTGCAAATGTGGTTTTTTTTGACTCGCGACGAGAAATGGAGAAGCCTCGGCGCATGAGCGACTCACCTTGTAGGCCAAAATCGGGATCTCATAGTCGCTGTATCCCTCGACGTCAGCCTTCACAAGTTGTTGAGCATACCATTTCATGTCGCCGCTTGCATTGGCTGAAGAATTCAATAGAAGCTGAAAGCGAGAGCCTACATCCAAGAGGCCGCTCTCCCTTCCCAGCACCAAAGGTTCGGTCAAAATGAGCCAATAAAGTTCTACGAGCGAGCTAATAGAGTCAAGTTTCAGGGTTCGTATCTCCCAGATCATAACCTAGGGCCAGCAGGGGTTTTCACAGCCATGCTATCTGTATCCGGAGGAGACCCGTGCAGAGTTAATCAAGCAACATGCAGCAGGAAACGACAGTTGACCCCGGACCCGGGGTACCATTCGGACAAAGGATCATTGACCAGAGGATGTATCCAGACCGTCTTCAAGCGTCCAGCTGGGCTACATCTAGATGGATTGCGGGGCCATAATCCCGTTGAGGACTGCAGATCTCGAGGTCGAACTCCTGGGCTGGAATCTGTCACACCAATCGAAGATCTGGAGAGGAGCTCTTCCGAGTGTTCCGAAATAGATTCACTTCTCTGCCATTCAATTGGAGAGGACTCGCTAGCCCAAAACCAAGAAGTTGCGAATCCCCCTGGGATGAAGTCCAAAGGAAACTGGATTCCTTGTCAATTGGTGACGGCGTTGGATCAGAGCATAAACCAACTGGCAATGCGTGGAAATCAGGAGATGTCATCCCTGTGCCAGATGTTGAGCCTCTCAGTGAGGGTGATACCGACGACGAAGCATATTGGGAGTGGGATCAATGTATGCAACGGTTCCAACATTGGGATAAAGAAGATGAAGAATGGGTATATTACCCAGATGAATTTGATTGACGATTTGACGAAGGCGCATTCAATGCTGTTCCGGGATAATGTAAATCCATTGACACCAGCAAGCAACTCCCCTAGGGCATTCTCAAGGTTTAGTTTGGTCAATATCTCTTCGTGCGTCGTCGCCTGTCAAATAACTACCCCTTCCCTAGCTTTATCGAACAGTACAAATTCTTGTCTACTCCGTAACAATGACTCCTTCCCCCACCCAAAACACCTGTAGCCGCAAAACCCGACATCATCAAACCACCCACTTCAACTAGACCTTGCTCTCCTCAGTCGGCTTCTTCTCAACCGGCTTGTCCTCGTCCGAGAAGTTCAAGCTGATACTGTTGACGCAGTGACGCTCATCGGTAGGTGTGGAGAAACCTTCACCCTTGAAGACGTGGCCAAGATGACCGCCACAGTTGGAACAAACAATCTCGGTACGCAACATACCAAGAGTGCGGTCCTCGTGTCTAGTAACAGCCCCCGGGATGCTGTCGAAGTAGGCCGGCCAGCCGCAACCAGAGCTAAACTTGTGGGTGGCCTTGTACAACGGGGCGTTGCAGCCGGCGCATGTGTAGACACCCTCATCGGGGTAATGCTTGTCATACTTGCCGGTACCAGGGCTCTCAGTGCCCTTTTCGCGAAGGATGCGGAACTGTTCTGTATGAAAGAGTTAGTGTGCTTGAGTCGGAAACAATGTCGTTTATAGCAGTCAAAAAGCCGCGGACAAATTATAACTGTTTTCAGTGGTGTAAACTTGCCCTTGTTTAGAACAGCACGCCATTCGTCGTTGGTACGTTGGTCAGGAAACGACATTTCTGAAGACTTGGAGGAGGATGAGCCGAAAAGAGCACCTAGGAAGGGAATGCCGGACATCGATCGTAGATGGATGGGACGGAGGGCAGCGATGCGCGAAGGCGGATGAGGTCTCAAGCGAGTAGAAAACCTGGAGATTGTGTAGGCGAGAGTTGATAGGAATGGGGGAAACCGCATTGATGATGATGGGTGGGAAATGATGAGACGGCAGTGAGGTCTTATATCCGGGAGGTAAGGTCGTGAAGCATGCAGGATTGGTGCGCACTCCGCGTCAAGCAAAGTCTGGTAGTTGTTTGAGATGCTGTAATCCTTGGACCTTGCCTGCACAAATGAGAAATCGCCTAGGTAGAGGTGGCTATGGGGGAAGAGTGACAAATCATAGGGCAGTAGTCTTTGCAGCTGGAGGTAGGGATGGGGAAAATGAGGGGCGTCGCGATGTGGAATCTTTTAGGAATACGCTCTGTGGCTCCCAAGAAGTTGCATCATCAACTACGTCTAGTGCCACAGCCACAATTGAGCACCCCGCGAAGCGAGGATGCTGCGACGGAATGGCTTAGCCGGCGTATTGGTAATCTTTGTGGGCGCAGTCAATGTTCTTGGCTGAGCTCCAGCCATATTTGGCCGTTCATCAATGGATGGAATTAATTCAAGTCAATCGCATGGCTGGTCCCGGGCTAAGGAAACAGACAGAAGCGCAAATGTGGCGTCTTTTTTTCTTTTCTTTGAGTGCTGCCTCCATGAGAAGTCATGATGAGCGGATGCCTTCAAGGCTGTCATCAATGACACCCATGTCAACGGGGGTGGTTCATTGTTGCCTCAGGTTCGTTATCAGTAAATGATGAACGTATCCACTGCCCGATCCCACTGTGGCTGGTGAGATTGAGGTGCCAAGGTGCCCAACGTCTAATGTCCCACAGCGCTCCATAGCGCTCCAGGTCGAGTCAAGCAGATTGAGCTAAGGTTATGTACTGCAGTCTGTACAGTTGGTACTACCTAGGTAGGCAGTAGTTAATTCCGCTGGGGGGTACCTTTGTTGCATAGGTAGACAGCACCTAATGCCACTGACCACCTTGGCACCTCCTTATCCAACTCAAGACACCACACACACGACCGTTGACCCTCTTCAGGTTGCCACCTTCAACAACGGCTCAAGCCCCTGAGGTTTCCGCCCCTCGTCTCGCACTGGATTCTCTCTCGACGACTTTATCCATCGTCAACTCCCCCACGCCACTCTTCCAACCGACCGTTCCCCTCACAAGACGTCCAAACTCCCACCGCCATGTCAAGGAGGGCCCCGAACCCCGCCGCTGAGCGGGCGGCGCAAAACCAAGCTACCATCAAGAGCCTCCTGAAGTTGGAGACCAACAAGGTCTGCGCTGATTGCAAGAGGAACAAACGTATGTGTGATGCGAAAACCTATGGCTGGCGCCATCGGCTGGCGCGTGCCGGCTTTCAAACACCCTCGCTGACTTGACTTGCGACTCCTCATAGATCCCCGATGGGCTAGCTGGAACCTCGGTGTCTTCATCTGCATCCGATGCTCGGGTATTCACCGTGGTATGGGCACTCACATCTCCCGAGTCAAGTCGGTTGATCTCGACTCCTGGACCGACGAGCAGCTGCAGAGCATCCTGAGCTGGGGCAACGCCCGCGCCAACAAATACTGGGAGGCTAAACTCGCCGCTGGCCATGCTCCCTCCGAGGCCAAGATCGAGAACTTTATCCGCACAAAGTACGAACTCAAGCGATGGGTCATGGAAGGTCCCATGCCCGATCCCTCCACTCTCGACGTTGACGGCGATGATGACGTACCTCTGAGCTTGGTCAAGGAGAAACAGGCGATAGAGCGCAAGGAGTCCATCCGCAAGGCCTCGTTGGGTCAGTCGAGCGCTCCTCAGAATATCCCGCCTCCCCAAGGTGATCTCATCGGTGGAGACCCTGTTCCAATTCGATCGAGCAGCGCCGCGCCTCCCGTCACCAAGGTTGCCCTCAAGGCCGATCCCGCCCCCTCGCGAGCTACAAGCACCAAGGATTCGTTGTTGGGCCTAGATTTCTTTGGTGAGCCTGCAGCTCCTCCTCGGCCAGCAAGCACAACTGGCACCAATCCCTCTAGCGGTCAATCCCGTCCCGATCTAAAGCAGTCAATCCTGTCACTCTACGCTACTGCTCCTCGACCACAGGCCCAACCTCAACAGCCCACCCAAAATGCCTTCGGAAGCATGCCCTCTCCCACTGGGATGGGTCACCAGTCTCAGGGATCCATCGGCGGATTCAACGACGCCTTTAGCAGCCTTAACCTCTCCAACACCGCTGCTCCCCCAAGCCAGCTGCTCCAGATCCATTTGCTAGCCTAGGTAGTGGTCGGATGACATCTAGCAGCAACTCGTTCGGTGGACTCGGTGGAGGCAGCTTCTTCGATACCAAGCCCTCGCAGCCTGCCGCCCCTACCCACCAGAAGCAGCCTTCTAACATTTCTCTCGGAGGGGGTTTTGGCGCTTTCTCATCGCCTGCTCCTGCTCCCGCTCCCGTACCGGCCAAACCCATCGTATCCTCGTCCGCCATGGGCGACCTCTTTGATCTCTCTGCCCCTGTGACCCAGACCTCTCCTCCACCACCCGCAAACCCAACTATTGTCCCGACTACAAGCTCCGTGTTTAACCTCTCGTCTCCCAAGTCACCTCCTGCCGCAGCAATTCCTGCAGCAACAACCTCTGCGACAGGTACCAGCTCTATGGGCGGATTTTCGGGCTCTGATGTTTGGGGCAGCAACGAGTGGGCGAGTTCCCCTGCTCCGGCACCAGTTGCTGCTCCCGCTCCCGCTCCCGCTCCCGCTCTGGCACCGCCGCAGAAGAGCCCTGGGTTTGCCAAGCCTACCACCAACGACTTCGGCTGGGGAAATTCTAGCAATTCCTTTGCCAGCACTCCCATCGTTCCTGGGGCTTCGGGCGGCTTCAATCCCCAACCTAAGGTGGCGGCAGATGAGGAGTTTGGAGGATGGACCAGCAGCGCCGGCCCTTCGGCCACCGGCGGAGCGACTGGCAAGTCTTCTGGGGGCTTTGGTGGTGATGATGACTTGTTCTCCAATGTGTGGCAGTAAGGTTGGAAGACTGTTGATTATTTAGAGTAGTGGGAAAAGAATCAGGGGCTGGAAGGGAGGAGGGATCATGTTTGAACATAAGGAATGAGTGCATGTTGGGGGTATTTTGCATGTTAGGAGTCCATGTAGATCGTAAAAAAGGGGGGACTTCGAATGTTGAACGTTAAATGAAACCTTACATGACGATTTATGGCTTTACATGTGGAAGTGCAAGAGATTGTGGGCGTATTAGACGATAAGCGGTATATATAATTTTGCAACCAACGCCAACACCGACATGCTGGGAATATTTTCTTCAATATAAACATAAAATCCCGTGAGTACAATTCTCTAGAGGACACCAGCCTCTGGAATGGACTCGGTAGAACCCATCCGAACCATTATCATCCCTAGAGCAGCATGAATCCCCCCCCGCGATGAACATGCAACGTGCAAGGTGGGCGCGCTCCCGTCTAACGAACGCCTCTTGGTCCCGCTAGTCCTTCAACATCTCCTAGTGTAGCCTGTCGACCTCCACCAAAAAGAAACATCACCTCTATGATCCCTAAATCCGAGGAATCCCAGGTGAACCCATGGCTGGTCGTGAGGCGGCGTGGTACCGCTTGTGCATCTTCTGATGATCGTGGCCGGTTTTCATTGATATCATAACCAAAGAAACGAACAGACGCTTTTTAAAACACCATCTTCAGGCCGTAGAAAAGAACCAGGAATATACCGATGATGATGCCTGACAACTTGAGGATCGCGACGCGGTTACCGGAAGCGGCCATGCGAGTCAGGCGGCCGGCCGAGCCCTTGAGGTTGGTGCTCATGGAGGAGAAGGTGTCGGACTAAAGAGAAAGAGTAAGCATGGCGTGGAGAGAGAGATTCTGGGGACGGAGGGTTATACAGTATTGTCGATGACATCCTGGGCGCGTGCATTGTCGTAAATGTCAATGGTGACGCCGCGGAGGGCAGAGACCTTGGCGGAAAGCTCATCGAGGCGAGCGTTGTTCTGGCGCTCGCGCTCGTAGGCCTCGGACATGTTGAGTTGCGAAAAAGAGGGAGAGGGTGCGTTTATTCGCAAGTTTGGTGGGGAGAGTTTGACCTCGTTGGTGCGCTCGTCGCTGGTGGTGGAGGTGGTTTGAGATGCAAGAACCGGGGAAGTGGTTCCGATCGACAGCGAGCGGTGGAGGATGGCGAAGGGCGGCGGAAAAGTAGGAGCGACAAGCAACGTCAGGGTCGGCGGCAAGCGTTGGGTCGGGGGATTGCGACGGGGAGCGGAACGGCGGGGTGTGGGGTTGTGGTGCGCTGGATGTTGAGAGAAGGCGAGTATGAAGTGCTGAAGTGAAAGGGGTGGTGTTCACTTTCTTACCAGCGACCGGCGGCGAAACCAGACGACCCATGACGATTGCAAGCGGAGTCCGCTTTGGAATGGAAGGCGAAGGCACGGATACAGGGATCTGAAAAAGGTACGTACCGTCCCATGTCAGTGTCTCTCCTGCCCACGCTGGCAAAGGTAAAGATGACCTGCACCGCCACAGAGCCCTCGCAGCCAGCTGGGACTTGCAAGGGGCTCTGTTACAGTACCCAAACTTGCAGGATATTGGTGGGCGTCAGAACAATGCCTGCTCCCAAGCAAGGTACCTGCGGTAATGCGGCAATGCAACAATACAGCGAAGCCCAATGGGGTGGTTGCCGTTGGGTTTCATCGAATTCCCGCTGTAGTAGTGGAGGAGCACACCCCACAGGTCGCCGATTCCAAGGGCTACTTACTGCCTGCCTGGGTACTCCATAGATAGGTACATACTGCACAGAGGGTTCATGCCCGTTCGTTCAGTGCCTAATTCTCACATTGCTTGCTGAAACCAAAATGGTTTTGCCGAAAGAAGTTTATCGACTGTAAGAAAATTAGAATGCGAGGCCTCTAGAATCTAAAGAATAAAGGTTCAGTTCTGTTTCATACTCTTACCTAGGTAGGTTATAACTCGGAGACTTGTATCCCAATTAAGCCGACAGATTATGTGCTCTGAGCCTCTTTCCCTACCTACCTACCTAGGCAAAACTGGCGCAGTTTCAAATCGGAGTAAGTATAAATTGGAAATGCAGATGAAATACGGGATATTCGTATTTTTCTAATAAAGTTTGCCATTTTGTTTTACTTTGTTTTATTTTCTTCCCTTCGTTTTATGTAATCATGTCTCTCCTCCACATAGTACCCCAAATTTTCCACTTCCCTGAAAATGATTCATGGTCGGTCCTCAAAGACATAGTTAGCCACTATTGGCGCCCTCGTTTCGTAATGGTCTTCTGTGTACATTTCCGCTGCATTCAGGTGCAAAGCTATGTGGATGACATTTTGCTTGAATGGAGAAAGCATGGTTGAGTGGATACAAAACCATGTGCGTCAGCTTGCTCTCATGGCTAGGTAGGTACTAGATCAGGCAATAGTGGACGTAGGTACCTGATGGGCAAAGCCATTCAGAAAGTCGTCGACGAGGTGTGGCACTTAACATCCTAGCGACCCAATATATTGGCGCGGTGGGCATTTAGCAAGCACTTAGAGAAGTAATGCTTTTCCAAAACCGGCGCTCTCGCCGGTGTCTTTCTTGGGCGAGTTGTCAGGCGCCCTCTGCAACGGCAGGCCCGGGAAGCCGGAAAGCGCTGCGCCACAACCATCGACATGGCGGACTTACGTATCCCACGCTTGGCCGTGGCCAGGCTGGTCATCGTCTCGGCATCTGTGCATGGGCTTGCATTCCTTCCTTCTCGTCCTCCATCTCTTTCTTCCTTCAACCCTCGGCCAACCAGCGCTTTGCTCTTCATTGCTCTATTTTCTGGCGGCCTGGCATTTGTACGACCTTTGGCAGCGAAGAGCGCTCAATTCCAGACCATCCGCAGCAATTCATCGCGACCTTTTTATTCTTCGTCCATTCTTCATCCCAAGCCTGAGCCAGGTTAATTCCCAGGGCCATCCCCGTCTTTGGTGACGCCTGTCTCCGAGCTCCCGCGAACCCCACCCAACACCAACCTCACGCCCATACCACATACCCATACTCATAACACTTTTCTCCCCGTCATATCGTGAGCTTTTGCTCTCTCCTCCAACAAACCGCCTACCCAACTTCGCCCAAACGCACCCATTTCCCTGCTGCTCGATCTCGGCTGCTTCGCCAGGAATCTTGCCAAGATGGGCATCAACAACCCCCTCCCGTCGTCTATGGCGTGTAAGTCCCCAACTTGCTGGTCGCTGCCCCTCATGGCGCATTCTCCCTCACAAATCCCCCCGTACCCCTCTCTAAAGGCTTCGAACCCAACCTTCGTCCTCCCACACTCGCTCAGCTTCTCCAGGCTCTCCTCCCGCGACCTGCTAATTTTTTGTTTCGTTCCTTTCCGCAGCGGAATGTAAGAAGTGCGGCAAGATCCTCACGTCATTCATCAACCCTCGCCAGGCCTTCGGCCCCGACAAGGTCATCCCCCCCTCCGTTCTCGCAAACGCCAAAGGCCTCGCCATCATCACTGTCCTCAAGGCTGGTTTCCTCGGATCCGGCCGATTCGGTAGTGGCCTCGTCGTTGCTCGTCTGCCCGATGGCTCCTGGAGCGCCCCCAGCGCCATCGCTACCGCCGGTGCCGGCTTCGGTGGTCAGATCGGCTTCGAGCTTACCGACTTTGTCTTCATTCTGAACGATGCCAGCGCTGTCAAGACCTTTGCCCAGGCCGGCTCCCTGACACTCGGTGGCAACGTCTCCCTTGCGGCTGGTCCCGTTGGTCGCAACGCCGAAGCTGCTGGCGCTGCCTCCCTCAGGAGCGTCGCCGGCATCTTCAGTTACTCCAAGACCAAGGGCCTCTTCGCTGGTGTTTCTCTCGAAGGATCCGCCATCATCGAGCGTCGCGATGCCAACGAGAAGATGTACGGAACGCGCTACACCGCCCAACAGCTCTTGACCGGCTCCGTTGGAGCTCCTCCCCAGGCAGCGCCTCTGATGAACATCCTCAACTCGAGGGTCTTTAGCGGTATGCGCAGTGGCGCCACCGAAGACGCCATGTACAACGACGTCCCCGTATACGACGAGAACCACGATGATGTTGTATGGAACGGTCAACGAGGCTCCGCATACGGCGAGGGTGTGTCCCGCAGCCGCGAAAATAGTTTCGGCGCCCCCAAGCGCTCGACAACATGGCAGGATGACGTTTACGACCGACCGGGTGGCGACAACTCTCCTTCACGCTCCAACACATTTTCAACATCACACAACAATGACGACTACGTCTACAGGGACAACCCCGCTCCTAGCTTTGAGAAGAAGGTTGGCCCTGGCCGGCCGGCCGCTCCCAAGCCAAACTTTGCAGCCAAACAGGCTCTGCTTAAGAAAAACGAGGCCGTTGCCGTGTTCAACTTTGACGCTGATCAACCTGGCGACCTTGGTTTCAAGAAGGGCGAGGTCATCACCGTTATCAAGCGAACTGATAGTGACAACGACTGGTGGTATGTATTCATGTTCCCCTTTCACCACCCCTCGAATTTCGCAGCCTTGTGGTTAACGCATTTCTCCAGGACTGGTCAAATTGGTTCGAGACAGGGTATTTTCCCCAGCAACTACGTCAAAATGAGGGAGTAGATGAGTCCCATCACCCTACTCTGCGCCAATCACCCTCCAAACCACTTCTTCGAAAATTGCTTTTGAATAAACAAGCAGCAACCGGAAAACTTGAACGTTATGACACCCTCCCGAATTTGCGACTCTGAAAACTATTTCCTACTCGGTCTGCGATTACGACTTTCCCCTACACCACATGCCTCAGGTTAGGTCCAATGGTCGGACGGAACTCAAAGAGGAGGGACTCAAAGGGGAATCGGGAAATCAAACCAGGGCTGCTTAGAGATATACACCCCTTTGGATTGCGGCTTTATCTCCATGAATTTCTTTTATGTTCGGGATTGGGCTGGGCTCTTCATACCCCATACATTTTCTGCTTCTTTGAACCCTACGCGGTACTGCAAATGATCTTTTACCACCCATTACATTTTTACTATTACTTTTATGCTCATGTGACACTCTTGTTATTTACGCATCAGATTATGTGATGGAAGTCTCTCAAATCACCCTCCTCTCCTTCGCGCCCGCGCCTCCATAGCTTACCTATTTCTTTTTCTGCCTCCATCACAGGCTTTACCAAGGATCAAACAGGTATGGCGTACCAAGTCGAATCCACCCTTGTTTCTTGTTGCGGTCGTTGTCTCAGGTACTGACAAGCGGACTTAGGGAGTCCCTTCATCCATGAAGCATCACAGCCCCGTTGGCTCAGTGGTAAAGCGTATCACTAGTAAGCGATTCAAACCCGTTTCCACGAAATGATAAGATCACTGGTTCGATTCCAGTACGGGGCATAAATGAGGTCGTGTGGCCGCTTCTTTTTTTGCGTTTTCTTTCCAGAAAGGATGATGGGATAGAGAGAGGGTTGGTTGGTGGTGTTGTTGGTGGAGGAAGATGGGAGGAAACGTGAAAGGTAGCCCCCAGCAATCACGACTGCCAACAAGCTCTGCTTTGTTATTTTTCTCTTAAAAGTAAAAAAATATTGTTTCCTCGGACGGAATCTCATGCATTTATTAAACTTTCTCTATTCCTGAGTTCGGCTATCCATCATGGTTCTTTAGTCCATAGTCGTCAACACGTAGGCTTGTAAGTGCCATCCAACGATAAGCTCAGCTCTCCTCCACCCGACTGACCTGCTCTCAACAAGTAATGCTTCTTTAAAGTCCGTAAAAATCACCATACACGCAGGTGCAATATAAACACTCTCTCTCTATCTCTTAGTTAATAACCCCGTCCATCCACTCCTCTACTCGTCTTCGAACAGCCGCGGATGCCGTTGCTTCAGGGCGTCTGACTAGCCGCCAAATGGCCTCTCGTGGGCCTTCCTTGACCTTGATGATATCAAAGTTTCTGGCCACCTCGCTTCCCCGACCCTTTCCACGACTCACGTCTGCCATGAGCTTGCACACCTTGGCGCGCATTCCCCGACGATGCTTCGTAGGCACGATCACGTGGAGTTTGCGACCCATTTTCGTCGAGCGGGATTGTTGGATGCTCCAAATAATAATGTCCTTGTTGCATGTTTCGCCCCATTGAAGGATATGGCGGGGGAGATTTGGCGCCTGGTCGTCAACGAGGCGGAATAGGCTCATGTCTGGCCTACTGATGGGGTTCTCGACCTTGCTGAGATCAATGTCTGCGAAGAGGTCAAGGATACCGCTTCGGCCACAGAACCAGGTAGTATGCATGTTGACAATGAAAATTACAAAGGTAGTTGTTTGATAAAGGCCTAGTAAAGATCTGAGATTAGATAATGCTTTTGATGAAGGGGATGTGGTGTGGAATACCCCTATCTTGGACGTAGTTGAGGTGCTTGGCGATGAGAGTGAAAATAACGGCACGACAAGAATCTCTATGCGAATCTTAAGTCAGTGTGCTACTAGACCAGTTTCCCCAGAGAAATTGTAGGAGCAAAGCTGTCTTTATATTGCCCATATTTTGTGTTTACCTTTCTATCTTCGGAGATACCCTGTTTCTCGGGGTTCCTATGAGAAGGTTTAACATGGAATCACGTCTCAAAATGAGCCGTACATTCAGGCCCAGACAGGCAGTTGAAGGTCGGTCAAACTTAACCTGAACGGGATCAGGGGTTTTTATAGGATTTTTGTCATAACTGCTACCTTGATGTAATTGAATACAGGCCGTCCAAGTGTGGTTTAGAGAAGGCTGTAGAGTCGGAATAGAGTAGATGGGCCCAGTCATCATCTGTCGACAACAGGGAAGAGGGGGCATGCCAGGGCGTAGATGAGACTTTTAAGATCAGGTTACAACGCGATAATGCATATATCTATATACGCACGGATTCTCATTTTTTTATGGTTTTTTTATTGGCACCAAAATAGCGCCGCCTAAGTTTCTTTCCGAAGGTACCGATTAAATCAACTGTTCACAGGGCCGTTTATTTGCACGGCCAGGCGTGAGAACTACAGCGAAGGTGCGGTATATAAGATGTTGATACGCGAAGAGGAAATTGGAAGGCATCCACCCAAGAACTACCATTAGTCGAATACCATCTCCTTCAGTTTGGTCCACCAAAAGTCCCTGCGCATATCCATGATCTGGTCCAGGTAAAACTTTGCACAGGTTTCTTTGTCTACTCCACTTTCTATGTCTATTTCATACTGCTCGAATAGCTGGGATGTCGCCTGGCTGAGATACCTCAATGTTTCAGCATCCGTGACTAACACAGTTAGGTCCGGCTCCATCAGAGTTGGTAATGGTGACAACTTAGATTTAGGTTGCATGTTTGAAGAATGATCTGGGCGAACTATCACTCTACCTGGGTCGACCTGGATTTTCCTATCCGTGTCGTTTTTCATACTCTGTTCACGAATATGCAGTGTTGTGGCTGGATCTTCTTGGGTGCGAAAAGCACCACCATCAAGCCCTGTTCTGAGAGGTGATCCCAATTGACTATCCGAGTGAACATCTGAGACTTTTTGAACCGGGAGTACAATCGATCTCGTGGGGGATAATCGTTCATTCCTAGGATGGGAATCAAAGGGAAGTTTGCGAGGTCTTGGCATAAGATCCCGAAAGTTTTGCGATACACCAATGGGTGGGGTTTTCATGTCAGAATCGGGTTTCTGGGATGGGAATAAAGCAGATGGATCAAGTAGGCCACTTTCCGCCCCTTTCGGTTGAACCATGTTATGGCAGATTCGGTGGCTTGGATTAGGGGACATGGTGTCAGTCCCAGGAGGGCTTGTGGGAAGATCTAGATGGGCATTCCTATTGGATTGGAGATTAGATTCGCCATTCGAGATCGGGGAATTCGTTGTGATTTCATCAAGGCCGAATGATTTCCTAAGCGGGGACCCAACCCGGGGTATGGTCCCTTGGCTGTTGGTTCGGCCAAGAATGGGGCTGTGAGAATTGTGTTGCTGCCCAAGCGCAGCCGAATTTCCGTTCAAGTGATACGACAGCGAGGCGTATGCTGGAGGGAATTAATTCTCTGGTGTTGCTGAGGCTGTTGCGGGGATGAGTGTTGGTCTGCCACAAGTCCGAAACTTGAAGATGCGAGCGCCGAATTCAACAAAGAGGTAAACGAATGATCTGACTGGTGCCCAGCATGATTTAGGATAGGTGTCTGGGATAAAGGCATCATTGTTGACAGTCGTGGACCAAAGTTTGAGGCTGTATGGAAATCCATCTGTGTACTTGGTGAGGTGTTCTCAGTAGATGTTATGAATGCAGAAGGTATCGAGTCTTGGACGGGGAGCTTCGACTTCTGTAACATGTACACGGCAACGTTGAAGTCTCTTTGTTCTTCCAGTTGGGCGGTAATCGCTTGGTTATGGCCTGGAATCTGTACAAAAATTTCCTGCTGCTGTTTATCTACACCAATCATGGTTGTCGGTGGGGTTGGGAGATTCTTCAGTAGATCATGGAGTCGAATTGATAACTTTGAGCATTAGCGAAGAATGTCCTGACATTTCCAATCTCTGGCCCACACACCAAGCGGCGCGGCCCATGATGAACAAGGAGAATTAACACCACAGTCGGGGAATCCACTGCGCGCTCGCCCTCTAAGGTCAAGGTAAAGATACTATTTGGTCGACAGGTGTGGTAAACTCTGGTTGCGACCCCATCTCGAATTTCGAATCGTCTCAGAGGACAACCTGACACTGGTGTTGATGGGCGAGCCATCATAATTGTCAAGTTGAAACCCTAGCTGTAGGGTGGCAGAACCGGATTAGAGGTAGTGTGGGTTGGCTTCTTGAAAGCAGTAATGTGCTGCGCATGTTTACGAGGAGAGATCCATGGAGATAATCAATTTGGAATCGTAGATTTAGGTAGCCTTAGGCGTCTAAGGTGCTGTTGCCCTGCATCTTTAGAAAAGAAAGAAAAAACTGCCGAGGCCATTTAACACACACCTTGCTCCTTCTGTCTTCAAACGAAGCACGGAAAAGTCAATGTGAATCTGGGGTAGGCAATCAAGGTCGTGCCTGAAATCGACGTGGAGAGGGAAACAACCCGATTGGCCAGCCGCATGGCAGGTGCATTGTGATCACGTGCAGATAAGATGATCGCGCATCCAGGCGATTTTCGAGGCGCGCGCAGCTCCAACCACCAGAGACCCCAGCCAGACGACCTGGACTAGGTGGAACGTCGACGATATCCCCAGTGTAGAACCACATCCCCCAAAACTTTGGACTTCTCCCAGGGGCTTCCTGTTGGTCTGCTGCAGCATCCGGCGAGGGCGCTCCTGCTCGCCCCATCGACCCTCGACCCTCGACCCTCGATTCTCGACGCCCGCGCACGACGCGACTTCTCTCAAAGACCGATCGATCTTGACGACGATATCTACGTCGCTAAGCGCAATTGCTACCGCGCATCTTTCCAGGCCTTCAAAAGCCTTGACGATATCTGTGTGGAATTCTTGAATCCTTCGTGGATCACATTGACCGACATCATGGCACCCGTACGGCAGGAAACCCCGGTACACGTAATCGACCGCACCACTGAGTATGAGGACTTCATGACTCGGTTGCGCGAGTACCACAACAAGCGGGGCACTACTCTCGACCCTGAGCCCAAGGTTGGCACGACGCATCTCGATCTTATGAAGGTTTTCAATCACATTGTTGCAAATGGAGGTTACGACAAGGTTTCGGAGGAGAAGCTTGCATGGCGGCGCATGGCTGCCGAGTTGGGTATCTTTTCCAACAACGAAGCTTCAACTGCCTTTTCCCTCAAGGAGAAATTCTACAAGAACCTTGCTGCCTTTGAGATCACCACCGTTCACAACAAGGAACCTCCGCCCAAGGAAATACTCGAGGACGTGACAGCCAAGGGTGCTAGCCTCCTGACCCGCACCCGCGAGAACTTCCGTGGCAAGCGCGAAAGTAATATTGGCGCTACGGATTCTGCGGCCTCGGGAGATGATGGCACGCCAGTTCGCGAACGGCCTGTTCCTGATGCTGCGGCCAGTGCCCGTGCATCTCGCGGTCTGCGTGAGGCACCACCCCAGCGTGTCATCTTCCAGCCTGATACTGGTCCATCCAGGACAACGAGACATTCGTCATCACACCAGGCCAGTCACCAGAACTCGCCGGCGGTGAACCCTCCACAGACGCCGTCTCATCAGCAGGGCATGCCTCCTATGCCCCAGCCACAGAGCCACCAAGGAAACCGGGGCCCCTCTATCTTGCATCACCCCCCCAATCCTGAAAATACCTCCAATCTGGTCACCTCGTACCAGCCGCGCTATCTTAAGCCTCTCCAGCTTCGCGCTGTTGCCACTCCCAGTAACGCCCCTAATGAATTTCAAAGACCTCGCCAAAATCAGCGTGTGCTGGACCCCCGCCAGCCCATGCAGCCTGGCAGTAAGTCTTGCATGATCTCCCCTAAAACGAACAATTTCAAACTAACATTGCATAGCTGGCTTTGATGGTCCGAACATCTATATGCGTTGCCTCAATGCGTTGCGTTCTAATATCCCAGAGGAGCAGGCGTTTGCTCTTAACCATCTGGTTAAGATCTCGTTCGAAAGAGGTGACAAGTACAAGTTTGACTCGTTCCCTGGCCTCGCAGAGGGCCTAGTAGAGAAGGCCCTGCAGGTTGGCAATCTCTTCTACCATGTTGACTGGATGGTGTCATGGGAACCTATTCTTGATTCTAGGGACATCGGGGTGCTTGATGGTAATAACGGCACCCACGACATTCTGGAACGAATCCAAAGTCTTATTGAAAAAGACACGCCCGACGTGCTCCAGACTGAGTCTTACTCCGACGAGATGACTCTGATTACTGAAGCAGTCCTAACTGTACGAAATATGGTTACTCTGCCCGAGAATGCTCACAACATGTCCGACTTTTACCCTTTGAAGGACCTTGTCTGCATTATTCTGCACCTACCTCCCAAAGATTCCCTTGTTGAGCTTAAGCACTTGACTTTGGACATTGCAGAGCAGCTTACACCATTCATGGTACTTGAGTCAGATGACCCTCTCTACAAGACATTGTTGGAGCAAATGACATCTGAAGACCGTGGAACCATTTTGACAGCACTCCGCGCCCTTGGGCGGATTTCAATGAACCTCGAAGCAACCAACAAATTGGGCAACGTTCCTGGGCCAATTCTACAAAGAATTGCTAGCTGGCTTCTCCTGAACGATGACGAGCTCACGGACGCCTGCCTCGATTTCCTGTACCAGTACACTGCAGTCGTCCCCAATGTCGACAACCTAATCCGCTCCTTGACACCTGAAAACCTCGTTGACCACCTTACACGGCTCCTTGCCCACGGTGCCCGTAAGGTCCAACGGGAATTTGTCCTCGTACCTGAACACAAAATGCCTGCCCGCGATGAAATTGCCCCGATGCCGGAGGACCTCCTTCAGGAGATGCTCAAGCTCGAGGAGCCCGACCGTGTTCATGCCTGGGTTCGCAGTTTCTTCGAGGAAGATAGCGACTCCTTTGTTACCCAGTTAGCTGCATGGCAAGCATATCAGAATGCTTTTGTTGGTCCACTCAAAGTTATTGGCCAGGCGCTCATCACTCCCGCCGACTTTATCAGGAACAGCACCTCTGTGTACAAGGATTCAAATGCGCAGGTCCTCCGAGAGCCTGGCGATCCCCAACAAAAGTTTATCATTCATGGCATCCGTGCCCGTCCTCGACCACTCAGTATTGATGGTAGAGAGTACGGTCGATGTCTCTGGGCCTCTAACCCCACAACAAAAATGAGAAGTGTGGCCATTTCTTCCTTACAGCTAAGCAGATGTGGGATCACATCCTTACGACTCACCTGGGCGAAAAGAAGAACGAGAGTGACCAATACGAGAATGTTGAGAAGGAATTCACATGCACCTGGGGCGAATGTTCTCGGTTTGTCACGCCAATCAGGGTCCACCTCCAGGACTTCGCCAGGCATGTCAACACACACGTCTCGGCCATTCTGCCAACCTCAGAGGCGCTCGCTCGGCGACCAGACCGACCATGGGTCATCCCCGCCAAGACCATGGCTGTCACCTATGAGGAGACGATGACGGTGCGGGACGAGCGAAATCCCAATGCACCCCCGCAGGCTGCCGGCATTCCGCTGAGTGCCGCGTTGGTGCTGCGCAACATTGCCCGCAACGTCGTCAAGACCGAAGCCGAAGATGAGCTAGTCAAAACCCAGGAACAAGGCGGGGAATCTGGGGGGTGGAATGAGACACTCTTCCGACCGATCTTGCCACGACTTTTTGAAATCCTTGCAGAGAACCGAGCTTTGGTACGTCGAGCCATCTTCGCCTCTTATTCATCTAGGGAACCAATTACATGACATGTCAGAGCTAACTATTCTTGCAGAGTCCCTATATTGCGTCACTACTGGATCTCATCCGAACGGATACTGAAGGTCAGGGTCGTTGATATGCCGTGTGGGGCCGAGCTTCGTAGGTTGGTGGCGAGCATGGGTGGGTCGGACCCTGTCCGAACAGGATGTCAAGAGCCGATACACAAGGCGCCGAGACCAATCCTTAAATCGTGTTTGGATGAGAACGCAACCAACCAAGCCTGCGATATTAGATCTCACAGCAACCACAACACAAACCCTTGGCCAACACGCCTGCCGGGGCAAGGGAAATCTGACAGAGATCGCAGCCGAGCTGCAAGACAAGTTGGGGTGCAGGAAGAGGGGTTGAAAGAGATGAGATGAGATGAGATGAGAAGAGGGGCGAGCATTACGAGGAAGGGGTGCAGCCGATGAATAGAAATTGCGCACGGATGAGAGGAAGACGAAAGGGGATGGGGATGGAGGGATGAGGGGGGAGAAGTTGATGGATGGGCGTGGCCCTGCATTGCTCAATTGATTGTATCTGGATTGGCTTGTGTAATAATACCCTGCCCGCCGGCGTTTGGAACGGGGTGGCTGGCTGTGTCTGGCCGGATGGTGTTGGATGAGGGCGAGCAGGATGGGTCGGCGGGCTAGAGACACTGAGAGTGAGGCTTGATAATTGCTATGGCGCGTCTGACGCGCTGTTTTGTGGGATAGATAGTCGTATATCGGCGAATGGGTGTACTGGTATTTGATCCTATTTCTTGCGAGGTGTTGCGACGACGTCCCATTGAGCTGGGACCGATCTGAAAGAACGACATCTGACACGCCAATCCAGCCAACATGATACTATCCACATGAGCTTCCCCCAGAAACGCCAGCATCACCGGCCCGGACTGCACCAGGATCTGGTAATGGCTGCACGGCGCATCTGCACGGCGCCGGGCCGGTCCCCAGGTTTCCAGGGTCCGTATCGAGCAGCCCGTCCCCGGGAGACTAGAGCGGTGGTCCGAACGTCCGAACGGCGACCGCCGTAATGCGCGGGGATCGCAAGAGATGTGGCTTGCCCAGGTCGGCGGCTCTTTCTCGTGGCAGCATGGGATGTCGGGAGATGTCGACCTCCATGTCGATGCGGCATGCCACTTATACCCCGGACTGTGGATTGTGGGAGGGCCCGGGCCCGTGCACGGGACGGATAGGCACGGCGCTCCCCACTCGCATTGGATGTGCATGTGCCTGCGACGGCGCCTCGACTAGTTGGACAGGCCTGTGGGCACCACCGCGCCATGGGCTGTGAGCGTTTCTGCAAACATTCTGGAACCAGTGACAGGGTGTGTGGCAGCTCCCCACCATCACGGCCACTTCAGGGTTGCTTCGGGGTCACCTCAAGGGCATTCTTTAGGATCAATGGGGCACCGTCCAACACTCCCAAGTCGACCACACCCACGCCGCGTCCCAACCTCGTGGTCAGGTTCCTCCTAGCTAGAGTTTCGCTGTCCTGCTGCGCCGTGCCCTCATCCCCATGTCTCATCTGTTGCACGGCAGCGGCATAGCATATGCAGATCGGGTGTGTTAGGTGCCTCGACTTGACCCTGTCAACCGTAATCTTGATTCCCAGCTGCGAGCCTAAGATTTCCTGGCGTGCGTTCTTTTGTCATGGACTCTGGTACATGATCCTAAGCATCGATCCAAGTTGGCATTCGATCGATGCAGTTCTGCCCAAGCAGGAACCGGCACTAGTAGGTAGGTTGGCAAGAGTAGAGCGGAACGTCTTGAATATCTCTGTCCCTCTGTGGCACTATGGATCCTCAACAAGTTGCCTTGGTCACTCTAAAGAACAGTGCTGCCTAAGCTAAACAATTCGAGTTTGACCTTGATGGAGACTGGCAACTATAAGAGACGGACTTGGTCTCCCGCCGTGTCCCCATATCAGTGACCGTTTGGGGGCAAGGACTTTGTCCGAGCCTGCAATGTGCGAAATGCATGCAGAAGCTGCCAGGGTAAGGAGGCTTGCCCACGATGCGGGTGTGCAGATGGCGACGCAGATGCCCCACGGCACGCCCTTTGCCGCAGGGAGCATGGTCTGATGGCCCAGACCCGCCAAGCCGGCGAGACCTGCGGAATCGTCACTTTTGAGGGTATTCAGAGCTAGATAGGTTTAGAAGCACGGCTTTTGGCAACACATTCAATCGTTTCCTGGGTCGACACACCGCCACAAACCCTGCCGTGTATGTCGTCTCCGGACACGGCGGCGGGTTTCCGTTAGACTTTGTATTGTGTGATACGCACGGCTTGGTTATGCCGATTCTGGCACAAATAATGATGTGACATACGAAGTGTCGTCATAACTGCTCAATTGCAACAACCTCCTCAAGTAGGGATGACACTGGTTGAGGTGGTTAACACATTCCATCTTGTGATGACCCGAGCCCTGGCCCTCGGACTATAGCTAGCAGCCGGTCTCGCAGTAGAGGACACCGCTCAACAAATCCCACCAATCTTTTCAACCTACCTTTTTGGCCACCGTTTTCTATCCCTCCATTGTTTCGGAGAGTTGTCTTCTCAGCCACGCAAGCTGGAAACTAGTCCAGTGAGAGAAGGCTACGAAGAAAAAAAAAAATCTTGGAGGGTGGGGGAGGAATCGACTCCGCGGAGTGGACCAATCTCATGCTGGCGTTAAGGTTGTCTTGGCAATCTGAGGGTTAGCGTTCTGTCTTCCAACGGGACGGAATGCAACCAACCCTGCTTTGTTGTTCATTTATTGTAATTTGCACGATTCATCGATATCAAAAGCTCTCAAAGTCTGTCCATCCGTGCATGACTGGGGTATGACCGATCGCAAGCAAGTCAACTTTGACCACATTGTTTTGCAAACTCAGATAAGACAACCCTGGTCTTTGTTTGGGCCAATTCATGAGATTGGGTTTCCATTATATGCTCGCATTGGCATCGAAGCCAAACGGCAACATCAAATGAGCACGGCAGCGCAGGCTGAGTCAGGCAGGTTGGAGAGTCGTGTAGAATACGGTCTCACTGGGATGAAGGTGTGCTCCGTGCTCAGTTCCCCCGTGTCGGCTGTGGCCGCCGTCGTTGGATGCTGGCATTGCGGGGGATGCTAGAAAAGACAGCATGTCCACATGATGGCTTGCGTGAAATGAGCTGTGCTATCTCGGTGAGGCGCGGACTAGTCAATGCGCGCGGGACACGAGTACCCCACGCCGCAGCCTCCACGAAGCCTTCCGACTGGGCTTTGGAAACTTGCTCCCTTGGTCCCCGGTAGCCCCAGGTTCACTCGCGCTGGAAGCTCGGGGGCAGTTTCGGAGGCGGTCCTGGGAACTTGGGACAAGCAAATTACCATGTCTGTCGCTCATCTCTGAGGCCCCCCTGGCCTGAAACTATTGCACCAAGGTCCGGCATCACACTTTTCCTCCTGAATTGGACGTGTGCCATCTGACTCGGATGGGCGGTGAGGTGCGTGGGAGGGAGGGAGGGTACTGTGCTCCGTATAGAAATTCGTCTGCCTGGAGAGGATGGGGGGCCATGATGGGGACCACCAAACGCCGGCCCCATACGGAGTACTGACATCCCCCCTCAACTACTGCAAGCCTCAACGAGCATCACCCAGTTTTCGAGTGGAAGAGAGCCTAGGGCGGTCGATTAGAGAACTGTGTTATGAAGAGAAAAGTCTTTGGCCACGGTTGGTGTGGTGGCCACTGTGGTGTGCACCAGGCAGGCTGTCTTGCCCATTGTAATGGTCCGAATCGAGGTGTGGTTGGTTGGCTCCTATCCAGGTTCCATCTCTGCCGGGCGGCCGGTCAGCTGCATACCGAAAACAATAAGAGACACGGCACTCCAAAATTAGACGGGGGGAGGGCCCGGCACGGGCAGGGGAGTGGCTTCTATTTGCCACACAGTGAATTCTTAGAACAATGCCTGTTACTCGCACTCAAGGTTTTTTTCCGTCTTTGGCAGGGCCTCGAGGGCGTGTAGGTGATGGGTTGTAAGGGTGGGTGCCGTAGAGTGGATACCGTGGCAGCTACCGAGAGAGCTACCCCTGTGCTTCCCCCATGTGCCCCTAAGAATTAGTGGGTACAAAGCCCTGTGATGGCGCCCCGGGAGCCCTGGAGCCCGGACCAGGCCCCGCCATAGCTCTCCACGGAATGGGGCACGGCTGCGGGCTGATCGTCCCCAAGGTGGACACTGATGAGCGTCCCTGACGGAGACCCAGGTGAAAACAGGAATTGGGACGGGCGGAGTGCGCCGTGCGCGTGGTGGCACAAGGTCATCTGAACATCCACAAGGCAAGGGGCAAGGGGTCTGCCGAATGGATGGTCACCGTCATCTTGCCCGTGTCTGACAGAATTGTTGAAATGACTTTTTGAGTAACTTGCTGGCTGGCTGGCTGGATGAATGAGGAGGTGAGTGACAGTGACGTGAGGCAAGCGAAGGGGGGTTGGTTGACTGGCAGGTGGCTCCTGCTTTGGCTCTTGCACTAGCTCTGTTATTCCATTGACTTGTTGGAGAGGACCAGTTAGTTTAGCAAGAGCGATTATCGTCAATGGGGCTGACGCCATGTTTTCGTCCTTGGCCTATAGAGCCTGACGTCGTTTCGAGTGCACGAGAAATTGAGGTAGTACTTTGACGCGTCTGAATGGAGGTGTGTGAGTTGGAGCGCGCGTGTGTGTGCATGTTGGATGAGACGGAAGGTGAGGATGGTCCGGGTTTGAGGGAGATGCGACAGGAGCACAGGAGCAGGAGCAAGGAGCCGCATATGCATGTCTGTGTGGGAAGCGTGGGCAGGAGCAACCAACCCACATCCACCACTCAACCACACCTGCTTGATTCCCCTCCCCTCCCTTCCCTTTCTATCCACACAGACCCGGGCCGGCTGGCGTGGGCGGGATAGATGACTTTCATGACATGTTTGTGCCTGAAGTACTGTGTACGTGTAGATGGAGTGAAAACTCTTCACCCTTCGAAGACGAGGTACCTATCGATTTGTGATTGGGTTGGTGTAGATGATGGCGACAGAAGCATTGGGCACAGGGAGGCTCAATGACAGCCCGACTGCCATCGGGCCCAAGCCCCATTATTGAACTCTGGGAGCCTCAGACTCTCGGACGTTTGACGGCCCCCCTTAGCCTCCTCAACAACATGATGAAGTTTGAGGGGAAAAAAGCACAACTGTTGACTAAACCAGTCGGTGCAGAAGGGAGGGAGGGAGGGGAAGAGCTGCACTAGGTACTACCAAGGCGCTTTCGGCAGGATGGATAACACTAACGAATTAGGTACGGGTACCTATCATGCTATCGCACGCCAATACGGGACACCAAACTCAACTCCACCACTTTTCAATCAGAAAACTCCAGCCGGAAGCATCTTGGCTCCCCAATGCTGGTCTCCTCACAAGTCCCTTATCACCGAAACGCATGCACTTTGTCCTCGTTCTCATCACTCACCTAAGGCCCCCCACATCGCTAGAGCATGGCATCTCTAGCCTGTTTGACAAACGGAATTTCATTGCTTCTTCCACCCCCTGGGTGCCCCCTGGTGTCGCTGGATCTTGTGACCAAGCGCCGTTCTCCATCCAGTTGCATCATGGTGGTCCGTGAGGGAACCCTGGCCCATGCGACATCGGGCCCCGACTAATGGAAACGGGGTACGGTAAGCGGGAGGCATGGACAATGTTTTTAGCAACACCCTCGACCATATCGCTCACCGTTTTACACCGACGGTGACCCCCTTGGCCCAACGGTCAACGTATTACTCCACCCTCTCAGTATAAATGCCCAGCAAGCTGGCCGAGCAATCTGCCCCCTTCGCTGTTTTCCTCACACACATCTCATACTCTTTGACTCTGCTCAAGACGCACTGCATTCCTGAGCTTTCCACCCACCGAAAAGTGGTATGTGTTCCCCTGCTCTCCGGCCCAATGCGCTTCATGATGAAGCGGCCAAGCGGAGCATTGTTTCCCAAGACGACCCTCCCCCCCCCCCCCCCCCCCCCCCCCATGGAAAGTCCGATAGAAGTCCTGACGCTGACCCAAATCCTGGTTTGCAGAACTCCAACCACACCTTGCTATCCAATCCCTTGTTCCTGACCAGTCGTGTTGCGGACAATTCCCGGAGAAGATTTTCATTTGCACATTTGCCACTAGACCATCAAACCACTTTCGTCCGCAGCCGCCCGGATCCGAATTGAATCAACTCGGACCTCCGTTTGCCTCTATAACCCACCCACCTGATCCACAACGTTGCCGTTCTGGCGTCGCTATTGAGGAGCCCGAGAAAAGCACCGGTCCTCCCGCAGTCACCTAGTACTCCAGCATCTCGCACCCTTTGTTCACAAGCCTCCCCCATCCCATCCACCACCAAATCACTGTCAACTCTGCCAATTGGTAGTATATCTACACGCGCTGTGATTCCCGGTCCACCGATTCCAGGCCCGCTGCACCCCCCAAAACCACAAACCAGATCTAGCCCTAGCTGAGCTGATTGTGAAGCTTCGCCTTACGGACATCCCGCCACGCTAAACCTGCAGTAGCGGCCACTTGACCCATATCCTCACCCTCCACACCCCCCGAAAAAAAAGTTCGCCCCCGGCCCAGGTTTTCTGACTGAGCTTCCACTTGTTGCCCCACTACCATCTATCTTTGGTCCCGAGCATACCTATATCAACACCTCCTCTTGTCGATTGAGCTCAGCTTCTTCGACACTCATCCTCCCTCTTCGATTAATTAAATATACCCTTCCCGACAACCATCCTCCCTTCTCTCTCTCCTCCCTCCACAGGCCTTCTTTCTCTTAACCACCTTCATCCATTCATTCGTCGTTGATCTACATCACAACATACACAATGTCTTCCGCCGCTCGCACTGCTCTCCGCCTCTCCCGAGCTGCTGCTCGCCCTGCTCCTCAGGCTGCCCGCTTCTTCTCGACCACCCGTGTCAACCGTGTCACCGACACTGCCAACAAGAAGAGTGTTGTCCGTGAGAAGGAAGTTCCCGTCACCATCTACGGTGCTGGCCAAGGTGACAAGCACACCGTTCAGGTCCCTGAGGGCGCCGCTCGAGTTCCCCACGACAGCCCTGTTCCTCCCTCCGAGAATGATGCCGTCACTCCCCTTAGCCGAAAGGTCTACGACTCCATGCCCACACCATGAAGAGCATGAGCGTCTTTGGCAAGACCATCATCATCACTGGAGGTGCCCGTGGTCTCGGAAACTACATGGCCCGCGCCTGCGCTGAGGCCGGTGCTAAGGCTATTATTATCTTCGATGCCAACCAGGAGCTTGGTGACGAGGCTGCTGCTGAGCTTCACGATAAGACTGGCCTCCCCGTCTCGTTCTTCAAGGTCGATGTTCGTGATGGTGCCGCCATCAACGCCGCTGTCGACAGCGTGGTTGACCGCTTCGGCGCTCCCGATGTCCTCATCAACTCGGCCGGTATTGCTGATTCCAACATCAAGGCCGAGACCTACGACCCCGCCATGTTCCGCCGTCTCATTGACATTAACTTGAACGGATCCTTCCTCATGTCCCAGGCTGTCGGACGTTCCATGATGGCCGCTGGCAAGCCCGGCTCCATTGTCCTTGTTGCTTCCATGTCTGGCTCCATTGTCAACTACCCTCAGGAGCAGAGCTGCTACAACGCCTCCAAGGCCGGCGTTATTCAGCTTGGAAAGTCCCTGGCTGCCGAGTGGGCCAAGTACGACATCCGCGTCAACTGCATCTCTCCCGGTTACATGGACACTGCCCTCAACCGTGTCCCAGCCCTCGATGCCCAGAAGAAGATCTGGAAGTCTCTCACTCCCCAGAACCGTCTTGGCAACGTTGATGAGCTCAATGGTCTCTGTGTCTTTCTAGCCTCCGACTCTTCCAAGTTCATGACTGGATCCAACTGCATCATTGATGGTGGCTACACTTGCTACTAAGTTCAGCAAGAAAAGAGCACTGCAGCATGAGGAAACCCTCAAGTTTCATTTCTGTACTTTTGCGAATGGGCGGAGATTTGAACGAACCCTAAACAACAGCCAACACAAAAAAAAAAGGTTCTTGGGATTGATGCACACATACACACACGATTCACCCTCGAAGGGCGGACCCGTTCATGGTATTTTCTTTTTTTTCTCAAGCTAGTTAGGAGTTTAAGGGTATCGAAGGATAGTTAGTTCTTTCTTCGACAACAAAAAAAATACGAGGGGAACCCTCCTGGGAAGCATGATGATGGACACAATAGAGAAGCCTTTTGAAGGCATGATAGAGAGAAAAACGTTGGAGAGACTGCACCGGATTTCTTTTGGTGGCAGCTGGAGAGGAAGTTGATAACTGAATAAAGAGAACTTTCTAATGGCCGTTTGGCTTTGACATCCTTCTTCTCGTCTTCTTTTTCTTCCCAACCGCGTGCACATTGCAGAGTGACCATTGCACTATGAACTGTCCCGATTACTTGCAATGATTTAATTTATTTGACTCGCAGTTACATGGCATGGTTGCTAGAAAACTAAATGGAACGAAGAAGGTGAAGCAAGTGATTCAATGTAGTTTTTTACTGCGATTCAATATGATTCAAAGCGTCTTACACAGGCTGTTCACATTCTCATCACCATGTCAGGATGCGCGGCGTCTAATTCTTGGCTTTAGATTGGCCAACGGCTCCAGCCAATAGGCACGCGGCCGGGCTCATGAAAACGGAAATGCTCACAAAAGTAGCTACGCCGCGGGCACGCACACGCACACACGTCAAAAAGCCGCCCACCGCCGGCTTGGTTGGCTGTCGCGACGCGTCGTTGGACTCACCGCTTTATACCGGTTGCCAATGAACCCGCCACCAGCCCGCAGCCCCGAAAAATGTGGGCCCGGATAATCGACTGATGTCGACATGCGCCGGGAGAGGACGAGGAAGTCGATTGAGCAGGCTGGGGGACTCCGAGCGGGAAGCTCGATGGAGGATGAAGAATGCAGACCAAGCAGAGAGTGCGAAGGGAGGCATGGCACGATAAGGCATGAAGACAAGTTGAGCTCTTGCATACTTTTCACATGTGAGCTGTCGATGGCATCGCATGCAAAGGATTAAACACCACGCGATGTCCCGCACCGAGGCCCGGGACCCCTCCAGCAGTAAATCATCTGAGACACCGCTTCTTCCTGCTCTCCCGCAGCTCAGTCCGCATCGACGGCCCCCCCTACGGACATGTACTGCCTCTGTAAGCCTCCGCCCCCGATCATTTCCCTCTCTCGCTTCCATGCGACGCAAGCCTGACGTGCTTGGGCCGAGCGAACGAACCAGTGCTCTCCACGTTACACCAAAGCGAGGGCGGGACCCGTTCTCTTCGTGCATATTTTAGCAAAAGGCCGCCGACGCAACTGGCGGAGCGTGCCGATGGACGGGGTCCCGGCCCAAACGCTTCGGTTCTTGGCGGGGGAGGCATGTGTGTAGGTAGGCATGTAGGTAGGCAAGGAAGATAAGAAAGAAAAGGCTGGCTGGTCCCGCCCCCCCTGCTGCCATCGTGTGGAAGAAAGAGAGAGAGAGAGCCATCGATCGCCTTTTTATTTTTATTTTTCGAGTCTTTTCAAGTATACCCAGAGTGAAGCCTCTTTCCCAGTTGCTGCCCAAGCAGAACAAAACCCAAGCCCTTCGAACCGAATCCCGCCTTTCCTGCTCTTCACCGAAACTTCACCCTGCCCACCGACTCGGCTTTTGTCCAGCCTCTATCTGCCCCGTCCCGCTTTGGCTGAACTCTGTCCGAGCAAGGCGCAAAACTCCCACTGGAAACCGGCCGCAAGATCAAGCACGCAAGCAAGTGAGCGCAGACAGTAGCTTCTCTTCACTTGCCTCGTCCGCCGAAACACGACACTAGCTTTCGACCAAGCGAAAGCCGCCAAGCTCTCCAAAGATACCCAGCACCAAGCCGTAAACCCTTACAACCCACGATTCACCATGCAACTCTTATGCTCCCTTCCGGTCCGCATCGCCCGCAAGCTGCGCAACCGCATCAGGCCCGCGATCCTCAAAGCCACCACAACCACTCAACGCGCTGCGGCATCTGTGCGCCAGTCGGTGCGCCAATCTCTCTACTACCACACGAGCGGTGGCAGCGGTACCGACAAGATCAAACACCACCCGAGACCGGCCGCTCTGGGTACCGTGGCCATGCTGGGCCACGTCAAGTCCAGTGTCGCCTCAGGCATGGAGGCCGCCCGTGGTGAGGGCATGAGGCTCCGCCGCCAGATGAGCACCATCTACCAGAACTGGGAGCAGGGCAATGTTATTTTCCATAACCACGGTCGTCTTAACAAGGCAGAGATGCAGGGTTGAGAGTACCAAGGGACTCTCAAAGGGGGGCGTTTTTTTGTGAATGCATTTTTGGTATAGGTACAGGTCGGGTTTCATTCGTTTGCGGTTGGCCAGGATGGACATCATATTTCAGTTTCAGCAAATCATTAAAGCATGCTTTCTTCATGTCTCGTTGAAAGAAGGCAACTCTTGACTGCGCGTAGACATTGTGAACCATGTGGGAAGGATAAATCAACAAAACAAATATTTTTATGATTGGAGCTGATGAGGAGAGAGTGGTCTAGCAACATAATAGACCTGTCTCGAGGTAACTCGGCCGAAGTAACATGTTCGTATGCAGGGGGGGTATATCCAGCGTGTCATTTCTATGTGCCTCCAGGCGTGGTATCCGCATCGCCTGCTGGCACCTTTTTATGCTCGGGGTGAATGTTTTTTTCTTTCTTCTTTGCGTCTCCATGCGCAAGCCCGAGTTCCTTGACGCGGCATCAATGTCAACTCCAACAACTTCAAGATGCAAGGCCTGCTATGATAAGGTAATCGAAAAACTGCTTTCGAAAAATCGTCATTAGATGGTTGAAAATCGGGATCCGCCCGGGACGCGTTGTTCGATTGGCCAAGCTTTCAGATCAACTGCGCTGTCGCCCGTACCATCATATCCAATTGCCCAAGGAATTGAGTTACTTTTTTGTTTTTTTTTTGGCAATGTGGCTTGTATGGGAGGGGTCGTCTTATCGCTTCAATGACCTCAAGAGACGACCGTATCTCCCATCAGTTTGAGGAACCATTTGGGAACCGCTTGGCGAGTATGAATGCCGCTTGGGCCAGCCTATTGTCCCTTGCGAGCCTTCTCTTGCGCTCTCTGTTCTCGGGCGGCTCGAACGAGCGGTGACAATTGTGCGAGATCAACGCACTGCTTCATAAATTCATGCTAGTGCATGGTTAGTGTCGGCCATACTGCATTGGGAAAGGGGTGTCAAAAACTTACTCGGAGTAGATCATGAGCGCTGGCTCGCTTCTCGGGATCCACCTTGAGCGCAAAGTACAAGAAGTCCTTGAAAACTGGGGAGAGATCTTGCTCGTTCTTGATATGGGGTGTTCCGTTTGTGGCGATCAGCCACAAAGCGCGCAGGGGAGACTCTGTTAGATACGGAGGCTCGCCCTCGATCATCTCGATGGCCATGATGCCGAGCGACCAAATGTCAACTTTGCGGCCGTACTCTTTCCTAGTGACTACTTCAGGCGCCATCCAATACGGTGTACCCACCATGGTCGTTCGCTTGTTTTGAGCCTCGTTGATCGTAGCACAGAAGCCAAAATCGGCTATGTCTCGTTAGCGTTGTCCACCTTGGAACAAAAAAAAAGTGAAGAGAAACAAGGTTTCTCAACGGTGAGCCACATACTGAGCTTGATGTTACCCTCCATAGAAAGCAAAATGTTATCTGATTTGATATCACGGTGAATAACACCCTTGGAATGTAGGTGCTGCAATCCCAACAGCGTCTCACGACACACTGACGCGATTTGCCCCTCGGACATGATGTTGAAGGTGACAACGTCCGTAAGGCTGCCACCCTCCATGAACTCCATCACAACCCAAAGCTCCCCACCACAAAGGTAGCTGTCAATAAAGTTGACAATGTTGGGATGCGAACTGTCTTTCATGACAATAATTTCGTTGATGATCAGATCCTTCTTAGGTTGCTGCTCGAGATTCATCTGCTTGATGGCCACCAGTCGGTTGGTGCCCCGTTCATGGCCAGTGAAGACACCACCAGAGGCACCTTGACCAATCTTGTTAAACCCGCGATAAATCTCACGGGGGTCGCCATCATTACAGATGCGCTTCAGTGACGCAACCACATCGATAGCAGCGCTCTGACGAGCCCGATGTCGGGGCCGGGCTCCAGGAACGGCTGCAGGTCCGGGCTGCTGCTGCTGCTGCCGAGGCGCATTCGCAACACCATTGGACTCGGGAGTGCGTGGGTACTGCTGGCTGGGCGGGCCAACTACGGGGCTCTGGTGATGAGGTGCCCGCTTGCTGGGAGCCCGGCCGACTCCACCAGACATAGCAGCTTGAGCCTGAGCCAGTGCCTGTTCCTGTTGTTGCTGCATGAGCTGTTGCTGATATGCAGCGGCCTGCGCCTGGGCAGCCTGGTTCTGTTGAGTGGTCGGCGGGGTATATGGCGGTTGTCCCTGGACACGGGAGTTCGACCTAGATCGGTGTTCTTCAGGGAGCATGGGGCTGTTATCCTTAGATCCGTAGGGTTCGTCGCCGGGCTGGGACATCCCAATGCCAGAGTCTTTGGCTGTGTAGCCACCCTGTGGGTGATGTCGGTTGTTCATACTGACGGGGGGTTTCGGGGCCGGTCGACTGGGCATCAGGTCCTTGCCTTGGCCTGATTGACCTCGGGGAACGGGCGGCGGGGCTCGGGGATTCTCAAAACTTCCTTCATCATTGACAGTTGGAAACCTGGGTTCCGATGGTGGAGTGGTGGTTGGTGACATACCCAAATAGTTTGACGGATACATGCCCGGAGCTGCTGCAGAGGCAGGTGAGTTGGCCGCGTACTGGGCGCCAGCGTGGTGGAACTTTTCAAGGATTTGGTCCTCAGGAGGTCTCTCCTGGGTTTCCTTGTAGAACTGCAAAATATCAACCATCGTTTGGGGGTTTTCTCGCCTTTCCTTCTCGGGAATGCCGCTCTCGTTGATCAATCGTTGCCACTCCTTGGGCAGACCCTATACAAGATATTAACTGACGGACTGGCGGATGGGGACGTCACGAGACAGCGTGCGGGGGAACACTGACAGTAAACTGGCCGGTGGCACTATCGTAACCGACATGAGTGACGTGGACGGGATTCTCTGGTGCGGAAATGACGGGCTTCTTTGGGGAGCCGACTAGACTATTCATGAAGCCTGAGAAGCCCGACTTCTTTCGGAGCACGGCCGACTTGGGCTCCTTGCCATCATCTGAATATCGCTTGGTACTGCCCATGGAGCCGTCGGTGGGAGCCCGAGGCCCAGACCCTTCTCGGACAGGGACTGGTCCATCACAGTAAAGCTGGCCGAGTTTCGCAGGACTGGAGTCGTGTGGTGCGAGTTAGGGCCAGATCTGAGGAGCGGGGATGGGTGGTGGTTGTGGTGATGATGATGATGAATGGGGACCTGGGGGCTCGTAGCCTTTGTCGACTCGATTCGATTGAGAATGGCGGCGCCGTCGAAGGGGGCGCCGATCAAGTCGTCGGGGACAGTCTTACTGAGTGGGCGTAGATGGGAGTCGGATAGGCGGTTATGACGTTGATGAGGGAGAGGGGCGTAGGAGTTGGAAGAGGGAAACTCGCCGGGAGCCAGGTTGGGCGACTGATTCGATCGAAAGGTGTTGGTGTGAGGATGTCCTGACGCGGTCGCGGGGTTGGAG
Organism: Aquanectria penicillioides; assembly: GCA_003415625.1. Taxonomy (NCBI): domain Eukaryota; kingdom Fungi; phylum Ascomycota; class Sordariomycetes; order Hypocreales; family Nectriaceae; genus Aquanectria; species Aquanectria penicillioides. The sequence continues at coordinate 6,442,739 of PYIU01000003.1, forward strand.
CGGGCTGGGGGAGCGCTGGGGGCTCGTCTCAGACTTTGGGAGCTGCGTTTGCTTCCGAGAGAATCGGCGTCGTAACCGGCACCACCATCGAAGCCGGAAGATGATCGAGCGTAATGGTGAGAGGGGGGCTTCTTGATGAGTTTGCGACGGTGAGAATTGCTGATAGAAGCAGAGGAAGAGGCAGACCCGGGGCCGTCCATGATCCAGCAGGCAGGCTTGGCTAAAAAAAGGTCTCAGGACGGCTATGCAGACGATGGGTCGAGAGGGCAGGGTGTGCAAGGAGGAAAAGGCGCGCGGGTTTGGCGGCCAGAGCCAGAGCCAACAAAGCCAGATTCCGACGCAGTGCAGTGCGGGCGGGCGGGCCTTGCTGCTGCGCGTGCTTTTGCTTGTGCTTTTTGCTTGTGCTCTGGTGGCTATTTGGGTGGCTCTGGGTACCTGCTAGGGGAGGGAAGGGTGGTAGTAAGGGAGGACTTTTTTCCCTCTCTTTGGGACGTTGGACTGGGAACTGGGAACTGGGAACTGGGACTTGGGGGAACAGGGAAGCCTTTGGGCGCAGCGAGGTGCTGCTTCTGAACGGCGAGGTTCTTGACGTGGAACCGCCCAAGCTGGCCAAGGTGGGTTGGAGGATGGGGGGTGGAGGGGAGATGGGAGGGGCGAGGAGAGGGGCCCAGTGGGAAGTACTGCGTACGTGGGGATTGTAGGTTGACTGGGGAAAGGATAGCGTAGTGTGTACGAGGCACGATGGTACCGTACCTACGTAGAGAGGCAGGCAGGCAGGCAGACAGGCAGGTTAGGGAGGTAGGTAAGTAGGTAGGTAGCCGTATACGTACAGGTTGGCAGTATGCGGTGCGGGTTACCGAAATGTGGTATGTAAGGTATCGGTAGGTAGGTGAGGTGTGAAGAGTGAGATGGATGGAATGCGGGAATGCGGGCGGATTGGGAGAGGGACGGGGGAATGGTTGGATGGGGGTGTTGGGATCGGATGGGATGGGGGTGCGTGCGGATCGATGACAGTGAAACCTGGGTCCAGGCTCGGATCAAGACTCAGAATGGGGCATCAGGCTTACCAGCTTCTGTATATGTACTCGTCCGGATGTCGTTTGCTGGCGCTGAGTTGTGCGGCCAAGTTCGTATTGCTTCTTGTACTGTGTTGTGCTGCGCTGCGCTGCGCTGCGCCGTGCCTTGTCGCGTTGCGCCGGCGCGGGTACTGCTGCTGACGGGCCGGCCAAGTGGTGGTGGATGCGGATGGTGATAGAGATGAGCGACGCCTGGATGATGCGGGATGCGAAATGGGCACTGCCTATCCTACTTGGCGTGACAAAGAAAGGATGGGGGAGGGAGCTTGGTTCGATTTGAACCCCCCAGCTGTACCCGCAGGGAATACCAAATGAAGGAAGCAACAACCAAAGAAAGGGGAAACAGGATGGGAACGGGGATGGAGAAGAAAACACGAGAGTAGAGAGTTGAGGGTCGAGTTGCGCGCGTGGGGAGGGGGATAAGGAGGGAGGGAAGTTTGGAAATGGGAGCGCGTCAACATGAGGAAAAGGCGCGGGCACGCGAATCACGCATCAATGGGCCATTGACGGATTGACAGGATGAAAATTGCTTGGATTGAGTCCGAATTCTTCTTGATTCGACGATGCGCTGACCTACCGAACATGTCCGTCTCCTGGTGCGGTGTGCTTTGGGCATTCATTCACAACCCAGGCGGACGTGCGATGGAGTCGAGGTCTGTGGTAGACGTGCTATGCTGGCCCGGGGGAGTGCAAATCCCCCCAAATCTGGCCTATCTGGGCTTAGGCTGTCTCTGAGCCCTTGAGCCATGTGGGCGGCGGATGATGGGTACACACTCCCCCCGAGACGCGCCCACTGGCCGGTAGGTACCTTGCAAGCCCCCCAGCAAAGCAGCCAGCCCCAGCGAAGCCCAGTAACCTTGTGCCTAACTCCCCTAACTGCCCTGGCCCGCGTTGACTGGGGGCGCTGCACCACTCATACTCGCACTCTCTCCCACACCTTACGCTTCTCCCCCTCGGGCCGTTGGCGTGATTAGGCCGTGCGAAATCCATCGCGCCGCACATGGTGGTTGGGCTGAAGCACTGGTTGGATAGCTTCTTAGGCTTTGGCTTTTGCCTTCCCTTGGGTACCTTGCTTTCCACGACCTTCTTTTCTCACTTCTACATACATACGTCCCCGATGACAACAACAGCTAACTAGATGTATGTGCCGACAGAGTTTACGGGGGTCCTCATTGGGGCCGTTTCGCCCTCTCGCTCGCCCTGTCAAGAAACATCGTCAGCGATTCGCCCGCGGCATGTTGCGCTTGCTGCTCCTCTGCCTTAGTGCTTTGATGGTTGTGCTGGTTGGCGGAGAGCGGTCCCTGAGCACAGGGAGCCCCAGGGGATGATGATGGGACGTAGTCAGATGCAGACCGAAGGGGCTGTGTCGCCTTTGCTGGCTGGTGAGCCGTGGACCTGACACATGTTGACCAGGGGCCGTGAGGATGCTGAGCTCGAGTTGGGCGACATACATGTGCAGAGTCCCAACCTCAGTGGGCGGCATTCTAATTTTTTTTCCCTCCCTCCCTCTCCCATCCTCATCAAAGGCAAATGGGAGGCGCCTTGATTCAAGGCCAAGGGTTACGGTGCTCTAGCTTAGCCTTTCCCGTCTTGATGGGATGCAGGTGGGTGGTGGGTGCAGATAAACGACAACGACACGCTTTCCCCCCAAGCCATGCTATCATTGAATTACCAGACCAGAACAGCCTCAACCCACGCACTGTAGCGCACTGTAAGCCCATGTCCGAATGGAGTACATGTCTGTGCTGCGCTGCGCTGCACTGCACCGTACCTTGCTTACACCTCAGCCAGCCAACTGGACATGGCGAATTGTAGTACACACCACGGCGTAAGATCCACCGATAGTGCAACTAGTTTGTACAGATTCTTTAGCCTCCAATCTCCAGTCTGACTTCTCCAGGCTCAAGCCGTCCACAGTGTCTCGGGCCGCTTTTCGCAATGTCTGAGCTGGACTTGCCTTCAAAGTGCTCCTCCTCTTCTAGGTCTGGTCACTCGGTATTTGGATCGTGGGGGCGTGGTGTTAGGGGCCGTCCCTCTTCAAAGTCCCTAAAGTGCCAGCGCCTGTCCCAAGTCCCACTGTCTGTGGTCGAAAGGCCAGTCCCCACGCCAATTGTTAAGCGCGTAGGAAACGCACCAAGAGCGGGCGTGAGTGGATGCATTGGTGGAGCAGGTTCCAGGATCTGGCAACCTTGGTGCAGAGACAAGACTTTTTTCTTTTAAGGGAAATGGGGGTCCAGAGGGGTCAGAGCACCCAGGGCGTCCAGGGTTCAAAGGGCTCCAAAGTCTCCCAGCCTGGATGGGCCGCCTGGTCCTTGGACAATTTCAGAGCGGTTGCTACCCGTCCAGAGCGTGCAGCTACTGTTGCATCTTGTCCAAACAGGCGCCTTCGATGTGTGCGTATGCACAAACAAATACAACCTGTACCTACAACCAGTAGCCCCGAGCGTACTACTGTCGCTAGAACAGCCAACCCGCTGCCCGCCGCCTCTTCCATCTGCTTTCGGCCGCTGGTGTTCGTGGCCGGTGGGACTGGGTAAGCCTTGCTTCGCGCTTTACGTTGTGCTGATGTGGCATTCTCCGACGAAATGTCCATCGCCCGTCGCCGTCATGGCCCGTTGTAAGCCTGTCCGTCCACCGTCGAGCACGCGGCGCCAAAGTTATGCGGCTGTGTCGCTCTGGCTCGGCACTTTTTTTTTTTTTTCAAAACAAACTGTGGTCGCTGGCTACGGAGTCGATTCTCTTGCTGGTACGTCCACTGATTCGCCCGCGACTCTCTGGCCGAGTGGCCGGGTGGGGCCGACTTTTGGGGGGCCATCGGGAACCACAACGCAACGCAACGTTGAGCCCTGGAGGCTGAAGCAGGTTACAGGCTTGCAGTGATGGAGCATTGGAGAGACATGACAACTATGGGGCGGCCGGTCCTTGGCCTCCCCCATCATCTCATCAATGCTTGACCTTGCTTTGCTGTAATTTTCCGTCTTCTCTGTTTTCACCCACTGCCGTCCGCATTTCTCCCTCTGTGCCGTGTGCGCGGCGTGCTATAGCGTGTTGCTCAGACGGGAGACGGCGTCGTCATCTCATCTCATTTCATCCTGTTGTCTTTGTATCCTGCAACAATAGCCTCAGCTTGCTCCTTTGCTACGCTAACATCAATTTTTTTTTTCATTTCTTTTCATTTCTTTTTGGTCTCTCTGTAGACGAATTGAGTCTATCCCGCCCACGCATTCAATGTGCTGCAAGTGCAGTGCTTATCATACAACATGCGCCCCCGCGAGTTAGATGAATCTCTCCATCAAGTTGCGACTGGTACCCTCGTCCTCTGGTGGGAGGCGTTTTTACGTTTCACGCTGCAAGGCACAAGGCACAGACACAACCAGAGGTACCAGGCCAGGCGCATCTACGGAGGCAAGGCACCAGGGGTGTCCGTCTCACTTCCCCAGCCCACACAATCTTTTCCCCGGTCACCTGGCATGCCACGGGACATGGGCACTTCAGCCCTCTCGATTGGGCCCGGGCACTCTTCCACCGTGACGATGCGAGACATACATGGACTTGGGGCCTCCAGTCGTCGTCGATGCTGATACTGAGGCTGATACTGACACTCGTGCTTTCACCTTAGGCCAGTTTCGCGGTCGCTTCAGACCTGTCTCGTCTCTTGCTTTCGCTAGCCGCCCATTCTTCACACCTAGCTTGCGCTCACACACTTCCAAGACTGTCTTCAACGCAATCCTCCCATTACCTCGGCCATATGCAGGCCAGGTCAAGGTCGCGACGCAATACGAGGAAATGTTCCACTCCATCAATGACAACTGCATTTACATCTAGCTCCCATGTTTGGCCGATACTGCCCAATCACCTAAGTCTCCACGTTCAAGTTTGAATGCACATACCTACAGCCATCGTGAAGGAAGACGCTTCCGTTCCAAGGTGACAACAACTAACATAGCTTGCTAGCAACCATCTGCCACCACCCATACCCTCTATCACCCTCCACCTCACTGCCTGCATATATCGATGAGCAACCTTTCTGTGGCGCATCCAGCCAGCTGGCTAGGGATACCCTTTCCACAACCCTGGCTTGCCCTACTTCGCCTTGACACACATTGTCGTCGTTGGCACCTGAAGTTGCCGCTTCGTGCACTGTAGGAAGTAGTGAGCACACCCTCAGCACTGCCCCTGCTCCTCCTCAGTGATACGGATGTCTCTCGAATCCTTCAGTCTCGGTTCGAGACTTGTTGAGATGCTGCGTACGTGTTCGTTCGCATCGTCTACATCCCTCGACGTCTTCGATAAGCGTCTTAGCTCCCCCGAACTTCCCTCCGTACACGTCGTCGACCAATTTCTTTCCGTGTCCTTGCAGATGCAACACAAGCGAGTGTGACCTCAATCCATCATGAAGCCCCACGCGGCGAGCCCAACGAAGCTCTCGTCATACAACAATGCCACCACATACATGGACATTAATTAGCGAAGGCTAAGGTCTTGTGTACAGTACCTGCTCAATCACCGAGTACCGTGCGTGAGTGCTCAAGTCGCCAGATCTGCCCTGCCGTTCCGTGCCGTGTCGCATGCCATCTGAATTCGTACCTGCAGTAGCTGAGCGATGCAATCGCAAGGCGTCGCAGGAGGGGCCAAGGCGCAGGAGCCGGGCCAGAAGAAAGGAAAAAGGCTCCGTCACATCTCATACATTCGGCAATTTGACCTCGCACCGTAGATTTGGGTAGCCCCTTTTCTCCGTCCCCCAAAACAAATTCTCCGGTGCAAAGAGAGAGGGTCTTCATAGCTACAATATGTTTTGACTTGGAGACAGCATGGCTGGATCTCACAGGGAATCTTGCGGGCTATCATCCAGGTTAACGACGCCTGGCGTAGGGTGTTGCAAGCGGATAGGAAATGAGTGATTGGGATACTGGAGGTATAGGGAAACCCGGACCTCAGTAGCTCGCGGGACTCGTGGATCATCGTGCACCGACGATCTGTCAAGAAGCTTGGAGCTCGACATGGCTGAGCGGAGATTGTGGCGCATCTGCTCCTTTACACAACATGAGACCATTTCCAAACCTCTGCTGGGAACTCGGATGTACTTCCGTCCCAGCCCGGTACATTATAAACCAAACCCACATCTATGAAAATCCCCTGCTGTCCCCCTGAACGCTGAAAGATGTGCCATCCCAATCCCAACACACTAGCTATGAGCTTCGACATGAAGTCAAACCAACTTTCTACTCCACCGACCAGAGGTGAGAGGAGCCGAGAATGGAATCTTGCCACATAGCCTCCTTACTGCTGGGTGCAACACTCCAATATGAGCCACAGTGAGTTTGGTTGGTAGCTTCCGCTCTTTGCAGATTTGCTTTCTGGGCAGCGGAAAGCTCAGATGCGACCCCACACTCAACCGGTCAACGAATAGTGTCTTCGTCCAGGGCAGACTGGGACATCTGGCCACTCATCGTCAGGTCTCACCCTCAAAAACACCTGTTTTTACCCCCAGAAAGCTGCCGCTTATAGACAAACTTGGGAAAATTCGGGCTTGAGTTGCGTCAGATCATATTGGCCTTATTCAGCAGCCATTGAGAAGGGACGCTGCGTGCATGGCGATTTGGGTTCTTCTCTCGGTGCATCTCGACGTCAGCCAGGGGACGGGACGAGTGGCAAGCGAGCCAGTCGCAATGACGGCGAGTGCATACTTGTCCCTGGGACGAGACCGGCACCTTCGGCAAGGAGGAATAGGTGAGATAAGAGAGCAAGATGTCCGAAGGCAAACTAGATGTGACAATACCTATGTCCTCGAGTAAGATTCTGCCCAGTCACTCGATGTTTGCGCTTCGCAGCGCCAATTGCTTGTCACCTTTGCTTTGCACAGGGCCGTGCACGACATGCATTGGGGAATCCCTAACAGATCGAAAAGGGAGAAACGTCACATGCAGGATCCCGTGACCCAGCCAAGGCCTCCCCCTTTGGGGTTTCGGGCATTCCACTTTTGGATGACATGGCATGGGCTCGAACAGTCATCGACCACCGAGCTCCGGCCATGAAGGGAGAGGAGGACCCGCTGGCCGATGGCTGCTGGTGGCTGGTTGACCGTTGCTGGCGCGGTGCCTCCTGAGATGCTTGTCTCCCTGTGGCTCCGGACAAGCTTCGCGTAAATTCTAGGTGGCTCTACTCGTAGAGTTGGACGGTAAAGTGGTTCTTTCGGCGCCCCTTGACGTGGTCTGTAGAGGTGTTCAGCGCCACTCGCAGCGACTGGCCACCCACCACGATCCCTGCCGGTGGAAAGCTGGCCTAGACAGCTTAGAGGCTAGAACGTCGTGGGGAGTCTGGAGAAACTTCCACCTCACCCTCTTCAACTCTCGACCTCACGTTAACATCTTCCATCTTCATCCACCTCCTTTCGAGTCCGCCTTCCGCTCTCCGGTCTCTGCCACATCTCTGGTTGTTCCTCCTGGTTACTGGTTATCGCCGTCTGTTGGTTTCTTGCACAATGTTCTAGAGACCTCGGACTTCGCAACATCTGGTCATTTGTCGTCACCGTATTGAGCTTCCGCATCCCATTTCCTCCAGCTTTCCTCTGCTGCAAGCTTCACTGCTTTTAGCAGCCATTAGAATCAGTACGTCTCCGCTAATCTGCCCACTGTCATTGATTCATACCCGCCCTTTTCGAATTTCAGCTTTTACCCGTTTCGCCGTCTTTTTCTTGAAGCCATGGCCATCTCTAACAAGCGTTCACCGCAGTCAATCCCACCATCGTCTCCCTCCGATTGTCCACCGTCTATCGTCGTCGTATCTAAGCACAGCTTCCATCATGGCTTCCGAGACCCCCGTCGACACCAACAACCTTGGTGAGCTTTCTGCCGCGCAGAAGCTTCTCCAGAAGCACGCCGAGGCTCCTCACCATGTCACCGTCGAGGATGCTCCGGATGAGGAACTCCCCTCCAAGGTCTCTAACGATGCCTCCGGTTCCTGGGCCGCCCCCATCAGCACAAAGGCCGCTGGTAAGCAGCCCCAGGGGCCCAAGACCGCCCTCGATACTCAATCGCACGAATTGTTCCCCGAGCTTGGTGCCCCCAAGACCAAGAGCGCCAATGTTGCGCCCATCTGGGGAGCCAAGAACAACGCCAACGGCAAGTCCAACGGCGCTGCGTCTAACGGTGGCTCTCGCTCCTCGACTCCCGTGTCCGGAGCTGCAACCCCCCAAAGCTCCATGCCGTCCATGTTCATCCCTGGCCGCAACGTCGAGAGCGTTACCCTCGAGCCTCAGTTCATCATGCCCCGAACTCAGCTGAAGAGGCCCATTCCCGACATCATCAAGGATATCAACCGCAAGTCTCGTGCCAACATTACCATGGCTACCTCTTCCAATGGCCGCCTCAAGTTTGACGCCACTGGTCCTCAAGACGTTGCTCAACAGGCACTCAAGGACCTGATCTCTCAAATTGGAACCAAGGTACGTTCATGCACCATCCCGTCGCTGTCGCACAAACTAACGAGGTTCTAGCAAACTGTCACCGTCCCTATTCCCCAGTCTACGCGAGCTCATATCATTGGCAAGGGTGGATCTATGATCAAGGCTCTCCAGGAGAAGACTGGTGCCAAGATCCAATTGCCCAAGGTTGACGAGAACTTGCCTATTGACGATGATGACGATGCTACCATTGACGTCATTGTCGAGGGTAATGCTCTCTCTGCTGCCTCTGCACGCAACGAAATCCTCAAGATTGCTGGCGAGCGATCTGCCAACGTTCAGACTAAGGTCCGTGGCATCCCCGCTGCATTCTATCCTTTCATTGCCGGCGCCGACAACGCCCTCGCCCATGCCCTAGAGGAGAGCAACGGTATCCAAATCCGAGTTCCTCCTCACCAGGCCTATACCTCTGTCCCAGCTCCCGTTGCTGCAAACCCTGGTCAGCGACCTGTCTTCGCACCTGCTGGTCACGAAGAGGACCACATCCAGCTTGCTGGTGACCGCGCCGCTGTCCAGAAGGTTCGCGCTGAAATTGAGCGCCAGGTTGCCGAGCTTCACCGACAGCTCGAGGCTGAGCAGCTCTCTATCCAGCGCGGCCGACACCAATTCATTATTGGTGATCGAGGTGTTCCCACCGACCAATTCTTTGCCGACACTGGTTGTGCCATCATCCTGCCTAACGACGAGGACGATGATACTGTGACCGTCATTGGACCTGCCGACCAAGTCCAGGCTGGTCTGGAGAAAGCCATGGACCTTGCCATGGGTATGCAAATGTCCAACCTTGACATTGCCCGTTTCCACCGAACTGCCCCTACTGGTGCAGCTGCCCACGCTGGATTCGTCACCCGCTACCTCCGACAGCGCAAGGAGATTGAGCGTCTCGAGCAGCTTTACAACACTCATATCAACACCCCATTCTCCCAGGATGGTGCATTGCCGTGGGAGCTGTATTCTCGCGAGGGAAAGAACGCTATTCGTGCCCAGTCTGAGATCACTGGCATTATCAATGCCCAGCCTCCCACCCGTATGAGCACGGTTCCTATCGACCCCTTCTTCCACCAACACCTCCGAAACGACGTCACTCCCCGGGTCAAGAAGGACTATGGAGTCCAGATTGTTGTTCCTGAGGCATCTCAGCCTGATGCTCCCGTTCTGCTTGTGTTCGAGGGCCCTGATCCTGCTGATGGTCCCTACCAGCTTCCTCGCAACAAGCCAACCGATGCCGAGATTCGAGCTTTCCAACAGGGTCTCCGAGATGCTGAGAAGCATATCATCGATCTTATCGGCAAGCAGGAGCAGATTACTTCCGCTACTCTCGATGTGCCCCTCAAATTCCACGAGAGACTTAAACGGTTCATCAAGAAGGAGCAGGAGAGCCGTTCGGCTGAGCAGATTCCCATTAGGGTGACCAAGGCTGGCACCACGATCACCCTTCGAGGACCCGCCTCAGCTGTCCAGGCTCTCCACGCCAAGGCCACCGCCTTTGTTGAGCAGGAGAAGGAGGATGAGAAGGAGCGTGGCTTCACATTGAGCTTTGACTTCCCTCAGAAGTTTGCCAACCACCTTATCGGAAAGGGCGGTAGCAACATTCGCGAGCTCCGCGATCGTTTCGACGTCGAGATCCAGGTTCAGGATGGCAAGGTTGAGCTCAAGGGCCCCAAGGCCAAGGCCGAGTCAGCCCGTTCTCACATCCAGAGCCTTGCTCGTACTCTCGCTGACGAGACAACCCATATTCTCAAGATTGATCCCAAGTACCACCGTGAGCTGATTGGCTCTCAGGGTAGCCAGATCAACCGTCTCCAGACCCGTTACAAGGTTCTGATTTTCTTCCCCGATCTGCCAAGAATGTGTCTGATGACCATTCCAACGCTGATGCTGCCAGCGAGACTGGAAAGCCCCGCCGACAGCAGCCGGCCGATGAGGTCATGATCCGAGGTCCCAAGAAGGGCGCGGACGAGGCCCGTGATGAGCTTTTCTCGCTTTACAAGTATCTGGAGGAGCACTCTTCTACTGCCACTGTGCCTGTCCAGCAGAAGCAGGTTGGTTCTCTCATTGGGCAGGGTGGTGCCGCCCTCGACGAGCTCCGACAGGCCACTGGTTGCAAGATCGATGTTCCTGCTGATCGGGATACTCCTATTGTGGAGATCCAGCTGAAGGGTACTGCTTCCCAGGTTGCCAAGGCCAAGAAGATTCTGGAGGAGAAGCGTGCTGTCTTTGATGACACTGTGGTTCGTACTTTGGATGTCGATAAGAAGCATCACAAGGCCCTCATCGGAGCTAGTGGTAAGTCACTCATTTCCTCTACAGGGTTGAAACAAATCAGCTAATGTGCATATAGGTGCCAACCTTCGGGACATTGTTGTCAAGGCTGGCGGCTCTGACGACCGACGAGAGCTGGCTCGTACCATCCAGTTCCCCAAGCAGGAGGCCGATGGAAACACTATCAAGATCGAGGGTCGCACTGATGTTGTCCAGAAGATCATTGATCGTATCCAGGAGATCGTCTCTGAGCGACAAAACCAGGTCACCGAGGTTGTGGATGTGCCTATTGACAACCACCGCTCCCTGATTGGCCGTGGTGGCGACGTGAAGCGCCAGCTGGAGGCCAAGTTCACCGTGTCCATTGATGTTCCTCGTCAGGGCGATGGGAAGACTGGTGTCAAGTTGACTGGTCGACCCGAGAACATTGCCGAAGCCAAGGAGCACATTTTGGGTCTCATCAAGCAACAGCAGGGCGAGATTCTCCAGGTCCCCCGTAACATGCACCACTCCATCTCCAACGGTGGCCAGTTCTTCCGTCAGCTTCGCAATAACCACCAGGTCACGGTGGACCATGCTGGACAGCCCCTGCCCCCCAAGCCTGATACTTCCACTCGCTCCACTGCTGGCTCGTTGCCCCTTATCACCGACGACGACGAGGCCAACACAGATGCGCACTCCTGGAAGGTTGTTCAGGTCTCCTCTGGCGAGGATGGTGACATTCCTTGGGTCCTGCGCGGTACCCCCGAGAATGTTGCCAAGGCCAAGGAGGTCATCGCAAAGGCCCTTGAACAGGCCAGGAAGAACGATGCTACTGGTTATCTGATTCTGCCCGACCCCAGGACCTACCGCCATGTGATTGGTCCCAACGGTTCCAAGGTCAATGCAATCCGCAAGCAGAGCAACTGCAAGATCCAGGTTCCTCGTGACCAGGCCAAGGATGAGGCAATTGAGATCATTGGAACACAGGATGGCGTCGAGCTAGCCAAGGATCTTATCCTTGCTGCTGTGCGCGAGGGTGTCAACAAGGCCCGCGAGTAATGCTGGGATCTCAGTTAACGATGGATACGTGGGGGACTAATAGTCTTATTTGGAGCACTGAATATAATAACGACCCATGAAAAAGCGATGACGGTCTCAATGGAGCATTCTGCAAGGAGAAACGCGACATTTGATGCGTTAAGTTGTTTTTTTTTGTCACGGCCGCAGTGAAGCAATGCTATCATCTTCAACCAACTTTAGCCTTTTTAATCAGTCAGAAAAAAAAACACCAATAATGATTATGATTATGTCACTTTGAATTCTCGATCTCTATTTATTCTGTTCTGTCTCAATCAGTGATTCATTTGGTATATTGACATTCAAGCATGTGTGCTTGCACTGCACTTTTGATGTGTTCGCTCGATGCCCTCGTTGCGCACATGTACGAACTGCCCAGAATGATTTGCCTTGGTAGAACATCTTCAGGCTGCCGCTTCATCCATGCTCGGCTAAATTGGGCATGCTCTCTTGTAGTTTGATATTTCGGCGGAGTTTCTGTTCAATTTCATCTTAAAATGAGTCGAGTCGGATCTCCATGATCCGGCCCCAAGATAACGCACGTTGTGGGTAAGGGTTGTTTGATATGGACGGCCCAACGTAGAGGAGGGCGACATCTGACGTATTCGTATATGCAGGTTACTCGCATTCTTATTGCTTCCAATGATCTGATTCGCGAGAAACACGGCAATTGGTCATTCTAAGATGAGAGTATGGCGCCCAACAGTTGCCAATTCTAGGAAAATCCAGCGCCTTGGTGACGCATCATCCTCGTAGAGAGGTTGATGAGTCCATGAAGTTGGCTGTGTGGTGTTAGTTTTAGTTGAGGTACTGGGATCATGACACCTGAGCTGACAGGCACTATAGCTTTTTTGTTTTTTTTCTGCGACTCTCAAATAGGCAATGATGACGGATCGCGATATTCCATATGGCATTTCCACGTGCGAGAAAGCAACGAATCCTAGTTGTGCCGTATTCCCGATTCGCACCGGTCTCGTTCTCGTTAAGTGCTGTATCATGGTGACCAGCCGGATTTGCAGGTGCGGCGCAATAGTCGCCGTCCCCATCACGTGGGGCGGGACAGAAGCAAACAGCGCCAACAACGCCGGCTGAGCTCCCGCACAAGGCTTCAGGACACTCAGGCGACACCGCTCCGTCTATTTATGCCCCGGATCTCCTCTTGAACTCCGATATTCTTGATCCAATCTGCAGATATCAGTCTCAGCCAATCCAAGACGAGCTTTCAGATCAAATGGGCTCTCAATTGACTCCCCCCAAGCGCCCTGGGATGTCGTCCCCCCTCATGAGCAGCTCTTTGTCCTCATTACCGGCGCCAACAGGTAAACAAACTACAAGCCCAATCGCATGCTGATCTCGGCGCTGATGTATCCCGTTTTCCAGCGGCATTGGCCTTAGCATCGGCGAGCGCATCATCGACGAGTTCCTCGCCACTCGCTCCCTCGCATCCCACCTCGTCCTCATCCCCACCACCCGCTCCAAGGCCAAGTCGCTCCAGACTATCAGCGCCCTCCGCACCTACGCCCAGGAGGCGGCCCAGACCTCGGCGGCCCTAAAGTCCCGAGTTGGAGACGCCTATCGTTGGCAGGACACCGTCAAGCGAATCCACGTCTTGAGTCTGCAGCTTGATCTGTGCGACCTTCGAGCCGTCTACACCGTCGCCGATCGCCTTGTGCACGACCCAGTGAGCAACCCCGAGGGCCTCGATGGCGAGTACCTGCGCAATGTGAAAATTCCTAGGCTGGATAGCATCGTGTTCAATGCCGCGTACGGCGGCTGGTCGGGCGTCAAATGGCTAGGAGCCATCTGGTCGTTCCTTTCCAAGGGCCTTATTCAGTCTGTGACTTGGCCCGACTTCAAGAATGCGCTGCCAACGGCTAGCCTTAACGATCGACCCGGCCTCGGCTATGTAAGTCCCGTCTTCCAAACATGCGGTGAAATATTGCTAACAAGATCCCGTAGCCCCCGAAGCCTCTGCTTGGCGAGGTCTTCACAGCATGTGTATTCGGCCACTACGTCCTTGCCCACCGACTGCTTCCCCTCCTGAGCCGCCGTACCGAGGACGAAACTCGTGGCCGAATCATTTGGTCCAGCAGTCTGGAAGCTGACGGGCAATACTTTGACATGTCGGATTTCCAGTGCTTCCACCGGGACGGACCGTACGAATCCGCAAAGCGACTCACCGATCTCTTGTCACTAACCGCCTCCCTGCCCTCCATGAAGCCCTTCTCTACCCCCTTCCTCACGCCCGACGACTCCAAGGTAGCCAAAGAGAAGCCGGTTGCGCCCAAGTCATACATCTCTCACCCCGGCATTGTTGCCAGCACCCTCTTCCCTGTGCCCTGGTTCCTCATGTGGGCCTACACACTCACTCTTGTCGTTGCACGCTGGTGTGGATCGCCCTGGCACGGCACTGACAGTTACAAGGGCGCAAAGTCGGCCGCCTGGATCGTCCTCCAGGAGCAGTCGGCACTTGATAATGTTGGCGCTGAACGCATCAAGTGGGGCAGTGGCTCCAACGCCAGGCTCGACGAGGCCGCGAAACAAACCGAGGTCGAGGGCTGGGGCTGGGAAGGCAAGGTCGAGGATGCAAAAGCAGATCCCACTGTAGGGTTCCTCAACAAAGCTGTGGGAAGAAAGCCGAATGTTCGCGACACGACAAAGGATGACATTGTCGAGTTTGAGTCGTTGGCGGCGCAATGCTGGAAGGAGATGGAGATGCTTCGTCACGAATGGGAGAAGATTCTGGGTATCAAGGCGTAATGAAATACTAAGGGAAGAGGGGGGCCTTAAAAACACATTGAACAAAACAATACTCAATTGAAAATCAGAGTAAATTGCTTTGCTATGGACCAGACATGAGAGTCACAAGTGCCCAACTCAGAGTCAAAAGAAGCAAGCGACAACATGATGGGTATATTGCGACAACAGCAGGTACAAACTAAACAAGAGATATGTACAAGAGGACATTAATTATGTGATTACTTTCATTCCGACAATGGGCACGCCGACCCTCCCTTTAAAACAAGTTTTTGCAAACTTGGCATGCCTCGTGACATGTCTACATGGTCTAGTTGCCCACTGCTTCCTCTGCATCCGTCGTCGCAACTGTGCTACGACGATTGACATCTTCGTCGGAGCGGATGCGGCGAAGAGTAATCTTGTCGTGGCGGCCAAACAAGCCGAGGACCAGTGGTAGAGGAACCACAACGAGAGCGATGACGGCCTGGAAGATGAGAGCCTTCTTCATGTTCTTGGGAGGACTGGCGTCTTCGCCCGCAACAAGCGCGTCGCTGACGATGGTGAAGATGGCGCCCAAAAGCTGGCCGCCGGCCCAGGCGATGGTGGACGTAACCTCTGGGCTCAGAGGGTGGCTAAGTTCGATGAGATACTCGAGGGCGACGGGGACCAGGGAGAACGACGAGGCGCCGAGCAGCGCCAGGACGACGTAGGGTCCGGCAATCTGTTTGGTCTCGGGCATCCAAATGAAGATGAGGTAGCAGATGCCAATAACTGGAACGAGGATCTTGAGAGTAAGGAGGAACGACTTGGTGCGGTCGATAATCGGAGAAGAGATGGCGGATGCGACAAGACCAACGACGATGAGGACAGCGCCACCGATGCCGGCTTCGTCGTCAGAGAAACCGTAGGGATTGAGCATCTGGTTGAGCAGAGAGGAGATGGAGTTGAAGAACCCGACGTATACTGCGTAGGGGATGAGCAGCAGCCAGAGCTCGAGGGAACTGGAGATGGCGCTGAGAGAAGCACGGAGGCTGAGCTTGGGTGTTTCGGACGAAGGACCGACGGGCGTGGGTGGTTTAGCGGGGACAAAGAAAGCTGGCACCGAGCAGACAGTGGACTATGGAAAGGATAGTCAGCGGAGAAGAGGTCCAATGAACGAAATTGAAGGTGAGGATGGAGAGTTGATGGGCAGACTAGGATGAATATGATTCTTGGACTTACAATGATGGAGACATATAGAACCATACTGGACATGTCGCTCGGCTTGCTCACCCACAAGGGCGTAATCAACTGTCCAACAGCAGCTCCAAAGGGATTCGCCAAACTTGTCAAAGCGGTTGCAGCAACGCGACCGCGGTTAGTGAACCACATATCGGAATACCTAGTGGGCGCGGCGAGGATGAAGGGCTGGGCGAAGCCAATGACGATCTCGCCAGCCATGGCATGGGCAATGTTGCCGCCGCTGGTCTTTGTCGCTCCAGCATATCGAATCCAGTTGCCGATAAGAATGAGGAGGGCAGAAACCATGAAGGCCAGCTTCGGCCCGCGGTGCAGAATGGCGATGCTGATGGGGAAGACGGCAACAAAGGCAAGGAAAAATGCGGTGCTGATCCAGTTGATGGTGGACTCGGTGACGTTGTAATACTCGGCAGCGTTGGAGGCTACGGGTGCGAAAGTCATCCACTGCAGCAAGTCAGCATTGTCCTAGTGTCAGAGTATCGCTCTTCGAATTGCACGGGATTCCATTTCCTGTTGATAACGTTGCCATGATACACGAGGGAGAACATAAATAAGACAACTCACATCCCACGATACGATGATGTTCATCAACGTCAGCTGAGCGAGCCCGAACCAGCGACGCTTATAAGTGCGGTATTCGGTCGAGACGCCCTCATTCACACTTCCTCCACCTTCGCCATCACCGGAGCCAGTCTCGGCAGCACGCTCCTGCAGGCTATAGTCTCCTGAGCCGAGCTTCTGTTTACGCCAAAAGCGCCCGTTGGCCATGCCGTCGCCGTTCATAGTGATAGAGTCAAGGAATCGACGCGCACCGCCTTGCTTCTGGTGTTGGTTCTGCGCCTGGGCCTGTGTCTGGATCTGCGCCTGTTGCTCCTCCAGCTCTAAACTCTTGTCGTCTTCAGGCATACGAGTGTTTTATGAGAAGCAAGGTCCTTGGTTGGGATATCAGGATTGATTAGAGGATGAGACGAGAGAAACGATGATTGCGACTTCGTTCCGTCAAATCGATCAGAGGAAGTTGTTTGAAGCTTCCCGCTAAGCGTGGGGCGATTGTAGGTGGGATTTGGGGATTGAGCTGATGCTGAGACAGGAGCGCACACGACTGGTGGACTATAGAGAAGCCGGGGCGAGCGGGAAGAAGAAAAAGAAGACGTCGAGTGTCTATTCAGAGCGTCTGCGTCTGCGCGCGAAACAGAGAGATGGAGAGAGCGTAGAAAGTTGGATCGAGGGTCGTTGATGAGTAGCGAGAAGGAACTGAGGATGGAAAGGGATGCGATTGAGGAGGGCAGTGGAGAAGCATAAACGTGTAAACCCCAGCGCGAAGCCTGTGCTGACCAGTGGCGCGTCCCTCTCTCTCTCCACATGCAAAAGGGAAGAATGAAAAAAGGAACGACGGAAGGATTTGTTGTGCAGCGTCTAAGTTTTTTTTTTGCTTTGCCTTTTCACCTCTCCGTCGTGATTCGGGGGGACAGCTGGCTAGTGAATCACGCTACCACAGTCGCCCGAGGCACTCGCTTGCACTTGTATGTTTCGAGGCGTCACTCTTGTTATGCCAGAGGGCCCCTGTATCGGACAAGCTCGCCCCAGAATGGCCGCACTATGCCGCAAAGCACTGTATTTGCTGCTGGGTGCTGGGGGAAGGGACCCTCGTCTCCCGCGGAGGCCGGGGGCACGTTGATGGTAGAAGCGAAAAATTACTTGATGGCTCTCGGCCGGGATCTGGCGGTTCGTGCTGTGCGAGGCCTGGAACAACGTTGGTTATTGTGGGTGGGCGGTGCTAAAAGTGTTCCCGCACGTTTCAGTCTGTGCCTGGAGCTGGACCTGCGCCGGTGCTGCGGGTACCCTTAAGCTTGAAGCGTCCAGGGGCTTTGCGTGTCCTATTGGCCAGCGGGGGCGAGATGGAAGCCCAAATCTGGCAGCCGGGGCGTGAGCTGACGCACAGGAAGGTAGCGCGGGCGATGGGGCACTGTTGGTGGATTGTGGAATGTGGAATGGAACAAATTCTGACTGCACACTGCAATGGCTAAATTGAGGTTGGAGATTTTAGAGAGAACGAGAGAGCGAGAGAACGAGAGCCTAGGAGAGAGGGGTGGGAATTGACCAGTCTTAAACCAACCATCCATCACGAGATAGAGCAAGGCTCAGAGCCAGAGAGGGAAGAGGGGGAAATGGAGCGATAACACAATTAGCTGCTCCGTACCACACACAGCCTGGACTGGCCTGGCCTAGGCCTGGCATGCCTTGTCATGTACGTTTTTGTTGTAGGTCTGGTAGGTCTGGTAGGTCTGGTAGCTTAGGTTGGAATATAGGCAGGTAAATCATTGTGCATTCTGCATCCTTTAGCGGGCGTCCAAATTCATCCATCCAATCGCTTCGTCTCAATCCATGAATCGCCGCAAAAATACCTTCCGCCTTCAACTCGTCTTACTGACGACGTGCCGACATACCCTCTGGCCTCTCCCGCCACAGCGACTTGTCCTCCATGAATCTTTATTATTATTTTTTCTAGTACCGTTCCAATGCAGTTCGCATTATGTATTACGGTCTACCTCTGTACCAGCTAGCACCGACATAAACTCTAGACTTACTCCCTCCACCATCCACGTTGCGTTTCTCTCTCAGCCTCCCCCTCTATCTCAACTCCCTCGACACAACGACATGGAAAACTCCCAAGCTCCATGTGTCTCTACGTCTACTACGGTCCGTCACCAACCCCATGACTGGCTGGCTTGCACACTATCGCACCTCGCTCCCATGCACCTGGCCCGTTGCGGGGTCTCCCGTGGTTTATGAGGGTTCCATCCACCGGACTCGCTTCCCGATTTAGCTACCTCGGTTCGCCTGTCCACTGTTGAGATTCACCTCTCACATGATGATGGGCCGTCCAGGCTCCGTCTGTTGCTGTGCCTCCATGCCCTGTTTGCTTCTTTCTTTCTTTTTTTTCCCTCTCTCTTTAGTTGCCCTCGCGCCATCCATGATCCATGCCCATGCCCGCATATCTCTCTCTGTCCAGCCACTAGCTCTCTCTGGAGAAACCACCAAATGGCCCAAGATCGCCGTCCCCCACGCTGTCCCAAGGATGGAAGATCCAAGTCTTGATGGGCCTCCGATCACCTCGACAGTCGGATTCAATAATTACAGCGGCCATTGGCGCTAGAATAACACCCAAAACTTCTCCCGAGCAGCACTACACAAGTTCTACCACCATGCTCTTTACCCTTTCTGGGCACTGCGCCGCACCACCTCAACCAACGCAGCATCCCGTTCTGAAGTCCCCCCGGCTCTCAAACCCTCCATCCCGACGCGTCCGCCGCTAATGTGGCATGGGCCTGTTTCCGGGTTGGGGACTCAGCCCCCCCAACCCTCGACGAACAGAACGGGGGACCCTATCTGCAACCCTTGGTGAAGATACGGTGCCCTCAGGGGGCCGAATGGGCACGAGGTTGGTCTGGCCAAGATGGTAGGCGACGAAGCAGATTGCTCTATCTGCAGACGTCGGGTTGTTTCCTGGGCTTGGACACATGGCGCACCGTGTGTAGACAATATCGTGAGATCGATCGCCCTGGCCTGAACCACTTTGAACCACCTAAGAACAAGCAAGCCCTGGGCTTTTACAGACGCCATAGTTGCAGCCCAGGAGATCGTCATTTCGGGCCCGAATGCACCTTTTGGGACCAGAATGCCTTCCGGTTTCGACCGCCTTAACAAACCCATTATACACTTCCACCCAGGTCCATTTGGCACTACTCCATCCTGTTAGTTGTCACAGCTGTCCTTGACACCATTGGTGTTCCATCTCTCGTACTTACATGGCTCTTGCCATCCCAGCGTCGTATCACCCCGTCGATCTCAAGGAGCTTCACTGCCAGAGGGCATGATGAAAACTGTCTACTATTGAAACCGTGCTCATAACCAGTCAAGCTGATACCTGAGTTTCCAGACCAGATACTGGTATGAAAAGGTGCGCATTGCATGCTCTTCCATCCTGTACAAATTTTGCATCCCTGGAGAGCCCTCCGGTTGCAGCCGGGTATTATGTGACGGTGCTACTGTCCTGGCTTCTGAGTAACAATGGCAACTAGCTTTGATGAGTCTGGAAGGGCATGGCTATAGCTGGTGCAATTGCAATAGGGACGGACGATGCCCGCAGATGGGAGAGCTTCATCAGGCTTGATCAATCGCTCATTGGACCTGACTATTGTGATTTTAACGTTCACCCCGGGTCAGTAACTACTTCGATGCCATTTACAGTAATGGAATCCGGAATCTGCAAGCTCCGTGAGTCACGAAAACCACGTGAGGTCGGCATGAACTTTGACCACGCCGTGCCGATGTCCGGCCAGACCTTGATGCTTGTCCTAACGTAAATGAAACCTGCCGTGTCTATCGCACACAAATCCCAAGACGATATTTATCTATATTTCAGCCCGGAAATTCGCGGCTTAGGGGACAATCTCAGCCTCCCTGTGACATAGTCATATTGTCACCGCCATGCAGAAGTCAAGTGCCATAAAAGCGGAACAGTGTTGTACGATTGGCTTCAGGCTCATGAGCAAATACCCGTTGGGATTTCTGCTTGGTCACCCTGATGGATTGCTGGAAATCAGCCTGTACTGTCCGATTCACATAAAGCATTATGATAGATGCACTTGTTCATAATTTCATTATATAGGCAAAGGATTGAAGAGCATCCTCCACCCAATCTCATTCCTCACTCAATCTGCTGTCTGTCTTATATTCCAAGGCATTGAGGATTTCTGTGTAGTCCTACAAAGTGGTAGAGCAGCAAGGGTCAATTTCTGTGTTGAAGACTTATACATATTCCATGTCTCATTGCCTATTTTCTGTATATGTTCTGACACCATCCAAAAAGGCGCTCAGCCTGGCACGGCCAGGCTGATGCAATTCCTTCTGAGAAGGGCCGGAAATGAGAGCGCAGATATTTTATAGCCCCAGAAACGTTAGATGTAGTGCTCGAGCACTTGATACCCAGGTTGCCAATTTTGGTATTGTTCATGGCTACCGCCCTCATAACAGTGGTAAGCCTTCAGGCATGCGGTACCTCGAAAACTCAAATCACCAATATTGGAGTCATCATGCATCATAAGTGTAATAATCGAGGCTCTATGCCACTTGACTCGATCTGAGCTCAGTACAGGATTCTCCCTTAGCTACCTAGGCCCTAAGGAACTTACTAATTCGAGCACTGAGCTTTTTCAAGTTAGATACCTAAGTCGAACAGAAATCTCGCCGACTATTTAATGTTGGTAAAGTCTTCGGTAGCTTGAGGTTGGATGGAGATCAATCCCATACCGCGCCAAGTTCATAAACTATGGGGCCCCTACCAGTACGTAACCCGGGCCAAGAGCGCCAATCCAGGGAGGGTAAATTACACAAGAGATAGAGAGGCAAAAGGATGTGTAGGTTGAGCTTGAACCTATAAGAGTCGGACGAGGTGACCATAGGACAGGTCAAATTAGGCGCTGGTAACACGAGCCTTCGGCTCCCCAACGATCATGTAACACCCATTTTGTACCACAGTGCAGGGGAACTATTTCAAATTCCTTGGCTTTTTGAAATACTCAAGATCTGTCGCGCAGAAGTTGTCATGAACCAAGGTTGTCATCAGAAGGTCGACTGCACCCACGTATCATGTTATCAGCTTCTTCTTTCAACTCTCATTTCGTTATCTCGCTGTTTTCGCAACAACGTGATACTCGATCTTTTCGGCTTCAGAATCGGGTTTTAAATTGTACATCAGCTCAGGATCTTTCTATTCCGTCACGGTAGTTGTGTTTACGAGAACGCAAGAGCCATGCGAAATATCTATATATTGCCCGCGCAAGCGACATGTGGTCGACATAGGGTCATACCACCCATGCGGTGCCTTTTTTATCTATTTTTTGTCGTTTTTAATCTGTTCCAAATCAAGTCAATTTGTTTAAAACAAAATCATACGGAGATCATCAACAAGCGTACAGACTTCGGAGCTGGTCTAGACCGACTCGAAGCTCTATTAGCCACCTGGCAATACATGATCCGGCCCGTTGACTAGGCATGTTTCTGCTACAAGTGCGTTGGTAGTATCCTCCAGCAACTAATATGAGGGCACTCTCATCTAGCAAGAAATGATGATGAAAAACTCACTACTACTCTGTACTCTACAATATATCCCAGAGGAAGACTTGACAGAGAATTGAAGTGCTAAACAAGGAGGATTCAGAAGGAGATTCAAGTGTGCTCTATGCGCATTATTGATTATTTGCTGTTCGCAACAGTGATTTTGAATCTACTCTAGGCAGACTAGCATTAGAATAAGACATATCCTTCCCAGATATCCGCCACTCAAGGCAACGATTTTGTCGAACATTGAACGAAAAGGTCCATTAACACAAGCATGGGTGATCCGTGGGCAAATATAATGATTGCGTTGTCAGTTTCTACGTCGCTCGTCTGAGAGTGCTACAAAAGGCTGTAGGCCGTTTTGATGGACCTCGACATCCATGGTGGCAGCAAAGCCAGGATGTCGCGGTGAGTATAGGGTCATCCAGGAATAGGTTCTTCTTCCTTGCACAAAAATTGAAAAATACCACGGAGGAGTTTAGTAAATTTCAGAGTGTAGTCAAGGGTCATGCTTATTGTCACGTTTTGAGATTGTCCCTTGTAGGAGACGAGATGTCAAAATCCAGTTGAGTCACGCCTGTCAGAAAACGGAGGTGACTAGACCAGAAACAAACCATGGAAAGAGAAAAATCTATTCAGGGCGTTGCAGCGTATGATACAAAGACGGCTACCGCTCTCGGACGGAGCTCTCGGTGAGCATCGGCAACGAAGAGACGAGCAGATCGTACAAGGGACACCCCCACAAGCTGCTAGGGCAGCCTTTGCCTCGTTCCGGCAGTTCGATGAATTTTCGACATTTGCATCGTCGTCTAGTCGGCAAGGGTCGCGTCGAGTCGGATGGTTAAATTGGATTGAGACGAGGTGTTTACTTAAGCTTGGCCCACAGCTTGGGGGCAGCGCAGGCGGTAGCGCAGTGGGCGAGGTGGAAGACTATTCAGAGGTCAGTACGGCGTTCAGGTTGCCATTGAGAGAAATGATTGCGCTATCGCAACCGTTGTAGCCCGGACGGCGATGCATTCGGATCGGGTAAGACGTACACTCCTCAACGCAGTCCTCCTGGGCACCTCCCTCGCTCTCCTGCTGCTGGACACGCTCGACACACTCGTCGAAGTGGTGCTTGGCAGGAGCGCACTGAGAAGAGTTTCGGCACTCTGTTTTGCTTCTCGTTAGCATTGGCTCGGCCAATTGGCCTCCTCAAACGCCTTATCCTGACGGCTCGGAGCGATTGAGGGCTAAATCACTCGTTGCGGTCCAGATGCAGATTTCGAGTCGGCTGCGATGTCAAAGGGTAGAACGGACCTTCTTCGAGAACGTCCTTGGGGTCAACAAGCTCCTCCTCCTCCTCCTCCTCCTCCTCCTCCTCCTCATCCTCCTCATCCTCAGCCTCGGCAGACTCATCGTCGTCCTTGGTCTCGGTCTCGGTCTCCTCCTATCGTGTTTGTCAGTACGGCTTGATGGCGATATCAATTGCGTGATGGGCGATGGGGCTGCGATGGTCGGCGCGCCTCAATGGTTCTCGTCATCGAGGAGGGGGAGAAATCTGCTCGCCCAAGAAAACAACACGGAATCTCGTACCTTGGGCTCCTCAGCAGGAGCCTCGGCCTCGACAACGCTCCATGGCGCCACGGCCTCGATCACGTCCGTAAAGGTGTCCCAGATACCCATTGCGACAGGCGGAAGAATTCACAATGGCGAGTGTGGTGGTTTCGATTGAGGTATCGTTCCTGATCGTAAGAGGTCGGAAGCTCTCGGCCAAAAGCACGAAATGAAAACTGATCCGGAATTGAGGCATTTTGATTGGTCCTGGCAAGCCGGCGACGGTCACGAATTCCCGCACGTGATTAAATGATCCGTGCGCTTCCAGTCTTCCGGATGTACTTAGTCAGCTGCTCAGAACAGAAGCAAGCTGGAGCCGGACTTCAGCCGCATGCTACATGAAAGTCTCATGCACTTTGCACATGTACGATCATCAATGATACATGGTTGTTTTACTCGTGCACTGGCAAAGAAAGAAGGTCTTTGTTCTAGTCTCATATTTGTGTCATGAAGCCGTTTTGTGAGCGCCTAATGCCAGCCAACCGCCAATTTATGAATCAAGCTCTAGAAGATAAGAAGAAAAAAAAATGATCGTTCGTTACAGTACATGAAGAAAGACCGAGGAAGCCCCTGTTTGGAGCATGGGAATAGGGGGTAGAGGGGTTTCATTGCGATGAAGATTTGCCACACAAAAGATTAGGACATATGGGGGGCCACGACCTCGGTTACATGTAAACCCTCTTGTCTCATGATCCGCACATGGGGCAGCGTTAATCAACACGATCATCGACCCCTCTATCGATTTCTCCTCGTATGTGATCTTCGAGCCGGATGCTCAACTGTTGGGCTTGGGCTTCATCATAACCTGGCGGAGGCTCGTCGGGAGCTCTGCGGCTATTGGTACTATCAGATCGATCATGCCGGATGACCGACAGGGAACCCTCTGGTGGAGTTGGTTGGCTGGCTTCAGCTTCATATGCGGGCAACGGCTCGTCAGGGACATCAACGCCGGGGCCCATTTCCCGACGCATCTCTTGATACTGGAATAGGCGTTCTCGTAATCGAATGTAGGCTTCGTTGAAATCCATCATTCCGCCGTCTGAAAAGGTGAACTTGACCTCGATTCGAGGAATATCTGGAGGAATCCCGCCTCCAGACACGGGGATACAATCCGACTTCCAGACCCATCCCCACCACATAGATGACGAGGTACTGGAGTCTTGGAACTTTAGGATCGGTGCGCTAAATGATTCGAATTTGGGTTCTTGGGTAGGTTTCGCGGGTAGGTAGACAATCTGGCAAAGGTTAGCTCACCAATTGGACGTCGATGGGGCAAGCAAGGAGACACCCCGAGGGGAGTGCAGTCACGTACTCTTTTGTTTGTTAGGAATAGGGTGCCCTTGTCGCTTTTGCGTTGGAACGAGGTACATCGTGCCCTCAGTTCCTGGGGCACCGAGAGGTCGCATGAAATACGGGAGTCTAGCTTCTGGAGGATGCGCTCGTTACCGAGCTTGACGAAGCCGCCCTGGTTGAGCATAACCCAGCTATCGACATTGTCAGGGTCGAGGGGCCGCGAAGGAGGACGGCTCGTGATGAGATAGTCGTGAGGGTTGTCCATGGTAGGGCGGGGTCCATGACTCCATGGGCCGGGGATGGCGGGGCAGTCGACGGACGGGCAGGACGGAAGAAAGACGGAGGAGGAACGGAGGTGACGGGGGGTGTCGGACGGAGGGGGTTCGGACTGAGGAGGGGGGCGGGAAGATAAGGGCGCGAAGGAGCGGGCGAAAGACGGGGGACGGATACGGGAGCGAAGGACGGAGAGGCCGGGGGACGAGGGAGCGGAGGCGTATGGAGGGGCGGAAACGAGGAGAGGGGAGGCTCATGAAAGGGAGAGAAGAGGTTCGAGACTCGCGAAGGAGGCTTACTTTATTGACATTGTCGCAGACAGGGTTCTGGAGACCCTAGCTCAAGGAGGATGGCTCCAGGCTCCGTACCGGCAGGACGTGCAGTGCAGGTAGCTTTAGTAGCTCCGAGATCTTGGACCCTGTGGCCCTGTGGTCCTGTGGTCCTGTGGTCCCGTGGTGGGGTGGGTCGGGTTGGACTTTGGGCTTGGTGTCAAGGCTGGCGGCTTGCAAGGCAGCTCGACGACAAGAACCAGGAGCAGGTGGCTAGTGGCTGGAGGGCTGGAAGCGATGCCGTAACGGGGTGGGGGAGGCAAAGCGATTGCGTTCTGGCGGGCGGACAACGTGGGAACGGGGAACGGGAAACGGGAAACGGGGCGCGAGGCGAGAGGATGCGCACGCACGCAGACCAGACCAGACGAGACCAGACGAGACCAGACGATACCAGACGAGACGAGACGAGACGAGACGAGCGAGGGGGCAGGCGGCGAGCGAGCGAGCGAGCAACAGAATGCGGAGCGGATGACGGGCGGGCGGGCGATGGATGGTGTGATGTCGCAGTGACAGCGAGCGACGAGCGAGCGAGCGAGCAGCGCAAGCAAGCAAGCAAGCAAGCAGCAAGCAGAAGCGGGCGGGTGGGTGAGCGGGTGAGCGAGGAGCAATCAAGCAATCAAGCAAAGCAAGCAAGCAGGCCGGCAAGCAAGCAAGCCAGGCTGGCGCCAGTAGTCGAAGTAGCCGTAGTAGCAGTCGCAGTAGCAGCGGCTCTGTAGCGCGAGTCGCGGGCAGGCGGCGGGAAGGCTGGGAAAGGCTGTAGGATGAGAAGCAACCGCAGCTGCAACAGCAGTTGGCCGTCTGGGTCCGTCTGGATCCTTGGGTCCGGGTCTTGGGGCCTTGGGATCCTGGGTCCTTGGTATGGAAACGGGTACAGGCTGGATGGGTTTGGTAGACTTTTTTTTTTTTTGACGGGTGACGGTATTAACGGCTGACGGCGCCGATAGACGAGGGGTCCGAGGGGGTTAGAGGGGTCGAGGGGTCGAGGGGTTGAGGGGTTGAGGGGTTGAGGGGCTGAGAGGAGTGGTGGTGGGATGGTCTGGTATGGAATAAGTTGGGAAGTGAGAGAGAGAGAAGCGCGGTACGATGCAGTGCTGCCGGAGGTTTGGCTTTGGGCTTTTGGGAGAGTGGGTTCTGTGTTCCGGTGCGTCGTCGTGTTGCGTTGCCTTGCCTTGCGTGCGTTGCCTTGCGTAGGCCTACCTCGACCTTTTCCTCCATCCTATGCCTCCACCACCTACGCCCACGCCTGCGTCTACACCACCTACCACCAGTTTACTCGTTAGTTACGACTCACGCGGGCCTGTGTTGTATGTTGAGCCAAGCAGAACTGCTCGGGGCTACCTGTTAAATAATTCTTGTCTGTCGCATCTCGGTCATCAGCTTGTGAGCTCGGGGCTCCTTCCATGCGGGAACAGTCTGGAGGCCCGACGAGCCCAATCCCATGGTGTGAGCTGTTGGATACCTACTGTGTACAGGAGCACCCACGCTGCCTCAACTCTGAGTCTCTGACTGACACAGCCTGGGAAGGGTCCAGTCCTTCGGATGCCCATGCCCAATCAAGAGCCCGGGCCAGTCGCCAAGGGCCCCAGGACCGTGGATCTGTGAACCTGAACCTGGTTTGACGGGTGGCCCAACGGGGCTCGGGGCTTTCCCGCCTCCAACGGCGGCACGATGCGGTACAGTGCTGTCCGATGCGGTACACACAGCCGCACCGTACTCCGGCCTGTGCTCGCGACATATGATATGGCCTGGATCCTCCGAGAAGCCTCCAGACTCTTGCCTCTGGCCACAATTGTCAGGTTCTGCCCATTATGGACACCAATCGACCAATCCAGAGCCCCTCCGGCGCCGTGGCCTGCGTCTTCACGCCGAGCACCACGTGCCGTTGGGCCCAGCCAACGTGCCGTTGCGTAGTGGCCAAGAGATCATATTGTTCTCTGGCAATGTCATGAGGCGTCTCGCCTACCCGAAGAAGCAGCAGGATGGGATCCAAGAAGGTGAAAACAGCTAACTCGGGAGCAAACGTGTCACTCACCACGGCGACTGCCTCATCCATATCCACATCCCCATCCACATCCACACGCACACACACGCCCACACTCGCACACACTCGCACACACACGCTCCTCTCTGACACTGGTGCACTCGCGCTCCGGCTCACATCAACTCCTCCACACCAAAACCAACCTTGCCTATGGATAAAAGCGGACGAACTACATGGCAGGCTCGTCTCAGTCTAGCGAAGCCTCATCACGCGCTCACCTTCTAATTGCTGATTATTTCGCCATCCTCGCAAGCTATTAGTGTCGGCTTCGTTTCCCCTCACACAATTCCGAAGGGCCCCTGCGGCCGCATCCCGTCTCCATCCCGATCCCAAACCCGATCCCCCGTCCCCCTCTCAACTTTCCCCTCCCCGTGTCCTGCTAAGGAGCAGGCCCGGCACTTTTAGTTGATGATCCGCGGTTTCCGGGACCGGATCCTTGATAGTCTGACGAGATGCGGCGAACTTGGACAACAAATACTTCAAGTACGACCCTGGCAACTCGACACACCAGCCTCCCCCCCTCCCTCCCCCCTCTCAATGCACATGTACTGGTAAGAATGCCCTCGCCCTTGTCTCCTCCAAGCTTGTACGGCATGACCCGAAACCTTGGGCCCCTTCCGACTCTGTGCCCCCTCCTTTCCAAGTCCCAGTCCAAGAACGCTCTGGCAAACCCATCTCCCGCTGCCACCCTAGTCAAGATTGACCCTAAAGTGTATGACCTGTCACCCATCGGCCGATTCGTCTTGGCTGTCTCTTAGTGGAAGTTTTAGTCGCAGCCGTGTGTAGGCATAGGACGGAGGGCCGGTCCTGGGGCCTCCAAACACGCTCCATTCGAGGATCCAGCCGGTGACGATGCAGCCAGGCGCATGGCTCGGGGCCGGCGTGAACTCGCACCGAAGCCGCCAGGCGCTCGACTGTGCGAATCACCGTTGGTCCCTTGGGAGGGGTTTCCATGCTTTTCCAGACCAAAGACCAGGTAAATATGGCATGCATTATTTGGTCTGCATTGGCTTGGATTTCAAAAAACGACCTGGCCGCTCGCCGGGCCCCGGGAACCGGGAGAACCGGGTTAGTGTGTGTGAAGAGTCCCCAATCCAGTCCACATCTGAGTCCAGTCCAGTGATTGCCCAACCCAACAAGCGAGAGCGATGGCCGGTCTCCATCCCGAAAGGAACTTTGTGGTTCGTCCCGTCCAGCGTCGTCAAGCCCCGTCCAGCGTCGCTCACCCGAGCGAGGGTCGTCATGCAGAGGGAATTTGACGTGGTGATCCGCTTCTGTTTCCGCTTCTCTCGGGCTTCTTCCACCACTCAAGCTCCCACCCCTCGTCAATACATACAACTCAGCCCTTGAACCATGAAGCCTCAAGCCCCCCTCCGTCCCCTCCTTTTAGACGTCTGCCATAATACGGCTCCATAAGAAGGCATGGAGATCCCAACAACCAGCCACGGCTGGTGTTGCGGCCCCGCCATGCAGTGACGAACTAGAAGGGCCTAAATGCCTGGAAGCCCTCAAGAACAGCCGATACTGGCAGCTTCGGCGCGCTACTGCTGTACCGCAGGGCTCGGGTCGTTGTTCCAGTGCATTAAGTCGTCCCAAGCCGAGCATCCTCAACCCGGGCAGAGCAAGGAGGGCGACTCTTTGCTATGCGCTCTACAATCTGCACTCTTGGTTCTGCGGTCCTCTCTACTGGGTACGGTTTCTTATTGGCCCTGTCGACGCCGGCCTCGATGTGTTTCTGCGTAGCCATGCATGTCTTTGCCTCGTTTGAGCAAACATCTGAACTTATCTCTTCCTCGGGTCTTGTACATGTATGTAGGCATGCCCGCACTCTCCGCTAACATGGTGCTTGCTCAACCTACCTACCCACCTACGTGTCAATGCAGGAGGAGTAGGCAGAGGGAGGCAATTGTCCCCGAAAACGTTGGTCCTGACAGGTACATGGCTTTTTCCTATCTCGGACCCCTTGCGACGTACGTACATGACATTGTAGGTATACGTCAGGGAGCGAGCTGAGCAATTGAGATGTCATCATGTCACCGTGCCATCGACCCTGGGCACAGACCACGCAGCCAGACGTGGAATCTCAGAGGATGAGATTCCTTGCGAGATCGATGCCTGTTCGTAACTTTGCTTCTTTGGCCCGATGCCTATCAAGCTCGGATAATATTATAAGCAAAGCAACAGCCAGCTGCAAGGATGTCCATGGTGTCCTGTCCCTGCTCTACCTCCGACCGATTTCTTCAAACAAACGTGCACACTCTCCAGGCGGGGAGATGTTTCCCTTTGCCCTGACTCGACACCACCGACGCCATGACTCGGCATGGTGTTACATGCCATGAAAGGACGATAAACGCGGCAGAGGCCACCTCCCAAGGCATATCAACCTCAGCACATTGCCCTCCAAAAGCCTCTTTTTGTTTCTTTTCTTTTTCCTTTTTGACCCTTCTCGCATCACCGCCCTTGTCCCTGGACAATCATCCCCAGACACGTCACTTCTCCAATGCTCACCGGCTGTAACCTCCCCGTCACCGACTCATACCGGGGACTAGGACTCGGAATCGAGAGCCACGGGGCCATGCATATTTCCCCTCGGCAGTAACGTAGGGACCAACATTTCCCGCCTGTGAGACCCGACGAGGGATCATGACGTCGCTTGTTGACTCTTTTCTCATCTCATCCTCCGCCTGTAATGTAGTTCGTCTGCTGCGCTGTGCTGCTTCTGTGCCACTGTGCTACTGTACTTCCCTCCCCTCCCTGAGTCCCTACTGTCCACCCCCATGCAAAGCCCGCCCCACGCACCGCACCGCACCGCACCGCACCGCTGCACGCACAATGAACGGGTCAATGGAATTTCTCCAGCTGCAGCCAATCCGCATGGATCCGAGTGCAGCACAGCAGGGCCGGGAACAGAAGCCACCGCCAACGGATCACTTGGGGTCGACGCGATCCCATGCTGAGTGACAGCCATGTCTCAGTCAAGGCGGACTTGATCCACGGATTCGGGCCCATGTCATGTACCGGCTGCAAATAGGCCCTGCAACGACGGGCCAAACTAGCCAACCTGGGCACCTTGTTCACCCAGCAGACTCTCACCGACGATCGTCCAAGACCATTGGCATTGCTTATCCCAGTCTGCCATTCTACGTACCTCGATGTACGTACTATGTAGCTGAGCCTTGTCAGATGGGGGATGTGATGTGGGATGTGGGATGTGGGATAGGATCCGCGAGCTGTCACCGTGGGAGACCTTCCATTTGGAGCAAATATCTAGAACAGACCGATAAGCAGCATGGGGTGCCGCTGCCAAATTCACTTTTCTTAGCAATTTCAAATCACCCTCGTCGGTAAGAATCCCTATCTTGGGAATACTGCGTGCAGGCACGTCCAATCACTGTCTTGATTGACCCGTCCTCGGAAGGATTCCCCTAGCCTCCCCTCATAGAAACAATTCCTAATTCCCTCCCCCCCCCCCCCCCCCCTTCACCCCAAATACTTCTACCTATCCCTTGCCCATCATCGAACTAGTAAGTAGACTTCCCGAACCCCTGTATAGCTTCACCGAATGTCCCAGCCGCTGTGGTTGACCATCCACGCATTAGAGTAATGTTGCGGATCCGAAGAATGTGATACTTGATAGTCTAAGGAGGATTCCGAGTTCGCATCGCGTCACCCGTACCCGCTCCGCAAATTATCATCGACAGACAGAACCTTCCATGCCTAATCCCCAACGCCGCGGTAGACGTCCCCACGAGTAAAGCTCCGAATCAAATCTGGCCTCCACGTGGCTGGCCTGATACAACGTGTACCGCTGGCATCAGGGTATTCAATTACCAAGTTTCATGGTCCCGGTGATGGTCTGACGTCGAAACCCTTCAACAGGGGGTGCCTAAGGCCAGCCATACTTGTGACGCTTGTGGAATGTAGTACAGTTCCTACTCTTGTGTCCTGTTTCCAGAAAATAAGGTTATGTCCCGGAAATGAGAAGAGTTTTGGTTAAAGTTGCCGAGGGAGTGATAAACAGTCAAGGATGCTGTAGGAAACTCGAGTAATGGAACCACGTTTACAGGAGGAAACGGTGGACCAACAGCGACATCCTAAAAAGTACGCACTTCTAGGGTTCCCTAATCAGTCAATCAGTACCTGATTGTTTTACGTCACAATGACGAATGCACGTTTTGACAGGACCCCTTGTGAAGCATTCTCTGGTTGCTGGTGGTTTTTCTCGAAGGCAAAGTGCAGGGCTTTCGTCCACACAGCGGGTTTGGTGTATTCAGAAAATGGAGAGCTGATACTTGACAAAATGATTTTACAGGACGAGGACGCGTTCTAATCAGACCACCACCATTGATAGCTTGAAGAATATCTTCACTGCTCTTATCCATTCAGGGATAAGTTGAATGGGAGTGTAAGTGCTACCCTACAGGCGAAAATGACCACATTGAAACCAGGGAAAAGAAATGAAGTGGTCGGCTAGAATCATTTGAGCTTGGAAGAGATGGTTGAAAGATTTGGAGAGTTTGCATCCTAACGAGGTATGTCGAGGATAGAGTATTGACCCAGGATGTGGAGGAAAGTTGTTGATAGGCTCTCTATTCTTATTAGCCCTGTTGCACACCATTCATTCTCGAGATGGGGAATAGGGACGCATAGATGAGTTTACAGAGAACACACGCACAAAAAAAACACCGATTTATCTTTCTTTTCCCATATTTTCCATGCGCTATTGGATTCTTGCGACTCTAGAATTGAGGATACGTGCCCCACCGACGTCGGCGGTCTCATATGCGAAGTGAGGAGGTGCCAGCCTGATTGGACGGCCGGCTTGATGGAGGCACCCGGAGTCACGGAGGTGTCTGGCGTCAAGGCGTCATCTCGGCATACGGATACCACCATCATTACAACTTCAAGACAAGAAGAGGGCCATAGCTAATCGGATTTCTTTCGGATTCAATCACCAGTTCTTCATCGACGCCCTGAACTGTCGAGTCTTACTGATTACTTACCAACATCAAGGCTCCCTGAAGTCGCCAACCATGGCTTCTGCCGAGGAAATAGCCAAGCTCCGGGAGTATACCGCATGCGATATCTCAGATGCTCTCCTCAAGCTCAAAGTCCCCGGCGCCGGCTTTATCGCTGACCTCAACCTTATTAGCCCGCCTGAAGGGGATGCGACGTCGGTGACTATTGCGCCTGTGTCGACAGTGTTGTTCGTGGCGAAGGGACAGGTGCTTGCCGAGCCTGCGGCAAACATCCCCAAGGGCGTCCACTGGGCTGACCTGACAGTTCCAGGCACTATCGTGTTTCTCAGACAGCCCGAGGGCCAGAAGAATGCTGTTTGCGGCGGCATTATGGCGGTCCGCATGAAAGTCTGCCAAGCCAAGGGGATTATTGTGGCGGGTCGAGCAAGAGACGTTGAAGAGTTGAGAAGCACCAATCTCCCGGTGAGTTCCTCTCAAGGAAATTTGCACATCTTCGCATCTAACCTTGACAGATTTGGAGCCGTGGGCTTTCTACCGTCGGCGCCGGCGCCGGCAGCGCTCCCTGGGCGACACAAGTGCCCCTTGATATCGATGGCACCATTGTATCTCCGGGTGACTTGGCATTCAGCGACCCGACGAACGGAGTGGTCGTCATCCCCAACGACAAGGTCTCTGCCGTGCTTGAGCTGCTTCCAAGGATCACCTCGGCGGATGACAAGGTGAAGGAGGATGTCCTCAAGGGTGTGACCGTGCATGAGGCGTTTAAGCGACACCGGAGTAACCTGTAATTAAAATAGATTCATGTCAGTGGCAACGGTGGGCGGTAACGGACTCCGGGGTGTTATGGTTGCTGTTTATAAGTAGCACACATGCATCGAGACTTCTGATAAGTTGTCTCCTGTTCCCCAGGACTCAATTTCAACACTCGTTTACGCCATGATCTAGAACAATGAGGAACACGCGGCTGAGACGTTTTGGAATTCGAAAGTCTTTATAATGCAACTCCGTGTTTTCATCAGTTCATTACCATGCCATCATAAAGCACTACTGCAGCCATGATTTCCAACAATGGACCCATGATTTCCCAAACAAGCCAAGAGGAAAAGAAAAGATAAACAAACCTGATACACAAGAGAAGAGAAGAAAAAACAGGGAAAAAAAAAACAAGTGAACAACCTGATGATGAAACCCGGAAATCATGGCGTGCAGCGCGCGTCTGTCGGACTACTGCAACGCTCTGTACGATAGCGTATTTTCAAACTCCTTTGCAAGTCAAACTTGATGTGTGTATGCTCTCATTCCAACCACCCGTCATCCTTGGGTGCAACTCTAGACTTCTCCAGTCCAAAGTCGAGCTTGGGGATTTCGATCTTGGGAGCCAGCTCGACTTTTGGGTTCTGGCCGCCAGTAACCTTCTTGGGCGGGCTACGTGCTTCGGGGGGCGGGCCGTATCGTACGTCTCGAACGTCCCAGCCATCCTCGACAGCTGCAGCGACCCAGGTTCGCAGACCGGTGTGCACACTGCCGTAGAACTTCTCCTTGCAGAGACGAAGACTGCCACCGAGACATCGTTCCCAGCCGGAGATGCGGAATTCAGACCGCAATGCGTTACGCTCCTCTCTGGTGGCTGCGCAAGCAATGATGGCATTCATAAGGTCGAGGTGACAAGCGAGATAGTTTGTGGCCTCCCACTCAACCCCACCAACGTATGGAGCTGCCGCAACAGGGGGACGCTCCGGTGGGAAATGTCGTGACATGTAAGCATATGGCCGGTTATCGCCAAGGAACGGAGCATCTTTGCCCTCGCCATTCTTCAGCTCAGACGGGGCTGAGATTACGTTCACGTTGTGGAGGAAGATCCAGAAAACTTCCTTGGTAACGCTGACGACTTCCTTACACCACACACGGTAGGGCCTATCGCGTCTCATTTCCATGACGAAGGGAACTGGACGTTCTGCCTCCTTGGGTTCCGGATCACGTAGGTGTGAAAGAATGCTCTTAGCTCGGAACACTCGCTCAGCCGGCGAGGCAGACTCGATGTACGTGAACAATACCGAGGTCACAATATTGCGTGTTGTGAATTCGCTGGGTCCCTTCCTCTCAGGATCGAACAACATGTTCAGCAACTTCGGGAACAGCTCTCCTTGAATCGAGTGCAGATACTGCATGGCTCGGGCAGTTGTAGACAGTGCCTTGAGGCACAAGAGATTCTCGTGAAGAAGTGCATCTTCATGCTCCTCCCTGCAGTCTCGTTAGTTCCAGGCTCTTTGAATCAATGGGAGTTAGTTGCAAGGACTTACCTCCACTCAACCTCCATGATGCGGTTGAGCAAGCTCACAATCTCATTCATGCCGCCCTGTTGGATGAAATCTTCAATCCAAGCAACCGTCTCGTTCCGCAGCAACAGTCGAAGCTTGTGAATCTTGCCGACCTCGACAAATTCAGGCTTCTGAACCTTCCTCAGGTATGCAACGTAGTCAGCGGGCCCCTGCTGAAGCTTCATCTTGGCGAGGAGACTCGAGTTGGAAGACGATCCGCTAGACCCGGGAGCGCCCTCACTTGCAATGCTATCAGTTGATTTGCTCCTGAAATGCCGTCCAACGGTACTGTCACCCTTGGACTTCTTGGTAGGTGAGCTAGGCTCCTTGGGTTCCTTCTTTCCTCGAGAGAGGGTGAAGCTTTTACCACGGGAACGCTTAGGCTTGTCTTCAACGGGCGTGCTGCCAGAAGCAATAGCCGAGCCATCAGCGCTGTTGACACTGCCCATGGACCCCGGACGGTCATTCTTCGCGGCCGCCATCTCTGCCCAGTCCTGGCGGATGAACTCCATTTTGATGGTATCATTCAAGTTCCTCATCTTATACCGCTGGTTCTCGGGGATGTTGCGTCGGTCCAGCATTGCCTCAAGGTGCTTGTCAATGTCCTTGGGGTCGAGCACTGGCTCTGCTGGCTCAAGCATGACATTCGCCGTGGTTGATTTGGAGCGGCCATGGGTGAATGTTGTGAAGGCGCTCAGGACTTTGGGTCTGCTTGACTTGCTACTCGACTTGGATGTGCTTGAGTCCTTGGAACCCTTGCGTTGTCCCTCCTGAGGGAACCTGAACTTGGAAGGCGATGGAGGGGGCTCAGTCTTGGCGTGAATGGGAACTTGGAACGATTTTGGTCGCTCCTTGGAGCCCTGATGGGCGTTCATGTACAGGTCTGGGTCGCTATTATTTCGACCCATATCAACGCTAACTCGGGCGGCTGATTGATGTTGTAGAGGGTTGCTAGTGAACTGGGCAAAGATGGGTGTTTGTATCGGCTCGTCCGGTGTTCTGTTCTCCTTGTCCTTGGACATGCGGATATCTTCGTCGGATAGCAGCTTGTGCAGGTTTCGAAGCGACTTGGGCTTGAGCAGCCCTGCGAGGTTGCCACCTGACTTCGTCTTCTTGGGCTTCTTGGGGGAGACATCGCGAGACTTGGATGCCTTGGAAGAAGTGATTATTGTCATGTTTCCGAAGGCGTTCTTGGTTGGGGATTGTGACCGGCTGCGAGGGTCATCTCGGAATTCGTCGCGGGTCTGACGGGGGAAACGGGGAGCCGATTCCTGCTGGTTCTGCTGGAGCTCCCCAAGAGCCCCCGGGTTGTTTTTGGAAAAATTGCCAATGGCCATGTCGTCGTTGGTGCTGGAGAACGAGTATCCTCCATACCCTCCGTATCCTCCGTCAAAGGGCCTTGATGGCAGGGCATCGCCGGTGGACGCCTGGCGGCGGTGCATAAACGATTCCAGGATCGAGGACTTGGGCCGAGGCCGTCGAGGAGCTTCGAAACTGTCCATGGTTGCGGCTTCGAGAATGAAGCAAAGTCTTTCTCTCCCAATTGACGGCTTTGGGGGAGAAGAGCAGACGGATCGTCGGTATGAGGAGGTAACCTGAGCCAAACCGCAAGACGGGAAACCTAGGCGGCAGGTTTGTCGGCGGGCGGGTGCTGGCTGCAGGCTGTTAATGTCGATGTCGATGTCGATGTCGAAAGAAGAAAGCAAGAAGGTCAAAAAACAAGAGTACAAAAAAAGATGAAGCTCGCTCCCACCCGGTGGTGAGTGAGAGAGAGGAGAGAAAGCAGACTTGAGTTGGAGGATGCTCGAAACGAGGCTATGCCATTGTGGACTAGAAGAGGAAATAAAACCGGGGCAACAAGCCGCAGACAGAGAGACACAAAGCGACAGCAGCAGGATCCTCAGTCAGTCGGTCAGCCGTTGCCGGTGATGCTGGCGTTGGGAGGGTGAAATGGCGTGGGTTGTTTACTGTGTGTGGCCGTTGCCGTGGAGACGGAGGGTCCGTCCGGGGTGAGCTATCTTATCGGTGAAGGGATCATGATGCATGGTGTCTGCATGGTGCCGTAGTAGCGTGCAGCCAGGTCGCATCGAGCAACGGCGAGTAGAATCTCACCACAGAGAAAAAATAAAAACAAAATAAGAACAGGCCCGTAAATGAAAACAACAAGGAGAATCCCTTCACAACACTACGGTTCCTGCCTTGCAGTTCTCGTCTTGCCCCGCGGGAAGGGTTTTGGGGACTCGTTTAGTGGAAGCCTTCCCTGTCCAATTGATTTACGATGGGTGGGATTTGGAACTTGGACAGATGACGTCGCCTATCCAACCCTCGGCGGATCATCCAATTCGAGAGACCAGGGCCCCGGCTTATGGTCACATCACCGAATCGCTACATGGTCAGCGAGATAAATATATCTCGCTTTGGATCTCGGGATCGCCTTCGTTTACAAGATGAGGCTAATGACCACTAGTGCTACTATGGGATGATCGAATTGGCTGATGCCCCCCGAAAAGAATGCTTTAGGTAATTTGGCCATGGCAAACTTTGAAACATCTGTCCGTTGAACTGGGGCAAATGCCATCCGTCATATCACACATGTTTCGGATAAATAAAGAGGATTTCTAGACATGGAACATATTTTAACCAGTATCTAGACATCTAGAGACCCAGAGTGCTAAAATCCAGGCACAGAGACAAGTGTGATGAAGATTTGCTGGCTTATTGGCCATATGGAGGTAGAAACAGCCATCACATGGATGCGGATAGATGTCTAGTCCAAAACACATCCATCATGTGTACCAGCTGGTTGAAGATAGTGATTCACACTTGCGCTGAGTGATCCATTCCATTCTTCGACGCTCATAATCTCTCTTCACCCTTTGTTATTATAATCCTTGCCTAAAAGCAGACCAGTCGCCTTTATAGATGCGATGTCCTAGTTTGCAAATGGGCATTGGGCCGAACCACTAACCTTCGTATTGAAGGGATGGCCTTACCATTGTCGAAGGGCTGAAAATGCTGCAAAAGAGTGTTCCTTGGCAGTGAAGACGATGATAGTGATTAGCTAGGGTTGTTTTGAAACAGAACTGGTTGATGCAGTCGACCAAGCCATCAGGAACGAACATGATGCGAAAGTGCTCACAGTGCACTGTATAGGAGTCTAGGAGGGCAAATGCCTACCAGCCGAGATTTTGAGGAGAGCTGTTTTCACCTTCACGCACGATGAGTACACTTAGTTGTGAAGTAGGGATTTAAGTAGCACACTAGCAATGTTGGAGAGTCGGTCAGCATTGTATTGAAGTAAGCTATTCGACAACGACGATGTGAATGCTTTGAATAAGTATTGCCTGCAATTAAGAAGCAAAGAGATCGATGGTACCTGCTGTTAATAACAGTTGGGGTGAGAGTAGGCTCAGCTAGGATTGGACGCTATGTCGTATTCTAAATATTGAACCGTCGAAGAGTCAGTCGAGGACGAGTAGCTATTATATTCCCAAAAAATGTCAACAAAGTCAAGACTATCACACCAGTTTAAGTGCGCACCTGTACAGCCGGGATGCCTACAAGGCGCCACCCCCCAAAACTATGAATCTGAGAACGTCTGTTACCAGAAGAGTACTTTTAGATGAATCTTCAAGTTGGACAGATTCTTGGATCATCGGGAAGAACAAAGGCAAGGACCCACGCACATCTTTCACGCTGGATCGACGAATATGAATTAAATTACTTCCTCAGTTCAAAGAAAGTTCCTTTGTTGTGTATGAATGTTTGGAATGCGTGGATTGAGGGCGGGCTTCCGGTTCATGGTGGCATGCCCCCACTACCCCGCACATCCAAGGCTCGATATTGGGATTCATGACAAGGAACAAACCAAGCGAGGAAGATGATCCCCCCTGGTTTCTCCCCTGCTGCTCATCATATTTCTGACATTATAGGGTTTAGACTTCCAAGTGAGAATAATTGATCTTGCGTCGTCTTAACAATCGATAATCTTTGACTCATTCGTGCTTTGCAATGGAAACAAAAATAGCCTAGAAGTACTCGTGTAAATGCACAAATGGGATGTGAAATGATATTCTCTTCTCTTTCTAATGCAAAGACGAATATTGATTAGGATAGAGATAAAGCCGACATGCCAAGTTGGATGTATCGGAGCAGGTGCGAAGAGCATAGGCTCAGCCCACAGCTCCCCTAATACAGGTACTAGAGCAGAAACTTGGTTTACTTCAAATGCCAAGTCACGATGTCTCTGAACGATACACATGCATTGGGTCATCTACATGCAATGCACCAACAACACCACGCCTCGGCCTTGCTTTATCGATCGAACCCCGCCTTAACTTTCATCTAAAAGGTGGCAGAACTGCATCGTGGAGGCTGCGGGGGCATGGATCATGGGCTCGGCTATTCTACCATGTATGTGAGAACCTGCGTAGCCAGACGTTGCCTTCGGGATTGCAACTGAACCGAAATCACCTCCACAGCCAAACGCATGCTTCGGAATTGGAACTGACCCGACCGAAGTCGCCTGCAGCCTCCTTCGGGATTGCGACTGGCCCGGGAGCATTGTCGAGAACTCGAGAACCCCTTAGAAGCACGTGCCACTGTTGTTCAGCTGCTCTCATTGATCCGCTGTGCAAACCCCTTCGACATCCCCGTCCCATCTGGCATTGCAAGTGCCGCCCCCTGCTACCGAAAAAAATGCGACCCAGCACAGCGCATCCCCACAGCCACTCACACTGCCCAATGCCAGGAGCACACTTACATCGCCATCCCCCACTTCCCCACCAACTTTCCCCCTCACTCCCGACGTCCCCTCCAAACTACACGCTGTGACATCCGTTCCGCTGTCAGCGTCAGCAACACAAGCAATGTGGGTGCTGGGTATTCAAGTGCGGAGCACGCGCGTGGTCATTAAGTAATCTGGCTACCCACTGGCTCTTGCCGCGCCCAAGCACCTTCTCGTCACTGTTCTCCTCCCAAGGGTGTCAAATTGACATGAGAACCCAACAGTGACGGCGTCCCCGCGGCGGCTGGGAGCGTCAGGCGGGTCTGGGGAAGAGCTTCTCATGAGGATAAACGTTTAACCCACCAATGCCCCTCCATGGGCAGTTCTCTTGTCGTCAGGATATGTCTTTTCACACACACTTACAATCTAGGCCCCAAGTCCCGTTGCACCGCGTCGTCTTGCTGCTCTAGAGCCCGTCTGTTTGGCTGTTCCCGTCACCAATTCCAAAATCCTCAGGCTGCTCTTCCGCGGCTCCATTAACCGGCCTCCGACTTTAACTGACCCCGTTCTGGCTGGACGACATTGCCGCCGCTTCTCGCCGGATCCCTCCACTCACATTCCCGATCCGTTCCCCTTTTCAGTTACCCTCCTCTACTTGCCGTTTTTTGGTCCCGCGCATCTGTTGCAATCTGCATTTCGTCCGTACAGGTAGCTTTTTTTCCCCTTCTCGCGTCATACCCCGGTCTCTCTAGACACCAAGTCGGCACATGATACGGCATCTCGTCAATCGTCATCGGCTTCGCCTCTCATCGTTCCTACACCCCCACAAACTCTCTCCTTCTTCCAGTTTTCCGCTCTCTTCCTCTCTCTCCTCTACTTCTCCCATCCCCGAGTCCTTTTCATTTTCTTCTAAAAGATCCTTTGCCTCGACCCGTCCCGTCACCATGCCTGTTCATCATCTCATGGTTGGTACCTGGACCCCTCCAGGTGCCATCTTCACTTTCGCCTTTGACGATGAGAAGCTCACTCTCGAGCTTGTCAAGCGCACCGAGATTGCTTACGACGAGGCCATCTCGTGGATGACTTTCAACGTAAGTGATTTGAACCCCACTCGCGCAACTGTTGTGTTTTCAGCCCAATTGCGCCAGTTAGCTAACTGCAGTGAAAATAGCATACCAAAAACACCATTTATGGCGCTGCTATGAAGAAGTGGTCGAGCTACGCAGTTGAGTCGCCTGAGAAGATTGTCCACCAAGTTTCCCACCCCATGCTTCACGACTGTATGTATCAAACCGCATTCATTTTCTCATTTTGCCTCCCCCCTCCCCCTGCAGTTCGTTTTCGTTGGGTCATTTTCCTAACATTACTCGCACAGCCAATGCCTCACTCGCCACCACCAACACCCGCGCAATCTTCCTCCTCGCCGCCCAGAAGCCCCCCCATGCCGTCTACTGCAACCCGTTCTACGACCATGCCGGCCATGGCGCCGTCTTCACCACCGATCCCAAGACGGGCGCCCTGGTTGAAAACGTCCAGAACTATGAGTACCAGCCCAACTCGGGCATCCACGGCATGGTCTTTGACCCCTCCGAGACCTACCTCTACTCCGCCGACCTGCGCGCCAATAAGCTCTGGGTCCACAAGCGCCGGTCTGCCGAGGACCCGGCCGTCGACCTCGTTGGCTCCGTCGACTGCCCCGAACCTCGCGATCACCCCCGTTGGGTTGCCATGCACCCCACGGGCAACTATCTCTACGCCCTGATGGAGAAGGGCAACCGCATTCGCGAGTACCTCGTCGACCCCGAGACTCACATGCCCGTTTACACCCACCGCCACTGGCCCTTGATCCCGCCCGGCATCCCGGAATCCGACCGCTGGACCCAGTATCGTGCCGACGTGTGCACCCTGTCCAGCTCCGGTCGCTACCTTTTTGCCTCGTCGCGAGCCAACAAGTTCGAGCTGACCGGCTACGTCGCCGCCTTCAAGCTCAGCGACTCCGGCTCCGTCGAGCGCCAGATTCTCCTGAACCCAACCCCGACCAGCGGCGGCCACAGCAACGCCGTCTCGCCGTCTCCTTGGACCGACGAGTGGGTCGCCATCACCGACGACCAGGAGGGATGGTTGGAGATTTACCGCTGGAAGGACGAGTTCCTTGCCCGCGTGGCCAGGGTCCGAGTCCCCGAGCCTGGCTTTGGCATGAACGCCATCTGGCAAACTCCTGCCGCCTAAGCAGTCGAATCTCGCATCTAGTGGGGAGTGGGGGTACTCAAAATAGAGCAAAATACAAAAAGGACTTGGAGCCTCTCGGGACATAGAATGAGGGGAAACCCTAGATCACTTGGAAGAAGCCGGCTACCATGCATGGCATGTTTGTTGATAGAAGTTAAACGCCAATGAATTATGAAACATTTATAAGAATCCTTGACCTCCATGAAGAACAAGCTCTTGAAGAGTCGCAACCATCTACCAGGGGAGTATGATGTTTTCTCAAACTCAACCCAGGTTGTTAATACACAAGGATACCATCCTATCATACCTATAAGGACTATCGCGTAACCCGAACTTCCCAGAAGCCCTACTCTCCTCCCTGCTGTTTCGATATACCTGTTACACAATGCTTTCCAATCCTCTTTGGCTCTGTGCATCAATTTTGTTCGATCAATTTTTTCCTCCTGTGGAATTCCCATTCACTTTGTGTGAATCATCATGATCATCTTCTACTGCCACATCATTGTGATGGGATAATAATAACGGGGTGTTTTCGTTGGCATTCGCTGAGGTCAAAGCGCCGATATGCGGACCTAGGTGGGGGGTTGCCTTGTTGACAGCGTCAAGACCTTGCTTGATCTTGAAAACACTGCCACGAGTATTGCTGAGTGGGTTGGCGGCTCGGTTGGCGGGTCCCAGTTTGAGATGTTGCCTCATCTCATCCAGGTTAGCCTTGACCAAAACTGGAGGACCTTGGACACCGCCATCCGACGTTCTTCGCTTCATGTGAATCGCAGTCTTCGCAGACCCATGGAACCCTCCCTCGTAGTTGCTGTGACAAGAACCCACGATAGGCTCATTGGTCTTGTCAGGTTGGACATCAATCAGCATTGGAGCTTCGGCAATGTGCCTGGTTTCGCAGGCTGCCGTAATTGGGGCTTCAATGTGATGCTGGTGGAGTCGGCGGGCTCGGGGCGCGGGAGTTAGGCGCCGAATTGCTTTGTGCACGTCAACGTAAACATCCGACTCATCGACGATTTCCCTAAGAAGCATGTTAGTGATCGATTTAGCGCAGATGGCGATTTTTTTCGACTTACTCTCCAATTAGCTCCTCAATCACATCTTCTAGTGTAACGACACCCAAGGCACCATGATCTGAACCAGGAAATTCCGAAACGAGAACCATATGCGACTTGCCCTCCTGGAAAAAATTGATGATATCAAGGCAGCTCGTCTCTGGCCTCGTCTCCACAATAGCACCGAGTGGGACATCGCGAACAGGGATTTGATCCTCTGGGTCATAGGTGATGAGCGTCTTGACCAAAAGCATGCCGACAAAATCGTTAGGGCTTCCTGAACGGTAGATAGGAATTCTCGAGTATCCAGATGACAAAATATCATCCATAGTCTTCTCGTCCAAGACATGGTCCTCTGATAGTGTGTAGACATCGGCCATGGGAGTCATGACCTCGGCAACAGGCTTATCCTTCAAATCCAAAA
Source organism: Aquanectria penicillioides (assembly GCA_003415625.1). Taxonomy (NCBI): domain Eukaryota; kingdom Fungi; phylum Ascomycota; class Sordariomycetes; order Hypocreales; family Nectriaceae; genus Aquanectria; species Aquanectria penicillioides. The sequence goes on from PYIU01000003.1 coordinate 6,485,962, forward strand.
CAGCGGTAATGATGGTAACCTCATCCTGGTTAAGTCGCTCGGAAAGTTCGCCCAGGGATTTGTGCAGCGTGACAAGCGTCTTCAATCCGCTCTTCTTGTAGACGGTACCATGGTCCTCGCCGAGAATCCAGTCAAGAAGCTTCGCGATAGGATATGAGATCGGGCCGGTGAGATACATGAGCGCAATGACGGGTTGAGACATGTAGCCGCCGATAGGAAGGCCATATCGAACGCAAACAGACTGGGGGACGATTTCACCAAAGATAACTTTGTGAGTGATTAGCAAACTTGTTAGAGCAGTGTAACCACATAGATCCACGCGTACCAATAAGAACAGTGCTGCCTACAACGGCCGCAACACCGCCGCCCAGGGTCCTGTCCAAAACAACGGGCAGCGATTCGTTGACAATGACGTTGGAGAGGAGAAGCGTAACCAAAACCCAATGTTTTCCTCGATTTAACAATTTGAGAACTCGCTTCGCGTTCCGATGTTGAGGTTCTGAGGGATCGCCCGACAGAACCTGCAGGTAGATGCTATCTTGGCCCATCAGGCTTGGCAATGTTAGCAATCACGAGGCCAAGAGTGAAGAAGGGGCGGGCATACGCAATGGTCAATCCGGCAAAAACACCACCGAGCAACACCAAGGCCATTGAAGCCACACCGAGCACCCAGAGGGGCGCAACCTCGTGTTCGGCCTCCGGAGCGTCAACATCTCGCTTCATGAGGGGGTGTGCGGCGGCAGCAGAGAGGCCGGTGCCAAGGATTCGGCCGATGCCCAGCACTGCAGGGCGGAAGGCGTTATATCTCGCTGTTCGTCGCATTGTTCGAGTCTTCGACGGGGCGGTATATCTCAACTGAAAAGCGTGTAGCGAAGGAGCGCAGGATGATGAATGTGGGAGAGCGATAGTAGGTTGATTGGTGTCGTAACCTCGCTCAGTCGCTCACTCGATGACGCGAGAACCGAAGCCAAGAACTCGGTCCCCGCGATAACGGTTTGCTGGTATGCAGAGTTTGCGGCAGTGCCCGTAACTTGCGCCGGCGTGCGTAAAGTATGATGGGATGCAGTCGCGCAGGAAGCAGCGGGGTCGATTGAGTCGGGCGGGTATCGCGACCCTTTCGCACCGGTGGCGGGGAGTGGTGATGGAACGATGGAGTTCAATCCAGAAGACGGAAGCGAAGAAAAGAATCGGGTGGGACGGATGTATTGGGGGAAGGTAATGAGACGAGCGATACGTACTAGGGCCGGGACAGGGCAATGACGGGCTCGCCAAAGGGAACTATGACGCCAACAAGGTGAGCTCGCAGCAGCTTACGGAGCCCCGTGATTGGTGACTAGCACGTTAGTCCCAGGGTCCGAATCCCCCGGTGCATCCAGCACAGTCCGCGACTCCGTTCTTCGTAAAGGCCTGCAGGGCTCTCCCCACTACAAGCCAGTGAACGTTGGGGGCGTCCTGCGCTACTGTGATACTGCACTACATTGCTGTGCTGCCCGCGGCTTAGGTACCCTACTGCCTGAAAGGCCTCTGGATAGAGAGGCCTGGCTAGTACCTAGCACGCCTGGGCAGGCTAGCCACCACAGGCGAGAAGCCGAACTGCCGGCCCTGGAGCTAATCGCCTGGCCTGGTTCCCCCCCCCCCCGGTCGGGTTCGGTAACCACGCTATCACGGACTGTGCAATCTTATGGGCTGGGCTGGGCTGGGCCATGTAAGCGCAAAGGCAACGACTTAGATCGCGAGAAGCAACAAAGTTTGATCGGATCTATGTGAAGCACCGACACGGTACTTGGGTCTCTTTAGGTCCAAGGGTGTCACGCGACCAGATGCCCGCATCGTGCAACGAGGGAACACGAGACGATGGCGGCGGTGTGATCCTCAGGCAAACGAAGGCCCTCGGCTTGTAGCAGCGCAGGTACAGGGCAATGCTTCCGCAGGGTGATGGCCCGGCATGGCATGGCATGGCATGTCCCATAATAAAATTGCTCATGTTGATTATCTTCCTGTACTGCACGAATCTGGTAGAATCCACCGAGACGCGTGCGAGACATCCCTGGACTGTGGGCTTTGGGACTGATACCACTGCCGCTGGAATTGGCTCTTGTTTCTCACTCCCTCAGAGCTTGACCAGACTCACGTCCAAGACACCTTCGGAATTCCTTAGCCCGTCCATTACCTCGCTACTCACGGGCCCCAGCACGCCCAGGATCATCAGCGCCTCGTGGCCCTTGACCTTGTGTCCGTCCACCGGCCCGTCCACCGATGCCGTCTGCTCCATCTGCTGTTCGTGCGGGTCGAGACTCGCGACCTGCATGAATTTGATGTTGATACCATGGGCCCCTAGCACCATTCCCACGCCTCCAATCTTGCCCGGCTCGTCGTAGTTGTGCAGGATGATAAGAGTCCCCTCGGGTGTAAAGGCTCCGTTGAACCGATCCAGTTTGGAAATATACGCGCGCTCATCGGATGCGTAGCCTTCGATAACCTGCTCTGTCCCACCGCTTCCGGCTTCGTGGGACCGCAGCGTCACCAAGTTGGCAAACGCCGGCTGCTTCTCTTCGCGAGAGTGCGTCTCGCTGATCACGATTCCCTTTTCCTTGGCGATAAGCGTCGCGTTCACAATATTGACATGTGAGTCACTGAAGGACGCCACCAGCCCTTTCACAAGTGCTGCATACAGTGGTTTGGTGTTTGGCATGCCGGCCAAGTCGCCGTGATAAATGAGTTCGAATCGCCTCCCACCCATCATGCCTCCCTTGGTACGCACGAAATGCTGCGTGTACAACCGTCCCATCTTCTCGACAAGCTGCACCGACGGCTGAAGCTTGAGGTACTCCTCGGGGAGAATGATGGGCGCGTTGACTGCGCTCGTAGGGAGGCCCCCTCGAAGAATCTCGAGCACCTGCTTACACACATCCATAGACACGTTCTCCTGTGCCTCTACTGTCGATGCTCCGAGATGGGGAGATGCGACCACTTTGGGGTGCTTGCTGAGCTGCGCAGCTATTGAATCTGGCTTCAGAGGTTCTGAGGACCAGACGTCAATACCGGCTCCCGCAATCCATCCCTCGTCCAAGGCCTTTAGCAGCGCGGCCTCGTTGTACACACCACCTCGTGCGACGTTGAGCACCCGGGCCGTTTTCTTCATCTTTTTGAACTCGTCTTCCCCTATGAGGTCCAACGTCGTGGCCAGGAGCGGCGTATGAATGGTCAGGAAGTCGACCACGGGAAGGAGTTCTTGTAAGCCCGAGACAAGCTTGACACCCGCATGACGGGCAATATCGGCGCTGGCATAGGGGTCAACTGCCACAACCTCCATGCCTAGACCCTTTGCCATTCGAGCGACATTCATCCCAACCTTACCAAGGCCAATAATTCCCAGTGTCTTACGGCCAACCTCGACGCCGACGAGCTTGCTGCGTTCCCACAGCCCATCCTTGACAGTTCCGTCGGCACGACCCAGATTTCGGGCCGTCGCCAAGAGAAGTGCGACGGTGTGTTCTGCTGCTGCAAGGATGTTGCCTGAGGGAGAATTGACTACGATAATTCCCTGGGTGGTCGCGGCGGCAACATCAATGTTGTCGACGCCAACGCCAGCTCGGGCGACGACCCGGAGCTTTCTCCCTGCCTGTAATACGCTTGCCGTGACCTGGGTCTCGGAACGCACAATGAGGCCGTGGTACTGAGGAATCAGAGAGATAATATCATCAGCCGAGAGCCCGAGGCGATTGTCAACGTCAAAGTGGGGATTGAGAAGGGCCAGGCCGTCCGGCGAGAGCTTCTCAGGCACCAGAATCCGGGGCCGGGTCGGGTTCGCCGACGCCGGAGGATCAAAGGTAGCAGACGGAGCCATCCTGGTAGGTCGTTCCTAGTTGATGTGACTAAGAATCTCCTAATAAGTGGAGTGACGATGTAAGAGATGGAGAAATGTTGTGAGATGGGACTAAAGTGAAGGTGTGTACTAAAGGAGGGCAGAGAGAGGGAGGAATCATGATGACATCAAGGGCAATATAAGCTCCCTCATCCCCCGCTTCTTGCTTGCGTCCTCCGTTGTAGGAGCAAAACTTAGAGACACTCCGCCACTTCTCAAGCCGTGCCCAATCCTAACTGGCCTTTGCTAACCGACCGAACGGGGACAATCAGGCCTCAGATGCAAAGGCCTGTTAAAGGACACCGCGGCCATGCAATATCCCGTCCCGAGACCTCGACTAATAGCCATTACCCTAAGTTCCCCACGCCGAGGGGGCTCATGTTTTAAAGCCTCATCGGAGCGGGCGGCGCGCGGGGGTACTCTCCCCAACCGTCTGCGGGCTGAGAAACAACGTCGTGAGATGTGACAAGGTTGTGCAAAGCAAAATCGTTCTTCTCTCTCTGACGCGGGGGCGGATGATGACGATGGGCAAGTTAGTGCAAAGGTGAGAGGGGTTGACGAACCGCGGGGAGAAACCTTAGCCTCTCCCCACCCCCTCATTGTCTTCCCCATGTAAATGTTGAACTACTGCAAGCCACGACCCGTCGTGGGGATCGAGTGGACGGTTTTCTATTTCCCCCCCGTGCCACAACATCGATGCTGCCCTCCCTTCCGCGGCAGCCGGCAATTGGCACAGGCTTCATGCGTGGGAGCCTCTGAGCCTCTCGCTGGCAGGCGGCGCCTCAAGGCTCCATTGTCGCCCCCTTCGGGAGAGGGGGGGTGGGATGGATGCGAAGTCGTTGCATGACTCACGAACCGGAGGGCACATCGCTTTGTTCATCGTAGTATCACTGAGAGAGAAGTTTCTTGACCGTCTCCGGGCTCTCGTCCACTCAGCGGTATTTCCTGCATGGATGACTCCCTCCCTATATTGCTTTTTGTGGCGGTAAGACTGCACCTTGTCGGGCTTTTTGGCAGTGATCCTGCTCAGAAAATCTCTCTCCTCATGCACGATCCAAGATCCGAGGCGGACTGCGAGAAGCACTCGTTCTATGGTTGGTGGAGGTGCATTTCCCAAGTCACCAGATAGGACTTGACTGGGCATGTGAGGTCCAGCGGCTCATCCCCCCCACCCAGGCGATATCCCTCTTGGAGAAAAGAGACCCGTGCAACAATTGGATCAGACTTGCGTCCCCTTGTAACGGCATTTTTTACGTTTGTGACCAAGTAACCAATTGGTCTTGCCAATGGCGCACACATCATTGGATGGTACCTCCAAAGAACGACTTCTTTATTCCGCGATAATCGTGGTTGAAAAATTATAGCCAACACCAAACTCAATGCGACTAAATCTTAGGCTGCACGGATGAAGTCAATTCTGCCATGCGAACCACGCTTTTCACCCTATTGCTATTGAGTTGACGATATGAGAGTGGCATGGGTGCAATGGGGGTTCTTTATGTTCTAGAGGTATTACCAAGAACATACAATCATCTAGGATCTACGGTTTAGTTTCATTTCGAGTATTTCTGGGCCACACTGGGGAGAACTGGCCATTCTGGGTGGTCAAAATGAAGTGAGGAGGGATTTGAGGTAGAACGGCAAAAGCCTCATTGGGTAACGCGCACTAGGAATCAGCGAAAAATGGGGGACATCAAGGCAATCATCAGCCTTGGTCAGAAGAGGAGCCTCTTTTCTCACACATCAGCTCCCCAGGGCCGTGTGGCTTTATAGGCAATTCTAGCTAAATCTTTGAAATTCAACAATTGTACAGGTTCAAGGACAGTGACTATCATGAAGTCGCAGTTTGGTATCATCCACATTGTCCTGAAAATGCGCTGGTTCAGGAGGCTCATGAACCGCGCGCCACATCACTTTGACTTCATCGCAAATTGAATATTATATAGCGAATGAGGGGGATGAATTCCAGACATGAATAAACTTAAGAAGAAAAAAATATAAACCAGAGAAGCAGACGTCAGTGACGGAAAATTGGAAGGCGGAGGGAAATATCGGCAACAAAATAAAACGGCAAACTGGGCCAAATCACCAAAATAGAAAATCAGCAAATGTCCAGCCAAAATTGATCAACCAGAAGTACCCAAAAGAAACTGAAAAACGTCGAACAGAATGTGTACTCGGGGTCCTCGGCTAGGCAGTCTTGGTGCGTTCCTTAGACCGATCAGCCAGCCGAGGCGGTTGACTCGGTGCTGATGGATGATCTATAGCAGGAGGCGCCCAAGAAATGGAACGCTGGTAGCAACAGACTCGAGATGGTAGAGTGGCCATGAGCGCTCAGTGAAGTGTGTAAGAACATCGATTAAGTCAGGTTTTGAGAAGTACTGAGTGAGCCACGAGGTTTGACACTGGTAACTCAAACACCGACCCAATTTCCCATTTTCTTAATTTAGCTGTTCTCTAATCATGGATTTTGAAAAAGCCATGAGTTCAAATACTGGCCTAGTAGTAGGTATGAAATACTCGAAGAAAAGCTTGGAGTGATGCTTGTGCAAGTTGGACTACATGCGATGAAGCTTCATAGGCGCGCTTTAAACCGATAAATATCACGAATACTTGGTGAATAGAGCCAAAGGTTTTGTGATGCCAACTTAGGAGAGCTAAATGGTGTATTGACGACAACGTCACTTCCGAATATGAATTCAGCCAGTAACCTCACATTCAGGCCAGAATTAGCACTGTAAATTCTCAGTCCTAGCTCTTAGGCATCTAAAGAATCGTTATTGGACCTTCACGGACTGGTTGATCCCGAGAGAAGCTCAATGATACCTTATCTTCAGAGCGAGAGCTTTGGGTCATGGCTGGCTAGGCAGACGCGAAGCTCATTGTGATAACAGGGTTGTAAACAATCATGGTTCAAAGCGAACTCGATGTGGCGAAATCTAAGGCCGTAGAGCCTGGCGCATGTCAAGTTATTTTTGGTGCGGAGTTTGTTGTGGATGGGGAACCGTCCGCAATAACTTTCGGTTTTCTCATATCGAGAGAGAGCTGAATCTATCTTGTCTGATAAAGCATCGTGGCCAATTCCAGTCTGTATATTCTTTTCATGTACGCACTAGTTACAATCTACGTAATTGCTACACCACCATTCCCACCTTAAAAGTTATCCTTACCCGTGAACTTCTCATTCTGGACAATCTCAATCCAGTATCCATCAGGATCCAGCAGGAAGGCAACATTCTTCATTCGGCCGTCAGTAAGACGCTTCTTCCACCTCACATTCATGTCTTCAAAACGCTGGCAGGCGGCATCCAGGTTATCGACCGAGATACCTAGAGAATGTCAGCCAACTCAATCCAATAGTCCACCACACGAACACAAATTACTTACAGATGTGACCGAAACCTTGGGGCTCAGAATTTCCATCGTGATATTGGAAGTTTTCGTCGTCTTTTGTAGAATAATTGAAGGTAAGCTCCAGAAGCCCCTCTCTGTGAGGAACATCAAACTCGTCGGTGACAGGTTGCTTGCCAGGGTATCCAAGGAAGTACAGGCTGAATCCCGCGTCCTTGCTCTCCCGAGTTGCAATAAGAGTCATGCCAAGAACTTCCTGATAGTACTTGAGAGACTTTTCAGCATCCTTAACACGGATCATAGTATGGTTCTAATCTCGTTAATATGGAATCACCGAATGTTCAGACGCATGAGTCATACCATGGTGTAGGTAGATACGTCGGTCTCTTTCACGTCCTCAGTCTCAAGGTAGTTATTTCGGGAAACAACTTCAATCCAGTATCCATCAGGATCAAGTACAAATGCAATGTGTCGCATCCTGCCGTCGGTAAGCTTCTTCTGAAATTTGTAGCCGGCGCCCTCGATTCGCTGGCAAGCAGCCTGGATGTTGTCGACAGCAATGCACAGATGGCCGAAACCACGGAATGGCTCAACATTGCCATTGTTAACCTTGTAATTGGCATCTGATTCAGTGCCGTAATTGTGCGTAAGTTCAATAACGCCCTCTCGGTCGAAAGCACTGTTGCCGGAGCTGCGAGCGTTGGGTGAGTCGTAGGCCAGGAAGTAGAGATCGAACTTGTTGTCGGGGAACTCGAGCTTCTTGATAAGGCTCAGACCCAGGAACTCATAAAATTTAACTATAAGAAGTAAATCACAGGATCAGTAAGATTTGCCGAGAGTCACTGTAGAAGGGCGCCGTTGTGGCTAGTCTCATGGTTCATCCCGGCATCTGGGTCATCAAGGTGTTTGGGTGCTGACATACCAGACTCCTTGGGGTCCTTGACTCGAATCCTTGTCTGATATTAGCTGCATATCTAGAGAATCCATGTGCAGCCAGATCTAGCGACTCACATCGAGTGGTTAAACTTGTAGTTGTTGGTATCCGTGGTGGCAGCCATGGTTACTAATCTCGCTTGGTTTGCTGAGTCGGATCAGTTGAGAGCACTCTGGGCGGCCAGCGAGCGCAGCGTACCTTTAGAGGAAGCGCCAAATGGCGGTTTTGGGAAAGATAGGATGTTTTGGAGGGCTCTGAGTCGTTGGCCAGCTCTGATCGCGTTCATTTAGATGAGGCAAAAGTCTTGTCGCTGCGGAACGGATGAGCGATGCTTGAGGGCTGAGGCAACGTGGGTGTAGCTGAACCCCTCTATCTAAGCTACCCCACTTGGCGGGGGAGCGGCCAACAATGGTATAGGAACCACATGGCTGACGTCAAACGAAAGCAACCACTGATAATTGGGTACACCTGCACGAGACTGCATGTATATCGGAACTGGGGGTTATTACACGGAAGTTCCGCAGGGGAAGAAAATTCCGAGACATTATCAACTATATTCAGAGATGGCAATGAGATGCGTGCTTGCGCAAGATGCGAATGACAAAACCACTCCAAGATGCTGGGGAGGGTGGTGCATTGCTGAGCCCGCGACCCATGATCCTAAAATGCTTTGCGTTATCAACAGGCTCAGCTCATACAATTCTGATCGACTATTAATGATTCCCTCCAAAAGCTCATCATATAGACCACGAGTACCTCATTTTACAATACCCGTTAGCACAGCATCTTGAATACGTGCTCTTGGATTCACGCCATTTCGGTATAGGGTAGGTCATTGGGGAGTGCAGGCATGTCGTGACTACTAGTCGATTCTTTTGATCCGTCTGCAGATTTGAGGATAGAAGATAATTCTGATCATTTACGCAGAGTTGCATCGTTTTGGCATCTAAATAAAACTTTGGAAGAGCCATGAAACTTGAACCAAAGTACTAGTCATGCATACATATTCATCGGCGATGCTGCGAGGCACTCTGAGCTTTGCCCACTGCTAACATGCCGACGACGTATTGGCAGTTCAAGGCTAAAAAAAAAAGAAATAAAATAGGAAGAGAAAGCAAACAGACAGAAGCTTAACAGTCTGGAATTAGCAACAACCACGTCTAAGCTTCAAATCCCAGCTGGATGGCCCAAGGTTGTGTTTACAGTGGCAGGGATGTCTAACCCATGCTGACATGGCTGCTAGGCCCAGATGCAATTGCGGGGCCGCCATCCATGTCTCTAAAGTCAAATGGCAGCGCGACGTGCCGCCCTCTTTTTGTATGATTAGCCGCCCAGCTCGAGTCTGCCTCGATCCGTGCAACATCATCCTCCCACTCGCACCCCTACGTCGCCCACTTGTACCAGTCTCCTCCATGCTACAGGACATTCTAGTAAGTGAAACAATGGTATTTTACTCTTCACAACTCGTTCATATCGCGCCTTGACCACCGAACACCGCCGCGATTCGATGAGGTCGCTCCAACGTCATACCGCCTCGACCAGGACGATCCCCAGCTTTCTCGAACCCCATTTGCTCAACCACCGCTCTCCAACCTGCGACATCGCGACACCCTGACACCCAAACTCGCCATGGAGCGCCCCAATACCCTCATGGCCGAGCCATATGACGACTCGGCCATCATGGATGACCAGGCAGGCGCCGATGCCACCTCTAGAACCCAGGGCCGGTCGCCCTTGACCAAGACTCGATCCATGTCTGACGGAGGAGGCACTCCTTCTAAACTCTCCCCCTCGCCACACATTATCGAGGCCTCCCGACGAACTTCCAAAGATGATAGCACCATTCCCGACGCCCCCACGCCTGTAACGCCCCGTCGCCTTGATTTCAACTCTCGCGGCTTCCCTCTCCCCATGCCCTCTCGCGAATTTACGCCCCCGGCCGGTGCTTCGAACCCATATGTCAAACAAGCGCCTCTCTCACCCAAGCTCGACCATTCCCAGATATACGCATCACCGACAAATATCCTTCCCCGTCGCTCACGCGGCCTCGATTTCTCGCGCGCTGCCACGAGCCTTCACCACTCGACCCTAGCCGAACAGTCTTCGCCCGACTCATCCCCAACCGCTGGGGGCCGGGCGATGAATATTCCCACCCGAAGAAGTCATTATGGTGGACCAGAGCAAACGTCAACCTCACTGTGGTCCATCGTGGGCCAAGAGAAGATGCACATTAGCAGTTCTCTAGGAAGTACGTTAGCCATTGGGTCGGACTCTTCGAGCTCCTCAGACGACGATGATTTGATGGACGAGGACATGGAAGAATCTTATGTGACCACGCCCCAGGTTTCCAAGATTGGGCCGGCCCTAGGCTCGCAAGTTTCGGGCATTCCGTTTGGTTCTCCCGCCATGAGCAGTCTCGCCAGTTTCCAGCAGCGACAACGGCCGCGCAAACAACAAAAGAAGAAGGGGCGTGGCCCTTTTGGATTTGGATTTGGAAGCTCTGGTGCCTCCATATCCAAGTCGCCACCAAACACAGCTGCCCGGGCAAGACGGGAGAGCATTAGCTGGCAGGCAAATCAGCTACACATTTCTGGGGCTGATGCGGACGAGGGTAAAGCCCTGGGCGATGTGGACGGACTCGGAGCTGACGGGCAGCGAAATGTGATTCGGAGGGTTGTGACGCGGCGCGGGAATTTACTGGTGAGCCATGTCCATTCATGACTTGGTGTGAGTGAGTTTGCTAACATTGAATCTAGCCAAAGTCCAAGAACTTTGCTCGTATTCGAGCAGCTCTTTTGGAAGAAGGCGCACCGGCAGACGCCGAGTTTAGACGAGAAGCAGAAGTTGTCAAACAAGTTCGCGAAAGCGACGTCGCACTTGAGCCCCGAATACCTTCCACGGCTGCAGGGGAATCTACCCAAACGACAACGACGACAACGGCCCCCTCTTCACCCAACTTGACCCAGCAGGAGCCGATGGACGATGTGGCAGATGAGGATATGATGGGCGACCTGTCCTTGGGACTTTCTAGCAGTTTTAAGCAACATGCGATCAAGAATTCCAAAGGCAAGATGTTTTGGGATACCTTCTCTGAATCGAGCAGCATTGGCGGTGCGAGGACGACTCCGCCTCCAGCAGCTTTCTTGCCGCGAGGTTCCTCTTCAGGCGTGAGCGAAGACGTCGCAATGGATTCTCCTTCTCTCACCGGCCCGGTACGTATTCTCATTCGTCTCTGGATAACATCGACAAATACTTACACTTCTCTTATAGAACGGTGGCCCACAGCCTCCTAGCGCCGCCGAAATCACTCGCCGCATTAACAGCAAACGCCGCCGCGACGATGACTTTGATCCCATCAGTTTTAAGCGCCGTGCCGTGAGTCCCGGCATGAGCGTACACAACTCGCCCATCATGCAAAGCCCTCTTCAGCGCGATATCCAGCCGTGGGGCTCTGGCTCTCGACCCGGCAGCAACGGTGGCGACAAGCCCCAAGCAGCGCGCCGAGCGAGACCGGTACTAGTACTCCGGGCAACCTCTCCGGTGCCAGCTCCTCCGCGGCCCCCTCAGGTCGTATAAACGGCGGCAAGGGACGAGTTGGCTTCCAAGGCATGATTGACACCAATGACGGCATCATGCGAATGAGCATCGAGTAATGGATTCGCACACATCGATTCTCGTGTGTGTGCCTCCTTCTGTGTGCTAAAATACCACCTTTCCTTCTTTCTTCAGTTCCATACTTCGCCCCCGGAAATCGTGGTTGGGATCACTTGGCTTTGGGTTTGGGGCTTTTGACGGTTGCATTTGTTCTGCATCCCGGGGCGTTTCGGCTGGATTGGGCGGGCTTGTCTGTTTTTTCTCCTTTGAACAAGCTGGAGGGCGACGAATTTCTCAACTGGGCAGTAAGGCGGGTTTGATAGAAGTTTTAGAGCATCTTTCACTTGTCTGTAATACCCTTCGTATTTGGCGGTAGCGAAAAAAAAAGAGCTAAAATGTATGTTTCGAGTAAACATGATTTCCTTATATGATAGAGACATAGGCCTTCTTCGTCTTTGGTATCTACCTAGTTGAACCCCAAACGCCTAAGCCAGAGACAATACTAACTATATGCTCTGTTCATCCTGAAAGGAACAGGAGTAAAGTGTATTCCATAAACGCAACCTTCCAACGCCGCCAATGCTAGTTCTCGAACCCTCGCCATCTGATGGGATTCTCACCCTCTACTCAACGCCAACACCCTCCTCGGGCACAGTGAGAGTGCCGAGCTTATCGTCCAGCCAGCGCGAGAGTTCGGCGGCGTGACGTCGGAGGGCGATGACGGCGGCCCCTGTGGCAGCCGAGCTCTCGAGGCTGGCCGTCGTCTGGCCGCCGGTGCTGATCATGCTATCGGCCTCGCCAGGGCTGCCGACGTGGGAGACATCGCCGGAGCGGTCGTGAGGATGGAGATGAGTATGATCGCTGGCGGCGTCCTGTGCGGGGCCTACGCAGACAAAGAGTAGGCCGCACTTGAGGCGTCGGATGACAACGGTGCCGCCGCTGAGCTGGACGGTGATGGTGGCGGGCTTGACGGGCTTGGGCCTGGGCATGGACTGGTATTGGTGCTGGGACTGGCTCAGCTGTTCGTCGTCGTCGGCGTCGTCGTCCTCATCCTCGTCGGGCGGGGAGCTGCCGATGGGATCGGGCGTGCGGGATCCGGGCAGGGCAGAAGGCAACACGGGGGACGAGGAAGAGTGAATGGTGAGGAGGGAGGCGGCAACGGTGGCGTGGGTGCGTAGGACAGAGACGGGTTGAGGGCTGGCATGAGCCAGGAGCTTGCCGTGGGGGTTGTGAGGAGCAGCGTGGGCAGAGCGGGCGTCTGGTTGGCGTGGAGGAAGGCCGTAAGGCGCTTCGTGAGGAGGAGAGGAGGCGTGGGATTCGAATGGGACATTTGGAATTGGTGGTTGTGGTTTCTGGTTCGGGAGGTGGTCGAGATATCGAGGCGTCGAGGCGTCGAGGTGTCGAGGTGTTGAGGTGTCGCAAGCGCGCGGATAGATGGAGGAGACCACCAGAGTGGGTCGAGGGATTTGCGTCCAAGACGGCGGCGGAGGGGACCAAGAGCGGCGCAATGGCGAGGCTTGGCGGGAGGACGAGCTTGCAGGACCGAGGTGCCTTGGTGCTTCGGTGTTTCGGTGACGCTGGATTTGACCGTGGCCGAGAAAATGGGCAGATTGTCTGGAGAGCCGAACGAGGTGAGGTTGAGCTTTGACGTCGGGATGGAATGGATGGAGAAATGGGCAGGCAGCTGGCCGATGGCGGGGCGGTCCAGAGGCTCACAGGCTCACAGCGCTGAGGCTCTCAGATGCAGGCCGCCCTACAGTCTACACACCACATGCCTACCTAACGTTATCCACTGTCGCCCAAGGTTGGGCACGGCACTCGCTAAATCCAAGCAAGCAAGTAAGCAAGCAAGCAAGCGTGCGCCGTGGCAAGGGTCTCAAGTGGTGCGGGGTCCCTTGGCCCGCCCGGCCCAACGCCAATTGGGCCTCGCTGATTGCGACGGGTCGTGTAAGTTCATTGGATCGATTTGTTTGGCTTCAATGGGATTGGGCATTTTTGATGTACGGGTAGCCTCTCGTATAGATAATCACATGAAATGAGTTGGGCAGAGAAATGGAGGAATAGAAAAAGAAAGTGGTGTTAAATATATGTTACTGACGAAATCGACCGAATTTAAAGCCATTCTAAAGACTCAGACAACAAAGGGAATATCTTCATTTGTTCCGTTCCCCGACCTTCTTGGCCTTTGCAATCTTCCGACGCTCGTCCATATCATCGTCAAGGTCTCGATACTCTCTGCCCTCCTCTGTCTGATCCTTCCAGTGCGTGTAGGAAAACTCGACGCTCTGGGCGTGCTCCGTAGCCTCCAAAACCTCGAGGTTCTCCTGTTTCGGGTCGTACGCCAACAGGTCCTTGACGACCCCACGCAACATGGCCGAATACTTGGCCCGAGCCAGATAAGCATCGATGTTGATCGCGGGCTCTGGGCATTGATGTTGTGGAGGACATGGCTTCCACACTGTCACTGGATCAAGGCAGTCTGTGGTGATATGCTCGCACCCACCCATAACACATTCACAGCCGTTCGCCACGGCGACCTTTTCCTGGCAACATCTTGACTTGCATCGCTGGACATGAGAGCAGCCGCAACGTTCGCAGCAATGCGTGATGTATTTACCGGTCATCATGGTGAATATGACCACACCAATAGACCAGAGCTCGGTGGCTGCCGTGTAGACCCGTTCATTCTGCACAAGCTATTAGAGAGATGCGAATCTCTAGTGAGGGATGCCACTTACCTCCGAGTGATCCTCGGGGTCATCTAAATACCGGTCCAGTAGCTTTGTGAGTGGCTCGTGGCCTCGATAACGACCCAACGCCATGCCCTTTGGTTGTTTGTCATTATAATCCAATTGCTTCCTCTTCCCATGTACAACATGGCTCGTTACTATGGCATGAGCGAAATTGCTCAACTTGCACTGCCCATACGTTTCGGTACCTCTTGGGTGTTGGAAATATATGTTGGCTGGTTCAATAGCGCGATGCAATATAGGGAGCCAGTCTTCGTCAACCGAATCCCACTCTCCCAGTGACCCAGGGTCCATGCCATCTAGCGGGCGGATCCGCCTCCCGTCGTGGAGGAAGGCAACAGCTCGTGTCAGAGCTCGAACCACATGCCAGCAGAGGGATTCCGGGAGATAGTGAGATGAATCCTTGAGCGGAACGTCATTGAACAGGGCGCTCAGGTTCGCGGCGTCGCAAAAGTCCCAGACCATGTAGAATTCGCCATCGAATTGATTGTCGTCATCTTGGGTGCTGGTGAAATGATGAATGTCGATTCCACCGACGAGGCTAACAATGTTCTCGTGGTTGAGTATTTGAGCCAGGACTCTGCCCTGGTCGTGATCATCGATTAAGCCATACCAAGACGAGTAGTTGGCTCCCTCTTGACCAAATTGGCCAGTGCTATCGATTTTGCGAGGCCCTCGATAACGTTTCAAAGGACGAGCGAGATATTGCTCCCCCGAGGATCACCTGACCGAACAGCGATCCACACACCCTCGCCGATCTCCTTGACGAGTTCAAACTCTGGAATGGTAGGTTGAGGCTGGGAAGGGTAAGGGGAAGGCTGGGATGGACTCATGGTTTTTTGTTCAAAAAATGATGCGTGTAAGGATAAGACCATTTCATTTAATCAACAGCAAAGCAACGGAGAACATCATTTAGATGGATCGTATTTATTGTCAACATTCTAGCGAATCTTTTGGTCTGGATGTGTGCCGCTGGACGGGCGCTTGCCTCGCCCCTTGCTTTGGAGAACAAAGAAAGCTCTATCGCAAATATTGCGCTGGCGTCGTGGTGAACGTATTTACTGCTTATGTCTCTTTTAGAAGCACGTTCTTTGTTCAAAGGAGAAACCCTGCGCGCATGTGCACAGGCTGTTCACGCTGCCAGACGGATTTCTAGACGAGGCCGCCACTTCCAAAATTGGAATGCCCAGTGATCGACGTCATCTTGGGTGGAGGGGCACGAGACAAAGAACCAACTGGGCCGACTATTGAGGAGCAGATCGGTTGTTCCTTGTTGAGGGTTTTAGTTCGTGTTTGTGAGATATTGATTGTGCTGGGCCGTTTCAAACAAAATGAGCCATGTTTGGTCGTGCATTGCCTGTCATATTCACCGGCCTATTGGATGGGCCATAATCAACACCAAGCCCAGGGCGGAAGGAGAAAAGTCTTTGTCAAGAGCCGACCGGCTTCAAACACCAGGCGAACTTTCGCAGACGAACCAACGCCACTTGGATCATGATGCTTCAGGCGGCCATCGGAAGGGTCGCTTATCCCGCCGGGCAGGAAGCGGGCGTCTGGAGTGCAGATGCCGATGGGGACAATGTCGATGCAGAAGCTGACGGTTTGACTCAAAAAGATGGCTTCTTGGCATGTACGGTAAGGCGGTCCCGGCAACAATGATGATCCTTGTGCGACGGCTACTTGTGTCATTACGCCATGGATTGACGCGGGGGAGGCAGCCCGGGGGGGAGGCTTTAGTACGTTTCATGTGCAGCGAGAGGGATGGTGTTGTGAGTGCGTCGGGCCGGACGCGGGACTGGCGGGATTCATTGCGATGTGACCGCTCTGAAACGGATTGTGTCGCTGGGACGCGAGAATGGGCCGTCGTGGCCGTGTTGGGAAGCAAAGTCAGCCGTGCAACGCGTAAGTCTGGTCGTGCTGGGAGCTAGACTTGGCACACTTGAGCCGCCATGGCCGATTTTGTTTGCTATTGTTGTAGACGCCCGTTTGTGAGACGGCCAGCGGCAACGGCGACGAACACACACAGAAGCAGAGGTCGTGGAAAGTTGGCGGTTGTGTCATGGCGTGGGCATCCACCAGCTATCTCACTTGTCGGCCAGTGGAAGGAACCAGGATTGGATGAGATGCATTGGATTTGGATTTGGATTTCGGTGGGCGGTTGGATCCTCGTTTGAGGCGTGCATGCCCGAGCTTGATCAACAGGGGAGCGTTTTGAGTGGCCAATGCCGTGTTCCAGCGCCACCCGCAGCCAGCCTTTCAGGGTGGCGGGCCCCGAGGTGGCTCCTGGAGCAGAGGCACAGCGTGATTGATGAGTGGTTGTCGTACAACGCGCCCAGCGGGTGTTAGTGGCTGGAGTCCTCTTCGGGACGCTCTTGGCACGGGGTGAGGGCGAGGTGAAGTCGCCATGAAGACCTTCTGAGACCCTCATGGCAGATCGCCGAAGCCCGACCCGAGCACTCCAAGACCAAATGACGAGGCCCGCTCGCCCAGAAGGTTTATCATTGCCAATTAAACGATAACAATGGTTCCCCCCAAAACGATGTGCGCTGTGGGCCACCCTGGGACACGCTGGGATACCCTAGGAGCCCCCGGCGGTCCTGAGACGCTAAACTACATGCAGTCTGGGCGGCTGGTACCTGCGTAGGGTCTGTGGATGGTGCCACGCCCTCCTGACGCCCTCCCACTCCCTGACGCCCGCCAAATGCTGGGCCCGGCCTGCATCTCCCACATGGGAAAATCGGACATGGATGCCGGTATGGCAATGGGCGGGCGTGATGACGACCCATTTTGGCGGCTGCTGGCCCTCGGTCAATATGGTAGGTCGTAAGTGCGGGCGAGACCTGCAAGTATTCGTAGGTGAAAGGTGAACCGTCGCCGTGCCGCACCGCACAGCACCGCACCGCAACTTCCCCCTTCATTTGGGAGCATTCCCCATTCCCTCACTTCCACCTCACCCACCTCACCTTGCGCCTCTAGATTCTCCATCTCCCTCATCTGTATCCGCCTTCGTCTGCTCTGCCATTGTCATGGCCAACCGAATAGGTCTTTGTTGTTTCCGTCCTTCTTTTGCTCTATTCCACTGAGTCTTGGGATCATCTCCACTCCCTCCCTGATCCTGTCGCTATCACCGTCTTCCTTTGTCCTCGCCTGTCGACTGCATCCATCTCTAACACCGCCCCCACGACGCCTCTCGCACATCCCGAGTTCCCTCCCCCTCCGCGCTCAAGCCTTCGCATCCTCGACCATCTCCCGTCGAGGCCCCCGGGGAAATTCCAACGCACTCTGCGCTGGCTCATGTTCCCAACGGTCCCTTCAGCGTCTCTCTATCTACACCACCGACATGCGCTCGACCTCGCGACCCTGACGACCCACCCTCGCGACCCTGACGACCCACCCTCGCGCACTGACCAGCACCATCCCCCTACCTACTCCACTAGTGTAACGCCTGGACACCCACCACACCCTCTCTTAATCCCATTCTCTTGAGACTTCACTCTTTCTCTTCTCCGTTCCCTCACATTCCCTCTGAACGAGGAATCGACACGGTATCGACCTCGAACGGTTGCTCTGGATAGCAACACAGTCGAGCCCTTCGCAGGCGAGGATCGACCTGTGCCGACGGCAGGACCGCTCACCTGCCTTGACTCTCTTTCACTTAGATACCCACTTTACGAGCTCCTCTTTGAAGTTCACTCATTCGATCTCCGACACACTTGATTCGGCTGGCCGTCCGTTCTTTTATTTCACTTTATTTCATTATACACACCTTGATTCGACACCATGGGTTGCCTCAGTCACCGAAGGAAAGAGATCGAGGAGTTGGCGGACCAGAGATGGGAGTACATCAACCTAAAGGACTTCAAGGCAAAGGGTTGCGGAACCGTTTTCGCATACATTTACCTGTGGTCCATGCTGCTCATCTCCGTTGCTGTCTACGCCGTCGACAGTTTTACTGCCGTCAACTTGCTCGCTTTCAACCGTTGGTCGTCCGGAATCGACCCTGCAATCGATATCGATATCAGCAAATGGATCTTCTCCGTATGCATCATCCTCTCCTTTCTCAATCTTGGATATGAAGGAATCCGCGCCTTCAAAATTATTAGGCGAGGTAATGTTGCCGAGTGCTACCTCGATAGTTTGGCCGTCAGATGGGAATCAATCCGTTTTGGCTCCGGTCAGGGTTTCCGCAGATTCCTTGTTTTTGCCGAGCTCACCAAGAGCAAAAAGGGCGCAGAGTATATTGCTCTATTCACCTACTTCAATTTCCAGGGTTTGTGCCATTGTAATTGACAAGAAATTTATGTGCCTGTGCTAATTCAGTCACAGCTTGGATCCGTGTCATCATTTGTTCAGGACCGCGTCAGGTTGTCAACGCCTTTACCATCAAAGCCGTTTATGATGCGAAACTTGCCATCAGCTCCAAGTCCGTCGAAGGTTCCATTACTGGATTTTTCGAAAAGATCAAGACTCTTGCCGAAGATGATTACCGCCAAGCCCTGACCCTTTCGGGCATGTGCTTCACGCTTGTCATTTGGGTCTTCTCTGCTCTGTTTCTCCTCCTGGCCGTTCTCTTTTGGGTTTTCTTTCTTTGGCATTGGATTCCCAGTTCGGACAGCGGACTTTCTGGCTACTGTTCCCGAAAGGTCACCAAAGCTCTCATGAAGATTGTGACGAAGACCGTTAACAAAGCTCTTGCCAAGCAAGAGTCCGACCGCCTTCGAGCCGAGTTCAAGGCCGCCAAGAAGAAGGGCGAGAAGCCTCCCCTGGACCGCGTTGCAACTCTACCAACATTGCCAAATGTTGGACCTGTCAACGAAGACAAACTCCCGGGCATGCCGACATTAGCACGCAATGATACCATGGCGACTCTTCCTCCATACTCGTCCCGCCCAGGAACACCAGGCGGCATGGAAATGAACAATATGGAGAAGAGACGGCCTGCACCATCAAGAGCCGGCACTGGGTTGTCCGCAACTAGCTATTCGTCCCGGGCACCGTTGGTGTCTAGCGCTTCTGAAATGGGCTACGGCAGATCACCTTCGCCTGCTCAGGCGCCCGGCCCAGATCGCGGCAACTACCCTTATCGACAAGGTACTACAGCTAGCTCACGAAGCAACTTTGGTCCACAGGCACCTCTACGACCGATGCTGTCCACTTCCAGCAGAAGCCGCTTCACTGAGACACCGGCACCCATGCACAACCAACCTACGGCCTACCCCCCTCCAACACGGGCCCCCAGCGCTCGACCTATGGATAGCTTTTCCAACTCAAGCGAGTCGTTTAGGCCCTCGCCTTCCCCAGCGCCAATGCCTAGAGCGTATGATGCATACAGTCCAGAGGGACGTGCAAGCCCAGCACCCACTGTCAACTCCTATTGGGGCGAACAACAACGACCCATAAACCCGCCTATCCGAAGTGCAACGGGACCCCTCCCCCCTCGTGCGCCGCAATATCCCCAACGGAACATGACTGCTCCTATGCCATCTCTATCACCGGTTGGTGAATATGACGATCGATATTCGCTGAGTTCATCGGTGACTTCATCTTCAGTGGCCCTGCCTCCAGCGCTCAATAATATGAGGGTATCCCCAACACCCGTACAGACGCTCTCACCAGTTGGGGAGTACGGAGACCGATATTCACCGACTTCCTCAGTGGCTCCATCGATGGGGCCTTCAGCATACCCCAACATGAGAGCATCTCCTGCGCCTATGCCATCTCGCACGTCGACGGGAGAGTATGAGGATCCTCACTCGCCGACTTCGTCGGTGGCTCCATCGATGGCCCCTTCAGCATACCCCAACATGAGAGTATCTCCTCCACCAATGCAATCTCGATCACTAGTCGAAGAGCATGGAGGCCGATATTCACCAACCTCGTCAGTGGCTCCATCGATACCCCCTTCAGCACACAGCAACATGAGAGTATCTCCTCCACCAATGCAATCTCGCTCACCAGTGGGAGAGTATAACGGCCCATATTCGCCGACTTCGTCGGTAGCCACATCTTCTGCGGCGCCTTCAATGGCCCCCGTGATGGCCCCTTCAGCGCTTGCTAATATGAGAGCGTCACCTGCCCCTCGCTCTAGCCCCTCTCCAGGTCCAGGTGGGCCGCCCGGACAAGGCTACAATCCCCGTGGCTATGATGTGGAATCTCAGCGAGGACGGGACAATTGGAATTAAGAAAATGGATTTACTGGATACCTAAGGATCAATTTTTGAGGAGGATTATTACGAATTTTGGACGATCCAAGGCCGGGGAGATGGAATTGTGAGGGGCTTGACCTCCAGAGTAATATTTGATATCCGATTCTGTATTCAGAGGCTTTAGAGAATTGCTATGATTGGTGCAACCTTGTCACAATTTAGCTCGGCGAAATAGAGCGATGTTGTAATGATGGATTTTTTGATCGTGACGTGATTGGTGCGAGCACACGATGGGGTTCAACGACTCGTTGGAAATGATGCCTTCGCAGAAACTTGCCGTATTAGTGCTGATGTCACGAGCAGCTTGAGCTAAGTAATGTAGGTCACGCCCTGCGCATTGCATGATTTGTCAACTCCAAAGCCAAAGTCACTTCATCCCATGTCATTAAGTTCGAATATCTTCCATGGCTATGCTAAATATGCTAAATATGCTGACCATGCATCGCCAAGAAGGGGATAACGGAGGAGGGGTGAATTGAAAGGATTCCATTGATTTAAATGCTGATCCCCCGCCGTCCATGGCGCACCTTCGTCTCGTGTCCTCTAATTTCGCTACATCCATCACCATACCGCTATGATGCCAGCTCTTATCTCGGAATTTCACGAGGGCGAACATGCCATGCACCAGCTTATGAAGCTGTCGTTGCGCGGTCAGAACCCAACAATCCCCGGGCTGCCAACAAGGTACGCCATGCGCGTGAGGGAATCGCCACTTGTCGCCCTCGGTACCCTCGACGGCGCCGGTCGACCATGGACAACCGTCTGGGGCGGTGTTCGTGGTTTCGCGAGACTAGCTATGAAGGGTGTCCTTGGCATCAAAAGTGATGTAGACACTCATCACGACCCTGTCTTCAAGGCCCTCTGGGAGAGCGCAGACACGGATGATGAGACCATTGTTCGACCGAATCGCGAAAGAGGAAGACCAATGGCGGGTTTGTCGATTGACTTGGAGACGAGGGACCGAGTGAAGCTGGCGGGGAATATGACGGCTGGGGCAGTGTTGAATGATGGGAAGGAGGTACATATAGCCATGACTGTGGAGGAAAGTTTGGGAAATTGTCCCAAGTATATTAATAAGAAGGATGTGGTTTTAAACGACATGAGGCCCGAGCTAGTGTCCAGTAGCTTGCCTCTTCCGCGAGAAGCTATCGAGTTGATTGACAAGGCAGACATGTTCTTCCTGTCAAGCACCAATGGAGAGACAATGGATACGAACCATCGCGGTGGGAGCCCAGGGTTCATGAGAGTGATCAAGAACACTGCTCAGGGGTTGGAATTGGTATATCCAGAGTGTATGTCTCAGGCCCAAACCACCTTAATTGAAGATAATATGCTAACGTGGCGTCAAGTTTCAGGAAACAGACTGTATCAAACCCTCGGAAACTTCAAAGTCAACCCTTTGGTCGGCATCACGATACCCGATTTTGACACGGCGAATGTGGTCTACCTTACTGGCTCGACCACCGTCCTTGTTGGTAATGAAGCATCCTCTCTCATCGCACGAACTCAGCTTGCCGTCAAGATCTCGGTCACCGAGGCCAGGTTCGTCAAGTCTGGACTCCCATTCCGTGGCAAGCCTGGCGAACACTCGCCCTATAATCCGCCAGTTCGACATTTGTTGGCTGAACATGATGCTCACATTGGCTCATCCGACATGTCACAAGCAGGCATCACTGCGAGCCTTACAAAACGCGAAGTCTTGACGCCTAATATCAATCGCTTCACATTCCAACTCTCGTCGCAGAATCCACTGCCAACTTGGCATGCTGGCCAGTATGTCACATTCGACTTTGAACCCGAGTTGGGCGCTGGTTATTCACACATGCGGGATGACGACCCCCAAAGTTTGAACGACGACTACATCAGAACATTCACGATATCAAGCACTCCTGGCGGCAGCGAGATACAGGTTACAGCAAGGAAACATGGCCCGGCGACAAACTTCTTGTGGAGACACAACCTCCGTGTTCCGCTTGAAATCCCCGTCCTTGGCTTCGGCGGCGAAGAATCCTTTAGGATGCCGCTGGACCCCAAAGCGCCACAACCCATCTTCGTCGCCGCTGGAGTGGGAATAACACCTGTTCTTGCGCAAGCACAAGCTGTTCTTGACGCAGGTGTGCCCTTCAAATTACTCTGGAGTCTCCGTAGAGAAGATTTGTCTCTCGCGGCAGACACGTTGAACAGGATCCCCGCGTTGGCGGGGGCCACGACCTTATTTATCACGGGAGATGCAGAGGGAGAAGCATTTGAGCACCTAGGGACAAAAGTAGAAATGCGAAGATTGGGTAGGGAGGACGTGGAGGGGCTCAAGGGGAAAGGAGCCAAGTTCTTCTTGTGTACTGGCCCGAGCCTGTTGACAGCCCTGGGAGCGTGGCTGGAGGGAGAAGATGTTGTCTGGGAGGATTTTGGATACTGAAACATAAAGCCAATGAGGATTTCATTTGGGAAATGGAGGACTTTCAGGTCTTAAGGGGACAAGATGAATATAGGCTCTTCGGTTGGATGCTAAGTAAATAAGTTTGCTCGTATTTGAAGAATTATAACATGATCAATACAATTTCAGGAGCCGGGTTTGAATATCACTGATAAATTAATGGTGAAATGATTTGATCGTATCTCTATTGGGCGGTGCGGAAGCGATAACTTCTTTCGACGGTGAATCGCACGGCCTAATATATGATACTGATCCATCAATCTATATCCTTTTTGTGTTAAATTGAAATGTAGTCTGGATTAAAGTACAAGACTCGCGAATGATGAAGTTGAGAAGAGGGTTTCTTTGTGATTTGGGTGCTCCATGCATACATAGGTAGGAATCGCGGCAGTTATATGAAGGTACATGGTATCAAACCGAGAAAATTGAATACTGTTCGTCGAAGTTTCGAGAGAGTTTTTAGGATTATTAGGGGAAAAAACCGTTTGATCCAGCCTTAAGCTCCCATGCCAAGCTTTGAGAATGACTCGCATGAGCAGTCCAATGCACTGGTACAGCGCTATCATAATTGCTGACACAGAAAGAAATGGTTAATGTACATCCCGTTGCGTTGATAAGCCCGCAAAAGCCTACTCCAACTTCTAGAACATAGTGTTCTACGAGCCTGAGGAAGCCCAGATGCAACACATTAACTTACAATAAAATCTCTTAAGGCACACGCATCTTTCAAATTGATGCTACTGAAAAGGCACAATGTGGTACCAATTGACAATTGGTTGGCTAGACCTCAAGCCTCGTGGCGAACCAGATGGCCGCCTAATCCTCAGCCTTATTACTTTGCTGCCCAGCCTATTTGGCCCCTGGCCTGGCCAGGTTGCCCAGCTACCTTGAGATTTCAAGCACGAAAGCTGTCAAATTGATGCGTTTTATTGACTCTTGAAGCAATTTTCGTCTCCGGGATTCTTGTATTGCCGAACCCCATATGGGATGTACGCTACTAGCATGGGTGACATATCGATCAAAGAGAATGGCTCGAATAGAATTTGGTCGAGTCTTGCCGTTAACTTCGAGGGACATAGCCACGAGGCGCTTAAGCAGTGTTGTATTAACCATTGTATCATTGATCTGTCTACATTCGTCAATCTTGAGAACGCCTGATCATCTATCCAAAAGGCTAAGGCACTTCGAAGCTTGATTACGAAAGGTTTCCCCTTCTTCGAGCACGCTATCAAGGAATTACTCATTCATGCCGACCAGGCTAGCGGGAATGGCAAAGATCAAAAGGAATTCTTCAACAATTTTGATCTTCAGAGGTGGATTACGCTGAACAGCGTTTTTGAAATATACTCGATACGACACTATACTTCTAAAGCTAGCCTATTGTGCATCCTGGCAGATACGAACATGCCAAATCTCATTCAAGCTCACCCCTCAATCACATTCTACATGCAAGAAGAGGATGAGCGATATTGATCCCCAATTCTAGCCGCAATTGTCAACGGAGCTCATGAAACCCTTGGAGAGATTCATGTAGCTCTTGAGGCGACACTGTCGCCAGATCAAGTCGCCCGGAAAAAGAGCTTTGAGGACGCCAAATGTTATTCCTTACAACCACGCGAGCAAAAGATCACATACGCAAATGAGAGGCCTTTGGAATCATATCTTGCAGAGCTTGGTGATAGGGTTATTTTCGCTTCCTTCCTAAAAAGAAATGTGGCGTCAATCAATACTTCAGACAACACTGGTCGCACTCTAATATCCTATGCAGCCACTAGTTCGGCGGCAATTGTTGACATGCTGTTAAGCACAGATGGGGTAGATCCAAAATGTTTGGGACAGTCGATGCCGCAGCTCACTTGGTTGGGCAGTGGTAGCCGGGAACGATGAAGTTGTCAGACTTTTTGTGGAGTCGAGTAAAGTCAAGGTGGATTCTTATCCAAACATCGTGTGCGCAGTGATACAAATAATCATATCGAGATCCTAGAGCTCTTCACAAAATATAGAAAGGCCGACTTGATATCAATATCTTGGCGCGTTCACGGGGCCTTGAATTCGACGATACCATTCACACAGGGCAACGTAGAACAGGGCTGGAAACTGTATCCCGCGCTTAATCCATTCGACGAAACTCAATCTGAGTCTATTTCAACAAGACTATGTATAGAGGACGCATCAAGGGAACCCTGGGAGCGAGGCCCCGAAGTCAGGACCCAATTGCCGACGAACCCCTTCATCTTATATTTTGGGCTATCAAGTGGGACAGCATCGATCTAATTCAGGTTCTCGTCGAAATCGACGGATTGAATGCCAGAACTCCATTGGGACGCACTATTTGTCCTGGGCTGTTCAACATCTCAAAAGATGGGGACGGGCGTAGTCCCCTTTCACGGGCCGCTCAATTTGGAACTTTGGATGCTATCAAGTTCATACTTGCCACCGATGGAGTTGATGTGAATTCACGAGATGGGGAGGGTTGCAGTCCCCCCTTTCTTTTGGGTCACCCGATACGCAACAAAGGTTGTGGTTGGACTTCTTCTTGCGACCGATGGAGTTGATGCGATTTCGGGAGATCATTTTGGATACACTCCTGCTACATTCGCTCTTTGTTACGCAACTTACGATATCGCAACCTTGTTCACACGGCAGCACGAATTTAGGTTTCAGAAATGAATGTAGATCAAGAGGGAACTGAAGTTGTTGCTAAAGTTTTTCGTAAACGAACAGTCGATGCCAGGTCAAGAGACAATGGTCGGCATCCAGTTCTCCCAAGCCTTACATGAGCAGGACCGCAATTGTCAACGAGATGCTTCAATGTGGCAAGGCAACACCGATCTGAATGCTGATAATGAGCTCCTGTTTGATAGTGGACCGAAATTCATGGTAGGACATCACCGGGATATATTAGATCATGCAGTGGGCCAAAGTTCTTCGGGCCCAATCTGGAGGATCGCACTTTTACTCGCGGCAATTCTTGATGGTCTGAGGCTCGCAATCAAGAAAGTCTTCGAAGAATAAACAAGTTAGACCTTACGCATATGCCTCATTCTTCTCTCAAAACAGACATAGCCGAAGGGAGTTATTCTTGTCCAATGATGAACATCTATCGGCCCAGCAATTTCCTCAACCTAGGTGAATGTTGAGGTCTGAGGTCGACCAGCAGGGTCATTACCAGAGGATACAATAACATTCAACGACCCCTTTCAGCGCGACGTATCATTCTCGAGCCACTTCCTAATGCGCGAAATGAGTGAAGCATGGTCCGTTGTCGGCGGTTAGAATTGCGTGTGTTTCTTGGGGCTGGCCGGTTTAGGTGTCCGGTCCACCGAGCATGTGGAGAACGGCGGGTGATTCTAGTATGCTAAATAGAGGGAGGTGAACTGGTTGGGATGAGCAGCCACTGCTAGGCCAATAGGGGCATTTGGCTACCGGCATTGCCTTTCTAGGGCATTTGATGAGCGAGGCTGCATTTCAAATTTCTTGCCAAGTGAAGTGCGGAACCGCTCACTAATCTAAGAAATCAACAAAATGCAGAAACATTACAGAAGGTTGTACCCTCCGAGACTTGCATTGCACAGGAAAAGTAGTACGAGAAAAAAAAATCCGTCAGCTCGAGGAAATATTAGCTGGATTCGGTTTCGTGTCAGGGCATAAAATTATGATTTTCAGTTGTGGACGGCGTAACGATTCGTCTATGGTGCACAAGTTCGCCTTCGGCGTTATCCTGCAAGCCAATCGTAACACGTGGTGATAGAGGTGGTCCACGACACTAAATGGCGAATAGCTGCGACTATGACGCATTGAGTACATTAAGCGAAGATGAACCGTGTCAAATTTGAGAAGCGGAAAATCGGAAAACCTGCCCCAAAGTGTTCTGAGGAATTCTGACCGAATCGGCCTTCCTGCTGGTCAGGTTAGGAAAGTCGACGCTTCGTCTCGAGGACTCCATTTCCTTCACTACCGTGTAGCTGTGGGCCGCCGCGTCGCTGCCACAGTGATGCAGGGTGTCAAGCTCTAGCATATGCACATGCCATTTGCAAAAAATTTGCTGATGACATGATGGATGATGAATCCTGTTGGTGCTGTAGATTCTGCATTTCTCGTCACGCGTTACCAATAAGCCGTTAGAGGAGTGGAGTAGAAAAGTTGGGGCTGGTCGTGGGGAGTTTCCAAGGTGAGACAAAGAGACGCAGGAATACAACGCAGCAGTTGGCCCAATTGAAAGAGCAAAGTCCAATGGATTAGTAGTGAGATATTTTACAGGCATTCACGGTCATTGTAGACGCCTAACAATCTAACAATGCCCACGATGCTGAGTAACGGTTCGGAGTTTGCTGAACTGCGACGCAACAGGGATGATATAACCAGATGCATGGGGACCAAACAATCCCATCCTGCCACGCTTAAGGGGCATTCCGTAACGAGATTCTGTAATGGATGGGATTGCGAGATAAAGACATGAACCAGAATTCCCTCGCTATGAAGCGCAACGCCATTTCGTGGGGTAAGAAGCAATCAAAAGGCAAAGGCTACAGTGCGTCAAGGAATCAGAGGGGCTGTCCGACATAGGATCTCCTATCCCTGCAACCAACCTATTGGACGCCGGGAGGTGGCCCGCCTGCCTTGACTGTCTTGGCTCCTCACTGGGCTGACAAAGCCGGGGAACCGCTGGCCGGAAACGGTTTGTGGATGAGGCCGAAAAGTGAGACCTGATGGCGCTCTAAAGGGATTTTGGCTCGGAGCATGGCAGCTGGTGTGCCAAGATTTTTGTGGCTGTGAAGGTCAACAATATGACATTTGTGTCGCAGACAGGCATTGCCACTGTTGCCGAAGATGAAGCAGCTTGTGTTACGAAGACAAGAAAATGAGCAGTGAGCATGATTGATTGTGCAGTATTATGTACACCACATGGTGCAATGCAGATTTGACGGGGGGAAAGCTCGCCAGCTATTGGTTCCGGCTGGAGTGGGATGGCAAGGCCAAGAGATTTGGAGGCCTCGATCGAAGCAGCCATGACGACGGTTTTTCCTTGAGGTGAGGCGGGTGTGGGGAGGCGCGCGTCGTCGGCGAGGGCGGCGTTGCCATATCCGCAGAACCACGCAGACAGGTGACCCCAACGAAGCCTGAGGAATCCCCAAGCAGTTGCAGTGGACTGCAGCATGGAACTCCCCAGAACCCGGAGACTCAGACCATCAGCCACCAGTCATCCCCCAGACTCCGTGACCCCGGGGATTAGATCTCCAGGGCACTAGTTGGCCAACTGACGAACCAGGGAGGCGCACCCAAGGGAGATGAGACAGCGGCCATGTACTGATCGCATGGCTAAGGTTAGTAGGTTTGGGATGGGGAGCTTGAGCTTCCCTCGACCCGGGCTCCGTGGAATTGCTGGAGGGGGCTTGGACCGGACGTCGTCATTCCCCGCCGCTAAGTCTCGGAGAAGAAAGGCTATGGTTTGCGCGCGACCATGGCTCATCAATCACGTACGCTCAGTCATGGAGCTAGTAACGAGTTCCTTTGGAGCGAGCGGAGTACGGAGTCTAGGGAACGAGACGCATAATAGGGAGACAAGGGTGCTGCAATGTAGGTACAGGCCTATTCCTTTTCATAGTATCGTGCATCAATACGGTCGTGAGAAGCCAAAAGAACCTGGATAGTACAGAAGAGTAATAGCATGGGTCGGGCAGAAGGGAAGAAGGGATGGTTCCGCAACGCACCTGGTCTCATTTCTGGCCTGGTCGTCTTTTCTAGCAGCTATCCGTATTTGAGGACATGGAACTCTCTTCCCCAAGGCAAGGCGGCAGCCGTTTAGAGAATTAGGAAAGGAAGGCCAAAGACCAATTGTCGATAGATTCCTTGTGGCTTGCTGATAGCATACACAGGAGGTTGAACAAATCGCCCAGCCCCTTGGTGACGCCCGTCACCTGGGGCAAAATAAGCAACGCCAGAAGGGGTAAGGATGGCGGCAGCAGTGGGAATGGCGTGCAATGGTGCGAGGCCTAGATTCCGTCGTTGGTCAGCGGGGGATGAGTGATGTGTGGAGGGTGGGAAAATGCTACTGTAATTAGTGATGTACCTCGCTTTCGACTTAGCGGTAATGCGCACCTACCTAGGTAGGTACAGTAGGTTGAAATAAGTGCCCCACTTTTCTTTCTCAGTGAATGACCCAGGCAGGCGCAGACCAGTCCAGGATGGACTACTATTTACTCGACTCGACCGGAAACGAAAACCTTCCTGCCCTCGTCTTGCTCGCCTTTCCCTTTTTCTCAACTCTCAAACCTGTCTCTTGCATCTTCCATTTTGGCCCATTCGAACTCACTGTCGAAATTTCTCTTTGTCGCTGACGTTCTCTGACTCTCGTCGGCCATATCAACGAACGCTAACAACGACAACTACCCCTCACACAGCCTCTCTCCCTCACTCTCAGGGCACGCTCTTTGCCCGCTTTCGGTCCTAACCCGACTACACGCCGCAACGCCGTAACCCCTCCATCCTCTGTGGTCTAAGCATTACCCCGAGGACCCCGAGGACCCCGACGGCTCGACATTCCATCCTTATTATAGGGCACTTTGTGGTAGCGACAACGCTCAATCACAACACTTGCTCATTGCCTGGCCTCAATTCCGGGCCGTCGACCATTGCACCTCGGCGTCTTTGCTACCGAGCTTGGAGCGTGATTGATACCCCTCCGCCGACGTCCGTCGACTCGCTCTTCGGCCCCGGCCGCCACCGCCGTAATATTGGTCAAGGTCCAGGCCTCTCCACTGTCTTAGCAAACCCCTCGTCGTCATCTGCGTAACAAAACCTCGAGACGTCGCAACCGTGGTCTTCGCTTGTACAACTATCAACATCGTAACACATTAACAGAACACCACGACATCACCACTCGCGATAGCCCACCATGTCCTGCGACTATCAATACGTTAAGGACATCACCCCCGAGGGTTATACATTTCCCTCGCACCGCCTTAAGCGCACCTGCGATTCCAGCCGCACGCCCTTGGTCCTGGTTGCTTGTGGCTCATGTGCGACACCCGATCGTACCCGTTGCTGCATCACCGCTGACAATTCCCTCGTATAGTCTCCCCCATTACTTTCCTGCACCTTAGAATGCATCCCATGGCTAGGGACCATGCCCGTAATGAAGGTGAGTGCCCGTAGGTTTGGCTTTTCTTGAGGCCACCCGAGGTCGGCTATCGAATTCCGAGAATTTGCGCTAACACATCATTCTGCAGGGTTTGAAGTTATCGGCGGTTGTACGTGTGGCTCTACTTTTAACAACGCGAATAAGTTGTGGAAGCGAATAAGTTCTAACTAGCATTGCAGATTTCAGTCCTGTGAGCGATAGTTACAAGAAGAAGGGCCTGGCTCCTGCTCATCACCGCGTTCGCATGTGCGAGCTTGCTGCTGAAAACAACTCCAAGTGGTTGATGGTCGACCCTTGGGAGGCTGAAAGCCCGACTTACGTCCCCACGGCTCGCGTTCTCGACCACTTTGATTACGAAATCAACGAGGTTATGGGCGGCGTCGAATGTAGTGATGGCACTCGAAAGCGTGCTCGTATCGTCTTGCTTGCCGGTCTCGACCTCATCCAAACCATGTCGACACCCATGATCTGGGATGCCCGTGATCTCGATCACATCCTTGGAAACTATGGTGTCTTTGCCCTCGAACGCACAGGTACCGAGCTGGACTCGACCTTGGCAAACCTCAAGCAATGGGAGCACAATATTCATATTATTCGGCAGGTAGGTTTTCCCTCCTTACCGTCGTCGCCCCCATCGATATGTCTGACTGATACTGCGTAGGTTATCACCAATGATATCAGTAGCACCAAAGTCCGTCTACTTTTGAAGCGAGATATGAGTATCGATTATTTGTGAGTACTTTGAAAGAAGCACTTGTCGCGTCGAATACTGAATGTGGCGTTTGCCTAGGATCCCCGATGATGTCATTAGTTACATTTATGAGCACAACCTCTATCGCGATCTCGACATGTCTAGTGACTCAAAGGGCAAAGAAAAAGCCGACCCGAAGATGACCGTGGCTGGCCCTAGCAAGGGTTGAACGACCGCCCTTGCTTCGGACCACAAGGAATTTTTTTCGAAGACAGACGAAGTCACTGTCCATCCCGCCCCGTGCGCTCCGGTCCTCGGGCCCAGCTAGCGCAATATGGAGACAGGTATAAAGCTCGCTAAGATAGCGAGACTCGTCCAACGCCACCTCGGAGAAACCATCATCTCACTCAACTGCTTCTTGGAAATCGGAGATGGTTGGAAGGGTCTAGATTTAGGTCTTGGTAGTTTCCACTGGGATGTGGTGCGCTAACCGCCTCGGAGCCCATCGTCGAATAGGATGGAAATGCTTCCACGACACTGAGGAGGAAAGTTACGGCAGCAAACGTGTGCTAGCCAGATGGAATCTTGGTTAATGACCCCGGAAAACTGTTTCTTGCTCTAATTGCCTGTTACAATATTGAGCACTATTTAGTTTTGGGGATTTACGGCGTCTTTGGGCGAAGTTGTCAGCGGATCCTTGTTTTTGCCTAATAGAGTCTGCTATTAGAACGACAGCATCTTGGTTTTGCTCCACGAATTGAACGGTTCAAGATCCGAAAGTTTGACGACTTTCGGCTTGTCCGGTCTTCCCACCTGGGACGGCTCCTTTCGGGTGAATGCTGATATGATCAAAAGTGTGCCCATGTGATATTGAGTGGAGGCAAAGGAGTGAGCTTTATCTTTTCATCCAGCTATCGAGGTCGTCTTGATCGTTGTGCATGTAGCCCCCGGCCTTGGCGGATGAATCGGCTAATCTCTGCCGGCGGGCCGCTGCTGCAGTATCACTGGTGATAATGTACGTCACCCCAGACTGGTCAAAATAGGGGACAATACACGGAATGGGCATGAGATTGACACGGAGCTCAGTTCCATCAGGATTGGGGGTTGTTAGTAAAGGGTTTTTGTACGCGGAAAGTCACATGCCAAAGCAAGAGATTAATAACAATATTGTTATGAGGATGGAGAGAGATAGATAGCACCTCCCTGTTCCTTGGCACATTTACTAGCCCAACCGTGTTCTAAATCAGGAAGCTGGCTTTCACCGTAGGATTCTCTTTTTCCGATGTACCATATAGTCGGCACTCGGTAGCCACGTTGTGTTCATGCATTGCGCTCCAATTCCGCTCATTGGACATGATCGGAAATGGCAATGACAGACTGTTTGGGCTCGTGCCGTGATGTTATAGCGGGGGGCGAATGGTTGGACAAATAAGCTGCACGGGTTGCAGCGCGTCGGTATGTCGAAAGGGCAGTAGCGGTTTCTGGGCGAGGAAGAAGAGGAGGCTTTTTGGTGATTGGGACTCGGCCAATGGAGGATGAGGATCTTCCGTGGTCCGACTAATAAGCAGGCGAGGGATGAGCAGAGAAGCAGGGAAGCAGGGTATGAATGGGCCGCCGGAGCATGGACTGGAAGTGCAGATAGAGTTGCAAAAGGACCTTGATTTCCCTTCCTTCCCGGCCGTAGAGCTTAGTTAGCAGAGCTTGTTTAGTCTCTGGATGGTGCTGATTTCGCCACCGGAACCGAGGCACCTGCGGAATGGGGCAAGGCGTGGATCATGACGACGAGCCTGTTGCGATGCTGTGTTCGCACGCTCGAGTGCCACCCCGAATGATGCCACTGGGATCAATTGGCGGGGGTGGCCCGGCGCTGCCCAACCCGCCCAGCCATGAGTGGCTCAGTGGCCGAATCGCCGGCGGCGCCTCGATAAACGTGCCAGGGCGCTGCGGATCGATAGGACGCCTGATACGGGAGTGCCAGGGAGTGCCAGGGAGTGCCAGGTATGAGATGACCTGCAGCGGGCTAGGGGATAGCTTAAGGTAAAGGTAAAAGACAAAGAGGCAAACGGCCGGGCTCGGTGTCGCATTTAGTGATAGGCGCTGGGTATCGCGACGGGGGACATGGTCGATTGGCGATTGGCCTCGGGGATTGGACCTGCGATGGGAATTGGTTTCGACCCCGTGCATGAAGGGAATGGCAATGAGCCTACGGACACCGCAGGATACCGCAGGGCAGGGAGAGGGGAGGACGGAAGGACGGACGAACGAAGGAAGCTGATGTGGACCTTGGGACGATGTAGTCTCCCAGGTCTCCCATGGGAAATGATCATCACATGGGGAGGGATGCGAGAAAGGAAAAAAGGGCATGGCCAGAACTCTGCGAACGAATGTATATATATATATATATATATTCATGCGCCACACACGCGACTGATACTATCGTGGAAGCCCTCAGAGCTTAGGCAGCTTGACCCTCCCGAGCCGAGTCGAGTTCCCCTCTGTCCCCAAGCCCAGTCTTGCTCCTCGTAATCCCTCCATTTCTCCCATTCACGATGAAGACGCCCTCGATTGCCGCGTCGCTGCTCGGTTTCGTTGCCGCCGTCTCGGCCGAGACCATCAACGAGATCAATGGCAAGCAGTACATCTCGTTGTACAACGGCAAGAGCGTCACTGACGTCACCGGCCTGGTCACCGCCAAGGGCAGTTCGGGTTTCTGGCTGCGCTCGACGTCGCCCGACAAGAAGTCGACCACTTCCGACGGCCTCTACGTCTATGGCAGCAAGACTGTATCCAAGGTGTCCGTGGGAGATATTGTAACGCTAGACGGCGTAGTCCAGGAGTACCGGTATGTTTTTTCGTCTCCCCTTCGTTGTTGACTTGTTGCTTGTAGCTTGGTGGTGTAAGTCGACACGGCCCGCTAACTCGCCCGCCCGCAGATCCTCGGTGGACTACATCTACCTCACCGAAATCTCCTCCGCTACCAACATCGTCGTCAAGTCTTCAAACAGCACCGTCACGCCTCTTGTCATTGGCGTCGACACTGCCAACCCCCACAGAAGCACTACTCTAAGCTCGACAACGGCGACATTTTTGGTGTCCCCAACAACCAGTCCCTCATCTCCGTGACGAACCCCAATCTGCAGCCCAACACCTACGGTCTGGATTTCTGGGAGAGCCTGGTCGGCGAGCTCGTCACTGTCAAGAGCGCCTATGCCATCAGCCGTGCCAACTCAGCTGGTGACACCTGGGTTCGTGGTAATGACTGGAAGGTGTCTGGACTCAACAGCCATGGCGGCCTGACCATGCTGGACCGCGGTATGCCAATTCTCCATTCTTCAATTTATTAATAAAGCCACTGACTGATATTCCCATCAGATGCAAGCCCCGAGGCCATCATCATCGGCTCCCCCGTGGACGGCTCCTCCAACCCCCTCGACACCAAGCTGGGAGATTACATTGGCGACATCACCGGCGTTGTCTACTACGCCAAGGGCTTCTACCGCATCCTTCCCTTGACCTCTATCAAGGTCTCCAAGGCCGCCAGCGCCGAGTACCCCGCCACCACCTTGACCAGCAAGGGCTCCTGCAAGGGCATCTCCGTTGCGGACTACAACGCTGAGAACCTTACCCCCAAGTCGACTCATCTTCCCAATGTCATCGACCAGATTGTCAATAAGCTGCTCACCCCCGACCTCCTCTTCCTTCAGGAGATCCAGGACAACACCGGTTCCACCAATGATGGTGTTGTATCCGCCAACGCGACCCTGACTGCTTTGGCCGAGGGCATTGAGGCGGCCAGCGGTGTTGCCTACGACTTTATCGACATTGATCCTGTCAACAACATGGACGGCGGCCAGAACGGTGGCAACATTCGTGTTGCTTACCTCTACCGCTCCGATAGAGTCCAGCTTGTCGACGTCAACCCCGGTAACGCAACCCAGGCTAACGAGGTCCTCGCCGGCCCCAAGCTCAAGTACAACCCTGGTCTCATCGACCCTACCAACTCGGCCTGGGATGAGTCCCGCAAGCCCCTGGTTGCCATGTGGAAGTCCGTCAAGGGCACCAGCACCCCCTTCTTCACCATCAACGTGCACTTCAGCAGCAAGGGTGGCTCATCCTCCCTTCACGGCGACGCTCGACCCCCCGTCAACGGCGTCGTGGACAAGCGGATCCAGCAGGCCAAGGTGACGGCCGCCTTCATTTCCAAGATCCTGGCTGCTGACAAGAAGGCTCACATCATTGCCGCCGGTGACTTCAACGAGTTCGTCCAAGTTGAGCCCATGCGAACTTTCATCGACGAGTCTGGCCTGATGGACCTCGACGACGCTGTCAAGATGTCCGAGGTTGAGCGATACACTTACTTGTACGACATGAACTGCGAGGCCCTCGACCACATTTTCATCAGCAAGAGCCTGCGCAGCGACGTCAAGTACGAGCACATGCATCTCAACACCTGGCAGAACTACGATGACCAGGTAAGCGACCACGACCCCAGCGTCGCGCTATTCAACCTGTGTTAAGTAGAGGAGTCTCATCTCATATTGGGCTAAAAGAATGTGTCACAATACCACTTAATTCTTTTAGCTTTCAAAAATTGCCATCATGTATATATGTTGAATCAAATGATGTGGATATGTGTCATGAAACACAATGTGCTTATATTCAAGACTTGCTGAGATGACTGCTTTGCTCATACACGTCTTTTTCAGAACCCAAAACCGGAACGCCAGGATTTCGTAGACCAAGGAGTAACCAGAGCCCGGTGTGCAGATCACTCTTCTTCTTCTTCTTCTTCATCTTCGGTTTCCGCAGGCTCGGCATTCACCTGTTCCTCATCCTCATCCTCCTCTTCTTCAACGTCTTCATCGTCATCATCCAGATTAGGGTCTGGCATGACAACACTGTTCAAGAAAGAAATCTAAGCGCCTTGTAAGTCATCATACGCGTAAGTCTGGGCCGCAACAGGCCACTTACAAATACAACCAGTGGCTGAAAAATCTCCCTCAGTCTCTCTTGTGCGTTGTCGCTGGTGAATAAGTCGTCGGGGATCTTCTTTGCAACCGCAAATCTCTTAAGTTTAAGCAGTTCGATATCGGGGTGGTCACGTCGATAGCCCTGTAAGAACCCGCCAGGTTAGCTTGTCAGTTCTAATCACTACAGGCTCGAGCTCGCATACCGATGGAGCCAGTGACAGCGCTCCCTCCTTATTCTCAGCGGCAAAGGCGTTTAGAACAGCCTTTTCACTAGCTCCGCGCTTGAGCTTGGGGAGGAACATCTGCTTGAAATCCTGGTTGTTCAGAGTCCGACGCCAAGCAGATGGGCGCTGATCGATACTGCGACGGAGATCTAGGAGCTTGTCCCAGGCGGGAGCCCAGATACCACCACCGATAAAGGCGTTCCCTGGCTCGCAATGGATGTAGTAGTGGGCGTACGAACCCTTGCGGCCAGTACGGGACCACGCTGCGGAGAAATGAGGCTATTATAGCGAGACTTGTCAGTAATGACTCTTGAGGGAAAACAAATAGTGAGGCAGGGACCAGACTTTGTATGGGGTAGGATCTTTGCTGAAGCGAACGTCTCGGTGAATACGAAAGATAACATCCTTGGCGGGTAATTCCGGTACCGTCTCGTCAACGCCGACGACAGTATCGGTGGTCGTTAGGACAAATGACTCCCAGTCCTTGAGTGCGCGCCGGTATTCCGGATCATGCGCTAAAGTCCTGTTAGCCCGATCTCAAATGAAAATGGTCCATTGGGCGCGTACACTTGAGCCACGGCCGTCGATTGTTCGCCTTGAGAAGCCTCAAAAACTCCATGGTATTGGGGTGCACCTTCATATCCTCATACTCGATACCGCCAGCGTCGAGCAGTTTCGGCAGCGGGATGAACGTCACCTTGGGCGGCGCATCTGAATCGTCCGAGTCTTCAGCCACTTCTTCCTTTTCCTGTTCCTTATCATCTTCATATGCCTCATCAGAATCTTCTTTTTTGGGAGTCTGTTTCTTCGAGGGTCTTCCGCGCCTCTTCTTCGGCTGTGGCTCGACGTCGTCGACTTCTTTGGTGGCAAGCTCGTCGTTGTCGTCGCTGCCTTCGAAATATTGACTCTTGGTGGAGGTACGCCGTGAAGTCCGGCGAGGAGCGGCGACAGCCTCGTCGGCGGTGCGCTTCCGGGGAGGCATGGCGAATCGCAGTCCCAATTACGTGATTGAATTTCGCAAAATCAATAGATCAAGAACCGAGATGGAAGGGTCACGATGAGCACTCGTTGAGACAAGTAGATGGTGTCGTCATCACTCACCCCTCGCGTTGCGCGTTTCGAGGAGAGAACGCTTAGGAGGCACGCGCTGTCACGTGGGCGCTTTAGCTAGGTAGTTGCACCAACACCACTGTTCTTAGAGCGTGAAGTAACTACTAACAATGGCAGAGGCAGGCAAACATGAAGCAGTTTGCGAAAGGAAATAGATTTTTCCATACTCGACTAGAAATATTTGGTTCTGCGAGAAATTTTATCTCCCTTTCATGTACCACAATCATCCCCAGTATCCATGTTCTCATTGCCATTACTCATGTGTCTCGTCAATCGTTGACTCGTCATCGCCAGTCAAACTTCCAACCACATATTACCCTGGGTGACCTCTCATCAAATCACCTGCAAATATCATACATTCCGCTCTCCAATCTACCACTGGTAGGAATCCACATCATTGTTATCGGTGTCATAATAGCCACTCCGGCGAATACTCTCATGAAGGGGGTGCATCAACTCCATGTATGCAAGCTCCTCCAAAACATCCATCACGTACCGATCCAGCTTCTCGATGGCTTCATGATCACATTCTTCATGTGCCGGAGCACTCGTTTTCGCAAGCACTGCGGATATGCGAAGTGAGACACGCCGTCTTTCCCAATCGATGTCTAAACCCTGGTCCCAGGTCTCAGAGAGTTGCTCCTCGGGGGCATAACAGACTTCGGCAATAGTTCTGAAACGGTCATCAACTGGCGCGTTAAAGACACCGGTGAAGGCCAGCTCACGAAGCTGTGCATCGTAATTGTCCCAGCGCTTGGGATCCGCGAAAAGTGAACGAGCTTTGAAGAAATCGATAGCATCGGAGATTCTGTCAGAGACGCAAGGCATGTTGGGGGTTTGAACTGTCGAATTGAGCACCAAAGTGTTGTACGTCTCCCACTCAGAAGTTCCGATGCTTGCCATCTGTTTGACGCGTTCTTCAACGGATGCGGAATGATCAAACTGCAGGTCCTCCTCAAAGAAGGGAGGCATCTTGGTCATTTCATGCCCGTGTCGAACGAGCTTCTCATGATCGAAAGGATCGTAGAAGTCGCTCTCATACCCTGACTCGTCCATGGTAGCATCTGCAAGAGAATTTTCCAGGAAAGAAATCACAGGGTTGAGAATAGAGGTATCATTTTGCAACTGATCCTCCTGAGCAACGTTAAGCTTTGCTTTGTCCTCTGACAGATGCTCATGTTGATCTCCGATGGTTGTAGCCTCTGTCTCAGTTGAAACAGTTGACATATTGTCACCACCTCTCGAGACGTAGGACGTTGCCTCGCTAGCTGGGCTTGAGAGAATGAGATGACCCTGATTCGTAGCTTTGGGCGACGTGCCAGGGGTAACAGTGACGTCGCTGTCAGCTTCACACTGAGCATTAGCATAAAACACTCCAACACCTTTTGCTTAAACCCAAAGAATGTCTTACAGGGATCCGCAGTTGGTAAATTGACAGGAGCTGTTGCCCTGTTATTGATGCAGATATTGGCATCAGTGTCGGCCGACGAACTCTTAACATCAAATCTAATACCATTTTTGGCTCTTCTCTTCATCTCCCGCTTCGCTTTTCTAGCATCCTTCTTTGCATGGTGGAGAGCATCTTGATTGGCCTTGCGTGCTTCGGTCAACAGCTTCTTCTCAGACTTTGGCATGCGAGCATTGCGACGCTGTGGAACGTGTTTCTCAATAGCAGCCCGGAGAATACCAATAAATTCGTTAGCATGGGTGGTCGTCTTAAGACGACTTTGAGTCACTTTGTCAATCTTCATCTTGGTGGGAGGAAGCTGGAGGTCGGTTCTAGGCGTCTTGCCATCACTAAACTTGAGGTTGCAGTTGGCTCTGGCTCGAGCAGCAGTCATGTAGCCGCAGGCAATGATGAACTTGATGAGAGGCCCCCGAAGGCAAGTAAACTCATCATCGTCGGTTACCGCCTTCTTGGCATTGGCCTCTGCAAAGAGGTTGGCAAGAGAGGCGAGGAAATCAGTACCTGGAGGGGGAACCATGTCTGTTGAAATACTGGTGGCCTTCGGTTGAGGTGCAGGGAGCGTTCTGGTTGACGAAGGTGTGGAAATAATGCAAAATGGGAGAAAGATAAATTTGGGTTTGGTATTCGAAGAGTACAGCTCTGTGGATACCCCAGAATATGAGGTGTGCATGTGTGAAAGAAAGAGAGTAAGAGTGAATGAGGTTGTTGTGGGATTTATTGGTACAAAGTTGCAGTGAGTGAGAAGGGCCAAATCCGTATTCGAAATCCTAAATCCTAAGACGAAAGTGAGGTGAAGCTGAAAGCGCCCCCTTTTTCTCTATTGTCATGTCAATCAATGGCCAGTTCTCACAACTTTTGGTCGACCTATTGTTCGTTTCTAGATATAGGCATTCTGGAGGTAACTCTCACGCCGACCTGCCGTAGGTGTTTGTCTCTCAATGAAATGATCTTCTTTCATAAAGTACACAAGACCAATGCTATATCACAATCAATATTCCATGTAAAATAATGTATTTGCCATTAATCGTAGTTCTCTGAGCACGGGATGATGTCATGGGGAAGATGAAGGGCCGTGGCACAGGGCAAACCGTTCGTGACGAAGTACCTACCACTGAGGCGACTCCAGACTAAACGACGGACCCACAGCAAGTGGCCAACGGGGAGCATCTTACCGTTGTAATTAATCGGGTGCATAAACGAAATTGACCTTGGCAGGGGAACTTGAAGGGATAGCTTGAAAGTATCAATTTATGCGCTCATCTACTTTACATTCCCAATGTAGGCAGAACAAAAAAACATGGCGCATCCTAATCACCACCAGCCGAACACCTGAAAACGTGGAGCAATTATGTTTCTTTTCCCTTTTACAAACCGGTGTCTATGCATTTAAAGCTCATCGTGGAAATCACCAGCATCCTCCTGCTCGCCACCAGCGGAGCCCTGGTACATCTTGGAGGTGATGGGGTAGGCGACGTTGGAAAGCTTCTCCTTCTGCTCCTCAAAGTCCTCAGCGCTGGCCTCAGCGCCGTTCTCCTCAAGCCACTCAGTAGTCTCCTTGACGGCCTCGAGAATCTGTAACTAATGTTAGCTTGATGATGAGAAAATAGGTGATTTTCGTGCAAACTCACAGTCTCCTTGTCCTCCTCGTCGATCTTGCCACCAAGACCCTCCTCGTCGTTGACCTGGTTCTTGAGGCTGAAAGCGTAGTTCTCGAGACCGTTTCGGGCCTCAATGCGCTCACGGGTAGCCTTGTCCTCCTCGGCGTACTTCTCAGCCTCGGCAACCATGCGATCGATCTCGTCCTGGGTGAGACGGCCCTTGTCGTTGGTGATGGTGATGGACTCCTGCTTGCCAGTGCCCTTGTCGTGGGCAGAGACCTTGAGGATACCGTTGGCATCGAGCTCGAAAGAGACCTCGATCTGGGGAACGCCACGGGGAGCGGGGGGAATACCAGTGAGCTCGAACTTGCCGAGGAGGTTGTTGTCCTTGGTAAGAGATCGCTCACCCTCGAAGACCTGGATAAGGACAACGGGCTGGTTATCAGCGGCGGTAGAGAAGATCTGGCTCTTGCGAGTGGGGATGGCGGTGTTGCGGGGGATGAGCTTGGTCATGACACCACCAGTGGTCTCAATACCGAGGGTCAGGGGGTTGACATCCAGAAGGACGACGTCACCAGTACCCTCCTCACCGGCGAGAACACCAGCCTGGACGGCGGCACCGAAAGCGACAGCCTCATCGGGGTTGATACCCTTGGAAGCCTTCTTGCCGTTGAAGTACTCTTCAATGAGGGCCTGGACCTTGGGAATACGGGTAGAACCACCGACCAGGACGATGTCGTCGATCTCGTGCTTCTTGACGTTGGCGTCCTTGATGACCTGCTCAACGGGCTTGAGGGTCTTCTTGAAGAGGTCCATGTTGAGCTCTTCAAACTTGGCGCGGGTCAGAGTCTCGGAGAAGTCATTGCCCTCGAAGAAAGCCTCGATCTCAATCCGAGTGCTCATCTGAGAAGAAAGGGTACGCTTAGCCTTCTCGGCCTCACGCTTGAGCTTGCCCATAGCCTTGAGGTCCTTGGTGACATCGACGTTGTTCTTCTTGTTGTAGGACTTGGCAAAGTGGTTGATGATGCGCTGGTCGAAATCCTCACCACCAAGGTGAGTGTCACCGGCGGTAGCCAAAACCTCGAAGACACCCTGGTCAATGGACAGGAGAGAGACATCGAAAGTACCACCACCAAGATCGTAGACAATGATCTGTCGCTCGCCGTCGGTCTTGTCCAGGCCGTAGGCGATGGCGGCGGCGGTGGGCTCGTTGACGATTCGGAGAACGTTAAGACCGGCAATGACACCGGCGTCCTTGGTGGCCTGTCGCTGGTTGTCCTGTGTGAAAGTTAACAAGGCTGGCCGTGCATCAAGCTAGTCGTGGTAAACTTACGTTGAAGTAGGCGGGGACAGTGACGACAGCGTGGGTAACCTTCTTGCCCAAGTAGGACTCGGCGACCTGCTTCATCTTGCCAAGAATCATGGCAGAGATCTCCTCGGGGCTGAACTGCTTGTCGGCACCATCGACCTTGACCTGGACAATGGGCTTGTCATCCTTGGAGATGACCTTGTAGGGGAAGTGCTTCAAGTCGTTCTGGACCTCCTTCTCAGAGAACTTGCGACCGATGAGACGCCTGCAAAGGGGTTAGCGACTGCGCTGGAGAGCAATTGAGTTAAGGCGGTGTTGGTTCAGCATACTTGACATCGAAGATAGTGTTCCTAGGGTTGGCGGCGGCCTGGTTCTTGGCGGAGTCACCAACCAGACGCTCCTCATCGGTGAAGGCGACGTAGGAAGGAGTAATTCGGTTACCCTGATCGTTGACGAGAATCTCGACCTTGCCCTTCTGCATCACACCGACACAGCTGTAGGTAGTGCCCAAATCCTAGAGGCCAATTGTTAGCTTTATTGCCGGGAAGCTAGGCGAGCTCAGCTAGCTCGCCAAGAGGGTCGCGTGTGCACGTACAATACCAATGACGGTGCCGTAGTTGTCGACATCGTCAGCCTGGACGGACTGAACGAAAGCGAGGGGGGAGAAGAGAAGGGCGATCCAACAAAGGAGTCCCAGGCCCAGGGCCATTGAGCTCCTTGAACGAGCCATGGCGAGAGCGGTTGTGAATGTGGGGTGTGTGTTGCTTATATGTCAATCTTGGCAAGGAGATAAAGAGAGAAAAGAAAATGCAATTTGCTCCGACGCAGTGAGGCTTCCTGAATCCTCAAACTAGCGTATGCACTCAAGAGTGGGAGGGGGGTATCGTTGATGGTTGGAAGTGTCGGATTTGCGAGAAAGGAAGAAATCAGGAAGCTTATGAATGCGCGCCTCCAAAAAAGTTGAGGTGTCCAGATTGCACAAGAGGCCAGATTTCACATCACCCGCCACACCCCTTGCTTGCGCCCCACGTGACAGGGGTACTGTCGGTGGGTCCCGGGAGTCACACTGTGTGCCAGCCCTACCGTAAGTGACCCAGCCTTCTCCCGGGTGAGCTGAACCACAAGCATGACCACCGTGATACGCCAGCCCCAGCGCCGTTCACAGTGCCAGAATAGAGTTGGCTAGCTGACCTACATCATCGGACACCTTGGATAGAGCTCGAAGCCTCGAAACGCTTAAACGGTCAGCGCCTCCTCCTCAGCCAGGCTGGACATAGGCAGATGCAGTTGGGGGAACGATGACCTGAGTTGCGACCACGTCCAATACAAAGCAACCTGGAGCAACCTCAGCCGCAGGCCGCAGCAGCGTCAGCGTCACGACAAGCCTGCTGTTGGCCACAGCGCTTCACTGTCTCCACGCCGGACCCCCAGCCGTGCATGTGTGTCCTTGCCCGTGGTTCGCGGTCAAGAACCTGCCTAGACGGTCAAGAAACTAAGCATCCATTTCCAGTCAGAGTTTCCTTTCCATAGCATTCTATCAAGAGGCAAAAGAAAAAGTGAGTCATTGCATCGCATTCTCATACCTTCCTAGCTCGGGGGCGGACGACAAGGACAAGAAAAAAGAATTGGCAAACTGGCAAACTGCTGAATTTGACAAGGTGGCCGCTCCATTCCGGCGGCAAAAAATGGTTGTCGTCCCGCCACAAAGTGGCCTCTTCCGCGGATGTCGCCCGCTTCGAGAATATTCCCAACCAGGCAGTGGGGCCCTCGGAGCCACGCTACCGATCCTCGCAGCCTCTTCTGACACAAGCCGGACTTAATACCTGTCCTTAATATCGGCCATGTTGAATCCCACCCATGAAATCCATCCATGAAACCAGCCAGCTAAACTTTCTGCCGTACCACATGTGTCGCAAAGTCGTCCGTGCTTAGACTATGGAGGACTCGTTTCCGCGTTGCTCGTCAAGGGCATACATACGGATAGCTACCGTGTTCACTTGCACCCTGTCGAGTTTGATGCTCTCCTGGGAACACCTTACACCTCTCGGACCTTTTCGACCACTCCGGACAACCGCCTGGTAACAGGAAACCCAAACCCACTTTATCCCAAGTAATCCCCATGCTTTGGCGGGTGAGACTTGGTCATCTCCACTCCCAGCCACCACCAACAGCTTACAATTGCATCCCTGACACCCACCTGTTGGTTGAAAACGATAGAAACAAGGCAGAAGACAACAGCGTGGTGAAGTTCAAGATGGCCATTGGGTCTGAATTGCCACGACTCATTATTTATATCATTTTTTTTCCTCGCCACCTGCACCCTTCATTGTCACCAAACACAGGTATGGTTGAGACTCTAGCCAACTGTGCCAACTCCTTTAGAGACATGCAGGGTCGTTCAGAAAACCAGAATCATGGGTTCAAGTATTGAAGATTTTGCCTCCCTTGCATTATCCAACCGCAAAGAACTGAAGAAGGTTCACACTAATACATTAGATAAATCACATGTGCATCCAAGGTATTCAAGACGCCTTTGATCCATAGGCCGAACCATGAATGCCAGCGCACTGTGCGCCTGACGGTAGTATGCGGTCTAGCCGAGACTTCGACATAACCTAACCATTTAGGTTGTTATATTTTACTATGTTATTTAGTTGAATACTCCATGAGGCTCCATAAGTCCATTAAATCTCATTCAAAGATAACGGTCGGCTGTTCGCGGCGACCAACTCGATTCAGGCGGTATCAGAATCCTCCATCCAAACCCGTGTAACCTACTCCCATCGTCTACCTCCAGCAACCTCATTATCAATACAAAGATCAAATAACTTCTTCCCTGGCTGGCTGAAAACCATATCGGCCCACAAAAAGGTTTTGAGAATCGCTCTTGTCTCAGCCCAAGTACGGAGACCAAGTGAGGCACAGGTCTGCACCAACGCAGTCCGAAGCCAGTCCTCATCCAAGTTCTCAAAAATAGACAAGGTTGTCACGAACAAGGCCCAGAGAATAAATCTTGCCATTTCGGGTGAGGGTGGATGCGGCTGTGCAAGTAACGCAGTCTTC
The DNA here is from genome assembly GCA_003415625.1 of Aquanectria penicillioides. Lineage (NCBI taxonomy): Eukaryota > Fungi > Ascomycota > Sordariomycetes > Hypocreales > Nectriaceae > Aquanectria > Aquanectria penicillioides. The sequence continues at coordinate 6,530,670 of PYIU01000003.1, forward strand.
AGACCCACTGCGACGAATTTCAACTGAGGTCCAAGGCCGTCAACTTGCATCAACACGCTTTTCATGTAAGCAAGCATACAAAACCTTAATAGCTCCGGAAGCGACGTCGGGTTGAATTTTAGAGCCATGAGCCTCGATGGCACAGATGAGGTTAGTCGGAAAAAGAAATCATGGGACATCTTGATCCCTGTTTTTGTGGCCTCGTTTGCGGATGTGGTGAATACCTTTAGATCCGCCCAAATGTTCAGTAGTCGTGGGTCCGGTCGCGGGTCAATCATGGATAGTTCTGGTAGTTTGGATGCATCAACTCCGTAGGCAAGCTGAGGTCCCCATGATATGTTTCTCTGCATGAATCGCAACTTACTCCCAGTTGCCATAGCGAGAGCGAAGTCAATCCTATGTTGTTCAACCAAAATATGTTACTGAGAGAACTGAAATATCGAACAACATTGATTTCTTACCGTTCTGTTTTGTGTTCAATAAGGCTTCCGCGACCTAATGAGCTTGGTCCCCCACGCAGCTCAATCATTCGGTACAATCCATTCATGTGCTTCTGCAATGTCTCAAGCTCGCCAAGTATCGCAGACGCGGTCGCCAGAGAAAGAACAACCACCAAGGTAGAATCTGCAGTTGCCTCCTTTGTGTCAGACACGCGCTGTTGCAGGTGATACAAGGTCTTTGCAAGATGCAACTGTGCGATCTTGCCATAAGGTACACCGCGTGATAAATCGTAGAAGGCCTGCGCAGTATACAGGATTGCATGCAACAATGCGGCATTCTGGGGAAATCCAGAGAAGCAAAAAATGTCGCTTTTGGGGCCGTCGACGAGAGCAAGTTCTATGGTAAATGTAGATGGCTTGACAACAGTAAAAGCTGCAATGAAGAGTTGGTTGGGGAAGTCAAAAGGTACAACAGAGTAAGCGACCAACCTCGATGGATAAGATTTAGCATATATGGTTTCATTTCATCAGCGTAAGGCCAAAGAGACAGTTCTGACGCGACCTGTTGCGGCGACATAAGCCTCCATTGGTCCTCTCCTCGATGCATATCATCTACTTCGTCTTGGGTCTGCCGCACGTTGTCCTGTCCATTGGCCTCTTCAGCTCTAGCTCGCTCTTTGGCCTGCCTTGTCTTGCGGGTATTCTTACCCCGCATGACATGGCTACGAATGAACTTGCGTGTCTCTGCATCTGGCTTGTTTAAGGATGTGGTGACGATGAAAAGACCAGGCCCCGAGTCTGTAACGGCATCAGTCAGTCTATCGTCGCACCCGGCTTGTGAGGAGCCATGCGGCGAGACCAGGGATCGCCACTACTCACCGGTCTTAGACGACGACGGCTGAGAAGGCATGGGCTTGAAAACGGCACAATAGGGATGGGTCCACGAGATGGTCACGTAATCTCTGCGGTACAGTTCGGGAAGGGAGGCAACTCATGAGATGTGTTCCGCAAGTAAGCTGCTGCCAGGAGAAGGATAAGTCTATTCCAGCACCCCGGCACCATCAAGTGACGCGGGCTCCGAGGCGTGGGGCTCTCTCACTGCGGCCAAGGCCAGACTGAATTCCCTTTTAGGCATGGCGTCATGACCAGTCATTGGGCAGGGACTGGTGTTTGGCTGTGGCACTGCCCACTTGTGAAACGAGCTCCGTGTATAGGGTATTTTGGTGGTTCGTCATTCCAAGAAACCTTCCCGAACTTGGTAAATGGTTCATTCAACATCACATCAATGACGTGGTTACCGGGCTGATAATTGCCCCGTGGTTGGAATTTCGGTCAATGTATCGTCGGGAGCCTGGGGCTTGGTGTTGGTTTATCCTTGCGCTACGATTAGGGTAGCCAATCAATTGGCGGGGCCGTCAGTTACCGCAACCATGAAGTTGCTTCAGAGAGACATGATCACGGCAATTCCGCCACAGGCTAAAGATGGGACACTACATGGGAGGCTTTGATTCTCCTCTAACCCATGTTAAGAAACATCATAGAAGTACCAGCAGTGCCATTCCCCATGGCCATGTGTATAAAAACCCTCCCTCCACCTCGCTTTTCTCGCGGTCTTGCCATATCTTTTGAGCAGCGCATCATTTTTACCCTACTCTTGCCCTACTATAGACTTCTTTGATCTATCAAATTTTCTATTATCAATTACCCTCGGAAAAGCCATGGTATTCAATCGCAAGTCTGTGTCCTTCGACCCGTCGAAGGATATACCCCTCCTCACTGGAAAAGTTATCCTCGTCACCGGAGGTAATGCTGGCCTCGGAAAGCAATGCGTCCTTGAATATGCACGTCACCAGCCCAAGCAAATCTGGCTGGCGGCGCGCAACCTTGAGAAGGCCAAGGCAGCGGCAGATGATATCCAGCGAACTGTGCCAAATGCTCCAATCAAGCTCCTCCAATTGGACCTCGCTTCCTTCGACTCCGTAATGAAGGCCGCCAAGACAGTCCTGGAGGGATCTGATCGTCTTGATATCCTTATGCTCAACGCCGGTATCATGGCTGTCCCGCCTGGACTGACAAAGGAAGGCTTTGAGCTCCAATTTGGAACCAATCACATGGGCCATGCACTTCTAACCAAGCTACTGCTGCCGGTTCTCGAAAAGACCGCCCAGAGCTCCCCAGATGCAGATGTGCGCATCGTTTCGATGTCTACCTATGGCCATACACAAGTTCCCAAGGGTGGATTTCGATTTGACATGTTTAAGACCACCGCTGAAAGCCTGGGCGGTTATGGGCGGTATTACCAGAGCAAACTCGCAAATGTGCTTTGGGTAAGACACTTGGCGAAGCTGTATCCTCAATTTACAGTGGCGTCCATCCATCCAGGCCTCGTGCGCACTCAGTTGATGGATGGGGCAACGACGACACCGACCATCATAAGGACCCTAGTCAAGGTCGGCAACAAGCTGCTGACGCCGGTCGACCAGGGGGCTAAAAACCAGCTCTGGGCGTCCGTGTCAAAGGACGTTCGCAGCGGCGAGTATTACGAGCCTGTAGGTGTTCAGGGTTTGGCAAGCGACGATGGCAAGGACGATGAGCTTGCTAGGAAACTGTGGGATTGGACGGTGAAGGAGCTGGAGGCATATTCTATCTAATACCTATCTTCTGAGGCGAAGCGCAAGCCACAATATTGCCTGATGGACCAAGCAGGCGTTACATAACGAAACGTAATCCGCATTATCTTCCGACTTTCCCCTCGAGATGCACCGCGCCTAACCACTTATCTGATCGTGCTACCTCCCTGCACTGGTCGAAGCGCCAATAGCTTCAGGCCTCCCCGCTCCGCCCGGACACTGCCGCCCCCACAAAGGCCCTAGCAGTCCAACCAAGAGGTTGGCACACTCCTCTTGGCCGACATCGCGACATCAAGTTACGCATGCTTCCTTTTTTCCTTTTTCTCTTCCATTTTTTTTCTCTCTCCATCCTCGTGAACTCGTTCGGTGTAAGATATTGTGATCCTATATACTCGTCAGCCTTGTTCTTTTTTTTTGGGGGGTTTCTTCCTTTGCGATCAACCCCCTGGGCAAACGGAAAACGACGCTCCACCATGGCCCCCCCTGACGTCGAGCCTGGCTTCAGGTACTTTAGCAACCTCGCACCAGAAATACGCATGCTGATATGGGAATACTCCCTACCGCCTCGCCGAGTCTTTCAGGCTGGAGACCTCATCTGGGACCGAACAACACCTCCGCCCGCCTCGTCGCCCGACCTGAGGGTGAAGCGTTACATCTTTTACCTCAACCACAGCCCCCCGGCGCCATTGCACACCTGCAGAGAATCAAGGGACGTGGCCAAAAAGCATTACTTTCTTCTCTGCAATCGGGTATGGTTCAACCCAGAAATAGACTTGCTTTGGCTCGATTACTGGGATGATCCACCGCTGCCAGAAGACAAGTTTGTTCACATCGCCGGCCTTGATCGCGTGCGTCATGTGGGGTATCCTTGGTACCGCTACATGGTCGGCATCAGCGCTCCCACTCGAGAATATGGCAGGTTTCTCCCGTCCGTACCCATCGACATAATCAAAACGTACCTCCCGAAACTGAAAACCCTGAACTGTCTCTTCACACCGCTAAGCAATCTGTTGAGCAACGTCTGGAATAGAGAGCCGGTAGAAGCTCGGTATTTCGACCCAGTGCTCGACCCACTGCCAGAGACTGAGCCACTCTTCTTCAGAGTGGTCTGTCTCCCGTTATACATGGATGGATCTGCCCGGGTTCTGCATTACACCGCAACCCTGACAGAGCTTCGAGAAGCTTGGCGGTACACCTTGGACTGCTCCGATAGGCGCATTGGCGACGAGGACGACGACCCCGATCCCCTGAGCCAAAACGGATTGGAGGCTCATAGCAATTCTTTCGAGATTTTAGCGTGGAACGTAGTGCGGCCGGGTGCTCCCGCAGAGCTGCGGATCCCCCGCCAGAAGCCTATTCCTCTCGATAGCTTGATTGCCGTCCGCCAACGCCTCGGGAGTCTGGTTCGCAGCGTTCTTGCGCCTCGGGAAATGGTCAAAAGCGGACGGTTCCCCGGCGTTCTCTTGCCTGAACAAGAATGATCTTGGGATGTCGAGGAGATTGCGATTGTCCAGATCTCGAGACCCTGCCACTTTCTTCAAACGCGACCCCTAAAATAGACGATGCTTGGCACGAGAAGCATCATCAACTGAGGCATGACTTGTTTTTTCCTTCCTCTTCAGAGCAAGACTGTATATTCAGCGGTGCGCTTCGACTCATATGTCTTATACCCAAACAATATCGAGTTCATTCATTTTAATTACATTCATAATCCTCGTGTGTCCAAGTGAATCGACCTGAGACGGTACGATACCATGCGCACCTCCTCAATGTTTCATTCGTTTGTGGACAATCCATGATGACTTTATTTGACTGCTCTTGAAACTGCCCAAAGAAAATCGAAAGTACCATCTCTAATGGATGTCTATATATCGGCAGCGAAACAACTGCGACAAACGTAGGGATATTGACCAAGGTTTTTGAGCTTGCTCACAAGTCCAGCATCTAGCGGAGAGTATATACATGCATTTCCTATTCCAAAAGACCAGCTGCAATTGTCTCACCTCCACTCCGAATGACAACTCTTTGACCTTGTTCGAGGGGAACCTTGCCAGCCAGCTTCACCACCACGCGTGCCACACCTCCCGGTTGCACAATTCTAGGCTTCTTCTTGACAATCGCACCTGTGGCTTTGTCTAAGGTAGCTGTGATAGACTGGATCTGACCAGCCGAATGTAGCCGTCCTCGGTGCAAGTCCACTGGCATGGGCATCAAATGCGCAAAGGCCATGGCCTTGAGAGTCAATGTGTCACTGCAGCTGATAGGTTGCGACTTTGGACAGAGCATGTCACCAACTCGGATATGAATCGGGTCAATATTGCTGAGCACAATGCTGACACTTTGCCCGGCCACCGCCCAATCCTGTATGTCAGAGTCAACCATAATTGACTTGATGTAGGCTTCTTCTCCACTCGGCTGCACCAGAACGAGATCACCAATCTGGATAGAGCCGGAGTCAACGCGACCAGCAATGGTCGTTGTCCCAAGCTGTGATCGGAAGACCTCTGAGATGGCCATTCGGAACGGCTTCTTCAGAGCCCGCGCCGACGATGGCTCTGAATCTTCCAAGGCCTCGATCAATGTTGGGCCAGTGTACCACGACGCGGCATGGTCCTCTGATCGCTTGACAAGATTGTCTCCATTCAGACCTGAAATCGGGATAAAGCTGACGTTTTTACCCTGAAATCCCAGACCCGTCAAGAAGCCACCAATATACTCGGAAATTTCTTCAAAGCGTTCTTGTTTCCATCCAATGACATCCAGTTTGTTCACTCCGATGATCAGCCTTTGAACCCCGAGGCTTCGAAGGAGCAGGATATGCTCCCTCGTTTGACCCTTTAGTCCTTTCTCATACGCTCCAGTATCCGCATCAATAACAACGATTGCAACGTCAGCTTGGCTGGCTCCGGCAATCATGTTTGGAACGAAATCTCGATGACCTGGAGCATCGAGAATTGTAAAGTTGGTTTTGTCGGTCTCAAAATAATTGGTGGCGATATCGATGGTCACACCACGGTCTCGCTCTTCGCTCCTTTGATCCATAACCCAAGCCAAAGCAAATGATTGTTTGCCCGATTTTTCGGCTTGTTTTCGATATCGATCAATTGTGTGCTTTTCAACATACTTCAATTCCAGCAGCAGCCGACCCATAAGGGTGCTTTTGCCTGCGTCAACGTGACCTAGAGACATTAGTACTTGTGAATGCGTGCCCATTCGACTTTTGAAACTCACCAACAACAACGAAACTGATGCTTCTTTTGTTGGAACTGCTCTCAAACTCTTTTAGGACATCTAGGCCTTTGCTCTTAGGTGGCGGAGCATCGTTGACCTGCAAGGTCGCGATATCATTGGCGACTGCTGCCTCCTTTGAACCCGTCTTATCTTTTGGTGTTTTCTTCGCTGCCTTTGGGGCCGCTGTAGTCTTCTTCCCCGCTGGAAAGGAATTAGAATTAGCCCATCATTTCGTCCTTGCAAAACTCGAACCTTTCGCCTGAGCCGCAAGCACAATGTCGTCAGGACTTGGCTCGGTGAAGGCCTGGGCGAAAAAGGAGGATGAAGATGTGTATGGCATTGCGTAAATATTAGGCCTGTGGGGACTGGAATCCTCTGGAGCAGAGCCAAAGAGCGTCCGAGCAAATGCAGATGGAGCAGCCGTTTGAGCCGGGGCTGAAAATCCCGAACCATTGAAGGAATCTGTAGGAATATCGGGATGTCCTCTATTAGAGTCTCCTGAATTGCCACTAGGGGCAACCATTTGGTCTGTTGAAGGCCTCTGGGATAGGCTACCTGACGTGGATGACAAGACAGTTGACTGCGCAGGAGATTCGGCGATCTTTTGTCTTTTGACCGGTCCGGCAATAGGATCTTGGTTTTCTTTTTTCGTAGAATCATTGATAGACAGCTTTTCTATGCCCTTGCCTGTCTGAAATACTGCCTTGTCTTGTTCCTTCTTTTCTTCATTCTTCTTTTTCCTCGCTGCAGCTAGTTGCTGGAGCTTGGACATCTTTGGTGCTCCCTCGCCGCCTCCTAGTAGGCCCCCACGAGGGCGAACGGACTCCAAGAATATTGTTTGACGGGTTTTGGGAACATTCAGCCATGGCATGTCGTGGAAGAACCATGAATGGGAGACTCTCGGCGTCGGAACCGGATATTCTGGGTAGGTGATACAGTGACATCGGAAACACCCAAGCCATCTGCAGTTACTGGACGCCCATGGTCTGCTCCATTTCCTTCCCCAAAGAGGTGTTGCGAAGCAGAAAAAGAGACTGAGCAAGACGTACCTTCTGGGGCCTTCTTTGGGGCTGGCTTTGGTGGTGGAGCAATGTAGGTTTTTGTCAGATATGTGACTGACTTATCGACATCGTAGTAATAGTGCCATAGTGCCTCTTGAATCTGATCTGTTGTGACTTTACCAGCCTCGACTCCGAGTGCCCTGCGCACCTCGGCTGTGCCATTTGCCATCGCCACTCTGTCCTCGGGGCTGAGCTCATCTTCCTCCTCCTCATATCCGTCTCCATCAAATTCGGACACCAGCTGGTTCGGGTCGAAGGTGTGGACAATTCGGTGGCGCGACATGATGAATGTTGTGTATCTTGTCGGTAATAAAGGATAGGTCCTTGGGAATGAGCAAAGGACGTTTCGAGGGTTTTGGGTGGACTGGGTGGGTGGGGTTGCTGCGAGGGAAGTGGAATAGAACCGGGGTATCTCAGGCGGGAATGGGATCGCAAATAGTTGCAAAGGGTTCTCCGAAAGAGAGCATGCGGCCTTTAGAATTGGCGTGAAACCTATGAGACCCTGAGTCCTGTTTTGTAGGCAGCCAGGAAAAGAGGTTGAAGGGGTGGTGAAGTTAGAGGGCTCCAAGGTCGAGGTCTGCGGTCGATTAGCGTTGGATGTCTTGTCATGGCGGGGCAGCAGCGGGCATTTGGGCAGCTGTGGCGGGGTTGAATGATGTAGTCACACCGCGTGGTGGGATGGCAGAAGCTTAAAGATTCACTCGGTTGCGACGGTTTTCTCCGAGCTAAACTATATCTGGAAGTATCTTTACCGCCTCTTTGGCCAAACATGGTGTATGCTAGGTGCTCATTTTTCGCATCATGGTGCCTAGTTGGGGCAATCTTCAACCAGGCAGCCCCTGACCTGCCGCTGCCGGACTTTCCATTTCACCGCCACCCGGACTCGGTGTGGTGGGTGGGTGGTGCAAGGCAACCCCAAATCCTCAAAAAATTCGGGCTTGATCAAGAAGAAACTTGGGAAGCTCCAGTCTACCACCGAATTTCGTGGGACCTTTTTTGTTTTTGCCGTAATCGCCTCGTTTCTAGCGAGTACAGCTCCCCACGGTGGACAACTGACTGCCAAGATGGCGTTGAGTGAGTCTCGCACAAATATGTTTGTGGAGGGGCTAAAGCTAACGAGGGGACAGATCTGGATATGTCTAATGGTACTGCCTGAAGATAATGACGACCGCACATGAGCCTCCCCCAGCTAACAATGCGTAATAACAGCGGCGGTGATGAAGGATGAGCAAGGCCGACCCTTCATTGTCGTGCGAGAGTGCGTTCTAGTTCTCTTTATTCTAAGCTGTACCTAACCTTTCGCAGTCAGGGGAAGAAGAGGCGCCAGTTCGGTAACGAAGCTGTCAAGTCCCATATCCTCGCCGCTCGAACCGTCGCGAACATCATTAAGACCTCTCTCGGTCCCCGAGGCCTCGACAAAATCCTCATCTCCCCCGACGGAGACATCACCGTGACGAACGATGGCGCTACCATTCTCCAGCAGATGGAGATTACAAACCATGTCGCTAAGCTATTAGTCGAGCTTTCCAAGTCGCAGGATGACGAGATCGGTGATGGTACTACCGGTGTTGTCGTTCTTGCTGGTGCTCTGCTCGAGCAGGCCGCTGACCTCATCGACAAGGGAATTCACCCCATTCGCATCGCTGACGGCTACGACCAGGCTTGCGATATCGCTGTGGCTGAGCTTGAGAAGATTTCCGACACCATCGAGTTTAGCAAGCAGGAGACCTCTAACCTCGTCAAGGTCGCACGGACAAGCTTGGGAAGCAAGATTGTTTCAAAGGCCCACGACCAGTTTGCCAACATCGCCGTCGATGCCGTCCTCTCTGTCGCCGATCTCGAGCGAAAAGACGTCGATTTCGAGCTGATTAAAGTGGACGGAAAGGTCGGCGGTGCTCTTGAGGACACCCTCCTCGTTAAGGGTGTCATTGTCGACAAGGATTTCTCCCACCCCCAGATGCCCTCCGAGGTGCGGGACGCCAAGATTGCCATTTTGACTTGCGCGTTTGAGCCTCCCAAGCCTAAGACCAAGCACAAGCTTGACATTACCAGTGTCGAGGAGTTCAAGAAGCTGCAGAACTATGAGAAGGATAAATTCACGGAGATGATCCAGCAGATCAAGGACACCGGCGCTAACCTGGCCATTTGCCAATGGGGCTTCGACGATGAGGCCAACCACTTGTTGCTCCAGAACCAGCTCCCTGCCGTTCGGTGGGTTGGTGGTCCTGAGATTGAGCTTATTGCTATTGCTACCAATGGCCGAATTGTTCCTCGATTCGAGGATCTTAGCGCAGAGAAGCTGGGCACCGCCGGCATCGTGCGAGAGATGACCTTTGGTACTACGAGGGAGAAGATGTTGGTCATCGAGGAGTGTGCGAATACCCGAGCTGTGACGGTCTTTGTCCGTGGCAGCAACAAGATGGTGGGTTCCTAACGACCTTGGGAGGTGAGATTTAGCTGACCGGATTTAGATTATCGATGAGGCCAAGCGATCCCTACACGATGCCCTCTGTGTCGTGCGAAACCTTGTGCGCGACAACCGAGTCGTTTACGGCGGTGGTGCCGCTGAGATTGCTTGCTCATTGGCCGTGGAGGATGCTGCTGTCCAGACTCCTGGCCTTGAGCAGTACGCCATGCGAGCTTTCTCTGAGGCATTGGACACTGTCCCCATGACCCTGGCCGAGAACAGCGGTCTGAACCCCATTGCGACCCTTGCGGAGGTCAAGAGTCAGCAGGTAAAGGCTGGTCCCGAAGGACGCGGCAGGCTTGGTGTGGATTGTATGGGACGAGGCAGCAATGATATGAAGGACGCCTTCGTCATTGACCCCTTGATTGGCAAGAAGCAACAGCTCCAGCTGGCTACGCAATTATGTCGTATGGTCCTGAAGGTCAACAACGTAATTGTGGCGGGAGCCGATGAGAACGACTTCTAAGCTAAGATAGGAGCAGAGCGGGATTAGGTTAAAAGCATGTATGATGAATAGACTATGCTTCTCATCCCACTAGTGGGCTTCCTTCTAACGTCACTTCTCATGTGAATAGGTAGGGCCTGTTGATATTCATAATGTTGCTAGGGTGTGTCTGATGAATCAATACCTAAAACCGGCATTAAGAGCTAGCTTTGCCTATGCGCCCACCATGGAGGTATATCTAGATCCACGACTTTGGATGTCATTTCAGAGGGGTTTTGTAGGACGGGAGTGGCTCGGGCTGTGTGTGGGATATATTTCCCCAAAATAGTAATGGCGTGGCTGATCGCTGACAAGGGCGTAGTAACGCCACAGGGTGTTGGTGCTGCGGTCCACCAAAGTCTACACCCGTCCGGTTCGCTTCGGGTCATCCTCGTTCCATGATAGGTATTCATCCTGGGACGAATCCGTATAGAATTCGCATCCCCTCAAAAGTGACACTCAAATTTCCCTGGCCAGGTATTACGCCAGCTCATGTCGGATCATTCGGCCTTCGAGGCTTCGATAGCACCTGACGTGTCCTCGTTGGCATTGATGACAACCAAACGACGTCCTATCCCGCGGAAAGGCCACACCAAGTCGCGAGCGGGATGCAGCGTCTGCAAGAGGCGCAAAGTCAAGTGTGACGAAGCTACTCCGGAGTGCGGGTCGTGTCGACGGCTAGGCCTTACATGCGAGTACCCACAGAGCCAGACTCGGAGCTCATCAGTGCCGACGACCAGTTTGTCACGGCCCCTGCGGTCAACCCCGGCTATGTTTGATGCTGATGACCTCAACTTCTTCCGTCACTTCTTATTTGAGGCATATCCTCCCCTTCCAATAGATGGATTCTTGGCATGGCAGGACGCATCTCGGCTTTCTCACCAAGTATGTTCATCCGCAGATTTATATCAACCTGGCTTACCATGGACTGATAGTACGACTTCTTGCTGCACGCAATGCTCGGCCTTGGTGCTTCTCATTTAAGCCTCCTATCCCCTGCCGGCTACGAACAGGCTGCACTTAAACATCGTGTAAATGCCATCAAGTCCTTGAATCAGCATCTTTCGAAACCGGGCCTCTCCGTTCCAGAGGCTGATGCTGCTTTTGGCGCCATGCTTGCTCTGACCTTTCAATCTGCTTACATGGCCGATGGCTTAGTCGACTTCTTGACCATGGTTCGCGGTTGTGAGACTCGCATCTTGACCCATCACAGGATTCAGGCTTATTTGTTGTTAGGCTTCCTCATCGGCACATATTCAATACCGGATATGGACCATTCCGTTTTCAAGACATTTGCACGAGCAACTTACATTGACAAGGTTCAGGAGCTTGTGCAGTATAGCAACTCGGATCACCACCTTGATGGTATCATTGCCAAAGAGTTTTGCCGTAGTACAAAGCAGATTGCACCTCTTTGCAAAAGTGTCCCCGAATTGCAATATCTAGCACACATGCAGAAGATTGCAAATCTGGCGGCTACCAACCCCACTGAGAGTATGTTAAGGCCTTTCTCTTAGAGAACCATACTCAAACATTCAAGGCTTCAGAGAACTCTCATTCTTCTACGATGCATTGGGAGATCTAACATCTGAAGATTTTTCGTCCTTCGTGGACCCAGAAAACCATGTCTCACAACTGGTCATCATGCACATGCTTGTGTTAGACTACGTCATGAGCCGAAAAACAACTGCCGAGGAACCAGTCAAGCCTACGGGCATACCTGGATCCAGCAGAGGGTATGACTGTCGGAAAGGGATGTCAAAGGTCTGGATCGAACAAATGCTTGAACGACTCCCTCTTGAATATCACAAATACTCCGAATGGCCTGTTAGTTTTATCAGGGGCTTGAGTTACTCCTTTGAACAAGCAGATGAGGTCTGGAGGCCTTTCTTACTACATAACGGCCAGGCAAACCTTGGTTCTACTAATGGTTCCGCATCCATCATCGAAGAGTAAGCGATAGTGGGTGTGAATTTTATAACTCTACTCTAACCTATCGTTTTCAGACTTCCTCTTTCGTCCAGCTCAGACCCTCTTGACGAATCAATTGTCCCCTGCATCGAAACTTCAGATATTCCGTAGTTCGACTTCTTTAGTGTACAGTTCTGGTAAAATTGTCAAACGGAATCCCTTCCTGACGCGGAATTCTCGGGAATATCGATCATTCCGTCTGTTTCAGTGACCTTGCGACGAGCCCCATGCTTTCCCAGATAGTGGCTGGGGTGATAAATGCAGAAGATGGCAATAGCACCGATCATTGGCAAGCATTCGAAGACCCAGAAGAGCCACTCAGTGCGGAAAGCATACCCGTTCATTCCTTCAGCAAACTCGCAAACACGATATACACATCGAATCTGATCAAAGTCAATACTTGGCCAACTCGGCAAATAAAGAGAACTTACCATGATCAAGGCACTGGAAATGTACACGGAACGAACGACCATTTTCCAACCCTTCGGTGCATTGTGCGCCGCCGACCGGCAGCCGAGGACGTGGAACCGACGGAAGACGGAAAGGAAAAGCGAAAATGCGACGAGCTGAAAGATCAAGCCTCCTATCATGATATTTCGACCAATCTTTTCCCCATTTCCTTGCCAATTATCCGCGCTTGCAATGGAGGAACCGCTACCCTGGACAAGAAAGGCGACTACATCGCAACCAACGAAAATGGGGGTAAGCCGTCGTCCGGGTATTCCAAGGATTCGATGCTTCGTTGAGGGTAGAACGGCGAGAATTAGTCGGCTGATAAGCAGGTAGTTTCCTGCAGCGATGAAGATCGGGGCGAGGACGGTGAAAGTGAGGGTCAGGATAAAGGGGGTCTAGGCTACGTTAGATTTGCATATGGCACGGAAGCGAGAAAGACGACTGAATTACCAATTCTTTCTGGTTTTTGGCCGAATAAGTGCGAAGGATGTAGGCCGCAACTTCAACGGAAGCACCAATAGGAACCACGATGAAATACCAAGCTCGATATTTGACGAGGGTCAAGTAGGAGATTATAAGGAAGATGAGACCATAAAACACCGTTCCAATGACGGCAAGAGCCAGGGATGGGCTGTACATCCACACAGAGTCAGAATCGGCCATTATGAAGGTAGGGGAAAAAAAAAGAATGAGTAGAAATGATTTGAAGTGCTCTTGTTCTAGAAGACTTGGATCGTCCTGATTACTACATTTCTCGATCATCTATTTGAATCTGGTCGCCATCTATATACGAACCCCGAAATCTAAAGCCATGCATCTCGTCGCATCGAAACCGAGAACCACGCATGCCGTGTCTGAAGTTATTCGCAGCCGTTGCGCCAAGATTAAACTAAAGCTTAGCCACTGCAAATCATTGGTGACAGTCGGCGGGAGTAGTCCGGCTCTTACTGGCGATGCGTTGCGCGTCCTTGCAGTTTGAAAGCGATGAATCCGAGGAGCCAATCAGGGCTAGCTATGGATGCGGAGTTCAGCAAGAGAACGATGAACAAGGCGTTTTAAGCTTGAGTAGGCTTATTTCTGATTAGAGATGGGTTTAAGATGACGATGAAGATCAATTAGGTTGAATGTACAAGAACCGAGATTCAATATTGAGTCCGTATCGACAGCAGCGAATAGTATTAGGCAAACTCGTGAGAACATGATGATTGGTTTGCGTTGAAATAGCAACGTGCGACATCATTTCTGACTACATGGGGATAGGCTCAGCACTAGGCTCAGCATCACTGCCGCCCTATGCCCTATCGACTATCAGCATGCAATCGCCATTTGGATCTCAAAAGTATGACGAGATCTTTAATCAGCAAATTGCTGGTTGTAACCATCGCCTTGCTAACGTCATTCGGGGTTCACGTATGAGCCATGACTTGATGGCAACTCCTGGTCTTAGCTGAAAACCTGCTCGAGGCGGGAGCATGTGAAAGATGGCCTGAAAAACCTGCCCAAGGTGTCATGGACAGCACGTCATGAACCCCTTGAACCCTCCTGTTCCAGCTGCATCATGGAACAAACGAAACTCAAACAGGTGAGCCGAGGATGAAGCATGCTGCATACGACAAAACCTCACGCGGTGAAGTTATTCATATGGGCGAGACACTCACCGTTCGATGTTCTAAGTCGACTTGCTCACCGCGAGGTCAGAAGACACATGACAGCGCTGGAGCGTCGCAACAACGCAAACTGAATGCTTGTGATGGCCCCTAAAACACTCCCCCCTCCTTCCCATCTGTAATCTGCTAGAAATCCTCGTGGCAATTCCAGGAGCGGCAGAATGGGGGTGGTGTATGCCCACGCTCGTGAGTGCTCAGACCCTGACTCAAGGGGGCTCCCAGACATTCTGGCACGGTTGCCTCGTGCAGCGCGGGACACGGAAGTTGTGTCAATTGAGGCAGCTGATTGGGATCTGTGTCGCGGGGACTGGCTGGGGGTGTCATGGTATTGAAGGTGCATGGAAGCGTGACCAAAAGCTGGGGTCACGGCTCTGCACGGGGAGCAGGCGACTGGCAAGGCAACACAACAATGGTCACTTAGAAAGGCAATGATACATTGGGGGGTAAAGAAGGGGATTTTTTATTTATTAATTAATTTTTTTTTTAAAAAAAAAAGAAAATATTCAGCAAACAAGAGTGACTGTAGATCAATAAGAAACAAAAAAGAAAATAATAAGGGAGGACAACATCAGGAGGTTTGATCTGTACCCGGGGTAAACGGGCCTAGTGGCGGGGATTGAGACCAATAGTGAAGGGTCGATGGCAAGATGACTGCATAGAGCTTGCGTCTCCTCCTCGCGTGAATAAGAAAAGGGCTTCGATACACTTTGGATTTTCGCTCCCATGTGAAAGAAGCTGACCTCACTCGCAGCTCGCGCTCGCGCTCACCTGTTCACCTCGCGTCTGACTGGCATCGCCCTCCGTTCGTCTTCCCCGACTGGTTCCCAGGGGGGCGGACTCTGACCGGGCAGCCTTGGTGCGGCGGTGCGGACTTACAAGGACCCTGTTTTCGTAAGTCCACGGCGGTGCGCTGGCTGCACTGCCACTTGGACCGTTACGCAGACCCCAGGTCAGCGCTGGAAGAAACGGTCAGGGCCTGAGGGCTGAATGAGGCCGCAAAGTCACTCCTTCACCGATGGTTTGGGAGGTGGTTTTGACGGAGAGGTCGTGAGTGGAGCGCCACTACGCGCAGCCTCAAGGAAGGGGAGGTAGGGGAGGGGGAGAGGACGAGGAGGACCGGTATGAGAAGCATGAGGAGGGGGGAGGGGAAGTGGATGGCGATACACTTGGATTGCGTTTTGTGTGCATGTGAGTGAGTCAAGGCTGGTGGGCTATATGCATGTATGTCCCCGTGTTCTGTGGGTTCCCGCGGGCTGAGAATCATGAGGAATGAGTGAAAGTGGCGGTAAATGGGATGATTTTGGGGGGGAGTTTAATTAAATTAATTGATTGGGAGTGAATAATTAATTAATTACTTAATTCATCTTTCATTTTTCTCCCTCCCTCCGTGCCCCAAGACGGTGATCGTGAAGAGGGAAGCTAAAGAAGACGTTTTGTCGATATATTGTGTGCAGAACCGAGTTGGGATGAACCATACACGAGGACCCCCACTGTGGATGAAAATACGGATACAAACGGAGGATTTTCTGGGATGAATTAGAACGATTTCAAGGGGGAAGAACTAGTAAGAATATTGATAGTGTATCTTGGAGATAAAGAAGCAGAAATAAATAAAAGGAAAAAAAAAAGAAACAACAATAATAATAAATTAAATCCCGAGGGGCTGAATATTATTATTTTATTTTTATTTTATTCTCCGTTCTCAGAACTGATATCGTCCCGTCAGTGGTGGTGGTGGTGGTGGTGGTGGTACGGTACGTATTGATTTTTATTTTCCGTTTATCTCAGCCACGTCTACGTCCCGCCCGTGTCCATGTCCATTGTCCACGTCCTCGTCCACATGCTCGTCCACGTCCCCCCATTTACATCTGCGTCTACCTCATTCCCGACGCCAAGTACCTCCAACGAGGCATGCACATGGGGTAAAACAGAAACAAGGCTTTTTGTATCTGCTTGCCGCGTGTTTTCGGGGAAGCACTCACCCGAGCCGGGTTCCCGGGCTCACCGCCCGCGAGACCTCCTCCCCCTCGCAAGCGTGGGCTGGAGGGCTTGAGGGCTTGAGGGTTTGAGGGGCTCAAGGGCCCAAGGGCTGGCAGGATGAGTGCTGTAGCGCGGTGTCGAGGCGTCATCGAGGCTCTACTCTTCGTCCTTGTCCTTGTTTCCCAGCGGCTCGGGGGGTGTGCGTGGGTGAGGTCATCTGCTCGGAGAGTGATGAGCTGGCATCCCACCCTCCCACCATCTCGACGCTGGGCCTCTTGTGCGACAACAAACTACCAATGTGTATGTATGTGTGTATGTGTGTATGTGTGTATGTGTGTATGTGTGTGTGTGTGTGTGTGTGTGTGTATGTATGTGTGTACACCATGTAATGTATCACATCCCAACCCGTCGCAAAAGACAACCGCCCACACTGCCCCCCAAAGGGCCTTCACACCCCTTTGGTCCGCTGCCCACCACACCACTCTCGCTCTCTCCCACCACCCAGCACGGTAAAAGGCTGCTCTCCCCCCATCTTTTAAGCCCTTCACCCCAACTCCTTCAACCCTGAACCCTTCCACACCTTAAATTCCGGTGGCCTTTGTCGCATCTGCTGGTTGCCCGCCTATCAGGGTCCGACCACCAGGGCCCTCCCGCCCTGCCCACGCAATTCGTCGATGACCCGATGGCACCTGGCACCCGCGACTTGGTGATCGAGGTTACAGGGGCAGCTTCGAGGAGGGCACCACGGCATTACGGTGAATGAAGCGGCTGCCCATCCCATGGACTGCCGGCTTGGTGGCTTTGGTGAATGGACCTTGGCGTCGCCTTTCAATGTAAATCTCATGCACGGCTATTCGTTGTCCTGCCTGTTGGCGTTCGGGGTTGAAATTATCACCCGTCACGTTGGGTCCTTCTCTATCCTCGTTTTTCCTTTACCTCCATTGTTTTATCTTTTCATCTTTTCTTTTTTTATTATTATTATTATTATTTATTCTCTTTTCCTTTTTCTCTCCCTTTCCTTTCTTATTCTGCCCACGTCATGTGCCCCCAACTCTCCCCCTTTGGGTTGGCCCCCCCCTGGTGCAACTTGAACGGCCAATATCTTCACGTCTTTTGCCGTCTCTTCATTGTTCACCAGACCTCCCCTGGATGTTTGCCCAAAGTTGACACCTCACTTATGTGCCACGGCAGCGCCACGGATCTCGTATTGACCAGCGAATAATTCCTTTTCCTCCAATCCTTCACATCCCATCACATCCGACCGAAGAATCGGCCCCTTGACCTCCCCCTCCGTCATCCGATCCCATTTCAGGCCGTCATTCTCCATTTAAACATGTCATAATTCCTGGCATTGTTGGGTATCGTTGGCCATGTCGTCACAGGCACCCTCGGTCGACTTTTCGGGCCTTGTGTTCCTATCACACTGTCAGACGCGCTCTCGGGGCTGCGACTCGTCAGCCCAGATCCTCAACCTGACCGATACCCCTGCCTGCTAGGCAATCAATGCCATTGTCCACAGCGCCTGTGATAGATCTGGAGGGAGGCCGCTTTTTGGGGGCGTGTAACCTCCCTCCCCAAAGGTCACCCGGAAAGCCGGGATTCTCGACCGCGTCGGGGTACAATCAAACCTATACTTGGAACCCTTGGGGATTAACGACCATCTCCTCTCGCCGAACGTACATCAGCCACATCATGTAGCCCAGCCTTTTCAGAGGTACAATTCCCGTGACTCATCAGATCATGGCCCGTCTTCTCATCCTGCAACTCCCAGCCGCTCCATTTCCATTGGCCGTGATATCGTCTCTACACGGCTGCCCACTGTTTTCCCAAACAGGCGGACCCGTACTGGCGTTCCCACATCTGCAAGCCAGCACCAAGCACCGAGTCCCTGTCTCATCCCCCCCCGCGGTCCAAGGCTTTCAGGCTCGCCTCAATGCAAGCCTGCTGCATGACCTGGCTGCATGTCACCCTGGCCTCCACGCGGTTCTGCCTGAGAGAGTGGGAAAACAATGGAGTGACTTGAAGCAAGTGATGATCCTGCCCCTATGTGCGTGGAAGGCTCCCCGCTTATCGTGAAGCGTTGAAAGGCAGCCAAAAGACCCACGGGGAGAACTATTAATATGTTTGTGCAGACATGGCCCCGTGATTGTTTTAAAGGGGGAGGGATCATCCAGCCGAGGAATCATTTCCGGCTCCCGACGGACCGTACGGCAGTCAACCGCATTGACCGTGTTGGCCGACGTGGTTGGCCGATGCTGTTAGCCGTCGTAACTCACAGTTTCAAGGTATCTTTTGTTGGGAGAAACAACACTATGCCAACCACCTACGATATCTAAACAACATGAGTAACGGACTCGCAGTTGTGGCTTCCCTGATGAGGTGCATCTTGTCTCAAACCGGACTTTGTGTACTGTAATGCTTGTAAAATCTTGGCCTAATGCGAGCGATCGCCGATTGCATAGAGTTGATGCATCAACCGTTATCAAAACGGTATCTCGTTTGGATGGCTACGGTTTGATATTCTCGGGTCTCGCTAGGGTCGTTGTGGAAGCAATACGCTTTGGTCATTTTTTAAAGTGGGTTTAGATGTGCGTAGTCAAAATATGAACACTCTTGAAATCTAAGTTATGCTAGGGATGCCTTGTGTTGTTCGAAAGGAATGGACTCAATCGTTTTGCCTGCCAATTCTGCACCACATCACGGTGTGGTGGTAATTTCTCATCTTGCTATTGATTGAGAATACTGTTTGGAAATTTTCTGAGGGACGTCCTGTATGCACTTGAGGTGCCTGCATTGTGCATGCACTTTACTAGGTTGGCTCACATTCCATGCTGTTGTCAACCTCTCCCCACATGCTGTTTGCGTGAAACTTGACTCTCTATGTCCGCTGGCATATCATGCATGATTGAGGGAAGTATGGTGAATTTTCGATGCTGCCGATACTGAAGCTCGGAATATTGAAACTCCTCGTTGCTAGTAAAAATTGCAAAACCGAGGTGCAGTACCTGATGACAAGGTTTTGACTCACGTACTATGACGCCGACGATAAATTGCCAAATTGGTCGCCGCATATGACTCTTAATTCAGAAACCTCTCCAAATTGCAGAGTTAGGTTATGGCACAGATCTCACTCTCCTGGCTTGGTTCAATAAGCTCGCCAATCGCCTCTCGTTTCTGGTTGGCAGAAGGTGTCTTGGAATGACGAGCTGTGAGTCACCGCACTAATTGAGGCATAGGCCCCAGTTAGTTCCCGCCTACGTCTGACCACATCGTCAGGTTGGCGGGGCGGGGGCCACTGGCGCCATGAGCCGCAACATCACTTCGCCACAACTTCACTTCAACGTCCAAGTTCATCAAAACCATAAAAAAACATCGACTCGGCCGCTCTCCATCGGCTTTTTGGAGAAGAAACCACGCTTAGTTGTACATTCATTGTATTAACACTCTTCTCGCACCGGCGTTTGGGTTTCCTTTGTCGACGTCCTTGATATACTATCCGGTGCTCAACCCACTCCGTCACCATTCACCAACATATCCAACAAGTCGCATCACCAACACCCAACAGGATGATCTCTCTCACGAACCAACCAGACGGCTCGCCACAGACCCGTAAACAGGCTGTGGCTGAGCCGTCTTCCTCTCGGATCGTTCCAAAGCCTGTACCCCAGTCACAGTCCCAGGATCCCAGGCGCTACCAGCTTGAGCAATTACGTCGACGCTACTCACCCAGAGAGTCCAACGCTCCGAATGGGGCGACGTCGATAGTATTCAAGCTGGTTCCCTCAGATCCGGACTTCCCATTTGAGCTGGCACACCTTGAGTGTGATATCCGTGTTCCGCAGGAGTATCCGGAGGAAAGGCCGATGCTGCTGGTGAAGAACAAGGATATCCCGAGGGGATTTAGCCTCAACATCGAGAAAGGCTGGGACAGGTTGGCAGAGGAGAAACCAGGGCTGACGCTTTTGGCTCTAACTCGCGAGTTGGATAAGAACTTGGAAAAGTTCTTGTCGGAGCAGAAGACCGAGACTGTCAAGCTTGTCAATTTCAAAGACACAAGACATCTCGAGGCATTAGCTGCCGAGTTGAAGGAGGCTGACACGAAGCCAACCAAACCAGAACACATCCCAAAGATGGCACCGGACCCAATTCCATATGTTCCAGAGCCATCGTATTCCAAAGAACAGATTGCGGCTGCAAAGGCCAGGAGGGCTACAGAGGTTCGACAACTGGAGGCACGAATGGGTAGGATGCCATTGTATCGTCGGTCACCCGACGGGATCGTATATACCCTACCTGTCGATCCAAAAAGGCGATCTGAGCTCCCGCAAGGTCTGCAGTCAGTGCAGAGCCTTCATCTCATTATTCCGTTGATCTATCCGCTGCAGAACCTTCGTGTTCAGCTTAACGAAGTTGAACCGAACGATGCAGAGCCGGTCGAGGATCTTTTCTCGGAAAAAGCAGCAGAGCAGCAGCACATGACACTCATGAGCCATCTGAACTATCTCACCCAGAACCTTCACAAGATGGCTAAGCAGGCACAAGAGCTAGTTAAGGCTCGAGCCAGAGCCCGAGAGGCCGAGGCAGTAACTGCTGCCTTGCAGGCGCCAACCACTACTCATGATGTTGACGAATCGAATAACACCAAGCTTTCAGGAGAGAAGAGCCATATCCAGGTTATTCCACGGCCTCCTGAATGGAGCCTAGTTTACACAGAGGGCGACTCAACTGAAGAGGACACTGATCCCGAAGATGCTGGAGCAGGCGGCGTTTCTCTGAATACAGGAGAACCCGAGACAACCGCTGTCCCTGCAGAAACTCCTGAACGAGGAACTATGATGTCGTTCCCGTCCATCGAGCTCCATGGAATTGAGATTATACAGGTCGCCGCTCTGAGCATCAGTGTCAAATGTGAACGGTGCAAGACCATCAACGATGTTGGAGGTCTGAAACCAGACGTTGAGAAGACACTGAGTTGCAAGAAGTGTGCTACGGCAATGGCTGTGACATTTAGAGCCACCCTGGTTCATGAACATTCATCAAGGGCTGGCTTTTTGGATTTGTCTGGATGCAAAGTGGCAGATATGCTACCGAGTACCTTTGTCCCAACTTGTTCGAGGTGTTCGACGCCAAGTCATGGACTGGTTTCGGTCCGAGGCGAGACCGTGACGAATGTCTGTCGAGACTGTCATGCCAAATTCACCTTCAAGATTCCAGAAGTCAAGTTCCTCTTGATCACTCCTGGGTCACTTCCACCACCCTCTACAGGTCCGCGACGCAAACAAGAGAAGCTGGGCATCCACGCTGGAGAGCCGCTGCCGAAGAAGGGCGCATGCGAGCACTACCGTAAGTCATACCGGTGGTTCCGTTTCTCTTGCTGCAGCCGTGTACACCCGTGCGACAAGTGTCACGATACCGCCGAGGATCATATAAATGAGTGGGCGAACCGCATGATCTGCGGTTGGTGTAGCCGCGAGCAGAACTATGCTGTCGAGGCGTGTACCTTTTGCGGACGCAGTGTTATTGGGCGAAAGGGCAGAGGGTTCTGGGAGGGCGGAAAGGGAACTAGAGATCAGAGGATGATGAGCAGAAAGGACCCGAGGAAGTACAAGAGGATTGGAGGAAGCCAGGCGGCAAAGAAGGAGTAAAGCGAAATGTATTATTGGCGATAGCTTGTGATGAATTGCGAAGTATCACCGCGCGGCGGCTCTTCTTGGTGCTTTTGGTCCCGTTGCACCCCCCCTTGATCGTGTTTGCAGGGCATCATCTTGGGTATACTTGATGGCCGAGATGGAGTACATGTGAAGCCACAAACTTGCAAGTACCAGTATCGTCGTCGATGCCGATTGAAGGCGCCGGGCCGTCACATCACAACATTTGTCAAATGTCAAACAGGCAGCGCCCATTTCCGGCCCCCAATCACGTCGGCGATCGGTCGCACTGTCACATCACAACTCCCGTCGCGCAGCGCAGCGGCTGCAGCCGCGCCACCAGGCGTCGCAGCCGCTCACTCGCAGCGTCTCTTTGCAACCGCATGACCAGCGCCCAACCAGTCACGCACGCGGGGCCACGCTTCCGCTCGCGTTGCCCAGGTCTATTTTGCGCGGGCCGACAAGCAAACACCCAATAAATAGTGTCAGTCGTGTGAAACGGTGGCATGTTTATGTTTACGCAGCCGGCCGGGCGTCTAAAAGCACCAGTTGCCCTCCCCCCGACATCGCACATGCGTGTTCTATTCTTGGGCCGAGAAAGGGGTTGGGTTGGGGGGCTCATTCACAAGGCTGTGGGAGGTCACTTGGGGATCTTTTGAGAGTTTGCATGTTGTGCTACGAAGAAATGTGATGGGAATGGAGAGAGGAGCTGCAGAGCTGCAGAGTTGGAGGGAGGGTGACGTTTGGCGATTTTTGGTGGCATCATGGGCGGTTGAGTGGGCGGCTAGATGTCAGTCAGCTGGGCTGTGTTGGGGATTCTCCAGTCTCAGCGTGGGATGCACCGACCTCTCGACATGTTACAATTAATCATCGGATACAACATGCAGAAACGATAATTATAATCGTGATGGTTTTTATTTTATTTTACTTTGATTCAATTAAATTAATTAATTAATTAATTAATTAATTTTCTAAAATAATGGACAAAATAAAACACCATGAAATTCGTTATCCACTAATGGACAAGGTATTTCGTATCGTCTTACACACTTATCTATCCTCTCTCCACCTTTGAGCCCCCGTATGACTGCATTGGCATCGGCTTTTATCCCCGTAATCCCCTACTAGAAATCTCACAGCTATTTCTAATCCCCGTCAAATATTCACATGTAAACAAATACTGGGGAACCAACGGCCCCATCGGAGAATCACGGGAAACTCCCTAGAGTAGAGAAAGAGGAAAAAGGAAAGAAAACAGAGAAAACAGAGAAAACAGAGAAAAGAGAGAAAGAGAGAGAGAGAGAGAGAGAGAGAGCCAAAAAAAAAAAAAAAAACACCTCACACGCCCCCCCTTCCTCCTCCCCACTCCCTCTGTTCCTATCAGGAAGTTATCTCACTGCTTGCGGAGAAGGATGCGATTTGAGGCTCACCGGGGAAGTGGGCCTACCAAACTCCGGCGGAGGACTGTACCGGGTAAAACTGGTGAGTTTGCCGCTGATGCGCGGGGAATGAAGAGGGGAAAAGTGGGCAAATAGGCATCTGGGTGGAAATCCAACGACGGGGAAGCGTGGAAGCGTGGAGGACGGGACTGGGGGTTAAATTCTGGCGTGATGGGGACGAAGCCGCTTGGAGGATATGGCTGACCGGTGAGGGGACGGCGACATGGTGTAGGGATGATAGATATCGGGGTGTGGGATCCGTCGGAAAGTGGGTGGTGGCAAGGACCGCTGCCGTGTTGAGTGTGAGAGAGAGAGCGAGTGTGTATGTATGTATGTATGTATGTATGTACCATGCCCATGTGTTCCCGGTATGAATGTACAACGAAAACACCAAGGACCAGGAGAGTCAAGAGAGAGAGAGAGTGTGTGTGTGACGGGACAGGGACGGGACAGGGCTACAAGGCTTGAGGTCAGAAGGGCCAGAAACGAGGGCCAAGAGCCACGCACGGGCAAGCCTCATCTGGAGGATCGCACAGATACGGAGACCTGATACAGGGCAGGTCCTAGATGCGGATCCGCCTCACCACAGCAGTCATCAACGCTGTCTCTCGCATGGGACGATGTGTAATCGATGAGGGTATCAACCCGTCACGGGATCCCACCCGGACGAACCATTTCCCCAAAATCCCGCTGTGGCGCGTGCTATGCGATGACCGTTTCCCCCTC
Source organism: Aquanectria penicillioides (assembly GCA_003415625.1). Lineage (NCBI taxonomy): Eukaryota > Fungi > Ascomycota > Sordariomycetes > Hypocreales > Nectriaceae > Aquanectria > Aquanectria penicillioides. The sequence continues at coordinate 6,554,867 of PYIU01000003.1, forward strand.
AATCCTTCGCGACGAGCCTACTATGTGCATGTGCGGCTATGGAGCACAGGCGGGAGGAGGAGAGAGAGGGAAGAGGAGCTGCAAGATGTGACGGCATCCGCAGCAGGCTGAGAAGCAAGCAGGGCAGGCTAAGGGGTGCGAGAACATGCAGGCAGGGTCCCCTACAGTACTGCAGATTATGGTAGTCAACATACCTAGGTAGGTAGGTAGGTTTAGGTAGGTAGGTAGGTTTAGGTAGGTAGGTAGTTGACCTACTGAGTTAGTATTGGACACATGCCAGTACTATGCACAATCTATGATAACTACGACAAGAGGGCAAAACCTGAGAAACGACGCACCAGACCCTCGGGCGCGGCGCGCGGCAAGCGTTCGGGAGCAGCAATCTTTTGGGGGCCCTGTCCGCCCTGTGCCTGCTTGCGTGCGTGCGTGCGTGCGTGCGTGCGTGGGTAACGATGCGAGAACAAAAGCACCCGTCATGACCCATGCGTGCAGCGCGTGAACTCGGGGTGCAGCAAGGCGCCAAGACCCGGCCGCGAGAGACGGGCCCCGGCGTCTCGGACGTACGAACTTCCAGAAGGGGAAGTTTAAGAATGGGCACTTTGAAAAGGGAATCGCTTAAAGGGTCCCTCCCGGGGGGGAGGGCGCACATACGCAAAGATGGGGTGGCGGGTGGCCGTCGAAATTGCCGGATTGGATCTGTCACGACATGGGGGTTGAGTTTTAGAGGAGACTGGGGTGGTGGAATGTGTGTGTGTGTCCAGCGCGCGGGATGTATGGGATTCTCCAGGGCTCCTTCGGTGACGAGATTCGGGATGGGGGCGTGCGCGTGGGATGAACTGGGAGACGAGGTTGACGAACGAGAAGGGATAGGGATAAGGGATTCCGAAGCGAGGCTGTGAGCGTGTGCGCGTGTTCGAGTTTCGTGGTTCCGTTGGTGGTGGTTGAGGCAGTGAGCGTTTTGGACAGGAGATAACGGGATGGGCACGGCAGAAACAAATGTCCAAGCGGGAAGGAGGGGGGTCTTTCGGGCTTCTGGAATCTTTGACACGAACGACGCACGAGCAGGCGTGTCTGGAAGAGGCATGTCAAATGCCAGGAGCAAGCAGATCCGTCCGTGTGCGTCAAGCATCAAGTATCTCCATTTGCCACGAATGTATGTCGCTTCGATGGCCATGTACCGCATCTCCCTCCCCGAGGTTTGAGGTCGACGATGGGTCCAAGAACCACATGGTTCATCGCGTCGAGTCAGTAACTCGCATGATGCAAGGTACTGCACCACGATCCGTCCAACCGTGTTGCGAGGACCACTGAAATTCTCCTCAGTAGTCTGGTTTGGCCCCGGCTGACAACGGCGTTCTACGGGGTTTCTAGAGTCATGTCGTGGTTAGCACTGTAGATGCTACTCCGTACAGCAGTGCAGTCTTATCGATATCATTATCACCACCATCGCCTTCTCCGTAACAGGGCCCCACAAGGACAAGAAAGGAGATGAATATAATTAGTTACTGACCCACAACGAAAGGAGAAACCAGACGAAGAAGAAGAAGAAGAAGACGAAGAAGCACAGACTCAAGCAACTAGAGCGAGAGAGGGTGACATATGCTTTGCCCTGACTTTGGCTTGATGTGATTGATCTGATTGATGCCCATTGCACACAGACCAATGCGGTGCTGTACCAATTTACCCCACAGCAGTTTCAAGACTGGCTCGGTTCCCCCATGGTCAGACCCTGTTCATGAGCCGTCACAGGACCCTTTTTGGGACCCTGAGGGGACCCGTTTGAGGGTATTTTGCATTGAAAAGACGGTTTTTTGCTTTCAAAGAGGGGACGGGTTCCATCTTCCCCCGCTCTCCATGAGGCCATATTTGGTTCATGTCGTCATTGAACGTGATCACTTCGGTCTGGATTCATGATGATGATGATGATGATGATGATGATGATGTCGTCGGCAATGGGAGCTTGATAGAGAGAAAAAGGGAAACTGGGGCCCGGTGGGCAGATGCGGGAGGCCGGATGACTCGTGCCTCGTCGACGATTTGGGCCCGAGCTAGAGCAGTGCCACAATCGCTTCTGGCAGGTCTCACGATATCAGGCTCCAGCAGGACAACGAAAAAAAAAAAAGACGCTACAAGAAATGGGTATTGTTGCAAGTTCCTAGTTGTTTCCCCCCCCCCCCCCCCCCCCCCCCCCCTTCGCCTCACACTCCCCATTGCCATGTGCCATGAGCCAAGGTTGGGCTGAAGAGGTTACGTTGCTAGCGCACTTTTTGTCAGAGACATCTTCCGACCGCCACGTCGGGACCAAGCGACAACGTGATGAAGATGGCACTGCTGCTGCTGGCTTAGTGCTGGCTTTGCCCACTTGTGCTCTCGGGTGGAGGCCGCCGCCACCGCCGCCGCCGGAGCTGCTCCCGTTGAAATCACGTCCATCCATTTAAGCACAAGGCGTTGAATGGCTCGATAAAGACGGCGGAAAGGCCGCTAAACAGAGCCCCGTTGACCAACCCTATCGCTCAGGGCGCGGGTACATTGAGTGGTAGCCCTGGCCAGCGGCGGAGGCCACGGCAGGCCCGCGCCACGGACCGCCACGGGAGCGTCACGGGAGTGGTCATGGCGCAGCGCTGCGCGCGGGAAGGGATGGCGAGCGTGCGGCTGTGATTCATGCGAATGCCGGTTTTGTTTGTTCCTGCGGTCTAGACGGGAAGATATCCCACCGCCACTTCGTCCAGACTCCTCCTTTTCCCACTGCTTTGTGACAGGTTCTTTGAAAGGGGGGGGGGGGAAGGGGGGTGTGAGCTGTGCGCCTGTTACATGTAATGAATGGATGCGGTGTACGAAGGAGACACACACGCACGCACACAACATGACTCCTCCTACCGAGCCAATTTAGGGGGGCGCCGTAACAAAGCAAAGTCCAAGCTCGCCCACCCGGGTTTACAGTGGTTGCAGCTGTTAGCCATCCCATATCTATTACCGATAGTCCCATGTCCATGCCTCAAGTTTGACCGCTGGCGCTTCCCGCGTTCGATTAAACTTAGTTACTATCGATTGTCCATTGGACAGGGCCGCGGATGGCATCATCGCACATGGCTATGGAAGAGACACAGGCAGAAGAGATCCGTGTTGACCCTGTCCTGGGCCCATCTCTTGTCTTGATCCAATGCTTGCCTTGGTTGTATCTATCCATTATCCGTATTCATTCTCTGTCTCTCTCTTTCCCACAGGCCTCTTTGACCCCTGTAATTGGTTCGGTGCCTGTTGCAACATGGTTCGCACGTTCGCCGTTCCTTGAAACCCAGCCTCTGCCTCCCGTGACTCGCTGTCCGGCATCAGTATCAGAACCACTATACCCCTTCGTTTCGTCCTCTCTCGTCCCACGGCGAGTTGACAAACCAGAGTCGGGGTGCGAGCCCCGTCACACCACGAGGCCTAAGCCTCGTTGCTTCTTTCTCGTGCTTGTTCCTGTTGTGCTACCACAACTCCGAAAGGACATGCGCGTTCGGTGTGAATCCTTTCTCAGCTCATCGCGCCGCCGGCCCCGTCGCATCCCGTCATCCACGAGCCAGCACAGCAGACAGCACACACGGTACACAGCAGCATGAGTTAGCCCAACCCTAGCCAGGCCGTAAAACATCCTCTCTAAACTCTCTGGGGTCCCCTCCCCTTCCTCCAAGCAAGTGGCGGCGGATGCCCTCGCACTCCCCCCCGGACGGCCAGAGACACCGACACGTGCGGATGATGCCCCCATCCTTGCCCAATCCCGCCGCGATTCATCTGATTGCCAACCCCTGGTCGCGGCCCAAGTGACAAGGCGGCCCAGCGCAACCCCCGGCTATCTGAACAAATTCCTCGAGTCAGGGCTTGTCGGACCCTGTCCGGGCCCTCTTCCGCGGAGGCCCTTCCGGCGCCGCTGCCAGCCCCTGGTTCGTCTGGGGCCGTGGTCATGGTCATGGGAGCGTCTTCTAGAAGCCGTGGAAATTGGGAAATTGCCCGCGTCCCGGGTTGTCGGTGGGAAGGGTGCGTGGGGTCCTGGTTTCTCCCAAATTGGCCCTTTTATTGTAAATATTGTTTTATTTTAATATTCCATTATTTGATTTATTTTTATTGAACCTGGTCAACGGTGGCCCGATAGAGACATGCCACGCGAAAACGGTGGCCACATTGGGAAGCTCTGGGCTTCCTAGACACAGCAGAGGCTTTACGATTATTTCAAATCGAGCATGTGCACTTGGTTGATCATACTTGCGACGCTGCAACATGGCAGAACTTCACCATCGTCCGCTGTCGGTGGTGGTGGTGTCTGCCGTGCAACCTGCAGCGGGCGCGCTCGGTCGCAAAAAAAGCAACCTGTGCTGACGGATCAACTCGGCGGCTATGTTCTAGCAGAGCAGAGGGTTCGTACAGGAAGCGTGCTCTCTGTGACTACGTTTCTACAATAATGGATGGACATTAAAAATAAACATAAAATAAAAATAAAAATGAATCTTGTTATGGAGAAGTAATAAAATGAAATAAAAGTAATAAAATGAGTAAATGATCGTAAGAGCAATAGATCAGAAAAGTGATACCTCGGAAAACCCAGTGCAAGCTAGGAAAATGAAATCACGCCGTTAGTTCCACCGAACTGGTACGGATGGCACTCCTCAAGCATTAATCCTCCCCCGGTCCCAAAGAAGCCAGCGCCTTTGACAGCTCCGACTCTTTGGTCTTCCGCCTCCAGGGAGCCTGCTCATCTCGTGGCTGATGGCTCATGGCTCCTCCCTGCCCTCCCCCGGGAGGCCCGCTAGCGCCGTCGGACCCAGACCCGGCAAACCGCCCGACCCGCCATCCCGGAGGAGGCACTTTTATTTCGTTGCCTGGGAACGAATAGGCGACTTCCCCGGGCCCTGAACCAGATGTGGTGATTGGGCATCTTGGCCTATCTTGGGCGAGCCGTCAAGGTCTCGCACCCTCGAGGTTTCCAGGTCCAGAGGTTCCGCCCGTGATGGGTCCCGACGAGGGCGACGCTGGGGAAAAAAAGTGTCTTGGGATCCAGCTGAAATTGAAGCGAAGGGGGGCGTGAAGAGGTCGCGACCGTCCAGACAGGCCTTCTCTGACCGGCAGTTTAGTCGATCGTGACATTGGCTTCATCACCCTTGAGACCCTCCAGGACCGCGAGACTAGCCAGCCTGGAAGGCGTCGAGTCTGTCCCGTGTGTGTTGTGTTACCTTGGGCCGCGATGGCCGCTGAATGCCAGAAACAACAAGGGTTCCACGAATTCTCCCGAGTCCTCGGGACAACGCTACAGGGACCTCAAAATGGTCACCGGGGCTCAAGTCTGGCCCCGAGCCTGCCTTGTCCTTTGCTTTTGGCATTGCCGCCGTATCAGATACGATACCTATCGCCCTTTTCCACCGCCCATCGGGAAACTTCTCCAAACTAGGCTCGGCTCGAGGTGGTTGGGTCTCTCTCCCTCCGCAATCTCGCTCCCTCAGCTTGAGGTTGCGCTCCATGTGCTGTTTCTTGAATCACAGGTCGCTCAAAGGGTCCAAGTATCCATACATTTCGTCTTACGCGTAAGCTTGAGCCTCAGAGTTATTGATCCCCTTTCCACGCTGTGCAATCTTGTCCAGCGACATCTGAAGTTCTGAATCCGTCCCTTGCGCTCGGGGGGCGGCGCCCTACAGCCTTCAAGGCCCAGGATTTTGTTCTAGAGGACCGTCCTCCTGGGCCGCTAGGGATGAGAGGCCAGTCGTTTGGGCACGGAGCGCCGGGGCCGCTTCGTCTCTTGGAAGTCGGGGGCATTTGGTGCAAACTGCCAGAACCCCTGCGACGGCTGCTATAACGCAGCCTGTCAACCAGACGGAGCTCAGGGCCGTGGTGACCGCGTTGAGCAGCTCTGAATCCTCTGCACCCCCGGTCTTGAGGGAGTACCGGATCGTCTTCATTATGTCCTGAGCGGCATCCTTGCCCTTGCCTAGCTCTTCAAGCTGTGTTTGTAGGCGGCTGGAAAAGACACTGAGCCCGACGGCGACCCCAAGGCACTGACCTGCAGATCTGAGAACAAAGACCATCGCGACAGCGTGTCCGGCGTCGGGCTTCGCTACCGTTGCCTGGACGCCGACCGTCATGGCCGGTATTAAGACTCCCATGGCAATACCTAAAACCATCGTAATTGAGATTAGGGCCCCGTTTGGCATTTCTTCATCTATGAGGATCATGATGCCAAACGAGACAATTAATCCGCACCAACCGCTTAGCAGAAACCAACGGTAGCTCCCAGTCTTGAAGACGACGAAACCCACAACTACGGCCATTGGAGCCACAGTCAGAGTTGCTGGTAATGCCCACACCCCTGTCATAACTGGCGAAAATCCCTTGACTCCAAGATAGAAGACGGACATGTAGTACAGGACCATCCACATCAATACCCCGTGGAGGGTGATGTTGATAAACTGCAAGATAGTTGAGCGATCTCCGAAGACGCTTGGCCGAAACATGGGCTTTTTAGCCCACCACCTTTCGTAGCCTGCAAGAGTAACGAAACCCAAGACAGAGGTAACCATTGGTGTGATGACTTGGGCAGATGTCCAGGGGAACTGAGAGCCACCCCAGCTCAGGGGCAATAGAAGCGACACCCCCGAGACGATGAAAATAGCAATGCCAACCCAGTCAACTCTGGCAAGCATACAGAGACCCATGCGTCGAGGTTCGTCATAACCAAAGAGGAACAGTGCTCCAATGAGACTCATTGAAAGGAGGGGATGTTCAGCCAGAATATCCATCGCTGCACACTGAGTTAGCACATCTCAGATCAAGTCGCCGTTCAAGGTGCTTACCCAGCCAATGTTATCATTTTCCGCGAAGATGCCTCCAATGATTGGTCCGGCAACGGTTCCAACAGCCCAAGCAATGTTCAGAAACGATACAAACCGTGCTCGCTGGCGGGCCGAGAACAGATCTGTTATTATCATGGCTGACAGCGCTTGGGGGCCTCCGGCTCCGACGCCCTGGATAGTACGACCAGCAAGAAGTTCCGCACTATTCCTAGAACATCCACAGATGATTGTGCCAGAAATGAAGATGACCAACGCAGAAATGTAGCCGGGCTTTCGCCCGATGACATCAGAGAACTCGGCATAGATTGGCTGAGTGATGGCCGTAGCGAGCAAGAAGGTTGTGCCCAAGCTCAAACTTTCCGACACAGTTGCATCAAGATCCGATGCAATTGTCTAGGAAAATAGAGTTAACAACTGCAGTATTTGGGGCGATTTGAGCAGCGACGCAAAGAGGGGCAGCTCACTGGAAGAGTAACACAGATGCAGGTCGCATCAAAGGCCTGGGTGAGATTGACGAGACTGAGAATAACGAAGACGAAGATTTTTGATCGATGGGAGCGATGTTCTCCCTGATAGAAGCTCCTTCTCAGCTGCAGGCGAAAGTTGTTGGCCTTGCATGTGGGATGGCTGGAGCCCTTCTCTGAAGTCGAAGAGGAAACCATAATGGGAAGAACTAGGATCGATGCCTGGTCCAAGATTTTCAAAACGATGAAAGAATCACAGATCTCTTGAGAAATTGTTCTTAGGGCTTTGCGCCCTTTTTGAGCCCTCGATCTACAGCAGCGTGAAGTTAAACTGATGTTTAAACTGTTGATAATATGCAGGTTTGCTGCGATGGCAAAGTTAACCACACGCACATTTTGAACTTACTGTGTCCTCAACGAGAAAACCCTGATGGAAAATACCAAGGCCAGAAGAATATGTGTTTCTCCTTTCCCTTCTCCAAAACAGTGTGGAAAATTCCCTCCTTGACATTTACCTTGACCGTTCGTTGAATCCATCGACTGCGTCCAACAAGCAGCTATCCTGTTCGTGGACCTGCACCGCAATCCTTGCCCACCATGGAGAACTCAACCGCTTTCACGAGCGGTACACTCCTCTTTTTCGAATTCTTCATCTGTCAAGCAATTTGGTGGGGTGTCTACGTGGTTAGCGAGCCCATCTTCCTCAAGGTCAACCCGGCTCTCTACCATCGTCTCAACAATGAATCCCGAGCCAAAAGGCTCATGCCGGTGATCATGATGTCCATGAGAATGGTATTTGGGATGCTCCTCACCTTTCCTGCGTGCACCTATTCCGCTTTCACGGCCCCCTGGGGCTTCGATCAGCCGCTGTCGAGAGCGGGAGAAATCTGCGTCGCCACGCAGCTCACCGTGTGGTCGAGTGAGTTGGGCATAGTGATTGACTACTCGTTTGAGTTGTTTATGCACCATATACTATGCATCTTGATCACGGCAAATGTGGTCCTCAGCCCCCAGATCCATCCAATCCGCCCCCTCTATATCCTGATGTCGACGCAACTTGGAGACTTCTGGCCCGCCATGGTTACCATTCTCAAGATGACAGGCCGTAGGCCACACAACTCCAGATCCATGTACTTCATTGTGGTGGCAACCAGTGCTTGGATTTGCTTCGCAAAAGTTAGCACTGGTCTCTGGTCTGTTGGGAACTGTTTACAGTCTCCCTATCGTCTCGCCGACTGGGTTTGGGCTTTCTGCCTCCTGTTCTGGATCTCATATTGCGGCGTGGTCGTGTACAAAAATCTGGGATGGGTTGGAATCATCAAAAAGAATCCACTGAGGCCCTACAGCATCCTCTGTTTCGACCGGGTGCAGGTTCCTCTTTCTCATGTCATATTGGGGCTTGGCCTAGGCACTACCCTGACCTCTACGCTCCTCCTCTATGGAATATACCACGATGAGGCCCTCGACTCGTTCAATCTAACCGCCTTGGCCGGAATTGGGGTTCTAGGGGCGGGCCTTGGTCTGACCAGCTCAATAGGGCTGAGGGTGATCTTTCCAGTCAAGGCATCTAAGACAGATCCATGGGGACGAGATATATATATGTACTACGGGATGCTAATTGTTGGGTGGTGGGCTTACGCCGGCAGCGCTTCGATAGGTGGCATTAGAAGACGGGAAGTTATGGGAGCCCTTGCTCTTAACGTCCCCTTCTTCCAAGCGATGGCCAAAGTCTCCTATCATTACTCCGCCAAAGACGCTGCAACTCGTTATTTGCCTCCTGATTCTGATGATGAGGATGAGAAGCCGATCCCAGTTGCTCCAGATATGGCCCAGCTCGACAAGAGAGTTCTAAGAAGTCATCTACAAATGGCCTGCGAAAACTTCACTGCATTTGGTATCTCGGGGACTCTATTAGCCTGCAACTTCCTGGATCTTTCGGGTGCCGGTACGTTGGCCGTTGCAACATCTCTATTGAGCCAACTGATTCGAAGCCCTGGTATAATCTACGACTCCTTCAAAGACTCCTCCGGTTCGGTTTTCTTACACGCTTTGTTTACTTGTGTAGGAGTTGTCCTTGAGGTTTGCGTTCTCCTCTACGGGATTGCAGCCCACAAACTACAACACGAGGCTTCCTACATGATCGGCATGTCCAGCTACGTGCTCATCGGGGCTACAACCGCTGCCAGTTTTGCCTCCACACTTGTTCTAAAGGATAAGAAAACCTCAGAGGCTACGGCCAGGGTTTCGAGAGCAACTGCTAAGCCCAAAAAAGATGACCGCCTGGTTAGCCCGCTGGGAATATTTGTCTGCTGCATGGTTCTCCTCCAGTCTATTGTTGTATGGGAAGTTTTCCGGTACTCCGGGCCGCAGGTCTTGGAGGAACCAGGCATCGGGTTCATCAATTTCCGAAGCATGCTCACCAGCCCAAAGATTTGGGGTGCGGTCATAGCTGCAACCACAATGCCCGCGTTGTTACTAAAGGCGCTAGACATTGAGGCGATCAGGACATACGGAGATTCTGCTGGTACTGCCGGTTTGGAACATGTGGTTAAGATCCTGAATTAGGCTTTTATTGCGTTTTATTAAATGTGTTTTATTTAATATAATTAATTAATTGATTATTTCTTCATTAATTGCTGTTTCTCACTTCCGCTTTCTGAGAAACACATGATACTTTCTGCATGTATTAGACCCTTGCTACATCATCAGAAACATCGCCAAAGGGTCCGTGTATCGGGAAAATGGAGAAAGATCGCCCAGAGCTCATCATAACCGCTGGATGTTTCTCAAAAGAGCCGCGGTAGACCGGATAAGTTCAGAGAGTGTCTCAGAATTCTTCCATATTCTGACGCCAACTGAGACGTTCCATCCACCCGCCTCGGCTGAAGATTGCTGTCAGCCCGCCCCCATGATCATCTCCACGTCCATGTGTCAGGCATCCAGCGGACAACGGGCCGCAGGCCTTTCCGCGGATGGCTCCCGACCCGTCCCCCGTCGATGGCAGCCTCGTGGTGTTGCTGCGCTGCGAGCTGCCCCGAAGTCACCTTGTGTCGTGGGAGCGTGGGTGTCCCATCAGCAGGTACCCCGAGGGCGCAGGGCTTCATGCAGCCGAGCTGCAATCGTCCTCTTCCCCGGGTCTTCAGTTGACAGGCCAGGGCTCACATGCTGAATCGGGGGCGCAGGGTTGGAGGCAATCCCAGGGCTCGAGGCAGGGCTCGAGGCAGGGCTAGAGGCAAAACTGGAGGCCTGACACCCTACTCCCGACGTCCCGCGGGTCGGCGTGTCATCATCGCCTCGTGGCCGCCAACGCATCGTCCGTCGCCCGAGGGTAATTCCATCACACGACCGTGGACTCCTTCGCTGTTCTGGGACGCGGGCCGCCAAAGGAGGGTGCGGATCAGCGCTTCACGTGGCAGACGGCCGCGCGAGTTGGGCGCAAGTATTCGGCCGTTTCTGATACCAGGGTCCGTCGGCTCCACGACGCCTTTAGCCCTAAGCAGAACTGTCCTTGCCTCGGTCAGGGCCCTGGTCGCTCCCTCTCTCGAAACCGGCCCGTCTCGATATCTCCGCAAAGATGAGATGGACGCCTCGGTGTCGAGGACGAAACGGCAGGCCATCTCCGCATCACCAGGCCATGCCCCAGCCTCGATCCCCGCGGTCACATGTAGTCTTCCCCGACGTGTTCGCTACAGCAAATCCCGGATGTTGGAGCCCATGACCTGCTCAGTTTCCCGCTCGCGGGCCTTTCACCCGAAGAAGGGTCCTGTCCTCGGGGCGCTTTCGCTGGACGGCGCTATTTTCCCCGTCGGCTAATGGTGACAAGACACCCCCAAAATACTCCCCCAAACAAGGGCGGCAGGTCAGCAGGGGGACGAGAACCGCGGGCCTGGGACAGAAATCGAATGAGTTTTCCTGGGGTGTGCGATGTTACCCCATTTCCGGGGTCAGGACGCGGGAAACTGTCGAATGATGCCGGACATTGTGTGTGGGAGCAGGGGATTAAAGGCTAGACAAAAGCGGAGATGAGGGCTAGATGTGAATTTTACAAGAAATAATAATAAAATACTAAAGAAAAGAAAATCAAATCAAATCAAATAATAAAATAATTAATCAGACAATCACGATACTTTCGAGAGCATCTCAGTCATGGCGAACCGACCCTGTGGCTGGCTAGCCCCATGTTCTGACCCCAGATCGCTCACAGACCCAGGGCATCAGCTGTCCTGTGCTGGGCTGAAGAATAGCCTGGATCACGGGCGTGGCATGGTGTTATTGGGTAAATATTCTTCCCCGGTGAGCATGACAAGGACGAGAAACTGGACTGTGCATATTATGTATACCACCAGCTCAACGCAGCACCGCGGGCTTGAAATACAGGCCATGAAAGGGCTCAGGAGTAAACGGGATGAATTAGTCGGCAGCTGAACAAGCGTGTTCTACGGTATTTTGTCAGGGTGCTGCGTGTTGATGCTTACGAATAAGACCATGGCCGCATGCAAGAGTTCCTTGATGCCGTCCCCCATCCAGCTCTCCGGAAAACTTGTGGTTGCACAAATTTCCCATCATGTCTTTACTTATGAATGCTCTCGAAGCACAATCAAGTATCGAATGAGAGGCTCACTTGCACAAGTTGTGACCGTCTAGGCCAGATTTGACACGACACCGCCATTTGCTCCCGTCGGGTGAGAAAATGAGCTGGCAGTTCAGAGAACCTTAACATTGGATTATTGCATGCACAAAAATAGGTTTGGGAGATTTTGATCAGTTCTTGCTTGAAATCCAAGCTTGATATTGATGCCAGATCCAGCATGGCGTAGGCGTGAAGCTTACGTGATATGTCGACTGTTAGAGAACAAGGAAACCTGAGGGAGGATTCTCTCTCATTTCATATTGATAGCTTACCAATGTCTGTTATTCTTCTTTGATGAACAATATTTCGTAGTACTTGTTGTCAAAGTTGGAAATGAACCTGCAAAAGTGACTCTATTTTGCACTTATGACCACGCAGGAGTAATCATATGACTGCAATAAACTGCAAAGCGTAATGAATCATCATGGTTTCCCATAAAACAACTTCTATTACGTTACATGTTGTAATATACTACGAACTAGGGACGTCGTGTGTTGGTGAGCGTTGGCTAAACGTTCCGTTTTCAGTTACCCCAGACTATATGTCGATGCTGAAACGGAGTTTGACAAACCGTTGTGTCAAGACTGAGGCTGGATCAAATCAAATCAAATTTTAAAAAGAAAATAGCAATAATATTATTTAATTGAAGCGCCAATTACTAGTATTCTTGTTTTTCTCTTTTCATGACTCTCACCCCATGTGTCATCCCCCCTCCAGGAGAGAGTTGTCACAAATAGTTACTCACGATGCATTACCCCGACTTCAACTGCCGACGCGCATGTGGCGAACGGACTACGTACCGCACGCGATCTTTGAATCACACGTGGCGCTGATCCCAAGGCCAGGAGAAATCTGCAAGTCGATTTCGCGCGTAATGGAGGAGCCTATGGTCGAGCAAGTTCCAGCTGCAAGGCAACGCCTAGACATTCTTCCCCAGCTTCTATCGGCGGGGAGGCACTGAGGGCTCCCATGTGGCGCTGGGGATGACCATCAGATGCCCCCCTATAGAGGCAACGAAATGGAGAGCTGCGAGGGTACCTTGGTTACCTCGAGAGTCATGAAAAGGGACATGCGGGTCAAGTCTGGACACCGGGACACGGGAGTTCGGACACGCCCCCGTTGAATTTGGGCTCCGCAAGCGCAGTAAACATCACCACGCAGCGATCCCAAGCCATAGGAAGCGTCCGAGGATCAAAAGGGTGCGCCACGGCCTTTTCCCCGTGCCCCAGAGTAGCCCTCAGGCAAGCATATGCGCCGAATAGGGCCAGCTCCTCTGGCGCAGCTTCGCCCCAAAGCCGACCAACGCGGATCGTGGCTCGGGAGTGCAAAAGCCATGGCCGTCAAGCTAGGGAACTCCCCCGATGCGGTAGGTCTTGACGCTGGTGTATAAGGTTCAACACCGGATCGGTTAGCTAGCCACCGCCCTCACCCTCCCAATCATACTTGGTTCCGCGGCCTTTTCCTTGACACATATCCGAGGAGGAATCGGAATCTGGAATGAAATTTCCGGGAAATGAAAGTTGTCTCCGTAAGTGATGCGTCCCCGACTCAAGAGCACGTTGCCATCGGGTGAAGGTTTACGCAAGGTTCTCTCATCCATCGGCTTGGAAACCAATGCAAGGCGATTGGCTGTCACAAATGTGCCTCACCTCAGCTCACCTGATGGCCGGCATTCGACAATGTGGGTTGCACCGGTGAAAGGCACGCTGGACCAGGAACGTTTCGTTGGAGGCGGGCACGGTCGAGATCGCCTCTCTCAAGGCCGTAGTCCCAAGGGCTTGTAGGGATGTCCCTCCGTCTGTTTGAGTCCCTTGCAATAGACCGAGAACTCGGCCCTTCTTACTGGGGCCAAATGCCCGTTTTCTTTGGCGTTGACATCCCTTGGATGGGGACCGCAATACACCTCAGAGCCCTACGGCACCAGACACCACGCGATCTTCACGTGTCGCTGGGAATGCCGACACTGGCTCCCGTTTCGAGTGGCGCCATGACGAAGGACGTAGCGCGAAACTTTGAAACTTTGAGGGACGGCTTTGAGGGGCGGCGTTGTCGACCAAGAGGGAAGCGAGACGTTAGCGGTCGACACCATGACGGACAGGCAGCGAGATGGTTGTGAAGGCCACCCAACAGAGAGCCACAGTAATAGTAGAACCGACTGGCGGACCGACCAAAGACCGAGAGACGGAGTCCCATGCCGGAGGACCCGCGGAAGCCCCGCCGGGCCAGCTACTGGCCGATTCTGGGGCCTCCTGGCATCACCCATTGGCGATGGTGAAGCTTGGCAGGGTGGATGGAGGGTTGGTACAAGGGGTACTTCCACGTGGTACTTGAGCATGACCCAGCGGTTCCAAGGTAAAAGGTGCCTCACCTTGCTGCCTTGGACCTAGCGGATGGGTCTCGCCTCGGGGCATCCCCGGAGGCCAAAGATGTCAACCATTTGGCTGGGAAGAGAGAAATTCTAGCGAAGAGTTAGTCCCCCATCGTTGTCACTCGGGACCGTCGGTGGTGATGCGTTGGGGTGTGTGCGCGCGCCAGCGTGTGAGTGTGATTGATGCAAGTCATGTTTTGATGTTGGTGGGGTTTTTGGAGCCCAACGCGTGGCCAGTTTTGACTTTTCTTCGTGTTTGATCCTAGTTTCTCTGTGGTTGTGATTGAAACCCTCAGTTCCATTTACCTCCTCATCTCCTAATTGACGGTTCGTACTCGCCTACGCGTGTAATTTGGGGCGTTTTTGAGGGGGTACGAGTTTGTTGGCTTGAATACGCAAGCACTGTAAGGCACATGCATTTTTACAAGAGCCTTGATGCTTGCTTGTATTGGCAAAGATCACGACTGGCGCGGCTTTTGTTCGGCCCCCACTTTCCGTGACCGAATTGCGACGGAGCGGGTGTGCTAATACGTTGGCAGTACGTACACAAAACGGCAAGGTTTATTTATTTTATTTACACATTTATTGTTATTTTCCGTTCAGCCCAAATAGGCATTTCCCTGCACAGATGTGTCATGTGGCCAACTGGTCCCCAAACAAGACACCATGACGAAAGACCGGGAAAGGCGATAAGTCAATTGCGCTGCTGTCTTATTGTGGCTGGTCACAAGAGGAGAAAAAGAAGAAGAAGAAAAGTACAGGCACAAGCACGGAGGAGATAAAAGAACGCAAAGAGTAGGATGGCTGTATTCGGTCATAGCGGTGGTGGTGGTGGTGTTGTGTCCCCTCCTCCACCACATGCATTGGCAATGAGAGAAGAAAAAAAAACAACTGACAGCCGCATGATCATACAAGATTTGATAGGATGCATTACCCCCAAAACGCTCAACGACGTGCCCAATAGAGGGTGGCCTCCTTGTGCGGGAGAAGGCTTCTAGAAGCTGTTGCAGTGTGCTCAGTTGGCGACTCAACCCTCCTGATGCCGTCTTGTGTGTGTGTGTGTGTGTGTGTGTGTGTGTGTGCTGGAGAAAGTTTTCATTGGCCATCATGGTTTCTCGAGGTGGTGTTGAGGTGTTGAGTGTGGAGGTTTCCCCCACTCGCTCTCTCCGAAGACGGCCAGAGTATCATTGCAGCTTCAAGTCTGGTGCTAACTATCTCCTGTATCGGCCGCTGCAACCCTCAGTGACATTCTGTAACATTTTGGTGCTGTCAACCAGTGACTGAGGGCAAGTCCTAGCACCTAGATTAGGACACCACCACACAACTCGGCAGGTGTTGAGTGCTACAGCACACCTCCACCAGTCCCTACATTGCCTACACGCACAGCAAAGGGGGTGCATAGGGCATCAACAGGGAATCAATCAGCTTCGCGAGAAAAGGGATGACGACTGTCGGTCCGGCTTCTTGTTGTGCGTGGAGAAAACAATGACATTTAGGACTCACGCAACCTTATGCAACCAACGTTACACGTACCTGTGGCATAGCCAACACCAGACCAGGAACT
Source organism: Aquanectria penicillioides (assembly GCA_003415625.1). Classification (NCBI taxonomy): domain Eukaryota; kingdom Fungi; phylum Ascomycota; class Sordariomycetes; order Hypocreales; family Nectriaceae; genus Aquanectria; species Aquanectria penicillioides. Next base: position 6,570,711 of record PYIU01000003.1, read on the forward strand.
GCCCTCTTGTTTCCGCTTCACTTAAACCCACCAGCACCAACAGCTCCCCCACTCTATCGAACGAAATAACTATCTTGTAATACGATTTTCTCATGGTTCGATGCCCCGCTATCTCACTGACCACGCGCACTCCTCATCCGAATGACTGCCCCCAATGCCAAAATCCTGCACCCAAGAAACCCCTCACTTTTTACTGTGATGAATGATTTTTGCCACTTGGCATTTAATTTAAAAAAAAGTGCAGCCCTTCTTCATGTGCCGCTCGAATCGCGTGATGCCCATGCGGATCCGGGGAAAGGATCTTGATGCGAGGTCATCATTACTGGTGGGATGAGACATGCCGGTGACAACCACACACACCACAGAGTTCGAGCCACACTCAACCAGCCCCGGATTATGACGTAGCACTTTTCTCTCTCTGCACTTGTTGATGATTCCCACCCCATCGTGAAACCCCAGATCTCCATGTCAACGCGATGGCCACAACAGAGGGCATGGCGATATCAGCATGATCGGGTCTGTCAAGAAATGAGTGGCAGCCTTGCATCGCTGACGTCGAACTTCATCATCCTCATCAACCCTGATCAACAGGATCGTCGTCTAGTACCAAAAGCAGAATTTCTCGTGGCTGCTACCGTTCCCGGGGGCCCCATCTGCTCCCCCCCCCAAAAAAAAAACCCCTCCCTCCCCTCCCCCACCGTCTTCGCTGAACCGATGAGAGGTTCCAACAAACAAAAACACAAATACCTATTTAGGCAACTCACCCAAAGTGAGCACTGCGCTTGGGAAATTATTGAAGTTTTTTTTTTTTTAATTACCCAAACTAATCTTGATCATGTCGGAACTTGACCGTAACTCTTTCTTTCACCAATCCTGTGAAACGGTAGCCTTGCCCAGGCTGCATTGTCGCATTTGCATCAAAACATAATGGTGTCGTCTAAAAGTCGGTGAGGCTACGCATACAGAAGCCACAGAAGCAGACATGCTCTCATCACATTTGCACAAACGGGTCGTGCACACGGAGGGCCGACTTGAACGGTGGGAAAAGGCGAGGGACGGCCAGCCACATCTAAGCTGGCCCAACCAAGCCGCATGCACTTCACGCATGTCATCAAGCTCGTCCGAGTTTTCCGCGCTGCTTGGTGACGTCTTGCCCTGTCCAGGTGTTGTCGATGTGTGTCGTGTCTTGCAGGGCCAAGCAAGGGTAGGTAGAGAGGCACTGTAGGGAGCGCTTGGCAGACATGTCATGTACATGCGCCGTGCCGCCCTTGAGCGCATCATCGAAGGGGGTGTGTGGGAAGCAGGTTGCATGTTCCCTGGCCACAGGAGTCCCTCTCGGAGAAACTCAGCAATTACTGCCCTGGCGAAAACGGTGCGTTGTCTGCCCTGTACTTGGCATCGCAGTTTGTCCATCTCACAGCGTCCCGAAATCTCTTCGTGCGCGCGGCTACCAGGCCAGGCCATGGACGTCAGCGAACCATGGGCGAATGCGGTTCCGCTCTACAGCGCACACGTTCGAGCCTTTCCCCGACCGGGGATCCATTCCGACAATGGTTGGGGTAGGATGAAATTATAATGCTGAAAAAATTCATTGGCACAAGAATAAATTAAAAAAATAAAACCCTTTTTACTGGATTTCTGTGTTTACCCCAGGCCGTCCCGGATATACAGCAAGGTTCACGGGCGAGCGGGGCGGCTACCCGTCCAGATCAACAACTTATGTAGAGTCTAAAAAACGGTTCCCCAGAGTGAATAGGGCAGGAAACCGCCCGAGACGGGGAGCCTGAGGGGGGGGTGTATGCTTTGACTTCCCACCGCTGATCCAGACCAGTGCCAAAAGCCATGACGGAAGGGTTCTGGAGCTCTGGGTGTGGGCTTGATGACGGTCACACGGCTCTCAGAGGAGAATTACTCAAGCAAAGGCCCCTCACCTCACGAGCGCGTGCTCTGTCTGCGAAAGGTTCTCGCCGGTTGTAGATGGAGTTCCATGAGCCTCCCTTAGCCGATGCCCATGGCTGTCGAGCTTCGTGACTAGCAAGGAAAACCCAAACGCTCACACGGACTCTTGCACACCCTGTGACATTGCAAGGAGAGAGTGTGTGCTTGTGTGTGTGAGCGATATAGCTGCCCTCCCACCACCGGCTTCTGGTGTTGGGCGTACTTGACTCGAGGCGAAGTAGGTACAAAGCATGGCCCGTACTCTACAAACCCTCCAGCCGCACCGGACAGGCTTGATCATAGGATGGGCATCGGGAACCGGGCGGCGTTTTACCCATCCTTACGCACGGAAATATGCATCGGAGGGTTTCCCGACAAGGGTGTCAAATTTTTTCGTTCGTTCGGTTCTCAGTGTCTGAACCACCCTTGCGACATCTCAAACTCGGATGCCAGCCTCCACAGGCGGTGAAAAGCAGGGTTGCAGGCACGAAAGACCAACAGGCTTAAAAATCAGGAACCAAAACTTGATGGCGGGACGGAGTACAGCCCTCGGGATCCGAGGAGGGCCAAAACCATGTTCGGAACGCATCTAGAAACGGCATGTCAGTGTCAATGCCGCCGCCAACCCTGGTCAGCTGCCACACAGCTTCTCGCCAATGTTACAATATACATTCAGCACGCTTCTTCTGACTCAATCTCCCTTACGTGTAAGACATGTAAAACTAATAGCCCACCAGCCTACGCACCGCCATTGCCTTTGCCATTGCCATTCCCATTGCCATTGCCATTCCCATTGCCATTGCCATTCCCATTGCGGTCATGCGGCCATTAGGTACCCCAACCAACCCCGGATTCCGAAAGCGGCACCTCCATGTTTCCCCCGGGCTTGCATCCGGCGCCCGGGCCATGGTGATTTGCACTTTGTTGTTGTCCATCTTGTAGCCCCTCCAATCCGAGCCTCGGCCCAGCGCGGGAGACAAACGCGGAGACCCGGAGGAAGAAAAGCGCGGGGAAGAAACGGCACTTGACCATGGTCGCCGCCAACCAAAGCTGGCTGTTGATTTGGCATTCCGACATGCCCCGACCCGGGTCAGCGTGACTGCCAGCTACAAGCCCCCCCCCCCGTCCCCTTCAATGACACAGAGCGATTGCTGCTGACAAACTTCGCCTTTTTTCGAGGCGTTGATCCACAATGCACTATTCCCGTGTGCCATGTGAGAGAGGATTGCCTTGCAGCGCACCGCACCGCACCGCAGCGCGGCCTGACGCCGTCGTCGCAAGGCTAAGGGGTTAAACCCAAGTGCTTGGGATTTCCCAGTCAAGAAACTAGTCCTTGAATAGGCAATTGACGGGCTTGAGCTAAGCCATTCAACAGCAGGCTACGCAGTAAATCGTGTTATGAATGTTGTTGAGCCATGCCAGGCGAGCCACTACCGGCATCAAGGCAATGGGGCATTGACGACTGAGGCGGAGCAGGAAAAGCCCGGATTCCTCGTCAACCGCGCTTGTGGCATTCCCGCCTCAGGTTGGTTCATGGGTGACCAGCAATTGTGGTTGTCATTCAGCAATGCCTCATGACAGGAGTTGCAGGCATTGAACCCTGGCGATCAATTCACCCATCACCAACACCCATCGCAGACCCTTCCACAAGTCGGCATGCAGGGTCCATTGATGCCGAGGCCCTTGTCCGAATTGAATTGAATTCAATTGATTTGATTTGATTGATTTAATATTCCAATTAATTCCTCATCACCATTCCTTTTACCGACGAGTCTCCAATGACCTGGGCTCCGACACCGCCCCAGAGTTTGGCCCTCAATTTACCCGGGTTGCCATTAGTCTTTGATGTTTAGCTCTGATGGCTCACCAGGCAGCATTTTTTTCATCCCCATACGGATACACGCCCCCCCACTTCCCTTTGTCAGAATATCAAGCTAGCGGTATTCCAAGCTTGCACTTATGACTCCAAAAAAAATAAAAAAATAAGACTAGCATCTAAAATATTGGTAAACGCAAAAAATAAACTACTCACGAGGGGAATTAAAATAAAAATGAAATCGCAAGCGTCAGGATAGAAAAACACAAGCCACAAGACGTGTCTACCACCGTCCGCACACGCCCCCTCCTTCATCATATTGGCGTTTTTTACTCTCGATCCCGCGACCAGGGAGGAGGGACCGAGGAAAAAAAAAAACAGAGAGACGGAAAAGCAAAAAAAAAGACGCCCCCGCCGGAAAAGGGGTCACACGCAACGCCGCGGGGACATGTCCGAGGGAAGAGCCGATTATACTCTCCAACTCACGAGACGTACAGTGCTTTTTTGGTGGTCATTCAGCATTGACGAGTTGTTTTATTTTTTGTTTCTCTATTCTTCTCATCCCTGGCGGTGCGGGGGTGGGAGACGTGTCCTACAGGGCCACAGAGGGGAGAACAAAATCAGATCAAGGCAGGGGATGGCATTTTTCTGCGCAGACGCCGGAGACGCACGCAATTATGCCGACGATCGATATTCGCTGACCGTTCTTTTACGCCTCATGCGAGTTGCCCATACCAGCACGGCATCGAGGTTTCTCTTGGCTGCGTCGCGAGCAATGCACCCGCGGGACTTGGGGAGCGAGATGCCTTGGTCGTGGCCTGGCGCCTACCAAGAATGGGTAAGAGGGCACTGCAGGTTTCCCCAGGAAAGCCCAAAGCGGAGAGGCGTCGTTGTCTCTTTTTTCTCCTTGCCGCTGTTTGGGACAACAACACCACCCCCCCCGCCAAGCCTTCGGGGAGGGGCCCCACTCGGTCTTGAGGGCAACGGGAGTCGGGACTATCAGATGGGCATATGACAAGGGATCTGACACCTGGCGATGGACAATTCAATGTAAGTGCGGGTATTGTGCGTACACCGAAAAATAAAATATGAGATAAACTTAATTAATATAATAAAACCACTCCAATTATTGAAATCGTCCAAAAAGAAAGCAACAGAAGACGACTACATCGCCATTCCACCTTGGTAGCCCTGTGCGGCAGGCATCTTGCCCTTCCTTCGCATTCTTCCCGCTGCTTCCTGTTCCCCCATTCTTGCCTCCCTCTTATCATACCCTATTCAACAATAATCATCGCTATGCTTAACGCAAGAACGCCGTCTAGGCCAGCCTGACCCGCGTAGCTTTCCTCTGGTTCTGGACTCCCTCGTGCAACCAGCTTCTCCCTCGCTGTGGTAAACCGCGTGTGTGGGGAAACCTTCCAGGGCCACAAGGTCAAGTGAGAGAGCCACAAAAGGGCCCAGAACGCCACATACTCCTACACCCCCAGGCTCAGTGCGGCTCCGCAATGTTGCCGATCCATAACCGCCGCCAACGCCTCACGGTCTTGGTCCTGTTCCAGTTCCAGCCTTGTCAATGAAGACAGTGCTGGGCACGGCGCGGCCTTTCACCCTTGCTAGCCTATAGGATGCCGCGCAAATGTCAGTTCTGTGATGAAGGATGAGCCTTGTCCACCACCCCTTGTCTGAAATTCCGCTCATGAACGGAGGGCCCGAAACCACCGGGGATTGTAAATGAGACTGCGGGCTCACAGGCCACATGGTAATAAACAACCAAAAGCCACGAACTGGGTGTTGACAGTCCATGCCATGTGCATGGTCGTTCTTTGGAATTGCCGCGGATGAACTAGTCCTTGATTGGCCGACCCGCGGGGTTGGATGAAGGTTATGCGTTTGTAGGCTACACGCAGAATGGGGAGGGAGTGTAAGTGGCGGACTCCCCGGTCGGTCGGGGTTTGCCCCGATGGCCAGCTTCGCCGCTGGGGCCGACGCAATGCCTTTCTCGATTCCAGAGCGCGGGCACGTCTGGTGACTTACCGTTAGCCGACTTGGGGATAAACCCTTGTCCACCGTAAGGCAATTGAAGAGAGGTGCGCCGGATGTCAGGGCCATGAGACACAAAGTCCCAGGCACAAGGGGAAGCGCCACAGATCCATTGAGGGACCACAGCGACCCCCCCGTGATCAAGCTCGATGCTCGATGATGGAGGTGGTGGCTTGTGGGTGCAGCACCGCCCACAGCAGGGTGCCATTGCCAATGGGCCATGTCATCATGGGTCCCAGGGTCTAGGATCCAGGTCCAGAGCAGAGAGACCGGCCGCAGGAAGAAACTCCAATAACCCCCCCCCCCCGAAAGACCGAGGACACCGAACCAGAGAGGTGCGGGTACGGAGAGTTCGCGGGCAAATTGATTTGGACAAAGCGGAGAAGAACGTGTGCCCCGTGTGAGGCCACGAGGAGCAATGGATTCAGGATGACTTAGGCGCAAGGTAGAGAAGGACAAGGTTGACACCCACTGAGATGCCATGCGATGCCGATGCCGAGATGCGACGACCATGCGATGAGCCACGCGACCCAATCAAGGTGGGCGCTGAGACTCGGTGTCAAACAACAGCCTCACATGGGACTCAAATCCATGAGATCGACCGATCAACAGAGACTGTCGGTGCTCCACGGCACCCATCACCATGGGAAGCTCATCTCCATTCATCTGGTTCTCCACGGCCCCTCATGCCCCGTCCATCTGCAATTTCTCATCTGTCACATTCGCCATCCGGGCTTGGCCTTGGCCATACCAGATCTCTCTAGTTAGCCTGAAGAAGAAGAAAAAAAATACGCACGAGTGCGCCAACGTCTCCATCTCCCGTCGATCGCCACCATTGAATGGGAGAGACACGTCCCAACTCGCAATCCCCTGGGACCCTGTGGCCTAGGGTCGGTGTGCCTAAAATGAAGCATGTCGACTCGCCCGTCTTTCCCCAAGCTCGCTGCTGACGGATGACCGAAGGCCCGCCCCTCTGCATCTCCAATGCCTCTAATCCAAACCCAGCTATTTTCACCGAGTGCTCACAGCGCGAGACGTTCGCCGCCGTAGCCTGCGTGCTGCCCTTCACCGCCGTCACCTCTGCCCCCGGCCAGCGTTGTCGGTACGGCATCTGCCGGGGGGTTCGCCACGAACCAGCCCTGCTCAGCCCAATGCCAACACCATTGTCACGTTGCAGGAAACCCAATGCAAGTGAGGCCCTGTAGTGCCGTCAAGTCTGCTATGTGGTGCAGCAGCGTAGAGTCATAACTGCAAGATCCCCTCCCATCCCCATCGCATCGCCCAGCAAAGCGAGCGAGTTGACGGGTGACTCAACAACTAAAAACTCTGGTCCCCGCCGCCGCGGTGTGTTGTCCCCCAGTGGAGATGGGGTGCTGAGTGCGACCTCGCCAACGTCAACAAGTCTTGACAGATGGGGCAGTACGGTACGCTCTCAGCCAGTGTGATCACACCAGTTTAAAAAAAATTATAATAAAAAAAAAAGAGTCTCTTTGGGCCTGATACGTAACTGTAACTGTCTTGCCCGTGGACGCTGAGTCTCAGGGTGATTCGTTCCCTGTGCATCAATCAAACGGGAGGCAAAGTTGAGCTTTGGTCACGAGCCTTCAAGAGCCTGCATCTGGCTGCACCCTCTTCAGCCCTCAAGCCCTCAAGCCCTCTGACGCCTAGCTGCCCCAGCCTATGGCAGCCCATGCGTGTCATCACTGAATACCTATCAGCATCATTCATCACTGTCTACCATCGTCAAAGACAGTTGACAGCTCACAGAGGGTCACAGAGGGTCACAGAGGGTCACACCAAAGCAAGGGGGGGATGGGATTCGGACAAGGTAGTTTGACATCTAATTTGAATTTTATTCATGTTTTTTGCAAGAGCTCTTTTTCATGGACATTCGCCGTTTTGCGAGTTTTTTTTAAACCTCTGACTGCTCGTTTTTTTCCTTTCTTTTGGAAGCGCGTCCGCGTCCCCCTCATCTCCACGGGACCGTGCAACCACCCCCTCCCAGCCTCCCTCTTGGTACTTTTCTCCGCCCCTCCACTTTTGTTTTCGCCGCTTCGCATCCTTCAAGCAAAATTCGCACGTCTCCATAATGCCCCCTTGCGTGTCCTCCTCCAAGGTTGCCCTCGGTCCACCGCATGTTCCTTGGTCACTAGAGTACACACTACCGTTGCCCGAGCTTGTGATAACTGATGAATAAAAGAACAACAAATCGAACATGAAAAGATCCGGGCCAATTAAGGCCGATTGATGAGGCCATGGTATCATAACGTTAATAACGCCGCCATGAGTGCAAGTTAAAAAAAAAACCAAAGACCGATGATATGATGAAAAACCCGACTTGCATCGGAATCAGGCCTGGTGAAAATCGCCGCCTAATTAAGGAATTTCGTAACGAACTGCAAAACGCAGCTTCAAGAGAACGCTAAACGCTTCGTGTGATGCCGTCTCATGCGCCGCCCAAATGTACACGGCAGGTCTCTTCAGAGACCGTGCCAAATGAGTTCCGCGTAGGGTATAAGCTGTAGATATGTGTAGGTGTGTGGTTATGGCTGCGGTTGCCATCCAGTGGTATCGTAATGTATCATCTGTAATTCTTTACCAGCCCTTGGAGTGGTATCCGTTGCTAGCCTCCTTGGAGAAGTACTGGTTCCAGCTACTGGCGTTGACATCCTCAGCCTTCTTCATGCAAGCCTTCTCAGGGTATTGCTTCAGGTTAGCCACATCGTGAGAGGTGTGTCGTCGCTTGAGGACAGCGTTGGCAGTTGATGACTTCTGCTGTCTCTCCCAGAGGAGGTGGCGGCGTAGAGACTCGGTGAGCTCAGTCGCGAGCATGTTGCGACGCGTCGTGCGCGGCGACAGAGCAGCCTGTCCCTGGACGTGACTGGCATGGCCAATAATAGGCTGAGCACTAGATCGGGGAATCTCGTGGATAGGCTTGAGGGTGGGGTGGCGCATTCCCTTCATCATCAATGGGGCTTCATCCGAGTCGTTGGGTGAGGCTCCAAGGGAGGGGCGATAGGGGCCATTCGCGACCGAGGAATGGCCGAAGTGGATTGCGAGGCGTGGTTACCAAGGGTTCGCGCGCGCTCATTCTGGGCCAACATCAAAGTGATGAGAGATCGGCGTGAGGTCAGGTTGGGCTTGGAGTCGACTCGCTGGAAGAATTTGTCATCCATGCTAGATTTGCCGCTGTCCTCAATGGAGTCTTCCCAATCCGAGGAGTCGTCATCATCGTCAATGGCGCTCTCGTCAATGTAGTCAGTGTCGGAGTCGACAGCAGCCTCGTCCTCGATAGTGCGGGTCATGACGTTGGTGCTGAAAGAGGTCTGCTTCTTTTGAGGGGAGAGCAGCGAGCTGGGCCGCGAAGAAGCGAGGGCACTCTTAAGGGAGCCATCCTCCTCAGAGGAACCACCAATCTGGAACATGGGCTTCTTGATGATGGGCATGATGGGCTTGCGGTTGTCAAGGCTTTGATCTTGCTCGCTCGAGGAGCAGGATGCACCCATCAGAAACTTGGCAGGCTTCTTAGACTGCACAAGCTTGGGAGCGGGAGAGGAGGTGGGTTCGGGGATCATGTCGGTCGCAGTGCACTGGGCGGCGCTGGGGATTGTTCGAGGAACGGGGACCTGGGAAGGTGAGAAGCCACGGACCACGGTGGTGCGCGATGGCGTCTGGGGAGAAGAGTCTGCAGATGCCTCGGAAGGCTCAGAGGTAGACTTGGTCGGCGACTGCGACTCGGTGGTGGTAGAGCCGGAGCGCTCGAACGCGGGTGCGGCAGGAAGAGTGGCCTTCAAGGCAGGAACAGTGGAGATCTGAGGCGGCGCCGACAGAGGGCCCTTGTCCTTGACAATGGAGACAATCATCTTCTCGAAGTCGTCAGAACTGATGTGGCGTTCTCGCTTGCTTCTGCTGCTTGTGCAGGAGTCCTGTCTTCGGATGCGTGGGCGGACGATTTCAAGGGGAGCTGAGACGGAGGTAAATTCAACGGCTTCGTCGTCGGCGAGGGACTCGACACTGCCGGAAAGCTGAGGAAGATCGGGTATCCGGGTCTCGGAGGGGATGTTCTGGGGAAGTGTTTGGGTGGAGTTGGCGTTCTTGCGCTCGCTGTCAACGACGAAGGTCTCGCGTTGCCAGAGTCGCCAGCTGAGATTCTCTAGTCTCCGGCCTTGTTCAACAGAGTCGGCACAGCGGGAGAAAACTGCACGAATTGGTCAGCATCAAAGGCAGTTGGCAACAGCTGCCAAAGGATGTGGCACTTACCAGTCCACATGCTATAGAGGTTGGCGGGATTTCCAGTGTCAACCTTGTGGATGACGTTTGCATCCACTGTCAGAACGTGTGTATCCAGCCGATAGGGCATTGTTTGTGAGTGGGCCTGTCGATTGCCTCGAGCAGGAGTTTGGAGAAGCGGAGGCGAGGGTGGGACTCGGCCTGGTGTCGTAGGAGTAAAGGCTTTTGGTAGCTGATAGAGTTTCAAGGTAGAATCCAGTCGTCACCAAACACGAAAAGGTTATCGTAGTTGTGGCCGACAAGGCGCCAGAGCGTAATGTTCGGATAAGTGGAAGGAGGTTGTCAGATGAAAATCAATGATCAAGTCGCGTAAGTGACGGTGCTGCAGAGGCGAATCGAATCGGATCTGAGGGCGTTACTGCAGGCGGTGGAGGAGAGAGATGCGGCAGAGGGTGTGTTGATGAATGCTGTTGACGGTCATGGAGCCCGTGGGATATAATGCATGCGAGGACCGACTGATAGTTGTCGTGGGAGTGGTAACTTGTCGCAAGTTGCGGAGAGGAAGGTTGGTGTTGGAGTTGAAGTGGGAAGCGGAACCAGAAGGGCGGACAGAAGTCTGGGGGAGAGGCTTGTTAGATATTCTTGTTTGGGATTTGTGCGTGAGAAGAGCCAGCAGGCGGGAAAGCGGCGGATGGGGGAAGGGAGTCGCGGTGTGTGCTGTGTAATGTACCTACCCAGCGCAGCGCAAGAACCACGCACACGCCCCACGCCCATCCGTCCCACGCCGGGGGGTCCAGGGATCGGGGGTGTGCGAGCGACACGGGGCCTCGCGGTACGTACTTGGCTGGGGGGCCACAAGTCACCAAGTACAGGACGGAGGTACCACGGCGAGGAGCTGGGATGGGCGCTGGTGTGCGCTGGAGGGTGCTGGAGAACGCTTAGCAGACTGGCGCACGCCGCCTGGGGTGGGGACCTTTTTTTTTTCGAGTGAGTGACCGAGTGGGGGACGAGGGGTGTATACCTTATTTCTCCCTCTGCTAAATGAGTATTGGGGGTGTGGCTGCGGAAAACTCACTCGGCGTACCTTGGAGCTATGCCCTGCTCACGTTCTTTCGTTCTTGGGCTGTCTCTCTCTCCGTCTCTCTGTTCTCTCTCTCTCTCTGGCCGGCATCGACCTGGCCTTCTCTTGGGCCTGCTTTGGGGGTCCCTCTCTTGGGCTCTTGGGCCCTTGGGTCCTTTGCTGGAGACCTCCCTTGTGACTTCAGCCAGACCCGCGATTTCAGGGAGCCTGGGCAAGGGTTCGGCTCCCAGCTTTTCGACTCAGCGTGTCCCGACATCCATCGTTGCAAGGACCAGGGTCTCTCCAGGGGGAAAGCCAGAGCACAGGCCCGAGGTACCAGCCAGCAGGACCCAGAGCAGCAGAGAGGGGGAGGCGAATTTGGCCCTGCCTGCTGACCAGTTCCACTGCCGCTTGTCCCAACAGGGCAGTTCTCTTGTCCGCGTGCTCTTTTCGGCGGGGGAATGTGGTACCCAAATAGGACTAGCATTCATTCCACACGCTAGTCCTCAACAGGGCACACTTCAACTACCCATTCGGGCTCAGTCAGGTCCCCCGTCTCACGGATTTGTTCCTGTCATGTGGCGGTTCCTCTCCTGGCATCCGTTTCCCATTTCCCAAGACGCTTGCGGATCGACTGTCTGTGGCACACCCTCGCACACCCTGGCAGCTCCGTTCAGATCCAGTCCCTCCCCCATTCGGTGAGCGCCCATCCTGAGATCTTGACCGTTCAACTTATTGCCCCAATAGGTTTGGCGCAACTCGGGGCGCCCATCTCGAGGCCCGATGGGGCAAGGCGGCGCCTCCGTCAGCCCATTCTGGAACGTCTTGACAATCACAAGGTTGGACCCTTCCCCAAAACGGTTCCGTTGCGCGGTCCTCATGGCCCAAAACCCCTTGTCCGTCAGAGCGTCCATCTGGCTGCTCTCTCGGCCCTGACCGCACCGCCCACGTGCACCCACGAGCCACAGCCAGTCCCCCAATACTGAGCCCCCACCTCGCCTCCCGGGGATTCTCCCGGGGATACTCTCAACCGCCCCCGACGCTGACGCTGGCGGATGAGTGGGCCGCTGGCCGCTACTCAGCAGACGCTGGCCACAAGCCCCATCACGACTCACGCTGACTGGCAGGACTCTGTCCGTCGTCAATTTCGCCTCGCGTTTATCTGGCCCGCAGACCTCGTGATGGCGATTGACGGCTCAATGTCAGAATGGGCACGAAAGACGAGGCGGGTGAGGGAAGTGGGATGGATGGATGTCGCGGATGGACGGGATGAAATGAAGCTACTGGGCTCTCGTCATACCATAGATCGTTTGATTCCTCGTCGGGTTCAATCAATTAGCTTCCCTTATCCATACTCAACCTCAGCTTCAGGGCATGCTCTCTCAACCCGCTGCCCCCAATGTCTCCTGTCATCCATCTACCAGTACCGTCGCGTTCTCTGTGCGAATTGTTGCCGTACACTCACCAGTGATCATCTTCAAGGCGTTCCAGGGCACAGGCCAGATGTGACGTGCCTTGACGATACCCCGGCCAGCGGAGGTCAATGGTCAGAGACCAGCGACCCAGCGGCTGGGTCCAGGTGACCCCCGTGAGGAGCCCCAGGTTTCGCATCATCCGCAGCGCGCTGCACCTCGCCTCCTCTCCGCAAAACCTACCACTGAGCTGCCTTGGACTACTCCGAGAGCTGGGTGATCGCCGTTTGCTGCGCCTGACCAGGCGGCCCTTTCGTGAGAGTGTTATATTGTTGCCGAGGGTTTCGGCCAGTCGAGTCCCGGTCTATAATCTGGCAATTACAATTAATGGTGCTGATGCGCGCAAGGCATAGATCATGGGATTCGCATGCCCATGGCCGCGGATAGATGCCGCCCAGATCGGACGAGACCAGCCCGCGCCAGCCCACAGGCTCCTCCTCCTCCTGGCTCCTGGTCAGGCAGATGGGCCCACGATGGCCATCTTGGATTCGATTCTGCGTGACAGATGCGGCGAACAAGGAAATGGGTAATGCTACGTAGTAGTCAGTCCGGAGGGTCATCATGCCCTCTTGCTTGCGTTCCGTTGTGCCCGATGATGCCGCCAACTCAACGGTTCTCATCCGCATTTCGCCTCCGTCTCACCAAGTACCGTAGATGATGCGCATGTTCCTTAATGATGCCTAGAGCGTAGCAGGTCACCTGGCTGCGGCGACCACTCACAGCGTTACAGCGGATTGACAGCGCATAGGCGACCGTGGTGGTTGGCCTTGGGACAAGTTGGGAGTCGCCCTGGAACGGTTTTGGCGCCTCCGACAGTTGTCGTCACTGACTTCGAAGGGGATATCCTCCAAGGGCCGAAGTGGGCGGCTCAGGGTCAGCAGACGCGCCTATTCCAATTGGAATCCGCCTCTGTCATCACGAACGTCGTCAACTAACTTGCCAGCGCATAAAACTGTCCCTCCAGCCGCATGACTACAGCCCAAACCCAAATTTGGCAGATGTTTCTTTTCTTGCTACACCCTTCGCAAATAGCGTGGGGACGATCCGTGTTGCCTTGTCTCGGCTTCTACGCATTGGTCAAGTTTCCTCAATGACTGGTCAGATATCCTGGCGCGGTCGGGAATGCTGTTAGCCTCTCCCGTCCCCTTTTTCGCTTCTTTTAGCTCAAGTTTACGATTTGCAAACCTGCGCTCCTTACTCCTTCTTCCTTGCCTCTGGCCGGACTGCGTTCCCTGTTTTGACGTTGCTCTTCTCATGGTTCGCGTTGCCTTGAACCACTAGGTTCTTAAGACGTCTGTTGCTACGAGACGTCGGCCAGTTGGGCGCAAACGATGTTTAATAGATTCCTGATAAACTGGGGGTTCCCCGAAATCCCATGTTGAGACGGAGGGGCTTGCGGCAATGATGATGGGGCATATCGTGGGGGGGCAAAAGCATTCGTCCATGTCTACCGGTTGCGGGAACGGTCGAGACGAGGAGTGGATAATAGGCTACGGATCTCGATCGTTCTGAGGTTTCTCGATCTTCGTCTTAATTAAAACCCACACGCCCTCGCATTTTGAGATCTGGCCCATGTCGGATTGCTCTCCCTTGGGTGCTGGGCGAACGCCTCTCATATTTGCGTGCCAAACAGGTAGTTGCATGTATGTGGGCGGAGCCGCGATGAAACTACCTTAGACATGGCAGGTCTCAGGGCACAAATGGGTCTTCTTCCTCCCGATGTTGCCTCAAACTACAGGGGTGATTAATATTCTTCTATGCTCTTGAAGCAGCCATTTTAACAGCTCTTGTCTCTTGTCTTGTTGCCTATGGGGATGACCAAGTGTTTCGGTTGCATACTTCTTTTCTTTTTTGGTCTTCTTTTGTCTTTACGCCTTCCCTGTGGCTGCTCGAGGCTCCTCGGGGTTAAAATGCTTGCTGAAGGCGGCTTGGCCGGAGTTGTCAAAGGCTTTTGGAATGTCTCGGCTGGCGTCTTGGATGGACATGAGAGGAGGACACCATAGGGCATGGGCACGAAGGGCCGTACCAAGGCCAGGGCGGACAGGCCAGGGCAGGACAGGATCCATCAGCCAGCCTCTTCTCCTCTTCTCCTCTTCTCCTCGCTCCGCTGCGAACAAGCATTTGCAGATTGCACGCACATTATCCCTCAACCAGGTGGCTCTCATAGGTCAGTATTGGCGCCGGCTTCGCTCCCCAACAGTTGAAAAAGGCACCGAGAGTGAGCCATTATTTTCTCGCACATGCATCCAGCTCAGGGTAGCTCAGGGTGGGTGGTGTTGACAAAAGGGAAAGGCTAAGGTTAGGTAAAGCATGCGAGATCTCTGGTGTTATCCAGTGATGGATGGTTAATTCCATTTAGTCAACAGCTCCAGCGGCAAGCTACTGCTAGGCTCCCTATGGACAAAGCTCCAGCGTAGCTCCAGTGAAAGTGCTCTACTTTTGGCCGTCGTGCCCCCTCCTTGCCTAGCTGGTCTTACTTGTTTGGCTTGTTTGGCTTGTCTGGTTTTTTCTCCCCCGCGCGGCCCGATAAGCGATAAGAGCTCCTTCCCCTCTTTTTTTGGGTCCCCTCGCTCATACTCTCGGTCAGTCGGTGTTGATGTCAGTCGAGCCTTCCCGCCTGGTCCGTTGCTGCCCCTGCTCGCCTGCTCGCCTGCCCTGACCTGCCCTTGACCTGCCCTTGACCTGTCCTGTGTGCTGATGCGCCCATCTGCGTCACCACCCGGTCCAGGTTGGCTCGTGAAAGCTGGCGCCATAATTTTTATTTCCCCCTTTCCCTAAAGTAAGGCTTCACAGAAGGTGAGACGATATGAGTTCTGCTATGATCCCCTTGTAGCCGGTGCGCCTATTTTATGAAGCGTGCGCGCATCCGTCGCCTGTTTTTTCCGTCATGACCTGTTGCTGAATGCACTTCTTGTCTTATCTGCAGCTACTTTCTTGGCCCCTCGATATCCTT
Organism: Aquanectria penicillioides; assembly: GCA_003415625.1. Lineage (NCBI taxonomy): Eukaryota > Fungi > Ascomycota > Sordariomycetes > Hypocreales > Nectriaceae > Aquanectria > Aquanectria penicillioides. Next base: position 6,586,220 of record PYIU01000003.1, read on the forward strand.
TCCGGGCCTTTGCGTATTCTCCTCAACAAACTCTGGCAGCCCTTCCGCCAGCAACACGATCGACCGATACTCATCCCCTCGACCTTCCGTCCTGCCGTCGCGGCCCCAATCATGGCTCCCAAGAAGAAGATCGCCGTCATGACCTCGGGAGGTGACTCCCCTGGTATGAACGCTGCCGTCCGCGCCGTCGTCCGTATGACGATCCACATGGGATGCGATGCCTACTGCGTCTACGAAGGATACGAGGGCTTGGTGCAAGGCGGCGACTACATCCGCAGAATGCAGTGGGATGATGTCCGCGGTTGGTTGTCCGAGGGTGGCACCCTCATTGGAACCGCCAGGTGTATGGCCTTCTACGAGCGTCCTGGCCGCCTGGTAGCCGCCAAGAACCTCGTCCTCTCCGGCATCGACGCCCTCGTCATCTGCGGAGGTGACGGCTCTCTGACCGGTGCCGACAAGTTCCGTGCGGAATGGCCTTCGCTCCTGGAAGAGCTCGTCGGCAAAGGCGACCTGACCCCGAACAGATCAAGCCCTACCAGCACCTCAACATTGTCGGTCTCGTCGGTTCCATCGACAACGACTTGACCGGCACCGATGCCACTATCGGTGCCTACTCGGCCCTCGCCCGTATCTGCGAGATGGTTGATTACATCGAGGCCACGGCCTCGTCACACTCCCGTGCCTTTGTGATCGAGGTCATGGGACGACACTGCGGTTGGCTCGCCCTCATGGCTGGTGTTGCCACCGGCGCCGACTTTGTCTTCATTCCTGAGCGTCCTAGGGAGCATGACTGGAAAGAGGACATGGGCAATGTTGTCCGAAGGGTCAGTAATATTTCATTCCGTGCAATTGCCCGCTGGGCTGCTAACGTACGATAGCACCGGAGCCTCGGCAAGCGTAAGACCATTGTCATTGTTGCCGAGGGTGCCCGAGACAAGAATGGCACCAAGATTACAGCTCAAGAAATCAAAGATCTCCTTGCCGACAAGAGCGAGGGAGGCCTTGCTCTCGATACCCGCATCACCACCCTCGGCCATGTTCAGCGTGGCGGCACTGCCGTGGCATACGACCGCATGCTGGCCACCCTGCAGGGTGTAGAGGCCGTCAAGGCCGTCCTCGACGCCACCCCCGAGACCGAGACTCCCTTCATCGCCATTACTGAGAACAAGATTGTTCGAAAGCCTCTGATGGAGGCCGTGGCCGAAACCAAGAGGCTCGCCGAGGCTGTGGACGCCAAGGACTTCGAAAAGGCCATGTCTCTCCGAGACTCTGAGTTCGAGGATCAGTGGAATTCTTATATGCTCACCACTAACGTCATGACTGAAGACCAGCTGGTGTCGGACGAAAAGGTGGGGTCACCCCGGGTCACTATTCTTGGACTAGTCACTTACAGCCTCAATAGCGCATGAAGATCGGCTTCATCAACGTTGGTGCCCCTGCTGGTGGCATGAACGCCGCAGTCCGCGCCGCCGTTGCATACTGCCTTTCACGAGGACATGAGCCTCTTGCTATCCACAACGGATTTGCCGGCTTTGCCAGACACCATGATGACAATCCTGTTGGATCCGTTCGCCCTTTCCACTGGCTCGAGGTCGATGGCTGGGCCAGCAAGGGTGGTTCCGAGATTGGTACCAACCGAGAACTTCCCAACGATTCGGGCATGGAGCGCATCGCCAACCTAATTGAGCAGTACGGGCTCGATGCCCTCTTCATCGTGGGCGGATTCGAGGCCTTCCACTCCATTTCGCAGATGCGAAAGGCTCGGGACCAGTATCCTTCTCTGTGCATTCCCATGTGTTTGCTACCAGCAACCATCTCCAACAATGTCCCCGGAACTGAGTATTCGCTCGGTTCCGATACCTGTCTGAACGAGCTGGTCAATTACTGCGACAAGATCAAGCAGTCTGCATCCGCAACCCGCCGTCGTGTTTTCGTCATTGAAACCCAAGGCGGTCGATCCGGTTACGTTGCAACCCTAGCCGGACTTGACGTTGGCGCCTCAGCTGTCTACATTCCCGAAGAGGGTATCAGCCTTGAGATGCTTAACGCTGATGTAAGACATCTCAAGGACGTCTTCAGGAAGGACAAGGGCCAGTCTCGCGCCGGCCGCCTCATCCTCGTCAACGAGAAGGCCAGCAAAGTCTACAACGCCAAGCTCATCGCTGACATCATTCGTGAAGAGGCTCATGATCGATTTGAGAGCCGAGAGAGCATCCCCGGACACGTCCAGCAAGGTGGTGTTCCCTCCCCTATGGACCGCTGCCGAGCTGTGCGCTTAGCCATCAAGTGCATCCAGCATCTCGAGGAGTTTGGCTGCAATGCTCACAACCACGTCAAGAAGGACCCTCTCAGCACAGTCGTCATTGGCATCCAAGGCTCAGAGGTCGTCTTCACTCCCATGAAGGAGCTGGAGGAGACCGATACTGACTGGCCCAACAGACGGCCGAAGACCGCCCACTGGATGGGCTTGTCTGATGTTGTTAATATTTTGGGTGGTCGACCGGACTATCCTAGACCGGAGGCGAACTTGACTGGCCTAGTTGCCAAGGATGCGAAGCGTGGTTTGTAAAGGGCCTGATTTTAACAGTGATCCCAATTTGGTTTTTATATTGTGACAACCTGGCTAAGGTTTGAACAATATGACACTTCTCGCTCCTACAGGTTTAGTTTAATTGTAACAATGCTTCAACAGAAAAGCCTACATCGTTCAATTCTAGTTGTGCCACTTACATCATGTGTGAGGTTATCATCGCGTAGATTCAACAACGCACATGCTGGATTCGCATACAAAACTACAATGACATGAAGTCATTCCAAGTTTTCGGGATTGCTTTTTATATGTGAAACAGCCTCGCAAATCATTTCTTGGCCTAGTGGTCTAGTTTTTTTTTTTGGTGCTCAAAGGCGGTGGTTCAGGCGACACTCTGGTGTAGGGTAGGTGATTATGCAAAGGTAACACATCATTCACTGAAGAGTAAAAGCATATGCTTGTTGATGGTATAGTAAAACTTGGTTCGGTGTGATGAAAAGTTAATGTCGAGAATCCCAGAAACGGTTTCAAGTTGCGTTGCCTTCAAACATGATTATATATCAACAATAGGTGAATACGCACGGTTGGGACTATGGATGTCCCAATGGAAAATGCATTTGGGCGTTCCCAGCAACATAGCTAAATTAGCGCTTTGCAGCCCGTATAATGCTCGTCAATCGATTTCAAATCACCAAAGACTGTAAAATTAGATGACAGAAGGAAGAGTCTCCAAGATTACACACTCACCTAGTTGGTACCATCCGTGAGCCAGACTCCTAGTTTCAAGGTAGACATGTACGATATGCAAAATACAAAGAGGAAGCGCAAAAAAAGGAATTTATCTCAGAAATATATAGTAGTGTGAGCCAAGCCAGTCCTGGTCAACTACATTCTCACAGAATTTAAAACGAACTGGGGTTCAAAGGCGTCATGTTTATAGTGCTGGACCCATCTCGCGTTGATGGCCCCGTGTGGGAACTGATCACTTCTCCATTGAGACCATACTGTCTTAAATTGGCAGTCTAATATCTTTGTTGGCACGACCCATACCCGGAGCACTAGTGGAAACTATTCTTTTTAACTGGAAGGAGATAATTCTCGTGGGTGATCCCATGAGCCATACAATGCTTCGGCGTCCTGGTGCTGCGGCTCTAGTAGGTTTTTAGTTCAAAGCTATGTGAGAACTCGCTCATCTGAAATCATGACCAAATACCTTTTTAGCCACCACAGAGTGCCTCGTGACACATCGGAGTAAGAACTAATGGAGGGGATGAGATATAACGAGTGCGTGACCAACCAACTTCCTCAGTCCATGGGGTGAGATGGACGAGGCATTGCACCTGGTTAAGATAATGAGTTCCTTCGCAGAGTATGTGATTCCCCAATAGAACCAGTACAATAATTTATCAACACATGGAACAGAAAATAATGAATCTTATTGCCAAGGCTTGCCTTTGATTCTCGCAATGGGATCCAGTCTTGCATGGTGACTGGAGACCAACCACGGTTCACAGCCGGCGGCACCTGTGCAATTACATCAGCATAAAGACGTGGGTGTGATATGACACTATAAGCTCATGGGACCGCCAATGTCTGACAAAGGGATGGGTATGATGTTTCCTGTCCTTTGCACCGCCGTACGAGGATTCTGCTGCGTAGCTGGGCATTATTGTATGAGCAGGCAGCCTGCGACATGCTAAGATCTTAGCATGTAGGCAAGTGAATGCATCTGACAAACACACGGAATGCGAGTGGTTTGCTACGAATATAAAGGGTATTGACAAATGGAATTTCAGAACTCTGCTTGCGTTTGGTGCTACTTTGCTGAGTGCTTTGTAGTCGAGCGAACCTGGCAAGGAAGTCTGTTACTCAACATGGAATGAATAAAGAATGATTCTAAACAGACTGAGACCAGGGGGAAGGGACGTTTTGTGCGACATCTAGAACTAACATCGAAGCTCTGCCTCATGGCGGAATGTCAAGGAGCATTGCAACTATGCTGAATGTCTAATGACTTGGCTCTATTCGCGTCAAGGATCGGTCAAAGCATGGGCAAGGCAGGAGTGCAGTGAGGTAGCCAGGCCGGGTAATATGGCACATTCAAGTCACCGCAGAGGAAGGGAATTGAGGCTCGGAGGGCCTAAGGAAATAGGTAGACAGAAGATACCTACCTATGGTTGCCTTGGCAGAAGCTTGTTTTGGGAAGAATGAGCATCCCACCTCCGTCGATTCCGGTCCGTGCCGTTCCACCCAAGAGGCAAATCCTTGTTTTTTTGGGCAAGTTTTTCCATTCTTTCCCAATGCAACGATGCAACATGCACGATTGTTTTTTTTTTTTTTTTCAAAGTCGAAGAATATTCTAGGCCAAGCCCTGGAGAAGTGGCGGCCACACACACAGCCCTACGTTGCCTGTCATGTCAGGCCAGCCAGGCTGCCGCCCTGCTGCTATCGCCGCCGCCAAGCCCTTGTCCACTGAACAGGAAATGTGGTCGCAGACCCACGCCACAAAGACCGCATGTGACGGCTCGACGAGGGGGCAGCTCAAGCTGAGGACTCCAGGGTCAACAATGCGATGAGGAACGATCGAAGGCGGGATAGAAGACATCTGGCCTGGCCTTGTGAGCGCATGGAGCAATAAAAGTGAAATCTTGGGTAATAAGAGATCAAGACAGGCTTCGGGAAGATTGCAGGCACGGATACAACCTGCTTCATCAGGCTCTCTCGGTGGCTCCTCCAACCCCACGTTCGGGCTGCCTCCATACCAGCAACATCCCCGTTCAAGTGCACTTTTCTCAGCTCGAGAACGCTACCCAAAGCCCATTTGAGATTGCTGTGAATGCCCAGCGGACCCAAAGAAGGCCTGCAGCGAAATCAATGCCCGAAACCGCTTGAAAAATGGCTGCTGTTGGTTCCGGGTTTCAATGTCTGCGAGAAACCTTGTGCGGGCGGCTCTTCGCAGGCTCACACAGAGCCTGTGGCGCCGGCTGGATGCATCACGGGCGATACGCTGGCTTGGCTGTCTATGCTACGCTGTGGCGTCAGCAGGGGTGGCTTTCCGCCCTGCTCTGCCACTAGATGTCAGTCGACAGCCGACCAAGACATTCAAGAGCCGGACGGAGGGTGGGCTCCTAGGGCTCTAGGGCTGTGAGTGGGCTGTGTGAGCTCCTGCATCATTGCGTCAACGGATATCCACATTCGATCTCAGTCGCGGGGTTTGAGCAAGCAAGTAAGCAAGCAAGCAAGCTGGGGGGCTCGAATTTTGTTTTTCTTTTCAACCAAAGGTTAGCAACCTGCCACCCGTGTCGCGAATTACGAGCCCAGACTCAGAGAAAGAGGAGAAAACATGGCGTCTTATCTTCCAAAGGCTGGAGTTCAGTAGAGGCGAGAACTCAAGCCGGAACAGTGGATACGGGCTAAGTTCTGGTCCCAACGGGCGTCGTCAGGTCGCATGGTCGCATGTTCTACCAACCTGTGCGACTGACCCTCCATTACGGCGTTCGCGTGGGTGACGAGCTCGGCTCATTGGGCAGCCATGACATCCTTGTTTGTGAGACGGGTTGATGGTTAGACTATGTGCCAATGTGTGGCAAGGCTTGCCAGATGACAGGCAGCCCAGCAGCTCTCGTGCAGCGACGGCGGGACTGGAAACAGTGGACGGACAGAAAGACAATGGGCAGTGAAGACAAGCGGCTAGGCAGAGGATGGGGGATGCGATCCATGCGGCGGCCCCCAAGAGGGAGGAAGAGGGAGCCTTGTGCCATTTTGCTCTTTTGCCTTTGTTTCGACCGGCACTGCACTGCAAACCAGCCTGCTGTCATCTAAAACCCTTTGACCCTCCCGTTCCATTTAGGTCTTTGATCTTCCTCCTTGACCATCATCACTCTCCTCTGCTCCCGGGCTCCTTTGATCTTCCCTCCGCATCGAAACCTAACCTTCAACGCATTGAATCCCTCATCGCTTCCATCGCTTCCATCGCTTCCATCGCTTCCCGCCTGCGGACCGCTGCCACACGCTCCGTCACTAGCCAGCCAAGCCAGTCCAGCTACGACCCTCCATCCCCGCTCTAGTCCACTGGGCGGTCCAACCCCTCCATTAAGGTCACGGCTGACTCTATTCTTGGCCGGGGGAACCTTTCATCATTGCTGTCGGATGACGACGTTGTTTGCCCTTGCCAACCCTGATTCTGGCGCCGTCCAGCTCTCGCACCATTAACCCACCTGACGCTCAAAACCACTGCCATTCTTGATTCTCGGCGCTGCGCATCTTTCCCTTCTCTCCCTTTTTACTTCCAAATTCACATCGCATCCCATCACATCGCATCGCATCCCATCTTCGGTTTTGCTCAAGCCTCACCTGCTTCTGGCCGAAGTTTGTTGCTCATCGCGAGGTCGAGCCTCACTTTCGGACCCGCTTTGCCGGATAAGCACTTACATAGCGCAACTTGCTTGCTGGCTCGACAGGTTCCCCTCACATCACATCACATCACATTTATTTTTCATTCTGAGATATCCTCCGCAATTTTTGCTTGGTAGCCATGTCCGGACGAGTTGTCAGGACCACCGAGTTCGAGGAGCGGGATCTTTACCCGGGTCCTCGTCGCTCTGCACCCGAGCTCGATGACGTCGACTATCGTCGCCGCACCGTCACCATCAGCCCGCCCAGCAGAGACCGAGAAGACCGAACACCCGCCTTCCTGCGCGACGATGGCCGCCGGAGCGACGCTGGACAGATGGTCCTTCGCACCCGACAGGTTGAGACTGTCGACCGACACCGACATAGAAGTCCCAGCCCTGTTCGTGTCCGAGAGGAGCGTATTATTCGGAGGCCCCGGAGCCTCTCCTCCAGCAGCCATGACCACGAGCACGAGCACGAGCGGTCTCGCACCAGAGTCATTGAGAGGGAGCGTGTTCGCGAGCCCTCCCGCAAGCGATCTCCTTCCCCACGAGTTGTGAGGTACGTGGAAAGGCCTCGACGATCGCCGTCGCCCGTTGAAACGGAGCGTGAGCGCATTCGCACCCGCATTATCGAGCGCGAGCGGGCTCCTTCGCCCCCACCCAAGCCTGAGCCTACCCCCCCTCCCCCGCAGGTGATTCGCGGGCCTACTATTGAGAGAGAGGTGATTACGCATTGGCGAGACATTGATCATGGTAAGATGATTGCATACCGACATTTGTGGCATGTCAGAGCTAGAGTCCTAACAAGTGCACAGGTGTTGTCAGGGCTAAGCCTGCCACCCCCCGCCACCCCCAAGATCTCGTGCCCCCTCGCAGGTGAGGGAACGCGAGACGGACATTGACATCTCCTTGTCCAAAAACAAGACCGAGGTTGATATCCAGCGAACCACTCGCACTCGATCCAAGAGCCGTGAGCGACGGTCCCATTATCACGATGATGACCTAGTGCTCCGGCGAGACACTGAACGCCTGAGGTTGGACGACCATCCTCCTCGGCGACGCGCACATTCAGCCGCCCCAACACCTACGCCCAATGCAGTGAATGAAGAGGGAGACTATCTCACATCCAAGATCGACTCGCGCGGCCGCATGGGCGAGGCTTGGGGAGGCGCCACCAGAGATTGGACCATCGTGGATGTTCCCCTGGCACTGAGCGCATCCGCATGGACGGAATTGGCGGTGCCGGCACCGACACCACATACACGAGGTACAGTGGTGTCCGTCGGACCAAGTTCATCCCCGAGAGAGACGGCGCCCCCGCCCCCGCCCCGTTGCCGGCGCCCAAGGAGCCATCTCCCCCGCCAAGCCGTGACCGCGTGAACGTGCAGGTCTATGACCGCGAGAGGGAGATTGACATCGAGAAGGTTACGGATCGACGAGTTGCCCGACCGGCACCGTCACCACCCAAGGACATGTGGACCGAGATCACAAAGGACTTGGTAGTGCGAGAGGCTATCGAGGAGATGGGCTACGATTATGAGGAGACGAACCAGTTTTTCTACATTATGGATTATCTACGATATGTAAGTCTGCTCCGGTGGATGTTGCGTTGCTTATTGTGAGGAGTGAGATCTAACCGACACACAGGATGATGTTCTTCAACTTGTCGACATTTCGGACGAAATCCGCCGCTCCAGGAAGCAGCGCGCCCGAGAGCTCGAATGGGAGAGAGAGCGAGAATACCAGGAGGATTGGGAGCGAAGCCGCCACCGAGGTTGGGGACGTGGTTGGGATGAAGTGGTGGAGCGTGATCTGGTCTATGAAGGTCGCGCGCCACCTCGAGGTTACATCCGATAAGGTGATTTCCGCAGAGGCGTTTGCCCGAGTTCCGTTGCTTGATGTGTTTGGCGTTGTCAGGCATGAGTACCACGACATGATGCGTTTAGAGGACGATCACAGCCCCTTACTGGCTTCACTCATATCTTATTTTCTCTTTTTGGAGGCTCCTGGATCACAGGACATGGTTGCTTGAAGATGACGCAGTGAGCGTTCGGATTTGAGGTTGACGAATTTGGCCAATTTTTTTTTTCCCTTCTTCTCTTCTTTACTTTCTCACAGAGGCGGATCTAGTGTCCTTTCTCTTCCACGATGATGGGGGATGTATGAATTATGATGAAACTGGTCATTACGGCGAGAGGAAACAGCTAGGATGGGGGATTGGATATTTGTAGATGCTTTGGATTAAATCATTTTAAGGCTGAGGACAATCAATAACGAATGATGACAATAAAGCGAAAAAAGAAAACAAGATTTATCCGTGGATTGACTGGAGACGGTGAAGGTGTGACACGGGTGATTGGTGCTTGGGGACGTTATTGCAAGCCTGTGACCTCATTGTCAAGAGACAACGGATTCTCCGAGGCGGCGATGGCGGCGGATTCGGGACAAGAGCGGCTAGCTCGCCCTCCTCGCGTCCTGCCCCGCCGACCCCGCGCGCCCTGTGGGAGAGGAAATGCAGACACGAATACGGAACTTGCAGGTTTCGGCGGACGGCGGACGACTGAAGGTAATGGACTGGACGCAATGACATGATGACAAGGGATGCTGCCAGCCCATGTAAGCAATTTTTTTTTCCCCCGGCGTTTTTGGTTTTGTGCCTGGGCGAGTGAGTGAAGGAATGGTTTACCGAGAGTGTGCGCTCATGTCTTGGCACACGGCATGGACCATGGCGTCACAAGCCATTGTGCGATGGACTCAAGCCTAGAAGCCCAAAGATCGAGGAGGGAGGGAGCATGCGAGAAGGGGCTCTTGGAGCCCTGGCATCGCACATTAACCGTTTGGCAGCACAACTAAAATAATTCTTATGAATGCATTACTCCGTATGGATGCCACATTCGAGCCTGCGCTTGGTGTCAAGGGGATCTAGCCAATAGTGACGCGAGCACCCTCGCGAAGCCCGCCTCTGATTCGCTGCGTTTGGCTTTGTGTCCCGCTGCGTGTGCAAGATTCCGTCAAGTGCAGGTTGCGCCGTCGATTGAGCGAGGAATAGTAGCGATGATGGTTGGTGGTGGGCAAAGATGAAGCGGCCGGGCAGTGGCGGCTTCGGGGCTTCTTCTGCGTTCCTGGCTGAATACACTCGGGATGTGAAGGAGTTACTTACTTATCTGGCTCAAGCCTCTCTCTTCAAACCCCTCCAAGACGCCATCGCGTGTCTGCCCCGCATTCAGTCAGGATGGTGATGTGAGTGAATGAACTACATGCCCCTGCGCCTACCGCAATTTGCCTATGCTTCTGGAGATGGAGTAATGAGTCTTTACATCTCTGTTTCTCTCACCCCCTCCGTCTCTCGCTCTCTCGGGATTCGGGTTGGCTAACATGACGACTTTCTTCGTCCCAGGCTCAAGGACTCCTCGACTAGTACAGACCTTTCCCTCCTATGAAACTTCCGGACTGTCAATGGCCCAACAAGACCCTCGACAAGGCCTTTCGATGGATGTCTACTGATCTCTGAGATGGAAACTAGAGTCTGGTTGATCCTATGGCAAGTCGCTCAATTCTTGGTCTGCTTGCTCCGACACTCATCAAGCGCACTGTGGAGGCCATGAAGGGTGCAAAGAAGACCATCATCTACACTTACCTCTCTCCTAACGAATGCTTCCGAAGAGCAGGATTCAACTTCACCCAGGGAGAGACCCTCGAGCTGGCTGCCCACTGCGCCAAGCGGCTCCGCTTCCTGAGCAAGGACGACCCTGAGCAGCAGGGCATCGAATGGGCTTTTGACTTCTCCCCAGAGACCTTCTCCGACTTCGAGCCCGACTTCGTCACCAAGGCCCGCGAGGCCGTCAAGACCGCCTGGGAGCCCTTAGTTGAAAACCCTATTATCTTTAACCTCGCTGCCACCTTCGAGATGTCTACCCCCAACATCTATGCCGACTAGATTGAGTACTTCTGCCGCAATATTACCTATTGCAGGAAGATTTACGTCTCCCTGCACCCATATAACAATTGGGGCTGTGCTATTGCCGCTTTCAAGCTGGCCTAGATGGCTGGCGTTGATTGTGTTAAGGGCTGTCTCTTTGGAAATGGCGAGTCTACTGGCAACATCGACCTTATAGCCTTAGGTCTTGAGTTATATACCTAGGGCATCGACCCTAAGATTGACTTTTATAATCTAGAGCGCATTATTTGGTATTATTGAGGTGTGCAATAAGATCACCATCTACCCTCGCGCCCCTTATAGTGGCTCTCTAGTTGGGTATGCCTTTAGCGGCTCCTATTGGGATGGTGTTAGGAAGGGGGTTTGGGCCCGCGAGATAGACAACCTCAAGTATGAGGACTGCTAGTGAGCCCCCTGCCTTCCTTTAGGCCCTGCAGATATTAGTTGTACTTATGGGGCCAATATCCGTGTTAACTCGTAGAGTGGCAAGGGCAGCGCCGCCTAAATCATCCTTCGCAAGCTCGCGATTGACCTTCCCTATGGCCCTTAGGTCGGTTTCTCGAGCGTTGTCCATGCCAAAGCTGATGAGCTTGGCCGAGAGCTTCTATCAAATGAGATTACCGACCTATTTGAACGGGCTTATTTTCTCTACGACAACCCTCGTCTCAACCTCATTAACAACAATATCCCCACCGATCGCTCCTCATCACCCGTTCCCCCGCCCTTGGTAAGACCCAGCATATCAAGAATCTCATGCGAGTTTTTGACGGCATAGTATCAGTCGATGGCAAGGAGTATAAGCTCCACGGAAAGGGAAATGGTCCCATCTCGAGTCTGGCCAACGCCCTCCGAAATATCGGCGTAAGCCTGGACGTCCGTGCCTATAAGGGGCATGCCATCGGTGAGGGTCGCAATGTCAAGGCCGCTACTTACACCGGGTGCACAACCAGCGAGGTCAACCGCCGAGTCTGGGGCGTGGGCGGGGGCGTGTGGGCATCCGCGAGGATGTAGTCCGGAGCTTGCTGATTGCTCTCCTGAGCGCTGCCACCAACGTATGTTTTCCTCACCTTTCTTAGCTGTTGATACGACGTGCTAACTTGAATGTGCAGTTTGCTACCAGTCGCCCAGGCAGTCCCGTTACCCCTCGACCAGTGGCGGATGCTGCGGACAACCTGGAGCAGCTGAACCTCAACGGAACCAACGGCCCTTCTACCGTAGTGAGCATCCTGGAGGAGAAGGCTAATGACATGTGAACGGCCAAGAGAACTGGTATCATCATGTCAGGTAACCATGGAGAGCCATTGTGTGCATGGATAAAGAACAAAACAGGGTGGAGGTTGAGTGGGACACACACCAGAAAAGGAAGAAAACCTACTCGCCCATTGGAGATGGGCGTTTGAAGATGCGGGATATGAATGAACCTGCGTATGGGGATTTGCATGGGCTGTGGCTCATGGGAACGAAAAAAAAAAGAGAGGTACCATCTAGGTAGGATGAGGCCGAATCACTCGTTGGCCATGGAAATGTGCATTTGGCAGGGGCCAGGAAATCAAAATCATATTGCTACATAGGACAGCACCGCAGTACGTAGCCTTGCATCTGGTTCGATGAGGAGTCTGGGGGGACATTGATGTTTGGCCTGTCGTTTGAGGCGAGGGTGGTGCTTGAGTTGAAGGTGGGGTACCGTGTCATAAATTTAGCAGCTGGAATTTTGGCAATGAGATGAATCTCGGAGACGAGGAAAGAATGTCCGAACCCCTTTGTGCAAGACGTGACGCGTGCGAAAGAGGAGCCTTGAGACGCCACCTGTTACTCAACCAAAATCTGCAACCTCCACGTGGAGCTCGGGGCCCAGCGACCATGGCCGTCATCGTGGGCTTCCTTTAATGAGATTTCATGAGCGAATGGCCTAGCATGGAAAGGTTGGCGGGCAATGAAGCGGTGGTTGCTAGGGAGGAGTGGGGACCGGCGGGATAATCGCCGGGGGAGCTTGTTTACTTTTGCAGTCGAATCAATACAAACAACGGGAAACGGTTAGGCTGGACCTGTGCAGCAGGCAGGGTGGTGGTCGATGGTCGGTTGTGAGTCAGGAAAGGGGAACATGCAGAGAAGAAAGAGGGTGGAAGAAGGAGAACACTAACACTAAACAAAAGAAGGAGGTTCGTAAGAGGGGAAAAGGAATAAATGTATTGGGCAAAGTCGTTATATCCCGGAGAGGCTCAAACCGTTTCAGATGAGTGTATGGGAGGGCATGGCCCTGCCGCCATCAATCTCTTGCATTGTTATTTCCCATAGTTATGTTCCTGAACGGGCTTGGAGGTGTGCACCGACGGGAGCCAGGGACGGGACGCTCTGGAATGGAACGAACAGGTGCGGATACTACTGGAGAGCAGGGCCCTGGGAGGTGCTGACTGCTGAGGACGAGGATGGGGGAATGGGGATGGGATCATGACGGACACACTGGACCGGACTAGACCAACAGGGGGGAAGGACGAGAGAGGAAGAAAAAAAAACTCTTGGGGCGATTTCCTTGGAGCTGCAGCTCGCACTGTGCTGGTAAATTGCAGGCCGGTAGAGGGGAGGAAATGAGGCAGACAGCCCCCAAGGCCCAAGTCAAGGGCTTGCGGGTGGCGGTTTGGCGCTGTGGGCAGGGCACTGTACGCGCACGGGGGAGATGGGGAGATGACGCCAGAGCGTTTTGAGCACCGCGTGAACAGAGACACACAAGGCGTTCAACCAGGGGAAGGGAGGGGCCAGGTTATTTCGCTATCGGGTTAAGCGAGGTTCGGCCGGGTCGAGTTGTGGCCTTTGATTCGAGGGAAGGGAGGCAGTGGGGGGAACTGGACAAAGGGGACAAACCAAACAAATGCATGGGCCGGCTTTATTTCAGTCGGCAAAGGCAAGGTGAGTTGCGTTGCGTTGCGTTGAGTTGGGTTGAGTGACTGCTGCTGGGTGACTGAGACTGAGAGGGACGGGACCAGGTGCGCCATGAACGTCTGAGAACGGATTGGCTGTGGGCGGCCGCAGTGCAGAGGGTGCTCTCGGCGATGCAAGGTGCTGCAAATGCGCTGCACCGCGCATCGCTGCACAGGGCACCTGACGACGATGATGCTGCATGTGGGGGAACTTTGAAGTGGGAGGGGAACACGGCGAGCCAGTGGACGAATGGCGGGTGCTTGTTGTTGTGCTGCCCCTCGCTCTTGCTGCCTGCCTGGAGGAGGAGCAGGATGGGAAAGGCGGTCGGCCGAGTGCTCGCTCGTTGCTTGTTCGTGAATCTTCTTTTTCCCTTTTCCCTTTTCCCTGGCAGGTCCCATGCAGCAGAGGCGGGCCGCTATTTCGATCGAATTGACTTTTTTTCCCTCCTTCCTTCCTTGATGTGATTCTTGTGTGTGCCGTGCCTGCCTGTCTCTGTTTTGCCAGCAGCGGGTTGGACAGACAATGAGACGAGGGGATGAGAGGACGAGTCCCGTCTTTTGTTTCACTCAAGCAGAAGCTTGTCTGTCCGCCATGGCTTTGGGACCGTTGGAACATGAGGGGAGCGGAGCATAAGCACCGTGCGGACACAGTGCGCCCGTCCGCGAATGGAAGCGCCAAAAGTAGCGGTAGGCAGCCCGCTCAGCAGCGGGCACAGTAGCCGGCAATGACTTGGGTGGACCTCCGTAGTGCGGCCCAGCGCCCCCCAGTGGGCACGCACCTTACCTTGCAGTTGCCGCGAGCAGCAAGCAGCGCAGCCCAGGCGGTCGGCACATGCGCAGGTCGGTACTCCGTAGGTAGGCAGGTACCCATCATTTAGGCGGTACCTAGATAGGGTTATGGCTGGCGGTTACGCTCGTAGCAGGCGCCAGCTTCGCCGGGGCCTTGTAGTCTGCTGTAGCTGCTAGGCGGTGTTGTTGATTGCCTGTGCCTATTCGCTGCGGGGTGCTATTCTTGGCTTCTCGCCGCCGCCAGTTGCTCCCCCAAAAGCTCTTCCTCTCGCGGTGAAGGCAACTGAAAACTCTCCCTCATCATTCACTTCCCTTCCCAAACCCGCCTGTCCGCGCGCCTCTGTGCAACCCAAAGGGAGAAAAAAAAAACTGCTCCTCTTCGTCTGCATTTGCGATCGGGCCTCAAGTTCACAGATTCAGGCATTTTCTCCTTCTTTTTCTTCTTTTTGGCCAACCCTCCTTCTCTCTCTCTCTTGTTTTGGTTCTTTTTATAACCAAACCCACCACACACGGTCCTTTCCCTCCTCACTCCTCTCGCCTCCTCCTGGCCCCAGGCCTACAGCACGCTACCGCCCGTGGGAAAAAAAAACCCCCGCGTCTCCGCCGCAAGCCAGTTTTACCTTGTCGACACGTGCGCCTTTCCACGACCGTCTTTCTTCGCCTCGCACGCCTTGGACCTCTCCTCGTCTTCCTTTTTGACCTGAAGCCGCATGACGACGTCCTCCTAATACTGCAACCATGTCGAGCTCAGAGATAAACCAGGTGCTCGCGAATTCGCTGTCGCCCGGTGAGTTCCCCCTCAAAGCCTCGTCTCAAATCTCTTCCCCTCCCTCGCTCCGCCCTACGGCCATTGTTGACCGTGACCCCCTCGTTGAACCTCTCCCCCTCCTCCTCCCACAAACGAGACTCCTCGTCGTACTGACTGCCTTGTCCAGACGCGAACCTGCGAAATGCTGCGGAGCAGCAACTCAACCAAGCTGCAGAGGGCAACTTCGTAGGCAAACCCCAACATTCTCCCCCCCCCCCCCCCCCCCTCTCTCCCCTTCCTCGCCCCTGACGTCTTCGTGGACTTTGCTAACCTTTGTCTCTTCCTGCCAGCCCTTATACCTCGCAACTCTCGTCCAAGAACTGGCAAATGACTCAGCCGATGGTTCCATCCGAGCCGCCGCCGGTATTGCCCTCAAGAACGCCTTCTCAGCCCGCGATTTCGCTCGTCAGCAGGAACTCCAGTCAAAATGGCTGCAACAAACAGATGACGAGACCAAGACTCGGGTCAAGCAGCTCACCCTGCAGACCCTGAGCTCAACCAACACCCAGGCTGGCAATGCCGCCGCCCAGGTTATCGCTTCTATCGCTACCATTGAGTTGCCTCGTAACCAGTGGTCCGACCTCCTCCCCTTCCTCGTCAAGAATGTTAGCGAGGGTGCCGACCACCAGAAGCAGTCTTCCCTGACCACCATTGGTTATATCTGCGAAAGCCAAGACTCTGAGCTGCGCATGGCTCTGGTCACCCACTCGAACGCCATCCTGACCGCCGTCGTCCAGGGCGCCCGAAAGGAGGAGGCCAACCTCGAGGTTCGCCTCGCCGCCATCACTGCCCTCGGTGACTCGCTCGAGTTTGTCGGCAACAACTTCAAGCATGAGGGCGAACGAAACTACATCATGCAGGTCGTTTGCGAGGCCACCCAGGCCGACGACTCCCGGATACAGCAGGGTGCTTTCGGCTGCCTTAACCGAATTATGGCTCTGTACTACGAGAACATGCGATTCTACATGGAGAAGGCTCTTTTCGGCCTTACCATTCTTGGCATGAAGTCCTCAGACGAGGATGTCGCCAAGCTGGCCGTTGAATTCTGGAGCACCGTCTGCGAGGAGGAAATCTCCATCGAGGACGACAACGCCCAGGTCGAGAGCTCGGACCAGATGCGCCCCTTCTACAACTTCGCTCGCGTTGCCGCTAATGAGGTGGTTCCCGTGCTGTTGCTGCTCCTGACCAAGCAGGATGAGGACGCCACCGACGACGAGTACAACCTCTCCCGCGCCGCTTACCAGTGCCTGCAGCTGTACGCCCAGGCCGTTGGTGCCACCATCATCACCCCTGTGCTGCAGTTTGTTGAGGGCAACCTCCGATCCGATGACTGGCACAACCGAGATGCCGCCGTTTCTGCCTTTGGCGCCATCATGGAGGGCCCTGACGAGAAGGTCCTGGACCCCATCGTGAAGCAGGCTCTCCCCATTCTCATCACCATGATGGACGATCAGTCGCTCCACGTTCGGGATTCCACCGCCTACGCTCTCGGCCGCATCACCGAGGCCTGCTCCGAGGCTATCGATCCCGAGGCTCACCTCCCCACTCTCATCGAGTCCCTGTTCAAGGGCCTCCTCGGCAACGCCAAGATGGCTCCTTCTTGCTGCTGGGCTCTGATGAACTTGGCTGAGCGCTTCGCTGGCGACTTCGGTGCTGCCACCAACTCTCTCACCCCCCATTTCAACAACGCCGTCAGCTCCCTGCTTGATGTCACTGCCCGAACCGATACCGACACCTCCGTCCGCACTGCCTCTTACGAGGTGCTCAACGTCTTCGTTCAGAACGCTGCCTCCGACAGCCTGCAACCCATTGCCTCTCTGTCTGATGTCATCATCAAGCGCCTCGAAGAGACCGTTCCCATGCAGAGCCAGGTTGTGAGCGTTGAGGACAAGATCACCCTCGAGGAGATGCAGAACAGCCTATGCACTGTTCTTCAGGCCATCATCTCGCGTCTGGATAAGGAGATCATCCCCCAGGGCGACCGTATCATGCAGATTCTTCTCCAGATCCTCAACAGCGTTGGCGGCAAGTCCAGCGTTCCCGATGCTGTCTTTTCTACCATTAGCAGCCTCGCCACCTCCATGGAGGAGGACTTCGTCAAATACATGGATGCCTTCGCCCCCTTCCTGTACAACGCCCTCGGCAACCAGGATGAGCCTAGTCTCTGCTCCATGGCTATCGGCCTTGTTAGCGACATTACCCGATCTCTGAGCGAGCGAAGCCAGCCTTACTGCGACAACTTCATGAACTACCTTCTGAACAACTTGAGGGTGAGTGTGACGAGACAGAACGATACTTGTAGTGGACATTTTGCTAACACGTCGATAGAGCACTACTCTCGGCAACCAGTTCAAGCCTGCTATTCTGCAATGCTTTGGTGATATTGCCGGTGCAATTGGTGGCCACTTCGAGACTTACCTGTCAGTGGTTGCCCAGGTCCTGGAGCAGGCCTCTACTGTCACTGCTACTCCCGAGGGCCCCTATGAGATGTACGACTACGTCGTCTCGCTGCGCGAAGGTATCATGGATGCTTGGGGTGGCATCATCGGTGCCATGAAGTCTAGCTCTAAGAGTGAGTTATCATATTCCAGAGTGCCGTACCAAACCCCTAGTGCTGACACTATTTGTTTTCCTCTAGCCCCTGCTCTCCAGCAATACGTCCCTGCTGTCTTCCAGCTCCTTAGCCTTATTGCCAACGACCTGAACCGCAGCGAGTCGCTGATGCGCGCTGCTATGGGTGTCATTGGGTAAGCAGGCACATAATGATGATTGTCGATGAATAATGCTAACATTGTCCCAGTGATCTTGCCGACGCCTACCCCAACGGCGAGCTTGTAGATGCTTTCCGCCAGGACTGGCTCACCACCATGATCAAGGAGACCAAGACCAACCGCGAGTTCCAGCCCCGAACCATTGAGACGGCTCGTTGGGCTCGTGAGCAGGTTAAGCGCCAATTGGGCGGCACCCAGACCGTCATGGCCCAGAACTGAGCTCCTTCTGCTGCAGCGTTTGAAGCTCCCTCCGCGCACTGACGCGGCATGACCAGCTTTCTGGTCATTGATCCAGCTGGAGGACGGAAGCGACATGCACCATTGACTCGCGGTCTGCGGGCTGTTGCGTACCTCCGGCAAATGGATCTTGTCCCCTCCCCTTTCCCCCTCCCCCTTCCCCTTCCCCTTCCCCAGCCACAACATAACACGATCCACACGACGTTTCTATGTATATAGATCCCCATACGACACTACAGTAATTCAAATACCCATCACGACCATCACATCATCATTCATCGGCATTACCACAGTTCCATATGTATTCACAGCCCAAATTCCCCCATTCACTACACATTCACTACACAAACCCCCTTTTCGACTATTTGTCAGATGCAACGAAGGAATAGAAGAAGTCATGTATGCCCCGCGTGGATGAACAGCGGCGGCGAACCAAAATTCATGTAGAGGCTCGGGGAGTCAAGGCGGTCGGTTCGTTTTTGTCTCTTGCCTTTTTTTTAATGTTTCGGTGTCTCGCCTTGCGCCCCATTAGGAGTCGTTCTTGGATTCCCATTCAAGTGATTGGGAAGCCCGTGTGACGGCGTGCTCGGATATTCCCCGTTTGTGAGGAACAGATGAGAAAGATGGAAAGGAAAGAGTGAAATGGAGGCAGGAATACCAAATTCAGGAGCGTGTAGGAGAGCTTTTCCATTTAGAGAACCCAGAGTGAAAGCGAGAGAATAAGATGGCAGATGAGATTCAAAGAGACCCTAAATGATTCGCGTCGGACTAGAGTATCAAGTGAGCTCGTTCGAATAACCAGTCTAGTTGTCAGTGGTATAAAAAACCAGTTGGCCTCTATTGTGATGTCTTGTCCGGTGTCTTATCCCGTATGTCGTGATGGCAAATGCAATGGGTTCATATCAACGAATGAACTCGGAGCAACTAAACTCGTAAAAATACTTGATTTTCTTTTTTCCCTTCCTCCGATAGCTTCGTCATAACTGCGTATCTCAGAAGCATTCTAATGTACCGTGGTATCTCCTCCAAAACCGCCAGTCGTCCACATCTAGGTATCGTATCTGTCCAAAAGAGAAGGGGTCTCGTTCCGTTCCGTCCCCCCTTTGCCTGGAATGCCAACCGCAATGCTCCGAGTAGTCTCGCCAACCATGACTAAGGCCTTTTTTTTGGGGGGGGGGTTCGCTACCAAAAAAGCCAAGGCTCGCCATGCAAAGTGATTCGGTAAGGAACTCAATAAGATAAAGGAAATAAAGGTATGGTGAAATAGGACCGCAAGATCGAGAGAAGACAGGGGTCATCACTTATGACGCCAAAGCCACCCTAAATTATAGAAAAGTGCAAACGTGAAAAATGGCCACAAATATGGATGCACAATTTTTTGCCGAGTCACGGCGTAAAAGTAGTTGCTAGCTGTAACCATCGAAGACCCCGCTGGAGGGTATCCAATCCTGGGGGCCGTTGATGTAGAACTGAAGTTCCCCTTCAAAGCCGTCGGCGGAAGGGTAAAAAGCGGAGTTGGATGCCGCTGAGGCCACGATGGAGTTTCCATTTGGGAGGGAATAGCCTTGAACTGATGCAGCAGCTGTGATTGCCGCAGCTTGAGTAGAATCGAACGCCTCCATGAGCATGCCCAGAGCATTGGGATTGCCTACGTTGGAGTTGTCCGGATTCATGTAGAGGTGAGCAGGAAGTTGTTGCTGGGAATATGATTGGGTATCGGGAATCGGAATTGGAACAGGAATGGGAGTCGGCTGTTGTCGCTGTCGCTGCTGTTGATGCTGCTGTTGATGCTGCTGTTGATGCTGCTGTTGATGTTGATGTTGATGTTGATGCTGCTGTTGATGTTGATGTTGCTGCTGTTGTTGCTGCTGTTGTTGCTGGTGGTGTTGATGTTGGTGTTGATGTTGGTGTTGATGTTGTTGGTGTTGGTGTGGGTGTTGGTGCTGGTGCTGGTGTTGGTGTTGTTGTTGTTGTTGTTGTTGTTGGTGTTGTTGGTGTTGTTGGTGTTGTTGGTGTTGTTGGTGTTGTTGGTGTTGTTGGTGTTGTTGGTGTTGTTGGTGTTGTTGGTGCTGCTGCTGCGAGGGACCAAAGTGTGAGGGTATGATATGCGCAGTAGGTGTTGCTAACGGGGTCATAAGGTCTTGTGAAGATGGGGACTGGAGGGTAGAGGTTGATTGAGATGCATCGAGGGAGCTTCGAGGTCGTGCGTAGAGAGATGTTGGCGAAGGCACTGTAGATGCGGTACCGGAAACAGAGCTAGGACCAACGGCTGTAGCGATAGTGCCAGCCACAGGTGAGCTGGTAACGGCAACGGGGTTCGGGACAGGATCTTTGCCATCGGCCATGCTAGCTTCGACTCCGAGTGAACCACTGGGGTCTCTAGCAAATCGTTCCAAGGCTTCAACCCAGCGAGAGGCCAAGGGCCACACCTCTTTACATTCCATCAAAATAGAAAGAGTGCGGCTCAGCATCACAGGGCCATCTCGGCTGATGGCGGGATCTGGGCAAACTAGGGCAAAGTTAGCATATTGGCTCATAATCTCGACTGATTTGCTCAAGGGGGCGCTGGGGGCGTACTGCTGGGATAACGACAGAGGTAGGTGGAGAAGAGACCACAGCTGTAGACACAGAAAGCGGCCATTTGGGCGCCGACGCTTTCGTCGGGGGATCGGCCTGTGAATTGGGCATCGACTTGGTCGAATAGACGACGAACGTTTCGAAAAAGCTCAAGAGAGAGGTTTGAAAAGTAGGCTTGTTTCTGATCGTCCTTGGAGCCGAGCGTCAAGAAGCTGAGATGAAGTCAGCTGAAGGTGTATCGCCAGGACGATTCAGACTCAAGGACTCACTCTATAAGATAAGGTCGACGAGAGACGATATTGCATAGTCGTGGAATCATGGTGACTCCAAGATAGGCCTAGGTGAGTTAGTAACCTCACCGACTGTCGAAAGCGTGGGTGTTTGCATCACATACCAAGTCTTGACCATCGGCCTTATACTCTTTGAAAATATAGTGGCTCCATTGATGCTCTTGAGGCAAGCTTTGCTCCCAATCTTGCAGCTTCTTGATATGCTGTGCAAATTCGCTGTTAGGGTCCCAGGGGTTAGCGCTCCTCGCGAAGTTCACGGCGCGGCGGCTGACGATGCCCCAGAAGTGATGGGCCTGTATTAATGACGCGAACAAGGAGCGACCAGGATCGAATATTAGGGCAGGGTTATCGATTGCCGGAGGTGTGCCTTCAAGAGCAGCACGAGAATGCGGTTGACAGCCAGTAGCAAAATCCTGTTCGTCGCCGGGGAGGAGGGCGGTGATGTCAGAAGCAGCAAGTGAAACAGGTGAGTAGGGACTGGAGTGAAGTTGATCTTGGCTGTGGAGCATCCACTGTATGTATTGCAAGATTAGTAGGATAGTTGATGTGTCTCCAACGGGCAACGACTCACCAAAGTCCTCCGTGCAGATTCAGCTCGCACAATGATATCGGGGGACGCGTTTTCTATTTGGTACGTCTCTTCTCGGTGAAGTCGCATCAGCGAAGCCATGCGCATCGATACGCCCATATTGATCTACGAGGTCGGTTAAAAACTATGCCCGCCAATGAGAAGGTGGCAATTTTTATTGCCCAACTTACATAACTCTTGTTTCTTAGTCCACTACCCTGTTGAGCAATGCTCAAGAGATAGAAGGCCTGGCATCTTTCCAAGGTGGGCTCCTGATAAAGTTCACCATATGCCAATTGGGATGCGCGTTCCATGAAGAACTCAGCGGCCTTGAGGCCAGATCCATAGCGGGCAGCAAGGGCAGGAGTCAACCTCGCCGAGATGCTTAGAATGCTCACGACCAAGAAGACACTGACAGACTGGTGATCGGTACGAAGCCGGTGAGGGAACTGCTCCTTGGGGATGAAGCCGAGCTGGAAGTAATGACGAGTGAAGCGGTTGACGCCATCTATGATGTCCGACAGGGGAGGAAGTCGGTCCCATTCATCACTGGGCTTGTGGCCAGGCGGTCGCACGACAGGCGCATCAAGGATCTCCCGTCGTACCTTGGCGGGGTCACGTCTAGCCAGCTTGTCTGCCCTAACACGCGGATGACGAAATTCACGATCACTGTCAGGCTGGCCGCGGACCGGGAATATACTGGCAGTCGGCGGGGTGTTTCAGCGCACTACGACTCAGATGTCTCGCAGAGGGGGGGTTGACGGGGAGGATGACTTACCAGTCTTGGGCACCGAGGCCGGCCTCGAGACAGGCTTTGCAAGGCGGCTGAGCCTTGTCATGGACACACTTGCTCCTCATCCGACGACATCTACAGAGCCGCGCGGGCGGTTAGCCAGCTGGTCAAGCGCAAAGAAGGGGGGACCCCGCCGGGCACCACCAGGAACCGCTAGGGATGGAATGGTCCGCGAGGGAGCGGGAGGCGGTCTCAAAGAGACTGATCGGAGCCGCAACGGAAGCTAAACCCACCTTCGGCAAGCAATCGGGGCCCGGCGCTTGATGGCCGGAGCGGACGCGGACGCGGCGGGAACACCAGAGTCCGGCTCCCCGGACATGGAGGCGGCGTCGAGAGCGGCGGCATGGTGGACGGTGCGATCAGGGACATCAGCAGACCCGGAGACAACGGACATCGCTGCAGGAATGGCCATAGCGGAGAGGGCACCGTCCATCGGTGGTTTGCCTCGACGGCAGCGAGCAGCGTCTCCCGGCAGGCTGTGCCCGATGGTCGCGGCAGCGGCAGTGGCAGCGGCAACGGCAACGGCAGCGGTTATAGGAGCGGCTGAGGGACAGGCAGGCGAGCGGGCAGGCAGAGAGACAGTAAACGGGTGGCCTTGGCCTGACCTCGAGCGAGAGCGCGTGACCTCGACTTGGCGAGTGGACCTTGAAAAGTGATGGATGGACACCCGGGAAGGGGACGGCGAAAATTAAACTCGACTCTAGTCTCAGGATCAGAATGATGATGGGTGGCTTTTTGGGGGGCCCGGCAGCGGTAGCGGGAGCGGGAAGGGAAAGCGGGAAAGCGGGAAGCCAAGTTTTGACGCCGGTTCGCTGCGGGTCAGACCAAAGGGACCCAAGGGAACCCAAGGGGACCCCAAGGGGAACAAGGCAAGGCGGCCAAAGGGCGGCCAAAGGGCAGCCAAAGGAAACTGAAAGGACCAACAAGACCAAGCAAGCCGGCAAAATTAGACGCGCAGCGAGAGGTTGGAAGATAGGGCAGACGGGACGGGACGGGGGGGCCGACGGGGGACAACCAGATAGGGCGATGTGCAGGGTGCAGGATCGCACGATTGCCTGCCGGAGTCCGGAGGAGGGAAGGGTGAGGGAGGGGGAGCCGAGGAGGAGAGAACAACAAGAAAAGAAAGGAAACGAAAAAGGCAATGAAACGAAAACGCTATGCCCACGATGGCCAGCAACGAGGGACGGCGAGGGAGATCGTCACAGAGCCCGGGGGGGTGAGGGATGGGATCAGGATCAGGATTAGGATTGGGATTGGGACGGCTAAGGGCCGTGTGTGCCGCGTGGTTCTGGCGCTGGGTTCTGGGGCAGGGTGCTGCAGCTAATAAAAGCAGAAGCTTCAGCCAGTCTGGTGGGATAGGATGGGACGGGACGAGGTCGAAGTGTCAGGCCAAACTGGAAGCCCAGAAAGCGGAGTAACGGTGGCGGAGGAGTGAGTAGCAGTGGCATGGAACGACGACGACAACAACCATGTGGCGGTGGCGAGGCGTTGGTTTGGTGGTGGTGGTGGTGGTGGTGGTGGGTGACGTTGGGAACATCACAAGTGATCCAGCGGCTGGGTTGGGTGAGGACGGACGGCGGCAACGAAGCCGTAGGTTTGCGGGCGTGAGCGGGTGATTGATGAGCGATTGAGAGTCAGACGCAGATGCGGAGACTGGAGACGGGAGACGGGAGACGGGAGACGGGAAACAGGGGGCCCGGGGGATGGGGGACGGGGGACGGGACGAAGTGACGCAGCCACAAAGAAGGCGAGCGGATTTTGGTTGAGTGATGCGCTGGGTAGGGTCGTTTGTTTCGAGTATGAGGTGAAGTTGAGAGACTCATGTCAATGCGAGTGCAGTACAGACAGCACCGGTGTTGGTGTGTGTCAGCGTCAACGTCTGTGTGAGTGCGGGCGTGTGCTTGAGCGCGAATGAGACGGTAAATTATGCAGCCTCCCCCCTCCCTAACCAAAGCGTATCAAACATCAACGAGCTGTGGGCCAATGGGGAACTCCCACACGCGAACTTGCCTGGGGAAGGAAAGCGAGCTGGCCAAGTCGACTTGCTTCTGGCTTTGCCGCGGGCTTACTTGCGTCTCATGGCGGCGAGCAGGAAATAAAATGGGGTCGGACTCCAACAAACGGCCGAGAGCGCGGAGGTGGAGCAGACGTGCGGACACGGGACGTGACGAGGCGGCGATACGGCGTGACAAATTGAGGGGAGAAGGAAAGGGAAGGAGGAAAAAAAAAAAAAAAAAAAAAAAAAAGGGATTATTTGGGATCAAAAAGTGGGAAGAGGCCAAGGATGGTCAAGGGGAAATTTTCAAGGGACAATGGCATGGGTCCTTTCTGACCAAGGCGAAGAGTTGCCAAAATAAGCAGAGAGATACGTGCAAGTGAGGGAGGTGACGGAGATCACCATGGCCGGCCGGTGAGGAAGTCGGAAATATGGGTCCTGGAGCGGCACGTATAATAAACGCAGCCAGTCCAGGCACACAGAGAGGTTGTCGAATGAGCAAAGACCGAGCAAGGGGGCGGCACCAGGCGCTGGCATGGCTCACTAATACCAATAATGTTATCGGCACTTCTCTACTTTGGGAGCCTCATAGGGGGAGTGGAGGCTTGATAAAGGTGGAACGCTCCGAAGAATGAATGTACCTGTGGAGGCGGCAGATATACCATGGCACACACACACACGGGTGTCCCAACCTATCCACCTAGGTCCTAGGGTACGGATACATTACGATGGATAGAATGCCATGCCAAAGACGTGTTCATGCTCATCCCTCACTTCCCAGCACTATCTATGGGCGTCGCTACCGAC
Source organism: Aquanectria penicillioides (assembly GCA_003415625.1). Lineage (NCBI taxonomy): Eukaryota > Fungi > Ascomycota > Sordariomycetes > Hypocreales > Nectriaceae > Aquanectria > Aquanectria penicillioides. Next base: position 6,611,632 of record PYIU01000003.1, read on the forward strand.
TAGCTCCGGAACTCAGCCTCGCTGCCCCGAGTCAATCGATCTTGACCACAGCAGGCCGTTCTCATGCCTCACATGCAGCCTTGCTATCCCTCTAGCAGCAACTCGAGACATGTTGCATAAGGGAGCTTGGATTTTGGGGTGGGGGAGAGGATGAGCTGGAGGAGGAGAAAGCAAGCTGGGCAGCCAGAGCCAGGTACATGGTTGTAGGAACTACACGAAACCGCGGATTGCACTGAGAAAAACACGGAAACAAGACGAAGGAAATTTTACACCGAGAACCAAAAAAGAAAGCTAGTGAGGCGTTAGGCCAGCCAACCAAGGACGATAGTTTCCGCGTACATCCCAAAGCAGCAATAGCTAATCTATCGCATGCAATGCATAATCACAAAAGTAAGGCGAACGAACCTAGGCAACGAGGCAGTCAAAGAGAGAGAAGAGAGGGAGGGAGAGAGAGGAAGGAATCATGATATTAAAAATAAAAATAAAAGTCCGTCGGCCAAGGGCACACACGATGATGCAGGACACAGAAACGCGGCCCAATGCACACTGACAGACAAACTCGACTCGGTTGAAAAAGAGGGCCAATGGCCAGTTGCATAGCTATTCAACTTGCCGTTATTGGCTAGAGTGAAGACGCTAGACGGCTAGTGGTGACAGGATGCAAGGGGCAAGGGTCTTATTCTGGCGTTAAGCGGCCTTTTGGGCTTTTGGGGATGGCCACTTAGGGCCAAGCCTGAAGTCTCCAGTCTCCAGTCCCCAGTCCCGAGGCTCCATTTTGTCTCCATCCCCGTCTCGCGTCTCCATTCGCAAGTCAGTCCCACCGGGATCCGTGCCATGCCTCGCAGTGGGACGCAGTAGTAATCATAATGTACCTACATAGGCCAGCACTAGTCGGAGAATACCTCGCAAGCACTCACTGGACTGGTCTGATCTGGCCTGACCTGCAAGAGCTGGTGGGTATGTTTGCCGTTCCCGTTCTCTGTAAGGTTAGCTGCTCGTCAATCCGCCTCATCCTTCCGTGGGCTGGCTGCAGTGCCTGCTAGACTCGAACCTATCCCACGGTGCCGGATTGACAAGCTTTCTTCGCTCTGGTGCCGACATGCGTAAGGCATGTTGCGGTACGTACGCCCGCACGCTAGTACTAGTATCCATTTCCATACATAGAGTAGTGCATGTCCAGCATGCCAAGTTTTGGAATTCCATCTGTTGGCCGCGGCGCGTCTTCTCGACACTTCGCAGTCCGCGGGCGTATTGTGAAATGAGGCGCCAACTCACCACCACCTGTCGCGGGAAAAACCAAGCAGGGAGCGATGACGGACGAAGAAGAAGAAAGGGAAAAAATTAAAAAATAAAATTTTGAACAGAACGAGGCATAAAATGGGTGCCGGCGCTGACTTGTCCTAGGAATGTAACCTTCTCCACCAGTCGCATCCCGACATTTACATCCTGCGTTTATCATTGCTCCTCTTTCTTGCTGCTTCAAACGCCCGCTCCTCCACTCTGACAGCTCTCGTCCTCTCGCATCATTCTCTTTTTGGACGAGCCCGAACTGACCGATCCCTTTTTTTTCTTTTAACTTTTCCTCTGACTCCGACTCGGGCTGACGAAGCATAACCCTTCTGCTGTTGCTGCTGCTGGTGTGATGTCGACAACGACAGCGACAACGACATATGTATTCCGTGTCATCTTTTGAGGAGTTTCAACCGCTTATTCCCGTATCCCGCTATCCCCCGGCACCCATTCGCACTCCTTGGCTCTCTTACATTCCTCGCTTCCTCACCACCTCGCCACGTCGATCCCCTTGGCCTCGCCCCATTGACAGGACTCTCCCCGCCCGTCATCTAAGTCAAGACTTGTTACGTCTTGAAACTCCACCCTTGATGTGGCCGCCGTGATTGGAAAAACACACCATCTTCGTCTCCACCCCTGACTCCATTCTGATTGGCAACTCTGTAGTTTTCTCATGTGTTCCCTGGTGGTCCGAGTCCCTGGGTCGGGCCGTCGAATCCATGAGCCTGGGCCGTCACCCACCTGCGTTCACTCATACCGAATTGCTCCTGTGGCCGAGTTTGTCGTCCCGAGGTACCGCGCTGACAAGCCAAGATGTTTGCCCCGATCACTCACCTGTCTCGTCGTCTAGTACCGCTCACCTGTAACGCGCCTTTTCACCCGAACTCCAACTAGGATTGGATCATTTTGGGGGTCAATTCCCGGGGCATCCTCCCGGATCCCCCTGCTCGCCACCCCTTCCCATATCTCAGTTCAACTAATGCGGCCCCCCCTATTGCTCCCAGTGGCGTAATAGGGCGGGGACCTCGTTATCTGGAGCATCGCTGGCGTATGCCCGGACGACTTTTACACGTCTTGGAGTTTCAATCGATAATTCATATCCTCGCCTCGCCTAGGCAAGCACCGAGCCGAGTTGTAGGAGACTTGGGTCGGCCTCCGTAGATCATTCACCAAGCACCACTTGAAATCCTTGTCTTGAAACGCAGTCATCATCCGCGACTCTCGTGGGTTTTCTGTGTAAGCGTTTCACCATAGGATGTCGCTACCAGCGAGTTGGTTTCAATGTGCCTTTGCGCCCATCGGCTGATTGTATCGGTCACCTTTTATTTTGTTTTATTTTTTTTTATTTTTTTTGGGGGGGGGGCAATGGCCTCGCGGGTATTGTCCTTCAAAAAGTGCCAGACCCGGTAGGTCTCCAGTATTGAACTTTCCCATTCATCATGATACCATCTTCAGCGAGTCTAGACTATCGCCCAACTTTTCGCGAGCATGACAACGGATTAGTGGCAGGTTAGGGCGGGTTTGTGGATACCCAATCCTAGCTCCAAGACGTAGGCCAGTCGCTTCGCCATCAAAGTAGCGAAGTCTATTAGAATGGTTCTACACGCGACTAAGGTGTTGAATTTTTCTCCTGTGATCGAAATGAGAAGGGAAAAATAAAGAAGTGTGCCGTCACTTACATCTTCGACGATGCATTCTAATAACTATGTGTCGCGCCCTAGACCACTACGCTAAGCAGCAAAAGTGTAAGGTTCCTTACAACAGGTACTATATACAAGTGGCCTATATCTATCGTGATATTATGGTAAACGGGCCAGGAACTGGTAGAGTATTGGTCAAACTCACAGTATGAATGAATAAAAACGTCCGGCGTACCCTATTATGCTCTAATATGAATGGATAATAAATTTAGAGGTTATTTGCCTCCGGAATGAGAGAATGGGGGAATGAGGGAATGAGGGGTGTGAGAACTGGCATCCTTGAGTGCTATGTGGTTTTCTGGCGTCATCATTCCAACCTTAAGAGCTGAGCTTCCTTCAACAACGAAACGCTCCGAGAGAAATTAATTCACTGCCCTATGCATGGATCCTCTCCCTCAACACTTTCCTTCGAGACAAAGTCTCAACAATCCTAAAATTGCAGTCTGCACTTTCGCCCGCGGGGACCAAGGTCAAAGACGCTCGAGGGCCCCCCGGCACAAAAACGGAGGCTTGGTAATTGATATGCGGAGGTCTGAAAAGTAGGAAGCGATATGCAGTAGGCCAAAAGTCTCACGGGTCATCATAATACATTCACGGGAACTTGACATTTCAAGGTCAAGGCCACTAGTCGACACCCACACCTTCAAAGGATACTACCTACCATCCGGTAAATGACTTGTAATGCCATCGCAGAGTCATTGATGCAGGCGCCAGACGCACTGAAAATTGGGTGTGTTGGGTGATTCCATGGTCTGGACTATTGTCCTGCTGCAGGAGAAAATACTTGGCTGATTGACTCCGATTTGCAGGCTTATCATAGTGGCCAGGTTTAGCCTCCGATCATTGCCCCTGTCGCCATGGCGCATGCCTCTAAAGTCTTGTGCTTCAAAAATCTCCGGTTGCGTGTCCCCGTGCCGTGGTGGTTTTGGCGCGTGATTGGGTTCATGGTTCTCATGAACAACCCTCATCCTTGGAGTCCAAATGCCATTCTGTCGGATCCGGGATCTCGGTACAAGCTAAAAGCAGGAGAATATACAATCTTGATTGATTTTCATTGCCCTATACATAAAAATGCTACCCTGCAAGACGCACTATTCCACTCAGGCTGGTTTCCTGTCACCGTAGATACAAACATGCGCGTACGTAAGACTTGTCAAAGCTATCGATTGGACTTCTTTTTTTCTTCCCCTTGGGATTATCACGAATCATGTCATGCGAAATGAGGATGCGTCGAGAAGCATGTGATACATTGAGCAGGGGCTAGGATTCTCCGCACTGACATGGATGAACCACCATGATGGGAGCACAATAAGACACACAATGGGACTTGCATAACCATGCATCCAGTGTCCAACGTCTCAAAAATTCCAACTGCAGAGCGGACGTAGTGATACGAAATCGACTGCCTCTGTTTAAGAACAAGGAATTTACCCTTCTTCATCGATGCGGGTTAAATTTGGTGTCGAGTCTGTAGCCTGAAAGGCGGCCCATGACCCCTTGATTGCAGCTCTTGGCGGGCATCTCAATTCGCGCGCTGAATTGACACTGATTTTCTGTGTTGAAACAACACCGATTAACTTGATTTCTTTCTTGTATCTAGCCCCTCTTAACAAAGGTCTGTAGTAAACAATGATTCACCGTCCATGCCACTCTGCGTGACTATTTTTAGTCGTCACGGCGGTTCTTATTTTGGTTGCAGCTGCCACATCGACACTGGCCTGGCCCTTCCACGCTTTGTTCCCATCCACTTTGTTCCTGTCCGCTTTGTTGCTATCCGCTTTCCTCGCTCTCGGCACATTCTTCTTTGTCCTTCGTAACATATTTTCTTCGATATCCCCCTTCCAAATCGACATCCGTATTAGCCTTGCTTCATCATATTATCTACGCAGTACTCAAATCGGTTATGGATACGGACTCACTTGTCCCGCGGCCATCGGGCCAGGCTGCTCCAAGCCACCAAGGGGAACTGAAATTGACAGACTTAACATCAGAGCTACTGCTGTCAATTCTCGAATGTTGCCCAGATTTGGCGTCGCTACAAAACGCAGCGCTTGCCCATCCGACAATATACAGTTTGTTTCAAGCCTACTCCGACCACCTATCGACCCAAGTATTGCGAAATGAAGTTTCAGACGAGCTGTATACCCATGCTCGAACCGCCGCCCTCGCTGGTCAACTAGCGATTCCGAATCTCGATGAAATCGACGTCAAGGACATTTCACCCGCTATTAAAACTGTCACCCAGCATCAAAGAGAGGTTTTGGCTCGGAGAGTCTCCATGTCTGAAGCCATGGCGGTATCAAGGCTTCATCGGAAAGTCATGGATCTCGCCGATTTGTGTCTTCGAGATTGTGCCAGCTGTCAAGATCAGCACTTCGCTCCTCTCCAAGAGTCTTTGATCCAACGGAAGCCGTCCCACAAGGAGATGATTCGGATCCAACAGGCCATCTATCTCTTCGAGATCCTTCGAAATCTGTGTGGTAAAATGTACGTCGCCGACAGGAGAGCCCAGGCCTACTATGTCAATTACCAGTTTCAGCTTTGTGAACTTCATCTTTGCTTGCTCGACGATATGATGGCACCTTGGGAGATGTACCAAGTTATTGCTGTTCAATCATTTTTCCGACGTGCGCTCCATGGCTTCGGTAAGTCTGGTCTCCTTCCGTTATCGCAGGTCACATTCTGATTTAAGATACACACAGAACGAAATGAGTATGTTAGCGAGCGCGTTATGCCCAGTCTTTTAAGCCGTGGCATCGCTTTCCTGCATGAAGCTCTGTGCCTAACCAGTGTTGTAAATCGCAATAATTTCCTCAAGCCTTACGAAGACTCCGCCCTCGAGCAGCCGATTCGTGCCCTTGGCATGATTCTCTCCAGAGGTGTTAGAAGCACTTGGTCACGAAAATTGCCCAGACCCATTGGCGACTACAAACCGTTCTGGGCAGAAGAAGCGAGCGGAGTTCAAATGTGGGAGAAAATTGAAGCAAAGCAGGCGGGTATGTTCTCGGAGAACCCGTGGTGGATTGATATGTTTGAATACGATCTGTTACGCTTGGAAGGACGGTTGGATCTGTGGAGTGCAGCTCTGTGGGATGTGGAACGATGGGACGATATCCTACCGACGCTTCGTAAGCCCCACGGCGAATTCTGGGAGGGGATCCAACATTCTTGTGAGCCTGTAGAACTTGGTTTCTACATTGCCAGCCATTCAGATTTGGATTGGATACTGATGGGCATGGGAAATGAGTCTGTACAGGGTTGACGGATGAGTGAGGATATTTCTCTTCTTTTTTTTTCTTCTTTTTTTGTTTGCATAGCGGTTTGACGGGTGCTGGCTGTAGTGAAGAGCACGCATGGATCATAAGCGAGTCAAGCAGTATCATGTTTCATGACTACAATCATACTGGCTGCAGGATAATATGCAACACGTGGCTCATGCATGATGAATCTGTGAGCTTCGAGTTGGGAGTCATTCCTGGTGCTGTCACAATCGGTCCAATTTTCAAGTTGAGTCAAATACAGTGCGCGTGGTTATGAAGCACTATATCACGCACTGTAAGAGACTGGCACAAGAGCCTCTTTTTACATCATTTTGATCATTACCATGGACGAAACCACAGGGGATGCAATAGTCTTTAAGAAATCTCATAGTCCAAGAGGTCCTTTTAAGCCATAAATCGCAAAATGTTGCTCCAAATCCTGCGGCTTTCAGTGGAGTAGGCAAGCTTTCCGTTCTGCAAACCCAAGTGGCCGGCCTAAAATTTGCTCTTTTTCTCCTCCTCCGAAGATCGGTTTATCAACGCCAACACCATCCCCATAGAATTACGGTTCTCGCGACAAATCTCGCCCAAAATGGCTGCTCTGACTCAGATCTCTATCCCCTCGCTGCAGAAGGTCGCTTCGGGCAAGGTCCGCGATCTCTTCGCGCTGCCCGACCCGAACCTTCTGCTGTTTGTCGCCTCGGACCGTGTGTCGGCCTTTGACGTCGTCATGGAGAACGGCATCCCCAACAAGGGATCGATCCTGACGCTCATCTCAGCGCACTGGTTCAAGGTCCTCACTGAGCGCATTCCTGGTCTGCGCACCCACTTCCTGGGGCTCGACATCCCCGCGAGCCTGAGCGCTGAGGAGGCCGCTTCCATCAAGAACCGCAGCATGCAGGTCCGCAAGCTCAAGGTCATCAAGATCGAGGCCATTGTGCGCGGATACCTCGCCGGCAGCGGGTACAAGGAGTACCAGTCCAAGGGCACCGTCCACGGTATTTCCATGCCCGAGGGCATGCAGCTCTCTCAGAAGTTCCCCGAGGCCATTTACACGCCCAGCACCAAGGCGGACCAGGGCGAGCACGACGAGAACATCCACCCCGATGACGCCTGGAAGGAGATTGGCAGCAAGGAGCTTGCCGACCGTGTCAAGGAGCTGGCCTTGAAGATTTACAACACCGCCGCTGCCTACGCCGAGGAGCGCGGCATCATCATCGCCGACACCAAGTTCGAGTTCGCCGTGGACGACGAGAACCAGCTCTACCTCGTAGATGAGGTGCTTACCCCGGACTCGTCGCGCTTCTGGCCCAAGGCTTCTTACTCGCCTGGCCGTGAGCAGGACAGCTACGACAAGCAGTTCATCCGTAACTGGCTGATCAAGGAGGGCCTCAAGGGCAAGGACGGCGTGGCCTTGCCCGAGGAAATCTGCAATGCCACCTCGGAGCGGTACCGTGAGGCTTTCTTCCAGCTGACCGGGACCAAGTTTGAGGAGGCTGCTGGTCTCTAAGTTTTTGGTTTTGTTGTGGTATTCCGATCTTGACAAAATATTTTTTTCAACACAAAAAAAAAGAAACAGTTATTCATAGACAAAACCTCACAAATCTGCATGCGTGTGTCCAATGCCCAACCTACCTCAAGGAATTGATCGTATATGGGACATTTCACCTCAGCGAAATTGATTATATCTGTCCGAGATTGCTTACAAATAGGTTTATTCAAAGCTCTTGGTGGACTTAAAGAACAGTAAGACAAATTATATTTCGCTGGTTCGTGATGGCATGCTTCAATCATCTGCTCAAACCTATTCCTGCAAGATTGCAGCCTTGATCCTACATGCGAGTTAGTCAACATTTCCCAAGCCATATGCCTATTCCATCAGTCTTACCTTCGTAGGCCCTCAGTAACGGTCCTCGGATCTTGCGTATACACCAGTCTAAACCAACCTGGTTTCAGCGAATGCTCCTCTCTCGGGTGCAGAAACACCCCTGCATCCTTCAACTTCCTCGCCAGCGCAAACTCCGAGTTCGCCTCATCACCAAGCTCTGTGGGGAGATACGGCGACAAATCAATCCAAACAAAAAACCCAGCATTGCTTCCGGCCAAGTACTGTATGCCCATCTCTCGCAACCCTTGTGTCACATGTGCATGCGCCGCAGCCAGCTTCTCCCTTGAGAACTTGATAAAGCCGTGGCACCACTCCCGATCATTCAGCATTGCGCCTGCGATGGCGAGGCTAGCTCCCGAGGGGTTGTGAAAGCGCATGACTCCCTGAATAGCGCGAAGGATGGGACGACTACGGGTTATGATGGCACCAACACGAAGACCAGGGGAACCAAAATCTTTGCTGAGCCCGTAGGTGACATGGAGAAGGTCCGGATCAATGAGACTTAAGGTATCAATTGAGAGGATAGAAGTGAAAGGAATAGCCTCGGGATCATCGGTTTGGAAAACAGAGCAGGCATAGATTTCGTCGCTGAGAAGATGAAGTTGGTGCTTTTGACAGAATTCAAGGATTTTGATGAGTGTTCCTCGGGGGTAGCATTTTCCTAGGTAGTGTCAGTCGGTACGCCAGTAGTGATGAGCATGAGGACGACCTAGTGGATTATTTGGGTTCACAATCAAGAGCATTTTCACTTGGATTCCCTCAGAATTTGATCTCTCCAAGGCCTCCTCAAATCGATCCACCACGGTTTCGTCAAAGCAATCCTCCGCATCCGTATCCGCATAGACGACCTTGGCCTGGGACTTATTCCCAAAGTCCAGCTCAAAGCGTCCATAGACGGGGCGACTGGTTAGAACACCCTCGCCGGGGTCGGCGACTGCCCACGCAAGGATATCGTGCATGGCTGTGGCTGCACCGACGCATTGAATCGTGTCTGTGGTAATGGGACTGTAGGGTTGGAGATATTCGATGAGATGTGTGGCGAGAGACTGTGGAAAGCGAGGACCTCCAGCTGTACTGCCGCGATATAGCAAGTCCACTGTTGAGATTGTGGACTACAAGCCGCAACGAGAAAGTTAATGTGTGAAAATAGAACTAACGGGTCACATACGTTTTTCATAGCGAAATCCACGACCTCGTCAGTTACAAGTAGCTACAATACCATTAGTGTGTAGCTAATATGACTAAAGTCATTTTATGCATACATTCTCCGCAGTAGCGAATGAGATGATCCCAGACAGATTGTTGTCTGGGTCGTAGTCGCTTCTTGGAGCGAACCTCCAGGGTAAGTCGAGGCCATCTACAGTCTCTGCTGCTCGGTTGGAAAGCATGCCTGCCATTGTTGAGGCAGCTGTGATTCACTTTGATCTTTGCTTTGTGTGTGTTTTAGAGTATATATTTCGAGTTTGAGAAGTCCTGCGTTATCCAGCTGTTCTAAGTACCTATCTACAGGAGCAGCACTGAATGCTGAGTCATCTAGTGGCTAAATTATATTGCCTCATATTCTCTCATTGCAACACTCTCTTGGGATCCATCAACTCTTAGCAAATGTATGCTGTTTATAGTAACGATTCGTCACTGGAGTTGTTGAAATCAATTGGCTAGCTTCTTGGCCGGAGGATTGTTTTGGTCTAGTTGCAGTACCAAACTATACAAATGCATGCGACAACAGACCGTGGATAAGGAACAAAATAGTGTTCGAGATTTAAAAATTGATTGCCGAGTAACTGCTAAGAGAGATATGCAGAGCAATTGAATACATTCTTATCGGTAACAGCGAAATGTGCTTCGGTCCTTGGTAGTGTGCATGTGGCTGAGGGACGGTTATGCGCCCCTCAAGCTTTTGGTGGAAAAGGCCCTGCACAAATAAACAATAGGGACAAATTGACAAAACCTAAACAAAATGGCACTCGGTTAAGCTATTTCCGTGTTAGACACGGATACCTAGTGGTAAATGGCAAAGAAAAGCAACGTTCTGTGCCGTGTATTTGCTTTTTCCTTGATACGCGGGGCGGCACGAACTACAAACGTTGCTTTTATTTGTCTGAGGCTGCTACGGACTAGGGTGAACACGCGGTCGCGTCGACATCATCCCTTCAACACCGCAAGCCAGGCTCGCGTCTTAGCATCGGCAAGGCCGCCTCCTCGTTTAATTTTATTCGAAAATGAGCCACTACATTCCGGGTCATTTCTTGGATGACGTGTACGACTGTGAGAGCCACTCTGAGAGCGACCCTGAGGAAGAAGGCTGGCGCCAGCAGCTTCTCCATGCCCTCAACGAAATCAAGGCTGTAGGCAATATCGCAGCCTTCAATCATTATTCCAAGTTCACGAACCCCGGCCTAAAGATTGAAGGACATCCGGCTATTCCACTGCCCCTTACCGAGCAGCATGCCGAGGCTATCAAAAGCGTGTGCCGACAGGCCCCTTTTGGTCGAGGTGACGAGACCGTAGTTGACACCGCGGTGCGCAAGACATGGGAGCTGGATACGAGCCAATTCCAACTAGAAAACCCTGCATGGGATCGATTTCTCAATGAGATGCTCCAGGATGCAGGCAAAAACCTCGGTCTTGAAAACATCACTGCCAAACCGTACAAGCTGCTACTCTACGAGCCCGGATCCTTTTTCAAGCGCCACAAGGACTCGGAGAAAGAGGCAGGAATGGTTGCGACGCTCGTTGTTTGTCTTCCGTCAGAACACGAGGGTGCAGATGTTCATCTGTCTTTTGGACCACGGAAAACTACCTACTCAACGGCTCTAACCTCCCGCTTTGACATTTCATCCATTGCCTGGTTCTCCGATGTTTCGCACGAAGTAACTAAGCTTACTTCTGGCTATCGACTTGTGCTCACATACAAGGTCTTCAGCCCCAGCGATTTGTCTGCCGCGCAAGCCAGTGCGCAGAACGTGAACCTCAAGCGTCTTTTGAGGCTCTGGCTAAAGGAACACTCCCATATTGAAAGACTGATGTATCCTTTGGAACACCAGTACACCAAAACAAGCCTGTGTTTGAATAACATGAAAGGGCGTGACCGGGCGGTCTGCATGGCCTTGCATTCGGTGTGCTCTGAGGCCGGCTTCTACATGATGCTGGCACATCTGACTCACTCCAAAGATGCAGAGGCAGGCTATGGCTACGATGATGAAGGCGAAGAGCCGACCACGACGCTGGATGACCTCTTTTCCCTTGATGGAAACAAATTGGCTTCTAACATTGATGTTGAAGTGAAAGAGGGCCTGGGCCTTCAGTTCAACATGGGGGATCAGGACTCCGAGTCGGAGGGCGAGTTCACCGGCAACGAGTCTGCCCCAGCCAGATTCCGATACCACGATACGGTAGTCGTTCTTGTGCCGAAGAGTTACATCACAATGTACATGAAGCATAAATCAGGTTACAACTGGGAAGCGATCGACGACAAGCCCAACGCCCTATTGAAGCTGGTCTCTGACGACCTCGAAAGGTTGCGTGGCGACAAGTATACGCAGCCGGCTGCCATCTACGCAATGAGTGTAGGACTCAAGTCCAACAACAAGCTGAATGTGGAAACAGTATCTATGATTGCGACCTGGGCGCTGGACTTGAACCATCAACAATTGTGGAACGAATGCCTCCATGCCAGCATTCCCACGCAGCACTATCAGCTCGCTGTTTGTAGGGCCCTCATACAATTCTTGAGCAACAGGGAAGGGGAAATTGATTGGCAGGTTTGGTACGTCTCGCCACCCCATGGCAAGTTGTCTGAGTGGCTAAACTAACTTGAGTGATTTTTGTTTTCAAGGCTCAAGGTCTTCACAAGCTGCCTGGGAGCCAGTGGAGTCCAGTCCCTTGCGGAAAAGTTTCGCGCAAATATGACATCTGGGCCGATGCTGGACTCGTTCAACGCATGGGCTCACAAGGTCATCGAAGACAAGGTCAAGTCCCAGGGCCTATGGACTGAGGAAGATGAACGCTTCGTTTTTACTTGGATCAAATCTTCCTTCAATGGCCCCGAGTGGATCTTGGAAACGTAAGTGCACAGTGTGTATTCAAAATCGATGCGTCACAGCAATCCTCCTAGGAGGATGCTCCGTTACGTGACATCCGGTGGATGATGAAGCTAACAAGTAGTGATAGGTTGCTGCCCATTGTAGCCTCAAATGGGACTCCCGGGTTCCTTTTCAAACTCCTTCACTCTATTTCTGTCCATAGAAACAATTCATGGATAAAAAACGTCAAGGACATGTATCAATGTGTTATAAAGCATGCCGGTTCCAAGTTTGATCTCAACCGTGACAGCTTTGCATGTGTTTTACTGAGGTCGGACTTACAATCTGCTTGTCAACTCTTCCTTAGATTTTTCGAAGAAAGCCATATAAACGGCGCCGGGGATGAAGTTCTTGTGGTGTTTGACAACTCCTGTGCAACTTTGGCGACCGCAACACCGCCATGGACATCAAATGTCCAGGGCCATCTGTTTTCAGAGGTCTTTTTGCAAAATTTGGTCAAGATACTTCAGAAATACAACTGCCAATGTACCCCAGCGATCCAAGGATTCTTGGAAACGGCCCTGCGTGGTGTCATTCATGCTCCGATAGCACCGCAACTTCGCCCAACCCGACTGGTTGGCTGGGCTCACAGGCCCGCGGATGCGGTTCTGTGAGCTGCCAAGACTGCGTCCTCATGGATGCTTTCGTCACTTCCCAGGAAACTGAGTGGCGGTTTGCAGCAAGCCAAAAGCGCCGATCACACTTGGAGTTCCAGCTTCCGGGCCACTTGTACAGGTGCAACACGCTACGCCTCGGTTCTCCGCATACGCTTCATGTGACAAAGCAGGGACAAGGGCTCGAATACAAAGACGACGTTCGCAAGTTCCAGTCGTCTGTGCAAAAGGTGGAGCGGGATGTAGCACCGATGAGGGTGGACTACCTCAAGAAGGTTTTGGGCGAAGAAAAGTATCGGGAGTTGCTTTTGCTCAAGAGGTCCGGAGATGAGGATATTTGGGGGGTTATTCCTGGGCTCAAGAGGCAAGCAGAGGCAGATGCTCAAGTGTTTCGGCGTCCCAGGTTTTTTGCTTATTGAGACACTCCGACTCATAATGGGTGGATTGCCTTGCATAAGCAAGCAGTGAGAAAACACCGAATAGGGCATGGATAAACGAATAGACGGCGTTGAGGAACTGAAGATACTGAAAGAACACTGGAAGTCGAGAAATGTAATAAAAAGTCTGGTATTTTTTTTTGTATCCAACTCCTGACAATGCATGAAACCCGCTATGATGTTACCCAACTCCAAAAAGATCTTGTTGGGGCTGACCCAAATAAACTCTAGATGCTCTTGCACTTTATTCACGCAGCTTCTCCAAGCCGACGGTAAAGTCTTCCAACTCAATTCCTCGAAACCCTTCCTCGACGGACCAGGCACGACCCTTCTCCCTTGTATGAAGAAATTCGCAGGCCCTGCCTACGACTAGCAAGCCCGGTGGCCGGCTACCCTCGGTCTCGATGGCTTCGGCAACGTGCTCAAGTGTCGTTCGAATAACTCGCTGGTCAGGGCAGCTGGCTCGCTCAATGACCGCGCAAGGAGTGTTGCGAGGCCATAGAGTGCGTTTGAGCTCGCCAGTCAGTGGTGATACTAACTCCGGTGACGGGGGAGGGGGCGGCTGAGATGTTACGGCCTCCTCGTTGGCTGGGGCCAGGGGCTCCAGTTCGATAGGTGTTGTGAGTTCACGGACAAGGCCGACAATACGGTGAAGGGCCATGAGGAAGACGACAGTGCGGCTAGGCACGTATTCGGGAGGAGTAGGTGCCTTGCCCTTCTTGCCGGTGCCAGTGCAGATGAGGACTTGGTCCGCAACATCACGCTGCGTAGGAGGAATGGCAGCGAAGAGAGGTGCGCTCAGAGCACTGGTAATACCTGGTAGGACAGAAACACGGCTGCCGAGGCCCTGTTCACGGAAGTAGGCGACCTCCTCACCACCGCGGCCGTAGATGAAAGGGTCGCCCTGCTTAAGACGGAGGACCGTCTTTCCTTCACGAACGCCTGCGAGAGCCATCTCAAGCAGCTCCTCTTGGGCACGTTCAGCATTTCCGGGGAACTTGCGGGCAATCTGAACGGTAGTTCGGCGAGGAATGAGCTCAAGCACTCCAGCTGGGACAAGCTTATCAGCGAGGATGAGATCAGCCGACTTGATAGCCTTGTGCGTGGCTTGAGTGAGGAGATCCGGGTGACCAGGGCCACTACCAGCAAGAATGAGGCTGCCGATTCGCTTCTCCGCGGAATCGCTTCGCTTCACATCTGGGCCCGTGGTACCGGGGTACGACTTGAGAATTGCCTCCACGTCCTCGTCGGAGATGGCAGCAAGACGCTTCAGTGGCCAATATTCGCAAATCTGGCCCAGCCAGCGAATTCGTCGGTTCTTGGCATCCTCGTCGGTGACAAGGCGGTTAAACTGAGCGGATTGGTCCACCGAATCCTCTAGCGATGACTCGTCCTGGGTCAGGCAGTCCTCCTCGTGGATTCGTCGACGAACGTCGCCGAGTCTCGCACAAGCAGGGCCAAGGTTAGATGGGAGTGAAGCCGCGATTTCGCGGCGGATGCGCGAGGCAAGCTTGCAGCCTCGGCCGTTTGTGGTGACGCCGATCTGGAGAGGGCCATCGACGTGGGTGGAGAGCAGAGAAAATGTACCCAGCTGGGGAGCGTCAACAACGTTGACGGGGATGCGCTTGCGCTTGCAAAGATCGGAGATGTGCTGGCCTGAGATGAAAGCGTCAGTATGAGTGGCTTCTGTGCGTCTCGCAAGTTCCTTTCGTAACATACTTATGGGATCGCGGGGCCCAGAGGTAACAAAGACGGCATCAACGACGCCATCGACCTCTTCGCGACCAAGTTGGAGTAGATCGGAATCCTCAAATGCCTTCTGGTGCCATTGTACCTTGCCCTCGTCGATTCGTTTCTGAAGGCTGTAGTGAAGCTCGGAGTCCTCGGGGGCGATGAGAATCGGGCGCGCGCCGGCGTTGAGAGACTGGCCGCAGCGGGTAGCAGCAAGAGGGTTTGTTCCGATGACCAGGTGGACGTTGCCTCTGCAATTCAGGGAGGCGAGCAGCGAAATGGGTGATGAAGATTCGGTCGCCATGGCTCAAAATGTGTGGGTGTGTGGGAAAACAACTTTGTTCCCCTGTGATGCTCGATTATTTGGTTCTTCTTGTCCTCCCTGACTCGTGAAGTAGACCAGAACAGAGAGCCTTGGTCTCGAGTACTCAAAACAGAGTATTTAAACAGCAACAGCAACAGCAACAACAACAACACACAGTAATCAATGGCATAAATTCGTTCCGCAAAAGATCTCCTCGCTCACGCTTCAGACTAAGTCGAGCAGCGAGACTCGCCGCTGGCTTATAAACGACGGCGCATTACCAAAAAAAACAATGGACCCTGGGCGCTGGGTCCGCCGCTGCAGCAGAAAAAATTCCCCACTCGCACATCATCTCAGACCAGACCCAGGCCCGGAGTCATCAGCGACACTCCCCCTCTCGCCTTTTCTAGCCCTCGCCCCCCAAAGATTCCCAAAAGATTCTCCTTCCTCATATTGGCCCAAGTTGACGCCATCCCGCCGTGTGGGGCTCGCAACCTCCCTATCAAGCCCTTCGGGCTGTCGGCGTCCCACCCACAAGCGGCACTCAGCGCTTCTCGCAGAACGCACCACCGACTTCCGCGGCACCGCAACCGGAGATGTGGAAATCGCAATGCCAATCGAGATAGGAGATGCAAAATCCTGGTGGCCACGCGGGCGTTTATCGGCATTGATAACACTGCCGCCCCCAATGACGCCAACTGCTCCCCCACGTGACTTTTGGACATCAGAGAACCACTCCCTTACCCCCCCCGGTGTCCTTATCATCTTATCAGCTTATCAGCCAATAGGCTTATCAGCTTATCAGTACCTAGATAAGTACCTGCCCCACTAGTAACCCAAGTCCCAAAAAAAAAAAAAAAACAGACTCCACCTCCTTAGGTCCGAAAACCTCACGAAATGGCAAAAAAGAGAAAGCCTCGCATATGCTCGCAATCGTATTATAGGAACAGCCCGATGCGGGGGTCGAACCCGCAACCTTGAGATCGCGTACTCGTAAGAGTCTCACGCTCTACCGATTGAGCTAACCGGGCGTGGCTCTTAATTGTTGAAAATCGGAGCGAGCATATTCGCCTCATCAACTTACACGGGCCTGTGGGTATAGAAGAAAATTAATTTTGATCGGGCTGTGTGGGTGTGGTGGGTAGGATCCACCTTGGACGATGCCCGACTTATACCATGGGCCCAAAAGTAATCGCCCTTGGCTTGAAATAATACGTAACGCCTTGGTGCTCGCCTCTGATTCCGAGTCCAATTGTTCTTCGGATGTTGATGGTGTTGAGATGTATCATGTTTTCTTTACTATGTTTCCAAGGTAAACGCCCCCCTTCTCCGTTGTGATGCTAGTACCTTTGCCCGTATCCCTTGAGCGTTTCCCCCTTTTCTTTTATACAATTGATATTTTACATCTGATAAATAATACACATCATCATTTGCGTCGTTGTCGATCCTCGCGTTCGAGTTCAGCCTCGACCTCTTCATCCATCTGTTTTCCAATAAGGTGTTCTTCGGCTTCTTCGGCCTCCACCAGCTCCTTCAGCAGATCCTGCTTCCTGCTCTTCTTGCTCTTTGCTCGTCGCTCTCTGGGAGAATTCTTCTCGTCAGCTCGAATACCACCTGGTCCCATGGTAATCTCAACTCTTCTTGGCTTCCCTCCCTGTCCAGCTCGCTTGCCGCCATCATCTGCTCCCTTGCCAACACGGGCCTCACGGGCAACTCGTGTCTTGGCACCCAAGGCCCATAAATCTCCCCAACGAGACTTGCGGGCATCATGGTACGCCAACTTGCTGAAGCTCTTAGGTACAGTCCATCGTTCGAGTCTGCCTTCGGGGGTGCAAAGATCCAACGTGACGTGCCCCTTGCGCTTTAGGGGCCGCAGAACTGATCGTGGAAGGGTTTGCATGTCTGGCTTCTCCTCGACATTTTCGTATCCCTTGAAAGCTGCCTCTGTGGCCTCCTTGCCTGTCAAGGGACTCTTCTTTGGGGCACCTCGTCGAATAGCGACGTAGCTAAAGTCCACGTCGCCTTGGTTGTGCTGGCCCATGTCAAGCACTCTGCTGTAAAAGCCAGGG
This sequence comes from Aquanectria penicillioides, assembly GCA_003415625.1. NCBI lineage: Eukaryota > Fungi > Ascomycota > Sordariomycetes > Hypocreales > Nectriaceae > Aquanectria > Aquanectria penicillioides. Next base: position 6,629,010 of record PYIU01000003.1, read on the forward strand.
CGGACGAAGCGCTGGTTGAAGTAGCAAAAGTCCTTACGACCTCGACTCTTCCCAGGTGTTTGGTACATTGGGCACACGCCTTGGTTGGTGCAAGGTGCAACAACATGACCAGGCTCACGCTCACGCTCGTAGGCTGGGTTGAAGTTCTCGGGGTCGAGCTCAGGCTGTCCAGACTGTGGCAGGAGAAATTGCTTGAGAATGGTGTCTCGAACATGGGCGACAGCCTCAAAGCCTCGCGGGTGGGCCTTCTCAACAACGATGAGGATTCCGCCATTCTTGTTCAGCAGGCTCCAAAGGTTGTTAAGAATTGCTTGTCGGTAATGGTCTTGTTGCTCCTGGAGAAAGAGGTGCGACGCGATAACAACATCGTAGCTCTTTCGTGGTTGCGGTTTGTCTCCAGCGTCAAGGTGCCCACCACGCATCTCTCCAGAGTGTTCGTAGTCTGGAAGCCTCGGCAGGAACGTAGTATTGTCTAGGAAGCTCTTGAGACGATTTCGTAGCCTGTCAGATCCTACCACGACAGTTCGCTTGCCTGGAGGTTCGGAGCCCTTGGCTTCGCCCTGCTCCTTCAGGAGATCCCACTCGGCTTGGACAATCTCCTGCCAAGCGACCAGGCCAGCACCACCCGAGCCAGCATCCAGCACGCTGAGGCCACCGGATTTCAGTTTAGACTGCAGCCAGTCACTCCCGACACGCTTCCGAATTTCTTTCAAAATAGACATCGTAGAGGCGTATGCCGGGGGTAGAAATCCAGCCAAGAAGGCGTCTGCTTCAATCTCGGTCATGTGCTTTTGATCTGCCGGAAGACCCACTCCTTTCATTGGTCCTGTCTTGTTCCAAGAGGGCGTTGCTGGCGAATTGGGTAAGCCAGCTCCTCCAAATGCGACTTCAGCTGCTTTCTTGACATGATCCATGTGTGTTCGGTCAAGAAGGTCACGAATCGGGGTGATCAGCTGCTCTCGTGGGAGAACAAGCTCGACCAGGTCATCGTAGAAGCGGCCCTCAACGGAGAGTGGATGAAATCGGCGAGTATCTGAGAGCTCTCTCTGGCCATAGTCCTCCTCCTCGGGCCAGGAACTGAACTCCTCCTCCATCTTCTCTTGCACTTCCTCCTCCTTAGCTGCAGCTTCGTACTCTGCTTCACGCTGCTTCCTTTGGCTCTCCTCGAAGTCCTGGGCAAGTTTTTGCATGGCGTCATATTCTCGCTGATTTCTTGCGACCAGATCAATGTATCCAGGAGACCGAATATCGAGCGCATCTATGCCAGCTTCGCCTAGCTGTTCTTCGGGGCCTATCTCGCCGTCCCCCTCCTCACGCGGAATCTGGTACTGGATCTCTTCAAATTCGCCGCCCTCCAGCTGACGAAGTATAGTTCCCTCATTGTCCGGTCGCGGGGCTTGTGGTCCCATGTCGGCATGGGTGTCGATGCCAACATCCTCGGGTGTGGTCTCTCTCAACGGCGGGCCGTAGAGTCGTTCGTACAGCGCATATTCCTCCTCATTGAGATAATCCTTCGGTAGAGTATCTCGAAATCTCTGTTTGGCCTCTCGAACAACCTTTTCGACTTCCTCGGGCGATGTGCGCGGGGCGGGCACAGACGTGGCCGGCTCTTGTCGCAAACATCTTGAAGTCGAAAAAGCTTGTGTACTTGCTCGGCCCTTATTGGTTTGGACGATTCGGGAGGGAGAAAGGGAGTGCGATCGCAGCAATGTGGGATTAGGACTTGAGATTCGAGTGCATATTAATGAATAAGACAAATTGCGCCCAGGGCAGGCATTCCGGATGCCTCGTGCCGACAGCATTGTGGTATTGTACAAGTGTTTTTGTAGTTGGCGGGTTCAAGAGGGAGCTCTCACCTCTTGAACTTTTTTTGACCATCTATCCATGCTGTCGCGGTGTCACGTGATAACTTTCCAGAACATTTACAACCTTGCCATTGAACAAGCGCATTCAGCATAAGGTCGCATTGCATCGTAGACAAAGTTAGAATATCGTAAGATGGCATGTTGATAATTTTACATGTAAGTAGACGCCAGAATTGAATGCCCACAAATCTTCCAAACAATCAAAATGGAACCCTCAACGCCATTGCAAAACACCTGGAGGAGCGTCCTCCCTCTCATTCAGCACCCAAATCGGCTAGCGTCTTGAACCCAGGTCGTGCTGGTCCCTTTTTGGCCCCAAGCTTCCCACCAGCCATGTGAGTTGGCTGTACGGGTCGCTTGACATTGAACATTGAATTCTCGGCGGCCTTGTATGGGTCAAACTAGCCTCCAATTAGTATCGCGCTCCTACCCCTACTCCTCTATCGCACGTACCGAAAACAAGGACACCAGATACAGTCCTACGAAGACAACCAAGGCGTTGAGTAGCCCACTGAAGTTGAACGAAGGGAGGGACAGCGCCGACTGTCGAGGGGCACCCTGTTTAGGAGCACCCTCGCCGCCGAGCTTGCGACCAGGGGTGCCAAAGGCAGCGCCCGGCTTACCCGAATCGCCGAGCTTGATGGCGTTGAGAATAGCCTGGCTCAGGGCAGGGGGGTTTGCGCCCTTGATAGTCTCGATGCAGTTGCCGCCATGGAAGATCTTGAAGGTGGGCATGGCGGAAACGCTGTTGGAGCGGGCGATGGCGGATTGTGTGTCGACATTGACCTTGACGAAGGCGACCTTCTTGGGGCGGGAGTATTCGTTTGCGAGCTTCTCGAAGTGCGGGGCGATCATCTTGCAAGGACCGCACCAGTCCGCGTAGACTATCAAACCGTTGTTAGTTGCGCCGAGTCACGGAGATAGGGAGGGCTTTAACTGTACAGTCGGCAATAACGACATTGGTGCCGGAGAGGAGGCTCTGCCACTCCGAGGTGGAACCGACGTTGATGCTCATGATTGTGATATGGATCTTGCGCCAACAACTTTGCGAGAAGAGAGTTGTGTCTGGAACGTGTTCAGAGGCCGAATTGGGATGCCTTGGTGTTGGTGGTGCTGGAAGCGCTGACCAAGCTAGGGTGATTCGCCGATTTTGGAAGGCGGTGTCAAAGTATGAGCAATTCTGCCACGCCCTGCGTGCGCACCTACAGCTGGCGCTAACCTTAATCCACCCCGCAATACATCTGTTTCTAGTTGAAACCTGTCACGCGTAGACCACTATGCCATACTAGCAAAAGTGTAAGGTACCCTACAGGTGCTGTAGAGAAGTGGCCTATTTCGCGAGGCGTGACAAAATCACTGTGAGAGTGACAAGCCCGGAACAAACAATACAAGATTGCATTGCGCCTCCCGTCACTACGACAAAGTACACAATGTTGCAGATTTTACAATCATAAATTGATTATCGAAACTCTTCTGCTCTCTCAACATCGTGCCAGGTTTTGTAACAAAGAATTTCAGGCATTAACGTTGGCTGTGGTGTTATAGCAAATTACTCCCGTGCCTTTGGGATAGAGTTCATCAAAAGATCGAGTATGTCTAGTAATAATCCCTCAAACCGAATTAAACGCCTCCGTTCTTCAAATCCTCTTTTTCAAGGTAAATAAAGAGCTAAGGTGTCCGCAAAAGTACTGTTGTTTTGAATGGCCCCGATCCAGTCGACTCCATTCCTCTGCACCATGACTCTGGTTCCCACTGTACTCAGTCCCAAGATTCTTGTTCCTTCTGCAGGTCCTTCCACACTTAGAATCCTCTCTTGACAGAAGCCTGGGGACTTGTTGCTGGCACATGAGTCGTTGTAGTGGTTGAAAAAAGAGTAGAGTCCAGCCCCATAGACAACCACGTTGTTCGAGTTTACAATTCTCATCCCCCAGCCCATATTGCAGGTTTCGGCAGGGTCATTTTGACATCCAACCGGAAAGTTGGGATCGTGAAAGAACTGTTCTGCCGGGAATGGGTAAGACGCTGGCGGCAATGGTTGAAAATATGCTTGCTCCGTTTGGGCATGACCAATGTAGACGTCCTTGGTGTTAACGAGCTGGTATTGATACAGAACATGGTGTTCTGACCCGGTAGCACTGAGCCAGATGCGACCTCTCTGGGACTCAATTAGCAACCCTCGTCCTGCGTAAACAGCGACACGGTGATACATCTGGTTTTCCAGATCATGATCCGCCACCCAAAGCCAGCAGTTCTCCATGAAAAGACCGCCAGCATAGGATGTAATGTGCATGCTCATGTATGCCGCTATGCAATTCGAGTTTATTGTGTTGGCGTTTTTGACAGCAGGGCATTCAGAAACTTGCAAGTATGTTCCCGCAAAACCTCCAACGCGTGTGTGGACATCCCAAATCCCCGACGGCGTTCCCGGGGAGAAGAGATTGAACTGAATGAGAATGGCTCCGCCTGCGGGTCCGCGGGTAGACACGATGGTATCTGACCATTCAATTTGACCAATGTCACCCGGGCGTCCAACTTGAACAACAGGACGGGGGTTTTTAATATCTTGGAACTTTGGGCCTGTTCCCATGATAATGGAGGCTTGGGCCTCCCCCACAATTCTGGCGTTTGGGGGAATGTACAATGTGTCAGTGACGATGTAAATACCAGCATCTAAATATGCAATGAGCCTATTAGCAGCCGTGTAGCTAAATAGCCTGTTGAGTGCTTGAGTGTCATCGTGGGAGGCATCGCCAGCCGCGCCATTGAGCCTTGCTGATTGGAAAGATTTGCTTGAGACTTGCTCATATTGCGGCTACTACAGGTCAGTCAAGAGTTGCCCAAACATCATTTCATTTACCTTTGACCTTTCGTAGTACCTTTTACCTTCGAGAAGGTTGGTACTACGAGCCGTCGGCATGATGTAGTATCCTGTCTTGTCGAACAAACCGCCAGGGTCTCCAAAGTGACCCTAGCATGTGTTAGTTACTGCGATAGTTATTTCTACTGAAATCTTACCATGACGAAGACATGATTGGGATCCGGTGTCTCTATTTCCCCAGCTAATTCTATTCCGCTTGGGCCCATTAGTATATCCTTCACGTTGTCAAAGTAGACATTTTCCATGACGAAGGTGCCCTCGCTCCCCACAGTTCCACTGTTAACGCGAGTTGTCGAAACGGCAGTGCCCACGTTCTCAAACCAGCTATCAATCATGGTTATGGAGCCGACTCCGTGTGACACATCATCCATCTTGATACCAATTCGGCAGTCTTTGAAGAATGCGCTCTTGAAGGTCCAACCCCAGTTCCAAGTCATCCAAATAGCAACATCCGAGTTTGAAAACCAGAGGTTACGTGCCGTATATTGCTGATTGCCGAGAACTGTTGCATTTCCGCCTCCATAAAAGTACAGGTCGTTCAGTAAACCTCCGGATCCTTCTTCAATGAACAGCCCAGTGTGCCGATTGCCTGGGATAGTTGAGAGTCGGAAGACGCAGTTTGTGATTGATGACGCTTGGGAGCTGGGCCAATGAATACCCACGACAGGGAATTCTGGTGGTAGGAAAGTAGTGTCGATGACCAGGTTGCGAATTTGGCGGAAGAAAGTGTTGGTTGAGTTCCAGGCGAGTGCTCCGTTCGGTAGGTATGGGTTTGCATCAATGAGAGCAAAACTTTCTTTAGAAAAGGAAGCGGAAGCCTTGATGATCGGCCGGTCATTCGGGTCGCCGATAAGTTGAGTGTAGAAGAGGTCGATGATGGCGCTATTGATCAGGTATGTGCTAAGGCCAAGTATTAGAGGCCGTCTTCAATCATAAACAATTGATTCGAGGTAATAAGCACATACCCGCTAGGAAAGTAAACGGTGGCTGGGGATATAGTGCTCCCCTTGCATACCCCAGGAGCGCATCGGCTTCCAGCACTGATGGCAGCGTTGATGGCAGCCGTGTCGTCGGCAACTAACGCTGTGTGAGTTGCTCCCAAGAGACGGCAGCACAAGCATAAGGGACGCACCTCCATCTCCAACAGCGCCATAATCTTTAATATTCCGGAAGACTGGATAGAGGCTGTCCGGGAAGTACGGAGATCGGCCAAAGTGGCCAACATCCTCCATCCAGTACTCGGCGTTTGCCAGAGGCACGAGGGCGAAGGTTAGAGCAGCGACAAGCTTCATGGTGTTGTGAGCGTCTCGATAGAGTATCATAATATCAAAGAGCCAGTCGAAGGAGAAAGGGAGAAATTGTTTGGATGCTTGAAGCGAGGAATTTGTGCTCGGGAACCTGTGGCCCTGCCTAAGAAGGAACGCATAACCTCAGGTGTTCGGTCACTCAGCGTCGCCCAATTGAGCAGGTGCCAGCGCCAACTTCCACTCTACATTATCCGCAATGAGAAGCAAGAATGAATCAAACCTTCCTCGATATTCAAATCTGGTTAGAGAGGCGATTGGCCGGGCTCGATGGTCCCTCATCTAGCCACATGGCTGCCATCGTGTGAACAAGACGCTTACACGCTAGTTGGTAAGTGATACAACTTCCCCTCAACTTGGCACGCACAAAACCTCGGGAAGTTGCATTTTCAGACTGATGGCAGAGAATTGCCGGTTTTCAATGGGTCGTTTGGTTCGTTAAATCAGTGATAAGCCAGCAATGTTTGGTGTTGTGAATCATCCATGCCCTCCAGCGATGAGGTGTGGCCATCGAAAGACTGCTCATGTTCTGTCAGTTGCTCAACTACATGATCATCATTGTCACACGAAGAATTAAGGAAGAAACCGAGTCGATGATTGATCCATCGTCGCAACACAATGGGGGATTTTCTTTTTATTCCAATTGTGTATGTATCGGCCTCGTTCAAGACCACTGCTTCTATAGTTGAGATGGAGCCAACCAGCCCGTGTCCAATTTTCAACGCCATTCCATGCGGCCACCGCCGCGGTCATAATTCCATTATATAGCGATCAACGGTATTTACAGTTCAAAGAGTGAGAGGGAGAAAGAGCATTGTCTACAGCTCAGATGGTCGAGCGAGTCTCTGAATCGAGAGCCACAGCCTGGTCGAGCGTACCTTGAGCCATGGCTTTCTCGCCGGATCGTTTGCGTAGGACGTTCTCAATGAAGGATTCGCCTGCCTTGTACGATGAACGCACGAGAGGTCCACTAGCACAGTACAAGAAGCCCATGTCCAGAGCTCGCTTGCGCCACATCTCGAACTCGTCGGGAGTGACATACTTCTCAACCTTGAGGTGACGCTTGGTTGGTCGCATGTATTGGCCGAAAGTGACAACATCCACATCAACCTTTCTAAGTTCTGCGATATTGTTAGCATCTTCACGCAACACTTAAAAATGGGGCCAGTTGCCGTACCTTCAAGAGCAGCCTGGACTTCATGCTCCTGCTCTCCTAGTCCAAGCATAATGCTGGTCTTGGTGATGATACCTTCCTTGCCTCGCACATCCTTGACATGCTTCAAGACGCTCAAGCTCTGTCGGAAAGTTGCCCTGCGGTCTCGCACGTAGGGGGTGAGGTCCTCCACAGTCTCAACGTTATGGGCGTAGACGTCAAGACCACTCTCTGCCACAATCTTCACCATGTCCAAATCGCCACGGAAATCGCCAGTCAAGGCTTCAACCAAGAGGGTCGGCTTCTTCTGCTTAATCCTACGGATGGTCTCGGCAAAGTGTCGTGCGCCGCCATCGGCAAGATCGTCTCGGTCGACGCTGGTCAGGACGACGTAGCCCAGTCCCCATCGCGCCAGAGCCTCCGCAGTGTTCTCAGGCTCGTGGGGGTCTAGAGGCGGTGGCTTTCGGTTGGTCTTGACACTGCAGAAACGGCATCCTCGGGTGCAGGTATCGCCCATCAGCATGATGGTGGCGGTCGCGGCGCTCTTGTCGGATCCACCCCAGCATTCGGAAATGTTGGGGCATCGTGCCTCTTCGCAGACGGTGTGCAGTCCAAGACCTCGCAGGTCCTTCTTGATAGACTTGAAGTTGTCATTGCCGGCGGGGATCGGTGTCTTGAGCCATTCGGGCAGTCGTGTAATAGTCTTCTTCTTACCCAGCGGGCCGACCTCGGCGGTCTTGAGAGAATAAGCCTCAGCAGGGGAAAGAGGCTGCGCAGCAGATGAGGTAGCTACGAAATCTGAAAAGGAAGCGAGCTCGGTGTTCTTGAAGTAAGTCTTTCGTTTCGGGGATGCTTTGCCGGGCTCCTGGGGGTCTAAAGGAACTGTAGCGAAAGAGCGAACGGCGGACATTGAGGTCGTGCTAAGAGCTCGTCGAAGAGGGGCGTGAGCCCGCTTGAGAGAGGGGGCGATCGATGCCATGACGCTGCGGTGATGCGCTCAAAATGGCGGCGAAGCTCGGTAAAGGAGAGAAAAGTCGTGTTCGTGGTCTTCCAGTGGGATGTTCGGACAGGGATGGTTTTGAGCAAAAGCTAGCTGCAGCATGTCCAATGCAGAAAGGTTGGGAAGCAGGAAGCCGATGGGACCCGCCCACCGGCCTGCAAGTTTGGTGTTGCCACAGCCGCCTAGCCAATGGCAGGGAGGCGGAATATCCTTAATCAGCTCCATCCTAGCTGACAATCCCAACTCCCACGCGAGCAGTTCGCCCTGGCGGTGATTAGTCCCCGGAGCGCGATACCGAACAAGCCCATTACTCATCGGTGCGCGACAAAGATACCCGAGGCCGGAGAAAGATGCCGAAGGCAAACAGCCGAGCGCTCAACAGCATACACCCGTCTCAGATACAATAGTATATGTACTGTACTGTACATGGATATATATCAGCATTATAGATCTCACTGGGTTTCAACAAAACACAAGAGTGGGCGGGGGTCAGGTATTTCGAGCAAAGCGTAGTAAAGTACCATTGCTCTCCTATCTACGCAAGCCATTGCAACGGCTCATCAAATCGTGATCCGTTCCCAGGACGCTCAAAACACCAATCCCCCATTTTCTGTAAACCAACTCCCACCCCACCGAAAAGAACAAATATCATACTCCAAAACCACAATCCGTCCCATCCATAGGCTATGGCAAAATCGCATCAAACCAGGCGGCACGACGTCCTCCGAGAAGGACATCGTCCCCACTTGAATAATGCAAATCGCCAAAACCTGGACCTCCTGCCTTCCTAAAGGGGGTATCGCCAGAGAGAAAAGAAATAAGGTCAATTCATCCGAGAAGCAGAGATATGTCGAAGTGAATATAGTATTGTTCTTAGTCACCGACGTTTCGTCCCCGTCTCCTCAAGCTTGTGCTCCCTTGAGCGCAGCGGAGCCAAGTGGAGAGATGTTGATCGACTAACAATGCTAATGGGTCTCCAGCCAGCAAGCAGGCACCGTGTCGTCGTCCTTTGTGTTTTTTTTGGGCCATCTGGAATATGGGGATATTGTCATCTCAAAGGCGCCAGCCGTTCGTCGCGCCAAAGCCTGGTAAGAAGCAGCTCATCCTGAAAAGGAGCGCTGAGGAAAATGGGTGGTGATAAGTATGTAAGAATGGTGAAATTGAACAGGCTTTGGGGACCCTAGGCAGCTGGCGACTACCCTCCAGACACGCCAAGACGACGGAACCAGGGCCAAAAAAAATTAAGTTTTCATGAAGGGAAAAGAGTCGATGTTGCGCGCATATGCGCAGTCAACGCGCGCAAGGTGCCGTGCCGCTGGGGATGAATTCAAACATTAAGAGTTGAAGCCCGCGAGGTGTATCGACAAGGAGCGGGCGTGCTCGCGATGAAACGAAAGGAGGCAGTCGAGCTCTCTATCGAGGCAGAGTCAATAAAAACAAAAAGTATAGACTCGTCAGGTGAAGCAGAGTGATGCTAGACGGCGAAAGCCATTCTGCAAGAGGTATCGTGGCGCTGTTGACGTCGTTTCATCGTTATGCCAGAGAAGGTTTGGGCCATGCCATTGGCAAGGCCACAAATAGGCATAAATGCAAAAAGTGACAAAGTAAATGAGTGAGATGATGATCGCATCGAAGAGTTCGAAAGTTCACAGTTGAGAACGATTTTCTCGTCTCTCTCCCCCAAAACACACAGCCCCCTCTTTCCTCCCAGTTTGCGCCGGCTATGCGCTTTACATGAAGGCGACAACGATCATGCCAGCGACCCCAGCAAGGGCGACCTTGCTAGCATCGAGAGCAACGCCAGCACCCTTGGAGGAAACGGTCGTCGGCTGGGAGCCAGATCCAGTAGCGGCGGTTCCGCTAGTGAAGGCAGTAGTGCCGGGGGTCTTCACAGCCGGTGTCGACGCCACGGTGTTGTTGGCAGTGGCGCTGACAATGCTTGGAGTGCCGGAGCCGGTCCAGGTCGCGGTAACAGTGTGGACCTGAGACAGACTATAGGTCTTGGTGAGAGTGGTGGTGGAGGTCTTGGTGGTGGTATCGTTGGCGAGAGCGAGGGCCGGGAGGATAGCCAGGACTAGCTTTGAGAAATGCATTTTGGCTGTATCGTCTTCTTGAAAAAATCCACGATGTCGGTGTTGTTGTGTAAGTGCTTTCGAAGCGGGCAGCGATGTAAGTCGCGCAAAAGTATGTAAGTTAGAATGGGATGCGAGGACGACGACGAGTCTCAGAAACGAAGGTCCTTTCTTTTTTCGGGGTATTCCTCGAAAATCAGTCAATGAGTCGCAGAAGAATTGTTTTGTTCTTTTTGAGTTGTTGTGCACAGGCAGCTATAGTGGCGCCTAGTCTAGAGTTTGTTGTGGCTCGTGTAAGAGGCCGAAGCGAGAGAGTCGCAAGCGTGAGCAACGAGAGAGCGAGGTTTGAGGATACTCGGTATCCAAGACAGCGATATGCGAAAAGCACAGGCGATGTATGTAAGTGCAGAGAAGACAAATGTACGAGCAGAGGACTTTGCCAACGAAGTCTTGTGGGGATGAAGGTAAAGTGTGAGGCACAGAAGGATCTCAGGAAGGGTGGCTTATTCGGGGGGATGGATCATGAAGTACCTGAGCTGGGGCAGTGCGACAGCCAGCACGCTGTCGCAGGAACAAGCACACCAACCAAGGCACACCAACCAAAGCAAAGTAACCTGCTTGTCCCAACTGCCCCAAGCCCACACAGGCGCCGGCCGGGTCGCCCACACCCGATGGCCAGGGACAGGATTTTACTGGGTGCCAAGCAGAGACAGGCCGAGATTGACCAGGGCCCCCCCCCCTAAGGGCCCAGTGCGGTGCGGCCCCAAGTGCCGCCAGGCCCAGGCCGACACCCAAACGGACACAGACGGCGGGGGGGCAAGAAAAGAGCCAGCAGCAACTAGACGGGTCCAGAGCCAAGAGCAGCAAGGAGGGCCGGAGAAATCGAGAAACACAGGTATCGGTGACTTGAAATGCAGCAGGGTCGATACCCGTGTCTCGGGTACCGACGACCTGCCAACGGGGCATCCCTCCACGTTCACACCAGACACCAGCACCAGACACACGCGATCCAGGGCTCTGCACCAGAGGTGTCGCGCGGAAATTACCAGACGCCCCAACTTCAGGCACACTCCGACGGGGGCCTGTCCTACCGGCGCGTGCCCGCCTGTTCGCCTGGGCCTGGCCTCTTTGTCTGAAGGCTGTGGTGCTTCACGTTTGGGGCCGCTCAGAGCCTGGGCCTTATCCCATTGAGACGCTGAGCTTGCCCGCATCAGGCCGTTCCTCGTCATCCGACCCTAGGGTTTAAGTGTTTCTCTGGTGTATCAGCTGGATGGCGAGCGGTGCCAGCGGCGGTGCAACCATACTGGAGACGCGAGAGCTCCCTTGCCTTGTGCCCCAACGACCGGTACACGCAAGAGGTAACCGCGGACAGGATCTGTCTGACTCTATCTTGACCGACCACTATGACCACAACGTAATTATTACTGTCTTGCCGTCTGTAAGTGGTGGGGGAGAGGGAGGGGCGCGCTGGCACTGGGGGAGCCACCCGAGGAGGGGCCATTATGCACAATGCAGACTCTGCATCTAGCCTACGCAGGTTGCCAGGTTGCCAAGGGAGATCGACACCAGTGCAGCTAGACGCCCTCGCTCAACCTCACCTAAGTATGAACCCCCGCGTCTCTCATTATGCATTAGACCTGCCGGAGGGAGGCAAAAGAAATTGGCAGCAAAATGAGCACCATCCCGAACGGGGCAGGAGAGAGATCGGGAGAAGGATCGCTTTGGCCTCATCACCAACCACTCTCCGCAGTCCCGTGCGAAAGTAATGTGTAAAGTGTGTGCCGCCAACCTACAGTGGTGGCGCTTTTAAGCAACCTTGTTGGGGCCCGTTTCACCCTCATTGTGGCTCTCGATTTTGGATGGGGTCTGAAGAAAAGTCAGAGAAAGCCCTCCACAAAGCTAAGATCGGTGCAATCAAGGCTCAGCGGCGGGGGGTTCGTCGTGGGAGCGGTGGCGGTAACGGTAGTAGTAGCGGCAACGGCAACAGTCGCGGCCTCTCTCTCCTCTCCACTCGCAGTCTAGCAATGCCCATTTAATACATAGTACAGCTGAATGGAGACGGTGGTAATTTACAAGCCCTCGGCACTAATTGTGCTAATTACACATAGGTATGTACGCGTGTGTACGGACTACGTGTGAGTGCTGGGCATGGTCCAAATCGGCGCGCACATGGCCAGGCGTCGTGTGGTTCATAAAGTGCCACTTAAGATTTGCATAATTTCCCTAGGCGCCGGTGATTGGCCGCGAGGTGGCACCAACCCCTCGTCTTCACCCAGGCCACTCCCGTTCCTAGCCCGCCCCTGACCCGTTCCTGCGTCGCCTCGCTCCGTTGGTCCTGTGGCTCTCCTGGAGGGGGAGGAGGGTTGTCGGGTGGCTGTTCGTTGTGTTCTGGTTTCCCCTGGCGCCTTGCCCATTGGGGCACCAGCGGCCGTGCCATGGCTCGACGAGGGTGGCTCCTCTTAACTTTGTTTGGTTACGCTGTGAGGGCTTCACTCTGAGACTCTGGGGAAGCCAGAGCGCCTGGTCAAATAGTTACTGATCGACATGCGAAAGTCGTGCCATCCCGCGTCGAGGGATCAGAATCGCACGCTACTACACAATTTCCACGTTAAATGAGCTACCATCTCTTTTAGGACAATCGTGAAATTCGCCGAATGACCTCGTTGCGCCGCTTCATCATCGCACCTGACCGCCCTCGCTCCCTGTGAGTTGTGGGTGTAGGTAGTCCATGTTTCCGCTCACCGGTGCTCTGACGATGTTTCTCGGCCACGCGCAGAAACTCGCAGCCGGGGCGCACAGGATTTACTCTGAATCCTTCAAGCCAGTGCGTTGCGTTATTTTTGGGCAGGCATCTCGTTTCTTTTTTGCCTTCTTGTTTGATATGGATTCGTGGTCCCTCCGCGGAAGCTGAAACTTCGCCAGAACGCTCATCCTGGTCGTGAGACGGGGCAACAAGCAGCTTCCGGCCAATTCACTCAAGCATCCCGGCCAGCCTCGAGGTCGGAAAAACGGTCGCCATGGGGGAGAGAGATGACCAGGGGCACCCGGACCCGTGGGCGCTCGTCTGCGCAGCGAATGGCTGAGAGACAACCAGGGCGAAACGACCAGAAGCCCAGAAGGAAAAAAGGCAGCCAAAGCCCTGATCAACTACCCGCCCCGGATTTACACCTGGCCACGCCACGTTGGCTGGCTTCACGTGGCTGCATGCTTCTCTGTACCCGTTGCTCTGCCTCTTTTCGCCGGGCAAAGCGCTACTGTAGGCACTCTAAGTCCTAACTGAGCGCGCTATCCTATCGAGCTCTACACAGTACCCGTCTCAATCTGGGTACTTATGCAGTGCTATAAATGGCTGCGCGCATTGTTTTGTGCTGCTATTCATGGCGCTGGCTCTTGTGTCCTTCACGCCGATCATTGTTGATCAGCAGCACCAGGCAAAGTGATTTCATGCTTGTGCGAATTGGTTGATGGATTGGATCAATCTGTGTGTCACAGCTTCCATTTTTTATTTCGCTTTTTTTTCTTCTCCCTTCCTGACTTGGCAGAGTCTGTGTGAGACATCCCGGCCTTTCTCATTACCTATTATTCGTACCTTATTTTAGGCCGCTGTCGCATAATTGGTGCGACAACCCATCCACGGCCAATGTGGCATCGGGTGCCTCAGCCCCAGAAACGAAGCCAGGCGGCACATTTCCGTCGTCTCCAGGTTGCATTGTGACTCGACGCCTGGCCCTCCACTTGCCCAAGAACGCCTCGCCTCGGTGGATGCGATGCGCCGTGAGATGAGTGAGCAAAGGCAACGCAGTTAGCTCTCTCTGTGCCCCTCCCCAGTCTCCAGCGCTGGCTTGCTCAGCCCTGCTCCTTCAAGCTCGACATGTTCAAGCGAGCTGACGTCAGGGCTCGGGTCTCTCAAGCATCGTCCAAGGCACAATCAATCCACTCATGCGCGTTGGACGCACCCGGGCCCACGATCCCTCGTCTCCGAGATGCATTTGCCGTGCCTGAAATAGCCTGCTTGCATTGTTTCGTACCACGAGTGTTGAACACGAAAGCCCGCAGCACCTGGTGTCGTTGCCTCCTCCGGCCTAGCAGCTACACACAAAGGTGCCGGTGCTAGTGCTACCGGTACCGCTCAACGAACCAAACCAAATCAACATCATAGCCGTCAACGGCGGGGATGAGGCCGAACCGCCACTCGTTTTCTAAGGCTGCAAATTACGCAAGCCGACAGGTGACTGAGCACCCAACAAACGTGGTATGCCGGAATGTCATGTAATACAGTCCGATCATCCTCTGCCACGTAGCAGGCTCTCTCATCATGTGCGCTGCTCTGCATCGTCCACACACTGCCCAGCCCAATCAACAACCAACAGCCGCATCCATCAAGCCCAACTCACCCTTACCCTATAACCAACCAAACAGTCACTTGCTCCACCCTCAGAAGGTGATCGTCCCAAGTGCAAATGCTTCCCTCGGCTTTGGGAGGTATTCATATAATGCCTTCCTGAACATTGTGTCCTCGTGATTGTTGTTGGTGGTGTGTTTCTGTGTATCTTGTCCCTTTTGGCTGCTTATTTGGGATCTGATGGGGCAGACATGCATTTCATTGCGTCCCAAATTGACGTCACTCCGCTTCACTTTCCCTTCCATGCAATGAGGTTCTATGTATTGACAACTGAATTCTAAAACTATTCTGACCAAGGAAATCGTGACAAAAACATCAGGTCTCTAGAACTGAAACAAAACAAAACAAAACACACCTGGTACTTACTTCGCCGCCATACGGCCATTTCAAGACAACGAGACTGGACTGACTGACTGCCATCAACACGCCGCCGAATGGTTTCTGTTGTACAACGTCTATGCCTAGATAGTGCTGCTCTAACTCATAACTCATGATATCATCTTTCGTAATTTCTAAGTATCATCAGGCATTTGGGGGGTATAATAATGTCGAAAAAAAAAACTATTGTACAACAGCGTGAGATGTCAGTCCCTGACTCAAATCCGTGCCCATCTGGCCCGCCTCAACCATGCGGAACCACTCATTGTTGTCCAACCAAAAATGCAGATACGAATAACCGAGTTGCATTTGTAGCAGGTACCCGGATCAAAGTAGAATTTGATCTCTGCCTTATCCCCCGAGGCGGGAAGTGTAGGTCACCAAGGTCACCCCCATGTAAGCGGTGCCCTTGCTTTTTGAACTGTCGTCAGGTGTTGTTGCATTGCCTCTGTCATGGGCATTTCGGGTGAAGCACGAAAAAGATCGGCGCCCTCTGGGCGCTGCTGTCGTATTGAATGCTACTGCGTGCATTTCCTTCCTTGTGAGAGAGAAGTCGGCAAGGATGCCGACTTCTCGAATCCGATTGCACCGCTGTTTCTTTCTCCGATTCCCCTCCGCAGCCAAGAATGCCGAGGTGCGTTTCAGAGGTTCGGGGATGAATCATCTTCAACCGATCTGGTATTCGGCAAGAGGGTGTGTATTGGCCGGACTCAATATCAGACTGTAAACTGCATAGTTGCCTTCAAGTCCAAGCATTGTCACGATTCCAGGCGTCATTGAAGAACTGCTCTGAATCGAGCTCATTGAAAGGGATATTGTTGTTGTTGTTGTATATGACTTGGGACGGGAATGTATTGTCATCTTGATGTTGCAAGTGATCTCCGCTGCTTTGAGATCCGAACCCTGAATCGTGGGCTGGGAAGAAAGGATACTTCCCGTGGACTTGCCCTCCGTGTTGCATGCTCACTTGTTGGAAAGGTTGGGCAGCTATCGACGTACTGGCCAAGCCAGTTGGAGCTTCTGACTGGTTCAGTTGTAAGGTCGTTTGGAAGGTTTGGTACGGGAAATCTGTCGGCAACAACTCAAAGTCGGAGTAAATGGATGGTATAGGTTGTCTTGCTATAACCATGGAATGCATGGCTTGGGTATATTGCGGAGTTTGCGTGGTTTGTGGAAGGTGTGGATAGTAGTTCCCTGACCGATCCCCGGCGAACTCCGGGTTGGGGACTCTTGGCGGGGGAGGAGGGGAAAGAGGATGAGCGGCCGGAGTTGAAGTCCATGATGGTGAGGAAGATGGATGGGGAGGCCGTGATGAAAGGCTTCTTTTCTTAGGGATAGCTGGGCCGCTATTCGGAGACATCGTCGTCGTCGTCTCCTGGGCTGGAGCACGACTGCTCCTCTGATTTCTCTTACGTGCACCTTCGCGAGTTGTGGTTGTTTCTGGTGGAGGACGCCACTTGGGCACTTCAGTCGCGCTGCAGAAAGCGCTGTAAAGAATTCTGGATTTTCTTCTCATCGGCCAGTCTTCCCTATACAGACAGATGCTCGGCTCCTGGAGGTGGGCGTGGAGGTCCCGCTTGGTGGGGAGCTGCTCGTAACACCGGAGGCATACAGAAGCACCCTCGTGGGAGCTGTCTGCCAGGTCTTCCTCCGTCCAACTCTCGACTTGCTGGCAGTGGGTGCACCTTGACTTGCCTTTGACATCGCCATCATGGCTCTCACACTGGGTGAGGTAACGCTGATTTGATCGCTTTGGGTTTTTGCCCCGGATTAGGCCGTGATCGCTTATTGCGTGGGTAATGATGTGGGAGATTTCCGTCTTTGGCTTTCCACACGAGGTCCACGGCTTGTCCGCATAGTCATTCGGCTCGTGGTTGAAGAACATGCACCACTCGCATGAGTGTTCAAAGTCTTCATCCTCAAGTTTGCGAATATCCTGAGCGATGGCCCTGGCGTACGCCGGGTAGGGATGGTGTGGTACACTGGGTGCGACAAGTCCCTTCTTCTTCTTTGGCCCGCTGGGGGCTTCGTCTTGCCCATTCTCTGACCGAGTTGAAAGTCTCCTCTTGCCTTGCGTGGGAGGAGATGTGGATGTAGTGGTCTTAGATTCGATGCCGTCGGAACCCTCTGGCACTGAAGGAAGTACATGATCAACTTTATCAAGGAACTCATCGAGTTGCGGCTTTCGGTGTGGAGCCGACTCCCAAGGAATAATGCTGTAGTCGAGTGGGAAGTTGTCTGGGCCAATCCAGAGGTTGACATCGATAGTCCCGGCGGTAATGTGGGAAGTTTGTAGGTTATAGCAGTTCGCAGTTCCATCTTCCCATAGCCCCATACTCGGATCGGAAATGGTATTATGGCCAGGAGGACCGTCGGGGGAGGAAGCCGGTGGTGCCGATGATGGTTGATTAGTATAGTCGTTGGTGGGGATGTCGGCATAATCGCCGAGCGGCCTGATGGGATGAGACATTCGAGAGCATGCCGGGCCCTTGTCTGCTGGCCCTGCTTCGGATGTAAAATAAAAATAGGATGGCGAACGCGATGACGATGGATTTGGGTCGCGGTTACGATATGTTAATGGCAGCGTGGACATGTTCGTGGAGAGGTGACGAGCGAGAAGAGTGCGCAATAGCCGAGGGGTTTACCACCGCGACGATGGCGAGATGTATCCCCACGACTAGTGGCTCAGGAGGATGCGGAAAAACAGAGTTGCGACACCCGAGGCCTGTTTGGGAAAAAGGCGACAGATGTTTGCAGGAGAGAGGAAACAAGGCGGTCCACGAGGAGAGAACTTGGCCGGGCCTTACTGAGTATTATGTGGCCTTGTGTCGATATCCAACGGCTCCTCCCCGTCGGGCTAGAATGGGTTCACTTAGGTGCCAATGCCTCTGACAGCTGATTGCCCGACAGAGCCAATCTTCTGAGCCTCTGCCGGCGGCGATTGGCGATGGATCGCTGAGGCTTGAAAATTGCATTTGTGATTTCAAGGCAACCCCGCACCCCTACAGCCTTGAAGACGCGGGCTACCAAGACGGAGCCTATCACGCCAATGGCATAGGCTTGGTGCTCATCGAGTCTGCTTGTCTGCCCAGCAGGTGACCGAGCTGTGCGGTGGTTTCCTGGATGGCCAAACGAATCGCTCGAGAGTACGGAATGGCGTTGAGCTTTCGTTGCCCGAATTGGAAGACGGCGACCAGGTTGTTCCCTGCGGCCAGCACTTCTAGTCGAGGCCCGCCATGTATTGAAAAGCCCGTCGACGAGACGGAACGGCAATCGAACCCAACATAGCAAATCGCCAATGTTAGTTGCCGTGACGACGAAAACGGCCCTGCTGCTTCTTGTTCAACCTTTGCGCTCTCTGGGGGCCTCTCCTTTTCGTTGTGAGGCCAGCCTCAACTCTGGTTGGGCCGCCACGTCAGCAAAGCAGCGACAAGAGGCACAGCATCGAGCATTTGCTCCCGAGCGATGAGCACTTCGAACCTGACCGACACACGCCCATTAGCGCCCGAACCACCATCCCCCAGAGCCTCAATCGTCACCGCCCTATGATTCATTCTGAGGCTGCTGGGCATCCCTCGACGATCCTCCCCCGCCTACTGGACAGCATAGTTCCGGTCCCGGCCCGCCCCGCCATCCAGCCTCAACTTCGCTATTCGTCTGTTGGAGCAGACTCCCGGAATCCGCCGACTCGACGTGTTGCGAACCACGCTGGCGAACCACGCATCTTTGTGCCTCAGGAAGACGTCATGGGAATACTCACCCTCCTACTCCTCCCCTCCTCCGATCCCGCCAATCTGCTGGGCTACGGGGTGCAGATGGCCGCCGGCGACACGACGGAAATCCGTCATAGTCTCGGTGCTAAGTGGAGATGTAACGCTGTCTATGGCCTCGTGCCAGCCGGAGGACCAAGGAGATGTTGATAAAGAAGGGCGTTGATGCAATGGGGCGAAGCAGCGTAGGGAGCAAATGACTGATGCCGCGGCGGGTTCTGTCGGATTCGGGCGGATTGGAGCGGAAAACAACCGATACCCGTCGCTGGACGGTCGATACACGATTGGCCTCGTTACATTTCGCGACGATAGTCGTTTTCCTTTGGACCGGTTGCGCTACGGATGGGTATCTTCGAGCATGATGCCGGGCGTCGTCGAACTCGTGATTCTCGCGGCGCTTTCGAGCAAGGACCGAGGAACAAAAGTCGAGAGGCGCCTGGTGCCCTTTATGCTGTCTAGAAAACGCCGCCACATTCCAGCGGCAGGCAAAAAAGAGGGTTTGGGGGCCTCAAAGAATTCCAGAAATGACCCCATTAGAGTCAATGCTACTGAACGTGACGGCCAAGTTCAGACCCAAATCTATTCTGGGCAAGTGAGCGACAAAAACGAAAATGAGCTATCACACTTATTAGTTGGGGGCTTTGGAGGGCAGACATGGGACGTGGCATGAAACCTGGCGTGGGGCCTCGAGAACGGTTATCTCGTTGTTTGTCTATTTTCACATGTCCGAGCTGAAAGAGAGTCTCTAAATGACGACATGCATGAAGAAGAGGGACAATATCGTAAGAGATGTGTTGGCTCCTTCTGAGTAAGACCTGGAAAAGATGGCAACGTGGACAGCAACGTGGGGGAAAGCAGCTCATCTGATCGTTGCTTGTAATGTCATGCAAACAAACATCAGCGTGCTCCGAGTTGCAGCGACCCGATAGCGCTGTAGTGGAGCAAGCAAGCGAGCTGAACTGAGCTTTTGGTATGGTTGCGGAGACTTTCTTGTGGCCCATCCTTATGCGAACCCTCAGTCTCAAGTGTTCTTATTCGTTCCCATTAGCCATGATGTTGAATCTGTACGACCAAAATTCATGTCGTGACTGTAAAGTTGATATATGTAATTCGAAATATATATTTTTTCACACTTGAGACAATGGTAAACCCTTCACATGACCAGGCGTCGCTACACGCCCAAGTCAACCCAGTTTTGTGGGGCCTTAGTACCCACAAGGCAGTCTTGGCCATCTTTGATTGACTCTGCTCCTGTTTTCTACAACGTCAATCCGACTATCGTGAGCCATCTGCGTCTACACGTAGGACCCGGCACTATGTTCCGGCTCATTAGCCGACTCCACACCCCACGTTTTGGACCCATCCTGAGACGGGCCTTCTCAGTCAAAGCCATCCATTCCGTTTTCCCTGCGTCCTTGATCTACTACAGCCCTCGAAAGAAATCCAGCTTGTACGACGCCAAGGAGTCCGACAGTCGCCCCAACGACCTATATGATGAAGGGGTTGTCGTAGCTAGCGATGGGCTAGTATACCCTAGTGTAGACAAAGAATCTGGTAGAGTCTTCGCAAGGGCTTGCGCGTGTGTGAATCATTGGCTGATGATACAGTCTCCAACGGCGCCGTAATGTATCCGAATACATTCACTTTGCAAGAATATGTACGTAGATACACCGACGAGATTCTTGACCGACAAGAGCAAGGCGAGAAGATTGAACTGGGTCAAATATATACCATACCCAAGGGTAAGTGCGCAACCATACAGCCAGAAAAGTCTAACGCAACTTCAGGCACGCCGCTTCCTGAAAATTTGGTCCTCATCAATGAAATTTTGTCCCAATTCTCTCTTCAACCGTCACGTGGGATGAAACTGCAGGGTAAGCAAAGACTGTCTTGGGATTGAACTCAATATGCTAAAATGCCAAGATTTGAATCAGTCACTTGATGCTTTCTTCGGCAAGCACGCGATCAAAGACAAAGTAGATAGTTGGATTGAAAGCCATCCTTTTGACGAAGCAATCCCCGATGACGAAGACAAGGTGTGGAGGTCTAAATGAGTCTGGTGTACCTGGTGAGTTGGCGGCACCTACTTCTCTGGGGAAGAGGTAGCAAAAAACCCTGCAACTACGTTGAATGTTATATCCATCACAATACAAAAGAAATTAAAGTTCAAGAAGTTGTTAAAAAATGTCATCATCAAATAATATACTACTTTAAAATTTGATCTTTTCATGTCATAAACTACTCTTAAGCATTCAAATTTCGATTATTACTATTAAATTATCTCTAAAATTGTTTATTTAAATCACTATAGCACCCGACCCATTTACGGGCTATATCGTCACCTGTCTATGTTCAGGTGAGAGGTATGGGTGTTTTGGGTGTGCACTCAACCAACCGGATACCTGTATGATCTTCATTCATTTTGGTGGTCCTCGAAGAAGGACATAATTGTAATTGAACATTTAACATTGCTTAATGCGGTATGTATTGAATTGCGGAATGGGAGTGGCTCTATGATATATACACTGTATGCAGAAATTGTCCGGAACACAAGTCTCATGCCCATCTCTCTATTTTTCCGTTCACGATGTAAACTGTGAAAGTTCTGTGGGAGATGGATACGCTTTTACCCACTGCTCCCTGGTGTAAACCGTCGCGTTGCGTATTAAAAAGTTGGTGATGGTGTCGTTCAAGTCTGTACGGCTTTGATTAGCTTCGAAACGGAGTTGGATGGGGCAAGTATCACCATCAAGTGTCATCTCCTTAGCAGGCTGGAGTGAATAATGATCGGTCCGCTCATGGACGAGCAACAAATCTTCCGGGAGACGTGTTCCTGAGATGAATTGAGTCAGTTGCATCTTAAAAAAAATATTTGGTTTGCGCATCTAGCTTACCTGCGGCAACAGCGAAAACCACAACATCCGATCCTCGAAAAAGTCGGGTGACAAGATGATGTTGGTATGGGGAGTTGGGTCTCATAGAGGCCCCATTGGGAGCTAAATTCATCTATTTAAAAGAAGCTCGAGGAAATGCCTCATTCGTTCACCGACCTTTATATGACGCTGGGTTAAGCGCCAGTGGTTTCACCCGTCCACCCGGAGCGTGAATATCAAAGACATGGCGCTTGGGGATAATGCGCGCACATAGACCTGAAAGCCATTGTTGACCCGAAACAACTCTTTTGGGAGTGTTTGGAATACTGATATGGCTTTTAGCGACATTTTAATGAGGGTATTGATCGAAACGGTGTCAGAAATGTTGGCCTTGCGTGCGTCAAGGATTGTATGGTGCCTGAAATACAAGGCCTTTTATGTAACTCAACATCATCTTGATCTTGGAAAATGTGTAATCAATTCTCGAGACTATGCCTCTGGCTACAACAAGTGAAATAGTATAGTTTCACCCATCTCAGCCGTGTTGGTTTGGATATTCTCACTGTTCTGGGTCTAGGTCCAAAAGTGTGGACTCATTTGTCATTCGGAGATTGTTCGTTCGGGAACTCGAGATAGACAGGAGTCGCTTTAATTTTGTCGATTGGCTTGTGGCTTGGAAGAGATTTTGAGACTGCTAGTAGCGATAGTGGTGCGAGATGACAGTAGGCTTTTGATTCCAGGGTGACTTTGTTAAATTTGACTTTCTCTGGACAAAGCGAATGAATAGACACCCTATTACCGCAGTCAACACCAAACGCAGCAGAGATTTCTAGTGGCCGCAACGTTGGCATCCGATAGTTTGTCAGCAGAATGATTGAGGCAACCTAGCAATAAGATAATTGGTTGACTAGCTCTCGTAGATGGAATAACTAGCAAGCAAGAACTTGGCTTCGTTGTAGGGTGAAATTTGAGACTGTTTGGTTGAGGTTGGGTACCATAGGATCATCTTCATCTGTAACAAATGAACTAGATAGAGAGGGTTTATTGGGATATACAGGTTGACCCGTGGACTTTAGATCTATGCCGACCGCGTAGGCAATGAAAATGGGAAAGAAGGAGACAGAATATTGGACCTGACGTCTTCGCAATAGCTAGAGTTTTGCACTGGGGAAATAAACATCCTCGAGCAAAAGTGTTAGTTTGAGATTTTGCCAACCGAATCCGAGGTATGGCGTTGTGATGTGGTACATAATTATATTGGGTACATCTCTCTGATGACAATGAAGTGAGGGATATTAGGTGGTCCGAAACCATGATCCAAGAAACCTGCCCAACTCATTGGAGAGTTGACTGCAGATAACTGAGTTACCCCCAAAGGAAATATCCTCCGATTCTCACATGGGTGATTTGTAACGACGTTGTAATGGCTGTGAGGCTTGGCATGACAACCAGGGGATATCCTGGAAACATGGTCTGTTTTAACGAAGGAGTCATTTGGTCAAAGAGCTACATTTGTATAGCCCTCGGAGTGCCCGGAATGTCCCGAGATATGAGCACAATATGTCGACGAAGTTGCGAATGTAGATCAGATCATGACAATTGGCCAACACGGCGGCAAGAAAATGATGCGGTGAGGCCTCACTGGGTGGTACGGGAAATGGAAGGGGAGACTGAATCCTAGATGTTATTTATGGGCTGACCCAAATCGGAGAGGATTTAATAGAAAATGAGTTTCATTTTCTGAAGAAGAACGAAGCTGGTGGTTTGAACAGCGTATCCGTCAAACTGAAGTTCATGAGAACCAGAGCTGTGTGTCAGAATTAGAGGTTGTTGTATGTGGGCATTTGGTAGTAGAATACTCAACACGAAGGTTTGGTCTGTTTCAAGGCACGTAACTGCGTCAGATGATGTTCAAGAACCATCAGTTGTTGTGGTTGGAGGAATCGCCATTGTTGAAATGTCAGCCTTGGTGCAACTCTGGGTGCCTTGGTTTCTCAATGTGGGCCTCTGGAAATAGGCTGGATTGAGGAAGCTGCGTAATCTTCCCCCAGAATGGGAATAATCCTTTGGACAGACATTGGTATGCACTGACAATGAAGTCCAAGATAGGAAATTTTGAAGTCTAGTACAGCGATGGTCTGTTGGGGATCCTTGCCTAGGAAAGAGGCGAGAATTGCCACATACGACCGGCAAGGGACGACGAGGTACATTTCAATGGGGATGGCATGGGACGAACCATTAGCATTGAACCATGATTATGAGTGAGTACATATATGGGATTTGGCTTTCAAAAGATAATTAGAAAGAGTTAAGCTCGCAATGAAGTGAAGTCCGACCCCGAGCTGCAACATGCAGCATCTCTACCACCTTTGGGGCAGTATTAGTATAGCCCAAAGACGATGTCCTCATGGTGTCCAAAAGCACCCCACTGACCAGCATGTCATCGAAGAGCGGCACTTTTGACGAATTGGGCAATCAAGATTGTGCAAATGATAAAATGGCGCATTCACATGGATGGCAAGGACCGAATAGCGGACGGAATCACGGAGACAAGGGATAATCACAATCAGTGAGAATGACCCCATTGGGGGAGGAAGTCCGTGCGTTGTGGATGACGTTGTACACCCCTGAGCACGGCTTCCATCCGGAGAGAAATGCGAGGCGAGAGGAGCTAATTGGAAATGTGGAATTTGACAAAACGCATTCTTTAGTCCCCATTCACCATGTCTTGCTTGTGACATGTCGGCAGGGCTTGGCTAGTGTCCTTTTTTCCTCCGGAAATGACAGGTGACTAGTATATGAAGAAAATCGCTAGCTACATCGATCGACGAGCCGAGCCTCTATCGCGATTGCAGATTCCGGCTCACGGCAGAGCCGCAGAAGGGGTTGTTGCGGCACGCGGAACCCGTCGATGGCTTCTCCCAGGAGGATGGGCCGATTGTCCAAGGCAAACCCTGCTCGCAGAGACCCAGGAAATTTGGACTTCAAGGACCTGGGCTTGCATTGAATGCGGAATGTACAGTACTCGGACGCAGTTGAGGTGCAAGGACGTTGGGAACAGGGACTGGGCCGTGCAATGCTGGCGGGTTACTCCTCAAGCCAGGTTACTCCGCACGAGGAGAAATCAGGGCGTGAGGAGTTGGGAATGAGGAGTGATGATGGGCTGATCCTCCTGCATTCGACGGAGCTGTTCGTTTGCAACAACATCGATGATGTCATATGCCGGTGCTGGTGAATGTTTCATGACCCGTTCAAGATGGACTGACACAGTGCTAGACTATGGAAGCTAAGTGCTTGGCGCCAGGAAGAACGAAAACTTCTCCACCCTTGACCCGTAATGTAATGAGTGAATGCAATGGTGAGGCCGAGGGCCTCTGCGTTGATGCTTTGGGTACTATCCACTGTACAGTACCTAAGATGTCGTATAGAATAGAACCACACACATACACCGCCAAGTGACGCAGGCGAAATGCAAGGCAACGGAAAGACAAAGAAGCCGAATAAATACTACCATAATAACTAGCTAGTTCGCACTTGTACATACATGGCCGGGGCTAGCAATGCGACGCTCCGGACCTGGGCTCGCCGAGCACCCAATGATTGGACTTTTGAGGTTGCAAAGCTTTGAGTCGGCGTGCTTCTGGTGCGGAGAGCGGAGACGCAGTGGAGTTCCCCGCATGTCCTCCACTGAAGACGCTGGAATTCTCGGGGAGGGGCGCGGGCGCCTGCAGGGGCACTGCATTGGGGTAGCGACAGCACTAAAAACGGCTGGGGGTTGGGGACCGAGGGGCGACTTGCAGGAGGGGGAAGGGAAGGCTGATTGCTCTACCGAACGAGCTTGACATCATCCTGGCGGAAGGAGCCAAGCAAGACCTTGCTGCTTTTTGGTGGGAGCCAAGCGGATTCGAGATTCAGTGTTGAGCGACTCAGTGGCAGTGGTGTGGAGCAGGATGGAAGGCCACATCGACAGCCACGGTGAGGTGAGATGAGATGAGGCGAGCGTGAAGTGTGCAAGACGACGGCACGGCACGGGCAGTGGGCCTTGCAAAAACGCTAGAGATTTGGCCGAACAAGGGAGGAGGGCTCATGGTTTGATCCAGCAGCTCAGCCCTCGACTGTGAGCAGGCTTGCAACCCAAACGTCAAATCCATCAATCACGTTGCCACGAGTTCACCATGACCACGAGGCCAAGACACACAGCCACGAGAAATCCCGCCGTCATGGTTCGTCGCCCGATGCCAAACACGAGTCAAGCTGTCCGGACTACTAGGCACTGCATTACTACCGCATTACCCCAACCCGCAACCTAGCTTTTTCATCTGTTGCTACCCCGGTCGCGAGTCTTGTCCCCGCCGACCCCAAAGGACAAGTTGCGCCGCTGATTTCCTTTATTAGCTAGAAGAGGAAATCGACAGCCCTAGACACCCCAAGGCCTGTTTCGGTATCCCTGACCAGCCCACCAGCCTTGATCCTTGGCGATCCTCGGCACAATCGTCTGCATCCCCATCCACAATTGCTTCATAACTCGAGAGGCCAAGGTGAAACAAGTTGGCCTCAGCGACCGGCCTGGTGTCCGCCTGTCCTCTCGGTCTACTCGCCGACCTCGCCCAAGATCAACATCACGCAACCCACTGATTCGCCTCGCCGTGCGCGAGCCCAGCTGTCCAATCGGACCTCGATTCTCGGGGGGGGGGGGTCTCGTCAGCTGACCCCGTCCACTTCTCCATGGCCCGGGCTCACCGGTGTGGGACCTGTAGTGAAACAACGCAAACAAAACTGGCTCTCTCGCGCCTAATGTCAATGGCCTTTGCCAAGTTCCGTGAGGCTGTCTGTTTGTATACACAGAGGAGAGAAAAGTCACCAAGATTGGTGACTGGGATGTGTAAGCGGGACGACTCATAGGCCCCTTCGGCAGCTTCAGGATGCCGAGATGGACCGTCCACCACCGCAGGGTTCTCCAAGAAGCCGGGAATCACCCGTACACGCCCCCCTGGACACTCTCCATTTCCGGAATGCCGTCCAAGGATTCAATCTTGGGTATATTCATGGGGAACCCAGCCCGAAGAATACCTGGCTGCCTAAGGGGCAATGCCTTTCAAAGTCCCGCGGAGTGCGCTGAATTGGGTGCCAAATGGTAACCTTGTTGTATCTGGAACATCCCAGAGTCTGGAACGGGGCCATCCTTGTGATCCCGCCCGAGTCTGTTCATCAATGCAATCAAGTCTGGCCTTATGCAGTGATTTCCTAGAATAGTGATGAGAGAGACTAGAAAAAAGGACCCAGGGGATATTGAAACCCCACCAAGCTGGAGATGGTCCTTACTTCATGGCAGCACCCGCTGGACCTCGGAGTCTTATTCTCTTGATGTGTAAAGTAAGTTTGAGTCAGAGTTGTAATAGCAACTGGTGAAAACATTGTTCTGTGGCCTTGAAAGTTTCCGTTTGCCGCGCCATTGGGCCAGCAGTGGCGCGGTCGCACCTGGGCACGACTTGCACACCTGAGTGGTTTGAAACGACTGAGCACAAATTGTAAAGGAGTGTATCACGCCTTCCGGAGTTACCCATATAATATGAAGGGATTAGAGATAAGTGGGTGAATCATGATGGGCCCATGTGCTATTATGGTCGAGTTGTTGGTCAGTTGGAACCGCGGATTGATACTGCATGCCACGAGGGTTGTGAGAGGCTAGTTACTAGACTCCTTCCCACGCTTCACAATAGTGATACACATACCTGAGTAATTTTCAAGCAAAAAGAGCAAGTAAGTTTCACTCAAAACCGTCTACAAGTGAATATTGGGCCCATAGCATGTATAGTTATCAGTCCGGCCCAGTCAAGGTTCTCCAACTGGTCCACGAAGTGAACGAAGTCGACACTATCATGTAAGTCACGTATATTGACACCTAAGCTTGTTTTTCTAAAATATACCTCAATAAATGACGTGATTCGTAAAATTAAGCTAGTTTCATTTACCACGCGGCAAATGCTGATCTTGTCACACAAGTATCAAAAGAGGCAGCCGAACTGGACGATACGCCAAGGACCATGGATCGGAACCGAGGGCGGGCCTCATACGGCGTCACTCTACGCCAAATGACACAAAGAACAGGCCCTAATTTTCAAATCACTTATATCGAGCCACAATAGCAGGAACCTGGCTATTTCCCTCTTGTCGTTGGAGGTTGATGAAGCTTGGTGTGGCAACTATCAAAGATCTTGCCAGCTACATGGTGTGATTATGTACCGAACCTCAAGGCCGAGCAACGTAGTATTCACGACACTCAACGAGGCCCCCAAGACACCCCCAATATCCCTTGACAGTTGATGTGGACGTTGGTTTACCCCTAAGGACATGTCTCCGCTGACGTTGCTGGGAGGTTGGTGCCGTCGGCAAGACGAGAGGGTCTCGGGAGGGACGGCACAGCCGCCGTGAAGAAAGGAAAATTGGATCATGCACGCAGATACACACGCAAGAATCGCTCCGGAAGAGAAGCTGGATTGGGCCAACGATTGCAATGTGCAAGGGGGGCCTGAACAATGAGCTCTGGGTTAACAGTCAGATTTCCGTGCAGACGATGCTCCCCCCTGGTCATTGATGTTTGAAGTCGATCATCCGCTTTTGCCGGACTAGTGCAGATGAGCGGCAGTGGAGAGGGACTGTGATTGATACGACATCTTGAGCGCCGTAGTGTGACTTGGAGCAAGAGAGGCAAAAAGCCATTCCTTAATGGGGGATGTTTCTTTGCCATGACGCTCCCTCCGTGCTTAGCTTGCAGCTGTATACACGGCAGAGCGTGGCAAAGCCAAAGCGCTCAGGCCATGCCCTTGTTTGGAAACCTTGCGCGACACTTGTGCTCTTGAGGGTCTGTTGGAGAGCTTGTCGGGACCGCCAAGAGCGGAGGTGGAGAAGCAGATGGTCTGGGTCTGGGGGTGGTTGGGGATGCTCCTTGCCGGAACCCCGGACGCAGGGTTGTTACGAAAAATCACCCGACAGACGACCGAAAATTTGCAATTGCAAGACGGATGAATGGTGGATTGGGTATCTTTGAGGCAGGGGGACGAGGCAGGGATGGTATTGTTTGGTGTCATGGACGAGGTGTTGCAATGGAGGAACAGGCAATGAGAGAGTGCAGGTGGAGAGGACACAGTGCTTGACTGAAGGCGAAGAAGGAATAAGAAGAAAGCAAATAACCCCAAGTGAAGATGGGGTTGCATGCATGGGGGCACGGATGAGCGTGGCTTCAATGCACAGCTGGAGGCATGACTCTGAGATAGTGGCCAACTGCTGGGCACGAGTCAGGAATCGCTGATGAAGCTGGGGACATTGGACACATGTGAGACATGGAAACACATGGAGAAGGGCAAAGTACTGTACAAAGAACATGGCTTACTCCAACAGCTAATCCCTGAGGTTTGTGGTAGAGGGGTAAAGACTTGGACGAGGGTTGGATGTGGCCCAGGCCTTGTAGTGGAAGCCATCTTACCATCGCCAGAACCATCGGCCACAAGGCAGCGTCCACACGCCCCTGTCCCGCCATACTCTGCCGGGCCTTCACCGTTAGAAAAGGATTGAAGGAAGTGAAGAAGAAATGGAAAGGAGAAGAAAAAAAAAACTCCACTCCCGGAATATGCAAGTGTCGGTGCCCACAAGTCGACAACTAGCCATCGAATCGGGGGATGAGCAATTACGTACCGGAAGGCGGATGGCCAGGACCGCCCCAGCAAAGAGTCGGGGGTGGATAACCCCGCAATCCCCGCGCGTCGCAAACAGGCGGTCTCCAGGATTTTTCTCCAGCGTCTCCAGCATCTCCAGTCTGCAGTTTGGAGCAGCCCTGGTCGCTTCTCCACCAAGCGAGGGCAGCGGACCCGCGGCGCCATTTCGCGACTGGGATGAGCGAAGGGCCAAGGGGACAGCGATAGCTTAGCGTCCAATGCCAGACGAGATGGAGAGAGAGAGAGAGAGAGAGAGAGATTCTCACAGCCACGACCCCGTCTCGTCTCTGCGTAAACGGAGCACTCTTGTTCTCCATTCTCCGTTCCCCATGCTCCAAGTCTACTGGCGGCCCCTCTCCTCCCCCCCTGGTCTAGTCCTCCTCGTTCTGGTTGCTCTCAATGCTCTTTGCGTGTCGTGGCGTCATTCACCTCATCGTCATTTTGCGTCGCAAGGGTAACCTAGAAGCCCCGTCCCCCCCCGACTCCCTGCGCTGAGAGGGCCTGGAGCTGCTATTTGCGAAAGAGTCTGGGGGGGCGTCTGGGGAATATCTGGGGGTGTCTGACCCGCCAGCCGGGGTACACGCTGCTGTCCTGTTGCATCGTCGTCTGTGGTCTGCTTTTGGGGATGGTGACAGGGCGTCCTGGGCGGGGAAAAGGGAACATTCGCTGCGGGAGCAATGACATCGCCGTGGCGCCCTTGCGTGGCCCACGCTATCTCACCCCAAACTAGACTGCCTGAGGGGATTGACGCCCTTTCTCCCCTCGTCTTGGATTTATTATAAAAGCCATTGGTCCTCCCCAACCCTCAGATCCGTTTCTCGTAGCATTCCAGACACACAGCCTTTGGCTTCTCATCTAGACTCTTCTTCTAGAATCGCATCTAGACGGGTTTTCCTTTTGCTTCTTTGGCCCCATTTTGCTTCCTTGCTTTGTTCATCCCATGGGACCTACAAAGCTCTACCCCAACGACTTTTTTCGTCTTTAGGCCATCGAACTCTACTCCGCATCGAAAAAAAAACAAAAGAACGTGTACCTACACATAAATCAACCACACGATTCCCCGTCTCCAACCATGGCTGACTCCAAGTCGAGAGACGAGAAGCACTTCTCCGATGAAGAGGATGGCACTGTCGAGAATGTCGACGTCGTCTACTCTTCTCCTCAACTTGCTGACGATGTCGCATATGGCCCATCAGGCATTGCCGGGCTTGCCCAGTCTCCCTTTGTCCTGGCTGCGGCCTTCCTGGCCTCCTTTGGCGGCTTCTCCTTTGGCTACGACCAGGGAGTCATCTCCATTATCAACGTGATGGACGAGTTCCACAAGGTCTTCCCCGAAGCGAAGAGTGGCTTTGGCAAGGGCTTGATGACTGGTATGCTCGAGTTTGGCGCTTTCCTCGGCTGCTTCTTCATGCCCTGGCTCGCCGACAAGATCTCTCGTAAGAAGGCCTTGACCGTTGTTGTCGTCATCTTCAACATTGGCGCCATTATCCAGACTGCTGCCGTCAACTACCCCATGCTTGTCGTGGGACGAACCATTGGTGGTATTGGTGTCGGCACTCTTGCCATGGTAAGTTTTCACTCCCGCTACGTACAGTGTTGCCTCTCCACCATTATGCAAAACTCACAAATCATCAACAGGGCGCTCCCCTCTACATTTCTGAGATCTCACCCCCCAACCTCCGTGGTACCCTCCTCGTCCTTGAATCCGTCTCCATCGTTCTCGGCGTCGTCATCTCTTTCTGGATTACTTATGGCACCAGAAACCTGGCTGGCGAGATCTCCTTCCGCCTTCCTTTCGGTCTCCAGATGGTCTCCGCCACCATTGTTGGTGTCGGCATCCTGTTCTTCCCTTACTCCCCTCGATGGCTTGCTCTTGTTGGCCGTAACGAGGATGCCCTGCAGAGTCTGTCCAAGCTCCGTCGCCTACCTGCCT
This sequence comes from Aquanectria penicillioides, assembly GCA_003415625.1. Lineage (NCBI taxonomy): Eukaryota > Fungi > Ascomycota > Sordariomycetes > Hypocreales > Nectriaceae > Aquanectria > Aquanectria penicillioides. Next base: position 6,660,350 of record PYIU01000003.1, read on the forward strand.
CCGATGACCGCCTGCAGACCGAGTATCGCGATATCGTTGCCGACGCCCAGTTCCAGAAGACCATTATCGAGCGCCGCCACCCGGGAGTTCACGGTTTCAAGCTCGAGATCGTCACTTGGCTAGACCTCTTTAGCCCCAAGACATGGCGCCGAACCGCCGTCGGCTGTGGTATTCTGTTCTTCCAGCAGTTTTCTGGCGTCAACGCCTTCATCTACTACGCCCCCACCCTCTTTCAGTCTCTTGGCCAGTCTGACGAGATGTCGTTGATCATGTCTGGAATTTTCAATATCCTCCAGCTTGTTGCTGTGGGAGTTTGCTTCCTTATTATTGACTCCGTCGGCCGACGACCTCTTGCCATCTGGGGTGCTGTTGGTGGTGCTATTGCCTGGGGTATCATGGCTATTCTGGTCGGTCTCTACTCTGACAGCTGGGAGTCTCACTCGGATGCCGGTTGGGCTGCTGTTGCCATGGCTTTCATGTTCATCCTGGTTTACGGAGTCTCCTACTCCCCTCTTGGCTGGGCCCTCCCCTCTGAAGTTTTCCCTACCGCGACCCGATCTAAGGGTGTCGCTTTATCAACCGCGACTTGCTGGTTGTCAAATTTTGTTGTCGGAATAGTAACGCCGCCTCTTCTGTCATCTATTGGGTTCGGAACCTACGTTTTTTATGGAGCTTGGTGCGCTATTGCCGTAGTTTGGGCATTCTTGATGGTTCCTGAAACTAAGGGCAAGACATTGGAGCAGATGGACGAGGTCTTCGGCGACAACAGCGCTCAGGAGGAGCGGGATATTATGCAAGCCACTGTTGCTCAGGCCATGGCTTCATTTCCTCCTGCACGAGAAGTTTGAAATACTCGGGTTTGTGGAGCGAAAGAGATGTAGCATTTGAAGCGGTATATTTTGCATGCACATACAATCTTATTTCTCTAGTCAATTTTCCCAAATTCATTATGATCCTATTTGTAAATCCTAAATTCTTTATGCGTACCTATGTTTATAGAACTATACGGATGATAGAAACATCTCCTTGACATCAACCTTCCTAGCCCCCTGTATTGGACTGTAACTATAAAATTCCCGACTCTTTGTCTTGGGATTATTTCTAACTTTGGAACAGCGGGCTTCGTTATTACGGCAGGTGCTATTGTCTAGCAGTTTCTGGTATACCATTTTGTATTCTCGGAACGGCATTGTTGATTCATTTCCGTTACCCTGGAGAACATACGGCTACCTGGTGATGTGCCAAGTCTTTCATGGAATTTGCGGAGGAATTTGGGCAATAACTAGATCATTCGCAATTATAACTGCAGTTAGCCACTAAGAACTTGCCGTTGTCCTCGCTCTACACGGGATGTTTGGTTCTATTGGTCAAGCTATTGGGTTCGGTATTTCTGGCTCGATCTGGACTAACGACCTTCCCGTTGAGCTGAGAAAAGCCCTTCTAGACTATGCCAAGAATCAAACCGCAAAGATCTATGGAGATATGGCTGAGTAGATGAAATATCCAATTGACAACCCAATTCGAGACGGAGTGATTCGGGAATATCGCATTGTCCAACGACAGATGATTATTACTGGCTGTGCTTTCTTGCCTCTCATCATCATTTGTGTGCCAGTCTGGCGGAACCTTCCAATAGACAAGAAGCAAGGAAAGGGAACTTTTTTTTTTAAATTCTTGACGAAGTAGCAAGTTCAAGATGAAATATAGCAATTGAATAAAAATGTTCCATGGCAGGACCATCTCCGAATACCTAGACGTATCATTATGAAATTGCGCCTGTGTGATAATCTTCAGAACTATGGAGGGCCAAAACCTTTTTATATGCTGCATTATAAAAAGCTAGTAAAGATGGTGAGCTTTAATTTATTTGTGGTAGGGGGAGGAGTTCGTAGTTGACCTGTCGTCGGATCTCCACACGAAGGTTCCGATTCATTCTTAGTGTTATGCCACTCATGAATCTCAACCTTCTCTCCCTCAGCTATACGCTAATCGCATTGAAGCAAAAGGTGAGCTAATACAATCTTGATTTCGTGGGCAGCGAAGAAGCGACTGGGACAAGCGTGTTTGCTGTGTCCAAACTGCAGGTGGTTCTCACTCGTGCTCACCAGCTACACACATTCTCTTTTCCTTCTAACTTCCTCTGGCGCAAGAACCGATAGCCATTCCATTCTTCCGAGCTGTTGTAGACCTTAGGATCCGAGAGAGCACGAGAGGAAACACACGATGACGTGCCTTTTGGAATAAAGGTGCCATCGGACAAGGTGAGGTCCTTGGTGGCAATTCGTTGCATACTAGCTGTAATATTCATGTTGATTAGTCGATGATAAAATGCAAAATGGGGTTGATGCTTAGTGTAAGGAGGAATTTACCTTTCTTGGAGAGGCTTGAGGGGTTGGCATTCCTTGACCACACTGTCAAGTAGTTGCATGTTATAGAGCAGTGTTTTCTTCCACTCTTCGCTGTTAAGAACCTCAACCACTTCACCCCTCAAAACCTAAAAAAAATTCTGGATGTCGGGCAATATTGATCATAATTTGGCAGACAAATCAGTGGTTGTGTGGATAGCTACTGTGGATAGAAACAGCTGCGACAAAGCTGTCATAGTTCCTTCGCTTGGAAGCCTGTTCAAACCACTCCATCGCGTCGTTGAACTCGGGCTTTTGTTTTCCCCATAATAGCGCTGCTGCCTTCAGTTCTCTTCTGTTTTCTATCGCAGGCCCGATAATGGAAGCAGCTTTTCGAATTTGAGCCCTGGCAGGTTCGGCACTTAGACATGAACCAATGAACGAAAGGACGCAGAGTCGCTGGCCAGGCACTTAGACGATCAGCAGCCACAGAACCATTCATAGCATGTTCCATAGTGATCTCAGGCAACCATGTGACAAAGTAGGAATGGATCCAAAGCACCTTGGCGCTGAATTCTGTAAAGCTTAGTCCAGAGTCGCTTCGAATTTCATTGGCCATTGAAGGAGGAAGGACAGCCATGGGCCCAAGGTCGCTGATGACACTTGGGGGTTTGTCGGGATTAAGTTTGAACCATTCACAGAGTAGGGAACGGGCCCCAAAAAGAAACCACTTTTTGGACCTAGTTTCAGTGAATTTCCTCAGACTCCAGCGATAATGTAGGATTATGGGGATGCAATCCCGGCTCAACTATGATGCCACTGGAAGCGGCAGGCCCCTGGCGGGTATCTCGGCTTGGCTCCAGGACGGCTATTCTGATCCACTATGCAAGGCATACTACTAATGCTCGCTAGTGATATTTTGCGATATTTGGATGCCGGATGGTGCCCCATCAACACGAAATAGCCCAGCCCTGCTCGGTTGCAGAGTCGGCCGAGAAAATTGGCCTCGAGTTAAGTCCGAGACCCAGATGTTAATCTGAGCAGAGGTGTAGATTTTTGAATGGTTTTTATCACAAGATCTCTCAGCCGAGACCTCAAGGGTAGATCATGACCAAGTTGGGGACGCATAGGGGGACTGGACTGGTGTGAATGTGATGGGGACTGCACTGCATTCATCTGCCAGTTGAAGTCAATGCCTGCTCTATGTGGACTAATATATTGTCTATTGGATCTGATTTTGCTTGTTCCCGAAAGCGATTGCTGGCTGAAGAGAAGAAAATCTTTCTTCTTTGGGTTAAAGGTTGGGCGCGATTACAGTGTAGTTTCTCCAGCCCCCAAATTTCGACGCATGTTCAATCGCTTGTTCGTGCTCTTCCATTCTGAACACAGTAACTTCCGTCCCGCTATCCACGCCAATTTGCAGTTGCCCCTGCTCTATCATCCCAATGAGCTGATCTAGAGTCTTTCGGCAGCACATCCACTTGCCCATGACTTTGAGGTCTGTATGCACTATGAAGGCATACGGGATGTCAAGGTGCCCCGGGGTTCCGCCGCTCAGGACGACTCTGCCTTGTCTTTTCAAGGTGCGGGCCGCCGCCGAGAGGAATGGGGCACTCTTGAGCGCACCAGGGGTCCAGTCGTTGTAAACATCTGCCCCTGCGCCGTTTGGTGTAGCCTGCAAGATGGCGGTGGCGTCAATGTTGTTGTCGCCGGTCATGACAACGTAGCTCAAACGTGGGTTGTTTTGTAGCTTTTCTTTCATTGCGACAAGTTTTTCCTCACTGCGTCCGAGAGCAATCACGTTGGCCCCAAGGGCCAGCGCCAACTCGACTGCCAGGCCACCAAACGAGCCCCCTGAAGGGCCTACAATGACCGTCTCAGCCACTTTGACGCCTGCAGCCTCCATGATGGCTCCTCCAGCAACAGAGTAGTGAGCGATGCTTTGTAGCACGGCTGGGGAGTAGCCAAACAGTTCGGTTAGCCGCTGCTCGTCCAGGCGGTAGACGTTCTCTAGCGGTACTTTCTGAAACTGCTGCAACGAGCCATCACGCCACTCGCCCTGCATGAGCTTTTTGCCTTCTGGACCCTCACCGCCATGATGTCCCGACATGATTACAACATTCGGGTCATCACGACCGCGAACCGTGGCGTCCACGTAGACTAGATCGCCTGGCTTGACTCGCACCGCATCCGGCCCAGTAGCGTAAACTCGGCCGACAGCGTTGGGGTTCGGGACTAAGGGGAGGCTCAAATTGAGTTGCGGGAGCTTGCCAGAATGGACAAGGTGCGTGTATGGAACAATGGGTGCGGCGAGAACGCGGATGACCACGGTTCCAGCTGTGGCTTCGGGAATGGGAAGGTCGACAATCGACAACGGCTCAGTGTAAGAGGAGAGCCAAAGGGCTCGGTTGATGCCGGGGGTTAACGAACCCATTTTTTCTTTATTCAGAGATAGAAGAGAGAATAGTGATTCTACAAGATCTTCATCTCCAAGTTCTGAGGACTTCCCTCTCGGCTTTTATACAGAAAGGCTCTGTTGACAGCTTCATTTTGCTCGACCGCCTCTTGATTATCTTTCCAAGCTTGACACGCCTTAAACTCAAAGTAAAATGACTCTTAATGAAGCCATAGCCCCATGGCTCCTCCATCGTATCAGAGTGGGGCGTTTAAAATCTTGCAACTTCCGCTTACATTATGCTCGTCTTTGCTGATCCGCGTCACTTTGAGAGCGGTAACTATCTGCGCGTAACCCATATCTTTCGGCTCAGGGTGTCTCCACTTGATAATGCTGGTAGTGGGTCTTGAGGCCGTAATATCGCCAAAAAAAAAAAAAGAGCTATTTTTGGCAAGTCCAGTTCTAACCTTATATCGACTATGCCCCAGAGTCGAGAAATTTTGAATTTCCTCGCTTTCTCTCTTCGACGACACCCCTCATGCTAACTGCGCTCACTTATTCGGCCACATTGATCAGCCACAACCACGACAAATTCAAAATTTTGCTAGTAAAACGCACAGAACTCGATTTGCCTTCAGACACTGAAGTAAAAACAAAGCAATACAATAGTCGAGTCGAGGGTGATCTCGCTTCTTTTCATTTGTTTGCTAGCAAGGGATTTTGCACGAACAAAAAGAAAAAGAGGTGTTTGGCAAAACCAAGCTTGTTTCGTTACCCAATAAATGCCTTCTCTTCGGCGCAAATGTCCACCTGAAGCTGACTTATGACATCGAAAAGATTCAAGTGAACATGTTGATGTCATATTGCAGAAGGCCCCTCCTGATCATCAACCTGGCTGTTGCCAGCTTCCCATCTGTACTTCCACCCACTATGGTCCTTCTTGAGTCCAGTCTGACCCTGTCGGTAAAATCGTTCTCATTGCGCCAGGATGCCCTTTTGGCACGTAGATCCCCCGACTTCGCAATTCAGGGACTAGTAGTCCTACGACGTCCTCCCAACTCCCGGGAGTTGTGATGCGGCCAATGTTGAATCCATCAATATCTGCAACTCTGATCCACCTTTCCATTCCATCCGCGATCTTTTTTGGAGTTCCCACAGGAACCGGGCCCAGAAGCACCCAAGGCTATGGCCTTCCCGATATTTCTTGGGGCCCACTTTGGAACATCCTCTACAGAATAAGAAAGAATAGCTAGATGAGACTCAATGCGACTGTTGGATACGCTGACATGTTCTTGAGTAATCTCTGTATCCAGATCAAACTTGGTTAGGTCGATATGTGTATTGCCACACCGATAGACCAAGCCGCCTTCTTCGCTTGCATATCTTCGTGCCTCAAGATAGTTCTGCTCAGCCTCCGATGTGGTCCGCCCAATAATAGGCGTCAGGGATGCAAAGACCTTGATCGAATTTGGCTTACGCTCAACTTCGGAGGCCTTTTCTCAGATTGCCTTGACTCGAGGGGCAATGAGGTCTGGGGCGAAGCCGACTACAAAGATACCCTCAGCATGCCTTGCTCCAAAATCGATCCCAGCACTGAATTAATAACCAATTATGATTCGGAATGAATAATTAACGGGCGAACTCAGACTCACGGCGAAGTACCAGCTTGGAATAAAAATGGAGTCCCCTGCGGACTTGGATCTGGGATGTAAGGGGCATCGACCATAAAAAATTGTCCGTGGTGGTGTATGGTCAGCGTATACCTCATTTCCCTTGTCTCCTATCAATGTATCATCGGCCCATGAACCCTCCCACAACCTTCTCAAGTGTTAGTTTACTTTATTCGGAACAGTCTCACATTGGATAGCGTTGAGATTTAGCTAAAGGATTCCATGAACTTGTATACTACCGTCAGAAATTCATCGTCTATTTCATAGCGTTTATCATGATCGATAGGCTCAATTCCGATCTATCATAGGGTTAATCGAAGTTCTTGGTGCTTGAATGAGATTGGCGTTATACATGCTGCTTTGAACCATGAAGCCTTCCATGAGTGGAACAATATTCCAACCAAACCGTCCTCCTGTAAGATGACCAAGAGTGGAGAACCGCTTGGCTAGAACATATGGGCTGTCAAATGATGTGGATGAAGTTGTCGCAAAGCCCAAGTTTTTAGTCACTGTAGCCATTGCCGTGACTGGAATTACCGGATCTCCCATTGGGAACTGTGTTCCAGTGCGCACACATGCCTCAGCATCGCCCTTGTACACATCACACCAACCAAAGGTATCCGCCAGAAAGAGTGTATTGAAATCTCCCTTTTAAAGCAACTGAGCTATATTTGTCCAGTACGAGAGATCTTGCTGTTTGGTGGCCGCTTTATCCCGATGATTGCGCCATTGCTCAAAAGACACGCCCCAACAGCGAGCATGTCAAAGGCATTGAGAAGAATGGGTTTCTTCACCGGGTTCTCTTCAGAATGCCCCATTGTCGGTAATTTTTTTTCTTAATCTACTACGTGATTATTACATGATGCCTCGAGTTCGGAGTCGTTTGAAACTACTGTCGGGTGGGATCCGGAGATGTACAAATCGCTCCCCACTCGCACCTCATTTTTGGATATGATGAGGTGTGACCAGCATTGGACTCCACCTGACACCATTTTATACCAACATCATAGAAAACGGAAGTTTAAAGCGACAAATGTCCCATAACTCTTCAATAATTCAAGTGTAGCCGTAGACTACAGGGATTGCAGCTGTAGGCCCATATCATGACCCGTATTACTTGTGAACTTATGATCTAGTAACTTACACATTCGCAAAGTGGAAAATGTTATTAATCCAAGTACTAGTGCCTCATTGCAAGCTGAAAGAGAGACTAGAATGTGCATTCAATACCTGTTTCACGTAAGCAACTGTCCCAGCGCGCAGCTCCTACGTACTCTCTAAGCGTAGTATCACCAGACTGATAGATGAAAATTGGAGTTGTAAGTACCGATTTGGCTCAATTCATGCGACATCAAATCGAGGCTTATAATTTGAAGAGCCACAGAAAGCGGGAAGGGAAGTTTTGTCATGAATTTTGGAATGAGATGATTGAGCCGTCTTGAAGTTGCCACATGGCAAAGGAGACTTGGAAGTAGAGCTAATTTCTGGGGCTCAAGATTTTGAACCAGGACAAGCCTTGACAAAACAACCGTTGGCAGTTACAAGAAGGCCTTGTCAAATAATTCTCGCTTGGATGAACATATATTTGTCAGCCGCCATTCCAACCCCCCCCCCCCGGATTGTGACTAGACGTCAACTTTAGGCCCGTTCAATTTCCAGGCCCTTGAACTATATCCATCCCCGATTGGCCATGGACCGAAGTCAGACCGGAAGATTTCGATGGCGCCAGGCATTGGCTAGTGACGCGATGGTGGGCGACATAACACTATTCAACCCAAATGAAAAACACCCTGTAGTCTTCAGTATTTGGAGCTCAAAATTCCTTCTCTATATACTTGCCTATGTTCTTGTGTCAGTTTTGAGGCTTCCGTCTAGGACAGTGCTCGAACTCGTCGATAAAGCTTCAATTTATTCACGATGGCCACATCGAGTCCCTCGAATTTTGAAACGTCATATGGTGAACCAGACTTGAAATGGGACCTCTCGCCGACGGTCGCAGATACCGATGAGGAAACATACCACCAGGAATTCTTGTCTCAGCTTACTGCAGAAGATGACCGACGTATCATGCGAAAAGTCGACCGTAGGTTTCTTTCCTGCCCTTGCTGCCCAGATATGCAGCTGGTATCGCAGCGACGAGTATGGAAAGCCTGTCATGCGAATGTTTGGTTTCCAAAACTTCTCAGGAATCATCGGAAGCTTACACACATACGGCATCTCATATATGGATGGTGTTGGGGGTTTGAGCGCGCTTGGAGATGGTAATTATACAGTCCCCGCCTCTATCCATTACCATGCTAACTTCATATAGGGCATCTCTGCTGGAAGGGCTCGTCACAATTGTGTTCTCGGTAGTGATTTATTTTGTGCTTCTTAGTTTTTCTTGAACATTGCAGGATATGGCTTAGGCTGGCAACTTCCTTCAATCACTACATCCCTAGGATTCGCCGGGCTGCCGAGAAACCAACTCCTTGACATTCCCCGAGCTGCAGTTACAGTAATCGGAATTATTGCAGCGGCTTGGCTTTTGCGGTGTGCCTACATCATCTGGCCCTTGTTTTTCCAGTTATTGACGGCCGGTATTCTCACGCTCTTTATGGTACTGTCACTTCCTGTAAGCAAGGGAGGAATATACACCGCCTGTGTGCTTGAGAATGCCTTCTTCTTCGTGTATTTCGCTCCATTTTGGGCATTGCGATCAGCAACTTTGGTTGGTACGACCGGGACAGCTTTCACGTTAGCCTTGCAGACCTCAGTGGCGCAAGTTGGTGGAGTCATTGCTCCCCAGGTCTTTCAGTCGAAGTACGGCAATAATGGCTACAAAACATCTTTCGTTATTTGTAAATTTTGAGTAGCTATCGCAGCTATTTCAAACACTTGGTTTTAGTTTTTGACCAATGATGTGGAGAAGGATATCATGAAGGCCCGCAGATTGAGGATTCAATCGAAAAGAGAGTGTAAAGTCTACACAGGAGAAGATGCGAGGATTTTAGAAGAACCCAAAGGGTAACGGATACATAGTCGTGATGGTCATGAATAGTGAATCGCCCAGCATTCAGTTAGTCAATGGAAGATGTAGTCCTCAAATAACAACATATTTAAAGACTTAACAACTTGCAGAGATTTTACATCGTGTTGACACTCTCCTGAGGCAATTATGAAATTTACCGCTCAGGTAAATATCTTGACGGGGTTGTTTCTGGGGATTTTTTTTTCAGACCAAGACCTGAAGCTGATAAGATGAAATGATGAAGCAAAATGTTAAACCCAGTGAGCCTTTTGATAGAACGCTTCTTCTCCACGTCTGTGGTTTCCATATTTTATACCCACTCTTCTCAAACTATCGATGTATTCTTGAAGTCTCTTCTTTCCTTATCAACTAAAGTTGGTTTTTAATTTTCTTATGATGAAAAATTTGATACCTGCAGTGAGTATCCTCAGGGTTTTTTGGGGGCCACAACCGAACTCCCTGGTCTTGGGGCAGGTTTCGGAATAAATGAAGAGGTGGCTTGGGAAAACGCGCGGATGATGTACATAGACGCATAGTAAGGTTAATGGGTATAGTTTCCGCTATCGTTAGTTACGCGTATAGGCCGTAAAGGTGTTTATTGGCACAAGAGGGGGAGTATTGACCTCAGTTGCATATTTCACTTCGTTCAGCATCGAAGATAAGATGGAAGGAATCGGCTGGGACAACAGGTGGAATATATCAGACCACATGTTGGCATGAATCCAAATGGTACATTCAACTTTGGTCTCTTTCTTACCGCGCCAGTCCGGACTCTCGGGTGTTCGGATATTGCCTACTTACGATGGGAACCGCGGGGTCCGTGTAAATACCGTAGCGAGACCCGCGGGAACCGATCATACACCATTTTTTCTTCTCGGCGGAAGCGTGGCGGGTTAGGTTGCATGCTGCTCGCGTCTCTTTCGGCGATCCATCTCTGAATTTATCGTTGCTTATGCTCAGGTGCCCGAAACGACGTGATAGTATTTGAGGGGCGATGGTAGTCCGCTTGGGACGTATGAAGACCAGCACGCGATGGAACAGAGCAGCCTCAATCGACAGGCAATTGAGATGAATCATATCTCAGATGATGGATTTGACGTAACATCATCTTTTCTCGAAGGGGGTTGACTAGATATAGACTCTGGAAGACTTTATCTCCAAGCATTGGATTTGGCTTGGTCCTTGGGGTCTCGCGGTCCTAAGGACAGGTGCTTTGTATGATAGTGTGTGCCGAGGTTTCACTTGAATACATCCTATGATCCAACCTGCCGCCAGCGTGCTAGCAGCGTATTGGAATGAGAAGCAAGCAAGCAAGCGCACGTTTGGAATCTGGCCACCCGTAATTGTCGAATTACCGGTAGTGGCAAGTTAGCGCACCACACTACACCACCGGTATCAGACACGGTGTGGCAGCTCGTAAGACAAGAAGCCGCCAGTCAACTCACAGGCTGCGTCGTAAAGGCTTTTGTGGGGCGCCTGGAATCATCGGTTGACTGGGGGTTGTGGGGCTGTGGGGCTGTGCCGAGTGGCTGAAATGCCCCGCACTGGCTCTGGCGCCAGCCCCGGAACTCACGAGCCGAACAATCAAACGTCCGCATCTTTTGCACAGCCGCCCCCAGCATGAGCACCTGGCGTCAAGATTAGATCCCCTGGCTTTTCGACCTTCAACGGTCACGTTTCCGTCGTACTAAACGCGGGGGGTCTGGCTGGCCCCAGCTTCGTCCCATTCGCTGAATCGCTAATTTCCAGCACCAAGCGCCCCAACGAGGCTATGTCGGATTACGACGTGGGAGCAATCTAGAGTTTGAGCCTCTCCCTTTGCCGTCATCTCGCTGCAATTCGACCGCAAGACGCCCTTTCCTGGCCATGGCCATGTCCACGGCCAAGGTGCCACACGCTGCCCTGCGGCCCGGGCTGAAACAAACGAAAGAACCAGCAAACACCCGTCGGCGTTGGCGTTGGCGTTGGCAGTGCAGACTGCCGATGCCTGATCCTCAAGGTGTGGCACCATCATCTAAGGTTTCTTGGCTTGGAGGCCTTGTCGGCATTGGCGTCAGGGATTTACGCCCTCTTGGAAATAGTTAAATAAGAAGACTCTGAAAGCCCATGAGCAATGAAAAAAAAAAGAAACCTGGTGCCCGGACAGACCAACCGTGGATATTCAACACCTTCAACTGAACATACACACAGCTGGGAAAAGAAAACCCCCCGTCAAAGCTTGCCAACCCGAAAGCAGACATGTCAACACTCTCTGTACCAGCATCGTCAGTCACAGCCGGGAGCCGCCTCGTAAGATGTGATCTCATCGACGGCTTGTGCTCCACTGTTCAAGCTTCTCCCAACGTGGATGGGCTTACTATCAACTTCTCTAAGAACATCGGCTCCACTACACCTCCCTCGTCCATTCATGAGAGGGCAACATCAATAACCCCTTCCTCTACAACTACTGCATGCGGAAGCCACAGCGAAGAAGATTTTGATTCCGCCTATCGCCAGTACAGTCGAACCGCTCACATGGGCCTTCTCGACCCGAGTTATGAGGTTTTCACTAGCATACACGGTTACGGTTCAGTGGTCTACAAGGTCATGAACCGCACACTAATTGTGACCGGTGACCCTCTTTGTTCACCAAAGCAATTCCAACCTTTGCTGGAGGAGCTCCGCTTGTATCGTTTAAAGCTTGGACTAAAAATTGCCTTCATGGGAGCGAGCGAGACCTTTGCGACATATGCCCGAGAGCTCGGCTGGACAACGCTGAACTTTGGGCGTGAAACAGTCATCAATCCTTTGACAAACCCCGTCCTTCGAAAAGGCGCCGGCAAGCGCATGATCAGCCAGACCCGCCAGCTACTCGACCCGAAGCGAGGTGGCCTTTCCATCCACATCTACAGCCCAAGCACTACAGGTCGCGAACCAGCGTTGGAGGCTGAGCTACAGCGCTTATACGATTGTTGGAGAGAAGATCGAAATTCCAAGCACGGAACAAACTCACAAGCCTTCGTCACCGTCTATGATCTTTTTTCTCACTCCGATGTAACGCTATACATCTACACCAAGGACCGTGATGGTTGCGCCAACGGCCTCGCAACACTCCGGAGTCTCGGTGCGAATGGTGGATTTCACCTAGATCCTTGTATCGCATCGTCGTGTGCTCCTCGCGGCGTCAGCGACCTTCTTGTCGTCGCGTCCATGAAGCTTCTCGCCAAGGCCGGAATCGACTACCTCAGCTTGGGTTACGAACCATTTGCTGAACTTCAAGAGATTACTGGGAAGTCCGGTATCCAAGCTTGGCTTACGCAAAAGGGTTATCATCGGGTGATGCAATCCGTACCGGTTGACGGAAAAGCGGCGTACTATAAAAAGTTTCGTCCAGATGACTCAATAAGCTCCAACTTGTACATCGTCATCCCCAATAGTGGCCTTTTTCAAGTGCGGCAGTCCACTGCATTGATGCACATTGCGAATCTCAAAATCAGTTCAGTTTTTTCTTTACCAGAACGAAAGGCATCGAATGAAAGGAGCTCCGAAAAAAAGAACGATTAAAACAAGACCATTCGAGGTCACGCTTTTCGGTGCGGGTAATTCGGACATGTTGGTGTATTGGATAATGTATGGTCAATGTACAACTTGGGGTTGAGGGAAACTTTGCTGCTCAGTTCTCTTTGTATTTATATAGCACGAGGTCCGATGCGACCAAGGATCACGGCCTCAAGGGCGAGTGATGCCTCTTAGTTGCAACTCACTAGGAGTTTTTGATAGAGGTCGGCGTTTTCTTTTTGGTGTATTTGGCATGGATAAACATAATAAATTGAAGATAATTATGGAAGATTGTATAACTGCACGATGTACATATTTGTAGGAAAATTGTCCTAGCACTGCAAATATAGAATTCTGGTTTGTGCTATCATCAATGCCCATCTTGGAGAGGCCAAGCACGGATTTACAATAGAATGAGACTGAAATCTAATAACTCTTTCAATTTATCTATGAGCATTGTCTACGAAACCATCATTGTCGTTTTATTTTGTTTGTTTCATCCGTGCCTTACCATAAAATCATGTACATTCCCAAAACACCTGTCAATGGATCAACACATTTATCAACTTACCTAGCCAACCCACTTGCGTGCGTTCAAGAAAAGCTGGAACCAAGGCCCAAACTGTCCCCACTCAGTAAGTTGGTCCTCAGGCTTCCAAGATCCAACATCGGCCATGATGGTTCGCTCGGGATGAGGCATCATCGCCACGACACGGCCGTCCCTGCTCTTCACACCAGCAATACCCTGGGGGCTACCGTTGGGGTTGAATGGATACTTCTCTGTGACGTTTCCATAGTTATCGACATAGCGAAGGGGAATGAGCTCCTCGGCACTGAGGGACTGGAGGTTGCCAGCAGAAGCGAACTCTGCTCGGCCTTCACCATGAGACACGACGATGGGTAGAGAGGAGCCGTTCATGCCGGAGAAGAAAACGGAGTTATTTGACTTCTCGTCGATAGTTACCAAGGAAAATCGACCCTCAAATTGAGAGCTTGCATTTTCGACTAAATCTCTCTATCAGCAAACTGAAGTTGGCATGGGGCTGAGGACAAGAACATACCAAAGGTGGGCCAGTGCTCAGCTCCGGGAATCAACTCCTTGACTGTTAAAAAGGTTAGCAACTCGGCTCATCCAACATGAGTGTCATTTGCACGCTCACGTCTTGTAAGCATCTGGCAGCCGTTGCAGACACCAAAGGAGAAGGTGTCAGGCCGCTTGAAGAAAGCCTCGAAGGTCTTGCGGGCGCCGTCGTGCATCAGGATAGACTGAGCCCAACCATTTCCGGCACCGAGGACGTCACTATAAACTCAGTGTAAGCAATTCAACGTGTGTCGTAAACCATTATAAGTACTCACCCGTATGAGAAGCCACCACAGGCAGCCAGACCACGGAATCCATCCAGGGAGAAGCCATCCAGGATGTCAGACATGTGGACATCAACAGCATCGAAGCCAGCAGCTCTGAAAGCGAAAGCCATCTCGGCATGGCCGTTCACGCCCTGTTCTCTCAAAATGGCAACTAGGAATGAGGTCAGAAACTGTATGGACTTTATTTCAAGCAAATACTATACCTCTAGGCTTGTAAACCAGGCTCTTGAGGCTGGTTAGGGCCGGCAGACTGACATCCGCGGGGTTGAACTTCAAGTTGTAATGGAGACCAGGGTCCTTGGAGTCCGAGATAGAATCGAACTCAGACTGCGCACAAGCCGGGTTGTCACGCAGCTTCTGCATCTCATAAGAGGTGGAAGACCACCACTCCTGAATCTGGGCTCGCTCCAGATCAATAACAGTCTTAGCCTTGTACTTGACAGTAAGAGACTGCTTGGAAGTTGGCTTGACATAGCCGATGGTCTTGATCAAGCCGGGGGAGGTCCGCAGGTGGCGAAGCAGCGCTTGAACTTGGTCTCATCACCTCGTCGGATCTGGAAAACGGCACCCAGCTCTTCGTTGAAGAGGGTGTCAAGGACCTTCTCATCGGACTCGGCAACGTTGTCAAGGGAGAACTCAGCTCCGCATCGGCCGGCAAACATCATCTCAGCCACAGTGGTAAGCAGACCTCCGTCAGAGCGGTCGTGGTAAGCCAGGACAATATCCTCCTGTTAAAAATATTAGTATCCTCACATGTAGATCTGAGAATGGGGAGTTGGTTACCTGGTGCAATTGCCAAAGGGCATCGAAGAAGTCACGAATGATCTCGACATCGCGAACATCGGGGGCTTCATTTCCGATTTGGCCGAGGCACTGAGCCAAAGCAGAGCCACCCATAGCCTTGAAGCCTTGGGCGAGGTCAACATAAACCAAGATGCTCTCGCCAACCTCTTCAACGCGTCGGAGCTGGGGAGTCCAGGTGCTGCGAACATTCTCTACCAGACTAAACGCAGAGATAACCAGGGAAACAGGAGCGGTAACAGTCTTGGACTCTGAGGTCTCCTTGTCCTTCCAAGAGGCCTTCATGGACAGCGAGTCTTTGCCGACAGGGATGGAAACGCCGAGCTGGGGGCAAAGCTCCATGCCAATGGCTTGGACGGCTTCGTACAGAGCAGCGCCCTCTCCAGGATGACCAACAGCAGCCATCCAGTTAGCAGAGAGCTTGACGCGCTTCAAGTCACCGTTGACCTTGCCGGGCTTGATATCAGCAGCGCCCAGGTTCATCAAACTCTCAGCAACTGCCATGCGAGCGGAAGCAGCGGCTGAGATGAGCGCGAGAGTAGGCTTCTCTCCCCTGAAATCCTGTTAGTTGACTGAGGACACTGCAAGAAGAGATATACTAACATAGCCATAGCTTCACCTCGGTGGGACTTCTCATCGATGCTGAAGCTAGTCAGGGTTACAGCAACGTCGGCCACAGGAGTCTGCCAAGGGCCAACAAGCTGGTCACGAACGGACAAACCACCAACAGTGCGGTCGCCAATAGTGATGAGGAAGCTCTTGGATCCGACAGAAGGCAACTTGAAAACGAGCTCAGTGGCTTTGGTCACCATCGCGGTCAAGTCGGATGTGCCGCATTGTTCAGTCAGGCTCTTGACAGCATCGAAAGGACGTAGGCTCTTTTGAACCTTTTGAACATCCTTGGAGATCCGTCGTCCAGGAGGAAACAGCACGTCCATAGGGAGGTTGATGGGGTCCAGGGGAGGCTGAACAGTGGGCTCGCGGTCGGTAAGGACGAGCCTGGCAGCACCGTCCTCGTCCTTTGATGCCACATTTCCAACGATGGAGAAACCACATCGCTCCCGTCGGCAAATGCTGGTAAATCGGTTCAGACCGTCTCGGTTGACGAGAAGAACTAAAAATTGCCAATTAGACTTGCAGATCAACATTTTAACTTATATTTCGTACCATATCGTTCCTGGGACTCGTTGCACCAGATCTGCAAGGGAGCATAAAAGTTAGCTTACGCGACTATGTAACTGTAAAATATGTACTTGCCTGCAGAGGAGACATGGAGTTGTCGGCGCTCTCGACTTGTCGGAGCTCGAAAGTACCTCCAAATCCAGCGTCCTTGACAAGTTCTTTAATAAGTTAGTGTTGGTTTTCCTTGCAATTCTTAAAATACGTGAAGGTTACGAACCTGGCAGGGCGTTGGAGAGACCACCAGCACCAACATCGTGAATGAAAGCGATAGGGCTCTCTGGGCCCAACGCAACGCAGGTGTTGATGACCATTTGAGCGCGACGCTCCATCTCTGGGTTTCCACGTTGGACACTGTCGAAGTCAAGATCGGCGGTAGCCTCAGTACCAGTATTGGACGAGGCGGCTCCACCACCTACATGGAGAGTCAGTTATCTTCAAAAAGTAACAAGGGGAAATTGGGAAACCAACCAAGACCAATAAGCATAGCGGGACCTCCGAGAACGATGACCTAAAGTAACAAATGTCAGTTTCAGGGATATAAAGGTTTCAGACGATTTCCATAATCGCAAGCCACTCTGGCCCAAGGCCGGCGGAGTTATGTAGGGACTCACGTGAGCGCCTTCTTCGACGTGGCTCTCCTCTTTGAGAGCATGCTGAGGTCGGACACTACCGATACCACCAGCAATCTATTCAATTGGCGTTAGAAATCACCTTTGATAGTAGTTATGAACAAGAACGAAGGGGGCGGCGAAAACCGACCATGATTGGCTTGTGGTAGCCACGGTACTCGGGGGCATCCGACTCGGCTTCATTAGTGAGAAGAGTTCGGAAAGTACCAGTCAGAGCAGGGCGCCCAAATTCATTGTTGAATCGAGCAGAGCCAATAGGGGCCTCAAGCATAATGTCCAGACTAGAGGCGTAGTGGGCGGGTCGACCAATGTCAACTTCCCAGGGCTGCTTGCTACCGGGGATCAACAGGTCAGAGACCCAGAAACCGCAAAGGCCAGCCTTGGGAGCAGAACCTCGTCCAACAGCACCTTCATCACGGATCTCACCTCCGCTACCAGTAGCGGCACCGGGGAAAGGGGAGATAGCAGTGGGGTGGTTGTGGGTCTCAACCTTGATCAGAGGTTGAACAACCTCCTTAGTGAGCTTCCAGCTACCAGTGGAGTAGTCGGGAGCCCAGTAGTTGCCTTCATCACCATCCAGACTAAAACTTCAAGTTAGAATCCAATATAACAGGTCGATTATTCAAGACTTCAGACATGAGAAACATTTCAAAACTCATTTCAACTGATTACAAAAGAGTGGGCGGGAAACATACACAGCGGCGTTGTCAGAGTAGGCACTAACGACGTATTCGGGGTTCTTCTTGTGAGTGTTTTTGATCATGCCAAAGAGGCTGTTCTCCTGGCTCACGCCGTCAATGGTCCAGGATGCGTTGAAAACGTGGTGGCGGCAGTGCTCTGAATTAACCTGGGCGAACATAAACAGCTCAATGTCATTCTGCGCCATCAATAGTCAGTTGTCGGAAATATGGGTTATAAAAATGTGACTCATACAGGGGATCGGCCCAAAGCAGTGTACTGTTTGACGAGATACTCCATGTTGGGCTGGTCAAGACCAAGACCGGCCTTCTTGTTGTGGTCCTGAAGGGCAGCCAACGGGCCTCGTTCATCGGAAAAGATGTCAACAACGACGAGTGGGTTGCGGGTGCCGTGGGCAAACATGACGTCGAGGACGGGAGGAGAGGTGCTGAAAAACTCAGTCATCCTATCGTAAATGACGTCTCGGAAGGCGAGGGCTTCCTCTCCCTCGTATTCATCTTCGAATTCGACGGTAACGACTCGGCCTCGCTCGATGCGGTTGACGGTCTTCAGGCCACACACCACGGCGATGCTGGAGGCTTTGGAGCTCCATGGGGACTGGTTTCGAGGAGTAATAAAAATCTGAACACTCTTGTTCTCGTTTCCGGCCGAGGCAGCAGCGGCTGGCTGGTCAATGGCCTGGAGAATTTGCTTGACCTTGGTGAGAACAGTCGGGTCCTCGGTCTCAAGATCGACATAGTATTGCCACAAGCCAGAGAGCTTGGCAACCTTGACAGTGCTCTGATCGTTGATGCGCTGCACAAGCTTCTGCAACTCCGAAGCCGTGAAGCACGACTCGCCGACCAGAACCTGGTGCATGGTGAATAAATGCTGCGCTGAGCGTCGGCTTCAAAGCAGGGTGCGCTTTGGCGTGTTTGTCGTCGTTGTCTCAGTTGCGGGGTGAAAAAAAAGTTCCATGACCGCGGGGTCATTATACAATCACAATTCAATGGCGGGATGAATCCACGGACACGGGTTAACCTTAGTCCGAGTCCGCCAAAGCAGAAAGCCCAGAGGCGCTTTTGTGATTCATCAACTTATATTCGAACATGGAATTAAGAGCATCTGGTATTTTTCTTGAAGCCTAGCTATAAACCCCCTGTATTGTCTTTTTCTATCGGATATTCTCTCCTCAAAGTGCCATCTCTCATTCATCTTCACCTCACGTGTCACAGTGGGGCACCAGATGTGGAGAATTATATATGGGGCTGGTCCCTGCGTTTTCCGAGAAAGTGGGTTTCATCGGCCCGGCAGTTGGCGACACCAAGCCGTCATTGCCCACGTAGGTAAGTAAGTGAACCAGAGATCGCCATAAAAAGAAGACGTTATATTCCCTTTCCAAACAAATATTCTCCGCAGGGGGTGTCAAATCTCAAAGCCGTCGTTGACCAGAAGTCTGTCTTAGCTAGACAGTTCCTTAGCCTAGCTGGCTTGACCTAACAGACAGAAGTCTGCTAAAGCGCAGATAATTTTACCAAGATGCACAATGTCGAATTTGTTATGCTGAGTCTAAGGCTCAATTGGTATCGAAATTTCCTGAATCTAGAGCGCGGCTGATATTCTACTGCACGCTCAGGAACTATGTTGACTCCCAAGATATAAACCTTGGGAAATACCTTGTACCTTCACTTCACTTATTGTAAAGAGGAACCCATACCTAGATAGACCAGTTCGCAGCCCAGTACGTCCTTTTGCCTCATAGAGGATTGGCGTGGACTTTGAGCCTGTAGGACGGAAAATTAAATACAATACAATACAATACAAAGAGGAATTTATTCATCCCGAGCCCCCAAGAATCGAAATCGGCTCTTGAAAGCAAAAATAATGTTATTTTGTATTAAAAACAGCTAAATGGGTAGGTTTTGCTGGCTTGGGTTGTCGCGTTATTCCCAAAACGATCAGAAATTAGCCATGAGCAAACTAAATACCCGCGACGTTCCTCTCTACCTCATTGTTGTTTTGTAGAAATAACTACAGCGAACGAGCCCAGGATTGGAAACCGACATTTTTGCAATAGACAGAAATGTTCTTTTAATCATGTTTTATGTGTTGATACGGTGTCTAGTAAGCTGGTGCGTAAGTATCACTTCTGATGCCTAGAGCTGCGACTTTCATAAAATTGTTTGGAGCGTTCTAATTCTCTCACAACAGAGCCAAAGACCTGCAGATAAAGTCACGGAATGTTTTACTAGCACTAAAATTTACCTAGTCTCTCACCTACTAATGCCCGTTACGTCCGCCAGGATTTGAAACAATAATAATGTGATGATTGGGTTCAGGGATGATTAGGAACAAGGCAATGGGCCCCGACTAGACCTGTTGCGGAGAACAAGGAAATGGGGTTGGGAAATTCCAGGACGAAATTGAGGCAGCGGCATCTGGTACGGATACCGTAATATGATGGAGACTGGCGGTTGCCTTGTCTACAGTGGAGGCTATCCAACTAGCATACCCGAGTTGACAAACAGGTAGTATTGGAAAGTGCTCTGCCAACATTGTGGTACACTGGATGGTGGTGATGGTGAAGGGGGTTAAAACTGGACCTGTAGCAGTGTTCTTTGGGCTAATGGAGATGCCCTACTACCCAATAACATCTAGCTTCATTTCGATAGGTTCAGCGAACTCCCCAATTTTTGGTGTGATGCAATACGCGGAAATCCTCTATATATGATTCATTTTAATTTCTCCCTTGTGGTATTTTAATTTGATCCATAGTGAATGGACTGTTCGCTTTGAATCAGGATCAAGTAAAGAATGAGTCACTCTCCACCAAAAGATTATACAGTTGGGCCCAGCGTGGCTTTTGAGAGGGTCTCAATTGCCCAATGCCCGGAGACTAGCTACCGGCAAGTGTTAATAGAAGCTAAAGATGACTCAATAAGATTGAAAATGGACATTTTCAAGTATATGAATTTAGAACTGCACAACAAGATCGATGTTAGCGGTGAGCACATCGGAATGTTGGCGTATAATTTAGAATACTTTGACTTTGTTTGTTGGATTTAGTGGTATAATATTAGAAGGATATACAAACCATCATGACTTGGGCCAGCCACGAAGAATTTTCCTTCCACATGATGGGTGATGATGCCGACATCGGTTATGTGGTGTGAGGCGCGGAATATCGAAACCGCCTGCGGGCGCAACACGAATTTTTGATCGCTGAATGGCCCTGGCGGTATCCTTAGATTAAGCTGCAGTCGGAAGATTTTGGTATGAAAAGCGGGCTCTCCTGCAGCCAGGTTGCGAACTACAGTTGATCGTGAAGCAGGGACGTGGGGGTTCAGTGGGAACTGTTTGGTCCGCGTGCGTGTCCTTCTCCGTGGTGGACGAGACTAGATATCCCGTGGCTGGCTTGGTTTAAATTGGGTTGTGGTCTGACGAGAAGAGGACATGGAAAAAGACAGGCAAGTGGAAGGGATCCAGGGACGGTGGGAGCTGGTGCTAGGACAATCGAAAGAACAAAGATCTCCAGGGCTTCAAAAAGAGTCAACCCTGGGTCGCAGATGAACTCCGCCCACTGCATTGCGACACACACGATGGAGAGCATGGACTGCCATGTAGCTACCTATTCAGGGATAACTCTCTAAAACCGTGAAACCCAGACCCCTGCCATGGCAACCAGGGCCCCGGGTTTCAGCGGCAAAGTTGAGCCAAGGCTGTGCTGCTTGAAGCCAATTGTGTTTCTTCCTCACTGTGCTATTCGAACAGCAGTGCAAACTTCGGAGGAAAAAGAGGAGAATTAGTCGATTAGATATGACAAGCCGCGAGTAGCCGCTCATTCTGGCCAGTGCGGTTGTGGAGTTGGGCTTGGATAGCGCACTCGAACTTAATTTGATGTCTGCGAAAATCTTCCGCAAATGTTGAACAAATGCGTCATCCATGCACTATTATCAGGTCGCGTTTGACCGAGAAATCTCAGGAGAAGCTTGAATTTGCAAAGCCAAGCCGGTTATCGATACAATATGACCTCGGGTCTGAAACTCACTCCTCACCGTCTTGGCTGGTGAGCATTAGACTTGGCCTAGAGTATTTTCCAGGGCCCCCGTCATAGCAGCAGAGACGATCACTAGTTGATCTATGGCATTGTCATGGCATTGTCATGAGAGCACTGCTATGCTGCATCCTCCCATCTGGAGAGCCAAATTTTACTTATGCGGTTTGCGAGAGCGAAGCTTATACTAGTTGTACCACTATTCCGATAATCACTTCACTCACGGAGTGCCCGTCTTGCTCGGTTGTGACACCCTTTGAGCGTTGAGCTATGGCCAGTGAGTTCTCCCTGTTCCCAGATACATTCTTACTAAGCGCGTGCTAACTGAGATTAAGGAGATTTTATACTTGATCTAGGTGGATAAACAACCACATGGCATAGGTCCCAGTCGCGGCCCAAGCCCAGATTTAGGAGTCACAACCATCAATTTATCGACGAGCCGAGGATGTGGCCAACTGAGTGGAATGACCGGGTTCAGGCTTTGACGGGGCATATCGGTCCAAAGGAAGCCTGTTAGGCGGAGAGAATGGTTTGTGTTAGGTAACAGAAATGTTTCCCCAGATACCAAGCCTCGCCAAAGAACACGAAGGCAAGGAGCTTTGGTAATCCCCAGAGTCCAGAGAAGAGGCAACATTGTGCCTGATGGGGCGGTGGATGTCGATGAGACCACTCGTATCTAGATCAACGCACCAGCGCCAGATGACCATAGCGGTTCTTGGGGTACCACTGGAGGCTTTTGAAACTATAGATCAATCGCTCGGCAAGCCATGCTAGATCAAGAAAGAGAAAAGAAAACTTGGAAACTTTTTCAGAGGACTAATAGTTTTATCATGGCATTTTTTTCACCAGAGGAAAGTGATACTGGCTAAAAATCTATGGTCTGAGAGTGCTGCAATGACCTGAACATGGGCCAAGAACAAGGATCGATGGAACAATTCTCCACCTCAGATTCTTAGCATGCATGCGCTTTGATAAGACAAGCAAAGGCCGCATGAACCTGCCTAGGTAGGCAATAGAAACTCGTGGTGTTACGATAAAGCGAAAGTGATGTAAGGCGCAAAAGGCGCGCTTGATTCATGGTGTGAGCGGCTGCTCACTAGGGTTGCGAAAGGGCGCGCGCCATGCTGTATCGGCGACTTAGATGTTGCTCTAGGGCGTGGCCAGCTCAGCCCCGGGCAAGCCGCGGTCCGCGACACAACAAGATGACATCGTGCTATTCTGCAAGGACCTGGCTACCTAAAGCCAAGACATGAGTCTGCACCGGAACATACATCGAGGCGAAGGACAGCTATGTCTGTTACTTGGCAATGGCGAGGACCAAGTTGTAGTGGAGAAGCATAGCCTTCTAGACCTCAGGCTAGTGTATGTCGGCTGCGCAGTGCCTTGCTGAGCCGAGAGACTAGAAGACCGAGGGAAGCTGGAATGGAATATGCAACAGATGAGCCTCATGCCGAGCCGCGGCCGAAGTCGCTGTACCGTGGTTGCAGCGGGCGGGCGGGCGGGTCTGCGCCGTCTCATGGGTTACGCCGCAACGACGGAGGGAGGTGGTAGAGTTAAAGTCGAGCGGCGCGGGTTGGACGGATGACAACCGGGGTTTCGCAAACACAGCCAGCCACTACAATGGCGAATCCGTCTCTGAAGCATTTCGTTTCCTTCGCTCAAGAGTTGGCGGTGAAGCGGCGATCAAGGCCACACCACACACATGTAGACTGCACCTGGAGCTCAGAGCTGCTGCTATGGAGACAGATCCTTACTGGGGAGATGGAGAACATAGGAACTTTGGGCAACTGGAGAAACCTTGCAGACGTTCACGTTCACCACGTGCGCCGAGTTGTGACAGATTTGCTGTTGTCATCGAGGGCTGCCGCGCCCCCCTTTCAAGCCAACGGGCGTTGCATAGCAGGTAGCCAACAGGCACTCCATTACGTACGTTGTTTTGAACCAGCTCACAGATGCTCGAATAGCTGCAGCCGGGGAGAATTGATGGGTCGTAAGTTTTCCCCGAACTTTGATCAAAAGGGTAAGAAATGGAAGAAAAAAATGCTTAGCTCAAGATGGCTCCCAACTAAGTCCCGCCCATGGCATTGGCACGCCCTTGCCACCACCACCAGCCATTTCTATCCGCGCCCTGAAAAAAAAAAAAAACCTGAGGGAGCTGTGCAGATCCTGCTGAAAGTAAAATTGAAAAAGGAGCAAAGAATTTTTTTTTCCTGCCAGTGGCGTGACAAAAGCCATCGGGGGTTTGCCTTTGGTAGGCATCTTGGCACTCACTGCACGCACCACCAACAGTCTGCGTCTGCTTCTCAATCATATCGTCGTTTAGGCACGAGGGGCCAAGCAAATGTGCTCATTCCGGGCCGTGTATCGTCGGATCCGCTCTGTGAATCATCATGCTCTGTCACACAGAGCTCGCAGCCCTGTCCATTGCTCCAAACGGGACGTGCTCTCGTTTCGAGAGGGTCCATCCATCACGTCTCAAGGCACTCCCTTTGGTGAGCACCGTCTGTCCTGTCCAATCCCCACTGCTTATCGCACCTGGTGCCCTGAACGACTTCTGGAACGCTGCTGCTTTAGATAGGCCTGAGGGTCCCTACTGCGCTGCTCCACACGCTCGTCCCCCGTGCCCCTGGCCTGGTTTAGCGCCTCATCTGCCCCTGTCGCCATCTGGTGGAGTCGATTCTGCCGTCCCGCTGGAAACCGGTCTCGATCAGCGCCTCTCCGAGCAAACCGGCTGTCAGCGATGGCTTGAAGCCGTGCATTTTGCATCTTGCGACGTTGATTCGGACGGCTTCTGTCGGCCTTCTCCAACTTTCAGGGACCCCTTGCACCTCTGGTGTCCCCCCCGGGCGCCGCCCCGATGGATGATGCGCGGCCTAAGCAGGCCAGGGAACGACGGTCTCACCGGACGCCCAACACCGTCGCCGCCGCTGCGGGCCGGCCGGTAGATCATCTTTTCTGACGACACTCGTAGACAACCAAGGCCCAAAAACCTCATGATTACTACACACGAACTGCGCGGCAGAACCTCCTACATGCTACATGTCTTTGTAACCGCCGGTGCCGGATGTCCCGTGGGAGTTTGTCCGAGTGGCCTGGGTGTGGCCATGACTCTTGGCATTGCACCTGAACCCCGTCGCGAGGCCTGCCGTGAACAGACAAATCACACGAGGCCAAGGCCAATCTTTGTTGTCATTCATATAACCAGACGTATGCTACCTTGGCATCGTTTCTCAGAGAAGAGACCCATAATTCCACCGCGATCTGGGACCGATTGCTGTTCTGCCCTGGTCCCCGCACTCCCGGTGAGCATCCACACTGTCCCTCGCCCTGGATGCAGAGGTATGGGCACCATCCCTTCCCCGAAGCCCACTTTCGAGGCTCCAATTAGACTCCTCTTGGCGCCGTATAGGATGGACGACAATGGATCATCACTTTGTTCTGTTATCAGCCCCGCTACTTTGGAGCCCTTCATTCGTTGTCCATATCTTTCCTCGCCGATGTGATTGCAAAGATCATCTTCCATAGTCTCTGCAAAACTCTGGTCGTCCATGGAATAAGAAGGGTCGCTGTCTCCTTGTGGGTTTCCGCCGTTCCCTCACCACCCGTCCGACCAACCTCTAGCTTTGTTAGCTACGGCGTATTGCTTCGGGCCATTCCACACATCCATCCTGGTCCCCCGGTGCCCCTCCCCGCCTTTTATTTTGCCTCTCATTAGGTAAACGTAAAGGTGTCAGTCATAATTGCTTGCCTCTCGCCGAGCATTCTGTCCTACCCCCCCGACCCCGACCGAAAAGCCCAGGCGAGTCGCGACCGTGCCTGCTTCTCTCCCCTCGCGCTGCCCCAGGTTTCTTCCCCGCTTACCCCAACTGGACAAGGAATCTTTTGTGAGGATCGTTTCCTCTTCCACCTCCGCTAGACCCAAGCCAACAGCAAGGGCCCTTAGTTAAGCTTGGAACATAAAAGCAACGGAACCTCCCACCTCTCTTTGAATTCGGGTCTCTCTCCTATTCCGCAACGGTCACTCCATCTATCTTCCACCCTTCCATAGACAGACAGCACTCTTCACAAGGACTTGTCGACACCATGGCTGAGAAAGAAGCTTACCCAGATGGCGGCAATGGCTTCGCCCTCAACCAGGAGGCCAGTCAACAAGGCGGCACGGCCGAGTACAACCTCGCCAACTCCCACGACCAGCTCGAGAGAGGTCTCAAGAGCAGGCATATCCAATTCTTGGCTCTTGGTATGTTTTTAAGCGCATTATGAATGAGTCACATGTCTAACTGTCATTTTTTCCCTAGGCGGTGCCATTGGCACTGGTCTCTTCATTGGCTCCGGTGCCATCCTCGCCCGAACCGGTCCGGCCCCACTCTTCATGGGCTACCTCTCCATGATGCTCATGGTCTGGATCATCATGAACGTTCTCGCCGAAATGGTCACCTATCTCCCCATGCGCGGAATTACAGTCCCATACTTTGTTGGGCGCTTTGTCGACCCTAGTTTGGCTTTCGCTGCTGGCTGGAACTACTGGTATGCGTACGCGATGCTGGTCGGAGCAGAGGCTGTAGCGGCCGGCATCATCATCGACTACTGGCAACCTCCCGTCAACATCGCCCTCTGGATCGCCATTGTGCTCGTCGTCATGCTTTTACTAAATCTCATTGCAGTTAGCGTGTTTGGAGAAGCTGAGTTTTGGTTTGCCAGTATTAAGCTTATTACAATCTGCGGTCTTATTAGTATGCAATTTCGCCCTTTTCAAATGATTGAACCAACGCTGACAATATCAAAGTTTTGAGTATCGTTCTCTTCTTCGGTGGCGGCCCTAACCAAGATGGCGTCCGAGGTTTCCATTACTGGAATGATCCAGGTGCATTCATTGAATATAAGGCCTCAGGGTCTACCGGCAAATTCCTCGCCTATTGGAGTGCCTTTGTTAGTGCCGGTTTTGCTTTCATCACTTCTCCGGAACTCATCGCCATTTCAGCTGGTGAGGCTGTCGCACCTCGACGAAACATTCCCAAGGCAGCAAGCCGATTCATCTACCGACTTGCCATTTTCTATGGTATTTCCTCCCTCTTGATCGGCACCATCGTTCCTTCGAACGACAAGAAGCTGCTTGGTGCTTCGGATGCCAGTGCTTCTCCCTTCGTCATCGGTATCCAAAACGTCGGCATTCCTGTTCTAAACCATATCATCAATGCTGCAGTCCTTACCTCTGCTTGGTCTGCTGGCAATTCATTCCTGTACTCCGGAAGCCGTGTTCTCTATTCCATGGCTCTTAACAACCAGGCTCCTAAGTGGTTCCGCATCACCAACAAGCGTGGTGTGCCATATGTAGCTGTTTTGTTCACCTGGGCATTTGGGCTCCTCGCTTTCCTCAACGTTTCCAACTCCGGTGCCACCGTCTTCAACTGGTTCGTCAATATCTCGACCATTTCTGGATTCATTGCCTGGATCGTCGTTTTGATCACTTACATGCGCTTCCGCCGTGCCATGGAGTTCAACAACCTCCTCGAGTCACTCCCCTACAAGACTCGTTTCCAACCATACGCTACCTGGTTTGTCCTCTTCATCATCACCATCCTCACTATCACCAATGGATTCGCTCTGTTTGTTGGCAACAGTTGGAACACACAGAGCTTTATCGCTGCTTACATTACTCTGCCGATCTTCCTGGTTCTCTACATCGGCCATAAGATTTGGTTCCGAACCCCATTGTGCATCCGCACGGCTAACATTGATGTCATCACTGGAAAGCGTGAGATGGACGAGCTGGAGGCTATGGACGAAATTCCCATTCCCAAGAACTGGATTGAGAAGGTCTGGTTTTGGCTTGCCTAAGTTATGGATTGTTTATGATAGTTTCACCTGTGGACTGTTAGGGAGGTGCACGGATTAAAAGTCCTATGATACATCTGTGATACCCTCGATTTGTACGCAATAAAATATGTTTGATAAAAATGCTAGAGAAAGAACATTATTAAGCGCTGGTCACCAGAGAACCTCTAAGTTAAGGTGAGATATAAGGATGAAAGTCATTGATTCTCAAACAATGTATCCAGATGACTCAGAGCGGTCTGAGTCGGCGCAATGTCCGAAAATCGATCCGGTTGTGACATGTCTAGAGAGAAAGAAGTCGCCTTCGAGCTAACATACGCAGGAACGGGCTGTTTTTAGCCTTTTTCTTTTATCTTTACTTTTATCTTTATTTCACAATAATTTTTCATCATCGGCGGTTCCTAAATCCAATTGCCTCATCCATCGAATTCTGTGTCATGATAACGGGGTGGCATGCCCACTACGCCAATAGACCAAAAGATCAGTCAATTCAGGCATAAGGTGCCGGAATTTTTGCCACACAACTGTATATAAGGCGCCCTGGTCGCCGCACGTTTGGCGCCACCGCTATATCCTTACATTTTGCGATGGCAAGGCTGAAAAATGAAGACAATTGATGATGAATTCATGTAAAGATAAGACTCGGGCCTTCAGACAAGGCAATAGGCCAAAAATAAAAATTTCAAAAATAAAAATGAATTGGAGAGTTCTGCCTGGCCTTCCTATAAACTTCCAGTGGCCCCTTTTTATCCTCCTCAGCTAAGGTCGTAGCTACTCTAGTCCCCGTTCCCCTAGCCACCAACGCATTATACTCACTATTATTGTTGTTAACAATAATGGATTATTATGTAAAGCCCATATTGAGCCTAAATTCCGCTATTGCTATCATCTTTAGGAGGATTTTTTGACTGGCTGTTAGGTTGACCGGGCGCTGAGCGCCCAGTCAAAAAGACTCTCGAAAACAGCAGAATTCTTAATATCCAAACCTATTTCGGCAGTGTAAGAAACCCTTGCTAATGTAATACAATGGAAAAAGGAAGGAATAAAAGTTGGACGCTAGGGTCACTCGTGTGCACGGAAATATCAGTACAAAACAGGGAAAGCGCCGTCTCAGGGCGATTTTGTGGAGACTTTTTGACCGGTTGACCGGTTGTCCGGTCGAGCCGATCACGCCCTCAATCTGGATGATGATAATCTTGCGAGAAGATACGAATTATTTCAACTTCAAGTTTCAAGCGAAACACGTGACCCAAGGGCAAACAAAATTATTCCACAGGTCGAAAACGAGGGGGAAAAATGTGAGCAAATTTTGACCTACGAAACAATACATCGCACCACGAAGCACCGAACTTTGATATCCCTTTGAGAATGGCAAACCTCCTTTCGCTCCCCAACGCAGTTCTTGCGCTTATCCTAACGAACTTCTGTCCACATTGCACGCCTTCCCAACCATGGGAACGTGACCACCTGGATCCACCTAGACTCTGTATTCTTGCTCAAATTGCGCGCTCATGCAAGGCTTTGCGGGACATCTCTACTCCTTTTCTGTATCATTCGCCGGCCGCACAGGGCCGCAAAGTGATTGCGCTGTTAAGGACGCTATCGCGGGCGCCCGACCTCGCAAAGAACATCAAGCATATTACCTCGATCCAGGGACTCCAGCATATCCATCAATTCACCACCAACGATGTTACATTCTTCACTGAATTGATCAAAAAGTCCATGGAAAACGACCCGAACCAGCAGAGGAAGAGGGTGCCTCCAAAGTGGGACAAGTATTTTGGCAAATACTACCCAGACTGCGACCTGGCGAATTTCCAGTTGGGTCTCATCCTAGCTATGACGCCAAACCTGGAGCGTCTTGAAGCTTCGTTGTACCAAAACCACATTCCATTCGTTAAACCGAATTCCCTACAGCACCTTCGGGATATTTGCCTAAGAGAGGAAGATAATAAATACACCATCTCTCTTGGTACTCTGCGCAATATTTTACCCGCAGCACCCAAGCTGCAATCAATCAAGGCTAGCCGAGTCGACTCCGCGTCAGGTCTGGTTGCGCATAGCAATGTGAGGGAGGTGTCGCTGTCGTATAGTGCTTTATCGGCGAAACACTTACGAAACATTATGATAGCATTCCCGAAGCTAAACTCTTTCTCGTATCAATGCGCTGGTCCTGCTATCTCGCAAGAAGATAAAGATCCGACGCCTCGGGAGGTGGGTGAAGCTTTGATGATCCGACAACACACTCTTCAGTACCTCAGTCTTGATCACGAGTACGCGGATTATTCGCCTCGTCTGACAATTGACGATGTGATCCAGAGCCTGAAAGGATTCAGACTTAAGTCGTTGACTATTGACTGCAAATCTATCTGTCCTAAAATTCTAGATGACCAAGAATCAGACGAACCCTTGTTTCTGGGTCTTCTCCCAACAACAATAGAGTATTTTAAACTCACATCTTGCCCAGATTATATTGTGGAGGACGTGGGACTACTTGCCGTCGAAGCGCCTGGGAGAGTTCCTCTGCTGCGCAGAGTAGAAATCCGTGGACTCGACGAAGAGGAGCACGAATGGCTTGAAGATGCCTTCGAATCCTCAGGTATCGAGGTCGAATTTCAGAGGAGGTGGTTTTGAGGATTGGGAGTTTTATGTCTCTCCTATAGTCACCTCATGTGCTATAGCTGAATGCTTGAGAAAATCGATGCTTAGACTCAATCTTGAACATCTTATTCTGAATGAAGCATTGAAAGCTGCCTATTCTTCTCTTTCTAGCCCAATCTAACATGAGTTGCCAGTAAGGGCGCTCTTGGGCAGGACAGATGTCTAGCTTACCCACCACTTTTCGCGATAGTCCCTTAAATCAACTTTGTTTTCGATAGCCTCGGCCCTTAGCCAAGGAATAGGATCTAAATTGGTTCCTTCAACTCCATCGGAAGCGAGCACATCTCTGGTTATCCATCCATTGCCAAGCCAGGCAAATCTGTTTCAATGAGCATTCCAATACGTGTATTCATAGTCTTCCCACCGAGGTTCCCTTGTTGCATTCGTAGTCTCGGAAGGTTAACAGTCGGCCAGTGTGCTTTTTGATAGTTCGCACCATTTCGCACATTTCATCTAGTGTTGGAGCCTTTGGCACGATCAACGTATCAAGCACGATTGGAGCTTCGATCGTTTCTTCGCTAGATATGACACTTCCCATGATTCCTTATTCGAGCTTTTCTAGCCGGAAACCTTTCGCGAGATCTGGCAGGGCTGTCAAAAAAGCATAAGTAAATAATTGTATGCAATAGAATAAGATAATAAGATAATAAATAACACAAATGGTCCTCCAAGTATGAAAATGTCTTTTGCCGAATGTGTAGCGATTTGTGATTTCTCGAGCCCCACGTACTAGGGGATCGATCGACCAGATTCCTAGGCTGACAAAATAGTTGACTGACCTGTGTGGGATCCAAGAGATAGCGCAATTCGTGCTTAAGTGGCATCAACCGCCAGTGCTTCCTTTGTCCGATGTCGGTTTTTAGATTTCTTTTTTAGGCAGTTGCGGATTCAACTGAGTTTTGGATTGCATGCTGTCCTTGTACGCCGCTTGATGAGAATATGACGTCTGAAGCAGGGTGGTTGTGGTGTAGGGATGTTGTCTCTTCGGAGTTTTGTACAGTGCGAAATCCCAATCAAATAGCCGGCGCACCGTGGGTCACACCTGCCCTCCAACACATCCCGGCTTTCAAAGGACTCCATGGTGAAAACTGACAATATCTCAGTAGATGCAAAAAGCCACGAGGAACCTCCGGCTCGGTTTGAACGTATTCGCGACGTTATTTGGGATGGCCGTCGCTCTGAAGGAGAACGA
Source organism: Aquanectria penicillioides (assembly GCA_003415625.1). Lineage (NCBI taxonomy): Eukaryota > Fungi > Ascomycota > Sordariomycetes > Hypocreales > Nectriaceae > Aquanectria > Aquanectria penicillioides. The sequence goes on from PYIU01000003.1 coordinate 6,691,707, forward strand.
CAACCGGTCCAGATGCTCGATCTCTACGTCATGTATGGAGGCTCCTCTCAAGTTTATTTGATTAGCTAACCTGAGGATAGGAGTTGGGCAACATATGGGTATTTTATCAGGTTACTTGATTTGAGTGATATTATTCAGTGCTTCCCTACAAGGCCTTTGGCCTGATGCTAACTTCACAAGCGAATGCCTAGGTCAGCGGCATGAGAGAATACCTCAACTTCCAAGGCAACCAATATAATCTGCTCCAGACATTTTTTACATATGGTTACTCAGTAGGGCAGACCCCTCGCAACTCCTACTTACTAGAAGTGAGTCTAGCCACCAACAGAGTTAAGCAAGCACTAACCGGGCTTGTGCAGTTCGGCCGTCACTTTACTTACACGTGGTGGAGCTTCTGTGGACAATTGTTACCTTTTGCTTCTCTTGCGTGAAAAGTGGCAAGGCTGTATTCGCCTTGCGTTTCTTGTTTGGCGTACTGGAAAGTCCCTTTGCCTTTGCCGTGCTAACACTAATGGGAAGTTGGTATACGCCAAATGGTTAGTGCCTCATAGCTCTAGTTTTCTTAACAATACTGGCTACCCCAGAACTTTCAAAACGAATTGCTATATTTTACTCAGCTAGCTATGCTACGAGTATGTTTAGTGGCTATTTACGGGCTACGATATACAAGGGACTGAACGGATCTAGCGGCCTTCCTGGTTGGCGTTGGCTCTTTCTCTTTTGCGGTCTTATCTCCATATGGGGTCCGCTATAGGATTTCTTTGCCGTCCCAGACAACCCATACGTAACAAAGGCTCGTTGGATGCGGCCCGGGGAGCGAGAGAAGCATATCGCGCGTGTAAATTCCATTGATCGCCGCAAGCCAGAGCCGTTGTCATGGGGAAAGCTCCAGAAGATCTTTACCCACTGGCCTCTTCATGTCTTCACCTGTACACTGATAGAAGTGGCAATAACCAGGTTAGCGCGACTTGAGACTAGCTAACTGACTTCTGTAGCTGCTATTGCGTTGTGACCCAGCCGCTCAACTACTTTTCTGTCAGGCTCAAATCCTTGAATCGCTTTTCTGTCTATCAGATCAACGTCTTCACAACTGCGGCTCGGGCTTTTGGTTAATTGACTACACTCGCTTATTCTTGACTTTCGGGCGGCCTGAATAAGCTATAGCAGATCTTGATTATTCCAGCGGTGAGTATTTTTCGGCTCACTTTAGCAGGGTCGCTGATATTTCTCAGACGATAAATTTCGCTAGCATGGCTATTGTAGCATCAGGTGTCCAGTTTGGCGCAGTTTTTGTTAGGTATATCATCAACGCTGCGTCTTTAGAATTCTAGCCCATATTCTACGTAAGTTCAAACTGACTTTTGAGGGGATCGTAAATTAATATGCTCCACAGGCCTGGGCCATTGAGCTGATGCACAAGGATATAGAGGAGCGCGCCATCGTCATAGGGATTGCACAGACCTTTGGCCAGGCATTTCTGGCGTGGATTCCTGGTGGGTAACATCCCTGAAACTGTTCAAGGCAGCGTTGAGTCTCAAGTTGATTCTTTTTAGTTGTCATCCTGGATGTTAGCAAATACGCACCATCATTCCACATGGGTTTTAGTATCATGCGTGGTGTTAGTGTGCTCCAGTTTGCGAGCACCTTCTTGATTCTTAATTTCAGCAAAAGGGAGAAGACAAGAGAGAATGCGACATAAATCTTATTGTCTCCGCTTTCGAGGTGTAGAGGAGGTTACAGTTACCGAGGGGAGACGAATGCAGTGGTGCGAGACGTGCTTCTCTTTCTTGATGGAAGGAAGAGGAAGAAAGGGGAGGGAGAAGGAAAGATAAGCCTAAGATGTTACGATTGCTCTTATTTGATCCTTTCATAGAGTTTCTAGGCCCAGCACTATTATTAGCTGGAGACTTCGCTATAGAGTAATCTGTTGTGAATCGGTGAGGTTCCACAGCATCGATCGCCCCGTTGAGACTTGCTTGGGGTTGCTTAGCTCCCATAGCCTCGGGATCGATGCTAGGCAATAGGGCAAAATTCTTCCGGCCGAAGACGATACACGATCATCACCACTGTGTAATCAGATACGGTGAGCCGGGGTTCTACACGTACATAGCCATAGCGGCACAAGCGAGCGAGGGTGTGTCGCAGATAAGGCCTACCCCCAAATTTCCTTGGGTAGACGACAAACCCACTATAATAACCCCTGCGATTGGGTTGAGAATCCTTCCCGAGGCACCCTCTGAAGTTGCAAATTCCCGAAGGAGATGTCCGTCTGGTGTGGAGAAGGGTCATTCGATGCACGCAAGTTTGCGTCAAGGCCTCGCGTCGATCTTGGTAGGTAGTTCGTGAGCCTTGCTTTTTAACGTACTGACAGTTGCTGGGCAGGTCGCGCAGTGAGGCCACGCGGTGTGCCCATTGAGAAGAAGGCGAGATTGTCGCCCCAATCGGAGTAATTCCAAATAGCCACCGAGCCTGGATCACACCAGGCGGCCGACGACGAAGAAAAGATGGGATGGCAGCTTGGCAAGCTTGACAGCCTTGACAGGCACGACGGGATCCATCCAGGCCTAGCCAGGCTAAGCTGAGCTATGCTGGGCTGAGCTGGGCCGAGGGCGTGTCGTCGGCTGCGTCATGGCATTGGGTGGTGAGCAGGGCAGTTTGGCGATGCGATGCATCCTCTTCCCGTGCGGCACGATCCTTCCATGCAAGATACGGGTGTTAAAAGGCGCCGAATTGTCCTGAAGGATCCCGTGGTGCTCCGACCGCAATCTTGGCCCACGTGGACAGATGGCAAGATGGGCATGGGAGGAGGAGGAGGAGGAGGATTGAAGTGGGAGGATGGGAGTGGGCGACGTGGAGAGACTTTGGTGCGAAAGTGTGTGAAAGAACTCCTCCTGGTCCAACAGCGCTGGCGCGTGTGGGTGTGTGTGTTTGTGTGTGAGGGCGTGTGTCGCGGTGACGGCAGCAGTGGCAGTCACAACGGTAATGACAAGGAGAATGAGAATGACGTGAAGTGAAGTGAAGTGACAAATCAACCAGGGGGGCCATGTTCATGAGGGGGAGAAGAGAGAGACGAGCCGCCCGGCGCTTCAACCCCAAAGTCCAACTCCAACTCCAACTCCAACTCCGGCCGGCACCAACACCAACACCATCGCCAATGCCAATGCCAATGCCAATGCCAATGCCAACCAAGCACGGGCCTGCCCTGCGGCGATCCCCAGGAAGCGGTCCAACGGGTGTGGCGCTGATAAGACGTTACACCGCTGCCATCCCATATTTCGCCTAAGGCGGCACATGGGATGAGTTTGCCGCGTCGCACAGGCCCACTGAGACGACCGAAAGAGCCTTTCTTGCTTGCTGGGGTAGCCGTTTTGAAATTGGTAGCAGCCGTTATACGCTCAGCTTAGCTTAGCACGCTTTTCTTCTCTCTGTTTTACTGTGCGCCGTGCCCTTACTCACTACTACACGTGGGCTTCGCAAAGCACACTTCGCCCAATTCGCCGGCGGGGTCTGGAGATGCTCGACCCACGCAGACATCAACTCTCCCAATGGAGCTTCCACTCCTGCAATAGTTGCCGAAGTTTAATGTGGTGTCGCCCGACTAGTCTGTGGCAGGCGGAGGCGGCGGCAGAAGCATCCTTGCGCCCCTTACATGGATTCGAATCCAAGTCGAATCCAGCCTCTTCCTCCCGAATCCTATCAGGACCAGCCCGCCTAGGTTCACGGCGTCGTCATGCCACGACCCAGCTTGTTGCTTTTTATCAGGCGCATGCTCCACCACGTGGTGTCCAATTCCCTGAGGATTTTGGCCCTGATCTCCCACAGCCATAAACTTTGCAGGGTCATTTAATATCGAAGTCAACGGGAGGATCAAACTAGGGTTAGACAATGATAGCAGAGCCGTACGCCCATCGAAGAAGAAGGGAATCTTTAAATCCCGCTTCCCTTGTCCCACTTGAAACCAACTGGTGGCCCGAGTTTCGTTCTCTGGCTCTTACCCCTTCCCACGATCGCAGCTTCAGCGTCATCGCCCGCGATGTCTGAGACTGTCGATCCCATTATTCTGGCTGCCTTTGGCCCACCGCCCGACGGCCTAGATATTACAGCACAACGCTATGTCGTATACAATGTCGTCTGCTCTGTCGCCTTCGGCCTAGCGGTGGCATCGGTCGCGCTCCGGCTCTATGTGCGCAGCCGAAAGGGCCCCAGGCTTTGGCTCGATGACTATTGCATCATCTTCAGCACGGTAAGTTTCTTGGCACCAAAGGATTCAAACCCGCGCATCTGCTAACAGTTTCTCTTGGCAGCTCTCTGCTGGAATCACAGTCGCGCTGACTGTTCTGTGTAAGATAAGAGCTCTCCAATATGCTTGCTGGCAGGCATTCCACGATTAGGTTCTAATACTCTTGAAAATAGCTGGAAGCTATGGCGCTGGCACACACATTTGGGTCAATACCTTACCACGACTCATGTCACTCCTCAAGGTCAGTGTCCGTCCTGATCCCGCCTCGGGCAGCAAACCCCGTACTTGTAAAAGCCAGCACAGTACTGACACCAACGCATCGCAGGTTGTATACAGTGAGCCATACGTCTACGCCTTGACCGTCACTGGAACCAAGATGAGTGTTCTGCTATTCTATCGGCGACTATTTTACTCGAAAGCCTCGGCAAAGGGCTTCTTCTTCTTCCTGTACTGGGCGGCATTCTTCCTCGCAAGCTCATATCCGTTTGTTTTGTGGATCACCATGGCCTGCGCATGTCGGCCAGTGAGCTACTACTGGAACCAGTACATTGGTGCCGAGGGGCACTGCATCGATGTTAAACTATTCTTCGTCATTCTGGGAATCGTCAATATGTTGAATGACGTGGTTATTCTCATTGTTCCAATTCCTAGAATCATCGATCTGCAACTCAGCGCAAGACTGAAGGCATCAGTCATCGGAATTATGCTACTCGGAGGCTTGTAAGTACCAGCATTGCCACTAATCCTTGCCAGAAAATACGGCCATCTAACCAAAAATAGTGTTTGTATCGCAAGTATTGTGCGCATTTACTACCTTTGGGAGCTTTTTTCCAATACCGATGCCACATGGTGGGTGGGATCTGCCATGGCGTGGTCCAGCATTGAACCATCTGTGGCCATCATTTCGGCCTGTCTTCCTACGTTCGCGCCACTCTTCCGAGTCAACCGATCCAGGAGACATGAAAGCAGTCCGTACTACCTCAGTGATCGGACCGAAGCCTCAAGAGGTGCTCAATTCACCAAAACTACACGCAATCGTGGTCGATCAGGCATCAACAACGGAACGCATTTTATGATTGAAGATGACGAGGTGGAACTTACACGCAAGGTAGCGGGCGGGGATTCCCTATCGAGTCGAGATTTAGAGAGCAAGAGCAATCCAGATGATGAAGGCGGCATTGTGGTCAGTACTCAAGTGTCGGTTATTGTTACCAGTGGAGGGAAAGATTTATACCCGGAGAGGCTCGGCACGCTGTCACGCGTAGAGTAATCCAACCATTGAAGGAAGAATATACAAGTACAGACTAGTTCATAATTATGCATTGGTGCAAGACGATCTCCATGAAAACGGAGGCTGAGATGGTCTTCAACCACAATATACAAACCCACGATGGGGACTACTGTGTTGGTGGATGGGGACACTGGCCAAAACACACACCCCACCCAGAAGGGTATAGGGTAAGCAGGTTCGGTCGAAGACCGAACAGCCTTCCCAAGCAGCTGCGAACAACTTGGAAGAGTGTTAAAGCATCTGATCGAATGCTTTGGAGTGTCCCTCAAAGAAAAGAAAGAAAGAAAATAGGGCAGAAAGTCATAAATAAAGTAATGTCATGAGGGGCTGCACCGGGACTTCAATAGGGTCCAAATGCAAGGAATTCAGAATTTCAAAAATAAAAATTAGTTGGAGAAAACTGCCTGTTCATTTCCTATGTCTCTGAGGTCCCTTTTATCTTCCTGACCAACCTGATGACAGATTGATCCACATTACCCTAGACCCCAACTCACTACTCCAAAAAAAAAATCAAGAATCATTTGAATTTCTGGGATATAAATCACTAAAAAAAAAATGCACAGGTCACAGTCCATAAGAGTGGTTTTGCGCGGCAATCCCCGCATGATATTGATTACTGCAGAAGCGGATCTATAGATGACAATATCCTTCCCTTTTTGTATGCTATCCACCGAGCCATTGGTCAGATGTAGTAATCCCTGAAAGATAAGGGTGGCCAACATATTATGTAAGTCTCAGCAGACTTGGAAAGATACATTACAGCATGCAAAAGAAGCTCTCTAGACAATCAGAAGAAAAAAAGATTATGAGGACGATGTCGCCCAATTAAGACAAGTTTGGCCGAGTTGAGATGCCCGATCCAGACTTTGTAGCTTATAAAAAAGGAAAATGCTTACTCCTACTATTCGGGAAATTATCGTAGGAGTTACGGACTAGTAATACCGATCCGAGATGAAGGTTGCCTCGTTGTAGCTAGTTCCCTCCTCAACAATCTCTTCGTCTCCAAACTTCAACTTCAGAGAGAATTTGGGACGGTACTGCGAGTAATTTTAGTCAGCACAACATTTTCGTCTTGGACAATACGAATGCATGGGAGTGTTCGGGTCAACAAACCTGGTAGATGTACGGCTTTGTGCCAGCCGCACTGGTGATGATTGTTTTCACGAAACCTGGAACTTCTTCCATGATGTCTACACAGTCTGCTCGCCCTCCCAGCGGTCCTTCGAGAACGGCTTCGACTTCTTTCCCGTCCTTGGATTTTCCAGACCAGAAAAATCGAATGTCCGTCGGCTCTGGCCAGTTATTCTCGGGATCCTCCTCGGTTGCCGTATGAGTAGCGGTGTTGTTGCAACCGGCAATGACAATCTCATCGTCCTTGGCAATGCAGCCTACGTTGACAACGGTCGTGCCGTACGATGGGGGCGTGGTGAATTCCATCATGATGGCGGAATACTTGGGGCCTTGGAAGTTTGCAAAGTTCCATGTCGCAGCTGCATGGTGCGGCTTCATGCCTTGCAGGGCGTGAATGAAAGCAGCTCGGCTTCCAGCGAAATCGATGAGCCCTTCCTGAGTCGAAATTGTGCCTTCTCCAACGCATCGGGGCCAGAATGTATGCCGCATGGAACCCCAAGGGTTCTCGGGGTCAGTGCCAAAGTAGCTGGTCCCGGATGTGCCGGCATAAAAGCCTGGAGAGACACGGGACACCTTGACATTTACAATGGCGCGTTCATCGTTTATACTCTTGATAGTATAAAAGTCGCCGTCATCAGACAGCTCCACGGCGCAATCATCGGCATAGAAGCAAGTTCTGTCCTCGCTTACCTCGGTGTTGTTAAGGGGTGTTGAGGACCAGAGATGGGGCTGCGAGTCGCCTGGGTAGAATATCTTACAGACAAACTGGCAGGTGGTATGAAGGCCACTTGAGGCCAATGTGATAGTTAGCAAGAGCCTTTCGAATGTTTCGCAGGGGAGAACAAGGACACATACGCGACGTTGCTGTAGATGACCTCTATGAAGACGATATGGCCCTCCTTGCCATAGAGGTAGAAGATCTGGGTTTCGACGGATGTCGACTCCAATGCCCGCCAGGCCAGGTCCTCGCGCTTGAGCTCGGTGAAGGGTGTCTTCTCAGCCTCCACGGCCACCGACGTAATAGCCTCGGCGCCGTAAATGGGCTCCTGGGTGCCGGCGACATACGCCAGCCTGAGACAAAGCGCAGAGGTTAGCCATCTCTTCGAGCAGGAATGCCAGCCATGGGCTCTTACTGTTGTTTGGCCCAGTTAAACATGATGGGCTGATGGGAAGAGTCCTTGGGTGCGGTCAGCCCGATAGCGGAACGGGCCGCGTGTTAAGGGCAAGGAGACGGGTTGTGACCAAGCAGACAGGTGGTGGGGATTTACCGCTGCATGCAACTTCGCGGCGATGGAGGGTTTGGCTGATGTGTAGGCGCCGTTGTGCGACTTTCTCTCGGATGACGCGGGGGTTTCGCTCACAGCTCTGGATGTTGGCTGCCCGTCAGGCCACTTCACCACATGACCATGACCGACCCAGCAACGACCCCTGCCGGCCAGTGCGTTGGCAAGTCAGCCCATAAAATTTCCGTTGTCCAATCCGCACAGAGGCGCGAGTTAGACGAGCAAAATTGCAAATATTGCTCCTCAAATTTTACACAGAAAAGCAATTATGTATTGCGGCCTGCTGGGGGATGCATCGCGGAATTGGGCCCTGCTTGGATACCTGGGTGCTGGAAGCTTGTGATGGGAACCTGGTAAGTCTTGGCTAGAGACCGAATACGAGGGACCTCGACGATTTGGTTTTCCAGTTGGAATGAATGTCTGCTCGTTGTTAAATTAACCCTCGAGGATATGTGACCAGCCTATCGGGTGTTTCCTTGAGCTAACCATGATGTCTATCCTATGTCTTTACGAGGTGTTGCACCCATTGATTGGCCCACACCATACACCCAGCACCCAGCCCTAGCAACCCTGCATTCTCGAACGCCTATTTGACCCCAAACACCATCAATGCCAGCCATTTAGTTGCATCGGCTATTAACCTTATTCGAACCAGTTTTATGACATCACTCCTTGTTCCTGAGAGTCACAGAGGCAGGCTATCACATTCAAGATGGTCTCTGGAGCTACTCTCCCGCCAGAAAAAAGTGCAATATAGTCGTCAAGAAATACCCCAACTTGCTTGTTTTTTAGCGTCTTTATGATTCTACGGAGTAACATGCACTCGGCTCTCGATCAAACACCATCCTACAAGGATGCCATTGTACAATCCCATGGGAATGTACCCCACGCTAAGCGAGCGACATCCCCGGAAAGTGACTCAAGATCGTGGCTGTGCAAGCCACATCGCCGTTGGCTTTCAGCCAAAGGCGCCAACTCTAAGATGCCGCATCAAACAGAAATGCCTAGTCTCCCACTCTCTGACTCTCGCTGCTATCGTCAACATGCCACTCTGTGATCCTTGCAAAACCATTCCTGCAAATCTCTTCAGCTCAGCACGCAATACACAATGCTCCCTAACTCTGTATCCAAACTTCGCTGACCACGAAGCCTCTGCCAAAAATGGTTGTGACCTCTGCGTTGTTTTTGTCGATTCTTTACAGAAACGTGCCAAGGACGGAAACTTCGTCGACACCTGGGGCAAACCGATCGATCGATCCGAGGCGGTTCAGTTGAGAAGCACCAAGCTAGGAGCGCAATGGGTCTGTATTGGATGGAAAGACTGCGGAAATTTGCGGGGGTTGGATATTCCCCATAATTGGGAGGATGCAGCTCGACCCAGTTCTGCCAAGACACTTGGCATGGAATCTGACTTTCAGTATCAAGCTACCACACTCAAGAGTTGGCTGGAAACATGCTTTGGAAATCATGAGACTTGCATTCGAGGCCAGGACAGTTCCTATATTCCGACTCGAGTGATAGACGTCGAGACCGGCAATGCCGACACAGTTCGCCTTGTAACTACGGCTGGACTATCCATCCCTGACAAACGATATATTGCCGCCAGTCATTGCTGGGGTTTAACAATGCCAATATCGGCCAAGACGGTGACATCAAACCTCGAAGATCACATGCACTCCATTGCTTTGGACGACTTGACAAGGACATTCGTCGACTTCATCAAGATCGCAAGGAGCATCGGCATTCGATATGTATGGATCGATTCACTCTGTATCATCCAGGATTCGACTGAGGATTGGGAGGTTGAGGCTTCACTCATGGCCTCTGTTTACTCCAACGCCCACGTCACCATCGCAGCTTCGAGCTCTAAAGATGGCGCTGGCGGCTGTACTATCGGTGGGAGCGCCGAAACCCCTTTTGGTCCTGTCGATCTGACCTGGGTTGAGACAAGCGAGGATGGAAAATCGAATGAACGGAGGATTCGAGTATTCAACCAACCCCCAAGACATCTGGTGAATGTATTGCAACAAGATCCTCTGTTCAGCCGCGGCTGGACATTGCAGGAGCGCGAATTGTCACCTAGGATGATACACTATTCTGCAGACACAATTCGCTGGGAGTGTAAGTCGCTCAAAGCTACACTTGAGTACCCTTGGGGAGATACATTGGCGTTCAACGCCGCTCTTCGAGTGTTTGATGACGGACAAATCGTTCACCAGGGAAATGGTACTTACTATACTGATGAAAGAGTCAGGAAAAACGCCAGGGTGTGGTTCGATGCTGTGGAACGATACACTCGTCGGTTCCTCACAGTCCAGAGCGATATTCTTCCCGCAATCTCGGGCATTGCGACAGTTTTTGCCAGGTTCACGGGAGACAAATATCATGCCGGCATGTTCGAGTCCTACGGCGCCATGGGTCTGATATGGGATATCAGAGGGGAATCACAGCATGCACAAAACAAGAGCAGTAGACCCAAAGAATATGTAGCACCCTCATGGTCCTGGGCCTCAGTAAAGGGTCGAGCAGAATGGAGCTGGGTACGACAAAGGGGAGTCGAGGACACGGACCACTCCTTCACTGCTCAAATTTTACAGATTTCCACCACTCCGGTAGGTTCTGATCCGTTTGGTCGGGTAAAAGGTGGTTGTATGAAGATCAAAGGGCTTTTGACCGCCGTTTTTACGGCCTGGAGAGACCAGGACAGTCTCCAGAGGGACCAAAGGTCCATCTTCGCTGCATCGAGGATAGACCAAAGTGTTGGGACCATCCAGTTTGACGTGCCGGATGAGGCTGCCGACTTGATATTTTGCCTCGCTTGTCATAGGGATAACAAATATGGCTGGATTCATGCTCTTGGACTGGTTCAAGTCAACCAGAATCCACCACTGTTCAAGAGAGTTGGGCTGGTCAGTTCCAAGGAAAAGTTCTGGTGGGACCAAGCCCCAACCGTAGAAATTTCAATTGTTTAGTATCTTAGACTTTTCTTATTTAGATTTCCATTTGATCAATTCCAGCTTGTGCTTTCGTCTTCCAATCCTCCCTCCAACGGCTCAGGGGGGGTCTCCCTTGAGCAACGTCGCCTGCGCTCCACATTATTCTCTTTTTATCTGTTGTCTCTGTGACCTCATTGTCAGGGCATACGACCCAAAACTGCCCTTCCTCGATTTTCTTCTCGAGATATTCCACAACTTGGTCCGGCCACCATGCGCTGCTGGGCTTGGCATCCCCTGTGTTGGCACGATTTCCAGACATGCCCGTGTATGTCCAACCAGGAATCAGCAAATGAACTGATATATTCTTGTCTCGCAAATCCCAGCTCAGATGCTCCGCGATAGATTTGACTGCTGCTTTCGATGAGTTGTACGCAGGGTTTCCTGGAGGGTTTGTAATGCCCTGCTTCGATCCGGTGATTACAACAGTGGGACGAGCTCCAGTTGATGCCGTAGCCTCGACGAGAGGTAGGGCAGCTGCGATACCATTGACAACCCCCATGACGTTAGTTCGATAGATGGCTTCAAATACCGATGCGTCATCCCAGGAAGATTTCGCCACTGTGCCGGCATTCAGAGCCAAAAAGTTGATTTGCCCTATGCTTTCCATTAATACGCGGTAGGTATTGCGAGGGGGAAAATGGATGGATGCTTGCCATCAAAATCTTTGCGTAAAATCTGAGTAAGCTTTCCCCAGTCTTCTGCACTCCCAACATCCATCTTTAGAGCAGTAACATCGGTACCAAGGGCCTTGGTCGCCGCATCTAGCGAATCCTGGTTCCAGTCGCCAATAAGGACACGCATCCCGGCATTATGACACTTGGTTGCTAGAGAGAGCCCGATTCCTGATGCTCCACCTGTAATGACGGCAACCCCGCCCTTTTGGAATGCTTGTGACATGTTGATGGATGGGTGTACCTGCAGATGGCTGAACGAGTAACGCTGGGTGGAGGATGTTAACCCTTTGTTGTATACAGGCTTGGTCAGTGGGGACAAGGTCAATTGGGATTTAAGACATATTTATATCTTTGATGTCAAATAGAAGCCAAACTGGGGATTATGATGTCAGTTTCCCACCCTGGACACAGTGATAACGCCGATATTCATGGAAGTTGCTTCAGTTCACCAATACTGGCCCAGAGAGAGCGGGGGTTTAGTAATCCAGTTTCGGAGATAAGCACATACGGCGGGGCGGGGTATGCGGCCGCTGTCAATGGATGCTCACCGTGACACTACCAGCGGCCTCGTCGAGAAAATGAGAAGTTAGGTGGTAGTATAAAGACCTTGAAGAATGTGTTTGCTTCATCTTTCGGCTCATATTCTGTATCTAAGAGCACACGGATATACTGATACACTGAAATTTAATTTATGATCCTTGCATGATTCTCCGCGACCTCCAAAGGCTGCTATCATGAATCCGCCTAATTTGTAACCGAGGATGCGGATGACGATGGTCGTCGCCTGCGCCTCGACTTTTCGGGTCGTGATTTTTCGGGTCTTGATTTCTCGCATTTCGCTTTTTCCGGTTTTGTCAGAGTTTTGACAAGCTTCTCCAGCTTCCACATCAAGTATTCATGTTCCTCTTGGATCAAGTCGCGCAACAATGTTTTTGTAACGTCAAGTTTCTCTGACGACTGCGAGGTGTGAGACTCGACCCGAACAAGCGCCTTGTCCTCGTCTTCAACCGGCGTGGCTGGAGCAAGTGTGGGCGCTGCAGCCGTTTTGGCAAGTATCGGGAAGCGAAATAGCCATTGGTCAAGGTAGGTTGAGATTAATGGGCGCAGTTCGCGCATCACCCATGTGTGCAAGTTCTCGAGGATAGCTTCGAGCTGGATAATATCCATGGCGACTGTCACATCTCCCTTCCAGATGCACACCATCCTCTGGATAGAAACGTCAGCGAAATGCACTCCTGTATAAAGTCAAATAGAGCCCCTTGCATGATCTTCTCCTTTGTTGCAGGCGAAAGCAATCCAAATTCTTACGTCTTTCCCAATCGTGGTCATGGTCACAACTGGAGGGACATGGATGTCGTTGTTCTTGTTCTCGGCGTGTTGGGCAAGAATCTGATACATGCTCAGGGCGGCATCGGCGCTATTTGCAGCTCGACAGTAACAACGGATCTCCTTGTCACGGATAACATCCTCTTTGTGTTCCACAATAAGCCATGGGAAGCATTGATAATCTGACTTACCAAGCTCCGTTTGCCATCCTTTGCTAAACACTCCTGCAGCGCTGGGCTGGAGTCCGTGGTGGGTCAGATGCTCAAGAGTATTCCGTGAAAAGTTCATTGCCATTCCTTCCTTTGGGTTGGTTGGCCACTGCCATCTGTCGATTTTCTGAGTTTTTCCTTTTTCTCCGAGGTCATATACTGGCAAATAAGCGACACAATTTGGATTCGGCGTCGGAAGCTCCTGTTTGTCTTTGCGAATCTCAGAGTCTTTATCGAATAACTTCCAAGGTCGGTCAGCGGCCCTGCGAACATTGTTAGATATGAAGCGTCGAATTGACCGTGGAAGTTACCATTCGAAGGCGTCGTAATAAGTCTTCAATCGAGCTAGCCTTGTAGGTGCATTATTGTGAGCTGCAACTTCACTTGACCTCATCTAGAAAGTTCACAAACCGCCTTCCATCCCCTTCCGCAATTGAAACCTCTTTTTCTAGAGGTTCAATAAAATACTCGGTGTAGTACTTATTCCACTGCGTCCCCCTATCTCCCTCGTCTTTAGTGACCCTCGCTTGATGTTTTGTATGCCTGTATTTTGTAAGGCTAGCCCTGACGGCATCGCATTCTGGTTTCTTTGCACGGCGAAGTCTAAAAGCATGTTCCCAGTCGAGGTTTGTGATGTCGTCATCGTTTTTTAACGCGAATTGGTCCGAGATCGTGCAATCGAAGTCCAGAAGGGCGCTTCGCAAGTAGCCCACATGATACGGAGGCTGCTCCACTTCCTGTGGGTCCTCATGGAAAAAGATGTGATTGTCGCCGAGGAGTTCGGGATTCATGATCAAAAGTCGAGACTCAATTTGTTTCTCTAGATCAGGTAAAATGAAATGGATGAGAAAAGTTCAAGTTGCGAATGGTGAGGCTGCAGCTGAGGAGGGGGATATATGGGACCTCGCACAGCGACACGTCTCAGGCTGGATCTTGGGCTCAACGTGGGGTCCACTCCAGCCCAACCAGCCCAACCAGAACCACTCAACACGATCTGCACATCTGTCAGCTCAGAGTCAACTTTCCATGACCATGAGAATATGAACATCACCAGAGTATTTAAATTGCATTCTCTTGTCACAATTTATTGCCTTGTCACGTCACAGAAATCTTCCTCAGAGACCTGTGAGTCTCGTGTTTGCAAACTGCTGGTGCCAAAATATTCCTTCTTGGTTGCTTTTTATTTTATGCTTGTGGCTGCATTTTTATCCGAGGCAGTACCAATCGAAGGATTCGAAGTCCCGAATCCAATTGGTGTATAGAAACTGCTAAGCTTTGCCAAGAGATATCCCAATCTCCTCCAAGTGTTGATAGGTATCGGAGGACGGGAGGGTTGGAAATGTCGGTAACACGAGTGTGTACATTCGTGGTAGAGCAATGGTTCACAAGAGAGATAAGTGATAAATAAATAAAAAAATACACTCCGAGATCTAATAATATTAGTTAGCCAATTGAACATGGCCAATCGCATTGAGAATGTACACAATCTTGTGATACTCCAGTCTGGACAGCTTACCCTGTAACAACTAATGATTGGCCAATCCTGGTTGTCGCGAGTGTCACGGTAGCAATGATAAGGACCAGAACAGGGGCAAGTTGGTTGAATAAATACAACCCCTCGGAGCAAAGTTGTTTGCGTTCCTGTCCACAATCTGCCACCGAATTCGAGATGATATCCTCGTGCTGATGTCAGAGCCGCACTCGCTAACCCCTTTGAGCGTCATGTCGCGCTGTGACGTGATCTTGTGGTTGTGCATTTTCTGTGTCGTGCCGCGCCGTGCCACAGCTCAAATTTTGCGCTAGCCAGATATGGTCAGTCGTCGCGCTGTAGGGCCTCTTTTTTGCTCTCTAAGCGCCCTGATTCAATGAGCCATAGGGCTGTGCTGTGGCGTCGTACCGAATTTCAGAGGCAACTCAGCAGAGCTGAATCTGGGCTGCAGCAGCCCACGTCGATCCGCATCATGTTGTTGTCGCCATATAAACCCGAGTCCTTGCAGCTTCGGAAAGGAGGTTTTCAGGAAGAATAACCACAAAGAACTTCAAATTCACCCTTGCCCCATCGTCCGAAAATTCACCTCATTTCTCTTTTGACTTTTCCTTCATCTTAAATATACCCGTCTTGCATCAATTGCCTAGTTGCCGCACAACACATTCATCACAAAAATGGCCACGCCAGACAACCTTTTCGGTTATGATGCCAATAAAATACTTCCCATCGTTGCAGGTGTAGTATCGTGGGTTTCTATGTGCCTTCATGGATACCAGAATTCGTTAGTCAATCCCTTCCACCCCGGCCTGGATGTGTCCTAACCCAGCTGTCTCCAGTCGGTACAAATTTTGGAGAGTAACCTTCTTCATGTTCTATGGTGGCCTCTTCTATACCATGGGATGGATTCTCCGTGCCATATCCACTCGTAATCCCGGGAATTTAGCCCTGTACATTATCCAAAGCATATTTATTTATCTCGCCCCGCCGATCTACTCTGCAGCCGAATACAACACTCTCGGACGCCTGATGCACTATCTCCCAATGCATTCCGTTGTTAACCCGAACCGAATCGTTTACATTTTCCTGTTCCTTGGCTCCCTTGTGGAGGTTTTGACAGCAATTGGAAGCTCCTGGATGGCAGGCGGACAAGGAAAGGATAACAAGGACTTGTTGCTGAGGGGTGCCGCTGCTGTCGCCATGGCCGTGGTTCTTCAAGCAGTGGTGGAGCTCGTCTTTATCGTTATGACGGCTATCCTTCACCATCGCTGCGCCCGTTCAAAAATGCTGCCGCCAAACGTCCGGACCGTCTTCATCATGTTGTATGGGACCTCAGTTCTCATCATCATACGGTGTGTGTTTCGGGCGGTTGAGACATTCCAACTAAGAGGTCTCCTCGAGGGCACTGGCGAGAAAGCCGGGGCTCTCCTCGCACATGAGTGGCCGCTCTACGTATTCGAAACTGTCCCGGTTGTTCTTTACACATACTGGCTGAACATAATCCACCCAGGAAGATTCATACCCCATGACCAAAGGCAGTACCTGGATTTCGATGGCAAAACAGAACGCATAGGACCTGGCTGGATCCACAAGCGATCGACGATCATGTACTTTGTTGATCCATTCAACTTCCTTGGAATGGTTACAATGCAGAAGCGAGACCCCTTTTACCTTGAGCCGGAACTTTGGCAGGTAGTCGAGGATAGCTTTGCACAAGGGAGGGGGTCCAATAAGAACCCATCCCAAAAACAAGGATATTACAAGGCCAACCAGGAGGACGGGATTGGTCTTTTGAGAGTTCAGAATGAAAGGGTATGAGGTTATACCGGTACTATAAAGTGGATTGTCAAGGGCGGATAGATTCCCTTCGACTGCGGCCCGACTGTCGTTTCTTATTGGCGATTGAAAAATAACAACAAGGATAGATCAAATAGATAACAACTGCCGACGTGGCTTTTTCCGCAGCCGAAAAGTTCAGCTGCCAAGATATATAGCCGTCTCGTCCACAATTGCTTCTGGCGGCATGCAGGAAGGTGGCTTGTGGTGGCTTGGGCCCCCTAGCATTTACGACGTTACGAGTTGGCGGCTACCGGAAAGACGGCCTAGCTCGAAAGTCTCCACGGATGGCCATTGCACCACTTTTGATTGACAAGGCTGGTCAAAGCGGGAAAGCCGCAAAATAATCTGTGGTGCTGTATGCCGGCACCTCAACGCCTGAGTGGATTCCTGAACACGTGAAGGCAGATAAAATTTCATGAAGCTTACTTCATAGCTTAAAGCTTTAATTTGTCTCCGACCTTACCCACCAGTCAGACAGCCGGAAATTTGAGCGAATTCTTCGTTTTTGGTGGAGACTCGCCGCCGACCTTGTCTGACGGGGGTCCACATCGAGACAGCACTTTTTTTTCGAGTTCGCCTGGCCGATGAAACCTGGAATCGCAAAAGTGCCTCCTTGACCATTTCTGCATTGTAGAGGGGGGGGGGGGTATCCGACCCTAAGCCAAGGAGCAGAGAAGTTCTCGACACACGGCTCTTCGCAGTGTGAGAATGTGTGTTTTGTTCCTGCGCTGTAAGCGCTAGGGCTGTGGAAGTGCACTTGCATCAATTGCCGAGGCCTGTTAAAACTCTTTTTTGACCCCATCTCCTGAGGAATCCAAAACAAACAATGCTGCGATACCGGAGTCCGTCATCAGAACGACCCATCCCGTGGGGTAGCTAACCACGAATTGACTCATTTTCCATGCCAAGGCATTCTTGGCATTAAGAAAATCATCAGCTGGTCAAGCCAAACAGCTGGCCAAGCCAACTACTTGGGCAGACCAACAAGCTTTTCATGGGCCCTAGCCAGTTTCGTGTGGGATCTTCCTGGAGCAAGGGAAAGAAAAGCGAGAAAGACTAGGAAAGAAAAATACGGTCAACAAATGAGAAAGCGAGAATTGCGAGATAAAGCTTGCATAAGGAACGGGCGAAAATCGATCCAGATCTGTCCATTTGGATGATCCCACATGCATACGATGGCATGTGTCGCGATTGACGGTGGGGAACTGCCTGCACAGCGGCAATGCATACACGCCTAACTTTTTATCAATCTGATTTGATCTCCAGGGAACCCTTAGATCAGAGGAGGCTTCGTCCGGAGTTTTTTTTCTATTCAAGACCCTTGAGGATCGGTCTGAGGCCAGATTGGTCCCATCTTCAGCAAGCGGAGCTAGTACGACCGGCTGGCAGATAGAGCCTCGGGCCATGACAAATGACGGACGTTCGATGAAGTAGAAAAATACGAACATTTCAACTGTTCTCTCCCCCACTCCCTTATTTGCCCCACTTCCTCATTGGGAGGCTCCCGCGTCAAGCCAGGTTCTTGAGCGGCCCAAGTGTTGGCCCTTCATTCGCTCTAGGGATCGAGGGTCCGACGGAACACCTAGCGAGTTTCACGATTACCTCTCATTCGCTCCGTTGCTTCCCGAGGGAGGCGAGAAAATATGTCCAGCTTGCCTGCCCCCTAGCTCCATCAAGCCCATCAAGGGACTAGGTGCGGTGGCGCCAATGGCCCGCAACCGTGCGTCCACGCAACAATCCACAAATGTGAAAGCGCGTACTCCATCAAGCGTACACGGACATGCGTAACAGGTGTTGAAAGTCCGTGGAATTGAAGCTGCCATGGACAACAACGAGCCGGTGGACCGTTGGACGAGCTGCAAGAAGATGGGTTGAGTCCCGAGGCGTCGGCGCTTTCACCGAACGCGATGCAGTTGCATGGATCTGCCGTTACGTAAGAACCTAAATTCGGGACGCCACACCCAAACCAGCGCCTCTCGACCTCCTGGGCACCCTTAGACCTCCCCGAGGCTAGTCGCTGGGCTGCTCACTGGGCTGCTCGCTGGGCTGCGGCAGCAACCCCCAATAGTCACAGCGCTAGTGGGGAGAAGCCACCAAATTATCTTATCAGATGGCATGATCGGATCAAGCTGCTGCCCGACGGTTCCCACCAGCCCGTCGCTTGCATGCGGATTTACATTGCACGTACCGAGCACGCACTGGATCATGGCTGTTGATTTAGCTCATTCAAGGGTCCCGGGCCTTTTTAGGCCC
The DNA here is from genome assembly GCA_003415625.1 of Aquanectria penicillioides. NCBI lineage: Eukaryota > Fungi > Ascomycota > Sordariomycetes > Hypocreales > Nectriaceae > Aquanectria > Aquanectria penicillioides. The sequence goes on from PYIU01000003.1 coordinate 6,710,435, forward strand.
TGCGTCGATCGGAAAGGGGACCGACCCGGTGCTGGGACCTATAAAGCACCCAGCGCTTCTTCCCGTCCCTCGTCGTGATTCCAGCCGCCCTCTGCACAGAGCAAATCGCATATCCCAACAGCACGTGAAACCTCAACCATGGCAGACAACGTTGCGCCAGCCAGCAAGCTCGACCCCATTGCGGTGGAGGAGCAGCCCATCAAGGACCCCTCCGAGAAGATCCAAGATGGTGTCCGCGTCGCCGAAGCCGTCACCAACTCGTGGTCCAAGAAGTCCCTGATCCTCATGTACATTTGGTGAGTGAACATTTTTCTTGGGAAAAAAAAAAACATGCCCGTCCATCAAAGGCTGACCTTCAACCAAATAGCATGTGGCTGGTTTACTTCGTTCGTGCCCTCCAGTACAGTCTCACTGGAAACCTTTCGCCCTACATCACCAGCGAGTTTGAGGGACACTCCCTGGTTACCGTCATCAGCACCATGACCAACATCATGGCCGCCGCCTGCACCATGCCAATTGCCAAGATCCTTGATCTCTGGGACCGAACTGTTGGTTTCACCCTCATGATTTCGCTTTCGCTACTCGGCCTCATCCTCATGGCCGCTTGCAACGACATCGCCACCTACTGTGCGGCCCAGGTCAGTCAATTGAACCTTCAAACAAAACCGTTCCTTTCACAACTCTAACAATTCGTATAGGTTTTCTTCACTGTTGGTTTCACCGGCTTGATCTTCTCCGTCGACGTTTTGACCTCGGATACCTCGTCGATGCGAAACCGAGGTCTGGCTTTCGCCTTCACCTCGTCGCCTTACATCATTACCGCTTTTGCCGGATCTCCTCTTTCTGAGCGATTCCACGAGTCCGACTGGCGATGGGCTTACGGAACCATCGCTATCGTCCTGCCCGTTGTCTCGGTTCCTCTCGTTCTGAACTGGCAATTTGCCAAGAAGAAGGCCTTGGCCAACCACGTCTTGGAGGTTGACAACACCCCCAAGCGCTCCGCCCTTGAAGCGACCCGCCACTACCTGGTGGAGTTTGATGGTAAGAAAACGCAGCCCTGGTTTGGTTTAGTAATAGCGAAACTAACCCCTTTGTCCTCTCTACAGCCGTCGGTGTCTTCCTGCTCATCGCGGGTTTCTCTCTGTTGCTCCTCCCCATGACCCTGGCCGACTCTCAAGCGGACAAGTGGCGCACCGACTACATTATTGCCATGATTGTCCTTGGTGGAGTCCTAGTTATCGCCTTCTCTGTTTGGGAACGCCTCTTTGCCCCCAAGCCTTTCATTCCTTTCCATCTCTTGGCGAACCGCACCGTTATTGGTGCCTGCCTGCTTGATCTCTTTTACCAGATCGCCTACTACTGCTGGGCTAGTTACTTTACTTCCTACCTTCAGGTTGTCTATGATGTCGATATTACCCTAGCCGGTTATATCTCTGCCATCTTCGACCTCGTCTCCCCTCTCTGGCTTATCATCACTGGACTTTTGATGCGTTACACCCAGCGCTTCAAGTGGATTCTGTGGTGCGCCGTGCCCTTGTACATGCTTGCTGTTGGTCTTATGATCTACTTCCGATCTCCCGGACACAGCATTGGATTCATTGTCATGTGCGAGATCTTCATCGCTATTGGCGGTGGTAGCATGATTGTCATCATGCAAGTCGCCGTCCTCGCGGCCTCCAATCACGAGGACTACGCGGCCATGCTTGCCCTCCTCAGTCTCTTCGGCAGCATGGGTGGTGCCGTTGGCAACAGTATCTCTGGTGCCATCTGGACCAACACCCTCCCCCAGAAACTTCAGGAGTTCCTTCCTGAGGATGCCCTGCCAATGTGGGAGGACATTTACAACGACCTCGAAATGCAGCTGAGCTACCCCGTTGGATCTGCGACTCGTGATGCCATCATCGCTGCATATGGCGTGGCTCAAAAGAACATGCTGATTGCCGGTACTGTCATCATGGCTACCGTCTTTGTTTGGGTCGCCCTCATGAAGAACCTCAAATTGACCAACGTCAGCAACCTCGGTGTTGTGTTTTAAGCTACAAGCTAAAAACCTGGAAAGATGTGGAGGAGTATGGGTTGGAGCAAAACATCCCTGGAATGATGGTAGAAAATAATAATTAGGAATCAATAATGTCAACCACATGGCACTGCCATTCTACTACTAGTAGAATGTGCAAATGTTTGATTTGGGACTTTTGCTGAAACATTAATTCTCCACTAATTGTGAAAATCACTCGCTCATTGTCCCTGTGTAATTCTGTGACCTCCCAAAACTCGCCTGCTAAGAAACCTAGCATTAATAACGGCCTCGTTGATTGCGTCTTATAGTAAGGATGGCTGCACCGTATCTCGTCAGACCCAGCACACCACAGCACAAGGCAAATGAGGGTATTCGTTTATCATAACTAAGTTGAATACTACTTCAGGCCGTTGACCACGGAAATTTTATCCAGGTTTTCACGCCGTCGGAAATCAGCCATCCATTGATCATTGTCTGCAACGGTGGTGTTCCATCCGTCCTCGCATGAATATATGAGTCGTCTAGCTTCCTGACGCAACATCTCATCGGTTGGGTTAATTCCATGAGCAATTTGCTCTTCCGCAAACCTTCGCAGGTGTTGTGACACAACTTCGGTAAAAACTTGCGCACTAGCAATTCGAGACTCAAGCACTGATTGCGTTTCAACCGAAGTCACTGTTTTGACCTCCTGCGAAGCCAGTACCTCTTGAGCACGATGTGATATTTGAGAGAAATGATCTCTTGTCCCTCCCTGATTTGATGCGGAAAAGGGGACAAGACACTTTGTCTCCGAAGCAATGACATACGGAGGCAAGGCATGCCGGACTCTTGCCGCAACATCCGAAGTAAAATTGTGATCTCCTTTCCATGCATCCATGGTCAATCCCTTGCGAAAATGACTAGCAAGGTGGTCGACTCTCATGCTCCAAGTGGTCAATGTGATGTCACAGAAGCCACATCGTGAGGATACAGCACCCCCTTTGATATTCCAATCGTCAATGTCTGGAATGTTTTCTATTTTGTGCATTGCACGAAGATGCTGAACGAGATGGTCTTTGCGGGTAAATGATCTGGAGGATACAGGACGTTCATGACAAGTGACATGGTTATGTTCTTCAAAGTGATACTCTGTAGGGTCAAGCATGTCACAATATGCGCAATGCGTTCGTCCGGTTACTAGAGATATGACGGAACCACCATGTGGCGTACACACCCACGACTCCAGATTCAAATGCAGGGACTTTTCGTGCCGAGACCAGTCGAACTTGGTTCTGAAGCTATCACAACAAAATGTACACTTGAAGATTCGATCATCAGCAGTCCTACTGATGCGAGTTTGTCTCTTGGTGGCCCTCTTTCGGCGAGATCGACTCAAGATTTCTTGTTGTTGCGAGGTCGAATTATCTGACCAAGCCGAGCTTCGGGAGTTTGCCGACGACGTACTAGCGGTTTCAAAACTTGCGACCGAGCGGCTGAGGCCTTGCGACTGTACTGGATTACCGAAATCCATGTCTGGTTGGTGTGGCATTGAATCTAAGGCCTTGACAATTGACGAAAGCGAAGCGGGCTCGTCTCTAGGGGGAGAATACTTCCATCTCTGCATCGGATCAAGACCCTCTCCTTGCAGAGAAATGTTGGGAATGGGAATAGGAGAACGCACCGCACCCCCTGTGCGGTATCGACTCCGTTGCCTTGGGAGGCTACCGCGGGGTTGTGACGAGAGTGCGTTGAGACGAAGGTCAATTGCATCCCAACTCGCGGGTTCGGAACTGACAGGCTGACTAGAAGAAGGCCATAGGAGATCATCCCAAGATTCCATTGCGATGCTGTGTGAGGTGTCTATTGGACTACTGGAGTTTGATGGGGGGATCGAGTCGGGATTTACCGAGTTGGAAATGGGTACGAGATCAGGATCGGATCCATCCAGGGTGCCGTTGGTCAAAAAGGCCTCGGACAAATGACTGGAGAACAACTGATCATCAAGATAAAAGTTGCCCTCATTTCCAGGGTGCGCTACGCTGAAGTCGAGTGAGAAGTCTGGGTGAGCAGTCTTGCCGGCCGGGGACTCGACACCCGCAATCTGGTCGATAACACCGGCAACAGCAGCGCCCTGCAGGTCTGCCGCCCCCCTGGGAAGTCTGCCCCTTGTAATCGGCATGACCAGAGCAAGAAGCCGAAGGAATGCAGTCGGTGGTGAGGGATTTGACACGTAGGGTGTGTACCACGGACTCGAATAGTAAAGGAGAAGTGAAGCACCGCTCGACTCTGGCGGATTCGTAGATACGCCGATGAAGCCAGAGTCGAAAGTTGATTGGCCCATTCCGATAGTGGGTCGTAGGGCGTACGAAGTAAGGCGTAAGGAGGAGGGAAGCGTCCAGATGTGGGGATAGAGCAGAACTCTCAACGCTGGTGCTTTTGTGCCGAATTATCGAATATCGCCAAGTAAAGGCCGAAGTTCCGGTCATCCGTATCGTCTTTTAGTATGAGCTTTTGCCCAACATGGAGCACAATTCCAAAGTTGCCAGAGCACCACATAAGGTTTCAGCATCAATCTCAAGGCTATCAGCATGGCGAGCCCATCATTCGTGAGTGAGTAGCCCAGCATTTTTCACCGTCTGTTTTACTAGCGTCGCATTGAGCTTTACAATAAATACTCTATGCAGGAAGGAGAATAATTATATCAGTAAATAATTGACGGCCTAAGAAGTCAAATTCCAAGCTAGTTGGAGGAAACCAAGTAGTGATTTGAAGATACACGCGTAGACAACCCCACGGATCTGAATTCAACCACTGATCGCAAGTTTAGACTAGACGGAATGCATAAAAATAATTGAAAAAGGGGATAACCTGGCGTAGTAGTCATTGATTTCATCTCTCAAAGTAGAGTTATTTGATCTAGCAGGTTATTGGCTGGTGCTCGTGCACATTAAGCCGCTGGCAACCTGACTGTCGACTTTGATATGATTCGTGAACAGGGATCAATAATTCACAGTTATGAGCCTGAAAAGCCATTCCTAGCTAGTAAGATGAGATCCATTCTCAGGGATAGAATGGGGCTCTGTGGAATGGTCCAGAGAGTTAGTTGCTGTAGACGTTTATATGGGTCTTGTTGATATGCATTGTCAGCGATGAAATTCATCGTATATCCCCTTCTCAGATTCTTCTATTAGCTTACGATTCCGTTTCTAATACAATGCTGGATCATACCTTCAATCGCTCAACCCTTTGCCCTTCAGTAGTGACCTTGTAGACGTCAGACCGAAGCTATATAGGTGTCAGCGTGATTTCCATGGCCAAGCATCAATCTCTATGCCAAGGGCCCCGTCAAGAACCCTTTTAATATCTTGCACCGATGTAAATCTCGCAAGCATAGCAATTCGTACTCCGTTTTCGAGACTTTCCCACTTCAACCCTCGAACTCTAGAAGACATCCTCACCAAGGCCGTTAAAGGTGAAAAACTCAGATAATCTTGAGGTTTTTCTCTACGTACACAGCCACGGTTGATCGGATTCCAATGCTTGGCACAATCCTCCTGTACCACCTGCTGGCTATCGAAGATTCTGTTCGACCGGCCGATTTAGCCATGCCACACCAATGCTGGTCGAGAGGTTAGTAGTTGGTGGCCCAACCCCCTGAAATTGCGCCGTTCTGGTTCACACCGAACTGGCTCGCTTGTCTGCTCCAATCAATTGCATGACATCCGCCTCTCAGGTTATGATAGTTTTCTGGCCCCATTACTAACAGTCAAAAGGCAGCTTTTCCCAAACTCGACTTACGTAGCGGATACCACAGGTGAGACATTATTTCCAAATCCGGATCCTTAACACCATCCTGATAATGTATTCTTGAGAGGACTTTCTGCCACAATATCTCCTCTCCACAACAGCTGGAACTCAATGAGCATGATATGAGTGAATTCATTTGATCTTCCAATGCAGAGTGGTAGTTATTGGCTTGTTCTGACTAGGAGCGTCACCTGATTAATTGCACTTCGTCACCCTCAACAGTGAGGCTGCCCTCCTGACACAGACACATTGGTCCATGGATGCAACCATCAAAGTCTGTTATGAGTGGTCGCCTTGCCTAGGCCTTGTAATTTACATCAGGCTTTGGGAATGGTGATAAGAATTGATAGCTTGCGCTGTTTGTTGAAATACGACAGTGTGGACTCGGATTTCATAGCATTGTATTGCAAGAAACAAACTTCAGAACGGTCGCAATCTGCCCAAAACCTCCCGTGAACCACTCCGTGCACTTTGCATGTTTAAAGGTGGTCCTTTATTTGAACACCTGGCAGTTTCCGTTCGTCAATTCAGTCTCTCGGCACCGCAGCCGAGACAAACCGCAAGGCGGCCCATACGCTGACAGGCTCAACCATCTCCTCTTCCGCCCACAGCCTAGCTCCTCGAGTTTGCCTTTTTCGACATTAGTGTTGCGTAGCCGCCAATTTGTTGTTAGCCACACTCTCACTATCAGTAGAGGATTATGTCTACCTTGCACTAATTTCGACCCGATATCCCAATTGGTGTGATTATGTCGTCAAATCAAAATAGCACGTCCATGGATAGTCTGGCCGATATGGGGTGGGTCAAAATTTATGACGGAGGCCATGAACACGCAAACAGAGACCTATTTTCGGCCAACAAAGGCCCTCAGCCATGTTCGAGCAATTGCTCCGGCCGCGGCATTAAAAAGAACTTGCGGGTAGCGATTAGGAATGCGAAGTTAACTGCTGACATGATGGGGACGAGTTCATTTTTACCACTTGACAGGCTCATTGAAATAATGAATGAAGAAGATATTTTAGGGCTTCTAGTTGATCTGGGATCATGTAGCAGCATGACGGAAGCGGAGAAGAAAGAAATGTCAAGGAAAATTTGTGGGCCGCTAAACAGCTCCTCCGGTTGTTCTTTCCGGGAGATCGTCATAGCCTTGATCGAAATTGACAAGGAAGAGGATGTCCCCCAAGTTGTCAATGAAGGATTCACGGATAATTTGCTTCCTCTCAAGTATGATGCAACTTCTTCTTTTAATTCGATTCATACATCCAATAGCCAAATCTTGACAATATCCCACCCGTGGGGTGCGGGAGAGAAGGGAGAGTATGTCAGGAAACCCGCAGAATGCAACGCTCCATACTTCACTCAACCAGACAAGGGAATTTACCATTATGCTCTCCCACAATCAACTGTTCTACCGTTCATCCATCACCTCAAAGATCATACGAAAACCTCGGCTATCGAAAGCGGACATTATGAAGCTTCAAGTACTGATCAAGGAGGCAGATATAGTACGGTTCAAAAGGTCCGAATTCATAATTTCCATCACAAATTCTCTAGTCACTATGTAAGAAACACTACCTCAATACAATTTATGCTCAACTAACCAGAAATAGCCATCGGCATCCAGGGACATCTTCGCTGTCAAAAAACTTTCCACAAAAGTCCAGAAAGATTTTGAAGATGAGGTGAAAGTGCTATTACGCTTTTTTCACCTTGAAGATAAACAGCTCATCAAACTCCTAGCGACATATGAAATAAGAGATGGCTCCAATGTGATTTGTCATCTAATATTCCCTTGGGCAAACGGAAATGTTCGAGATTTGTGGAAGAACAACCCCGATCCGGATGCCTTAGGTCCTCAATATAACATCTCCTGGATGGCCAGCCAGTTCCAGGCCATCGCAGAATCCCATTGTTTTATCCATCATGATTATTCAGAGTGCCTTGACGATGAGAGTCGAGAACAGTTCGGAAGACATGGGGATCTCAAGGCTGCCAACTTTCTCGTCTATGAAAACGATTCTGGTATTCTATTGATCTACGTGGCCGATTTCGGACTATCCAGATTCCACCGTCAACAGCCACGGTCAATGGTCAGTCCCAGAGCTGCATCACCTTCCTGCCGCCCTCCTGAGTTCGACATTCGATTGAGCCTAAGCAGGAAATCCGACATTTGGAGTCTAGCATGTTCATGAGTGATGGCCAGATGGGTGAGTATCTTGAGCTTTGTTTTGAGAGCCAGAATCTCGACAAAGAATTTAAATGTGTGAAGCGACAGCTGATGCAAGTTGTCCAATTTTGCGACGATCAACATGACTTGGACTTGCTGTCGAAGGCACGAAGTAACCAATCCACCACGGAGGATAGCTCGCAGTAGAACATGGTCAAAGTCAGCAGTTGGATCAAGAATCGGACACTCGAGATTATTGATGAGTACAAGAATAAAATTGACGAATGCGGGATGATTCTCGACAATACTTCAATCACCATGCAAACTGTCAGTCCTCGGAAGTTTTCTAGAAATAACCTTGCGCTAACACAAATTCTCAACCAACAGATTTTGAATCACATCGCTCAGCACGATGCCACAGTCAACACAAACATATCAAAGGCAAATACATCCATAGCGCTAGACTTTAAACAGGATAATGCTCAAATGAGATCGATTGCCCTCTTGACAATGATTTATCTCCCGGTTTCAGCCGTCGCCGTACATCATAACCTTTTTCTCTACTTCCCCACTATAACACTAATATTGCATCTAGTCGATCTTTAGCATGTCGATCTTTGACTGGTCGCCTGAAGCAGGTGCAATTGTTTCAAAATATCTGTGGGTATTTATCGTTCTGTCACTCAGTCTGACGGCTTTCACCGTTGCAGTCTGGTACCTTGCTACCTACAGGCAGAAGAAAAAGGCAGTTTCGCTGGATGATCTTGAGGTGGGATAAACCTGGATCTGATAGCCATCTAGAAGGGAGTCCCGTACAACGCGGAGATGGTCAAGGTAGGTGGGAAGCGAGAAGTAGAGACTGTTAAATGAGAAAAAATAACAAAATATTGACGTAAAGTAAAATAAAATAATGATAAAATATTATTTATTCATTATTTATTTTATTATTGTATTTTATTTTATTTCCTTATATTTACTTCATTCTTCCTTGTGTCAGTGGACCTTATCCATTCAAGACACTGGGGAGGCGGAATGTGTCTCCTGGATAGGTAGTCCCATTATTCCAATGGCATTGGGCTATCCGATTACCATGTTCGCGCTAGCTTCCTTGGATTCTTGACTTTAGGCAGTCCGAAGAGGAAGATCATGGCCAATCGATTTTGACCATTATTTAGCGTAGAGAGACCGAGCTCAAGTTAAAATATTATTAATTCATTCGAGTGATCTTGCATTTATAAGCAGAGTAGTTCCATTGTCGGAAAACCTTACGGAGTTGTTACTGATAAAAAGCATGGCCGCTTTCACAATAGCAGGCATGAGCAATTTTAGACTGTGACAAAACCACCCAAAAGATACTTTTATTTCTTAATTCAGAAATCTGATCATGTCAGTCACCAAAATTATCACGGTATATGGCGCTACGGGAGCCCAAGGAGGGAGCGTTGTGCGCTCCTTATTGCGTGACCAAAGTGGCCTCCTGAAGGTGCGAGCCATCTCACGGAATGCCGATTCAGAGGCAACTAGAGCCCTCTCATCTGCTGGTGTTGAAGTAGTTCAGGCTGATGGTTTCCATCCGGAACAACTGGTTGCTGCCTTTTCTGGAAGCTGGGGTGTGTTTGTGAATACCAACTCAGATGACCCCGTAGGTTATCGATAAACCCCGGTCTGTTCAACATGGAGTCTGCAATGCTGATTACGTCTAGTCAGTGGGAAAGCCAAGCGGTCCAAGCGAAACAGATATTGGGAAAGGGGTTGTTGACGCTGCTGAGAAAGCCGGGGTGAAACATTTCGTCTACAGCGGTTTAGCATCAGCATCCAACATCACAAACGGGGAAATTCCTGTCGAATGTTTCGATGGTATGTCCGAATCACACACACTCTCTCTCATCCTCTTTCTTTTCTTATTATCACAATCATACCAAGAGAACTTCCAGGTATTTCTCTGATCATTGAGCGTAGAAAAATACGCCATCTCGGAATATGCACGATCCAAAGGCTCTTTTCGCAGTGTTGTGGTTGTAAGCCCGGGCTGGTATATGGAAAACTTTCTTGATAAAGAATTGTCTCGCCCTTTTGGTGGCTTCCCACATTTTTTAGATGAGCAAGGCTACTTGACCCTCCACTGGCCACACTGGGGCGGAAATGATGCGGCCCCTTTTACCGCCATCGAGGCCGACTTTGGGGACTACATGCTTGGTGTATTTTTGGAACCGGAAAAATATCACGGTCAATTTATACAAGGCCTCAGTCAATCTCGCACCCTGGACCAAGTAACAGAGGATTTCCAAGAAGGTACGTCGATGGCGCTATTATTTCGCGTCAACTATGCCCCATTATGCATTGGCGAGTACCTGCAGACTGATTCGTCAAGCTACGGGCAAATTGGCCCGTTTCGTACCCATCGAAGACTGGAGGTCTATCGAGACGTTTGACGACAGGTTTATGGTTACTGTTAAAGGAATGTTCGGCTTCTGCCAGCATTCTGGAGGCTTGTACTTTGGCGCACCTAACGATTCAGCAACCGCGTTACGACTTAAGCAAGCGGCGATGTCTGCACAGGGTAGAGATGCCAAGGAGGCAAGACTACTTACACTACAGGAGTTCTTCAAGGCCCACTTCGCCGGTTAAAACTATTGGTCTCGGATCGCTCCACACGAGGAGCGTCTCTGGACAACTATGTACAGTTGCTTGTTAGATGGTAAAGATTATCACAGTTAAGGTCAGCTGAGGGATTCTAGAACATAACAATCGGTAGCTCTCAATTAGAAAGGAAACTAGGTGTTTATCGAAATTCTTTGAAAAGTTCTAGTCGTATCGGTACAGGTCTTCACTCGGAAATTCTAAGGTGCGAGCAGACCCTGAGTGTCGACAGCAGTTGTGTAGTAAGGTGTCAGGATATCCCTCGAGTAAGTTTCTCGGGTGCTTTGGTTGCCTCGGTGATGAGAGCTTACTCAAGTGTCGTTGTGGCTCGCTGGATTGGAGCGACGGATGTCATGGCAATCCCTACCATGCGTGTGTCTCCGGGTCGGCGGAACGGGTCAGTGACTTAGGACCACCACCATCTGCTGGAGCTTTGCTTCTTGAGGTCATTGAACTTCTGGGAGAAGGTCGATCGCTGCTGTTCGGTGATGCTGGTTCCCACTGTGTCCAAGACCTTCAAGTGCTCCTTCCTGAGCTCTTCAAATCCAGCATCCAGCTCCTTGTGCCAAGGGTAGAGGACGAAAACCTGGAAACACAGCGCCGAGCTGGCCACCACGAAGTTGGTCACGGAGATAGCTCGTGTCACTATCATCGTTGCAAAAGGAGTTCTCCCGGGTTGAGGATGGTCAAATGTCCTGGCGGATGCCGGTGGAGAAAATTGACTCAAAACGCAGAGAAGTCTCCGGTGCTGGGCGCTGGAACTGACGTGAATATACTGTCGCAAAATCTCTCAAAAGCAATTGGATACAAAAGAAAACCAGACGAACCAGTCTCAACAGTATTGCACAAGGAGTGGATGAGGCTAAAGAGCAGGATTAAGCTCAATTGAGGTTACATGAAGATGTTGTGATGGGGAAAAAATCGAGGGTTTCACAGCATTTCTCGGGATATTCTCCGGTACCGGGAAAGCCCGTCTTCTCACATGCCGCTCGGTCCGAGGCCTGGAATCGAAAAGTGGTCTGATCTTTTGAGCCCAAAGTTTGTTATAAGTGGATCCATCGGGGTTCTGGCCATTGGCCGCAGTCGGCGACTCATGTTACATTCGGCTGTCACTTGAGGTTGAGGGGCCATCCCTGCTGACAGCGAGTTCATCTTGCATCCCGCGTGGCAGGAATGATCTGATAAGAGAAAGGAACCAATTGCCAATAAGATCATATCTCTATCTCTTCAATGGGACGCCCGTTGAAAGCAGCATTAAAGCGAGAATTTGGAGGTAAAATGGTGGAGGCGTTGGAGAAATATTGGCGTTGCTAACCCCCAGGTTGTTGCCTGTCAGGATTCTGACAATGCCGGTTGAATCTGCTGCCCAATTTACGTCACAGGACCCAAAAGAAACGTAACAGAATCACCATCATAAGGAGAAAATTTTCCGTTGTTTTCTTTCATGCTGGGGGAAAAACTATCCATCGATCCCTGGGCGGAACGAAACCTGCTGCGCATTCAGTTGAGGCAATGGTACGTAGAAAATATCGCATGCTACCATTTGCAACTGAATAGGTACCGTTCAAGTCACAGAAAACGGCATAAAATGTTCAAGGTACTGCTAGATAATCTTGTATTTCCTTTCAAGTATCTAACTTCATGGCACACTCCTCACCGAGCGGGCCGTGAATTCATTTGTTACTCGCCTCTTCCCAAGAGAACCAGGTTTGCCACGTTCATTGCAGCAATGATGAGCCAAACAAGTCCTGCAATCGCCGATACATACCACGGGTTTGCCATGGTCACGTTGCCTTCACTATCAGTTCTCGATCGTACCCGCCCAATGCGTCTCTCTGTTTGATCACCTTCTACAAGATCAACGGGCAACCTGTCCCCGCTAGCCTGGACAGTCATGTACTTCTTGCGACATGTGAAATAAATTAGGGGAGCTGTGACAAAAGGGAGCACGATGCTAAGCACCACCTGCGATGCGTTTAGGGCCTGGCTCAGACCCGATCGGCCTACAGCACCTGCGATGATGATGCTAGGGGTGATGCTGATACTTCGGGTCATCAGACGGCGGAGCCACGGCCGCATTCTCAACCTCAATGCTCCTTCGCTGACCATCTGTCCAGCAATAGTGCAAACAATTCCGGCAGATACGCCAGATAGTAACAATGCCAGTGCGAAGATAGTGCCTGCGATTGGAGATACGGAGTCAGAGAGCAATTGGTGGATGCTAAAGATGTCTGCATCCGAGGCATCTGCGTTTCCATACAAGGAAACACCGGCAACAATTAGAATGGCTGAATTTACAAACAACGCAAACGTAAAGAGCGAGATAGCCAGTTCGGCGATCGAGAATCTAATCGAGTATCGTATAGCCTCGAGCGACGGGACATAGGTTGCTTTATCGGTATCATCCTCACTGAAGGACGGTGCAGACTGTGCGGGTGGTATCAAGCCATGCTTCTCATCATAAGCTCGAAGACGGGGTTGTACAATGCCTGAGCCGAGATAGAGACTATGGGGCATCACGGTCGCTCCTAGAATGCCGCAAGCTTGGTAAAGACTATCGTTTGTTAGATGTGAAATATGCCATTGGCAGGGTTTCGACAGAGCTTACCCCTGCTGCTCGATCAATGCGCTTGAGGGCAAGTATCCTTTGAAGACTTGTCCAACAGGTGTGCCCTTGATCATAGACAACTGAACGCAAAAGCAGATGACCACAGCGAGAACAAGGCACACAATGAAGTATTCAAATATCCGCAGGCCTTTCATGGATCCGTGAGGGCGATAGAAGAGAAGAATGATCATGACATCAAGAATGGAAATTGCACAACCAGCTACCAGAGGCACTGCAGGGGCAAGTAGGTTCAACCCGATGGCAAAACCAATCACCTATTAAGTTTGTAAGTTTTGGAGGGACCTTGCATCGATGAACAGAACGCAAAACTTTGCATTAACACTCCAATCATTGCCACTTACCTCTGCAATGTCTGTAGCTATGATGGCTGCCTCGGCAAACAAATACAGGATCAAATTCAACCATCGCGGGAGGAAGGCCCGACAGGCTTCAGCTAGGTTCAGGCCAGTGACGGTGCCAAGTCTAATACAGAGAGTCTGGAGCAGGATGGCAAATATGTTTGACAGCAGGACGATAAAAAGCAGCCTGAAGCGATAAGATGCACCTGCAGCAACATCTGTGGAGTAGTTTCCAGGATCAACTTCGCAAGGGAGGTATGTTAGTTCGTCTGAAGAAGATTGCCGGCTGCTGGAACTAGGACCTACTGTACGCGACGGAAATCATGAAGCCAGGCCCGATAAAGGAACTAAACTTGACAATGACATTCCTGACGCGATCGAACAGGCTTGGGTCGTCTCTTCGAGGCGGAAGAGAGGACGAGGGGGGTGGGAGAGGAGTGGACAATTGAGACGCCAGCTCCTCTCCCGTATGCTGGCCAACGACGACATCATTGGCCAGCGTGGAGGAGGTTCCTCCGTCCCGCGGGCTTGGATCGGCGTCGGATCTATCGGGCGCTGTTGGTGGTGGATCGCCCGTCGTCAGATTCTTGTCATCACCCTTCAATTCCCTGGAATTGGCCATGCCATTGAGGTCCTCGTTGGTCGTCAGATCATTGGAGAGCGGATTGGGGCTCTGGTTGAAGCCGTCTCCCTCGTAGGGCTCTTCAGTGCGAGAGGTACGGTTCATGGCGAAGACTAAAGGGGAACAGGCCCTGGCAACTACCGAGATTGAAGTTGGTTGATGTCGCGTGCTCGCCGGCAGGTTCCGGTCACTGTCAGCTCGTGGGTTGGTCTGGCGTAGCAGGGTTTGGCCTGACAGATCAGGTGACGGCAGCCAGACGGACAGACGAGGCCTGAGTCGTGGAGGAGGGTTTTGCGATTTTGGCAGATGAGATCTCGGTCAAGGCTGTGGCAGCTATGGACGAGGTTCGGTGTGTTTTCGTCATCGCCAAGACCTTTTGCCAGCTGCATCAAATACATCGCAATGCGGCTCACCGGCACTGTAGTGCCACTGAAAGGCTCCATCACAACAACCCAATCATGCACCCCGTCGGCCCGCCGCTTCACCGGGAACCCGCAATCTCCCGACTGCCGTTTTCTCAAGCTGCCAACGTTCAGTCAAAGGTTTTATTTATGGTTACAACTTAAACTTGCATCCGGCTTTGACGCTTCAATTGTCTTCCTTGCAGCCTTTGTGGAATCGAACAGACAAGACGCCCCAGCATCGGGGTACACTCCTCCACTCCGCCACCTTCCCCTCCCCTCCCCATCCCCCTCCCCACATGCCAAATTCATCCGTTTAATTTACTCGGCAACTTGCCCAATTTGCTTGGCCCCTCTTGGCTCCCGCATCATGACCGTGTGCACATATGTGCCGCGTTCGTCAAGTTGTGATACAATTGTATCCTGAGTCTTGAAGTCGAACTTCTCATAAAATCCTGTCGCCTCCTGCGATGACTCAACCCAGCAAATAAGGCCATTCTCATCCGCAATCTTCGTAGCCCAGTTCATATGCAGGGATGCCGCCCCCGTCCTTTGGCTAGTCGGCGACGTTGCGAGAAGCTCAAGATCTAAATTAAGCAATGCATAATGTTAGCACCGGTCCTCAAAGCCTATCACCATCTCTTCGACCCCAAGTCAAAACCAGGAGGCCATACGTATATGAGGGCGCTCCCCCAGGACCCGTTCCCGAATAACCTTCATCTTGTCCGTAAATTCGGTCGCAAATACTTCATTCAGTCCCCCTGATTTACTTGGAGCGGCGGATATTTCATCCTCACTTGGCATTATCAAATCTATCATGGCCATTAGAATTACACCATCACATATGCTTTGGGGGGGGGGGGGGGGGGGGGGGGTTCCCATGGATGGTGCTATTCTCCCTCGTCTTAAAATCGCCGTCAGGAAGCAGTCCGGTCAACACACCTGGGTTCTTCAACTTGTCACCCACTTCTGTAAATCCAAAGGACCACTTGGAAAAACTAATCGCTTGCCCAGTTTCTAAATCGATGACTTTTTTGTAGTGAGCCGACTTGTTACCGTAAGCGCGCGGCCAGCGGGCCGCCACGTCGGCTATCTGTTGCTCTGCGCTCCATATCGGAAACAACGCCAAGTGAAACGGGCTCTCAATAAAAGCCGTTACAAAAACGTATCCTACCTCAGCCCCGTCTGAGAGCAGTGCATCACATAATTCGAAAGGCATGCTGTTCGTGGACAAAATATTATACCAACTAAGGGTTGGCGGATGAATCGGCCACTCGGCGTGATGCAGGGCTCCTTGGGGTTTTTTTTTTCGAGATGACGTTATTGAGCAGATGAGGTGAAAGTGTAAATGGAGATTCCTCCAGTAAACGAGGAGGTGGGGTGCTTTAAGATAGGAACACCCCTGGTCCATTTCTGATCGAGCTGCATGTGTTGTCGTCAAATGTTCCCTCATGCATGCAAAAGTTCCTGAGCGTATAGTAGGGAACAAGAACTGACATTTTGGTGGTTACTTACAAGCATCAAGCAGTAACTACACTCTGAGGCTGGAACTTGCAGTCAGTTCTAAGAGCCGTAGTAAAATGCCAGAGAGGTATCTATGCTGCAGCAGAATCGTGACACAATCTGAGGGGTTTCCCTCCTGGTTTTCGGTGAATACATAGTGGATAACCTATCAAAATTGATCATGATTGCAAAAAAGGAACAAGGCTTATTTATCTAGTTTGGCATGCATGGTTAAGACTAAATCTTCAAAACAGAACAAAAAAACGAAGAAACACTTCATGCGACGCGGGCCTGATTCGAACAGACGCCTCCGAGGAGATGTGATTTCTAGTCACACGCATTAGACCACTCTGCCACCGCGCCTGACGCTGGCTTGTCTCGGCAATGCGGCGAAAACATTTAGCTTATAAATGAATCAGAGGAAATTCCTCAACAGACCTGACCCATTTGTGTTTTTCAGAGTCTTTTTCCTTTTTTTGTAACTAATTATGTTGATTTTGAATCAGGAGTCCAAGATTTCAGATGGGCGGATAACGATAATGATCCACTCATATCCTTTGTTGATCCTCTTTCTCCACGACGATCCCGATGACCAGATGTTAACAGCAGCGTTAAAGATCGCGTAGGTTACATAGAGCAGCCAATTGTGAAATGAGGCAGATTTGTTCGCCTCTTTGGTTCCATTGGTACTTCGCTTATGTAGCTATTTTACCGGGGTTGAGAACCTGATTCCCGAACGCCCAGGCCACTACCAAGAAAATCAAACATCTCGTGTGGCAAAATAGATGGTTCTGGAAATCACATCCAAATCAGGCAAAGATCTCTTCAATCTGTCCCTCCTCCACGATTGTGCTCATATTCATTTTAAATAATCAACTCATCTCTCCTTGCATGGTTCTGTGCGAGAACAGAGACAATCCGTCAACCCAGAAAAACCACATGGAATTACCCACGAGCCAATCTCTTGCAGCAATTGAGATTGTGATGTACACTGAAGCGAGTTTATTTATTTTTCAAAAAGAGCATGAGCGACCTGCAGTATCACCCCTCGATCACAAAACCTATCCTTTTTCGTTGAAGCTCAGTAACACCTAACCACTCCCACTCCATTCACACTCCTTGCCGCTCAGTCATTATGATCATTACGGCATCATGAAGACCTCAAGTTATTCATGAGATGCTAGATTTCAAGATACGCAGGTATCGTCAGAATCTCCTTTATCCCTTCAATACACGATCTCTGAACATGTCTGACATAAAAGGTTCGTTGACATTGAAGATTGCCCTAGTTCAAGGTAGCTGGACAAGAAATAGCACCAGAGGGTATCCAGTCTCAAGCCAATCTACACTTCCCATTAAAGCAGGCCCTGGAAGTCGAATCACGAATCCTTATTGTGGATACAGAAACTTCCTTCAGTTAAGGAGGCAATATTCATTTTCTCGACACCCCATGTCGAGGCTTTAAAGGGTTGCCTAACTAGCCGTGCACGCCAGAGACCAGTCATGAGCTACACCAGGCAGAGGTGGAAAAGAAAGAAACAAAGAGAGCATATTATCATTGACAGTTAGGCTCTCGCGTTATATCGACCAGACGTTGACACAAAATTTTGACAAACAAGTTATATTGTGGCAAGGAGAACACGTCTTTCGCTGCGCCTGCGCCTCCACGACTGTTTCCAATCCAGAAATCTACATCAAAACCATTGGCAGGGATCCATCTTCGAGTGGTCTCTTCGGTGACTCCGAAGATGGGTCAGGGGGGGCGGGGGGGCGAAGGGATACGCAATCTCAAGCAGACTTGGGGGTCATGAGGATCCTAGATTCGTCTGCTAGTCAGGGGATTGTTGAAAGATGGCACGCCAACACGGAAACGGAGAATGGAAGTCGCTGTCCAACTCGGATACCTTGTTGCTCCGCCGCTCGATATCGCCGGGACATTGTGGCAATCCAGCTACATTCACACAGGGCTTACCTCGGTGCCCGAGACTAGATGCCCCAGCTCAGGGGCATATCCGACTCGTCGTCAATCGAATGCTCGAGCGCTGCATGATACCTTGCCAGCATTGGCTTTGGGTTGCATGGGCGCTTCGCGGATGTAAAACCGTGACACGGCGTCGAAAAGTGGCTAAGCCATGGTCACTTCGCAAACATGCACCCAAAAGAAAAAACAGACTTTAACGTTCTACAAGCAAGCTCAGAAGCATGCCATATGACGTCAGAGGGTCTTGGTGGAAGGTATGAAGCTTCAATCTTGTGATCATGTTGCAGGGTCATCGAAACTTCTAGAGTTGAGGCCGGTTTCCATGGAATTCGACATTGGGGGCCCAATGACGTCAATGAGGCTTCGGGGAATCGACATGTCGAGCATGGATGACCCCACCTCAAGCCCACTCGGTCCGGGTTGGGACCCAGGTTGTCGGGTCTCACAACAGGACCGCCTGGAGGGCCGCCCGGGGAAAAAAACTCAACGAGGAGCAAACCCTCCCCCCTCCCCCCCGCGAGCAAACAACCCCATAGTACCCTCAAAGTCCCTTGTTTGATTTTCACAAGTTGGAGAGAGCTGGGCCAATAAGGCTCCCACGGCTGGGCGATTGCTCTCGTGTGCGCGACGACGGGATCCACCCCTAATAAGCCTCTCCGCCCCCCGTTGAAAATGGTGCCTGGTAGAGCGGAAGATTACTCCCACACCGCTTGCGGGTGCACAATGCGCCCCCCACTGGCCCACATGGATTCAATTTGTACAGTACAGCGGTTTGGAAACATCCATGCTTGGGTTGCATGAGTGGAAGTGGTTGTGGCAATCGAAGGGTCTCGAAGCCATGAAAAAGCCCAACCGCCAGCAGGGGAGCAGGGGTCCCAGGGTCAAGCCACAATTCCTTGTTGATCACTTCCACCAGAACGGCGCTCAGCACCTTTTGGCAGCACAGGAAGCATGTGACGCATCATTTTCTCGGCCAGCTTCTGCACGACGCTGGCAAAATCAGCCAACCACGGCAACCAGGGCGTCAGGCCGTCGGTCTGCAATGTGTGTCCTGTCATTCACAGACACTCAAGGTCGAAAATGCGAGGTGCGGAGAAGATGGCGCCCTCGTGGCGGGGAGCAGTGGGAGCCTCCGGGTGTTACCAAAACGGTAGATCGAACAGCGTCGAATTGAGCCGTGGGGTTCCATGGCTGCATCTTGCACAAACTCTTCAAGGAGCAAGACCATTGACGAGAGCGGCTTTGCCCATGACAATCCGGGCATGTCTTACGAGTTACGACTAACCCCGGAACTTTGATCAGCGCAGCGCCACACCTGCGGCCCACATGCGTGTCTGTCAGTTCCTGTCATTCAAGAGATGAGGTTGAGCACAAGCCGACGGAGGTTGCCACTGCCCGACATGAGTTCGGGAACGCTAATGGCCCGGCGGCAATTCCAAATGAACGACTTCTCAGGACCAGAAGTCTCCTGCCGATCGTCACAGGATTTCCGCACCACCGGTGTTGCGATTGCGATCGAAGATGAGCTGGTCAAGCCATGGGCGAGGTCTCGACCGTTAGCCATGCCGCCTAGTGATGCAGGTGAGGCTCCGCAGATTTGGCTGAACCCTGTCCCGGGGTGAGATGTTTCAAGCAACAATGCTCGAGTTGGGATCGACGATTGGGGTTGTCGAACCACGTCTCAAAGTGGCAGCCTCAGCGAAGGCCAGGGCCACCCGCAACGCCTATCACGACCGGCCTCGTCGGATGAGGGAATGGGGAGGGTGGAGTGGGAGGGCATGAGGGGAGGGTGAGGGAGGAGGGGCACTACCCAACTAAGGTCAGCCCAACTCTCAAGTCGAGCTTGGTTCGCTGCTTGGAATTGGACAATGGAACATTGGAATTGGAGTTGGAGTTAGGCTTGTGAGCCTCGAGCGGGCCCGAATATCGCCAATGCGGCCCCGTTTCTTACCAACTGGCTCGTCCTTGAGAGCTGTTGGCGATCTGAATATGGATCGTGGGTCCCGGGATCGCGGGCCAGTATGAGGACCCTAACGGTGCCTAGACACGAGCAGTAGCGCCCGACTAGGCCATTGGGGAAAACAAAACCTATGTATCCAAGTCAGGTCTCGGGGAACCCTTTTTTTGTTTCCTGTCTCTTGTTTGTCCCTAGGTTCGCATTGCAAAGCGCAACGGGCCGGCGATACAACGGGGAGACTCGACAAACCCTCTCTTTGGGACCGAGGGACGTGTTGCACAGCGCTAACGGCGCCGTCGAGGCTTCCGTTACCACCATACGACCAAGAGGGAAACCAGTGAGTTGAGCCATGCACGTCTGCCAACGCTAGCAGTGGATGGCGTAAGTGTGGCGGAGACATACGCCCCTCCTCGCTCGCGGCACCCGAGGGGCTCCGTCCCTCTTTTGGTTCGAGGCGATTCCAGCAACTCTCGAGATGCAACCCCGATCGGTCTCCATCTGCAGAATTGCAAAGTGTCGACACCTTCCCTCGGTCGTAATGATGGCGAGGGATCATGTTGGACCCTCAGCAAACAGCGGGGAAAGCGGACCCTTTTTGCGCTCGCTTCCTTTTGTAAGCGCCGCATTGCCGCCCCCGCCTATCAGGCGGGTTAAGGAGCAAAAGCTCCGGCTGCTGGACTCCTGACCCGAATTGGATCAGACACTGTTTGACCAGCAGAGCAGGCCAGCAGAACGCACACGATTTTGTTCTTTATTCAAAATGGCTCGTAGCCGCAGTCGCGGTCGCGGTCGCATGCCTCTGGCTCCGTCAATGCGGTGCCATCCGGTCGTCGCCATGCTAGTCTTTCGCCACGAGGCCGCCTAGTCCGTCGTTTAGGGGGGCACGGTGTCCATCTATCTGTACCAAGTACAGTACCGTAGCACTTGCGGTACGTCCTTGGACGCCATTAAGCTCCGGCTTGGACCCTTGCGGTGCGGTGGCAACCAACCCATCCGACCCTGCTGCTCCATAGCAGAGAGAGGCAGTGACAGCCTACAGCGCCACATCTCTTATATCAGCCCTATCCGACCATCTCGAATTGTTACCAAAGCCTGTCCCAGGCCCGACTTGTCGACAGCTTCTGGCAACTCAACTCAATCTGGCTCCTACTTCATCCCTCCTTCCCCTCCCCGAGTCCCTCACACCTCAGACCCTGGACGCATTTAAGCCAAGCACCGTCGCCCATGTCGTGTGTGCAGGAGTCCCCCTTCCTCATCACTACCCACCACCACCGACCACCTCATTCTCGGTCCAGACTTCAAAACTTGGTGAAGCAATCCTGAGCTCGCGATAAATGTGCAAGCAGCATACGGCCGAATGCCATGTCTGCGGGAAACTTTATCTCGCCTATGTTGAGTTTTGTCACGAATACCATCCCCCGCTGCTCGTGTGTCCACGGGGGCTGCTCTATGTTCGTGATGAGATGCGAGACGGACAGTGCCCAAGCCCAGTCTGCCCAAACAGCCTGAGAGGTGGCTGCCGTGTCATGTAGTATCATCCATCACCAGCAACACCGACAACACCGACAAACACCGACAAACACCGACAAACCGACAACACAAACTACGGCGATACGAAACTACAGGAAGCGACACACATCAACATCAGTTGCTCGGCAATTTCAGTGCTTCCACCTCAAAGCTTCTGCCCATTCGACCCAATCTCAACCACTTGATCAATACCCTCATACTCGGGGACTTCGAAGTCGTACTTCTTAGCAATGGAAGGTGAGACAAAGCTGTGTCTGAAGTTAGCCACTGTCGACAGAGGACCTATCGTGGTATGTACCGCCCGCCCACAAAATGACGACCCTTGAAGTGCTTTACCAACGGCTTTGGTGCCGTCAGGCTAACAAGCGCGGTAGGCATGAAAGAGCTCCCGATGCCTGACTGGGGAGGGCCGGTTTCAATGTCCCAGGATGAAGGAGCATCCACCGACGTAACCGGCAACTTGGTTTCTTGTAGGGCCTTGATCACCGCGGGAATGGTTCACGGACTTCGCCGGAAAAACTGAATCCTATGGCAGAAACGTCAAAACTTGCACCACCGACAACAATGAGACAAAACACGGACCGAAGATGGCATCTACAACGTGATCGGTTGAGCTCATGGCTGTCGGAAAGTCGTCAACAAAGGGGACGTCGAGATCTTCCAACTGTTTTGCAAGCCGCTGCGTACACGATTAGCGGGGAGGTCTTTTGGTGAAGGATCTAAGCCACCATTGGGAGACCGTAATATGAAGGAGAGCTGCCAGGCAAAGAATAGGCCAGGTACACCATCGCTTTCCATCGAAACCTCCGGGGAATAGAAGGACACACGATGAAATCCTGGATCCATAGAAACAATACATCCACTGGCGTACCCGGAGTTCCTAACCAACATCTGGTCCTTTACCATGCGATCTAGAAAGTCGCGGTATACCATTGCGTGAATCAAACCAAAAAAAAAGAAAAAAAGATTTAAATAAATAAAATAAAACATGCTTACCTGATACAGTTCATTTTTGCTTCGCTTGGGGTAGAACACTGTTGGCTGATAGCCGTATTGGCGGAGGTGGCGAGCCGCAACTAGTCCATCACCGCCTACGAGAAAGTCAATGAATAAACACACAGAATCAGGCGGCAACGCCATTTATCATACCGTTATTGCCTGGTCCACATGCTACTAAAATCCTCCGGCCCTTAGCCAGGGGTTGAAGACGATAGACTGGTTGGATAATACATTAGCACCGCCGTAAAACAACGCTCACGCAATATCCGACGGATTCGCATATATCAATCAGCGAGCATCGATTGTAGGAGCCAACTCACTGGCTTGTGAAACGGACAGGCCAGCTAACTCCATGAGCTGGTCAATGGAAAAGGCACCCGTGCTCATAAGCTCCTGGTCTAGAGCGGCAGCGGCCTTGGCTCCGAGAGTCTAGTTGATTGTAGGTGTCAGCCATCTGTGC
The DNA here is from genome assembly GCA_003415625.1 of Aquanectria penicillioides. Taxonomy (NCBI): domain Eukaryota; kingdom Fungi; phylum Ascomycota; class Sordariomycetes; order Hypocreales; family Nectriaceae; genus Aquanectria; species Aquanectria penicillioides. The sequence goes on from PYIU01000003.1 coordinate 6,733,468, forward strand.
GGGACCGAGTGCAACCAACAGTGTTGTCAAGAATCACCTTGATCGCCATGATCAAAATAGAAGGGATGCTCAGTAATTAAACAGGGATGATTTGCACCAAATTGCTTCAGGAAAATCGAGTGTTGGTGTAATGATGTCGAAGCAAAGAGTCAAGCTAGCGACTCGAAGGATCCCGGTCGTTGAATGATCATCACCTTAGCACAGTGCCCATCCCGCTAATTACAGCACAACAGCCCATATTTATCTAGTGTGAGCAGCAACCGCACAGCGATCCCCCCCCCACTTTTACTAGCTAGCGCGGCAAAACCATTACTCCGTTCCGCGTCGAAATTATCCACCATCGCCATCGAACAGCTTCGAGGGTCCCTTCGTTGTGGTCGTCAATTGCATCAACTCGCCAATCCTCCAATCCATTGCCGCCATGGTCGTCAAGATCCGCCTCGCCCGCTTCGGGCGCCGAAACCAGCCCATATACAACATCGTTGTCGCCCACGCCCGGTACGCCCTCTCTGCCTGCTCGCCCGATTCTTTCGTCGCACGAGACCATCCACCACACCAACACGATTGCTAACATTCCGCGCAGGACGGCCCGCAACTCTCGCCCTCTCGAGGTCATTGGCACCTATGACCCAATCCCCAAGCCCGATCCCTACGACAACTCCGGCAAGCTCCACAAGGACATCAAGCTCGACATGATGCGCGCGAGGTACTGGATCGGTGTGGGCGCCCAGCCCACGGACACGGCCTGGCGATTGCTCTCCATGGTCAACATCCTGCCCAAGAAGGACTTTGGCCCCAAGGAGAACGCAAAGCCCAAGAGCGTGGAGGCGAAGAACGTACGAGTACACTAAGAAGCGACGAATTGGGGCTCGAGGCTCTTTTCACAACATGATGCAAGGTGTATGTATGATATGTACAAAAAGCATTTCAAGGCGTTGGATTGGGTTTGATGCTGGGAGAACGACGTATGGACCTAGCAGCATCCGATGGCAGAGAGGAGGGGAAAGGCAATCCAAAGGAACCCATATGAGGCTGATGGGCCGTCTCATAGAGGAGACAAACTGGCACATGTACAATATTTCTCTGGATGAAAGAATCCGGGATTACCAAGACACTCACAAAAAGATGAACAACATTGACTACTTAAAAGAGATATTTAAAAGCTAAATTTATGGTTGGACACTAGTATTGATGTGTCCAAAAAAAATCAGGTTCTAAATCAAACGCCGGGCCTATCTGGAAAAGCGACTACCAACTCGCTGTCAAGACGCCTTGTATGCCACCATGAACTTTCTCTTAGCCAACGCGTATTTACCCATCCCTGATGCGGCCGTCATGAAACAAAGGAAGTCTAGTGAGAGATGGTGAAGAAAATGTTGAGGACCAAGCACACGGCCATCACGACCATTCCGTATATGGCAAGGGCGAGCGAAAGACGTCGCAGATGGGAGTGCTGAATATGTTCAAGATCCCATCGCCATTTCCTCCGCCATCGCCAAGGGTTGGAAGCACTATGGGCGCTCAAGTTGCTCGTAATGCTAGCGATACTGGCCGCACTGCGAATGCTCGTCGTGCTTTGGGCCATGGCAGCAGATTCCTCAACGTCTGATGAAGAATCTTCGTCAATGTCGTCGTCTTCTTTAACAAGGCATTGGTGGTAGCTGCTTTCAGGGTCACTGATCTTGTAATAAAACAGACCAGGGAGGATGAAACTGATTGATGTCGATCCGGTACTGCCAACAAAGGCCAGCACGCGTTGGAGGCTGGTAACGGACAAGGCGGTGATGTAAGCCAACACCAAAATAAACGTGGTGAGGACAGCAAAGCGGAGGTCAGACATGTTACCACCTCCGTGATCACCCCGTGGCGGGGCAGCCGGATTTAGCAACGGCGAGGCGGTTCGGCCATTGGCAGGCTGGGTCCGGTTGGGCCGCCATTTCAAAACGGCATCGAGAGAGGCGCGACAAGGGTGAACTTGTAATGGAACAGAGAATGTCACCAGTACCACAATAGCTGCCTTGCCAATGGTTGATGCGACACCGGTGGGGTCTATCACATGTTAGATATATATCAGGAGAAGTAGAGGCCGAGGGTGACCTACACATGGAAACAATGTTTCCGACAACGGCGTTGCCAAATGTAATGTATCCGGTGATAGCTACCAAGGTATAGATGGAGGCAGCAGAACCAATGCTGAGCCCCACGACTCCCATGACACTGGAAGGGGAGCCGTCTTTGAGTTCGTTCAAAATAGAGAACATCTAGGTCAAGTCAGCAGTGCCTCCATTAAACAGCAAGGTAGGTTAAAACCAACGTTTTGGTGGCAAGTGTAGGCAAAGACCACCACTGGCAAGGCGCTGAGCATCTCTACAGCTCCTCCCCATTGAATGACGCGTATACTGCGAGGGTCGGCGTGCGAGTCGGCCGCAAAATGGTAGACGACCAAAACAATGAGGTATCCGATGGAGACGAGGGCGACGAGACTGGTATATTTCAAAGAGTCCAGGCGTCGGAGAAAGCTCAGGGGGATAATGAGTAGCATAAATGCTGTGATCCAAAAGTTCCGGTCAACCAGAAATGGGATCTCGGCGGCTCCACCAGTGAACCCCATGACAACTCCAGGCATCAAGTCGCCAATAATGATCATGTACGAGACGCCGACACCGAAGCACTTTATAGCGATTGCGGCATCGAATATCACGGCGGCGTTCGGGTAGGTGATTTGCGAAAGGGCGAAGAAAGAGGCGCCGCCTCGGTCGAGATATCTAGCGCATCGAGATTGGAGATGAAGGCCGAATGCTGAGGTCATCCCGGACCAGATAATCATCAAAACGCCGAGCATGATACCCATATGTGACATGACGGAAGGCATGGCAAGCGTGCCAGCACCGACAACTTTGAGAACTAGTCAGTAAGATGCTCCAAGCTCGAGGGCAGGTCTTATCATACTTGTGTTGAGCAGGTTCACGACGCTGCTAATGGTGGTGGCCTGGCCACCCGGGCCATCCTTGTGTCCGCGGTGTCGAGATCTTGAGAAGAGAAACCCGGTCAGTATTGACAGCGGCAGAAGCAGGCGACTGCAACAATTGAATGCTCGAGTCTCACCTAGACATGACGCCGGTACTCCTCGAGTTCGCAGCGTTTCCATCAGATATGCTCGAGTAGGTCGTCATTAGCCCGTGGAGGTGCTCGCAGGGACGTCGTCGCAGGGTTCGGGAGGCAAAGATGGGCAGCGCAAACAAAGCAATGAGCGGATCAGCGTCGGTTCATTCGTCTACGTCTCGTCGGTGGTGTAGCAAAGGAGGAAGTTGCAACGCCGGTCGGCGAAAGCGAGGCGTCAGCGACCTTGGTTAGCGCAGTGCTGTTGCCACTGAAAACGAAACCGGTGTCCCGTCCCGCGGCACAGAGGCCCTAGACAGATGCTCCTCCGGTTGCGACGAGTCCGTTGATGGGTCGTAGCTGGAGTTTCCGGGCACTCGTGGTGGTTTAGGAGGAGATGAAGAACGTCAAAAAGGCTCTTGTCAGGCAGGAGAGGACGCTCGCTGCACAAGGTTGGTTTTCCCTAACCCCCCGTTGACCTTTTGGGCCACGATCCATCTTCCTTTGATGACCCGGACCGCCAAGCCCAGCGTGGCTCGCACAGGCACAGCGGGCGGTACAGCGCAGCGCGGTACCTATTCGCACAGCGGTCAGTGGGGGCCCTGCCACACTCCTGCCACACTCCTGCCACCGCTTGCGGCACGCGCCCAGCCAACTTCAGGATCGTCCCCGAGGGCCAATAAGAACCCCAAGGCCTCGTCTGTGAGTTGGCCGCGCTGGGGCAGTGCCGCTCGTACAGCCTGTTTGCGGCTACGAATTGTCGCTGTAACTTGCTGTAACAGACTGCAACCGCGTTAAAACCAACCGCTATACGACCCAGGCCCCAGGCAAATTACACGTAGTCAGGTGTGTAAATATAACGGGCTCCATGCAGCCGGCTCCAGGGGTAGCCTCCTCGCTCCGCCAAGCGTCAACGGTCCCATGTCCCAAGTCCCAAGTGCCCCCCCGTCCGTCCCCCGTCTATCCCCCATCTTGGTCTGTGATACAGCGCTATGGCTCCGCTAGACTCGTTCCTTTATTCATGATCTTGACAACTAGAACCTTAAACTTGTTGAACCCCCCCACCCACTTTTTTTTCTCCTCCGCGCTTGTCTCCTGGTGGCCCTGCATCTCCCGCCATCCTGCGACGGCGAGGCGACAACTGCAACACCAGACGCCGCCGCCATGGACGAGACGACCTTGTCCACCCTCGATCTGCTCGAGTCGCGCCTCCTACGTGTCGAGCACCTCCTCTACGGCCAGACTGTATCACCGTCTCTCACCCAGGACCCGTCTGCGGTAGAGAAGATCGACGACCTTGAAAGGCGCTTCTCTACCCTCGTCTCCAAGATCCGCGTCTACGGGGAGCTCCTCAAGATTTGTATGATGCCGTCAATGCTCTTCGATCTCGCCCTCAAGCTCAATGTGTTCCAGATAAATCACACCCCGACTTTTTCCATACCCCCGACCCCTCCGATCCTCCGTCGCAACTCTCGCCCGATGCGGTCCAGTCCATTGTGCTCGCTTCCGCCTCAGCATTCCCTTCGACGCTTTCCTCTTTGACCGCGATCAAAGACAGCCCCATCCCCGACCCTGCAGAGAGCGCTGCCCTCATCGCATTAGGAGACCGCATGAAAGCTATCGAAGCTACCCAAATCTCCCAGGCAGCAGAGATGGCCGATCTACGAAGACGCAGCGAGAAGATTATCCGGTCTTGGTACGAGACTGGTGTACTAGACAATTCCACTCTTCTGGCCGACCTGGAATCCAGGGTAGAACTCGCGGAGCGACAAGTCAGGAGAGCAGAAAGGGAGTTGGAGATGGAAGACGAGCTATGAACCATTCACACGCGGGCCTAGAAATGAATCATTAATGTTGGTTTTTTTAATGCTCTGCCGATCTTGGGTTTCCGAGATCGTGAGAAAACATTTAAAAATAGATAGCATAAGCATGGCTCCAAGCTCCAGGACGGCGAAGTGCCGTCGAGCTATGTATCGCGCCCGGCAGCACGGAGAACGCGAACAGAAGAGCCGCCACCTCACTCAGCATGTTTCAAGGTACCTACTCGCAAGGTACTAATTCTCTGAGAGCCGTGCTTGAAACATGATGTGCTGGATGTGTTCATGCGACAAGTTCATGTGATAGAGGATGATACATAAGGTCATAAGACCAACTACTTCTAAGTAATCAGCACACATTATGGCGCCATTTTTTTTTTCTTTGTCAACCAAATACCTCGCTTCTATTCGGGTATAGTAGCAATAGGGTTGTCGGGTGTATTCACGAAGTTCATCTTGGAACTACAGTCTTCATTCATGGATGTAATCGGTCACCAACAATGTTCGATTGGGTTTCCTTCAATCTGGCCAGTCACCTATTGTGTATTATCTAGGCCGGAACGCAACAACCAATCCCCGAGTAGCTCAGTTGGAAGAGCGTTCGGCTGTAACTGCCCCTCTCGTTACCGAAAGGTCACCTGTTCGAACCAGGTCTCGGGGAACGCATGTGTCTTTTTGCTCTTGACAAGAATCAACTCTTCTGTTCAGATTCTTTTTGTTTCTCCTAAGAATAAACAATTCGCAGGTCATCTCTAGTCGAAGACGAGAGCTGGACGACTTCTCTATGCGCCTTGTATTTCTTGTCATTGTCATCATGGCCCAACAAAGGCGTGGAAGATATTGCTGTAGGGTATGCCAGAAAGTTGAACAGGAGCTTCTCGCATTGTATTTCCTTACAGTGTTATGTTATGGATTGTTTGAGCATTTCACATATGCAGCGAAGCGTTCAAACAATGAATTAAGTGATGAATTTGTCAAGTCATGGCGATAACTTCCAATACTCGTCTCCATGAGAACAAATATTCAGAATGCAAACCTAAAGTTGGGTCAACATCGAGCAGCTCAACTATTATGCAATCATCCAGTTTCTTGCCAAAAGCCCAGCAGATAAAGTTGACGTTAGAAGTATTTCGTGTCCGCAAGCAATTATATTTATAGAGTAAAAGATATTGTCTCTGTTTAGATGTCTCCTGTAAGGAAGAAACACACCATAATTCAGGATAGGAACCTGAGATTTAACCACCGACGTTGTTCAAACCCCTGTCATATGAAAGTTTCATTAGCTTGATAAGTGATTTCTGTTATTGGTAGGGTGTAGGAACAAGAAGAATAGAATACGTCTGCTCCTCTCTTAGAGGAGTCGGGTAACATAGGAACGACGTGAAGAAATGAGTAGATTCGGTTGAGTGCGAGTAGAATGAAAGCATGAAGAGATCAAATTTCAATGCCAGGAGGAATTTTAGAAATAGATAGGTACCATCTCGCCACACCTGGAGATTGTCTCTCACCAAACCCCCAGTCTTGATTCAACCAACCTAGCATAAGTTTGGATGACCAAAGTTACTCTGGCTCTGTGAAATTGCTTGGTTTCCTTAATGCGGAGTTTCTCCTTCGTCGCTGCGGCTCGATATATGCTCTTGAATTGACACCTCTCGTTAGAACTATTGTACTGAGTGGGAAATCGTAACATCACAAGCTTCCTATTGCAAAGCAATTAGTCGTGTGCGATGACGGTCAAATTGGAATATGAAGCGTTCGAGTGCTTCATTATCAGATGTCAAGTCTGGATCCCTCAATAATATCTCACTGTATCACTTTCTTGCCTCCATCTAGGTTTCCAGCCACATCTGCCTTGGCCCTGTCAAAGCGAATATCAAAATTTGACTTCAGACGCCCAAGGATTTCCTTGCCAACCACAAACACAGGACCAGCATTGCTTTTGTTGTTCCCTGAGGACAACTTCATCTGATTCTTGGATGGGAATCACGTCTATAGGCAACCTTATTATCGAAGTAGGTGCTGTTCATGCTCAAAACCTCATGAGAGACTTCTGCACCCAAGGGACCGTCAACTTTGGGCGATATTGCCCAATTACTGGACATGACTGTATTCTTTTCTTCTTCTTTGAAAACCAACCGAGTTATCCAAAAAATATCTCCGTTATGATACTACTATCAAGAAGCGACGGTCTTTTGACATGCATTTCGAAGTATTGAGATGGGTAATAGAGATGCACATTTTCTTCTAGCTGTTCAGAGCCTATACTCAACTATAAATGAGAATAATTCTCTATCAGACGCTTTCTTCAGTATGAAAAAAAGAGATATGATTTTTCTCATGAGGTCATGAGACTTGCTTGTTGGAGATTTAACGCAGAGTCGTCTATGGCCAACCTCCACGAGGATCAAAAGCCGTATTGACTGCTGCCCCCTTCCTCTAAAAGACAAAGAACTATTTTTTCAATATAGTAAATAAACACTAATTTAATTATATTTAGCTGATAAGCTTATGATAAGCCCTGATTTCATTTATTTTGCTGCTGCTGATGACTGCTTTTTAGCTTATCCAACTTATTCATCTTTTTGCCTTTTCATCCTGGCTGGAGGCAACAATTCCTCTATTCCACTGCTGGGCATATCTTTTGACACCCGTGAGTTGATTCACTGATAATGTTGTGACATTTCAATTCTCGAAGCTGTTACCCACACGCTCGCGCATTTTACTGTGAAATGATGGGACCTGAAATTTTGTAGACCATCATGATCTCCCCTTTCATGGATGAGGATTTGCCGTTAGTCCAGATATTGTTTCAAACGTGGTAGCAATTGGGGCCATTTCCCATATGAGGCAGCGTCTACTTCGATAAGTGCCCCTGCACTGTATCTCGACAAACCAAGCGCTCTAACAAGTACGGCAACCATAAATCGGAGGGATCAGGGTAGTTTGCGAATGCTGGCTACATCAGTGTCAGAAGCGGACTGCCCGACGAGCTATCTTGAAACAGAACTCTGAAAATTTACATGGGCATTTCTATCAAATGTTTCTGTCAGTTTGTACTTCTCTTAGGTATCATTGACATGTCTTCTCCTCAACCGGCATATCACAGCGAGAGCCCAAATGGTCACCAAAACCCTATTTAATTGGGTTATGGGCGAATCGGATGGAGACTCGGCACAAAATCTACCCGTTGATTTTATCCCTAATCTCGGCTGGTTCTTCTTCCCTGGCCCAAGGAATATTGCGGGACTCGGACGGATGCTACGCGTCGTGCGAAGCTTTGTCACAGGTTGTCCCCGGAATCTCCCTGTGCCGAACGGTGATCAGCGTATCGCCGGGCCGGCGCTAACAGTACGGGTAGGCAAAGGATAGCACAGACGATCGCCACTGTGATAATCGGGATGTCGTTTGAGGAAACACTTGCAGCAGATGGAGCCGCGCCTCCACAGACGACCCAGAAATCTCTCTGTTCAAAGGTGAAGTGCCGATGGGCGAGGGGACGCCTCCACCAGGCCCAGGGATGGCCTTTCCATCGGGACTGGCCAAATGCCGCAGTCCCCAGGCTCAAGGAGGATGGACAGACTATGGAAACGAAACGGACAGGGCACAGACACCTCAGCTCACCTCAACCGACGGGAATTTTTGCAAATGGAGCCACCATGTGGCTGCAGAAGAAAATGCAACCACAGAGTTGCTTGTTGGTTGGACGTGGCGGTGCGGGTGCAGGTTCGGATAGATTGAGAGCTTCGTGGGTCAGGGGTAGGACAGTGCGAGGAGATGGGATTATGGGAGCTCTGGATGGGGATTGGAGCCCTCAACAGGGGTTAAATCGGAGAGTTTCAAGGTGCCCAAGTGCTACATCGGATGAACCGGATGATGGAGATAGCGACGGCGAGAGAAGCGCCGGGTTTCGAGGTTATGTTTGAAAGGATTTTTGTCGCAGACTGGTGGCAGCGCTTGCTGGTGAATGCAGTAAAGCGAGAGAGATTGAGCACCGCCGCATGTGCGTGCCATGGCTGTGCCTACATGACATCTGTGCAGTATGCAGTGCACACAGTACAGATTATTGGCACTTTTGATGACCAGAGTCCCTGGGCATTATTAGATTCAGTTAATGCTCACTCGCTCAATCACTCATCCATTATTAAAGAAACTTCCTCATTTCTCGCCCGACAGGGGCACTTCTTGACCGCCTGGTCGGATACGGAATCGGGGATCCACGCATTGCCAAGGCCCAAATGACAGGATTACATGGAATGTCTCTCCCGCTGTCACTGCGACATGCCGCTTCGCGACACCTGGCAGAGCCGTGTACAATGGCACTGCACAGATAATATATGGAAAAGCAAATAACGCCGTGGTGCCGCTGCAAGGCAAGCCACGAGGGAAGAAAAATTTCTGGGGCGCAGGACGGGGCCACTTGCGGCAATCGCAGAATGCTTGGTCGCAATAAGCTACTGGTCATGCTGTGGCATCCTGCTGATCAAGTCCGTTTGGGGTTGTGATCTGCTACTGCCGGCGCAAAGCCAGACGCAGCCGTGAAGCATTGCATGAGGCAACATAATCGAGCGCTTGACGTATGGGCGCCTTTTGCGGCCGCGAGGGCAATGCGGGTTTGTAAAAAGATATGGACTTGAAAACCCCCCGCAACGGCCAGCCTCTTGACGCCATGTTTCGTAACTTGGGGGGGGGGATTTCGGGAGAGGTGTTTGGGTGGGCTGCTTTGGGCTTGGGCTTCATGGCGACCTGTGTCATCGCGAAGGGTTGGGAGGGAGGGGAATGCATTCCGGTGAAGACGGTGGAGTAGAAACAAAGCATTGACGACACAACGATGGAAGGTGGCAATTGTGTCTGTCCAGAACCGGATTTTTGGGGCCGCCACGGCGGAAAGACATGAACCGGTTGGAGAAACACATCGGCAAATGAGGCGGCGACTGTTTGACGGGTGGTGGTTGTCTTTGTTGAGATCTCCAGCGTGGAGGTGTCACGATGGCATCATGGAGATGGCCGCCAGAGGAGGGTCAGCCACTCGCTGGAACTAGAAGAGCCCATTTCCATACAGCACATTGCCTGTAACACGCATCAACCGGGCACAAAGAACACGCGAGCTGCGGCAGGGGCAAGGCAATGGGGGCGGCAGGCTATTGTCTGTCGTGTCTCGCTGATGAACCTTTGTGCACATTCTTCTCGGCCGTTTTAGGAAATCTGGGAGAAACATACGGCCGGTGGAGGAGAGCGGGCTCGGGCGCTGTGAAGGTGCTGCGAGCCGCAGCACCACCTCGCCCTGGAGGGCCTCGAGCTTGATGCCGTAAGGCCTGAAGGGGCAAGGTCGGGAGAGCAGGCTCTCGGGCCCAGTGAAGGTGCGGGATGGAGGGAGTCGATGAAACTGGCTTCGTTCGGGCTGGCGGCGGTTGGCTTTGGCTCTTGGGGGCCGGTGTCTCGTGTGTCGTGTGTGAGTGAGCAAGTCGGAGAGGGGCGGCGGTCTTGTCGCGACTTGTCAAGCCCCTGCATTCGATCCGATTCAGACCATGACCCGGCCGGGCCTATCGAGGCCCGTCGAGGGCCCGTCACCGAGCAGCCTATCGGAGGTGACAGCGCGGACCCCAGTCGAATCTCAAACCGACGGGTTGAGAGGTCCCAAGACGGCGACGCCAGATCCTAGCTAGCAGGCTTCCTTTTCCCTGCGGCACACCGGGTGCAAGTCATGGCGATTGTGCGATTGTGCTGTCGTTGTCTGCGGCACGCAACGAAGGAGGCGTTTCTGGGGTTCTGGGGGTTCTGGGGGTTCTGGGGTTGTGTAGTGGTGACAGTGTGGTGGTGTGGTGGCCGTGGTGATTATGGTGGTCGTGGCCGAGGAGGGTGACATTCCGACCATGGCCAAGATGGAGGGACCGGCCTGGCTGGGGATGATGAATGGGTGAAGGAGGATGGATTGGATGCAATGTGCCGTGCCCATGACACCTTCAACGCCTCCACCACCACTCAACACCACTGACAGCCGCTGACGACCAATTCATTCCTGCGGGCGTCTGGCTGTTGCAACGTCGATCCGGGACGATAAGTTGAGAGCCTCTCCCGCATTGTCTTGCATGATTGTTCCAGACACCTTTGCTTGCTCCCCTTTGCTTTGCCTTGCGAACTGCAGCAGCACCACCGCCATCACCACCAGTCCCCCACTGACCCACGCGTAAAGTTACGACACCCTTGAGGGGCGACGACGACGACTAACGACGACGACGGCTACGACGACACAACGAAACGAAACGAACCAAAATTTTTTTTGGCTCTACGTACTTACCCTCTTGTTTGGTCTGACAGTCCCAGGGTTCTCGCATTGCTCCGTTGAACTAAAAAGAGTTCCCCACTGGTAGTCTCGGATCCAATCATCGATTTACTTTGTAACCATCATCCGCCACGGCCAGCTTATTGATCAATTGGGGGTTCGCATCAAACCAAGCGTGGTGGTTGTTGCCATTTACATCATTGCATCAGCACCAAGTCATTTTGGATCTCCCCAAACCTTAAAACGGATTCAACAAAGAGGCGAAGGCCACACGGACCGAGCTCACCACGCTCGACAAATGACGCTTCGTCCTCCGAGAAGGTTTTGCGTCTCTACATAGTAACCGTTGTCACGCCTTTGGCTTGCTTTTTCGCCTCTTTTGCGGGTTTGCGAGTCAAAACCCGTCCTGTCCCAGAGCGCCACCAAAGGACAACCTACCAGGGGGTGATCGATCCGGTCCACACGGAACCCTCCAGTCCTCCACCACCACTCCACCGCCAGCACACATCGCCAGCGAATAATCGTCCGGCGTCGCCCATCCTCAACCGTCTGGGGCCAGCAAACGCCCTTCATTTCGCACACCCGAACGGCCGCTAGCTTTGAAAATCCAGGCCCTTTGGTACCCTCGCTTTTGCCTGCAACCAACGAGTCTCCCTAACGAGTGCCTGTGCCTGTGCCTGTGCCGCCTGTGCATGTGCCTGAGTCTGAGCCTGAACCAGAGCCTGAGCTTGAACCTGAGAGCGTACAAGCCTGAGTGAGAAGGAGAAAGAGAAAGAGAAAGAGAAAGAGAGAGAGAGAGAGAGAGAGAGAGAGCCAAGCCAGCCAACCTGTGCCAGCATCGTGCTTCTGTGTCTCTGACCCCCAGGCAATCTCCCTCTCGTGCTCCCTTACAGCAGGAGCCCGCCCCGACTCGCTACTGTGCATCGTATCCATAACAGCGGCGGCCACGTCCCGAATTATTGGATATTGGATCACGGCACTATTGACATTACTATTGGATCCATTCACATCCCTTGGATCCAGTTCCATTTAATACACACGCTTGACACGGCCACTGCACACGAGTGTTCGCACAGCCCGAACGCACACACACACACACACACACACACACACACACACAAAAAAAGCACAACTTGTGCCGCCGCAATACGCCTCGCAGGTAATTATACAGCACCACCAACAACCCGCCTAACCCCATCCTATCCTCGCCCTGGACACCTTGTGCGCGCTCGTGTTGCTAATTACGCCCTGGCTCCCATGTTAGGTCTCCCACCATACATCACAATAAGCACTCTTGCACACTTGCTCTAGGTACCTAGTTTGTGCGCTGACGGATCTCCTGGCACTACTCAACCACCACTGCGCCTCAATTCTCCCACACACGACGCACACACCCCCCCCAGTCCCCCAGTCTGCCACCATCCATCCTCTTCGTCCTTCCCTCAGCCCAAGCCCAAACCCATCTCAGCTCAGCTTTGCCCGGGCCCAATTTGGAACTGACCATTCCCAATTGCATTTTCCTTTTCATCTCTCACCCAGCCGTCTCACGCGCGCTCCCCCTTCACATCAGTCTTTCTTCCTTCTGCTTCCCTTTTCGCATCACATCCCCTTTCCACATTGTTTTTCCGCTTCTTTTTTGGATTCGTCCTCGTAATTGCGCCCAGTGCCCAGTGCCCGCAACGCTTATTCTTTCGCATAACCAACTGCAATTCGAGGCAGCGCCCTTGCTGCTGGACCAGGCACCCGCTGTCCTCTTTACCCCTTTTGTCTGTCAGCCGATCTGACTGAACGGATCCCCCGAGCTTGTCACTTTGCCTGCAACTCAACGCCCCAGATTCAGGGCTCCGGCTTCGATTCGACGCGGTCTTCTCTTTCGTCTGGCCTTATCTCGCAATCACTGCCACCGTCAGCGAATCCCACTACCACCGTTCTCTACTTTTTTTTCTACCCCCAATCCTTCCTTCGAGACAGGCCTGTTGCGCAGGGTGGTGCAGCCAGTCTAGTTACGCAGTCACCCTCAGAGGCCACCGCTCACACACACGGCGCCCGGGATCCCCCTTGTCCTCGCGCTTTTAACTCTACGTACCCGCTGTCGCTGCACTACGCATCTCGCCCGCCCGCTCGCTCGCCTTCGTCTTCGCCTTCGCCTCTTGGCTTCTCCCAACCACCCACCTTAATCCTTCCTTCATCTCCATCCATCCCTCCCTTCCTCCCCCCCCAAGCGTGGACTTGATCGTCCTGGCATAGTCACTCCTTTGATTCTATTTTGCTTCACTGTTTTCTTCATCCCTCCTCTTTATTGGCCCTGTTGCGACTTTTAGCTCGGCCCCCAACCAACGCCTTCTTGCGCCTTCCCGCAACTCTCGAGAATCCCGCCCGTTACCGAACGTATCGCACCGCACCGCAACGCTATCAGCAAAACAAAAAGCACAGCACAGCCCTGCGTCGAATGCTCCGGTAGCAATTCGCGCCATCTCCATCGACTGTTGAGGCAATCAATCAATCTCCGTCAAGAGGCCTTCTCCTCCTTCCCTCCCGATCGCATCGGCTCCAACTCCCGAACCAACCCCCCTCTTTACCTTATGCCATCGTACGGCTCCCTGGCTTCACCATCGCTGCGGAAAATGGACAACTCGAGAATGATGTACGGCCAGCCTCGCAAGGGTATCCAGATGGGCAATATCCTCGGCGATCCTTTTGCTCTGGCCACTTTGTCCATCGCTACGGTAAGCTCGCTCCGCCGATCCTCGAGACTGCAACTCTCAATTCGGGGGCACCGCTAACCTCTCTTCAGCTCGCTTGGGGCATCACTTTCGTCGGCTGCATCATCGGCCAGATTCAAAACAACAGTGACGTTTTCCCAACTTACGCATGGTGGGCCTGTGTCTACAACCTTCTTCTCATCATCGGCGTTTTTGTCGTTGTCGGTAGCGACTCCGTCCACACCTACCATGTCGCCGTTACCGGTTTCCTCGCCGCTGGAATCATTACCGTCACCTCTAGCATCAACTTGTTGCTCTACTCAAACAGTGGTGCTCGTCAGGCCGCTGCTGCTGGTTTCATTCTTCTCGCCATGGTAGTGGTACGTTTTATATCCTGTTCCTCGCTTGCATCATCGCACAGACCCTCTTGTTTGCCAGATCTCGCTGACAACCAGTTTAGGTCCTCTGGACGTTCTACTTTGGTTCCAACCCTTCGTCGACCCCCCGAGCTTTCCTGGACTCGTTCGCTTTGGCCAAGGAATCAACCACCATCCACCGATCGACCATCAACGCCTATGGTGGTACTGGCCGCCCCGAGACGTCCAACTCGGTCCAGCCTCCCCAAATGTACACCTCCGCCCAGCTGAACGGTTTCGAGAACCCCTCTCCCGTAGGCGGGGTGTCTCAAGTAAACGGCGCCCGCGGTTCTGCGGTTCCCCAGAGCTTCACCAACTCGGTGATGCAGCAGCCCCCCAAGACCTCCCCCGGTGCCGACACCGAAGTCGTACCACCCACCGAGTACCCCTACCGGGCAAAGGCCATTTACAGCTACGAGGCCAACCCCGACGACGCCAACGAAATTTCATTTTCGAAACACGAAATCCTCGAGGTGTCAGATGTCAGCGGACGATGGTGGCAAGCCCGCAAGGAGAACGGCGATACGGGTATCGCGCCCAGCAATTACCTCATCCTATTATGAGCGACACGACTCAAAGCAAAGATTACCTGGGATACCCGCACTTGTGCAACTACCGGCCGTCCGACACCACCATTCAAGTGTCGGAACTGGCTGCTTGTTCATCTGTTTTCGTTAACGTTTTAGAGTCACGACTCCTCAAGTTGGTTCATTATTGGGTTCGGAAATGTGTTGGATGGTGTATATTTGGGACGACAGGCCCCCTTTTTCTTTATTTTATTTTTTTACACAAACGGCCCACGGCGCCTGGCAAGTCGCTGCATTCATTCTATCTTCATGTCTCTTCTTCTTTTTCTTGAAAGTCATCATTTCTGTTCACTTCACTTCATCTATTACCCTTGAATCCCACGGGACCTCCAATACCGCCTTTGTGCAAATGCAGATGAAGAGACCTATTTCCCCAGGCCAAGAAAAAAAAACAAGACAGCCGCTGCCAGCTTTGTATTCTACGAAGGAGGAAGATTAGTGTGTGCGCGTGGCGGTTGGAATCCAAACATGATGAGGAATTTTTTGGGTTTTCGGACCACGATGGGTGGGCTTAGCAGATGAGCGGAGCTCCGTGTCCTTTTTTTTTTTTTTTTTTTTGGTTGAGGACAAGGCAGACCGCGTGACAGGGTACATTGGCTGTTTGGCGCGGATTTCACATACTAAGGAGGAGGCTGTAGCTAGCATGAGGAACCCACGATGTTTCCTCGCCTTGGTGAAATGCGAGCGACTATTGGAATGAACATGGATCAAACCTGGCTGGTGCCTGGCGAAGAGGGAAACAAAAAGGGTCTCGAAATACGTACTGCTCCTTGCCGGCAGCGAGTAAGGGTCTTGGGGGATCTGGACCACAGCACTGGGCACGTATTAAGGTTCGTCCTTGTGAGACGGCATCTTCATGAAATGGATATCATTTGTCATCCAAGACTTTTGCTAGGGCTTGTGTGAATGTGTTTCTCAGGCTGCCGGGGGACAAGCTCCTCACGCATGATATTGAAGCCATCGTGAACTCCAGACTCCCTTGGGCTCTGAGACGGCCGGCCGTTTAGTTGTCCAACATTGCCTTTCCGGCCATACACGGAAGCCACGACACCGGTGACCAGCCGGCTCGACGGGGACTGGGGAGGGTCGGCATGCATCCCACAACGAATGTGGCCCCCCAGGACGCTGAGCTGGTCAGCCGTTGCATTTCAACCGCCGATCGTGCGCTCGGGTAATTCCGCCCTTTTCCTATCTCGATTGGGCTCCTATCATTGCCCAATTTTGCCTTCTCTCTTCCCTCTCTGGCCACCCCATCACGTCAATAGTACATCGTGGTCCCATGGGGGGTTTAATAAGTTCCCCCGAGTCTGCTGATTCATCTCTCTCGCATCACATGTGATGGTGTCTCCTCAACCTTCAAGGCGTTTTCTAAGCTCTCGCTCTTTCTGCAGCACTTCTAGCTCTAGTCTTTCGACACCGTATCGTAGAGCCTCCTTGCGCTGCCTCACAGCGCGGGCACGTAATTTTTCCTCGGCGGTAAGCCTGCGCCCGCTACCTTGCTGTCGGCTCTTCTTGGAAATTTCTGCGAAGCCGTCGTCGGGGCGGGCGAGGCGGCCCTGCTGCAACTCGGCGCGGGCCTTGAGGGTCTCTATTCGGCGCTCCTGGCGCTCAATTTGAGAATCGGCACGCGCGAGGAGTAGGGCAATGTAAGGACCGATATCATCGCGGAGCGAGGCCTCGGCAGCGGCGAGGGTGGGCTGCGGGATAAGTTCGTAGTGCTAGGTCAGCATTATTAGTGACGGTGAAGACCAACAGCAAGAATTGGTGTTGAGGCGTACGCGAACAGACTTCAGAACGTTGACAATGCGGGGAAAGTCGGAGACGCCATTGTCGAGCGTCTCAACTGAAGACTCGAGGAATTTGAGGGATGTGCGCAAGGATGTGACGCAGTCGGCGTAGGTCGAGAGATTGGAGGTGGACATGGTGGTAGCCGTGACTTTCGCTCTGTCTCTGGCTTTTCGGATCGTGTGTTTATCGTGGGGTGTTCTGGAGGACGCGGGGCAGAAGCCAAGACTGCAGGGGAAACTATCGTGAGTGCTGTCTGCCCATTCCTGAGGGGACTGGAGGCGAGACGACGATTCTTGCGGCCGGAATTTAGTGGGAATTTCGCGGAAGAGGGACGGTAAAGTGCGTGCGCAGCTCGGGGGTATCGTGAAGGGAGCTTTTGGTGTCGATGTGAGGTGTGAGGATTGTTGTGATCTCACGATGGGCTGCAGAGCGAATCCAAGGGAACGATGCACGGACCACTTGTCCTCTCTTGTCCTATCAGCCTTGCCTGGTGCGGAATGTGTGGGTGGACACTCAGGAACGGTGTGGGGGGGGGGTCCCTCCTTCCCCAGAAACCACGGTAGTGACAGTGCCACTTGCCAGAACGGGAGAAGCACCTTCTCTCTGTCTCAGGCACTTTCGTGCGTTCTCACACCTCAGTGCGCTTGGCCCTTCTCTGCCAAATCTCATAAATCTCCATATCATCTTGGCAAACGCCATCAAGAAGGCCAAGAATCCCATCTGTGCCTTGATGCTGCCTCCTGTCTCACCCCCCACACACATAATCCAATCGATAAGAGAAGACACCAAGTCGCCCACGGGAACTCGCTGCTGTGCGCACGGGGCTCCCACCGAGGCCTCACTGCCGGGCCCGTCACTAGGCCTCCCACCAAGCTGCTGGAATGTGATGGTTGCATGCCGGCATTCTTGATGACACACCCGTCGGAGGAGATATCGGGGCTTCGGGTGTTGCTAGGTGTTGTGAGGACAAGGAGCGAGAGAGAAAGAGAAAGAGACCAATACTGTGTGAGACGACCCTTGTGGACACCTTGATCCTGACATTTCCGACCGGGTCAGTTTGCCGGTTCTGTTCATGTAGCCATCATGAAATGTCTTTTCCCCGGCATCAATGCCGAGCTATGGTGGATCGTGACCTTCTCTCTCTCTCTCTCTCTCTCTCTGTCACTATCTCTGTCGCCCTGTACCTACATTACTTGATGTTCTACTTTCTTTTGCCCCCTCGTTCATAATCGATCCCCTACCTCCCATCTGGAACCCCCCACGGGTTTGGCTGGGTTCGATGTCGTTTTGTCTCTTTACCTCGTATTGTTCCTCTGCTCGGCCTTTTGCTCATCCACCTACCACTAATTTACCGCTCCCTTCTTATATCAGAACATAACACTCATAAATGTATAACACCCCTAGCGTCATGTGCCCTGATGATGAGGGCCATGGCCTTCGCTTCCTCAACAACGAGTGGAACGGGAGCATCTCCAACGGGGTGCCATTTACCCTTGTGTGGAATGAATCCACCGATAGATCATCTACGTACCTAGGACTCTTTCAGATCACGTATCCTCAGGATGGATCAATGCAATACAACTTAGGAAAGATCTAAGCGGTAAGAAACAATCGACCCATTCCTTGCACCACCCGACAGGAAAAGAACACGAATGCCAACGATAGCGTGCAGAATTTATGACCTTTGACAGGCGTAATTGGACACCCGATCATTTAGATGATGACCTCTATTTTATGCGACTGAATGCGGTCAGTAACGGAAACCAGACTTGTGCTGTGTCTCCGCCTTGGAGGCTGAGAAACTATGTAGCTCTTCCTATAGCTCTGCTTATTTTCTCACTTTGTTCTTTCATCTGACTTCAGGTCGTAGAAAGGACGTGGTATTCACTGGGCCTCCCCGTGGGCATCCCTATCGTAGTGATCCTTGGGGTCTACACCATCTCTGTTCTGACCTGTCTTCGGCACCGTCGTCGAAAGAGCCTGAGGCGCGAACATGAGGCTCCCGGCGGAAGTCCCAGCGAAACTCAAATGATAGATATGGAGGACCCCGCTGGTCGGCATCCTTCCGTCAGCTCTTTTGAGACAGCTCAGACTTATGATAAGCCCGATTTTAAGAAACCTGAATCTGCCGTACTCCTGTCCCAGAAGTTTCGGGATGTGTTCTCTGCAGACCGAGAGCCCCTACACGAACCTCGGCAGAGTATTTGGTTGGATACATTTCGCTTTGACGGGTTCAAGTTTGAACCAGGTCGACCAAAGAATAGCGACGACCAAGCGAAGATGCTCGGAATCGACCACGGCGACCTGAGGACACACACATTGCGCCTGGTACAGCGATTTGACTTCCCATTCAACATAAGTCATGGTAACATACACAAATACAGATACCCAAAATCGAATTATAAAAGGAGATGGAATGAATAACAAACGCAGTAGAGCACCGTAATTGCGATAAATTGACAAAGAAGAAGTCCATTGATAGGAGCTTAGACAATATGCAGCGAAATACTAGACTAGACTATAGGAAGTAAGATTCAGGTGCACACAATCCGAAAATGCCATCTTTGACTTGAGCATACTTTGGGATAGGAATCCTTTCAATGTATTTGAAGAGGGGAATTTGAAATCTACCCATGGGTGAGATAAGCCAACCAACACTTCGTCCAGACCATCACTAGATCAAAGGGTTTTTTTTTTCGCAACTATTTAAACAATTAAGGATTAGCCATCTCTAGGACCTCATTTTTCCATTGGCGTATATACACAGCCCAAATCCAATTCGGATAGATCTTCGACCCTCCGACACTATCCAATCGAGTTCGTCAGGATGCTGGTGCATGCTATCAACCAGGATGAATACTCCCATCATCTACCGTTTGTGAAGTCAGAAACCTATGAGGCGGAATTTAGAAGAATAAAATGTCTTGTCAACTCACTGTGTACGTGGCAGGGGAGGTGAAGGAGTGGCTTGCCTCACCCGAGGCCATTCTCGGACGTGCATTGGATTGGAAGCATAGAGAGAATCAAGCATTTTGGTTACTCAGTATTAGGATAGCTCTAATATGTGCTCAATCTCGAAGCACCATTTATTAAAGCCTGCTGTATTCCTTTGCTATCATCACACGTAGCATCAGCTGTCATTGATTCGTGAGACCTCTATGGTTTTCGGTGCAGGATACAACTCGTGACACGATAGTTAGAGCGGTATGTATCTGAAAATTTAATTGAGCATCGCTATATATTGCAGTTGCGCTTGGAGAAATAAACTCCGAGGGATCGCTCAGAGCACCGTATTCTAATCCAATAAATTATCTTCAAACCAAAATGCGCGGCTGCCAACATCAATTAAGTGACTCCAGTTGGCTTCTACAGGCCACTTCAGAACAAAACCCCATCTTCCCATGTGGCTGATTATCTTTAACATTTCAATCTATCAGGACGTTACATGTCTGCCATCAATTGGCAAAAGCCATACTTGTTTCCCACGATGCATCAGTACTCGCAAGCCGAACGGCAGATTTACCAATGCCCTCCGGCGTGCCCAGTGCGGCACCTTGATATCAAGTTACCATGTTCCAAGTTTTCCTTTAAGACGAGATCTTGTTTCCATCAAATGATATTAGCACCAAAACAAATCGTCATCGTTTGACGAATGATGCCATTCAATCAATTTGCCAGAATAATTAAAGGAAGCTATCAATTGATGTTTCTTATACTCTCTCCTCATTCTCCTCTTAAATCAATGGCTCTTAACCAATCGGGGGATGAAGACAATGTGTGAAACCTATTGCTTCAGGTTGGGGCAGACGTCAACCAAGCATCATATCATGCTCGAGGGTTTACGCCTTTGATGTTTGCAACATTCGATGACATCCCGAGCGAGAATTCAAACAATTGATTGAGTGTGGCGTAGAGAAGGGATACAGCGGCCAGTTGTTGGCTGATAGTCGAAGAATTTCCGTTCTGCAATGCCTCTTGAGATTTCCGGCTCCAAGGACTTTTGGCGAAACAGCCGTTATTCGCGAAGACTTTAGAGTGGGACACAGGGAAGTATCCGACGAAATTATTTCGCAACGCCGAGAAGAGAAGTTTCCATACTTTGTTGAACCCGCTCCAATTCCATCTCAGTTCTATATTGAAGGCGGAAGCCATATCCTGACCTGGGCGTGCAGGGTTTTGCGAGGTGTTGATCGAAGGGTGACGCCCCGGTTGTTGTGCCCTTGGTACAAGTGCACTAAATCGCCCAATGATAGGGAATCCCCTATTCTTCATCTTTTGAATGTTAAAGTGCTCCAGGAAAATCAATCGATTGGGACTCTCCATCAGACATGCAAAATGGTGGAGGATCTAGTTCAGCATGGAAGCTTTGATCAAAACGATACCACAATTCATAGTGTTTGAAAGCTCCCCATTGGCCTTGACAAGGATCGTGATAGCAACCAGTGGCCAAAAATGATTCGGAATCGATACCCAGATGTCGATTTCGAACCTGACTTATTGAAAGAGGACGAGGCAACCAGGGTTAGGCCCCAATATTGGGACACTAAAACTACGCAAATGCTCATCCCATTTGATAAGCTCTTCAAGCTTCGCAAAAAATACTCAAATTTTCGGATGCGGAATATTGGGGAAATTATTCCATTGCTACTTGAGAGCGGTGCTGACCTTTATTCCCGAGACTGTGAAGGGAAAACTGCATATGAATATGCGTTGGAGAGTGGCTTGCTCGAGGTGGTAGGTCAGGCATGGCGGGATACGGAAAAGGGGAAGCATATCTAAACAGGGGCAAAAGACGAAAGTTATGCCATTGGCTGAGGTTCCTGGGGGTCGAAATGACCATGGACCGTGCAAATGGTTTGTAAGAGAGGAGTTTGGAGTTGGAAGTGTTTGCTTGCAATTTATAGTACTCATTGATATTCCACCGAAATTGTGGAAAGCTTGTGTAGCTTTATTTCTTTGAAATTCCGAGGTAAAACATGTGAGGTAACTATATTACGTGAACTACAAACTCAATATATTATTTACAACTCACAATGGCTTCGCTTGAACTCTGGTTTGGGCCTTACTCAGTTTGATAGGTTTCCTCAGCCAGGATATTGGTAGTGTCGTGATAGATATAGGCCACTTGTATACAGTACCTGTTGTAGGGTACCTTGCACTTTTACTGCTTAGTGTAGTTGTCTAGGGCGTGACAGATAGCTAATAACAGGTGAACCAAACCGATGAATGAAAAACAGTAACCACAATCGAGTAGCTTCGTGTGACTGAGTGTCACATTTTGGCGAATCGCAAGTGGCCATCCTATGTCTAGATTCCAAGCTAATATTAACTCAACTAGATAATATTAGCCTAAGAATGTACTTGGATGGGAATTGAGTTACAGTCAAATAGATTGCAAACGCGCTGGAGCTATCTTGGCATGGCTATGCTTACCTCCAGTTGATGGATGCAATTCGCACCACAACAGCCTTCTAACAATTCTAAACAGCGAGCATAATTTTTATTCCTTCCTTAATTTGGATGGGTCTTCACCTAACAATCCAGGAACATGAAGTTTTAAATAAGTTGAAAGACATCGCAGCATAAAATAGGGTGCAATACAAGCTTCGCCCTCTCTCCTGCCTGTCACGTGCCCCCACTGCAAGGGCGGGCCGGATATCGGATCTACTTTATTCCAGCTCCAGCCTTGGCGGTCTGGGACTGTGCGTTCGCAGGCAGGAGCCTCTTGCGTGAGCCTCGTCACTAGGCCAGCTCCGTCGAAAGCAACGAAGCCCCACGACAAGTTGCACTTAGCATCCATCACCTCAACCTTTGACAACAATTCCTCCGACCACCTCTCCGTACCTGCAACATTCGGCTGCCTTCCATCCCATTCGAACAATAATATTGCGCGCTCGTCTCTTCCATCATGTCTGAGGCCACTCTGAAGCCCGAGAAGGACTTCTCGAAGGAGGTCGACCAGCAGCTTCCCGAAGCTGAGAAGCTGGCTTCGGTGCGTCCCTAGAGGGCTGGCGAGAGGTCTGAGAGTTTTGCTGACAGCTTTCACAGTCCAATAACCTCCAGGGCGCCATTGAGAAGCTTGTAGCCCTCGAGAAGCAGACCCGACAAGTAAGCTCCAAACACCGCAGCTCCGTGCTACACCTCTGACCCAGACCAGGCATCCGATCTTGCTTCAACATCCCGAGTGCTCATCGCAATCGTTACACTATGCAAAAAGGCGGGCGACTGGAGCTTGATGAACGACCAGACTCTGGTTCTGTCCAAGAAGCACAGCCAACTGAAGCAAGCCATCACCAAGATGGTCCAGACCATCATGGGCTTCCTCGACGAGACTCCCGACCTCAAGACCAAGCTTTCCGTTATCGAGACCCTAAGGACAGTGACTGAGGGCAAGATCTTTGTCGAGGTCGAACGTGCCCGTGTCACCAAGATTCTTTCCGATATCAAGAAGGAGCAGGGAGATATCAAGGCCGCCACTGAGATCCTCTGCGAGCTCCAGGTCGAGACCTTTGGTTCCATGGAGAGGCGGGAGAAAACGGAGTTCATTCTTTCTCAAGTCGCCCTTTGCATCGAGAATGAAGACTGGACACAGGCCGGAATTCTGGGCCGCAAGATCAGCACCCGTTACTTGGCACGGAAGCCTAAGAAGACGGCCGAGCAGCTGGAGAAGGAGAAGAAGGAGCGTGAGAAGAAGAAGGCCCGCGGCGAGGAGGTGCCTGAGGTGAAGGAAGATGACACAACCGACCTGAAGCTCCGATACTACGAGCAACAGATCATTCTGGCCAAGCATGAGGACAAGTACCTCGACGTCTGCAAGCATTACCGACAGGTTTTAGACACGGAGGCAGTCGAGGAGGACCCCTCCAAGCTTCACCCTGTAGGTGCACCATCGCTAAGTTGGGTTTCCGTGTGCTAACGCTTCTCCCCCAGGTCCTACAGCGAATCATTTACTTTGTCATCCTGGCCCCTTACGATAACGAGCAGCACGATCTCCTCCAGCGCATTCACCGAGACACTCGCAATGCCGGCGTTGCGCCTGATGCCGAGCTTCTACGACTCTTCACTGTCCACGAGTTGATGCGATGGCCAGAGATTGCGAAGAAGTTCGGCCCTCACCTGTGCAGCACCGATGTTTTCGATGTCCAGCCCGGACAGTCGTCGGACGAGAAGGCCCACACGAGATGGCAGGACCTGCGAAAGCGAGTTATTGAGCACAACGTCCGCGTTGTCGCCAAGTACTATACCCGTATCCAGATGAGCCGCCTCACCCAGTTGCTCGACCTCAACGAGGACGAAACGGAGAAGTACATTAGCGAGCTTGTTACTTCAAAGACGGTATACGCCAAGATTGATCGCCCCGCGCGAGTGGTCAGCTTTGCCAAGCCCCGAGATGCCGATGACATTTTGAACGAATGGAGTCACAATATGAAGAGCCTGCTTGGCCTGCTAGAAAGGATTGATCATCTCATCACTAAGGAGGAGATGATGGCACGTATTCAGCCTGCGGGCGGAAAATAGGACGGTAGAAACAGGCATGGGACGGCTAGACACACATTCATGACGGCTTTGGGTGGAGTCTGTAATCATACAGGTTAGATAGTCCTCGGGGCGAGGATATGTAACATTTGGCGCTTGAGTGCATTGCTCTATTTCCCCGTGTCTATCCCAAAGTCTATATGTGTTCTCGATCAAATCACTCGCCCCCACCCAGTTCTTCCTTTCCTTTGAGCTCCCCTCAGGCCTCGGGTTCGGGTTTCTTTTCCTCCAGACTGTGCTGCTTGATGAACCCCGCCAATGGCATCGCCCATTCTTTCGACACAGGGACGTAGTGTCCACCAGGATGTGTCACGACGAGGGGCTCTTCGCATCGATCCACGAGTCCCTGGCTCCGGGTTTCGTCGACGACGGTGTCGAGGCTGCCCAGGTAGTGCAGCGTTGGGGTCTTGATCTTGGGCTCGTAACAGAAGCTGAGCGAGTCCACGGGGGCATAGAAGCCAGAGTACGACACGGCAAACTTGGCGGCTTTGCCTCCGTTGGCCTCCCGAAGCCCTCGTGCCCAGTCGCCCTCCTTGCCCTCGGGAAGGGGCCGGTCTTCCAAGGCCGCAGCAACGAGGCCCGCCATGGCACCGCCCTGGCTGAAGCCGACAACGGCGTCGATTCCCTCTGCTTCACGGATGGCGTCCGCGACCGCGGCCATGCCCTCGTCCAGGTAGCGGTAGTTGCCCGTGGCCTCGTCCTTGCGCCACCAGGCCCAGGTGTCGGGCTGATAGTCCTCGGGTTGCGTCTCCTCGGGCGGCTGGTAGCCGGGAATGTCCTCGGCCTTGAGCCGGTTGGGCGCCGTGGGGTAGATACACACGGGGAGGATGGAGATGGGGCCTAAGAGCTTAGTGAGAAGCTTCTCGAGGGCGCGAGTCTTGGCCCGGAACAGGGGACCCGATTGTGTGTAGCCTGGACATGAGGTTAGTGAGTGGCTTTCTGGGAGGCGATAGGGGAGAATAGCACTGTGGCACAATGTTGAAAAGTACACAACCCCGATGTAGCTCCTTATGGGGCGTTTTTTTTTTTAAAAAAATCAGGTTCAGGTAGGGACTGTTGGCATGACTTACCGTGAAGCATCAAAATCTTGACCTCTTTCTTGCCTCCATTGTTCTTGGGCTTCTGCTGCTTCACGCCGTTAGGCCCCGCCGCTGTCGACATGCTGAAAACAAATGCGGCTCTATTGAATGCAGGGGTTGGTCTAGTTGCGAGAGGTCTAGCAGCGAAGAAGACGCCGGAAAGCAGACGCATCTACGGGTAGATTTATGGCAGGATGCTATAGAGGGAGCAGGGCGTCGCCTATCTTTGCCTCGCCGTATGAGTCGTCGGCGTCGTGGTGTGAGCGATAACGGTGATTTGTCAGGATTGAGATTTTGTGAGATCTCCTGGGCCCGTTATTTCACAACTGGGAAGGGATTACGCCTGGATAAACACCCCACATGAAGTCAACCCGACCTCAATCGACACGAGTGCAGACCGAATTTCCATTGGTCTTCATTGGAAGCTGTCCTCATCCGAATTGCTTGATATTGTCCACTCATTGAGGCGGCAATTGAGGATGCTACACAGTTCCGGTTGTCCTAATATCCATTTACACACAAGTCACACGAGACACCAGGTTCTACAACATACGGAATGGACGGGGTTCACCGGACCTCCTAGAGCGGTCTAGGAGACAATTTGCGACAAGAATTTCCCGGGCCATATGTCCAGATTTCTGTTTCATGGTGGTTCGATGCTTGTTGTCACCGCATGGTAGCATTGAGGTCGGCAACGGATCCTGACACGGGTAACATGTTCTCGGGTCGAATTGGTTTGACAGCAGGTCAATTAAGCCCTTATGCGACTCTATGATACAATTCCATCTCACAGGATACCGGACTCGCGTTGGAGTGGATCGATGATGCTTGCTTTGACGAAATCTCAAATTCCACCACGTCAGACTTAGTGACCGCCGGTCTTGGCGTTGGGGTTGCGGGGGTCGTTCTTGAACTCGGCGGCTATGGGGAATGGTCAGTTGGTGATGATCCTGAAGGCAATCTCGTCGGAAGGGGCTCGTACAGTTCATGAGGGCGTTCTGGGCCGAGTTGACGCCGTAGGCGATGACGACACCTGTGTTTCGTGTCAATTGCCGTCCCAAGTCATTCAAGCATCAATCGGGGATCGGCGCATGGGGAAATGCTCGTCGAGGATGCGATATTATCGGGGAAAGCCGCGCATTTTCACGTACCAGCAGCGAAGAAGGGCCAGTAGGGCTTCACTGTTTTGGGGGAGCTTTGGTCAGTGGGACACGTCGCTTCGGCAACCTGGAGAAAGCCGCAATTGGGATTGAGGGGACGTACAGAAGGGAGCGTTGAACTTCTTGAGGGGTTGGACGCCGAGCCACGACATTTTGACGGTGTTGGGGGTATCGCGAGGGAAGGGGTTTGGTTCGGATTGATGGAGGTGCTTCAAACTGAGAGTCTACAAAACGAGCCTGAGCCTTTTTCCGACGCAGAACAAAGCTCCGAGCGGGTTCTGCCGAAGCCGAGCGTCGAGGCGGCTCATTATGGCCTGAGGCACATAAACAGGGAAGTTAAGGCAGCAAGATCCAGAAGGGGCAAGCTCCAGGGATGGTGGCCAGGCCGCCAGGGGGACCAGGGGTGGGGCTTCCGGTGGGGCTTTCCCGGAACGCCGCAGAAACCATTCTGCCGAACCCCGCGTTTTCATGCAGGCGCTAGTGACTTACACGTGATGGTTGGCATGGCAGGTGACATCATGCCTAAGCATGGGGAAGCTCCATCAAGCTCACAGCTTTAAGAAGGGAGGAATACGTACAGGTCGCACTCAATTCCTACCTAGGTCATGATTCTTACAATCAGCCTATTGTGTACCCTTTGAGACTCGTCACCAAAGCATCAAACCATCCCAAAGTGCGGGGTGAAGATACCTGGAGCGTAACAGAATCCGTTCCGTCCCTCCAATACTACACCACCAATACCGTTTACTACACCCTCTCCCGTCTCATCTCAACCACCCCTCAGCGAGACGCTGCCCTCCCTCCAATCCACCAATCCACCAATCCAACTCTGCCGTGCCATCGCGGCTGCGATCAAAACCGCCTTGCTTCCCTCCTTCTTTTCTGTGCCTTGACACTGTCACTCGCCTGCCAGCTGCCAAATCTGCCATCTGCTCTGACGCAACCAGCTGCCCGTTTCCTCTTCTGCCTTTTGCCGCTTGCCGCTGCCACCTCCCCTGTTTTCCATCTCGCTTTCATCTTAGATTGCCGATCTTGCAACCTCGGCTCTCTCGGGAGATTTGCCCTTGTTTTCAAACAACCCTGCTGCCCCGTGTCATCAGCTATACTTGGCAAGACACAACCCTACTCCCCTCTCTTTGTCAACCTCGCCTCGCCTCGCCTTCACACACAATGCTGAGCCGCCAGTTCGTTCGTGCCTCCGCGGGTGCTCCGCGCGCCGGCGTGCGGGCTCTCAGCACCAGTGTCCAGCGGCAAAGCAGGATCCCCTCCATGGGAGACGTCAATCCCTCCAAGGCAGCCGTCACCACGTTCAACCAGAGGCAGAAGGAGTTTCGCGAGCAGCTGGTAGAGGCACAGAGGGAACGGGAAGCTAGTGCGTTCAACTCCTCCCCGAAAACGGCTGACGCTGCATCTCAGCAGCCAACGCAGGGCTCACAGGATACCAACACAGGGCGCAACGCGGCGGTCAAGGAGTCGGAGCCCAACCGAAAGGCGGGCCCGTTGACCAACCTCATCTACGGAACGAAGGAGGGCCGTGAGCTCGAAGCTCAGCTTGAGGCCAGCTTCAGCCAGGTCCTTGCACGGGGCAAGTATGTGCACTCCATCGTCTTTCACGAGGTGAAGTCCGACAAAGTCGATGAGTACGTTAAGCTCGTCGGCCAATGGTACCCTAAGATGGCAAACCTCCAGTCGAACAAGGTGCATCTAGTTGGAAGCTGGCGCACCGAAGTCGGCGATTGCGACACCTTTGGTATGTGTCCCCGCTGACTGTTTTTGTTTTGGCGATGGTTTCGCAGCGATAGCTAACCCGGGGGCGGGGTAACAGTTCACATCTGGGAGTACCAAAAGTACGAAGGGTACCACGCCTCTCGACACAGCATTTCCCACCATCCCGAGTTCGCCGAGTTCGACAACAAGCTAAAGACGCTTATCAAGTCCAAGAACATCTCCCTTATGCAGGAGTTCTCCTTTTGGCCCACTACCCCACCTCGCCAGCTTGGTGGCGTCTTTGAGCTGCGCTCTTACACACTGCACCCTGGCAACCTCCTCGAGTGGGAGACTCACTGGCGTCGCGGCCTCAAGGCCCGTCGCGAGGTCATGGAGGGCGTCGGCGCATGGTTCGTTCAGATTGGCGAGCTCAACACCGTCCACCACCTGTGGCAGTTTGCCAACCTTGAAGAGCGCCGCTCTCGCCGTGAGCAGAGCTGGCAAGTCGAGGGCTGGAGCGACACCGTCCACAAGACGGTTCCCTTGATCCAGAGCATGAAGTCGCGCATCCTCATCCCCATGCCCTGGTCTCCTGTGGCCTAAGTTCGCTCTGTGTGAATTTGGGCTCCGAGTCGAGAGCTCAATATCTCACCATCTTACCAACCCCCCAACCCCGGACCAGGGTGATATCACCACTGGCGGGCTGGGTCTGCAGGCCGAAGGCGTGCCCTGTTTCATGATTGAGAATCCAGGACAGAGAATTATCATTCTTTTGTGTGTTGCAATACATCTTTGTCTTTTTGAAGTCGTTAATCGCGTGTGGACTGGCTTGGAGGAAACAGCGAAGCAAGCTCGTTGATGCATGTACAATTGTAGCAACTACATCCCTGCAGATTGTGTGAATTTATGCTCAAGTCAACAAAGGTCGATGTTCAGTGCCAATAATGCTCTACCTGTGATCCAATTCCCATGATTTATCTACACAAGCTCCGCCCTCCTGACGCCGGGGTATCCAATTCCAAAGGTAGCTTGCCGCTTTTACCATTCCTTCAATCGTCCGAATCAACGTGCATGACGGCACTAAGGTTCCTTCGTGCCTGGTTTAATATGTGACTAAGGTACCCAAGCTTGGAGTATAATGAAATCAGACTCGGATCAGCGCTTTCGACGCGAACCTTTTCTCGCACGTAGACTTGCTGGATATCTCCGCTGCTGCCAAAGGCAAGAGGAGGGGCCCTGGGCTCCGGGGTATGCCGTGCGCTGCGCGGTCTTGAGGCGTTAACGTCGCTGCCCTGAGTGTTGTACCTGAAGACGGTGTCCATCTCATCGTGTTCTAGGCGGCGAACGGTACCGATGGCGAGACCAAGCTTAGTTCCAAAGTGAACGGGCGCGTCGACGGGTTCGAGGGAACGCAACCAAAGGACTATCGAGCTCTCCTGAATCGTGATATAGACACTCAGGTTGGTACCGGGGGCCGGGTGGAAGTGGTATGATGGGCACGAGGAGGCTTGCCATCGAGTGTCAGGTTTATCAATCGGCGGCCCTTCAGGAGGGCAGCTGAATCGGACAGGGAGTCCGATAGGAGAGTGAGGGTAGAGGAGAGAGAGCGAGGGTCCTGAGGACGGGCGAGGGTGAGGGACAGGAGATCGATGGCTTGCGTGAGATGCGTATGGAGCGACTCGAGAGCTTCGACGTGGATGTCGTCTGATTGGGAGAGGGAGAGGACTTGGGCGGGGAGGGTTCGGAGCTGAATGTTCAGGGCCTACAGGAGATGACATGATCAGCCACATTGGATCGTGTGGGTTATGATTCCCTCGATGCTTACGCCTTTGACAATCCGAGTGCCCACTCGGGTGAGGGTTCCTTTAACTCTTTCGTTGCGCGGGGTGCTCATGACAAGCGTGCTGCCGGGATCGATGGGCGCGAGGAGCGCATAGCAGTCGTCGAGGCCATGCTTGAGATTGCGACAGATCTCGAGCGTCTCCTCGACGATCCATTCGAGCTCACGTTCCTTGGAATAGTAAATCAGCATCTCGATTCTCGGGGCCCCGTGCGATCCCCGCTGCGACGTGTTCGTGATCGTGGCGTGGAGCTTCCCTCGGCATACCTGGGATTCCGCGGCTTTAAGCTTGAGCTCGGCCGGCGAGACGGCAGGCCAAACTGCAATGGACATGGTGGCCTATTGAGAGAGATGTGGACGGTAGAGCGTGTAGGCAGCCATGGGAGTGAGAAAAGGCCGCGATAGCAAGACGAGGAGCGGTAGTCGTTGATGGTGACGGCAATGGTGCAACCAGATGTGACGGACGAGTTGGGGCTGGAGGAGTCGCCAGATGAAGTTCGAGGACCAGCTGAAAGCTGGAGGACGGGTGACGTTGGGGGGAGCCGCAGTGGGGTTCAATGCGCTGCAGTAGCGCCGCTAAGGGCCCAGGGCCCGGTGGGGACCCGCTGGAAAATCGACGGGGATGGGTGGGGTAGCTTTTTTGGCTTTCGGAAGAGGCACCGCAGACTCAGAGACAGGACAGAAAAGTTGACGACCAGCCAACACACGACTCAATCCCACCAGAACCCGGCTCACGGCATCCCATTTCACTCCAGAAAAGTGATAGGCAGCTCCGAATCATCGCGGCACATGTTAATTTGTATGCCTGAGACGGCCATTACCCCTCATCTCGGCCATCTCCTCGCCATCTCTCCCCGATTGGCCTCTCCAGGCACACGCTTTTTTTTTTCCCCATCCCAGAACTCATCTGCCTGCCGAGCTAGGTAGCAACATCATCACACTATCAACATCATGGCTTCGGCAAACGCCTCCGGCTCTGCTTCGCCTCGGCTGCCTGGAACTCTGAGCAAGCTTCCTCCGATCCCCCAAGGTACCAATCCATGCAAGTCCTCTTCTCGCGCTCGCCTAGACTAACTGATTTTTTTCCCTCCCGTCAAGGCGCCCGCGTTGAGAAGCGTCCACTAACCAGGCGGCAACCTCCCGCCTCGTCCAAGTCGCGCATCATCTACGTGTCCTCGCGCACGCCGTTCATGGCGGTGGTCAAACGCGCCCGTAAGCAGCTCGATGCTTCATTGCAGGGTGCCAGCGCAGCGCCGAAAAACGCGTCGGTACACTCTCGCATCGAGGCCCTGAAGCGGGCTGGCGGAGAGATCAAGGGTGACGGCACCGTAGTCACCGCCATGGGCACGGGGCGCGCCGTCGAGAAGACCCTCGCAGTGGCGAGCTGGTTCGAGCAGCAGGGGGACTGCCTCGTGGAGGTCCGGACGAGGACGGTTGCAACCATTGACGACGTCGTCGTGGAGGACGGGGACGTTGAAGACGAGAGCAGGTTGAGGAAGATGAGCTGCTTGGAGGTCTCCATTAAGCTCAAGTGACGTTCCCTTGAGGCTGAACTACCTTATTCCTCTCCACCGAGGCAACATAGGGCTGGCTGATACTGCAGTGACGGCGAGGTACTTCAGAGTACCCGTCTCCAGATCGTACTCTCCCAACGTTCCTGCAGATGTGCCTTTGAAAGGCGCACACACGATGATGAGACACGGAGTTAAAGCGTCTTTTGCATTCAGCATCACGGGGTACGTTGGACCCGCATTGTCTCTCCACTAGGTTTGCCCCCATCGGATGCATCGGCCGTCGTGTATTGCCTTCCATCTCTCGATACCACCATTCTCTTACCCAAACCGGCCGGGGATACGAGCCCACGACGATTCACTCACGCGCCCTCGCACGCCCCTCGCCGGGTCGAGGTTCACTCAGCTATCAGTTGGAACAAACTTGTCTCTCCAGGTCACGCGCGCGAAGCCGCGTATCCACAGCCGGTAGATGGTGATGGCCGTTGAGCAATGGAACACACCACCACCTCTGCAGGGACTCTGTTGATCCACACCGCATCTTGTCAGCACTCAAGATACCGTCCTCGCTCTTTATTTCTGGCTGTGGCCACCAAACCCCTCCGGATCGAGGTGTGCCTCTTGGATCGGACGGTTTTGGGGACTGGCCCGGTCAGGGTCTGGGGTAGTTTAGTAAAGGACGTTTTACTGGTTTATTAATCTGGGTGGCGGAAACAACACGCACCCTCGGCACCTCGGTCATGACCAAGCAAGCTCGAGAGGAATGAATACGTAAACATGACCGGGCCAAGCCTTTAAGCGAATCCGTAGCGGAAACCAGCCGAGAAGTTGTTGGGAGACGAGGCCTGTCGGTGCCTATCGTTATCGTGACTCTATTCAGGTCGAATTTACGGGTATTCGAGATTTCGGAAGGATGTGTTCGGTCTCTGAACCACCAGGTTCGAGTGAGGAAAAGCGAAAGCGGGAGGAGGGAGGGGTGGAAAGTGAATTTGGAGTTGCAAGACCAGCATTCGTGCTGTTGAATAGTTTGACCAGAGCTGTCATGTTTCTCGTTGCACCCAGATCGTACCCCCTCACCCATGAACAAAGCAAAAACAACACCACCCCCCACCAGCCGAAAGAGAAAAAAAAAAATAGAGCTCCCAGTCACAAGTGCGAATGAATGCATGCAAGTCCAGTCCTGCGCCGGTCCCAATGCACCATTTCCCAATATTCATTAAGTTTCCCTCCGCCGTTCCTTATCCTGCGCCAAGCTCCGAGGATCCATGCCAATCAAATTTGGATCCTTATGCAATGCATGCTAATAAACGTTCTTTCAGATGTCGTCACCCCTCCACTCTCTCTCCTTCGATACAATGCTCCAAATGCAAGTCCTGAATCTTTTGCCGAGTGTTGTGTTTAGGTGACGCGGTAGGCACTGTGAGGTTCAGGGAAAGTCAGCAAATCACGGCTCGTCTTATCTCAGCCTTGACCGACATTCGTCGGAAGGGGGTGGGAGTGGAAATGTCGGGGAGGAAAGTTAGGCATGGCTTACTCGATGACGAGGTGCTCGCCGCGCCAGGCACCGCTGGCAACCCACAGTCCGCAGTTTACAATCTCCGCATAGCGCTTATCCGTCGTCTTGATGGTAGCAAACATGCGGAAACCGTAGCGTCGGGGGTCAATGTCCTTTGGGCTGCGAGGGCTGAGGAGTGCATCGAGGACGTCCGAAGGGCCCGAAAGCGAGCCCCGGGTGCGCATCTCGAGTCTGTTTGGCCGGGAAAGTGTCAGCATGATGGATCAAATCGAGCAAGTCGGGGACGAGGAATTGGGATTCGTACACTGCGGGAACTTCGTCGCTGGTTTGCACGACGAAAGCGCCTTCGACCAGTCTCATAGGTCGGAATCCACGGGCTTGTCCTAGATCATATCCTCCAGCCTATATAATTGGTAAACTCGACTTGGTCAGCAAAAGCTCCCCTCCTCCTAAAAAAAAACCCCCCGCCAAATAAAAACATATTGATAAGGGTATTGTCCATGACGGCTTATATAAGTGCAGATATGTGACAGACGTGACGTACCATGACGCGGCCGTGGCCAAAAGATCCGGACCAGACTCCGGCGGCAACAGTAGTAATCTCCTTTGTAGCGCCAGTCTCGACGCGGGCTGGTTCCTGGTTGAGTCGGACAGCGATGCGGAAATCAAAGTCCAGAGCCGGCATGGGAAATACCAAACCTGGACAGGGGAAATGGTTCAGGGAGCGCTGGCAGGCCTCTTCGACAGTCCTAAACAATTGACCAAAGCAAAATGTTAGCGGGTTCGCTCATGGTTGCAGGGAGCTGTGCTGCGGGTGTAAGCCGTGTAAGTCGGTTGTGGTTTGACATACTTGCCAGGCCCTTCTCTCATTTCCATCTCAGCTTGCGCCCGGTACAGAACTCCGCCGTCATTGAAGCAGCCAGTTCCTGAGCTAGAGCCGTATCCGCTGCCGGTCGTGCTTCCGCTGGCGCTTCCGCTGCTGCAGTGGAAGGGAGACTGTGCGTTGGCGCCGTAATTTTGGTAGGCCGAAGGGTGTCGCAATTCCGGCATGGTGAGCTTAGTATCCCACTCGGCCGATGGTGCGGTAGCGGAAACATTGGGGATGCCAGCGGCAAACGGCGACTGGAAGGCCGGGTGGCAGTCGGGTAAACATGTCGACTCGGTGACGTCTGTGGGAGCGGTGCTCGTAGGGAGCGATAATGTATCGGTCTCGGTAGCCATGATTGTGTGATGCTTGCAAGTGGTTGTGGGAAGCGGCAAAGGGTGCGTGGGTTGCGGTCCGGACGAAAGACGGACGAGCGCCTGAGTGATGTGTAATATGGGTCGGATTTAGTAAGAGCACATTGGGGAGGCGTATTTCCTTAGTCGCGCGATGCAGTTGAGCGAGTTGCAAGCCAAACCGACGGGGGAAAGGCCAATTCAGTCGTCGCCGTTGAAAAAGAAAAAGAAAAAATCAAGGTGGTTTGTCTTTTGGGGCGTCGTCTGGAAAGGTGAAGTGAGGTGAGGTGAGGCGAGGTGAGTGAGTCGTATGTGTGACTGTGCGTGGCTCGGTAGGAGATGTCGCAATCCTCAGGCGGGAAGACCTGGAAAAAGCCAAGACGCTTTTGCGGCGCTGGAGTGCACGAAGACTGGCAGTTCGAGATTATCTTACCATGCAAGGAGAACAGGATATACTTGGCACACAAGGGCAAAGGCAAGAAAACGCAAATCGGGACGGAACAGGAAGGGTGGGAGGAGCGCAGACTATTAAAGTAATTCGGGGC
The DNA here is from genome assembly GCA_003415625.1 of Aquanectria penicillioides. Taxonomy (NCBI): domain Eukaryota; kingdom Fungi; phylum Ascomycota; class Sordariomycetes; order Hypocreales; family Nectriaceae; genus Aquanectria; species Aquanectria penicillioides. The sequence goes on from PYIU01000003.1 coordinate 6,768,269, forward strand.
GTCCCAGGCGCAGTCAGTTAAACCCGCCGGCTTGGGCGGGCGGAACAAGGAAACGCAGCGTTGGGCCTGGGCATTTTGTCATGCTTGCAAATCTCCGACGCCATGGACCAAGTTTCGGCCGGCCGTGGGACACGCAGAAGGGCGAGGGCGAGAGAGCGAAAAAAGGCTTTCTGGGCCTGTGCTCCAGGGCCTTCGGGGGGGTGCGTGGCCTGTTGTGCTGCTGGGCATGTGCCTGTTGGGAGCGCTGGAAGACCTGGACTTTGGGGCCTCAGTCCCTGTACCTTTACCGTGTGTCTGGCTCTGGGCTCTGGCTTTGGCTTTTGCTGGGCACCCACGTTATCAAACCTCAGCCAGCCAGCTCAGCTGCCGCCGGCGTCTGGGTCTGGTCTGGCTGGACAAGCCCACTCCCCCGAACGCCGACAGCATCGGTAATCCGATTCAGCCCAGCCAAGCCCAGTCCCGGCGCGTGCATGCCATCATGTAACTAAGGTAGCTTGTAGGGCAGTACGTACCATGGGCCATGACACCCGCAGCCAGTGGGCACTGCGACCTGGGAACTGGGAAGTAGGAAAAGCTCGTCGAGCCCTCCCCTCCACCCCCCGGCCGGCCATGAGCTAAGCAGCTGTGGGTGTCCGGGGTCGTGGTCGTGGTCGTGGTCTTGGTCACCGTCATGATTGTCTTGAATTTGTCGTTGTTTGTCGCGCCCAGCGCCTCTACCCCCGTCCGGTCCATCGGATGGATCTGCTGGGTGAACCAGTAAACCAACCCCCAGCACCACATCTTACGGCCATGGCCAAATCGAGCATCTTCTTCTCGCCTCTGTCCAAACAGAGCCCACGGCGCAAAACGGACTTTGGGCAACAATGGGTGGTGTGTGTGTGTGTGTGTGTGTGTGTGTGTGTGTGTGTGACCATCACGGAGGGGTGTGTGAGCATGAGGTGGCTTGCACCACCACCTGTCTTTGGTCTGTCTCTTGTCTTGTCAATGTCGCTTTCTCTCTTTTCTCTCTCTCTCTCTATCTCCCTCTCACCCTCCGCCTATTCTCTCTAGCTGGCCGGCGCACGCCTCCCCAAGCACCCAAACTCTCCGTGGCACGCACGTCGTTCCGGACATGCTGTGGGTTAATCGCCGATCACCCCGGGGGAGCCACACGATGGCGGAGGAGGAGAAGCAGCAAACAGAATATGAACTTGAGAGCACGGCAACATGCCTAGCTCCGAAGGTTACGTGCGGAGACGGCGTACGGCGTACGGAGTTATTCCCTTCTTGTGTCTCTAAGCATGTTGGTCGCTCATTAATTGTCCCGTCGGGATTTCTAAAGTAGGTACTGCATTCATCATGAATTATTACATCCATGTCCGCGGAGAGGCGAAAGAAAAAAAAAAAAAAAAAAACTTGACCCCCAGAATGCCCTGCACAAACGCTCGTCTACACCAGCATGGCATGGGTGGAAAGCTTTGCGAATCTCACCTAATTACTAGGGGACAGACAGTCCCATGAAAGAAAGATCCATACTTTGGTCAATAATACCACCCAGCCCTACTCTGGGCGGCCGTGTGTCACTGCATATCCTGCCGACACCGCAGGTTGGGCCCACCCCCCAGTCAGGTCCAGGTGCGACGCCAATTGCCAGCTCTGGCTTCCCTCCCATCCCTGCCATCCCTGGCGCAAAAGACGATCGATGCGTCGCGTGCAGGGCGAGAGCACGCACTGCGAGGTGCGCAGGTCGATGCGGGATGCGCTGCTCGGGCTGGGATTTACTGGGCTTAAGTCCGCGTGGCCGCGGGGGCGCCCCATAATCGTCGCCGCCCGGCAGCCTCGGACGATCCAGACGTCCCGAGGCCGGTCCACAATAATTCTGGGTCTCAGACTAGAAAGCCGCGGTCGTCGGTGGGTGGCGAGCCCGTCCCGTCTCCAACGGAATTACTGTGCGTGGTGGTCACTTTTGGTGTGCGTGTGCGGTGATGGAGCCAGCGAATTCGGTCTCATCAATTACAGATTACAGATTACAGATTACAGATTACAGATGCTGGTTTGGCCACTGGCGCGCTCAGCCTGGCTTGATGATCGACCTGAAGAAGCTGTGAGGCGCATTCACATGCGCAGTCGCCGTTTCGCATGCGCTTCCCAATCGAGCCGGCAGTGCGCAAGCGCTTTCGCTTTCTTTTTCCTCAAGTGCTGACTTTCGTTCTGGTCCTCTTCCCGAGTCCCACTCTCGGTTTACAAACTGACCTTCCGCGCACCTCGAATGACAAAGATTACACTATCCGCCTTGGTATCTCCACCCTGGCACCGGAGCCGCCAGCGCAATTGGAACCCCGGATTCCGACTTTCCAGCGCAGTGGAGCTTGCTTGGGCTTAATTATCCGTACCTATGGTGCATTTAGCATTTGGCCATGTCCGCAGATACATACTGTGCAGGCCACAGTCCTACGGACAATCTCCAATGTCCGCCTGCCAGCCCTGATGCTAAAGGAGGTGCATGGGCTTTGGTAAGCGGACCCCTCATCCTCCCTCACTTTCACCAAGAATGAGGCACGGCATGGGATGGCATCCCGAACATGCGGCGTGATGGATGGAGTGATTTGCTAATCGCTTGTCCACGTCCACGTCCACGTCCATGACCACGTCGCCATCTTGCAACAGGGGTTTGTGATTCACGTCTCCCTTGCTATATATTTCGCGTAGCACCCTACGGAGTACCTCGACATGCCAGTATGCCCACTACGCACTATTTGAGTTCTGTACTTTGTCGCTGGGTAATCCGCCGTGTTTGGACCCTCTACTCGGGTCGACTCGCCCGAAACCCCCGACTCCTCGGGGAGCTGACAAATTGGCTGACGGAGAGTCCTGCCGGAGCGCGCGCCCAGCCAGCCAGAGACAAGACATGTCGGCCGCCACCACCCCCCCACGAAAATAACGAAATACAGGGCAATCCCCCTCCGAAAAGTAAAAAAAAAAAAATTGCATTATACCATTGGGCCCATCGTGTGTGTTGTCACTAAAAGTTAGTCGGCACCGTTTGCTCGTCGACACTTACCCTCTCCGGCTACATAGTTGTCAACATTATTCCCTCTTGGGCAACCGCGCGGATGCATCGCTGCGTTCCCCGAATCTGACCTGCTTCGTTCGTATCGTAAATCATTCATGTTACAGAGTGATAGTCCAGTGCAGTAGTTTGCTCCACGGTAGGACCAGGGTGCCGTTGCCGTCTGCCAACCTGGCTGGCCCAGGGAGGTACTGTATGTTGAGATACACAGTCGAGAGATCTCGATGCACCAACCTTCGGTCGGATATCCAATGTGTATATCCGCTAGTCGGGGGAGGGGCTCCTCCCTTCCTAGCTGCCCCTATTGTTCTACTACTACTCCGTATGTAGGTAGGTACCCGGTAGGAAGGATACCTAGGTATTTGCTTTGTCTGGACCGGCAGCTTGTTTAATGCTGTCCATACGCAAATATAGTCGTTGCAGGCTCTAGAAACCGTAGGGCTTAAACCGTCGGTCCGTCAATCTGTCAATCCCCTTGGGGCCACTACCCCCATGTCGAGGGAATACATAGCGTCTGCCGCCTTGAGTGTCATGATTCTCTGGGTCGCAACTTGACATGCCCATCGGTGCCAAGGAACGGCGCTACCATCCCCATGACCACTCCTCCACTTCCCTTCCCCTCCTCCGTCTGACCCAGCTTCCTCATCCAGAAACCTCCTCAGCATAACACGTTGTTAACGGCCCAAGTGATGCATCCGACCGATCACCTCACCAAGATGCGAGGGCTTGTGCCCTGTGCAAGACCACTTACCGAATCCGAGGTCGATCGGAACCCAGGCATTCTCCTTTGGCCTCGGGGTGGCCAAAACACGTTCATGGGCATATTCTCCTAATCTCCTAAACCGCCGTGTGACAACGCCGAGGCGCGAGACGTGGCGTGCTGCGATAGCTCGTAAATCCGTACTACCTACATACATAACGTCGCAGCCTGTCCATGTCCGCAAGAACAATGGCGGGCTGACGGTGATAGCCTTGCAGCCCGAGGCCATCATGACACCCCCTAACCGGAGGTACATGGCAGTCATGGGCTGAGGGGGGATCCTCGGAGCCGGGACCACTAATCCTGCCCGCTCTACGGGACGAACTCCAGCAAAGTCCGCACCATAGGCTTTAGGGCTTTGATAATTGAAACAAATGTCATCCCAGGCTAGGTTAAAGGGGGAAAAGACCGAACATGGTCTCGAGCCAAGCCTTGGGCCACGGAGTTAGAGACTGGCCACAGCGCCTTTCCCGAGGCCCTTAGTGGGGAAATCGGATTTTGCTGATCAAGCAACAAACATCCGCCGATGAAGCTGTCAGACTGAGGAGGGGCTGATGACATGGCCAAGTTTGATCAGTAAGCCTTTATGATTTTCCCTCGATGGATAATATCAAATCATAGTTTGCCTGTATTGGACGTCTCTCGTGTTTCCAGAAAACAGAGGCTCGGTTTTTTTTCATCAAGTTCGAGACTGCTGTTTGACAAGCCCCAAACGAAATGGCAGCGGAATTGAGCGGTAACCAACTCGTCCGGTTTCGAAACCGTCTCAGTATAGAACAACATCAACTATACTTGGAGACATCTTGTTAGGTAATACCTCTCTTCTCCGTGACCCCTCCGGTTATGAATGAACCCACAATAGCCTAAACACCATGCTATGACCTAACATCTTAGTCTAAGACATCACCCGCAACGGCCAAGTCCCAGAACCAGTGTGAGACTATGCCAAGAAAAGCACAGATAATTCAACCAATTCATTGTTTCCCCATTCCACTCCAAAGTTCAAGGCCAGTCTAGATCGTTCAATTGTGGATGTTTAGTCATTGATGAATTGTTCAACCGCTGACGATGAACCTCCAGCTTACACGTATCTATATTCTTGAGGTCATGAGATAGCGGGGGCCAAGCCCGACCGACCTGTACAACCTACGAAGAATAGCTTGGATCCCGAACGCCATCTAGCCAATTGGCTTATGCCTTGAAGTGTCAATCAACTCACGGATCAATGTTTTTATACGGCAAGTTGATCACAATAGTTAGTGGAGAAGGAGGATATATCGGAACCATGAGAAACCCGAGATCAGCTCTGCTTGCTACCCTAAACAGACAATACGTCCGAGCAATCCCAAGATCCAGTGGCCCTAGCGGGAATTGCCCGGCTTTGGAGACCCATGAGCAAGTTCACCGCAAGTACCTGGCCAAGTCCTCGAACAAGTGCCGGCAGGTGTTGATCCAAAGCCTAAATTCGAATGACGAAAGAGCACATCTGGCCCCCCCGTCTTTGCCACCTTCATGGACAACCCCTTTTCGCAAGTGGAGTACTAGTCAGAGACTTCATCACAACCAGGACCTCGTATTGACAAAGAACATCTGAATGAGCGGTACGGCTAACAATTACGCTAGATTGAAATATTTGGAACAGATTTTTCAATTAATTCCGGCTATTCCCCCCCGGTACCAAGTTGCTCAATGCTTGGCCCCATGCACACGGGCGTGGGAGGAGGGTTGCAATGTTTTGTTTTTTTCTCGTGCCGAGCGATGCGATCGCGCTGCGGCAATCAGAGAAAACTGAAACAAGTGGGCGGGCTGCAATCTATCCGAAGGCTTGGAGCAGACCCCAAGAAAGCATATTCTATCGACGTACTGGAACACGCAAACAGGGGGGCCCTGTTCTTACTCTTCATCTGCTCTGTCCTTTAGCGTGTCGAGTTCGTCCAATGCGCCATGGCTTCTCTCGGCTTGAGCACCAAATCTAAGAGTGAATCTATCTCCAAGCCATGATTCTTGGCTATTTCACTCCCTTGTCTTGATTTCCATTATGCTCCAAGTTGCCTATGTTGAACCCGTCTTGGCTACGCTGCACATGCAACCTTGGATTGTTACCTGGGCGCCGAACACGAGCGCAACAGGGATGCTGTGATTCGCTACAGCCGTTGCTGGCTTTTCCTGTCATCCTCGAACGGGGACATTGCATCGTACGCGTACGCTCAGCCCGAAGAAGCTGGAGAGAAGGATAGGATAATCCCTCGGCTGATGTCCTGCATAGCCGCTGGGTCAAGAAAGCTTGACTATCCATCTACCTTTGCATCATGTACTTGGAATGTGCATCTGACGACCATGGACGAAAAGGCTCTGGCTTTTACGGGCCCTAAAACTAGAAGTACCAACTAGGAAGGGACGGTGCAAAATTTAGCTGAGACATGCTGGGGCTTCTTTAAATAAACGAGCCTCTAGCATTCCCAGTCTGGTACCGGTATGGCTCTCTTGCAGCCGAAACTCATGACAGCAACGAGAGTCATGAACACATTTTTTTTTTTGCCCTTGTGTGTGTAAAACTGCGGCCCGTTACTGCAGAAAGAGCCGAAACCCAACGGTGAAACAGGTCAATGGCGATCAGCAAATCTGCTCACTTGTCACTGCTCACTGCAGCCAGGTCACAGGTGTCAGCATTGGCTTCCTGTCGCTCGCATTGCCCCTGGTTCTGGGGTGGTTTTCGGACCTTTGGATGGACGGTGGCTCTGACGGTTCCTCTTCAGCCCGATGGAGCCTGTACCCACCCGCCGACCTCGACATGGGTCGCTGGTCGACGTTCGTTGGATGAAGGGCGCCCTCCGTGCAATCAAGAATGTCCGACTTACGCAGAGCCCAGCGTACAGAAGCCTCCCCCAAATTCCAAGTCTTGGCAACACGCTCAGGAGGGCGAATTTGAATTTAGTGTTACAATATGTGCTTACGATCTTCACTATTGTTGCACCTGCAAGGGGAAGCTCCAAACAACGAAAGGCAATGAAAAAAAAAAAAGATGGCATACGTAACTGCCCTCCTGTCCTCAACCGCCCATAGCGGGAACCTGTACGGGTCGTTTAAAAGGGGAAGCTTTACAGTGGCTGTACCGTACTCGGCCAGCGCCTCTCGGCACGGCCTCCGCCTGCCGGGTCTCAGGGGTATCTTCAGATTCAGGGTACCTGGGCCGTGGGTACCAGCGAGCCCCAAACCTCAAGTCGTCTCGATCCGTTCCGACTTGGTTGGCGGTGGCTCATGGCGGACATCCACGTCACTTTCCCTGCTCGCTCCGTCATTGTCAACCGCGGGTGGCTCGTGGCTGTTGGGTTGGGGACCTGTCGTTCCTTCCCTTTGCTTCAAGCACCAGGGCCACGTATCATCTGGATTTGCCTTTGCACGGTTAGTGCTTGGCCGCGTATGCCCTCTGAGAGTTCAACTCTAACACCGACCAATCCTCTCTTCTCGTACAATAGAGTCTATCCCGCACACCTAAGCTTGCTCTTAACTCTCTTCCTCCACTCCTCTCCTTGGCCAGCCTTATCGCTATCCCTATCACCTGCGGGCTACCACCTGTTTCTCTGCTTTCTGGCCTGCTGGGCCTCATCCCCTACCGTGCAACACTTTGTCGCAGCCAATCGAGAACCTTGCGCCGCCCAGACCTTCGCCTGCGACACCTTTTTTTCCCTACTACGGATACAGCCAGCCTCCTCCACCTCCCGCCAGTATTCAACGCTCCCTCGCGCGGCTCTTCATTGTTCTCGAATCTCCCCCTTGCTTGCTTCGGCGGGGCAGTTGGCAAACCCGTCCTCAAGTTTTGGGCGCAACGCCACAACCTGCAGTACCAGAGATTGCATCCGACCTCTTTTTGCCTAGGGTCCTCCGGCTTGTGGTGGGCTCTCGATCCAGACCCAGTAACTCTCAGGTTACCGGACCCTCCCCAGGTGCCAAGTGCATAGTCCCTGTGCGCGCGCTGGTGCCACTGACGGCCGGCCCATCTCCAATTGGAGAGCCCCCTACGGAGCACGAATACAACGCTCCCTTTCTCGTCGCTTGGCCTCGTCGCAACCAAAACGACACTTTTTCTTCTTCTTCTCTTCTCCCCATTGCATTTTTTATTCATTCGCCTCGTGTAGCCTCTTTTCGTCCTGTCGTTTGTCGCCCCACGCTCTCTTATCTATGCGCATCTCGCTCGACTCTCTTTCTTGCGCTTGAACCCCCCTACTTTGCTCCTGGCAGGACTTTTCCACCTGTGACAGAGCTAGCTTCCAATCCTTTAACCATACGAGCAAGGGACAACAGCGACCATATTGTCACAGCGAACCTGTTGCCGCCCCCTCGCCAACCATGCTCAATTCTCGTCGCGCCGTCGTGGCGGCCGTGTTTATCCTCACATTCTTCTTCCTCCTCTCGAGATCGCACGATTCCTCGAACGCGTCCACGGCCCAGCCCGCTGCTGCTGCTGCCCCTGCCGATTCCAACAATGACGCTACCGCTCCCTCAGAACCCGATTCTAAACCTCCTCCTGTCCTTGAGGAGCCCAAAGAAATGGAGGTCAAGCCCCGGCGTGTGAGGCCTAGCATCGACATGTCGGGCATGTCTACCTATGACAAGCTCGCTTACGCATACCCCTACGATGTCGATATGAAATTCCCTGCCTACATCTGGCAGACCTGGAAGCAGAGCCCCGATGATCCCAACTTCAAGTTCAGGGGTGCAGAGTCGTCGTGGACAACCGAACACCCCGGGTTCGTTCACGAGGTCATTACCGACGATGTCGCGATCCATCTGCTTCGCTTGCTCTATGTTTCTATCCCCGAGGTGCTCGAGGCCTACAGCGCTATGCCTATGCCCGTCCTCAAAGCCGACTTCTTCCGCTACCTCATCCTCTTTGCCCGTGGCGGCGTGTATTCCGATATCGATACATATGCCCTCAAGCCGGTTTACCAGTGGATTCCTGAACAGATTCCCCGAGAGACGGTCGGCCTGGTTATTGGCATTGAAGCCGACCCCGACCGCCCCGACTGGGCTGACTGGTACAGCCGTCGTATTCAATTTTGCCAGTGGACCATCCAGAGCAAACCTGGCCACCCCGTGCTACGCGACGTCATTTCTCGTATTACCAAGAAGGTCCTGGATATGAAGCGCTCGGGCAAGCTCGCCAGCTTCTCTGACAAGGATGTCGTGGAGCTCAGCGGACCCGCGATTTGGACCGATACCATCATGGACTACTTGAATGACGACCGATTCTTCGATATGAAGACGAGCAAGGGCAAGATGGATTACCACGCTTTCACGGGAATGGAGGCACCCAAGCGTGTGGGAGATGTTGTCGTTTTGCCTATTACGAGCTTTTCTCCCGGCGTTGGTCAGATGGGCGCTAAGGGCGCTGATGATCCTATGGCGTTTGTGCAACACACCTTTGAGGGTAAGTGAATATGACAAACTCCTTGCAGTTGTGAGGCAATGCTAACAATGTTGCAATAGGCACCTGGAAGCCCGAGAACCTACGACATATTGGCGACAAGGACGAATAGTTCCAACAGCCTCGGGACCACGACAAAATCACTACAAGAATCCCTCGCGGATGGGATTTTAATGCTCTGCGACGACCTACCTACCATACACTTCTCGACCTTGTATATTTCAGCCGCTACACTATTATAATGGCATCCTCGACAAGCTAGCCCTGGGCTGGTTGTCGCCATATGTAGTTACCCTCCGGGACGTACCTACAACGATTGCATTGCGAAGGAGACGCAGGAAAAAATCACGGGCAAAGGGGACTAGATTTGATTTCTTTTTCTCCCCCGTCGGAGTGTGTGTGTGTGTGTGTGTGTGTCTACTTTTTCTCTTTTTTTTTCCTTCCTGTTCTGGGATAGACATTTGGTTGTAATTTTTCATGTTAAGTTTTCGTCATTGTCGTTTGATAACAGGACTAGTGGGCAGTTCCTGCGGTGTTGAAAGGATGAGAAATTTACGGAGCAGGAGTTGGACGACTACTTTGATGGTGACCATGGCTGAATTACACGGCGAATGTGTACAGCCATTGGCTTTCTTTTCATGGGCAAACGTGGGGGAGGGCGACGGGACGGTTACGATGGCAAATGGATGTGTCAAGCAGGTAGAGCAGGATCAGGAAGGGCAGCGTGTAGAGTCTGAGTCTTGAAACAGCTCCAGACTCTGTCTGCACTTTGGTCCTTTTTCCGTCCTATCAAAGGACTGGTAGACTATGCCCACGAGGCGTCTTGAATCGAATCCGTCTACGAACGAGCGAATTGCTCAAGAATGTTTGCTTCCGCGGTTGGACAAGGTCAGATCAAGATGAGAAGAAGGTACTACTAGTACTATCTGAGTCCAATAACCATTGGGGGCTTGAAAGATGGTTGAAGTGCCTGCCGTAAGCCTCATTGAATACAGGAAACGGAAACGAGAACGGCGACAGACCCTGAAAGCTTACTTCCGCCCGCCCGTCTCACCGCATCGGGAGGCAGAAACAGCCTGGCAATGAATTGATTTCCTCATTGAGGTCTGGTTGACTCCATCCCGCACAGCTACCCAAGTTGGTCTCGCGCCATGGAGCCTTGGAGGTGACCCCGCATTTTCCCCAGATTTCGTGCGTGAGCGTCGCTCTCGGCCCCATTCATTCATTGGACAAATGCCGATGAGGGGAAGGCCGCCGCCGAGCAGGCTCGCAGCACGGCTCAGCACAAAGCTGCCTACAAGTTAGTCGCATGCCTGTCGCTTCCCGTGTTTGTGCCGCCCGCGTGCGCGTGGGGGAGGCGGGAGAAGGAGAAGCGGAGGCACAGCTTTCCCATTGGCGATGGTAGCCGAGGCGAGTGGGAGAGAGCCATTGCAACCGCTTTCTTCCTTCTCTGGCACAACGCATGAAGATCGCTGGATGAATGTTTGCTTTCATTTGATGCGAGACGGTAAGACTCAGACGCCCAACCAAGTGGCTGTCCTCAAAACCAGAGAGCAGACAGCTCTAGCTCTGACGAACTGAGATACACCCGGCAGCCACCATATCCGATCCCACTTCACCCACCCAGTCTTGCGGAGGTTGGCAGGCTCGTTCGCCCAAGCCTAGCCGGCTTGAAATTGTAATTCAAGCTTGGTATTCCGTCAAATGCGGTTGCTACACCAGCAATGGCCATTATGCGAGGAATGGTGCCACGGCGCATCGCGCGAGGGGTGGTGAGCGGGACGAGGGCAGTACAGCAGAGAAGGAGGCTTGCTACTGCAGGATTGAGCATTCGATGGGGACCTGACGAGGTATGTGCTGGATAGGTTTACCCCCCAGCTGGCTAATTGACGATGGATGCCGTGAGCACAATGACGATATGCATCCATGGACAAGTGTCTGTGACCCTCCCTCTCATGAGAGCGACTCTGGGATTCGAGCAAACCCTGCCTACACTCATCCACCAAAGTCATCCTCACTCACCTCTCATCTCACCATACCCACCCAACGTCACTCAACTGACATTACCTCTTATAGCCAGTCCTCTATCAAGGTACTATCCCTGAGCACTTCTCCTCTGTCGTCTCCGCCCATGGCGACCGGCCCGCTGTCGTGGCCCGATCACCATCGTGTCCCTCCATTTCCGTCTCAGCTACCGAAGCCTCCCTCACGTACTACGATCTCGACCGCTTCTCAAATCGCATTGCCGACTCTCTTACCTCTATTGGCGTCCGAAAAGGCGACCGAGTGGCCATCTCTCTCGGCAACACTCCCGATTTTTCCGCCCTCACCTACGCGCTCTTTAAGCTCGGTGCCGTCCTTGTGCCCCTTAACCCTGGCTTCAATGACCGCCAAGTTGCCGCAGCCCTTAAGCACCTCGCCGTTGAAGTCCTTATTATCGGGGCTGTTACTGATCTAGCATATCGCCCCGGCAAGGGAAGATGCAATCAGCCGCTCCTCGAGAGCATCGTCGGCGATCTCCACTCGTCCAAGATCCAGAGCGAAACGGTGCCCTCGTTGGAGAAGGTCATTGTCGTAGACAACCGATCTAGCCATCCAGATGTCAACTTTGACCTCGAAGGATGCAAAGCCCTGACACCCTTTGCGACCCTTTGCGAAGGCTCTGACCGGCCGATTTCCCCAGTCGAACCCCTAAAAGCTGATGAAATTGTCAACATCCAGTTCACATCTGGTACGACCTCGACGCCAAAGGCAGCCATGCTCTCGCACCGATCCATTCTGAATAACGGCGCCCTGATTGCCCATCGCATGGGCCTCGAGCCGAAAGATCGCATCGTTGTACCCCCGCCCCTATTTCACTGCTTCGGCAGCGTACTCGGGTACATGGCAACGGCCACAACTGGCGCGGCCATCCTATTCCCCAGTCCAGCCTTTGACCCGGCGGCAACTTTGCGCATGTGTGTCGATCACGACGCAACTGGCCTTTACGGGGTGAGCACCATGCTGGTCGCGGTTCTGGAGGCCCTCGACGCCGGTGATATCGTCGAGCACGCCCCTCGCAACCTCACCAAGGGCATCGTTGCCGGCAGCAGCGTCCCTGAGTCGCTCATGCGCACGCTCTATGCCCGCCTTGGCCTCGGTGACGTCGTCATCTGCTACGGCATGACGGAAACCAGCCCAGTCAACTGCATGACGATGCCCTCGGACCCCCTGATAAAGCGCACCTCGAGCGTCGGCACGCCCATGCCGCACACGGGTGTCAAGATTGTCGACCCCCACGATCGCTCCCGCATCCTGCCTCTAGGCGAGCGTGGCGAGCTCGCTGCGGCGGGATACTTGGTCATGAAGGGCTACTACGGCGATGAGGAGCGCACGGCGGAGGTGCGCCAGGCCGACCCGGACGATGGCACCGTCTGGATGTACTCGGGTGACGAGGCTGAGATGGATGAGGATGGCTACGTCCAGATCACGGGCCGTATCAAGGACCTCATCATCCGCGGCGGAGAAAACATCCACCCGCTCGAGGTAGAGGACTGCCTGATGACCCACGTCGGCGTACGCGAGGCCAGTGTTGTCGGCGTCCCAGACGAGCGGCTCGGGGAGGCCGTCGCGGCCTTTGTCATCCCGGCGCGAGGATGGAAGCCGTCAGACCAGGACGCCGACGGGGTCGAGGACAGCGAGGCCGCGCGCACGCTCACGCCCGACGTGGTGCGGTCATGGGTCGCCACGCGGCTGTCCAAGCACCTGGTGCCCAAGTACGTCTTCTGGACCGATGAGTATCCCAAGACGGCGAGCGGCAAGATCCAAAAGTTCAAGCTCCGCGACATGGCGCGGGAGACGCTGGGTATCGAGGAGAAGGAGACGAAATGAATGGATGGGAGTGACTGAAGGAAGAAAGGGTGTGAGGAGGTGGCGAGTTGTCTTTCATTTTCACAGGTTAGAAAGCGTCATTGCTCTATTCAAGGGGGATGAGGTATAAATGTATATATGAAATGTGTACTTTGGTTCCCTCTATTCAATTCTTCATCATGTCCATCATCAACGCGACAAGACAAACAGAAAGTGCTTAGTCCACATAGCATAGGTCCCCAAAACACGCACAAGTAAAACTTTTTTTTATGTTCTCTCCGCTAAAGGGGCATCATCATCTATGGGGAGTCTTCATCTACGAAGCTCCGTGTCATGCTAGGCGAGGGTGCCTGACCCCATCCATCAGTTGGCGCTCTGGCTCTGAGCAAACTGTAAAAAAAAAAAAAAGAGAGAAAAGAGAGAGAGAGACAGAGACAGAGACAGAGACAGAGACAGAGCAACAAAAAATTTGACATCAGATAACCGGGATAACCTTCTCACGGCGGGGGGCTTAGTTCCAAAGCGCATGCATGGGTGGATTGGAAAAGCAACAACGAAAAAAATAACAATAAAAATCAAGGAACACGCAAGACCCTCGGCGTGAGTCCGTCAGACTCTGATGCGGAAAAACAAACCCTTGGGTGGCCCCATGTAAAAACTCCCAGTCCCCGGTTTTAATCGACCTGCTTCTCGCAGCCGATGCGTCCCAACAACTCCTTGCGATCGCTGTGTCCAGGCAAGCTGACTCCAGAGCTGCTAGCCTGCTTCCTGAGGCCGGTTCGGCGCTCCCAGTTTCGAAGATCAAGATCCTCAACGCCAACCTCCTGCTCGAGGGGCTGGGCCTCTTCGTAAACAAACTCGTCCTCTTCTTCGTCTTCTTCCTCCTCCTCGTCGTCGCTGCGGACGTCGTCGGCCGCGTTACCCTTAAGGACCTTGATCACGACGCGGACGATCATAGTGAACCAGATGATGGTGAGAAGCTGCAGGAAGAGCAGAGGGGTCAAAAAGGCCCACTTGACCGTCTCATTGTAGCAAACAAGACCCTTTGAGTCAAGGAATGGCTGAACGAGGTACGAAAGTCCCTCTGGCGGGTCAATGGGACCGGTAATGTTGTCACTGGATCCCTGGAAGCAGCCAACAGTCATGATCTTGGGCGTGTGAGCGTAGACAGACCAGCAGGCGGTCAAGAACAAGACATGGCGAGCCACGAACCATGAGAGGACAAAAAGGCCAAACATGACATCGCAAATAGTCTGAAATCCACAATACTTTAGACATTTGGCCAGCTATGCACCTGTTAGTCGCAAAAATAAAATAATATATATATATATTATAAAATAAAAAAGGGGGGGATGCTAAAGCGGAGGTCACTTACAGGCAGGATCAAATCACCGATATCCATGAGAATAAGAATGAAATTTCCGACACGGGTGTGGCCGTAAGCGTAGCAGGCCCAGATGAGGGTGGTTGTAACAAAGTGGTGGGTGAGCATCTGCCAGTGGTCCTTGCGGCGGTCCTCAATGTGAATGACAATGAGCTGCTGAAGCCAGAAAGCCCACTGAACAAGCAGATAGGTCTTCATGAGGCCACCAAGCTCGCGGCTAGGCCAAGCAGTCCAGAGCTCCTTCATGTTCAACCACTGAGGTGAGGTATAGTAGATGTACTGTTTCCCAGTGTTAGTAAGTCTGCTGATTTTCGGGTCATCTTCAATTGGTGGAACTGACCATTCCCAGGGGCCAGAAGACAGTGTAAAGAACAGTGAGCCAAGCCTGCTCGCTAAAACGAGTCAAGGCCTTCCTCTTAGTAATGCCTTGAAGCTTGCCGAGGGGCGCGAGCAGGTATTCCATGGTCGCGGCACGAAGGCCGGTGAAGGCGACGATGCCGAACACGATGAAGTAGCCATCGTCGATGCCGACGCCGTATTGACCGGATTGCGAGTTGTAGTAGCTGAGGTTGAAGAACTTGGTCGTGTGCACCCGGGCCTTGGGGATGAAGTGGTGGGCGAGGAAGAGGAGGGCGAGAAGGTTGAAGGAGAGGCCTGGAAACGGAGGAGGAAGCCTTGGTCAGCACAGATTCACGAAATCAGACGAGGGTTGCATGCGCGAATCTCTATCACGAATGCCGACGCAGATAAGGCCGGGCAGGGTCCAGACGCAAGATGCGCAGGCGAAGACAGAGAAAAAGAGGGACCTCGTGACATGAGGCGGCGGTGTCCGGGACATGGCCGGGAGGATGCGCCGGGGAGGGGAGCTGCTGTGCCACGCGGGGTGCGTAGCGAGTGGGTGGGATTCTTCTGCGTCCGCAACCGACCTCGCGCCCACATGTCGTCCAGTGCAAGCCACGAATTCGGAGTGGGTGCCCAAGACAATATAATGAATGGCAGAAGAGGGTAAGAAGCGGGAAAGAGGGATTGAGGTTTCTCCAGGGAGGGAAATGCGTAGATGATGACGATGATGATGACGATGTGATATATCAAGGTAGGGAGCGTAGACACTTACCAACTTGGTTCTCGACAAACCAGCGAGAGAGGTGCTTCCAGGTGCCCTCATCCTTGCGCCTGAGCCGCCGGACGAGGACGACGCTGTTTCCTGAGGTCTGCATGTAGAGGGGCCCGTTCATGTTGGGAGTGCTGTGGCCGGACTTGAGGCGAGGTCGCGGGGCGAGGACCGAGGTCGACTTGATGTTGCTCTGGAGTTGACCATTGGCGGCGCCAATGGCAGCGAGGTTGATGGTTGAGCCCAAGCCCTCGGCAGCAATTGCAGGCGCGGGAGCAGCAGTTGACGTTGATGTTGCAGTTACGGCCGCAATTGAGTTGTCATTGGTGGGAGAAGAGACCTTGTCGTCGACCCGCGACGGCGCAGGGGAACCCGAGTCGCTCATGGTTGAGCGTCTTGGAGCGGGGAGGAGGAGGATATTGGAGGAGAAAGGATTCGCGAAGAAACGAAAGAGTCGAGAGATGTTGTCCAGGCAAAGTGTCTCTTCTTGTTCCGATTTTCTGCTAACGGGTATTGGTATTTCGCGATCTGTCTTGGCCCGGCCAGTAGAGGGGGGGGGGTGGGTTAAAAAGCGATGTGGCTGGCTAGCTGGCTTGCTTGTTGGTTGGGGGGCGGGCGGCAGAAGGGAGTGAGCGAGCGAAAACGGATGGCGAGCTATGACGGGAGGGAAACAAGCTACGACAAAAGCGATGCCCACAAAGACGGGAAAGTCGAAGAGAGTTTTGGGGGGGAGGTTGGAGCAAGAAGGAGAAGCTCTCGGAATTCTTTTTCTCTTTCTTTTTTTTTTCTTTTCTTTGGTGTTTCGGGTTTGTCGAGGGCAGGACGAGGGAGGCGGTGGTCGGTGGGAGCTGGCGGTGGTTTCGAGCGGCGGCGGCGGTGATGTGGAGAAAAGAGGCGGAAAGTGTGTTGAGGAGTGACAAGGAGAGCGACGGGGCGACGGAGCGTAGGAGAGCAGAGACGGGACTCCCTGAAAGCTGCCAGCTCGCAAACAACAAAGCAGACGAGGGAGCACTTTGCGGAGCACAGGACAGGGAAAGGGAGAAGGAGGAGAGCAAGCAATTGCAATTGCAAGCGGGGAGGACAAGTAAATAGCAGCCACGCTACGGCAAAGGAAAACGAAATGGGGACTGAATGAATTTTGAGAATCCCCGATATGAATTGGCTCCAGAGATCCATGTGCCAAGGCTTCGGGGGGGTGGTCGAGGAGCCTGGAGCAGCCTGGAGGAGGAGCCTGGAGCAGTGAGGAGGGATGCCCCACAACGGGCAAATCCCTAGGCGGTGAGCAGGTAGGGGCCCCTAGGGCCCTGGAAAGGCCCGTGGACGGCCGCCGCGGGTCCCCTTTTTCTTTTTTTTTTTTTTTTTTTGGAGGTTGAGTTGCTGCCACACCCGGAGGGGAGGGACGGGGGGGACGGGGGGCCACACGGGGGAGGGGAGGGGGGTGCAGCAAGCGTCCAGTGCGCGCGCATGCATCTACGGATACAGAGTTGGAGGGTGGGCGGCCACGAGAAGCACAGCAGGGAAACGGAGGGGAGACGGGAGGGGGAGCTGCTTTCTAAAAGCAGAATTGCAGCCTTGGATGCGCAGCTCTGCGTCCCAGATGCCATGCGCTAGAGGCATGGACAGCAGGCCAATGCAATTGACCCAGCGTGCACCGCGCATATGTGCTATGTACAGAGCATGGACAGAGCATGATGATGTGGGGTTTCTCGTGGCCCTCCGGCGTCCAATTCACTGACAGACTGCTCCTGCTCATGTCAACCTCCCGAACATCCCTCCCCTCCAGTAAGCTACAGCGCAAGGGGGAATGCCCAAAACTGCCAATTGCGCCTCTCCCAGTGGACGTTGAGCAGCCCCCAATCCCCCTCCCCGGTGGGACTGGTGCTGCGCAGCCTGCGCAGTGGAACTCGTGGGCGGGCTCCGCAGGTGGGTTTTGGGAGGGTCTCGATGTCAGAAGCCAGCAAGGCCAATACAGAGAGCACTAACCTAGTCCCGTCCTGTGGTTGGGATCGTCTTGTTTTCTTTTTTTTTTCTCTTCTCCTTCCTCCTACGGTGCTATGCTATGATGCCGGTACTCCTCTCTCTCAGGATTGGCGACAGATGGTTAGACTAGCCTATGTCATGTACGTAGGTACTATGCTGGTGGTTATTGTCCCCGGAACGTGACCCGAGAAGCAATCAATTCCACTCATCAGCCGTTCTCTCGTTCTCTCGTTCACACATTCACTCGTCCACTCACTCTTACTCTTCCACATACGCGCGCCATCACGCATCTCATGCCCCTCACCTCACCTCCACCGAGTCCTACGCCATCCAACTAACTCGCATCTCCCTGCGTTTGTCCGCCCGCCTACAGCTCCCGTTCCTCGCCTCGACTCACCTCTGTTCTTCTCCTTGTTTCCCTGTGCCTGTTATGTTCCCCTCTGATCTGCTCTTGTCCTGCTGCCCCAAGTGCTGCTCTCCAGGGCACCACCCCTACTTTCCTCCACTACCCCCCTTCTCACCAATCCACGCTGAGACTACGGCGAGTGCCAAGGGCTTCATTCCCAGGAATGGAAACATCAGGTTCACTAAGTTGGCGATTATGTATCTGCTAGTAGCCTGGCCACATGCGGGCTAGCTCAGCCTTGATTCATTTATGCAATCTATCCTAACCTCCTAAAGAGTGGTGTGTCTGTCTCTTGTGCTCACCCATAACATAACTCGCGAATACATCGTGCATTACAGGACTTGTTGCGCACGCACACGCACGTGCACAAGTCGGCTATCGTGTGTGCCACATGGCATAGCACAAAAGCTGGCAAGCAAGCCAAAACGTTGAGGACCCAGCCGACGAGCATGTCTTTTTCGAAAGCCCCTTGATCCTTGTGCGCCATCCTGGTCCCTTGCTCTGTTCTTCTCCCCCCCTCCCCTCGTGCTCGAGTCGGGATGTTTTTAGCTGAGGCACAACACCCACCAACAGGAAACAAGAAGCAGGAGGCACCAGGGAACAAGCACCAGGGAACAAGCACCAAGCACGGTCCTCTGTGCAGCGGCAGACAGCAGACAGCAGACACCACGGCCCCATTCCGTCGCTACAGTTCAATGTATCTCTCACATCTAAGCTTACCAGCGTACCTAATCTGCGGTACTTTCCTTCCCTTTCTCGACCGCCCCCAAAAAGCCGCCACTAGCTCCTACTGTGACAGATCTCAAGCAATGGCCCCGAGACTACAGATTAGCTTTGCCCTCCTGGTGTTGAGAGGCCCGGCTGTTGCAAGTTCAGTGTAGATGGCTCACCCACTGGACCCCTAAAGAACCGCTAGTGGCTTCGGGACGGGTGGCGGCCCACCATCAAAACATAAACCATCTGGAATAGAAATAGGAATCAGAGAGAGAGAGAGAGATAGAGAGAGACAAAAGACATGGGAAAAGAAAACAGATACATAAAAATAAACAAACTCAGAACAAGAAAAGAAAACAAGCCCCCACCAGACCCTTGGGGGAAATCGGATTGATTGTCCTTGCTCGCGGCAGGACATGCCCGTCACTCCAAGCGAGATGGTTGGCGGTCCAGGTTGGAAATCTGGGAACAGCTGCCAATAGAGGCTGGTGGTCGGCACCTGAACCCTGGACCAGATTGGCCTGGACCGGATTGGCCTGGACCTCGTCTAGGGCTGGCTGGGCCTGTCCGCGCTGCCTACTACGTCGCCCGGTGCATCTCATCTGCACCCGACCGACGCTTTTGGTGTGCTGCTCCGTCGACTGCCGCCGCGGCGCCTTTGTGCATAAATTTAGTACCGCCCGCCGGGTACCGGTCGCGGCCACAGGCACTGTTTCTGGGCACGAGCTGCCCTGTAAGTCGCCCAAGTCGCCCCCCGACTCACCCAACTCACCCAACCCCCCCCCCCCCCCCCGGGCTGGGCGCTCTCTTGCCCGCCTGTCAAGTTCCCCTCGCTCGCCAGTCTTGCCCGGACAGCCTGTCGCCTGGAGGCCAGTGGCGGGCTGATCATTTTCTCGCTCCTGGTTGGCTCCGTTGCGGCGCTCAATCCCCTGTTTTCTGCCTCGTGCTGCCCTCTGGTCTCCCCTGTCTCTGATGTGCAATGAATGCATCTGGCATCCTCGGTCCCTCTCCCAAGACCCAATTCCCGGCCCACTCCGCTGTGCTGTCCATCCTTGGCTTGTGCGTGCGCCTCTGCTTGCGCCTGTGCTTTCATGCTCCATCTCCGATCCCAGTTGTCTTCTCCATTCTCCGTGTCACAGCTCCTCAACAATCTCCGTCGGTTGTCTTAGATCAAGCAGCTTGGGGAGAGGGGGGTGGTCAGAGCTCCTCCTTGCTCCCCTCTCTGACCTCCCGACCTTGTTTGTAATAGGCCTGTATTATCATCATCTACCGACTGTACCTATACATGGAAGCTCATTTTGCTTTCGGCTACTCTCACTTTCATGAACCACTAGTATTCGAATTTCAACTTCACAACTCACCCCTCCTCCTCACCTCCCACATTTCACCTTTCAGCTCTGTGCACTTCCCTCTCGCTCCCGATCATTATCGCAACATGGCCCCCTTCTGCGTCGCGCATATGGCGCTCCGCGTGTAAGAAACGCCACGTCGGCGCCTCATCCTATCCGATGTCATCCCTCGATTCTCGTCGCTGCTCCCTTCCTGCAACCAACCCCCCAAACCACCCCGCGTCCCTCCATCCAAGCAATCCGGTTGCATAGCACGGCAGCCTATCACGACTCATCGGCCACCCCCGTGGAATGTTCTGCTTCACGTCCTTCCACCGCTAGATTGCCATGCCCTCTTCCGTACCCAAACTGTCGTCATTTTACGTTGCACCACAGGTCATATCATGCACATGCACCTGGACCTGATGAAAAAAAGTGTGTGCGGTTGATCAACGCGGCACACCGTAGCAACCCAATTGCTTCTCGAAGCCCGTATTCGGTCTCGACTTAGTAGGCACGGGATACGAGAGGAGTCCAAGAAGCCCTCGTCTCCGGCTGGTGGGAACCGGCCCATGGGTCACCACCGACTGAGTGCATACTACCAGTATACATTGTAGTAGAAACTGCTTACGTACTCTCTCGCCTCGTCTCTTACGCACGTCAACTGCGCTACTGCGAATCGCGCATCTCTTCCCCACCTCAGCCGGGCCATGATATGTTTATACGAAAACCGCCCGCTGTAGTTACTCCATCCTCGCCCGGTCTTCATCCGGTGCCGTAGTCAAATCTTCAACCCGCACATGCAGGACTTGGCATTCTGATACAGGAGCCATGCTGAAATCTCGCTTCTACACTGGAGCGCATCTGGTGCAATGTTTCGCATTCTCGGCTACCCTGTAGGACAAGGTGGGTTCGGAAAGCTGGGTTGGTGCTAGCTGGACTACTGAGAGGCGTGCATAGTTTATTGAAAACAGATCAGATTCGTATTGTTCCCCAGCGTTAACCCTTTTCAATCGACTAGTCGCGTGGAAGACGCATCCGGACATGGATAACAAAGAAAATTCGCTACTTATCCGGTTCTATGCTCTGAGTTCAACTTACAACCTAGGAAGCTATCAGGTTTATACCAAAGCGAATCCCATTCCGGCGGTTCAGGTCCTTTACATAAACCCATTGTAGCCAATCTAGAGCTGGCGCCACAACATGCACAGCCACACGTAGCTCCTAACCTGTAACGCCTGCCTGGCGCCACCTGCTCCCCCCCACATGACCTCGTCCCAAACGCTCATTCGGCCAGGCGTCATCACTGATCACGCCTCTCGTCGTCAACCTCCAACTGCAACTCTACGTTGACATCGCCCGTCCATTATCGCCATCGTCAACCACGCATCGCAACCCGTCATATCCCCATCGAGCGCCCATCGCTGTCGCGCATCAACCAAACCATGGCCTCCACCACAAAGTACCAGCCTGCCCCCCAGCAGGATCCCGATGACGATTACACCAACGCGCCCCCCGCCTACGGCGCCTCCTCCTCTCGCGATGAGACCCAGGGCCTGTTCGGCGCCCCGCGCGACAGCGAGGATAACGTTCCGGACGACTTCAAGGTGAGAATTGCGAGCGATGCTTGTAGAATCGTCACAAGCGCCCACCAAAGACGTGCCGGATGCGATGGCTAACACCCCTCCTCAGTTTGGCGGCTCCGTGGCCGAGGCTACCGTCGACATTCGCAACCAGTTCGTCCGCAAGGTGTACACCATCCTGACCGTCCAGCTCCTCGCCACCGCCGGTGTCAGCTCTCTCACCTTCTTCAGTACCGGCTACAAGGAGTGGATCCAGAGCCACCCCGGCGTCGTTTGGATCTCGGTATGCTTTCCCGCTTCGTTATGCATCCTCTCTGCATACATAACTATATTGTCTATAAGAAATGGACAATGAACATGCTCCTATGCTAACGCTCGCCACAGCTCATCGGTGCCATGGTCTTCATGGGTCTGACCTATTGGAAGCGCAAGTCGTACCCTACCAACCTTCTCTTCCTCTCCCTCTTCACCCTGGCCGAAGCCTATACCATCTCTGTCATCGTATCATTCTACAAGACCTCCATCGTTCTCAACGCCGTCGTTCTTACTGCCGGTATTTTCGTCTTCCTCACTGCCTTCGCTTGCCAGTCCCGCTATGACTTCACCTCGTGGATGCCCTACCTCTTCGGCGCTCTCTGGGGTCTCGTCCTCTTCGGCTTCATGGCGATGTTCTTCCCCTACAACTCTACTGCTGAGCTCATCTACGGAGGTGCTGCTGCCCTTATCTTCAGTGGATACATCCTCGTCGATACCCAGCTTGTTATGCGTCACCACCACGTCGAGGAGGAGATTGCTGCCGCTATCAGCCTTTACCTTGATATCATCAACCTCTTCCTTGCTATCCTGCGCATCCTCAACAGCCAGTCCAACAACTAAGCAAATTTGGTCCAGCACCAACACAAAGAATGTGAGAATGTGAGTGCGCAGTGGTGTATGTGTGAATGAACGTGTGAGTGGGGGATCGCTTCAAATAAAGGGGCTTTCCTAGGTGTCTAGCTTTACTTGCGTCTCTCTTCGTGGAGGAACTATCGTGCTTCGTTCAGAGTCTATTAATGCTCCAAAAAAGACTCCCCCCTTGGTTGTCTGCCCTGTACTCTTCGCTAGTTTTAAGAGAAGGGAGGAGAGGGTTTACATGGGTCGGCGTTGAGTTTGCAATACTCTTTCTGTTTCTCCTTTCTTGTTTCCTTTCCCTGTCTCTCATCTTGTTCATTGTTCCTCTTCCATACAGGTTATCCTTGCTTTCAATAAGACAGTCTGTCCGTTAAGCATCCCAGTCTCCGTCCTACTCGCGTTGCATTCCGTGAAACCACGCCCTGGACTGATTAGTCGTACAACAACATGGCACCACACGACCTGACAGAATGTGAATGGTTGAACCCTTTTACGCGATTAAGAAGTATCGAATTTATTTGATATCAGCATTAGAAGGCGACTAGAGAAAACAGGAAACAAAAAACAAGGAGGGGGCGTCCCTAGAAGAAATGGAGTACCAATGCAGCTAACAAAGAATTGGCTGACTTTGGCGGGCTGGCCGACCGAGAGAGACATATCAACAAAAAGACAAGGGACCCTGTGGCCGCTAGAGCGAGTCTCAACTGCATTGCATCGCACAGTCGTCTCCATTCCTCCTAGATTTCTCCTCTCCTTACCCGGCTGCGTCCTCCGCAACATCCGCATCAATAAAACTCCCCATGCTAACGGCCGATCCTCTGTCATGCTTTCCCACGGGAAACTCCCGGGGTGGTATCTCTACCATCATATCAAAAGTCGTGGGCAGCCTTCTTGTTTTAGGTTTCGGTGCAGCAGGGCGGGCGAAGAAAATAGGAAAAACGACAACTCTCAGTTTCGCAGCAGCAAGGGGAATATTCTCATCTTCTTTCTCTTAGTCGTGGGAGAGGAAAAACCAACGCCAGCAATAGACAATAGTCCAACGTCGCACTTTTTTGGAGCACCGCGGAAAGAACCAATATGGGATGCGAGATGATCTTAGTTGGCTTCCTCGTCGTTGGCCTCGGCCGGGGGTTGGCCTGGGCGGCAGCCTCTCGTTGCATGCGAGCCTCTATCTCGCGAAGCTGGGACTCGCGGGCCAGAAGCTCCTGTCGCTTCTCGTTGATCTCTCGCTGAACCTTGAGCTCGATCTCGCGCAGCTTCTCCTCCTCTCGTCGGAGTTGCTCCTCCTTGAGACGGACGGACTGAGAGGCAAGATCCTCGGGGTTCATTGAGCTGTCACTGTAATTTTTTTGTCAGCCATGAGACTCGAGAGACGCAAATTGCGTAGATTGAAGAGAAAAAAAGGACTTACCCTCCAGAAGCACCCTCGACACTCTTAGAAAGCTTCTCGGTACGGTAGTTCTCGTACAGGAAGTCGTGGGTGATTTCCTTCAGATCAGCCAGATGGCTGTGGAGCAGGGCGGATCGAATGGCGAGGAAATCGGAGTGACGGGGGTTGTCAACCTCGACAACACCCCAGGGGTACTGACGGGCGCGGACCTTGCGACCGCCAATCTCAACAACATCCTCGGAACCGACAATGGCGAAGGGCATGAGGCCACGGAGCTCGGCATTCTCCTCGACGGTGTCCTCGTCATCCTCTTCGATATCGTAGGGGAAGTTGTAGACGGGGATTCGGTAGTGCTCGATGTCCTCCATGACCAGCTTCTTGGACTCGGCAAGCTCAGCGGGAGTGAGGGAGTCGGCGCGGCCGATCACGGGAATGACGTTGACGCGGGGAGCGAGGCGTTTCATGAGCTCGATGTCGAGTTCTCGGAGACTATAAACCAATGAGAGGGAGTTCCCCTATACGATAAGGCCGATAACACTTACCCGTGGCCGGTGGGAGTGATGAAGTAGAGCATGGCGTGAACTCGGTTGTCCCTGAAGCGGGGGTTACGCTTGATACGGGACTCTTCGGCGAGAATGTCGTCATATTGTCGCTCGAGGTAGCCAACAATCTCTGAGAAGCTGTAGAATGTGTGTGAGCTGGGGCTTGTATCATGTGCTGTTGCGAGGGAGCTCACCTGGCCTCGTTGTCGATCTGGTCTCCGAAGCCGGGGGTGTCGACAATGGTCAAAGAGATACGGGTACCCTCCTCATCAAGCTCGAGCTCTGTGAGAAGCATGCATTAGTTTCCATGGTCGCGATTAACGGACGAGGGAGGCCGGGGCGGTACGTACCGACAGTGATGGGCTTGATCTTGACGCCATCCTCAATGTGGGCGCTGCCAGCATCGTCAGAGTCCTTGTGCTGAAGAAACGCTCTTGCCGCAGAGGGTGTTGACGAAGGTGGTTCGACCTGTATAGTATGGTAAGCTTCCGGAGGCGCGTTGGTGCAGGAGAGGGCAAAGACGAGGGCGGCGTGGACAATTGTCGCGGCCTGTCTCGTATGGGGCCACGTACCAGTGCCAGATGCACCGCAGACCATCAAGCAAAACTGAATGCCCTTCTTGACATTCTTCTTCCGACGGATCATCTTCTAGATGGCAGATGTAAGTTAGTAAGTGAAACACAAGATAGGGCAAGACGCGCTTGAGGTTCGAGGGAGGTCCGGTGCGGGAGCGGCAGCTCGATTGGGAGTGGGCATGCGATGCAGGGACAGGACGGGGCAGAAACGGGCAAGCAATCTAGGAAGCGCGCGTGAGGTTCTGGAGAGCAACGTACGGCAGCGGACGACATGGTTGCGGACGAGGTCGGGAGAGGAGCAGTTGAGAAAGCGACGAGGCAAGAAGGATTGAGGTCGAGGTTGAGGTTGAGGTCGTCGAGATGCAGATGCAGAGGCGTTGGCGGTGGGTGGTGCGTGGAAGCAAGGGGAAAATGTTAAAGGAGAGGGAGGATGTTGTCCTGAAGGGGTCTGGGCAATTTCACGGCTTGGCCAATCGCTCCTGCTCTGCGCTGGGAACTGGGGACTGGACCACTGGGACGGGGATTCAGGGGGGTTTGAGGGGAGAAGGGAAGGAAGGTGTGCCCAAAGCGAGCACCTAGGAAGGAACACACTGGCCACACTTGGCTACTCAGGGCCACATACTGACCACCCCTGGGCGCCGGTACCCGTACTGCCAGACCGCCTGCCCGCTGCCCGCCCCCTAGCGCGCTCCCAACTTCTCTCCCCAGCATGCTAAATTTCAGTGCGAGGCTGGTGAGTGGCACGTATTGACGGGTGCCCGTTTTTTCTCCTACATGTACCTCCCTGACCCAGTGCCCAGGGGCTGGGGGAGGGGAGGAAACAAGAAACGCCATGACACACACGGCAGTTTTTTTTCTTTCTTTTTTTTTTTTTTTGCCTTTCTCTCACCGGAACGCGGTTTGGGGATGACAGGTATGGACGAATATGAGCACCATGTTTCCCTAGGTACCCCGTTCAGAAATGGAGGGGGGCAGACCATGGGATGGCAGCATCACGTGAACATTCATGTGCGGCTTGTGTTTGGTGTTTTAGATTGTTGATGAGGGATGGGATGGGATGGGATGGGATGGCGTGGCGTGGCATGGCATGGCGCATGGGGCACTATGGACACACGGCATCCTGATATGTACAGTGGGTGTAGGTCGGTAGGTGCCTACAGTATGAGGGGAGCAGGCATAGACATCGGCCTGGTGCGCATGGACTAAAATTGTATGGGAGGGTATGGGAGATGGTGATGGGCATGAAGGTGCACCGTGCGGGAGATGATGAGTGTGGCTTAAAGTGGCTTGAGTGGCTGAGATTTTCTGATTCAGCTCGTGGCTGGTGCCGTGGCGTATTAGTCTATCATATCAGCATACGTATCAGCGTATCAGCGTCGTGTTTGTGGCTGCTGCATGACGGCTCAGGAAACGTGAATAAACAAGAGTGTGGCGCTTTCTGTAGCGGGATGAAGGATGAAGAAAGCTCCACGTTCCACCACGCCGCTGTTGTCCAGTGGATGGCAATGTTTTAGCAACATCGCCCAGCTACCCACAGGGTGCCTTGGCACGAAATTCTTTTCTCGATCCTGTGCCTGACTCCCGAAACACAATCTTGGACCAGCTCCAACGCCATCGTGACCTTATTAACATGACCAGCCGGTAATCAAAATTGTGTTTGCCACGGGTCAAACTCTCGGGCTTTTCCAAACGACGCGATTCATGGTTTACCTCATCCACACTGCATCTAGATTCACCATTCAATCTCCGCCCGCCGCCCATCCCCGTGGGCCATCCCGTGGGCCAGCCCGTACCTAGCGCACATCCACCACCCAGCTGGCACCCAGCAGGCACCCCAGTGGGCATCCAGCGCCGCACAGGTACCCGTTTCGTCGCCTTTTTTAGCAGCCCAGGACCCAGTAACCTCCATATTTGCACCAAGCAGGTGGACCCTCCAGCATTGCAGGAACATGCTCGCGGGTGCTCAGTGACGTCCACTGCCCACTGTCCACTGTCGATTGTCCACTGCACACTGCCCATGGCTCATCGTCTTTGCCAATCCATCTGACTTGGCTCGGCATGTCCTGCAACTTCTTATAAACATAACATATCTCTCAACTCTGCCCTCTCGCAAGCCTCTGCATCACTTCGCCGCAATTCATTACCGGCCGGGCGTCCAGAATCCTGCGGCTGTCCCCTCCTCAGCTTCCGCCTGGCCACTCGCTCGCTACATACATACATACATACCCCTCTCTCTAGGCTGATTCCCGGTATCTGGTGTTTCCTCCAACAAACCATCCCACATCCTCACGATGAATGTCCGGCCGCCCATAGAGGCGTCCAGCAGTGAGGCTGTCCTGTCCGTCTCGTTCAACAACGACGCAAGCTGCTTTGCGGTCGGTTGGACTCGGGCATCTGCAGTAAGCCACCCGCCTCCCCAACTGATACCTCCTGCATGCCCTACATACGACACGCATTGCGATATGAGTTAGGTCTCGGGACTCAACTGACAAGCACTGGGCAGTCTTCCACACCAAATCATGTTTGCTAAAGGCATCTCGAGGTACGTCTCACATAAACTAGTTCGTGCATGTTGGTTCGAAGCCTAACTAGTCCTAGATTTCAACGCGGGCATCGGCCTTGTCCAGATGATGGGCATGACCAACTATCTTGCTCTTGTCGGTGGTGGAAGATCGCCCAAGTTTGCCATGAACAAGGTTGGTCATGAGCCAACTCATATGAAAGAACAATCATCACTCACATGCTCTCACTAGGCGATCATATGGGATGACATGAAAGGCAAGGTCGCCCTCGAAATCACTGCCCTCACCGCTGTGCGCGGCGTCCAACTAGGAAGGGAACGCATCGCCGTCGTCCTTCAGAATAGCGTCCGGGTCTACTCCTTTGCTAAACCCCCGACCTGCTTCATGTCTATGAGACTGCAGACAACCTCCTCGGCCTCTGCTGCCTCTCAGAAAAGAAGCTCGCATTCCCAGGTCGCACCGCCGGCCAGATCCAACTAGTTGAGCTGTCTACGGGCAACGTCAGCATCATCCCGGCACACTCATCCGCCCTAAAAGCCATCACCCTAAGTCCGGATGGCGAACTCCTCGCCAGCGCCAGTGAGATGGGCACTTTGATCCGCGTCTATGCGACCAGCAACTGCGCCCGCCTTGCCGAACTCCGCCGTGGCATCGACCCTGCCACCATCTTCTCCCTGTCATTTTCCCCATCCGGCACCATGCTCGCCTGCACATCCGACAAGTCCACCCTCCACGTCTTCGACGTTCCCCACCCCCGCAAACCAGCCATGAGTCGTAGCCAACAGCTTAGGTCACAAGGAGGCGACGGCGGCGACGGCACGGGGAAATGGGGCATCCTCAGCAGGATTCCGCTGATGCCCCGAGTATTCTCAGACGTTTACTCGTTTGCATCGGCGCCCTTTGAGGCCGGCGACGAGTCCATGATTGGCGGCATCCCCTTCTCAGAGGGCACAGTTCTGGGCACGTCAAGGCCGCCCAAAGGTGTCATCGGTTGGATCAGCGAGGACAGCCTTGTGGTGATTGGAGCTGGCCACGATGCGAGATGGGAGAAGTTTGTCGTTGTAGATGGTGAGGACGGAAAACGACATTGTGTACGTGAAGGTTGGAAGAGGTACTTGGGAAACACCTGAGCACAGGAGGCCAAGGATGCATTGAGCGGACCAAGAACCAAATTTCATTGCGGCCGGCGAATATGGGAGGCGTTCTAGGCGGATTAAGATGGGCTTGTGGTTGACTTTGGATTTGTGTGATACTAATAGTTTTTTTTTTCTTCTTCTTTGTTTGTATATTTCAGACTAGATTATGGACTTTTCCTAGTCCTCGTGCCGTCGCGGCGAACGACTTCTATCCCGTCGTCTTGATTTCCTGTCGTCACGGTCATCGTCTCTGGGTCTCCTATGTCTCACGTCGTCTTTCCCCCCCTGTCCCGGTCATGTCTCCGATGATCCCGTTCGCGATCTCTGCGTCTTTCCCTATCATCATCCCTGTCCCGGTCTTCGTCGCGGTCTTTTCGTTCCCTTCGTCTATCACGGTCCTGTCGACGGTCACCGTCCTTACCCTCATTGTCGCGATCGCGATGCCTCCTCGATTCCTTGTCCCGACGGCGGTCTTCCCGATCGACGGGGGTTTCATCTCTGCGGGATCCTCGGTGTCGGCCCTCCTCACTCCCGTCTCTCCTTGATCGATGTGATCGATGGTGCCTGTGTTTATGTTTGTGGTCCTTCTTGTCCGTCCTCTGGCGTGCCTCTTCGACCTCCTTCCTCTTCTCCTCAATCAGGAAACCCTTCATTGGATCGTCATCATCGTGGTCCCGCATGAGCAAGGCAAGCTCTCGCTCCTCTGCTAGCATAGGTCGCCTCTCCTGCTCCTCGTCGCTCTCGTCCTCGGAAACGGCCTTGCCCTCTTTCTTCAACATGTCCTCCCAGCCAATCTTAAACTCCTCGAGGTCTTCATCGTCGCGGGCCTTGTACCGGGCATGGTCGACGCGGATCAGTCGCCCATTAATTTCTGCACCACCGATGTTGTCCACAGCAAGATCAGTACTCCTTTGGTCCTCGTACTTGAGCCAACCGAAGCCTTTTGACTTTCCAGTTTCCTTGTCGCGGACAAGCTTGAGGAAGACTGGTTCGCCGAACTGGGAGAAGATGGTGATTATGTCGCCTTCGGAGAGTTCGTAGGGGAGACCGCCAAAGTAAACGAAGGCAGTATCGCGGTAGTCGGTGTGCCAGGAAGCTTCTGGAGAGCTGCATTGCAAGCATTAGCATTAGGGTGGACGGGGAAATTGGGGGATGGAAGGAGCCAGATGTGAACGTACATTCCGTTTTCAATCTCCTTTTGTTGAGTGCTTGAATCGCGCGTATTTGGTTCATGTTGGCGGCGCCTTGCGCTGTGTTGTCCCGAGGGAGAACAAGTGAGCTACGCAAAGAAGGCAAATCGACAAGAGTGCTGGTTGTGATGCAAGGCTGAGAGAAAGTCGAGGTCGCTGGGGGCCTAATGATGAGGCTCGATGGAAGCTAAAGAAAAAAGAGTGGGACCTGAAGCTCAGGCGGTTTTCATTCTCCAGTCCTGTCTTCAGCCTCTCATGGGCTGTCATGGGGCAGGTTGCTTTGAACGTCTGTGCGCTATACATGTTATAGTGGAGAGCGCATTGCAGCACACCGGCGCTGTAGAGCACTGCACAGCGCCTGTTGCATACCTAGGTAGGTAGCAAAATAATGAAGGCAGCTACTCAGCTATTACTGGACGGCGGGGGACAATTTCCGGACCGACTAGCCAATGGAGAACCAAAGAAACACCCTGCTACACTAACCCCCCGTCTCTGCTCAACCCTGGCTGGCATCAAGGGAGGTTTTGTTAGACGGTCAAGGAAGCGACCAAAACCCGACAACGACAAAAATAACGAGCTTGTTTCCCAGCGACCTGCTTACCTCGCCGCCGACTGAGACACTCTGACGATTCCCACCTCCCGCACTTGCTTGGCTTGCTGTTTCCAAGCGACAATGCCCCTACGGCATCCTTAGACGCACCCGACATCTTTCACTCCCGTGACGATAGCATTGTCCTTGTCCACCGCGTTCCCCTTCTCCACCACCACCTTCTCCTCCACCTCTTCGGGCCCCGGACCATCGCCACCCTCCGGACGTACACCTATGATCTAACGGCCTGCGATTCGAAGCATCCTCCCCTCCGGTGCCACTGTCTACGTGCCACGCGAAGTCTGCGGCCATGACAGCAAACAACAACCGAGTGTCGACCTACACCTCCGGGTCAGGGGACCCTGATACCCGTAATGGCGAACAGAAGAAGGATCTCTGGACGTCTATGCTGGAGTCCGTTGCCAGCGGCAAGCGCCTACCGGAGAAGAACCTCATCGTCCTAGGTATGCTCGACACTTGGAGCCCCCCCCCTCCCCGCGGTGCCACATGTGAAAGCTGGCAGACGTACTTGGTAGCTGGTAGCTGATCATCCTCATTTTACAGGCGGCACTCCCGAATCGCAACGAGACTTTCTCGAATCTCTTTCCAACTCCGAATCCAGACGCAGTGCCGAACGGTTTAAGACACCGCCCATTGCAAATAATTTCGCCTTGGGTTATACTTACTACGATGTCCTTGACGCCGACCAAGATGGTTCGTTGTCTTCGACGGCCAACCGCACCGACCTCACCTTGACTAACAGCTTTAGACACTCTTGCGCGCGTCTCTCTCTACCTCCTGTCCCAGCCATCCGCCGAGTTCGCCTCCCTCGTCGCTCCTCTCCTTACTCCCGAAACCATACCCCAAACCGCCCTCATCATACTCCTAGACTGGTCACAACCGCACCTGTGGCTTCGCCAAATGTGGACGTGGATCCAGCTGCTCCAGGAGGTTCTTAAAAAAGTCGACTCCGAACAACATAATTTGATGGAGGATGTAATGACTGAATGGAAGGAGAGAGGTCGCGGAGGCGCATCGTTGAACCTGGACGGGACTCCTTCTGCGACTGCAACGGGCGGTGACGGAGATAGCTCCTTGCCACTGGGGCCAGGCGAGTGGGAAGAGCCTTTGGGCTTGCCCCTATGTGTCGTTTGCCAGAACGTGAGTCCAATTCCCGAGCGCTAGTCCCCATCACCCTTGACTTTGACTGACTGAATATACAGGCTCAAAAGATGGAGTTTTTGGAAAAGAGCCAGGGTTGGAAAGAGCCCGACTTCGATACAGTGCTGCAATATCTACGAACCGTGCTACTGAGACGTAAGTTGGCTCAACTCCTACTAATATGAGCCTGAACACTAACATACTTGCAGACGGTGCCTCCCTCACATACACCTCTCAAAACACACCCTCCCAACTCCCCCTCTCATCCACTCGACGCTGGGAATCACTTCTCTTCTCAAGCGCAACCCCCTCAAACACAACGTCATCGACCGCGATAAGATTGTTGTCCCTCCTAACTGGGATTCGTGGGGCAAGATTCGTGTCCTAAGTGGCACCTTCGACGCCGAACTTATTTCTAATGGATGGGCAGAGGATATTAATTCCTCCGCTGAAGAAATCGATGCCGCGAAGGAACCGACAGATGAGGATGAAGATGGACAGCCTGAGCAGCGCCAACCACTTAGAAATTCCGCTATCGCGCGTTATGAGGAATGGTGCCGCGACCCCAATAGCGGCGGTCTGGCAGTGGTGGAAAATGCGATGCATGGCGAGCACTGGATCACAGTCGACAGTGATGACACCCAGGCCTTCCTGGAACGTCAACTTAAGATCCTCGAGGCCTTTAAGGCGAAAGCCCCCGAAAAGGCACCTGAGAGCACCATTCGGCCTATTAAGCACCTCGAGTTCGGAGATGAGAAGACTGTTAGCGAGCACATTGGTCCTGTGCAGTTTAATATGGGCGGTATCCAGGTTGATGCCGACGATATGCTTAAGCGTCTCAAAGTAGGCCCCTCTCCCCTCCCCTTTCCATTGCCACTCATGACACAAGACGATACTGACCCCTATGTAGGATCGCAACGCATATACTGCAGCGCCCGAAGAAGAGGAAGAGGAAACGGACAACTCTGCCAACAACATGGCCAAGGATTTCGACAACGACCAGTTGCAGAGCTTCTTCACTGGTTTGATGAATAGGAAGGGCGGCACGGACCCGGCCCGACCCTGAGGTGATGGATCTACTTGCTCACGGCAAATCGAGTTTTCCAGCAAGAAAAATTCACACAAATGAATTCTACCTTCTAAGAAAGAACTTTCGGAGCGACAAATCACTCACTCTGATGCTCCGTTTTGATGCATTGTACTAAAGAAAACAACAACAACAACAACAACGTATGGGGGGGAACGAGATGGGAGTCTGGGTGAGTGGATAGGGGGAGGCCGGGGAGTCGCTGTTGTAGAATAGATACCCCTGAATGACACAATATTTGAGCACAAAGTGACAAGCGCAGACGTGAACGTGTCCGGATAGGCATGTTAGGTCATGATCTAGGTTTGCCTCGTTAAAACCTATTCGTCAAAAACACACATGTAGCACAAGTTTGGTACTCCCCCTAAAAAATAGGGCATTCATTCATATGAAGCGATGGCTTCCCAGTAATAACAATCCACATTGCTTCACGTACAGCGAGTTCTCCATGGCGACAATTCCCAACCAACCTAAAAATCCTTCTCTTGATTATGCGCCAAGTCTAGCAGGTTTGTACACGACCTTTATGCCGGTCTTGGCAACACCTAAGCGGGCCGCAACGACGCCATCCAAGAGGCCGGGGAATAGCCACGGGTGTTGGAGCATCTCGACCTCAAAGGCGTTGATAGCCTGGCGGGCGAGAGCGGCAAGGGCATCGTCGTTGAGGAGATCGGAGAGGCGGAAGAGGTTGGAGACGGTGATGGCATTAGTGGAAGGTATGGAGGTGTCCATGCCGTCTTTCAGACGGATAATGGTGTGGGGAGACGAGGCAGTGGTAGAGAAGAAGGCGCCCACAGGATCAGCGAAAAGGGAGGTTTGAGTGTCTGTGAGAAGTTGTGAGTGATTAGCCCATATAGTATTCGAAGAGGTGGATGGAACACTTACGCTGAAGCGTGTCAGCAAATTCGAGGAAGGATTCATCGCTAGTAGCCTCGAAGAGGTTAATGAGCCCCTGTGTGAGATAGGCATAGTCGTCTGAAAATGCCTTGACCTCCCTTTCCCCTTGCCATATCCTGTATAGTTGCTTCTCTTGCGCATCCCAAAGCTTGTCCTGGATGAAAGCCACAGCCTTCTTAGCCACGTCCAGAAACTTCTCGCTACGCTCCTTGTCGATGGTTTTGAGGGCTAAGCTAGTTTGTGCCAATGCTGAGATGACGAGGCCATTCCATCCCACAATCAGTTTGTTATCCAAGTCTGGCCTAACCCGTTCCTTGTCCCTCCGCTCCTTCAATGTGGACTTTGCTGTCTGAATGTACTCTCGAATTCTCTCGGCGGGGATATTAAACTGCTGGCTGAGCTGGTCGATGGTCTTAACGATTCTAAGGATGTTCTGGTTGATGAAATCGTCGTTGGGATCGTGGTCCTCGTCCACATTGCCATCCTCCTGAACTCCCCAGTGAGTGGCCACGACTGGGCTGATCTGCTTATTGACGGCGTCAAGTGCTGAGTCAAACTCCCGCCTTGTCCACGTGTAATAAGCTCCCTCACGCATTTCCCTGTCGCCCTTTTTTGGGTAAGAATCGGCCGCTTCGCTCGAAGCGAACCCGCCATCTGGAAGAGCGATGGGGGCTGACGTCAAGTACTCAGCTAGCTCCACCACGGTATCATAAAACTCGCTATTCTCTTTTCCACCACTTGTGTTCCATGCATCGAGATACAGTGACAAAAGTTGAGCGTTGTCGACCACCAACTTCTCGAAGTTGGGAATGCTCCAGTCGGGGGTAACAGAGCATCGGGAGAAACCGGTTCCCCCAATGTGATCGCGAAGAGCACCGTCGCGAATCTTTCGCAGGGTATCGAGGGCGATTTCTGTCGCATGCTTGCATTCCGCTTCACCAACGACATCTTGGACAGCGCTTGGGGATTTCGCAAGATGAAGCAGGAAGGCTAGTTTGGGAGGGGTCAAAAACTTGGGAGCCAGACCGAAGCCCCCGTAGAGAGGATCGAAGGTACCAGCGATATGGGTGTAAGCCTCCTCTAGTTGGTCCAAATCCAGCTCGCTAGAAACGGCAGTTTCCTTCTCCTTGCTGCCATCGCTGTGTGTCGGTGCTGGTGCACCCCACCCCGATGGGGTCAGAGACGAAGCAGCCGAGATGCGACTGGTACCAAGGGTGCCCTCCGCAGCAAACTCTCGGAGCTGCCCCAGGACCTCAGTAGCCTCCTTACGGCAACGGGCTTCTTGATCGCTCCAGATATCTCGTACTTTCTTCAAGATTGTGAGGAAATCTAGCACCTCGTCGGCGCTGTCGTCGGTAGTGCGTCGTCGGTTTCCAGGGCCAGGCCAGTAGGTCCCACCAAACACGGGCTCAAGGTTGGGAGTAAGAAAAAGGTTCAAGGGCCAGCCACCAACATTACTGACGGCCTGGACATAGTTCATGTAAATGGTATCGATATCAGGGCGCTCTTCTCGGTCGATAATGACAGGGACGAAGGATTCGTTGAGAACGGAGGCGCAATCCGGGTTGGAGAAGGATTCAAGAAACATGAGGCGACAGTCTACATGGCATGATGATCAGCATAGGACATAAACACCGTATTACTCGACCTGGAACCAGACTTACAGTGGCAGGCCTTGTAACCGATATGCAAGAATATGAGCTTGTTCTCGCGCCTAGCCCGCTCCACGGAGTCGTCGTCCAACAGCTGCCATGCCACCGAGGCATCTGCTTGGTCCTTGATGTAGGGGCTTCGACTGGCGGCGGCGCGATTCTTGAGTGGGAGGGGTTGGGAAGCGGCGGCATCTGCGGAAGTTGGGGCCACAGCGGTGGTGCGCATGGCCATTGCGGAGGCCGTGAGCTCTGAAGCGACCATTGTGAATGTGAAGGCGAGCTCGCGCGCAGGCTCAGTTGGTGCTGCTCGTAGGGTGGGATGGGAGACACGAAGAAACCGCTGTGGGAACGAGAGACTGTCGGGCGAAGACGTGAAGGCTTGGGATGATTATCCACCGCGAGTCGCCCGTGTCAGTGCGAGGATGAAAGCGAGGCGAGCGTCAGTCGAAGTGGAGGTGGGGGGGATTTGACCACCCAGGCCTGGCGATGTGGAGGTTTTTGCTGTAGCTGTAGGATGACACAATTTACAGCAGGAGCTGCCTTGTCTACATGTACCTGTGCGCGAAGAAGTAAACACGAGGCCCGGGGAGTAATTGCAGGAAAATATTGTGCAGCGTGAACTTCTGGAGATGTCTTGTCAATGCTAGCCGTGACGAGCGATAAGACGTGAGGAATGTGAGCGAGAGCGAGAGTGAGGGACAGATAGCGGCAGACCAGAGCAGAGTAATGACGATTCCCCCCCCCCCGAGACAACGAGACAACGGCGGCGGTCTGGCGCCAAAGGCTAAAGCCGTTGGGTGGTTTATTTATCGGAACCGGCGTTGGCTCACTGCTAAAATAACTGGCTCCATACAGAAACACGGGAGACCACAGAGGCCAGGCCAGTGACTTGTAGCCAGGCCAACTCCCCGGCCGCGGCGAGCGAGGCGATAGCGGGGTCGTCCTATCTGTAGCAGAGTGGAAGCCGTCGTGGGGCAGAGACATCATGACCCGGACTGCTAGGGCAAGGCTAAGGCCCGGGTTCTAGGTTCTGGGTTCTAAACGCTCCCTCCAGGCCCTAGGTTCCAGGGAGACTCTCCCTGGCCCAGCGTTTCCACTTTCGAGCCCCAGGCTTTCCACTAACTAGGTCGCGGAGACTCTCCACTTGGATTGCCATTCTACCACAATCGCTGCATAACGCTCGTCATGGTTTCTCCAGAGGCCGTGTCCCCTCGACGCGAATATGGCTATCGAATAACGCGATATGCAGCAGTCTATCAGCGTCTCGTGTCGCACAAAGCCTAGCCAAACCCTCTATTGATTTGCTGCAGGGTTCATTGCATCGCTGCCCTGCCCCCACTAACGGCTTGCCAACCTAGCCAGCAGCAGTTGAGGCGATGGCAAACCAATGACGGCTCGGATTATTGCTCTCAAGCATGAGATATCCAGACCACTTTCGTCTCCGGAGGGCAATATTTCCCATGTTATAAGGCTCCACTTATGCACGATCAGGGCGCCACCGCAGCTCTCTCATCACTGCTTCGTGAGGACCCCAAGGGCCCCTCACCGCCACCAGATACATGTACATGATTGTCACGATGAGTACTGTGAGTGTTGCGCGAGCCTTGTAATCGCTTGCTAGAATTATCGGAATAGAAACCGAGGTAAATGTTAGGTACTATCCACACGGCTTTGAATTTCCTGATATGATGGCTCTGTCAAATCCCAACAGAGAATGGGCATTCAATGAAAAAGGCTCGGCTAGTAGGGGATAAGCAGCACGCAACATCTTATGAAGGTCATCAAAGCCCTGTCACTAAAAGGACCAGCTCTTCTCATGCTCAAAACTTGAGGTGATATTGACCTAAATAGGACGTTTTAATGGGCCATGACCACTGATGACTACTATGCACTGCTGACAGCACATTATTCCATGTCGGCCCTGGTGTGCCCCAGGGCTCATGCACATGAGCCACCCGCCGTCACAACCATGCCGTCTTCTGGACGGCAGGATTCTCTGAAAACAAACTGCAGGGATGTAATGAAGCGGAATTAGCTCTTTCGTTCTCAACATGAACCCATGACACGGCAGGGCCAAGTCCATGTGGGCCATCCCCTCCACCAAGCTTACATGCCGGGAGTATTCAGAGTTATTGCGGTGCTTCTCAGCGAAAGGACCATTTCGAGGCCACGGGATTTCGCAAATTGAAAATCTGCTTGAATAACTAGAAGAGAAGGGCTTTGTTCATCATCCACAGTCTAAGTATACTTTGGCTGTACCTGACATATGGCTGATTTCGTATATAATAGACAGCCACTAAAGCACCGAGCTTATGGCTCTCTAAAACGCAAAGTAAATCGTGGAATATCAAAGCAAAAATTCACACAATTCCAAGGGAAAAGTGGCCGTAGGAAAAGAGATTTGGGAGCTAGATTCCTACAGGTTACCCCCATCGGGCATGCCTTGGTGGCGAATTGAGAGTGCCGACACTTCCCATTACATCATTCCCTGGGTGACCCTTGATTGCTCGACGAATGAAATCTACATTGGCCGAACAAATGGACAAGGAGAAAACTCATCTGATAGCCAGTCTACCAGCATGTTTGATCATTGTTCGTCCTTGCGGCCTTGAATTTGGCCAAGGTCATCATCTTACACCAAGATACTAAATACCCGGCAGTGAGGCCCGAGGACGGCGTGCTGGCCAGTGCGCCCACTAAGGCAAAGAGCGGCAGCTTATCGATAACCTGACCCCGGACCCTGGCAGCACGCAGGTACCGAGCACCTCGTCATCCATCCGTCTTCATCTTCTATTCTTCCTCACTTCCTCCTGCCTTTTATCTCCTCTCACCTCCATCTCGCCCATCACGCGGGTGGAAACGCATCCATCATGGCCGATCCTACCTACACCGTCTTCATCAGGGTGCCCATGCCCCGCGGTGACTTTGTCGATCCGCCGCCGGTAAGCTCAACAAAGTCCATGCGACTCCATCATGCGCCGCCGGAAATGGTTGTGGAGGGGCTAACAATGCTCCGCGACAGGTCAACTGGGACTCTAATAAGGACGAGGCCCTGTGGAAGATCTTATCTGGAGCCGCCAAGACGGAAATTGATTGTGTGTTGATGACATCGTCTCTAACATCTAACAAACTGCTAATTTTCATGCAGGGAACGAGGTGTAGGCGCTGATCCCGTGGCTCTGGCTTCCATCCGATACTGACCTGTCGCAGCGCCGATCGCTTCGACGTCCCCGTCGACTTCCTTTTGCAACAAGTCGCTTATCTCACCGAACGCCATGCCTCCCAAGTCCGCGCCCAAGTTCGCAAAGCAACAGCCGCAGTTCGAGGCTCTGCTGCGCCATCCCCGATCCCGGGTTCAGACCATGCTGGCCTAGGCCACCAACGAACACCGTCGGCCCTCTCCGTTCGACGAGACTCGCCGATGCCGCGCAACGATATTGGTAGCGGTACTGGGACCCCCTTGAATTCATCGATGAGACCAGTTGTCTCGCGAAACCATTCAACCAATACCACAGTGTTGCGAGACATGTCTGGAGGGTCAGCGTCACCTCGGCCGGGAATTGCGGCAACAGGCCGGAGTGGAGAGCAACGTCGGCGACTATCATCATTGCCAATCACATCAAATAAAGCAAAATCTCCTGATCGCGGGCCTCAAGCACCTCCCTCTCCGGCGCCAGAAAGGAGCCCTTCTCCGGGCCCAGCCGAGGACAGCTCTACCGCGACCTCTGATGACGAATCCAGTCCTGCGCAGTCTCGCATCATCCGCCGCCCTCCTCGGTTCCAGCAGCATGACACTGGACCGTCATATGAAGATGACGAGGACGATGAATCTGAACCTGCATTTCAGCCATACAAAGCCTCAGATAACAATCAGACCTCGGCAGGTGACCTGGGCTCGACCCTACGAGGGGATGGGCGTGGCTCTTCCAAGAGGTTTCCGAGAAGTCTGGGCAAGGCGGCCGTACACAAATCGCAAACCTCTGATTCCTCAGCTAGCTCTGCGGCAATAGTTCAGAGGCCAGGCAAATCACGCGAACAACGCCAGCCTGGACCGCTGTCCCCGCGCCAGGCTGAACTAAGTGCACAGAGCCCAGGCAGCAAGAGCAGGGGTTACTCGCGCGAAGGCAGCGATGGGACGCCTAGTATGGGCAGCAGTTTTAGCGACCTTGATGGTATGGCACCCGTGTTTTCTTCCCGAATGTTTGCGTACCATGCTGACCGTGGCTAGATGCGTCTGTCACACAATCCGCCTTGGAGGAGGCTCTCGCAAGTCACATGAATCGCGGAGCAGGAAGCCGATTCAGCATTAGTCAAGCGTTCCGAAGCCGATATACGCCAAGCTCTAACCAATGAGCTCTGTTTGATTTTCAGGTATTCACGTTTTCCCTTCGTATTGTGTCTGGCACGGTGTTTGGCTTGAGAGTTTGACCTCTCCTGGGTTGCATATTGGGCTGGAGTTGGATATTGCTCTTGATACTCGGCATCGCATTTGGGATTTACGACTGTTTAAGATCTCATCTCCTCTTACGAAGCATTTGAATGATAAACGCTATTTTGTATTAGCATTCTTTTCAGTCCATCCTATGTTGATCGTGGTGAAACCTCAGATGTGCATGCAGCCGTAACATCCTCGTTCATAGCATCCTCGCTACACTCAATCTATAAATAGCATATATAGTAATACAAACGAGCCATATCTGTTAAGATTTCTCGGTTAGTTGAACTTGTCATCTCCGTGATGCGACTACATACGTTTAGTCAATGATCAGGGCATTTTCGCCTCGGAAGAAGTAAACCAGCTGCGGGCAGCCGTCACAACCCGCCTCAGTGACAAACTTTTTTTTTCCTCAGTAACACAAACCATAAGGCACACTTCTTCTCTCCTCTAAATCAAATCCAATCTCAAGGCTGAATCCATCTAATTATCTCTACGCCACTCATACACATCCAACTCGAGCTCAGCCATGTTTCGTCGTCATTGGTCGAGTCTGCCAAAGGATGCCTCATTCCCATCTGATCTCGAAAGCCTCGGGTTCGCTACTGCCCCTACCATTGCGCCACGGGGACTGAATGCAGGTTAATGGAGAAACAGGTATTTTGTCAATGATGGAGATGAAATTCGCTCTATTGAAAACCCACAATGCTACTTCAAGTTCTTCGCAAATCGCAACATGCGTATCAACCAGCGCCAGCGTTTTGCGTTCAACGGTACAACTCTTGATCGAGAAAATTAGCACGTTATGACCCTAATTAATTTTTATTTAGGGGCAATGGAAGAAATTATCCACCGGCGTCTTGAGAGCGAAGGTTTTCAAAAGATGAGGCTCCCCCTGGGTGCCTCGCCGACCCAGAACCACGTTCCCATCTTCACTACATCCGACCTGGCGTCGTGCTCCCGTATCGTCGTCGTTTTTGGAGAACCGACACAAGACCTCGGGGTACTCGCTGGCCGTGTGGCAAATGGGCCTGGGGGCTGATAAAGGGCAGCATGATCTCCGTCGTCCATGCTATTCGCAAGCAGGCTGCGCTCTACGGCGAGTCTCCGCCAGGCATCGTGCTTGCAAACATGGGACAGCGATACTGGTGGCCTGAGGGAAAACGCGCGTTGACAGTTGAATCAAGCGCTGACACGCCCTTGCCAAGTTTGGTGCACTCTGGCACAAGGCATGTTCCCGCTTGGCATGATATCCCAGGGAGCGAGAGCCCTCTTCGCCACATGGCGACCGTCTTTACAGACGTCATTGGGAGGCTGCCTAGTGAGACTGCTAAAATCGATGTCATTGCTATTGGGGAAACGTGCGAAACCATCGAGAAATACTTTGACAACAAGACAAACTGGAACAGTTGGGGTTCTCGGCTCAGCTCCATGTTGTTACTCGGCACCGTTTTTGAAACAGGCCAACTCACGAATGATGCCATGAAAGAATTTCTGGCGCAGGTAGGTTACATACAATAACCAAAATGCACCAATCTACCCATCTGACATCCTGATCTCAGCGCACACGTGGTTACATCATCTCTCACGAACCTGTTGGCACTCCGCTTGCTCCTCCCAGTGGCAATCCATCACTCGCTATTGAGCCCCTCGGCTGTCCTTGTTACTCTTCTTCCGAGACACAATATATTGAACTCATAGCGGTCCGTGCTCTTGATTCGGCTATAGGTTTCTTGCAAGAGGTCGCAATGACGGCGGACTTCGTCAACCCGCCCATCGTTGTCGTCGAGCGCCTCGAGAGGCAGCCCACCGACGATGATTGGAGAAACTTGCCTGAGGACCAGAGGCCATCAGTCGTTGCTGTCGATCCAGAAGCAATGAAAAAAGCGGTCAAGGAGGCGAGACGTTGGAGACGGTTTGAGACCACGGGAGAAGCACCAGAATCGGATTCGGATGTAGATGAAGCGGTCGAAGATGTTTTGTCCGTTGGTGATAGTCACGCAGGAAACAACACTTGGGGAGACGAACCATGGCTAGAGTGAGAGGCACATCCCATTCATTA
This sequence comes from Aquanectria penicillioides, assembly GCA_003415625.1. Taxonomy (NCBI): domain Eukaryota; kingdom Fungi; phylum Ascomycota; class Sordariomycetes; order Hypocreales; family Nectriaceae; genus Aquanectria; species Aquanectria penicillioides. The sequence continues at coordinate 6,809,987 of PYIU01000003.1, forward strand.
AACCTGGGTTATACAATCGCTTTTCGGCACTGGGTGGTGAAAATAGTATGATACAAGACACAATCTGTCAGCAGTGCCTGTGACTGTGAATATCCTCAAATGCTTCCTCCAAACTCATTCTTTGAATCGAGCAGAGCGTCAGCCTCTACGCCTTGAAGTACAATGCCAAGCCCGGATCATCCTTCCTAATATCCTCCAGGAGCTCCTTAGTCCTGCGCACACGCTCCTTTACCACGGCATCCTCCGCAGTCCAGCGACCCTCGGCAGGTTCGCTGCCGCTCCAGAAGGAAAAGACGCCAGAGCGATTGGTGGCCTTTTCGCGACGTTCCTCCTCTTCTTTGGCGAGTAGAACGACCATCTTGCCCCAGTTACCTAGACTAGCGCCGAGGCATTCGCGGCACGTCCTTCGGGCGTCCTTGTCTTCCGAGGCGGGGCTTAGAGCGCGGAGCTGCTCTTCAGCCACGTCAACACTATCGCGGGTCCACGAGAGGCCATCGTCGCGAGAAGAGGAGGCAAAAAGAATCTCACCGATCCAGAGACTCAACGAAGCCTCCTGGCAGCGTTCCTCCGGGCTGCGCCAGGGAGGTTCTGTGCCATCAGGAGGCGGTGGGGGGTAGTCGGGCTGGGAGACGGCAGAGACGAGTTGGTTCCAGATCGATTTGGTTGGAACTGGTGTGCGGGCAGAACGGGGGGGTTCGTTGGAGAGGAAGCGACGAGCCTTGAGGAGGGAAAGGTAGATAGGGAGGGCAGCGGAGATGTCACCACTTCGGGCCTTGTGGGTTGCGATGGCGGTGATGGCATCGAGAAGGTTGAGAGACGGAGGCCCGGCCTTCTCATTTAGGATAAAAGTCTTGGGGTTATAGGGCGGGTTTGACATTTCGAGACCCTGAGTCGCTTCGGCCAGGGCCAGGTTGTACAGGGCATCAGGCCCCTCTGCCCGCTGCTTGAATTCCATAAAACTGGCGTACTCCAATGCAGCCTCTAACTTTTGCCGCGCGGTAAATCCCTTGGTAGCGATAATCTTCATGTAGAAGCTATCGGCGCCGGGGTAGGCAATCTCACAATCCTCCTCTCGAGGAGCGTGCGGCTGTCCTGGAGGAATAGGTACAGGCCTGGGATTCGAAGGCCCAATGACAAACTCGGGAGGCGAAATGATGTTGCGAGTCATGTCACGAACCCAGCCGTCAGTATGCTCAGCGGACTTTGCAGCCAGCATAATGGCATCAAAATAGCCTCTCCTCCACTCCTCACTCTTGCTGGAAATGTCGCACGCGTTGAATTCGCCCGGGATTAGGGCATTGGGGTCGACTACATCGGACAGCTTCGTCACGCCCTGGCCATCGACCTTGGGGTCTTCGAGACGAAGAACACAACCGCGAGAGAGCTCCATGGCCTCGGCCCAATTGACAACTCCATCCTTGGGATACCTTCCCTTGTTTGCATCCCGGAACAACTTTCTGGTGATGAAACCCCACTCATGGGGCGTGGGGAACTCTCTCTCTAGCTGTTCCTCGTTGTAAAACCAATAAATCACACCCATGCAGGCGATAATCCCCCAGAAAGAAACAGTGTAGCGCACTGCCATCTTAGCCTCATGCTTCAGCCACGCCCTCCGCTCGGTAGTGAAGCATCTCACTGAGTTGTTGTGAACAGGGATTGAGAGAAATGGAAGGTTCGGTCTCGACTTGGTGGCGAGCTGTGTGTGGTAGGTGTATGTTCGCAAACAGCCAATTCGAGATCGCAGTGCTTGCCGAGGCGTTATGAGCCGAGCTCGACGGACGACGAGCCGCGGACGCATGGCGCCAGCTGAATAGAGATGTTCTCAGGTCGAGATTCGCGTGGGGGTGCGGGGATGTTGAAATAATGGCCGTGCGACAGTGTCGCGAGCGCGGAGTGAGTGTGCAGAGAGGTTGCCGTGCGTGAGTGCGTTGTTGCGTCGTTTAATCTGGTCTTGTCTGTCGTCGAATCTGGTTCTGGCAAACCTGGTCCCGCCGTCGTCGAATCTAGTGTTGGTGATGGAAGCTTAGCTCATGATTTTTGCAAGGTGCGCCAATGGTCGGGCGAGCTGGTTGGCTGGTTGTGCTGACTAAGTCATTTCTGGATGGAAATTCTGGATTCCTGATATCATCACTTGAAATCCTTCGCAGCTGTGTGTTTGCGTCTGTGGAGGCCTCCATTTATGGAATTTCTCCTCATAATGCTCTGAAAAAAAAATGGCCTCATTTTTCTCTAACACTCTTTCAAACTCTCGGTTCCAGCTGTTTGCTACAGCGGTTCTCTCTGGAGCAACTGTAGCTTCGCTGCTACTGACATATCAAAGCTTGGAGAGGGAGGAGCGAGTCTCCCAGTTGAAGAACTCCATCCCAAGAGATGACTCGGACCTTCAAAGAGTGAGCCGCTGTAAATGAATGTCCTAGTAAGCTTCCAGGGTAACTCACACACTTTGCAGTTAACCAGCTTCGGTGGCTCATTGGGTCCTGCGGCTAGTCAAGAAATTGACCGAGAAGAGATTCGAAACCAGGCTTTAGCACGTCGCGCCCAGGCAGGTGACTTTGACGAGGAGCTTATTCTTGAGCAACTTGCTAGAAATAGGGTCTTCTTGACCCCAGAGGGCCTCCAGAAACTACGCGACTCTTTCGTCATCGTGGTCGGATGTGGTGGCGTGGGCTCCCACTGCACGGCTGCACTCGCCCGGTCCGGTGTTTCTAAACTACGGCTCATTGACTTTGACCAAGTCACACTAAGCTCGTTGAATCGTCATGCTGTGGCCACTCTGGCAGATGTTGGTATTCCCAAGGTTCAATGTCTTCAGCGCCGGCTGATCGCCATCGCCCCATGGGTTAAATATGATCTTCAGCAGGAGAAATTCGACCAAGATGTGGCAGCACGGATGCTTGGTCCTTGGGCTGAGGATGGTCGTGCTCCCGACTTTGTTGTTGATGCCATTGACAACATTGAGACCAAGGTTGCCCTCCTGAAGCACTGCTACGACAACAAGATCCCCGTCATCAGCTCCATGGGAGCAGGTTGCAAGAGTGATCCCACGAGAATCATCGTCGGGGACATCGGTACTAGCACCGACGATGGCCTTTCACGAGCAACACGTCGACGGCTTAAACTCAAGGGTATTACCAGCGGTATCCCTGTTGTATACTCGACAGAAAAGACCGGCGAGGGGAAAGCCGAATTGATGCCGTTGTCGGAGGAGGAATTCAAGAAAGGATCCGTGGGAGACCTTGCTGCAATGCCCAACTTTCGAGTGCGCATCCTGCCAGTCCTAGGCACTATGCCGTCCATCTTCGGTCTTACCGTTGCCAACCACGTCATCCTCAAGATCAGCGGCTATCCTACGGACTATCTGCCAGCCAAAGGTCGAGATCGCATGTACGATGGAATCCTGGCGTCAGTCCAGGGTTACGAGGACAAGTTAGCACGAATAACCGATGGAGGTAATACTGTTGGTCTTAAGGTACCCCTGACCGTCGGTGATGTGGCCTTCTTGGTCGAGGAGCTGTACAGTGGCCGCAGCGCCATCACCGGCATCCCGACCAAGCTGGTACTGATCCGTTGGAGGAGGCCCGAGGGGAGCAGCATGACAATCTTGGGCGAGGGCAAGGACATCCAAAAATGTTCGACATTGCGTCTGCGGGACCTGGTCTGCATGACAAAAGAAGAGGCCACACGCCATGAAAATCAGATTTTCAAGGCCGGTAAGCCCCTGAAGGAAGTCTACGATGCAGCAACGATTGCCAGGGTTGAGGCTAAGCTGAAAGAAGCAGGAGAATATGAGTCTCTTCGATGATTCGATATTGATCATGGGCTATAGAGCTGTTGTGTGACACATTATGTCCTTGTATCATGCGCAGATAGACAGAGCTTGGTGTTTAAATATTACTGTTTCTGGCCAATACCAACTATAAAAGCACCATGTCCCACCTCGGAAACCCTGGCGCTTTTTTTTTCTTATAAACGAGCTAGGAAGGGTCTTTCCTCCAATGGGCCAATTCCGAATTCCCGAACACTCGTGTTTTGCATCGAAAATTTTGTTGAATATTGAAACCTATTCTCTACCAGGAGGATACCATTAAAGGCCTTTTCAAACGGCCCTTTTCCTAAGCCGAAGATATCCCATCCTACACCACGACAACCCAACCACAAATGTAGAGCAATGCTATGTCTGTTGAGGACAATAAGAACACAGCATGGATTTGGTAATCCTCTCCAGGAATCAACAGCTAATAAAGCAGTGAAGAGTGCCCCACACCTGATCTCGCTGTTGTTGGTGAGCATCCGGTGTTTTCTCGAGAATAGACTAGGTATTTTCCTCTGACAGTGAGACTGAGGCCCTCACACATGCCTCAGCATGACGCAACCCAGATTATCTATCACATCCACCCGCCTCACATTGAGCTGCATGCAACTGCAACTATCGCTCTTCCATCCTCGCTTGCATCAGCAGCCCGTAAGTCTCAGATGCCCAATGACGCGATCTCACCCAGACCCTAGCCTGCCGCACCCCACAGAACTAGGTAGGACTGGAGTACCGCTGCGTCTCCCTTGCGTTTCCGCGCGAAACTGTGGCGATCATTGAAGCCACCTGGCCCCAATTGAATATCGGTGTGAATACATGCTGTAGGTAGGCGTCCAAGCTAAAAATCCGAGCTGAAATGTTAGCTCTGGAGCTACACCAACGCCGGAGGCTCAAGTGTGCCGCAAGTGCAGTTTGCAGCACCGACAAGTTTGGCGCTAACTTGACCGCAGCGCAAACACAGTGTCCCGTGTTGCACATTCCACCGATGGGTGCCCGCCCTGTCGTGTTCGAGGCCTCCCTCAGAGAATTATTTCTGGACCGTCTCTGGCGGTAAATGGAAATAGGGAATCAGGCTCCGGGGACCTCGCGTCCATGACGCTTATAGGCTCAGCCTCGTTGCCTCGCAAGGGTTGTGCACGGGGTGCCTCCTGGTTCGTATAATCGGCCTCTCGCAACGCACGCATGCAAAAGATAGGAGAAAGCAGGGACTAGGAAATGCAATGTTTTTTTTTTTCTTTTAGTTCTACGAGAGTGGGTCATAAAGATCATCTAACTGAGCAAACAAGCAAACAAACGTCAATGGAGGGGGAAAATGATAAGAACAAAAAACAAAAGGAATTGGCGGCCACCAAAGCGGGGAAGCAGCGGGTTCGAAAATGTGCAACCGTTTCAAGTCATCAAGTGCCGACCTTCTTTGTAGCACTGATGTGCCTTCGCCATACCGGATATGATCAGCCGCACCACTCGTGCGCCAGTGATTGAAACAGGCCAATGTGCATCAGGCTGCATCAATATCACCCTGTTCGAGAGCATTTGTAGGTGGGTTGCATGTGCTGCGCTGCCGGTCACAAGGCGCGAATGGTTAGGCTACGGTCGAGCTTGTGTTCCAGTACGGCTTTACGACTCTCAGGCGGGCTGTATGTGATGTGCATGGAAGTCGTTCGGTGAAGAGCTGGCCCGTGGCTCCGAGGTGTTACACAGCACATGCTTTGTTGAACACAACACAGATCTGGCTACGAATGCTCGTACCGCGATATCAATTCGGCTGCACTGAGCTGGGTGCTACCGTGTTGCAGCCCACCAACACCGCCAGCGGAGGCTCAATTGGGAAGCGCTGCGACGTTCCGTTGACGCGATGGTTTCCGCTGTGCCGCCCCTGTAATTTCAACTTCCTGCGACACTGCGTGCTGCCGAAGCAATAATTTCGCCTTCATAGTCATGAAATCAAGCCCACAGTGCATTTCAGAGGTTGCCTTCCTGCCTCGCAGCTGGGGGGCCGCCATGTTGTGTCTCTCAGTAGGCAGTACCCCTCCACGAGGCCGTACGGACCGTGTACGGTGCTAGGGGTGCCCGTCCAATATCGGGTGTTCTATTCATAATTCGAATTCGATGGGTTAAATTGGTATTTTATTTCCCCGGTCGCGCCCTACTAAATGGTAGCCGACATCGTTGTGCTGCTCCCATCGTCCTTTGGATTGGCCAGAAACCTGCCTGTTGAATGCCATGCAGCCCAGATGTTCATCACCAACGTCAACTGACAGTGCACAAGAAACCCGTGGAACTGCGAGGCAACCCTCCAGCCTCTTCAGCCGTAGGCAACTGCCTCATCGCCCGCAAATTTGCTCCAGCATTATTGAGCGAATAGACATCTGACTAACACCACAAGGAAGGAATTTGAACCAGGGATCCAATTCGCAACAGGCTTCCCCGGGCGCTTAATGACGGCCGCGTCGAGTGCTAGTATGCTCAGCACCGTAATATGGAACAGGATCCCAGGGTTGGCCCGAGGTGCAATTAGCTTTCGTTGGTGGCTGCTGTTTATTAGAGACGAATTGGCCGGCCCTTTGTGGTTTGGTCGCCTTGTCCTGGTCTTATCCCAATTTCTCGACCACGCTGACATCAGGAAGTTGTCCGCAAGCGCTTTCGGAGCCTCATTTCAAGGTCTCCTCCAAGTTCATGACCCTCCTTGCTCTGTCGACGGGCGCATCTGTGCGCCATAGGTACTTGCCCTCATGCACTGTGACTGGAACTACTTGATTACGCTGTACAATACGAGGAAATTTGCCTCCTTCTCAATACATGGTTGGCATGGTATGACCGGGATAATCAGGATGCTCGGGAAAAAATCCCTGACCTGGAAGACTATTAGCCGCCGCCTTCAAGGCAAACGAGGATGTGGCAAATATATCACCGCGCTTCAGCCAAGACCAAGGCCAGGAGAAAGTTTTTAAAGCTATCCATGCAAGACATAGTAACCGGTTTCTTAAAAACCCGAAATGAGAATCTCCTGCCGGGCAGCCTGGACGCAGGTACCAGTCTAGTTGGAAATGATACATCATCAGATAAGCCTTGAATTGGCACGTGATACGCTTGCTACGTACATGGTGAAGGGCACAGAGTAGTTAGTGCCCTTGGGCCTGGAAGAGGGGCTAGCGCTGAGTGTCTTCAATGAAAAACAAAACACTAGAATGCGAGCTCCAGCCCTGAGGGCTGGTGGTAGGTAACAAGACTGGGATCTATCTAGAGCACGTGGGAAACTAGTCCTCCCAACCTTGATGGCTCTTGTGGGCCGTCTGGCATCAACAACACGGCCTTTGACTGACCGGTGAATTAGGTGAAGGACTGTACGTATCACAATTCCAGCATTTTGGGTACCAATCAGTCATTTATGCGCTCTGACCTACTATCCCATAGCAACGGTATCCCAACTTGTGCGTGGACCTATAGGCCTATCACCTGGAGGCAACCATCTGGCCTCGACTCATGCGACCAGTGCCGAAGGAGTTGTGTGTATGTGTGCGTGTGCGTGTGCGTGTGCGTGTGCGTGTGTGTGTGTGTATGTGTGTGTGTGTGTGATACCTACTTTATGGCCTCGTTTTATTACCGCCTCACTGTATTGTGATATGATCCCTTGCTCGCATTGCTATGCTCCCTCGGCAGCCCCTGATTCGCCATCTGCCTGGAAGCATCCTTTCGCCCCTTAACGCAACGCGTTGTAGGAGTTCGCGGTGCTAAAAAAAAAGTGACATCTGACTTGGGCTTTTGTCAGCACCAGTCTCCCCTCGCTGCCCTGTATCTTCGTAAGATGAATCTCAATGAGGGGAATGCTGATGCCTCGACATTTGAAGCCATGTCTTCACTGGTTGACTCACCAGAGGCCAACCTCCGTATTTTCGAAGCGATCTATGCCCTAGCCCATCACGCCTCGTAGATTGGCCCTGACGCATCTGTATTGTGCCACGTATAATAGCCCCTAGCCAGCTGAGATGCTGTCAAAGCCCAATCGCATAAAACGTTGGTGAGGGTGAGGCCAGCAATGAGTCGCGACGAGCACTTGGCAGGCAATGAGAGGTCAAGCACTTGTATGGATATGACTCGTGGAGAGCGACATCATAGTTGACGATTTGGGCAAGCGAATCGCATCTCCAGTGTTTGTAGGCAACAATTAGGCAGCGTGGCCGACTGTCTATCGACAGGTTGAAATATACTGGAGATGTTGAAACGAAAGGCCAGGGAAAAGCTTGGATACTGCTTAGGATTAGGTTTCAATTCAGCTGATCTTTCCTCGCTCGGCGGGATGAGGAGGCATTGATACTTGATCTTATTGGTTCCTCTGCCAAGAGAAAGTTGATTCGCCACCACAGGTGACGAGCTGTGGATATTGCAGGCGAGCATCATTTGAGGCTGTTGGATGGCGAGGGACCGCATCGTGGCTTTACTAAGTGGTCTCGTGCTCGGTTTCGACTAGTTGCCCCCCTTTTTCGCTTCAGCCGTTGAGAGTTGGCAGTGACGATGTTGTTGTTTTGCTATTGTGGCCTAGTTTCCCCCGGGCTTTGGGTAACGCGGCCATTCGCTTGTGAGATACATTGGGGGTATTGGGCCGAAGAAAGGTAGCCCTCGTGAATTTTCGAAGCTGAGCGTCCGTGGTTGGCCGTGAGCTGCGCGAGGCACCCAATATTTGGTCATGTAAGCCCTCTATGGGTCAGCACTGGTGGTCCGCTGGAGAAATGAGAAAACACGACGCGGTACTCCAGCCAGCCCCAACCTCACAGACTGCGTCTCATCTGCATACGAACAACGAGCAGAATTCTGGAAACTGAGGCCCCTCCTGGAGAAGGTAAGGCAAAGAAGGGTAAACGCACTCGACTGAGGTAGTTGGACATGGTCGCGAGTGGTCCGCCTTGGCTTGGCGGACGGGTGCTTCTGGAACAAGTTTGAAGTTCCGCAATAGGCGTACAAAGGGCTAAAAAAGAAAGAAAAAAAAGAAAAAAAGACACTTCAAGGACCATACAGTAATAGTAATGGTGGGAGCGCAGCCAGTTAACTGTGCCATCAACAGGAAAGGGGAGCCTGTGCGTGCCGCTAAGGAGAGCCGGCGAGAAAAGAGAGTTGGAAAAGACAAGTTTAGCCGTCACTGAGCTTGATGGATTAAGTTGCGCATGACAGGTTCTGAGCAGAGTGACATAAGTCATGAAGAGGCCGCTGACTCCAACTCAGCAACTCACCCTACATCTGATGACGAGATTGTAGCATTAGAACCTCGAACCTCCGTCCCCCCATTCCCCCATGTGCCTAGTCCTATCTCATCCCGTACAACCTATGAACAAACATCACCTTTACGTATTCAGATCCATCTACTCTAAATTAATTATCGAGCGTAGAGGACATGATGAAGAGGGGAGAGAATGGCTATTGTGTTGAGACAAGGGCAGTATATTCCTAAATGGCAGATTGGGGGGAGGGGGTGGGAGGGGGAGGTAAGGGTGTGAGTGTATTGGGAGGGCTCAAATACGTGCGATCTTGCTTAGTTCGCGAACCACACGAGATTTTATTTAAGACTCTTCCATTACCTGGGATGTTCTCGAGTTCAAATCACTTGTGCTTCCTTGAATAATTTAGCCCCATTGGCTCATTTTCTTTGGGTTCCTGTCTACGCCATCGCAAAGCTCCTTCCATGCCAACGCTACGCCCCTTGCCCCTCCAACTTGAGTAATAAGAGAGAGGTACCCGCTGACCCACACAGAGCCGCAAGCAAAGTGGTCCGCGCCCCATTATTTTGCGAACTACTTTTTTAAGGCAACCACAGCGGTGTTGGCTCGGATACCCTTGGAGGTGCAACACCTCATTCCAAATCGTGCAAAATCCTGGCCCAAATGAACGCGATCCAGTTCGCCCTGACGAAAACATTCTCGTGCCACCACGGCCACTTCCCTTAGCCGTTGCAATCCGTCATACACACAATCACAGCCTGCGACACATCTGAATAGAGGTAAGCGTTGCGATCGGGACACTGGGGGCGAACATTCAAACACCCAAGCGACCCCCTCTCTCCGCCAGAGGCACAGACAGTTCCCCCACCCTCCCATCACGCACCTCAACTGCACTCGTCTTTTCCCAACCACTCAGAACTTGCCCGGGTCGAACCCTGCTTCAAGAGATTTGCTTGAAGGCGTGGAGCCCTTCCAGTGGCCATTTCCCTCTCAGACGCTGCCCCTTCCCCGACCGGCCGCTCGCCCTGTTCTCCAAACTTGGGCTCCGAATCCCAGCCTGAGCATTGCCTCTGTCGCCACTCCCCTCATCAACACTTGTTTGCCTTGGTCGTATTGTCCGCCCCCCAAAAGCCAGGTCCACGAATCTTCCGTTGGCTAATACCTATTTTCTCCCAGTCATACAGTGCACCACCGGTCACCACAAAACTGCATCCGGTCCTACCATTCACCCTGCTTTGATATCACGCAAAAAACTCGACATCTATGCTTTGGCGAGGACGGGGACCTAAAAGAAAGAAAAAACGACGACGATATGGACTTTACGAAGAAATGGGTGACCCACCTCCGTAATAATCATCGGCAGGAGGTGTCTGCCACACAACATACGTTCTTATGTCCTCTGTGTTCAAACGACCTACCCACGGAGTTTGACGCCTTCCAAGCGCACGTTCGGGGGAGTCCTGAGGCCCACTCCGCATGGAGTACCGATGACGCTATTGAAAATGCATTTAAGAGTATAAAAGCCGCGAGGAAGTCGTAAGTCGAAAACTCACATCACTTGAATTTTGCTTTGAGGCTCTCCCTAACCCCTTCTAGGCGTGCCGATACACAACAGCCCTACCGATCACAAAAACGCCGGATGGACGACCCGGACGGTTCCGACTCAGATACTCCCCGATCGAGCTTAGATCCCGGTGACGGAGAAGGCCCATTGTCAAAGAAGCGGTCCCCGCCTGCTTCGGTAGATCACCCGGAGTCTACCCCCACTCATATTCGGAGCCGAGCCCGGCCAATAGAAACAACAGATTCGTATAATCGGGGCCCGAAGAATCCAAGTGGTAGGCAATTATGGACCGAGGGAGATGGAACGCGGCCCAAGGAGCTGCCGGGCCGCTCGGTACCAGTTGCCTCACCTTCTGCCTCCCGTCAACCACCTGCAGGCAAGGCCAGTAGACAACAGATATCAACCCAACCTAACCGACCTCAACCTCAAGAGGTTGACTCCACTTCTCAGATGATGTTACAACCAGAGACACGCCCGATCTCACAAGATCAGCTTGTCGCTGAGGTCAAAGGGATCTATGCTGGCCTAGTAATGGTTGAGACAAAATGCATAGAAGTGGATAATGCTCAGTCTTCTAATACTGATGCCAACAAGTTGAACAATGAACAATGGCAGGCGTTGATAGCTCTCCACAGAACTTTACTTCACGAGCATCACGACTTCTTCCTGGCCAGTCAACACCCCTCAGCTAGTGCTCCTCTAAGACGACTGGCATCTAAATACGCAATGCCAGCTCGTATGTGGCGCCATGGCATTCATTCATTCCTTGAGTTGCTCCGACATAGGCTACCAGCATCGCTGGAGCATATGTTGACTTTCCTATATCTTGCTTATAGTATGATGGCACTTCTCTACGAGACAGTCCCTGCGTTTGAAGATACTTGGATTGAGTGCTTGGGAGACCTGGGCCGATACAGGATGGCCATCGAAGACGATGACATCCGCGACCGAGAAGTCTGGACTGGCGTGAGCCGGCACTGGTATAGTAAAGCATCGGACAAGTCGCCTACTACTGGTCGACTTTACCACCACCTGGCAATTTTAGCAAGGCCCAATGCTTTGCAGCAACTCTATTATTACACTAAGAGTTTATGCGTGCCGATTCCTTTCTTGAGTGCGAAAGAGAGCGTCATGACACTATTTGACCCGGTGCTGGGGACCAACTCATCTCGGCTCGCCCCAATAGATGCGGCTTTCGTGCGCGTGCACGGTATCCTCTTTTCAGGGAAGTCAAAGCAAAGACTCGATGAGTCGATGGAAGAATTTTTGGGACTTCTTGATACCCATATTGGCAGGACAACGAAGCGATGGCTTGAAGCTGGGTTAGTCTTACTCTGTGAATGTTAACATCGGCTCTTTCTAACACCAAAAAAAAAACAGCTATTTTATTGCTATCGCGCTTGCGTGCTCCCTTATGGGATACGGCGACGAGTCAAACGTACTGATGAGGGCCAGCTCTCATCGATCAGATGATACAGACATTACAATGGAAGGGAGCAATATCTCCGAGGCTGCTCCGAACGAATCCTTCACGAAAGCCCTTGACTTTGCAGTTCGAACTTACGGGATCGTGATTCAGCGCTGGGGAGATACCAACATCCTTCCATTCGTTCATACAACATTAGTTTTTATTAATCACATGACGCCCTATCCAGCAGCCATGGCCCACCTGGAGAAGGCATACCCCTGGAAACTTACTTCGGTTTTGCTCAACTATCTCCTTGATTCGTTCGAATCAGAACCAAGGATGGACGGAGACTTCCCTGGTCCAGAAAAGGACGAACCCCCAAGGCCTCTTCCGGAAGATTACGCTATGCGCGGGCTAACATATGCCGAGGAGTATCATCCCAAAGGGTGGTTTATCAACGAAAAAATCGACGAGGACGAAAAGTACTTCGAACTCGCATCCATGGTCGACGAGAGAAAGGAGCGCATTCTCTACTTAGGATACAAGATTGCGGCTCAGAACAAGTGGTTGACATTCAATGATACTACCCGCAGGTTCGCCGTCGTTGACAAATACGAGGTGGAATACGAAAACATGCCACGATCATTACCCGAAACCTCGGAACAGAAGCTTTCTCCATGAAACATTGGCAACGCTCGCCAATCAGGAGGAATCTTATGGTACGCTTATCGTAGAACCGAAGCTCCCAAACCTCGGTTTTGCTACACCCATCATTTCCATTTATGGGAATGGTGCTTGAATGGATCCTTGCTAGAGACTCCATTCCTGTCACGCGCTGAATGCGCATGGTCTCATACGTTTCGGGATGGAAGACACCATTCTACATCTACATGCATTTGCATGCATATCAATGAGCTTTCGGGTTGCTCAGCTGTTCGAGGCACCATCCGGTCATTGTCAACCCCTCCCTCAGGTTACTGAGTTGAGCGGAGGGTTCTTCTCGTTAATATTCAATGCACAACTTCAAACCTCTTCGATTGTACATAGACCTATAGATAGATACCCCCCTATGATAGTTCTTGAGGCAGTTTGCTGAAGGCTCCACTGCTGGTCGACGGCTCGATTGTCTAAGCCTGTTGGTGCAAGGTTGTGGCAAGGGTTTAGCTCTCTATCTTTGCCAATTTCTGTCATGGATTCTCTACAATCAAATGAATAAAAAAGAAATTGTAAAAATTCAAATCAATGAATCTCAACTTTTTTGATCTGTCAGCAACAAGTGTCCAACTGGGCTAATGTTTTGCGGTTGCTGTTCTTTTCAGGCGGTTCCCGACGGTCTGGTTCCTGAAGGTTGGCGGGGATCCGGCCCCCACGTCCGCCGATCCAATTCGGCCGGAGATGGTCCTTGCGTCCGCGTATCAGATCCGCAGCGGGCCAGGCCCGCAAATTATGTCTGTTATTCCCGAATCAGTCCAATATTGGCCCCCAAAGGATGCACCATCACCACTTTTGGTAAACGAGGGACCCGTTGGTTGACAAAATATCGGTTTCTAGAGATCCTCAATCGCGACAAGCGCCGATCGGGGCAGATGCGACGGAATTTTTTGTTTGATTTTTCCTCGCGACCTAGACCCCTCGAAGGTTCAGCTTGGATGGCTCCCGGTGGCAATGTCAATGCAGAGTCGGTCGCCACGGTGGGCGAAAGGCTGTCGGCGTAACTGCGGTGGTGGTTGCCTCCAGAATGGAACTCCTCGGGGAGGCAAATGTCGTCGTATACCGGAAGGCTTCGCAGCGGCCGATGACACTACACATGGACAAAGAAAAAAAAAACAGATATGAGGGCGCAGCAACTTACTTTTCTTCTCAGCGGACCTTGCGCCTCAACTAGACTTGGCAGCTTCCTGTTGGAGTCTGGTTGAGGTTGCCTCGCAGAGGGCGTGTCGTGAACAAGTCGGCAGCCTTCAGGACAGCCAATTGGGACAGCATCGCAAAAAATCCTCTCTCAGTATGAGGGCGAGTTTCTGCGACCTCCACGGACACGCCGGACGATTGCGTCCCGGGGATGTCATCCTGCGACAAGGTGACAAGGGGAAGGTTATAGGATTAGTTATCACGGCTCTGAAGCTGGGCGTTCGTAAGCTTGTGTGGCTGACGAGGCTCAAAGTTGTCCCTGTTAGGAAGCTCGGTGAGGCGCCGCCTCCTGACGCAGATTGCTTCTTGATCAAAGCTGACACAAAATAATTATTAGCACGAGATTTGAGAAGACACGAAGTGTATTTTTTTTTTTTTAAAGCTTCAAGGTCCAGGGGGGACAGGGAAGCGGGATTTTGATGAATCGCTACGACGCTGTGGTAACAATCTGGTTGCGAGGGGTGGGTGACGAATGGGATGGCGTGGGGGTTTTCTTCGACATCCCACAGCGTTTGATAGGGTGGACCATACACAACTGCTCAAGAGGGGTGCGATATTTACTTGTTGGGTGAAATTATTATTGAAAAGAATATTGGATTGAAAGATTTGCGATAGCTGGGGCTGTTTTAAGACGGTGGGATTGCATTGAATACGTGTGCATGGTTGAGCCGTGGTGTTGTGAATTCCGACAGGTTCAGCTCAAGCCTCCAGCTTGAAGGTTACTCAGATTGATACGTCCGAAATGACGTAGCCCATGGGATTTCTATACTGAATGGGGGATGAAGAGAAGCCAAGTGGCGTTTTTGTGCTCTGCCCTGGTAAAATAGTAGGTCAGTGGTGTTTTGACTTGGCTTACGCCATATACCTAGTTGCAATGAACCATCCATGAGCTTGGGATCGGATGCGCCAGGATAGGCATATGCATTGTGACGGCCGCGATAGGCTCTTCAACCAAGCGGTTTCCACCGTCCCGTACGCGCGCGGCTATCGTTTGTAGTGAAACTCATCCGCGGGTCTTGTTGTTCTTTTTTGCTTCTTCTTCTTCTTGCCTAAGGCTCTCTTCTTTCTTGGTTCACAGGCGGACAGACACCCCGCAAGCGCAAGCTGTAATATGGACCCCATGTAAAGAAGCAGCAAAAGTCCTACTCTGTACGGAGTACCGGTAGTCTGTACTTCCACCCCGGCCCTGGCCATTTGGTTTGCTTATTCTCAACGCGCCCCCTGTCTCGAATAATTGTTGCTGCCTTCTCGGCTCGCCAAAGAAGAAAGGACGGGCTTCTTGCCTAACGCCAAAGCAATCTCCACAACCACTCATTGCCCAAGCTAGGTCAAGGGCCCCTAAACGTCCGCACAGACGCCAGCGCTCACCTGACCGACGGCGCATCATGCCCTTTGCAACTCTGTCTAAGGCGACGAGAACACCACAGCACCGCCACGAGGCGACCGGCGCTAGGCGTCCTCGCGGAACGCCCCAGCCATGGCATGAGGGTCCAACTCTGCCTGCTGCCGAATCTCGATCGCCAGATCCGGCGTGAAGTCCTCGCTAGTTGGTTTCAATTACGTGTGAGCCCCCCCCCGCCTGATGCCTCTTCCTCGTGGATGGTGTGCCTGTCCCTGCCAGCGCCCTCGGCGAGTGGGATGCATTTCACAAATCGTTGCGTTTCAGCTCGGGTTCAAAGACGCCGTGCTACCATGCTGATGCTGGGTGAGCTCGGCCCCCGTGCCTTGGGGTCGAAACTGCTTGGGAGTTTAAACAGGCCACCACTGTCAGCACGGGGCAACGTCTTCGAGCCGCTCGCTACCAATGATCAAACAACGCTGCGTTCTGCGCCGGATCTTCCGATGGTCTCTTCCTGCCAGCTTCGTCAGCGGGAGGAGCATGGGGGTTTCACGGGAGGCCGAAATCCGAATTAGAGGGGAGAGAGCCTGCACGCTTGAGGAGGCAATCTGTTGTCGGTGAAGGCGGAAGAGACGCACATGCATCCTATCCTTCCGTCAGAGCCAATGGGCTATGCCCACGCAAAGCGGAATTGGAAATAGAACATGCTGTGATTCAACCCCGCCAAGGTTACCATCCTTGGTGATATGACAGCTATCATGACGTCGACAACCCCCGATTAGCTTTCTCGCGTCACTGGTCTGACTGGGATGCAAGCATTGTGTAACGAGTTGCGTCCTGTGTCCCCACATCTTACTAGACCTTTTCCCCATTTTGGTTTGTTCTTTTGAGATGGGTGGTTGCACTTGTTGCACTTCCGCCTCACTTTTCTTCTCCTTATCCTAGATATCCGCTGATCGCCTTGAGCCTTTGCCACCATCCATTATCTTCATACGAGCAGCTGAGGAAAGAGTTGGCTTGACCACTTCTAGTCCATTACCAATCCGTTCTTCTTTTTGTTTTTCTCGCTCTCTCTCTCTCTCTCTCTCTCTCTCTCTCTCTCTCCCTCTCTCTCTTTAATCCCCCCGGCGTCTGCACTCCATCTCAGCCGCAAATGGTCGAGGCTGGTCTATTGAGGGCGCCTTGTCGCCTTGCCAGAGGCTCGCAAATGCGGCTCTTCTGCGGGGTCTCGGCGACAGATGAGACCCTGTATTTACCCAGTCAGGGCCGGAATGGTAAAACTGATTTCCCCACATCTCTCCCATCGGATGCACGCGTGGCCTCAAGCCAGTGACTTGCGGATGCGGGCACGACTTGCCCGATCCTAGCTTGACCCTGCGAGGCAGGCTTATTCTGCGTGTCTGACCCCGACCCTGCAGTCGGTAATAAGGCACCTTTCCATCCCCGCCAAAAACTCGTGCTGCCTGCCTGGCCCGAAGACGGTTCCTGTTGACCACCCACGATGTCACATCTCATACCTCCATTTCTCCGATTTGCGCATGGACGAACAGATCGTAAGTAGCATTATACCACAAACCCGAGGGCCATCGGTCCACGGCTCCAGGCCACGGATCCGAAACGCCGAGGCAGACGGCTCGTTCCGGCATGGATTGGTCCGTAGGGCTAGGTTACGAGTGCACATTGTCGAGGCAAACCCCCCACTGCAAAGCAGGCAACTTGCCTTGATGCCGGCTTTCGGCGGGCAATGGCGAAAATGCTGTATGGTCCTCTAAGAGTATACACCCTTTGCAAGATGTAAGGCGGACGGTCTCGTGAAATTGAGGAGGTGGGCCGTTGGATCATCCCACAATGAATCAAGCTTTCGACATGGGGTGACATCACACGCATTCCCACTAAGCGGTGAAGGGCTATGATAAACAACTAAGACAGCCTGACGTAGAGCAGATATATGCCCATCTTGAGAGGGAAAATGGAATCGAGATTGCTATCATCGATCACCCTTGAACTTGAAAATCTATGGTTGAGCTGCATCACCGGCACAACGCGGATCCCCGCCTGAAGCATAAAAAAATGAAGTGTTTTCTCTTTTCTCAAAGCTTTCCTCACTTTCAAAGTGACTAGTTATTTAAATAGCGCGAACATGTCCTGTGTGCATGATGTCACATTGCGAGGCGT
Source organism: Aquanectria penicillioides (assembly GCA_003415625.1). Taxonomy (NCBI): domain Eukaryota; kingdom Fungi; phylum Ascomycota; class Sordariomycetes; order Hypocreales; family Nectriaceae; genus Aquanectria; species Aquanectria penicillioides. Next base: position 6,827,402 of record PYIU01000003.1, read on the forward strand.
CTGGTTGCCTTAATACATGGTTGGGTCTGGCCTTCATATTTGCACTTTTAGGTGTCCACATGCAAAATTTGATTGGATTCAACCTCACTGACCAAAATTCGGCGAGTTAGCATCCAGGCCTCTGTCGTTGCTGTCCCATGGTCACGCCCGCAAGTTGTATTTACAAAACTGGTATTCCGTAAGACATCCAATTAAAACCTTTTCGAGTACAAAAATCCCAGCGGATGATATGCAAGCCAGTCTAGGCCGCGTTCAATAGTTTGAGGTAGCGGGTGTTTATCTTATATTGACGGGGAGAATGCCGACGGATTCCGAATGGCAGCTCTAGACGAGATGGGGGAACAATCCCAGCAGCATAGCCAAAGGAAGGCAATGGAATCTGGTCATTATCGAGTCAAGGCAAAGGCAAAATGCAAGGCGATGAAGGCATACTTCCAGGGTGGATGAGGGTGTCTGTCTATTGAGTCAAAGTTTGCGTATCATACGTCAGTAGAGACTGATGAAATGTGAGCTTTAGGGCCATGAAGATGGGAAGAAATGTAATAATTAATTGACCCAGCAAAGCTGGAAACTAATTTTGCGATGCAATGGAAAAAGTCGCCGAGGGATTGAATGAGGGGCTGCGTTTTGAAGCCCATGACGGCAAGGGCGTTTGCTCCAAGATTCGAGAAACAAGTCAACAGATGAGAATTATTGAAAGGAAAATAACTAAATAAATACAGAAAGTCCCATATTCTTGCTCTTATAATGACGATTGTAGTTTGTAACATATAGTCTCAAATTACAACTGGACCTCCTTTCAGACGGAGTGTATCTGTTCGTGGTTGGGCTTGGGAACACCTTCAATTCCGACGATCTCGGTCTCTAAGACTTCAAAATCACTTTTATCTAGTATTTGTAACTCGATTAACTGGTAATACTAACACAGAGAGCAGCGTCGTTCCCATTTACTATGATACCAACCACTCTAGGGTCTAGGCTTTCGAGAGAGAGGGACCTAGATGTCTATTGTCTAGCAACCACTTGATTAAATACTGTCATGGAATCTGATCTTATATATAGAAGGAGTTTAAAAGTCGAAGGCCATTTGAAATGTGCAGAGTCTCCTACGTTGCTCTCATCCCTGGCGAAACTCACCTCGAGGTAGTATCTGCCCAAGAGACATCCGCGACTGCGAGTAATTTACAAGATAAAAGTTGCTTGTTAGAGGAAATCCAGCTTCAATCTTTTCACAAGACTCATTGGTTCAAATTTCTCCATCATTTCAATTGTGGAGGACCACCTGCTAGGCTCTTGGAGTGGAGGGATCTTCTAAACCGAGGACAAGAGATTAAGACATAGAACAATTACCAGAGCTAGGTCCTAATACCGTTTGGGCCTTGCCTCCATTATGCTCCCTTGTATGAGACTATTGGTGGGTGCTTGGGCTGTGGCTGAGACTCAGATGGTGTTTCATTGGTGGCCCTCTGAATCCTTACCAACACAGCGAACACTCGCCAACAAGGCTGCCATAATCCGTCTCATCACGATGCTGTGTTAAATCATTGCGCAATCTTGCTCTGATTTTCTAGGTTGCATTCGAAATGGAAATGATCAATCATATAGAGCCAGTTATCGGCCAGTCGTTTCGCCTGTAACACCATGTGTCATCCGCCCGGAACTTTTGCGACGCAGGTAGTATCTCACAGCCTGAATCCAGCAGCTTGCTCAATTAACCATCCCCTAAGCCCTGTCTACTTTAATTTTTAATTAGAACTTCATGTTTGAAACTTTCCTTCTCACGAAACAAGTCTTACAGAAAAGCACGGCCTTCGGCGCCTGGCCAGAACCGGAATACGACGAATACGGCGGCAATTTCGACACAGAGAGTAATAACGCGGTGGTACCATGTCTGTAACTGGTCAAATTTTCGGTCTCATCTGAATTCATGATGAGTTTCACTTACATCCCGGCCGAGTGCGAATGCCAAGGCTGGGCCGACCCAGCGCGTGGCTCGGATATAATCTCTCGGGCATTGACATCTACTGCATGGTGAGACTCGCCTTTAGGTCTTCCTTGATACATATTTTTAACTCATACAACTATCTGGATAGATGCAAATTATTGGCAAGATGACTACCTGGCTTCCACTTCCAGGTGCCGTCCCTCAGGTCGCCACCCTGTCCTTCACAGCAGAGTGTTGCAGAAATGTACAATCTTGGTCATAACGGCTATTAGACCAGCATAAGCTGTCATAAAATTGAAGAATCAATTTCTAGAATGTTCATAAAAGTACATTGACGTCTTCCTAAGACCAACAGGTTACGGGTAAGTCGTTCTCTGGATGACCTGAAGGCAGAGTATTCGACGAGTTGACGTCAATACGATTGGATTGGCCACAGTAGCACACTACATATATACTGCCGAAATCGGTTCATTTCTGAAAGAGCGTGGAATGTCACCGCCATCCTGTAAGCCTGAAATATTGCAGAACAATCGCCCTCTTAGAACCCGCTTCCGCACAAGAGAAGGGTTAGTGGCCCTGGGTGAGGATGGCAAGTGATAGAGATGAGATCAGTCTCGACTCCAACTTGACGACAGCCATTTTCCATCGTCTAGTCAGCTTCAACGGCAGCAGGATCTCTTCAACAAAACTCCAAGACAGTATTTTAGGGGCCCATTGCGTACAATAGGGCTACAGATGCTGAGCTTCTCTTCAATTAAATATCCTTTCGAATCGGTCTATTGATCGATCGCTCATGGTTTGTGATTTACGAACATGTGAGAGCTTCATCTGGAATTCACCTGCGCAATTTTCTTTCGCCGATGCATTCCCTTTATTTGCAGCCGTGGCCTTTGGTCTCAGTACTGCCCTTTTGAAAACCTTTGAACTTGAACTTTACCAAGCCGGACCGGATTGTAGATTGCCAACCCTGTATGAGCGGTATCGGCTCGCCACAACCCTGGTGGATAGCTTGTGGTCGCTTCTCGGGGCGTATTGAGTTCACGGAAACCTCAGCAATCATAATGTCAAGCATTTCAATCAAATTGATCGCATGAATTGCAAATGTCCGCAAATGATGTGCTTTGGGTCTCAAAGCCCCAAGCTCGTTGGAGCAGAGATCGCGAAATTACGAGACCCAAATTCTCAACTGTCCCTCTAGCATCTAGACCTAGGGCAAGACAAATCAGAATATTGTTTATTAAATCATTGGATTGATATTTTTGGAGATCGGCATGTGGCAAAACCTATCGGGCTTTGGTTTACTAAGCTCCAGCACGCATCGTAATTTGGAAAAGACCTGCAGCATACGTCTAACACATATGTATTAGTAGTAACGGTATGCTTATAAAGCTATGTGTTTAGAAAAGTGCTGAATGAACAGGGCAAGAAGAATGGATAACGAGATTGCATACTCAGGGAGGGTTCTGTCGCTGCGAGTTTCTCACTTGATTCAACAATGGCGATGTCACGAAGTCAAATGACAGTTTGAGAGACATAAGTTACGTACCCTCTTTCAGCTGAAAATTTCCTTTCGCAGTGTAGAAAGATTGATCAGTCCGGTATCCGGCAAACTCAGCTTTAAGTAAATATCCCCACATTCCCTTGACTAGGACCTGTACAGGACTACTTTGCATTTCACCGTACTAATAATTGTTTCTTTCTCAATATTTGAATATATGTCACAGAGGGGAGTTTTATCCTTCATTAGTGCCCACGATTACGAACTGTCAACCTGGAGTATTGCGTCATATCGTTTAGGATAGGCGGAGATGTCAAGTCACACAGTAACCAGACATGAATGTGATTGCAAGGTGACTACATGTATGGTTAAATTATGGAAAACTTTAAAACACCTTTTTGTCACTATGTCAATACTTGAGGCTATGAAGATTCTGTCAACCAGCTATCCAGGTGTAGCAAGTCACCACAAGGGTTCAAAGCGGTATAAAAGAAATTCTCTTGCGGACTTGAGTCAAAACTTGATCCTTTTGTTCAATCAAAAAAGTGCATTTTCGATACCTATCGACTTTCGGTTCCGCTCTAGCCAACTAATCACCGACCGTTCGAATATTGTTAGACGGACACTGATAGACAATGGCCTTCAGGTATGACTAAAGCATAAGCAACACATAGAACTACAACAACGCTAACAACTTCTTGTAGCACTTTGAAGAAATTTATAATGCGCTGCAATTCTCCCTTAGGGATGGGATTGCCCAATATGGACCATTTGCAAATCCCCTCGAATATTGTCCAAGTTAGCGTCACACCACGTCAATGTCTGGCACACCTTCATCTGCTTGAACAGTTCGTGTCTACAAAAACAAAAGTCACCAAATGGGCAACCCATAATCTGATATCTCCCGAGTCGGCGTGGACTTTTTATGTCAATATGGCTGTTGACCGGATGGCGAGATGGTTCGAGGAGTCTTATCGAACGGACCTGAGGCGAGCCATCCCGCCGCTAGACGTCTTGATGGTCTGGCACACATTACTACAGCGCCCGAAAGAATATGGAGTGTTTCTGGAGCTCACAAAAGTGAATTTACGTTCCTGGAACTGGGATCTTTTGGTAGGTTGCTTCTTGGAAAATGACCATGTCAATCTAACATCTTGTCAGCTTGACACTCTTGAGACCATGGACATTGGAAAGTTTGAGATCAAAGGCGAATTAGGAGACATCGTCAAGCAACTCTATCCCACTACAGATCTTCTTGAATTGATGGATGTATCTACGACTTTCCTGCAGTCGAAGAGTCCTGACCAGACAACTGAACATCTAGTAGACCTCTATTTACACAGGAAGACGGCACACCTATTCAGCACCCACGCGGGCCGAATCAGCATCGGATTCGACTTTCACTCAGCTGTAGATTCTCAGTTAGACTTTGCAAACCGCACGCTGGAATACTCGTGGCACCGCATGTACTCCTCGGAAAGACTCAATGGGCTACAGTTCCACACCGCCATCGATCGATACAGGAAATTCATGAGTCTAGAAAAATGTTCCTCCGACATTCAGTCTCTCGAAGTGAGAACTCAAACGCCCAGGTTCTTCGTGCCTACCCTAGACATTGATCTCGTTTGGAGAACCCACATGCTTGATTTCTCAGAGTTTCGCTGGTTCTCCAGCACTCTCAATAGGAGCCGTGTGCAACACACTCCCAGCCTACAAAGCATCAATTCATTTGACGAAAGAACGTCAAAGGTTTATCAACATATTTTTGGTGAAGAGTACTGGCTCTGTTTGTGTTGGTATTGTGTGGATGGTCGAGAGACCCCGCTCACTGCCCCCTTTTCGGATGACACCCAAAGTCGGACTTTCGAGGACGAGTACTGGGAGGAGATTCCACGCCGAATTTCTTCGGTAATTGAAATACCATTAACTTATGGAGTCCGGCAGTGCTCAAAATGTGGATCTCATCCGCGCCGAGGGTGCAAGTTGAAGGATAGCATGGAGAGTCAGGGGCTCCGAGAAGCGGCATCACGACAAGCCGAGGAGGTGCGAAGCCCCAAAACAGTCCGCAACAGATCAATCACGCATTTGGCACCCAATCCATGGCCTAGAATCTTTATGGGACTGTCGCAAGAGACGAAGCCAATCCGTCGCCCTGGAATGAGACCTTCAAGCCCATCGCCGCCTCCTCGCCATCAGCACAGAGGCCTCCACGAGCAAGAAATGCCTCGCCAGCCACCGGGTGCAGGCCAGAACTCTGGAAGCAGAGCTTGGGGCAATAATCCATCTCAGACCTCAGCTAGGGAGTCATATTATGCGCTTGATAACGGGTCTGAGAGCCTCCAGGTCAATAACTACAGTCCTGCTCAAGTCTCCTACACGCCACCGTATCATTCGGCTGGCGAGTCCGGTCCTCCTGGCCCAAGAAGAAGCAAGACCACATCTTACCGTGGGATAACGAGGTCCTCGGCTTTTGACGGAAGCTACCAGGGCATTGACGAGGGCTCGTGGATGGCAAGATAGACATTGATCACTTAGATCCTACATGACGAAAAAAGCAATTGCGCTGGTAGACCATCCTTTAACCTTGATTGCACACCTTTGGGGTGCTTTGAGTCTCCATGAAATAAAACAATCCTTCTTTTTGCTCACCAAATTCTCAAACTCATCGTTGAACTGCGCCGTACAAGGTATGAGCAACATCCGGAGCGATGATACCACGACCAGCGGCAAACTGACCCAACTACTAATTAGTCAATCCTAAAAGGTGACACTTACCTTCCTGACTCAGAGCCATTCTGAATGCAGACAAGTCACAAAACCTGAGGTCCATCGGGGCAGGGCTCGGTGAGCATGGTTCATTACGGGGAACACAGCCGCGTGCGCGCTCGCGGCGTAGATTTGCTTATTAGACAATGGATGTGATTGGAATGGATGCGAGGGGGAGAATGGCGATCCGAGCATGGCCCTGACACATTGCCGTGCGAACTCATATCGGCCTCTAGCACTTCAGAATGTCTGAGGTTGCTTCTCAAGCTTTACCACAAGGCTGGCTTGCTCTGTTGTCTAGTCCCAAGGGGGGATGCTCGCTGATGATCCCTAAACCCTTGGCAAGTCCAGAATGTGGCTAGATTGCTCGAAACACAAAGCCGCTAAGAATCCTTCTAGACATGAATGTCAACCTCCTTGTTGCTTTTCGTAGAATCTTGGTATGATCTCGCAAAGCTGCCAATTTGACGGAGTGGAAAGACACTGTGTAAGACAGCATCTCACTGCCATTCAGGAACCCCCATCACTCTCAACCGTCGGCCTCCCCCACCGCCATCACTTCCAGCCACCGCGACCCAATTTCGTCCCATGTGATATCTGACACCTGCAGCACCGACATGAATTGCCTTTTTCCCTCCCGCGGGCGTACATGGCTTCTGACAAGGTGCCAAACGAGGCCAATGCGCGGCGCTACCCTCCAATTCCCCGGCAAAAGCAATGTCCCGAATGTGGAGTTTGGGCGTTCAACGGCAGTGTGTGGTTGCTCGGGAGGAGTCCTAACTTTTGATCCTTCGGGTGAGGGAGGAAAAGCAAAGTGAATCAAGTCGTACGAGCTTTGGTGTGATGGTTGAACTAAGTATGGCAGCAAAAGAAAGGAAACATACACTACCGGCGGTAGAAGTGCCGTCGACGACAAACCGTGACCAATATTGGGATGGAGCTCTCACCGAAGATGTCGAATGAGCGACGGCCACACCATGTCTTCAGCTCCTTCGTGACCCCAGACCACACCGAGGGAACAATGATGGATGGATGAATTCTCAACGAACGTGCTCCTAGTCGCCTAGCCACATGTAAAAAATAATACATCCTGTTAAGCATGGTCCAGGCAAGCCATTGTTACACCCTCAACGCCACCCGACATGGCGCTTCTTTCTGGTAGTTTGACGCACTACCGGTCACAAGTCTCACACGCTAAACGTTGCCATGAGGTGGCTTGGGGTTTACAAACCGCGCATTGAATGTGTCAACAGAGTCTTAAGATGCCTTCATTTTCTCAAAACAAGGCTTATGTATCCTGCGTGCGACGCAGCGTCTTGGCCCGGCGGTTATGCAAGGGAGATAACTGCTGTCTTTCGGATGAAGGTGAAAAAAAAAGTCGACAACACCAGTGAAAACGTGGCACTCGGACTGTCCAGCTTTGGAATGCCTGGTCTGTACTGACTGGGGGCTCTGGAGCGGAGCTGTAACTGTTAACGCCGACTAGATCTCGACACATCAACGGTGCATCACAAGCCCCTCGGCCACTGCAGGTTGAGCGAATCATTGATTTAAGCCCCCTATACGTCGGATAACCCGACCTGCCATCGTCCCCTGTGCAGATGATCAGCATGAATCTTTGGTACGGGAGCTGGGAGAGCAAAAACCGAGCTTTTTGGGAGGGGTGTGAATGAGTACGTATCCTGCAAGGTGGTTGCATCGAGAGACGTTAGCGACAGGAGACTTGTTGATTAGGAGGCGCTTATAAATCCGGGGGTGTAGAGAGAGAACCAGGCGTGTCCTCCGTCCCTTTTCACTTGCAATGGGGTGTTTAGGCTGTTTGGGGGCCTAAGACGGATGAATCAAAGGCAAAACACCTTACATGGGGGTTCTCCGGGTCCCAGATGGAGGGTAGTAGATCGCAAAGCAGCCTACCAAATCGTGTGTCATGCCTGTACACGGGTGCAAGGTGGTTCTGATCCATGGTTTCGTCTAAGATATACCCTAGCATGCATCGAAATGGGAATTTTGATGATGTGATCAGATAGCAGATGCTCCTCGGTGCCTACATCCTTCGTGTGAACAGAGTCCTCTCTCTTTCAAGCTTCAGAGGACCTACCCTACTTGACTAGACAATAAGTAAATTCGTGGGATGAAAATTTCCCCTCCCACGAATTTCGTTTTGGGGGCTTATTCCGATGTACAGACAGAGTCCATCCGCCATTGAATCTCTTGGGGGACAAAAATCCAAACAGCCGACAAAGCTTTCCGGCTGGCAAAGAGAGGTAAGACCTTGATGCCTGCGAGAGACTTATGTGAAGGATGATTCGTTGAGGTAGCAAGGGGCCAGGTTTTTTTTTTTTTTTTTTTTCCCTCGGACAGGGGAGTTCCCATATAGCGACCATTATACGTTCGCTTAATTGGCCTGGAATGTGCTCATACATCGCTGAAGAGGAGGGTTAGCAGCTACGACGATCATTGTCCTGGTTACTGTCACCGAGCCTCATACCCTCGGGGAACACGGCAGTTTGTGAGAAGACAATTAATTGACTTGTCGTCGTCCTTGGTGAATCTCACAATCTGTAATACGACGTCCCCAAGCTGTTGGTATGTGATTGCCACCCCTGATCGCGCTTATTCCTATGCAATGGGGATCTTCCCCTGTGCCGTGGAGTTCAAAAATGGTGCAAACCCCGAGACTTGAAGCAGGGCGAAATGTACCAACAACTTCTGTTGTGAGGCCATAACCCACAGCTAGATATGCCCCCAAGACCATTCTCATTTGGGCACAATAGGAAAAGTCTAGTAAAGTTTTGGCTTCATGAGGTTGAGCACATTGCGGATGCATACCCCTGAACAACTTGGGGCTGGCAGGCATCCAAGCTTTGCCGTAGCACGGATCCAAGACGGGACGATTAGGGCAAGGGAGCTCAAGTCTTTGGATCCGGAGTCGGTGGATGGGACTGGGTTGAGGATCTGACATGCCGGCGATCGGTCAGTCAATGAACTGATTTCAGACAGGCGGGAAGATGGAAATCCACGACGGGAAACTCCGGACATGGGAGTGACTGGTAAAGTTGCTCATGCCTCGCCCATTGTAACGGGCAAGAGGCACATCGAGCGTCCCTGTCCCGGACCAGAGCTTCCAAAAGCGGTAATCTTGTCGTGGTAGTGGAGTACTCGAAGAGGTCTGTGGGGATTGGGGGGACCTGTCCCTTTGGCAGGGAAGAGAGGGTTTGGCCATCGCTGAAGGAATACAGGTGCAAGAACTCTGACAAGGATGGGTTCAGGCTTGGGGAATGTTGCCACCCGGGAGTTAGGATGGAGAACGGCAAGCCAGACAGTGAAGTCCGAGACGGGGCGAGCTGGGTAATGGTTCTCGGTCCGCAGTAGTGCGGCGGCGTCAGGGCAGACCATGCAACGGAGATGATTAGATCCTTTCGTCTTTGCTCTTGTCCGTTGTTGTGCGGTCCCGAGGACGGCAGCTCCCTGTCGAGGGTTGAGACGTTCAGGATGCGCCCTGTGCCTCCAGGCTAGAAGGTCTATACACGATCCAAGGCGAGGGCTAGGCCCAAGGCAAAGCGGCGCCGGCGCACTCTCAACGCCCGCGCTCTTGGGGGGGAGCTAGTGTGGCCAAGCGCCAGCGACAGGGCTGTCCTCGCGGTGCAGCCAGCAGTCGCAAGAGATTAAGATCAGGCCACCATGACGAGTAGAGCAGTAGAGTCAGGGGGGTGGCCCCCGAATCGAGTTAATCCACATCTCGCGTGGCCGACATCGTGGACTAACTGGGGTCACCCCTGCGGATCGCCGCCAGCTTTTGGAGATCACTGGCAGGAAACCCTCGCGGGGACTGGCCGCTAGGAGCCTCGACAGCGCGCCTCTGAACCTTTCCTGGCATCCATTTTTTTTTAGGCTTTCGGGAAGAAGGTTTACTTGTCAATAACCGTTGCGCCGAATGGGGGATCCCGCGGGAGCCGGCGTTGACGGGAAAGAAAAAAGGTCCAAAGAGGCAGTGTTGCAGTTGCGTCTCATCACAGATGAAAACCAGCCAGGACCTAAATGAGTTGGCATGAAAGCCTTGTAGGTGGCTTTGTATGTGGCCTTGGGGTAAGGTACGTGTATGCACCACCTGTAACGGTGACCAGACTGGAGATGTGATTCAGAGATTGCGGTCCTGTCAAATCCGTCACATACAGCCAACGGACAGGGTAGAGACAGGTACAGAGCCTTGTGGTGGACGGAGCGTCCCGGCGTGTAACTGCATAATGGTGAGTACGACGCTGCAGGTCCGAGATGCACATGGAGATGAGGAAGGAGAAAGGAGGATGACATGGAGATGAAGATGGAGGATTGGAGATCAATTGCATCATTCGGGTTTATACCAGGCCCCATCATCGAAGATGTTCACTGTTGAGTTGGACGAGGGCATTCCTAGACGGGGCCAACTGAAGCCCCATGCTCTGTAGACCTTGGTGCCCCGTCCGTTGCCCACGACCCAAGGGGGGAAGAGGGGGTCGGAGACGATCCTGAAGGAGAATTTTTGGGTTTTCGGGACAAGTCAGTACGAACAAGGTGATGGATGGGAGCGTGTACATATGCGTGCGTATTGAAATGGGGCCATGAACCACGGCTTAGTCGACGACGGACGAAGGATGTTGACAGACGGAACGATGTGGGGGGATTGCTCCGTGAAGTGGAGGACAGATGATGACAGATTCGGTGGCGGACGGCCTGGGGTGAACGTCAACGCCGACGCGTCTGGTGCTTCCTGTCCTGCTCGTGGCTCGTACTTGGCCGTGTCGTGGTTGATTGCTCCGTTGATAGGTTGATGCAGTTCTTCAGCTCGTGAGCGTGAGATTGGATAAATTGCGCTTCAGCAGCAACGGCGCGGTTGCTCGTTGCATTTGCACTGCAACGCACCTACCATGCGGCCATGCATTTAATGTACAGTAGGTAATGCCTAGGCAGGTACCTTACGACTTAGGTAGGTAGGTAGGTAGGTAGCTAAGCCAACTGTCAAGTGCCCTTCGTTCATAGTCCAGTAAGATGGCGCGTATGGAGCCTCGGGTGCCTCTAGGGCGTCCCGCAATGCGTGCTTCGGTGTGGTACCGGTATGTGCTAGTGCTGAAGGTGCCTAATTATGGAAGCCCCACCCCCTGTCACTTTGGGCCTGTCAGTTCTGTCACTCAGGACTTCCCTCCAAGTTCAGTCAGTGGACAGCAACGGCCAGTTGAGGGAAAGGAGAACGCGAGTGAGAGTTTGAGGGAGGTGCAACGGCACCACTACCAACATAGTGCGGCGCAGCTGCTGACCCCTTGTGTGTGTGTCCCTGGCCGTTCTGGGCGCCCTCACACCACCATTGTGGTATTCTCTTCAGAGGCGTTCCCGGATTGAAGATGATAATTTGCATGTACGAGTTGGCGTTTCGTCGTGGGATGGCGATGGCTTATGGACGTGCATGCTGTCGGAGTGCAGGGCGACATGCACAGAGCGCGATGGGTACGGTGTGCTACCTGAACGCTGTAATATTCCAATATATTATCATGCGGAATCTGCGCATGTACTTAGGTCTCCTCACGCACGCACGCACGCACGCACGCACGCACTCCAGAGACCACCAGCCTGCTGGAGGACCCACCACGGAGTGTTGGTGGAGCTTACCTGCATGTCTCCCATTGCGGCATTCGTAGTCAGGATTGGGGTCGGACATGGGAGTCTCCTTCACCAGGTATCACGCCTGGTGTTGCACCAAAGCCAGAGCTACCTAGCCGCACGCTATCACGCCCGCTATACAGGACAGGAGGATGGAGCCCAGCGCCCTGGAGTCCAGAGTCCCAATGTATTGATGGCTGATTGCGATGCCTCCTCCTCCATACCCAGTTTCCCATTTCGCACTTTTCCATCCTTACCAAACAGGCAGGTACCTGCTTCTGCCAACCGCACATGCATTGCTTTATTCCAGCTCCAAGCCACGCGGCCTCCCCAGCCTCAATCAACTCTTGCTCAGCTCCCCTATCGCTATCGGCCTTCAAGCTTCCTTCCGCCAACATCATCCATCCCATCATGGTGCCTCAATCCTAGATTTGCCCACCGTCAACTCACGCCACTAAACAACACCAACGCCGCTCAGCTCCTTGCATAGGCCCACGGTATCGTCACCGGGCAGATTCCCCGTGAAGCACAGTCCCAACGCCCCGTCCCGCTCCTCCAACTTCATCCATCCTTCCTCGTCCTCTTCTGGTTGCTCACCTCCCGTTGAGGCTTTGCTTTTTCTAGTACCACCTTGGACTTCGGCCCCGGTGAGCCCCTCCACCCAATCCACTCAATCCTTTCCTTCCCCCTTGACAACGTCCACCACGACCTCGCACCCACCAAACCGCGCGGGAGGCTGGCCCCCTTGTCCCCGAGTCCTGTACTGATCGACAGATTTTCTTCACACCCTCGACCTTGTTTCGAATCGCTTAGTTCTGGAAGTGGCCCGGCACTACCCTCGGGAAGTCCCAGCCAATGTAATACTACATTCTGTGATCGTCAACGGCCCACGCACTCTACTTTCGCCTTAACTGGAAGGGAGACTTGGTCTGCATTGGCCTTAATTGACAGTCTGATGTTTCTTGCTCATTCGGTGCCGCAATTGGTAGTGCATCTTGCCCATAGCTGCTGATGCCCGCAACCTCGCGCGTGTCACAACAACAACAACAAACACGAGATACCATCACTAGTTTGCTGTAATTAGCAGCCATCGTTTTCTTTTTCTTTGCCCCCCACATTTACTATCGGTTCTGGAAGCGTGTTTTAAACCGAGACAAGGCTGGCGCTAACTTGTCCACCGGCTGGTCACCGGCCTTTACCCACCTGCCACCGTCTTTCGAATCCCAGACCGGGGCAGCCAAGACACCTTCTGGCTCAAGTTTGATTCAATGCCACTTTGGGTTTGCAAGACGGCGTTACCACAACACCCTACCTAGATTTGGCCTGCTAGCACCGGGAACTTGTTTCACCACCCTCATAGCTCCTCCTTGCACTCTCGGGAAGCCCCTCCATCTCTGAGCCGCCTCGAAGCTATCCCTCCGTAGACTAAGTCTGGGGAGATAATCTTCCCCATTAACTGCATACATGGGCTTCGACCGCAACTACCGGGAGTTGCGTTGTCTTTGGTTAGTCGGAGCCTGTCCCCCCGCGCTCCGTTTATGGTTCGAGACACTATTAGTTGCCTGCTTTCCATGGGCCTGGCTGCTACAATCACCTCATCTCATTTCCAGCGGTGGGCATGAAGCTGCTCTCCAGCAAGCATGTCCCCCTCCTTGCCGACGATCAAAGTTGGGTGTCCAAAAAAAAAAAAAAAAAAAAAGGCAGACCCTACAAATCTTTGACATTATTACCATGTTGAATGACCCACCCGTGGTCACAACCCCACCGATCAGCAGTGCAACAGTCCCAGTACCCCCATAAACACCGACGGCCTGACCGGCTGTGCCTCAATGATAGCTGCCCAAGGACGTCACTGGTAGGGGCCAGATACTACTGACGAATCCCCGAAGGGACATCTACTACAACCACATTGTTGGATCCTGGGCGGCAGGCAATGGGTGAGTCCCCGAAGTACCTCCGCCCCAAGGCCACGGGGTTACTGGGGAGTCCAAGTCAGCGATACTTCTCTGTAGCTGGAATGGAATATGTTCCAGCACAGCCCAAGAAAATACTGCCGGGGAACCAACCCTAGGACAAAGAGAGCGGAGTTCAGTGCAGTCCGCTTCCCCTAAGTCTCAGGACGCACCATCACTATCAGTAGGGTAGGTCACTTTCCTAAAGATATCAAGTGAAATTGCATTTTCAAGTTACACTTCCCGGCTTCTTGCAGCACCTTCATGCATGACAGGCTTGACATGCATCTGATTTGCAACCAGCTTCACTGGGATGGCATCTTGCAACCGGGTCAGTTAAAATTTCGTCATCGCAACACTTTTCGGAGGGTGCGAGCCAGTCTAGCACCAATTCACAACACCCTCTACAACTAGTGCCCGACGACGCTCACCAATGCATCAGGACTCAAACATTTCCCCAGAAAACCCCAGACCCATGATTGAAAGGTTTGAATGATGTGTTGAGGGGAAGGGAAGCCCACGGAGCAATGTAGTGGGAGCCCTCTTGGCAGAGGGCAGTGCCAAACGGGCGTGGCTGGCGATGGCGCGGCGACGACGAAATGGGAAAAAGCAAAGTCAGGGACTTTGCACGTGTCGTCGCTTAAGGTTTGACACACGCGGATTATCGACGGCGTGTCTGTCTGACCTAGTCTCTAGGGGGGTTTTTACTAGGGTCGAAAAGTCGGCTTTGATGGCCAAGTTGAAACCCCCTCGCGCAGGTGTGATAAACCACTGTCGCCACGGAAGGTCAATGTGACGTTGTTGAGATTCTCTTCTCCGACACTTGAAGGAGAGTTTCAAGGGCCGTCAGAGGTTATTCTTGGGCTGCCTGGTCGATGTCGAAGGGAGACTGGGCGCTAGTATGCCCCTCAAACGCTTTGTCGATCAAGCCGTGCCAAGGAATCCCACCATTGTAAGCGAGGAAGGGGAGGCGCCCGCTAAGGCGACGATCATCCAAATTAGCCCGGTTTTCTCACTGAGGACTGCGAGGAGACGACAATTGAGTGACAGGGCCAAAGATGCCAGATGCAGCGAGAGCTAGCGCCCAACCCCAACGGGGCAGCGGGATTATGTGGTGCCAATACGCCATTGTCGCGCCGGTTTGAACTCGCTTGCAATCTCACCCTCTCAACCCCACGAGACCAACGCAGAGAATCTGCAAGCGATGCACGCCAGCCCGGAGCCGCTCACCACTACCAATACATAGCCTCTAAAGCACAGTTGTCCTGAGAAGGAGGCTGACTATGAAGGACACATTGGATGTTTCACGACAATCGGATACCCGCGCCTTGCGCCCCATCACAATGCGAGTGTGACAGGTAGCAAGCAGAGTCTGGTCCAGTTCGAGTATGGGAAGTTGGTTGACTAGTTCTGTCAAAGGCACCAGCCCGTCAAGGAAACAGACCAGGATCTCCGGGGTTCTACCGTGCTTTTTGGTGTGATTTCCCTTTCATCCAGTTGGCCGATGACGTCGAGGAGGTGGCTCAGGGGATACGAGAAGTCAATGCAAAATGTGCCATTTAAGGTTTGCCCCCTTGCGGCACGTACGGAGAGGATAGATTGAATGCGTGGGAAAGTCTTGGGCATCTCATCTCGAGTTGCGAAGGGGGCCCAGAGAAGGGCGAGCAGTCACATCTCAGACGCATATTGTTGGATGGCAAGCGATGCTCCAGTCCACAGCGTGGGGTGGGTGAGTGCGGCATAACGTCAAGTCGAAAACCCGGTCGCATGGGGGAGTCACGAAACATGAATGGGTTTTGAGCAAGATGACGGTTTCGAGTCAAAGATGGTCTCAAGTTGGACTCTCGACGATTCAAGCTTCAAGGGCGAGGGCCAAACGGACAACAAGGCCAGGTCGCCCCTGGTTCCAAACACAAGCCACGGGTGACAAGGCCGGGGTGTGGTGAGAGCGGGGCGTCGAGCACTCGGAGCGGCACTGACGTACAAAACAGGAAACGGTCGCCCGGGAGTCAAAGGTGCAGCGCCGCCGGATGGCAGGGCTCCATGGGATGAATTGCTGGAGCCTGGACGTCTCTGCTGGTCCAGAAGGCGAAGGAGTGGACGGGCCACAAAGTGTCCCCCATGCTCCCCTGCCAACCATGCTTTTGCTGTGCTGTAATGGGGGTGGAGGAGTTCTCGGTGGTGGTCAAGGCCGTGGTAGTGGTACCAGGAGCCTTGTAAAAAGGGAAAGCAGATGGGACAAATATCCAATCCAACCCAACCCAACCTGTCGGAGCATTCGAGGCCGAGGAGGAGGGGGGAGCATGACATGGACACTGGGCAACAATGATCAACATCTCACAGCACAAAGAGGGAGACATTGAGCCAGGGAACAGGGATCTCGATGATTTGCCTGTCGACCGTTGACTTGAGCGATCCATGAGCATCCTGGCGCCGGGCCACGCACTCCTAGATCTTACCCACGCCCACCATGCCCACACCCATTTACTGTACACCACCACCCCAAGGACTCAGACACAAGTTTTGCACGCCCCTGCCATCCTGGATGGACACCCCACTCCCCTGCAATGGATCAACGGCGCACCATCACAACATTCGTTCATACGGAGGAGGAGGAGGAGGGTGGAGACTTCACTGCCGGGACAGACATTCACACCCAGACCCATCGATGCTGGGGCACCCAGGGAAGTTTCCGTCGCCGTTGCCAGCCCCCCCATCCCTCCCCTTCGAACCCTGACCCTTTCGTCCCAGGTTCGGTGTCCCGGTAGTAAGACCCACGTTAATATTGTGGCAGCTCGGGGCCGGAGGGGGTGTGCATCCAAGGATGGCCTTGCCGATTCACACAGATCTTGATATACGGCCCTTTCTGCTTCGCACCCTTGACAAGCTTCTTTCCCACCCGAGAGACCTACTTAAGTTTCCCGAAGCCCCCTTCAACGTCCCTGCGACTACTGGCTCCCGGAACTCTCGATATCAGACATCGATGACCTCTTGATCATCCATCCAACGACTCTTTGGATATTTTAATCATCGTTGCCATTACCCTTCTCTCTATCTCTGCACTTAATACCTATCCTTGCAGTCTCTTAATTCCTCGGGTCCATCATCGTTCCTTGGCCGACATCACCGTCTCCAGACCCAACTCAAACTAATACCACGCTTCACTCCACACTTCCGCATTCAAATGCATACCGCGGCCGCTACATTCATGTCTAGCCAGTACGCTTCTCAACAAGGAGGATACCAAGTTTCCCGCCAGCACCCGCAGCCACCACCTTCGCCCCCATGGACGATTACAAGTGCTCGCTTCCTTCCATCTCCAACCTCCTGGGCCTGGCCGATGCCGGGTCCCCGGCAAGCGAGGCCTCGCCAGTGTCAAGGCAACACTCGCCCCAGCTCGAAGGTGAGACATGTCCCAGAGTGGAGAGAGAGAGAGAGAGGAGTGTGTGTGTGTGTGTGTGAACAAGGAGACTGATTCCCATCATTAGCCGGCCTTCAAGCCCAACGATCAGAGAGTCGGCCTGGATCTGGATATGCCAAGTCCTCAGCCCAGCGTGGACTGCCACCCACGCCACCTATGAGCACTGATGCCTCGTTCGATGGCTATAATTCTCCCTCTACCAAGACCAGCAGCCAGGTTTACCCCAACGCTGCACCCAGAGGATACTACTACGAGACAACACCTCCACTAGAATCTGACGTCCAACGCCACGCGATGGCTCCTGTAGCAGTCCCTCGGTCTGCTCCCGTACCTTACCCCCAGCAGCAGCAGCCCTTCGCTGCTCCCTACGCACCCCAACAGCAGCCCATGGGCAACTACTATCCTACTCCACCTCCCCAGCCTCAAGTAATGGGCGGTGGATACTACCAGCGCTCGCTTCCTCACTCATTCCCGCCTCCGATGACGATGGCTGCCCCCAGTGCTAGCGGAGCAAACCCCTGGCAACATCACCACTACCTCAACCCCACTGGCGGTGCGGCATTTCCGCAGAGCCAGGACCGATACATCTGCCAGACTTGCAACAAGGCCTTTAGCCGACCGAGCAGCTTGCGGATCCACAGTCACTCGCACACCGGAGAGAAGCCTTTCAAGTGCCCTCATGCTGGTTGCGGTAAGGCCTTTAGCGTGCGGAGCAACATGAAGCGACACGAGAGGGGCTGCCACAGCTTCGAGTTCAACGCCTCAGGGTCTGTTCTTCGATCATGAAGTCGGTTAGCCGACGGTGTAAACAGACGAGAAGTAAGAGCGGTGGAACGTGCTCACGTTGTCTGAACGTGAGATGGGGACACGCCACTGAAACAAACTATACCATACCCCTTGAAACGACCGGCATCCCGACACGATTTCGATATATTATTACAACAAAGACAAACTCAGCAGGGTACTATTCCTTAATTATTGTCCTTTGGCGGCTTTACTTTTACTGGCACGGCGTTTGAGAACACGGATGGGATTGGAAGATCCGGCGGGGGGCGGGGGCAAGGAGGGGAAAGAAATGTGTTTACGTTCGCTTCCAAGGATATATCATCTCGTTGTATTACTGGAGAAGCGTTTTCTTCTCTCTATATTCATGTTTTCTCTGGTTATGGCGATCAGTGGGATTGGTCACTAGGCGCTTAGGAGGAAAATCAGCTTGGCAGCATTTACAGGGCGTTTTCTTTGGACAGGAACTTGCAGCAAGGTGAATAGCAGCTTAGTCGTGGCTCACAATTATACCAAGACATTGGAATTTCATGCGTTCGATCGTCAACTAGTCCGTGCGTGATATAGCTACGTGTTAAGCGGTCATCTCCGAGATGTATGCGCGCGGTCCGTGAACCAATCCGAAAGCGAAGACCTGGGAAAATAGACTACGCGATGACATCGGGCGGACGAAAAAAAAAAAAGTTCCGAGCCAAATCTATCACCAGATGAGATTTGTGCTCGGACACGGTCTGTTACCCCGGCGTTGGCGGGCGATCATGGCGCGGGGCCAGATACAATGCGGTGTAGAGTGAATGTCAGGTCGCGGGAAGACGCTCCAGCTGTAGAATGCGGCGGCGGCGACGGCGGCGGCGACGGCGATGATGGAGATGGAGACGGACGGAGTTTGGGAAGTTTGGCGCTGAGACACCACGCGCTGGGTGGGGACTGGGTGCAGAAGAGGGCCCCGTCCCCAATGCACATTGAATCCCTCGCCCCATCCACAGTGACGATGATGACGATGATACCCGTCCATCAATCCCTCTATTTTATTCATGCTATTCAGTCTCGTCTCCTCTGCGGGCTGCCAATCAATGCGCCCCGAGGAGCCATGAGGCATGAGGCCATGGGCCGCAAAGCAACGGGCCGGGACCATGATCATGATGACCATGACCAAAAGCCCAGATGCAGGCGCCGCAAGACGCAGACGCCGCCGCCCCCCGGGTTCCGAGCGAGGAGGCGACAACGTAATCTTGGGGGCAGACGCCGGCGCACATACGTCGCATCGATGCACCCTGCGGGATCTCTTGAGGCGGCGGGCGCGTGTATGCGTGTAGCTAGCAATTTATTATTACTCCGAATGTGAGGCTACGTGCGTGCGTGTGTCTAGATGCACTGTCTGCCTTCTTTGCCTGCCTGCCTTGATTACCAAAGAGCCATCACAATCACAACAAAACGTAACAGCGACATCTCTCCCCAATGGGCCTGACCTGACCCGGGCTGGTTTTGACGCCTTGACAAGTAGGTAATTGGGGGCCAGAGACCCAGGGATCCCGAGAACGAGAGACCCCACACATGCCACGGCGAAAGGGTCAAAGAACCAGACGCCTTGTGATCGGAAGCCAAGGAAAAGGAAACTGGACATGCCTGGTCCTTGTCCGCCATGGCCGGCCTTGTCGACGAGGTCCGAGTCCCAGTCAGGTGTCAGGCCCAACAGTGGACGCTGGTTGTGTGTGCGTGTGTGCGTGTGTCAAAGGCCCGGGTTCCCGAGACTTTGGAGAGTCAAGATCGTGATGGGTGACGGATAGGGTTCAAAAGACAAGGCGGGAGGTTCGGGTAGGCCATCCGGGGCTGGTTCCGTTTAACCCCCCCTCCCCCCCCTCCCATCCCCCTGGCCTGCCATGGATTCTTTACCTTGGTAACAGATCGTTGCTGATGAGCGACGTTTGGGATCATGACGAGATGGTGAATCACGGTGCAGAGAGGAGAAGTGAGGTGCAGACTAGTTCTGCGGTAGCGAGACAAGCGAGACTCAAGCGAGTTAGCCGAAGAGGTTTGAAGTTGATGGCCGTTTCGGCTGCATTGCCTGCCTGGTGAGTTTTTGTTTCCCTTGGCCTCGCTTTGACGTGAGTGATCTGCAAAATTGGGTTTCTTTCTATCTAAATTGCCATGGCGGCAGACACGGGCAGACGACAAGGAAGAAGGGGATGATGGATGTGCCTTTTTTTCCGCTTTGGTTGGTTGGACGTTGTTGTCGTTGTCGCTGTCGCTGTCGCTGTAGCTGTAGCTTGTTGCTTCCGCCTGTTGCTGTCGCCCGTTGTAGCGGCGGTTAACCATGTCGCCCACCTCGAACTTAAAAAGTCCGCATCTGGGTTGTCGTAAGCTTCAGAACTAGTGACCGAGTCATTTGGGAATTATTGGCCACGATGACGAGAACGAGGAAAGAGGATCGAGGCGCCCCCCCTAGGAACCCAACGCACAAGGCAGCTGAACAGATATGGGGCATGGCACGATGAGGGCGTCTGTGGCTTCTGGAGGAACGACGATGATGCCTCCAGACGCCGATGCCCAGGTCTAGGAATCGGGGGGAGGAAGGATAACGGCGCTGACGGCATGGATGGACTTGAACTAAACTGCGCACAACGGCCGTCGACGGGCAACGTCACCGCTCGAGCTTAATTTCGGGCAACCAGGAGGGTTTGAGAGGGGGGATCCTATCCAGGCCACGTTGTGGGCGGAGATCCTTTGAAGGGGGTGCTTACAGGGGGGGAACTTTCTTGGTCTCTGTCCTTTTTTATGGATGAGTGGATGGTGATGGGCGGAAGAGTTGACTGGGGTCAGGGAAGAGACAGGGAACGGGGGGTCATGTATGGAGGGATGATTGACGCTGGGTCAAAGAGCGTTGAACTCTACCGCGGCGCGGCCATGACACGATTTGCTGCATCCACGAAACAGGCAATTTGGAATTTTTTAGTAGAAGGTTAGAAGCGATGGTACAATGGCGAGATAGAGAAGAAAGACGGAGTTGGAGAAGGAAAAAAAAGGGGGGAGGGGCGCTTGTACGCTGGATGAAGAAGTCTCCAAGAGAGGGAACCAATGTCGTGAGACGTTGTAAAAGAGATACCTATAACCCAGAGTTACAACGGGGAGTATATCCGGGGTGTTGCTCCCTAATTACCTTTCTTTTCTTTTTCTATCCTTTCATTAATACCATTTTTGCCATTCGCATCCTTCAACTTCATGCGGCCCGTTCGTTCCTGATCCTCTTCTCTCCCTTTCTCTAGCACGCCTGCTTACCTCTTGGCCTGCTCGTTCGTGAGGACGGGATCCATGTGGATGGACAAGTCCCAGAAAAGAAAAAAAAAAGATGGGCCGGGGATTTGCCCCTAGGCCGGGGTCATGCCTGTAGCGGACCAGAGCAACGGGAAGATGCTTCATCCCGAGAATGAGGCGGCGATACGACGACGGATTGGCATGTGGAGCAGACGGGATGAATGGGAATGGGCAACGCGGGGGGTGGGCGTACAGGTACGGGATACAGCGTTCAAGGACAGCGCCGGTCGCTCGGTGTGGGCCGCTGTATCTCAGCGGCGTAGTGCACTAGACGGAGAGCCTTTTACAGCGCTCCGGTCGTTGTGGCCTGGGGGGGGGGGTGGTTGGGCTCAATGCTGGGCGGGAGATGCGCGCAGCAGTCTTAGAAGGTGGACAGGCAATATGGATGGGCGGGAAGGGGGATCCATGTGATGCCCTAGGAAAAGGGCGCCGAAAGGATTCCAGACGGCTTCGGGGGCCTCAAGGGCTTCAAAAGGGCCCCCCTAGAGAGCAGCGCCCCGGGGCTAGGGGAACCTTTTTTGTTTTTACGCCACTCATAGGCATTTGCCCAGTGCTATAGGCGCCTATGGGTGTCGGATCGAGGTCCCCCAGACAGGACCCAGGCCCAGCCCAGGCGGGTAAGGGTACCACCCACGATGGTCCTGCGGAAAGGCATAGAGCTTATGGAGTAAGGGAAAGGGGGGTGTAGCAGAGCGTTCAGTGGACGCCAGTGGCATCAGCGGCTTGCTCTCTCCAGTGGGAGGTGGGGGCTAATCCACTAGGGCTGGCATGGAAGCCCGCTAAACCCCAGAAGTCCAGAAGGGTCAAAGACCCGAATACCAGCTCCACCTTTTCGCACTGCCGGTGTCTCCAGAAGGCCAAGAAAGTGGGGATGTTTGTGATACCGAAACCGAGGCCTAGCCTTCAACGTGGGAATCATGGATCTGGGGTTCAAACGGGCTCCTTCACCACGCGCGAGCCAGAGGCTTTGCGAGAGCCTCTCTCCCGCAAAAGCGAGGATACCCCGGGTTCGATCCTCTCCTCTGGGCGCGTGTTTGTGCCATGGCCGATGCTTTGGTGCGGGTGAGGTTCGATGCGGGAAATATTTTGGGGCCTATGCCACTTCCATTCGTGCCCTTTCTTTGGCCCCTATCCTGGGTGCTATAGCGCTGGCCCCCCTTGCCGCCGCACTCTGTCCCTTCTCCCTCGTCTTTCGCCGGGCAGGGATGAGGGATTGAGCCGTGGAAGCCTCCATGCAAAAGCGTTTTTTTTTCTCCTTGGTCCATTCATTCGCTCCCGTTCTCGCCGCTTACTCCATCTTCGTGAGCCCTTCTTCTTCTTCCTTCTTCTTGGCCCATTCTTTTTTTTTTCTTCTTTGTCATTGCTTTCTTTTCTCCCCCAGATCCAAGGCGCCCGCTACGGCCACGGGGGAAAGAGAGACGAGGAACGTGCGCGCGCGCCTACGTGCGTTGCGTTGCGTTGCCTCTGTGATTCTGGCCTGACTCTTGCTTGCGCCCTGGCCTGGCCTGGGGCGGAGTGCTAATCAATAGTTGAGGTGTATTATAGCCAGCTTCCTTGTCGCGATGGCCCTTAGGACCGATGCGGCGTTGTCGATTACGGACAACCATCGAGACGCGGCCCGTGATTTACATACACGAGGGATCGACGCGTTCCATGCTCATCAATTTAATTCGACCTGGAATTCTCCGTTGCCCAGGTCCTGTCCGGACTGTGCCTGCGGATACATCCCTCACCCTCGTCTCTCCCCCCCTCCCCCCCTTCTCCCAGCGGTGTTGTTATTGTTGTTGTTGTTGACCTTGCCCTGAGCCCATCATGCCCCTTGTTGGGCTGAGTTGGTTGGCTGATTGGTTAGTTGGTTGAGCCAAGCTCGTCTTCTTAGTTCTCTGTCGTGTCTCGCCAAGTCCTGTAGGCTGTAGCTGTAGCTGTAGCTGTAGGGTCCATGCTATTATTACCGTACTGCTGCTATGCTTACGGTGATAATATGTACCTGCCTTAGCTAACTCAAGGGACTGTCTGCTACGCCGTTCGTGGGCAGTTTCCCGTGATGCCCTCATGGATCCAGATCTAACTTACACCCAACTTCCTTGCAAGCGCATCGTCCACCTCAGTTCATTCTGCGCCGCTTCTCACATCTCATTTCCTCTCCTTTAGCCTCTTTTCCTGGCTTTCAACCTTGGGAAATTGATCGTCTCTCCAAGTTTCCATGACCGATGTTTTGCCATCATGGCTGTCCTCTCGAGTTGCCTGCCACGCCGAACCACCCCCTGACAGGATCCAATAAAAAGGCCAACCCCCCCCCCTCGCGGCTTGCCCTTGCTTGCAGCCGGCGAGGCTCAAAAGTAAACCTGGGACGACCCTCTCTCCCCAGTGTACGACGGCCAGCGGCAGTGAGAAAAACTTCCCAAATCGTGGGATCAGTGCCAAGGGCCCATGTTAGGACTGCGCAAGTTTCCACCCGCGATGACACCGCAACGGCCGGAGTGGACAAGTGTGCCCCAAGGAGCGTTGCAGGTAGCCTACAGTAGCTTCGGGTTTTTGCTGTACAATGGTGTTGTACAATGTACGATACGTACTGTACTTTTGGGCTTCGTCTATTGCCACCGTTTTCTTCTTTCCCTTTTTTCCTCCTTTCTTTTTTAGGGGACGTCAAATAGTGCGTACAAGTACAGTTGGATTGCAGTCATGGGCAGCTGTGATAGGCGTAGCCGGGCGAATCATGGTATTCTGGGTGGTATTGTTGCGAGGGAGTGCGAGTGACGCCCCAAGCTCGCTTGGACTGGCGCCTCTATTGCCCTGTTTTTGCTTTCTTTTCCATTCTTTCCTTCATGCCTTCAACTCTACAGCATGTCATATCTTCGCACACATTACCTCCTCTCGGCTTAGACTAAGCACGGCCATGTGGTTGGCCACGCGAGACATGCGCAGTGACCAAGACATCGCTGCCCTGAAGGCCAACTGGGGGTGGTGATACAGACGCCGTGTTTGTCTGAGACATACAGCTAGACACACGTGCGGGTGTCTTCCTTTCCCTGCCTCTCGGGCTCCCTTACATACTGTTGCGTCCCTCGTCGTGTGCCGTCATCACTCTTCTCACGCCTCCGTGCCAGTCCTCTCTGTCCGGGCGCTTGGATCGTCTGCAAGGCTGCGCTGCCGACGTGATGGTTGATGGGGGATGTGAGACAAGGCCCCCCTCCCCTGCAGCACATGGCAGATCCATCCTCATGGGAAAATGCTGTAGGTCGCCCGGCCTTTCGGTCGTATTTCTGTTCCTCTTTTAACCTTGGATTATCCAGAGCAAGGGTTTTGGCATGGGGGACGACATCTGGTGGCCACCGCAACCCATCCCCACCGCCTCCTCCGCTGTCGCTCGCCCACCAGTGTCCGAAGTCGCCTCCCCAAGGGCTTGTCTCCCCCTGAGGGTATCCCTGAGGGCATCCCTGAGGGCATCACTCCTTCAGGACGGCGGCATATCCAGAAGGGGAAACTGGCCTCGGCGTGTGCCTATGCGGCAGGTTGGTTGAGTGACGACCGACCGTTGGGAGATATCCACCGACCCGTGCCGCACAGTGGCATGCTCATCGCATCGGCGGATATTATCCCTACGAAGATGTGATCCATCATTCAATTCCGGAGGGATCCAGACGGGATGTCAGCCAGACCTGGACATGATCGACAGGCCCTCCGCCATAATCTATCACTTCCGGGGGCTCCTGGGAGGCAAAGGAAAACATGACGACGACTAACTAGTGAGGAGGAGGAGTAGGAGGAGGAGTAGGAGGAAGAGGAGGGGGTGGCCACTGTGTGCTGTGTTGTGTGATCTGCTGGAAGCTGACTGGGCTTGCACACAAGTCCACGAATCCACGAATCCACAGACACGCATGCCGCCCGTAAATCAAGCGTTGCAACTCTTTGCTTTGCTTTCCTTCTGCCGCCCATCCGTCAACCATCTGGGCCTGGTCCACCGCTTGCTATTCGCCTCCCGGCTTCACCTCTCCGGGGTTCCGTCTCACCTTGGTCCCGCGACCCGCCCGGTGCTTCGGTGGGCCGAGAAGCAAGCTGCATTCTGCCCCCGGCATGGTGACCTGCTCTTCATCTGTCCGAGACCTCTATTCCATCTCATCCGCTTGGAGGGGAAGAGCGAGACAAGGTAGTAGAGCTGCCATGGTGGAGGGCAATTAGTCTCAGACAATGACACCTCGTGGCCAACCTAGAACATGTTGAGACGATGGCGTGCGACAGACATGTAGGAGAGGTAAGGGCCCTCGCTCGAGCCCGTGCCCGGTCTCTGGCTCTTTTTTTTTTTTTTTTTTTTGGCCTTTAATTCCTTTCCCGGGATGCAGCTCTTAGGTAGTTGGCTATCCGGGAGGCCTGTCATGATCCAGGCTCAACGCGCGAGCGAGTTGTTCGTAAACTTCTGTTTGAAATGAATTGAACGCGGACTCCGCAGATCAAACTCGAAAAGGGGGGCGTGTTTTCTTGCCCCCTCAAGAAGTTTTCTCCCAGTTTCGATTTGCGCGTAGCTCTCCAGCACGTGGTGTTTTGGCTTTGGGAGTTGTCCTAGTGGTTTTGACTTGGTCTCGAGCGGAACTGTAGTATCGCCTATACTGGTTGGTGCGGCCAACCTCCAAAACGCCACTCCGTCGCAACTCCAAACTCGTGCATCAGCAACTCGCACTCCTCCTCGCAATCGGTTATTCTCCCTCCTCATCCCTCGCTCCCCGATTGATTCGCGCGTTAACGACAGGACTATTTCCAGCCTCCCTCCAAAACTGCCCCGGTGGCTTACCGCCAAAGTGTCTTAGTCGCCCAGGTCGCTAGACCCTGATGCGTTTCAGGTTTCGGGATCTGTCAGGGGGCCTGTCCACCACGCACAGTAAAAAAAACCACACGATGCTACGCGGCACCGAGAAAGAAAACGCTTCCAACCCTTGGGAGTGATCGTCGGCCAGGTCTCCCTCGTCCCTGGACGGATGACGGTCCCCCCAGAACGCAAGCGCCAGGGTTCGTTTACGGTGAAGGAAGCGCCGCAACGCCGGTGTCGTGAGACCCCAGTGGGAGGTGGTAGTTTCGTCTGATCTGGGAAAGGTGAGGATTCCGATGAGTTCCTTTCCTTGCTGGGTAAGTGGTTTCAACTTGCGGTTGACGGAATCCGGCCTATGCACCGTTGCCGTATAGCTTCTCGCGAAGACTTGCTTAACCAACCTTGACCAGAGCCCCGGTGCTGCATCTTCGGAAACACGTCTCGATGCTACGAGATCCCGCCGCCAAGGCGCATACTCAAGTCGAGTTCGTTTCATTCAAGCCTGCAAGCCATGGAAACCCTCCGGGGATCTCCATGTCCCAAACCTCCACTCGAACACACCGTTTGTGCAACTCCACCGTCAAGGCTACGTCCGAACGGCTCCAGATACAGGAAATAGCACATACAGAAGCGCCCCGTCCTGAGTAGTATTCGGAGAACCCACTCTCCGGAAACAATGAGGCACAGATGAACCCCAAGAGGGTCCCCGGTGGACCCTGGGCAATCACTTGGTCTATCTCCATCTGAGAAGAAAAGGAGAGAGAAAGGGGGTGGGAGGTGTGCGCCGCTGTTCTGACGCGCAATGCGCAACAGAAATATCTAGGATTGCAAGTTTTGGATTCCGGGATGCCTGTTGAGATCGGCATGATTCATCCGACTGCGTGATTGTGTACGATCGCTCGGCAGAGTTGGCCGACGCGAATCCGCGGACCTAGTTGTAAGTTTCGGGGAAGGGGAGGCAGGCAAAGCCAGCCCGAGTTTATGACTTTGTCCAATATCAAATTAGACAGTTTAAGCAACAGTGCAGTTTCCTATGTTGAGTCAAGCATGATGATGGTGTTGGTTTCGTGATAGTGCGTTGCTAGGAGCTCTGTAGTGACAATTCAATAAATGATAGTAGAGATTGATGATTTTGCAGCTAGAAGGCCTTAGGATTCAATTAAATTATATATTAACCCTTATGCTAGTCTTGATTCATGCGACTGTGAATTGTCCCAGCACAAGTTGTTGAGAGTGTTCCGTAGCTTGGTTGGGATGTCAGGATTCTGTAGAAGCTGTCATATTCCAACTCCATGCTCAAAAAACACAGAAGAACAGCTCTCTCACATTAGAGCTCCCTGGTGACTTTTATTGGCCTTTATTACGGGAAATTGTCTCAAGGAAAAGTTATTCCATGATTTCGAATCTTGATTCAATTCTATGTCTTGTATAGGGTAAGGCGGATCTAAAGTCGAAAGTAAGAAGTCGAAAGTAAGAAGTCGAAACAAAACACAACGAAATGTACATTGTGTAAAGAAATGAAATCAAATAAAAGTAACCAATTTTGTTTTTAATATTGGGATGAGGTTTTGGGATTGTTGTGCCCGTAGGAAACCTACAGTTGAGTGCAGTCGGGAAACGGTTACGTCGTTCGAAGGTACGACCGACCAAAGAGACAAGGCCCAAGAATAAAACCTGGTCCATAGTTTTATTATAAGAGACAAGATGAAGACTGTAAATTTATATAATAATATTATTATTTTGTTTCCTATGTGCCAAAAATAGTTTTTCAACAGCTAAGTGCCATTGCCAGTGATCATGACAATACTTACCACCAAACTCAAAGTCCATGAATATCTAAATGCAACTCCAGTAAATCGAAAGAAACCAAACGAAATAGGGAGTAATGCATTAATTAGGATCTAAGAAAATTCCTGCAACTTATGGAATACCTGTTTTGAGACGCGATGGCAGCTCTCCCGTCCAGGTTGAACGATTGTTAACGTGCTCCAGGAAGCTTGTCAACAACAATTAGGCAGGAAGTGGGAAAAAGATCTAGTAAAATAAAAAAGTCTACAGCCGAAAGTAGAATTAAGACTATTAAAGGCAATACAAGCCCCAACTCGGTCTTGTTCTTCATCCTCCATGAGGAGCCGCGGATTTTGCCTAGTGGAGTGACATTCAGAGCAGGTGATTTAGAGAATATGCTCGTGTGTGAGAAAAAAAAAACCAGTTTTTGTCTTCAAAAATTAATTTAGTGTTTGAATGACTTTTATGGTGTTCATGCACCTATGTGAATTGACATGTCGATCATGAGATGTAAATGATGGTATTAGTAGATGAGCAAGGGAACAATTGAACAACGCAAATATGCATAGTTACACCTTAAAAGTGTCGATGAACTACTCGAATTCAGTAAAAAAGGCACTGAAAGGAAACAATAGTTTCGAACGTGGGAGTTGCCCAGCCTAATCTGGCTGCAGAACGCATTCGTACACAGGGCTTCTCCTTGGACATCGTTTGGGAATCCGTACTTTTAAGAGTGAACGGTAACCTGAAAAAAAAAAGGAGCCAGTTTCAAATAATTGCTCTTCTCTGGACCGTAAATTCGTGAGATGACTAAATCGACTATGACTTTGTTATTCTGATACGTGGGCGTGGTACTCATTGGATGAATGAAACAATAGCTGGTCATTTAATGATTCTGCCCAAAGTTCTTAATGAGTTTTAACTCTTATGAAGTTTCTACGTATCTCTGAAGGTATTTGGACATGGTGCTTCTGGCCGTCAGGCCGGGGGCCCACGAATCTCAGATGGGCCAGCTCTACACCCCCCATACCCTCAAGGATACAATTGGCCTCAGACTAAGGAAATCTATCACAGAATATAAGCAGAAATACGCATGGATTCAAGAAATTCATGGACAAAGTTCATGAAATTTGCCATGAATGGCGTCACAGGCCGTGTTGCTCTCCTGTGTGCAATCCTCTAGCTGGGTTTCTTGACCTCAATGCTATCAATATATTCGGGGAAGGCTTGAATAACCAAACCATGAGAAACTCCAATATTACCTGGAGGTGGCATGTATAAGTTTTTATTTTTATTTTTTATTTTTTAAAAAAGGGCATGTCCTCACGAAATCCGCGAACAGACGGAAAAATCCGGGCAACACCAAAAAAACACGTTCAGGTAGGCGATTCTACACTACTGCAAGATAGTCTACCCAATCTTGTAACCCCGACAGAGACCTATAATAAATTGAATTAGCCGCTTGGAGAGTAGCTGTCGGGCAGAATGTTGACGAGAGTTGCTTGTGGACATTTTGGTCATTGACACGACTCATGGCACGGCACACCCATGGGAAAAGGGGCCAAGTTCTTGAGGAGAATCTTTGAACCTTGGACCCAGAAAATCCTCACCATCATTTCGAATGTCAAGTCAAGAGGTAAAACGAATTTCAGAATACGATGAGGCGGCATCGAGCTCCGAGTGTAACGACAGAGGTGATTCCACCTCCTACTGCACCGAGCTCACGAGGACCGAGCCTCGAGATGGGTTTCAAAGAGGATCCATCGATATATTATCATCATATTAAACTGCACGCACAAGCTTTGCGCACCATCTTACGATAAATGATAACCATTGCTTTACATTGTGGGCCTGAAACCTTTTGCTTTTCTCCACATACTTGATACAATAGGTCTTTTCGAGTAACATTCGTTTCACGACGTAGCAAGGAATGTAACGAAGAAACAGAAACTCCCTGCATTTGAGATGGAAATGATTTGCCGAGGTATATTCCGGGATTGGATATTCTTGGCTGAGTGTGTCAACCCAGTTGAGACTAACTGGAGTGGCAGATGGGCTTCTTACATCACATGCATACTATGGCAATTAAGCCCTAAATTTGGCACTTCATTACTTTAAGCTTCCGTACTCATCCTTAACAGCTGATCGATAGCGACCGTAATAGTGGCAAGGTTACCGACGGCATCTGAGGACGTCCCGGTTCCGCGAATCTCTTCAAACGCTGTTTAGCAATGGCTAAACAGTCGCGGATGCAAGAGTGACGTAAATTAAGGCTAAGTAGCAATGGTATTTGCTTTCCCGGTCCTGCGGAAACGAAGGCCGAATCTTGGTGTTGGGGTCGGAACAATATGAGACATGTTATGACCATGTCAGCCGCAAAGTAGTCACGCCAGCCGGAAAACGGAGCGGGCTTCCTTCTACAGGTTCTTCTCGGAAACTTCGGCGAGTTTTAGGTTCTAGTATTCTCAAACACTCGGAGTTTCCCTGGCGGATTTACCTATCTATATATCCTGAAGCCAAACAGCTCAGGATGATATATGTAGCAGGATGGCGATCGATGCCACTCAAAGATGAATCAGTTCGCTTTAGAGGGGGATTCAATACAAAAATACCATCAAAGCTGACCACGGTCAGCTGCAAAAGTTGCTATGGCGCACATCACAGGGGTATCCCTTCGGCTTAGACATACACATTCTCGGCACGGCTAAACGGGTACTGAAGTTGGGGAGAGGAAGCCCCGGATGGCTAAATCACAAGTCTTAGGAGCTCTCACCATAAGCAAGAGATGTGGTTACCTCTTGTCTATGGGAAGACGAGGGGCAACGGTCTTTACGGCGAACGGGCTCCTAGGGAAGCGAGAGTGAACACAAAATAGGAGTCGTGCTACGTTGGGTTCCCGGGAATGTGAATTGTCTCGCTCATGATGGCAGACGTGATACAGAAATCAGTTGAGTAACGTGCGAGACCTCTGTATTTGCAAGGATCAGTGACACGAATCCGGGGTGTGCAATCTGCAAGCCTCGGGACAGGGGGTTCAGCACGCAGCGCAGTCCGGGCTGGCGGGGTGAGGGGCCTGGGCCGAGGGAGGAAGAGATTGCTTGCAGCGGCAACATGCACATCCACGCGATTCCTTGTCTGGGCATCTTTCCTGTCCTCGTGCCGCTGGCGCACGATGCAACCCCGGAAGGGAAGAGGCAAGACGCCCGTAGGGGAGGGTGTAGCACCGGGGAGATGCGCCCGGAACCGCGGAGTTGGATGATTGATATAGCAAAATGACGTTAGGTATGGTGATGAGGGGGGACGGATCGGGACCAGGAGGGAGAATCGGATGAGAACATCGGGAAGTAATGGGAGGAAGCATTATGGGAGCTGAAAACCGGGGAAAGGTGACGCGCAGAGCTTCGTACGAGTGTGAGGTTGATTGCGTTAATGAAGCAAGTAATTGCAGCTGGTGTCACTGTCGTCATGAGGCTCAAGGGTAGGGTTGCTGCAGGTCGGCGGCGAGATGCATGTTGCAGGATGCAGTGGAAGAGAGGTTGATGAACGCTGGCGGGTATTGGGACGAACCTAGAAGCAAATGATTTGTCCTTGATGTATGCGAGTCAGCGGTCTTGTGTGTGTGTGATCGACGGCCAGCGGTTGTGGTTGGCTGCTTTTTCTCCTTTCTTTATTTGTTTTCTTTGTGAATTAATTCATTTGATCTTGTTGTTTTCTTCTTTCCCCGGCGGTGATCGACCGACGCCTGGTGCTTGCTTTGCTGGGATCATGTTTCATCTGGCGCGCGCCACAGGACGGGCGCATCGCAATCGTATCGCCATCGCATTGCATCACACAAATTTCTGAGACCCATCTGGCGACTCCGTCGGCGGCTGGGTGATGTCTGAATCAAGGGCTTTTCGTAGGAGGGAAGAGGGAAGCGCCCGCCGCGTCACTGGGCCTCTGAGCCGGAGCGGTGAGACATTGTGACGGGAATTGTCTCGGGGCTCAAGCCTGGACGTCTCGATGACTGGTGAGTGACGAGATGGGAGAGCAAGGGCAGCCGAGATGCTCTCTCGGGTAACGGTCCGGACGGGCCATGAGAGTCCCGAGTGACGGAGAGGAAAAAGCAAGGTGATGGAGTCGAGGCAGACGCGCGCACGGGGTGTGGGGGGGCGGCAGCTGGTTGATTGACGAAGGCGTTTACCAAAAGGAATGAGGGCACGGAATTGCCATTGTCGGCGTAGAAGTTGGCAACCGGCGGATACAGGATTGGTGATGAATAGCGGAGGATGCGTGGGTAGAGTTGGTGGTGCTCGCGTTTGGGTGCACACGTGCGCATTACATTAGCTTGCACCTACCCAGTTGGGCAGTTGAAACGGGATATCGAGCATGGCTAGTAGGGCTGGTAGTGGATGGTGGAGGGCCGATGGTGGTGGTGGTGGTGGTGGGTGTGCGTCGTGCTAGAGCGTGTGCATGTGTGTGGATGGACGTGCGAATCAGTCAATGCCGATGTCCATGTCAGTGTCAGTGTCAGTGTCAGTGCCAGTGCCAGTGCCAATGTCAACGATAATGAATGACTATGTCATCAATGCATCGATAGGGAAAGGGACACGGATAGAGATGCGGATTAGCATCGCGATTGGGATTGGGAGGTGTCATGGCGACCAGGGAGTGAGCCTCTCCGTGTTTTTCCCTTCCTCCCTCTGCCTCTTTCTGACTCGGTGATGACCTCTCTGGGCCCCACGAGGTAGGTACCTGTATCATGAGTTGCATTTATCCAAAGGTCAGCTTGCCCATCCATCAAACAAAGCAAGCATGCCAAGGTAGCGTGAGGCCTTTTTGTCTTGCTTTCGTTCTCATCTCATCCCGCGCCTCGTCGTCTACTTCCCTGCCAGGCAGGCCGTTGAGCAGTCTCCATCTCCCATCTCCATCCCCATCCCCATCCCCATCCTGCCGCCTCCGCTCCGCTCCGCCTCCTCCTCAACCTTTCTCGTTCTCACTCACTCTCACACTTTCACTCCCACTACCTCGCTCTATCTCCACTCTGCATCTGCGCCTTTCTCTCTCGACAGATAAAACACCACCCCCCTCTCCAATGAGCTAAGGTCCCCCAATAACTTAATCGTTTTCGGTATTGCTACTATTGGTGCTTCCAGAGACGCCTCTACGTAAGCAGGTGTAAGGGCAAGGTGGGATTGAAGGTGGGTTAATTAGAAGAAATGGCGGGAAAATGAGCACCCTCATGCTTTCTCGGCACACACAGACCAGACGAGAGATGGTGACGTGACCTGACATGACGATTTCTTGGGTCCCTCTCGATGGGTCCTCCTGCCTCTCCGTACCTCTCCGTACCTCTCCGCTCTGTTAAGTCATACTGGTGTGTCCATCCTGTCGGGTCGTATCTCGCTCTCGGGGCTCCTCAAGGTGGTTCCCCGTCGTGGCTAGCCGCGGTGGGCTTCTTCTTGCCCTTGACTCTTTGGCTCTGAAGTGGATTCTCGCTTGTCCCATCCCTGGCTTTGAATTCGCATTCCGGGTAGTTATGGGAAAAATCCCATCATTCGCACAGTTGATAGAGTGGTCTGGGCTCGGGGGCCTAAGTTGGCTGGGCTTGAATGACAACCCCATCCTGTCAGAACCCACACGTTCCCATCCCTCATGTCAATGTCCCGAGGTGGGCTTGTTCGCCGGTGGTGGCACGGTTCCGTCATGGTCAGCCGAGACGACACCGAGATGGGGAAGAAATGCACAGAGACCGAAACGGGATGCAATCCTTGTTGGGGAAGCCTTTTTTTTTTTTTGTTGTTGTTGTTCTTTCTTTTACTGATGGGGAGATGAGGTGGGTGGAGGAGGGGCTGTCTCTTGTGTGGCTCTTGGTGGCTCTCCGTGATTACCTGTGGCTCCATGGATGGATGTTGCAATTCCCGAGGCCGAACGCTCTTCTGCCTGCAACAATCAGATGTTTGACTGCCATCGTTTTCTTTTTCGTTCTTCTATGCCCTTCCCATTGCTGATGTTGTTGTCTACCGTCTTTTTGTTTGCTTACAGCTACGCATGTATGTAGGCCAACTGGAAGGCCCTCGGATCTCGGATCAGGTGTCAACCATGCCATCGTGGGCGAATGCTACGTGCATTGCAATAGACGGTCTAGAGAAGCGAAAAAGAAACGACCAGAAAGAATAAAAGAAACAATAGAACAGGGCGGCCGGCAGCGGTGGGCGGTGGGTGACGGGGCCCATGATCCGGGATTCCGGTCTGTGGGCAACGGCATGGAACCTGGACGAACATACGACGGGAGAGGGAGCTGCCCGGAGAGCGGGGATCCTTTCACTTGTTTTTGTGGTTTCTTTTTTCCTTCTGGCTCTTCATTTTGGAGGAGTGATCCCTGCCAGGCTCGGAGGGCAGAGTGAGGCATGAGGATGAGTTAGTAGGGAGGGAGAAGGGGGTGTGGCCTCGTTGCGACGCTCGGCATGAGAGCGGGCTTTGTATCATGACCGTCTCCTGACCCTCTTCTGGTGTGCTTTCTGGCCGTGTCGCGTCGGCATCCGCATGGCCACGTCCAAGGACCACGGATGGACAATGTTTTCCCTCGATCCGGCTTCCCTGGCGCATCGTGTCATGTCTTTCTGTGTCCATCTGTCCATCTGTCCATGTCCCATCCTGTCACATCCCGTCCCTTTTCCCTCCAGCCACCAAGGACATTTCTTCCATCCATCCACATCCATCCTGCGGCTCTCTATTCATTTCGTTTGTCACCCTCGCCATTTTACTGGGGAAGGTTTATTACGTATATTCTTTTCTCTCCTCTTTTCTCTCTGGATTTTCTTTTCCCTTTCGACTTCTTTTCTTTTTCCTCCTTCTTTCTTCTTCTTTGTCTGCCGTTCCCGAGTCTCCGTTTCGGCTTAGCTCCTTAGTTCATCATCATTATCACCTGGGCTTCCCACCTAGTCTCACCCCCAAGCTACCTGGACCTTGACCTCACTCACCGACGGATTTTACCACATCAACAAGAAGAAAAGAGACGCAACCCCACGACATCGGTTCGGACAGATCAATTAGCCCTAGTCAGACCGAGCAGTGGCCCCCAACCGCGAGCCTGCCCCCCCCTTCCGCTCTTCTCTCCTCCTGCGGATTTGCTTTTTCCTCTACCGTCCCAGCGGTCACAGACCCTCCTAAAACCCTTGGAGATCTTCTAGTTCCTCTGGGGGCATAGTTACCATACCAGAGCGACTGCAAAGCTAGCCTGGGGCGACTGCTGGGGTCTAGAGACGCCAAAAGCGACTTAGAGGCAGCTCGGCGTCTGTACTTGTCCAAGGACCACAGCACCAGTTCCTTACTGTCGGTAACCCCTTGACGACGTGATCCACGCTGGGTCCTGTCGGGTGTTTTTCAATCATTCTCAAACATCAGAGCGACCGACAACTGCATCAGCTGTTTTTGTTCCAGCCGCGTCGCGTCCTAAACAAGTAAGGATAAAAGACGAGAGGAAATCCGCGGCTCGTTGATTCTGGGTTTGTTTGCACGTGCCGACCAGAGACAGTTCTTAGCTTCCGCTGGGATTTTGGGGGCGTTACAAATTGCACATTGCTCTGTGCAACACTGCGCCGCCGCATGCCATATCCTCCATCTGAATCAAACCAAACCAGCCTCTAACATCATCTTACTTGTCGCATCGCATCGGGATTGGGACCCCGTCCACACCAACAGCAACAACCGATACTGCAACTGCACAGTCAGTGCTTCTACCTCTCCACCCATCCGGCATCCAGCCAATTCATACCTTTACCTATCAGCCCATCGGCCATCAGCCAACGACAGCTGCTACCGCCTTTCTCCCTTTGGCAGCCTGTTCTTGTTGATATTGCTTGCCTCGCTCGTTCGCTCGCTTGCCCGCTCGCCTGCTGTCCCTCTCTCTCTCTCTCTCTCTCTCTCTCACTCGCCCGCCCGCTTGCTTGCTTCTTCGCCCATTGCCGGACCCAAGTCCTCGACGCCGGGTTTATCAATCGAGCAGGAAAAAGGAAAACATCCCTGCTTGTGCATTTCTTGGGGGCGCCACCTCTCTGTTCTCCCCACGCCAGAGACACCCTCCACGCTCCGCCAGGCGACGCCCACGATCAAGCCGCCCAACTGCCCAGCCGCATAGCGACAGGCCTCGCCGTCTCCAATCACCATTCATCAGCATCATTGGAACCGTTCCCTATCGCCGACTGCTGGTTCCCCGATCCCGCGCTGCCATCGTCGTCTGCTGCTGCCACCATGGTACGTTGCCTGGCTTGCTCTCAAGGTACTCTGCTAGACGCTACCGTCCCACGTTTCGTCCCACGCGCTCAGAGGCGGCCCAAACCAAAAAGAAAGCATCCCCAATCACTCAAATCGGACAATCGCCAATCCCACACACTCCCACCCACACTCTCCTGCTCACCCTTGACCCTCAGCCAAGTCCCGGCCTCCTCCCCCAGTCGGTCCCCAGTTTAAGTCGCACGCACACACACAATCCCTTCAACCCCCAGTCCAAGTTCCCAGCGCCAAAAAAAACGACCCAGCGACCAAGCAAGCCCGAGCCCAAAAATCGAAACCAGCCCATCATCCCTGCCTCTCTCACCGAAATCTGCGCCGCCGCGCCCTCCGTCGGTATACTACCACTGTCACTTCGTACCGGCGTCTTGCTCACCTACTACCTCGTCTCGACCTAATATCGAGTACCGACCTACCTGCCTACCTAACTTACCTAAATCTACCCCCTCTCCCGCCCGTCTCTCCGTCTCGCCGTCCCATTCTCCAATCACCACCGCCCGTCTTCTCCCCAGAAGCAAAGCAACTCTGTGTCTCGCGC
This sequence comes from Aquanectria penicillioides, assembly GCA_003415625.1. Taxonomy (NCBI): domain Eukaryota; kingdom Fungi; phylum Ascomycota; class Sordariomycetes; order Hypocreales; family Nectriaceae; genus Aquanectria; species Aquanectria penicillioides. The sequence goes on from PYIU01000003.1 coordinate 6,864,108, forward strand.
TTCCGCTTCCTTGTCCTCTCTCTTTTCTCTCTTCTCCTCGCCACTCCACTCCCTCTCCTCTCTTACATACACTACTTCCTCTCCACCGCCGCCTCCTCCTCCTCCTCCTCCTCCTCCTCTACCACCACACTCTCTTCTCTCCTCCTTCTCTCTTGTTTCTCTAGCTTCCCTCTACTGTTACGCCAGTACGCAGGGTAGCTAGAAAACAAACCATCTTCCTCCTCCTTCTCCCCTCCTTCCCTTTCATCCCCCCTCTTCAATCTTCCCTCTACTTCATCTTCGCGGTGCCCCTCTTCCACCTGCAGCAAATCACCACGCCCAGTTGTTGTCTCTTCCCCCCCCACATTGACGATGCCCATGGTCGCCACCATCCCGATATCATGATGCTCTGCGCAGCACAGCATTCGCCAATTTCAAGGCCATTGCCGTCGTTGTTGTTGCTGCCGCCGTATTCTCCAGACTCGATATCGCCTGTCGAATTTACTTTGGTCACATTGACATCGTCATCACTACCACCATTATCGCCCTCCTCGTCAATACATCACCACCTTCCACGTCCGTCTTGCCAATCGCTCCCGTCCTCGTCCCCGCCGACCTCAACATTGATCCCAATCCGCAATAGCCCATGTCCCCAACCGCTATATTCTACACTTACCGAATCTCTCCACGCCCTCCCGCTTTACGCATACTCAAACTTCTCCGTCAAAAACAACCACCAACGCCGCCGTCCCGAGCCGCCTAGAGATCCTCCCAACCTCGGCCACCGCCGCATTCGCGACCCCTCCGGCCTCCCCACGCCATAGCGCATAGCGCCCCCTTGTGCGGCTGCCCGCAATGTCGACCCAGGCTGTTCCCGACACCCAGCTAGGGCTCAGTGCCGAGGAGATCCAGCTGCTGCGCCAGGGCCAGGCGGCGTTGGGAGGTGGGGGGTCCAGCAGCTCGCGCGCCGCCAGCCGAGCCAGCAGTCAGGGCCTTTTGCTCCTCGATAGCTCCTCACTCAGCGCTTTGGGGCGCTACTTTGACCATCTGATGTCGAGCATTGAACAAAGGATCCAGCATCTGAGCTACGAGGCCCAGAGGTTCACCCAGCTACAGTACGACGAGGCCGACGGCATCATCTCCGGCGCCGACGCCGAGATTGCGCGCTATACTGAGATCCTCCAACAGCTCGACGAGCTCGAAGTGGACTTTGACCGCATTGCCCACATTAAAGAGATTGTTAAAGGGTACAGATCGAGGGTTGAATCTCTCGATCGTGACCTCGACAGCAGCGGTTCCAGCCGAAGCCATAGACATTCTTCGTCGCACCACTCATCCCATCGACATGGTCACAGCCATTCCCATCGACACCACAGCAGTTCCCACCGATCACGGCATTGAACCAATTGATCGCTATAAAAAAAAAACCTCTCCCTCAGCCCCCGACGGCTGCAATCGTCGACGTCCCCCCGCGAAGCAGGACTCAATCCATCTGGATCGGGGGGAATCCAAAAAGAAAAACAAAAGAATTGGTCACAAGACTAGGGACTTTCCTTTTTTCCAACCAAAACAAAATTCATCTACAGAGATTGGAGGAGAAGGCGACGTTCCTGCGCGGGTTTACACAGGACCGCTACGCACACGCACAAACGCACGCACATGCATGCACACACACACGCATACACAACACACACGCGCACTCGGAAACTGAGGGAGGTTTTTTTTCGTCTCTTCTCTCCTCGCCATTTGAGACGCTACGACATGGATTCTAACGGGGGCGCCTGGGTCGTGGGAATTGGAAGATTGATGGGCCTCGCGGCTATGCAAGATGGAATTGGCCTCACGGCTGGTTAATGTTTGTTTGTTGGTTTTTTTTTTTTTTTTTTTTACTATTCTGCACTTTTAACCCTTATTATTATTATTTTCCCCCTCGGATTGGTGGCTATCCGGCGTTGATCCCCTTATGTTACTTCAATGGGCCGTTCCCGGGGCGCAAGACTCAGTCAATCAGGGCTTTTAGGTCTCCTGGCTTTTTTTTCCACATGCACGTCTTAACCCCCCAAGTACTGTTTGACAAAACCGCTGGGTCAATGTGTGGCTTTTTGATGAAAAATACCCCTTATCATGTTGAATTATTGGACTCTAAACTCTTAGTTTCGCGACATAAAACACTAAAACAATAAGATGATCTGACTCTAGACGTGGCTCTTGTCCGAAAGTTGCGAAAGTGAAGGGAAGTGAGCGACAGTGAAGGGATAATGGCGACGCGTACATGCGACGTGCAGCTTCTTCCCACAGAAGATAAAACACAATGCCCAATGCCAACACGCCAAGGTCAATGCCAAAAAGATGGCTCGCACTCAACTTGGTTTAGATCGCGCACTTGGTCTGCAAGACGCATATTGTCGTTCTCGTCACGCATGCCGAATCCGCCCTGTCCCCAACGAGTGGTCGGGGTGCAGCTTTGCGCGCATGGCCGAAGAGCTGCGTGGCTCGCCTCGCTGCTCGAATGGGCGGATCCGGTTGTTCCCAGTGGCTCGAAACGGTCTCGGGCCTGGCCTGGCCCGGCTGCGGTTCTGGCCCCGGGGGTCGGAATGGTGAAGACAGGGTGAGACGCAGTGATGCCCAACGCCAGCGGATGACTTGTCTCTATGTGTATGTGTATGTGTATGTATGTTTTTGAGTGGTGTGAGCGTGGGGGAGGACTGGATGGGACAGCACAGAGCTGGGACGAGACTGGCGGCGGCATCTTTTGAGGTTCCGCCTTTAAGCCCATAAGATGTGATATTATTGACCGCGCGTGCGGGCGTTCTTGTTCATGATGCCCTTCTGCCTCTTATTTTTTTTCAACGTCATGCCCCGCATGTGCCAGATCGAGGTTGTGGATGGCCTCTGTCAGTGGTGTAAGCCGCCTCCTACGCCGCCGCCACCACCATCATGGTCCGGCCTGGTAATTGGACGCGCTCTGGACTTGGAAACACGGGGGTTAATTAATCCTCCGTGGAATCTGGGGAGGGGGGGCGTCCAGATTCCCCGATTGGGGAATTATATTGCCGGTGCTGGAATGGGCATCCTGTCTAGGTCGGAGATGAAAATACGTTGCTCTGTCGGGGCCATATCATGGATTTGCCAAGGAGCTCTGGAGAAGCGTGACTGCTGCGTTCCTGCTGAAGGAGGAAGAAAAGCATGTACGTCGTGTATCCTGATGCAACATCATCAAAAACATTAAGCCTCCGCGATGATCTCCATAGCAGAGTAATATCAAAAGAAACCCCCCCTTCTAAAAAAAAAACCCCCCAGGGAAAATAAAGATTAAATAAAACAATAAATCATCAACAAAAAAAAAAAAGAATTGGCCTTTGGCAGGCTCCGGCAGTCATGATTGATGTAGTGTATGAATGTAGGCTAGTTCAGATGATCGCTTGAGTCATGCTTACACATGTGGTAAGTGATCAGCGTCTGGAAGCTGCAGCGTGCAAGTGACAGTTGGGGGCTAGCTCCACAATAGTCATGACAGATTTGCATCTCTATATTGCTGTATGCTTTGATGCCTGACCACAGTAGCATGTTGTGTGTGTGTTTTTTTTTCATCCTCTCTTCTGCCTTGTTGACCGAATGCGAATAAGCGTCACCGTCTGCATGCTTAACCTGAGACGACGAGATACTCCGACTAAGCACCGATCTTTAGTGACGTGATTCGGACCATTTGCCAAGTTCATGACATTGCAGACTACGTGGGAAAGAGGGGGGGTCTGCTCATTGATGCAACTCCCAAGGTTGACATGTTGATGATAGTCACACTATACGTGCTGTGACATCTCATGTCATGCCATCTTGCTCATTTCACACACGGTTTCAAACAATAGAGAAACTGCAATTGTTGTTTCAAAGCACTATGGTTCTCAATGGGGGTTACGACGGCGTTTTGTTCCGCATTCCTTGATGGATGAAACAATAGAAAGTGGTGAATCCTGAACGGGCTTAGCCTCCCCCTTTGTATTGTGAGACAAGTCTTAAGAGACGACGACTCCTCTCACTAAGCACTTTATCTTCTCTGCCCTCCGCAGATTACGGTCCATGTTACGTACAAAAATGCGCGAGGCCTAATTCAAATCCATATCCTCGATTGCATCGATACCAAGGAGGTACATGCCAGCGTTCAAGTCCCAGTACCTCTCTCCACGCCCGTGGGATGAAAAAGGGGCTGCAGATTCTCCAGCCCCTGCAAGTCAGCATCTTTGTACAAGACCCGCGTGGGATGGATCTCGGTATAGGTCGGTCTGGACTTTTTTTTTTTTACGAGCTAAGCTTTTTGGTGGGAGTGTCAATGATGACGTTGTTCCCGCGGGCTTTGGTGCTTGCTGAGCGACACTAGCTTCCTGCATGTTCGCCATGGCGCTCGGTATCTGACCCATCCCACGCTCTTTCAAACACCCCGGTATCAGCCAATGCTGGCTTCTTTAGTCGATATCGGCGAAGAGAACCCCCAATATGGATCCACTTCGGTCTTTGACGACTCCGCGAAGACGGGGAGCGCGTGCCTTGGAAGACCTTCGTGGTTTATAGCCCGGGCTGCCGAGGCAGTCCGGCGCTCCTGGGCATCGAAGTCCATGGATTGTATGTCCTCAAAGCGAAAGCTGAGCATTTTTCCTGCTCTGGCCTTTGTCGGCTTTTTACAGAAAATGTGCTTCTTGCTGTTGGAAAGGACCTCGAGTTGGGATGGGAAAACTGAAGGGACTTCTGGGTCCCATATAGAAGCCCCTTGGCGACCCTGACGGTGCTAGAATCTATTCGAGAACTCTAAATTGATCCTAGCCAATCCATCGTTGATAGTGTCAAGTTGTAATTCTGTCCAACTTTCATCCAAGAAGTGCGCCATGGTCCCCCTAGAGACATCTTCGTTATCGGGAGCTAGAGTCCGAAGCCTCGAGATGAACGGGTTGATTGCCCACCACAGGAAGCTACTCAACGTGCTCATCTCAGCTGACTCATGTTCGTGATCATCCCCGAGGAACCCATAAGCATAGATGAGCCCCTTATCGAGATTCCTGTAGGCCCCGGACTGGAGGAAGCTTATGCAGCCCTCCAACTCCTTCCTCTGGGATGGAGACTCGTCAAAGTCGGCTTTGAAGATGCAGAAGGAAAGCCGCTTACCGCTGCGGCGTATGGGGAGTAAATTGTCTTCGCTGCCGTCGGGTAAAAGCATGCAATCGATGAGACAGAATTCGGGCCGCTTAACCGTGGCTTTGGTCTTGCTCATGATGGCCGACAGGGAAGATAGGGGCTTACGGCAAGAAGATACGTCATGAGAATTAAAAGGTGAAAAGGTGGGATTGGCAGGAAGATGAAGAAGCATGAAGACAGCTATTGTGGTCAAAAACATAGACATTGGGATAAACCGATTCACTTTGCTGATCAAGCAGATCGAGAAACGATGTTATTGTCTAAAGCTAGAAATATGATTTGTGATTTGCATGCAGCTTCCCAAGATGTCAGTGCTGGTACATCCCCAACCAATCTTCAAGTGGACGGCAGGTAGTCGAGCAAGCCGTGACCAAAGACCAGCAACAGTTCATCACTCCTTCACCAAATTAAAGCGCAAACGTTCGTTGAGCATAATCTTTTTTACAACGTCTAAAACTTATACAATGCGAGTTCCCCTTTGCAACACCTTCCAAGTCCCGAAACGATCGACCGTCATAAAAGTGCCAATCCGCCCGTGGCCTTGTCATCCCGAAAATCCAAGCAACGCAACAAAGACAAAAAGCGGGGTGGGAGAGAAAGCAACAAAAGGTTGAAGAAGAAAACGCAAACATTGATATGATGTTCCCTCACGCGCCCAAAACGCCTGCAGATTCCTATCCTTGCCAAAGTTTCCATGCCAGTTTCCAAACCGCCCTCCATCGAAGTGTGATGAAGTGGCGCAACCTCCACCGGTGGGTCATGTCGTTAATTGTAAAGCCTCCCCCCAATGACCATCCAAGTTATTCCTCCGCTGCCAGTTCATTCTGCGCGAGACAAAGGAAATGTTGAAAAGAAAGATGTGTGTTTGTTGTAGTTGTCATGCCAAAGCGTGGTATTTCCCCTCCACAATGTTTGTTGCTTGTTCATCAACTCCCTCACACCTCTTCATTAATAAAAAAAAATATGTACTTCACACAACCAATACCGAGGCGGACTACACCCGGGCGATTCGGCGTGCGCGGACGAGGAAAGGGCTGGGCATCTCATCACGCTCAGGGTCCCAAACAGCAACAGGCTCGTCGCCGCTGGATTTGCGCTCAAGTCCGAGGCGCTCACGGAACGCTCGCTTGGGGCTCATGTTCTCGCCAGTGGTGGGCAGGACGACGGCACTAAGCGGCCGGCCACCAGCACGAGCTTGCTGAAGCTCAACAAGGGTGCGGCCCTTGATGTTGTTCTTAGCTGCAACCTTTCCAAGGGCCTCGTCGCCGCTCTTCTTGAGCGAGGACTTGCGCATCAAGCCACCCAAGCCACCAACGTTGTCAGTCTGGATGCTAGCCGCCGAAGGGATCTTGCTCAAGCGGCGAGTGGGAGATCGTGGGCCAGAGTCCAGCGGCAGCAAGGTGCACTTGGACACGAGGCCTGGGTTTGAGGACTGAGGCTTGAGGCGGTTCATGGGCGCCGACTTCTGCGAAGTGAGAACGGGTCTCGACTTGGAAGTAAAGGGGTTCTTGGACGATCTGATGTTGCGTGTAGGCGATGGCATAATGTCTTCGTCATCCGAGTCCGTCAGCGACGGCTCGCGAGGGAGATCCCATCGAAGGTCGTTCGAGTTGCCGTTGCCGTTAGCAGCGAAAATGTTGCCGGCGTTGTGGGTGGGCGGCTTGGTGTTGCCGTTGCGTCGCGGCGACAGCGACAATGATGCAATGGCGATGGGGCTGGGCGATCCCATTTCGATATCCATGGGCGTGCCGGCGTTGCCCACAAACATCGTCTGTGCTCTACCGAAGGGAGTTCGAGCAGGCTTCTTGGTCTCCCTTGAGCTTTCGGGGCTGTCAATGGAATACTCGGAGATGTCGGTAGTTGATGGGAACTCGTCTCCACTGGTGCCAACAGATGACTGTGGGTATTCGGCCTTGGTTGGAGCCGGCAAGTCTGTGTCCTGGCTGGTTGGCCGAGATGGCACAAAAGTCACAGCCTTCTTCTCAACCTCAATCTCGACACGAGCTTGAACCTCTTCCTCAAAGCGCTTCTGGAGTCTCTCCATCTCGGCGTTGGCCAGGCGATCGATCTCGAGACGTGCCTTGAGCTCCCACTCCCGTCTCAACGAAGAGTCCAGCTCCTCTCGAATTATGTCCTTCTCACGCTCCAAGTTGACCATTCGCTCAGTAACTTCCCTCTCCTTCTTGCGGAGGGCATCCTCCTTCATCCTGAGTGACTTGTTGAGCTCAACCACCTCCTTTTCCTTGCGCATCAGCTTGACAATAGGCAAGTTCAAGAGCTGCTCTGTATCGGGCCTTCGGTCCGGGTTGACCCGGAGACAGTCCTTGATGACTTGATACAGTTCGGGTGAGTAGACTTCAGGCAAGGCAGGGAATTTGCCTTCCTTGATCTTTTGGACAAGCTGGAAGTGGGTCTTGGCGTTAAAAGGCGGCTCGCGAGCACAGAGCTCGTAGATTATGCAGCCGAGGGACCAAATGTCTGACTTGAGGGTGTACTTCTCGGCAGCGCAGATCTCAGGCGACATGTAGAAGGGGGTGCCGACGTAGGTGGAGGCGAAATCGTGAGACTTGATCATCTTGGACAGACCAAAGTCGCCCAACTTGACCGAGTTGTCCTCGCCCAGGAAGACTGTCTTGTGTTAGTGACGTTGCCTCGTTACTAGTCAAAGTGGGTACTCCGATCTGATGTCTTACCATTCTCGGGCTTCAAATCACGGTGCAAAATTGTCATGGTTCCCGGAGGAACCTTGGGGCCCCCGGCGATGTTTCCTTGAAGTCCTCCAAGGACATTGGTGCCAACCTCCGGAGGATCGATTCCATAGTGACACCTGTAAAGGGCCATGACAAGCTGGCTAAAGATGCTCCAAACAAAACTCTCCTGGGCTCGCTGGCCCTTGAGTGATAGGTCCTTGATGACTCGTCCCAGATCTCCATTTCCGCAGTATTCCATGTAGAGGTGAAGGTCTTGGCTGACCTTGAGGTGCTCGCGGTGGTAGTAGGCGACAATGTTTTCGTGGCGGAGATGCGAGAGGATCTGGAACTCGGCGTGGAGCTGCTCACGCTCCTTCTGGGACATGCGGAGGTAGGATATTTCTTTGCGGCACATGATGAAGCCGTCAACCTTGCGGCGGACTTTTCGAATCACACCAAAGGAGCCATGGCCTGCGAGCGTGAAGAATCACGCCAAGAGTTAGCTTTCGTGCACCTCAAGAGGCGTCATGGACGGTCGATGCCAATCCCAAGACGGACACAAGACATACCAATCTTCTCCAGCGTTTCGTACTTGTCTTCGGAGGACATGATGAATGCAATTTCACGGTCAATAACCGTTTTAACTCTTAACCCATGCAGTGACGATTCCTTTGCCAGCCAACAACGGCAGTGTTCAAGTTCACGCTCGGGATGGGGATGGTGATGGGATGAACGAAAAGCGACCAGTGCGCGCAACCAGGAAAGAAAAAAGAAGACGCGAACGCACGACAAGACAAAAAAACCCTGCTGTTGTTAGTAGCGAACTCGACTGTTTGTTGCTTAAAGGTCAAGGAAAGGAAAAAGAGAGCGGTGGAGAGTCGCAATCCGCTTGAGGACATTTGGTTGTCGTGCACCGGCCTCGCACCCTTGCAGGTCTGGTCATCGGCCGAGCTACTAGCAAGTAAACAGTTGGCGCGGCTGCCATGGCAACGGGCCCCGGCGGCGGGCGGCTTGGGCGGCTGGGGCCGAGCTCGTTTGGTCGAGTTGGCGGTGACTGATGTTTTGCCGAAGAACAGCCGGACGTCTTTTTGGTCAGAGAGACAAAGGTCCTTATCGATAAGATAAACCCCAGTGTTGGTGCATGTAAAGCAGCTTGAGTGGCCGGAGATAACATGACGTCGGTGAGGGCGGTGGGCCGGTGCTCGAGGGACCTAAACCTGGTGATTGGCTGACTACCCAGGCCGGATTTCGTGATGGCGGCGTTATGGAGGGGGATCAAGTCGAGCGCGTGCTGCTTTAATAATCATCATGAAAAAAAAAAATTCGCCCAAAAAGCGATTCAGAGAATTTGGCAAAATTGATCCATAGTCCCATCTTCGTCCCTGCTGCATCTCCTAGCCGCCTCCAAGTTACCCGCCTCAGACCATGGTTCTCAGAAAGGACCAGCTCGAGGGCGCCCTCGCCCAAGAGACCATCCTCATCAAGAGCGGCGTCCTTCGGGACGAGAACCCCTCGACGACAGCCCCGAGTTCAGCGACTTCCTCACGGCTTGCCGGCACGGCGACCTCCGTACATGTCAGGAGCTTATCAACCGAGGCGTCAACATCAATGGCAAAGACAGCTTCGACTATACGCCCTTGATTATTGTACGTGCTGTGTTATCCCAGTTGAGGAGACATGGTGGGGGTTTCGGAGATAATGGATTCAGCAACATGAGATGAGATACCAGGCTTCTAACACGCCAACAGGCTAGTTTGTGTGGACATTATGAGCTTGTCCAGCTTCTATTAGAAGCCGGTAAGTTAACCCAGCATCCAATCATTGGTTTTGCTTATTTTACGTCCCATCAAGTTGATGAGCTGCCCTATCATGAGCATGAGCTTCCCCCTCACAACCTGAGCTGGAATACCGTTCAGCACTTGAGAACCAGTCAACTCACACTCTCTTACAACAGGCGCCCTGGCTGAACGAAATACTTTCCAAGGCGAGAGATGCATCTACAATGCTCTCAACGATCGCATCCGTAACCTCCTCCTCCAATACGACTTCTCCAAGTCCACTGACCCTTATGTGTACTGGACAACTCACATCTCAACCCTCATCGGCCGCACCACCCCCAACACGGCCGATATCTCGCTCGTCGCTGGCAAGCGTTCTTTCCAACTGCACAAATTTATCCTCGCCTCGAGGTCCCCCTATTTCCACAGGAAACTCACCGCTACTCCAGACTCGGACACGTGGAAACTAGCCACTGTCGTTCCGCCCGAAGCCTACCAGATCGTTTTGCGGTATCTTTACCTCGGCGATGTACCGAAGGATCTCGCACTGCCAGAAGCGGTGCCTCGGAGGAAGACGTCGCCAAGGGCCTAGATAAAATCAGCAAGCAGCTTGAAGTCGAGCAACTGTGGGAGGCAATTCTAGCGGGAACTGACAGGCGTCTAGCCCGCCAACGGTATCAAGACGAGGTGGAGCGCGCAAGAAATCAACTCGAGGACTTTTTTCGCCAGAATGTGGTAGGCCACAGAATGGTGATAGACACGGACCGGGTCAAGGATGTCAAGTGGCAGTACGGCAACGCCATGTTTGCCGACGTGCTCCTTCGAGCGGATGAGCCCAGCGACCCCGAGATCGAAGAACCCTCCAGCAGCGAAACTGGACAGGCACGCACCTCGAGTATTCCCGTCGGCCCAGCCGTCGACTACGACGAATCCGTGAGGAAACGGAAATCGGTACTCTATCCCGCACACAAGGCGATGCTCATACGCAGCGAGTACTTTGAGAAGATGTTCTCTGGCGACTTTCTGGAGTCACAACAAGCCGACCACCTCCGCGTTGTTACTGTGGACTGCTCGCCGGCAGTACTCGAAATTATCCTCTCGTTCTTATACACCGAGACAGTTGTATGTCCACTCGAGCATGCACTTGACCTTCTTTATGCGGCCGATATGCTGTTCCTAGACAACCTCAAGTCAAAGGCCGCTGTAGCGATCAGCACGCTCGGCAGCGGCACGTCCAACATGCTTGTCGACCGAACCCACGGCCAAGAAAACGGAGACGGCACTACAAACGGCGAGGCGACGATGGAGCAGGTGGAAATGGAGCCAATCAACATCTACGACGTTATCCACGCGGCGTGGGAGCTTCGTGTGCAGCGGCTCGAGGAGTTTGCCGCGCGATACCTGGCGTACCGCCTGGAGGACTACATCGACGAGCAGGATTTCCAAGACCTTATCAACGAAAGCGCACAACGCCTGCGCACCCGTGAGGAAACGGATACCATCGAGCTGCTGGACGATATCCGGTATTACCTGTCTGAGCGATTCCGCCTGCGATTCGAGGACGCCGGCCTGGAGGAAATGATGGACGAGGAGGGCGAGATCGACGCCCAATTAGCTGCTGCCATGGCTGATCAGGCGGCCATCACAGAGGGCGGCGATGCTACGCCAGCCGCAAACGGGACTGATAACGGCGTGGAGGCGAAAGAACCGGAACTTAGAAAGGCTGCAGTGGTGCGCACGCTGGATGGCGAGGAGGCAGAAGATGAATTCGCTTCGGATGCCATTAATTATCAAATCTTGCTTGGAAAGATCGACGCCATGCTGGATCGCCTGAAGCTCGATGCTTGAACGTGCACGTATTCGGGTCTAGTGGGCTAGATATGGGCTGCACAGCCGGTTAAATCATACAACCAACCATGTGATAGATGTTATAGTTAGCATGGCATCTAGACAGATCCACAAAAGGTCATCAAGAAATACACACAAAAGTCAAAGCGTCAGATTTTGATGTGAAATTTTAGATATTTTCTCAATTTTTTTTCGGTCAATATGGATTGTTTGGTTTCTTTTGTTGTTTTTTCAGGTTGACGATAATGACAATGTAAGTTAGGTACAGCAAGCAAATGAAATAATGGGCCCTTGGGCCGAACTCAGCAATCAATCTCACGGCCTCCTCCCGGCCTTGTAAAGCAAAATCTCCTTGCATTGGAAACCAATGGAGGCTGGTCGCTAGCCACCTGCATCATCTCACTCTGTGCACCCAATAACAATTCACCTGCAAGCAGGCTCCCTCCTAGTCCTTGATATGCATCATTCCCCCGCTTCTTCTTGGCAGAGGGTATTCACTTAGTATTCAACAATCTTCAATCTTGACTGCACAGCCTCGGGCAGTTCCTCCTTCTTAACCAGACCCATCAGTACACAGTCGCCCCAGAAAAACATGGCGCGGCTTTGCGTGTACTGGAGGTAGTCGAACTCATCGTCGCCTACGTCATCCTCTGTAAAAGAAACATCGAGGCCAGGGATCTTTGCCTGCACGATCCCCCACGCAACCCACTGGATGTGGTTGGCGGGACGCCACAACCGGGTCTCCTCCAAAAGCTCCCGCACGCGTTTGTCGCTCTGCTCCTCATTGGCGCGCTCGGCAGCGCTCCATCCTCCCGGAGGTACACGAGCATCGAGCATGAAATCAACGATGGAGTTTGAGCTGGGGGTGTTGGGCTGAACAAGCGGTGTCGAAGGACCGCTGGAGAGGCTTCCGTCCGAGGGGCCTAGCTGCGGTGTAGTAGCGTTGCTCTGGTTGAATCGAGGTCGGTGTTCGACGTAGGCCTTGAGGAAGCGTTTCTGTTCGTCCAGGGTGGGGTATCGTCGCTCGTTGCAGGCGTACGAGTAGACTGGGTCATGGTAGTTGTATGTCCACTCAGTAAAGTGGTTGGCAAACTCGATGCCGGGGAGGTTGGCACCGGCATATTCGAAGTCGATGACAATAAGCTGCTTATGCTGGTTGGCGGGCTGCAGAAGAGGCGACTTTTCATCGTCGGGGCGAACACGCAAGATGTTTCCATATTGAGTCTATGTAAAATGGGTGAGTATTGTATCGTGGGTTTGGGAAGGAGAAAAGGTAGGGGTTCTCTTACATCGCTATGGGCAAAGACAAGGCGGCTGCTGATGTCCTTTCGCCCGTTGTAATGGCTCTCAAGATAGTTGCGGTATTTGATCACAGCCGCCTTGAACTGTGCCCACGGCGCGCCACAGACGTATCCGTTAGCCTTCCACGCGTGGAGGGCAGAGTCTCGTCGTGTAGCTTCCGTCTCGTGCTCAAACTGATTGTCCAAGAAGTTCGTGATGCGTTCGACATTGTCCACCCACTGATCCCAGTTTCTCCAGACATTAGGGCCGTTTTGTCTCTCATGGGGCAGCAACTCAACACCCTCATGGAGCTCTCGCATACGCTTGGCAATCTGCCTGGTGATATACGCGTCACGAAGGTCTGGGGCTGTCAAGGTGATGGCGTTGAAGAATTGCTCGAAACGGCCGTTCTGGAAGGTGCCCAGCAGGCGTGGGCCAATCCTCTTGCGGGCGAGTCTCTGAAGAACAGAAAGTTCGTTTTCTCGGTCAATGAGATGTTCGACTTGAGGTCCATAGATACGAAGAAGGAGTTTTGCCGGCCTCTTCTTGCCTACGACATCTGGAAGTTCGACCGGGGGGGAGACGACATAGACGGCGTTGGTCAGAGCACCGCTGAGACGCTCGACTGAGATACTGTCGCCAGTGCCCAAAGGAATCCGCCTCCATCCTTTCAGTCGCAGGGTGTGAGCAATGCGGATAATTTCATTCTTGAAGGTCACCCAGGCCTCACGTTCCTTTTCGGCCTTGGAGTCGGATACAATGGCGGATTCATCAGTCCCAGCGGCACCGCCGGCGTAGCTCATGGTCTTGGAGTTGTCGAGCCAAGCATCACAACTAGGGACAATGATGTCACCATCAACATAATCAGTATCGGATGAGGCGTTACGAAGCGAAGCCCGCGAGCTACTCTTGCGGGATCGGGGTCGGGACAGTCTAGGACTGAAGTGCGGGACGGCATTGAAGCCCATATGCGCCATAGAATCTTCAAGAATACGTTGGAGACGGTCGAAGGAGATGTCACTCCCCTGGGAATCGACCGATTCTGATCGCTCATGGCCATTCATGGATTCATCTTGGTCATGACGAGTGATGCGCTCGCCATTGCTCTCCTTGGGAGGAGAGTTAGACTTGCGATGACGAGGCTTGCGTCTCCGAGATGAAGCCTTCCTCTTTTCATGCTCCAACCAATCATTGACTTGGGCAAGGAGTTTCTCACTGTAGTACTGGCGGTGGTGGCTTTGGTGTTGAGTGGCATGCGTATGATCCTCATGGGCAGGGCGGACAGACGGGGAACTCTCACCAGGGGAAGACCTGGAGGAGCCGTTGGTGAGTTGAGGGGGAGGTAGCTTGCCGCTCAGACGACGCTTGGGGCCAGCGGGGAATTGTCTCATAGGCTGGGACTCATCTTCGAGGAGTTGAATCTCGGGTTCGGTGTCGGCAATATGCACGGCTGCGTTGCAAGTAAGCTCCATTCTGGCTATACCAAGAACTGGTTCATGCGCCATGCCAATGACGGGGGTGGCGAACATGTGGGGTTTCGAGGGAAGGACGCAACGATAGATGGGAGATTGAAAGTGGGAGGTTGAGAAGTGAGAAGTGAGAAGTGAGAAATGAGAAATGAGGACGTGGGTGAGAGACGAGGATGAAAGAGACGAGGATGAATAACAGGATATGAGACGACGACAGGCAGAACATATGGGCGAGAAAGACACTCACTTGAGCGCCGAGAGGCACGGGAATGCGGCAGCTCTTAACCGGCTGTCGTGGCCTTTCTCAGACACTGTGATCATGACATGCCCACCACACTTGCGATAAGAGAGACAAGGGCCCGACCTGGAGTGTGATGGTTGTCAGGCTCATCATTCGCGTCAGGCTTGAGTTGCACAGGGCTCAAGGGTCAGGCGGGGAACAGGGGATTGCAGGACAGTGAGATAGAGGCTCAGCTACGCCAGAGGCATCGGGAAACAAGGGCACATGTTACGAGGCGCATCGAGACGTACCTTTGAGAGAGCCGCTGGCGGACGAGGGGCGGTCGCCGTCGTCATCGCTCTTGAGCGCGGAGCGCAAGGGCTGCTGGACCACGGAGAGTTGGCCATTGCTCGCCGCGGGGTTAGGCGAGGGCGAGGGCGCCGCAGACATGACGGGCAATGCAGGGCCTCGAAAGAGGCGAGCGGACGTTGATTGAGCTGGGAGGGAGTTGCGAAAAGAAAAGCGCGGTGAAAAGACGGGGGGGAAAGAGAGGTGAAATGAGTCAAGCCGGATTGAGAAAGTCGAGATGCAGGTTGGCCACATGCAGATGCAGGAGGCGACGGGTCGTTCTTTTTGCCCCCCCCCCGCCCGCTACCCAAGGCAAGGCTCAAAGGTGACAAGCACAGGCTGAAAATGGCTGAAGCGTGGTGCGGGAGTACGCTTATCAGGGAACCGGGGTGGGCAATTAGAAGGCTCGTTCAATTCGTTATAGGTTAGCCCAGGCACGATAAGGAACGGCTACTCGGCTCAGAATGGATTTTATGAGGAGAAGGGCACGAGACCAAATTCTGAGTGAGGAGAGAAGAGAGGAACCCGAAAAAAGGAAACCCGTGGGGAAGAGAGAAGTCTAAATACCCCGGAGGAATTTTTGTTGAAGCCAGGAAAGGAAAAGAATGGGAAAAAAAGAAAGCGACAGAGAAAGAAAGGCATGAAATTGGACCGGCATGACCACACGCCCCCCCCTCAACATCAACAAAAACGGGTGTGCTCCCTACACAGTACCTCACGGGAAACTCTAACCACATGATCCCGAGTTCCAATGGCAGCCAACGGGGGCCAGCTCGGCCTGCCGGCCTTGCTTGGAGTTGGTGTCCATACCAGGGAAGCAATCACGACAAGGGGACGTCACCGACGCTGTCGCCAACACCGACCGGAACCCGCCACCCCTTGTTTCCGGAATCCCACTTGGCTGGAACAAGTCGACATGATTCCTTCACGGGTTGACCTCTTCGTCGCCGTTGGTTGGCTCCCTGGCTGGCTACCTGGGCCATTTTCGCAGCCGCAACCCTCCCCACGGCGCACACGGCACCCACAACGCCCACAGCGTGCCCCGTTGCCCACAGCGTTTTCACCCCCATGGGAATCCCTGGGATTACCCTTCGAGGGTCCCTCGCGGCCCAGATAAATCCCTGCCCAACCATCCAACCCTCAAAGAATCCCCCGACCAGATGCACCGAAACCCATCTGAGCGCGCCCGGCCACGTGACGTAATTCCAGGTGGCTAGTAACGCTAACGCCTTTTCAAGCCGCCTCGGTGGCGGTTTTCGGCAGCGTCTCACATGCCCACCGCAAGGTTGTCGTAGCTTGACCTGCTGCTGAGCTTGGACAGTGCCGCTTTTTCCCATGACACTGATAACCCATTGACCCCCACGGTGCTCTCCACTGTGCACAATTCGAGATCACGTTGTCACCGTTTTGCGTCCATGGGTTCACTCGCCGTTTTAAACTGTTGGTTCATATCTACTATCTATCGATTGATGCTGCATCACGCCACCAAATGCCTCGCCTATTCTATGTTATCTATTGACTCCAATGCTACCCCAGTACAGCCCCAACTAGTCCATACTTAAAGATGCTTCTCGTTCACCAGAACATATCGGTATCGCGCCTTGCCTGCTTCCATATCGACAATGGCCTGGTTTGCCTCCTTTAGCGGCCGCTTCTCCACCCAAGGCTTGACGTTCTTCTCCACTGCAAGCTCCAACATTTCCCGGATCTCAGCCGGTGAGCCAATGGCACTTCCGCCGACCTTGATGCCGCTAGCGATGAGAGAGAAGGCGTTGATGGGGGGCAGGTTTCCACCGTCAGGAGCACTATTGTTTGGGTTAGTCGTCTGGGTCAAGTTTGGAATGAAATTTGGCCGAATATGGCAAACTTACCCGACTTGAATGAAGCTTCCATCAACCTTCAACAGCTGGAGATACTGTGTCAATGGCATCTTGGCGCTTGAAATAGTGGAAATAATCAGGTCAATGGATCGGACGTGCTTCTTCTCCCAGTCCATCTCATCTTCAGTTGCAATGTACTCATCGGCTCCCAAAGCAAGAACGTCATCCTTCTTTGACAGCTTTCGAGAAATTCCGACAACCTTGTCTGCGCCAAGGGCCTTGGCAAACAGCACAGCAAAGTGGCCCAGTCCTCCAACTCCAACAACGCCGACAGTCTTGCCGGGCCCGCAGCCGTTGCGCTTCAGAGGAGAGTACACTGTGACACCACCACACAGCATAGGCGCGGCATCTTCGGATGCCAAACTGTCGGGGATTTTAACCACGAAGTGGCTGTTTGTTCGGTTGTAGTCGGAGTAGCCGCCATACGATTTCCCTTCACCATTGGGGTAGATAGATCCGTAAGTGTTGACATTGCCTCGCGGGCAGTGGTTCTCCCGGCCAGCTGAGCACTCTGCGCAGTCGGGCTGGAGACAGCTTCGAGCCTGGGCGCCAACACCAACGCGGTCGCCAACCTTGATATTCTTCACGTTGCTACCAACACGGACGGCCTTGCCAACAATTTCATGGCCAACACAGCAAGCTGGATTTTGATAGGTCAGTAAGTCGGTTACAATAGGTTGCGGGGGTTGAGACTCACGATACGGGGTTTCGCCCCAACCAGAGCGAAGCATGTGGAGATCCGAGCCGCAAATACCGCAGTGAGTGACCTGAATGTCAACATCATCCTCTTGCCACTTCTTAGGCTCAAAGGGGCCCCATTCCATCTTGCCCTTGATACTCTCAGGGGTTCGGCCCAGCCATCCCTCGAAGACGTAGTCGGTAGCCATCGTTTTGATGTTTTGGGTTTTTTGGGGTTTTTTTTTTCACTTTGGATTGATTCAGAAAAGAGGGCCAAATGGATTGTGTGCTCTGTTGTTTGTTGGGTATAAGAGATGAGTGGTGAAGCGATGAGATTACGTTCGAGGCTTCTCGAGTAGCATATATAGTTTAGGAGCGCCTGCTGCTGAATCAAGTTCGCACTTAAGCCGCCGGATTTAAGATGCGACATTGTTCATTTACAACTCTAGGACTCAAACATTTTTCTCATGACGCCAACGAGCTTGTGCTCGGAGATACCCCAAATGCCGCTGTCGCGTCATGCTAGCATCGAAACCACGATGCTTTTGGCCAGGAACCGTAAGTGTTCAAAGCTTAACTGCAAATGCAGCCATCTTACTCGACAGCGGCGCCCCACCTCGAACAGTAGCGCATCAGCAGGCGGCATTAGCGGCAGCCAAGAAAGGCGGACAACGTCACGATAAGATGTCCCGAACGGCTCGATTACATGTTGTGACGTTGATCTTGGCACCGACAGCTCGGTATTAAGCGTCGCGGAGTCCTCGGCAGCCCATGTCTATGATCCGACACAGGCACCGGTAAGCAGGCTGCATATAAATGTGGGGAGCGTCAAATCAGACGAAACCTCCCGCTAACCACCAATTTCTTCAACTCTGCACACAATCCTCCTCCGCATAGTGCTCAACATGGACGACCGGGACCAGCCAATGGAGAAATTGGAGAAGCGCCTAGCTCTGAGCGAACTCAAGCTAGAGCAGATGCCGCAGCTATCGGAGCTGCGCAACCCCGACGATGACTGGACGGGCAAGACGAAAGCGGAAGACAGGAGAAGGCGCCAGAACCGCCTTAACCAGAGGACATATCGTACGTCTTTCTATGATGTTGCATAAATTTGCCGATATAGTTCGCTGACAAATTGTCATGTCATTTCAGGCAGGCGGAGGAAGCTTCAACGAGGAGGCTTCCCCGCGCCCTCCGTCAGTGCGATTGCTGGTCCAGTAGAGTTGACGTCACAGCGACTGATTACTCACGAAGGCATGCAGATGCTGAACTGTCCGGAGCACTATGCGGCGATGCATGCCTTTATGGACCAAGTCTACATTGACTATAGCCTCAGAGCCATGCGGCCAGCGACGCTGCCGGCGTTGATTCGGCTAAATGTTCTGGATGCCTTGGGGCGCAATGCGGCTGCATTAGGGTTCCAGATCGAAGGGCTATGCATGGACGAAGCTATCTCGCCATTCAATAGGCTGGGTCCTTGGCTTCCAGGCCAAACAAACCCCATGGCGGAGCCTTGTTCCGAGAATCTCTATCCAACCGCAAAACAGCTTGCAGTACGGCACCACCCGTGGTATGATCTCTTTCCCTTTCCCCGCATGCGGGACAACATGATTAGCGGCTTCGTGGCCGGGGTTTTCGACGACGACGAGCTATGCTATGACCTCATTCACATTGGGGCCGGCCATGACATACAAGGCGACAAGCCAACCTTTATCGTGTGGGGAGAATCATGGGACGCCCGCGCCTGGGAGGTGAATGTCGCGTTTCTGAAGAAGTGGGGCTGGTTGATTCGAGGATGTAATGAGTTAATCGAGTCAACGAATTACTGGCGGCAAAGGAGAGGTGAGAAGGAACTAAACGTTAGTCTATGAAGGAGAACTTGCTACGTTAGTTACTAATCAATGAGATATATCAAGACCTATTGTTTGCGATTGGTCAGCATATACTGTGCTTGTCAAACACTCAACACTGTCCGCCAAATAATTGGCCATTTTTGAGTCAGGTTCCCAACCCACTTTAGCTCCCACCGAACATAACTATCAAGCCCGTCCAGTTCACCATGATCAGTTGGAAACGCTACACCTGACGTCCACCGTCCCGAGGCTCACCGTTTGATAAACGACCTGCCTAAGCATGCATAACAACTTCCATCCACTCAAAGAGTTTCTCACAACTAATAAGCGACACCCCAATGGTTAAGGGCAGCGACGGCACTATGCCTAATCCACACACCGAAGACTCGGCCGGGCCTCATCACCCATCCTTCCGGCATCATGACGGCTCCAACCCACCCAGTGGCTCCTTCGGGACATTCGACATGGAACATGGATGATAACACCGAGCCGGTGAAAAAAGTTTTTCTTTTCTTTTTTATTCCCTTCTGTACGCAGTATATGTGCTACCAGTACAGGTTTTTTTCACCTTCGGCCCGTCCCGACCTCAGTCACTCGACTATTCCCGAAGGAAGGCGCCCCAGTGACCCGCATTCGGGCACCGAATCCGTGGGGGAGGATTCGACTCGGAAGACGGAGGTTTGCGGGTCTCGAGATGAGATGCCGCAGAGGACGGGGACGTGCCACTCACATTCCGTTTATTAACCGCCAAGTAACCACCCTCCCTTATGATCCTGCTTCGAGAATTATCTACAGAGTTGACTAGTCACAGCCGAAGAGCTAACAAACCCCCACGCTCGCGAGACACTTGTCAATCCAGCTTCATCACTCGGTGGAACCTCGTGTGTCGTTTGTATCAATGGTCGCTCAAAGCTTAGCCTCAGCGGCTTCCTTCTCGCTCGGATATGACGCCCCGTCCTCGATCGGCCCACCATGCTGATGCTGTGACTCCAACTCCGGCAGCTTGATATAGCCCTTGGTGTGGGACAAAGCCGATAGCAGCCATTCTCTCGACGCCTTCATACCTTCGTTGTTGAGCGCCCAGACCACCGCATCCACCACATCGTCAACAATGACCGCTGGTTTGTGACGCGGCTCGCGCTGCGTTTCCGTCTGTCGCCAGACACCGGTCCGGACCAGGATGGGAACCCACTCAGTACCGTCCTCGGGATTGAAATCGTTTGCACCTCGGATGTCGCTCTCTGGGTTGTCGCCAATCATGTAGACCCTTCGCAAGGGGTGGCACTTGGTTATGTCGTGCTCCTTGTCAGCCTGGCCACGATGGCAGGCCATGTCGTGATAGTACCTAAGAAGCCTGTCGTGTGCATACTTGTAAGTGTGGTTAGATGGTTTGCCGAGGGCATCGAACTGGAGATCCTTGCCGTCAGTAGTAGTGTACCAGAGACCCTTCAACGATTCCATGAAAGCCCCGGTGCCGAACCGGTTGAGTGGGTAGTTTGTCTTCCACAGAAGATCCATGTTGGAGATCCATAATCCAGGTTGGCCATCCTGCTGCCAGCCGTTGTTAGGCAGCGACGTGTCACCGTTCTTCTTGGAAATAGTGCCAAAGTAGCCTTTGTGTGAAATGAGGAGGTCGTGAATAATCTGAGTGTCCACTGACCAGTCCCGAGGATCGTTCCAGACAAAGATCTGGTCGATCTTTAAGGCATCGTGGGGAATTTCAGTTGTGTAAGGGTCTTCTAGGTTGAGCATCCTTTTGCCGTCCGGCAACGGGACGTGTTTCCCGTGGAGCCAGTCCTTGTTGAGCTCGAAGGGGTACACGTCTCTGCATGCGGCCAGGATGTCGCCGGGGGTAACCACTCGCTTAAAACCGTAACTATTTCTTGTTAGTCAAGTGCCTCGCGGAATCACTCGGGGCTTGGTCAACCAACTCAAGGGCTATTTGACGGGCCTGCTCAGGATGAGAACCTGTGATGAGGACGGTGCCCTCGTTCTTGAGTGACTCATCCCAGTCGCTCATGGGAGTGTGAGACAAGATCATCCTACCCCGGATCACATCATCATGCTTGCCAAGTTGAAGCCGCTCTTGCAGAGTATCGGCCTTCTTGTTCTCTGGGACACCCCCTCCATTCGTCAAGAAGACGTAGCGAATACCATTGCTCCGGATCATCTTGATCACCTTCTCGGCTCCCTCCACCCGATTTCGACCTTGATACAGAACACCATCAATGCTGCAGCAATATTAGAAACCGATTGTGAAAATTTGAGTTTTCAGTCCCTGATTCCCAGAAAAAGTGTAGATGACATCAGTGGTGGGTGCAAGGGTCAACATACTCAAATGCGAAGGCGAACTCGGAGAACAGCTTGCGCGCAGCATCGCTCGGGTCATGGAGAGTCGAGCGGTTCACGCCTAGCGAAGCTTTTCGCTGCGAACTCACAGCCGCAGTGCCATGAAACGTTCGGACACCGTGGCGCAAGGCATGAGAGCCGGCGGCGAGACCGACGAGTGGTGTCGCGAGCCGTGGCTGCATGGACCAACGACGCGCAGCAAATCGGCACTGGCCGATCACGCTGGAGCGTCGCATTTCAAGAGCGGAAAAGTCTCAGGTGGACCTTGTGTTTCTTGGAACGTGGGTGCAAAAGTATAGGCAGGCTGCTGTGTTCTGTGGGAGACAATGGCGGAGGAAACGCGGGCTAGTTGAGGTGACACAACGACGTTGGCAATCGGCGATAACAGCAATGTATGTATGTCATCGGCAAAAATCCGCCAATATATGGAGCCCATTGATAAACGTGCCGACTCAACATCTCCATCCGCTCAACCTTCTGTCTGCCCAACTAACGCAAGCTCATCCAGAAATCAGGGGCGCAATATAAATACGCTTGGATACCAATCGCAATGCAACAGTTTGGGAGAAAAATTACAGTGAATTGAGTGGTTTCTACCAGTGTGGCATCTATCTATCAACTATTTTGGTGGTACATGGTGTAGTACTGTACAGAATTTGCCATCCGATATCGTAACATTCCCTCTCTCGTCCCCAGTGCAAGGGTACCAGTTTCTCAGTTCTTCTTGGTCCAGTCCTTCATGTGAGCCATAATGATGGATGCCGCCTGATCCGGCGAGTGCTGTCGGCCCAGAGCCTCAACAAAGTCACCATCGGGATCCATCAGGTAGAAGTAAATGCTGTGGTCGACCAGGTAGTCCTGTCCAGGCTTGACGTTCTGGGGTGTGCTGAAATAAACGCGGTACTTCTTGCAGAGCGCCTTGATCTGGTCATAAGTTCCAGTGAGACCGATAAACTTATCGTGGAACTCGGTAAGATACTCCTTGAGGGCCGGAGGGTCGTCTCGTGCGGGGTCGCAGGTAATGAAGATGGGAAGAAGAGCGCCGGGGGCCTTTTCCTCAACTACATCCACCATTCGTGCCATCTTGTCGAGCTCCTCGGGGCAGATATCGGGGCAACGAGTGAAACCGAAGTAGACCTATCAAGTTTCAGTTAGTTCCATTTCGAAATATCCATCGCACGGATACTGGAAATTCGATCTCAGACTCAACGTACCAGAGAGTATTTGCCCTTCATCATCTCGCTGGTAAAGGGCTGTCCGTTCTGGTCAATCAGCTCAAAGGTGCCGCCGACCTTGGGTCGACCGACGCCCTTGGCAGCCTCAGCTATCCTCTTGCGCTGCATGCGACCCTTCTCGTACTCGAAGTACCACACCAGACCACCACAGGTAGCCACAAACAAGAAACCAGCTCTCCACGAGAATGGCTGTAACGGATTTGTCAGCCTCGAATTTCCGCGACTTGATCACAACTAGATCCGAAACGTTTCCCATATCATACCCCATTGCTGTATCGGGCCTTGGCCTGCTCGATCGTGTTCATCTTGGTTCGTCGCTGAGTGATGGGCTGTCGAGACTGGATGGACGATGGCGGGACGGTCGGTCGCAGCTGCTTGGGCTGAAAGGCGCGGCTCGAGAAGCAACGCTGGCACTGGCGGCCAGGAAGCTGGGCGAACATGCCCTGGAGCGCCCTTGAGGTTGCAATTGATTTGGACATGGTGGGTGATTTGTCGCAGAATCGCCCAATGTTGCTTGACAAGACAAAGTCTCCTGTTCTGAACTTACATCTTTCGATTATCACAAGCTCCCAAAATTGACCGCCGAATTTTTGCCGGGGGAGGGGAGGGCGACAGCCACCGCCACACGCTTGAGCTTAGTCATCTCAATCCCCTGTCCACTCATTCGAGTATCAACCTCATGCCGCGTCGAACAAGGAGTGAGCCGCGATTTTTTGGACAAATGACGGCAAATTTAGGTATAGCATTTCCTTATGGACACTAAAGACGGCCACCTGGATAAGCGCTCGGCCTTTTATTTAGAGTCAAGTGACGGGTGTTCTGTTAAGCAGTGATTGGGGGCGTTTGAGTCACCACTTGCAGCCAATTCAAGGCTTTGTTGCAATCAAAGCCATGGAGCAAACGGCTTCGACAACGGCATCAGGTGACCAGCCTCGCCCTGAGGGCGCCAACAATGATGTCAAAACTGAGGCAATGGCAGATGGCACACCTCAACCTTCTACAGAAGGGCCTCCCGCATCTTCAAAATCCCCGGCTCACCCCCCGGCCACGTCAACCTCAGACTCTCCCAGCATGGCAGGCCATCCACCCACAGCTCTGAAGAAAAAAGGCACTGCAGCAACCATAAAGAAGGCGCCCAAGCGACCAAATAACGGAGGCCCCAAGGCCGCTAAAAAGCGAAAGCCCACACAGTCAGGTGGTACCCCGCGAGAGCCAGGCTCAGATGGCGACGATGACGATGAAGACAATGGGCCGTACTGCCTCTGTCGCGGCCCAGACGATCATCGGTGGATGATTTTTTGCGAAAACTGTGAAGATTGGTTTCACGGAGAGTGCATTAACCTGAGCAAGGATATTGGGGAATCACTCATCGAAAAGTTCATCTGCCCGAGGTGCACGAATGAGAATCTCACAACCTTGTACAAAAAGACGTGCGCTCTGAACGGGTGTCGCAAGGCTGCACGCTTAGGACCAGGGAATGAGAGCGTTTTCTGTTCAAATGAGCATGCGCAGACCTGGTGGGAGCGCATGGTGGCAAAGCTCCCCAAGACCAAGTCCAAGGGAGGTTTCAATGACCAGTTGGTTCAGGAAGAATTCATGGCGCTGCTGGGTGGCGGGCTTTCTGGGCTTGATGAGGAGGGAATTTGGAAGCTGATAAAAGCACCTTTTGGAGGCGATGTGGCTAAGAAATCCGGCCACGAAAAGAGTAAGTTTCCTCTTCAGATGTTTGTCCTTTCGTTACCATACTAACTATTCTTGCAGTTGACGAGGAGCAATTATCCAAGATACTCTCCGGGGAAGAAAAGGAGTTTCTCGATAACGCTGCAAAGGCACGGTTCCATCTGGCTGAGGAAACGCTTCTCTGCCATAAGATGCTGACGCTGATCGAGTACGCGCAAGAGCGCCGTCGCGCGGCCATTACCGCGGGCCGCTTCGGGGAGGACATTTGTGGCTACGACCAACGCCTCGATACCATCAGCGCGCGAGACTCGTTCGCGGCATTTGTCAAGTCACCAGAGGGCGAGGCCATCTTCAAATCATCAAAACTTGGAGACCCGGCAGGGGAGGACGACCAGGTCCGAGGGATGTGCGAGCGAAAGCGCTGCAAGGTTCACAGCGGCTGGCAAAAGATGATGGTACTGGGGATCAAGTACCAGATTCGAGAGATGGCGGGTCAGGCGGCCGAAGTTGGAGAGGAGGAAAGGGTAATGCGGGAGGCGGCGGGAGAGAGGTCACGGAGGCTGAGGGCGGAGAAGAACTGGGTGGAAGTGCTAGACGAATGATGGTTGCCTGACAGAGAAGGATGCGTTTGATATTTATTCATGGAGACAAATGGCGGACATGTTTGGTGTTGCTGGCGTAAGGACACTGGGATTCCATAGGATGCAATGCGAGTTGCTTCGCACTTTGAAGCGTTGCTACCCTACAGCTGCTGGTCATGTGTATATCGGGGAAAGTGTTTGATCTGCGCAAACATGCTCGTGTTTCAGCACTGATCAGCCTTACGGACCATCCAAGTATATGATGCAGGTAGCTTAATTAACTCAGTTTTATCCATGTCAGGTCCTTGCACTGGAAGCCGTGTGGGGTTTACTCAAAAGAAGGATGCTACTTACATCCCTTGTCCCGAAGAATTCTCGAGTGCACAACCTTCAGGCTAAGAGGCCACCCCTGCATTGGATACAACATCACTTTCACAAGCTGTGTGAGCTTGACCATTCTCGACCACCCAGAGGAAATTACCCACGCTACCATCCTAAAGGAACCGACAACAGCATGAAATTCAACATACTTGCTCGACTTTGTGGTTACCCTCCTACAATGCTATTTAGAACAGCTGCCGCTTCGGTGAACCATTCATTATTGACGTATGTGGATGGCTTAGGCGCAGTACTTCGGCGTCAGACCAAGGGGAAGCGAGAGAATTTTAAGACAACGGATGGGTCAATTGGGTCCACGATTGAATGAGAAAATCGGGGGCTGGATCAAGATATTTGAGCCTGGCACGGACGGTCTTCCCAGGTTGGTGTCGCATGCCCACTGCCCTGGGGCCGCGATACTGGAGGTGAGACGCCTATCGGTTGGCAAAGTGGCGCGTCGCCGCAGTCCGCCAGGGAGGGCTGGCGCCGCTTGTTCTGTCCACGTATGAGCTCGCCAATGAGAGAAGACTCCAGGTCTGCACATTTCCAGTTCAGGGCCGACTAAAATCTCCCGGGCCAGCTTGGGCTTCTGAGGCCACGTCAAGTGGCGTCGTGGGATCTCGCTGGCTGTATACTATGTAGTACCAGTGGCGGTCTCATCTTCGTCTGGAAGAACGTCTGATCGGCAAACTCCAAGACTTCGCGGGCCATTGTGGAAATCACAGATGAGGAACCAGCCGTGCACAGCCATTGCGGACCGCTATACCAGCAAAGGAAAATGATCTTGGGCCAAGAAAAAACCACTAACCACGACATAGTCTGATGAGCCACCCGGCACGCATCAGTACTTGCATCGCCTCTCCCATCTGGCCCCACTCAGGCAAGGATGCACCTCCTCGATACACACGGCATTACCAGGATGTTGATCCTCCCAACGGCCCCTTGGGGGCCCTCACGCAATCACAGACTCCAGTGTGGATAGCTGTGTGCACTCCGCGAATGACCTCCCCTGCCATGGCCCAGAGTTCTAGGTCGCCGGACGGAACCGTTGGAGAGCAGATAGTGGTTTCTTCTGAGTGAGGGTGGTAGTGTTGCTTTGCATTGATGAGTCGCGCAATCTTCAACTCTCCTGTGGACCACTGCACTCTCCCTTCCCTTCTTCCACCTCGATTTTCTTTATATACATGAATGCTAGAGGGATAGATCCCGGCAAACCCCAGCACCATTCCCGTGTTTGAGACGTCACTGCTTCTGCGTTGACGTTGAGATTCGGTTGTAACCATCCACACTTATCTCGGAGGAGTGGTCGACGACATTGCGACGAGAACGAAGGACGAGTAAACGAGCCGAGACCTCACCACAACCAGCATAGAACCTCAATCATGACCACACTAGTGGGCTTGTCCCCCGCGCGGAGCACTGGCGACGACAGCAGCTCGAGCGCGATCGTCTCCGTGACCTCAGCGGCATTTGCATCTAAAAAGGCCACTGCCACCGCCAGCGTCACCACCTCTTCATCTTCCTCTTCTTCCGGCAACATCACCTTCGTCGGGACCCTCCCCGCAACATACTCTCCATCGGCCGCATGCACTGCAATCATTAGCAATTCCGTTGCCGGGATAGACTTCGCCAGCTCGTGTCTCCCAGAGAGCTTCAACCCTAGCCCGTCCGCCTACTACTCACCCGGCTGGGAATGCCCCGATGGTTACAGCGCGCCTCCATCCTGCCATCGCTCTGTATCTACCCGTGCCACTGAGCACACAATCACCTGCTGCCCGTCTCGCAGTAATGTGGTCCTGACCTGCGTGGCGGATCCAGCAACCCTCAAGGATGAGTGGGAGAGCCTGTTTTGCACCTGGAGCGCTGGCACTCAGCAGACAGTATTGTTGGTCACATCGACATCTGTGAATGGAACTTCTTCGTCAGTCATGACCTCAGCAGTGACCATGTCTGGTGCAGAGGGCATCAATGCGTACGGAATTCGAATAGTTTATGATGAGAGCGACCTTCCTGCTTCAGCATCAGCGACGACTACTTCGGATTCTGGATCCTCAGCATCTGCGACTGAAACCTCAAATAATGGAGATAGCTCGGGGGGCTGTCTACCGGTGCCATTGCTGCCATTGCTGTGATTATACCCGTTGTTGTTATTGCGGCTCTTGTAGGGGCCTTTTTCTGGTACCGCCGACGCAAGCAACGCCAGCTTAATTCCTCCAGCAACCCGCTTGTTGGCGGTGACATGCCAAAAGAGTTGCCACCCGACAGCGTCCCGGCAGAACTCTACGGAGCGCAAAACCATCAGGCTCATGAGCTGGACACACCGAACATTGCCGTGGAACTGCCTGCAGATTTCCCCAAAGCAGACGACACTACAACAATTTCGTCGTCAGGCCTCAGTGCTGCTGGTTTGAGTAAGGGCGCCGTATCACCCTCTTTGAGCACTGCAGTTGTTAGCCAGGACGGCACTGCATCACCTTCTTTGAGTGTTTCTGCTGTCACACCATCGCCTGATAGAGGGAAGAATGTGCCGCGATCATGATGTCTATAGGAAGTGGCCCAAGTTTATTGAGAGAAGGCGATGGGAAGTGAGCTGAAGGATTCCACCAATGATACCACCACCAACAACACCATTATGATGCCAAAATGAAGGGAAAAAGGTCAATTCAATATAAATTTTTACTCAATCCATATAGTTATCCATTTTCATTTAAGGACTTGCAGGATATGGGAAAGTCGAGACTTTGAAGTTGGATCAGAGTCATGATCCCAAAGATAGGCACTCATTTTTCTAAATTATTTCAGGTGCCAAGGCTTCAAACACATCCAATTTGCAACCTTCGGCATTTGGCTCAATGCAGAATGTTTGTCAGGTTTCGTCCGAACTCTTTGGACCTGATACACAATTAACCCCCTATGCTTAGATCAATAATTATAGGGGACTTCCTGGTGGCTTGGTAAGCAGGCAAAATGCCCCCACCTCGAGAGGTGATCAAACGGGTCGCTATGTTGGATGTTACAGTTATTACGGATAGATATAAACCAGATAGTAATAGAAAAATGTAGGTTTTATTCTTTATTTTGAAATTTTTTGATAAAGTTATATGAATTAAATTGTGTCTATTTTCATTTTCTTGGTTATTGAATCATCATAGCAGCTTGACCCACCAAGTCTCTCAACTCCTAGTAAACCACTGTAGCTCAAATAAAGTGGGCTGTTGCTCAAGTGTCCCGCATTATGTCACCAACACCCCGCAGCTTCGAAAAAATTCCTTGTCCCGACAACCACCAAGAAAAAAAAAATACTTGGAGTCCTGTCCATTCGCCATCTGCTTATCAAGCAACAGCACCACCGAGGCGCCAAGCAGGACAAATAAATACCTTGCTCGCCACGATCGTGACGGAGGATTGACCAGACGCCTTGTCGTTTATTCCTTTCGACTGGGAACTTTGTTTCCCCCCGCGCATTCCAACCCTTTTCAGCGAAATCATACAGAAATTACCCCGCCATCATGTCATCCTCCCGCGACACCACCCAAAACCCCCCCGCCGACAACGTTGAAGACGACCTTCTCGACGCCGATGATGCCGCCGAGGAAATTGAGCAGGGAGATGACATCGACATGGACTCGGACAACGAGGACCAGGAAATTACTCTGCAGAACGACTCCATCGCCTACTTCGACGTTCCCCAAGACTCCCTCTTCGCCATCGCCCAGCATCCCGCCCACTCGTCCCTGATCGCTGTTGGTGGCTCTGCCGGCCAGGAAGATGATGCGCCCGGTGCTGGCTGGGTCTTTGATACCTCTGCGGCTGCTTCGCGACCTGTCCTGCCTGCTAGTTACGCCAGCGACCCTGCGGCCGCCGATGGCCCCCAGAGTACCGCGCTCGAGTCCCTCTTCAGCCTCGATGGCCACTCCGATTCGATCAACACCCTCGCCTGGACGCTTCCCAGCGGCGACGTCCTGGTTAGCGGCGGTCTAGATGGAAGACTTCGAGCTTGGAAGGCCACTACCAAGCCTGGCTCCCCCCTGAAGATGGAGTTCCTCGGCGAGGCCCAGGAGGTGCCTGAAGTCAACTGGGTATCGCCCTGCCCTTCGTCAGCCAACCCCAACACCGTTGCCCTGGGCGCCTCTGACGGCTCTGTGTGGGTCTACACCATTGATCCCACTGACTCTGCAAACCCTCTCCAGATCGTCCAGTCCTACTTCCTCCACACCGGCTCCTGCACTGCTGGCGCCTGGACCCCTGACGGCCTTTTGCTGGCTACTGTCTCCGAGGACAGCAGCCTCTACGTTTGGGATGTCTGGGGCGAGGCCGCTGCCAAGGGTATCGTGAGCGATAACGGCATGACCGCCGTTGGGTTGACTGGTGAGGACCAGCGTTTCGAAGTCGAAGGTGGTCTGTACTCTCTCGCCATCGACCCCAAGGCTGCCTTCGTTGCGGTTGGCGGAGCTACTGGCGCCATCAAGATTGTCTCCCTTCCTCGTCTCACCCCCGCTGCGGGTCAGCCCCAAGGCCGCGGCCGTGGTGCTGGTGGCAAGGCTTCCGCCGACCCTACCTCTGGTGGCCAGATCCTTGCTGCCCTTCAAACTGGCTCTGACAGCATTGAGACTCTTGCTGTGGTTATCGCATCTGTCTCTCCTCCCACAACTCTCCTTGCTGCTGG
The DNA here is from genome assembly GCA_003415625.1 of Aquanectria penicillioides. Taxonomy (NCBI): domain Eukaryota; kingdom Fungi; phylum Ascomycota; class Sordariomycetes; order Hypocreales; family Nectriaceae; genus Aquanectria; species Aquanectria penicillioides. Next base: position 6,894,205 of record PYIU01000003.1, read on the forward strand.
CTCTGTTGATGGCTCTATTGTTGTCTACGATGCTACCCGACGCTTCGCTATCCGCCGACACATCGCTGGCGCCCACGAGGATCACTCCGTTGTGAAGGTTGAGTTCGTCCCCAACTCGTGGCAGCTTACCAGCTGCGGCATGGATGGTGTCGTGCGCCGTTGGGACATCCGTGGTGCTGGTCCCACAAACCCCAACGCCGCTGCTACTGCTGTTGAGGCTGGTCTGCAAAAGGAGTGGAAGGGCCACCGTGGTGATGGCGAGGGCGGTGGTGTCCTCGGCTTTGTGCAGGGCCAGACTGGTGAGCGTATTGTGACAGCTGGTGACGATGGTGTGGCCTTGCTCTTCGAGGTTTAAGTAAATTTCAGTTGATAAGAATGGTCAAAAAGGAGGAGAGCGGATGAACAAAATGAGTGTATATAGAAGTCAGATGACTGGGAGGTTTAACGACGATCAATGAATGAGAATAGAGTAGGGGGACTGTTACCCCTGAGTGACGCACTAATTGGTATTTCTCTGTATCTAATGAAGAGTCTAGAAGTGAAGAGCGTTGTGGCTCCGTGGTATAGATTTGGCAAGGATAAACGAGACATAACAACCTATTCGGTGAGATTTGATAAATACCCGAAACAAGTACCGACACTTCATTTCCCTCTCTATTTTCATTTGTGCAATTGACTTTTGCTAGATGGTACGCGAAAAACGGCGTACAACGAATTAAAGCCCTTCTAGGCAATCGCAGGTGAAGGGGCCCCGTGACTATTGGTGGTGGTGAACAAAGTTCATGGCTGGTACTGGTTCAATGTCACAAACAGCAATGTGATGTGATTGGAAACGCTTCCTCATTCTAGGACCTGGGTTCGACACACAAGTCACCACTTATTCGATGTAACATGTACCTATATGTACAGGTTCAAATCTAAACAGTGAGAATATTCAATTTCATTGATACTTCATAGCCTTGCACATCACGGTAGGGATGCAAGCAATCACCGATAATGACCCCGGCTTATCGATAGACATCCCCAGGTTCCGGATTCGCTCGGCCCGACGACCACATTTGGGCAACCAGCCAAGTGACTCGTGGCCCGTGCACGCGACCTAGCACCTTCGATATTGCATGTAACCAATTTTTATCGTCGACACCTTGATTGTGATAGCATCATAGCCCCAGCCCCAGACGCTTCCGCACCCTTGCCATCTCGACTTCATCGCCGCTCGGTGCCCGCTACTCCCTCCACAAACCCCGTCGTTAGACCAAAACAGACAAAATGTTCGGTGGATGTGCGTCTTCCCCGTATCCGATGCCATTGGGTCCCTCCTCAAGCTAACCGTCCTCGAAGTCGCGCCCCCCCAGCAGTCCAAGGAGGAGATCCGCGCCCTTGAGGCCGAGGCCACCTTCACCATCCAGCAGGCCATTACCACCGCCATCCTCCTGTACCTCTGTACGTCTTCGATCCGCTCCTCACCGGCCTCCCCGCCCGTGCTCTCCCGAAGAGCCGTCGCTAACCTAACGCTGCCAGCCCCCTTTGCCATCGACTTGGCCGGCAAGGTCTTCTAGATTATGTCGCATCCAGCACATACCCCACCCTCTGCCCACCGCTCTGGTGCGAGTAATGCCATTATAATTGCCATTTGATACGGAGAGGCGGGATGGAGGAAACGCCCGCCCATGACGGCTTCTTATTGCTTTTTTTTTTTACCGTGTGGATTCGGATGATGGCGCTCCCTGTACGATATAGACGGACGGATTGGATAGACGGCAGGATGATCACGGTATAAAAAATTTGTACATTACACGAAGGCCTGGAAGGGTTCATGCATTCGATCTACCTCCCACCACTACACACAGCCAATCGCAGTTTGCGTGCTGCCCCAAAAGGGCGTCCAGATAATCCCAACTGGCTCATTACCATGTCATCAGCCACGTGAATCTTCATCCAAAGACAGATCTAGAGCAACTTGGTGGTCGAGAAAGGAACCGCCTGGAGTCGCTTGTTCCTATTGTCCGTATGATACTACAAAATACACCCTTGAAAGAAACCCATGTACTCCTCTTTTTGATCCAATGCTGACTAGGCCCCCCATTACCCGTCCCAATTACCTCGATCGTGAGTGAGGGTTTCTGGTCTTTTCCCACTCCTGATAATCCACTCCCAGGGCTTCCAGTTCCTTCTTCAAATGCTGAATCTGCTTCTCGTAATCCTCCAATACCTAGTTCACAGCTTGTGTTAGTCTTGTTGATACAGGCGGGTGTGGCATCCTGGCTTACCCTCTTTGCTTTGACCTCAGTCTCTGGGTCCAAAGCTTCTCCCTCTCCTGAAGGCTTGTCCATCTCCTTGTTCAGCTGATCGGCATATCCCCGAAGAACAATGAGTCTGCTCCACAACTCCTCCTCCCGAGCACTGACGGCCGGATCTTGCACCTCCCTCTCCAGAGTCTGTAGTCGACTGTTCAAATCATCCTCATCACCGCTTAGCGCATAACCCCGGTTTCGCAGGACTTGAACTCGGGCGGCTAGCGCCAGGCATCGCTCGCTGATCGTAGTCTGTCGTCTCCGCGCGGCCACAGCTCGCACCTCCGTCTCAAGCTCGTGTCGCTGCAAGATAGCATCGAGGCTGCCGTTGATCTGGTGGAGGCGGGTATTGAAGTCGGACAAGGCTCGCTTCTGGGTCTTTAGACGATCGGCAACACCACTGTATCCAGAGCAAAGAACGGGCATGAATCCAGGTGCAGGCTTGTTCTGCAGGGCCTCCTCCCACTCCCGGGGGTCTTCATGGGGCTGGGGCTTGTAGAACGGGACATGGGACTCTTCGACCTTGTTGTAGAAATAATGCTTGAAGACGCAGTTGGGGTTCGCGGGGTCCCACTTCTCTGTAACCAACTTCATCTGTTCGAGAATGGGCTTCTGATCTGGATAGAGGTTAGTATATGCGAATGCGACGTTTGCCAAGGGACTAAAACGACATACGGGGAGTTTCCTTGCCGGGCTGCCATAGCGAGCTGGACAACTGTGCCTGCGATTGGGATAATGTGGGCATCTGCTGGGCCTGTTGTTGTTGGCCGACGAGGGAGGCGCCCAGCATGTTTCCCTGCTGCTGAGTAGGAGTCTGTACAGGCTGCGATTGCCCGAAGAGAGAGGGCTTTGCCTGGCCGAACATCGACATGGTGTCGGTTTGGGGGATGTTGTCGCAAAAAATCCGAGATCGGGGGTGTTGACAGAGGGTGGTTCCAGCTCAAGGAGAGCCGGAGCTGTCAGCTGAGTGCACAGCTGGGCCTCGAGGCAAGCAGCGACTTCGTGCCGAGCGTCAGGGGAGTCGCAGAGCCGTTCCGACAAGTTTGCGCGTGATAACAGGTCGTCGTGGAGGCCGTCGTTGTTGCGAGGCTGAGAACGGTCAAGGTGCGCTTTGTTTGTTGGTGCCTCAAAATTATTGGAGCTGGAACGCGAAAACAGAGAGCTCTGGCGCCGGCTCACAATGGGCCCAGCCGCAGCCTGAGGTACGTACCCTGTCACCCTGTACCTTGGTACCTCGTAGCCTCGCTCCCACACTCTGGCCAATCAGAGAGAATCAATTCCAACATCACACGCTCAAATCCTAGCCGAGCGACCTCACCTAACAACTCCCGCCTTTGGAATCACCGCATCGCTCGCCCTCCAGCCGCGCAAATACCAGCACCATGGCCTCCCGAAGAGCTCAGTACGTCCCTTACCCGCCCACCATCGTGTCTGCATCTCCGAGATGCCCCGCTCCGGGGCAATTGAGTCGCGTGGAGGCAGCATGGCTCGAAAATAAATGGCTAACCCTCACCCAGGTTCAACCAGCAGGTGCTCATCGACACCACCCCTCTCCCTGCCGACATCCCCGCCGTCAAGGAGATCGGTGCCAGCTCTGCTCCTCTTCTCTCGGCCTCCTTCTTCATCGGCGCCCGATGCCGCGACTACAACGATGACTTCATGCAGTGCAAGACCGAGAACCCCGGCCGAGGCGAGTTCGAGTGCTTGAAGGAGGGCCGACGAGTCACCCGATGTGCCTCCAGCGTGTACGTTTCTGTCAAGAAAACCCTAAATACAAGTCCCGGTTGCCATTTGTGGAATTGGCTGTGCCCTGGGCCCAAGGTGGACATCCGCTGATCCGATTCGATTCCATAGCATCCAGGACCTCAACACCCACTGCCTTGCTGAGTTCCGCAAACACTGGGAGTGCCTTGACGACCGAAACCAGCAGCTTTGGCAGTGCCGCCCTGCTGAGTGGAAGCTCAACAAGTGCGTTTTCGAGAACTTGGTCCGTCACCATCCGCTCTATTAAACCAGGCATGGAATTCCTTCCTTTGACTAACAATCCCTACCAGAAACTCGAGAAGAAGATCCCCGACCAGCCCCAGAACGTCACCCCCGTTGAGCTGCGACCGAAGCAGATCTTCGCCGATGTGCGCATTGGCCCTGGTGACGGCAAGCCCTTTATCCCTGGGCAGAGTGAGGCGAAGCAATAACGAGCTGGGAACTGTGAAGGATCGGGACCGATCATGTACATTTGCAAATGAATCGAAGAGACTGGACAGTCGACACTTGAACCTAAACCATATTGTCACTTTTATGATATTGTGAGACGTTTAACGAATGATTGACAGGGAACAGCTCAATTGCCGACTATTGAGTGCCGTCAAGCGCCATTAACGCCATCCAAGCTTCAATTGAACCATAGCTGACGGTAGCAACAGATAACCCCAATGCTCAATCCGTATTAGTCAATGATTTAAATAGACTAGTTGCTAGTTGGGAATTCTTGAACTTCTCAAACACCACACCGTATCCTAAACTAGCCCATCTAGCAGGCAAGTCATGCAGCCATGCTTCGATTAGATTGACCACAGAAACTCCATGCGCAACGATTAGCCTGGCTAAGAAATAGTATCACACATGTGGTTTTTGCGTTACCTTTCGAAAACCCATTTATTTTCTCTGTACCTCTATATTAAGACTCTATTTCTCTGATCACACTGCCGTGTCCGAACCGTCGCTTTCCAAGACAGTAGTTAACGTGCTCCCAGACCGTTTCATCATCTCTTCTTCTTCAAACGTCAGCTTGCTTTTCGCCTGCCCAACATCAACAAAGGTATAAATGGCCAATGCCACGGTTCCTGTGCCCACCGCAAACCAGAATGCAACCCGATAGCTGTCTCTCAAGGAGAGGTGTTGCGTCTGCCCCACGGCAACGTCACCCCAACCAAGGAAGAAACTCATGCCCAGATATAGAGTGCTATTGATAAGTGCTCCCGCCAACCCTTGCTTATTTGCGGGCAGGTTTGTAGTAATGAAAACGTTGCTAACGGTGTAAGTGATGTCACATCCGATAGTAAGAGAGATCATCGCAGGAAATATCCACGCCCAGTAGTTTGGGTTCGAAGGAGCAAGTGCGAACAGCAAAGCACTTAGGATATTTCCGACCCCAGCAATGAGGAGGAGGGCTTTCCCAGGTAGAAGGTGAAGGGTGAAGCCGCCAACAGTGGCTATCATCAAGCCTCCAAGAATCATGGGAAGATACCATGCTGCTGTTATAAGCGGGGACTTGTGCAATACAAGTTCAATGTAAAAGCTGGAATAGAACAAAAATAGTCCAAAGGTGCCCCAGGTAAAGCAAAGTGCGACCGTAAGGGCTTTCATGTATTTCGCCGCAAACAAGTCGCCTGGGACTAACGGGCTAGTAGCCACCCACCCCTCGACGTAGACGGCTGCGCACAAGAACAAAACGCCAACGACAAGGGTAGCAATGATCTGTGGGCTAGCCCATCCTTGTGGCGCTTTCGAGCTATCGGTGATGGAGTACACCACCAACATGAGACCCGGCACGATTGTCGCAACCCCCCACCAGTCCATGGCTAGATCTGCAGAGTACTTCGGGCGAAAGTCCCGCGGAACAGTCAGAATCCCTGCGATGCATACAATGGCGATGATGATGCATCCAAGCCAGAAGAACCAGGCCCAGGTCATGAACTGTCCTGAAAGGCCGCCAAAGAGAATACCAACAAAAAAGCCCATGGGCCCACAGGCACCATAGAGAGCAAATATCAAGTTCTTCCGGGGACCAGGGCGGTATGTTTTCCCCAATAGCATAATGCCAGTAGGGAGAAACGCAGCTGAGCCAAGTCCTTGGAAAGCTCGGCATATGATAAGCATGATATAATTGGGGCTGAACCCGGCAACGAGGGTCCAAATGAAGAACCACACCAAGCCGGCGTTGAATACAACATAACCGCCATACATGTCTCCAAGGCGACCAAACGGAAGCAACAAAGCCCCTGTGGCTAGCGAGAAAACGCTCGATGGCCACGTTTGGGATTCATTAGGGATGTTTAGCTCGGTCGCGAGGAGTGGCAGGATGATGTGGAATCCCGACACTAGGAATTCCTAGTTGACAACGTGTTAGTGTATTCCGCAGAGAGCTACAAGCAAGCTCGAACATACAGCCATAAGCATGGACCCTAGTAGGGACAAGCAGAATCCAAGCTCAGACCAGGCAGATTTGAAGATCGCTGGGCGCTCTCGGCCGAGTCGCTCGACGTCTATAATTGGAGGCAGGCTCATTGCCGTGGCTTGGGATTCTGAAACAGTTGGCTGAGACGCCATGCTTCCAGAGGTAGAGTACGAATAAGACGAACAAAGACGATAATCTAGTTTACCCAAAAACGAGCGGTTATACACGTAGTGGAAATTGAGAATTTAACTACTTGAGGGGGGATTAAGATTCTCAGTTTATTCCCAAGAACGAGCTTACAAAGTCATCTGCAGAGAACACGCTAAGGCGGCAAACCCATCTATGACTCAGGAATTAATACCTTAGCTTGAACAATTATAATCTTTGGCTTTCCTGAAAAGTCATCAAAACGAAAAAGATGCATGCTCGCCTATTCAGTCCTTGTGAAGAATGTGGTCCCTTCAAGGAAATGCCAAACGGGTCAGGCCGGTGTTGCGTTAGTCCTGTTTTGGAAGCCCAAACCGACTGACAGGATCTCCATGTTTTTGTGGCGGGCTTTTGCAACCTTCAAACGGGTGCTTAATCAGCCAGTTCGGTCGCTCAAGGACCGAAAGTCCGAAGCTGATACATCAAAATTTGGAAAGCAAAACAGACGTAATTCTCCTCCTCGGCAAGACCGTCCATTTCGGGCTAGCAACTCTGGGGTGAGATGGAGCTAAATGTGTGGACCGGTAGATCCGATGCACTTTACCGATTGATCATTCGTAATCGGAGTCTTTGGCTTTTACCATGATGAAAATTTCGGCGTCGATGCTTTCATCCACAGGCTTCCAATGGCTTGATGCAGATTCCACCAGGTGGAGAAGCGAAGCCAAACACGTTCAACGGCTATCCCGGAGCCGATATTCCACACATATCACGCGGCAGGCCGCAATTTTTGTTGAAATCATTATTGCTACTCGTATCCGAGTCAAGTCCAGCTAAAGATAGAGCCCGGGTATGAAAATGGAGCACAACCAACCAGTCAGATGATGCCCTCCCAGAACCAGCCCACGTGCTATCTGGAGCCAGTCCATCAAATGCAACACCGAATTCTGCAAATATTTCCTTTTAACTTCGCCCTATTTTTTTGGGTGGCGTTAAAAGCTAGGCATCTGCTTTTCGTTGTGAAGGTAATCGATGAGAGTATGGAAAACGTCACCGGGCAGGCCAAGACCTGCCGGCCAGTTACGGCCGAAACGGCGAGTTTGCCCCCAAAAAGATATTTTGTTCGCCAAATTACGTATGTATTAGTCAAACTACTAACTCTTGTATTTCTAAAAGGAGCCCCACAACCAAGGTTTTTCAGGTTTGTTTGACCCATATGTGGAGATGTCGCTGACGAAGACATGGGTGTTTGCACCACCTCAATATCAAACGTAGATTGGGCGTTGAAGTAGTTGAGAAATCCTCTCGGAGACGAGATTTGAAATTGTTTCTTCTTGAAATGATGGTTATGCCAACTAAAACCAAAGTTAGGCAACGGGGTTGAATCTACAACTTAATGAACAAGTATATCATTGTTAGTTTTGAAAACTTTTAGCTGGCATAATACTTCGTGGCTTCAGCAAAGATCAGTTCTTATGGAACTGGTTATCTTAAGTTATTACTCGGATTTGATTCTTTCTTCGATAATAATTGTGAATGCCAAGTTTTCCCTTGTCACCTTGGAGATTGCAGGCCTTGGTGGCTCCCTACACATCTACTGGACTCAGCAATCCTGTTTGGCGTGATGTTCGCATGGTAGTTTGAGAAGGGAGGTAGCCTTCCCTATTATTGTAGCGTCGTGACCATTGAAGCGTCTAAAATCTAGATCAATAGTTGTTGGCTTCTCGGCCACATCTTGAGTCCAGGTACGGTATTCAACTCCACGGGATCGTCCCAAGAATCAACCTCAATGATCTTGGAGAACGATTCAGTGAAAAGCATTATTGAAAACAAATCGGTTGATATAATCAACACCACCAGACTCTTGATGTAGATATCTCCAACACACGGTCTCGTTGCGCTTTGATGACTCAAGACTACCAACATCGCTTTACATCAACCCATATTAAAAATCACCTAGAGACTCCGGTCCTTGGTATGCTAGGAAACATAGTGGCAAGATCATCTTTCCCCGAGGGTCTTTTCAAGCCCCATGGCCCTTCTATCATGCTTCAACAATATTCTGGTAGTACTGCGTTCGGTATGGGTGCCTGAGGCAGTCTTTCTCCAGGGCAGCCGAGTGTCCGAACCCATCCGCAATTAGACTGAACAGCTGATCCGACCAAACTTCAGTGATGACAAGCCAGCATGACTGCGATTCCACTGGCTCTCAGCTCGAATTGGCATGTCTAGCAAGGTTTAGCGACCCTCGGACACGGTTGTAAAGAGTTAAGCCTGAGGGGTGCGGTGACAGGTTAGGGTCTGTTGGCTCCGTGCATGAGCATGACGCATTGAACATCAGCTCTTAATACGCTACATTACACAACTCCAGCATTGATTCTTCACGGATAAATGAGCCGCTCAAGCATCCTGCCGTGTTTCGCCATCAATGACTGACCAACTATCATGCTCTACGAAAGACAATTCAACTACCAACATTGAAGCATTACGCACCACATCACGAGATTACCATGGTCAGTGACGAGAAGTAGTAGCTAAGCGCTGCCGGGCCTCTGAACGAATTCCAGACTGTATGAAGTATATTGACGCCTCGTGCAAGGGGGGCGGGACGACAGATACGAGCTCTCCCCGGTCCCACATGTCGCAGTGCACCACCAATCGGGCAGGGCTGAAGGTGGCGACGTTTTCGATAGAAACAAAAGGGGGGCAACTCCGATGCTATTCGGAGCGCTTCCTGCATTGGTATTGGGGATGCACCTTTAAACTACGAGAGGTGCAGAACCTCAGCCGGGCAGGCTTCGAGTCCTAGATTCGCCAAGGTGTCTCAGCTTCCAGCCCGGGGAGTCATTCGGAGGCAATTACTGGCCAAGAATGTCGCACTGGTGACACGAGGCATCATCTCCGAAAGCACAGCAAACTGGCGCTTTCGGCCAAGGCCTTAGGAGGCTTGTTGGGCTGCCACGGTACTAACATGGCGGATTGCGGCATGCGGCCAACCGACCCGTTTCAAGTCGCACGAAAATTAACCTGGAACATCCAGTGTGATACTGTATAGCGTTTTTTTTTTTTTTCCCTCTCTAGATCCTGCGCGTGGAACGAATGAGGTGTCTGTGGCCAACAGTGAGGCTTTAGAGTTGGTAGCTGCAGGCAGGCTGTTGCATGTGCGGGCCTAATAAATGGGAATTTAGACAATGCGAATGCGATGAACTCCGATAGTATAGAATTACCCCCCCGGGGATTCCGTGACTATAGTTTGCATTGTCTAGATGAAACAACTGCCAAAGAGAGAGCTGGTGCAATACGAGGGAAGACAGAGCCATGGATTTTCGTTGATGGATTACTGCACAGATTGAGGTTTAGGGTAGGATTATTGGCGCAGGTACAGCACCATGGTGGTACGGAGTACAGGCGTCCAAACAGCCAGATGTGGTCAGCTTGATGACATGCATGTTAGTCTGACATTGCCGATACCCCCACCCTTCGTGTCGGACACCCAAATGCGGTCATAGAGTCTTGATAGGGATGTTAGAGATGTGAATGTTGGCCCGATGGCCCGGTGATGGTCGCCGATTGAGGCGACCTCTGTTCGCAATTTGTAACAAAATGATGGGGCATCAATGGGCCGAGGCCCAGCGGCTGGCTGTCTGGAATTTGCCTGATTGTTCGCTCGGCGCTTTGTCGCTGCATGCAAGAAACGGCCCCGCGGCTAATTAACGTTCACGCAACGACCAGAGATCGCAGGAACTGAGACGCGACAATCATTGTCTCCATCGCTAACTGCATTGTTTCTCATTCTTGCTTTCCTCCACATTTGGAAAGATGTGGGCTGTTGGGCGCTTCTGCGCTTCGTGAAACAGGACCCTCTCTGCTTTGGTTTGACGTCTGGGACGAAATGTGTCGTGGTTGGTCCAACGAGTGCAAGACGAAATCTAGGGGCACGGAGGGGCGGCAGCAAAGCGAGGCGAAGCAGAAAACAAAGTCATGAGAGACTCAGATGCAGGATGTGAGGTTTTGAAACAGTGTCAAGCTTTGTTTATCGTTTCGGAATTAGAAACGTTCATCGCATGGAGGTTTTTTCTTGTTTCTGGAATTCAATGCAAGTGAACCTACCCAGACACAGGTATTTGTGGGTGGATTGTTGTTGGCAGGTGGATTGAAGGTGCTCGATTAATTAGGATAGACAACTCAACTCAGGCAATTTGCGCCGAGGTATGCTGTCTCTGCTCTGACGGAAAACCTCAATATGCCGATACGTACCTTGATAAATCAAAGCACTCTAGTTTGCGAAAACGACATATAACTATTCGTGCCTTTGCATTTCCCCGATGACGTCTAACACGAGTGGCGGCTTGCAAGCCGGAGATTGACTTCGCCATGAATCACCATTGGGGAGAATGCCGCGCAAAGAACGCAAGGGTTTCCTTTGGAGATCGATGAGCCGTATTCCGTGATTGTGTGACACTCCTCTTTACTCACAGATCTTCCAGGTGGCGAGATTCCTGGGATGCTGGTTGATGAGAGGGTAAAAGGGGGATGTTGGCATGTGGGGGAGTCGCCGGGATCTGGGTTACCCGGGATGCAGTAGCGCGATGCCGGGATGACAGGGCTTTGCAGAAGAAGCCCGGCTAGCGAGTGAGTGGAAGGAAGGTTGAGCAGCAATGTTGGTTCGATGATTAGCGAAATACTACATGCCCTGTGTGCTGCGTGGATGAACTTGGTGTCATCTCAAAAGCGAGCCACGGCCACGGCCATGGCCATTGCGTCCATATTGCATCGTAACGTGGACGAACGAGAGTGTCACACCGGGCCCGGGGTCGCAGGCCAGGATCGGCGAGACTGCAAGGTTGGGACGATTGGTGATATTCGATGGGGGGATAATATGCCTTGGACGACGGTTGATGCAAGAGACACCCTCCATGTTGTCGAGCCTAGACCGTCAACCCTGGCGAAGCCTAGGGCACTTGTGGGCAGCGCTCCGGGCACCCAACGAGACGAGAGTCGATAGACGAGCGCGGCGATGGACACTCTGCGGGGACCGCCGGCATCGAATAGACAGCTAATTGACTGATCAAACCTCCATCCTGGCAATGGCGAGCCTGCCTTGTCATCGCTGTCCGTCTTTGTTGGCATGGCCCCATCTGAAGAGGCCCGTCTAGGTTCTGCTGCATGAGACTCCCGAGGCGGCCGTTGGAGGGGTCACGTCCGAGCGAAAGTATTAGACCTACATGGTAAGCCGATGGTAGTATTTTTTAGGTTAGCACAAAGTTGTTCTGGCATTGCATTTCTGCACTGAAAGAGAATGGCATTGTTAGGTAAGGGAAGGGTGGAATGAAGGAGCAGAGGAATGGATGTGGCGTCAAGTGGGACTGGGATGCGGAGGGGTATGTGCTCTAAGCTAGGAAGGCGGTTTAGAAGCAAGACAGGCGAAGCGGCAGAGAGAGGCTGACGCTCAAGCCTAGTGTCGGGAACGTCAAATAAAATGAGCGAGATGACGGAACGGCTCTATGGTGCGTGTCATATCGCTTGGATGCGAGCGTTGGGATTGCTGAGTATTGCGGATTGATGATGGGGTGTGGATGTGGCCCTCATCACGCCTGGTTTCACGGTGAAGAATAGCGTGAGGACAGACAACAAAGAAAGGAAGGGTAAAAAAAGGGGGAGGCCAACCGGCACTGAGCTGTTCTGTTTGGATAGCGGCAGAACAAAACGGAACAGAACAGAACAGAACGGACAAGGCAAACCCATCAGGTCATGTTGTTTGAGGCAAAGGAAAGAAACCAACGCATACGGCGAGCGGAGCAGTCCGCTGCACTTGAGAGTGGTTCGTATCCTGATGCGAGAGCCTAGGGACGCACAGAGCCCAGAGCAGCAAGCACAGATTGAACACCGAGACGAGAGGCCGTGGCAGTGGGGATACTGGGTTGGGGTGGCCATGCCATGTTGCTGGGTTGCAGAAAGCTGTCAGTCTGTGACACGCCAGTGCATGGGCCTTGGAGCTAGGTGCCAGTGCAAGCTGAGAGAAGTATGTATTCGTACCTGAGCGGATGTCGACCCGACAATGGCAGAGCCAAGGTGAAGAGGGAGTTAGTTTATGGGATATGTGCCAAGCGTTGAATGCATCCACTACTGCAATTCCCTCCCCCTCTCTTACAACACCTCCTCACCTTACTCGATCGCAATGAGAAAAAAGAAATAAAAAAACCAATAGGCTAAAGCCTCACAGCCAAGACTTGCCAACTCATGGACGCAAGCGCATGACAAAGCAGTACCAGTACCATATGGCGTCTGCACGGGAGATGAATTGAGGATCGCTCGCTGCCATTAGGGTCGTTTCAGAGAGATGGAGTGCCGGGCCATTGGCCCCCCGGACAGCTTCCCAGGGCTCGAGTGGATCGGGCAAGGGCAAGAAAATAGGGTACGTACCCTGTGGCGCCCACGAGTGCGGCTCCCCACCCACGGCGCATCACCAGGGGAGCTTGTTAGGTGGAACCGGGACGAAGTTTCTTCGCAGTGATTGGCGATTGGCTTCTCGATGTGGTCTTGGCATCCCGTCACCATTGCTGGGATCGAGGGTCAAGCCACACTTGGTCGTCTGCAAGGTACCGACCGAGCCGACCAAACTGTGGACCAGCGCACCTCCTGAAGTTGGACGGCGTGCCGAGAAGGAGTCGGGTTGCGTGGTGTCTGCGTCCCCAACACATATGATATCAATGCGAGGCCGATCTTCGAGGACGGTTCTGTCAGTCATGTTGGTTGTCCGTACTTGGGCCGAGGAATGAATTTTCTTTGTTCACCCGGCAGCCCAGTCTCGGACGGTCGGGAGGGGTTTGAGCAACCACATTGGACTGGAAAGGGCTGACATGCAATGTTGAACACTGAAATCCTGTCGGCGCCATTGTTCCCGAGAGGGGGGTAAACTAGCTCAAGGCAGACAGGGTTCCATGGAACCAGAGACATTGAGTGAGGCGCTGCGGCTGGTGTCCATGGTTCGGTCAGAGCTAAGATCCAGCTGTCGGCTTATTACACTTGCACTGCCTGGCGATGCAAATGTCAGAGCCGTCTCGGCTTGCGCCCTAGTGCTTGGCTCATTGCTTGTGAATTAGTTGCTGCGTGGATGATATGCTTAGCCACTCGTTAGGCGTCCACTCCCCGTCGAGATCAACCGCGGATCAGGGATTTTCTTGAGGAGGGGGAAAATACGAATAGGGTTTGGGAGATCTTTCTACGAGGGAGGTAGGGGCGGGGGCAGTTGCCTGTAGATGACGAGTCCTCCGAAAGTCAAAAATCTCCGTTCCTTAGCCGCCTGGCCACCGCCACCCGGCCGTGTAGGGTGCGTCTACACAGGCGATTTTTTTTTCCTACGCGGGACGTTGAATCCCGAGATGGGCAGGGCTTGTAGCTCAACCTCACAGCTCGGATGGCCCTCGTGCCGATCAGGGTGTGTTGACCCGTTCGGAGATGACGGTAGTGGGAGATAGAGTAACGCTATTTCGCGGCATGAAATTGGGACGATTGGCAATAGAGAGATGGGAGCTGAATGCTGCCGTGAGGCGGCCGTCCCGGGTACGGGGATGTCAATGGAGATTACTGTGGACTGAGACCAGCAGCGAAAACAACAAAACAGAAGGAGATCAAACGACTAACACGATGAGAGGACCCAGCTGGAGCCAACGAGGTTTCCAGCGAAGATGAGATATTAATTAATTAGATGGGAAAAAAACAAGCCATGGACCTGGGTGCGTCGAATTGCACCTCATCCCGCTTCTGTTTGAGGTTTGAGGTGCGGCCGGGGGGTTTCTCGAAGGCGACTGGTCCGATTTTGATGAACCTTGCTCGTTTGGCCAGGCCCTTTCAGGGAAGACAAAGGAAGCAGAAGCACACGCAGCGACGCACGTCCATCATACCGTACGCACACGTAATCTGGGAGGTCCTTGTCTGGTTGCTTGTGGCCACGAGATCTGGGCCTTGGCCTGGGCTCGGGGCACGTCGCAGGCGCAGGAGAGAAAGATGGAATGCTGCTGGGTTCGTGCCTAGACACATGCACCCAGAGTACAACGTCACCGGCAGGTCGATATCTCCAGGGCCACAGGCATGGGACCGGACACGGCACATTTCGGTCTCCAGCTTGCCACGCACAGCGCCACATGCAATTGGGGAAGTCTTGGACTTCGATAGTTTGGATAAGACGGATGGTTATCTGGAGCAATCTGGTTAGAGGATAACCGTTGGCAAGCCACGGCTAATACACCACTAAATGACTCCCCGAAGTCGTATCCTGTGGCTCTAGCGCGTTCCAAGGGAACAAAGTCGGAAACGGCAGTGCTGGAGGCCTAGACGATGGAGGGTTGTTTGCAGTGGGCTACGGGGCGCCAGGGGGGTTTCCCAGGCCGCGCTGGCCGGAGGCACCTCAAGCGCTCTCGTGAAGCGGCAGGGACTCAGAGCGATGCAAGGGATTCCAGGCCAGCAGCTGAAGCGGTGGGCGTGCACGCTGCCGAGGGCCCGACAGGTGATGCGCACAGGTGGTGTGTGTTGGTTGGCGAGAGCATTGCGGCGCACTGCAGACCGCTGGAGTCCATTGAAAGAGCTCCTGGAATACGTAGCCGGAATCACGGGTTTGTTGGCCACCTCGTATGTACCCAGAGCAGCACGGGGCAGCACGCAGCAGGATGTATGGAGAAGCACGCACCAGCCACAGTTGGTCGCCGTGCCTGGGCGTGTGCGCTGGGGTTGCGCTGGTACCTTGCAGCATGAGCCCGTGAGGTGGTGTCGGGCCCGCTAATTTGTGTTTCAGCAGGCTTCGATTGGGCATGTGCGGGTACGTACCTCGGGCACTCGGCTTGGCATGGGCGCCCCAAACAAGCCTCATCTCCCTCGCTCCCTGGGCCGTTTTCTTGATGCCTTTGCTCGAACAACACCAACGGGACAGGCCAAGGCTCAAGCCCAGGCACGCGGCAAACTCCACACGCCCAACCCGCACTACGCACCCCCTTGACGGCGCCGGCGCGAGCGACAACAGTGGGTCGTGCCCCTGGATCGCCCCCCTCGTCCAATCATCCAGGATCACCAGCAACCCCTGCGACTCGACCAAGCCCGGCCGTTCTGCAACCGCTCGCGGCCAGTGACCGTTCCTTTTTAACGTCGTCGTCCGCGCCGCCCGATCTTCAAGCCTTCCCTCTTGACTCGCTCCTCCTCACCCCAGAGTCTACGTCGACCGCTAGCCAGGCCCGACTTCTTTCTTTCTGCCACTCATTTCTTGCGTGTTCTAGACACCGCAGTCCACTCCTTTCCTACCGCCCGCTGGCCGAACCGCTCAAATACCCGCCGACTTCTCTTTCCCTTTTCAGGTCCCACTTCAACCTCACGTCTTGTCTGTCCGACATCACGCCAAAGACCTTCAAGTCGACACTCCTTTGTCCCGGTTCATACCGCAGTCACTCCCTTACCCAACCACACAACTTCGCAACCTCGGAATCCTCGACGGATCCCCATTTTTAGCAGCGCCGCAAATCGTTCCAGACTGGTTCTGAAATTCCCCGATAACCTCGCCGCAAACTCAAATCAGTCAAATCAAGGTGCGTATTTGTGATGTTCGACTTTCGTGCCTCTGCAAGCCTATTGTTCTTTTGCGCAACACTGCGCCGATCTACACTATTCAGTCGTTCAACCTTTCATGTCACGGACACGGGATACTCCGCGCACCCAGCATGTCACCACAAAGGGCACAAGCAACCTATCTAGAGTCAAAGACATTTTGCACCAGAATCAAGCCAAGCGCTGGGTGCCGCTTTGTCGAGTGGTCTGGATCGATCTCATATTTGACGGGCTATGGATCTTGCATTGTCGGGACCCCAGCCTGTCTTACAATTTCCCCCGCAACAAACTACATTCCACGAGCCTGGATAATACCTACGCATCACCCCGTTCAACGACACCGAGACATATCGCCAAGCGGCATTGAATCACTACCACTCCCATCGCACTCGCACAAACCTGTTCCTTCACAATTGCACACATTCGCTTCCCGCTCTGCGGTTTTGCCCTTCAAGTATACTAACTAACTTCCTTTTAGCATTTCCAATATCAAGATGAAGACATCAGTTTTCCTTGCCGGCGCCAGCGCCCTTCTGGTCGCCGCCAGCCCCATCAACAAGCGTGCCATGGAGACCGAGTGGGTTACGGACTACGTCACCGTGACCGTCATTGCTGGTGAGGAGCAGGCCCAGGCCACCGACACCGTTGTTGTTGAGGCCCAGCCTACCACCACCTCCGTTGTCTACCAGAAGCCAAAGGTCCAGGAGGTCCAGCCCTCCACCACCACCGTCTGGGTCGAGTCTGAACCTACCACCACCTCCTCATCCTCCACCCAGGCCGCGGTCCAGGTCTCCACCGTTTGGGTCCAGGCTGAGCCCGAGACTACCTCGACCTCGACCTCCACCACCACCTCCAAGGCCGCTGCCCAGACCTCCTCCACTGGCAGCTCCTCCGGCTCCATCAGCCTTGCTCTCACCGGAGAGTACAGCACTGTCATGACTAACTACCACAACATCCACCGAACCAACCACTCCGTGTCTGCTGTGACTTGGAGCTCCGACCTTGCCAGCTACGCCGCCACGCTCGCCGCCCGCTGCAAGTTCGCCCACGACCAGTAAGTTTCTCATTTGGTTTGCCACGATTTCTATAAATACTTACCCTGAAACAGGACCATTGGCTCTGCCGACTACGGCCAGAACATCGCCGCCTGGGGCTCCACTGACACCGTCACTGGCGATGAGAACAAGTTCGGTGCCACCTCCGTCACCAACCAGTGGTACAACAGCGAGATGGAGAACTGGTCTTACTACGGTCAGGCCAACCCCCCTGATGGCATGAACATCGACCTTTACGGCCACTTCACTCAGGTCGTCTGGAAGGGCACCACCCAGATCGGATGCGCCACCCAGTACTGCGGCACTGGCAAGATGTACGACTTCCCCGCCTACTTCACCGTCTGCAACTACAAGAGCCCTGGTAAGTTTTAAATGGATCCGAACTAGATCTCACTCTCACTGACATGATCACCAGGCAACTACGGTGGCGAGTACGGCGACAACGTCCTGTCCCCCAAGGGCAACAAGATGGTCACTGTCTAAGAGGCTAACTTGGACGTTCTCCCTTGAGCGGAGCCAGCATAGTTTCCAACTCGAGGCTGCGCACTGGCTTCGGGAATCGAGGAACTTGGGCATTTTTTGGTTGGACATGGCATCCGTTGTTTTGGCGAGTGCACAGGTCGCAACCAAGAGACCGCGATCAAGGCACACACTTTGATTTCGATTCTCATATGTACGTTATGCCACGTCGTACTTAACGATTTTTTTTCTCCAACTTAGGCCACTTGGTCACATTCATGGTCTTGTCTCCACAACCTACCTGGTGTCTGCATGATGTTGTATCGGATGGATATGGCGCGTATGGGGTGGTGAAAGGGATAGGAAAAAATAACTGCTGGTCCTTTATTGTTTATTGCGTGCATTGCGCGTTTTCACTTCTTTGCCTCGGCTTTGTGGTGGCGTCATCCCAGTTGCTTTATCTTTACTCAATCTGCAACTGGGGTCAAGTGACGCATCACTGAGGCCAAGGTCTGACTTGGGGTTTAACTTTTTAGGGGTTTCTTTGTTATCTACACTAGGAGTAGCAAAGTCGATAGATGCATTGAAATGCAACATTGTCGCAAAATATCGCACGTGCCCTTTGATGAACAAGTGTTGTAAAATATGTTTTGGTCTCTGTGATGATGGGAAGAGTCTTTGACGTCTGCTACGCTGGCTTAAGTAATTGAATTTCGTGCTGTGAATGGCTCTAGATCTCTGCCGCAAGACAGAGAGGGGAAACGGTCCTTGGCTCGTGTTGATTGGTTTGAAGCTGTGACAAGCTCAACCAGAGGTATCATATTGTATATTGTTTCTTCCATGCCTTTTCGTGCCGTGATAGAGGTCTATAACAGAGTCTTGGGGACTTTATACTTTCTTATAGCCACAAGAATAGACCATACTAACCAAATTCCATCTTCTGACACTTGCGCCCATGTAATACCAACAATCGAATAACTGATTATTGAACGAAGTCGTCAATTCCTTCTTTCTATCTAACGCAGCACCATGGACTTCCCCTCCCAAACAGGCTGCGACCCCGCCGCCAAAACAAGTCCCGATCTCAACCGCGGGTTTCCCCCGCCACCAGCTCGCTCATATGGAAACCCGCGACGCTGACGTTGGAAGTTTCTTTCGACGCTTCTTTCCCCTGCAATCAAGGTACCTTCTTCTGCCGCTGTTGTGGCGTTGACGTTTTAGTGCCGTGGCGCGTGCTATAGCTGAACGACTTAAGCTTAAGTATAGTCAGCCAGAGGTGTTTCTTTGCTCGGCGTGTCCGGAGGGTAGCCGAAGGGACGCGTATCTATCCTGCAAATCAGACATCTTTATCATCGCCGGTTCATCATTTTATCCTTTCGGCCAGTACCAACTGACCTGACGTCTTGTTATCGGTTCACTTTTCCAACTTGAGCTTTGCAAGGATGGCCTCGTTGCATACAATCCCCCTGCCACATCCTCTGGTTCAACTCTCGCGGGATGAATTCGCAAAGGCTCGCGACATCATCGTGCAGCATCATGGTCCGCAATCATCCCTGTTCTTTAGGTCCATCTATCTGAACGAGCCGAACAAGGATGAACTGGTGCCGTTTCTCCAGGCCGAGCATGCGGGCACGCTGTCCGAATCGACAAAGAGACCTCCACGTCAGGCATTGGTTGAATATGACTTGATCACGAGCGATTTACATTCATATACGCGCTCCGTCGTCAACGTAGTCTTGGGGGACATTACGTCAACCGAGTCTGTGGCCCAGCCCTCCCAGCCGTACTTCACAGTGTAAGACCACCCTGCTATCTCCGACGGTTACTACTTACACAGAGATCCAGTGGCGAGTTTTCCCTATTTCAAGATGCCTGCGTCGAATCGGAACTCTTCAAGGAAGCCATGGCGGAGTTTGTACTCCCCGAGGGCTTCGAGATCACGATAGATCCGTGGCCCTACGGCGGGCCCGATGAAGTGGAAGGACCGACGCCACGATACATGCAAGGCCTTGTGTTTGCGAGAGACGCCTCAAGGAACAATCTAGACTCGAACCACTATGGATACCCAATCCCTATTATTCCCGTCATGAACTGGGTCACCAAGCAAGTCATTCGCGTGGACCGCCTGGCAACGGGTGGCTCCCAAGATGGACTTTTGCCAGAGGCTCGCAGAGACACACCGGTGAAGCTCTTCCAGAATAGCAAGTCGGCAGAATATGTACCTGAGTTGCTCGACGTGCCCGTGAGGCAAGACCTGAAGCCTCTTGACATCGTGCAGCCGGAGGGCGCGTCCTTCAAAGCCCATCCGGACGGTCTCATTGAGTGGCAGAAGTGGCGCTTCCGCCTGGGTTTCACTCCCCGCGAAGGCGCAGTCCTCCACGACGTGTGCTACGATAATCGCTCCATTCTATATCGTCTTAGCTATAGCGAGATGACGGTTCCTTATGCCGATCCCCGCGTGCCGTTCCACCGAAAGCAGGCGTTCGACTTTGGAGACGGAGGAATCGGACGAGCGGGCAACAATTTGGAACTGGGTTGCGATTGTCTAGGCGCGATTCATTACGTTGATTCGTATCTGGCTGCGCCTGATGGATCTCCGATGCCTGCAAAGTCGGTGATCTGCCTGCACGAGCAGGACAATGGAATTCTGTGGAAGCACACCAACTTCCGGACCAGCAGGGCCGTCGTGACACGCATGAGAGAGTTTGTGGTCCAGTTCATCGTCACGTTGGCCAACTACGACTACATTTTTGCGTTCAAGCTAGATCTTGCGGGAGGGATCAACATCGAGACGCGGGCGACGGGCATCGTGAGCGTGGTGGGCATTGGCGAAGGGAAGACGAGCAATTACGGAACCGTGGTTTCGCCCGGTGTGCTCGCGCAAAACCACCAGCACATATTTGCCGTGCGAATCGATCCGGCTATAGACTCGTATACTAGCGGAGAGACACAGGTTGTGGTCGAAGAAAGTGTACCTCAGAAGATGAGTCCGCAGACGAACCCCAAGGGTAATTTCTACGCGGTGCAGCGGCGAACGGTCAACAAAGCGAGATGGTTAGACGCGGAGCCTCGCTTCAACCGCCTGATTAAGTTAGAAAACGCAACCAAGAAGAATGCGATATCCGGACGACCAGTGGGATACCGGCTTGCGCCCCCTGCCACGCAGATGTTGCTCGCTGACGAGCGAAGCACGGTGGCAGCGCGAGCGCAGTTTGCGCAGCATCATATCTGGGTGACGGGGTACCGAGACGGAGAGCTATGGGCGGCGGGCGAATTTACAAATCAGAGCCGAGGGGAGAATGGGGGCGTCGCGGACATGGTAAAGAGAGGAGACTGGTTCAACGATGACGGGAGGGTGGGCAACGGATCCATTCCCCGGGACATACATGAGGAGGGAGCCAAGAGGAGTTCCCCAGTAGTCTGGGCAGTATTTGGATTGACGCATAACCCTCGCGTTGAGGATTGGCCAGTTATGTGAGTTGTTTGGGTGTCGCTTGCGCTGATGCTGTACTGACCATGCCTCGCCTAGGCCGGTTGAGATTCACCAAATCCATCTCCGTCCTGCTGACTTCTTCACGGCGAATCCAGCTTTGGATGTCCCTTCGACCAAAAACAAGGCCAGTGTGTTGTTATCATGCTGCGGTAACGTAGATGATGAGGCAACACCATCTGTGCAGGAGAACCCGATGACGCACTTACAAGGGAGCGGGAAGGGAATCGAACCGCAGATGGCGGGTGCGAATATCGATGATGGAGGGAATTGATGGAAGATGGATGGAAGACAAAACGTGAGAGGATATCGTGAATATATACAATTTTGAGCCTTCACATTCGGAACGAGGTGCACAGTTTCTGAATAGATGGATACAGAGAGAAGATGCTAAGCAAGCTCGCGCGGAAGTAGGGGCAACAAATAGGGACAATGTCACTGATGCTAAAGCGCTGGTTTACCGTATTTCTTTTTGTTCACTTCTCGGTCTAGTGCTCGATCTTGAGGGAAAAGTCTATGTGTGGTACTCCCTGGTGGATCGAACTCGTCGAGATAATATCCACATCTAAGAAAAGTAAGTCGGTTAGCTGGTTTGGTCCCATTGTTAGGCGAAGGATGTTTTCGGGATCATTTAAACTCACCATTGCACACATATGGCTCAACATTGTCCGCTCGAAGGCCTCCAGAAACCTCGAGAAGAAAGTGGTGCTTACCCTGCCATCGCTCCTTGAGACTTCGGGCGGCAATCTTAACTCCATCGCCGGTGAAGTTGTCGAGCATGACAACGTCGGCACCGGCGCTGATGGCCTCGTCAGCCTCGGCCTCGCTTTGAACCTCGACCTCAATCTTCATGCTGAAGCCGGCGACCGATTTGGCAGCCTTAACAGCCTCTGTAATGCTGCCGCGGCTCCAGACATGGTTGTCCTTGAGCATGACCATGCTGCTCAAATCCATACGGTGGGCATCGGCACCGCCAACGAGCATGCCGTACTTCTCGACGAGGCGGAAACCCGGTGTGGTCTTTCGGGTGCCAGCCAGAATGCCCTTGTATCCTGCGGCCCGGACGCGGGTGACGAGGTCGCGGCTGCGACTAGCGACACCGGAGCAACGGGAGAGGGTGTTGAGGGCAACGCGCTCGCCAAGGAGGATGCCGCGGACGGGTCCTCGAACGGTAGCAACGCGCATCTTGCCATTGTTCTCAGAGAGGTCAAGCTCGGTACCCTCCTCAGTGTGCCACTCGACGGTGCAGCCGCACTGGGTAAAGACCTCGTCGAAGAACGGCCGGCCGGCAATGACGCCCGCGGACTTTCCCCAGAGGGTGGCGACGCGGGGAGCGTCACCAACGACAAAGCCGGCGTAATCGAACGAAGGAGTGTCCTCGGCGAGCCAAGCGGTGACGGAGGTCTTCCACGATGGAGGGAGGAGTTGGGCGAGGCTCGGGGAAGCCATTGCGACGGAAGAGAGTTGGAAGAGGAATTATCCAGGGAGGGGAAACGCGGAATCGAGCACGACGAAGGTGGTTCGTGAGGAGGACTGGACAGTGCGTGACCTATCGCGCGGGATATAAGCAAAGAGCGCTCAATGAGCTATGATTCGCGAAAGAGAATGTCCCTCGACTCGGCCGGCTGGGAGACGGAGAATGAATGGATGAAAGGATGGACGCTTTCGGATGACGGATTGAGGTGGGGACCTATGTCGGAGCGGCACTGAAAATGCGGGATGGCGGGGTAGATCTCTGGGTTCGCAGCTGCTGACTCACTACCCGGCTCAGCCATCTTCGCCAACGGAGGACTTTAGCAACACCGTAAAGTCTTATTCTCCTATTCGTATGTTGTAGGGAAAAAATCGCCGTTGCGAGGAGTTCGAAATTTGAGAGTAGACATTGAGGATTGATTGGCTCTGGAAAGGAAGGCACCGTGACAGGTGCAAGACGATGAGCCGAGGCATTGAAAGGAATCTGCAATGTACCCTTCGTTCCGTAGAATCGGTGCAAGCCTCGAGTTCATAATAAGTTCTGAACAGGGGTCCATAGAGCTCAATTAGTTCAATTTCCTGGCATTTGCAGAAACTATCCCGATGAAAATTTCAAGTGAAGCTTACTGAGATGTCTTTTGACTCCAACATGTAAAGGTCTTCGCATAGACAACCGACAATGGCCATGACTCGTCGTCGGTTTTCATGCATAGCTCATGAAAAAATGGCGGCCGGTTTGCACAAAGTGAGAAGTATTGGCGGTGGGAGTTGGTTGATAATATCAATATCAAGTTGCGGGGACTCGGACCAGGTACGGCGCAGCATTGGGAAAATAAGAATGAAGGCAATGGATTTGACCTGTAATGATTCTTCCTTGCCAATTATTTTCCATTACATATCAATAATTGAACCATCACTGACAATGGTCAAATTGCTTTAATCAAAAAGAGGGGTGAGAAGGGGGGATATTGAGATGTGTGGGGATGGGGCTTCAAGAGAAACAACAACCGACAGCCCCCATGTGCATGAACGGGTGGCAATTAAACTTGCAGTTACTATCAGTCTAATTTGCAGCACACAAGCCGATCTGTTTTCGTCCACTGTTTCTCATAAAGTGGCTAAACACTGTTTGGTTTGGGAAGATCGGTGATTGATTCAGGGGCAAGCGAGATGAAACGCGAGATGATTGAGAACAGCGGGGGTCGGTTAGATGAGATGGGAGCGAGAAGCTGCCAAGCCAAATTTGCCTCGCATTCACTTTCACTGCGTTTGAATAACCTGGGTTTTTAGAGCAACTACGCATCACAATGGCATATGCAGAGGGTTCGGAACATTTGAGGCTCGTCGCACAAAATAGTTTTATACATAACAAGACATGTCTCTGAACAGCCAGAGATCAAAATCTATATACACAAACAAAACGCCCTCTTGGAAATGCTAGACAAGTGCAGTTTCCCGGGAAGACACCGTGTGTCAGGAAGTCCAACAAAGTGAAAGCGTCACAGACGCAAAACTCAGATGCGATTTAGCAAGGCCTTTCCCAAGCCTGCTGTTTCACTGTCGAGCTTTTTACAGGCTGCGGCGAGCAGCACGGCGGCGGCGGCGGGCGGCGCAGCCAGTCTTGCCACCAGCGGTGGTGGTGGCAGCGGGAGCCTCGCTCTGGACCTGGGTAGCGGCAGCAGAGGTGACGATGGTGGAGAAGCTGGGAGTGGGAGTGCTGCCAGCGGGAGCAGTGACCTGAGCGGCAGCAGAGGTAGCGGCAGCAGAGGTAGCAGGAGCGGCAGAAGTGGCAGCAGCGGCAGAAGTGGCAGCAGGAGCAGAAGTGGCGGCGGCGGCGGAGGTGGCAGCGGCGGAGGTAGCGGCGGCGGCAGAGGTGCTGGAGCCGGAGCCGGAGCTGGAGCCGGAGCCGGTCCAGACCTCGGGGCCGGGGATGTCGTAGGAGGTGAAAGAGCCGTAGAGGTTGAACAGGATGCCGGGGTCACTGTAGGTGTAACCAGTGTTGAAGTCAAACTTCTGGTCAGGGACGGCGCTGCCAGTGCCGGTGATCTCGAACTGAGCGCAAGAGGGGTAGAACTGAGCACCACGGGCAGAGTTGACGTTGTAGGCGGCGTCACTCTCGTGGAGGGCGATGATCTCCTGACGGATCAGGTACTTGCCAGCAGCGAGGCTGGAGGGGAGGGTGAAGCTGGCCTTGCCAGAGTTGGCAATGATCTTGTCAACAGCCCACTCAGTGCCGTCGTAGCCATCCTCAGCGATCTTGGACCAGATGGCACCGGTGCCATCGGCGGTGGTGTACTCGGCAATGTAGGTAATGATGGGACCCTTGTGGGAGGAGGCGATGATGTCGTCATTGCGGTTGTCATGGTACCACTGGAAGGTGACCTCGTCGCCAGCAGCAGCAGAGACGAAGTTGGAGACGGCGGTGCCGCCGTTGACGTTGCAGACAATGTCGGCGCTGGTCAAGTCCTTGACGGGGCTGTTGCTGTCGGGGCTTCGGATGTACTTGGAGCGACCATCGCCCTGGTCCTCGCCGTTGACAAAGACGCCGTAAACCTGGGCGTGGGCGGCAACGGTGCTGGCCATGGCCAGAGCGGAAACAACGGAGTAACGCATTTTGAAAGATGGGTTGTTTTGTGTTTTAAAAACTTGGGAAACTTGTTTGTTGTGTGTTTGTAGATAATAAAAGACTGGATGAAGCGAAGGCTCACTAGGATGGATTCGACTTCAAGGGTTGAGAGAATGAAGGGTTGGCACAGCCAATAGAAAGAAATTGAAGAGAAAGAGAGTGAGAGACGAACAACAACAAAGTGGTTTGCGACGACGAGTGTAGAGAAAGGGAAGAAGAAGACGGTTGGGAGAATGACAGCTGCATCTTATATATCGAGATGGCTTGCCTCCCTGCCAGGGGAGTCACTCTTACCTGGGTTAAGCATACTGCTCGTTTCCCCATCTCGGTTCCAATGCAGAGAGCCCGCTCCCCTGGAAATGACCACAGGGATGATCCACAAGCCTTCAGCGAGCAAGCTGGGATGAATTTTTTCCTTCTTCACTGTACGACAGGTCATCGAGGTGGGTGCCAAGGCGCACCTCAGACATGGAGCGTTGGGGATCTAGCCAGGGCGGGACATGTGGCCGCGCCGTTCGGGGTCATGGGCCGTAAGCGACCTTTGCGAGGGCGGCAGCTTTGCAGGCAATCTAGATTAGATAGGGAGAGCCGGCTGAGAGCTGCGCGAATCTTGGAAGTGCTGGGCAATACCGAGAGGGCTCTCGCTCAGCGCCCTGGGCTAGGCTGGGCTGGGCTGGGCGCGATACCTATGCGTGCATGCAAGCAAGCGGTAGCAGTTCCGTAAGTTCAAGGGGGCCCCCCTGGCAAGCGAGAGCGCCACCCCAAGCGCTTGACGACCGGACCCCGGACGGCCCACATCGCCCTCCGAGTTGCCGTCGACATGATAGACGGAAAAATGGGGAGCGTCAAAATTGAAACTCGGCCGATAAGTTGGTGTAAACGGCGGGGGCTTGCTGCTTAACCGCACCCGGCCTCCGTCCCGGTGGCCTCGGTTTGAGCCTCAACAGGGATCGTCCAGGGCGCCGTCGCCATTGGGCAATTGGGGGGCCATGAAACTTGCTTCTCCTGATCGCTGCAACCCTTCAGGTCCCCCCCCTTCCGCCTTCTGGTCCCTTCAATCACGGGAGAATCGCCCGCCTGCCAGAGCTGGCAACTGTTGTCAAGCAAAAATTCTAGCGCCGGGCTCCTTTGACCGCTGCTCGCTAACCAGGATGTCATCGCCACCGCTGAGCCAGCACTCGAGATGGGAGGCGGCCCTACGAAATGAGCCCTGTAAGCCTGCTGCTGTGTCCCATTGTACCTCACATACCAAACTAGGTACTACAATCGCAGGTTCGGCTAACTGCTTTCGCTCCCTGTCCATGTCACGGTGCCTTTTATTTCCTTCTCAATTGCTTCGCGCTGCCTTCTGTTCCATCGGCGCAACCATTGGAGCAACAAAGTGTCGGTTGCCCCGCTGCCAACCAACCCTCTGCCCCCCTCCCCTGAGACCCCCCGGTTCATCTCTACTCCCCCAGTGTGCAGCGCTGTGGACATGTACATAGGCCGTAGCAAGCCTGGCCGGGCATTACTTTGCCTCGCCGATGAATTCGCCTTACACCTGAAACGACGCGAAAATCATCTGATCAACGAGGGGGACGTCCAGCTTCCAAGACGAGGCCACCGCAAGATGAAGAAGCCTGTGAAACTTCGTGGCCTGACTGTCGGGAAAAGCAGCGATCGGTGTTTTAATTGAGGGCGGCAAGTTGCGAAACGGGCGCGAATACGCCCGACAGAGGAGAAATCCTCGAGAGAACCCTCAGGATTGATCGAGCAATTGATTTCAATTCACCTTGACCTAACGCAGGCTGATAGCGACGAGGGCAAACAACACCCTCTTCATTTGGGATCTCTAAAGCGGCGTGTCTCTAATTGCCACCCAACTAGCCTAAAACCGAGCATTTATTCATTGATTATTATTATTGTGACTATGCTGCGAGATGCGCTCCACGCTTTCATTCTGTAACAGTGCCCGGGAAATTCAGTCTCCGTCAATTGAGCTGTTGAAGAGGACAGCCCGCATTTATCCCTCAATTTCCACGGACCAATTGGACCTGGACTTGTGCGTGCAAGCCCCCTCCAAGCCCAATGAGCAACAGTTTCTTGCCATTGACTGCAGAGGGAGAAAGGGCCGTCGAAGGAGGTCCCCTTGGACCCCAAGTGAGGGGAACGTGTTTCGTTTTTACAGGTTTCGAAATATTTCATCATCATCGCGTGATGGCGTCGTTTGCGACGGGATTCGTCACCACGTAGCTTCGTTTCGCAGTTGGCCCCGAAACATTGTTGGATGAATGCTGTCCGTCGTTGTCGTTGGCATTGTCACCATTCAACCGAATATTTATGCTTAATCGCCTTTAAACTCAGCAGTAATAAGCTTGCGCCTGCGACAAAAACGCTGTTATTAAGGTTGTTCCGCGATGGAACACTGTCGGATCTGATTGGCGCCAACCCATCTCCGTCGACAAGGATGCTGGCGGAGATGACGCACCCCCCTTGCCTCGTTGAAATTCCCATTTTGCTTGTTCGAGCCTTCACACATCCGTGGAAAGAAGATAAGCTTCGAGCCTAAAGGACACCAATACGGCCTAAATTCAACCTCTCTTGTCTTTCTGTCATTAATTCTCTTTGTTTTGGTCTTTGGCCTTTCCTTTACTGACTTTGTTTCTTTCTTGTTCTTGCCCTTGTCCTTGTCGCTGTGACATCCATCTGACATCCGCAGGAGCCACCTACCCGGTAGACCAACAGTAACCTACTATGTTCCCCAGATTTATTCATTGTAGCAATTGAATTGTGCTTCAAAATACATTCGTTTGGACCTAAAAGCATCGGTCTATTACACGTGCATGACATTCCACATGAAATATAATTGACATTTACATAATTACACAAACTAATGCACCTTTTCGTTTATCCCGAAAAGTGATCTACCTGACGCGACGGGAATGTCAAGATTGATTGATGTTCGCTATCCTGCACGACTGGCCCCTCGATTCCTGAAATTCAGCCCCATGCCATTGCCCGAAACAGTTATCCAAAGTCCCAACGTGTTTGAGCACGCCCGATAGAGGGAGTTATTTCGGACACTTCCTCGCCTGTCAAAGACCGATACCTTTGCGCGAGGAACTCTTCTAGTTGATTTCCTTCCGAAACTTGACCTCTAAACTCGTGTCTCGCGTTGCCCCCGAGGACTGAGTCTGGATGTTCTGGATCGCCCGTTAGTTCGTTCTGTTGGCCTCCACATCGCTTCGACCTCGTTTCGCTGCTCTTTCTCCAGAAGTGACACCAAAATCTTCCAAACCCCTCTCTTTTAAAACCATTGGTCAGGACTTGGGCGTCCGGACTTGGGTCGTTGGCCAGAGAAATTGGCTGGCGTGCAGATTAAGCTTGACCCATCTCCCTTGGGGATTCGCTGTTG
Source organism: Aquanectria penicillioides (assembly GCA_003415625.1). Lineage (NCBI taxonomy): Eukaryota > Fungi > Ascomycota > Sordariomycetes > Hypocreales > Nectriaceae > Aquanectria > Aquanectria penicillioides. Next base: position 6,922,911 of record PYIU01000003.1, read on the forward strand.
AAATCAATCAGGCTCATTTTCATCTCTCCGACAACCTGACTGCCTTGCGTGATTTCCAGTACAGACGGGGGCTTTCTCCAACGGCAGGGCCATGATGCCGCTATCGGTGTGGGGCGGATCGAAAAGTCTTTGGCCAACTCGAAGCACTCACAAGCCGAGCATCGCTTCACAGGTTCCAAGACTAGCATCTTGTCTAGAAAGAACCGCTTGAGTCTGTTTTCGGAATATGCAAGCCCCCATTTGACGAATATTGTGAACTCTTCGCACCGCCGGCACCGGTGTTCAGGGCTATTTTGAAGACCAGAAGCCAGTTCATATGTGATGATGCCAAGTGACCAAACATTGGACCCAATACCATATAAGGGGTTGGCAGTAAGACACCCACGGTAGACTTCTGGAGATATATACCTGAGAGTGCCGCCCAATGTTGTCAAATTTTGGCTCATCTTTGCGAGGCCAAAGTGGGCAATCTTGACAAAAATTGTACTGAGAGTTTTGTCGAAGCTTTGCAGAGGAATATTTTCTGGTTTCAAATCTCGATGTACGATCCGCGGTTCGAGGCCATGAAGATAGCTGAGTGCAGAGAGGCACTGGAAAAAAACCTGCAAAGTTTGGAAGTCCGTGGTCTGTCCGATGTGGTCCCGCAGTGAGCCGCAAGGGATGTACTCCAATAACATTCGAGGGTAGCGCGACTCAGGCCCTTTCCCGATAATACTAACAATGTTCTCCTATCATTCCGTTAGAGATATGGACCTCAGAATAGTATTAACTTGTCGACTTACGTGGAAAGTTCTCTCATGACATTCGATTTCGTTATTCCATCTCTCGACACCTGCTGTTCCTTGCTCTTCCACCTGCCGGGTAGGGTGCTTGAGTTTTTGAAAGTATAGAACATAAAGTACCACTTGTTTCGGCAAGGGAGTACCTCTAGTTTTTGCTGAGGTGCTATGGTTCAATATGACTGCGTATTGTCTCCCGGAACTGACGTCCCAATATCGCGTCACAACCCCGAAGGCGCCTCGGCCAACTTCTCTGATCAGCAGCCGGATCGGCCCTCCTCCTATACAATAAGCGTTGCTTGGAACAACTGTTTGCATGTCGTTCTGGCTTATTTGGTGGTAAAAGACGCCTGCGTTGATGTCGCCCTGAAGAAATTTGCGAACTTTCTGACCGTACTTGGCTGGGCCGATTGTGTGATTGGCAACTACAAGTAGGAACTTGAAGTTTTTACAAACTTCGATAGTGATGTTGGTTGATTCCTTGATCGCTTTATGTCGGCTCAGGATTCAGCGGAAATCCTTTCGTCGCTCTTCTCCGCCCCCTTCCTCGTATGCGACACTTAGTCCTATGCGGGAACCCACGTCAGTACCAGGCGATTTGTATCACAATCAGCAAAGCCTTCCGATTCATATGTCAAACGGAAGTGTCGCTGACTCAAATTCATCTCGGAAGGTAATATTATGACGCATGTTCGGCGATTGGTGCCGAAGACAATCCTTGATCTGGTGCACGGGGGTTGGCTGAACTTGAATTCAAGGTATCGAAATTCCGTTGGGTTTCGGACAATCCCTTCATTTGTTTCCGTGAACACTATTACCACATATTTGAATTCTGGTCCATTGAAGAAGATGTCGCATTGGTTATATTCGAAAGACAAATCATTCAATGGCTGACATTTTGCGATTGGCAGAAGGTCAACCGCGGAATAGAAGACGATTAAGGTGAATATTCCACGGCATTGCTTGTAATTGTTGGTGTAGGTTATGTATAGTATGCAGACAGAGGAGACAGGGGGCCCATTTTAGATGTGTCGCGCTTGACCACCCCGCTATTGGCAAAAGTGTAAGGCGCCCTACAACAGGTGCTATATGCAAGTAGGCCTATATTGAGTATGACAAGATGGGATTGGGGTGATGCTCACCTCCCATCTTACCAAATCCCTTTCCCCCCAGGCACTATCGTTGAAGATATGTTTTTATTTTCATTTTTACTTATCGTTAGGGATTTCTTGTTTAATGAATTTGTTCTAGACTGGTTTTCAGATTGCTTGGCACCATGCAGCGCCGATTTGACGAGGGCCTGGTGAACATCGACGCGAATTTTTAAAAGTTTGGACTACTTCATTTTTCTTCTTGCGAATCATCTCTGACTTGGAAGAACGACCCTTGTTATCTCACACAATTCGATACTCTTATCGCCCAAATCGCGATATTATTACCTACATTGAGGAATGATGGGACTGCACAGCGCATTCTTTGGGCTGTCTTGCTCTACTACTCTCACTTGGCCGGGTCGTGAGTAATTAGGTGCGGATTTATAGCCCCGGATCCGCAATCATACATCGAAATGTGAGAAATAGTTTAGCGAAGACGGTGTAAATTCGATGTGCAGCTAGTCTAGATTCCCTGCCATGAGTTCCGAACATCCTCGTAAATATGTTGGGTTGACTAGTTCTTTGTGATGCAAAATTTGTTCGCGCCTCCAAAAGTGCAGCCTCGTGGAGCTATTTGATGGCATATATCATCGCTTCTCCCGCAGCTGTGTGTGAATCCTGCCCAATAATCTTTTATTTCATTTTCGGGAAAGGATTGTGATATTCGGCGATATGAAAGCTTCTTCTGTCATTTCCTCGGCTTTGCGACGCAGCCCAACTTCAAGGCGATGCACCGGATGGGCAAATTCAATTCGCCCAGTTGATAGAGAAAATTAAGGAAATTGCCCTCACCGCCCTCGATGAACATGAGAGCGACCTTCGAAAGCGCAGTAAGACGCCTAGCTGTACATCTAAAAATGTCGTATTTCGACGAAAGTAGTATGTCCCAATTGGATATCCCTCTCCATCACGGCTCTGGGTTGACGTATTCTTCAGCGGTTCACTATCCAAGAAGGAGCCCCTTTCATACATAAATGCGGTTAAATGCCTTCAAAGACTGCCTCCGAGGACACCTCAAAACGTCTCTGCTGGAGCCCGGTCCCGAGTACGTTGGTCCCTAGGAATGCGGGCATACGGGGTATCAGCTGGTAAAGTCTTCAGACGCACCGCAATCTTGAAACATCGGCTGACAATTGGCACAAGTATTGGGACAGGCATAGATATGCCTCTGCACCTGAGAAGTCTCCCATCTTCAACGGCGACCCGTACAGTCTGGGGGCAACGGGGAGTATGTTGCTCGTGAGGGCCTAGTAATCTCCCCACTAGACGGGGTTGGTGGTGGTGATATTTAGCTTTCAGTAGGCGTCGGGGAGGGTTTGTGGTCACTGGCCCATTCGCCAACATGACAGTCAATTTGGGCCCGGTAGGTGGTCTCCAAGGAACTAACCCGGGCCCTGATGGGGCATGGTGGGATTCACTACGCCATTAGGCAAGTTGACAGTGCCGATCCTCATGCAAGATCTGCGGTATTCTAACGGCCTCCAGCGGTGATCCTGGCGCTGATCTCTTCACTTCCCCTGGCGACCCGGCATTCTGGGTCCATCACGGGATGAGGGACAGAATGTGGACATTTGGGTAGGTGCCGAATTGCTTTTTTGTTTGGTTCTGTCACACAATCTGACTCCATGGTTTCTTTTAGGCAAGCTCTGGATCCCAAGAAGCGCCGTCAGGATTTGAATGGTGGGGACTATGGCCACATCACCGGGGCAAATAGTCCGTCATCAAGGAAGACCTAGCTTGACGATGTTATTGACATGGGATACGCGGGGGAATCGATCAAGATTGCGGATGTCATGGATACTTTCTCGGGGCCGTTTTGTTACTTTTACCTCTGATGAATAGAGGTTTCTGTAGCATGGGCGATTCAACGAACGCGTGTGGTGTATGATACTTTTCCTTGACATCTCTCCAATCACCCCCGTTGGAATATTTTCCTAGACGTGTCCGTCATATTACGGAGTGGCATAGAGCAAAGCAAGAAAATCGGGTGCCTAACTCGAGAGTGACGACAAACCTCCGAGGCCGGCCATCCCAATCGAACATGTGACAAGTCTTTCAACCCCCTAGGTTAAGATTATGTAGCTGTAACACAGCTAGAGGCAGCCCAGCGAATCAGCAGAGGCGTGAAACTTCAGGGCGGCTGTGTTTGGTAATTGCCCTTGACACTGCCCGGGCGGGGGCGATAGATCATCCGATATTGTGATCCCCATAAGTCCAGGGATCCCAGCATCTCTCAGACGTTTTCCAACGTCATAGAACCAGACCTGACCAAGAGTTCGGGGCGGTGTCCCGGATTTCTAGCACTGCCCTTTTGAGGCACGGATGCCCTATCATTGCTGCACATCTCTCACAGGGCCGTATCTCTGGAGGCGCCCCCCTCCCTGGGTCTGCATCGTGGGGCACAACACACAAACTCTGGACATATGCACACCCCTCCACAGCTTCCCCAGGTATTCATCTGGTGGTGGACGACTGTTCAGACTCGTCTATGGTGATTGGTACGGTTTCTGACAGACCTCGTGGCCTTTTATCCGAAACGCCATGGCGCGCTCGGAGACGAGGCGAAGAAGTGAGGCGGGCGGACTCACTAGTTCCATGATCTTGAATCAATCATACCGCACCCTTGCTCTTTGAAATACATCGTTAGTCGCTTAATGTGGCACTGTCCTCATCCTTGTTCCCTCGTGGTTCGGTAGCACCCGCATGGAAGGGATGTCGCGTGGGAATCCGCAGTGTGCATGCTGCAAGCCCGGGAGGCTTGACCTCTCGGCAGTGCAAGACAGCCAAGGATGAGAGGTATCTGAGAGGTCTCCGAGAGGCTAAGTCTAGACTGTGACTTGACAGCCCTTGTCTCATTCAAGTTGTTTCTTTCGCCTCGGGTTGTCAATGTCAACAAATATGTCATATCTCACATTATAAATCACCCGCATGCAAGCACCATCGGCTATTGTCTAAAACCAAGAGACGAGCCCCGGACCACTAGAAACAATGCCACATGATTAATATGCATGTGTCCTCAAATCAATCCAGGTCCCGGTTTCGGTTCGATGCTGCGTCCTTAGATGCCCAAGGTCGAAGTCACTGGATCTTGTCCTACGTTGCACGAGGCGCGGGAGCCCCGGACGATTGAATCAGTTCCACCAACGAAGACACAGATATTATTCTGCAATCCTGATATGGCAGAAGTTTTTTTCTTTCAAGGTGAAAGTTCCCATTTGACAGGCCGCAAGGTTGCTTGTATCTTGAAGGAGCGGTGAGAATGAGTCCTTGTTGATTGCTGTGCAAGGTAAGCAGCTGAGACACTAGCTGTCAAATTTCAACTACGCCTCTCAACCGCTTGGACTAAGACGCTTCAAGTCTAGAAAAGTACCGGGGTCGCGTCTAATTCTGGGGTTGGGTTGCAATTCGAATGGCACGGACATGCGATTCCAGATTCTCGGGCATTGGCGTCGAAGCTGGTCTGTTGATCGGCATGGAGACAAGGATTGATGGGACTGTTGGAGAAATGGTGCCCAAAAGACCGGATTTTTCATTTTTAGAGCCAAATGCCGTCTTTGCGCCAGAGCCTCGCGGCGCCAAACACTTGTTTTGCACCCAGCGGCAGAGCAACCAAAACGCGTCGGAGCGACAGGTGAATAACTTGTACCTAATGCAGTTCAGTTAGCATTGTCTCATTATGCGAGCCAGCAATAGGGGGAGATAAAGTCTATAGCCGACGCTTATCAATAGATGTTGAACATCATTGTTTGATGGCGTTCCAAAGAGGGGGTGGAGGAGAGTCGGCAGCCAGCCGACTAGGCAGGGGGTTTGGTTGGTACTGCAGTTTGACTGCGGATGATGCAACGGCTTTCATCACCGGCAGAAAAATTTGATCATGGACCAAAAGAGATGTGACACGGGGCCTTCGCCGCCATCGTGGCTTTCATCCGCCTCAGGACAGAAGAGCAGAAGGACACGAGGACAGAAGGGGGGCACAATGTCTGTCTTGTGGCTGTCCTGCAACACGTTGTGCCCTTGGAGACGCCGCAAAATGGGCTTGTTTGCTTTGTGCAATACTGCTCTCGGCCTTGCCGTGTAGCCACTTCTTGACGTCCCAGGTCCGGCAATCTACTCCTCGGTCCCTGGGTAGCATACTACAAGCCTCTCTGCAAGCTCCCGTACCGCTGATGTCGCCTGGGATTCTTTCCTGGGCTGAAGGGTTGCTCTTCAGGCGACCTTCATGCCCGATTACTCTTCCTGCCTCCCGTAATTTGCGTGCCGACTTACCCTCGAATGAGAACTGTGAAGGCCAGCCGCAGGAAGTGGGCTTCGCTCAAGGCTTTAAGGGGCTTTTGTCCAACCCCAGCATGTACATGTCATGATGCCGAAGCCTCGAGCCGGGCAGTGTCGTCAAGATGCTGCAAAATATGATCCGGACAAGGTAGAAGCGGGCGAAGATCAAGCCCCCGCAGTCTAGTGCCGTGTTGTACGCACGAAGGCCCTCCTGTGAGCCATGCTTAGCCTCGGTCCTCTCGGTCACAAGCCCCCGCGATCTGCGGGCTTCGGTGCATGGTGATATGAGTGAGCTGCGTCTCTGCCTGGGACACGACAGACTGGTAAAAAGAAAGTCTCTATCTCTGGCTGACCGGCAGGCACTTCCTTGAATGTCTGAGCCACTCGGGGAAGAGCCTCGGAGCAGCCTATCGTGAAGGCCTGGGCATTCATGCATCAGCCTGCCTGGCTTCTCGTGGTATCTGGCACCGATACCAGAGACTGATGAGAGTGCGCTCAGCCCAAATCAGTCGCCTTCGAGCGCGGGTCTGTCACATAACACGAGGCTGACGCTACGCCTGGGGAAGAAGGGAGCGGTCTAGAAGCCCAAGACCATGCTCGGGAGATGCTTGGACTCGTCAAAGCCCAGGCAAAGCCACTCTTGTTGGCATTGTCGCAGGACTTTTAGTAGCATGGGCTTTGCTCTTGGTACAGATCTAAGCCCCTTGGTAGGTTGACCTTCTGGTAACAGAGATCTTCTCGTGCACAGCGAAGCGGGCACCCCATCCCAAGTGACCGGTCCCTGATACGTCACAACCTAGGGTGGACGATCCCCAACTTCACCCATGTAGAAAGGACGGCCAAAAAAAAAAAAAAGTTGTTGGGTGCCAAGTCTGTAAGCACTGTCGACCCCTGGTGGTGTTGACGAAGCAGCAAAAGTTCGGTGGCACCCAAGCAGCTTCATCAAACTGATGGGCCACATCTCTCCGTCCCTTACCGCTTTATTTGAGCCGCGTGGTAGCAGAGCTAATATAAGAAGAGGGCCTGCATCGTCAGTGTTACCGGCTCACGCTCACGCTCGCGTCACCACTCTCTGATTCGAACTTGAGCAACCACATCCGTAGCACAGAATCATTTGCCATACGGGACCTCCCACAGCGCCGCGAGGCACATGTTTCCCTCAATGTCATCCGCCTCGCACTCAGCTCATCAGGGCAGCCAGCCTTCGAGGTAAGTTATGTTTCACATGTTGCCCCTCTCGCCGTCATGCCGGCATCGGTCAAACACGCCACCACCTAACTTTGTAAGACATTCCAGCGTCTTGGAACCTAGGAAGACGAAAAAGCGGGCTGGCAGTCGTCGCGACTCAAAGCGCAGCAAGCCTTTATCTCAGCCCGTTCAGGCCAACGTCTGGGAGTGGTTGACTCACCCCGACAGGCCGTGGGAGCCGTTCACCCCAGTCCACCCGACCCCAAACAATCCGCAACCCCAACCTTCTGGTGGGACGAAGGGTAGGAAACCGAACAACGGCTAGAACGGTTCCGTGACGAGATTTATCGGGCCCTTCGCGGCTCCGAAGAGGAGGCTCGTTAACCAAGATGGGAAATGCCTACATGGATCTGATCCTGTTTGGGGCTGGATGGTGGGTAGCAGTGCTTGCCCGTGTGCCTTGAGATGCGGCTGACCATGGATTCATCCAGCCTCGGAATCCTACCATTCAGCTTCTCCATGTTTGTCTCGCCGATGAAGCACGCCCGAGTACGCTCACGAACTCCCAAGTGGCATTGGGAGTGTTTCCCTCGATCCTTCAAATTCGCAACCTCCTCGGCCGACATTGACAATCGGGTCCGGGGCTCTCGCACCGGTCGGATCCCCACTATATTATCACGCCATCGACGGCCACCTTCAGCGGTCGTTTGTTGGGCGGCCATCCAGCTGCGTGCTGTGCATGGGCCTTGGAGAGACACAGGCACAGGCGCCTACGTACGTACGTACATACATACATACTGCAATGATGCAAGTGCTCGCTCCCTCGTTGGCATGGGTGGACTAAAGCAGGGGAGATGCTGTGATGAACCGCAGAAAAATGCAATCGCAATGCAAGAAAGGCGGGAAGCCAGGCCAGGCGAGGAATATGTTACTCGCAGCCGCTGTACGCGCAAAATTGCAACCCGACGGTAGCAGGCTGCGAATCCAGGTGGCAGGTCAAAGAAACGCAGCGGATTCGTGGCGTTCTCGGTGGGTGACGAGAACGCCATGGCTTAATAAAGGGACATGGGGCATGCTGTGCTCAAGGCGCATGGGAGTGGAACGGCAAGGAAGGCCAATGTGGCCAAGGCAGGGAGAAATTGGAGAATTGTAAGCTTGGCCGGTGAACAGAAGAGGGCAATTCGGCGACAATCGGGGGGACGGTTGAGTTGGGCAGTTAGAAATCGAATCGAGTCGATATTGTTAACTCAACCGCAGCGTTGCAGGTTTGACGGCTCCGTCTCGGCCGTTCAATACCCGTCGCACACACACACTTGGGCTCGCACATCCGCTATCCCGACCACCCGCCCGCCAGTGCATGCATACATGAACCGAAAGCGGATGCGCGCCATTCCTCATTGCGCAGAGGGACACTCCCGGGACTGCTAATCCCTGAGAAGGCGTACGGCTTCTGTTGTCTCTCCCGCTGTCCGCTGTCCGCTGTCCGCTGTCCGCTGTCCGCTGTCCGCTGGAGGCACGAACCAGCGGCTCTCACCAACTAGCCCAACGCACCGCGCCGCACATCACAGCACAGTGCGTGCGACTATACTGACCGAGTAGGGGTTGGCGCCGTCCAGCGAGCCAGCCCACCACTTAAAAGCGCCCCTCACGGCGCCTGCTCTCATAAACCCACACCCCATTGCCAGGGTCGACGATGCACCTCGAGCAGCCCCAGGTTTGGTTGTCCTGTAGCTCAGGAGATCAAAAACCAGGCAAGGCTCGCTCTGCTTCCAGCTGAAGTTGGACTCTGGTCGCTTGTAGACTCTTTCGACCTCGACGCTGATACGGCCCCTTGCTCTTTCCCTTCCCCGCTCCCTCCCCTCTCTCGTCGTGCAATGGGTGATGTGATGTGATGGGAGGAGCTTAGTAACAATGGAGGGTCAGGTCTTGCCGAGACAGTCCTCCTCACCTCCCCTTCACACAATAAACAGCGTTTGTTTCCTGCATTTCTCCGCTCCTCCCTCCCTCTTGCTGTGATCCTTCCCAACAATCTCTAAACTTGACGCTGTCCCTTGAGTTGCGGGCAGAGAATGGCTTTGTTCGACTCCAGTGCCGTCCGCCGGGGACGGACACACGTCTTCTTTGCCTGTCAGACGTGAAAAGACGCCTTTTTGCGAACCCATACGTTCGCCCCTTTCCGCATGGAAGACCTTGTTTCATACGTCATGCTGGCAACCCAAACTCTGCGTCCCGCACGCTCAACACATGTCCGCCTCACTCTTCAACACCGCCCTCCTGAGACCAGAGCGAGCCGGAAACCGAGGGCATCGATGCTTTAGTGCTGCCGGGACGATGCTCTCTGTCTTCGCCTATGTCCCATACACCGCCACCACCCCCCTCGAGACGAGGACCGAGTCAAACAAGCAATAAACACCCTATGCCTGGGGGGCTATGAGGGAGGCGTTGGGGAGGGCGTTCTGCAAGGCCGAGGGCCCTAAGTGAGGCAACGAGGCTTGACAAAGCCATCACTGGCCTGTTGACTGCTATAGCGCCGGACCCCGGTCCGTATTCTCTCATTCGCAAAGGAGTTTCAACGCGGTCTAAACAAGGAGCCCATAGCACATCTCCTTTTTGCATCCAGTTCTACCACTCGATGGCGACACAGAAACCTGGCGGAGTCCTCTTGTTGATTCCGCCTCGGGCGGTGCAGTCAACCTTCTTCGTGAGTGTTGTATAAAGGGATCCAAGCCCGACGTTCTTGCCCGTGCTCGAAGATTGTTTCAACATTCTTGCGCCCTTCAGCACGAGATCGTCGATAAAGCCCCATCTGCTCCCCGTCCTTTTTGCCTCTTGACAACCAAACCCCAACCACCTTTTAGTCAAGAATTTTTCTTCAAGCACCATGTCGAGGTCGAGTAGCCCCGCAGGATCGTATCCGTCCACTCAGGGGAATATGTATTCTCAAGGTTATTCCCAAAGTTATCAACATCCAAGCACCGGACAGCAATCCTACTACGGTCAACCTGTACAGGACCTTTCAGGGGCTTACGGCCAACCAACATACGGGCAGCCATCATATGGACAACCAACATACGGACAACCATTGTACGGACAGCCATCGTACGGACAGCCATCGTACGGACAGTCAACAAATAGCAGCCAGCCCTCATATGACCCTCGTCAAGGCCAATCTCATAACCAATCTGACACCCGGCAACACAATAGCAACGCCAGCCAAGGATCCCATGGTCATGTGCAAAGGGTATCTCATCAAATGGGTTCCAATGGCTATTACGATGCCACAGATCGCGAGGTCGAAGCCGGGAGGTTGGTTGTATGTGAACGCCGTCATGAGCCATCAAGCTAACTTGGGTGCAGCTTTACAGGCAACGGCCAACCGAGCGAGGTCAGCTACAGCCCGAGAACAGGATCATACGACACACATCGAGTGAACACGTATTTAGATGAGAATCAAAGTCAGTTGGGCGGGTCGCGACACCCCTCCAATAGCTCGTCTCGCCATCATAAGAAGGCGGGCAGACGCCGGGCCCAGGACGCCTTCGACAACTTCAATCGTCATTTTGAACCCAGACGCTAAAGGGACCTCTGCAATGGAAAGTCTGAAGCGTTCGGCTTCCAAGAGCTCCCACAACCTGGTTCTCTGGATATCATCAGAGACGTAGTTTATCGATGCTGAGGCATCTAGCCTCTGACGCGTCGTGTTGTGCATAACCTCAGCTATTAACCTTTCTTTTGGGCTCGTCAAGGTGTTGAAGGAAATACCCCCCCGATTCTGTTTGCAGAATGTTTGCAAAAGCGTTCTTATCATGCTTTCAAGTTATATTCCCCTTGTTTCCTTGTACTTTTCCTTGGATCTATCTCTTGTTTCTTATAGTCTTTAACGCATGTCATGGTGGACCGGTAAAATGGCTTAGTTGTCCCAACATTTTCCTTGTAGATAACGATATCCCTCGAGTTAGGCGCGTTTATTGCATTTGATTTCCTTGTCGTCCAAAAGGACATATCTTCATCAATAGATCATTGGCTTTCAATTTTTCCACGCATCCCATTGAAAGTGCTATGATTGATACAGTGCGTACTTGGAGGTTGAGTGTCCCATGCAGCGGCAGTAGTGGCGGCTCCATTTAGAAAGTGGCAGGGGGGGGGGGGGGGCAAAAAGACCAACCATAACCAAGCAAGCCAACGATATCGCGCATGTCACCCCCTTGTCATCCGCCGACATAGCGGCTAGGGGGGCCGCAATCACCCCAGCGGTGCTGTTGGAGAGGTACTATGGTATTCCCATTTCAGCGGACTTGCTTCATTCAGAGAGCGCTTTTTCTTTTTGGACTCAATCATCTGCCGAATGCTGGCCCAGGTCGCCTCCTACACCGCCTGTCGCGGCGCTCAATTTGGTAGCACTGGTGGCTGGCCGGTCCTGCAATCCGACTCAAAGGGATAGTCCTTGCAGACACGCCGTCGTGAGCGAGTGGCCTACTCAACTCAAAGACGCTGCGAGGGGCCTGCTGGGCGGCCCGGGGTGCAGTACCCCTCAGTATCGTCCCTTGATCCAGTGAAATGGCTCTCCCTGCCTGCGATTCTGTCCCTGGGGAAGCATTGCGTAACACGCCCACGGCACCTGCTGTGGGCGGAGGTTGCTTGGTTTGCTGAGTTGAGAGGTCCGCGGGCATGTCGTCCAAAGGCAGCAAATGGTAGGCGTGGGAACCCGACGTTGCCGGCCTCGTCTCTCCCTGCGAGCTGACCGTCGTAACTCAGCAGGAGCTGCTGATGCAGTAGCAGTAGTACCAGGCCCCCATATTCGGCCCATGCCCATGGGTACCTACTGTAGGTAGGGGAGGGGCGGTCACACACAGTTCTGAGGGATCTCCATGTCGATTGCGGGCGGCAATGCGCTCTGCATCACAGCATATTGTCCCTTGGCTGCGTCGTTTCGACAGACGTGGCTGAGACTCGGCCGTCCCCCCGAGTGCGAAAGGGCTGTGGGTTAAGAGTGGCCGGCAGTCGCCAGCTGCTCATCTCGAGCTTTTCACCTTCCCTTCTGCCCCCTCAGCCATTCTCCGTCCCCATTGCAAAGGCATCCAGAGGCAGTCGGTCGCCGTGCTGGCTCAGCGGTCTTCAGGGCCTTCGCAGGTGTCCTGCGCCTTATTCTTTGCCTCTAATTGGCGCCCTCGTTTGCTGTCCCTTATGTCGTCTTCGCTGGCGGCTCTCGTTTCCCTCGCCGCCTACCGTTGATCTTGTCACGATGCAGCCCATGCCACATCGTCCGAGCCTGGGAAGAACCCGAATCGATTGTTGTTGCAGGAATGGACATCCTTTTCAGTTGGGCTCTCCCCCTTAGGGGGTTTGCCCGGCGCATTGCTTCGTCGTGAGCAGTCCAGTTGCGAGTCTCGATGCCGGCTCGCTACTGGTCCATTCCCCTGGACTTTGCACGAAAGCGAACGAGGCGGACCATTAATCATTGCCTTAACAAAGCACCAAGTATCCGAACGCGCTCCCCTGACTTCAACGAAACCCCGACACGTTCAAAAGATCACGGCGACCAGCAGTATCAACGTACTGACATAGCGCTGGACTTGCCTGCAACCTTGCATGAGTCGACGACGGCCACAAATCACCGAAGCCGCTCCGCCGCCTTGGCCCGCCGACGTGGCCCGCTTGTGAGTGCCCTGCTGCCTGCCGCCTAGGCTACTCCCGTCCCTCTTCAACCTCCCAGACGTTGATTACAACCATCGACTCGATCCGGAAGTTGGCGGCATCAAACCCATTGTCTTATTTTCAGGTGTCGACCTCTGTAACCTTGACCCAAGTTGAGTCTATGAGCAAAAGTCCCAAGGCTTGGTCCACGACCCCTTTTCATCCTCCGGCCTGGGTTGCGAGCATCGAAGGGCCTGTTCTCTTGAACAAGATCGTGACTCATCAGACATTCTATACTTCGTGCTTCCGACTTTCAGCCTTTGGATCAGCTTGGCGATCAAGTGTTGCGATTAATCCCAGCAACTCTAGGACAACCCGTCACCTAACCTAGTTCATCAAGTAAGGGTAGACGTTTGGATCACCGTCAAGGCCAACCCCAGGATGCCGGATTATCGGAGAAACGAGTGGCAGGGGTTCTCTCAACCCAGCTTTGAAGACGGTAACGAGGGGTATTGTTACGATGATCAAGGCCAACCAGTACCAATCTGGAATGATGCCAGCCCCTCCCAGGGTGCCGACAACACCATGCCACACCAATCGTACATGGCCTCTTATCACAACGCTTGGCCTGATGATGCCCAGTTCAGTGATGCCGGAGTGAGCAATGATGCCGGACCAAGTGCTCAATACAGAGCCCATGTGGATGATGGATACCAACAGGGGCACCCTCCAGTACAGGTACGCCTCTGGGGCAAGCTGCTGTTGGAAACCTTGTCGTCTCTAATGCAATGTGATAGGATCAAAGCACTGACTTCGGTGCTTACACTGCTACCGTGCAGAACGGGTTGTCATCTCGCACTGGCGCCGTCAGCTACGACGTGCCACAGCCAACGAACTCGTCTTCAATGGAGGCCAACTTTGGCAGCTGGGGGAATCGGCGCAGTCAGGATAAGTAAGTTCCAGTCGATCTTGGGATAAGGCAAAGGCTTATCGACACCAGAATCATGGTCCCGGTATACCAATATCCAGACGGGGATATTGGTCCTGGCATACGCCCTGGGCAGCCCCTAGGCAGGGACGATGGACAGGTCGACGATCGCCACTGGTTCATGGGTAATTACATGACAAATCAATCAACTTCAGATGAGGCGGCAAGGAGTTTGCAGCTTGTTGAGCAACATTTCTCTCTTGGGACTCTCCAGGGCCAACAAGGGTACTATTCGACGGAACTAGAGATCTCCGACGATCAAGCTGAAGAGGAGAGGCGTGACAACAATCAGCCGAGGACTCATCATCGAAGTTCCCGTGACAGCAGAAAGACCAAGCACCGACACAAATCAGGGTCTGGGTCTGGGTCTAAGACGAAAGGCTCAAGATCCAAAAGATAAGGAGAGGTGCAAGCATATCAACAACCTAGAGAAGGATGGTACGTCATTGTGATGAAGTGTCGTCGAGTGAAGCTAACATTTCACTCCATAGAAATGGGCGAAGGCTTTCCTCTGTCGGCTTCCCATCGGCCAGGGCCATCCATGCTTCGCCTGGGAGGTATCTGGTCCAAGAAATAGGTTGGCGTTTTGAAGAAGAGGTATGCTCCATTGCGTCACGTCCCTTATAGCCGGAGTTTGGACTGCATATTGTTTTTCCCAAGCCGTTCTTGTCGGTTTCCAAGAATAACAGCTGGTCTGTTCATTGATTGGTTTTGGATTTTTATTCCTCTCAGCTCTGTCGTTACTCTCTCGGAATTTGGTCTGTTTGCAGTGGGTTGCTTTGAGGATGGATTTGCGTTGGTTTTTCGATGGCAGGTGAAAGAGTTGGGAAAGGGACGGGGCATGACTAGATTGAACAATACCCCCTGAATGGTCCAGGAGTTGGCGAGTCGCATAGACTTAATATTCCTTTTAAATCCCTGTGGATTCGCCCCCTAGGCAGGTGGCAAGTTCGCTCATCGCCTGCTTCTTCGCTTGATTGATTGTGTGGCAGTGTCCAATCCGATACAGGATGTGGCCATTGCCAAAACCACGGCTAATTGGCTGTCTGCGGCATCTCAGCTTGCTTGTGCCAGGCCACCAATTTTGTCAGCGTCACCAGGAGAGGCCATACGGCAGCAGTTTCCAAGTTTTAAAGTGTTTTTCCAATCCGGAGGCACCGAGCACTTAAGTCCCTTTAGGAATCACGAGTCGGTCCCGGCTGGGGTGGCGCACTGTATGTAATCAGCCGGGGGTGGATTCGGTGATGAGCAACACCACACTAGAATCAATTCCGCTTATTAGTCGGAGCAGCTGACGAAGCCACCACCAGACGGGAATCTAAACTTTGGGAATGGGAGCGAGGGGAGGAAGAGGGCGATTAAATAAGGAGAGGACTCGAAATAGGGGCAATACCAAGCCAAGCGCAAGGCATTGCGAAGCATTCACGTTTCATCCACTGAAATGAAACTGGCGTGGACATCGTCCAAAACCCGCGATCCAGGTCAGTGGTCGTGGGGGGGTTGTCAGGAGGTGGCCCCACCTTCGTCCTTTTATTAGTGGCGTGCCACAAGGCCTCAGTGCATGACTCCAGGATTGTTCAGCAGCCTTTCCGATCGAATCTGTTTGTCTGCAGCCTGTCAGTTCCATCGCAACAAGGAGAGACTCAGACGCGCCCCAACTTGCGATATCTCATCGGCTCTGTTTTATATTCAGCTGATGGTTCGGATCGCTCGGACTAGAAGCCGCATTTGGACCGCGTCATCGCAATGTGCTGAGAAAGCATGCTCCGCCCCCTCCAACATCAAAACAGCAGCCGGGCGTACGCCAACCATCTCTTGAGATTCCGTTTTGTAACCGAAAAGCATCGTATTGTCCGGGTAATCGAAGCTGTCTGTCGTCTTCCCCCGTAGCGTCTCGGGAAGTGTGGGGAGTGCGCCTCGGCTGCCTATGGGCCCCAAAGCAACTAGGTAGACAGTGGACTCTCACCCACCTCGGTGAGTGAGTCAACCGTGGTTCACGGGCTCTCGTCGTCCGCGTGTAAAACAACAGCAGCTTATATGCAAAGAGTTCATCCCTAAAATATCATAGGTGATTTCTTCCAACACGGCCTTTGCGACATTCGGAACCATCACGCTGATTGCCAGGCTGCAACCAGACTATTGCCACCCCAATCAGAGACGCCTAGCATCTTTGCCACTGCATCCGACATCGTCATGAAGCCTCTAGAACTCGATGGAACGACCGGCGAGGGAGGTGGACAGCTTGTCAGAGTCGCCGTATGTCTGGCCGCGTTGACCACGCAGCCCGTGACGATAACCCATGTTAGAGGGAACAGAGGTGGCGGCAAAGGTGGAGGTTGGTGCTCAACCCCTGGTAGTCCGGATACGGATCACGAGCAAGAGCAAGACTGACCCCAACAATAGGTCTGAAGAACCAACATGTGGCATCTATTCAATGGCTTGCCGAGGCCACAGGCGCTGATGTAGAAGGTTTGGCCGTCGGGTCCGAGACTTTGACCTTCATACCGCATCGTTCGCCGTCGGAGTTGCTGCAACGAAATATCAATGTCTCCGCGGCCTCAGGGTCGGCCAGCACGCTTCTGATCCTCCAGGCCATCTTGCCCTTTCTCGTCTTCGCGGGGAATAGTGCTGGCGAGCCCATCGAGCTCGACATATCCGGCGGGACCAACGTTTCTTTCTCACCGAGTTACGAGTACCTTGACCAAGTTCTCTTACCCGTCCTTGAAGAGCGTTTCGATATTCACATTGAGCGAAGACTCCAGAGGAGAGGATGGAGTCTTGGGCCACAGTCCAGAGGCTCAATCTGGCTTAAAATTCAACCGATTGAAGTTTGTCAGCCTCTCACATACAAGGCACCAGCCCCACGGAAGCGACCTGAGTCCTACCAGGTCACGAGTATTGATGTCAGCGTCGTGGTGCCTAATGCAATGCATGAGGAGCTCCAGGACGCCTTGGCGAACGACTTGGGAGCCCTCTTCCCTGAGGCCGATGTGAACTTTAAACTGATGGAAGATTCACACCTTGAAACCCGCTGGTACATCCTTCTCGTTGCGCACTCCAAAGATGGAGTAAGATGGGGCAAAGATTATCTTGGGTCTATGCCTAAGAAACCCAAGATGCGCCAACCCTTTGTAGCTCAGGTCTCAAACAAGCTATGTCGGTCGCTCTTCGAAGAGGTATCTACGGGCGGAGACGTAGATGATCATCTTCAAGATCAACTCATCTGCTTCCAAGCACTCTGTGACGGGTATTCATCATTTCCGCGGAGCGGAATCCCTAAGGACTCCCCAGAGAATGTCATAGTCGATGCACTCGGCAACTTGGACATCGGAAACTCGAGGTTCAGGAAAGAGAAGAACCACGGACCATTTGGGCATGGTTCGCTGCATGCTCAGACAGCGAGGTGGGTCGTCAGTGAACTGCTGCCGGCAGTTGAATTCTATAACAAAGGAGATTTGGTGAAGGGGTTGGCACCAGGCTTGGTTGATCAAGTGCCGTTCAACTCCTAGATCCTGGTCTTATCTTGGCGTCAGGTCCCTGGTAAGCGGCCAGGATGAGACGCAGATAAAAAGAAATAAAAATTCAAAACGGTGCCCAATAAAGAAGCTCCCAAAATTCATGCTAAGCAGACCAGCATGATGACGTGTCTTTGGATTGCTCATCGTCATGCCACGAGTGCGTGTTGCAAAGGTCACATGGGCAACCATTATGAAGGGTTGATGAGTTTCTATGAAACAGTGCCACTACAGAAATACCCTCCAAAAAAAATTGCCGAAGACCGGGTTTTTTCAGCCAAAGACCCGGACCCGAATCACGAGGCCGTGAAACCCTTTTATCTCCTAAGGCGGCTTTTTACTCGCTAGCCCCTTTCGACACCGCCCCGTCAGGTCCTGCTTGCTGCCCAAGCGTGATGAGCAAGCAACTCTACTACAGCTTGACCGGTGACGGAACATCGCCAAACCTATACTGTGCCCATCCGAAACTGCCCTCCTGGAAAGTCCACGTTTGCTTTCCCCAGTCGCTGCCGGCTGCCCCTGCAGCAATGTAGACTGGCATTAGATGATCCATGAAAGGATGGGCCTGTTTTGCATCGCCACGCTTTGTTACAGCAGCCATCTTTTCATCTCGGACCGAGGGATCTGACTCAACAGCTTCCTTCAATGCGTTGTCGAAACTGACTGTGTAGGGCAACGGGTTCTTGTTGCCCTCATACATGTAGTGCATGTCCCTCAGATTGTGAACCGACATGCCGGCTCCTATGATCACAATACCTTGGTCTCGTAGCTTTGCGACGGCGCGACCGAGGGCAAAGTGAGCGTGAGGGTCTTCATTCTTGAAGAGTGAGACTTGGACTAGGGGAACATTGAGAGGGTTCGTATCCGGGTTGAATGCTATTGTTTAAACGAATGCGTAAGAATGTGATCTTTGAAAATCTCAAATTTCAGAAGCACACTCACCAACGTGAAAGCCAGACCAAACACCGTGGTCGAGGCCACGCTTGACGCCGTAAGACTGGATGCCAGCCTCAGAGAGCATGACCAGAATGTTGCTGGCAAGCTCAGGGTCTCCCCTGTTAGGGTATTTGGCTTTGTAAAAATGATCGGGGAACCCATAAAAGCTATAAATTATAGTTATTATCTCATGCGGCATTTGGTGGGGGTAATGCTAAGAGCCATACTCATAAATCAGATCGGTATGCTCTTCCTTGTTCACGTGAATGGTGCGTTCTTCACCCATCCAGTGAGCGGAGAAGACAACAACAGCCTTTGGCTTCACTTGTTGTGTAATTTCTCTGCCAATCTTCTGAAGGACTGGGTAGACGGGATGGTCCGTTTGATACTGGACGTCTGGCTGCAAGGATAAATGGGCGTTAGAGAAGTATACTTCAGGCATGATCACCATATGCCAAATTCAAGGATAACTTACACCGCCATGGCTAAAGAAATAAACAGGCGTCCTTGAAGGCGAGGTCGCCGAAGCATTCTGATGTGTTGAATACCAATCCATTGTAGTTCGTTGAAGAGTGGAGGTAAAGGCTTTGAGAGGCGAAGCGCCGAAGAAGGCAAACATGGCTACGGCAAAGGAAACCAAGCCGATAAGCGCGCGGAACGACAGAAGCTGGCTCATGGTGGGCAACTGATATGCAGAGGGACCCCTCCTTTAGGAACTGACGGCCCTCAATGTATGGGCGAAGCCCCGAGGTTTTGTTAGCCAAGCACTCGACTATATCCGTATATCCATCATTCGGAAACGCTCCTGGTGGAGTAAACGCGCTGAACTTGGAAGCCGCGCGCGATGACTTATTCTCCAGTGAGCTGATGCTGATTCAGCCCACTAATTTGAGCCTGCTGCGCGCCGAGTCTCGGGGACCAGAGCGGAAATGGACCCGGAAAGGCCCCTGTCTCAGCGCGAACTCTCGGGTCTCGGAATGGTATGTGCTGGCATTGGCCGGCAGATCATGGGGTCGGCAACTGGAGGACATGTTTGGTATCGAGGTGATTGGTCTCGGTATTAAGCATAGATCCCAAGATCTAGGCGCCAACCAAAGGACACACAGGTGGTGCCTATTTGGCCAGTGTGTTTCTCGAGTCCTTCGCTGCATGCAGTTGTTAGTCTGAAATGATAATGAACGACCAAACCTGGCTAGTGACGCCGCATGACTCCTCAAAATTGGAATTGAAAACAAGGGGGTTTGAACAAGGATATTCAGAAGGGCCTGGGACCTTGGATTTGCTTATGACTTGCAATCAGCCTGTGCTACGGCGCAATGGTCCCGCATCGTAAGGGTGCTAGGATACGTTCCAGAGCTTCTGATGAGTTGCTAGCTTCGATCCATCCATGAGCCCTTCAAAAGATCCACATTCAAAGTTTCGACACAATAAAAGTGAGATTCTGAGGAGGACCAAATCGAACTATTGAATGACCCAAAATTGATTCCACATTTAACTAGATATAATAAATATTCAAAGTGTTCAAGCAAAGATCACTTTGCCCAAGTCGGGCTGGATCAGGGGTAAGTGCGGTCCACGGAGAAACAATGGGTCCGCACAACACCCATGACCTACGGTAGTCTCCAGCTTCTAGTTGGTTGCTGTGCCAGAAGTCGCCAAAAAAAAGTTAACTCCACCAATTTGAGCAACGACAACCTCACCGTCCGAGCATCACCGCCCCGACAAACCCCCCTTGGTCGTCCTCTCGTCCTCTCGTCCTCTCGTCCTCTTCCGAGCCCTAATTCATCACAGGGAAGCAACAGCCGCTGCTTTGTTTGCCCACGGCCCCCTTCCTCCTCCTCCTACCCCGGCCGATTCCTTTGTTCCAATTCTTGCGCGTCGATCTTTCAGCCATGGCTCCTCTCATCCTCCACAACGTCCCCGACGACGAATGCTACGTCGGCGATGATGGCATCAAGCGGCCGTACGCCATGTACTTCAATCAGTACGATATAATCATTCTCCTCTCATGACATCTCAAAGGCTAACCGTACGACACCTTACAGGCAAGATGCCCCGTCAGGAAGCTCTCGCTCGCGCCGAAGCGTCGCCGAGTCTGGGTCTTTTGGAAAATCCACGCGCCGCTCACGCTCCCGCCCCGGCACTCCTGCTCGTGGCCGGGAGAACCCAACTCTAGCTGCAGCCGACAAGCTCTTTGGAGACTGGGTTTCCAACCAAGCTGCCCCCGCTGCCAGTGTTCAGCGCAAGAGCAGTGGTATGCTTCAGGATGACCCTGCTCCCCAGCGGCCCGTCGTCTCCTCCCCAGTCGAACTCATCCTTCGGGGCTACCGCTCTTCGACCCAGCAATACGCCGCCATCTCCCACTACGAGTCGCTCGCAGGCAGCATCCTTGAGGACTACCCTCGCGAGCCCCCTGCCACTCAGCGCCGCTACAAGTCTGAGCTGCGAGACCCAGCCTTCACAAGACGCAGGACGCTGAATTCAGATGAGAGGGCCTTGGTGAACCGTGCGGATGGAGGGGAGCACTGGGTCAAGGTCACGTTTGAGAGCTCAGAGGCTGCTGATGCTGCCATGTTTGCCAGCCCGCAGAGAATATTGGGACACCTTGTCTACGCTGAGCCCTACCGTGGACACCCCCCGGCTAAGGATGAGGCCTGTCCCGATGTCGACACCCTCGCCAGCGAACACAACCGGTCCAGCAGCATGCCGGCCTCTAGCAACGCTCGCAAGAGCATAACCGGCATGCCTACCTCGTTCAACAGCCGCCTCCTCGACCTCTCACCTCCTCACTCGCAAACCTCGAGCCTGACTATGGACACGGGCACCATCGCAAACTCGCACACCTCTAGCACTACTATCACCGAGACCATCCCCAACACCCCCAAGGCCACCTCCTCGGGCATCGAGCCCCTCGAAATCGACGACAAGGACAGCGTCTTCTGCCGTCGCATCCCCACCGCTCGTCGGGCAACCCTCCTCCCTGCCGAGCAAGCCTTGCTCCCCAACACTCGGTCATGCAGCGTTTCCTCAACGCCATCCCCTTTGTCAAGTGGTTTGGCGGCAGCATGATCGGCAACGAAGTGCCCCGTACTGAGACTGGCGAGTTTGACTGGAATAAGGCAAGCCTCTACTGGAAGCTGATTTGGTGGTTGGATGCCACGTTTGGGCTTTTTGGAGGAGACGTTCTTAACATCGACAAGGACGACTAGGTGGAATGCTATCAACACCAAAAAAGACAAAAAGAAAAAAAAAAAAGGGGGGGGGTGTTAACCAAGCCTCAAGAGCAGGTTTGGACTGTACGAGATGAGAGATGAGCTTCAAACAACAGCCGCAGCATTACATCGCGGCCCATGGCGTCAGGCGTGTCAATGGAAAGGGGATGGGAATTTTGACTAGAGCAACAAGACATATTCAAGAACCGTATAATGTTTGTACATCATAGTACCTATGCAAATCTATTATCAGTGCCAAGAAGAAATAACCGGCCAGCACCATCATCAGGGTGCCTCCAACATGCCCAAATTAAACGCCATCAGATATAAACCATAAGAACACGCACGCACGCAAACGCTGCCTCAGTATATCATCAAACTACCGTTTCAGGGGAGCTCTCGTCTGTGATGAACTCTGGTGACCTTGGTGTCGACGACACCGATCCAGAGGCAACCCGGCTCCGCTCGTCTTCATGGCCGTGAGCTTCGCCATGGACTTCTTCATGGTTCTCGTGGTCGTTTTCATTCTCCTTTTCAATTTCATCCTTGGGCTCCTCTTCTTCCTCCACAGCCACATCAGCCTCTACAACGGGCATGAGCAGCTCTGGACGGTGCTGGTCGCCATCATCGTTAATGGCGTGGTCTATCAGGCCTGCTCCGGCGCCGAGGGAGTCAAAGGTAACGTCCGTGGGGATTCGGCGGATGGGCTGTGGCGAAAAGGGGCGGGCGTTGCGAGGCTTGTTGAAGTCAGATGAGAAGACGCTGTCGCTGTCTGCGCCGACGCTTGGTTTTGGGTCGGAGGCCAGGGCGGCGAGTGATTGGTACCGGTCGGTATCCACGAGCAAGCTGTCGCCCCTAGCGTGACCTGGTCTGGATATTTCGGACCCTGAGTCGGCGAGGATGCTCTTGGGGGGCAGAATAGAGAACAGCTTGGAGGTATCGGTGCTCCCACCGGCGCCGCTCAAAGTAGAATCATCCTCAGTCGCAAATAGATCTTGGCCCTTCTCCAGTAGGTCGTCCAAACCACCGCCGCTCCAGCCTTTCCTTGCCAGACCTTCGAAAATGTCTACTTCTGCCCGGACTAAGCTGCAGCTAGCATCAACAATCTTGCCACTCGTTTCTTGACTTTCCCGCAATAGCGTCCGGGCGTGGTTGGCGTGTAACGTCGTCAGCCCGTCGAGCTTGGTGGTTAGCTCGACAAGATGCGCCCGGAAGCGCGCAACATCTCGCCTCCGTTGCTTGTGCAACTTCATCCCTTCCTTCTCGAGGCGCTTAATCTCCTTGCTCTGCGCCCTGACCCGCTGCTTATACGTCTCCTCCTCATCGTCGATAACGGTCTGCCACTTGTCCAGGTCGTGCAGCAGCGGCACCTCGAAAGAGCGGTAGACGGTCTCGGAGAGAATTTGCTGGTGGTTTGCAATCAGGTGGTGGACGCCCGAGGCAGACATGAGCAAGTCGGCTGTGCAGGAGCCCTTCGTGGTGAAGCTAGCCGTCATATTGGTGGTGCCGGAGGGGCCGATAGGTTCGGCACGGGCTTCCTTCAATCGCGCACATGCTTCAAGAGCGGAACCGAATGTCGAGGCAGCAGTGGACAGGGTGGCGAGAGCTAGACGGTAGGCCTTTGCGGAGGAGACCAGGTCGGAATATGCTTGTTGGGACTGCTCGAGATCGCCTTTGGATAAGACAGCATGGGCGGGTCGCGGGGGAGGTGGGAGCGGCAGGCCGAACTGGGAGAGAGGATTGGCCGTCGAGGCAATCGAGTAAACTGGTGATCCAGGCACCGGCGGTAGCTGGGACGGTGTCGGAGAGACGGGACGAGATTGCACGGGCGAGGCCATGATTGTTTATCTTGAGGCGGAGACCAGGGCCAAGCTGTGCATTACAGGACCCGGAGCTCTTTCAGCCCAGGTAGGATCGGCGCTGGGGGGCTGCAAAGAATGAGAATGGCATATCGCGCCCAAGGGCAAAACGCGTACACCTCGGCACAGGACAGGCCGACGAGGCAAAGGCGGGATGGGATCGCACAGGAGACAAAAGAGTGAGGCGCGGCGAAGCCAAGCGAAGCGGGAGGATCAAAGATTAGTGCAACAGCGATAGTGGAGGTTCTTGGCAATGGACGTCGGGGCGACGAACGGTTGGAGAGAGCCAGGCCAGGTGCGCTACCGAGCATGACCCAATTACAGGGGATCCACCCTGCTGTAATTTACGCATCCCCCACTGAGCGTTAGGCGCGCTTAGTGGTCCAGGGGAGGGGGGCGTTTTTGACTTGGCCTTGGAATGCACGTCATCCCGCAGCGCAAGTCCACAGTCTGGATCGGACAAATCATGCAGAAGGGGGGGTTTTTTTTTTTTTTTCAGTGGTGCCTACAGCTATTCCCAACAAGAGAGAGCGAGCGAGACTATCACGAGGCATAATGTAAGATGGATGCCACGCGGCAGATCAGCGTGTGTGCCGTGATTGGATTAGCCAAGAACGCGTGCATGGTGAATGTGACTCCAAAGCCTAGGAACCCGTCTTCGGCTTGTGAACGAAGGCAACAATGCATACTTTTGAGTTCCGAGGAGGCTACAAATCAAGCATTTATCAACAGGGCCCATGGTGCTTATCAACAGCGTAGTTGATTTATCTGCTTACAACTCGTCCTTGGTGGCCTTGGCTCCGAGAGGGGGCAGTCTAGACCTCAAGTACGCCTCCACATCGTCCAGCTCCTCGAGGCAAGCGGAGTGACCCATGCCACTAGATACATGGTCAGTTCATTATGCGCTCTAAACTCGAGCCCTCCTCTAGACCGCTGTACTTACCGGTAAGTCTTCCAAGTCACGTCGTACCCAAGCTGGTTCAGCATATCGGCGCTGAGCTTGCCCCTGTTGGTAGGCACAATAGGGTCCTGGTCGCCGTGATACATGAGGACGGGAGTCTGGCGGTTGGGGTCCTCGGGCGAGATCATGTTGGGGAACTGCTGCGAGAGCACCAACCAGGCAGAGAGGCCGATGATGCCGGCAAGCTTGGCCTTGAAGGTCAGTCCAGAGAGGAGGGACATGGCACCGCCCTGCGAAAAGCCGCCGAGGACGATGCGCTCGGCAGGGATGCCCGAGTCAATCTCGGTTTGGATCAGCTCATGGAAGTACTTCTGGCTGAACTTGATGCCATCAGCGTCCTCCTGGCGGACGAGGGTGTTGACATCACCACCCAGGGCAATCTAAATTCGACATCAGATATATTAAAAAAAAAACCTTGTGCATTACACTCTTATCGGTGTGTGAACATACCACATCAAACCATCCCGGCATCCTCATGCCCCCGTTCTTGTACACAACCCAAAGTTAGCGACAGAAGCTACAGCTAACAGCCATGGTGCCCAACACACCGCACCACTAGCTCCCGAGGGAGGGGGGAAGTTGCAGCAAACTCACGACGGTAATAGGGATCCTGGGAGCATGGGGCAAGATGAACTTGACCTCATCCAGTCGCTGCCGTCGTCGCCAGTTCTCAACGGCCGACTCCCAGCCGTGGCCCGTGTCGCCCAGGCCGTGGATGAAGATGACGGTGGCCGTGTGGCGGGCAGCCGCCGGACGATGAGAGGGGCTACGCGGTTGATGGACATGGTCGCAACGAGCGCGGGAGGCGGGAGGAGGGGAGGGTATCGAGGGCGAGGCTGCGAGGAGGGGAGCACAAGCAAGTTGAGAGGTCTGCAGGGAGGTTGAATGTTCAAGCGACCGGATATATGAGACCTGAATCTGGTTGGCGGTCGATAATAATGCATCCAATGAGTGGAGCTCGGATGCCGAAGTCTGGCTGCAAATGCCGCGACAATGCAATGCGAAAAAAAAACTTACTTACCCTAGAGTGTCCGAAGTTCCCAGGATAAATTTTGCAAATGTAACAGGTCAGCGTGCTGTTGTCTAGTTTTTGGGAAGCCGCTCGGGAATCTATGTTTGTATGTCGATTGTGAGTGGAAGTGGCAGCTATGGTGCTTATGTCTCGTAGTAAACAGACATTGGAATGCGGATATAGCAACCCACGGAAGTACGCACCGATCTGGTTACTATTAAATGGATACACAATCATCTGGGTCTCGATGATCACATAAGTCTTAGCTCACGTTTACATCAGCTATGGGTTTTTTACTTCCTTTTTCCCCTTCCAAACCTGCTCTACATCCTGGTCCACAAGCTGAAAGAAGCATGGCTCTACAACACCAGGAGAAGCTACGGCCATTCTCAAGCAAGCGAACGAGGCCGTGCCCACCCGGGGATTTGCAGAAGTGATAAGCTGTGATCACCAAGCGACCATATCCTAAGCATGGGGCTGGTTGGAAGAATTTAACACGCTTGGTACCATTTCTCTTGCGAGTAACTTATATCATCGCTACTACTATGACTGATGATGTGGTTCCTCTACGACCAAAGGTGTTGCATAGCCTTGTGGTACCTCCCAGCTCCCCATGCCTGCATTTGTTGGCCCACATCGCCATGAACATCCCCGGTGAATGAATGGCACCGCTGTCTCGCCCTCTGCCTTGCTTAGCGGGATGACACGCACCTGCCCTGGACCATCTTGAGATACCCGCTCACAAGTTCTAATCTCCTTCCACTCGACCCACTGCACGGTCGGAACCACAATCAACTTTCGACAAGATGAACATACTAAACCGCCATCTTCTTTTTGCTTCACTGCCTGCTCGAGGAGTTGACGGAGATGCGACAGGCCGTCAGGGATGTAGTGTCCCATTTCGGGGAGCTGGTCGCTTCGATAGCATGTTCGAAGAGCGACCTCAAGGAGACTTGGCACAGGGCTAGCACCTGCCGGGCTGCGACGCAGGTTGACCGAGGTGTGTGTGTTGGAACTCAAGCTGTCATTGGCATGGCTTTCGACTGGGAGAATATGTAGGGTGTGGTCAGAGGGGAATTTAAAGTCTGAGAAAACTCGACCACTTGTGTTGGTAAGCTGTGATGGAGACCGACCAAGAGACCTGCTGACAAGAGATGGAGTGGGCATCTCTGTATCCTCATATTGGAATAATACTGGGTTGGCCAATTGGTCCTCGAGCTCATCAGGAGCATCATTTCCCAAATTTTGCTCTGGCTGCCAGAAAGGGTTTGGGTGGACAACAAGAGTTCGCAGGCGGCTGTTTGCGCCTAGCAGGTCGAGCAGCTCAATAGGAAGATGACGAAGACGATTTTGAGAGACATTGAGCTCTTTGAGGTTATGAAGTTGAGAGATTGCGGGGGGCAGCTCTGTGAGTTTGTTGCCGCGAAGGCTAAGAATTGTAAGATAAGTGAGATCGAAGATTGCTCCCGGAACCCGTGTAAGCCGATTCATGGCAAAGTACATCTTGAGCTCCGGATCTTTCTGTTCAAAGGCAACATCCTTAGTAACGACGGGTATGCAGGAAAACTGCGACAGAGGGCCAATGGTATCATTGGAGACCGCCTCGAGACCCATTGACCAGAAGTCGATCGTCTCCTCCCCTGCATCGAGACATGCGCGGACCTTGTCGCGGGCAGCCTGCTCGGCCTTTGAGACACGGCGCACAGCAGAGCGATCTAACTGTGGCAATCGTGGCTTGGGAGGGGGAATGTCCAAGTGGTCCATCACATCATCGCTCTCATTGCCGTCGCTGCCGAGGAAAACACCACTGTCAGCCTGGCGCGTCCATTTACGCCTCTGCTTGGGGACTTGGATGGGCTCGCTAAAGGTCGAGTCTGATGAAGTAGGCTGCTGTTGAAACCACGAGCCAATGTAGCGTTTCTTGCGTCGCCCCTCTACATAATTGTCCAGGGCCGGGTCATCGTCACTTGAGAAGACGGCCGGATCACTGGAGTTGTAGTTGAGAGACGGCGCGTGTTTGGGCGCTTGTGGGTGGCGAACGCGTTTCCGGGGATTGTTGCTAAACCTCTGCGACTGCTCGTCCCAAGAGACGGCGGGCAATGGCGGCAGCGAAGGTTCCTCTGACATTGTATGAAGATGAGCAACACACGCCGTTCAAGGGAGAATCTGCAGCAGATTGAAACAGAGAAATTGGATGGCTTCGCGAACTAAAAGTCGCAAGAGGATCTGACTGGGTCTTGACGAGCGACGCGCGACACCGAGGAGAACGGGGACGTAAATACAAGGGTTTCGGCCCCACATGGGCACCGAGAACGCATCGCCCAAGCCTGCCGAGACGCACGTGCCACATGAACCATGGAGCTGGCTGGAGAAGGCAACGATGGGTCCGAAGAACGGAGGCGTCACTGGCTTGTAAGTGCTGCGTAATGAGTGTTGTTTTCCGAGACATCCTTGACGCGTATTCGGCTTGGGCCTGTCATGCCACCGCTGTGCCGTGCCCGGCAGATTCGGCGCCTGGTGGTACTGGTTCGCGGGGTGCATGCCTGTCCTTGTCCTGAGCCACGATTCGCTGGCTTTTCTTCCAATTGGGACCAGGTTGTGAATCGGCAGCATTAGGCATCAACTCGTGTGCGCCCCGTGTGGCGATTCCAGCTGCAGCTCTAATCATGCATTCATTGTCTCTTGACGACGGGGTTTCAAGATCCATGGCTTCATAACCGCTTATTTTCACTGGGACCGAGTTGAATGTGCAGGTATCGATTTTGTGGCGCTTGGGACGAGTGCCGTCCCAGGATCGTATTCAGGTGAACCGCTTGTTACTGTACCCAGCTGATCCGTCGAAACAGTTGAAGTTTTTCGCAAATACAAACATCCTCTAGTCCCAATCATCATCACTGTCGTCAACCTTCCGCGACCTCCGGCAGTTCCGGTCTTGATGCTACTTCCGGCCAGCCGTTCCTCCTCGGCATCCTCTGCCGCGCGCCTCCTTTTCACGACTCGGATATCTGAATCAGGTACTGCGCCAACCTCCACGAGCATGTCGTCGATCTTCTGCATGTTGGCTCGAACACCGCCGATAGTCGCGAGAGTTACAATCTGCTTGACAATATCGCCATTCTTGTATACTAGAACGGTTGGACAGTTGCGGTCGGGGTAGTTCTCAATCGCCTGGTTTGCCCTGATTTCGCAGAACTTGATTTCGCCATACTCTCTAGCAGCTTGCCTCCAAAGCTCGGACAGGACTCTCGACTCGACGTTTCCCATGGATGATGTGAGATTCACAAACACTAGACCGTTCTTGGAGGCATCGGTAACCTCTCGCTGATATTCGGGCTTCGAAATTGGGTATACGCTGCCATGCAGAGCCTTCTTTTGAATGTTGCTGAGCTCGGCCATTCGCTTCTGTCGGTATTGCTCTAGAAAGGCCTCGTCCTCGTCGTCTTCTAGCTCGTCCAGCTCATCTAGATCCTTTCCCTCTAGTCGATTCTCATGGGCTAATCTTCGGGCCTCGAGAATCGCCTCCTCAATCATAGGAGTTGGACTTGGGGGCTTCTCGGGGATGACACCATGCTTTCGTAGAATATCGTTCCTATGGCGGGGTTAGAGCTCAGCCATTGACGATGGAGGGGTAACCACAACAAACGGACCATTCTGTGTCGGCGTTGGGGTCGTCGATGGGGACAGCAATGCGCTGCTCTGAAGGCGCTGCCATGTTTGCTGTGGTATGCGAAGAGTAAGGTGAAGAGTCCAATCCCCGAGGGAGTTGCGAGGAACTCAAGAAAGTTGCGGCCTGGTTTAGTTATAGAGCTCGACAAAAGTCACTGCCTGGTGCCCGGGAATTACGTAGAGGGGCACGAGGGGCTGGCTGAGAGCCGGCGCATAACGTGCACAAGAAGACAGCCCCCACTTTATTGACACATGCCGTGCATAAAAGCTATTCAGAGCTGTCTCCAATGGCGCTATGTCGCACCGACAATTTCCTGGGTCCGTGGAGGGTTGAGTGTCCCACATCACGTGGTCATGGGTGTGAAAACCCTATCACACTAACCCACTTTTGATGGAAAAATGGAGCTGGAGGCAACGAGATCCTCCCCCTCAAGTCCACTGAACTTTTCCTCGCTTACCTCCTCCCACCCATCTTGCGAGCCTCAAATCTGCTGCCACCGGATTTCGTCAAGCACCCCCATTCTCGCAAGACTCGACAACAAAATCCTTCCCGAGAAAATCAGTCAAGATGGTAAGCGACCGTATTTCTATAATTTCTTCCCCGATGGACGATGATGGACTATGGACGATGGAAAAAGCGACGGACACGTGTGGAAAATTGGGCAAAAATTCATTTGAGGACTGGGCCGTGGCGGAAACACACAACTGATGGAACATGGGCCCGACAACGACTTCGACGGATATATGGGAATATTCGCGGGGCATTCACGACGCCGATTGAGACATTTTGCTAATTTCATCTGCCAGGTTCTCGCCGTTGATCTCCTGAACCCCTCCGCGGCCGCCGAGGCCAAGAAGCACAAGCTCAAGGTACGATAAGACCAAAAAAATTACCAAATCGACGCACTCGCCTTCGACGACGTCTCGTCTAACGATTATAATTCTGCAGACCCTCGTCCCCGCCCCTCGATCCTTCTTCATGGACGTCAAGTGCCCCGGCTGCTTCACCATCACCACCGTCTTCTCCCACGCCCAGACCGTCGTCATCTGCCAGGGCTGCACCACCGTGCTTTGCCAGCCCACTGGTGGTAAGGCCCGCCTTACCGAGGGCTGCTCTTTCCGAAGAAAGTAAACTGCTTCGCAGCGGTTTCTTTCCTTTGGTTGTCATGACTCTTACGGTTCATCTCATGGTGGTCATCTCGGATCTGCAAAACATCAACCTCGACATGGGCGTATAGACAATCAAGCTTGCGAACATAATCAAAAACATCTTTGCAGATAGAAGATGGGGCACCCAGAATAGGGGCGTTTGGGGTCTCCGGATATCTTGCATGGCACATCATTCTTCTTTTGTTTTTCCGTTGCGCGCCTTGTACCAAAGAGTCGTCTCGAGGCAGGAAGGAAAAAAAGCACTGCATGGGTGGACAGCTGGAGAAAAGCCTTCACGAGTATCTGAGCGGTCTGGACTGACCGGCCCGGATGCGAGGACGTGGAACCGCTGGTTGATGATCGCTTCATACCCGGGTGCAGTGGGTAGCGGAGGATGGTCACTGTGCTTATGCGAAATTCACGATGGTTTCCACAATGCGCTTTCTCCATGACGTGGTTCACTATGCCTTGATGTTGTGTGTGATGTTTCAGTGGTGGTATCGTAGCGGTAATGGCCCAGCCGAAGACATTCGAAGCCTGACAGCTCGACAACCAACAAATGATGTTGTAAAACTCTCCCAGAGTCGGATACCAAGCCGCTGCCAACAATGCACGGCTTTTCCCTGGTCTGTAGTCTCCAACAAACAATGATTAGTCCGCTATTAAATGAGTCAAGCTATGGGATGGCTGCCTAGCGGAGCACGCACGGCCTGAACCCTTGGATCATGCCATGCATCAGACAGGGCTGGACGACTAACTAGTGAACCCGGGTATTGGGTAATCTGGGGTTGTGCAACTAGGAAGCTGTAGTGTCTGGTTGGTTGAGGGTACGACTGGGTGCTTAGAGGTGTACTAAGATTTGTTTTGTGATGGAAAGGGTTTTTTTTTTTTTTTTTTTTTTGTATTTATGAAGACGATTGATAGGGCACATACCTTCAACCCTGGTCAACTTTGTATGATGATATGCGTTTGTCTTGGTGCACCGTATGCCGGATCCCGGTGGTAAATATGCATGCCTCTTGACTCGCGTGACGAGCTCGTGTGACAGGAGGTGCAGAAGAGCGATGCAAGGTGAAAAATCTTGACTTTTGCCACTGTCACTTTTGTGGCAAAGGATCGTTCACCTCTCGTACTGTCTATAGTGTATCGTTGTTGGTTTGATGGTTTGTTGCTTGCATGCAACAATAAACAATGCCTTGGTTCCTCCTAGTGTAGACCACTCTATTGGATGTGCAGCTAGTCAAGGAAAGCTCCACGTCCTGTTGCCGGGTTGCTGAGTTGACACACTAGAGTCTAGACCACTTGACGTTGGCCGGATGACTCAGCGAGCCTAATGGCCCGACCTGGATTAAGCATTTTTCTCGGACGCGGCGGCGCTTGTGCAAAGTTCTGGCAATGGAGAAATTTTCCATTTGCACTTAACGCGAAAGCGGCACGAACCGGTCGCGTCTAAGCACGTCCTGGGGGGCGTCTCGGGCCCCGCTTTTTGGCTCATTTTGCAGGACAGGCGCGGCAGGGTCCTGGGGTCCGTTCCTTGTTTTAGGCTTTGGATTAGTTGACGGCGCTGGCAATTGGCTGCTGCCCCCAAGCTTTGCCTCACTCGGCAACGAAGGGACCCGGCCTCCCGTGCCCTCCTCCTCTGCTGGCGCTGCTGCTCTCCCTCCCTTTCTCCTCTCGTTGACGGACGGACGTACCAGGAGTCGTTTCCACATCAACAGCGAAAACACCCCTCACTCGTCTCGCTTGTCTTGCCTGCCTCGTCCTTTGTCTCGCCGCCAACGCCATTGCTGGCCGTGCTTTCGAGACCCCTCTTCCTCTCCACTCCCTCGCTGGCTTTCATTCCTTGCAATTGCCTGCAATTTGCACAGCATTCTGGTGGCTCTGTTCCGTCAGATCAGCACCTGACAGCTTGCAACGTCATCTCAGCCCGACATCAAGACAAACAGTCCAAACGGTCCGAACAATCCATCTCAATTAGATACTTCGCCTCCCCAATTCTTCACTCCCCGCGACTCAACCTCTTCTTCCTCACATCAACATCTATCCCACATCTCATCACCCATCACCCATCACCCCTGACATCATGTCGACTCCCCGAACCAAGCGTCAATTCGCTGGCGCCTCTGCCGATCCTGCTCAGCGCCAGATCACTTCATTCTTCAACACCAAGTCCACCGCCAACTTTCCCGCGGCGGATGCTGTTGCTGCCCGCCAGCCTGAGCTCCCTCCCTCTGTCCAGGCCAACTTGCTGAGCGTCGGCATGCGTGTGCGCAAGTCTGTCCCTGAAGGCTACAAGACTGTCGGCCCCAGTGCCTTCAAGCTCTGGACCGACAGTGCAACCGTGCCAACCCAATCCACTGCTCGCGCTCCCATCAAGGCCTCTTCCCGAGAGCTGCTGCCTTTCTGTGGCATCAACAGGGTAGGTGGCTTGGACACTCAGCCAGAGTTTGACCACGACGACTACCAGGTCCCTGATCTGGACTCCCTCCCTGAGCTCACCATGTCTCAAGAGAGCACCGACAGCGTTGACTCTTCCTTTGACAACAGCCGCAAGCGAATCTTTGATGAGGACGATGAACTTGATGAGGGTCGTGAAGCTACTCCTGGCACTCTGACGCCTGGTAGCCACAGCAACGCCAGAGTCCTGGCCATCCCCCACTCCCGAGCAAAGAAGAGTGTGCCTTTCAAGGGTGCTGGCCAGGAAAATATGGCCATGGACTCGGACTTTGGGGATGCCGGCTTTCTCGTTTACGACGGCGAGAGGGAAATGGACCAAGTCAACTAATTGAAAGATCTTGAAGCACCTGTCTTGGATATATCGGAGCTGATCCCTCCCACTCTTTTCATGTCAATTTTTTGCTATGCGCATGTATTTTGGGTGGATTTTTGAAATTTTTGGTGTACGGCGTTAAACATATATGAGCTTCAGAGCCGGCTGTAGGATTACGGGAAGATGCAATGCCATCGTTATGGATTAGGACTCGTTATGTCAATAACGAGAAAATGATATTACCCTTGTTTTGATACATATTATTTGCCAACGCCGTCTTTGCCATCCCTCACTCAGCCTATGTGCGATTGACTCGATTTTACATACACTTACATGCCCACGAACGGCTCGCGAAACTCGAGCAAGTCTCTCTGTCCGTAGAACTCACCCGCGACTGTCAATATCATGTTTAGTGTCGCTCGCAGGTTTGCTCGAGACCGCTCCCTGGCGGCTTCTCGCTCCTTTTCCTCGCGCACCTCACTCTCTGATGGGGCTTGGTCAAGTTGCGCTAGGAGACGGGCCTTGGCGTCCTGGAGGTTTGAGTCGGGTTCGGAAGCGACTTCGCCATCCTCAGCTCCCGATTCTGATTCTAGGTCCATAGCCACGTCCTCAGCGTCATCCTCAGCGTCATCCTCGTCTACTTCACCTTCTTCAGCATCGTCGTTGGGCGCTGGCTCGTTGCTTCCCGTCGGCTGGGGTGCTGATTCCGAGCTATCACCTTCGTCATCAGCGCTTATTGCGCCCTCGACCTCCAGGTCTTCGACTTCCCCAAGGACCTCCTCATCCGTGCTACTCCCATCTACAGCTTCGTGCGCGCCCAGGCCCCCATCGGCCAACTCTTCCCTGAGCGCCGCCATCTCTGCCAGACTTCGCCCCAGTAGTACGGCTCTTCGCCCCAGGTCTCGGACCCAGCCGATCTCGCTGTGATTTAGCTCGCCCTTGTTTGGTAAGCGAGCTAGCAGCGCCCAGATCCAGCGACTGGTTCGCTCTGGGAGAGTGTATCCCCGGCGGAGAAACTTTCCACCTAGTAGGATGCGAATAATCTGGAGCACGGTCTCCTTGGACATGAGGGCGAGTTGTAAAGGGTGGGGATCGGCGTTGCGGAGAGCACGGGACCAAAGAGCTATCGGAGAGGATTGGTTGTAATTGGGAGCGAATGTAGGTTGGGAAGATGAGAGACGGGACGCGGCGTTTGGTGGGGGTTTTGAGTTGAGGATGGATCGAAGATGGAGGTATTGGTCCAGAACGCATTCGAAGTAGGCCTCATGCAAGGCTCTCTCCTCGTCAAATTCTTCGCTATCCTCCAGCTCCTCTCCCTCTTGCCACTCTCTATCCTCTCCCCAGGATTCAGGAACAGCGGTATATGCGCCATCCTCGTAGTAACCTCTTGTATCTCCCATCCCATCGTCGTAAATGCCCCTGTCGATGGGTTCGTTTTCATCATCGTCGTAACTCGACCCGTCGTCTCTCTCGAAATCAGCAGGCAACTGCGGCCCAAACTTGACTTTGGGGGCAACGAGCAAGTGGGGGATCCCGCTGGCTTCTTGTCTAGAGTACTCACCATATCAGCATGTGCGCTCTGCTAGAGGGCGACGGATTCTTCAGCATACGACGACATATGAGAGGATGGGAGAGGAGAAAAATAAAGGGAGGGGGGGGGTTGTTACCTCACAGAGTTCAAGTATGCCATGGCATCTGCATCATCCTCAAAATCATCTTCTTCGCCAGCTGGAATCGTTGTGTTTTCCGCGCCTGAGAAGACATACTTCTGGCCCCAGGTAGGATCGATGCCAGAGTTTTGATGCTGTCGCGACTTGGAGTTGTGCTTCTTTGGGCGTTTTGATTGGGGCTCGGGGATTTCGCCTTCATCTGAAGCTTCGAACTCCCGTTTTGAAGCCATGACTGAAAAGTTCTTGGGAAAATAACCCAAAAGGCAAAGATGTTGCAGCGCGACACTGCTGACGCGAGAGTGGAAGTTGGAGCAAGGAAAATGACCAGTGCCTGCCAACGCGCTTATCGATAAGCGCATCCCGCTTTCGTCGGGGTGACTAACCAGTCCTGGGCAACTTTTTGGAGCTCCCGCCAACCCTCCCACTTACAACATACACCTCGGAGCTACTCCATGGTGAGCAGTTCAAAATGAGCGCGGCTCAGGTACGCCGCTTGGCTTCGAATGCTTCAAATTGCCGAATTGTTAGTCGCGGATATCGTCAAGTGGCGCCTCGTGCGCAATTGACAATGACATCATGCCGATCACTGAGCAGCTACAACCACTTCGTCGGTAGTAGTAAGTTTTGCATATGAAGACGCCATTACAACTTACGGCAATGATTAACCAATTCACTAGATAAAGCCGCCAAGAAATCTTCTTCTTCATCTTTCGCCCGCCCTCCCTTACGCGAAGACCTCCAACCCTTCACTCTCGCCGTCAAAGACAATATCGCGACCGCTGAATTCCCAACGCAATGCGCCTCTCATATCCTTTCCTCCCACCCCTCCCCGTTCCAGGCCACGATTGTACGACAGCTGCGCGCTCGAGGTGCTACTGTAGTCGGGAAGACCAACATGGACGAATTCGGAATGGGGTCGCACTCTGTTAACTCCATCCATGGTGCGGTCAAGAATCCACTCGCCGAGAGTGAAGAGGTGTCGGCTGGCGGAAGCTCGGGCGGCAGCGCGGTTGCTGTGAGGTTAGGAGATGCCGATATTGCGCTTGGAACTGACACGGGAGGCTCTATCAGACTTCCCGCGGCATATACGGGAACCGTTGGATACAAGCCCAGTTATGGCATGATTTCTCGCTTCGGTGTTGTACCTTACGCCAACTCCTTGGACACAGTGGGATTCCTGGCCAATGAAGTTAGGCCCCTCTATGACCTCGTATTCAAAACTGGCCTTCACAAGGAACACGACTCCAAGGACCCTACGTCTCTGCCCATTACCTCTCGCCAACGGTGCTCTGAGTCATCATCATCCAACTTACCGAACCTTTCGCAAATCAACATTGGCATACCACTAGAATACAACATTGAGGAGTTAGATCCTTCTATCCGAGATGCATGGACGGCAGCGGCCTCGAAACTTGAGTCTCTGGGTGCTCAGCTCGTCCCCATTTCCCTCCCTTCAACCATCGAAGCCCTTTGCGCCTACTATGTTTTGGCCCCGGCAGAAGCTTCTTCTAACCTTGCTAAATACGACGGTGTTCGTTACGGTGTTCGAGGTGAAGGAAGCGATGCCGTTGGCGAGACATTATACTCTGAAGCTCGTGGCGCCGGATTTGGTGAAGAAGTGAAGCGCAGAATCCTCCTCGGTACCTACAGTCTCAGTTCCGAGGCCATGGATAACTACTTCATCCAAGCACAGAAAGTTCGCAGAATGGTACAAAAGGACTTTGACCGAGTTTTCAAGCTCGACAACCCTCTTTACGAGCCCGAACAGTTCGACCTTAGCGACATGGCCGAGGCCACTGGTATGGAGGACAAACGTGGCCCACTGCAGGTTGACTTTATCCTTTGTCCTACCGCGCCCAGTTTCCCTCCTCAGCTGAGCGAGGTCCAGAGCCAGAGCAGCATAGATGCGTACATGAATGATGTATTCACTGTTCCAGCTAGTCTTGCTGGATTGCCAGCCGTAAGTGTGCCTGCGAAGGTAAAGGGAAACCAATTCCCGGCGGGTTTGCAAATCATTGGACAGTATTGGGATGACCAAAGAGTGCTGCTATTGGCAGAGAAACTAAAAGAAGCTATGACCGCGTAAAAGAATGACAGGTGTACAGTTTACTAGCGATTAATGGCGTATGAAATTTTTGTATAATATTTGATGGTTTACATGGTATAGAGTAGTTATGACGGATTACATAGCAACTTGACTCCTAATAGCTGTCTCGAGAATATCCCATCCCTTATGCGCCAAGTGTGTAAGTTGCTCGAGTAATAGTTTGTTCGTCTTCATCGTCAAAATGGCTCTCCGTCTCGGAACCGCCATGTGCAGTGTCTGCTCCATAAGGTCGGTCGGTTGCGTGATATCACGAGGACCACGCATCGGGAAGTCTATGAGGCGGACGCCGGGCCTCGTTGAATCGCTCGAAAGCCTCATTGGCTGCGAAAGATGTGCGCACTCTCCGGGCTCGTTCAAAGTTAAGCAGGGATAATGGCCGAAAGGGCCATCATTAATGAATAAGTCGGTGGAGGGGTGTTTGCATGTGATGGCTGGGTAATATTTTCCCTCTGTTTGACATGGTTTCATCCACTCTTGAGAGAGGCAACACTCAGGGTGACCGGCTTCGGCTTCGACTTCGGCTTCGACTCAGACTTCGACTTCGACTTTGACTTTGACTTCTGGGCCTCTCATCGCGATCAACATCCATCTCATCGCGGTCTGATAACTCGCCAGATTCCTCTCGAGTGCCGTTCTCCTTCTCAGCTTCATCATCCTCCTCAAGGAGGTCCTCCAGGTCTCCCAAAGGACTAACTCTCGGCTCCAGAATCTCCAGATCTTCCAAGATTTCTCGGTTGGGCATCTTCCATAAGCTAGTCGCGCAAACACGGTCCTTGCTGAGCAGGTCGTCCACGAAATCGTCCATAAACGTCAAGGACGTGCCTGCTCTTCCCTTTCGCCTCAATTTTCGTCGGTCCTCAAGAAACGGTTCCAGAATTGTATATACGTCCTTGGCCTGTCGCGTTAAGCGCACGTAGAAGCAAGCCAAAGCGCGCAAGTACTTGAACGCCTCGCCGCCGTACTGGAGATATTCGTGGAGAATTTTGTCGCTGGGCGCAAGTTCGAGCAGCTTGAACGCCAAGCAGAGAAATGGACTGGGTTTTTGGGTCGCGCCGTGGGTTCCGCCGATGAAGTTAACGTGCTCGACGACGCGATCAACGATGTCGGCCTCGTTCACCGCAAAGCACTGCTCCTTGTAAAAGTAGGAGTCGACGATTCGGTCCTTGACTGCCTTTTCCATAATCGTCGCGGGATTGAGGCCGTTTGGCGCGAGGGAGGCGTTGGAGCCGCGCTCATCGAGGAAGCGACGCGCATCGGCGAGGACGGTATCGGATTTGTACTTGGACATGGCAGCGACGGCAAGTCCGGTGAGTGCGGAATTGAGGTGATGTGATGTTGGCGATGGTGGGGCTTGTAGCTCTAGGTTGGTGTTGGAAAACTTGGGGAAGCTGGCCCGATAAGCGATTGTTGCTGGGTCGACCAAGTCAACAACCCACTTCCAGGATTCTACTCATGGACGGCGAACATGAGGACGAACAGATCCAAACGCTTCTTCAAGACAATGGATTTACATTGAATCTACAAATATACCACAAAACATCGAATTTTTATCATTAAGGGTCGGTCAAGATGCCGAAGCTACTTCTCACGTCGTCACAGGTCCAAGTGATCCTCTCTTGCATCGTTGGTAGGTTGCATGATCTGAATCTCCACAAGGAGCCGCATTCCAAACCAGGTCACTGATATTCCGTTCTAGTGGCCCTTTGCACATTCGCCCTTTTCGCCAGCGGTTATATGCTTCAGCAGCGTACCCTCAACGAACTACGCTCCGCGATCCAGCCTCGAGGCCCGAAGCGTGGTTTCCAAGGAGGCCCCCGCCAAGAGTCGAGTCCATCCCCATACGCCCACGCATACCTACCCGAACACTTTCGCCAGAAGAAGAAGGAGCTTGAAGATGGAACTGTTGTAGTCGTTGAAAGCGATGCACAGAGAGATGCCAAGGAACAGCACGTCGTGGTTGAGGTGAAGGAAACGAAAGGGGAGGAACACAAGCGTCACAAGGTGGAGAAGAAGGCGGATACGGATGTGGATTTCGAGGTCAGCCAGAATGCAAAGAAGGAGAATATTGAGATTGTCGAGGGTTTGAAGGCCAAGATGAAGGAGAAGATGGCGGCTGTACCCGAGCCTGAGGTCTCACAGGTCAAGAAGGCCACCAAGCCGCTGAGCAGGGCACAGAGGCGGAAGATGATCAAGCAAGACTTGCGGAAGTCGGCCCAGGTAGAGGAGCCAGCCTACTACCAGCGACGAATGTGGTAGATTGGGCCGCAGGATGGGGTGTGAAACGGGCTATGTATGGCTCATAACGATGCTTATTTGGGTTCATTCATGAAACATTACGGTTGGGCAGGCGTTTGATTTCTTGCAGCAGGTCCTTATACGAGTTTGATACAGGATGCATACCTATTTATTAGCTTATAAATGAACTGGGACAATACCCATCGTTGTATGTCGTTGGAATCAAGCAAACGTATTTGTATCTTGCTGAGCTGACTGGGTGCTTGCAGTGCAAGGCCGCTACCTAAGTGCTTTCATCCCAGTCCACTTCAAGCCGTATCGGCTCTGCGTCCTTTCCGAGCTCCCCGAGAATATGGTGGTACGCCTGCGTCAGCTCGTCACTAAACTCGGAGCGGCCGTCCATGCCCTCCGGCAATGTTTCCAAGATGTCAAACAAGTGCACAATGGGGCAAACATTATTTGGGGATTTGCCTTGCGACCTCCCCGAGCTCCTCCACCTGTCCAGCAACGTCGAGAGGGTTTCTCGACAGGCACCCAGGCAACGCCGCATGTCACCCAGGATCAAGTATGCAATGGCCAATGACAATCGTGCACGAACACGAAATGGGATTATCTCTCGCCACCGGTGGCGTTCGAGCCAGTTGATGGCTTCTTCTGTTTGGTTTCGGTCA
This sequence comes from Aquanectria penicillioides, assembly GCA_003415625.1. Lineage (NCBI taxonomy): Eukaryota > Fungi > Ascomycota > Sordariomycetes > Hypocreales > Nectriaceae > Aquanectria > Aquanectria penicillioides. The sequence goes on from PYIU01000003.1 coordinate 6,962,689, forward strand.
AGCACCAAGAGAAACCGCATAATCTTCTCCACGGCCGCGTGCGCCTGTGCCGGGTCCACCGCCTTCTTCATCCAAGACCTAACCAGATCAGATATCTCCTGCCTGAAGCGTGCCCAGTCATCCCCCAAGTCTGACATGATTTTAAAGAGGCTCTCGCGGCACCAAAGTGCAACTTCGTTGTCTTGCCCTCGCAGGTCTTCCAGCGTATCACAGATAACCCTGCAGAGCGTTGTTATCTCAGACGACCGCACGGAGTCATTTGTCCACAGGCACAGGTTCGAGAAGACTACTGAGCTAGGATGGTTTGGTCCCTTCTTGGCAGTGCAAATTTCTCTGATTTGGCTGAGCCATAGAAGGGCTATTTCCGGTTGGTTCTTTCGGAGAGTGAAGTGGTTGGCCACCGTCTCCAAGATAAAATAAGGGGAGTCGTGCGAGAGATATGTCCGGACTCTGTCGAGCTCTGACTGCAGCACCGTGTTGACCAGGGTGAGCGAAACCGAACCCTTGGACATCAATAATGCAGCTCCTCTGACGTTGCTCCCGTGGGTCGATATCATACTTCTATAACAAATGTTGCCACTGTTTTGTCCACTCGAGCTCCAGTGTTTCGCAGACGAAGATCGCATCCAATGCTGGACGGAGCGCGTCAGGTTTTCTAAAGAATGGAGGTCTTTGTCATATTCGAGCGGCCTTGAAGGGGACAAGACAACAATGTGCGGAGGTAACAGCGATTCAATGTACCATTCCGTGAGCCTGTCCTCGGGGGTGTGCTTGTTCAGTCTGGTAACCACGTGAGGGTGGTTTCGAAGGTACCTCTCAAGTCTAGCAGTAGGAAAAGGCCGGCCGTGCCTCCAAAATTCTGACCCGTTGCCTTGTTCCTTTCTGTGAGATCTGACGCGAGCCATGGCTAGTACCTCTTCGGAACGGAGCGTCTTATCTAGCTTCCAAGACTTGAAGCGAAACTTGAACATTCTCTTGCTGCCCTGACGTTAGCCGAAACGTAGTTGGGAACCGGGATGGTTCGCATACTTAGCATGGAATTGGTATTTCCGTGCCATGAACTTCATAATCTCTGCCGCCGACTTCTCCTCTCTCAGATAGAGCTTCGTAATGACGTCTCGGTACTTTTCCCACTCGAGTTGGCTTGGTCCCATTGGGGACTTGTGTGGCTCTTGTTTTGGGGACCCCTTGAGTCGTGGCATGGTGGCAAAAATCCAGCAGTTTCAGGATGTGAAAAAGGTGCCAATGAAGAGTCGATCTGGGGCAGGAAGCCTCTCTCCTTGTCACGTCACACTGAACCTACATCCTTCTTATATCAAGGGACCACATGTTGAAACTTAGGCTGAGCTTGTTCGCCTGGCAGCGCTACTGCGTGGTTCATTGGCTATGGTGAAAGGGACATGCGTTTTTTTTCCTGCAGGTCATTGCAAACCACGAGTAGATATAATAGGCGGGATAGAAATAACAAAAGTGAGGGAGGGCGGGTTAGCTCAAAGCACAAATGCACTTTCCAATGACCAGATTAGGCAGTTGTGAATTGTGTTGATTGGTTGAGGACAAAGGAACAGTGAAACTCGCCAATCAGCTTATGGTGGGAAGCTCACAATGGCTTTGTCATCACTCAACATCGCAACACACTTTCACTTCCAGTGACAAGAACGCCGAAAAAGGGCCACGCTAGACCCTTGGCGGATGCCCTTGCGAGCCTTTTGCTTTCTTTCTTTCTTTCTTTCTTTTTTTTGCCTTGTATTGCCTCGTCTTAGCGTGCGGACAGTCCTGTCCGCCTCACATCCGGTCCGAGGTTTCTGTTGACGAGTGGGCACGGGCTCTCTCATTTCGGACATTCTTCGCCAATCCCGTTGAATAAAGAGGGAGAAACATACATGACCTCGGCAATGGCGCAGACCAAAGTTGTGAAACTGCATAATGGGCGAGGGGAAGCCGCATTTGAGTTTCAAGAGAGTGTGTGTGGTAGAATGCAGTGCTCTGATCGATGGTCGTGCATGAGCAGCAGGCTGTGCGACCATCGAACCTCAGACACCACATGTAAACCAGGATCACCCTCAACACCACAGCAATTGCTCGGACAGCCACAACGGCCCGCGCGGGATGGCATCGCTGTAATAAATGCTTTTTGAGTTCCCCGCGGACTCCGCGAACGAACCGAGCGTACGGAACGAAAACTCAATGATAGGTTTTCCTCCTCGTCAAATCACAGCGCACCAGCACTAGCGGATCGACGTCATCCATGTAGTGGAGCGGGCGACCCCAAACTTCCCGGGAGACGCGGAAAACTACAGATACTCCAACAGAAAACGAAAAAAAAAAAACACCCTTGTTTTCGGAGGCGGCGTCGTAAACTGGGGCGGCGCAGCAACGCCCGCACCACTGCTTCGTTAATATGAAAACTAAACACAGTTTCCCAAAGGTCCTGGATGCCTTCATTCCTATCAATCCTCCTACGCCGAGTGACTCCTACGTCCTCCTGTCCTAGAAGCCTGGAGGAGTCCACGGGCGGAGATGACCAGCGCCCAGCTGGGGAGGCAGTGCTGTTTCCTGGTCGCCCGCCGCCCAGGTTCCTAGACAGATCTAGGTACCACAGCTACATACATACATTCTTTGCATGCATAAGGCTTCCAACCCTCGGGGGTGGAAATCAGGCCCAAGATGGAAGTGGACAGCCTCGTTGGAAGCCTAAAGAAGGTTTCCCGCAATCCTGTGCCGGCAACATGGCGAGACGTGCCAGGGTAGGTATGTTGCTGACGACTTCGCCCCCGCCTGGAACCTCTTCGTTGGAATCCGAAAACTCCGTCGCCGCATCGCCGGTCGGACATGATGAAACGCACTGCCTCAGCCTCGGGAGTCACGGCTTGTCATGTTCGGGTCTGACACAGGGCGACGCGAGGATTCTACGGAGACGCAACACACCTCATCACAGTAAACAGTCATCGTGGACTCCCACCCCTGGCTCCCCACGTTTGCCACATTCCAGCGCAAGCGTCCAGTGAGGTCATTCCTCATCTACGAGACCCCCTGGCAGGCTGCGCCCCCCTGGTTGGTTTCTTGTTTGCTTGCTTCCATGGAGGAGCACTCCACGTGGATTGCCAGGGGCCGGGCAAAGAAGGACCAAACCCTCGTTTGTGTGAGTGTGAGTGTGTGTGTGTGTGTGTGTGTGTACACACTTGTTCCCTTCCCCCCGGCCGGTGTAAGGGTGATTTCCGGCCTTCTCAGACATGGGAGGGAGCCTGTCTGAGCCTATCACGCGGGAAGACCATCACGCGAGACTTGAGCCGTCCGTGAACAATCTCGGTCTTCGCGCTTTTACAAAGGTCATTCACCAGTCCCCCGCTCAGCCTTGTCCGAAGGGCGGCTCGTAGTTACGGAGCTCAGTCTCGCGTGGTAAGCACCATTGCCCTTCCACCCTTCCCCAAAACATGCCGTCTCCGAAAAGCGTGAGATTGAGGCGAGTTGGAGATGAGACGAAATGAGATGAGTCAGCGGTGATTCCGAGATGGCAGCCCTTCATACGGGCGCACAGAGCCCACGGGTGAAGAATTGCCGGTCAGTGCGCGAGGGACGCGCGCTGTTGGGAAGGGCTACTCTCAGCCCTGTCTGTTTACAGTTGTGGTTGACGGGATGGATGCTACGTCGCATTATTGCCTTCGTTTTCACGATGTGGCCTTTGGGCTTCTATTTTTTTCTAGCCTGGGCGCTTGGGACTGGAGCTTTGAAAGTTTGGGGTTAGGTTTTCGGAAAAGCTTCAGGGATCAGGGCTCACACGCGGCTCTGTTTTGGGCTGAATTGCACGAAAACGAAGTGTGCACGGTTCTGTAGTTGTCCGGGGTGGTGCTGGTTCGCAAAGGCACTAAGCATGCGATGGAAACAGATTGATATTGCTTTTTTTTGTTTTTTGTTTTGGTAGTTTCGCTTTGCATCTTTCGCATGTTATCGCAATATGGGGTAATTTCGCACACACATCTTAACATGAAGTGGGTATCAAGCGTGGCCTGGGCGTGGCCTGGGCGTGGGGAGAAGGATTCATAACAAAAGATGACGCTGCAAGCACGTGGAGAATGATCAGAGAATATTGGGAAAATTCGTTTGTTTTAGCCATTATAAGGTGCCTAAGGTAAGATAGAGGAAATTGCCATTGTTGAGGCAGACAGTTAATAGTCGGTAGTATCCGTAGTAGTGGTGGTAGTACAGTCCCATGCATGAATCCCGTGAACACATATTCCAAACCCAACCGCTTTTTTATAACAAATCCCAATTTTGCCCGGTCTCATTACCCAGAGACTCATAAACTCCAAGCTGGTGAGGACAAAAAAAAAAAAAAAAAAAAAAAAGGAAAAGCCAAGTAAATGTCCCATGGCTGGGAGGATATCCAGGTATCAATAATAAAATCCCAATCCATAACCAATTCCAAAATATGCCCAATCTTTCCAATGTGGGTGTGTTTGGTTGTGTAAAAATAACCGTTGCAGGAAGCGAATGATGAGAAATGAATGAAGGATGTATGGGTATCGAAGAAATCATAAGGCATGCTAAAGACCCAAAGTGTAAAACAGAGTAGGAAAAGGTGTGGTGATAGAATAGCTTGCTGTTTAGAAGCTGGCTCGCTCAGGTTCACGTGCGGCGCCGTCCATGTCCTCGGCACGGAAGACAATTCCACGTCGCTTCCATCCGCCACGGCGGATGAATTCGTCGACTGTGTCGAGAGATCGCATGGGAGGTCGCTTTGGAGCGTTCGGGCGGTTGTAGGTGATGTTGAGGCTGAGGGTTTGGAGGGCGGCGGTGCGGTGAGAAGTTCGGCGAGACAGACGTCGCATCTCGAGGACGTCGTCACTCTCATCCTCATCAGTAGTAGAGTCCTCATCCTCCTCGGAGTTCTCATCCTGAGTAACTTCGAACTCGAGGGTATCAATAGTAGACTCGGACCAGCGGGAGCGAGGCATGGGAGGGCGGGTAGCCAGAGTGGTAAAGAAGTTGTCTTGGGGTTCTTGGTTCTCCTGGGCGTCATCATCGATGGGGCTCACATGGGGAGGGAGAGCCATCTCGGTGGGCTCTTGCCGAGCAACATTCTTCTCAACAATGATGCTCTCATCCTCCTCATTATCGCTGAACACAGTCATTGAAGGGCTGGTGTTCTTGAAAGGGCGGTCGAACAGCCTGGGCGGGGCATGGAAGGCCGGGTTGAGGTGAAGAGGGTCCATGTCGGGCCGGGCGGTGGTGGGAGTTCGAGCGGTAGGAGTAGCGACGGGAGTAGATGAGGTCGAGGAGGATAGAGAGCAGCCAGAGGAGAGGGATGAGCCAGAGAAGGAAACCTTGCGGATGTGGAGGTCGCGGGGTCGCTTGTGGCAAGACTTGCGTCGCTGGCCGAAGCCGTGGCCTAGGACATGCATCTTGATGGAGTTGTGTAAGTCGATTAGACTGAATGTGATAGTGATGTTGATGCCGGGAATTAGGCAGGACAGCTGATCGGTCCTTGGTAGCGGTTGATGGAAGGTGTGCGGTTTACCGGTTCGGTCGTATTCTCTTCTCGGGTTCGTGAGTGAGTGAGTGGGTGAGGGAGAGTGTAAGTGGTGGATCGCCCGGAGAAGAGGAGGAGGAGCTGAGGTTGAGAGCGAGCGGAAGGATGGAATATTAGATTAGGTTGAGGGATAGTGATGGTCTCTCAAAGGAAGGTGATGTTGGGATTGACTTGACTATACAGATGGATTAGAGGAGCAATGGACATCCGGGGCGTCCAAGTCTATAAATAAAAGGACCCGAAAAGCGAAGGCGATGGAGGACGTCACTGACCGTCAGAGCCGAGCAAGGCTACATGGTACCTGGCAAGGCATAGCCTGGGCGCTGGCATGCAACGGAGACAGGACCAGGACCAGGTATCGGTGTGTGTGGATGTGGATACTGGATGAGTGGATCTTCCAGGCACTAAGACAACCCCGGTCAGGCTACAATTCGTATCCCCACTCACACATCACTCACAGGCGATCCCTGTCCACCTGGGGGGAGGGGGCGTTTGGGACGTACCGCCGTGCCGTGCAAACCTGCAAATGTCCGTCGGTACCTGCGGTACTTGCTGTACGTACCCTGCCTGGGGCACCGGATGGGATAGATGGATCGTGGAGGGCCAAGAAGGAAGGGGAAGGGGAGACGAGGAAGAAGGAAAGAAGAGAAAGTTGAAAAAGAAACGAAGACGGGAGCGGTCCTGTACAGACGTGTACTCTGGACGTACAGATTATCCCCCAGCCTCAGCTCGTCAATAGCCAGATTCCTCACGCTCAGCTCAGGGCTGGCTCTCCGGGGTGCAGGGCTCAACAAACCCATGGCAGTCGTGATGACAGTGATGCCGAGAGTCCACGGTCTCCGCAGGCAGAATTGTTTTTCGCTGCGCACCGGACGGAGACGGGGACGGAGGGCCCTCACTCCATCAGCGCTCGCTCTCATCAGCAGTCCGCCAGTCACAGGCCGGAGTGACGGGCTTTCACCAAAGGGCTCTCTGGGCCCGCCGATCCAAACCCTGGCTTTGCTTGGCAGACACAGACCAGTACTTGGAGGTACCTACAGGTTGCACATGGCACATCACCGCACCAGGTACTACCGGTAGTCCGCACAGCAGAGCCTTTCCTTGCCGTAGCCTGTCAGAGAGTACAGTACGTATCCCGGGATTTTCCATCCTTTTTTTCCCCTTTCGTTTGTAGTGATGCCTGTGCCTGTTGACTGTTTGTGCCTGTTTGTGGCCGATTCCTTGCTCTAGGTTTTCTCGCATTTCTCGCTTGCCTTGGCGGCGGGACAGCATCATGACCCAAATGCGGACCACTTCCACCACAAATGACAAATGTCCATTTTCAGAATTACACTCTCTCCTCACACACGCACACTTACATGCAATCCTTTCTTTTTTACCTTTACCGCCGTAGACAGAACAAACGCAAACTCAAATGTAGGGCTTCATCGTCTTTGGCCGCCGGCCTGTGCTTCTTTTTTTTTTTTCATTCTCTGCTTTAGCCTCTGGCGTTCCTGTCTGCCCGTTTCTGAGCATGAGGTTTGATGGACCATTTTCCTCTTCCGGACAGATGGTTCCTGACGCTTGGCCCCGTCGCTCGCCTCTCGCACACCGACTTGGCTTGAGCCCCTTCCTTTCCAACTGTTTCTTGTGCCTGGCTCCCGTGCACGCCACCCCATCATCCCCCTCCGCACACCCCCCTTCCTCCGAACGCCACCGAACGATTCCCGGGCCGGCCTTTGGGATTTTGCCTGGTGAACCCGAGGGCGAGCGTCTGTGTGTAGCAGCAAGCGTCGTACTCAGGCTGGGCGAGCATTGTGCTGTATTGAATTGTATTATATTGCAATCAGTGATTGGTTTTGATGGATGCCTGTGCCTGGCCGTGTAACGCCAGTCCCCGGGCGATGCGTTGTCCTCCAATGCAAATCAATCAATTAATTCTTTTTTTTTTTTCGTTGTCAATCCTAGCTTTCTTTACTTTGGCGAGCGGGTTATTTTTCAATAGTAAGAATCATCATTCGCCCGTCATTCCCCAGCAGCCGACAGGGCAATCTATCAAAATTCGATTGCATGCCCGGTTGCCAGCCAGCCATCTCGCGTGAAACTACTTTTTCAATCAACCGCATTGGATGACATCGACATGCCACATCCCTGCGCCCATGATCCGGGGGAGGGATCAGTCACGCCCACAGTCCACGCTGGCAGATGTGACCGGGGGTGGCGGCCGGTGGTGGAGAGCGAGACAGATGGTCGACGGGCTGACCAGCGAGAGAGAAGAGGACGACGGGTGAAAAAAGAAATTATCGTCCAGCCCCGATACAGCAGAAGCGAAAAAAAGCAAACCGTGGAGGGGCCTGCCTTGGAGATCCCGGGCCCAGAAACCTCGTGACGTTGGTCCCAGTGTGTGATGAAGTACCAGTGTCTTGCCCAGGCAACGTTGTCTTGCTTGTCGTGAGCGTGAACGAGCGCGAGCGTGAGCTTGAGTGCGTGCATGTCGCATCCCCGGCGCACACAACTGGGTCATCGCCTCACCTGCGTCCGCGGGAGGGATGAGGCATTCCATTCTGGAACTGGGTCTTTGTTTTGGTTGATGTGATTGGGCATCCCTACACAGTCAGTCGCCTTTTCTCACTCACACATGCACACACAAACTCACTAACACACACACTCACACACACACACAACTACACACACACACAACTACACACGCTACTGACTGACACTTATTACTCACTAACTCACTCACACGCATTTACACGTACGCTACGTAGCACACCACATAGGTAGGCGGTGCCCGACCGGAACTTGACTTGGCCGAGCCTGCTTTCTGCCCTTTCAATTGTAAACCCTGTTTCAATGTGAGCAAAAGTAATACATACAGCCCAAACGAAACAGGGTGCCCCGGGGCCGGGACACAAACAGGATCTAGGCCGTGTCCTTCGAAACATCCGCCTAATCTTCAATGTCATGACTACGTACTCACATGCCTGCAGCTACCAGTACCGGTACCTTGGGTCATCAATCGTCGTCGTGGCGAACCCGCCTGCCAACCTGCCTGGCGCCATGTAGCAGACGGCGAAGATGTCGTCTACACCTGTATGTCTGTAGGTCTGTAGGACTTGGCGGGGCGTGGTCGCGTTCCTGACTGTGTGTTCCTGGTTCCTGAGTCCGGTTCCAGGCGGCGTGCGCACCCTCGAGTTAGGGCGGCCTGCTCTAAGACTGCCCACGGCCGCCCCCCCGCCCCAAAGGCGCGCAGACAAAGTCTCAACGTCACTATGACCGCTATTACTACCACCCATTTCCAGTGAACCCGAAATCCCGCAACTCCGACGCCTCAGCCGAGGGCAACCCCATCTCGACTCGGTCTGGTCTGCGATGGTGCACGCTTGAGGCTATCGTTGATCGACACCGGCTCTCCTTGGAAATTTCTTTAGGCTTTGTTTCCTTTTCTCACCGCCATCAAGCCTCCCTTGAATAGCTTAATTCGTTTCCATTCATCTACCGTTCGCTCTCCCTTGCGTTGGGCTGGTGAAGCACCTCCCCATCACAGCCCATCACCAGACGAACCTGGCTCGTGGCGCTAACGATCATGGCACCGTCGAGCGGCTCGCAGCTCTTCCAGCTGCGCATGGCCATGGCCATCTGACTTGGGCCAAAAACCCTCGCGTCACCGTTTTCTATCTTATCCCAGGGCGGACGCCAAGCCAGGTCCGAAAGTGCAAGTGGGGAGACTCGTAGCCTCGTGATGCCCTATTCCGTGTATGAGGGTGTGTGATGCATCTACGGAGTACATTCGCACAACTAACTGCTCTTGCAAAAGCCGGTGAGGGGGTGACATGAGGGGGACAACACCAGAGGATCGTAGGGAGGGGGAGGACGGGTGGCGTCGTCCCTAACTGCAATACGGATAGCTTCGAGAGGGGCTTCTTTGTCTGGTCGTCGCCCTTGCAGCTTGAGCGATTTGCACTGCATTCTCCAAGAGCCCAAACTAGCACCAAGGCGGTCCAGCGGCGACGACGACGACGGGATGGCACTCTGCGAGTGTTTAGCTGCTGCAGCTGGCGGCGGTGCCGTGTTCCTGCAGCCATGGTCCATGGATGCCATCACGCATCACGCACATGGAGGGGACCCAGTGGGATGTCAATCTCACCTGCATCATGCATGAGACTATCCTGTCCCCATGCAACTACCAAGCTCTACAACCACCACCAACCCGTTTACGCTCATCTGCCCCTCCCCCATCTCCTCCTATCCGCGCACCACGAGAGTCTGGACTCTTGCTGCACCTGCAACCACTCTCAGCGTTGCTCAGAGACAAAAAAAAAAAGCGCCGAGCCGTGTCGTGCGTAACTCGCTTCTCAGAGCCCCGGACGGGATGAATGCTCCGTTTCTCCTCCACAGCCTTGTGTTGGTTCGCACCACCCCCAGACGAGCTGGTCCCAAGGCTGGCCCAAACAGCAGGATGGACAAAGACACACAAACACAAGCCAGACAGACCCAGCCGGAGAGACAGAAAGCCACTGAAGCCCGCGGGCATCATCCGAGGAACACCTCGCACACGTCGTCCGCCCGTTGCGTGATGTTTTCTCGCCTCAAATCCATTCCCCGTGAACGCCGTGCAGCCTCTGTCTCAACCTCGCCGTGCGCCTCAAGCAGTAACTTAACTTACTCGTCCGCCCGGCTTCTGCTTGAGCCTGCATGTTGCATGTGTAGGCGTTTCTCGGCATTTCTTCTTGTCTCAGTCCCTATCTCTTGCTATCTGTAGCTGTTTCTTCCCCTCTCCTCTTCTCCATCCCCTTAAATCTTTGCCGATCCCTTTCCCAATCATGAGTGCGCGCGTGCGCGCCCTCTTCACCCTCCTGCTCGATCACTCCACACACGTCTCACATCAATCTCACCATTCCTCAGCAGACGCGTTAATCACTCGACAAAGTGCCCCCCAGATCGCGCTATGCGCGGGGTCACTTTTCGACTCGCTGCCACCCCCGTCTATCCACTGTCTGGTAGTAGTAGTCAGGTACACACACACTGACTGACTGGTCTTCAATCGTTGACTCTCGCTAAAGATTTCCTTTGGTGGAGTGCTTCCCCCTCACCCTAAACGGAGGAGGAGCCTCAACTGGGGACAATTATGAGACCTCACCGCCAGATGGGAGTTGAGAACCCTCGTCCCGCTCCGCCCCGTAGTGCGAGGGCCCGTCCTTCGCCATCACCGCCCGGCGCTGGAGGATTTGCGGGGACTCTTGGCGCGGACGAAAAAAAATGACGAGACCCCTCTCAACGACATCGTGAATAGTGGTGGTGAGCGGAGAAAGCTGAGCGTCCTCATTCCAACAAGATTACCTACTCGTTCCTGGTTAATGCTCAGCCTGACCTTGCCCACATGCGCAAACTTCGCATGCATGTAATGTGCCTAATGTACTGCCGGTATCCGTCATCCTACTCACCATCACTCGCACATACGGCATCTGTTGGCTCTCGTTGGCCCCAGCGTTGCGGGCGTGGCGTCGTCCGCCCAGCTCCAAGCCTTAGCCGGACATGGGGTCGACAGCCATTCACAGCTCAAGGACGCCCGATACGCATTTTGGCCTCGATATCCTCAACGCATCCTCGCTCGTTTATCGTCGCCATCGCCGTCGCCGTCGCCGTCGTCTTCGCAGTGGAGCAATTATTGGAAATCGAGATTTGCCGTTCTGTCGGGAACAGGCGTGGTAGGCCAGGAATCATTGCTTCTTCCTTCAGGGGAGAGGGGGGACTGCCTTTCCTTCTGCTTCATGTTTTGTCCTTGTCTTTTTTTTCTTTTTTTTTCTTTTGGGAGGGTCCGGTCGTTTCTTTTTGCTCGCTCGGGGACGCTTCCGGGCTACTTCTCAAATCTCATCGACATCAAAGGTACCAGTATCTCATCTGGCAGCTGGAATGGTGCATGGCGCTGGGTCTCCGATGGCCTAGGCCTGCGCAGCAAAAGAAAAGAAAAAGTAAACACCACCACCTCGGGAGCAGCCCAACCCCCCAGCCAGCCATCAGCCAGCCCAATCCCATCCAGCTGGTACTGACCGATGGCGCTGCAACGTTGTCTCTTGCCCCGGGGGCCTGCTTCAGACTGACGGGGAAAAGCATCAATTGAGCTCTCTGATTGCACGGATACAAGCCGAATTACCAAATGTCAAAAAGTGTCAACCCGGGTCCCCGATCCCGCCGCCCTTCGGCGACCATCATCGACATTGCATTGTTTACGAATCCATCAAAAGCACAACTGACTCCATCCATGCAAGTTGCCTCCCAGCGGGCACCCTCAGCCTCTTGCGCCCACTGAGCTGAGCCCCCCCCCATACCCCCAAACCCCCGGATCGATGAGACGCTGTTTAGTCTGGGCCCGCATATCTTCGCCGGGTAACTACCGTATGTCCCAGTGTCTGGCACAGAGTTTGCAGCCAGTAGAAGCCAGAATATTGTCTCCAAATATCCGTAAACTTTTTACCCCAAGATCCGAGTAGGGACATGGGTACCATGCGCGGCTGAATAGGTAGTAATCCAAATCCATTTGATGGATTTGGAATATACTTTCTTCTTCCCCTTATTCATCTTTGGGGTTCTTTTTCTTCCATTGTTGCTAGAGGGACCGTACCTGTTGGGGGCTAGAGCGCATCGATTGGCATGTAGCACGAGAGATGCATTACGAATGCCTTCATTTCGGGGTTTGAAGCCTGTTGGGTTTTGAAAATGTCTGTGCCGGAACTTTGAGTTGCCATCGCCCATCAACCCGAATTCCTGAGGTTCTTGATTTGGCTGCCTCCCCGGCCCAAGTCTGAACCATGCGCTCCGGAAGCTCATCCGGTGTCAGGATATCTAAAACCAATGACGTTTATGTCTTGACGACTGTCGAAAACCTTACGCCTGGGCGCATCAGTAAGAATCTGGTGTGTATTATCCTGCACTGGCGTGTACATTGTCAATCATGTTTCCCGGCTCCCCTTCCGCAGCCATCCCGCACCTCCACGACGGCTGCAGGTTGGAGGACAGTAGGTAAGCAAAGTCACTTGCTTGGAGCAAGGACCTCCAGCAGCACCATAAAAACTCACAAAATTCATATCATCAAGCGTGCATGGCTGACCCACAGAAGTGCGGGAGCGGGCAAGGTGTCCAATAGAAGAACTAGATCGTGCTAATAAAAAAGCAAACACATGATATGAATTTGGCAAGTTGTTACCGTACATACATACGTGCCTACCTAGGTACTCTGGGGTGTGCTACGGTACCTAGGTAGGTAGGTAGGTACTCGGGGTGCCGCTGCTGAGGCCCGCGAACTAGCTAAGACACACAGACGCACACATCCCATCCATCGTCTGCGGAACCTCGTTTCCTGACTGATAGTCGTGATCGCCGTCCACTGCCCCGTCTTCTCCAAGCCTCGTCTTTAACTCACTCTCACCCGTCGCCTCCAATTGGGCAGCCCCTGTGAATCCCCCCCTCGTCTTCAACCCAGGCCCGACTCACATCATCTCTGCCCACCACCACCAGCCTGATGTGGCGTGGCGCCTCTGAAGTGCGCGGCTTCCAGCTCGCACTACGCAAGACTATCGCGCATGGCACCAAGTACTGCAAGTACTACAGGTACTAACTAACTCTCTCCCCCGAGCATTCGTGCGAGTGCCCCCTCCCTTGTCCCCTAGCGCGCTATCCGTTCCTATTCACAATGACAATACGTCTCCTCTCTGTACGTGTACGGATGGTGGCTCGCCACAGGACCACCACACGTTACGGAGTGAGGACTCGGTTCAAAGCCATTTACAGGGGTTGCAAGGGCTCCCGTTGGATAGCGGCCGGTGGCGCTTCAACCACGTCGTTGAACCTCGGGCTAACCAAGGTCTCGAGGTCATCGATCGACCACCATGTCAATCGACTAGGCCTCAGGAATCCATCAGCCTGCTTCCTTAGCACCGTATTCAACCATCACGAGATCCCCCGCCTGACAGGGGGTTTTCGGAGTTGCCATTGCTAAGCCAGCCAGGTTCATTGGATCGTGAGCTTGCTTGATTACAATTCAGACCAACTCATCTCTCTTTGACCTTGGAGCAAATTTGTACATTGTTAGGAATATGGGCTATCGTGTATTGTCTCCATTGCTAAAACGCCGTCCAAATCCTCGAAACCGTGCGGCTTGACCAGGGTGTCTGTCTGTCTGACATGGTAATTCCTTCGCGCAAGGGCGGAGCTCCAGCGTGATCAGCTCTAGCAATGGCGATGCTCGTGGCAATGCCACGGCTATGGCCACCGCCATTAACCCCTCACCCAGCTATGCTCATCCGTCAACTCCGCCACGGATACGGAGTACTCGGGATGATTCAGAGGGTATCTCTAGATCCTGGTGTGAAGTCGAGCATCTATGCTGCTCACCCCCGTCCCATCAACTTGAAACAAACCATCCATCCATGTTTCCAGTTCCCAGTTCCAGTTCCCAGATCTGGCGTCCATTGGAGGTGGGGGGCGATATTTGGTTGCTTTGGCCGTTCAATCAGCCTTGATCTCATCATTGACTGACTCCCGTGAAACCTGCATTGCATGCGTCGACCCCCTCCAATCCAGTCACCGCAGACCGTTCGGCATCCCGCCGCATAATTGCGGCTTTGATTTCCTAATTGCGCCGAGTGAACCGAGGAAAAAAGAAGAAGAAGAAGCACACCTGGCCTCCCTCCCTCCCGTTGTCAACGCCATGACCACCTCCACATCCAATATCAAGTCCATGATGTCAATGTGCTTTCTTCTTTGCTATTGCTACAAATTATGTCAAGTACCGGTACAACGCATTCACTGCGTGGGGGGCGGCGATTGGTGACGCCCTTGCTGCACTCCCGCATCGAGCATCATGATAGGCGCCACACGACTGTGATCGACCTGCGCAAGCAAGGGGTAAACGGCAGTTGCTCACAAGACGCCGTCATTCTCGCCGGGAAGACGCTCCACACGCTTCTGCTCCCAATCCTCCAGGTCTTTACCGGCCAGTCTCTGTATAGGATCCAGGTCAGTCAATGTCGATGAGTCAAAAGAAGTCAACTGTGCATGACACCATCTCGATTCTCTTCCCCGAGCCTTGCCGCCCGAGAGAGATCGAATCGATATCACACACATAGAATGACACGTAGAGTGAGATGATGCACTGGCACATGTAATGACGTACGTAATATTCTTCCTTCATGTCCACCTTTCTCGCGGACCTTCGGACGTTGAGCTCCTCATCCTTGGTCATTTGGCGGACCTTGCGGTCGTAGCGCTCGTACCGAATGGCGGTGGCGGGCGTGAGGACGAACGAGCCGGCAACAATGACGGTGATGAAGGGCAGGCCAAACAATAGGAAGGGATGCTTGCTCATCACGCGGCGGTAGCGCATGCCGATGCTGTTCATGTCAGCCGCGGAGCGGAACTTCTTGCTCTGAAAGGTCGGCATCTCGGCGGGTCGATCGGAAGCTCCGAGCGTGAGGCGGACAGGTCAATCGGTCGGTCGCCGGGTGGATTCAAGCCGGTGGGTTCGGCCGAAGCGCTTCGGGGGGGGGGGGGGTTAGACAGGGACGAGGCTGAAGAATTGGGCCGGGCAAGGCCGTTGCTCGAGATTTTCTAGATGAACAGGCGAAGTTATCGCCAAGCCGCTCAGCGCCGGCGACCAAAGCTTGAGAGCGCGGGCAGAAAGGCCTCTGGAAAAGCGGTGGCTCAATTGATTGCCAGCGTTTTAGGCAATTCGTGGACGGTGGTCTGATGTTTTCTCTGCGGCCGCCGCAATTTGCTGACAACATTCACGGCGATGATTCGGACGAGAGCACGCTCCTCTTGCCTCTCCTCGGGACTGAATTGGCCTGTGCGGCGAATTTGTTTTCCCGGGTCGTCGGTGTTCCAAGTGGAGTCTCACAACTCGTCGCGTGGTGTCATGGATGCTTTCCCACAATCGTCATCTTCGCAATGCTCCACTTCGCTGCGACAACAGACTCGGCACTGCGTCATGGCGAAGAAATTTCTCTTCTTCTAGTTAATTAACTGCAGACAAACCCCATTTCCGTGCTGACCCGCTATCCACAGTTCACGGACCAGACGAACTCACTTTTTCTTTCAGCCTCATCGTGCCACTGCTTGTCAACACGTTTTCACCCACGGACCAAGGTGAATAAAAAAAAAATCCAGGGTCCAGCATCCACATAGTGCTTCTAAAGAAGATTATTTTGGTGCACGATGCCTCATGTACCTCTGTGTACCTCCTGTACAACCGTACAACCGGACCCATCTCTAAGACGAGAGAGCTCCATCGAGAACAATACCTTGCCCAGCATATCCCAGACCGGATCGTGACCTGCTTGAAGGGACAGGCTGTTATTCGCGTGACCAACCTTCACAACTTGGCCGCGGCCCCCATCTCCATATTCGAGTCCGATGGCCTAAACGCACGGCGAGGGTTCGGCATTCGCTCGCCCTGGCATCGCTTCTCGCCGTGGTTAGCGTCTTACGCTCGTCTTATGACCGCAGGGATCATTTAGACAGGAAACAAAATAGCGGATGAAAATATTTTTACAGCCCAGTTCCCTGTAGTTTTTCCCAGAGCTAAGATCAACAGCACAAGGCCATTTCCATGCTCCGCGGGGGGTTCGGAGAAGCAGTGGAACGCTGTTCCTTGTTGTCAGAATAGGATGGGATGCCACGCGACCAGTCGCCCAGTGACCACAGGGATGAATCAAATTCCACGTAACGATGAACTCACTGGGGAGAAACGGATCGTGATACTCGCTTGATTTGAGTGGACCGGTAGTGCATACTGACACGGAATTCTCGATCGAGTCGTTAGACTACCTACCCTGGACAAGAACGTCATTTTGGCAAACTCCACATCTTTTTATCCTAAGTTTTGGTGTTCGTAATTCTTAGATAATAGTGCACTGTGACTGGTGTCTTTTGTGAGACGGATTTTTTTTTTCTTTTACGATGGGATGGTCTTTTCATTTTGGCCGAGATTTGTAATCCTGTTGACATCGTTTTCGTTGTAATGCTCGTTGCTCAAGATGAAACGATTCCAGATGAAATCCAACATGGCTAGTGGCTTTGTTTGATCCTGCGTACCGAGTTACCCGAGAGAGAACTGGGTTATGCTTCCCCCAGTCACGTCTTCCGGATGCACATAGTGAGCTTCAATTTCGCGCAATATCTTCTCATCGAGATGAAGAAACCTCAATATGGTCTCATAAAATGGGCTACCTGGAAGCCAATAACTCACCGATATTTTCTTTTTTGCAAAGTCATTTTCCTTTCGCGCCACAAGTCGCATCATGAAATTGGCAACTGCATGTCAGCAGGAGAGACGCCTCCCGACGTGAATTCTGGCATACATCTCACACGATTAGAGCCAATAGAGGCGGCCCGTAAAATGAAAGCAAAAGACCTTCATCATGCGTGCCCAGGAAACATCGGTGGCTTTATAACTTGGCGTTCTTGGCCGCATCTCAATGCTACTGCGTCGGACCATATACGCGTTTGGCCGTCGCGTCGACTTACACGTATGCTCAAATCAATCAAGGTCGTCTTGTAGCCAAGCAAACATCGCTTAGCCAGTGGTGTCGGGGAACAGTGCTATGCAGGTTCATCTGAACCGACCTGGCGTGCGCGATTCGTGCGGGCATGCTCCCGTGGGATGATGAGCTGGGGTGTGAAACAGCCGTAGTCCAGTTGGCTCCATTGACAGGTCGCCAACCAACGACTCTCCCCCTTAGGGATGCTTTCTCTTACATAGTGGCTGAATCAACCCGGTCAGGGCTTTACAGAGTCAGGCGTTTTTAGTTGCATCGAAGCTGAAAGTTGTGTTCATTTTCGCAAAGGAAAAAAAGAAATAAACATGATACTCAAACAGCCACAGTTGTTTCGACGTGCCAGACGCGGGGTTTGGCCGGACCTATGGTCGAAACCCTGTGGCCCAACAGCGCATCGAGTTATCCGGCCAGGAAACGAGCGCCAGGTTTCAATTCCTTTAAAGTGCTGGTGTTTCCAATATGATGAAGGAGGCATAGATCGGGTGAAGGATTGTTTCTACAGTCTAGAATTGGTTCAGATTAATCGGATCTGGTTTGTGCCTTACATTACTACTGTCTGACTTGCCATTGGTGTTGAGAATGAGGAGAACTCTCAATTTCTAACTTTTGCTTCTTCACCAGGTCCGCCGTGCTCGCATCTTCGACGCAACATTCATTTCTTACATTCATTTTGTTTGACCAGTTTTGATCAAATCGCTCCTTTCAAGTCACTCTTTTCAAGATGCCTTCGTTTTCGACTCTTCTCCCGTTGCTGCTTGCTTCGTCCGCTTCCGCGCTCGACATCCCTAGCAATGTCAAACATTTTTACAACAATCTCAAATCCAACGGATCGTGCTCTCATCATCTCGCAAGCGGGTTCTACAACTCTCGGCTCGATGATACAAGTGAGCTCGCTATGAACACTTCTAACACACGTCGCTGACCGAATGTCTCTAGGAACTGCGTACTGCGGCGACCACATCTCTGACTATGGTGTCATTTACCTCCAGGGAAGCAGCGGGCTCTTCTCTAACATGGATGTCGACTGCGATGGCGAACAGGGAGGCCAGCAGGCTGATGGTCGTTGTGATGGATCCTCTACAACTCAAACCAGAACGAGCGTCAAATCTGTTATTGAAAGCTACAACGCGGGTATTAGTGATCTGAACTCACATGTTCACTCTTACGTCGTCTTTGGGAACTCGGGACCAAACGAATTTGATCCCCAACAGTATGGTGTTGAGAAGGCCAGCGTTATGGCTGTCGTCTGCGGCGATAAAATGGTGCGTCACTCAACAACGCATGACTTGGCGGTTATGTTTATACGAACCCCCATTCTAATAACTTGACAATAGTTTTACGGCGTCTGGGGCGATGTCAATGGTGATACCGATCGACCTAGTGTAGGTGAAGTCTCTTTATCCTTGGCCACGGCGTGCTACGGTACAGGAATGGGCGCAACGGGCAGTGGGACAACTAGCCACAATGAAAACGATGTTCTGTACATCGCCTTCACCGGATCGGATGCTGTTCCTGGGGCTACGGGAGCTGACTGGGATGCGGCGAACTTTGACAAGTTCCACTCCAGCATTGTTACGCTGGGAGACAAGCTCGCCCAGCGCATCGGAGACAGCGATGCTGCAAAGGACCTCAACTTTACCCTGAGCATCGGAGAAGCCAACGACTGCTCGTGGAGTGGTCACTGCGAAGGTACGTTGTCTTGACTTTACTTATTATCGATATCTTCCTCCATCCATCAAGATATACAGCACTGGGCAGCGGGGATAAGGGTCCAGTGTGGACGTGAACCCCTGTTTTCTCCTGGAACAATGTTCTGTTATAAGACTATGAACATCTCCAACACGTCTGAGATGAAACCACGAGGGAAGCACTTACTAATGGTAATCGTATAGGAGCCACCTGTTCCTCTGCGAGCGATTGCTCTGACAGCTTGACTTGCACTGACGGCAAGTGTGCCGTGCGCAAGACAAAGCTCTAGGCTCGATTCCGGCCGAGAAGAATAGGGTCAGAATGTAGCTGCGGGGACACATGGGAATACACGACCTGAAAATTTGGCAATGTGGTATCGAACTGTGTTGAACAGAGTCGATCAAGTTGCAATGAATCCAACTCGAGGCTGGTCTTCGTGCTGTTGTACATTAGGACCTACAGGCTTTGAGATTTTATATGTCACACAACATTAACCAGATTGTGATCTTTGGGTATATATACAAAATGGGATGGCTGGCGTTCATGCTTTGGTTGTGGGGGGCATGTCTACCGACTGACACATGGTACACACGGGTCGGGTCTTATATAGATGAACGGAATTTTCATGTTATTATAACCTTTGCTATATGCCAAGCCACCACGTTGAAATGCTGACCACCGCCAATTCCACGCTTCAACCTAACGGCGATGATGGAGGTGGTGTGTCGATGCCAAGCTGTACCACCATCTGGCAGCCACACCACACCTGACGAGCAGTGACGTGTGTCAGATTATCAGATCTTGCGTCGTGTAACGGCGCCAGAGCTGCAACTGATTTTTTTTCCTCCGATACGGGCTCGTATCCAGCCTCGCGTGGCGCTCAGTGACTTCTCAAACGGTTCAGCCGTCCTAAACGAGCTTGGCGGCACTCCCACATCCCGACACTCGGCCAAAACGGAGTCGGGTCAGCATCGCAAAAAGAAAAAAGCCGCGCTATCGGTAAATATATGCCGTGGTTGCCGTTTATCCTCCGTTTCCCCTAAACTGTGTCTCACTACCCACGTTGTTCCTGAGCTCCCGCTTGAGCCCTTGGCGTCTCATTGGTATAAATATATACATTTTCTTTTCTTCTTCTTTTAAAAAGCAGGGTTGACACCGTCCCACTCGGGGTTTTCGAGATGTGCCCGGAGCAATACACCGGGCCAGCTGTCGCTTGGATGCTTCTCCGAGTTGGGCCACGTCATGCTGTCAACATGGGTGGGAACATCGACTGCTTGCTTCACAACCGCGTCTCCGAGACACTTTTCGATCTCGAGCCGTGGCAATAGTTGTTCGATCTCCGTTGCGTAGTCCTGCGACCCGAGCTCCTCGCAATAGTCCCGGTGGAAGTCGCTTTTGACCGCGAACTTGACAAGTCGGGAGAGGGAGCTGATGCGTTCGGCAATACCGGAGGATGTATGCACTGCGATTGCAATCCAAACATCGTGACTATCGCACTCTGATGCTCCGTGACTGAGAAGGTGCGCCTTGGCAGCATCGGCGCCCTCGACCTCAAATCGCTGCTTGCCGTTGTAAGTATCGCTAGCGCCGAGGTCATGGCAGACAGTGGCCACAAAGAGGAATGGCAAGCGAGACTCCTGCAGCCACTCACTGTTCTCCTTTTCCGCTATCCATTTGGCCAGCAAATACACCCGGATGCTGTGGTTGAAGATGGGTTCTGGGAGAGCATCCTTGGCCAGCTTCAACGCCGTGAGACAAACGTCGGATTTGGGGACGAGGTCGAGGAGTTCTCCTGGCAGAGACTTGATAGATTCCAGATCCGCCATTTTGGGTTTGAGGACGGAAGAATTACTGGAAATATAGTATTAAGAATGTCGAATTTGAGCTGTTTATGACTGGCGACATTTCGAGGAGCCCGAGTCTCGAGTTGACTCACATCTCACCCCACATCAGTGTTAGTGCGTGTCAGATGGGGAACGTCAGCCCCCCCCCCCCCCCCCACCACTGTCGAGATACTGCGGCTGCGAACTTAAAGTTCAATTAGTTATTGAACTATCAAGATAGTGAAAAAAAAAAGATAGGATATCTCTCGCTTGTGGATTACATCAGTTAATTTCTTCAATCTAGTCATCGCTGGTGTCATAAATCGCACATAACATCGTATCTAAATGGATGTAGTACCCGTGATCCTCTTGAACTCCTCGTCAATGTGCGCCCAAACTTTGGCAACCATGCCTTCGGCTCGGAATTTGTCGAGTAGGGTTACTACACGCTCCGAGGCACTCTCGCCATCCCAGTTAATACTGTAGAAACCACTCCGGTCTTTCCATCAGCTCCAGCCCCGATCACCTCAGATTCTACGCCCTGGATACTCTCACCGGGTGCCTTGGGAGGATATCGACCGCTAAGACAGAAGAAGGCGTGTCTTTCACCAACCTCCTCATGGGGCAGGAACTTGGATAGGGCGTTCATGGTGAAGCGGAATGTATGCTTCATAAACTGCAACATCATGCCATCCCCACGCCGGATTAGATCTGTATCCACACTTCCGGGGAAATTGTGGATAAAGGACACCTCGGGCGCTTGCCGGGAGAGCTCTTCCAAAGACAGGGTCAAAACAGAACATAGATGGCCCCGAGCGCCTCTCAGAGAGACATGCTTGCCGGCGATATCTCCTGGAGACATGGGGCCTTCTTTGGTGCCAGCCATGACGGTGACGACGCGGCGCAGAGATTTGGCTTCTCTTATGAGGGGGAGAAGGTTGACAATGAGACGCGTGCGAGAGTAGAGACTTAGGGCGGTGATCAGGGCAAGGCCCTCTTCCGTGGCTGGATAGAACAGAGTAAGTCAGTCATGCAAGGCATGGAGAAAGGCTCTAGAAACAACTCACTAGCAGTAAAATTAAGAGTCCCCTGAGTCATGAACAAGAGGTTTATAGTACTTTCTTTGCTCTTGATGTCCCTGCACACCTCATCGACGTTCTTCAACAAGCTTAAGTCGGCCTTGATGAAGTGGTACGTTCCCTCTGGGTTCAACCCCTTGAGCTCCTTTAGCAACCGGTCGCCTGCCGCTTGGGACCGGCCGATGAAGTAGATCTTGGGCTGAACAGTGTGGGTAGTGAACGCCTTCATACTCATCTCGCCGATTCCAGCTGTGGCGCCGGCGAAGACGGCAACGAGGCCGCTAGGAATGACAGAAGTAGCACGGAGGTTGGACTCCTTGACTTTGGAAAGGGAAACCATGATGTACGGGTATATCGAAGATGAACAGAGAAATTATAATAGATGCCCGAGAGGCTGAAAAGCCAAACAATAATTCAAGTCCAGTGTGGTAGTGTTGGTGTGTTGCTCAGCTGTAGGTTAAGGACCATTTACTTGACAACTCGCAAAAGGGCACCCGACTTTATACGCATTTCCACGGGTGTTGCGTTTCCCCAAACTCCGCCTATGTCAGGTCGCAACCAAATTCGATCCGAATCCCGATACCACGCATCTTGTTTGCCCTCCCCGAGGGAGGTGTTGGGGCAAATACATATTCTCTTTCGCAACCCGATTTGAGGCATCAGTTGCTCACGGTATAATAATGAGCCCGTGGAATACAAAAATGCGTTAGCGCCGGGGCCAAGCGCCGCTGGATCTCCGCGGGATCGGCATATGCGAGTGCGAGGCTCCGTTGTGTTGCTGTCAGGTTCGCATGACTAATCCTTGCTATTACGCCAAGTCTTATGCTTGTCAGTCGAGTCCATGGTGCATCGATGGCCACTTCAAGGCGGCCGGCTGAAACGAGGCCGACTCTATGACGTAGCCTTCGTCCCATCTGGCGTACGCCGTGCACGAGGACGGAGACTTCATCCGAACGATCGGGCGGCGATACTAATCAAAAGGTGAAGTCTTGTATTGAGCCATTCACATAGGTACAGTGTAAGGTAGCCAGCTAGTCATGCAATAGAAAAAAAATCCCATAATGGCCTTGGTATGCAGCCTACTGCTCGCACCACCAAATTGCCATCCCTCAGGCGCCTCAATCCAATGTATCAAGGTCGAAAAAAAAAATTAAAACGCCATTCCCTTCAACAAGCTCCAACAATAGCACATCAAGTCCTTATTATCAAGGTCCTCGGATCGTGGTATTGTTTGGTCGCCATTTGGTACAAGAGAAGCCAGAAGTATAGTACGTACAAAGGAAACAATGATCCAGTCGGATATGTCCATGATGGTCTCGTCTCATCTCGTCGTTGTTCCAGGTCCGATGTGTTGCATGCTGCATTATGAATACCGCTCATGACAAAGTTTACAAACCCCCAGGATAACACGTCGCAAACCCTGGCCCTTATAGATAAAAAATTCCCCAAGGAAAACCCTCATACAGTCTGATCTGTACAACCGATAATCATTGCTCCGCGTTGGGAGGCTGGGCTTGCCACCCGTTAAGATAAGCCATCAAGCCCATGCCAAACAGGACAACGCCGAGCATAGATGCGTAAGGCAAAGCTGCCTGTAGGTGTTGCTGTTGCACATTCACTCCCTTTTCGGAGCTCGAAGGCGTGATGGTGTTTGCTCGGGACAGAGTGGGCGCGTCAATCGACTCGTCGGTCAATCGTGGGCCATCAGATTGTGACTTCTCGAGAGTGCTCTCCGAGGTCTCGGTAGTGGCCGAGGATTTCTCGTCCTTGGCCTTGGCGGCTTCGACACGTCGCTGCCTTGATCGCGATCGAGCCCTTCGCTGGGCCTCCTCTCGCGCAGCCTCTTCGGCGCGGAGCTGGACTACCATCTCCGCAAGCGTCTTTCTGTCGGCATCGCGTTCAGCTTCAGCCGCTTCGCAGCGCTGCTTCCACTCCTCCATCTGCTCCTTCATATCTCGCATCTGACCATCCATGACGTCGATACGGGCCTGTAAAACATTCGCCGTCTCCTCTGCCAAATCAACAGGGGGTGCAACCTCCTCGACGGACTTTGTCTCCTGAGGTTCAATGACCTCGCCATTCTCCTTCACTTCGAGTGGTTCTCGGATGCCATTGACAGCGTCGCCATCGCCGGGTACCACTGAACCATTCATGTGAGTAGAAGCAGATTCCTCAAGCCGCTTGGCTAATTCTTCCGCCTCCTCTCGGGCCAGTCGCTCCTTTTGAAGCAGTTCTTCAAGCTCACGCATACGAGCAGTTTGTGAATCAATATCTCGCTTTGCGTTGTTCAAAGCCTCAGTCAGTTGAATAATCTGACTGAGGTTGTCTTGTCGAACTGGAGAACTGTTGGGTGGTCCAGACTTGGGGCGCTCGGTCGGACCTCGCTTCAAAGAAGGTACGTCGGGCTTCTCGGGGAGTGGCTGCTGTGGGGGCGGTGCGGGCGGATCCGAGAAACGCGCCTTTGGATCAGCTCGGAATGGCATGCCGTGTCCATTAACCATGGCTGGTGGTTTGGGGGGTTGAGGTGCCTCCGGCTTCTCCAGATCCTTCAGGTCATCCTTTGACAAGAGCGTGTTGACGAACTGATTCGTCCGGCCTAGGTCCTGAGCTTGCAATCGAGCGCTTCGCATCTCATTCTGCAAAAAATAAACATCAGCACAGTCTGTCTCGATCGGAAGGCGTAGAATTTCTCTTACCGCAAGTCGTTTTAGAATCTGATCAGTAGCAATGGGTGTGAGGAAGAATGGTCTTTGCTGGGGAATACCGTTTGGCTGCATGCCCATGCCACCTCCATTTGCCATCATTCGGCCGTTGTTGACCATTGAAGAATTGCTACCGGCACGCCCTCGAACTGGCATTCCACCAGAGGGCATGAGCATTGCACCATTAGCTGGATCCAGGTCGCCAAAGTTCATGTCAAGGACATTGTTTGACGAGCTCAGGAAACCGGCATGCTCGACCTTGGCGGCCACCTTGTGATGAACTACGGTCTTCTGATCTTCACTAACGATGTCGATACCGAGCTCAAGGTGGTCCGCAGTCTGAAGTTCATGTGGCTCTGACTCACGATTCTCTTGTGAGAGTCGCGTGCCGTTGACAAATGTACCGTTGGATGATTTGACATCGCGGATGTAGATTTTCCCGTTGCGTTCAGCGTAGATTTCAGCGTGTTGCCTCGAAAGCACTTTACTATCAAAGAAACCGTTGGTAGGTGTTGGGATCGTCTTCTGATTTGTTTGGCGCCCAATACGTAGGTTGTCGGGGGCAAACGGAACAGCGATTGTTTTTCGTTCAAATGTTCCATTGAGAGAGAGAAGATAGAGCACTGGTTGCCCTGGGGGGAACTGCTCTGTCGGCATCGGCCGCATCATGCCTTGAGGCGTCATCTGGACCTGACCAGGACCGGCCTGCACTTGCCCATGCGATGCCATCATGCCGGCTGTTCGACCGGCAGGAAGTCTGGAAATGTCTTGCTGGAAGTCACCCTTACCAGCCGGCCAAGAATTTTTTGGCTGAGGTCGCTTTCGAGGCGCTCCGTTAGCTGACCATTGGCTCAAGTCTGTAGTCGAGGACATAGGAGTGCCATTGGGTTGAGAGCCGTTGCTGGCCACGGTGGTGGCAGATGAGTTGGAGGAGGTCGAGGAGACGGATGATGACGAGTTGGACCGCGACAATGTTTTGCGCGGCACGAACATGCCGATGCCTCCTCGGCCGTCGTCTGGGTTCATTTGGTGGTTTCCGTTAATCGTGCCCCATGCTGGCCGTGAAATCTGAGGAAAGGTCGGTGGGTTTGCGACAGCCGTCATGAGGAAGGGCTAACGACGAGCGTGGACGATGGACAAGAACGGTAAAGATGATGGATGGCTGGAGGCTGGCTTTGGGGAAGCGTGCGGCTCGCGCCGTAGATCGTGTCGCCACTCCACTCTCGGATTAATAAGGAAAGGTTTCAGTTGGGCGACGAGATGCTGTGGGCAAAATTGGGCTCGATAGGATACGATGCAATATGATGCGCTTCGGTGAAAAGGGGTCTATTCGCGTGGCTCGTTATTCTATGTCGAGGGAAGAAAAAAACGTCAGTCTGAGGCTGGGAGGGAGGAGGCCAGGTTTGGGCAAGGGGGCGGTATCGATTGGAGACGGCCCGCACGGGCTGGGGAGGTCCCCGGAGGCCGAAAAAACAGCTGCTGCCAGCGATACGGGTGCAGAACTCACCAAG
The DNA here is from genome assembly GCA_003415625.1 of Aquanectria penicillioides. Lineage (NCBI taxonomy): Eukaryota > Fungi > Ascomycota > Sordariomycetes > Hypocreales > Nectriaceae > Aquanectria > Aquanectria penicillioides. The sequence continues at coordinate 6,988,560 of PYIU01000003.1, forward strand.
AAGGGGATTTTGGCGATGCCTGTGTGGTTTCACGTCGCAGTGATAGATGGGCAGGAGTCGTGAGTGAGCTGATGGGAGGTTATGGTGATTCTGTCTCCCGGCTCGCTAAGCGCTGCTTGGCGTGTTCAAATTGGGGGCCAGATACAGTGGAGCACACGCCCATTGACTCTGGCATGTGCTCACAGAGCACCCAGCACCACGCAACAAAGCGATGAACAGGCTGGAAGCTGCCTGGACGTTATTCAGAGCTCGAATAAACACACGATCAAATGCCTCTCTGCTCGGATAGCCGCGTTGTGGAGCCAAAATGATGACCCACGATGAGGAGCCACGTGATGCTTTTACACAGTGGACACTGACTCGCGGCATCCACGGGCACTGTGCGCCGCGGTCCGTGCCACGGAAGAAGAGTTTCGCCGTTCTCCATCGTTCTGTCCATTCTGTGGCCAATCAAGGAGGGGTATGGGGGTCACGGTTATTGAATTGTCTCGTCGTCGAAAGATTGCCGTGGTGAGAGCTTCAACCCCCGGAAAGCATCCGACAGACACCTCCGCATCGTGCCTCATTTTTTTGCTCAGTGAATACTAGAGAGGAAGCTCTCAGACTTGTTCAATCGCCCCGATTTAACTTTTTTTTCGTCGCAATGCCCCCCGTCGCGCCAATCGCGGGCCAGCACGGCCCCTCTAACGCCGATAAGTGTAGGTTGATTTCACATCGGGTTGCCCGAGGATGAGGCATAGGAGGAGCTTTTACTAACATTCAATGCGATGTAGTCAAGATGGGCCTCATGATGGGTGGAAGTACGATATCCCACAAGAGCCTCGGAGTCTCGACCTTTCTGACATGCTTGCAGCCGTCGGCGTGATCATGGGCTTTGTTTTCGGTAACGTCGCCTGCATACCAATATTGACAACGAGGCGGGATAACCAAAGTTGCCATCACACCATCTGGCATCTATTTGGCCCCCGACTGGCGAACAGCATGGATTACTGATACCCTAGCAGGCACCGTCAACATTTTCCGCTATGGAGCTGGTCCGAACGGAATCATGAGGACCTTGGGCCAGTATATGCTCGGCTCTGGAGCCACCTTTGGGTAAGGCGCATTTGCGTGTTATCTTGTCATCGGTGCGGTATCACTGACCAGGGCCCTGCAGCTTCTTCATGTCCATCGGTAGCGTCATCCGATCCGACGCCGACCCCAAGATGCACGAACTGTACATGCGAGCGCAGAGACGACCCATAGTTATGATGGCAAACCCCGCCTGGAGGAGATCATAGGAACGGCAGTAGTGGCGGGAGCATCAGAGGCGGCAGAGATGAGGGGATCATCTGCAGCTAAGGCGAGAGAGCCCAATACCCCCAGTGGACACCGATATTTCGCCCATGTACAGTCTGGCCGTTACGGCCGCATTCTGTAATATATCAACCAAAAGTTCTACCGACCATGAACAGGGAACAGGGAGCAAGGAAACAATCTGACTGTGTTCGCCCTTCGGCAGACGGAGCGTCTTATTGGAGAGAAATGTTTCAACCGTGTCTATGGCCCGTGTCAATACGGCTGAGTAGCCTCGTCGGGACGGAAGGCCGCCGCAGAGCGACGGAACACACTCCCACTACCCGAAGAATGTGGCTAACCTGCTGAGATGCGTAGCAACTAGAAACACCTGATCGACGGGTTCAGTGTGGGAGCGGCATGCTAGTAGGCTGCGAGTGGGCAGCATACAGGCAGTACCGTACTAGCACTGTCGGTGTCGGCCAACGACATCCACAAAACCAGTTGTGGCGTCTGCCTTGGGGGTGTCAATTGCACAGGCCTGGACATCTGAGGGGAGGATGTACGTTGATGCGCTGATGCCGCTGCGACCCCCCGTGACCCCAGTATCCTCCATAGTAAAGCAATACCGTCACCGTTTCCTTGATACGAGGTTTGGGAGCCTTGTTTAGTGCTGGCGGGGTACCGGCACGCCGTGGAGGAGGTCGTTGGTCAGATAAGGTTTCCCGCCTCAGCCCTCCCGTCTCCCGCATATCATGAATGGAGTCCCGGGAGAGGGCCAAAGGACACCAAAAGGCTGCTGCACTGCCGGTTTCTGCAGCCAAAGCCTGCAATCCTTCCAGCGGGACAAATGGCTCATTTTTAATTTTGCCGCGATTGGTCCTGGTGTTGTTGAGATACCAGGATGCGCCCAATCCGTAGCCAGCTGAGGCCCGACGCGATGTTCCACAACATCCACGCATGTTGGCTCGAGGGGACCGAAAGTGGTTATTTTCGCCTTAGCAGCCCTGGCAGGCCATCAAGCAGGAAAACCCGTTTCCTTGATGCTGGGCAGGCGGTGATGTTGCGCTGGTAGGCGGTATACCGACTGCCCTTCGCTGACAGGCGTGAGCAGCAGCGTCTAGAAGCGAGCCTCGCACCATGCCATGCCATTGCCACCAATCCGAGACGGACGCAGACCCAGTGCTCCCTAATCCCCCCTTGCCCTGCAATGTCCTGCGATGATGGTGCTGACATGCTGACTTGAGCTGCAGTTTGCCATGTTGCCATGCGACCCGCGTGCATCGATTATTGCACCCTACAACCCTTCCAGCAAGCCTCAAGCGCGTTTCTATGTACGGATACGGTTGCACACCCTTTTGTTCTAACTTTGCATCGTGCCATGCCCAACGGCAATTGATTCTGCTACGGGCCAACGTGCCTAAGACGGAAATCACCGCCCCTCCCCCAGCTCCCAGACCTTCTCACCGGCTGAGAGGCTGCAGCCAGAACCTGACGGTGCCTTCTGAGGACTGTTACAGGTTGCTGGGGCTTGTGGGTGCCCGTGAGAGGCTTGCAAGAGGCTTGCGAGAGGCGGCCGGGGAGGCTAAGAGCTAGGCGCCTCGGAGCCTTTCGAGCAGCAAGACACTGCTGGGGTCCCTGGGCCTTGCATTGACCCCCATCCACACCAATCACGTTTGACGTGACCAGCCCCAGACTCGAGATCGCCTTCCAGTCGCAATGTCCATCGGATCCGGGCAGGGCCAAGACGGCTTGTTGTGGGGCGACTGTTCGATTGATTCATACCCGAATCCTACATGGTCGCGATTCTAGCTGGTGCTACTGGCAGAAGAACGATATTCAGGCCTGTTTCCAACCCATTCAGATGCGTGATGACTTGGCGCTAGGCATCGCCGAGCGGGCCAGAGGTCCCCAGAAGCCCATGCCCCCCTAGAACGGCCCGGGAGTTGCAGTTTCTAGCGGGTCTTCTCATACGCGGGTTCGTGTTCAGCATTGGGTTACTAAATGAGGACATCTCATTGGGTCCACTTTGCTTCTTAACATAGTGACAGGAACCCTTCGGCGGATCATACCTCCAGCAGCTCGGTACTCGGCGGTCGGATTGTTACCTCTGTCCATGGTGTCATAGTTCATGGAGTATCCCTGGGGAGGCCCTGGGCATCCGAGGGAACCGAGTCGATCATGATGGACCCCGGGGGGCGCGACTTCACAACGCTCAGGACTCTTACTTCTCCACGATGAACCGTGTGCATCTCAATGGCTCCGCGTATTACCCCAATAGCCAACTCTCGCGATGCCATGACCTTGACTGCCGATCCTCTTGTTCTATTTACGCCCGCGTCCGAGGCTGAAGCCACCACACACACCTCTCCTCTTGCCCGCCGCGATATGGGTCGTTGAGATAGAATGAAGCCGCCTGATAGGCGGCAGCGTACCTTCACGAGTGTCCCTGTATTGTCTCTTGGTGTGCTGACTGTCATCCTGCTTTGCAGCTCTACCTGAGCTATGCTTGAATGCCCCACCACCAACCAGTCCTGAGGAACAGCAGCTACCCTTCATGGCCCTTTCTGGGCTGTTATCCAATGTTGGCGTTGTGGTCGTGGATCCGAACTACCATCGTGGCTCGCCTAAGATGAGCCGTGGGGTGGCGTTGAGTTGGATTTCCACCACGGGTGTTCGGCATGTGTGAGTTGTGCCTGGCCAGAACGAGGGCCTTAACTTTGAGCTTGTCTAGACTCTCAGCTGCTCTTCCGTTTTCCTGCAAGCGTATCTACATATATATAGGCCATGAAATCCTCTTTCATAATGAAGTTTTTTAATCCAGACCTTCCAACCTACAATCTCTGGGAGTCGTCAATCTTTCTGTGCTCTCTTCATTCGTTAAACCATGGGCAACGCCGCCAGTGTCCAAGGGGTTGGCCCTGTCAACCACCTCAGTGCTCGAGCTGGTACACACCTCAATCGCTACTCGCCTGGTTCTCTTGGAGGTTCCTGGTCCCAGTCTAAGACCAACGGGTAAGTTTCAACTTGCCTCCTTGCTTCTGTTGTCAAGTGATAAATGTTAACGCCCTTTGATAGAAAGTCGGTCTTGGGAACATCTGATGCTCCCACCCTCCCCTATTTCCTCACAAACAACCCCACACCAAATGGGTTCCCTTGGAGTACCAAGACTTGCTTCACCAACTACTACAAGGATCACCCAAACACGGGTGTCATCAGAAAATATGACTTTGTCATCTCTCGTGGCAAGGTTGCCCCTGATGGCTATGAGATTGACGGCCTGCTCGTCAATGGAGCCTTCCCTGGACCTACTATCGAGGCAAACTGGGGTGACACCATTCAAGTGACTGTCACCAACGATGTTGATGACGAAGGTGTTGGTCTACACTGGCATGGATTCCTTCAGACCAAGGTCCCCTGGGAGGATGGTGTCCCTGGCATCACACAGTGCCCCATCGCCCCTGGGAAAAGCTTTACCTATCAGTTCATTGCTGAGCTGTATGGCACTAGCTGGTATCACTCTCATTACTCTGCCCAATATGCTGCTGGTTTGCTCGGTCCCATCGTTATCCATGGTCCTCGCCAGACGCGAGATTACGATATTGACATTGGCCCTGTCATGCTTGGTGACTGGTATCACAAGCCCTACTTTGAGCTTGTGGAGACTGTCATGAAGGCAAACAGCACCGGCATTGTGTTCTCGGATAACAATCTCATCAACGGCAAGAACAACTTCAACTGCTCGACTCTGCCAGCCACCGATACCACTACCTGCAACAGTGCAGCTGGTATCTCCAAGTTCAAGTTTACTCGCGGCAAGACTCACCGTCTTCGCCTCATCAACCACGGTGCTGAAGCCCTGCAGCGGTTCTCCATCGATGGCCACAACATGACTGTCATTGCCAACGACTATATCCAGATTGAACCCTACAACACCCAAGTTGTCACCCTGGGTATTGGTCAGCGTGTTGATGTTCTTGTCAAAGCCAACGGCAAACTCGACTCGTACTGGATGCGTGCCAACATCTCTTCTCCATGTAGTCTGGCTCTCAACCCCAACGCGCTGGCTGCTATCTACTATGACAAAGCCGACCAGACCAAGGAGCCCAAATCCACGGCGTGGAATGTGCCCGACCCAGCCACCTGTGTCAACGACGATCTGTCCCTCACTAAGCCTCTCATGAAGCTTCCCCTGCCCGCCGCTGATTTGACCTACGAATTTGAAGTTGCTCTCTTTACCAACTCCAGCGGCAACAACCTGTTCAGCTTTGACGGCGTTGATTTCCGAGGAAACTACAACAGTCCCACACTGCTTCTCGCCAAGTTGGGACAGACCGAGTTTGAGAAGCAGTGGAACGTCCGAAACGTCGGCTCAGCCAAGAGTGTCAGAGTTAACGTTATCAATACCACCCCAATCCCGTAAGTTGACCACGCATAATCGCCATAATACGAGGGACGAAACTGACGATTAAACCTAACAGCCACCCCCTCCATCTCCACGGTTTTAACATGTACATCCTCCACGAGGGCGCTGGTACTTGGGATGGCTCCACCGTTATCAACAGGAACAACCCCATGAGACGAGATGTAATCCAAGTCCGCGGTAGCGGCTATGTGGTGATCCAGTTTGACGCCGCTGGAAATCCTGGTATGTCGATCAATTCACTGCTACCCTCCCCCATCAAGCCTCCCTGCTAACCTTGACCTTTCCCCAGGCGTTTGGCCCTTCCATTGCCACATTGCCTGGCACGTCTCTGCTGGGTTCTTGATCCAGTTCCTCGCGGATCCCTCTAGTGTCAAGAACTACCGCATCCCCAACACCGTCGCGCAGACCTGTCGCGACTGGGGTTCATGGACCCTGACCAACATCCCGGCTCAGATTGACAGCGGTCTGTAAACGAGATCTGACCCCCCAGATAATCCCCACAACATTACGACTCAACCTAGCGCCGGACCTCTTTCTTTCGTTTTACCTTCTTCTTCTAGTCTAAGTTTCGTACCATGGTCCATAATGTGTTGGTTCTCGACAAAATGGAGAGATACACCCGCAACACCTCGTGGCCTACCGTCCGTGCGGAGTATTATCAAACCTGGAGGCCGAGCGCCCAGCTTACGCAACGGATGGTTCGCGACAGAAAAGGCACCCTTTCCTCACCCCGTCTTCTTGCCTAAGATTCGTACGGTGACTTTTTCGGGGGGCGCCGTTCTCTATGAGACACACACCAAAGACCATTGGGCCTAGAGTCCGCTAATACGCGTACGAAGGATTTTACCAACGGTTCACCTTTTTTCTTATTATTGCCTTATTCGGTCAACACCAGATTTGTTCATAAATTTGCTTTTGTAGAAGTATCTAGGGTTTAATGCAGTATATATCAGATTCAGTCAGGGACATATAATGGTCATAAAATCGTGCGTGCCCTATGCTTTTCCGCGGATTCTGGCCTCAACTGCCGTGCTGTGCCGCTCTATGCTATGCCGCCGTTGTGATATGACAATCAATGAAGCTCTCGTGACTCACCACACCTCCAGGGAAGCCCAGGCCATCTATCTAACCTTGTAGAGTCGCAGTCTGCGCCGCAATTAATAGCGTCCTCCTCTCTGCATGTAACACAAAAGATGACAGGGCAAGGAGAGGGGGGGGTGACTCAATCCCAGTCTGCCATCAGCGTCATGCAGATCGACTACTGTACGCATCTCTATCAATGTGACCTATCTTGGGTGCATGGGGGCCGCGGCGCAAGATAGGGCTACCAGTATGTACAGCAAAGAAAAAGTATCAGCACTGCAACCCTCCCTTTCCAGCCCGGACATCCCACCAACCGCGGCAAATTCGTTATTCCTTTTCAATAGTTTCAATGTCCCCCCGGCTCTAGTTCGCATCACTTTTGGGAGCTTGATTGGCGCCACGCATCCCCTCTGCCGCTGACTTGACCACGGTCGACTCAGGCTCCCCGGGATTCTCGGTGGTACCATGATTCGAAGTTGTGGGCGCTGCTGGGGAGTTTGCCGCCTCGTCGTTAGGAGCGCTACCGGTGTAACCTTTCCCATCCGCGGGCTCCGCGGCATCCGCCTTCTCTTCCTTTTCCTCAGTCTTCTCTTCAGTCTTCTGCTGAGTCTTGTTGGCGTCGTCAGATTTATCCGTCTGACCACCCTTCTCCTCACCCTCCACATCGTCATCTTGTTCAGCTTTTGCCTGACTGTGGCTGTCCTCGTTCCTGATAACGACGTTCTCGACTTCAGCTGCCAGCCTCTCTACTTCATCCTCCAGTCTTTCTTGGGCCTCCTTCTGGCCGCTCAGCTGTCTTTTGGCCTCTTTGTGGCCAACGACATCTCTCCAAAGCTGCTCCAGCTCGTCTCGCCACCCAAGCTCATCGGCCAGCTTGCGGATACCATCATCACATGAACCCAGCTCCATGACATCGTCAGTCCTGTTTCCAATCGTTCCGACACGCTCCATGTTGAACAAAACTCGTGGCTTTCCCTGGGTAGTCAACTCCGGCAGACCAGCAAACGGATAGACAGACAAGCTGGTTCCGATAATCAACACTAGGTCAGCCATGGCTGCCTGGTAGGTGTTGTGATCGAAGGACTTGGGGAGAGGCTCGCCGAAGAAGACAATGTCCGGCTTGACGAGGCCATTGCAGTCATCCTCGCCGCAATGTGGTACCTTGCCAGCGAAGATATGCTCCTTCATCTTATCATCCGGAAACTCGGTCTTGCATTCGATGCAACGTTGCGTTGCGAAGCTGCCGTGTGCCTCGATGATCTTTTCGGACGGCACTCCGGCGGCTCGCTCTAGACAGTCAATGTTCTGGGTGAAGAGCATCTGGAGAAGGCCCTTGCGGGCGAGAAGAGTGATGAAGACATGGGAGACGGTGGGGTGGAATTTCCCAGGATAGAGCTCGTTAGCAAGAACATAGAAAGGCTCCGGATGCTGGCGGAAGTAGGAAATATCGAAGACGGCTTCGGCGTACGGCAGTTTCAGGCGCGCAAGGTTGTTGTAGAGGCCTGTCTTTGGCGATCGAAAGTCGGGAACTGCGAGGGGGTCGTCGTCAGAGACGCGCGGGGCCAAAAACGGTGGAACCAAACTTACTTCCTGCGGCGGTAGAAATACCCGCGCCTGTCAAGACAACAATCCTCTTGGCGCCGCCACTCTTGATATAGTCTGCGACAGCGGAGAGGCTCCGGTCGGTGAGGGTCTTGGGCGGGCCGCTGTCAATGAGGGAAGACTCCTCTTGTCCCATTCTGCGAGCGAGCCAACGTGGGACGCGGGGTGCTGGCTTGTTTCGATTTTTACGTCTTCGTCCTATTTTGGCGGCTGGTGCGCGGTAGATGCGATCTATGCGGCGTAGTACGATGGGCGCATTAGAGAGGCAAGGAAAAAAAAGGTTGTAGATGTAGAGGATGCGAAACGGGAGGGCTCTCGAAGGTGGGGTGGTGGGAGTGGTGGAGTTACTACATCATCTTTTCGTTGCGGGTGGCGCTTATCGATAAAGGATGCAGATGCCTATAAGGTGAATTCACCAAGGGATTTTCCGGGCAACGAGGCACTGCTAATATGGGGCACGCAAGGATAGCCCGCATAATGCAGAGTGCGCAATTGGTTAGTTGCGTCAAGCATGGAAACTATGAAGCACATGGTGGTGTTGTTTCAGCCTAGCAGAGGCTGACGACCTGGCTGATTTCGATGTCGTCATGACAGAATCCGGAGCGGATGGCTAGGATTATGAGGAAGCATCAAGTTGCTGTGAATCCACAAAAAGAAACATGGTTGAAGATGATTGGGGACTTGAAAAAGTCCCGGGATGCCGCTTTCATTAGAGAAGGCGAAGCGACGTAAGTGTCTATAAGCGATCGTGATAAATAAGTAGAACCGAGCCAGCTCCGTGAAATTCAGAGCCCATACCAAACCCATCCTGTACGTCAACGCCAAGCAATGCCAAATTCGAAGACTCATCCCTTGATCATGTTCAGCCGTGGCGTTGTCGCGCCTGGGCAAACTGTTCCTCCTGCAACCGGGCGAGCTCTTCCATTGACATTCCGCTGTTAGCGAATTTGTCGGCCTTCTTTTCACGTCCCTACACTTGAGTTAGCTTCCGCGAAAGGACGTGTTGAAGGGGTGCTTGTGTGCCGCTTACCTTTTGGACTTCTTTATGCTCGGCAGCGGCCTCCATTACGGCGGGCACATAGTCAGAGAAGCCTAGCTGTTCGAGGGCTTTGGTGATGTGATCGCATGCAATAGTCTTCTTAGCCTCCTTCTCCGAGATTTCGTTGGCTTCAGAGGAGATGAGAGTGATGAACTCGACACAGCACTCAATGAGAAGATCACGGGCCTCCTTGGCAAAGGCAACCCCAGCTGAGGGTGGCAGGATTTCGGTTACAATCTTTTGGACAGTAGCTGGTAATACGGGTCAGCGGTGTGAGTGTTGGTAATTTGTATATGGTGTGTATACATACCTTTGGGAAGAGACAGGTCATCGTTGCCTACAGAGCGGGGAGGAGTTAGGATCAGAATCCAAGTCTGCTTTGAGGGGGTGCAACGTAGCGGACCAGCACCAGCGTCGAATTTGGCCCAGTAGCGATCTTGGGCAGGCAATCGCATGATGAGATAGATAATGTGTTGATGGATAAGATTAGGGAAAGGAAATGAAGGGGGTATTCTGGAGTTAGACGGCAAGGCGAGATGGAAGTGAAGCGGTCATGACAAGTTCATGGGAGTCCCAGGCGGCCCAGGCGGAATAGCTCATGAGGCAGTTATGTGTAAATAATGAAGTGGCCATCATGGCTTGGTCATGATTCACTGAAAGGGTTGGATTGGAAGTGAATGAACATGAGCAGTGATGCACACAACAACCTTGTGGGAAAGCGTTGACGGTGCTTCATCCAATCTTCACCCAGTAGAACAGTAGATGGGCCAGGCAGGTCCGAACAAATGAGAGACAAAAGGACAGCAAGAACTCACCTCCAAACTCGTGGTCCGACATTTTTGCAACAAAGGCTGTGCAGTGAAACTAATAATTGAAACTCGTGACAAGCACAGCTGGCTGCCAAGCGGCACCTTAGGGCGTGACGTTGAGATATAGGAAAGCTGGGCGGAGTGGCGGCGCGGGCTGGGAACGTGCAGGGGGGATCGCGGCGCGCGGGCAAACAACAGACCAGACAGCGACAGTAAGTGGAAGTGGGAGTGGAAGGAGAAGGGTAAGACAGCGAGGGAGGACGGAGCGAGTGCGGCAAGAGATAAATGGGAGATGCCTGGCGTCAAAAACTGAAGCTGCAGGCGTTGGCTCGTCCCTCGATGGATGAATGGATAAAGGGCGTCTTTGTTGCGCTTCCCGGGGCTGTCCACAATGCTGTGTGCGCGCGGCGGCGGCGTCGGGCTGTTTCTGGCTATGGCGATGTCGTAACAAGTGCGATCAAGAGTTGCTCATGGGCAATGAGTGGTGGGGCAAGCCAGCCTCTTTTGTATCTGCGCTCCCGCCGCTCTCATCACTCGCGCGTGCCAAAAAAGGGCCCGCCGCCTGAGCCAAGGCCCAATGGCCTCCAATGACAGGGCCGCAGGGCCCCCTAGCGACCGCTGTGGAGGGGCTTGAGGGGCTCTTGGGGCCTCTTCCAGTGAGAGTTTAGGTCGCTGGCACCAGGCTTCAGTGGAGGCTTCAGGCTCTGTTTGATTGCCTGGGGCTGAAAAAAAAAATTCATATTGCCCGCGCACCGCCCGCGCCAGCCCAAATCAACCAAAGCCGCCATGTGCAAAGCCACATTTCACCTGTTGCGACCGACACGCTCCTCACCCTCGAGCACCCACTCGCTCGCAGATCCGGCAGCACGCGCCACATCTTCGCTCCCACTCGCGCGTCCTGGCCCCTGCCCAGTGCACGGACCAGCTCCAGAGCTTCTGACTTTTGTCGCCGAAATTTCCTCTCGCAATTTTTCTTCTTCCTTCTTCATCACCATCATCATTCACTTTTGGCTCTGGTCGAGCCTCGAGCCGAGTTTGACAATGGCTGCCTATCCTGCTCCATTGACTCTTTCTCCCTTTGTTGCTATTCTCTCGGAGTAGAATGGCTGATTGCCGTCGTGCAAACATGCCTGCTCCAAGTCCCCAGCTCCGTTGTTCCTATCTGGTAAGTTTTTTTTCTCTTTCGCATTTGCCCTGGGATCATGTCCTTGTCCCTTGCCCTCGCGCCTAACGAGCGCTGGCACCATCGAATGACGAAATACGATGTCGCCCCAGTCTTAAGAGGTCCGACAAGCCTCTTATGCTGAATGACCTAGTCTTATGCCAAATAGACGCATCTGATCGACCACAATTCTCCGTCACTTTTGTCTCGGCCATTTTTCGTGTTGGCATTCGCTAACGTGTACAAGACTAGGAACAATCCAACTTGCAATTGTAAGAACTTCATTTGGCAGCCATGCCTTCACTCCCATCGACCGACCTGCCGTGATGCCCTTTGCTATCTGGTACTATCAAATACCGACGTCTCATGACGGAAACATTCGATAGCCTGAGCGCATTTCACACAGCCGCTTATATGCTTGACTCTTGCAAGAACGTCGAGCTAATCAGTGGTTCAGTGTTGCGTTCCCCAGATAATACCATCGGCCCTTGCGCACTGTGTCGTGTCGTTGCCAATAGCTGCACAAGTCAAAAGGTAAGATTTTCAACTTTTCTTTTTTTTCACAAACAATTTAGAAAACAAATGCTATGATGAAGAAACTTACATTCCATGCTAATACTGAAACCCGCATGTGGAGTAAAATAAGAGCTTTTCATCTTTCGACTGACTTGCATTTTTTGTTTCTACTTTATATTGTCTGATTATCTATTCAAGACCCAAAGCTAACAATGCTTGAGATACAGGAAAATGACCCATCCATTTGTCCAACTATTCTTGATACGCAGCTACCTCAGGTGAGTTCCATCTACCCCATGTTAGTAATAGAAGCATCGCAAACCCGCTGTGAAACGTACTTGAAGAATTTGCCGCTTAGCGACTTGAGCGGGCTAGTCACAAACCTGGCCATAACATGCCCAGGTTGCTCAGGCTTGAGTAGCGTGCCCTGTTCGAATGCCTCTGTAAAAGTGTCATACTGTGCCTTGTCCATTGTGTCCTTGCCGGATGCCCTAAGTACGCCCTGCATTTCTGTGTTAACCCTGCCCGGAGCGATGGCTACGCTGGTGATGTCCGGTTCCTCGACGGCAACGTGGGCCGAGACCGAGTTGAACACCGCCTTGCTGGAACCGTAGGAAGCCCATGCTGCGTAGGTGCCGGTGGCAGCGCCGGATGACACCCACAAGAGGCATCCCTTGGACTTGCGCAGCTCGTCCAGTCCTGCCTGGGCCTAATCGCATCGTGAGCAATCGGGTTCAGAACAGGACGCGGGCGGTCAGACACTTACCAGCGCGATTCCGCTGAAGACATTCACATCGTAAATCTTCTTCCATTCATCAACCGTGGTGTCGGCGAACCTCTTGGGCTCCAAGACGCCATGATTGATGACGATACCATCTATCCTGCCGAAGGATGATACCGCCAGATCCGTCAACCTAGTCGGCATCTGTGCATGGTTGTCAGTCTCGGGAGGACACAACGAACCAGAGGGGCATATCTACGTCCTGCTCGGTCATATCACCGCTGATGTACTGCACCTGATCGGGATGCGACTTTTTCAACTCCTCCAGTGGCTCCTGGGATCGTGCCGTGATGACCACCTTGTGGGATTGCTGGAGCAGGTACTTGGTGATGGCGGCACCAATACCCTTGCTGGCTCCTGTGACGATGATAACCTTAGATGCCATGGCTCTATACTTCTGCGGCACTCTATGACAGGTTTATTTGGATGTTGCGAGTGTGAGATAGAGTGGACAGGGTCGGCCGAAGCTCTGTGGGAGTGGGGTTGGGCTGGTTCGTGATAGTGGGGTTTCTCAGAGTCTCGAGCTACCCTGCACCATCCCGACTTCATGTCCGATTATGCAGGAATTGGTTACATCCCGTCCGTCTGCAACTATCACTTATAGTACAGGGTTGTCAAAGCCCCTTGCTCGATTTTCTGGAGCTTGGAATGGAAATTGCCGCTATTTTTCAGGAAGCGAGCATTGAAATATGTGCTCTGAATGCCAAAATTGACGAAATAAGTGTTAGTGTGGGCACACTACACACTGGGAGGATCTCACAATATCGCAAACACGTTCTCAGTCTTCCTAAGAGAGCAGAGGCTAGAGAGCCAAGGGTGCACCGGTATTTTTAACTGTTTTTCATTTAGCCGAGGAGACAACCTTTAAGCCTCCCGATGTCATCGCTTGTGGCTCTACAGCATCCACCGACAACAATTGTTGGCCATTTCCCGCGCTCCTCTGTGGCCTTGACAACGTCGGTAAGTTGAGCCTCCCACGGGCCGCGATCCTGAATCTCGGAGCCTTCTGGTAACTCCCACTTTTGCGTGGTGGTATTGTAGACCTCTCCGTTGGTTCCGTCAGGATACAGCACCAGAGCAGGCCACGAGGAGATTCGTCCCTCCTCGACCATGCGAGAGACGGTGGATTCAAAGATGCGAAGGATGGCATCTAGCTTGTGCACCTTTGTGCAGTTGATGCCAATGCCCCACGGCACGCTCGAAGAGAGCTTGGGGTCCAGCATGGCCTCGACAGCGGCGTCAATGGAGTTTCCATCGGGCAGCTTCAGGTCCTCGTTCGGCGACAGACAGGCGGTCCAAAACGGCAGACCAGCGAGCTCTGGCGTCGAGGCGAGCGCCTTGCGCATGGCAACAATCTCATCGAGCCTGGGGATGGTCTCGAGGGCCACATAGCCCAGGCGAGATGCCACACCAGGGATCTTGCCGAACAGCTGCATGCGCTCACGATGCCAGGCTTCCAGATCGGCAGCGGAGTCGTGCTCGGCGTCATACTTGCCGCTGTACTCCTGTCCGGGGATCATGCACGCGCCGTAGGGCCCGCAGCTGAGGGCGACCTTGGCGCTGGGGCTTGCGGCGGTGGCCTTTTCCGCGATGGTCACGGCATCGTCGACGAAGCGCGGCACCGAGGACGCGGGGATGCCCTCGGGGAACTCTTTTGAGCAGGTGCCGGCGAAGCCATGGAATGAGACCTGGTATGTGGCCGTGAGGAGGATGTCGACGGGGACGTCGCCAAAGTCCTTTTGGCACGCGAGCAGCGTGGCGGGGTCTGAGACAAGCAGATCCGAGGACCAGAGCGGCGTGGACCGGCTGAAGGTGACGGCGTATTTGGCCTCAAGGGAGGTGCCGAGGCCGCCGTCGAGGATAAGGATTTTGGACGCCATTGGAGGAGAGTTGCGAGCTTGTGATGCAGTTTTGCCCAGTTCTTGGCTCGAATTGAATAAAAAGAATCAATGGCCGATGGCGGGGATGAGGCCCCGCTTGGTGGGTGTGTGCGTGAGCGGTGGTGGTTCAAGTGGATAGCCTCAACGGTACTTTGTGGACGGATATCCACGGCAAATGCGCGGTTGCTCTGTCTCAAGGGCCATCGTCGTATGCGTTTCGAGCCCAATCCCTGCCTTACGTCTATGTAGGAGAGGGGGTGGAATGGGTTGGTTGGACTGCGTCGTCATTGTTCCACGGCCAGCCTTGTGACAGTAACACATTGTAACGGTGGCGTAGGGTTTTGTAGCTGCAAACATCGCGTGCTGTTCTCACTTGAGGGTAATGATATTCAACTGATGTTTTGGGACACATTCAAGACACGAGAAAAAAAAATGATAAAATTCGGGGTTTAGCATTTTTCTCCTTGTTTCAGTTTTCGATGACTTAAATACGGTACTAGTGGAAAGAATGCCAAGCAAATATAGCATAGGTACAACCATCATTTTGATGCCTCGTTCAAAGCAACCCTCTCTCGCCTGATAGTATCCAAGAATAACACAAATTGAGGCCTAGATGAAGTTTGGCACACAATTTCGGAGATTACCGGCTAGTGTGGTATTGTGCAACTGAGGGACACGATTATATGGTGGTTCATCTGTGTTGAATTTCCTTACAGCTGAGCACAACCCGTCCGCCAAGATCCATCAGGCGCGTGTATCACTAAACCATGGTGTCATGGTACGAATGATTGGACGCCAGCACTCAGGAGCTGCTAGTGGCGGTTTCGCTTATCTGAAGACGATTTTTGGGGTTCATTGTGGGCGCTGTGGATGCCGGGTCGGCTCCCGACAAGCTGGATGCATATCGAAATGTGTAGTTAAAAAATCGCGATGAACACCATCACCTCAAGCTGCAGGCGACATATAAGACTCGGCATAAAAGTATAGTATCCCCAAATAACGTCGAAGCCATATATTTTTGCTCACAGCACCACGGCGAAATACATCCCGTTGCTCCTCAAAGTTGCCTCTGAAGATGTTACAGACCTCATTTTCTGATATGGAATCCAAAATTGAAAGCCGAGCTCCTGCAGCATCCCCGAAGACAGCAACAGAAAAGGAAGAAGGCGGAATCAATGTGATTGAGGAAGAAGAACAGTGTGAGCCACAGGCACAGGTTCATGCAAAAACTTTTCTGGCTTTATTCGCCGTATGTCTGATATACTTCTCTCAGACCTTCGCATTAGTTGGTACCGGTGCAGTAAGTGATAGTCCCTGCAGTTTCGAAGGAACATGATCGAAATGAACACAAATGTAGAATTAACTTGAGCTGTACAGCAAGGTCAATCGATTGCGGCGTACTTGGGTCACCCTGGAGATGCAATCTGGTTGACGGCATGCCTAACAATCCCGAGCGTTGTCCTGGGACCTATTGTGGCCCAGACCGCTGACTATTGGGGACGCAAGTGGTTCCTAGTTGTATCGAGTATATTTGGTGCTGTCGGATGCGCTGTCGCTTCTCGAGCGACCAACTTCGCCATGTTCATATCGGGAATGACCATCACCGGCCTCGAATTTGGGGTTCTTCCACTTCTCCACGCGATTCCGTCAGAGATCCTTCCAAGACGCTGGCGTGCCCCAGCACAAGCCGCAATCATGATTGCAAACGCCTTCGGGCTCATATTAGGGCTGATTCTTGGAGGAATATTCAGTCGCAATGGCAACCTAGAAGGGTTCCGGAATTACTACTATATCGCAATGGGGCTATTCGCAATTGGGACGGTTATCTGTATATTTGCCTACCAACCCCTTCCAACTGCCCTTCAAAATGCCATGGATGCCGGAGAAAAACTATCTCGTCTTGACTGGATTGGGTATGGATTTCTTGCAACTAGCTTGGTACTGTTCTGTATGGGCCTTGCCTGGTCTCAGAATCCCTATGAATGGTCAGACCCACACACATCGGCTCCCTTTGCATTGGGAGTCACACTGGGAATTGCCCTGGTAGTATATGAGACCAAATTCAAGGACGACGGGATGTTTCATCATGGCCTGTTCCGAGGCCGAGATTGGAACTTTGCAATTTCGCTGGTCGCCGTCTTTTGCGAGGGCGTTGCGTTCTTTGCCGTAACGGTATACTTTCCTTTCCAGGTAACCACCCTTGCTGCCTGGGAGGACAATCAAAGCTAATAAAATTGTAGGTTGGCGTCTTGTACGAATCGGATCCTCTGCTTGTAGGTGTGCGGTTCAGCATTGCCTTCATCGCTACAATTCCCGCTTCAGTGCTGACTGCACTTCTTTGCACCATCACAAAAAAGGTCCGATGGGTAACAGTATTGTCATTTTTAATTTTTGTGGCCTTTTTTGCTTGCATGGCAACCTCGGACGACGCCACTGATGCTCATGTCTGGGGCTATCCAGTAATGTTGGGATCAGCTCTTGGAATGACCCTCATCACGCTCGTCACTGTGGCCCAATTATCTACACCTCCCGAACTAATATCGATAGCAAGCGGGCTCATAACTAGCATTCGATCCCTTGGAGGCACAGTGGGAATCGCAATATGTGAGTTGACAACTCAATTTTCTTCAGGAACAGTTGGATTCTGATCTGACACCTCTAGACAATGCCGTGTTTCGGAGTGATATCAGCCAAGCTGGGAGGTATATAGCTGAATCTTCTATGGCTTCTGGCCTTCCGAGTGGTTCTGTTGATCAATTTGTGGGACACATGCTCAGTCATAATGAGACGGGTATTCTCCAAGTCCCTGGAGTGACTCCTCAGATCATTGAGTCTGGGCTTCGTGTGCTGCACAGGACTTACGTTCGGGGGTTCCAGCATGTCTGGAAAACATCCTCGGCCTTTGTCGCATTGGCAACTGTTGGTGAGTGATCATAAGTGAAGATATTGCTGTTGGTTCTGCTAACAGTTTTCCCCGTCATGAAGTGACCATCTTCCTCACAGACCGAAGTAGTGAGTTCAACAATCAAATAGACGCAACAGTAGAAGAAGACGAAGTCTCTTATGGAGATTAGACGCGAAAAGGAATGGAATGTGACGCGTGCTTGTAGCTCTGAAGTTTTGTGGCTGGGCCGTTATTCCCCATTCCGAGCTATTCTTCCCTCGGTTCTCTGCATGTAAAAGTTTGTAGGAAGGGGATGGATAAAGAAGGAATACATGCAGCGGAAAAACGAAGAATGCTGGTCTTTTGGGCCTAACTGCCGTTGATTTGAACATAATTTCTATGACAGTTTGATAAAATCCTGGGGGTGACGAGAGCTTGGAGAGCAAATGGGTGGGTCTAGTGCCCCACAGGAATATATAGAGGAATTGGCGAGCCGGACTCCAACAAATAAAACAGGATCGATAGCTCAGTGGTACGAGCGAGGGATTGCAGATCCCTAGGTCGCGTGTTCGATCCACGCTCGGTCCTCTCCGATTTCCTTTTTGAACTTTTTCTGCTGGATACATTTTTTCTTGCTGCTACTCCAGCACCAACAGAGCTACAATTTATTTTTTCCCCTTCTTCTTTTCCCTCCTCATGATACCATCTTCATTCAATAAAGGGCTTTAATGATCCACCGAAGTAAACATCCGTTATTATGATACATCTCTATCTAGATATCGATAGTGAACTGCCTGCCTCTGTTGCCACCTACATCCAGATGTCCAAATGCACCAGTCCGGTATCTCAGCAAGACAGCGGCCCCCACGGCTGATCGATGTAACATTTCCAGCCTAGCCACACAATCACATATATAAGCGTCAATGTCGCCCTGGTTGTTTAATGGCGTTGTGACTACCCAGCTCCGTTACCCCGCCTCTGTAGTTCAGCTGCGTCACTCTCATCCGTTGGCATCATGACCCGCGTCTCGGTTCTTTATTTGAAGCATTCAGAAAAACATGACCAAGACAGTTGCCTCCGTCTGGAGCTTCGCGACTTCATCTCAACGCCTCGCCTGTACGATGACACTTTCGCCAAGGAGTTTACCCACTCATGTTATGTCGGGCCAGCCATTATGTGGGTTTATGAGACTGCATTGATTCAAGAGGTCGCTTACAAGTTTTGGCCAGGGTAATTGAGGGCCATGATATATCTAATGGTGACATTAGCACGAAGTTGGGAGGGTTGCTCCATGAAGCCCGCCAGTCCGCTTTCCCTTTTTACATGATCGAAGCTCTCATTAGAACAGACGAGTGCAAGATTCCAGAGTACACGAGCCATGATTCGGACGATATATGCTCTATTATAAAGTACCGCGGACGTCATGGGCTCTTACAGAAAACTCAGTCGTGGCTAAATGAAGACCGCGTCTCGGACTTCACAAAACTTTTGAGACGTAAGGACATACCCAGATGAGCCTCAAACTGCGATGTCTCGACGGCCTCTGAACTGACCTAATTGCAAGGACAAAATCGACTGCTGGGATCGAACACTCGAGTTGCCACCTGGATCTGTAATGATACCAGCGTCTTTCGCCCTGATCCAAGATTGAGGCTAAAATCTTTCATTGTTCTCATGTTTGAGAAGCAAGACAGGACTGGAAATCAAGATTTTGCTAGGATCCTCCAACAGCTTTTCGCGACATTTGGAACGGAAGGTATTGCAGATGCTATTGAGGATCATCCTATGCTGATATACATATATCTCCACTTTTGCTTCAATGACTTCAATCTTATTCTGAAGTGTTACGAACAACTTTTCAAGCTATCTGTGAGGAATATTTATTTTTCCCCCGACGAGAAAGAATACTGACCTCAGAAGACATCGATCACAGGTCGGACAACTTGGGGCATATCTGACAGATCCTTTCTCCTAAACCAAGCTCTCATTCAGATATCGTTTAGCCTACCTGATATCTTGCAACACCAGGCTATTTTAAAGAGACTTAAAGAATACAACGAAAATCGTCCTATAAGGGTGAGGGGATTCGGACCAACAGAGGGTGTCGACGACGCCAAGGAGCAGGCTCAGAAAACCCTCCTTTCGATGGAAGATGACGTAGCCGACTTTGAAAGACAAGTAGGAATGTTTCTTGAAAGATTTAAGGCCTCATTGGAACTGGTAGACTTCTTTGTGCACATCGAAACTGGGCCTACTCACTAACACGCGTAGGAATTCAGTGTGGCAGATGAAAGAATGAGCTGGGTTATGATGTGGTTTACTTTTGTTGCCATTATTTTCACACCGATGGCATTTGTAGCCGTAAGTGAACAGATATATGCTTTGACGTACAAGAAGGTTACTGACCAGTTTTAGGCAATCTTTGGTATGACATCCCTTGAAGCTGACCCGAAGTGGTTTGCGGCGGCGGTGACGCCTGTATTCGTCGCCTCGTGCGCGCTTTGTTTTTACATTTTCAACAAAAGCCAGCGGCTTGACGACAGCCTAAGACCAAGGAGGCTACAAGAGATGCTTCATTTGATGCCTTATTCCCAGATCGCGACCCTCAAGAGGAAAAAAAGACTCGCCCGTCACGCGAAATCGTCCAGCCACATGCCATGGACATCCCGACCAAGCCGAAAACAGCAACATCACCGTCATCATCATCGTCGCGCATCTGCAGAATCTGGGTTGTCAGAAACATCTGACAGCAGTTCAGATGGCTCAAGGCCGCCAAGTCCAATACCAGTACCACCACCGCAAAATCGTCCGCCCATGTACGAGACTGTTCCACCACGACCACGGCCACCAGGGCCAATGTATGAGCGAGTGGATACCCCGAATCGCCCGCATTCATTCCGTCCAGACGTTCCACCGCCTCCACCTCCGCCTGGAGCGTACAGCTCGCGACCTCATGTGATGGAGGAACATACAGCAGGGAGGATCTACGTGGCCACCCATGGACATGAATCAAGGCCACAACCACAAAGAGTGAGCACTAATACCAACAGACACAGTGCAGGTAAAGGCCGAACCGAGTCCAGCACTACATATCACAACTTACGAATGCCGGATTTTACCTCTCGTGCACATCGAAGGCATTCTGGCGCTCGACGGCCGCTCTACGACGATGATGGTAGCGATTCTACTCCCATCCAATCTCGCGGGTCAGATAATTAATGACTACTGCCACGCGAAATTCAATGACATGGGTGATGTAACCTGATACCCTACGTAGAGATTATTGGAATAGGAGATCATTGCCATTGGAGTAGAAGGTGTTGGATGGTTTTTTTTTTTTTTTTTTTTTTTGGCGAGGATTGCTCCCTGTGCCTTCGCCCGCAACCAGGGTGTAACATATGGCAGAGGTGTGGTAGACAAGCGCCACGGTTGAGTTTATCGACCTCTTCTATCAACGGAAGGCCGTTTTTGGAACGACGCGATATATTTGTCCTGTCAATTGAAGCGATAACCATGGACCAAGTTAATACTGATGAGCTAGAGTAGACCTCACCTTGATATCACGAGAGACGAGACGTACGATCTGTGTGATGGATGTGAGGTGATTGCCCCGTCTCCCGTCCGGATGAGGGTGGCTGGATCTATGTCCCGTACAAGGAGTGGCTTCGAAAGCGGCAGCCTATCGGACCCATGGACTAGCTAAATTAAGAGTAAAAAGAAGTTCGTGCTATGTTAAGGTTGGAATTACAACCACGGCACGGCCACCGCGTTTCTCAAATGCAGCTGAGCTGCCAAGGACGGGAGGGGTATTCGGATAGAGTTCAGTGCTAACCGAGCTCTCACTTGGAATAAAGCGATGTGGTATGTGCCTTGTTGACATGCATTTAATCCTGGGCGGTCTCGCTCCTCGGCTGAAGGCTTTCCGTTTGTCTCACCCTAATTGCATTCGATTGAGAGAAGCCGGCTTCACCTAAGCTGCATTTACGACATGGACTTCTCCGATTTTGAAGAGATTGATGCTATCTCTGATTCAGATGATCAAGTTTGCGAGGAGGACGAACTCTCGGAGACCTTGATTGATAACCTGACGTTTCCCCAATCTGTCCATCCATTTCCGAGCGAAGTGCATGGCGGATTCCGCGCACCGTGGCATGGCCACGGCGACAAGCTCATTGGCGTGGTAGATATGGGCAGGTATGAAATGCTGATAGATGAACCTGGAAGAATCCTAACTGAAAGATTGATAGCAATGGGATTCGGTTCTCTATTTCTGATCTGTCGCCTCCTCTTGCTCGCATTCTTCCCACCGTCATGGTGTATCGGTCTTCCATTTCACTCTACGACTCTCAGTTTGATGATAAGACCGGAGAGCAGATACCGATCCCGGATGATGTTATCGAGTCAGTCTGTTCTGCGCTTAGCAGATTCATCATTGTCTGCGGTGACTTCGGTACTCCAAAAGAAAACATTCATGTCATTGCAACGGAGGCCACCCGCGCAGCTTTGAACTCGGCGCAATTTCTTAGCACCATCAAGGACAAAACAGGATTGACGATTCAGTTACTGCCTAAAGAACAAGAAGGTGAAATCGGAGCTTTAGGCATTGCTAGTGGCTTCTCAAGCATGGAGGGCCTTGTGATGGACCTGGGAGGAGGCAGCACCCAAATCACTTGGATGCTTAGCCAAGGCGCCGACATCAGGATCAGTCCCCAAGGCAGCTTCAGTTTCCCATACGGGGCCGCAGCTCTGACAAAGAAGCTGCGCGACCTGCGACAAGACAAAAACAAACAGGACGCGGATTTGGCAGTGAGCATATTCCGAAGGGAGATGATTGAGAATTTCAAGGATGCCTATAATCGCTTGCAAATTCCAGAAGAACTGGTTGAAGCAGCAGAAAGACGAGGCGGGTTCCGAATCTACCTTTCCGGTGGTGGATTTCGAGGTTGGGGTTATCTGCTACTCTATCTGAACCAATCTCATGGGAGGCATTATCCCATCTCAGTCATCAACGGATACACTGCTGGGAAGGAACAGTTTCAAGACACAGAAACTCTCAAAGAGGTTGCTCGAGCTGCCAAGAATCTTTTCCGGGTTTCTGATCGTCGGCGATCTCAGGTCCCCGCCGTGGCATTCCTGGTCAATGTACTTGCTGAGGCCATTCCTCACGGGATCAAAGAGGCGCACTTTTGTCAGGGTGGCGTGCGTGAAGGATTCCTCTTTAGACAGTTGGCTCCATCTGTCCGGAAACAGGCCCCCTTGGAGGTGGCTACGGGGTACTTCGCTCCTGGATCGCGGCGCTCTATTCAACAGTTACTCAAGAATGCAATCCCCCAACCGGCAAAAGATGAGACGAAGCAGTTTCCAGAAGAGTTCGGAGAGCATGTCATAGACTCATTCGCCAACTCGATGTATGCGCACATGTTCATGTCCAAGGAAACAGCATCAGCGGCTGCCCTTTATTCTACAAGTGTGGGGATTTTGTCAGCGGTTCATGGTGTATCTCACCAAGATCGAGCTAGGCTTGCATTGATGCTTGAAGCGAGGTATCGTGGCGAGTTGCCGCCCAGAGAGATGGAGTTTAGAGACGCACTCAGGAAGCTCATCACACCTGAGGAGGTTTGGTGGACATCTTATCTCGGTAGAGTGGGGTATTTGATCACGACGCTATATCCTGCTGGAAAAGTCGACAAGGACAAGGCACGAGTTGTATTTTCTGCTCAATGGTCATGGACTATGGGGCCGTCTAAAGACCAAGAAGGATTAAATCTCACCATATCGGTGCAGAAAACCAAGGATGATCCCGCAAAGACCAAGGAGACGCTCGAGGAGTTTTCTGAGGAGGTCGAGAAGGTTGGTAAAAAGAAGAGTTGGATTGGAGAAAAGGACCCATGGGGTATGAAAGTCAAGGTTAAAGTGATAGAAGAAGGGATTTTGGGGGAGCTTGTCAGCGAATAGACCGGAGGCAGATCGTTTGGTTAAATTTGACTGGTATTATTTCTAGAGCCCTCATTTATTAATGCCAAAGGTTACTCTATCATCCACCGCATTCCATCAATAAGATGCTCAAGCCACTGTGTAGACACGGGAAAATCTGGGCACGTCGTCCAGAAGCCATGTGGCAGTCCCTGATATACATGACTCTTGGTCGCAAGCCCGGCCTCTTGAAGAAGTTGGTCAAACAAAATGGCTTCGTCGCGTCTAGGATCCCATCCACAGATTGCAAAGTATGCCTTTTGGGCAAGGTGGGCATGGGATTCGAAGAGAAGTGGAGAGATCCGTTTTTCAGAAGGAGGAGCACCATATTTGCCTTGAAGAATGTCGTTAACTTGACGATGATGTTAGGCAAATAGCCATACATGACCCACCTGCAAAATAGTCGATTGATTTTCGTGTGAGGCTAGGGGCATCGTTGATCTCATCTACGCTTTGGATTCGGTCAAGGTATTTTTCAGGGCGTACATCAGGATGGCAAAAGCTGCCAGCGAGGAAGACCATGCCGTTCAATTTGGGCATCAAGCCCTCATCCCGAGCCGAGTGCGCTATTCCGGCACAGAAGTTTGCACCTGCTGAAGTGCCACCTAGGAGGAAACCTTTCGAAAGATCAGTGTTGAGCCTTTTCTGTCCTCCAGTGGACGCAGTCTGGAGATGACCGTTAGAAATATGGCGAGCATTTGTGAGATATGATGACGGACCCATCGAGCAATGTCAAAACCGTCCTCGAATCCCACGAGGAACTTATTCTTGGGTGCCAGTGGGTAGGCGACATTAAGAACCGCGATCCCAATCTCAAGGGCGATTGATCGGCACGTAGAGTCATCGGTCTCTAAGCCACCTGTGACAAAACCTCCTCCGTGCATATAAACGAAGAGGGGAAGGGCTTCATCACCACTTGACGTGCACCGGTAGCTCCGGAGTGTGATGGGCGTATTATTATGCACTGGCACATTGAACTCTTCGATGGCCAGTCCTTCTTAAGGTGTAATGGGGTCACGCGCTCTGATCATTCCAAGATTTCTAGTGGTGCCTGGAGGCAGATTATTTGGAAACTGTATTGCAATCAGCCTTTTCGTCCTGGGCTTTTTTTTCGTATGAGGTGTTGGAAAACCCACGTCTACCCACAAGGGGTCGGGAGTTGCATAGTGTCGATATTCAGCCATCTTGCTTGATAAAACGATTGTATGAGGGATTGAACTTAGTGACGGCGATTATGACTATATATTACCAAATATTTCCAGCTTCCCTCGGCTATGCATCGGAGAATGCAACCTCGTGCCCACATACTTGTAGTGTTAGTAGTTGACTGCCAAGAAGCACGATCGTCAAATACGAATCCCAACAAAGGAAAAACCGCGCATTTCGTTCCTAATACCCGTGTCACAGGTGAAGGATCCTGGTACACCGTACATTCACGATCCACTCTGAGCTTAGATTATCTTATCAGATGGACTTCTAAGGCAATGCGTGGGGCAAGGACCGTCCAAGACTAGTTTAGAGAGGAATCGCTTACGGTCGCTCTCATTTACGCTTGTTAGGCTAAACAACAGATGCATCATTTACCCTTCGTAGCGAAAAAGATCTCTTTTTACTGATGGTAGTCACATCTGGTCTCCTGTCATCATCGGATTTTCAATTAATTGAACATGACCAATGTTTTCCCTCTTCGACCATCCGAACCAACATGAATATCTCCCACAATCTAGTCCTGGAAATTACTTCATTCTGTCTGATTTCATGAAACTTACTCTCTCCAGAGCATTGGCTTGGGTTTCCCATATCTTATGCCCAATAGTTACCAGTGTCTCTCCAAACCCATCTAGCAATTCCTGCATGTCTTCTTTCTTCACTCTGAATACCTCTGCGCACTCCTCGGCTGTCCCAAGGCTAGCGACTCTCCAGTCTCTCTTCCAATCAGCCACCGCCTTCTTCGCCAGATCGCTATCAGCCCGAATATTTTTCGATACGAGGTAAAATGAAGATCGTATGGCATGACACTTAGCATGTTTGAAGAGTTCAACATTCGAGAACTTGCTGAGAGTGTGAACAATGTTCAAAGAACCCCATGCCTCGAGTTTGTGAAGTAGAATCACCATGGTGCCCCCGGGGTTTAAATGTTCAAGACAGATAGCAAGTTGGACTATTGAGAGTCGGCGAGCTTCGTTGAACTCGCGCCATTCTGATCGCAGTTGAGTTCGCAGGACCTGACCATCGCAAAAGGCCAAGTCAAATTTCTCTTCAGCCGAAAACACCTTTGTCATCAAAAAGCTCTCTGGATCCGGATGAGAGGGCGGGATATCGCCTTCTGCAATACCCATATCCGCCGCCAGCGTATTAATGTCAATGAATTCGACCTTGGTACCACTGTGGCCGAGCAGTACTTTGTGTCCACCTTGTTCTTCTGGTAAACTCATCGCTCTTATATGCGCACGCGGATACTTTTTGAGAGCGAAGGCGGCGAATCCTCCCGGCGCCATGCACATGTCGAGGATCGCGGGTTGCTTCCCAACGAATGGGATTCTAAACGCTCTGGTTTCTTGATCCATAGTTTTTGCGATATGCTGCATCATGTTGTAGAAGAACTCAGCGTTCTTACCAGATGCTTTATCCGCAGACTGTCGTTGTTTCTGAAAATGCGCGTCGCCTTTAGAACTCTCCCATCCCTTGAGTATCATCAAGTGTTAGAATGTAGCTAGATGGTGTCTCGAGAAGGGAATGTTTGTGAATAATACCTTCTTTCGAAGCTCTTGAAGTCGTTGGAACTCCATTGAATGTTTCATAAGATAATCGATAATGGTAGCATTG
The DNA here is from genome assembly GCA_003415625.1 of Aquanectria penicillioides. Taxonomy (NCBI): domain Eukaryota; kingdom Fungi; phylum Ascomycota; class Sordariomycetes; order Hypocreales; family Nectriaceae; genus Aquanectria; species Aquanectria penicillioides. The sequence goes on from PYIU01000003.1 coordinate 7,014,816, forward strand.
ACCCTAGAACTCCGGTGAGAACCATTGTCATCACCCTCTTGATCGCCACCGAGGGTTTCTCCGCCACCATCACCAGGAGAATAGCTGGAAATGAGAGATGGAGTCTCGCTATTGGCAGACATTTAATTCACGTAGAGGCCGGACGTATGTGAAATAAAAAAGCCACTGGGGGCCGCAATTCGAGAGGTTGGGCACGTAGGTTATAGTAAGTTGGCAGAAGCAGTGGGCAAGGGAAAAAATTGCAATACCAAAAGCTTGAGTATTGAATCTCATACGATCAAGATAAATGAGACCTGGGGGCTCGTTTATGGGCGGGCTTGACGACAAGCGCATGTCACCTAGAGTGGGCCTCCCGCATATGTGTTGGTCCTAGCAAGCTATGGCAAATAGTTGGGTTCGATGTTGGTTCCAATAATGCACATTGTATGAGGGTCCTGTGGTTGGTTCGGTATTGAACTTGGGGTGTTGGCTCGGATGAAGACGGTGACAATACTCAGCCTTGGCGGATTTGAACAAACCATAACTGATAGAATCGCATCACACCCCGCCAACAACCAAACAAGGAATTAGGCAGAATTTCAAATTGTACCAACAAAGAACCAAGTCGAATAAGTTTAGAAGTTCTCATGATCCACCAACGATGCTTTCACTGTTGAAGCAAGGGTGATGACGTTCGTCAGTTCATGATATCGCAGGGATTTCAGTAGTGGAGTTATTCAAATAGGTACCGGTCTTAAAGTCCTGCTCCGTATCCACTCCAAATACTCCAAATTATTGTACAATGTGCATCAGGCTAAAATACCGCTCTTCTTTCGCTGATTTGCCATGTGCTCTAGGTAGAGCTCTGGCGTGTTTCGCCGCCTGTTTTCTACCGCCAACTTGGCCAAACTTCTCATTGCAGGCATGGGATTCACGACGTTGGGTCCGTCATGGGGCGACATCACCTTGATCTGGGTAAACTTTTGCTCAAGTTCCACGACACTGCCCTGAAAGTCGATGGCGGTCATGGGCAATGGGCCCAGACCACATTTGGCAGCTGAGATGAGAAGAGACCCTAGGTTTGTCATTGCACAACCCTCACAACATTTTGACTTTGCCTTCATGAGGTCATTAAATAGTTGGCATAGAGGAAACAGCATGTCTTCAAGTACTTCCAATCGAATAGCTGCTATATGCTCTACTATTGGTTAGACCAAAGCCTTCCACACGCTTTTGAGCTGAATCATACCTAAGATATCGGTGGGTCTCAAAGGATCATATTTGGCTTGTGATAGGAGTGTTCCCTTTTCAGTGACTAGTTGTCCTTCTTCATCTAAGGTGCAGGTCATCGCTAGATTGTCGACGGCGCGAGTGAATGTGGCTGCGTCGCCGAGTTCCCATGCAATCCAGGCCAGGACAGGCCGTGTGGTTTGCTGAACGAAGTCGATCCACTCGCGAGCCCAAGGGCGTGTTATCTCGGTCATGTCGTACTTCTCCGTTACTACTAGGATCTGATAGAGCTCTGAGGCACTGAGATTTATAGGAACAAGATCGAATCGACCGTGAATGATGGCAAGCACGGTTAACAACGGCTCTTTGCGGTCCTCTGGGAGTGCCACTACCCATTCGTCCCCTGAGTTCGCAGGTTTGGCCTCGGAAAATTTTCCAAAGAGCATGGTTCTCCAAACAATGGATGAGCGTCTCATCGCCTTGGAACATACGATGGCATCGTGCTTTTCTGGGCCGATGTGCAAGTGTAGGTCCCCATGAGAGTCCAAGAATGTTCTTTCGGGGATTTTTGGAGGTGCCATCAAGCGAGATGCCGTCTCTTCAGTCGCCATAACAATGTTTCGCGGAATCTGACTTACACGGCAAACATGACAGTCAAGGGGTGCTCAAACTAAGCTTTCATATAAATTTAGCCCGGGGTTTAATGCATCTCCACCGTTCGCGTCTGTTTATGTGTGTTGACGTGTCACGCCTACAGCTTTCTGACAAAAACAATGAGGCTGACCGGTGCATGATGCATCAACACCAATTGGTTATTGGAGATGCCCACATTGCATCATGCAGCATGCAGCAACGTGAATTGGGGGTCCAACTTCCTGTTTCAGAGTCACAAAGAATTACACTACGCCCCTTTCTTGCTTAATCAAAGGTCATGGGATCCCTTCTCACCGTTGATTACTCTGGGATTCCTAGCCTTCGCGCCGGTCTGGCCCTCTCAACACGGTCAAACACGAGGAAGCTTCTAGGCAGCACGGAAAACGCAAGTAAGAAGAAAAAAGTGATCCCCTAATGTGTGCATCACTAGCGAGCATTGCAAACAGTCATGCTGGCGCCTCGTTGGCTGCTGCAAAAAGCTTGCTTGGCAACATCAGTAGCAAAACGTAAGCCAGGTCAAGCTTTGCCATATCAAAACGCCGATTCTGGCCAGTTAAACGCGCCGGTAATGGGGATTCGCTCAAAAACGTCAACATAAAATGGCCCGAGCAAATCATTCTCTGTGGCGATATTGTTTGTGGCATCGCAGTGTCACCACACGGCAGACTATATGAAACAACATATGTGAAAACTGATAGAGGAACGACGTCATCAGTTTCTTTTTCATTGTTTCATGATGCATCAAAATTCTGACGTACCTATCTACTTTTAAGCGGATATCTCATTCGTCTGACTACCCTTCCTCACAAATGTTTGCTGCGCAATGAGTGCGAATGGCGCGTCGCGACTCAAGTGTCTTGTCTATGTATGCTATGCCCCCGCTTGATGGTAGGATCTGGGAAAATCATGTTGGCCTCAGCGATCATTGGCGATAGGCATTCCGATCCAAGATATAAGTAATATTCAATCCTAGCTGACATAATCAATTTAATTATTCATGACAACAATAGTAACCCGTCCTTCATCTTTCATCGTGGTGACCCCACCAACTAGACAATTTCGATGATTGCAATCTGTTGCTGAGGGGCAACTTTTTATCAGCCAATCCAACCCCGCCGCCGCATTCCTACATTCAGCGGTTACATATGGCATCTGATTAGTCGTGTAGCCTCGTACTGTAGTGCGAACACCTTCGTATATTGCGTCACACCACATTGTGTAGGGATAGACATGCCCCAAGCCGCAACTCCGGTGTTGTTCAGCTAAAAGAAGATAGTCCCGACATAGGAACACTCCGCCAAGGTTGCCATTCAATGAGCTCTTCTCGTCCACGAAGCACTGATGACCGGGAGGAAAATGCCATGCACCTAAGCCATCGGGATTGTACACTATCTCGTACTCTTTGCGCTTTGGTGACCGTGACTCAAGCTCATGCCTGGGATCGGGTAATCCATTCTCAATTCTCCATTGAGAGTCAAAGAAGTCGGAGACTGTAACGTTGATATCCTCCAGGGTTGTATATATGATTCCAGCAGTCTTGAGCGACACTTTGTCGGGATTGGTATTTTCCAGATAGTCAAGGAAAGGATCTGGAGACCCCGGCCATGGTGGTGTTGGGGCATCCGGGCCGTCAGCGAGGGTTAAAAAGGCAGCCTGGCACACAACAAAGACTTGAAAGAGTATCTTCATTTTGTGTACCTGATTGGGGTTAGGCAGATTGCGGATGGAAAGACGAATCCGATCAATAGGAGCAATTGAAGTGAAGGCAACAAATCACTGGCTACTGTTGGCCTGCTGTTGGCCTGCCGTTGGCCGTATGGTTGGCCATACTCCCTTGTCACACTGGCCATGAGTGATAAAGTTTCTCCAAACTGTAAATTTGAAGAAATGGAGGCCAATAAAAAGTCTGGAACTATTTTTGGGACCCTCAAAACTGAAGAAGAACAGGACCAACAAGGTAGAAGACCGCTTCCTTTCTGCAACTGATGTTCCACCAGAGTAGATTTTGAAATGGCTCTTGGAAAAGAAGTGTACATTTGCCAGCAACTCGGCTGCTATAAATAAAAAATGTCCTTGCCCAGGGAGCTCGCTCCTCCTAGCCTGGAACGAGGTGTTGATGACAGACCGGCAGCTGGATGGTGAGGTATCAGAGTAGGTTTTATGAGAGAAACATTGACGTATCGTAGCTTCTGTATAATATTTTACAGTAAACCAAGAAATCCTGTGGCTACATTGATCAAGAAGAACGCTGCTGATAAAAAAACATTTGTAGTGTTGTCCTATACTGGTAACAAAGCGAACAAAGCCATCGATCTAGCAGGCAAATCCCTATAGCGTCCATTTATGACCAAGTTTCCAATAACACCGCTAGACATGACGCAGATGATAACTGGTGCAGTTTGACGCCTGAATGAACAAAGGGCGGCGCCTCAGTTCCCCTTGTCAACCTCCCGGGGGCAAGGGTCTTTGTCAATCAGCCTTTGTTGACTGTATGTTATTAAAAACTGTAAAAAGGCAGAGGTTACCTGGCATGTAAAACAAGAAATGGTCAAATGAGTGAATGAACTGAGGAGCCATTGCAAGACTGTTGAAATATGTGCAAGACAGTTCCCTCTTAATAAATCCTCCAATATGCATAGCTCTTATTTATTCTCATACCCAAGCGTATTCTCTGCTAAAGATAACGATGATGGCTAATGCGCACAAGAGATGGTCTGATGCATTCCTCTTTGCCTCAAGGGCGCTCCCGAGCCTTCACACTACCGCTAGATCAATTCATCACCAAGCTTTACCCTCAATCCGAGAACGATTGTCGCAGGTCAACCTCCTGATAAAAAGGTCCGACATAGCAGAGGGGAAAATACACGACTCTACCAAAGTACGTGTGTCATGGATTTCGAAATGGGGTACCTTCAATTTTGCAAACATCAACAATAGCTTTGGCGACATTCTTAATCTGCCTTCAGTGGACAGCACAACGCAGCGACCAGGTTCACACGGAATATCGGCTCTTATTGACCTGAAGGATTTCTCTTCGGATTTAATTTCAGGCCTGATCAATGGCCCCATCAAAGTCGGAGCTAATTCTCTTCAGCGGCGACTCGGTCACAACATCCCCAGGATCAGAATGCGAAGTGACTCAGCTTTCTGCTCCTTGCAAGGAAGGACGCGCTATAGACCAAATATTTGCTTATACATAGACAACGATTTGAAGAAAAACATTCTATTCGGATGTGTTAAAATGTCCAAAAACTGGCACTCGAGCTTCCTTACCGCCTCCTCGACCACCGCGAAACTCACAGGGGTGGCTGCCTGCCCTCTCCACCAACTCGCCACCTACGCCTTTCATGGTGGGACCCGTTATGGATTCATCTTAACTGAGAAAGAATTGGTCGTGATCCGGTTATACTGCTTTAATCCGAGGGTCAACAACTGCTGGGTTGTGTGGCGAGCAATCCCATGGCATGCTTCGGGACATGGGGTTCTGACAGTGCAGCTTGCGATCTGGTCTCTCGTTATGATGAGCCTGAACCACCATTACGGACGTGTTCGACCGTAAGAAATGTGCTGTTTGGAAATATTTGGCAAAGACGCAGGATGCAAGATGGGAATGTGGTTTGTTGTCTATGATCTGTAACAAGCAGATTGGGAGCATAGTTGGCAATTGATTGACAGCCCTATGCATTCGTCACTGAGAGATTCAATCAAACGACTGCAAGGGATCCCGAGGCGAATAGGTAGCAATTGCCGATGGATCGGGGCAGCTGAATCACTCGGGGGCCAGAGTCTGCCACGAGCGCTAACCAAAGTGTGGCCTTGAGGCTATGTACGAAGGATGCGGATCCCAAACTATGTACGGCGTTAGCTTTGGCGAGATTAGAGTACCGTTTTGACGGGTAGCAACGTGTCTCCCATGTCGGCCACAGTCATAGCGGGTATATATATTTACTCCGATTGCCCTTGTTTGAGATGTCGATCTGCAATTGTTTCGTTATCCAACCTTGTTCCATCATGGCCTCTTCTAACTCCCCCGAGGCACAAGAGCTAACACTGTCCGACGGTCGCATTCTTGCATACTCCACCTTTGGCTCTACTTCGCCATCGCACTATGCGTTTTACTTTCACAGCTATCCTGGATCGCGGCTCGAGGCCGCCATGCTCCACAATGCGGCCGAGATTCACAATATCCAGATTGTTTCCGTGGACCGTCCAGGCATGGGATCCAGCACTTTTCAACCTCAACGCCGCATTCTGGATCTCCCGAATGATATCCTCGCTCTTGCGGACCATCTCAAAATAGCACAGTTTGCATGCATTGGCACCTCGGGAGGAGGGCCGTATGTTTTGGCTTGCTACCACCAGATCCCGCGCTCACGTCTCAAAGCGGCCATGATAGTTGCGGGCCTCTGGCCCACCTCCTTAGGAACACAGGGCATGCTCATGGAATCGCGTGTTATGCTGTTCCTCGCTCCATGGGCACCCGGCCTAGTGGCTGCGGGTCTTGACTTTGGACTAGGAAAGGCAGCAAGAGATACTGAGCATCCAAAGAAGTTTGTTGAATTGGTGAGCAAAACCTTTGAATCACGAACTGGCGTGGATGCAGAGGCGTGGAAGGAAGACGTCGAAGGCTTCCAAGGGCTGGTAATCGCAAACCTGCGAGAGGCATTGAAGAACGGAGCGACGGGCTCAGGCTACGAAGCAAAACTCTTTGGAAGCGACTGGGGATTTCCCCTGGAAGATGTCAAGGTGCAGGAGAAGACGCTGGCGATATGGCATGGTGGCCAAGACCAGAATGTTCCACCAGGAATGGCTCAAAAGGCGCAGGAGTTGCTACCGGGATGCGAGTTTACGTTCTTCCCGGATGATGGTCATATCACCTTGATAGCGAGGAAGCGAAATGAGTTCCTTGAAAGGGTAAAGATGATGCTTGAGAGCTGAGGTGTTATGTGCGCTCGCGCTGTTTTGGATACTGATTTTTCGGGTTTACTCCTTTGAAGGGTTTGGTGGCTTGGAGTTTGTTTGGCAATGTCATTTGAGATAACGATGAGGCTCGATTCAACATGACTGAAAGCAAAGATGCTTTTCGCATTTCTGGACAAGTCAACTACCAAACATGTTGCGTCAGTGGCAAGAAGGGAATATGCGCCACGACTCTCTTCTTGGGAACATCCACCGCAACAGAGTGGTGAGACCGATGGTGCTAGTGCTAAGTTGATAGTAGCAAATTAGAAACGCTGGTGACAACAAAAACCGGTTGCCCGGTTAGCTCAATCGGTAGAGCGTGAGACTCTTACGAGTACACAATCTCAAGGTTGCGGGTTCGACCCCCGCATCGGGCTATTCCTATACATTCTAAGTGATTGAGAACTTTCTATTTTGCCTCCCAAGGCAATTTCGATACCTTTTTGTCAAGATTCTCAACTACGAAAATTGTGTACTAGGTGGTGTGGCGGGACTGTCTCAATTGTGCGCCAATAGCATTCCTCATTGGGAGACCATCTTATGGACATGATATTCTAAGCATTAGATCTTTTGCATATTCTCCACTTTTTTTTTGGCTGCCTTCATGGTATCACAAAGGGATTTTAGATTCCCAAGTAGCCAAGCGATTTTAAGATTTTGATACTTCATCATGGGACTGATATATTTCATCACATCATGCCCTGCTGCATGCTGGCTTAGGTACAGCTGAAATTGTGGTATATTGGGCCGCTGAGCTTCTTCATCCTCGCCTTTACATGACAAACAGGAGGTCAGTGTCTAAGAGAGGTTAGCAGTTGAAAACATTGGAAATGAACCAAAACTACTTACCAAGAGGATGACTACACGACAGCTGGGGCTTCTGGGTGTACTTGGTCTCCAGAATCTCACGAACGCTGTTGAGGAGTTCGACGTAAGTCTGCTTGGGGTTCGCCTTGATTGCAGAGATGAATGCCCAAGACATGGCACCGGTAGCCTGAGCGTTGATGGTGGCATCGGCCCTGTGTATCTGTTAGTACTGGGAACAAAATATGAGATGAAAGAAATTGTGGGATAGACTCACGATGTCTGGTCATCCTTGCTTCCCGACCACATAATGACGTCGGCGGGAGAAGTTCGAGTCGCCTTGGTCTTCTCGTAGGCGGCATCGCCAGTGAAAGCTGACTTGGCCAATCCGAAGATAGAGCCTGCGGCGCCAGCAAGGTCTCCTGAAGCATAAGAGCTAAAGGCGCTCAATAGACCCTGACCAGCTTCCTTGGCCAGGTTGGGCTCCTTGAGGACACCCTTGGTGGAGTACACGTAGGGCAGGTCCATGACAGTGGCAGAATGGCACGAGTCAAAGATGGCAGTGAGGCGAACACCCTGCTGAAGGGGCTTGACCACCATGGTATGGATTTGGTCATCGACGATGTGGCCGGCCTGCTTAAAGTCGACCGGGTAGATGACCTCGTCGCATCCATCGTCCTCATCGCCGTCAGCATCCTCGGTCTGTCCGCCGTGTCCTGTTCGCAAGCATGGTTAGTCAAACAAGTTCGCAAGTCAGATCATCTGATTTCGGCTTACCGGAGTAGTGGAGGAAGAGGGCATCGTTGGGCTGGGCATCCTTAACAAGCCAGCCCATGGCGCGGCAGATGTTCTGCTTTGTGGGTTGCATGACGGGGTTGGACTGGTCATCAGTCAGGATGACCATGTCCTCTCGCTTGTAGCCGTATCGTTCAGTCAAGAAGTTAGAGACATTGTGAACATCATTGATGCAGCCACGCAGCTCTCCCTCCTGTCCGAGATAGTTGATGCCGATGAGCAGAGCCTTGCGGCGACCGGTACAGTTGGAGTACTGGAAAGTGTAGCCCTCGGGGGCGCCGTGGCCGAACTGTTGGGGAGCCGACGGGGGAGGCGGTCCGGCGCGAGCGTGGGAAGCGTAGTTGGACTGTTGGAGAGGGTATCCGTAGGCATCGAGGCCTTGAGGAGGAGGGTAGTTGGGCGGCGGGTATCGGTTGTTCTGGCCCTGTTGGCCGTACTGCGAGGGAGGCGCGCCCTGGTGACCGCCGTATCCTTGGTGACCGCCGTAGCCAGAAGGCGGTCCCTGGGGAGCACCGTAACCTTGGCCGCCATGGTATCCTCCTGGCGGGCCCTGAGGGGCGCCGTATCCAGGACGATCATATCCAGAAGGCGGAGCGCCGGAGGGGGACCGTAACCACCACCTCCTCCACCATAGCCGCCACCGCCGTAGCCTCCGCCGCCGCCTTGGTGGCCCTGAGAGCCGTTGTAGCCCTGGCCGGGATAGTAGGACATGATTGTGAGGTTGGTTGAGGGAGGGAGCCCGTGGTGGGGTAAGAGGGTTCGGGGGAATTGATGTGGGATGCGGGCGCAGGTGCGGGTGCAGGCGCGGGTGCGGGTGCGGGTGCAGAAGGGAAGCAAAGGGGAGAGAAAGGAGAAAGGAGAAAGCAAAGGAAGGATCTAGGAGAGAAGTTAGAAGGGCAGCCAATGCATCCCACGATGCACGATGAGCGGAGGCTGGGCTGGGAGCTGGTTGTCAGGTTACGTTGCGCAGCAGCTACAGTGGTCTAAGGGTCTAAGGTATGGACCTGGACGGACATAGGTGCTCTCGACAGCCCACCTGAGGTTCAGCGCAAAGCGGGGTCCACGGATTACGGCAGCGTCTCCACGAGATGAGCGGGCGCTACTGGCGGGGGCCGAAAGGCCTCTAGGTCCATTGGACCTTCAGAGTACAGTACATATCAAGCAGTGAGCGCCGTCTGCAGCTTCGTGGCTACCTACCTACCTATGTACCTCTATGTGTGGCCATGGATGACGAGGCTCAGTAGAGCAGCGGTGCCAAGGACTACCCGCACAAGCGATGCCCTACCAGGTACCTTGGCATGAGGGCCTTACAGGGGCTCAACAAGGGCTCTACAGGGGGCCTTCTTCCTCAGGACTAGACCCAGCCTTGAATGGCAGCCTACAGAGGAGCTGACACGCTGCCTAAGCGCCATAGGGAGGGAGGTTGGACATCTCCAGGCCGAGATGCCGCACAGCGGGGCGGCCTCCCACCACAAGGGAGACGTCTTGGCGCCCCTCCCCCTCATGTCTACGTCCTTGTGTCACTCATCTACTAAACGCCGCAATCATGATGGCTTTGGACCATGGATATTCTTTGCCATTCCACAGTGAACCAAACACCCTGGATGACCAGGCCGGATATTGCGCGCATGGTGCCTGTGCTGTGACTGTGCCCTGCGCCTCAACGGCGAGAATCCGGTGTTTTCCCCCCCGTTGTACCTAAGATCATAACATGCCACGTAGTGGAGGGAGAGTGAGAACGGAAATAAAAGAGAGAAGAAAATCGGACTTCTGTACACGATACCTGGATGATACATGCGTGATTCACAGTCGACAGATTTCTGCTTCGTGCGTGTGTCGTAAGCTGCAACAACCGTGAGGGTACTATCGCCAGTAGAGCCCCAAGCCAAGGAATTCTCCACTGGAACTCGTGAATGGGCGACGTGCTGAATGACAAAATACATGGGAACACGTCGTGTTGATTCTTGGCAGCCGAACCCGCCAGGTTGTTCGGTCAGTCAACTGCTCCGACTTCACAGCCTCGGGTTCCTCGGGGTCCCACAGTCAGTATGGTTATGGAGTGTGCGGGAAAGCCAGGGAACGTAGCCCGGGTTTCCAGGGCCTGTAAGGCTAGGTTCCCTAATAAGCTCCAGCTCGAGGCTCGAATCGGCGCTCAGAAAAGAACGAGTTAATTACGCTGTCCGTGATTAGGCTCTGGCTTTTGCTCCGTCTCATCATCCATCGGGGTCCACAGCCCCGCCGGAACGGCCCGCAGGCCTGTCTGTTTTGGGTGCGTTTGGGGCTCGCGGGCCTGTTTTGGGGGGCCACAGGCGCTGGATGAATGGCTGCCCCGTATCAATATCGTCGCCGGTGCACGGTAGCAGTGCCATAGCGCACCAGAGCATCGTCACTGCTACCGACAACGTTCGTGGATCCTTGACGGGCAGGGAAGGATTGTTTTGTTTTACTCTGACTTAGTTTTACGCTTGGGAGGGAGCCAAGCAAGTATCGCCGTCGCTCATTGTAGATTGACAGATACCTGTCTTCGCATACCCAGCCACATTGGTGTTTTGTTCCGGCTGTCGAGTCGCTCTTGCCAAGTGAATTGCGCGCATCCCACCCCTGGACCCCTCCATCCCCTCCGCCCTCCACCTATTGCCAGCTACCGTCGGCCGGTTGCCAGCTGCCACGCGCGATCTTACACCCGGTTCTTCCAGCAAAGAAAGCACCAGAGGCCGCCCTGGGCCAAATCCTATTTCTTTGTCTCCTCGCCCTCCTCCATCCTCTTCTTCTTTCCTCACATCTTCCTCGTCTTCCTCCATCTTGAACCTCACCCACTCCCCAAACCAAGTCCTCTATCAGAGGCACACTTATAACATGTCCTTCTTCAAGAAGATGACCCAGGAATTCGAAAACTTCGGAATTGGCAACGACAAGCCTCAACAGTCCTCATCTGCCCCTCCTCCTCAGGATGGTGAGTTCTAATTATTCCGTTGTCTTGGAATTGGGCATCTGCCTTCCTTCCTTCTCTTCTCATCGACTAACATCCACGTTCCTCAGCGAACCGTGGCTATGGCTATCACGGCGAAGGCGGCCAGGGCGGCCAACCTCCTGCTCAGTACTACGCCAGTCCCCCTCAACCCGCTTATCAACCTCCTTCCGACAAGCCCCCTCTGCCCCAGGGTTGGGTTGCTCAGTTCGATCAGCAATACCAACGCTGGTTTTATGTAGAGACTGCTACCGGCCGTTCCCAGTGGGAGTGTCCTGGAGGATACAATCGTCCCGCTGTCCCACCGCCTGACTCTCGCCCTCCTATGGAGTCGCAATCTTCCCACGACTCTCGTGGCTACGGGGCCCCCGCCCCTGGAGGATATGGATCTCCTGCCCCAGGTGGCTACGGTGCCCCTGCTCCTGGTGGATATGGCTCACCGGCTCCTGGTTATGGTGGCGCTCAGGGAGGATACGGTGCTCCCCCAGCTGGCTATGGCGGCCAAGGCTACGACCAGGGCTACGGCCAGCACGGAGGGCATGACGAAGCTCGCGGAGAACACAAGAAGGAGAAGAGCAATAAGAAGGGCATGCTTATGGGTGCCGCCGGTGGTCTTGCTGTTGGTGCTATTGGAGGTGCTCTTATTGCCAACGCCCTCGACGATAGCGATGACGAACATCACCAAGCTGCTGCCGCTCCGTCCTCAACAGTCGTAAATAACTACTACTACGACGACAACAACAGCAATCAGTACGGTGGTGGATACGACCAGGGCCACCTGGTGTCCTTCCGGCCACCGATGTTGATGGTGATTCCGTCTCGTCTAGTGATCGCGAGGATGTACAGGAGGCCCGAGAGGAATACGAAGAGGCACTTGCCGACTCTGATGCCAGCGCGAGCGACATCGAGGAGGCCCGTGAGGAGTATGAGGAGACGTATGAGGAAGTCTACGAGGACTGAGATGTGTTTCTGTCTGATGAGCAATGACCACACACATATGGGCGCGACGCATTTGATATCCAATCAAGTTTGAGCCGGAAGGGACTGGGCATGGGAGGTCAGGATCAAGAGCTAGGCATTGAACAAGATCCTTTTCTTTTTGCGCCTTTACAATTGTTGTCCTCGCAAAATGTTGTGTCTGTAAAACGCTGTCCCCGTACTGTACTCCCGACATAGTAGACTGTACTTTTACTTGGCGTCTTGGCACCGACACACTACCCCACCACGTAGTGACAGACTTGCCTCTATTGCGCTGGCAGGTCGAGATGCTTCTGCCGTACCCGCCCGCAGTTGATACAATGCTCGGCGTCACGCCATGGAACTGCTCTGCTGGAGCTCTTGGCTGCTGCATGCCCAGATGCCCAGCCGTGCCGTGTCGCTTATCGGCACAAGGCCAAGACAATTCAGCCCCACCTGGTCTTACTCCCCGGGGGACTTGGGCGCGCATAGTGATAGCCCTGGGCCATGGAACTACAGAAGCTGTCTTGGCGGGCGGCCTTGGGAACGTGAGCACTGCCTCAATTTTTGTGGTTCCTCCACCGCCTCTCTCGCATGCGCTGGGCATTCTGGCCGCAGAGGATCAACGAGGGGCAGGACAGCGTGCAGCCGCGATCCACCATGTACCTGACGTTGGATTTCGGACGGGACATATATACACGTATACGCCTGTTTTTTCTCGTGAGGAAAAGAGGACCGGTTGCGTATCCTGTACTTTGTCTTGGACGCCGTCCGCGTACCTACGGAAAGCGGTAAAATGAGAACAAAAGAGCCACCGTGGATCCCCTCCGCAGCCAGCGGCCACCGAGGCAGTGCGTCGCGCGACAAATGCACATGTGCGGGCATGACTGGATGCTGGACATTCAACCCCCCACCATGACCATCACACACACACACGACGCCGGCACTTGGGGGGGAGCCTATACGCGATAGAGGTTAACTACAGCACACGCTCGCGCCTCCACCAGCAAAGAAAGGAAGGGAAAAGGAACGGCCACAACGCCACAGACAATGTGAAACTCGGCAGATTATGATGCCGCGTTCCTTGGATGTAGTCACTATAAGCGTTTTTAAGCTCAAGGATCGGGGTGAAATAAGCATTCGTCCTAGGCAAAGCTTGTTCCAAGAGTCAAGACCTTGGGGGCTCGGTTGGCGGTGCCCGGTCATGAGCTCCTTACGAATCTTGGCGTGCAGGATGCCAAGGGTTCCTTTTGTGGTCAGTAGTCGGTGAAAGCAGTGAGAGAAATAAAAAATCGTGAAGGAGGATTTTGTAATAGGGAGGTCGGCGAGTTGAGTTCGAGTTGGTGACGTCGAGAGCGGAGCTCGTTGAAGGAAGATGACATCCCTTAGTTTGTTGGTCTATGGATTGGCCAGGTTGTTTGCTGTCTGCCGCGGGGGGGGGGGGGGGGGGGGGGTTCTTTCTCTTCCTTCTTATTTTATTTTCTTGATGCAATTTCCTTTTATGTCTCTTTGAAGTGATCTCACGGAATCGATCCCATAATTCAAACCTTGTGAGCCCATGCCAATTCGTGAGATCACGATAGTGCCAGCTGCCACCTCTAGTAACTCTATTACACGCCCTTTCAATATCACAAGGGCGGATCAGGTAATACAAAAGCTTCCAATGAAGCGAGAGATTTAGGTACTCGTACAATTCACTCAAATTACACAGGTAAGACACAAGACCGCTTCATCTTGTCCAATTGAACCAAACTTTGCATTATCATCATCCAGGGCTGAAGTGACTTTGTTACTAACACCAAACCAGACTTTCCTAAGCTCCACCAAAAAAGAAAAAACTACTCAGCCAGTTCCGCTGTCGCCTAGCGGATGGGTATCTTTCGTTCCTCGCCTTCTCTCGTCGCCACCGAAGCTTATTTGCTCTCGTTGTTCTTCTCGTCCATGCAGATGCACAGGGCGGCCATGAGGGCCATGTCCACGTTGGGGGCAACGGTCAGCGAGTAGGTCTGCTGACCGAACAGGAGATCGCGACCGCTGAGGATCTTGCGGTCGATACGAGCCACCAAGGCATCGGTGCTCGCGTCGTGAATCTCGGCCGAGTAGTCGGCCCAGCTACCCTTCATTGTGAGCGTCTCGGCTTGGCCGTTTGAGGACGTGAAGGTTGCGGTAGCCTTGGATCCAAGCACTGTCGGGAGAGAAATACCAGGGTTAGCGACTCGTCATCTTTACAGGTCGGAGACATGATACATCATGGTCTCGCCACACAATGCACCACAACGCAACAAACGGCCCGGATGAAAACTTACGCTTGAAGCTGCTCTTGACCTCCATAATCTTCTGGCCGTTGGGAGACTCGACGGCATAGGTGGAGTGGATGTGGAAGTGCTCCTTGAGAATGTCAAAGAGGTGGTTGCCCTGCATGTCGGTAACCTTCTTGCGACCCGAGATGGACATGACCTTGCCCTCGACCCGCAGGATGGGCTGGCCATTGGCGAGCTTGATCTCGAAGCTGTCGCCGGTCAGGGAGAGGACCTTCTCGCGGAGGATCAGAGTCTCGGTCTGGCGGGCGATGAGGTTGCCGAAGACGCCGATCTGGCGGGGGGCGGGGTTGAGCTGGAAGGCGGCCGACATTATGACGTGCGTGTTTGCGTTGGTATGGATGATGTGAAGTCGACTGTTGGGTGCTTCTGCGATCGAGAGCCTAGGGAGGGAATGATGCGCGGCAAAAGGTCTACGGATGGAAAAGATGGATGGAGGCTCGCGGGCGAGGCGCTGTCTTTAAAGCACTTTGGCACCGCGATAATGTCCCTCCCTCCCTCCCATCCACATGCACTCCATCCACTCTCCGTCCTCCCACTGTTACGCAACCAGGCGGAGCATCACATAGAAGGAGCCGCCTACCAGCTACCCAGCTCTGCACCCAGCTCCCCAGCTGAGGAGCTAAAAAAAGGGCCTCTAACCGGGTCTTGTCAATAGGGCTGACGTCGTGGAAGGGCCTATCCCGGTTCACGCACCCCCCTCGCCGACGGTGATCCATGGATCGCAGGCACCCAGCAGGACCAATTGGCGAATCCAGAGGCCGCAGCGACGCAACCTTTCAGGGCCAGTTCACTTAGACTCTCGCCCGCGAGTCCCGAAGCGGCCCAGCGGGGAGGGGCACTTGGGGCATTTGGTGCGCTGGAGAAGCCCACCATCACCACCAACCAGCCCGAGGCGCTGGAGGCACTGTTCTGCTTTGATTGGGACTGGGTGGCGTTTCACAAGGCTGACTCCAACGTGGACAACGGAGCCGTGAATGGACATGGGCGAGTGTGCCTATTTTCATTTTGCTTTCTTTTTTTCCTCCGTGTCCTCTTCTCTCGCAGGCTCGCACAACTCGCTGGCTCTCTCGCCAGATGAGGCCTCCGTTGGGGAGCGGTGGTAGGTTATTGTCCCCGTCCACTTAGTTGATGCTGGTGGGGGATGGAGGATTTCTGCCTTGCTGGGCGTCATGTCATTAAGGACCATGCTCACCCCATGCAGACATCCATTCATGTGCTGGCCGGCAGTAAACACCAACACTAAAAACCCGCCATGATACTTGATACCTGACACCACGCTGACACCAATGGGCAGGGCCCTCCTGTCACCGTGGGATTCTTGGATGACACGAGCGTCTCACAGTTCCGACGAGTCACTGATTCGTTGGGTCCAAGGTGATCCTGGAACCAACAGAAGAACAAAGTCCATTTGCAAAGATGTTTTTGTCCGCACATCGACAGTAGTTAAGCAGTCGCACCAAAGCTTTGTTCCCGGTCACTTGCAAACATCCATCGTCGTCATCATCCCCCGAACTGCCATTCGCCAGCCTGTTCATGTTCAGCTGGCGCAGACGCCCCCTTGCAAGCACCTCCACGCGCGTATTGAGCTTCCCACCCCAAAATAGCTCCGCCCAGCGCCGTGGGTGGGTGGTCGGCGCTCCCACCTCCCTCGGGTATGGCTTCGCCTATTGAACCGTAGAGCATTGGCCTCTGGTTCCTTGAGGCTGAGTGCCAAGCAAATCAGCCTGTAGACCAGGCCGTGCGTGCGTCTGGTGGTCGCATCGAGTTGAGAGCTGGAATGCCCGTGATTCCAATTCACCATCCAAGTGGAGTTGCAAGTTCGCCTTTTGAAGCCGGTATGCACAATGGGCAGCAATTCTTCAACCTTTGCTGCCATAATTCCAGAACAGGAGCGTTCAGGCCTTGCCTAGCACGGACTCGCCGATGATCCTGCCCCCAGGAATTATGCCACCACGACATTTGAAGCTGTGCACAACCGTAGTGGCTTTGATTTCCAGCTCAAGGGTAGCGAGCAGTTCCTGAAGTCGAACGCACCACTGATGAAAAGGTGGCGCCAAGCCCAACAATCTTTAAAGTAAGCACAATGCCTTGGTGAGCCTCAAATAATGCGGGGGAAAGTGAAGTTTCCCAATGCAGGCCCCGAGTCCTAATACGTTGGCAAGGAAAGGTGGTACGCTTGAAGTCACCGGGTACTCAGCCATCGACAAAGACTGATCGGCTTGATTGTATACCAATCAAAGACCTCTTCTCAAACTGTCTCAGGTCTTTCTTTCCATGTCTCATACACGTCATGTCGATCATCGTCTCAGGCGGGAGACTATGTTTGCACCAGCCACGGTAGATCCAAAACATATTGCCACCAAATTCACGATAAAAAAGGGGGCACAGGGGTTAAGTCACTCCAGTATTCATATCCACGGATCAAATACATTCACTTGGAAACACAATCAATCAAGTAGCAAGATTAATAAACTAGTCATCGGGGTAGTAAAAAGAAACATAACAGCAGCATCCTTCAAGTCTATCATTGGTCTATAGAGTGAATACAAGAAAAAGATCTCGGGCGCGAGATAAAGTCAAAGACACACTTGAGGGCCTTATTACCCACGATCCATTCAAGTTTTTTACAGAGCAAGAGCAGCAACGATGACAGCAAGGCCGGCAGCGGAGATCATCTGGAGGGCAGAGGCACCAGAGGTGGCCCGGCTGGGAGTGGCAGAGGCGGAAGCAGAGGAGCCAGAGCTGGAGCCGGTGCTAGAGCCAGAGCCAGAGCCAGAGCCGGAGCCGGAAGAACCAGAACCAGAACCGGAGCCGGAGCCGGAGCCAGAAGAGCCAGTGGGGGTGGCCTGGGCAGAGTTGGTGGCAGTGGCAGTGGTGTTGGAGTTAGAGCCAGTGGGCTTGGAGACGTTGGTACCGGTGGAGGTCTTGGTCTTGGTGTCGCTGGACTTGGAGGTGGTGCTGGACTCGGCAGGGCAGGACAGATCGAAGCGGGGAGTGGTGGACAGGTTGTTGGTGATGGCGAACTTCATCTCGTTGTCAGGGTTGGAGTCACGGAGAGTGTACCAGAAGGTAGGGGTCTGGTTGAAGAGACGCTTGCAGCCAACGTCCTGCCAGTACTTCTTGGCGTTGTCAACGCTGGGGACACCCTCATCCCAGTCAGGGCCAGTGTAAGGCCAGCCGGTCTCGGTAACCCAGACGGGCTTGCCATTGACGGCAGCAATGGTGGCATCGTAGGCCTTGTCGAAGAGCTTGCCAGCATTGTCGATGCTGTTGCCCTTGCCAGACTCGTAGTAGGGGTACTCGTCAACACCGACCCAGTCGACGGCGTCGATGACGGCCTTGTTGGAGGAGTTGGTCCAGGCGTCCCAGGTATCGACGTGGCCGATGGAGGTCTTAGCCAGAGCAGTGCTAGCGAAGGCCTTCTTGAAGTCCTTGATGAAGTTGACAATAACATCGGGGTTGGCACCAACACCGCTCTTGTTCTTGACGCCGGTAACGGAGTTGCGGTAAAGATCCTCGCTACCAATGGAGACACCAATGATAAGATCGGTCAGCTTGGAGCCGTACTTGGTGACGGCGGTCTTGAGGGCGCTGAGCTCCTTGTCAATGGTGTCGGAGCCGGAGGCCCAGACACCGAGGAGGATGTAGGTGTTGGTCTCGATGGCAGCCTCGAAAGCCTGGATGGGGTCCTGGGTCGAGTAGGCCTGAATGTTGGTGTAGAGTCGGACGGCGTTGAAGTCACCGGGGGCGCCCTTGAGGTTCTGGGCGGTCTCGAACTCGGCCTTGAAGTCGGCCTTGAACTTGGCAGATCGGTCGGCGAGGGTGGCACCGGAGTTGAAACCCAGGTAGTTCTTGGCTGAGGCGCCGGCGACGAGGGCGCTGGCAGCGAGAGCGGAGGAAATCTTCATGATGGCGAGCTGGAATAATCAGATGTTAAAGAACGTGCTTGTTTGGGGGAATAGAGCTAAGAAAATAGCTCGTTGTAAAAGAATGACGTGAAAAACGAATGGTAGTTCCCAAGAAAAGAGTGCAATGGGATGAATGAATGAAGAACTGCTAAAAGAGAAGACCGGATGATATGGGAACGCGGTGAAATTAGGGGGACCCGACCCGCCATGGGCGTGACCCATCACGTGCATGCATAACAATCAGTGGTGATCGGGATGGATGGGCCTGTCAGGTCCTGCCAGGTTTTGGAAGGCTTGGCAGGGGAAGGTACGGCCCAAGTGGGTACAGCGGGCAAGACTGGCTGCTGGAATGATTGGGATTGGCACCTGTTCCAAGCTTAGAATAGAAACCGGGGCATTGAGCCAATAGTGGGGAAGCGTCTCCCCAGTTGCTCCTGTCTCGTATTTGGTGCCCCACTAACCCAATCCAGACTTTAATTTGCCTGATCGCCGTCCGTACCTTGTAAACAATCGGCCTTGCCCTCCTGAGCTTCAGGAATGATGTCGTCTGCTCGAGAGCATCATTGTTGCTCGTTCGTATAACATGGACCATCCCAGTCGGCCTCTTCGCTTCTTGTCTTTCACCGCTGTATTTCCCTGCGTGCTGTGCGTGCAGTGGCCAGCGCCATGTACGGAGCACTGTATCCACCATCATGCCTTCAGGAGGCCCCAGGCATGTTTCCATTTCAAGCCTGAATCCTCCATCCGCCCTCGCCAACAACAACAACTGGCCAGGCAAGGATTAGCCGCCAACGCCGACGTGAATGCCACTCATCATGCCCAATCACCAAAAATCTCATCATCATGAACCTTGTCCGATGCAGGTGAGATTGCCTTCGTACCACTCCACCAGGATTGCGACCAAAGTCCGTTGAAACATTCATTTCGTTGGTCGGAGCTTGACAACAACAAACTACACAAATACGCGTCCCATCTCGCTGATTGTTGAGCTTCTCCTCGTTCGTGGGCCACTTCGTCGCTCTCGGTAAACGGCTTCGTATAACTAACCTTAATACCACCCACGTCAATGCAGGTTAAAAGCTTTGACTTCTGAACTGGGGCCTCCTTGCGTTTGCGAGGTGGATATCCATCCCATTGTGGATTTTTATCGTCGCCCTTGATAAGTGGAGAAGTCTCGACCCATTTGGTCTTCGTCGAATGCTCCTTGCGTCGGCAATACATGCCGAGTTTATCTTCAGGCTTTTTTCAGGAGGATCGAAGCATAATTATGGCCGTCAACCCTCATCCAATTCTGTGCATCATCTTAAGTGATTCTTAATAGCGTTGAAGGTCCCAACACACACATCCTTTGATTTTTCTGCTCCCCTGTGTTTTGTGTTTTGTTTTTTTCTTAGTGAGTACCACGCGCCTCCTTAACCCCTGAGGTCCAGGCCGCCACAGTTCTCCACGGTGGCGTAGGCCATCAGTTTTACGGATCAATAGTTTTTTAAATCGTGCTTCCAAACTTTCGAACCATTGTCCGGTTTTGAACGGTCAAGTCGCTAGTTTATGGGGGGGCTTGTTTTATGTCCAACTCACAAACTTTATGCATGTATCTGCAAAATGTTGGACTGGTTAGATTGGGCTACACTTGCAAAGCATCGGAAACGAGAGGTTGCTCTCGAGGAACATTCGTCATCTCAATTTACCCTCGCAATCACACATTATACCAGGATATCACTCCCCCCTTATTTCTCTTCCTTCTCCTCAGCGGCATAGATTTCTTCATCATTGATCTTGTACCCAGCTGACTTTCGAGCACTGACATTCTTTTGGAACTGTAAGACTGGCGTTAGCACTGGCTTCTCCCTCAGATAGCGCGACAAGAACTCACCATGAAGTCCATCTCTCCAAAGGTTCGGCCCTTTGTCTCGAACATGCGAAAATATCCCCAAACCAGGGTCAAGGTGGCCAAGACAGCCCAAAAGAATGCCTAGCTTTGTTAGCATGATGAGCTTCATTGGGTCCTCTCCGTCACTTACAGTCTTGCCCTTGGCGTTCCAGGCACCTGGCGAAAGGAGCTTTGGTTGAATAAGTCCGCCGCAGATGATGTTTCCAACATAATATGTGCTGCGCGCCAGCACGACCGTCTGTGTCCTTAGCCGAGTCGAGCCGATCTCAGCGACGAGAGTATAGATGATGGGGCCGACGGACATTGAGTAGGCGCCCAACCAGACGATGCAGAGAATAGATTGTGCCCATGCGAGTGAATCGGTCTGCGTTGGCAGAGCAAGGAAACCAATGATCCACAGAATAACGACAAGGAAGGCAAAGCCAGAAAGCCAGATAGTGCGACGACCAAATCGGTGGATGTAAAACCAAGAGATAATAGTGCCTACAAAGGCAATTCCAGTGCCACCCAGAGCAATTCCGTAGGAAGCGTCAGCGCTGATGCCAGTCTGCTGAAAGAAGAAAGAACCGCTGTAGCACAAGGCGCCGCCGTTGGTGATTTGTGACATGAATCCCATGCAAGCGATTTCGGTTCGTCGACGGTTTGTGCCTCGGAAGGCATCCCAGTAGGTCACACCCTCGCGCTCCTCGATCTCGAGCTTGTTGGTGTGGACCATCATGGCAATGGTGGCATCAAGATCAACATTGTGCTCCGGCTCGGACAGACGCTCGAGGGACTTCTTTGCCTTCTCGAGTTGACCTGATCGGACGAGGTACCATGGAGACTCCGGGGCCAGCCAAGCGGCGATGAACAGCGGAACGGGCCAAACCCACTGGATGGCAAAAGGGATCCTGTAGCCCCAGTCGGTCTGATTGTTGACCAATCCCTTGAGGACACCAGCTGATATGAACTGGCCAATGCACCAACAAAGGTTGACATAGGCAGTCAGGTATCCTCGAATAGCCAGCGGAGTCACTTCAGCGGCGTAAGCTGGGCCAGTAGTAGCGAACACACCCCAGGGAATGTTGCAAAGGAACCACCCGACCAGCATGACCTCAATCGATGGAGCGAAAAAGACGATGAAAATGAAGGCGGTCAACCAGAACAGAGTAACCATGAGCACCTTGCGGTGCCCCCATCTTGCGGTGGCCCATCCATTCAGCATGGCACCGATGATGTTAGCGAAGGCACTCAAACAGTTGAATCGCTGCTGCCAATTGGCCGAGATCTGAAATCCATTCTCTGCGTCCAAGTATTCGCCGTACTTTTCTCGGAATCGTGGGTATCCGTAAAAGGAGCCCAAGAGGGTGACATCGTAGCCTTCCATGATAACCGTGGTTGAAATCACTACGAGGGGTTAGCCATTGCCGGGACATGTGTGTGATAGTTCGTGGCGTACAGATGGACCAAATAGCAGCCCGCTTGTAGGTCTTGAGACCTTGGAAGACACCAATGCTGTGCTCCTGGGCAGTGGCTTCAAGAGCGCCATTCGCGAGGGCTTTGTCACGGAGATCGACATCCTTCAGGTGGTCGAGCCCAGCATCGGTGCTCTCGACCTGGTTGATGCGGTCTGCACCGACTCTCTTCTCAGTCGCCATCTCTAACCCGGCGTCAATGGAGTCCGATTGCTCGATTAGTTGACTGCTGGCTATCAAAAAGCCGGAATGGGTTGCGTCGTATCAAGAAAAAGCGAGAGCTTCCAAGGTGGGCGAACTGGACCGTTATAACATTTCCTCTCCAGCGCAACCTCGTCCAGGATTCATCTCCCTCGTAGCTCCCCGCGTTTCCTCATGTTGACACAATCCCTGCTTGATTGGTTCATACCTTGACCAAGTCACCGGACGAGCAGAGCCGGCACTCACATTGAGCCTGCAGCCGGGATAGGAACGACGGGCCGTATGGAGAGCTCTTGGGTTGATCAGAAGCGGGTTGGCGACTGGAGTGCGTCATTGCCATTGGTGGAACAACGGGCTGGAGTTGTCGTGGTCGGGGTATTGGTTCGCGCCCACACAATTTCAGTGGACCGGCTATGAACCAGGTCAAAGTCGGCCACTCAGGCTGGTGATCAACATATCCACACTGGGGAATATTTGGGGAAATAGGACGAGATTGCCCGCTCGGGAAGGTGGGGAATCTGGGGTATCCCAGGGAATAGCGCTATTCATGCCCTTGTCGTCTCTTGGATATCGGTCTCTATTCCTCTTTCTTCTTGTGCAACCAGCCAACGCCTCGGGCAGCAGGGATCCTCAAGCCATTGGAGTTGCGTATTCGCTGCTGGATTCGGGATGGGGTCAAGGTGTTCGGCAGTAGTTTCCGGCGGTTACGAGGGTGCGGTACAAAAATCCCTTGCTTTTCAAAGAGCTGAGAGCATCACGCGAGACCCAAGTCGAGCAAAATGGGACCTACATCCATCCCTCCAATGTGAACCTGGGCATGGTTGCTCAGAGCAGAACCTGATTGCCGACTATCCTTGGACTTCCGGCATCGGCTTATACTGATTCCCCGTGCTCGTCGGCGGAAATGATGTCTTCCCAAAGAACTTGATTTCCCATGCCATGTAAACTTACCCGAGATTTTCACATGAAGAGATGAGACCGCATGTCCACATACACGCGTGGGGAGTGACCCGGCGCCCCCGCGTTCTCAACAGACCCTGCGAAGATCATTCATTTGCCATAGGAGGGATTGCTCTGTTGCAGAACGATAATGACGCTAAGGAACTCACTTCCAGGCTGATTTCATCGTTGCGTGGCGAGATTCATGCTTACTGCTAACCTACACGGTAGACTTGGCCACATGTCGATGGATCTTTCGTCCCGAGAATCGCCGGTCAGCGAACGTGGTATACGTCCAGCATGCTAATCGCCTCGCCATTTTTAAGATCACCCCGTGATCCGATTTGATCCATGTCGCATGTACTTTCTGGTCGATATATTGAGAGATCTTGAGTTCAGTCCGGATGGGCCGACTCAGATCATCCCTCGTGCGTCGCAGCACCGCACGTCTTGGAGCGGAGAAGAGGGGTATGACAGGTCAACCTCCACACTAGTTTCCCTATACCCGGCTTTTGCGAAGATCTTGCAGGCTGATGCTTGACACACGGCTATTGTCGTAATATTTAGGCTATTTGTGAATTCATCCTTCCCCACCATCATGGCCGGCACTGGGCGCCACCATCCAACTTATTTCCATCCCAACGCTTCGGGAACCCCTTGCTCAACGGGTTTGGGTGTCATCGAACCACTCATTAGCAAATGAGACGAGAATTCTTTGATAAACTTCATTCTGAAGACCTGGAATTGGGGC
The DNA here is from genome assembly GCA_003415625.1 of Aquanectria penicillioides. Lineage (NCBI taxonomy): Eukaryota > Fungi > Ascomycota > Sordariomycetes > Hypocreales > Nectriaceae > Aquanectria > Aquanectria penicillioides. Next base: position 7,038,630 of record PYIU01000003.1, read on the forward strand.
AGCCAACTTGCTAGCGTTTCGCGATGCATTCTGCCTATATCGAACGGCATCCGGCCAACATGACCGACGGGTACAATCTATACGATCCGACGGCTTACATCCCTGCAGAGACAATATGACATCCTTGAGTCTCCAACCACCTCCTCAGGGGTCCTGACCAAAAGTGGACGTTCTTTGAACACGTGGGGGGTGATATACATGGATCAGCACGTTTGAGCATGAACTGACCATGGGCTTGGGCACAACGATGCTTTAAGATTTCCACAATCATACTTTAGAAGTGCAGCATTCTTCACTCTGAAGCATTCGACATAGCTTTAAATAACCTGAATCCGAAGGAAGGAATATGGATTGTCTACCAGCTGGTGAGCTAGCCCATAGATTTATCTCGCCAAAACCTTGTTCCTGGGGATCACCACCGGCCAAGCACCTCAGAGGTACTTGATAGTTCCTTTTTTTTAACAGTCCAATACGACCGAGAGGCCGGCATAGCTGATTGCCGTGCATTAAGTTGCGTCTTGTCAAGATCGATTCACTTATGATCAGCCGCTATAGAGAGGGACTCTTCTGCCAATTGAAGGACCCTTGCAGCATGCCACCCTCATTCTGATACTAGGTACTTCAAATTAGGTGGTGGGGCTAAAACTAGGAGACGGAGGGCGTGTCTGTCTAAATTCCAATGTTACGTGGGAGGTGGCCATATCGGAGAGCCTATCATCCACGCACCAAGCATTCATATTAATTTATTAAATATGACATCTTCTCGAGGCCCAGTTTGATGATTCGGTGATCTTCCAGTCCGTTGAGTCTTAGGTCTTTGATCACCGATCACCCACTGAAGGTAGACCGGACCCGAACAGAGAAGAGCACACTTACATGATTGGCTATGTCACTCAACATCCAGAACCGCGCCACTCTACAACCTTGTTCAATTGGTCGTAAAATATCCGGCGGGATTGAAGCAATGAATTTCCAATGTTGTACGTTTCTTTATCTTGACCTTTTATTTAGCTAGCCACTGTCATTCTTTTCCATCCACGTTGCTTTGAACCTCTGATGGGGATTTGGAGGATATGCGAATCCGTCGGAAACGAAAACTTCTTGACCCTGTAGCTTTCTTTTCCATCTCGCTAATCTCCTAGCGTAATCAAAAGACGACTCTCCTTGCACCTTTTCCCACCTAACCTCGATTCTCACCATGACTTGCGCTATTCCATTCCAGCTATGCAGTAGCTCCACCGCTGTCTGATCAGACTTCATAGGATTGATACCATTCTGAAGATGTAGCTGTTCAGTAAAGCGTCCAACCAATAGCCAGGACCGAACCGTTTCAGACCGTAATCGTGCCAATATATCCGTCGGCCCATTTTCCCCTGTGTATGAAGTAGAAGCCTGGTGAGGCATTCAAAATTTGACCGAAGGAAGTCTTCCGCAAGCGCAGGCCACGAGGGAGCTGGTCCAAATGGGGACCCATCAAAGTCAATATCTGCTCCCATACATAAACAATTTGCCAAAACATTAACAAGACCGTAGGACGCCGTCCTGTGCAGTGCACTCTAGCTGCGTGTTGGTTTGGTTCGAGATTTAATATTCTCTAGAAGACATCTCTCAGCAGGTAGTCTTGGAACTTAGTAAATTTTGACCTCGAGAATGCAATTTTCGCAAAGGGGCACCCTCAAAATGCTAGGTAAAGGGGCTTGTTCGTTAAATTCCCAGGCTCCTACTAAGTATGGTCGCAGAGAACTCAGATTTGCACATGCCCCAATGCATCAAACTCCTGCCCCCTTCGTCGTCTAATCTCAAGTCGCATCCCATCTGACTTAACGTGGGGAAGGATGCTAGCAGTATGTTTATGCTACCACAATATGTTGTACATCGTATATTGAGGATATCCAATTAACTTGTGTTGTCTAGCTGGGAGGTGCTGGGTCCACCAGGAAAGAATGGCAATGAGATACGGTTCAATGAATGAGCTAGAACTCCAGCAAGCAGGAATGGGGAGGTGTAATGGTGATCCAATGGGCCCTGAAAGGCCCCAAAGGTCAACCAATTATCAGCCATATCCCTGGTTCGAGCATAAATCAATGGTGACCTTCCTCTCTCATCCAAAATATTGAGGTTAACTCCCTTTTGAATCAATAGTGACACGGCCGTTTTGTTACCAAGAAAGGAGGTAAGATGCAGGATAGTTGCTCCTGCCGGTTCTTCAATATGAAACCAAAACCCCCAACTGCGTAGTGAGTTGGGGTCTAGGGTAATGTGGATCAATCTGTCATCAGGTTGGTCAAGGAAGATAAAAGGGACCACAGAGACATAGGAAATGAACAGGCGGTTTTCTCCAACTAATTCTTATTTTTGAAATCCTGAATTCCTTGCATTTGGACTCGATTGAAGTCCCGGTGCAGCCCCCTTATGACATTCCTTTATTTATGACTTCCCGCTTTATATACCTTTTTCTTTTCTTTTAGGGGCACTCCAGAGCTTCTGATCAGATGCTCTAACACTCTCCCAAGTTGTTCGCAGCTGCTTGGAAAGGCTATTCGGTCGTCACCGAATCCGCTTACCCTATACCCTTCTGGGTGAGGTGTGTGTTTTTGGCCAGTGTCCCCTTCCACCAACAAAGTAGCTGAAAATGTAAGAAAATCGTAGACATCGATTCTGCCCAAGATAGTCTATTCATATCGCTGTTGAGGAGGTCAACTAATACTAAAGTTCTCTTTCTTGATGTGACTCACCCAATGATATCAAGACTCTCCTCTATGCATTCCACCAATATTTAGAGTCCTTTATAGTTCCAGAATTCGATTGCGTGATGCAATGGCATATCATCCCCAAGCACCAGGTTTCCTCCCTAGTAGAGGTACTTTTCAAAAAGTTGTGGCAGAGTAGGACATAAATTTGGAATTGAAGCTACGATCTCGATCGCACTGGATATTGTTCCCCGGTGGACAGTTACTTTGAGCACACTTGCCCCATCACTCAATAGCCGTGGTGTGGCGTCAAGTTTCTGCGTTTTTAAGGATAGAAGGAGAGGCGATAAACCATTTGACAGTTGTATGTCTATGGGACATCCCGCACTGGCCCATGACTTGCACCTTTCAAAGCCATCTTGAAGTATCGTATCCCGAAAAACATTTGAAAGCGCATTAGTTTGTTGTCGGGACACATTACAATTCTCGGCAACATGAATTTTGGTAGACAGACCAAAAGCTTGTGCTAAACACTCGATAATTTCGCTATGGTTCTGTTCCTTGGCATAGGATGTCGGACTCTTTCCATAAACATCCAAGTCTTCTACCGCACCACTTTCCAAGAGTAGTATTTGTGGCTGAGCGATGGCCTCAACATCTGGTTGTATAGAGGGGGGTACTCCCATCAAACCTCTTAGCCATCACCTTCGCATTTTTGGAGGTGAGTAGTCGCATTATCTTGAAGTTGCCTTGAGATGCTGCGAGGTAAAACAGGGTAGATTCCTCCAGACTATGTCATAAGTTCTCCCCCATGGCGTTGTTAAATTGTAATTTACACAGTAGTCTAGAATCTACTTTAGAAAAGGAGCATTGCCAGGACAGATAGCCAGAAAAGCAGCGTCTAGTCCATTCGACAGAATAGTTGGATTTGCCCCTATCTTGAGAAAGAGTTCAGCGGATGCAAAATTGTTCTTGTCGATGTGGTACAACAAGGGTGGAACCCCATACGATCAGTGGTTTGTCCATTGATGTTCACACCTCTTTTCAGCAGCTCTTTGATGACCCACGCAACACTCCTTTCGCTTGGGTATCTCGCATGTGATGCTATGTGTAGAAGTCCTATGCCTTGAGAGCTAGATGAGATTTCATTGAGCTCATCAATTCTCGAAATTTGAAGAGCTCTGAAAATATTTTTTTTTCCCGCATCTTCAAATGAGCTAGGACCAGTTTCCATAAAGACTTGACAGGTAAACTCGACTGGCGACATATCTCTTCATGTTAGTAAACATCAAAATCATGAGAAAGAACCAGCTTCACAACTCCGAGACTTCTGAATTCAATGGCAGCTTTAAGAAACTGTATGTCTACTGGCAAAATTTCGGTTGAGGACCAAAACCGGGTTGTGTTGATCAGAGGATTCCAGGTTTCAGCAGAAATACTCGTGATTGACTGAGCCACTATGTCCCCAAGGTATTGGGACTCTGATAAGAGCGGAATAAGTCCCGATTCGTTGCATTGATTTTCATAGGCTGACATGCTGTGCAAATTCAGACAGACTCCCAAGACTCGGTCTATCATCGTAGGGTCCTTGACATGATATTTCACATCCGCTATGTTGCTTGACTTGTGAGGGTGCAAAATTCTGCCATAGAGGCTGCTAGCAAATTTCCATAGTGAAGACATGCATTCTTCTTAATTGTTCGGTCTTGTGGTTTGCGTCTTGGTAAAGAGTTTTCAGGAGTTTCACGTACCCTATGGATGCAGAACCTCTCAGTTGATGCAATGGGGTGCATCCGCCAGGTGGGATAGTTCCACTTTTGCGCTCGATTTTAGCAAGCAATTCAGAGCCTCCTCAGACCCATAACTTGTGCTGCCTCAAAAATCGGCCGGTGGTGGCACCAGAAATCCGGGATGTGTTCGCAGATGTGTAAGATTGAAACAAGTGTCTTTTCAGCACTCTCCCAGTTTTCCTTACAGACTAAGGACAGTATCGTTTTCCCTTCATGTGTTCTTGCCAGAAGGGCTTCGGTCCTTGTTTTGAGACAAAGGTCATCCAGATGTTGAGTAATCTCCAAAGGAAATTCGGACGCAATCAGATGCCAAACAATATACCCTTTCGCATCTGTATCAAAGAGATACAAATCTTCTGCTATCAAGAATTTCAGAAACTCTGAGGCCCCAAAACCAGAACGATGTTTATGATGTGGCGAGTTTCCCAAATTGTCCTTTAAAAGAGGATCACGGCCTCCTTCAAGCAGCACCATTATAGTAAGAGAAGACATTCTACCGCACGGTGTAAAAGACCACGACCAGTCGATGTGTAAGGTTTTGATATATCAAGATGAGGATCAGATAAACATTTTCTGAGCGTCTCAGTGTCTTCATTTCTTATAGCGGTTTGGACCGTGGCTTCTAGAGCTTCTTGCGAAAATGCAATCTGGGTAGAAACAATAGATGCGTTCTCTGCAAACGGAAGCTCATGACCGACAGCCCACTGTCACGCGATTGAGCAAACTTTCGAGGCCCAATTTCCTTCATCGGAATGAGAGACGAAATTGAAATACTTGATGAGTTCAAGCATAGATACCTCAATTGTCAAGCTTTTTTCCTTACTGGAATTCGGGTACTCCATATTCATGAAAGTCTGAGTTATCTCATCGATATCGTCCTCAGTAGGCATATTTCCTGACTTCAAAAGTTGAACAACATATGTGATACCATTGAAATAAAACCGACTTACTCAAGAAGTACGTTGAAATAACCTATGTGAGAAAATCCCATTATTTGAAGGTTTGAAACCGTTCGACATGAACTCCTCAATAGTGTAATTTCTTCTTTCGTAACCTGGGAGAATAATCCTACTTCGAGTTACCGCCTCTTGAATCACAGACCCGGATAACACTGTCTTTCCAGCACCGGGGATACCACTGAACCAGAGCTTGGAACCAGGCGTCCCCAATCAACTTTGGAACCGTGAAGACTCGGTTAACCACAAACCTATCATTGCATGTCGGAGTTTAATGCTCATTTCGAGATCTGGTTGAGGGCTGATCTTCATGAAATAATTTAGCACATTCTGTCTCTCGTTGTCGACAACAATTTGCGTGTTGATCTCAATGTTCTTGACAATTTCCATCATTGAGGAAGATTGTTTGCTAGCCTGATCCACCTTCGATACCACCAACTGCAACTTACACATAGAATCTGGTGAAAGACCTAGGCGAATGGTTTTTTTGTGGCGCGATACTCAGACAGAAGCTCTGTCGTGGCTCAGGTAGAAAACGGCCATTTCGACCGTTGAGTAACACCGCTTAACTTAGATCAACCAAAGGCATCGAGAGGCTTCTTGATTTCCTTTTTAATTCTTCCCAAAGTCTCTCGCAGGAGCCTATATGGTGGATCCTAAGCGTGGCATTGAACCCGGCTTCCTCTGCTTCCAGGTCTGATGCTAAGGCGGCGAGGGGTCGCAACAAGGTCGCAAGCCAGTTTATCTCGTCTGCAACACCGAATATATTGACTTTGGCATCCTTAGCAGCCCTTGCATACCTGAATACGGCCCGAAATGCCGCGTTGGCAAGGCTTAACACACCGGCAACACTTGCGGTGACGGAGAATGGGTCGCACAGCAGAATGTATTGACTGTTTACCTTGAGACTTGGATTGAAATACTTGTGCCTCACTACATAAGTCTGTTGCTAGTCTTTGATCAGGAGTTGAGACAAGTAATAAGAAGATTATTTTATTTGAAGAAATGTATCGGAACCGATCGGAGCCGAGGAGAGAAAGTCAGGACTCGAAGGCGCAGGTAACTAATAGTGTTTCCCCTGTACGCGCGCAGCGCATGCTTTTGACACAAGCTGTGTCAGCCTAATGACACTAATCTAACGATTGGACGTGGAGGGACTCTCATAATTGAGGGTGAATGTCGAGATAATATAAGTGGTCGTCTGCTAGGCCAATGTGCAAATCTCAAACATTTAGCGACCTCATTGGAAATACGTGCATTACCAGTTTCTTGAGAGGGACACACTTTGGTCAAGTCCAAAAGCCACGCATGCACCGACAATAATCCCTCTCAGGCCTAGCCTGCCAAGACAAGCTCTATTTACAGAATAGAGAGGAATGCGAGCTTTGATGTGAATATCTAAAGCTTAAAGAGAAGATTTCAATTCGCGTTTATTTTCAATTGTGCAGGGAGCTATCAGTTAATGGAGCATTGTAAGATGGCAAGTTTGAAGCAGAAGTATTACTCTTCTTTCCCTTCCGGCTTTTGAGTTTCATTTCAATCATTAAGCTGTAAATCGTTGAGCGGGAATAAAAACGCTGATCCATAACGAATGATCCCAAAATCATGTTTTTGTATCGTTGAAGATACTTGACTCGTTTCCCACACCATTACACATCCTGAATGTGTCGTCCCAATTCGGCAAATCCTCCCATTTCTTCTCCCGTCAGGCTCCAATCGGCATTGTTGTACATTGAGAAGTAGGCCTTGTAGTACTCGTCTGGCGAGACATCTGCCATCGAAACATCCTGGTACAGGTTCTCGCCTCGCCCATCCGTCGGCGGGATCCAAATGTTGGCAAAGTTGTCCCACAGATCTGGTTCGAGTTGCAAGTCTTGATTTGAGGTGTCGTCAGGGCGATTATTGCCCTGCAATGAGCCTCCCAGGCTGGCCAGTTGGTCCATTCCCTTGTGGTTTCCTGGCGTCGAAGCGAGATGGAGCTCGTTTGAAATATTACCATCAGCACCGTTCTCCGCCAATGTCGGGCCGGACATTGGTGAGTTATTCATCGCCTGAAGGGACTGAATCTTATTTGACATGGCTTTGCAGATGCCCTTCAGGTCTTTCACCCTCTGGACAGCGTGTTTGCTGCCATGATTAGCCAGATATTGCATCGTCTCCAATGCATCCGGAAGTCCAGGCGCAGGACTGAATTTCTGGCCGTCATCGCAAACAGAGTCCAGGATCGCGACTAGGATCATAATAAAATTGGATGAGCAAACTGCATCAAAGTCGAAGAAACCATGGATAGCTAAAATATGATTAGCAGGGAACGAGTTGTGTGCCAAAACGAATGATCATACCAAGGATATTTCGATCTCGAAGAGAGCAGACGACTTTCAAAAGTCTTCGAGCAGCTTCTGAGCAAGTTCTAGATAATCTTCCAAGAGGCGAGCTGTTCAAGCTCGTGCTGCTCGGGCCCTCACCACTCAGCACTAATTTGGCTACGTGGAGCATGATTGGGCGCAGAGTAAGAAGAGTAGCTTGGTAGAGCATGAGATGTAGAGAACCGGTTGTCCTAAGGCACAGATCGCGGCCCATGCCCTGGAAATCCTTTGCTGAATCGGACGGGATCTCTCTAGAGATCTCGTACAGAGACCTCACGATCTCCTGAACATTGGGGACAAAAATATCCTCAGTATGAGGCTCGGGTCCGTAGAGAACTAGATGGAACTCATTAGTATCTGATCCCTTTAAGCGTAGCTGAAAGAATTACCTGACAATATCCGACCAGTCACCCTGGCGATTTTAATATTGATGCAGATAGGTCCGGCCGGCGCAAACCCAGGAGAGTTGGTCGGCAGTTCCACATCAATTGACTCGTCTCTAATACCGGAGGGGTTTCCGGTTGCAGCGGCAAGGCGTCTAGTAACAACAAATATTAGCCTGAATTCGTAAGGTTGAAATGCAGCGCCTATACCTTTCCTGCATGTAAACGGTCCACCATAGACGGTTCAAGTGGACCTTTTCAGATTTCATTAAATGCTTGGTTCCTGAGACCTGGTGGTATTTGTGTGCGATGGCTAGACGCAATGCGGTGCTAATCTATTGTTCAAATATAAGTGAAGGATCTAACACAGCAGGCAGGGTAAGGGCACTGACATATAGGTAGGCCTCATCCCTTCGGTGGAAGTTTTGAAGATAAATCGAAAGCAGAGCATAAATTTCAACGCCCAAAGTGCCGTATGAGTGCAGCTCGCTCAAAGTCGGGATGTTCTTGTGCACGTATTCGAAGAGTTCAACCCCGGAGAAGTCGCCGTTGCCCTCAGGGTTAGCATCGAACTGGGTGCCAATCGCAAGAACAATCATCATTTCAAAGCACCAAGGGGACTGCAGCTGTGCTGAGTCGTCCTTGTTGGCATAAAAGTACCACAAGCGATCTGAGAAATCTCGTGCATCGATGTGATGCTGGGTGTGTCCGATGTAGAACATGGCCACCTCCAGTAGCCTCTGGGCTTCTTGATGGGATGGCAGCCTAGGGAAATTTTTACTGGAGATCTGCATTGACGCATCGTTGAAGGTCGGATCCTTGTGGGTAGATGCCGGGGTGGATGATTTGTTGGAAACATCTTGTCCAGGGGGTGATAGCAGGTCTTGCACGCGGGATGAAAAGTTGCGGCTAGAACTCATAGATGAATCCACAGGGATAGCTATGGAGGTTAGCATTGAGTAGTTACTTTATGCGAATAGGGACTCACTTGAAGCAGGCGACGTCTGGGCAATTCCGTTTCTGACAGACGGGGCAGAGAAGCTAGGGGAGGGACGGGGGAGGATGGGTGACCTGGGGGGCGTATCCCCATGCCCGGGGTCTGTCTGGGGGGATAGCTGAGATAGTTGCGGCAGAGATCCAGGCGGCGGGATAGACACAGTCGGAGGGTTAGCTGGAGGGGAGTCTTTGACGTGCTGTTAGTTCACCGGATGCCAGGAAAGTCAAAACCAGTTGAATAGCTAGCTACCTTGGACAGTGGCGGTTGGGACTGCATCTCCCTTTTCGTATTGTGCTAGGCGACTCTCGAGCTCCTCAACCCGGCTATAGCACGCCGCTAAGATTAGAATATAGATCTAAGTAAGTATACGACAACAGATGAAAAGCACTTACTTGGCCAGGAACACTCGCTTCGGACATTGGCCTCGAATAATGCAGTCAAGACCACGCTTGACGCAGTATTGGCAAGGACTGGTTCCAGAACATCTGACTTTTTTCTTTCGACATGTGAGACAACTAAAGGCCGTCGTGTCAGCTAATGACTTGGCCGACAGTCCAGGGAAGTGAAGCTGCGGCGGGCTTCCGAAGCTGGATGCCAGCCACAGCGAGAGCCTGTGCCTGGCCTGGAGGCATGGCAGTCATCGCTATCACTGATTTGTGCACAGCACAGCACGGGGACCCCACTTACGCTGAGGACGCCTTGCGTACATCCTTCCTCCCAGCCGTTGAATTTGGCAAACGCACACGGTCCAATCCGGGAGCCATAGTTTCGGTGTGTAAATTGGCCTTTTCGAGCAGGTATCTGAGCGAGCGATTTCCCCAGGACAATTGGAATTCCCAAGACCAGTGTGCTCTTGAGGAGGAAACATCGGGGGTACGTCCGAATCGCGTGTCAAGGTGGGCGATGACTCGGTCAAAAGGCCCGAGGCGGCCCAAAGCTCGAGGTTTATCACGTGTGGAACCACTGACTAAGTGGGCGATTACTCAAGACGAACCGCTGGAGATAGTGGCTAATCGCCTCCGTAGACCACGCCCCGATTTGGACGGAGCTCCACATCTTCGGCATCGCGCACCGAACTTCGGAGGGCCCGAACCCATCGCCATCACATGCAGCCAATCAATGCCCGCGATAGACTCTGGATGCGCTTCAACAACTTCCTTATCCGTCTAGTCAAGCCTAATCGCTCCGCGGGTCTGTAGCACATAAGAGGCAAAAGGTAGAGAGACCTCCCTCTGGTCGGGAGAAATTTCTGCCGTCATCGGCAGAGCCATTGTCTCGTCTCAGTCCTGATTGCCGCGCCACGAGAACATTCTGCACGTCAAGCGATGCTGTCAATTGCTACCAGTTTGGTCCATGCTTCACTATCGTAAAAGAAATGCGCATTGCTGTCATTATCTACTTGCTATCCTACATCTGTAAAGATCCAGACATTTTTTACCTCCATCTGGTTACATCTCCCGTCTCCCAAAAGTCGAGGGTATGTTATCATACAACAAAGCCCTTTGAGCAAAAAAAAAAAAAAAAAAAAAAAAAGGAGAAAAAAAGGGGGAAATAAAATATACCCATATGCTCGCTCCTATTTAATATGTATTAAATTCTTGGTTCTCCCGGTTGCTTCATCATTGATGCTGCCATCCTAAGTCTGTGTCTCGCCTCCATCAGAAGCTCCCATTTTGTCGTGGACAAGGCCTCGTCCACGACGCTGAGGAGTCCGATGATCTTATTTCGGTTTCCAACCACTCCTGCTTGGTTTTGATGCACATGGAATGCCTTGATCGAGTTGATGGTTGGGGGGATCATGATCTGGAGATACGTCTTCAGATCCTCGTGACGGTCGTGTCTCACCGTTTCGAATTCGGAGTTCATTGACAGGGAATTTCCTTCGAGAGAAGGAGGTTGAGCAATGTCATTGGCATTGTTTGCCGGCGTCGCACCTTGAGCCAGAGATGTAGAAGACGACTGAATACTCGGCTCCGCAGCCATACGGCCGAGGGGGAAGTTATCGGAAGGGTATTGCAAGTTCTCCGGGAAAGGTTCCAAGCTCCCGTCCTGGACGAATCCATATGCCCAGAGGACTAAAGAAGCATAGTACAAAGCCCAGGCTCTGTTGAGTAGATTGTCGTTGCCAGCATCGTAGGTGGGATACGGAGGCGGGTTGAAATTTGCAGACATGCCGTTCGCTTCGCCAGTGTTTCCGTAGGGGTCTTCCTGTAAGAGAATAAGTTTAACCAGCTGAAGAGCATGGTAAACACCACCAATTGCACCAGGCGAGGCAACCCAGTCCTTAATCTTCCTTCGGTTCTCCTCCAGTCGAGAGATGTAACAGTGCGGCCAAGGATTTGAGGAACACCGGCGAAAATGCAGAGCTCCGGCATGCTGATGTAGACTGTAATGTGGCCCAGGTGATAGAGAACGGTCCCGAGGGTCTGGAACGCATCGCCATCATCACTGCCACCTCTGCTGCTCAAGCCCAACCTCTGCCAGTCGAAAGCCGCATGTCGAACATGTGCAATTCCATCATCATAATCCTTCTTCCACCAGTCGAATGCTCTCAGCAGTTTTGGTCGCCATCTCTCTTGAACTCCGGGAATCGTGTCAGTGCCGAGGGTGGATCGGTCAAGGTCTCTCTGATGCATCTGCCAAGTCACTGATAACAACGCAGCCAACAATGCTATTCTTCCGAAGGGACTCGTTCGCACTTTCTGGCCGTTGAGTGTCTTTTGTAACCCGTCAAGGAAGGTGATTGGGGTGACGCCATTAGCGTACAAACTAGATTCAACACAGCCAATCTCAGAAGGAGAATCCGATGACCACAAAGTATTGTCACAAGGTAGGGGAAGTTTGATTTCATGGATGACAAGAGTCGGGGTGTGCCCAAACAAGGCAGCATGAGTGGCATCAATGATAAATGCCCCAAATGCGGCCCTGCGTGTAGCCTCTTGAGCAATCCAGTGATCCCACCACTTCTCGGGAGACGAAGGATCAAACTCTCGTCGACTCGGCGCGGATGGAAGTTTTGGGATACCGGCAATTTTCGGGCTGAGCAATGGGCTCGGAACTCGCGACGCGTATGATGATTGCTTTCCTGTTAGTGCACTTCCCCGACGCATAAGTGACAATGTTGTCGGGAAGTAAATGTGAGCTCGCTCGTGAAGAACTCGAGTCGCATTCAACTTCTCATACACTTCAAGAATAAGAAGAGTTTGGATGACCCAAAGCTTGGCTGGTGGATGTGAATCGGCATGCATGAAGACCTGCCACCGAAGATTCCACGAGACAAAGGTGGTGAATTTTGATATTTTGTCTGTCATATCGCAAGGCCCAATCTTCTTCTCCAGCATGGATGCCCCCATTATTAATACAGCAAGCAGGAGAAAGTCGTGAGCTGCTTCGGGTACAAAGGTTGGCCTATGGAGAATAGGTAGTTGGTCGTGGAAGTTGTCCCAATATGAGTTGATGTACCTTTGTACATTAGCTAAACTCAATACGTGCGTTTCTGAATCGCTGTCGCTTCCAAAGATTTCGTTCTTGATATCCGTTGCTGATCTGGTTCCTTGGGAGCCGATCTCGTTGAAGCGTTGCAGCATGTACTGGAGAAGTGATTGGCGCTTATGCTCTGACAGATCGCTCTTCCCTAGCTGCGAAATATCCACTACCGGGGTTGCCATTGGAATCGTCTCGGATTGAAACCAAAGGTTCATTGGCTCCATGAAAGAGCTGCCAATCATGCCTTGTTGTGTCGGGTATTCGGGACATAACTGGCCGAAGTTGTTGGAATAGCTACCCATCCCACCCAAGGCACTGCCCGGCGCAAACGAGTACCCAGAATTGATACCCTGCCCATTAAATAACCAGGAAGTAAATTCATCCGTGCTAGAAGGAGATACACCAAACGGTTGGTCGTCGAGAAGTGGATCTCCGCTCGTGGTTGGGAGCCCACCTTGCATCACGTAGGACTGGTTCCTCGTGCGCTCTGGTCTGCTGGTCAAGCCCGGGCTTGGCATCGCCATTGACATATCACCGCCTTGCATTGCATCCATCCGAAATGAGACAGATCCTAATGGCTGCTTCTCTGGCGATATCGATGACTCTCTGCTTCGAATTTGCCTCTGGTCTCCAAAACTGCCGAGCGAGTCGATCATTTCATTGCCTTGATTGGTGCCCTGTTGACCTGAACCATCCGCTGCTTCCGATTGCAATCCTAGCTCGGCATTCTCATGGCCTTCACCTAATGAGAGGTCATGCTTACTGGGGTTCCTTTCCTTTGCGGGAGTTTCTCTGGCCTCGTCTTGGGTGTCGCTCCAGGCGGATCCATCTTCACTGAATGAGTATCTTGGCCGATGTCTCGGAATCTTAGTGAACTCCCGCTGTGAGGAGCTCGGGCGTTGAGACAGGCGACCATTTCCGTACTGCTGGATTTGGCGTTCATGTCTTAGTTTATGACGCGCATAAAGATCCTTCCTCACAAACGAGAACGAGCACCCTGGATAATCGCAGTAGTAAATTTCTTTTGGGGAATCTGCAGCGTGTCAGCACGGCCGAATCCGTGACCCAAATCTCAAACTCGGACTCACGGTTTAGTTGATGCCTCTGAAGATGCTCAGCCCGAGAATATGTCCGTCCGCAGCCTTCATGGGTGCACTGGAACTCCTTGCATGAGGCCTTGCGGCGTTTATGACGCGGGGGCGATGAGGCCATCGTGGGGAGACTGGGCGACTGGTGGATGAGGGGGGCCAGGAGCGCAACAGTCCTCCGGATCCCTGCGGACCGTGTCACGATCGCCGACTCCGTGTATCTTCTTCCTTGAGGAACCGGAGTTGGTTGTTGCAAGCGGGGGATGGTTTTTCCTGATGCAACATGCCGACAGATCGGGGATGAAGAATACGGGGTTGCATCCTCGGGTGTCGGGTCAGCTGACCACTCATCTTGTTCTTCTTGTCTCGTGCTCTCCCCGCACTCTTCTCCACTTTCCCCAATAACAGCCAAGGCCGGCCAAATGCGGGGATCATTTATCCGTGTTGCGTCTACGGTAAACTGGCCTCTTCCCCTGATGAAGCGAGAGACGGCGGGAGATGCTTCCAGGCCAGGCGATCGAGGTTAATATGATGGGCAGGGCGAAATGTATGCCTGCGGGGGCTAAAGTAGCTGAGGATCCTAATATCGAGTATGTCGCATCAAAGTCTGCATGGCGACAGGCAGCATTGCAGTCAATCACAAAGGCAGACAGCCCTCCCAACACAGGGGCACGGACAACACAGACATGGGATGATGGTGGCTGACAAACCCTTAGCGTCGTGGAACGATAACGAGGTCTAGATCATCAGGTCTTGCCTAGACATGGAAGAAGAGGCCCCGAACAACTTCCGGAGACCGAGGCCCTCATGAACCATGTGCGTTTCGCCTGGCCTACGTCAAGCTGGAGAGGAGGCTAACAAGAGAGGGCAGGGCAGGGCAGGGCAGGGGAAATGACACGGAAAGAGAGATCTGCGATTCCCAACAATCCAGCTTCAGAGGCCTGTCAGGGCGAGTTTTAGCAAACGTCAATCCACCACTGAGTCGTCCGTGGTAGCTCGAACAACAGGCCCAGTTGAGTCGCGTCATAGTACACTACGTAGTCGATCCATCGACGGGCGCGACGTGCGCAAGGACTCTTCATGGCCTGTTCCTGCCTGAAGAAACGCCATCGAACCACACCCTAGTCTAGAAGAATATTGTCCGCTAATAAAAAGAAAAGAAAAGAAACCCCACACTGTGACATTTAGGCATTTGATGATGATCTGGCTGCCATATGCTGGGGTTTGATGCATTGTTCACAATTTTGCACCCCATGGATCTGCAAACCACCCTTGCAGTTACACAAACCTAGAGCCAGGGGTGGAGCCGACGCCATGGCACATTTTCCCAGAACAGCATCCTGCCCCGTGATGGCTCGGACGCCCGACTTTAGCCGAGTCCACCCAAACTGTGATTGTGCCAGTAGCCCGATCACAACAACGTCGTGACAGCCTGGCTCAAGACTAGCCCCAAGGCGTCGAGGCTAGGAGCCAGTCAACACAATGTGCAAATGGCTGATCTTCTGGTTTCAGACCCTTTCGGGAGCCACGCCCCGTCCCTCCCAATTCCGGCATGTGTCAAAGTGTCAAAATGCTGCCCAACTTTGTAACTTTGTGCTTGTGCGTGGCTGAACGGCGGAGCCGCAGAAGGGTGGCGAATGGCGATGCTAATATATGACTGGGCCCTGCCGCCACCAATGAACTTGATGGAAAGGACCGAGCGCACTTGATGGCTTTTAAATACATGCGCAAGGCTCCGATGATGGCCCACTCCTGCTCGATCCTCGGAGATCTATCGAAGTATATCTTGGGAAGAGACGCACCCCTCGCGCCTATGATCGTACGTTGTCCAGGATCTCTCAGTTCTCGGGTCCAGCAGCCATGACCGTTGAAACTCGTGGCCCAGAGCTTCAAGCCGTTTGCTATATCCTCCTCGTAGCGTCGGTCATTTCCACTTCCCTCAGATGCTATGTGAGACACTGCTTGGTGAAGAGATTTGGTCTCGATGATTGGTTCATGCTAGGTGCCATTGTAAGTTCCCCTTCTCCTCTTCTCATCTTTCCCTATACGTCCTTGTAGCCACTGACCTGGATTTCCTGTCTGAAGACCTCCTTCATTCTGTTTGTTAGCTGTGCACTCACCGGGGTTCACTATGGCACCGGGAGACATCGTGCCGACCTCAGCACCGAGGACTATAACACGGCCATGAAGGTATTTGTCGTTGCCAATCCAGCTCACAACAGCTCCTAACAGCAATCAGTTTTGGTGGTTCTGCTATCTATGGTACTGCATCACGATGATCACATCCAAAATCTCCATCGGTTATCTCATCCTTCGAATCACCGTCCGAAAGATCGACGTCCTTATCATCTACAGCACCATGCTAGTCACTGTCCTTACCGGCATTGTGTTCTTCTTCGTCACCCTCCTCCAATGCCGCCCCATCTCCTACTTCTGGAACAAGGATCAGTCCGGATCATGCATCGATGTCGAGGTCATCATCGCTCTCACATACTTGTACAGCATATTTAGCGTCATCTCCGACTTCACCTGCGCGATTCTCCCGATGTTTCTAGTATGGAAGCTGAACATGGGCCGAAAAACCAAATTCGCCCTCATTCCAATCATGGCGATGGCTTGCGTGTGCGTTCTGAGCCCCGTGTTGTCGTGTTGTCAGACTCTAACAAACGACAGGGCGAGCTGCGCCGTCGTGGTGCGATTTTTCTATGTCAAAGACTTTAGAAACCCCGATTTTCTATGTAAGTTCTTAATGGAAGTTTTATATTGTGTGAGGTATCTAACTTATGCGCACAGGGTCAACGATTCATATTGCAATTTGGTCAACGACTGAGCAGGGCCTTGCCATCACAGCTGGCAGCCTCGCTACTCTTCGGCCGTTGCTTCGGCTAATCAGCGAAAAGCTTGGTCTTTCATCATCAGGACCATCCGAAATTCGAGCCTCGAGCAACCCCCCCGATTCAAGATTCGGCAGACGATCGAAAAATGGATCAGCAACTGGGAATGTTCGCGGGGGCCCATTCGGGCTCACTTCGATGGCACATCAGAACGAGCAAAGGAATGAGGGAGAGAATATGGAGGTAGAGGGTTCTGGAAGTATTCACACCGACAAGTCGTCCATTGGAAAGCGATCTCTGGGATGGGATCGACGAGACATAGCAAGAAATGAGAGCGAAGAGGAACTGACCACGCCGGGACGCGAGGGAGCTAAAGCAATAAGAATAACAACGACGATTAAGATAGAAGAGGATAGGATATAAAAAGCTCAATGATATTTAATTGGAATTTAAGCATGATACTTCTAGACAAACCCACACTTGAGTGTTATATTAGAACTGGCTTATTAGCCGGTCATCGTATATTTGCATGTTCATGCAGAGGCAGTGGCGACACAGATTATTTCTTCTCCCATTTCATACCCTCCAATCCGGGAATCGATTTCGCAGCGCGAATTGTTCTCTCGGGCATCTTGGTATTTATTTTATTAATTATTTGACAGTTGTATTCTTGGACTAAATTTTCCCCACGGGGTGGTGTGCTGTTTAGTCCAGTGCTAAAACAGCTAGGCAGTTGTCCATGATTTCCCAACTTTCTACTCCGTAGCCTACATATATACCCATTGCTAAAGAGGCGTAAAATTAGTGCCAATTAGAAGACTGTGGGACTAGCAAAAGAAAAATAGAAAGAAGGAAGAAATCCCTAGAGGCATGTAAAATTTCCCTGGGCCTTGAATATTGTTCCCTGACGAATTACCTTGGAAGGATCATTGAGAGTATTACGTTAGCTGATGCGCACGTTGCAGAATTTCACACATAATGCATGTCACGAGATATAGGATCACCCTACTGGTCCCGCCAGGGACGTTCGTCTTTTGCGCGACAATGCAATAATTGCAGCGCAAGGCTGTCGTTGACTAAAAAGAGGCTGAGAAAAAAAAACGGGAGAAATGTTGCGCCACCGAACGGCAACGAAGACAAGGCATCATCTAGCATCTGTCATGATGTTCACCGTCTTTTCAGAGCTTCCCATCGAACTTCAAGATCGCATTTGGAGCCTCGCGCTCCAGAGTGAATTCCCCAGGGCTTACTTTGCTATCCTCAGAACAATAAAAAGAGGAACGACAGATGACGATGAGGAACGCACCAAGTGGCGGATGCTGCTCCAGCGCACTATTCCGCAGGAGTTCGTCATACCTTGTTTGACAAGCCGAATCGACACATCGCCGTACAGCATTCTACAAAAAACCTGTCAGGCATCTCGCAATGTTATTGCGAGAGAGCAAGCGAGCTCAAATCGGGATTCGATATTGCTAGAGGAAGGCGTAAAGAACGTGCCCCGGATGGTCAAATCAGGCACGTCCAAGTGCCTTCGTATCTTGGGACCGTCTCCCGTCCCAAGCAAGACAGTTGATGCATCCTCTAATCTCATTGTTCTTCAACCTGGCTGGTCATTTTACACAAGTAATCTCAGCGCAAAGCATGGGATCCTCGCGGATGTCCCAGAGTCCGTCTCGCAGGTCCGATATCTCGGTGTCGTCTGGAACTATGACATGATCGATTTTATTCGGGAATCAGCGCAACCTGGTGAAGAGGATCCTCGGCAAACTGGTCTCCTTATCCCATTTCCCAATTTACGGGTACTGTACGTGATTGTTCACCCGGGAGAGATTGAGAACTCCACGAGAAATACACCGCTAGAGACAAATCCAGCACTGGACGAGTATCTGGCCGCATCGCAGAAGACTCAACATCAAAAAGTGCCCAGCTCATTTCGTTGGAGGGACATGGAATTTTACGACATTCCGACAGAGCGAGCTTCGGACATTGGCTCGATGCAGGATGCACTGGGTTGCGTGCAGGCTCTTGTCAAGGCAGCATCCCATGCACATGGACCGAACAATTCGATCTTGGTTCGGCTAATGACATGGAGACTTGTGGCCGTCACAGAGGAAGGCACTGACACCGAAGTGGATGACGCAGCGAAACGAAGTTTATGGGGCGTGGATGGTCGCCGCTATGAATGAGAATCAGGCCTCAGCACGACTTACGATTGATCAATTTGTTTCTACCTTTCCAGTCTTGTCCTTGAGATTTTTAACATGGACAATTATGTGAGACCTTTATGGTCGTGGACCTTTTTTGAGCCGATTACCTGATGGCTGGGTTCTTGGCGTTATACATATCCTTTCCATTCATTTATGAATACTTTCTTTATTGCTCTTTAGCAGCCTAATGTTTGCAATACGGAAACGGTTGAAACTTTTCAGTATGGGGGTTATGCAACGGAGCAACACTTTGAGATACCTTGTTTTACGAGTCAAAAGAGAATGATGCTAACACTTACCACATGACATTACTCTTCATATCGGCTGGTTTCGCGTTGCTCGTGGCGCTGCACATTGTGAAGCAGCACAGCACCGCACTGGCCACCGAACCCTCCTTTGAGGGATTTGGCTTGGCAGGGCATGGCGTCGATGGTTCATAACGCCCACGTGGACGCGAAGTTAATTGCCATGCAGGCGTTCCTTTGTATGGATGCGGATGAGAGCGAAACGCCATGTTGTTGGACGAGCTTGGACACTCCCTCGTCTGAGACCTACATCTAGCTAGTCTTTGGAGGCTGTAGTCTGGGCGTCTGTAGGCCCTGCTTTCACGTTGATGGTGGCTTCCTGGAGTGGCTAGGGCGTCTGCAAGCCATGGGCAATGTCTTGCGACATCGACAATCGACAGTAATACGAATACTGGTGCCTCGAAGAGCTCCTTTAGCTTATAAGCAGGCCAAGTCACTATCAATGCGACGCCAGTACTGTTCAGGTCATGATGTCCCTAACCTCACCCAGACTCTGTATGGCTTCATTGGAAGTCCTTACACGCTCAGGGCATGCGAGACGAGTTTGTCATAAAGCATACGGATGGACCCTCTCTAAATGGATGAATGAGAGCATCTTGGCTAATCATGTTGGTGTTTTACCCAAGGGCGCAAGGTCGTCTTCGGCCCGTTCCTGGCGGCGCAAGGATTTAGTGCTACTTTAAGGAGAAGCATAGACCCGGAATTCGAGATTGTGCCTAACAAATGTCTCTCGATGCCCCAAACATCACCAAATGCGCCCAGTATATAGCGTTTGGAGAAGAGTTCGTAATCCAACAGGGCTTGACCAGCACCGCCGCACGGCATCGGGACCGATGACCTGGTCATTGAAACGAAACAGTGCCGTAGGAAGGAAGCTTGTTCCTACCCTGGCACGTCTATCAATGGAGCCTGGTCGGCTCCTTAACCTAGTCTCCCCGGTCGTTCTACTCCGTAGGTGCCCTTTCGCGCTCAGGATCTCGAAATGCCAGCCAACCGGATGTCGGGCAGCCCAGCGCTCTCGAAATCAAAATTTCCAACAATTGAGGGGCAGCCCATTCTCCCAAGGTTTGATAACTACCGACCCTTGTCACTTGTAATACCGACTGGTGCGCGATTGGCCAGCAGGCAACATCCTCCCCCCACCGAGCGCCGCATGCTTCCGTTCTGGGTTTAGGGCATGAATGTTTGAAATCCGGTCCCGCACGCACGCTACAGCGTGTTGCGCAGCAGTGGCAGTGCCTGTAGCGAACCAAATCGTGCACCCATACAGGGCTCCGTGTGCTTCTTCGCCCAGCACATATCCAGCAAAAGACGTTCAGTGCTACCCGCTGGGTTATGTAAGCTAGCTTTCAACCCCACCTCTCCTGCCGGAGAGGTGGTAACAAAACCCGTAACCGCTGTTAAACCCGAGGTATCCTGTACACGGGGAAACACCAGGACGCACTTCGGATCATAGAAACGAAGCTCGGAATGATTGGATGAAGGTCATGTGAATACAACGTAGCTCTATTAGGTCTAGCGCAACCCGACCCCTCTTTTAGAGCCTGAGCGATGAAGCAAGGCTGGGAGGGACAAAAAGAAGAAAAAAACAAGAATACACACAATTACACAACTGGTTCGGTTCAACAACCGCATCACTAGCATAACCAACTTTTCTAACGTAACTTATCAATAACTTCTTCATTTAAAGCCTAAAATCAACCAAATTTATTATTCTTGCATTTTCACTTCTAATTTCAATATAGCTTAAATTTCTTATAAGTCCCATACCGCTACAGCAAATGCCGCCCATACATACCTATTAGGTTAGAACATTACACAAACAACTCAAGCAAATCCCTTACTGCCCTATACATTAACTATAAATAAACTGGCTTATTTATACTACACCAAAAAGTCTCTCACTAAAAAATATATATTATTATTAAAAGCAGAAAAGCAGCTTCCTTTTAGTACTAATAAAGGAGAGTTACCTTAAGCTATAACTATAGAAAAAGAGCAGGCAATTATTATATATATATATAATATAAAGAAAAGTATATTTACTATAATAAAAGCCTATATATGCAATTATACTAACTTCTTAAGAAAACACTAAATTTAAGGTCTAAAAATAGCTATTTTTAAGGCTTAAGCTTACTAATTTAAATAATAATATCTAAAGCTTTAATTTAAAACTCTAAAGATTAAGGAGATTATAAAAGCTTCTATTAAGTATAACCTTTCTAATATAAAGGCCTAGTTTAAGGAATTTAAGGCTATTATTAAAAAGCTTTTACTTAATCCAGCCAATCTATAAAACTTTAATAAAATGCCCTTATAAATAGGCTAAATTAATAGTAGCCTAAAGATATATTTAACCTAAATAAAGAAAAATATCTAGCCTATAACCTTTTAGCTAAGCAATAAAAAGTCCCTTACTTCTATTAATGCTATTAATACTGCTAAAATATTAATTCCTTTTTTCCTTATTCTTTTAATAAAGGTCCTTCTTAAAGAATATATTATAGCTAATATTAATAAAAATATTATCCTTACTAATATAGCAACTAAATATATAAATAGCTATTAGGCTTAATAGTAATTAAAGCACTTTAATAAACACTTTTTTGCTTTTAATAATACCTTTAATAGCCATTTAATTAAAAAGTGGTTTAAGTATAAGACTAATATTATAAAGGCCATTTAAACTTAAGCTCTTGCTATTTAGCTAAAAAAGAAGAAAAATCTAATATATTAAATGCTCTTAATGGATAGGTTTTTAGCTTATAAAGACTTTAATTTTATATAGTATTATTATACCTTTAATATTATCCTTTTTTGCCTTCTTACTTATACCAGTTATATCCTTTAGCCCCTTAATATTAGTATTTACTAATACCTTAAGAAGGCATAGCAGTTATCCTTTAGGAACTTCATTTAAGCTAAAGGCATATACATTACCCAATTGGACTTTCTTAACTAATAGAAGGCAATATATTAGGCTATATTTAAGGCCTATTATATATATATAGGCTTTAAAAAGGCAGGGCTAATGCCCCTTACTCCTAAAGTCATTTTATAGCCCCTTTACCAATTAGTTAAGAATTAAAAAAAGCCTTTATTTTCTATATAGCTTAAAAAGAAAGCTATTACCTTAAGGAAGACTAAAAGAGACCTTATTGCTATTTAAAGCGTATAGAAGCTAGACCTTTTAAGCAGCCTAATTAAGTAAGTTATATTAAATACTATAGCCTATCTTAATCTTACAATTATTACTTAATTAATGCAAAAAGAAATAATCTAGCAATACTAAAAGCAAATTGCTTTATAGTCCCAATGTACATATATATAGCAGTATATTTAGGTTAATAATAGAGCTTTTATAATAAAGGAATTATATAAAAAGATTAAGGATTAGGCTTATAAAGACTAAAAGAAGGAAAATAAAAAGAATATTTAGTCCTAAAAGGAGCTCTTTAATCAATTGCAAAAGGATAAGGCCAAAAGAAAAAAAACAGCCCCTTTAGGTTCTATCCCTTATAGCTAGGCTATACTAAAGGCTATATAGAAACTCTAAAAAAATGCAATAATCCTAAAAAAAGTTAAAGCCATTAAAGCCTTAAGAGAGCTTTAGCTTTAAGCTAATAAAGTAAAAAAGCAGCTTTTATTAAATATAGCCTTACTAATCTACCTTAATTATATCCCTAAAGTAGTTAAATAAAAGGCATTATAGGGGTTATTTAATTAAGCTAATATAATTTAAGTAAGTACTACTATTACTATTTAAATTAGGAATTAAAATAGCAGCTAAAATTATAGCCTAAAGGACTTTATATTAATAATATTACACTTATTAATTAAGCTGCCTTTTTTACCCTTAAATATAGGCTTTAATAATACTTTAATTAAGATTATTTAAACCACCTAAATTAAGGCTTTATATTAATCTCTTTTATACATTTAAAATGCTATAATAGATAAAGATATTAATAATTAAGCTTATAGCTAAATACTTAATATAAATTATAATAGATTTAACTTTAAATAAGCACTAAATTAATATTTTAATAAGAAAGAACTTAATGCTATTATTTCTATAAAAGGCATATAAATTACTATTTTAAAATTACAGTAGCATTAATAAGCTTAAGCTTTATATAGCTAGAATTTAATAACTATACTATTAAAATAACTTATATTAATAAAACTAATTATTTTAAAGTAGGTAATTTTAATAATATCTTTATCTTTATATTTAGACTTTATTTAATGAAGTTGTAGATAAGCTATATTGGAAAAGTTAGTTATGCCAGTAACGCGGTTATAGGTTTTATTACCACCTCTCCGGCAGGAGAGGTAGGGTTGTCTACAAGCCCAGCGTAGCGCGCTTCTATATGACCCACCGGGTACATAGGCGCTTACGGATAGGTCCAGTACTGGGCGAGACCCGCCGTGCACCGGCGTTGGGCCCCTCGCGGCCGCCGTCCCGCTCCCAGCAGCCGCTGCACAGCCGTGATCCGAACTCCGGTCGCCGTGCCCTCATGCACATCGTACCCCGGATTGGGTCACTCTATTTCGATGCCTTCACTCTGTTTCGTCCTTGTCTGGCCTCCCCTGGCAAGCCTGCGGTTGCTGGCACGTCACAAAGCCTGCAAGTGCAGGGACCGCAAAGCTAGCCACCCCCCCAAGTGCCCAAGCACCCAAGCACGCACCCCAAGCAGGTCGATAGATATACCTATACATACGCACCACGCCAGGTTCTGACCTCCACCCGATCCTTCATCACACATCACACGAAACCCTCGCCCACGATGACGCTCCTCTCCCGACTCAGTCTATCGCAGCTCCTGCTCCTCCCTGTAGCGCTCGCCACCCCGATTAAGATCCAGAACGATGTACGCAGCAGCGGAATCAACTGGCAGTCGTGCCAACTCGGCCTCAGCGAAACAGCGCCCGTTGAATGTGCCGGCTTGAATGTCCCGCTCGATTACACGGACCCACAGTCGGCCGCGACCCTCGACCTCCAGCTCTTCAAGGTCGCCGCCGTCAAGAAGCCATCAAAAGGAAGCATCTTATTCAACTTCGGAGGTCCAGGAGCGTCGGGAACCGCAAATTTCGCCATGTATGCGAAGCTATTGCTCGGGTACGGAAACCGTTTCGGTTAGGATTGAGGCTGGTGCTGATTCATCTCAATAGCGCAACTGGTGGACATCACAACCTCGTCACTTTTGTCCCTCGGTAGGTCAACCAGAAACGACGGCAAATTTCAGTCCCCTAACGTGTGTTGATGTAGTGGAACAAATACCACGATTCCGTTCTCTTGCTACAGTAACGACGAAGAGCGTTCATTAGCAGCACTCACCACCCCGAATCTAGTGGGTAACGCATCCAACATCGCCTTGGGCCGAATCTGGGCAGATAGCGAAGTCTTCACTCAAAGATGTCTCGAAAACCAGCAGCAGACTGGAAGACTCGTGGGCACTGCGTTCGTGGCCCGAGATATGATGCAGATCGTTGATGCCCTGGAGGAAGACGGCATGTTGCGATACTGGGGTAATACTAGCCGGCTACCCCTGTAACTATCTGGACAATGAACTGACAAATTCCTCGTTTACAGGTGTCTCGTATGGAACTATTTTGGGAGCTACCGCCGCTGCAATGTTCCCCGATAGAATGGACAAGGTTATTCTCGATGGAGTTGCCAACCCGTACGAATACTATGCCAACCGGTAAGAATGAACTATCTTAGGGCCGCAGCACAGCGAGCTAACATGCATGCCTAGCGAGGTTGAACTATACAAGGACAGCGACAAGGTCCTCGCCGGTTTCTGCGCCGGATGTGTTGCTAACCCAGCCAACTGCGCCCTGGCCGTCGAAGATATCACAGCTCAGCAGCTGGAGGAGAAGATTTACGCTTTCCTGGACGACTTGAAGTTCAACCCCATCGTCATCCAACTGCCCGCCGGCGGCTTCGTCATCGACTACAGCAGTGTCAAGCCTCTTCTGCACCGCTTCCTTTATGACCCGCAGTCGTGGCCCAACGTCGCTATTATTATCAGCGCCCTCATCTCCCGTGACATCCAGACCCTCGCCGGCATCGTGACCCTGATTGCCGGCGACAAGTCTGCCCTAGACGAGGAGGCCCAGTTTGGCATCAAGTGCGGTGACTCCTACGGCCAGACTTCCGACGTGAACGAGATCCTCCCCACCATTTATGAGCGCCACAGCTCCAGCCGAATGGTCGGCGACACGGGCGACGCTGTCGTCATGCGATGCGCCAAGTGGAAGCTTCCAGCCAAGGAGCGATACGGCGGCGATTTCAACATCAAGACCAAGAACCCCATGCTCATCATCGGCAACACCTACGACCCTGTGACGCCGCTCGTGTCTGCCCGCAACGTCAGCGAGTCTTTTGTGGGCAGTGTCCTCCTGCAGCATGATGGCTACGGTGTAAGTGACATCTAACTCTCCCATAACGCATTATGAACTAGATGACTGATTTCTTCCCGTGTAGCATGACTCCCTCCCCCAGGCCTCGCTCTGCACTGCCCGTGCTGTGAGGTCTTACTTTATCAACGGCGAGCTGCCTAAGAAGAACACTGTTTGCAGCGTTGATGTCCCCCTATTCTCCGGCTCAGACGGCTGGGACCAGGTTTTAGAACAGCTTGCCGTTGATGATGACGAAGAGTCAATGGGTGAACTGTAATGTCGAGGCTGGATCCTCCTCATTTCGTTTGACCATTTTAATGTATATTTTTTTTTATCTATCTTAGCGACGACCTTTTTCTTTTTACACTCCATAGACAGGACACATTCCCCCATTTCTTTGTCCACGTAGCGTAGTTTAGATATTTAATCTTGGTCCATGGCCTCGTCTTCTATGGGCTCCTCAACCTCAAGTTTCGCCCAAGCAATGCCTTCCTGCCATTCTGCCATTGTGCCCAGTGAAGTCCCCTTCTGCGACTCCAGCAGCGAGTCTGAGATTTCCAGTACCATCCTCCTCCCAATCGTCTTGGCCCACCATATGATCCTCCCCAGGTGGTGAAGCAGCACGCCCCAGTGCATCATGAGAAACATGGCCACCGGGTCCGAGTTCTTCAGGTTGTCCGAGAAGTCGGGCCCCGCGAGGGACGGGAACGCAATGCAGAGGCCCCTGACCATGTTCTTCGAGTTTTCCACAAAGCACATCCGCAGCGCCGAGACAGTAGTGCGGTACGACTGCACCCGTACCAAGGCCTCCTCGTGTGCGGCCGTGTCGCCTCCTTCCGGCACCGGCACGCCGTTGTCCACAATGGCATTGGCCCTTGCGAGGGCCGCCTCGATGCTGCTCGCCAGTGGTCGATCCAGGGGCTTCTGCATCGCTTCCAGGCCGGCCTTGATGCCGGGAGTTGCCTCTGGATCCGCCAGCAGCGTGTCGAAGTTCTCTATGGCGATGACCGAGGCTCGCTGGAGGAGGTTGAACAGGGCGATCATGCGGGTTAAGATGCCCTGGGTCACATCGCCGCCCACCATGCTCTCGCACTGAGGAATGGCCATGTTGATCAGGACAGCAATGGATGAGAAGGCGAAGACGGCCTTCACGTTCTCCGGCGTGATGCGTGCCAGCTCCTTGCGATACGACCTGCTCGCCCGGTCGTAGTACTCAAGGGCGTGCTTGAAGTAGAACTTGGGATCATCCGACGTGACGGAATCGCCGCACAAGGCAATCTCCAGGGCCGATAGTGAAAACCCGCCGTGTAGCAAGAAGTCGTGCTTCTTGAGGCCCCATCGCGGGATGCCTACTTTGATCCAGTGCTCGTCCTCCGGGATGGTCAACAGGCTCTTGTAGGTGGACGTCGCCCAGCGGTGCATCAGCTCCAGCTCCAGCTTCTGGGTGGTTTCGGAAGAGGAGGTGGCAGCAGTCCCCGGCGGCGAGTCCGCCGATGCTCCATCCTGCGACTGTGATGCTGGCGGCTGTGAACTCGGGAACGAGCAGTCCTCGAGGCCGCGCACGTAACAATTACCGCACGGCGGTCCCTCCTCATCACACTAAACGAGGCCGTCAGTTAGTCGTGGGTCTAGTCATTCCGAGCACATCTGTCGAGTCTCAAGAGCCATTTTGCGGATGTCAAAAGACCCTTACTTTAATATGTCTTCTCTTGCAGTTGCGACACCCATTTCGCGACTTGTTGTGCGTTCTTCGTTTCTGCATCGGGCGTAGCCTCAGCTTGAAGCGAGCTAGGCCGCCTCTCTAATCACCAATGCTTGTCTCTAGGCCGTCAAGCTACGTTTTCTCGTATTGCACGGCTCAATAGTCGGGCGGGACGATCGCCGAATTATTGAAGAAGGAAGATGCGAATGGCTGTTTCGAATCCTCCTCCGCCAGGTTGACATCACCGCCAAGCAGCGAGTTATGTGGCTGTGCTGTGGCTTGCAGCTAATCGTTGAACTATTGCCAATTGGATCTTGGAGGCAACGTGGAAGCCTCACAGAACAAGGTTCGAGGCCTATCTACAAGATCCGTCGCGTCGCGGGGAATTCGCGGTGGCGTATTAGGATCGTTTCGGGTTGCAATTTTAAGCAGCAATATGGGGAACCAACCGCCCGGTTACTACATGTCAAAAAAATGCCCAGACCAGATCGGCACGCGACGCAGCCAATGACGATGATCATGATTTCATTCAAAAGCGTTAATTCTATTAATTGTTCCACCTCTCTGCTCCACCTCTTATTTATCTGCTGGTCCAACACCATCGTTGCACCGCCCCAGCCCCAGTGCTCCATCGACAGATTCCCGTTTCTAAAATTCCACCCAGCAAGCCACCAACAATGAGGCCCGCCGTTTCGCCAGTGCCTACCACCTGCAGGCAGAACTCCTGGTTGATACCAGGCTCAGCAGCCTTCTCCTCGAGAACCTTGTCTAGTACGATCATGTAAATGGCACCACCCATGAGACCAGCGCACCACGCGAGCAGCCCGGCAATGACAGCAGAGGTGAAGAGCGAGAACATGGCGTCGACGAGCACGAGGGCTGCGGCCAGGCCCAGAACCCAAAATGCCAATCGAGTAGTGCGAGGGCAAACCAGAGGAGTCACGGTTCGTGACAGGAACCCGCCGAGCTGAAAGGCGAAGCCATAGGCTGCCGAGTAGGAAAAGAAATTATTAAACGCTGGGGAGACGGGGAGTGCCCGTGTTATGCCAGGGAAAACAAATGTCTGGGTCATAAAAGCAACAAAGAGTGGGATCATGAAGGGGCGGAACACAGCCTTGATGAGGCTGAGTCGATTCTTGGTGCTCAACAAACGTGAAAGCTCTTCGACGGGGTCGTAAATGAGGAGGAACATGTTTTCGGGTCCATCCTCCATGTCAGGCTTGCCACGATTCCGTTGGGCGTCTGGGTAATTAATCGGCGCTCCTGGCAGGATGACGAAGAATGCGAACAGCATGACGCCGGCGAGGGCGTAGATACAGTCGATGAAGCTCCGCAAGAAGCTTTCCATCCAGACTGTCAAAATGAAGGGTAGCATGGCGCAAAACAAGGCGCCGGCTCCCACGCCGGCTCCCCATCCGGCCAGGCCTGCCTTGCCGTAGTAGCGCGTCATTCCGAGGAAAGAAACATCCATCGCGGCCGCGGCGGACGACGCCAGCGTCGACGTGAGAATTCGCAAGGGCGGCGAGACATTGGGGGGTGTCACCTTTGTGACGATGGCGACGAGGATCCAGCACGCAGCGGCAGATAGTGGCCGCATCCAGTAGGGCACATAATGGAAGAGGTGAGGGAGGATGAGCTTGGTTAGGAGGGCGGGTAGAGTCTCGATGAAGATGACCATCCAGCGAGGGTAAGGAATGATGAGATAATTGGCGGAGTAGACGACAAAGGGGACAATAGTATTCACGAGACCTGTTGATCAATGAGTACTGAGGGTATCCTCATGGTTGGACGTTTTCAGGGTAAAGTACCTAGAAGAGCGAAGCCCAAGTAGGATGACACATTGGTGCCACATCTAGTCACTGAAGCCATCTTCATAAAACGGAAGCGCTCGTGCCAGCACCAGCGCACGCAATTCCGGTTTCCAACAGCTCGATGCACCCCGTTGTGGATTTACTCACGGGCGACTGAAGAAATATCGAGAAGGAAAGGAAACGAATGGACTCTCTGAAGGCCCCAGGAAACAAAATAGGGCTTACCGGAGTAAAACAATTGTAGCAGTGACAATGATTTGTTTTACGAGAAAGCCAAGAATGAAGAATGCGCGTACTGGAGAGAGGCTAGTCTTAGTCAAGGCGTTGCACATCCATTGTCGACTCGTGACATATGCTTCGATTGGGAAGGGCGCTGGAATGAAGGATGATCCCGAAGGAGGATTCAGAGACATCAGTGCGTCGTGGATGGATCCAGGCAAGCTTAAAACCCAAGTGTGCAGATGAGACAGGCAGGCTTGAAGGACGAGACGCAGCTCACGGAGGGTGCATGACGTAGGACGGGCGGCTTGATGGGCGGAGGCTTGCAGGGACAAGTGCGGTCCTGGGGGTGCCACCACTCATCGCCGCAGAGGTTTATTGGCTCTATGCAGTGCTTTTGTGTACGGACTGACATTGTCACTCACTAATTTATGGCGTTCGATACGGATACATTGACAGCACTCGGGGCGTCGGCTGCGGTGGAGACCTCGCAGAGGAGCCCCGATCGGCTCTAAGCGGGAAATAGCTGCGTGTAGCGGTCTGGCAGCGGGCGGGCGGGCAACGGGCAACGGGCAACGGGCAGCGGGCAGCGGGGCCAGGAACGTGTCCGTATGGCGCGCTATGAGTTGGTAGCGAGTCCGTGCTAGGCCATATCGGAGTCGCACAAATCACAAGCAGCGGGATGCATTTTGGTCAAGCCCCCGGCTGTTGTTGCGCCTCAGCAATGTGCTTCCATGGCGTCCCTCAAGCCCTCAGGGGGAGCCTTGGCTGCTGCGCGGCGGTTGGTCGGTGGTCCTCCCGGGGCTTGGTCGCTGATCCTCAGCGTCGCACACCGTTGCACACGGCCGCCTCCAGCGCCGAGACTAATTAAAGCCTGGGGAGCCTCTCAGGGCGGTATTTGCCCACACGTGGCGATGCTTTTGGGCAGGGCTTATCGCCTCCAGTCTGGCCCTGGCTCTGTCACGATGCGAATTGATTGGCAGCCCGCCCAGCTCAGCCTTCAAGCTGCTGGCCCTGGGGGACTCCATCAGGTTTTGCACCCTTTTGCTGCGTCCCTAGCTAATTACATTGCGAATCATCGGCTTCACCAACCACGCTTTACACGGACGATTGACGCCGATAATCCTCCGCATACACGTATCCTGCTGCAGCTTGGGACGCCATCAACATGACAAACACGAAGATGATTGCCGCGTGGATGCGGAGCCCATGATCTTTATACCGTCCTCCCCCCCACGCATCGACAGGACATTCAGGTACTATCTACATCAAGCCCTCCATGATAGCGACGGCCTATCGACCATCCGCCTCCCCGCCGTGTCCCACGAGTCCGTGGAACAACCGCGTGGCCAAGAACTTTCCAATCCATCTTGATCAATAGCTCGTCGTGCTACTGTGCCCCTTATCCGTTGGCCGACGTACATTACATGTACTCCGTGCTCTGCCCCTTCCCACGCTGAGCCACGCGATAGCGCCTTGTCAAGCTTCGTCGCCGGTGCATCTTCCTTCATCTTCCTTCGCAACCCACCCTCCATCTGTTCGCAGGCGGGTCTCGTGCCCCTGCCATCAACTTCCTTTTCATCCTCCGTTGGTTGCAACGCTGCACGGTTGCACCTTGGCATCAGCTCCATCCATACGGTACCTACAGCCATCCCTACATCCATAGATACATTCATAGTAGGTATCTCGGATCTGATCCCGTGGCCAGCCCTGAGGGGGGGTGCAGCTGCAATGGCCTCGCGTTTCCTCTCGCACCGCTCCGCATCCAGATTGAGACTTGGCTCCGACTCCGATCTCTTTGGCCATGAACTTCCCTACAGCCGTCCCCGGTCGTCGACAGAACCAAAGGGCTCTCCATCGTCCTTCGCCATGTCGCAACTGGGAAGGCGACTCAAGTTGGTGATTTCGCTCGCCGCCTTGATTCTCCTGTTGTGGTCTACTTATCTCGCCCTCGTGAGTCTCACATACACGTTGCCCATAAGGCTGAATCACTTCAAGTTTGGGGACCTTGCCGAATTGACCACTTCTTTCCACAGTTCGCCTCCCCCCTCCGAAATTTCCTCCCTGGCCAGTCCTCCGTGAGCCTCATTTCCGTTACCGATCTCGAACGCCTCAACATTCCCCAGCACGATGGAAACGCCACCAACTCGCGCCGTCTACGGCTCTTCATGCCCGCCGACTCGCCACATATAAACCTGTGCAAGACAATGATGTCCGCCGTCGCACTTGGATACCCCATGCCGATCCTCCTCAACTGGAATCGCGAGTACAACCGACCCTCGTGGCATTTAGCTGGTAGCCATATCGCCAAACTTGAGAGTCTTCTTGGCGGCATTGAAGCCCTGTTGGAAGACTCCAAGGACAATGACGACGTGAGCGAAGACGACCTCGCCGTTCTGGTCGACGGATACGACACTTGGTTCCAGTTGCCTCCTTCGGTTCTCATCCAGCGCTACCACCTGATCAACCGTGAAGCCGACGAGCGAATTCGTCAACAATGGGAAAGGCTCGATTGGGGCGACAAGTTCCCAATCGCAGCCCCTAAGCAGGACATCATCGTCACCTCCGCCAAGGACTGCTTCCCAGATAGCAACTCGGGCTCTGACCCTCACTACGAGCACTGGCCCGAGTCGCCCATGCCAGCCGACATGTACGGCGAAGGCACCGACAAGGTGCCATTCTCATTTGACTCGGCACGCAAGTACAAAAAAGTGCGCCCTAGATGTGTCAACAGTGGCATGATCATGGGCACCATGGGCGCGTTGCGGGACGCGTTGCGCCGTTGCAAGGAAAAGGTCGATCGCGTTGCCATGGACGGCCGCCAGCTCTGGAGCGACCAGGCTCTCCTCGCCGAGGTCATCGGCGACCAGGAGATATGGCGCGAGTGGGTGAAGTACATGGGCTCGACTTGGGATGGTAGGGTTGCACAAAATGACTTGTCCTCATTGAAGTCAGAAGTCAGCAGCATTGCGACGGCAGCCATGGCAGGTCGCCGGTTCGAATTTGGTATCGGCCTTGACTACAATTTCACCACGATCCCTCCGACGTGCTCTGCTGAGGAGGATGGCTTCTTCGTTAAGCTTGACGACAAGAACGCGGTAAAGGAAGAGTCCATCAAGGCTGGTGTAACGGGTGACGTGCGCGTTCAAGGCATCCCTCCGGAGCTAGCCAAGAACGATATCGAAGATGCGCTTCTTGGTGGCATGAGCTGGGGCCAATTGCCCCTGTATACGGACTTCTTTTTTGGCAACACGCCAGTGGGAATTCACCATAACGCGTATGTCGGTGGCCTGAAGCCGTTCCGCCTCAATAACTGGTGGGATAAGATGTGGTTCTACCCTCAGTTGCGGCAGCTTGTATCACACCGGCTTCAAGTGAGCAACAAGGCCGCTACGCCGTTGGCGAGGATCCGACCCATCGAAAGCCAGGAGACAAATGGTGAGGAAATTGTCTATTGGGCTCCGAGCGAGGACCGAGAACGGAAGGTGGCGAGAGTGTTTAAACCCTCAAGAGCACGAGGGGATAAATTTACCCCCATTGGGTGGGATGGCGTCTGTCAGAAGGATGACAACTCCCGGAAATGGTATGACGAGTTGTTCGCGGACACGGGACCGTTGAATCCCGAGCACATTGAATGGATATATGACTAGATACCAATGTACGTAATTAGAATCAACCAGCACAAAGCTACATCGGGTTATGTGGCGTCTTTTCAAGTCTCGTTCCTGGCACTGAGGGCACTTTGGATGAGCCTTACGGTTGGTCTAGAACCAACATCACAACCTGTGGGAAGCGATGTTGTGCGACAGCCATGCAGTCACTCACATGCTCAGTCTGGAACACCCGGTTGTCGGAATGCGCAATGCATGAGGTCATGCACGCAGAAAAGGAGAGTTACATGAGCGATAATCGTGGCACTAAGGAACCTAAGGCAATCTCGTCACGATATTCGCCATGCCGCTTGCAACGCGATCCGAGCCCAATGAACGCCTCCCCCACGCCGCCGGCACCAACGCCTCGGACAAGTTGGGCCAAAGGCTTCCAGCCGGCAATACAGGGGTGCAATTGCCGGATCCCTGCCTAAGGGGGGGACGACTAAGCTGTGGGGTGGCGATGAATCCAACCATGACTGCATGGAACGGACGGGACTGGACCGGACCACAGCAAGTCGCATTTTGTTTATTCAAAGGCTTCACAGAGAGGTGCATTGATGCGAGTTGGAAAAGATTAGAATAAAGCATTGCGAATGTCCGTATATCGGAGTCACCATTACTACATTATGAAAACAACGTCATGTCCCGACTTGAAGGGGCAGAGGATATAAAACCATACACTTGCCAATGAGGGTATTCAAACCACACAACCGCCTGCCCGAAAACAATAGTGAAAAAAAAAGGGAAAAAAGGAGAAAAAAAATCAACGACGGAAACAAACAACACCGTAATGTCCTAGTCCGGATCGTAACCCATAATTCTTGAAGATGTTCCGCCCAATAAGCAACAAAGAAAATTCGAAAGAACAAACCACAACAGTGACTTGGGCCCTTGGTGCCGTTTACAAGGTCGCAGTAACGGCCTCTTCGGAGATCCTCACAATCTCGCAGAGACTCCGCACGAGAATCATGTCTATCTCCTGCGTCTCCACCTCCATCATGCGGTCCTCTCCGCTGCCCTCCTCGGCCATCATCTTGGCCGTGGCGATCAGCCGCATGATGCAGCGCAGCAGACCCGCCTCGATGTTCCGAGTAGCGTTGTCCTGTGCAGCCGTCGGTGTCCCTCCGGTGGCCGTCATTTCGTCCTTGCTGAAACTCCAGGCGGTGAGGGGGGTGCTGAGCTTCTTGGTGATGCGGCCGCCGCCAGCATTGAGCTGGATAGGCCGCTGCGGGTTGTCGAGGCCGAGCAACGAAGCGGCCTTTTTGGGGATGTCCTCGTTCTGGGACTTTTTGGAGCTTGCTGTCGACGATCTGTGAGACGACGGCGGCTGGCTCCGAGGAACACGGGAAATGTAATTGTAGGCGACAATGTGGGCGTAGAGGGCGTCGCAAATGTAGTCTGAGCATGTCCCAAAGACATGTCTCAGAGGTGCCCAAGCATTTGGACAAACCGAAGCCTCATGGGTCGAGGCGTCGTCAACACCTTCCTCACTCGAATGGTGGTGCGTTCGGTGCAGCCGTGTAGAGATGGATTCTTTTCCATGAGAAACCACCTTCTGCCAAAGCGACTTTCTTGGGTGTTGCGGTGGTTCGTCTCCGAGGGGCTCCCTCCACATGTCTGTTGACGGGTGCCTGACCTTTTTCGAGTATGCGCGGATAGTTTCGACTGTCAGACTAGAAGAGAGAAGCATTGTCTCGGGAAAGCATGCAATGGAAACTCTCAGTGTCTCAATGATATCAGGCGGTAACGGAACCGCCTTTGCCAAGTCATCGGATGCTAGCTGAGGGATAAATGAAGGATTCGACCGGTCCAGCCATGCCTGCACAGTTGGCAATGGCGAAGGCGGAGGCGTTGTTTGGATGTACACCGTGCTCGGTCGTCGCCACGGTGCTTCACCGTCATCAAAAATACTATCATCGTCGTCAAACTCCATTGAATCCAAGTCAGAATCGTCCTCCTGTTCAGGAGTCGTGAGACTGGGTGACGGCTCTGGCTCGATCTGATATAGGTAGCGGGCATGTGAAGGGAGTTGCAAAGTTCGAGGGCGTTTGCGAGGAGCGGCCTTGGGCTCTGGGCAGGGAGATTCGGGTCTCGAATACGTAGTCAAACTAGTAGTCGTATGGCCTAGAGATGCTCGTCGAGGAGGAACTTCCACTGATCTGATCGAATGTCGTCTTGAGAGGGTTCCGGCGGCCGAGGGGGGTCTTGGAGGAAGAGGGGTGCGGGATCGCGCAAGGTCCTTGATGCTCCCTGTGTTATCGAAAACTGAGTCCGTATTGAGAAGGGTGGGTGGCCGTGGGGAGAGAGGTGCGGGCTGTTCGCTGGCGACACACTCTCCTTCCATGTCAAGGTCCTCTTCGTCAGAATCGATGTCGATCCAGCTATGGTCTAGAGACATTTGACGCGATAAAAGAGCCTTTGGTGATGGAGCGCTGCCGCTGGCGGACGTGAGAGAAGTAGCGGCAGTGATGATTGACTGTTGGCGAAATCGGATTGAAGGGCCTTCGACGCCACCGGATGATTCACTTCCAGGAAGAGAGTCGACGTCTGAGGTGACCTCGGTTCCGTAGTCTTGGCGGTCAAGTGACGATACAACGGAGTCCCGCTCCTCAATCGCACCAAGGGTTTTGACTCTCATAGACGCAGATTGGTAGGGAGATGTGAGAATGCGTCCGGGGCAGGACATGGTTCTCTGTTTGTTCTTTTCCTCGTAGCTCAAGGACCTCGATGGGGTGCCGGCGGTCATGTTCTTGGCCTCAAACACGGCACATGACATCTCCAGATCTCTCGCGAGGAGCTCAGGAAAGCATTGGCCCGCCTCGTCGTCCATAATTTCCTCGCTAGGTTCGCTACAGGGCGTGGCTGGCCTGGACTTTGGCAAAGACAGTGCCATCAGGTCCTTCGTACTGGACACGGAACGCTGCTTCGACAGGCCTGGGGCAGATGTTCGTCGACAAGCCTTGCGAGTAATGTTCGGATCTTCCCCGTGTAAGTAGATGGCCACAGGAATCCTCGGGAAGGGACACACATGGGGGGGTGATCTGGGAGACAAACTTCGCAAAGCTCAAGACCTTGAGAACACCAGTCGGTGGATGATCCGGAAGCAGGACACGACAAGTGTTATATGACGGGGGCTTGGTCTTGGACCACTAGGACCGAGGTGTGTCGGGCGGGTGGATCTGACCGAGAGTGGACACACGGGGCAAAGACAACAATAGTCAAGGGAGAATGCCTATGTCTCGCAACATTGGGAAGTCAAGTGTCGCGAAAACGAGAAAGGATGGGGCCGTGGAGGGCAAGACTTGGGCGGGGTCTGTCGCACATGGTGGCAGAGTCCGTGATACGGAGGGAGGCCAGGACAAATAATGTAACTAGCGACGCCCTGGCAAGAGGAATGAGGTGAGAAGCTAGGTGGCGCTCCCAGGGAGGAGATGGTAGCACTGCGAAAAAGCAAAATGGATGGATTGCCAAAAAGCAAAATAGCTCCCCGATCCCGACTAACAGGGATAGGAGCTGAAGCGGGCCTCCAAGGTTTTTTTTGCTCTGGAAGTTTGGAAGGTCGCTGATCCTTGCCAAGGGAGAGGGAAAAAGAAACGAGACAAGCCGGGTCGGTCAATGGTCGACTTGTCTTTCGTCTTTGTCTGTGTCTTTGCCGTTTGCCATCGCCGTTTCCTTTGTTTGTGAAAGCCGAATTGTATCCCAGCTGGGGGGGGCATTTGCTGACCTGGCATGTCTTGCCGTGACAATGCCATCAGCTTGTCAGGAAACTTTTTCATGCCTTCTACAATTGGACAAAGCTCCTGGGCGAGGGCACAGACGAAGGAGAGCGAAGAGCCGCGCCAAGGCTGTTGCTACTGCATATAGCGAGGAACGAATGCAGCAGCACTGCTCCTCCATAGGGCATGTTCGTGTTGTCGTCCACACCCCCGAGGCGTCCAGGTACGCACGGGGCGGGGAGCAAAGTGTCAAATATAATCAGACCTCCTTGCGGTGCTGCATGGCCCGCACATCGACTATGCCTACTAGCCCAGCGACACAGGCCAGCGGCCGCTGAGGGAGATGCGAGTTGCGGGAGGTTTAATGAGAGAGTCAGATGGGGTCCGGGGAGACGACCATGCCCTCCAGAGGGTGCTGCCCGCCGTTTCCGATCATGATGGAAATTGAGAGGCGTGTCGGTTACGGTTAGAGCAGGTCCTGCGGGCATGTGCTTCAGGGCAATCACAGTAGTTCAAAGGTGTGAAACAGGTTACGTGCCCATTGCCAACAGTGGCAGTCAACAAGCGAAGGAGATGTCGTGAGCTGTAAGTTTGGTGGGTTGGACAGCTGGCGGGGTGGCTGAAACGAGGGACTGGTATGAAG
Organism: Aquanectria penicillioides; assembly: GCA_003415625.1. Classification (NCBI taxonomy): domain Eukaryota; kingdom Fungi; phylum Ascomycota; class Sordariomycetes; order Hypocreales; family Nectriaceae; genus Aquanectria; species Aquanectria penicillioides. Next base: position 7,075,887 of record PYIU01000003.1, read on the forward strand.
GCAAACTCTCATGACGGGGTCCAGCGTGGTCGAGGCCTGAGGGAGCAATGGAACCCCACGATGACCCAAGGCAGCACGAAGCCAGGCCGACGGACATCGCCAGTCGCGGCGAGCGGGAGAATGAGAGAGGCCCACGGTGTTTCCAGGTGGGTGGGAGACGTACGGATGGAGGATGAATTGCATTCCCTGGCCTGCATTGCGCCATCAGCTTGGGTGGGCTCGATGCCGTCTCGAAAAGGCCGCGGTTGCCACATGGCTTTCATGTGTCTGCATGGCAGCCATCATGGTACCCTCTCCAATGTGGAGATGCGAGCTTTGCTTCGTCCATGGCCGATGCCGCTGCTGCTGCTCGGGACCGGTAGAGTAGATGCAATGCGTGCGCAGTCTGGCTGTGCAGCCCAGGAGTGTGGCTCCCGCGCCCACGCCCACGCCCACAGCCCACCTCTAGGTCTAGGGTCTCTGTTGAGCATGGTGCAGGCTGCCTCGAGTCCGGATGCGTTACATAGTATTAGCCCCAGGATGAGCAGATTTGATAGATTACAGGTCGACTAAACCGAGCAGGAAGGGTGTCCGAGGAGGGTGTCCGAGGAGGGTGAGGGGCGGCGCCAACCCAACGAGGAGCACCGAGGCCACAAGTTGGACGCGTCCACCGCGCCCTCACTGCAAGGAGGACTCCAAAGAGAAACGTCGCGTCGTTGCAAGGTGGCGGACACACATCAAGGACCCGAGCGAAAAGTGAAATGTGACGAGAAAAGACAAGAAAAAGAAAGCATGCACCCGGAGGCACGGGCAACAAGACATGGTTAACTCAAAGCCGTTTAGGCCCGTGGGGTTCACCAACTTGAATGTGATGTGAGGAGCAAACGACTTACGGCATCGCCTTGGTCCAAGCAGGGGTATGGTTGACGGGAAGCAGAGGGCGACTGGCGAACCTTGGCCGCCGACTCGACAGCCAACATATGCGCTATATCATTCAAGGAGCGGCGGCTTGGGGGAGGGGGACGGGCGCTAACGGGCAGCTGTTCCAGGGGAGGGGGGGATGTCAGGGCAAATAAGGATGCGAAGGGCAACCACAAGGGCCACTCCCGAGCACTGCAGCGAACTACCTGCTAGAGCGCATTGGCCGGAGAGGAACCCTTGGAGGTTCACTTAGGGGCGGCCCGGCATGTGGGCTTCGCCGCGGCGGCGGACGGCTTACAGTTAGGCGGAGACTACAATGCCATATGACGGGCTCTAAGGGACATAAATGACCCTTGAAGTCGTGAATAAATCCCCCAAGGCGATGGCGGCAACCAGGGGGTGAGATGCTATGGTATAGGAAGAAGCTCGAGATGGCCACCCGTGATGAGAAGAACGCCTGGGGGACTAGAAAATCTATCGGACAGGCATAGAGGCCGCCTGGGGAATGCAGCTAGACACAGAGAACCCTGGGGGGCCGCCTGTGAGCTCTGGGGCCCCGGGGGTGCCTTGGGGCAACTGGGAAAAGCAAAGGACCCTGAACTGGAACCTACCCCAAGCCAACTACGAGTGAGGCGGTTTTCTGGGGCTACGTTAGCAGCTGCCACACCGCCCGCGGCTGGTATTGGCGCGGTCCACGAGCTTACCGAAAAAGAAAATGCTGCCCTAGGATTGAGTTTCCTTGACCCCCCAAAGCTCACAATTCACAATTCATGGCCGCAATAAGACACGCGCCCAGAGAAGAAAAGAGAAGCAGGCAAACAGGCCTTTCGTTTCCTGCTGTGCTCTATCCTGGCGCTCTGTTTGGCTCAGTCCTAGCTCAGCCCTCGTCCACAGGAAAGCGGGTTGTGATCTGATCGTTGCCTCATAGGCTGGGGCCACCAACGCTGCCCCTGTCCGTGATTCGCCTGCCGTTGCGTCCCACTTCTCTGCCCCCCCTGCGTGTCTTTGTGATCGCCCTTGAGCTTCAGTCAGGTTTTTTTGCTTGTTCCTGTTGCACGTCTCTTGGCTCCGCAACGGTCCTGGTCCGAAAATTCGTCGAATCCTAGAATCCTGGACTCTTCCCTGGATGACGCGCTCCTCCAATTCGAGCTCATATCGCATACATGGGCACAGACCAGCCAACAATTGCCAATTCCGCGTTTTGAGCCTCTGGCCGCAAATTCTTTTTTCACCAGGCCGCAACTTCCAGCCTGCTCCAGCCGACTCCAGTCTACATCGCCTTATTTATCTTACCTCTCCGTGGATACCTAGTCTCGGCTCGCTTACAACGGCCCTCACGTCACTTGGGTTTTCCGTGGCTTCTAGATCGCTTCGCACCTCCGGGACTGGCTCTCTCAGTGGAGGGTTTTTTTTTTTTTTTTTTTCCGACTCCCTTTCTCCATTCCACCACCAGCGACTTTTCAAATCGTCACCCACGTGCTACACCGCAAAGAGATTGCCGACAATGCTTTCTCAAGACTTCATTTCGGCCATCTGTGGTGCGCCTCTTGCTGCCAATACGGTAATCTCCAAGGATGTCGGCATCTACTCTCACGCTCTCACACCCTCCCATGCCGTCAAGGCAACGTTCAAGAAGAGTTCTACCCCGGTCAACTGCCTGGCCGTCAGCGACACTCACATCTTTGCCGCCCAGGACCAAAAGGCCCACGTCCACGTCTATTCTCGTCTACGCGGCAACCAAGAGGCTCTTGTCCCTTTTCCCGAGAGGATCCGCAGCTTAGCCCTCGCTGGCCAGGTCCTTGTCGTTGGCACCACCGAAGGGAGACTGTTTTTGTGGGAGGTCAGTCCACTCCGTTGCTTCTGCCCGCCACATGGCGTACTGTATGATGCAAGCCATTGCCTTCAGATATACTGACAGCCCAAACAGCTGTGCACGGGCCGACAATTGTCAACTCCCCCTGCCATGTCCAGGGTGTTTCCTGCCTGGCTGTCACGCCCTATCACATCCTGTCAGGTTCCGACGACTCCAACATCAACGTCTGGTCGCTGTCCCGTCTACTCGATCTTGATGCCCAGTCGGAACATGAACCCGAGCTAACCCTATCCAACCACCGTGGTGCAATCACCAGCCTGGTGGTAGGTCCGAGCACCAACTCCGAGACAAACATATGCGTGTCTGCAAGTAAGGATAAGACATGCATCGTCTGGAACTTTCAGACTGGTCAGGTTCTACGAACGTTGCTCTTCCCCACGCCACCTCTTTGTGCCTCCCTCGATCCAAGTGCTCGAGCCCTCTTTGTTTTTTCTGACGAGGGCGCTTTGTACCTCATCGAGCTGTTTGGTGGCGACAAGCCGATCCTTGGTTCCCAGAGTACGGAACCATCTTCCATTGTTGTACAGGTCAACGCCCCCTTGGCTGTCTCAGATCCAGAAGCTGGCCAGCCGTCCTGTCTTGCGCTGACATACGATGGCACATCCCTCCTCTCCGGCCACACCAAGGGCAAGATCCTGCGGTGGAGCTTGGCAGACAGTTCTCACCCGACCGAGGTGGCCAACCTGAACGCCTCCGTAACGAACCTCTGTTTCGTCTCTCCACTACCATCCGCTCAGCCAACCAAGATAGTCAACATTGTCAAGCCGAACCAGAACATCAAGCAATATGTGTTCACAGCCCAACTAGACAGCGATTTGTGCACAAAATCCCGGTTCAGCGACCTGCTTACTGGGAATGGCTTTTCGTCGCCATCTATTGAGATGGACGTCCCCGCGCTCACCACCAATTCGTCAGACGAGCAACCGGATCTCGAACTAGAGAGGCAGAATCGGCAATTCTGGACCATAATCAACAACAACAAGGCTTTGCAGAAGCCCAATTTCATGCAGTCAACTGTCACCCAAAGCCCCGCCTGAGCATCTCTCGATGCAAGGAAGCCGCCACATCCACAAGCGATGCAACCCCTTCTAGGTTTGGATTCCGCTTCACGGAACACAAACAAATCCCTTCCCGCGCGTGATCCTAGACCACCGGGCACTCCAAGCGGCATTGACTGCTCGAGCATGCATGTGCAATGCAACAGGTATGACGCATATGTGGCACTCGAGCTGTGGCGTGCTACACTGCAGCCAGCTGTCAAACGCCTCGGACCAGCCGTGCATCATGAATTGTGATACGTACGACTAGAGGGTATAATTTTAAGCTATAAGTGTGTCCGTTCTTCGGTCACCACGAACCTACATTTTCGTTTTTGTCAGTAACACTTGGGCATACCGGTGTGCATGCTTCTGCAGCTTCTCGGACACAGCCTCGCACCAAAATGCAACCTGACCCGGCCATTTAAATGAATTGGGCATCGAAACCACCATTCCTTGCCTCGGGGTCGTTTCCTCGCAAGGATCTTAATGACAGCTCTCAAAATGTTGAGATGTTGACGCTATTCCGTTCTCTGCGAACCGATTTCAGCGGGACTAGAGGTGGATCATAGGATAGTCCCACAATAGAGCCCTGCAAATATGCTGTGCGCTGCGTTCTCACGTATTTCTAGAATTGGAGAATTTTGCGATGGTCCACCCAAGTGTAACTAAGATAACCCATGTCTCGTTGCTCGGCAGTATGGTTGGAAGCATCACCATCTGCCGTCCTGATCAACAATCTCAAATACAACTCCTTGTAATTGATAGGCTCTTGCCTTTTCCTCTGCCGCCTCTCCAGTAGCCTGAAACAACGACACACAACTTCGTGGTCATCGGCGGGACAAAGAGGGGCAGAAGCATGCTGGCGGGTTTTTGGATGCAAAAAGAAGTCAACGGCCCCGGAATATCCGTTCAGTTTGCTTACGGAGTATTTGCCGTGGGGGTTGCAAAATGGATCTCTCGATTTGGACAACGTGGAAGACTAGGATCCAGGTGCGAACTGGGGAATGTTGCATGGAAAATTGCACCAGGATTACGGCGGGTGCTTTTTTTTTTTTTTTTCAACCTCCCCCCATACGATCCTTGGATGGCTCTAACTTGAGTGGGTGAGGGGAGAGCTTGCTTCCAGAGCGTCTTGTCAATCAATGACAGTTGATAAGCGGGTCGTGAAACCGGCCTGCAAGGGACCCTGGAACTTTAGCTGCTTGCTGGGTCGTGATGGTGATGGCAAACAAAAAATGAGGCCCTCGTCCCCGGCTTTGGGTCCTATTGGGTCTGGCCGATCCAGACTGCACACTTTCCTTTTTGGGGTGATTCTGTGTACCCTGAAATAAAGTTTACTGCGTGAGAGCATTCAAATGATATTCGATGGATATTGTTTCTCAGCATGCGGATGCACCTGGGTTCAACCCACGGGTCAATAAAGTCCAAACTCATACTTTCTAAACAACAGCTGGTCTGGTCCCGTTACAGAATCCTAGGTGAATTGATGCGACCAAGCGGCGTAGACAGCTATTACATGCAGGGCACCATGGGTAGGTGGGCTCCTATATAGCAGCTTGGCTTTGAGTGCTTCGGTCCTTCGTCTCCTTTCGTAAAATCATGACATCAATCGCACTCGCTGATATGCGATTGGTGACAAACTCGATCCGTCCAATCCCCAAATGGCCTTGAATCGAATTTGCCGACCTCACATCACGACGGCATTAGCAATCAAGTCCGTTAAATGCTCACACTGTGCGTGACACCGCGTTTATGCTCAACACAGTATGTCTGTCCTTCCCCGGACACTCTCTACGTCCGCGGATTGTCCGACCGGAGCGGGAAATTTCTCCGCTCCGACTAACACCGAGCCCCAAAGGTCTTGCATCATCGGCCCTCCAAAAGCTAGTCGCGATCTCTTCCCTTGCCGCCCTCCTCAATCTCATCTCCCCCCAGAATGTCAGTCGTTGCTACGTTGAAAGGCGACATGCCGCAGCAAGTACGATCTCTCGTGAGTCGCCCTCCCCTCCCTTTGGTCCTCGCGGTGCCCAGGGTATCTGCGCTGGGCCAAATTTCCGTCAAGGGTCACAGATTTGGTCAGAGCGTGAATGCCGGCGACTTCGGATGCGCAACCGGACCTCTGTCACCTACCGACGCAAATATCTCAAATGGCTAACCCAAGATCGCCACTGCAGTACCGCCAATTATTACGGCAAGGCGAGCAATTTGCCGCTTACAACTTCCGCGAGTATGCCAAGCGACGGACGAGAGATGCCTTCCGAGAGCACAAGGACGAGCAGGACCCCCGCCGGGTCCAGGAGTTGGTTCAGAAGGGCCTAAAGGAGCTTCAAGGCCTCAAGGTTGGTCCTTTTTCCACACAGCTAGCCGACCATAAGGAACAGGGCTGACTATCAGAGCAGCGGCAAACAGTCATCAGCCAGTTCTACGAGCTGGATCGCTTAGTGGTTGAGGGATCAGTCTCGGTGCATACCTCCCTTTCTAGTTCGCTTCTTGGAGGCATACTGACAGAATGATAGAACAAGCCGGAGCACAGCTAAACGGGAGCTTCCGCGGAAGCTAGGAAATACAAGGATGGGATACCGAAATCCAGTACTCGAGATTCACGACATGAAGAGAGGCGACAAAGCCTCGTCGAGTCCAGAACATTATCCATCAAGGAACCAAAACGGAAGCGGAAGGCAATGTACAGTAAGAACGGTTAACGGCAATGTATATCTATCGGATACCATGGCAGACTGGGCGATGGCGACAATATGCCCTACTCATTTTCCATAGGTCTTTAGAATTTGAGATTTGAAGAGCTAGATCCTAGAAGCAAATGCGCCGCTGTCCCGTATTACCCATTGCATATCTGTCGTTGACCGCAGTATAGCCCTTCTCAAGCTGCTCAACCGCGCACAACTGCACACAACTGTTGCCCTGGCTCTAAATGGATAGGGTTTGGGATGATCTCCAAAGGAGCGAGACCGACAACTGCAGTTAAGATCACCTAATCAATCATCTGTAGAGATAATTCGTAATAGCATTGTGAAATTAAATCCCTCCAAGCATTTGTGATAGGGCTATTAGTGTGCCTCTCGAACCGTGACTCCGCATTGATGTTTCCCACACCTTGTTCTGACGATGTAGCTTATGTCATCGCCACAACGCATTTGATTGGCCTAAACTTCAACACCAATCCTCACGCTCGTCGCGACAAAAGCTCAGCCTCTCAGCCTCCTCGGGAAACAAATCAAGCCAGGATCGGACCCGGCGCATTCCACGAGACTTGCATCACGACCCAATCACGGCGTGGCTTTCCAATTTTGATATCATACACCATTTTTGCGCTACCAACTGGCTCCGAGATAGGTCGCGATGGCTCCAGGCGTGAGTAACTACACGGTGGCTTGATCGCGACTTCGACTAACCAGCATGCACAGACGCGACGAGCTAATCGCAGCGGTTACGCCGAGCACGACGACTTCGAAGGTGCGATCCGACAACATTAATGACATATTACGGCGAATACTGATTGTCCCCAGGTCTCCCAGTGCGACAATGGCGTCACGAATGGGTCAGCGTCGCGCCGCCACGAGAGCAGGAACAGCAGAAGCAGAACGACATGTGGTCCATCGAGCTCTTCCACGGCATGCCCAAAGACTCGAATCTCCTACCTCCCCATAGTCAGGAACTACTCCTCGCCGCTCGATCCGGAAGGCTCTACAAGCGACCGGCCCCAGCTGAGGAAGAAGAAGTCGATCCCGAAGCCGTTCCCGAGAAGCCTGAAAAGAAGGAGGAGGACGAGGCTTCCAAGGGCTTCAATATCAAGGTCTGGAAGCAAATCGCTCGAAACGTCGAAGCACCAACTGTCTCGCACCTCGCCAAACGAAGAAAGAACATCGTAACTATTGCCAGTAAGACCGTGGAAGAAAGGCCCCAGGCTGCCACCGTCACACGAGCGACTGTACGAAGAATCGATGCCGCCGGGAACCCATACACGGAGGAGGTGACTCTAGCAGATGGTCAGCAAGTGGTTGGTGAGATCATTTCGACGAGAGTCGAGGCTGCGCCGGGACCGCACGGCGAGACTCCTGCTGCTGTGCCCACGCCCAACAGAAGGCGACCTCCCCCACCGAAGAGAAAGGCCAAGGCTGGTCCTGGCCGAGGAAAGAAGAAGGCCAAGATACCTCTGCCCGGTGCAGAACAACCCTCTGCGGCTTCAACTCCAGCGAATGGTGTTGCGCCCGCTCCGGCAGTCAAGCCCGAGCGCTCTAGCGAAAATGTGAGACCCTGGGAAACCCTCAACCATGTTGTGCAATGTATCGCTAACTATTTCAAGGGCATCAAACAAGAAGGCGACGATCAAACGAATCAAGACAGCGAGATGGCCGAGGGAGACGATGACGATGATGATGATGAAGAAGACGGCGAGGACGGAGAGGAGGGCGATGACGGCGATGAAACCGCGACACCCGCTGACAGCACGCAACTCGAGGGCACGGTTGACGGAGACAAGACTCTGGATCAAGAAATGACCGACGCCTCGCCAGCCGCTCCTATCGATCAACAATCTGATGTTGAGATGGGAGGCAATGAGGTTCCTTCTGAATCACCAGCGCCTCCCAACCCTCTACACCTTGCGCCTCCTCCACCACCTCTCACTCTAACTCCCAGCACATCGAAACTTGAGGGCAGTCCGTTGAAGAACGTCATTATGCCATCTCCTACGACTGAGTTTCCCCCTGCCATTCAGCCGGAGAGCAAGCCGGAGCTACCGTCCACAGCAGAGACTTCTGAGGAGAAGACCGAAGTCGCCAAGACAACTACGGCTGTCGAACCACCCGTTGTTGAGCCTGTCGCAGCAGTGGAGGCTTTCGAAACCACCACCGTTGCCTCGGCCGATAGTGTTGTTCCTAAGACTGAGTCACCTAAGAACGGGACCCTGCTCCCCCCTCCACCAGAGCAAGTTGGCAACATCGACACCACGCCACCTACTGAGGATACCGGTAGCACGATCCTTGAGGGCGGAGAGAAACCAACAGAAGGCTCACAAGCCAGTGAGGAAGTGCCTCTCGCGAAGCCCGGTTTTGAGCAAGAGGACACTGTCATGACAGAGGATACCCTGAAGCCAGAGGATTCAGCATCCGTCGGCTTTCCCGTGTCTGAGCCTTCAGAAGTCCCTTCAACAGAGGCCGCAATGACAGAAGAGATGAAGGAGCCCGAGGTGCCTGAGGTGCCTGTCGAAGCTCTTACTGAGTCGATCGTGGAACCAGCTGTGCCAGAAGAAAAGCCGGCATCGCCACCAAAGGAAGAGATGCCAGATGCTCCTGAGGAGCCTGACCTGCTTGGTGGTCTCATTGGCGAGCTAGATCGTCAGGTCGAGGATAAGATGGATATCGAGCCAACGGAACCTCAGTCAGTTGTTGAGCCTGTTCCCGAAACTGCTCCTGAGCCCGCTGCCGAGCCTGTTGCAGAATCTGTTGCTGAGCCTGCTGCTGAGCCTCCTGTCGAGCCCACTCCTGGACCTGCCGCCGAACCTATTGCTGAACTTGCTACTGAACCAACCCCTCCCCCTGCCGCTGAGCCCGCTCTCGAATCTGCTGCTGAACCTGTTGCCCCAATGGAAGTGGCTGCACCCGAGTCAGTGGCCGAAGCGGATCCGACTGTCACAGAGGATGTTTCTGGGCCTGTTGCTGAAGTTTCTGAGGAAGCCCCTGTTGTGCCGCCGGTTGAACCTCCTGCAGAGGCTGCTGCGGCACCCACCGGGGCTGTCCCCGAGACTGTCCCCGAAGCTATTCCCGAGGCTGTCCCTGAGGCGGGCCCCGAGGCTGCCCTCGAAACCGCTCCGGAACCTACTCCTGCTCCAGCTGAGTCCTCCGAAGCACCCAAGCCTTCAGAGGCTCCTGTGCCAGAGCCTGAAAAGACGGAGCCAGAGGTTAAGACGGAGGAACCCGCACCTGAGGCGCCGGCCGCAGAGGCGCCGCCCACTGATGCTCCTGCGGTGGCTGCACCTGCCGATGAGAAAAAAGAGGAGACTTCAGAATCCTGAGTGATAATCCTTGAGAAATAGATTGGAGTACATTTGCCGGAATAAGTGGGTTTCATCAAGACAAACTGTTTGGATAGACAGATTCTCAGGATTATTGAGGTGTCCAAATTGGGTTGATGTATTTGCGTTTATTACTATTATTATTTGCTGGGTTGATTGCAACACGGAGAATGGCTTGGGTGGGAGTTTTTGTACAACAGAATCTTGCTCTAGGAGATAATCCTTCGTAAGTAGAGAGTTCCAGTAAATGAACGGCCGTTACGGATGCTTGGAAATTGGTTGTTTCTATTGTTTCCATGTCACGTCTACCTGTCGATTATTGCTGTCCGCCTGGCATAATGCGGCAATGGCAAAGTCACTCTGGATTGGGGCTCATGGCGATCTCTTTCGTCGATTTACACTCTGTAACGAGCCGCCTGCGATGCTCTGTCCAACGCCCTCACATTCCGGCGTGTTTTCCACCTCTCGCCCTCGGGCATGGCATAGCGGCCGTGAACTTCGATGCCCTTGGCGTGGGCGTTGCTCAGTCCCAGAAGCCCGGCACTTATCAACAGCAGAGCCGCCAACGCAATCGACCCGGACTGCGTCATGTTGCCGCTCGTGGCCGCCACAGCGTACACAAGCAATTTGGCTGCTGCTTCCAGGTACCCGTCGATTTGGGACTGCGCGCGAAGCCATGCTTGAGTGGTGACAGCTTGCAGGTCCGCGTCGTATCCTCGAAGGCGGACGATGCGGCCACGGCCGAGGTCGATGCTGTATTCGGTAATGGCCTGGCCAGCAAGCTCCTCTGGGGTTTCTTCTGGGATTGACTGGGTGCGATTCTTGATGGCCCAGATATTGATCATGCGAGAGAGTATGAGGGCAAGGAGGATGCCAAATCCCCACAGGTCCTCAAAAAGAGTCATAAAAACTAGGGTTGTGAGGGTGAGTAGCGGGCTGAGCAGGTAGAACAAGTGACTCAACCAGTCCAGGTCGGGGGTGGCAAGGCCTTGGGTAGTTGGCCTACTTCATTTTCAACATTTGGGTCTCTTCTGAGGATTGCCACAAGCCGAGACCTCACATCCCACCCCTTCGTGGACCCGACGTCGAGGGTGATGACCTCACTACCACCATCACTCACTACCCTTGCCAGGTAATTTGCCATGACGCTGTTTTTTATCGCATACCGCATCCGCACTCCAGTTGCAGTTAATGCAAGCGCAAACATCCCCGGCTGCGTCTCCCGGTCGAGCAGGTCGGCCGCCTGCTCGTAGTGCAAGCCGGGGGCGAGAACAAGAGCATCGAGCCAACTTGAGCCTCCCTTGAGAGCGGTGCGGTTGGCAACGGTACGTAGATCGGCGAGGGCGATAAGGCCGCCGGCAGAAAGAGATAGCCCTGGGATCGGATTTGTCGGGAGGATGCTGCGACGAGATATCTGTCCATATAGTGTAAGTTGTGTCTCGGGGTTCTCAGGAGCGTAGAGGGCTGGGTTGGGACTACGGTACCTCCATGGTAAGTATTGGGGGACCTGGTGAAGGATATCAGGTAGGCACAGAGGTCATGGAGCTGTTTGGCGGAGTATCAGACAGATTCCATGTGATTTCGGGCTTTTATGAGTTTATCTCTTGATCTCATAAGACGGGCCGGGACGCTCATAAGCGCCAGAACCGAAGCTCCAACCCTGACATGGACCAGACAGGCAAGGTCATCTGAATGGGCTTGATAGCCACGTCTACAGGATTTACCTCAAGACGCCCTGGATAGTGGTATTTGAAATGTGTAAATGCCCCGTATCTGCCGAAGGTGGTGTTGAGTGGGACACCCTGGAGGTGTGCCGGGATAATGAGCCGCGTGGATCGTGTCCCATGACGCTGACCGGGAGGCTGCCGGGCCAAGAATTTGCGCCATGCGTGAGATAAAGCCTCTGCCGATCTCAACGAGCACTTTAGTCGGTTGGAGGCTGCCTTGTTTCAGAGCCTTCGAGCGTGACACGTTCCTGGTCCCAGGACGCTCAGCCTCTGGACAGGCAGACGTTCTCCCATTCATTCGCTGAAGGAGGTGGTCGGCCTTGTACAAAGCTACAAGGATAAAGCATCAGAAAGAGCGACCAAGCAAAAATGGGTTCAATTGCTCTATGCGAGCTAAGTGATTGATTCTATGATAGAGAGCAAGACCAGTCTAGGAAACTATAGCACATTATTATATATATTTTATCCCTAGATAATTTGCCCTTTCTTTCTATAAGTAGCATAAGGTTTGCTGCTTGATACAATCCCGCCTTGCCCGCTACGATCCCATTGGCTGTTTTAGGATGCGTAGGGTCTGTTGTTTGCATCGCCGGGTGTCACATGGTTTCAACAGGCGTTGGTGGTTACCCTAGACAAACACCAGCGCCGGCTGGGAACAAAACCACCGATGCACGACATTTCCTTGATTTTTCGGGTATAAGTGAAGCAAGTAATATAGAATCGTGCTTACCTACCCACAACTTGATTTCTAAGCTAGCATAGTAGTCTAGATGATTTGTTTCCCCGGTATGATTAGAGATGTTTCCATGAAAGCCCTTGTGTTGTCTCAGTCCGGACTGATTTGCGCCTCCTTACGTATTTAACTTCCTGCAGAGTCGGGCATGTACATTCTATTGTTAAATCTACAGCACAGCCATTTTTGCGACGGAACTCGGAATATCATGAGAGACTCGTCTCTTTTAACTCACCTGGTGAGAGACTGTGCGACTAGAAGCAGCGTCAATCTTGACTAGTTCATTTCAGTATAGCAAGCGCAATGATCAAACATTACAGCAAGTTGGGAAGTATAATTAGGGAAGTATGATTCAAATATCGCCAATTCATTCCCGCGCTCATGTATTGCGTGGTGTTTTGCTGATCCCAATGGTTTAATTTATATACAACTCAATCCTCATATCAGCATATGCATGGTCTTTCTAATATCTGATCCGTTCTAGATCACATCAAATCGTAGGATGCGGCAACCTGCTCTATGAACTGCCAGTTCTAGTTGAAGTGACTCGCCGAGACGGTTTCCCGAGATCGCAGGGAGTAGTCGATAGCTTCCTGGAGAGGAATCTCCGAAAGAGAAACGGCCTTCGTCTTCTTCACAAACTTCCAAATCAAAAACGCTCCCAACACCAGTGGAATGTCCCTATTAGAAGATTAGCCACACCGCTGGGCAACATCCGGGTTTCAAGTCCAGACTTACAAGTATGATGAAACAAAACTGCTTGGGCTCCAGTTGCCCTCTGTAAATACAGTGAAACCTCCTGTAAGCAGAATGACGATGCACATGAAAAGTGCAGCGTATGAGCTGTACACTAAATTGAGCAGATTAGCTTGGAGCTTTTCGAGTTCCATCCCCAGGAAGAATTTAACTCACGGGTCCAAGAATTGTGCCACGGGAGTTTCGAGACTGGGATGTTTTGCTTCTTTAGGGCGAGCCTCAACCGAATGTGGTTGAGCAAAATGGCCGACCATGATACCAGGACACCGGCGGCAGTGAGATCCACAAGCCACCAAAACACGGTCATGGCGTCGTTCGAGAGACTCATGAAGCTGAGGAACATGAAAGCGGTGAACAAAAGCACGCACATGTATGGTGTGCCCCACGAGGTCGTCTTGAGGAAGATGCGGGGAGCCTGGCGCTTGAGGGCAAGACCGTACAAGACACGAGTTCCAGCGAGCAGACTCTGGTTAGACGCCGACCAAGCTGAAGTGATGACGATGGCGTTGACAACAGACGGAATGGCGGGGATGCCGGCGGCAGAGGCGGCGATGACAAAGGGACTCTGCGCAGCGGTGCCCTCATCGCCGTCGAGTCGAGGATCATCGCTAGAGACAAGCATACCCACGACCAAGATGGCCAGGATATAAAAGACGAGAATTCGGATGAAGACCTGCTTGCAAGCCCGAGGAATGGCTTTGTGGGGTTTTTGGTCTCGGCGGCTGCCATGGCGATAGACTCAACTCCAGCAAAGGAGAAGACGGCGCTGGTCATGACACTCCAGTATCCGAGGAATCGACCCCAGTTGCCAGACGCAATGTATTCGACAAAGGGGCCCGGGTTCTTCCAGTACTTGAAACCGATTCGGGGAGTTCCTGGTACGCCTCCAAGGTCGATGACGAGACCCAGGATGATGAGGAAGACAACCAAGAGGATCTTGAGAATCGCAAAGAAGTACTCAACCTCACCAAAGACCCGAACAAAGGCGAAGCCCACGACCACGGTCAGGATGATGAAGACGACGATGAAGACCGATGGGTTGAGGTCAGTCCAGAACTGGAAGAGGACGCAAATGGCGGTGATTTCCGAGGGGATGGACAAAAGGTTTCCGTACACCAAGTTCCAGCCGATAGCGAAGCCCCATGCGGGATCGACGAGGAACTCGGCATGCCTCACGAAGGCGCCGGTAACCGGGAGCAGCGCAGCAACCTCACCGAGGGCAAATTGGACGGCGCACACGACCAGACCAACCGTCGCATAGCCCAAGAGGGCGCCGAGAGGACCGCCGGTTTGGACAGCGCCGCCGAGACCAAGAAACAGACCTGTACCAATCGCACCGGCGATGCCAAGCATGGACAGATGGCGCTCTGCAAGACCGCGCTTCAGATCGCGCTCCTCAGCGGCGGTTACCAGATCGCCATCCTCTTCCCGATCTGGCACCACGTCGATGGCGGGGCTCGCCGTTTCCAAGTCCAAACCCATTTGCGAAGGTCTCTGCGTGTCGACAAAAGCCAATAGAGGTGACCTGTCGTCTGCAGGTCTACCGTTCATGCTACGTTTTATGGGATTGGCATCGAGGGCAAAATTTATTAATTGGGCCCTTGGGCGACTAGAAAATTATGTTTAGCGCCTGCTTGTTACGGACAATTGCGTTATCGCAATGGGCGTATTGAATGGTGTAATCAGGAAAAACCTTATACAATCATTGAACCATATGAGGACGGCAACGGGCCCATCCTCGATGTTACTTACCTACTTTGGGGATATCTGGGTCCCGCGTTATATGAGCCTCGGCAGCCCTTCACCCTAGCGTTGCACCCTGTGATACGAGAAAGGCCCGGTTTCGCAAAGGAATGAGAAGACAGGCCGCGCGGCTGTCGAGCGATGAAGGTTGCTTGCGAGCAGGATCAGATATAGTGCGGGGGTGGGTGAGACAAGTCGTTGTGTGCTGATAAGGGCTCTCTCAATCTCGGCACCTAGATGGAGAATGCTGCAGCACCCTGAGCCGACGGGAGATGATGCCGGAATTGCAGCTTCTTCCTACAGGCCCTCAAGTTTTTGCGGTGCGTTTTGTTGACTGCTCAAAGCTAGTCTTGTCGGGATCACCCCACTGTGGGTTAGTCGAGGCAATGGAGAGATTGCCACTCGTGTAAGTAGAAAGTGCTCCGAAATGCACCCGTTGGCTGGGTTTTGGTGCGAGTTGACCATCAATGTAGGTTGCCAACCACGGCTGCAAAACGAGATGCGGTCCTGGGACACTATGGACCTGCACTTAGGATACCAGTATATATATTGGCATATATGCGCATATATATGCACACTCCTCTAAGCCAAGACCGACGTTAGCGTTTGCGGAAGCGTCTCTCCAATCGCAGCGACGGCGCCTCTCTTGGCGGGCCATGGACCGCCTTCCCACCCGGGAGCTCGCATGATGACTAAGCACACCCATTGGAACAGGTCGCCAGTATGATGATGCTTCAGTGTCTTGAAGCTCCCCAAGCTCCGTCAAGCGTGAAGCCGCAGTAACGCCCCCCACACCCCGACAATGCGGTTCTCACTACAACCGCTGCTTCTCCTGGGGCTCTCATCGCTGGGAGCCGCAGTATTCCAGGACGAAGTCGGCGAAATCGATTTCCACCACGCCCTCGTCGGCGTCCCCCAGGTCGAAACCACCTTCTTCCACCGACCTCGAAAGGCCGACAAGGCCAGCCTCCTCTACACCCTCAGCGATGTCGGCATCCTCGGCGCCGTGAACCCCAGCAACGGCGCGCTTGTGTGGCGCCAGCAAGTTGCCGATGACCTCACTAATGGCGGCGGCTTCTTGCGCGCCCCGAGGGCGACCACTGGGTCGCTGCTGCGTACGGATCGCGTGTGCACGTCTGGGATGCGCTGACCGGCCGAAACCTCTGGCAAGCCGAGTTCAAGGGCGAGGTCAAGGACCTGGAGATCCTGGAGCTTACCGAGAAATCGAGAAAGGACGTCCTCGTCCTCTACGAAGAAGACGGAACAACGGTTGTGCGACGCATGCATGGTACGCTGGGTACGGTCGTGTGGGAGTTCCGCGAAACCACCAAGGACACCCCTCTGCAGGTCTCTACCGACATCGCAAAGATTTACGTTGTGAGCCTCCATGGCTCTCCTACTTCCTACAGCCTCAAGGTCACGGCCCTCGACACAGCAGCTGGAACACGCGTCGACGATATCTCGATTGGCACCAAGGGCGATGTTCACGGCCCCAAGGATGTCATGTTTGTGGGCGGCAACTCGGCCGCGCCCATCCTGGCTTGGACTGACAGCACTCTGTCCAAGATCAAGATCAACGTGCTGGGCACCAAGTCCACCCAGGAGTTCAAGCTCACCGCTGACGCCGTCTCCGTCGATATCCATGCCCCTCATCTTATCCAGTCGCAACCTCACTTCCTGGTCCACACCAGGACCAAGACTGGCAACAAGGCTGATGTCTACCATACCAACCTGAAGAACGGACAGATTTCTCAAGCCTACGAGCTACCTCTCCTTTCTGGCCATGGTGCCATTTCGACCAGCTCTGACGGCGCCAACGTCTACTTTACTCGAGTTACTGAGGACGAGATCGTCATTGTCTCTTCTGAGTCGCATGGTGTTCTTGCTCGCTGGCCCTTCAAGCCGGTCGAGGCTGTCGAACCAGTCCACGCCGTCGCCGAGGTTATCAAGAAGCCTTCTGGTGATGGCTTCGCCGTCCGAGCTGCTGTCGTGGCCAAGTCTGATGACTGGATTCTGATTCGCAACGGAGAGGTTGACTGGAAGCGCCCTGAAGGACTTAGCGCTGCCGTTGCGGCTGTTTGGGCTGAGATTCCCACGAGCGAAAACTTGGCCAAGGTCCTTGAGCAGGAGGCCCACACCAACCCTCTCCAGGCCTACATCCACCGTGTTAACCGGCACATCAATGATCTTCAGTACCTGCCTGATTACCTTGCCTCCATCCCCGAGCGCTTCATCAACAGCGTCCTGGGTGGTGAGACTACGAGCAAGAGCGGAGGCTTGCACCACGATACCTTTGGTTTCAACAAGATCATCGTGCTCGCCACTCGTCGTGGTCGCATGTATGGACTCAACACTGGAAATGGAGGTGAAGTGGTTTGGTCCAAGACCGTCCTGCCTCAGGCCTCAGGTGAGACGCTTGATGTCAAGGGTATCTTTGCCAAGGAGGAGGGTGTTGTCACTCTGCGTGGCGGCAAGGGTGAATACGTTGCCATCAAGAGCGACACTGGCGAAACTGTCGAGGTCATGCCCCCTGGTTCGCTCCCTCCCGTTGCCAGCACTGCCGTGGTTGATAGTCCCTCCGGCAAGTGGTTGCTCCCGCTTGGGGTGAACGGTGAGGCTGGCGAGATCCCTGTTGGATGGACTCCCGAGCAGACTGTTGTTATTCGCGGCGAGGGACAAGTCATCCGAGGAGTCAAGTTCGTGAGCGACGGGAACAAGGCTGTCGAGCAGGAGATTTGGCAGTTGCAACTCCTGCCTGGCCAAAAGATTGTTGACATTGCGAAGGCTGCGTCCCACGATCAAGTTGCCTCGATCGGCCGCGTTCTGGCAGATCGCCGTGTCAGCTACAAGTACCTCAACACAAACGCCATCGTGGTTGCGGCGATCAACGAGGCCGACTCCTCCCTGTCGGTGCAGCTAGTTGACACTGTCTCTGGTCAGATCCTCGTATCCCAATCTTACGCCGGTGTTGATTCGACCAAGAGCATCTCGTGTGCCCTGTCTGAGAACTGGTACGCCTGCACCTTCTTTGGCGACTACGCCCCTAACGACGGCTCCAACCGAGCCATTAAGGGCTTCCAAGTGGTTGTTTCCGACCTCTACGAGTCCCCCTCGCCTGATGACCGAGGCCCACTTGGCGATGCCGCCAATTTCTCCTCTCTCAACCCCGTGGACTCCCCTACTGGCCCTCCCCTGCCCTGGGTCGATCAACAGGCATATGTCGTTTCCCAACCCCTCAGTAAGTTGTCAGTGACACAGACACGCCAGGGAATCGCCAGCCGACAGCTTCTGGCTTATCTCCCGGATTCTTACTCTGTTGTTGGAATTGCGCGCCAGTTCCTGGACCCCCGTCGACCTGTTGGCCGAGACTCCACCAATGAGGAGAAGGAGGCCGAGGGCCTCATCAAATACGCACCAGCCATTGAGATTGACCCTCGGGCAATTGTCTCTCACCAGCGCAATGTTATGGGTGTCAAGGATATCGTGGCGACACCCGCGCTCGTGGAGAGCACTAGCTTGGTGGTGGCGTATGGTGTGGACGTGTTTGGCACTAGAGTTGCCCCAGCGGTGTTTTTGATATTCTTGGAAACGGCTTCAATAAGGTGACACTCGTGTTGACGGTGGTGGCGTTGTTTGGCGGTGTGATGTTTTTGTCGCCCATGGTACGTTGCTAGTTTTCCTTTTCCCATTCGCCTCTATTCAGTGCCCGATGACTTGCAGCCCAGCTAACACGCCTGTTTCCTCTCTAGGTACGACGAAAGCAGATCAACACGAGATGGGAGGCGCCAATGTAAAGAAGGGAGTGCGGAATGGCATGACAAATGGATAGCCTAATAGAGTCGACCGTAGTTGGGAGGGGACCCGGGCCAATGGGGGAAGCAGGTCGACATTTAAAGCTGTAAATGGAAATGGTTACTTTTTTTTTCCTCGTTCACATTGACATTGTCCAATGAACAGGTGACTTGGGGGCGAAGTGGGAGGTCCGTCGTGTCTGCAGGTGACATATGGCATTGGGCAACTGAACTGACTGATGATGTAGGGCTGACCAGCGCAGTGACAGGAAGTCCTGCCTGGGTATGTTTAAAGGTCGCCTGGAGGACTGCGAGCTAGGATCTGATCCGACGGATGCTTGTCTCACCCCATCGGGCATTGTGCTCTGGCGAGGGGGGTTATCTCGTACGGGAGCAGCAACCTTGTTACCGACGCTACAGGGAGAACCACGTCTCACAGGCATCTTACAGGCGTCCCTTTCTTGCTCTGCTCCTCGGCCCTTGCGCTTGCTCAGTAACTAATACGGAAATGCGATTGGGCCTGATTCCTTTGAGGCCGCGGGTCTCCGCCCCCGCCGCCCGGGGCGGAGTTTGGCCGGTTGTGACGCCACGGCATTTGCTGGGCTGAGCGAACGGCACCGACGTGGGACAGGGCCCGGGGACCAGCAGCTGATGGAGAGGCATTTTTACCGGTGCAGCCAACCCCAGGCCTGGATCCTGATGCAGCTATTCTAGGAAAAGGGAGCCAAGCCGGCACGGGTTTTTAGACAGCCAGGCCACTGCCGGCCGCTGATTGGGAAGCAGTGCTATTGGAGGGTTGCCTTGAGGCGATGAGGCTACGAGGCTTGTTTAATGTCCGACAGAGACAAGGCAAGAAAGCCATGCAAGTACCGTCCGGCCTCTAAAACTGCTATTTCGCGATGGACGATAAGCGACGGGGCCGTGCCGACCGCCTTGGCTGTCGTTGCTTTTCCCTCTTTGTCGGTTGCCTTTCTTGGGTCATGTTCTACATGTTGCATGCACGTCTCCAGTCAGACAATTGGATGTGCGAGAGAATCGCCCCCCCGCCCCCTCCCAAGTGGTTTTACTTTGCCAGGATAACCTGGACACAAGGATGGCATTTGTATGTGCAATGTATGTAGGTTTCCCTCTTTCAGCTGCAAACCAGGCAGTACGGCGGCCCACACGGGCCCTTGCACCGTTGATACACGGACGGACATGCGCGGAAACGACCCGGCCATAGTCGACAACATGTTCCTGTTCGTCCTGGTCTTACAGCTCGCGCAGCTCAGCTTGGTGGAGCTGAGAAAAGATGGGAAGAGAGCACGACGTTACACCTCACACGGATCGGTCGGCTCATGGGGGGGAAGGAGGACTGTGGTCTAAACACCCATAATCGGCGATGTCTCTCTTTTTCCCTCCCAAGTGTGAATGAGATGATGCCATTGTGCATTTTTCGCAGTAGCTCATTCTTCTAGCCACTCACGATGCGCTGAGCCGACGACACTTTTAGATGCTGATGAGATGATGGATCAGCGTATCGGTTCGGCGGTTGCTGTTCTTAGACAGTGGGTTCCGCCCCGTTGAACAAGGCTGCCGGCTGCTCCTCAGCGTGGAGGAAGGATCTTACTCAGACCGGGGAAGGATTCTTTGCATTTCTCTGCCATTAGGTTTTTTCAAAGCATCGGGCCTTTGATGATCGTGGCCGCAGGGGAGAGGTGAGAGGAAAGAGGCAGAGGGATGAGACGTGTCGAACTAACTGCGCCTAGTGCGTCCGATCCGAGAGAGACGAGCCTGTGCTGTGAGCTGCCCAAGCCGCCTCCACGATCCATTAGGATCAAGCGTTGCTAACCGACCGATGATGACTCAATGCGAAAAAAAAAATAATAAAAAAAATATGGCCTGTCTTGGGTGTCGCACAGGGCCGGTGTTTGGCAAATCTCCAATCAGATCGACATGGGCGTCTGGTCCCGTGAAGGAAGAAGCAGAAGCATGCAGAAGAAGAAGAAATGCTCAGCCCCTTCCCTCCCCTCCTCATCAGCTCCCCCCGATCGACGCCAAGCATCACGGCCCCCAGCGCCTCCGACTTACCGAGGAGCACTACTCGGACCCTCGGCGCATCCAAACACGAGGTCCAGCTGCAGCTCCCGAGGCGACGGGCAAATGACAGGGCACGACAGGTCTGAGGAGGGAGAAGCTGATGGGGGGCATCGTATCGAGGGGTGTTTTTTTTTTTTTTTTTTGCGGGGTAGTGGCGGCATCTATTCGCTTTCGAACTTGGCTTCTGTCGCCCGTCAATTTTGCGAGTGCTGTGCGCGTGTGTATGCATGTGAGTGTGAGTGTGAGTGTGAGTGTGTGTGTGAGTGTGTGTGTGAGAACGCTGTGGTGTGTCTGTATACAATACGTGGGTCCAAGTTATGTGTGGAGGAAGTATTTTTAGCATCCTGGTCTAATTGTCGGATGAAATTGACGACGATGCTGATGCTGGACTACAGAAGCGTTATGGCATAGGCAGGCCTCGACGTCCAGAAGCGGCATTTTTTTGTGTTGTTGGTTTCTTGTTGGGGCTCGCATTTATTGATGTACGAGGCATAATTCCTTTACTATTATTATTGAATCTTATGTTGCTCGACGATCCCTGAAGATCCTCACCGCTTATACGCATTTTACTCGTCCATCTCTTCCGCCCAATGTTCAGGTGTCGATGGCAAAGCCCATTCATGGCCTCGTCCAATCCGCCCATCTGCGTGACCGCTCGCTCGGCAGGTCACATAAATCTACAGCACGCACGGCAACCGGACATGGCGGGCGGGCGGGCGGGCAGCCACCGACTACTTGCGTAGATTGGGGCGTCGGTTGCACCCGCCAGGCAAGCAAAAAGGAAAAACTAGGTCCTATCGTGCCCTCCCAAGACGGGCGGCAGAGAAGAAACGTTACGCTGTAGGGCTGGGCTGGCTTGTCATGGCGCTCGCCAGCCTTGGCCTCGCGTGGTTTGTCTCAGTGGCGCCCTTTTTGGGCCTATTGACCGAGCCACTGGAGCGTCCGTCCCTTCGACTTCTACCGCGCCGTTCATTGGGTAAACACGCGACGGCTTCAAGGGAAGGGAGGGAAGGGGGAGGTTCCTGTTGTCTGAGATATTCTAGTCTGTCTCTAAGCGAGCGTCAGCGATACTGTATAGGATTCAAGCATGAAACACTCTTACCTCAGTGAGGGCTAGACAAAAACAGACTCGAAAAGTAGGCCAAGTAACACGACGGAAGGCTAGAGTAGGACGCCGAGCACACTGAATCAAGCACGTAAAATGCACCGCGTGCTACTCCCATGACCTGACCTGGCCCTATCTGACTGGCGCCTCTGCTCTAGTACGCCGATCACCCGCTCCTCATGACCAGGCCCGCATCGTATCCTTCCTCCTCTCCTCCCGCAGAGCCTAGAATCGGGTCATCGTAACCCCAGGATGCAGACCTGCCGGTAGAGGCTTGTCTGCGGAGAGAAGCTCCCTGAGAGGAGGGGGGCGTGGAGGACTAATCCTTTATTCAGCTGGTCCGTGGCTTGCAGTACGCCTCCCGGCATCTGGAAAGTCTCCTTAGCCCAAGACAGATGACAACATAGATTGGGCCGAGCCTCCGAAGAGGGAGGAGGGGGTGGGCTTGGGCTGTGCATGTCTAGTCGGCGACGGTGCGGTCAGCTCGTGTTGAATAGGATAGTTCCGTAGAGTCGTGTGTAGTAGAGCTGAGAGAGACCGAGCCTCAAGCGCACAGGATCGTGTATATAAAGACGTCCAAGATCCGGCTTGATTCGAACCTTTTTCTCATCATCACACTTACACACAAGCAACTCTAGCAAACTACCCAGTCCTCTCGCTCAATCTTCTACATCACTCACTTTTTCTTCATCTCCAAAACAAACAACACAAACCCTACCACCGCCAACATGAAGGTTTCCGTCATCCTCGCTACCCTCACGGCTACTCTCGCCGCGGCCGCTCCCAACAAGAGGCCTGGCTGCACACCCGCCACCTACCAGTGCGATGGTACCACCGCCTGGGACGTCTGCAACACCAGCGGACAGTGGGTCGTAAGTAGTTACCATTCCTTGTCCCCTTTTCATCCACACAGCGATAGAGGCCACCAAGATACCCCAGATCAGCCCGCTAACATATTCACCTTTTAGTTCGCTGGCAACTGCCCCCCCAAGACCGTCTGCAAGTTCGACTACCAGAACGGCAGCCCCTACTGCGTCCCCCCCGGATTCCCCATCCCCTAAGCGGCTTAACAACACCGCTCTCGGGAACGGAACGGGCTGGGCGCGCATGGGGAAGGGGAGCTGCCGGATACTTGTTGCAGCCCCTCGACCACGTGCAGGCCTCATTTTCTCTTCTTCGTCTTTCGTTTACCTCTGAGTCTTAATCGTCAAATATTTATTCTTTTCCGGGGGCGAAGCAGTACATGAGAGGGGATGATGGTGGCAGGAAGCGGGAGAAGAGGGTTCGGGGGTTATGGGTATATGGCTTTATCATGCTCGCATGAGTTACGATCCTTCTTCTATATTGTTTTCATATATATATATATATATCACATACCGACGGTTGCGGGGGTTCAAAGCCTTTAGATAGGTAGCATTAGCAGCGGACGCAATAATCTACCACAATACCCCAAGAAAACTTGCACACTGCCTTCATTTCACGCGTGGCGAAAACTCCCAAAAATAAAATGACATGTGCGCTAGTCATGCTCGACATTCGTCTTGGGCTTGAAACGAATCCTCACTGGCGGCATCTGATTTGCTGAAACCTGCGCCGTCGTGGTGGCTGACCCTTCAACCACGTTACCGACCGAGGAACTCAAGCCAGTGGCGGGAGGCAAAAAGAGAAGTAAGCCATTCGCTCGTGGCATGTGAAACAAACTATATTTAAGATGTTAAAAGAATACAATTTGGAGCTCATCTAATTTGTATGATTTGTATAGTGTTATATGATCGCGTCTGGTCCTGATATCATCCTACCCATGCCTCCAAACATAACGCCAGACTATCAAAGCAAGTCAAGAATCACCGTGCAGCTAGCCAATTCAACAATCGCCCTTCCAGTTCTTGCTGATCCACTCTGCAATCTTGAATGTAAAAGTGCCCTCCATGTAATCCTCAACAATATCATCGCTGCAGTCGAAACCAGCAAACTTGAGAGCTGGAATGATCCAAGGCTGGACGAAATCGAGGAACACGAAGTCGACAGTCTCAGGGTCGCCCTCTGCAGGGAATCCAATCTTTCCCTGGACGGCGTTTGGCTGATCGTAGAACTTGATGGTCTCATGAACAGTATCATCGCCGTCGTCACCAATATCATCCTTCGTAGTGTATCCGGCAATAAGGGCAGGTTCATTCTTGATGTCTCGCAACTCAAGTCGCTCCTGTGCTTCCTCCTCGGCCTCATTGACAACAGCAACTGGCACGGGGAACATTTGTTGAGGGATGGTAAGGAATTTGGCATCGAGACCATGCTCCTCAAAGATCTGGCCGCCACTGTTGAGAAGTTTGATGACCTTGGCGGCAGCCTCATATGGCACATCGGGGATGTATCGGAAACCGCTGAGGAACGGGCTCACAGTGTACGTGCTGTCGCGAGTAAACGGCCCCTTGAAAATATCGAATCGAATGCCTCCCGTGTTGATGATGACTAGTCTAGGCTTGTCCTTTCGGTCTTTGCGAGTAATGATGTCCGGGAAGACTTGGTCTACGATCCAAGTATAGATACTATCCTCGCTAGGGTACTTGGCGCGGCTCATCCAGAGGTTCCTGGGAGCGCATCCGAAACGGTAGTCGAGCTGAAGGGCTTTGCGAGCGCGCGTAATCATCTGGGTGACCCTCTTTCCTTGCTTTGTGGGGAATGTCGTAGCGTTGAGTCCAGTATGGTAGTGCAGACCGTAAAGGTTGGTGTCAATGTAACGACGAGTGAACGATGGCGATGACGCGGTGGCATCCACCGAGCTCGAGCTCGTCTTGAGGCCATTGATTGACATCCAACCAATAGTCTCAAAGTAGCGACCGCTGGCCATGGCAAAGGCCTGGGAGTCGAACTTGCGGGCATCGCGGACGTGGGCATGGCCACCGAAGAAGACGATAGGGATGTCCCAGTTTTGCTTTCGAATTGCCGTGAAGATGGTCTTGAACTCTTCCATACGTAGGCCAACATGACCAATAACGACGAAGAGATCGGGATTCTCACGGATTGCCTCCTGGAACCATTTCTCCTGGATGGTTTCCTCTACAGGCTGAACCACGGTGTTGTTTGCGTTTCCGGTAAAGTCAAAGATGAAGCCAAAGGCGACAATGTTGATACCTTGGTTCTTGGTTGTGAATTTGCGATAGCGCTGGGCCAACGGGGCGATTTCGCCAGTATTGGGGTCGATATAATCGAGGTTTGATGCGATATATTTGTCTTTGTAGTTGGGGACCGTGGTATTGTGCTCGCGGTCGGCAGAATAGGCCTTGTAGAGCTCGTGGTTGCCAATGCAGATGAGGTCCGCGTTGGACTCGGCGTAGATGTCGTATTGGAAGAGGCCCTTGGGGCTAGAGGCGTCGTAGAGGCCATTGCCCTCAACACGGTCGCCGGTATCGATGACGAGGAGATCAGTGCCGTTTGCATCGGCTTTCTGCCGCATATGATGAGCGAAGGAGACGTAGTCACCCCAATCGGCCGAGTACTGGGGTCTGGGAGGGGGTTAGTCATGACTGGGCAAACTTGAGAGTTGGGCCAAGATATCCTACTCTTGGAGATGGCCACCCAACCAGCCGTGAGTATCAGTGGTGTGAAGGAAGTTGAGCTGGCCCCAGGCGAGATCCCTCATGGGAGCAGCCACGGGCTGAACGGCACCGGGCTGCGAGGCCCGAGCGAGGGCAATGAGGGCGGTGCCCGTGATTGAGCTTCTGATAATCATGGCGGAGGCGGCGTTGGAGAAAGCCCTAGCATGAGCAGCTTCCCGCGGGAGAAAAACAATGTGATGAGATAGAAACCGATCTGTTCTGCTGGACAGGAGATAAGAGCTGGATGGAATTGTGATGAAGATGGAAGGCAAATAGCAATCGGAGCTCCGGCGGAGTTGAGGGCTAGGTAGGTCAGGCGCAATGACGTGAGAGGGACCCTGATAGCTCTATTCTGGGGTCATGATTGGCTGTGTTTCGGACTTACATAAGCAATCGACAAGGGACTCAGGGACCACCCGACCCACGGCACTCCCAGCGGCCATTAGTGAGCTTCAGCGGGAGCTCGTGGACAATCAGTGGGGTCTGGTGCCTGTTGCGGGGTTGTTTGAGGGACTGGTGACGCCTGGCATTGCTGGCAGTTGTTGTGTGTTAGAGGAGTTATGCGCATCTGACAAACAAGAGAGCCATAGAGACATGAATCTGGGAACCGGAAGGTTGAATGGGTCTATTTAATGAAGGCCAAAAACACTCAAGTTTACCCAAATTATCCCCTATCCCCCATTTTCTTGTCTTTGTTTCAAGACAACGGTTAAGTACTTGCCAACTTGCTTTGAAGTCTCTCGTTTCTAAAGCTAGTTGCGAGAAGGCTACAGGGCGCGTAATTTGCTACTGAGGTAGATTCCGAAATATGTTGATTTGGAACTGCAATCAACGATATGAAAATGGCATCTCAGATCTCTCTTCTCGACTGTTGGAGGCGTTGATGCAGCGGGGCGTTAGCACTTACCAACTGCTATTATGGGGTTACCTCATTGGCTGACAGGCAACGTTGGCACAAGCAGTCGTCTGTTCACTTAAAATCCTTGCGAGGAAAGCACGGGCGGGGGATGACATCAAAGCGGCTATTGACAAGTGTTCCCAACGTGAATTGCGCAAGGACGTGTCTGTGAAAGGCAACTCGTGTCGTTTTGAGAATGATGGAGCGAATGCTTGGTTGAGTCACCGATAAGTGCGCAATACCACACCTTCAGCTCATACTCTATTGGAGTTGATTGGTCGGAATTTCCAAGATGCTTTCGTGGCAGTTGGGCATCCCGCCGCGGTGCTGCCATTGAGGCTTGAGACTGGTGAGACCTTCTGACCCATGTGTCATGGGACGTAGAATTCGAACCGATGATCTGTGACGCAAGACGCAGGCGTAAGCCATCACGAATAAGTTTTAGATCCAAAAGTAGAATGAGTTATACGATTGAAACCATCCGATGAAGGGATGGTGATGCGTTATAGTGGTGCCTGAACTGGACTGAGACCATGGCGGATCAGGCATCCAAGGCGGAAACCGGAACTGCAGCCCTAGTGGTGCTACGTAGGGGAGATAATCTAGATACCACGGTTCAATACCACCTTCACAACCCACGCTTTCCCCTACCTCTCCCTCCTCCCGGTGGCTGAGAAGATGGCTGAGCGCATCGCCGTGGGCCTCCCAATTTCCCTTCGCTTAGATTGCTCGTTCAGCATCCGGGTATCCGTACAAAATGCTGCTGCCTTAGGAGGAGCTGAAAACCTGAGCCGCCAAATTCGTCAACCACATGGTCCAAAGAAGAAATTAATCAAAACAATGAGTCTTTTTAGATGCATCCGATACTAAAAGACGTCCAACTGAACAGCTCTGATGATGACGACGATGACGTAGACCAGCGGCGGGTGGATTGTTGAACCGCCGGGCGGCATGTAATGTCACCTCCGAGCCCTCCGGCCCGGACGACGACGACGCCGCCGCGACAACGACTGGGATCAAGATGAGGACAACGACGACGGCATGGGTGATTGACTGCCGCCTAAATCAAGCCGAGTGCGACAAATCCATCTCGATGGGCTTGAGCGCAAACGTCGAGTCTTAGATTGTGGGACCCGGCCAGAGATGCTTAGATGTGAGAGGGAAAAAATAAGCTTGAGACAGCTACTCTAGTAATCAAGCTCACTGAGGCTCCGATCCGATGAAACCCATAACTTAAAACACATTCCAGCCCTACAGACCGTGGCCAAAGCGAGGCATACGCAACGTTCTTCGGGAAACAGAGCACACCCAGTTTGCCCAATTTGGGGGCCATCGTGTCTGGCAGGCTCCCGCCATTGGACCGTCACCGTCTCCCCACTCCAATCTCCATACAATTGGGACCTCGTTCCAGCCTTACCTCTTTGGGGGATGATGCTGCGAGACCCACGAGTGGAGCCCCAGCGCACGACAGAATATGTCTCGCAAGCCCATTGGCCATGGCTCGTGGCTATGGAGTCTCGCACACCGGTACGAAATACGACGTGCGCCTGGCGCCCCACTTCGGCCGCCAAGAGAATGCTTGTGCCCTCCGGAGGGTTGGGGATTGCGGCTCACCCCGAGGCCCGGGGGGGGGGGGGACACATTTGAGATAAAGACGGGTGTATATAAGTCGACGACTTGCGGATCTTTGTTAGTTGCTCATCATTCTAATCATCTTCAATCTTCTCCTTGGACGCGTTGTGAATGGTTGCACATTCGGGTCGCCGTTGCATCTCAGTCATTACGCTAGTAGTTTGTGGGTTGTCAGCAATCGGAGGTTTCTGGTCCGTCTCCGTCCCGGTTCACAAGCGCAACACTTCATTTCAGCCTCGTTGTCGTCCGGCTGCCCGACGTCATACATAACTTGAAATACTCGCGAGAGAGAGCACCCATGCCTCAGGGCAAGACTTCAGACGCATCAAAAGAAGAAAGCACCAAGATGCTGGCTGTCGCCATGCCGAGATTCCTGTCCCCCGCTCATTTAAGTAAGTTACACAGTGCCGACCCCTCACCCCTTTGCCGCATCCCATTGCTGGTCTCAACGCCAGATCCACGATGACCGCGGCGATCTATTCACTTATATGGACGAAGGACTGACTGGAACCCACTTTCAAGCCCAAACGCCCAGCAGCAGCGGCAGCACAACCCTGTCTCTCAAGTCAGAACAAGAGTGCCAGGAACTCCTACTGCGTGAGGTCTCTGCCCTTCCGGAGCGGGAGGCACCCAACCCTAGCCATGAATCCTCTCCTACAGACGGAAGGGTTCCATTTCCTTCCAGTAAGCTTGAAAAATTTATCCATGTTGAACATTAAGACGGATCACTGACTTCACCACAGAGGACTCATCACGTCAGGACGGAACGACAACCAACGTCTGGATTGCCAAGACAGTGAGAACTGCCATGTCCGACATCATCACTGGATCATGATGAGACCCACCGGCGTCATGCATGCACCAAGCCGAGCCCGTTGACGGGAGAAAACGGACAGGAGGCATCATTCATTCCCAGGCGGAGGTGCCTGCACGACAATAAAGGGTGCGATTGTGGCCACCCTTGACTTGTGCGAGCGACGACCAAGAGAGAGTCGAAACTGGGGCTAAACGCAAAGTCGAGCCTCTGGCGTCGAAATTGTCGCTTATATGCGGCCTCTTGGCTGACGATCGCGTGGCTGCAGGCTATGATCAGGATATACTGGCATGCCTGCAGCTGAGACTACACTGTAATACCATCATGGATATACTCGAGGTCGGGTTTCGATAAAGGTATCGCTTGGCTCATGGAGCCCAAAGGGAAAAAAATCTCCTCATTAGATTTGCATCAGGACCATGCCTGGGATGCTCGGTTACGCGAAACGACAGGACCAAAAGGGTTATAGAGATGGCCGAACTCCGAACCCGGCTTGCCAATGGGACGGCTAACAATGGGCATCGGGCTACGCGTTGCGGGCCGAGGCTTTTGTTGCTGGCCGGGGCCCGGGGGTGCGACCCATCGGGGAATTAATAGTGGCAGAGAAGGAGATGGAGAGAGGAAAAGGGGAAAAGAAACATGTTTCAGATATGGGCGTTGAAGCATTTGATCCAACTCACCTCGGCGTCGGTCGTTAAATTTGCCTGCGAGATGTATCGGGCAAACTTTGTACTACTAGCTTACTACTTACACTAGAATCTCCAGAAATCATATTGGTCATGTTATTAGTTCATGCTATCGCCTGCCGCAGGTGTGCACACCACGTTCTTGCTCTGTCCCCACGCTGCAGTGGTAAGACGAGTCCATGTGACATTTAATAGCTGTATGGATGTTCAGCCCAGACTTGGGCTGAGAGCCCAAGACGGCGGGATTTTGACAATGGGTGGGCGCCGTTGCCGCCACTCACCGACAACTTGATTGAATTGGTGGTCCGCCACCAACGAGTAGAGTGGGTGCGAGGGTACTGCATCCGTTGTAGCACAAGTTGAGCACGGAGAGAAAAAAAAGGTACTGCAACCGGTACGTTATAACTAGTAGCCTGGATGTTTATGGAGCACTGGTAAGGTAGTCTTTCCTGTTCGTCTGATAACCGTTGAGGTTTTCGTAAAGGACCCCAAAAAGGAACTTGACCCGCGAATTCTCTGGGGCTCAATTTCCCCGAGTCAACGGCCGTCGGTACGTAATAATCACACGTCCGCGTAGAGGGCTCCACAGCGCGTCTCACCTCTCCTCAAAGAGGGTCACAAAGCCCGGCTCCCTGCCCAACTCGAGGACCGCCGACGGCCGTAGAGAAACCGAGGACCACACTTGCACAAACAAGAGGATCCAGAGCGGCGGCATCGAGGGAACACCAGAGTGGGAGAGGCGGCGCTCTGCAGCTGGAGCTGGAGCTTGGGCCACTCCACCGCGCCAACCCACTGAACAGCCAGCGAACCCATGGAAGCGAACCCCGCTGTGAAGAACGCCACTGGGCCACTAACAGATCGGCTGAGGCCCTCTCCCTGCCCACTAGCCACTGACTTTGCAGGGCAGCCCTTCAGCGGACGAAGCCGTCTTGCCCGTTGGGGCATAGCAGCGGTTCTTGGTTCCCGCGAGATATGCCCCCCTACCCAATAATCACACCAATAATGGTCTCGTTCGAGGCTAGATCTGCCGACTTTGCTTTTTTCAGCGGTCCACACTCAAGAAAGTGGCGGACGAAAAAAAAAAAGATTGGACGCAATGGAGATGATCAGAGTCAGGTTGGCTGTAGGCCGTTGACTACAGGACTCGTGTGCCATCCCACCTATTAATTACACCCATTCCCTCTTCTTCACTATCTGGTCGCTTTCTCTCTCGCCAGCTAGAAACCCTCGCCGCTTCCTGCTGCTGCTTCAAGTGACCCCGGCTTCTCGCCAAAGTTCCAGACCCTCTGTCGTAAAAGAGTGCACGCGCGCCGTATCGCATATCAACTGCAACAACCCCGCGCTCGCTCCTCGCTTCTCCTTCTCTCGCGAGAACCCTCACCCGGCTTCTCTGCCTTCTTACCATCTCAGCCCATGTCGACTTGCGCCAGATCGGTTCTCCTCCAGACCTTCTACTCCCGGGCGCATTGTTACATGTGCCCCCTTGGCCGATAAGCCTTCCAGCGAGCGACTTTGAGTCTTTGCGCTTGCTGCTAACGTCTCCTGGACGTTACGAAAGACTTCACAGATTTCTGCCAGATCAATCGGCTTCCACGATCTGAATATACCCCGCCATTTGCATCCCTTTGCAAATTCCCCAAGCGAGAATCCCAATCTCGTCAATACTTGCGAAAGAACAGCACTAGGTATGCCGCCGTATAGCTCTTTGCAACTCGATTGTGTTGTCGCAAGGGTCGTATTGCCCTGCAGCTCGATCGCGCCACTTACCAACAACATGTTGCTAACAACCCGCCAATATACAGACCCTTTAGTTGTGCATGAACGAGCGATCAAGCCTCCTAAATCAACCATCGACTAGCATTGCAACACCGTCAAGCGCCTCGTCGCGAAACCAAACATCTTACGGTGCCGGTTCCAACTCCAACTCCAGCACAATGGCTGTCGAAGATACCAAGGGCTTCGAATCGCCCACTGCCAACGCCATCTCCAGGCAGGATATTCCTGCCAGCCACCACGCCAATGACGCCCAGGAAGATGCCGCCGTCAGCCAGGGCCTGCACATTCTCCAGGCCAAGTCGGTCCACTGGTACGACTACTTGACGACTGCGGACTTCTGGATCATTGTCCTCATCGGTCAAATTCTGTCGCTCTGCATTACGGGAACAAATACCTTCACCACCTTGCTCGCCATCAACGGTGCCAACATCCCTGCTTTCCAGACTGTCTTCAACTATATCCTCATGTTCATCATCTACACGCCCATCTTCCTCTACAAGGATGGCATGGCCACTTGGTGGAGGGTGGCGAAGAAGGATGGCTGGAAGTACCTCATCATGGCCTTCCTCGATGTTGAGGGCAACTACTTTACCGTCTTGGCCTACCGCTACACCAACGTCTTGTCTGCGCAGCTCATCAACTTCTGGTCTATTGTCTGCGTTGTCATCATCTCCTTCTTCCTCCTCAAGGTCCGCTACAAGGTTTTCCAGATCATCGGTATCTTGGTGTGCTGCGGTGGTATGGGTATTCTGCTGGCTTCCGATCACATTACCGGTTCCAATGGTGGCCCTGGTGTCAATCTGCTTAAGGGTGATCTCTTTGCTTTGCTTGGCGCTACTTTCTACGGTACTAGCAACGTCTTTGAGGAGTGGCTTGTCTCCAGGGCTCCCATCTACCAGGTCTTGTCCTTCATGGGTGGTTTTGGTATGATCATCAACGGCATCCAGGCTGCCATCTTTGACCGCACCTCTTTCCAGGAGGCTGTCTGGACTAGCGAGATTGGCGGATGGATTGCCGGATACACAATCTGCCTCAACGTCTTCTATGCCCTTGCCCCTCTGATCTTGCGTATGGGCAGTGCTGCCTTCTTCGATATTTCCCTGCTCACGGCCAACTTCTGGGGTGTCATCATTGGTATCCGCGTCTTTGGCTACACCATTCACTACCTGTACCCCATCGCCTTCGTTCTCATCATCGTCGGCCTCATTGCCTACTTCCTTTCCGGTAGCATTCTGGGCGACTCTAAGAAGCCCTGGCTCGGCGATAACCAGGAGGACGGTGTTGCTGGCATTGGCACAGCCAAGCTCAAGGCTCTCAACGCTGCCCGGAAGGCTCAGCTCGAGGCCGAGAACGGTGCTATCCAGTCTTAACGGGTTCGGTAAACACTTCGTATGTCAATAGGAATAGGAAATATATGTTGATATCACCAGAGTCGGGACTTTCGGATTGGTGTGACAGGCTAACCTTGCAGGCTACCATGGTTGACCAGTTGTCAGCCTCGGTTTGGATATAGTCAAGATTAGAGGAGTCTCATAGGGTTTCGGGAAACGGAAAGCTAGAGCGCCTTTAGTCTAAGTAGAATATCCAACTAAAGCACTGCTTACTCCGCTAAACTTGATTGAATCTCGCATTGTGGCCACCGGGTTTCCTTATCATGCTTCCAAGAAGCTTCGGTCGCACCCAGAGCCCGGGTAGCTCAATTGGTCAGAGCGTGCGGCTTTTATGACAACAAGTCAAGCCTACCGCAAGGCTGGGGGTTCGAGACCCCCTTCGGGCGCGTTCATCTTTTTGCATTTTTGGGCATTGATGGGGTGGAGGGACGATTGCAATGTTTAGGCAGCTAGATGGAGATGGTCTGTTTTTGGTTAGTTGGTGGAGCTGGAGACTCATAGCTAACTAAGCCCTGTGACGGATTCTCGTGTTCTCAGTCCCCATACATAACGAGATTATATGGGTCACGGCAAGTCAAAGAAGGCATCCAGCTCTCTCAAGAATCTTGGTTGATTGTACAATTTTTGCAATAAACTTTGTCTTGCTATTTGTGAAGTATTTCTGCCTCGCCATTCATGTTTGTCAGCGTTGTCATCATCACTGCCTCGGCATCCAGTGCTCCTCCCATTTTGCGGGGTTGACCAAGCCCGACTCCCAAGATCAACATAATTATCCCCATCACAAATATGTAGCAGGATAATAACTCCTAGTACTCTTCAGAGGATCCCATTTATAATACCACTCATTGCCACAGCAAATTATAAAGGGCCTAATGCTTCAGGCATGAGGCATTGTTATTCACCGAGCTGGGTTGATCGAGGACTCCTGAATTCGTATTTTGGCTACTTTCCAACCTGTCAGTTCTCAAGTAAGCTCGCAACAATAGCAGTACGTTGGGCACTCTCTTCGCCGTAGATTTCGTCTCCGAATGCGCCGCTCAGACTCTCAATCGTTTGCTGATTCGTCTCCGGCACAAAGCAGTAGACCCAGATCAAAGCCATGAAAGATGTCGCAGAATAGAGTGCCAATGAGCTATAGGGCGCTGCCTGCACAATTGCCGGAACAAATAGTCCAATAATAAAACTGTTAAGCCAATTCGAAGCAGTGCTTAATGCAACATGGCCTATATAAGTCATCGGTATCAGCAGTAGTGATCACCAAGTGATCCAGATCCGGCCCGGCCCATGCTCCATGTGTTACCCGCCATGGCTTCAGGTTCCATCGCCTGAGGAACTGGCCGTTCTGATCAAATTTAAGGACCCCTTGCATTCCCATAAAAATGTATACACACCATCCTTGGAATCCAGCAGAATACCGTCTAGTTCCCCCTCTTGAAAGGTCTATGAAAACCCGTTTGTTGGAAATTTTCCCAAGTTCGGCATCGTAATCCCAAGCCCAAATGATCTAAATGCATGTCAACTCGTCAATTCATGTACTCTTGGTGTCCAAAGTAAACGACTGTTTATGGGAATCAATGAAAAGAATTTTACGAATATCTGATGTCCACCCTATCCCGTTCCCGCAAATTATCGCAAATGACCCATTGACCCCGGCCTAACTGGATGAATGAGCGAGGGCACCTCAGCTGTATCCAGAGAGTTAAGGGGAGGGGAAAACGCACCCACCCCTACTTGAGAAAGATGATGGCAAAACATTATAGATGAAAACCTAGTAAATAAACAATAAAAAGATGAAATAAAAATCAAGAAGAAATCATTGCACTTTACGTGGTATCTTTGAATGGCGATTTAACATATATACTCATCAAAGAATCAAAATAACTCATGTCTATCCATGGATTGAATTTATTCTATTCGCGATTCTCGAATGTGATCCCCAATCACCTATTAAAACCTCCGTTTGGATAGAACGAATATTGTTTGGCTGAATAGTGCCGGATAGAATGGACTAATCCCAACAGCAAAACTCAGTCTCTGGAAGATGGTAATCCAGGATACCCGGGTCAATCCTACGGCCAAAATGCCTGCTTCTTCCACTTTTTATCTTCCAGCACATATTGCAGTCTTCGGTGAAGACGGTCTTTTGAACCCTGCCAAAATTCGACACATGATAGATAGGGTGAAGGCGTAAACCTTCCAACCCAACTAGACCTTCTTTAGATCATTTTCCGAGACATCCTCCACTTCTGAAAGACGATTGGCCAGGTCACTTGGCGCTTTCAGCACCTGGCTTTGCTTAGAAGCTATGGCTGCGACCTTAGATCCCCATGGGCGGGCAGCAAAATCTTGGATGCATTCTGCTTCTGGTAAGATAGTCGCTCCCCCGCGGATACGAACCTGACGAGCTTGTTCATGCCAATAGAAGGCCAAGGCAACGTGAGGGTTGGCCTCAATTCGGTATCCCTCGGGGCCATCAGCTTTGATAGCAATGCGCCAACCACAGTGGTCAACATTCTTCAATCTCAGAACACATGCATCTGGCCAGGCTTTATCATCAACAGTCGAAATAGTCATAGCATAGGGCTCTTTAACCCCGTCAAGGACTGCATTTTCAAGCCACAGCTTGAATGCCTGACATGGATTGTCTGGAAATGCATGGAAATCGAACGCTCCAGATGCACCTGTAGGTACCTTGAGGCCGCGAAGTTGCGATTTTAGAGAATCTTTTGTGTATGCCATGACGATGTGAAGGCTAAGCTTTTCGTCCTCGTTGCTTGAGCACCAAATTATAGCCGAGTTTTGTAGATTTGTTCAATAGATAAATCATATATTGAAAAGAATTTGATAGTTATGACAGCCTTCTGCACTGAAAATTCCCAATAACGGGAGACCTGTTTGCGGATTCGATGAATTTCCAGGTTTAGGTATCGAGGCTCCTCCTTTGTTCGGTCCATGGATGGACTGTATCTAAACATACTCCAATAAAAAGGCCCCAGCCATCAATCTACGTATTCTGTAAAAGGGGGCTGATTTAGTATCTCATTCATGCTATCATAAACTAGAAAGTTGCTGTAAAGGGGCTCATTATGATCGAAAAAGTGGCTAATCAACCTGGGGTTGGGTATTTACGAGTAAATATGAAGAGAAAATTGTAAAATTCAATGGGCTAGCTTTTCAACTCGTTAAACTATTGGGGTATCATGAAAGAAAGAAATAACCTAGTCGGATAAAATTAACACATTATAAATATACAGTGATTGAATCTTAGTTGATCGTTTTAAATGTATCAATGACCGAACTCCAATAACTTGGCTCCTCGAGATGGACTGTCCTTGGATCAAGGCTAGGTGGTGCAGTAGATGTTAAAGTTCTGATGGAAGGGGCTTCGGATATTGTGGAGGCCGACCCAATGGAAGTGGTGACGTAGGATGGTGGTGCAGGGTTCTGGTAATTGTACATGGCCTCGAATCGTTCTCTGAACATTATAGCTTCTGATAAATTGTTAGAAAGAATGACATATAAATTCGAAATGACTTCCCAACCTTCTGGGGTTTCAAATTTTATGTGCATACGCTTCGAGTTCGAAGTTGATGGAATTATGTCTACAGCGTTAGACTCTGTGCGTTTCCCAACCCCGAGAGAGGCCGGGACCAGCAAACTTTTATAGATCGATGGAGTGTATTCATGTCAATTTCTTCGTGATGTGCCGGATGGTGAGTATCGACAGATGTCATCAAAAAGGTCATAGTGTTGAGATGAGCCCTATTTGACTGTGTTCGACGCCAGAACCGTATCATTTGCCTTCGGGAGACTACTCGACTGCCAATTTTAATTTCTACCGCCTCGAAGGCTCCGCAAAAGTCTCTTTCTCTTAGGATCGTCTGGAACTTTTCGCATGCGTCATGGTCTTCAAACTTGTATTTCGGATCAATCCGGTAAATGTGGTAGCCCTCGGAATCGACCACAGTTATGGCATGAGACTTTAAGAACGAAACACGGTTCGAGGTTTTGTCGCGGGTCCAGGGAATAGATCCGTAAGGAACTAGAAGGTATGAGTGATCGGCCAAATCTTGAAAATGGCGAGGTAGGTGGGTACCAATATGGGTAACATGTATTGTCGCATCGTGGTTCTGATATTGGAGAATGCGGGATTCGTCATCGCGGGCCATAATATGAAGCCTTTCAAGTCGCAATTTTCGATGTTGCTTTGGGGCGCTCTCTAAATATCTAACAGGAAATCAACGATTTGATACTGCTAGCTGTGTTGGTGACGTACAGAGTGGTCGGGGCCGGTTCAAACTTTAAACTCGACCGACCTGGTTGAAGCCAAACGTCAACACTTTATTTAGTCTCTCGCGGTGAAAGATGATAATATCAGATGGCGATCGTACGTTGTCGGACTGGGACTGGATCTTGTTCAAAGTCCCCTTCGTCGAGAAGCCCTAGCTCAACCCAACATGTTTGTAGCTCGTTGTCAATTCTGCGTAGTATTCGCTCGGTCTCTTCTTTCTGCTCGGCGGTCCTAAGCTCTTTAAGCCCCTCTGATATGGTTTGTAACTGCACCAATGAAACTAAGTGGCTGCCAAGGTCCGAGTTCGAAGCTAACGTGGAATCATCCCGCCCGTCTAGTGGTGGTGGATCGTTGGTCGCATTCCTTGCACTAGTTGATTGACGTAAAATTAACACCGGGAGTTGATAATGACGATAATAATACAAAACGAGATACAGGAAGGATAGTAGTTACCTTAACGATCGTAGCCAAGTTGGAACCAAAATCTGCGAGTAATGTCCGTCTATCCGGGACTTATACTTTACTAGTCTCTGGTTGTTTCGAAGGGTCCAAACGCCGCGAATGACGCTGGTGACGACATTCTGGTTCTGGCGGTTGACTTGTTGCTGGAGAAGGTCTTTGCATAAAGTAAGAGTTTCTTCTATTTCCTGGACGTCGTTGATATCGATAAAACCGGGGTTTGGTACGTCGCCCTGGAGGAACTCGAAATGGCGCTGGAGGCGGATGACGGCTTGGCGAAAGTCGCGGATTTCCTGTGGCGCATTTTGGAGTCGGTCAAAGCTCTCGATAACAGAATCAGCGAGCT
The DNA here is from genome assembly GCA_003415625.1 of Aquanectria penicillioides. Taxonomy (NCBI): domain Eukaryota; kingdom Fungi; phylum Ascomycota; class Sordariomycetes; order Hypocreales; family Nectriaceae; genus Aquanectria; species Aquanectria penicillioides. Next base: position 7,113,554 of record PYIU01000003.1, read on the forward strand.
CGACGACCTGTATAATGAGCGATACTATCGCTATGATGCCCGATGCTGCTTCCATGTTTTGCGCAAGAGCAACAGCATGCCGCAAGGCGGGCGTGGGTCTCGGCGACGGGCTCCGGGAACAAGGACGAGGATCGCAGCGAAGGATCGATTGCAGAATGCACAATCTTGTCTAAAGAGTCAGGTCAGGTTTCAACCGTTGACCTGGGCGATACGACGCGGCCAGGACTGGCTAGGACTGGCCTGGAGTGGCCTGGAACTGCCTCGCACTCATTTCCGTATCTGCTGCAATGTGATTCAATAGTTCCCGCTGAAATAGGCAATGTGCCGCCTGCGCGGCTGAATGAACGTGGAGGTTAGACAAATAAAGTTGATTATCCCTGTCACGGGGGTGAACTCCCTTGTGTGATTCGAGGACGAGAAGTCTGGGGCAGGGCATTTTGCAGGGCAAAACGGGGCGAAACGGTAAGGCTGTGGAATGATGCTTGCTTGTGGCTCGAGCTGTCAGGCAGTGAGGCAGCCCAGCTAGCAGCAGCCCAGCAAGCAGCAGCCCAGCAAGTAGCAGCCCAGCAGCAGCCTAGCAGCAGACCACCAACAAGCTAGGCGGGCGGCCCGGCGCACCCGCTGAAGCTGAGCAACGGGGGAGCCATCCTGCTATATACGCCTCGCTGCACGCGCGTAACTGCGCTGTCGGCTCTGCTTGCTTCAGGCAAAACTCGTTCTTTTCCTCGCAGCCAAAGCTTCACCATGACAGCGTACGCACTTCAAAGCGACCGTGAAACAGAGCGAGGCACCAAGCGAAGGTTCCGCTTCTGGGTCGACTACAACGACGAGGTTAGACACTTGGTGGAGATCGACTATGTAAGGGCCCGCAACTAGTGGCCGTCACTGCGGCACGCGCAATCCGCATCGTTCCTCCTACTAACACGGCCTAGGCATCCCGGGAACGAGAAAAGCAGATCACCAAGATTGTCAATGACGGCGGATTCAAGATTAGAATCTTCTTCGTCGCCGCATCTGGGTTCCTGGCCTCTTCATACAGTCTGTTTGCTGTTGATATTCTTTCAATTGCTCTCTTCTATGTGTATCCCCCATGTGGGAGACTCGGCCACGACCCGGGCCTCGTAATCGACGAACTCACGCTCGCCGGAACCATCCTGGGAATGCTTCTCATGGGCCATTTGGCCGATAGGTCTGGAAGAAAGAAATGGTATGGAGCAGAGCTAACTGTCTTAATCATCGCGACAATGGGCGTCGTCCAATCATCCGAGGGCTACATGCTACGCTCCAACGAGGGCTACCGGAGCTCCATGGATATTTATTCCTGGATATCTTGGTGGCGCCTATTTCTAGGATTTGGAATTGGTGCAGAAGTGAGTATCAGAAAAGAATCAATGTCAGTTGCAGATCCAATCTAACCTCCCTCAGTATCCGCTCAGCTCCATCATCACTGCAGAGTGGGCATCAACAGAGTCTAGAGGCACCATGCTTGCAGCAGTCTTTTCTATGCAATCGGTGGGCCGCGTATTATCATATGCCGTCACTGTCGGCGCCCTGAGGATTACAAGAAAGAACTGGGACTTGGTAGGGGACGCAGCATCCCCAAACATGCCTCTAGTTATAGACCGGGTTTGGCGATGGACTGTTGGAATTGCGCTCATCCCAGCCGCAATTGCTATTGTCCTTCGTCTTACAATACCTGAGACCCCCAGATTCTATGCTGGAATCATGAAAGATGCCCGAAAGGGTGTTCAGAACGCCATGAGGCTCTACGGCCGCAACAAAAACATCCGAGAAACGAACATGGAGCATGCCGAGTCAATACGAGAAGCCGACGAAAATGATGAGCCTTGGTTCGACTGGTACAAGGCTGCCTGGAAGTACTTGTCTGGACCGAAACAAGGATGGAAACCCCTTTTCATCATATCTCTTCTTTGGGCAATTCTGGATATTCCTTGGTACGGATTGACAATGGACTTGAGCAGCACACTAGCTACATTGATCCATGTTCCAGTCTCCAATGGCTCCGGGTATGAGCTGCACACCTTTCGACGAGATACGACCTCTAACGGGACATGCGACACTACGCTGTGGAACAAAGACTTTTGGAACAAGAACAATACCATTTCTCACATGATCGAGCAAAACGCATTCAGATCGATTGTGATAGTATCCGTCGCCTCTCTAGTCGGCAGCATTGGTTCCATCATCATCATAGATTTCTTCCGCAGGAAGATCATTCTCATGGCAACATTTTTTACCATCAGTATCCTGCTAGCAATTACGGGCGGAACCCTCCTCAGATCAAAGCCAGACGAGCCACATACCGCGTCAATAATTTGCTACGCTATCCTTCAATTCGTCTTCAACCTGGGTCCGAATACCTTGATCTTTGTGCTCGCTGCAGAAATATTCCCAACTGCCTATCGAGGCACTTTCAACGGCATCGCGGCAGCATCTGGAAAACTTGGAGCCGTCCTAATTCGCGGGGTTATCGCAGCTACCAACAGCAATGAGCGCAGCCTGGGTATCAGACTTCTCGCCCTGATACCGCTAATGCTGTTATCTGCGTGGATTTCTTGGTATCTGCCAGATGTCCAAATCGTGCCAAAATCACCATCGGACACCGCAACTTTAGAGGAGCAGCGTGGCTCGAATGGTCGGCCCCCGATGCCACTCCAACCTCCTGCCAGGACCAATTTCGAGCCTCCAACGCCAGATGGAATCTCTGAGGTTTCTTCAGACATATCTTATGAAGCAGCTCCGGCACCACAACTCAGGCGTGCTAACTACCATCTATTCAGTAGGTTGAAGAATATCCCACTTGAAGAAATCGCTCCAAATCCAGCATGGGATCAGAGAAACAGCACAGTTCGAAGGGCAAGTGAGGGAGTACTTACCCATGAAGAATGATGGATTATATCGTATTAACTACTTGTCAAACTTATCTAGTCTATTAAGTAGGCACACGCTTGGAGTAGAAGCAATGAACCTTTATTATTTAGTGTAAGAGAGACTTTGTGTCATCTTTCTTTCAGCGTGAACGGAGCCGAAGAATGGAAATAGGATCTAAATTAAATTATTCTCTGATGCACAAGAGCATGTATATATATAATAATAATAATATAGAGGGAAAAAAACCAATGGAAGTCTACTTCCCCAATGATCAGCATAGACCAGAGTCCACTTCACATTGCCCTAATAGTATCGCCTTCTCGCCAACTCTGGCGGGTTTTAAGAATATACGAGAAAGACTCACGTGGTAGAAAAGAGATATACGACATAAAAACTGTCTTAATAGCCGCTCTTCACTATCGAATTAGACAGTGGTGGGACATTATTGCTCGAACATGATCGTGCAAGGCAATCCTCATTGGCAAACCAGACCAAGACTAACTCATTAGCATAGATCAAAGCCATTAAGGCCAGGAGAAAATCACTCGGGAGAATATTTGACACTGAATCATTACGCTGACGCTACTTGAGAGACGGTGACCTGTCAAACCAGTTGGGTGAAGCTTAGCATTATCGTACAAAGCTATTGGTGCAAGTCGGTCGCGATTCGGCAGTATCACCAGCAAGCCCCTCACCGAATACCCGCTGAGGATTCGAAATAAGGGTTCCTTGTCTTGGACAGGAAAGTGAGGGGTCCAATGCCTGGCTCTGGAATGTGGCGGACCCCATTGAGGAGCCCACGGACCTGACTACTGTTAGCTGTTAGTGCAACACCTTGGACCACGACAGTGAGAGATAAGGGAACAGCCTTGAAAATAGTGCTTCCACGACGACGTTTAGACCCATTATTAGACAAGCCATGGGGCGAGAAAGGCGTGTTGACGTTAAAGTTCGGATGCTCCGTGTGTACCAAATTCCTCGGTCATGCCTAGGCTTGCTACTGATAGAACTGGGTTTGAGAGAGCAGGGAACAACTAGTGACAAAGTACCATGATTGGGAAGCATGTATTGGGATAATTACGACCTGTAGAGACTTGAAAGCCTAGAATACAATGAACAAAGGGTGGCAACAGGCAGGAAGTGCCCCTCACGAGAGAAGTGAGAGGAGTTTGCGCGTTTTGGGTTCTGAAAGGTGAACCGAGTGGAGTTGCCGGGGCAGGGCTATACGATTTGGATCTGCAGGATTGGGAACTGAGAGGAGAAGTCTCTGGTTTAAAGGTGATGGTGAATGTCTGGACTTACGATTTTCCTGGATAAGGTTTATTGGCAGCCCGAGGGAACTTGATTAAGGCTGTGGCGTACAGTTAAAGCCGCTTGTTTCCTGGACTGAGGATACCGAGCTTATAGCAATAGAGAAATCTCGGCCAGTTAAAATAGTCGAAAGCAGGACTAATTTGTCCACCTGAAGATTCTCGATCCGAGAAAATGCATGTGTGGGATGGGTCACGATTGTGTGCAGTCTATCGTGGAGTTTGGGTCTCATTCCACGAACCCGACCTAGGAATATCTAAATGTGACCATCTGGTCCAATGTTGAGATACATACCGGAATTATCTGCGCCTGCATGCCATCCCTTCGTCTGCTTATTGACAAAATATTCCTCAAGTTACTCAGCACAACACACGGGTCGTCCACTGGAGACTCAAGACGAAATGAACTTCAAGGGAGTACTGTCAGCAGGGAATTCGAAATGAGGGAAACCGCCCATGCAGCAACTGCGTACGTCATCAAGAAGCCAAGAGGAGTTGTATATCCAGAAGACAATGGTTTCAGTGGTGAGATGTAGTTGCTTAAGAAACGGAACATGATGAACGAAATTCAAGGACTCGTATATCATAGGTGAAAACGAGAGAAACAAAAAAGCGAAGTATAGACCTTTTTTTTCTTTACTTTATCATCGGTTCGTAACTTCTTGTCCACCGTGACAAGGAATCTCGGGCAAGACAATTGTTCTCTGAGGGTCATAAGATTGAATATTAAACAAATTTCCTATGGTGCCCCGACGTCAAGCTCCCACTCAACAACTCCTAGCATGTTTTCGGTCATTTATATGCTGTCAACAGTGTGCTATAGATTGAAGATCTAGAATTGGACATACCACCACAATAGACACACTTGACAGAGTATGACGTATGGTCCTATTGACAGTAAGCTAAATTGCTCCAGCAGGTATTTTGAAACAAAAAGAATGACGTTTCAACTCAATATGCATAAAGCTCTTCGATCTCTATCTACAGAGGATAGTATCGTAGAGGTTTCCGCGGACTTACCGTTCTATACAAGATCAGAAATAATTAGCAGATCATGGAAATGCAAATGAATCTTACACTGGATGCAGGTGTGCACCAATAGTGAGAAAATTTCGATCCGGACTCAAGCCGCCATAGTACTCTCGCACCGTGAGATGGGCTTTATCGCCAACACGATTCGTATCCACAGTCACTTCAGAGGTGAGATAAAACAGTTTGAGGCTAAATTCAAAATTCATGCAAAAGCTCAAAGTAATAACAAAGGGAATATATCGTTTAAAAGAGCGTCTGATGTTGTTCCTCCTTTTTAGCACCGACCATGGCTGCAAGTGCACATGACCATCGGTACCAATCGATTCGAGCCAGCGAATTTGGAGGCATTAAATGTGGTAACCGAGACTGTTACTGGACCATAGTTCAGTTACAATCCGGAACCAAGCAAAGGCTCATCGAAAACATCTGAAGTGAGTTCCTGTGACGGCCTGTCTTCTCGGGCATTGCTTTCCAGGGAAAATGAATCATAGTATCGCATACTTAATTCATTTTAATAAGCGCATTGTAAACAGGGGACACGATAATGTGCCACGGCGCGTATCCCAACCAATTCATAACATAGCAGCATACCATTGAGTCAACTCGGGCGCGATATTCGAGATGACTCACAACCCTCTCAGACCCTCCTCCTTCTCTCCACTCCCTTGAAGATCTTCCTGAGAAGCACTATGATAAAAGAGTTCTACGGGATGGCATTGATGCGGAGGCAGCTCAGAACCCAAACGCACAAGTTTGGGGTTTGAAATACCTCAGGATTAGCAAAAGAAATAAATAGGGAACCTGGGAAGTCCGACAGTTGGTGTTAAGGGCTCCCAGGTATAAGAGAGAAGGAGGGGGTCTGAGAGGATTGTGAGTCATCTCGAATATCGCGCCCGAGTTGACTCAATGTATGCTGCTATGTTATGAACTTGGAGGATTGGCTCTGGTAGCAACTCTTCAACTGCCACGTCAATGCTGCATTGGCATGATTTTGAGGATTGGCATTGTAAAAAAACGGTCGTATTCTCGTTCGATTAGTATAGTTGGGTTATCTTTTCGGAGGTCGTCCAGTCCTTTTTGTGTGATTCGCCTTATGGTGCTGTATGAATCGCCCAGCGTCGAAAAATGATTCTCCGCAATAGCATTTAGATGGGGCGGTCGGAGTTGCTGGGCAGGATTTGAGATGGCGTTTTAGAAAGTCATCCCAGCGCTTGACCGCTTTACCACAATGGCATGTGTACTTGCAATCCTGTCTCGAAAGAGCCTTGCAGGACTGCTCTCGATGACGAAGACGACTATTTGTATCCGCAAAATCTTCAGTACATCCCTCTTGGCCCGGTTGTGCACACGGAACCCGGGAGCAACGAAGAGTACCATCTGGTCTTCTTCGACTATTGTGACGCCTATTTATAAGATAAATGGTTAAATAATGTAGATAGAATAGAAAGAGGTTTTAACTCACTGAAGGCTTTCGGCATTGAACTCGTTGCCACATTGAGAGCAACTGAGCCATGTTGGCCTATCGTTCATCATTACTGGAGGCGTATCCTGAGAAGACGACGAAATTGAATTAGGGTTGTTATTGAGGGGCTCATAGCTCGTGTAGCTAGGTAAAGTACCCAAACTAACGCCATTGGACGAGGATGATTCAAACGAGTAATCATAGAGCGAGTCGAAATGAGAATAGGACACACTGTTGGAAGACAGCAGAGGCAAGGACAGTTGGCCCACGAAAGTAAACTCTGAAGTCTCCAGGCCAAAATCGGTTGAATGTCCGACAGACAGATCATTATTTGCATCAAGACTTTGGGTGTTGAGCAAATTGGATTCACTTTCGAACCCAGGCTGAGTTAAACGATGGCCATTATGTTGGCTTTGAATGGGGCTTACGCGGAACTCTTATTGGTTCCGCGCCGGTTTTCAGATGAATGCGAGATCCCGAACAGTAAGAAGACCTGTAGCATTTAGCTAGCTACAGGCCCTCTCTCCTCCCCAAGCTTCGTTGTACGAGCTATGGATAGCGAGATGAGTTGTTGAAAACTTCAAGGGTGCTGTGATGATGTCAATGACTGGGTGAAACTAGAATCAATTCTAATGCTATCGGCAACTCACAGTATGTATTATCTCAATGCCCTCGCAACTGGAACCGATGAGAAAGCAGGCCCCCAGATTGGAATGGAAAGGAGAAAGAAACCAGTTCGTTGAGGAGGGGGAGACCGAGGATTATATCTTTACGGGGCAGCAATGGGCGTGTTTTCTGAGCCTATGAAACATCACGCAGTGACATTTAGTTTGTGCTACCCAATCAATGACTGGAAAGGTAGGTGGGCTGATGCAACCCCGAGGAAAGTGGCGGAGCTGGTTCAGGGTGATCGAGCGGCAAGTTGATGATCTACATTGGGCCAATACAACTCGCCACAATTAGCCCTCGTCAAATAGAGCTCTGGAGATCAATTTAGCTTGACACAATTCAATTGATTGTTAGTTCTACAGTCCTCCGAGTTCCTAGAGAGAGGCTGTCTTCCTGGACCCTTCAATGTTCACACAACATAAGAGCGCTATCAAAGTGAGAGCCGAGTCGAGCTAGGGGGGTACCAGGCGCTCTCCGGCCAGATTCTGCCTCCAATCGTTTCTTCATGCACTGCCGGTATTGCCTTAGTAACCTTCGACCCCACTCTCAAAATTTGCCGGTAAGTTTTGATATCCAAATGGTTATTTGGACCTCGGACGGACAATTTTTGTAGCCAGTGACGGGAGCTCGTGTTGCAGCCTTGTTAATTCAACCCCGCCTTGCCATGTTGCATTCAAGCAAGCTATAGAATGCATCGGAAAGTTCAGGCGGTGAGATAACGAATGACTTGGAGCTCAGAACAAAATTATAGGCAAACAGTGTCAAATTTAATCATGATCTAACTGTGGCCGCATCAAGCCGTCCCATCCATGCTATTTTGAAGTGGGCAATTACCAGTTGAACTTCCATCACGCAAGGGATTCTAAGCCAAGGTTGAGTCTAGATTCCTTCCAGGTGATCTGGTTTAGCCTTGACTTCACATTCTGCTTCATGCCCAACGTTGCTCCTCATAATTATCATCTGACAAAGAAAATATTCAAACTATCAATCAAGCTCGTAGCCCTCTGTTCCCTCATCAGATCTCTTGATGGAGAGGGTTTGCAAATCAATACCTTCTAAAACCCTAACATTAATGGGCTGCATATTCATGTTCTTGTGGTATACTGCCATAACTTGCTCACGCCTCTCAGGTGGCACCTTGTCAAAAATGGACAGAGGTGGGCCATACACGTTGCTAAAGACGTGGACACCGCAAGTCGAACAATATGTGCTCCCTCCAAACTTACGTCCATAGAAATACTCAAAAACATTGTCTTTTCCATGGATTCTTACCTGGCCTCGTGTAGCGTAAACTCCAATGTATGCTGCCTAGTAGTGGCAAGAGGTCAGTGGTCGAAAACCTGACTAGACGAGAGCCTTTAAAGACTCACTCGAACGCATGAACTGCAGTTATCTTCTTTGATCTCTTGCTCTGTAAGTGGGACAAGGAGCTCGACTTGGACTTTTTGGCAATGGCATGAGCCCACATGCAACGCGGGTGCTTCAGAGGGGGAAGCCTGGATTGGAAGAGGTTTCCAGTCATCCGCTGTTTCGATAGTCTTGATAGTTGATCTGTCGAACAATTAGAAGGCCAAGATCTAACTTTGAGCATTTATTGGATGTTCGGATTCCGTACTCTAGTTGAAATGGATTGATCTCTCGAATGGTCCGTAAGTTGATTCCAAATTGCCCACCCAAAGGACCGACAAGATGTTCACCAACAATACCAGTACCACAGTAATCACAAAACTATCGTAGTAGCCAAATTAGCATCAAACAAACTCGTAAAAAGAAAAAAACTTCGTCCTTACCTTGTCTTGTAACGCAGCAGAGCGATACTCCTTTAGATGACCGTCATCTCTCACCACTTTGAACGCCCCTGGTGGAGGAACGAACCAGAGATAACCCTTTTTTGAGCAGAGGCTGCAGGAACATGAAACAACTTCTTCGATGCTAGGAACAGAGAGCTCAAAGCGGTAGCGACCGCAGTGGCAATTCCCATGATACGTCGTCTGCTGCTCAGTCGCCATGGTTGTTTTGTTTGCGGGGTGGTTCAAAGGTCCAGTTGAAAACAGCCCAATGAGGCAGGTGCCGAAGAAAGAGATTCATAAACGAGTGTATTTAAAGATAAGAACAGTCGTCAGCGGAACGGAGAAAATCATTACCGAAAGAAAAGAGGATGCACGGAGGATGGCATCGTCAAAAGGACCAGTTGATGGTTTCGATAAGTGGGCCATAGGCACAGGTGCCGGTTTCCCGTACGCGAGGCCGAAAATGGTTTGATCTGTGCCTATTCAGAGGCGAATATGGCCGCGAGGAACTTGCAGGATTTGTGAATTCACCTACACCATTCCGAGCCAGGTTTAATTCTTTGGTTTAGTCTGGCGGAAGTCCTCTCTGTCACGTTGAGCTATAGCGGTAAAATCAAGGTATTGATAGTTGTTGGGGACAACACACCGTATTTCAAAGGTGTTCCATGCGGTGCTGTAGAATTAATTCTGTTCATATTTTCTCTATCTCTATTTATACATGGCAATTTGGGACGTACAGAAAACCCTATTTATCCTAACAAGACTATAATGAAACAAAACCCCAGAGAAATCAAGACCCAGACGTTCGTCTTCTTTACGAACACGAAAAATTAATACCAGCTCTGAGTTCCAACGCCAAAAGTCCTGTACTGGCCTTTCCTTCCTCGCTATTCACCCTCTCTGGCCAGCCACCCCGTTCGCAAACATCATAGCCCTCGCCACGATCTTGGCATCGCGATAGTGCTCATTGTACCCAGGGTCTAACCCGTGCTTGCGCATGAAGTTGTCCACGCTCCCGAAGCTGGCCTGGACCCACCGAAGCTCGGGCAGCGAAAATACAACTTGCCCCGTAGATATCACCGCGGCTGGGTCATGTCTGGCCATTTGTTGTACATTATTGAATGGAGGGGCTCCCCGGCCGACGGGGGCCTCTAGATTTGCGAGCCGTTCCTTGCTCATGCGAAGCCGCAGGATAGCTCGGCATTCGGTTCGGTGTTTCTCGTTAAAAAAGTCGAGGCCGCAGTATTTCACAAATGCGAATTCGGTCCCATAGTGATTCTCCAGCCACGTCCGTTCCAGTTGGGATATTGGCGGCTGATATCCAGGCCAGGCGTTGGCTGATCTTTGAGGATTCTCGGGTTTGTCAATCGTTTCATTGATTTCGCTGCTGTCCATGCCGCTGCTCGTGCCCGAAAGAATGCTGTCGTTCTGGTCACTCGCAAGACCCTGCAGTCCATAAGAATAGGCCTCGTTCGCTGCGCTCCGAGTATTTGGATCCAATGCAGTGGACATATTCCCATCATCCTCATAGGATCTAGACATCCAACTCGCTACGTGGTCTTCATGGGGTGTGGGGTCGAGGCTTCGGCGGACAAGCCTGTCGTGCCCTTGAAGAGGCTCCCCAGCCCTTGCCTCATCTTGTTCATCTTGGCTAATCAAAGCCCGAACCACCTTGCAAGTCTGTATTCGAGCTCCCTCCGTCTCTGAATTTAGGCCATAGAGAGAGGCAAATCTCGCTTGGTCTCCGAACGTGTTCACTACCCACATTCTCTCGTGTATGCTGAGGGGTCGCAAACCAAGTTCAGCAGGATTAGGCTTAGGCTGCAGGGCCTCGAGCCTTTCGTTCTGTGAGGGTTCCCAGATGATGGGAAGAAGGGTGTAAGGTACATATGGCGAAAATGGCGAAGGACCAACTTGTGGGCCACGGGGTGGCCCGCTGAGCCGGATCTGCAAGTAGTCGGACAAGGTCTTTACCGACTCAAGAAAAGCAATATTCTGTCCCTCAGAATCAACAAAATACTGGATATCTGCAGTCTCATTCGAAAGACAGTCGTCCTCATAATGGTTCAGCCGTCGTTTCTTGTTGACTCTGATACTATGATCTCGCAATATGTCAACTCCAACCACATTGCAGGGCATCTGAGGAACGTGAAGGACATTTTTTAGGACAAGCTCGGCATGGCCAGCCGGGCCAGGTGGCCCATAGCCGTTCTTAGATGGGCTGCGCCTTGTGGGCAGGGTGACACTGCCGACGCCGATGACTTGCAGGTCTTCCCCGTGGGCGTCCTCAATGGAGGAGTTGTAGAAGGCGTAGTCATCGCCAAACCAGGAGCGATCTTTTGCGAGACTGAAAAAAAAACCTGCTGTTAGAAAGTCGTGGACACATTTCTCATCAAATGGGAGGCACGTACTGGACTGGGGAAGAATCCAAGTAAATCCAATGCGGACACGGCAAGGAGTTGGCGGAGGTTTGCTGTGCCATGACTGCGCATAAATAACCCGAGAGCTGAATCCAATATCACACCAACTCGGGAAAGTTTTCTCCAAGTCGGGGACCACTGCACCCAGGATAACAGGGCGTTGGCCTTGGTGTTGGCTGTTGTTGTTCTGATGGAAATGAGACCTCAAATTAGGGGATGCCTGTCGGCCGAACCTCGGGTAATGAAACCACAAATTGCCCTGCTAAAAAGAGACAAATAAAAATCATCGCCTGCACTGTCTGCGCCGAATTATTTCATGGAATTAGGAGGGTTGGGAAAACGAGCAAAGAGAAAACGGCATTTCTATAGCCTTCTGAGCCTCCTGCCTTTTCAGGACATGTGTCCCTTCATGGAAAGGTAATGGCCTAATGGCATCTCGGAAACTAGCGTAGCACAAGGGTTCAGACAAGCATGTGCACAGTGTAAGGCAAGTCATACATCTTCATTAGAAATCCACCATCTTAACATCTTAACGCCTCCTAAATCCAGTCCTGGTTTGTTTCGTGTCATTATGCCGGTTACAACTCCTCGCGCCAAGGGTATCAGCGCCATGAATGCCAGAGCCCGCCTGTCGCCTATGTCCAAGTCTTTCCATCTCCTGCCCCAACTGCTCAATTTCATGCTCAGCGCTGCAAGTCATGATGCTCCGTTGAGAATGTCTCGTATCGGGTTATCCAACATGAAATAGACACCAATCCTAAATATAATCTTTACAGTTATTTACCATCTACGCTCTCGTTTGCGGTGCCGTCTTTGCCCTTGAGCAGACCGACTCGTCTGTCATGCTCGCTCCGCAATTGCTTTTCTCCGGTGGGCACCAGCGTCTTCTCTTCAAGTCCTTCGGTGAGTAGAAGATCACCAACAAGGAACTTCTCCCGTAGACCTTCAACACCTGGCGGAGGGCTCAACATGGGTGTCGTGACAGCCTCGATGGCGGTCTCAGGCCATAGAATCCTGCGCGCTTCTTCCTCCGTTAGAGGAGGTTCTTCGATTTCTTCCACCTTGGAAACGATAGATTTCGCTGGCGAAAGTGCTACTGGCGGCGGTGGGGGTGCCTCCCTAGGGGTTTGACGTGGAGTGGTTGGTGAGCCCGGACTTGTCGTAGCGGACGGTGCCGTGGGAGTTTCCGTCGATTGCTGCCAGGTCCGAGTGGAACTTCCGATCAGGATCGTCGTCAAGGGATCCGCTGGCCGTCGCTGATCTGTTCCCCGTGAAAACGAGTCCCTGCCTGCTGATCGATTTACCGACGGTGCCAGCGACGAGTATAAACTCGTATCGTCGTCTGAATCGGAATAGTCAACTTCATCGTCTTCGTCGCTGCGAAGGGTAAATCCATCGGCTACGTCAGCCGGCGTTGTCTTCATTGCGTCTGACTCCGTTTTGAGAACCTTCTCTTCGGCGTTGGTGATGTGCAGAGGTATCGGCTGCCTCAAGGTACCGGTTCGCTTTCGATCCATTCGAAGAATATTGCGCATCAAGAATAGCTCGTGCTTCTTGTATGTCTCGTAAAACGCCCTGTTCGTCATTGCCGTGGCGTGCAAGTCATCGAGCTCTGCAATCTCGCACATGATCCGCAGCCGAACCTTTTCGGGGAATTCGGTTGCAACGGTATACGTTTTGTCCTGGGCGGCCATCCGTCCAAGACCCTTGTTAAGTTGAGTTTGCGGCTCTCGTTCTCGGTGCTTGGACAATGCCCAACCGTGGCTCTTGCCGCTAATGTCAAAAAGAGTAAGTCCCAAGACGCTGTTGTATATGTCACTAATAGCTGCTCGGAACGTTGGGCCCGGGTCGCAAACGCCCTTGTGTACTGGGGTTGGGGCGGCAGGTATCCTTCTGAGCGTATCCACGATCTGGGCCAAACTTCTCGGAGGAGGCTGTATTTCCGGCATATGAGACAAAACGTTCGGTCGCATGATGTGGGGCAACAGGTTCATCTCGTTGTACACCAACATCAACCATCCCAGATTCGTCGCGTCGCACCAGTGGCTTCCTTTTGGACATCTTGGTGTACTCGTCAAGGTCGTAGCCATCACGTTGGCGGCGCTTCGGGGGTCGGAAACCGGAAGAGCCTCCAGCTCCTCAGTTGGTGTGCCCGTTGGTGGGCGAAGATATTCCTGCGTTGTGCTGACGCAACACGCATAAACCTGGGCAACTTTCGCACACCGAACAGCCCAGATTTTATTCTTAATCTTTTGAGGCCACGGTTTTGCCTGCAGTTCCTTTTCATCCACAAGATTAAGCATAGCCGTTTTTGACATGCGAGAGAAGAGCTGTCGCAGACCAAATGCATAACTGATGACCAAGAGACCGTCCGGCATGTCGTCCGCGCCCTTGTGCATCCACTGGGGAAGCCAGCGATGTTCCACAATCAATTCCAAGGGGGAAGTGCTCTTGTATCTCATGCAGCACTCGGCAATGGCTACAAACTGCTCGAAGGTGACTTCTCGAGGCACCTTTTCATTGTGCATGTGGGCGGCGTGGAGGAGGATCTCAAGCGAATTGAGTCGGTTTAACTCGCGTTGGGGCATGCGGTAGAGCTTCGCCTCTGACCCGTCCTTGCAGAAATATCTCGTGGGCGGTGCTGGTAGCTGACCCGTGATGTCATCATCGTCATGGAGCAGCAGGCTGCTAGAGTGCCCTGCGAACATGCGCGCAAAGATGGGAGAGGTCTCAGCGAGCATGTAGGACGAGACCCGAAATCGGAGGGCGGGGTCGTTGGGTGAGGCTTCTGGAGAAGTGTTGGCGAATTCGAGGATCGTGTCGCCTCGGGGAGCAATAGCATACTCTTCGAGTATTCGATCAGGGGAGATGCCCGATTCACCGGTTTGCAGCAACTGCCGAATGTCATTCAACTCCTGCTTCACCTTTTCGTAATTACGGAAGCGAATCTCATATCTGGGAAACTACCAAGCATTGTCAGTAAACCTTCGGCTCACGGGGAACGTTACGGGACACACAAATTGAGGATCCGCCGACATCACCCGAGTCACACTAGCGTTGCGCATACGAAGAACCGCCTCCTTGCGAAATCGCTTGCTGGCAAATAGGGCATCGATCATCTCCTGGGTTGCATCACGCTCATAACTTCGGTACGTATCGGCAAGACTAATCTGGAAGGCCTCACTCAACGCTTCGAGGTAAGTTTTCCAGTCGCGGATCACGCTCAACCATGAGTCATTCGTGTATGGTTCTCTCGTAGCGCTTCCGGATACAACTTCAGCGAGGCTCCTTCCGCTAAAAGAACTCCGGGTGTCGTAAATAGCACCAGGACTACGGGGAGACTCGATGGAGGAATCTCGACGGGGGAGGGTATCGTTACCGCTGGGGCCGTCCCGGTTGCGGCGGAGGGCGTCTTGGAGAATATGACGACATAGGTTTGCGCAATGCTCTTTCACTTTGACAAGTTCCTTGTAGGCGGCATCAACGTGGTGAGGACTGGAAGGGCCTGTGCGCATACGCTGGACAATGGCTTGGAGTTGGCGGATGTGCGACTCTGAGCTCTCTATTGAGACGTTGGCGGAGTGTGACTCGGGGGATTTGGGTTGGTGGACAGAATCGGTGGTCTCTGTTTCGGAGGGTGTAGGATGGAGCTTGTTCTGTAGCACAGGTTAGACATCCGGCTTGGAAGCAGCACATTGCAACGAAGGATCAAACATACCGACCACTTGTCTTCTTTGGCAACGGTGATGCTCCCAATCTTTCGAAGCGCAGAGCCGAAACGCCACATCTTGGGGCCGGCCGGAGGGCCGGCGCTCTCTGGGGTGCCCTTTTGTATCATGTCGGTCCTCATGGAAGTATCTTGGAGGTGTTTGTCGCGATGCTCGTCGGAGGATGAACCAGCCCCTCTGCGGGATCGCATCAAGCCGCGATGAACACAGCGTCAGCGTCGGGGCTAGACTCCGGCATGGTAGCCACGGTGGAGATGCGAGGCCCCTCGACAGAACGAAGGCAGCCGGGCGGGGTCACTGGGCAGTAGAGAATGGCGGTTGCGCAAAGTGAAGGTGTCGGTGGTATTGATGATTGCGATGGACAGCCTCACGGCAGAGGAGACGGATGACGTCTTGCGGCGGCTGGATATTGGCGATCAAAGGTGGATGTCCCGCGGAGCGGAGGGTTCGAGTTGGCCTGGGGCTTGTAGATGACGAGCCGAGGTTGAGGTTGAAGGCCAGGTCCAGGTCCGGGGGTCCTGTCGTCGGAGAGAGAGATTGGCAGCGCAGATGAAAGGGAAAGGGTCCGTCACGGGTGGTGGTGTGCGGCAAACAGGTCGTCGTTGCAGGGCTGGTCACTGGACTGCGACAGTGGGCGTCGCGGGCAGCGTAGGACAGGTCGGGCTTTCGGCTATTGTTCTCGAGGCTTTCGCCGTGCGGTGGCAGATGCGCTACGCAGCGCAGCGTCGTGCGTGCGAGCGGACGAGCGAGCGAGTGGAACTTGTGGGCAAGGGCCCAGAAAGTGGGCTCGCCGGGGCCTAGCGGGCCTGGGGGAGGGCAGTAGTAGCAGCGCCGGGGAAGAGAAAACCGGGGCGAGGGCCTGGAAACTGGAGTAGTCGCTGGAGTGGGCGCTGGAGTAGGCGCTGGAGCAGCCACTGAACGGGTCTAGGCACAGGCTCAGTATCAAGAGGAAGTTCCGAGCTGAAGGAGCTGGCCTAATTGCCAGACTTGGACGGCCGGAACGGCAGGGTCGACAGTCGTCGGGGAGCCGAGAATTCTAACAAAACGAGGGGCCCTAGACACTACGCCCAGGGGGCGGACGGCTCTGGGTGACGTGAGTCGTAATTAAGCTGCGTGGATGCGTACGTGTAGCGGCGAGGAGCAGAGAGGAGAGGAGAAAGAGTAGGAAAATGAGCCTGGAGGGAGAGAAGGCGGACGGCCGAGGAGGGGATGCCAGCATCGGCGGGAGGTGCCCAAACACAGTAATAAGACAGGGTTTGGGCGAGGCTCGTACGGTGCGCTTTTGCCGGTGGTGCAGTGGCGTCGTACAGTGTCTTCCAATTGGACGGCACAGTAGGGGCTCCCTCCCAGCTGACCGAGCTAGCAGAGCAGGGCCAGAGAGAGCAACAGGGCCAGAGAGCAGGGAGGCGTGAAGGTCCTTCAATTCGATACCCGCTAGTTCCCGAGTGAGCAAATAACTCAGGTCGATGGAAGGGAAAAGAAGCCGGGAAAACAATCGCCTCTGCGGGATGCGATGCTTGTCTCGTCTCGGGAAGTCTGCAGCCGATCAGTCCAAGCAACGGCCAAACTCCAATAAATGAGAAACAAAAGGCTGCAGCAGCAGAAAAGAGAAGAAGGGGAGAAGAGAAAAAAAATCCACAGGATGTGGTGTGGCCGTTAGGCTGTCAGGCAAGCGAGCGAAGTACGGGCTACCTGTCTATACAATGTACCAGTCAATTAGGTATTAGCGGGTGCAACAAGGGGCGCCAGAGATTGCGGGGGAAGCCAGAGAGATGGGAAGAAACATAGCCTGTCACGAGACATTGCTCATCATCTCATGACGGCCCTTTATAGTCGTCAGGATGTCTGTTATCGTTGCTCATCATCAGGCCAGATACCACTCTATCCAACCCAGAGCCCGTTCCTGCGAAAAAGTAGTCATAGCGAGCTCTCCTCCCTAGCCCTGCTCGTGCTTAGTCTCTCACTCTCTGCTTCTCCGCACGCTTGTTCCCCCATGTCTCTCTCTCTCGCTTGCTCTTCGTCAGCTGAGTCCTCCCCCCAAAACCAGTTAAGCCAGCAATTTTCGCACTAATGGCCCCCCATCAACCTCGTGTCACACACAGTACTTCATAGAGGCGGTTTCAGCCTCCCAGACAGGCCAGACAGACATTAGTGCTGGTCGCCTCATCACCAAAATAGAACGACAGCCTTACATGCGCATCTGCATGCCCATCCATCGTATCCCAGGCAGCTCTCCAGTTTGGCGACAGTTGGCCTCCGCACTATAGGGACGGCCACTGATAACTACCCTTGATAACGCCGCAATGGAATCTCCCGCGATTCCCCAAGGGTCCTGGCGAATGGTGCCCCCTCAATCACCAAAGTCCGAGGCAAGCTTGACTAGGCACCAAAAATATACGAAAGCATTAATTACGGAAGACACATGCTAATGTGCATACGGAGTACAACTGTTGGCAACAAAATTAAAAATAACAATAAAAATAAAGGGACTGTTTATTTGGCACTCACACTTGTGTATTGGGCACCCCCATTGTGGCTGATTGTGGCAAGACGGCCAACTACTCCGAGACCGGCCGATTTGCACCAAATCAACCGACTTTCCAGTACACCTATGTCCCCACTGCATCTGACCACATTCCTCGCCCCAAGACCAAGATGTAACCAAAATGAAGCTATTTGCATCTCCCTAGAATACACTATCACCACTTTCATCACCAAATTCACTCCCATGCAACCTCTTATTTGACCTGAGGCATCATGAAGGTTATGGAAATAGTAGTTATTTTGGTCTTTTAGCTGGTTATAGAGCCATTCCACTGGAGACCGGCCCGCAAGCTCTTTTTGGCGATGACTTTAAGGGACTGTTTATTTGGCACCCATTTCTGTGTAATTAGCACCCCTAGCTGTGGCTAAGGACATTTAGTTCGCCTAAGACATCCGATGTTAGGTTTCACACCCACTTTCTTAGGCAACTTGGATGCTAACAGTCTTTTGGATACGGCCCCACCTGATTGAAGTTTGGCACATGCGTTCAACGCGCCTTGGGCAGTGAATATATACATATATATACACATATATAGAGCTATTGCCCTAGTGGCTAAAGCTATTTGCAGCAATGGAAACCATTTTTAAGCTGAATTTTCCTTCCTTTAAAGAAGCCTTAAATAGCATTAATATTATTGCTAAAGATTAAGGTTTTAGCATTATTATTTATAGCAAGAGGCCTTTAGCTACTAATCCAATGCATATTGTCCTTTGCTGCTTAAAAGGCCGCCCTATAAGGCTTATGGCTTTCGATTCCATTTATGCCTTAAAGAAGCGAAATACCTATAGCTAAATGCTAGACTGCCTATATTGCCTAGTGTTGCAGCAGCGGTTAGACTAGCAGTAGGCAGCCTTATGTGTAAGCGGGGATAAGTCTACTGTATATAACCACGATTCTATTGAGTAAGGGACCTTCTTATGATACCGAAAGGAAGCTATTTTGAAGCGTAAAGATAATATTTTATTATTTTGGAATATTGGAACCTATTCTATTTAAATCCTCTTGAAATTGTGGAGTGACCTTAATTTAGGTGTTTATAATACTATAAGATCCGACCTATATAACCTCCTTTAAAGTTATTGCTAAAAAGAGCTTATAGGCCGGTCTTTAGTGGAATGGCTTTATAACTAGCTAAAAGACTAAAATAATTACTATTTCTATAACCTTTATAATGCTTTAGGTTAAATAAGAGGTTGTATAGAAGTGAATTTAGTAATAAAAGTGGTAATAGTGTATTTTAGGGAGATGTAAATAGCTTTATTTTGGTTATATTTTGGTCTTAGGGCAAGGAATGTGGTTAAATGCAGTAGGGATATAGGTGTACTAAAAAGTTAATTGATTTAATGTAAATCGGCCGGTCTTAGAGTAGTTAGCCGTCTTGCTATAATCAGCCATAATGGGGGTGCCTAATACATAAGTGTAAGTGCTAAATAAATAGTCCCTAACTTTAAAGAAGGTTATATAGATTGGATCTTATAGTATTATGGATACCTAAATTAAGGTTACTTTGCAATTTCAAGAGGATTTAAATAAAATGGGTTTTAGTATTTTAGAATAATAAAATATTATCTTTACACTTTAAAATAGCTTCCTTTTAGTATTATAAGAAGGTCCTTTGCTCAGTAGAGTTATGGTTATATGCAGTAGACTTATCCCCGCTTATACATAAGGCTGCCTACCGCTAGTCTAACCGCTGCTATAACACTAGGCAATATAGGCAGCCTAGCATTTGGCTATAGGTATTTTGCTTCTTTAAGGCATAAGTGGAATTGGAAGCCGTGAGTTTTATAGGGCGGCCTTTTGAGTAGCGGAGGATAATATGCATTGGATTAGCAGCCAAAGGCCTCTTGCTATAAATAATAATGCTAAAACCTTAGTTTTTGGCGATAATGTTAATGCTATCCAAGGCTTCTTTAAAGGAAGGAAAATTCAGCTTAAAAATGGTCTCTATTGCTGCAAATAGCTTTAGCCGCTAGGGCAATAGCTCTATGTGTATGTGTATATGTGTGTGTATTTACTGCCCAAGGCGCATTGAATGCGTGTGCCAAACTTCAATTAGGTGGGGCCGTATCTAAAAGACTGTTAGCATCCAAGTTGCCTAAGAAAGTGGGTGTGAAACCCGACATCGGATGTCTTAGGCGAACTAAATGTCCTCAGCTACAGCTGGGGGTGCTGATTACATAGGAATGGGTGCCAAATAAACAGTCCCAAAATAAAAAGTAACGACGGATCCATTGATCGCCATTTCACGCCCGAACAGGGGGGAAACAGCCCACATATCTATCCAATCCTTCCAGTTTCCTCTGACTTCTGACTCTCATGTCCGTGTAAGGCGGCCACTAACTACGCCGTTGCTGTTGCTGCGTTGCTGGACGTTACAGTAGGTAGTAGACATGCAGCTATGTACCGGAGATCCTCGAACCCCAGACTCTCTCTGCCGTGCAGACAGACCACGCAAGTCCACCCCCCTTCTCAGCCCGCTTTCTCGCCTCGGCACTGCGACCCTCTCTAGGCTCCCACATTATCGCGATGCTGATTCCCCCGGATTCTTGCGTCAATCCAGCCAACAAGCCCCCAGCCTCTCCCACGTCGCACCCTGGATTGGGTAATTGGGCCTTGCTAAAATTTCCGGGGCGGGTGAGCGAGATCGGAAAGATGCTCCGAAAATCCCACATTCTCGTCAGTGACGTAGGCGCTGTGATAGTCTACCACTCATGCATGGCAATTGAGTGAGCATACAATTGCGCATGCATCAAATTGAACACGACGCAGAGCAAGACATTTCAGACCGTTGGGAAGAAACAGAGGAATAAAGAAGGAAAAAGAGAAACAGTGCTCGAAAGTTCCAATAAATGGTTAATCCTAGTTTGATTTAAATTTGATCAATCATCGCTCATTCCCACATCTTTAGGGCTCCATCTCTTTCTATCCATCTAAAGCTTCGGGAACAGTCACTGAGCAGCGTCGCCACCAAACACAAACACGACGCGTCCTTTCTTGCCGCCGGTCCATTCGCTCTCGACATCCTCAATCTTGACCTTGCGCACGTCGGCCTCGTGGACGCCCACCAGCACGCCCAGCATGCCCGGCTGCTCTTCGCTCAGATCGTCAACGTTCCAGGCGCCCGGCCCGGCACCCCGCACCGTCACATCCCGCTGTCGCAGCCCCGCCGCCGGCACCGATCCCTCTAGGCCCGCCAGGGAGCCGATCTGCACCCACGTCAACGGGGT
The DNA here is from genome assembly GCA_003415625.1 of Aquanectria penicillioides. Classification (NCBI taxonomy): domain Eukaryota; kingdom Fungi; phylum Ascomycota; class Sordariomycetes; order Hypocreales; family Nectriaceae; genus Aquanectria; species Aquanectria penicillioides. Next base: position 7,134,632 of record PYIU01000003.1, read on the forward strand.
CGTGGCCGGCCGCGTTGTCGGCGATGCGAGGTAGGCGTTGATCCAGGGCCCGTAGAGGTAATCCAGCACGACGTTGGCCTCAGCGGCCACGGTGAAGTCGGTGTCGGCGGGGGTGTCTTTGATGACGATGATGTCGTCCAAGCCCAGCGCCTTGAGAGCAGCCTCGTTTCGCGCCGCGCCGATGATGCGTGTGGCCCCGAGCAGACGGGAAACCTTGACAGCAAGTTTGCCGCTGGCGCTGGTGGCACCCATAATGAGAACCGCCCACGCCTTCTTCTCGCCGTTCTTGACGAAGTCGACTCGCTTCCTCAGGGCCATCCAGCTGCTCATAACGGGGTTCATCAACCCAGCGGCCTGAATGGGATCCACTCCCTCGGGGATCTCAGTGACGTACGTCTTAGGCACATTCACAATCTCGGAGAAGCTGCCCGCGCCCGACATGTCGGCCATGGTGCTAAAGTATACGAGTTTCCCAGTGGCAACATCAATGCCGGTGCCGTCAACACCAGGCGTATGAGGCAGCGAGCCGGATGTGTAGTGCTTGCCAACAGCGCGGAGACGGACGAGCGCGTGCAGACCGGCTGCGAGCACGCGGATCTGAACAGTGGAGTCGTCGGCTGGTGCTGTTGGGGGGGAAACCCTGACAACTTTGGGGGCAGCGCCCCATTCCGCAACCTGGGCCGAAACGATACTCATCCTGCTTGCTATTGAGATGATCGGACTGTTGTCCAAAAGGCCGAGGGAATCAATGTTAGATCAACGTTGGAACCGTGCTAACTTGGCTGTCGAATTTGAGAAGAGATGCTCCGTTCCACCAGTGGGTAGTTGAGCAATTCCTCTCAGCCAGGGACGATGTGAAATCTTATATATTCTGACGCCCCTCTCCCAACAATTGCATGCAGCATCATGGCATCATGACATGATCGCCTAACGCGAAGCTAGACGCCAGTCTCGCCGAGTTCCCCGACCACATCCAGGGATCAGTCTTTTCGTGTGTTTGTTTCTGTTTGCATCCAGGTTTCCCATTTGGTGTGCACTTAATCACAGAGATCTTGCTAAGCCTCCATTGGTGGATGAGTAATGCTGACGGATGATGTATCTATGCACCAAAGCAAAATAGCTCCTGTCCCATCATTCCCGCCTTCGAGACCAAACTCGGCCAGCTCAACGCTGAGTGGTTGGATAGGATTTATAAGAAGAAATCATCATGTTGATGCACTGAGATAGAACAAACTTCTATAACAGGACCGACGTCATCATGAACACATGCAAAAATAGACTGGTTGAGCTTAAAACGACACTATCACCATGGAATCTCGATATGTGTTCACGCACAGAAGAAAGTATTAATTCGTGGTATCTACCTGTCCATCCATCCATTCCCAAATCTAACTGCTTTGCTTAGAAAAATGCGTCAACTTGCAACCGCCCCCATCAGCCACAATATCACATTGGGCAGACGCCACCACCATCTTTTAAAACTTTCAGTTATCTCATTTTGGTGCTCCGTTACATCTGTCCATGCTTTTGTGACATCCATCTATACCGCTTTGCCCTATGCCTTTTTGTAGCCTGTAGGAGATATAAGGTGGCGTCCCCTTTTCTCCCAGATGGGTGTGTCTCAACGCAATTGCAACTGTGTATATATAAAACGCCTCCCCGGCCATGTGTAGAAGACGCCAACGCCGTCCCTCCAACCATCCATTCGTCCATCCACCCATTCATTCGACCATGCTTGCCAATCCTCTCGCCTTGCCAATCTGTGCTCGTACACCAGCGTCGCCGTGGTATATATAACCTGCTGCAAGTTCATTCGCACCGATCGTACACGGATGCTACGCACCCACTCATAAATATATGAGCCCGGACGCATCCAGAACAATGTCCAAGCCTCCTTCCCACTTCACCTACCCAGGATATTGCCGTACACTCCAGTGGTGCTCATCCACCCACTCACCCACTCACCCACTCTGCACGTTGCGCATGGCTGGGACTCGTTCTATCCAATAGAAGAACCAATACATGATGGCTGTCAGGTTGCTCTCAGTCTGGCTCAAACTCGACACAGTTGGATAGCTAGTGGTCCTGGTGAGAATGTTGGTTCCTTGAGGCCATCTCATTCTCGCTCATGACTCAACCACCCTTTCGTTCCGATTCATGCTTCGGAAGATATTCGGCGGTTCCCTGAGCAATTCCGTTGGCCCCCTTCTTCTTGCCCTTATTGCCGGCTTTCTGCCATCCTCCGTCGCTCTCGCTCTTTGCAGCTCGGATATGGCCATTCTCTCTCACACCATTGACTCGCTGCGATTGAGCAGATTGCTTCTGAGCCCTAGCAGGTTTCTGGACCTCTTGGGAATCCTGCGCTCGCTCATCAGACTTCGGGCTCGCCTTCACGGTTTCCAAGCGAGGAGCCTTCGCATTGGGCTGAGAGGCGGGCTTGTCTTGCTTTAGTGAGCCGTCGGGTTTTCGAATCACAGTAGGAGATGGGGTTCGGTTTTCGTAGACTGGCGAAAGATGTGAGAATTCCGGCCCAACCGTGTGGTCAATTCGATGGTCTGAAATAGCAAGGTCAAGAGGAGCAATTACTCCATTCTGCGGCTGTCGAGACATCAATCGTTGTCGGGTTGAAGGCGAGAGGCGAGACGTTCCTCCAGTCGTAGGTTCTTGCACAATGTGAGGCGTATTCATATAATACGAACCCATCATGGCGATACGATCTCGGAATGAGGGATCTTCGGCAGGCACAGGTGCCATGACAGCTGACGTGGGGGCACTGGACCCATTAGCGACCACGGGTGCCCGGTCAAAGAGTGCCTGTGTTGGTGAAGTGTCTTGCGTTGACGACGCAACAGGGGTAGTGACAGGGCCATCAGTAGTGTAATTAGGAACCAAGTTGCTCGTGTTGAGGTGGAGTGGGTTGTCGAAACTCGACACAGAGGAATCCTCGGAAGCAATACTCTCCGTTCCTGAAACTTGGCGTGGGCTGGTATTGGTCATGCTTGTCTTGAGACCAGAGCCATTTACAACAAGGGGACGCCCGAGATTTCTCCCCTGGCTCCCAGTGAAAGGAACTGATGTGGCTGGCGCGGAGGACGTGCTAGCTGAAAAAGCCCGAGCGTGACCCAGGGGCGAAGGGGATCGTGAGGTCCGTCGCATCCTGCGATCAAGGATCGTTTGAGGGTGTTGGTCCGTTGATAATCGACGCCGTCCTGGGCCAGATGCCTGGTTCGATATGTCACCGAAAGCGATGCCATTGGAAGCTGGTGGTGGTTGCGGCTGCTGTTTCTGCGGCTGCTGTTTCTGCGACTGCTTACCCGGACTAGGAGTTTCCGTCAAGTAGAAAGCAGCATACTTGCCCTCATCAGAGTGTGGTGAGTCCGTAGCCTTTGGAGTTTCGTCAAAATCAACGTCGTCGGACATGAAGCTCGGGATCGAGACACCATTCACGTTTCTTGTTGAAGCATTTGCGACACCATTGATAGACTGGGTTCCAAAGTACCCACCAGCTGGCTGACCTGAGGATGGCGATCGTGAAGCTGGCTGAGAATGCGACCTCAGTGAGCTGCTTGACGCTGATACGCCTGTCTCATTGGTCACAACAGAGCGCTGCAGAGGTCTGCGGAAGTCTTGACTTGTCCCATTCGTCGAAGCAGGTGAGGATGGGTATGTTCCGTAGCCCGCGCCAGCTTGTGAAAAAAATGGAGGGCCAAGCGTCATCCCGTAAAGAGCATACAAATCGGGACGAAGGGGAGCGCTGAGCGGCGGATTATCGAATGAATTGGTCCTCGAACGGTCTGGATTTTGCTGCTGTCCTGAGGTCGAGCTTGTTGACATCCTCTGCTGCTGCTGCTGCTGCTGCTGCTGCTGCTGTTGTTGCTGCTGGCCCAAGGCTTGATGCTGCATAAATGCTGGAGATTGGGCATACAAATGCAGTTGCCGCATGTTTTCCTGATGGTACGCCATCTGGGTCATGAGGTCCTGCTGCGCATACTGGAATTGGAACTGAGGGTTCTGGTACCATTGCATGTCCTGGGGTATGTTGACCGGCTGTATAAACATATTGTTTGCATCGTAGGCTGCCGGTACGCTTGATGACGCCCGTCGATTGGGGTTATTGTTTCGGTGGAAGTTGTTGTTGTGTCTGCTACCCCGATGATTGCCTCGGCCACCGCGACCCGAGTGCGTTTGTGACGAGCTGCGCAGTAACACAGGTCGTGGTTGTGGTGGTGGTCGAGACCATACCCGTTCCTCCTCCTTCGGAAACACGTACTGCTCGCACGCTTCTTCAAATTTCGCATCCGATATCAGATCGAATGCTCGTCGAAGTTCCATGTGTAGGCCTCGGAAGGAGTACTCGTCCGCAGTGTTGCCCAGATTTCGGGAAATGTTGAACGGCTCTTCGACGCAAAGCTGATTGTTGATGGCGTAATGCCATTTCTTCTCGTTCTTCGTCAACAGTTTTCCGAGTCGAACAGAGAGAACGTGCTTCTCATAATCGAACTCGTGCGCGTAGAATCGAAAGAACTGGAAAAGAAGTTCAGCCTCAGACGACTTGTTCTTGCTTCCGAATCCTGACAACTTCTTCAAATCATCTGCAAAGTCGCTGACAGTTCCGTCTGCCTTATTCAGCTTGTGCGGCGATTGATGGAGGGATGGGAGGACCGGGGGTTTCGAAGCTGCAGAAAAGCAATAATCAAGCAAATCCAGGTATATGAGCTCAATGTGCCACCGAAAGCTGTGTCATTGTCAGTCGTGTCGTCAGAGAGAAGCACCAGCCAGGATAGGCAACTCACCAGCATCGTTAACTATTCTTCGTCGGGTCCAGTGCTTAATGATCATTGCTAATTGCCGGACTCGGGGGTCTGCATCGACATAGGTTCGAACCATCCGTGTATTCTCGAGAGCCAGGGTGTTGTTGACGTTCATGTCGCAGGCGAGGCCCAGCTCAGGATCCCACATCTTGACGATGGGTACTTTAGCCGCGGAAATGCACACCACCTTCTCCATCCCCCCTTCAGGCTAGGTGTCAGCTTTTTTGAGTCAATCAAATGTGTGCGCAAGTTGGTACGTACGTCGTGCTAGGAGGTCAGCAATCATGCAGACACCTTCCAGCTCATGCCATGGGGTTGTGATGCAGATATCGACTAGAGACATGTTAGAGTTCGTCCTAGTATGGGGGGTTTGCGTGGCGTATGATCGGACGCACCATCTGAGTCATCCGAACAGAGCAGATTCCCCGAGGAGCCAAATAGATGCACTTTGATTGAGTGCCCAGGCCACTCGTCGTTGAAAATCTTCTCGAGCTTAGAGACCAGCTTCTTGCGGTTGTCCTCGACTGCATCAGTAGGTAGCAATTTCTCAAAGACTTCGCGCATATCAGCAGCCAGTTTCTTTTCCTCCTCCTCCGTCAGCTTGTTCTTGATCGTCCGCAAGTCCAGCTTCTCCAGGCGATCATTGCCGACAGAATACGGTATTCTCCTCCTCGAATTTATTTGGGCAGTCTCGTATTTGCATCCTCCTAACCGAGGGGGTAGGGGCCGCAACGACGGCAAAGTGCCGTTCGTCTCGGAGTAGGCGGAGCGGGGGGAGTGGTTCGTTGTAGCGGTCGGCGACGGCTCGGGATCCTCAAACGAAAATTGCCGGGCGTGCTGGTGCGGAGTAGATGGCACCGAGCTGGAGTGGTTTTGTGAGGGGGCGGGCCGACGAGGAAGAGTCTTGGACTGGTCTGCCGATTGCTTGGAAGGCATCTTGGACGGAACCTCCTTGGAGGTCATGACCGAGCGGCTCTTTTCTGGGTTCTGATGTGACCTGCTCCCATGGCCTCCTCCTGTGTTTCCCTTAGCGGCTGAGCCGTCCTTGAGCGACACCTTGCTAGAGGATCGCGACCGGGGCGCGGCTTGGATGTGGGGGGAGGAGACTACAGGAGGAAGCGGCGGCGTCTGCAAGCCGCCTCCCCGCGAGGGCGAGATGAGCTTGTTATAGTGGAGGAGCTGGGCGTGGTAGATGTTGGAATGCTGGGGAAAGAGAAAGGGGAGGAATTCAAAGTGAGAGTGGAACTGAGCGGCGGCCGCGTCGGCGAGGTGGGAGCCGTCGGGGGCGAGGGAGGGAGCGCTATGGCTGCTCGGGGTGGAGGAGTTCGTCGTTGTCGTTGTCGTCGTCGTCGTCGTGCTTGTCGTAGATGTCGTGGTCCAGGGGCTAGGAGGGTAAGAATGCTGGGTTTCGGCCGCAGTGGTCTGGGTGTCCATAAGGAGCGAGCGAGCGAGCCCCGGGACTTCAAAAGGATGCGGGGAGCAGCAAGCCGTGGTGACGGAGCGTCGTGGCTTTGAGCTTTAAAGGAGATTTGCTCGTTCTGGTCGAAGAATAGGTTGCGGGAGAATTGGAGAGGGGGGTAGCAACGACGTCGGGGGAGTTAGAGGTGAAGCAAGTGCTGTGGTCTCCGCATGCAAACCAGTCCAATGCCGAATGAGGATGCGGGGGAAGGGACGAGGCGAAGGGGAAGGAGAGGAATAAATCGAAGGCCAACGGCAAGGCGCTGTTCGAGGCTTTGTACGAGACGGCTGGCGAGAAGGACGCAGGATCGTCGGCGGGCGGAGAACGAAACCGGGGACCTGAGGTCAGACGAGACGGGAGCAGGGAACAGCGCCTTCGACAAGCGGGCAGCAGAGAAGAAAGGAAATAATGAAAGAAAAAGGAGACGGCGCAACGAAGGAAAAGTCGTTTGGCGTGTGTCGAGGCGAGGCGAGGCGCGGCGCGGGATAATGATGGAGGAGAATGGGGATGGGACGGACGGAGGCGCTGTGGGGGGGCCTGCCAAAAGGGGTCGTTCGGTGCGAGGGACGCCGGGTCGTCGACGCGTGGGGGAGAAGCGGAGAGCAGCGTTGAGCGGGCGAGTCAAGCTGCAGAGGGCGCAATGCAGAAATGGATAGATGGACAAGAGAAAGGCGGATAGTGAGGCTCGAGGTTGTAAGGGCAGAGACGACTTGGGAGGGAGAGCGAGCGTTCAAGTGCCGTTCTCTGGGGGGCAACCTAAGTCGTTCTGGATCTGGGATGGTAGCGGATGTGGGTGTGGATGTGGATGTGATGTGGATGTGGATGCAGGTGAGTTGTGTGAGAGGTGTCAGGGTGTGCGTTGGGCAGTAGGCGCACTGTACGGCGGATGCTTTAGCACGACGGAGCTAAGCAGCAGGTACCTGTCCAAACTAAGGTCCCTAGACTTGGGTTGACTGGCCGCTGGGCTGCTGCGCTGTGATGCGCTGCGCTGTGATGTGCTGCTCCTCTGAGTGTGTGTGTGTGTGTGTGTGTGTGCGTGTGTGTGTGTGTGTTGCGCAGTGCTGCGAGGGTCGCTCACCCACTCCCCACAATTACCTCACCTGCCTCCCGTTTAGGGGCTTATGGGACCCTCCTGGGCCATCATCTATTATTCTGGCGCACACCTACTGGCCAAAGGGGGGGCGAATTGAGGGGGGCTCACACACCCACCGGTGCACCACCACCGAGCCACCACTTTGGGGCTCACTCCAGGGCAAAAAGGAAAAGGGACCCGTCCCGCCGAAGCCCGGGTACAGTGTGTCACAGTGCAGTAAGTGCACCGAGCACCGGTAGTGCCTCAAGCATCCAAGCATGCCCGAGGACTGTCCTACGACCTGCCACAGGCCCAGCAGGCGAATGGGCGCGCGAGCCGGGGGTGTGAGACCCCACCAGCCAAGACCGTCCCAGCAGGGCTCCAGCAGGGCTTGTGCAGGGCTTGACAGGGCTTGACAGGGCTTAACAGGACTTCCGTGGAGGGCTTTCCAGCAGTCACTTCCACTGAGACGGGAGTGACGAGAAGGGCTTCAGGAGGGTTGTAGGTTGATGGAAGGGTGGTCGCTACGGAATCCATTGCAGCTCTCCCAGCGCTCAGTTCCAACACAGAAAGAAAAGACAAAAAAGGGTCCTCCTGGCGCTCCCTCCGCTCAGATGGCCATCCAACCGGAGTTAGCTGACGCCAACATCCCCGGGCGTGTGTCGAGTGCATATGCTCACTCACTGTGGCTTTCACTACAGCCAGCCTGTCCGTGGAGACGAGACCAGATCTCTTGGACTCAGACACAGGCGTGGCAATCCTTCCCCCGACCAACACCGGCGAGCCAGACGAAAAAGAGACGAGGGAAGGAGGCCATCCCTCGTGTGAGCCACGGCGAGCGCCACAGCGCGAGCAATCCTCAAAGGCGAAGCAATTGAAGGAAATGTTCGTGAGCCAACCATGCCATCCCATAGGATCTCGGGAGCGGTTGGCAGTTAATTAGACTTATGTACGCGGGTTAATTTACAGGCGCAGGTACAGCGTCCTCAGGCCCATGATTCGACAGCACCGCACAGTGCGTCTCAGCTCTAACCATCAGTGGCATACGACGGTGGGCAAATGACGGCAATTTAGACAACCCCCCTCCAAACACAAAGTCATGAAGGGGGTTCAACAGAGGGGGGGGGATGAAAAGTAAACTGAGAAGGCATTGAAGTCTTCCATCACATCACACGGGAGCAACACGGGTCCTGCGTCGGCATGGGCACACTTACTCTCCTAGAGCCCCTGTTGGCTGAAACTGTAAGTCTGGGTGAGATAAGATGGAGTAAGGCCGTGGACGGGTTTCCGGGATTTACAGTTGGGTTGGGGAGCGATGATGATGGACCCCGGCACTAGCCACAAAATTTCGTCACGGCGGCGAAGAAATGTGATGATGTCTCTTGAGACTTGCAGTGTCGAGTGATTATCGTTCGAACAGGGAACAGCGATGCTCTCGTGGAAAAGAGGGGGGCAATAGGGGATTCCGAGAGGCCAGAATAGCCATTCATTGTCATGCTCCGCATCCATGCTGTGCCATGCCATGATATGCCAATGCCAGGTCCGTGAACCACCACTTGCTACCCACGTCTTGTCCACGCCTCGGCCAGGCTTGTTCAACAACTACGGCAACGCCAAGTCACGACGCGGGTCAGCCCCCACCCAAGTTGACGCGTAAAATGGTCTCCGAGGTACCTCACCCTCGGGTCACTCGGTTCACTGGCCATCAGCCTCCGTCCTCCTCCCACGCCCACCCCTTCCCACTTTGCCAGCCATGCCTTGCCATGGCCATGTCAGTCACTCTCGCTCTCTCTCCCCTCTCGGGTTCTTTGAGCTTCTAGGCTCTACGGATAAGTTTCCAGAACAGTTTTTTTCTTGTTCTCCTTCAATTATCCTACCCAAATTGCAATTGCGCCCCTGTCGCTGTCTCCTCCTCCGCTCTCCCTCAAACCTAACTCGATCGGTTCATGTCCTGGACCCCCGACCGCCCGACTCACTTCCCACCGCCGAAATCTCCGGGTGGCGGGGGGGGTCGAAGCACGGCACAGAGAAATCCGACCCGAACTGCCCTGGCCCAGCCAACAGGAACAGCACCAAGGAGGGAAAGGCGCTCGCCGAAAGGAGTCACAGGTCGCACGGGTGCATATGTATGTACGTAGGTGAGAGAGCAGTGAGCCAACGAAGAGTCGTCCATGTCTCCATCTCCCATATCCCATCTCCCGTTATCCCGTCCCCCTTCTCCATATTCAGTGGCAATACACTTCCGTTCCTAGAACGGGGAGACCTCGACCTGCAGGACAGCCCCAGACTCATTTGCCGCCGCAGACGAGGATGCAGGACCTGGACAGGTCGCAGTATCGTAGAGGCAAGGCGGCATTAATCCAGGCCTTTGATGAACTGTACATACATACATACATACATCCAGCCTACATGAGCCATCCAATATTTCCCCATCATCAGCATCTTGTTGACATACCCCATGTGCATCCGCCCCGGGATTGTCACACACCTGCACGTCAACTAATTATGGTTTCTTTTGAACGAATCTGCTCCTCCATCCTAGAGGTGGCAGACCACAATGGCAGCCACAGCCTCTAATTGATCAGTGCTCGTATATCCGTACGGCGCAGCACAGTCAGCTGTGCACGGAGAAGAACTCGGCATCGCAGCACCACCAGCACAGAGCAGATCATAACTCAAGCTCGCTACTAATACTCCGTACATACCTACCTCTTCTCTACTCGGTGAGCGATGCCCACCCGAAGGCCCGTGTCTAGCGCCTCCCTCTTCCTATCGCGCCGCCAGCACATGGCCACCATGAGCCACGAGCCCATTCCATCTCCCTTCACCCCCGGGGGGTTTGTCTCTAAACAAGCCGCCACCTATTCCTATTCCTCTTGCTCCTCCTCCTCCGCCGCCTCTTAGGTCTCATCCTCCGCTCCAGGAGGGGGCCCTTAACTACGTAGGCCGAACGAAAGGTGCATTTTTTGGGAACGGGGAGGCGGCATCACACTCTATTGACCAGCAGAGGGTAATTTTGCTTTTCGAGAAGCGAGCATTCATTCTAGGGGAAAGGGGAAGAAGGAAAAAAGCTGCAACATTGAACTTCTTCCGCCCCCTGCTCGGCCTCTCGCGGCTCGTCCTCTAATTATTCCCACCGCTATTCCATCCATGCTATCAATCTCATAATAAAATCAAACATCCCCGCCCATTCAAACGCCCGTATGCGAAATTGTCGTGACCATGGGGGCGAGCCGCTACACACTATACTCCAGAATCTAGCGCCGTCTCTGGTTCCCACCTATTTCCCAATCCGCACGCCGAACCTGCACCCCTCCCATTTCCCAGTGCTCCGGGGATCGGTCTTTTGGTGTGGGAGGGAACGCTGGCTACGGGGGAACGGGGGGGCTTTCCAGGCCCAAGGGGAACTGGACATCGCGCTTCCACGGCCAGATCGAGCACGGCAGCGAGAAGCGAAGCACGAGGGCACAAATGAAAATGCAAAACAGCGGAGAACCGCAATCGCCGCAAAGGGGAGGCTGGCGGACATTTGGGCTCACGTCCTGGCTCGCTGACGTTTTTTTTTTTGGTGGTCATCTTCTCTTCATGGTCCTGTCTCATGTTTGTCTTTTCCATGTCTCGCCGGAGCCCCTCTACTGACTTGCCGCTCCACCACCACCACCACCACCACCACCACCACCACGACTAATTCACACTCGCACACCCCTTGTCCGTTCGTTTCGTTGCTCTCCCTTGCTCTAGCAAGGCCTTAGTATGGCTTTGGCTCCTTTCTGGGCGGCTTCCTTCTTTCTCTGGGACTCCCTTCTTATTGATTTTTGTGGCGGGCGGCGCGTGAGATGTCGTCAAAGACGCTCGGCGGAGCTAGATATGCCAACATGCACATGCACACCCTTGCCAGAAAGGTTGATGCACGATGCGAGATGTCGGCGAGAATATGTACCATACATCTGTCCCATGTGCTTTCTGCGCAGAGCTGCGCGGCGACTGCGCTGCAATGCTGTCCTCCCGCCCTTGTCCCAGAGCTGCACTGATCATAAACATGAGATCATAACACGGCATTGGAAACATAACGCCAGGCAAGGTAGCATTGCATTGATTAGTTCCCTAAGAATTATCGGTCCCCTTTTCCCCCCCAGACCTGGCATCTCATTCCTGACAGGTCAACAACGCTTGCCTCTGTGTGAGGCTGCTATTTTTCCGGGGGGATTATTAACAACCACGAACAGGCTCTTTGGCGGGCAATTAGGACCAGCCAACCAACCCTTAGATCCCCGGACTTTTCTACTGCCACGGTACGTCAGAGCTTCTGCTCCCCTTACATGATGGCGGCTAGCGATGCCCGTTGGCCGGTTGCCCAAGTGCCTGAACCTGTCACGACCCCGCTGGCCGGGCGCACCGTGTCCCCGTGTCGTGTCGAGCTCACTTTGGTGATCTATTCCTGGCGCAGCCGTCCGTGTTCGTTCGTACTCGATGGATCTCGGGCGGTGCAATGACAGAGTTGCATGCCCTGTCCTCTCCTCAATGTACCCATGTGGGTGTGTCCTCCCCTCTCGTCTCCTCAGCTCAGGCGATATGCCCGCTGAGCAGCCACAGCTCTGGAGACTCCGCCTCTCGTTCAGACTGCAGCCGCCTCCTTGGCCATCAAAGCGTCTTCTCCGTTATAACTCGCCGATCGTGTCTCCCGATCCCACTGCCGCTTACTGTTACCGCCCACGCGATGCTTTTTCCGTGTCCCGGTTGATCTCAAGCCTCAGCCCTGGCGGCTTACCGGGCCTCATGTGCGGTGCGACCAGACGCCGCATGCTCTAATTCAGGACCTCATTTTCTTGGCCCGCAGGCGAGGTCTGATTAGACAAAGACAACGGAAAAGCACAGTGTGTGTCAACTGTCAACCTTGCGTCTGCCGTTAAAAATGTTGCTGCCGTCCTTAATAAGCTCACATCTGTTCCTGATTCGAAGTCGTCAACAAATCTGACGGCTGACTGTCTTGAACTCCAGACAGCCCCCGATTTCAGCCTTCAAAATGGCCGCTGAGTGAGGACCGATTGATTGATTTTTCTCAATCTGCTGTTGCCCTTCATATTGGTCCCCTTTTCTCACACCCGTCTCAGCCCGAGGAGCCTCCATCATCGCAAAGTTGGTCACGGCATGTCATAATGCTCTCCCAGGCCGTGCAATGTAACGTCTTCCTTCGATCCTCGCCGCCGCGTCCCCACTCTTGCAAACCTCCAATCTAACTTACTGACCACTTCCTCAGCACTCCCTATTCGCCTGTGCCAAGTCCATCCTACCGGGATGGTCGCTAGAAAGTAGACGAACTATATATCCACCCAAATATTGAATTGAGAATGAGACAAAGTAGCAAAGAAACGAGGAGAAAGAAACAAAGAAAAATGGCGGACATGTTTCGTCTGCGGCTTCAGCACATCTCAGTTGTGCACAAGGCATCCTCGAATCACCCGCTGTAAGACCTACCTCGTGTGCATCTGACGTCGCCTTCCAACCGGGACGCGACACGGCACTACGCCCACCGGCCGGTGCCACCACTGAAGCCGTGAAGAAACGGGTAGTCTAGACTTGAAAGATGACGGAGGGAGACCAGCCGGCTTAGCAGGCATGCGCAGTAGCAACCCGTCTCAGTCCCCATCCCATGCCCATCCCATGCCCATCCTCGCCAAGTCCCAGGGCAGAGGTACCAGCTTCAGCCCTCCCATGGCCCTTTTCTAATTCGATGCTGGCCTTCTGCTCTACCACCCCACGCCATGTCCAACCCGCCTGGTTAGCCGATCACTTCCACGTCGCACTTTCATGATCGCTCGTAGATCCATTCACCTTGACCAGGTAATCATTTGATCTAAGTTCTAAGACAAAGTTCTCGGCCTACGGCAGGAATCCCCAGGTCCCGTTGCTCTGGTCCAGACAGATGCAAACCCCATGCTCCATGCAAAAGACGGGTGTCGGAGAAAAAGAAATGTCTTTTCTTCATCTGCCTCTGCCATAATTTCAGCCATAAAGTAGATTCATTCCTCCTGTGACATCACGTCATGCTGTCCAGTTGCGGCTAGTAAACCAGTCGCAGCAGTGGAACCCAGAGTCATGGCAACGCAAGGGGGCATAGCCTGGAAAGGCGGCGTGCCCCGTTCTAAGGCTCGATTTCATCCCCATCAGAGACAAATCCAGGCCCGTTCAAACGTGGCCCGAACAGCACCGTTGACAACGGCCGCCAATACCAAAAAGCCCATCCGGGGTAGGTGTCAGATTTGTCAGTCGGTACAAACCGAATCAAAGGGTGCCGATGAGACACGACATTCTCATTCCTCGGCCGGATAGCATTCTTTGGCTCAATGTTGACAATCCCCCATCCGGGACGTGATTTCCTGGAATCCGGAATGTGGCGGGGACATCGTATTGAGTGGTGCTGCCCGGCATCATACTTTATCCTCCTAGCAAAGTCTCGCGAAGGTTGAGCTCGGACGACAACAACCTGGTGGGTTCTTCAGAAAACATCCACCAATTGAGTGTTCCCCAACAGGGAAAAATGTATCAGGAACCAGTGCCGGCCCAGCCGGATATGGAAAATCCAAGCTTTATTCTCATGTTGAAAGAGGAAAGTGGCAGCTAGCCATGCAGCATCCAACGAAGAAAATGGTCGCCTTTCACAACGATGCCCCACTCTGTTGCAGACCAGCAGAATATGTATGACCAGGGCTTTGCTTTTGCTTGAGGATACTTTGCCAGGGTATTGAATTAATATCGAATAAAGAACCAGCACCTTTGGTATCTTTGTTCCAGCCGCAAAATACTGGAAATAGAGCAACGATGCCGGTTTCGTCCCCGAAACATGCTGCAACTAGATATTCCAGAGGAACTAGAACAAACAAGCGATAGAATAGTTTCATGATAGATCTAGACTTGGCTTTGATCTCACCCTTTTGTCTCACCATGTGATCCTCGCCTTAGAGTGGGCAAGGCAGTTGAAGTTTGCGCAACAGTACAGACCCCCGTTGAACTCGTTCAAGCTCAGAACACCTGCCTCGAATTCCCATTGATCAAGCTACACTAGAGATTATCAATCCGATCAATGATCCATCTCTTTGTTCTAAGGTATGAGAACAACGTGGCCACAATGTGCCGATCAAGGGGGTCGGGTCGATCAAGGGATGCAGGGATCCGATCCGAATTGCGTCACGATTTAAACACGTGTAGATGCAGTGTAGAGTGGCTTGCGGGTGTAAATATGTAGCCTAAGAAGCCACTTTATAATATTCAAACAACCTCTAGGATTTCTCTAACTCTCGGTCCATTTCTGAGTTGTTCATGGATATTTTCTGCCCAGCTTTGGGCCCAGCTTTGGCGGAGTCATGGCTATAATAGCTCAAGCCCAGTTCAAACACATCGAAATTGACCAAATGGATGGTGTCACTTTAAAATAAACTTCATTTCTAGGACGCAAACTAATTGCATCAAATTTCAAGAAAGCATCCATGTGGATGTTGTATGCAACAAACCTGTTGTCGATGGCCACCGACCAACACGTCGGCTATCATGCCAACCTCAGGTGTGATCTACCTCGCAGGAGACCACTTGGGCATTGCTAGAATCTTTCTCCCTTTTTCCAGTGGAATGAAACATTAATGACTCCAATTATTCAGAGTGAAGAATTCAGCTGCCCAACTTGCCTGGGCTGGTTCCGGGTCAGATGGGTAGCTTAGGTGTCTCCTTCTGCGGTATACATTGAGATGTGAATTTTCTTCTGTTGGACACTCCCTGAAATATGACGATGATGAATAAGATCCCATGAATTATTTTCCTTGATTGAGAACAGTTGTATTGAGAGAAACGTCCCATCACCTCTCCGCAACATCAAAACGACATATTTCACAACAATCACACAAATCAACAATTACCATAGCATTGAGATCTAGTCTTCCGCCTGAACCAGGCACTTTTTATTTACATACGGTTGTGTAAGTGTTAGTTTTTTAATGATGAGACTGGAAAGACTTCACATCGCAAGATACGAAATACCAAACAGTAACCATCTGATGTGAGCTCAAATTTGCCGTATTTCCCAACTTTCACAATATTCCTTTCAATTACCTGTTGTCTTTTGATCTTCCCGGCTCGTTTCATAAACATTAAACAGAATGTGTCTGATTCAAACACACATGTTTTCTCCGAGGGGACAGGGACGAACCCAACAGGCTCATGTCCCGTTGGCAGCAAATCACAGATACATGAACAGTCATTGGTCTCATCATCCGTATCAAATGCAACATTGGAGCTCTGTTGGCTAGGTCACCTCGGGAGATGTGGCTGAGCTTCCTCTCAATAGTATCACATTGCCCCTGTACCAACCGTGGAGCCGTACCCGCCGCCACGCGGGGATCCAAGATAGTTCTACATGCTGCTTCATGGTTGTTTATAGAGGGGCTTCTCTTATTTTCAATGCGAATGCGAAGGGCTCGAAGACGGAAATGCCGGGGCCCAGACTGCGGAGCACACGACATGATATGCACGGCATCGAGCTAGAGCGATCAGGCCACAACACAGTCTGGTTTTCGTGAGGTGGAGATGTTATGATGTCTCGGACATCTTTCATTGTTGTTCACAGTTCTTGATATGCGATGCCAACATGCACATGATGTGCTCCATGGATCATGGGTGACAGACGCAGGTGGATCTACATGTACATGCCGACGCCGTGCATCGAGATGTTGGAGCGGCCAGGGAGGACCACCTCAAGGGCGGAAATTGCAGGCCGGGTGGTTTTTCGAATTGGGTGGATGATCAACACCAGACATTGAAAGATGAAAGGATTCGCGTGTGTTTCTTTGCAGCCAGCCACCAGCCAACCCCCACACTGTTGTCAAGTTGCCATGCTCAGTTGGTCGTCGTCGAGTTTGCCATGATCATGACATCTCGCACGTTTCAAGGGGGTCCCCTGGCCCGTGGCGGCGGTCCGCAGTCTGCAGGGCTCCCACGAGGCCCCTTGTAACCACCTGTAACCCCCCTTGTAACCCATGGCCTTCTTCTCCGTAGGCCCTTGGGCGCTTTGAGGGGGGGGCACTAAATCCCCTGTAGGACCCTGTCAAGTCAAGCCCCTCGCCCCCAACGGCGCCCAAAGCCGCAAGAGTATGGGCAAGATGGGGCCTCGTTTCAGCTGCAGTCAGCCTCAACCTCCAGATTTCGTACACGACTTTTGGGGCTCGAGCCAACCAACCGAGCGCCCCCCCTTTAGAGGACAAATCTCATCTCCGGCCCGAACCGCCGCATCGCAGCACCGCGCTGTGTTGTTCATTTCGTCTTTGGCCTCTGCTTCGCCAATTCCCACCTCCATGCTTTGTGCATTGTCCTCCTCTTGCCCCAGTCTCGTGACACCGTGACGGACGCTCGCCACAGTCCTCACCCCCTTACCCCTGTCCTCCACGCTTCCCAATCTCCCCCACAGCTTGAGCCGAGCACGCGCTCCAATCCACACAATGCTGTCGGGCTTGACCACCAAGCTGGCCCTCAAGAAGGCCGGGCTGCCCAGCGACATATTGGACTTCTCCGGGCCGGCCCGCTCCACGCCTCCGAACAAGCTCAGGAAGAAGCCGCCGAGCCCAGAGGAGCTTGCTCGAGAGGAGGCCGAGGGCGGCTGGGGCAGCTGGATGTCCGTCAAGTCGTTGCCATTGAGCGTCCAGCCTTGGCTCAGCCCCCCTCCTCCTCCAGTTGATGTCGGCCGCATCCCCGGAATTGGCGACAAAGCGCCGTCGGATCCCCAGAGAAAGGTTCTTCTCGGTGGTGGCCGCCGGGTTCTGCTCGTGTTCCTGCGGTGCGTTGGCTGTGCGTGTACGTTGCGTCGTCCCATCTCCACGTTTCTTTCCTTTTGAGGCTGAAGTTGAGGCCTGAATCATCCATTGATGAGCCCTTGCGTGAAATCGTCTCAGCTCACACGTTCCCAGTTGCCCAAAAGACGTTTCTCAATCTCCGCACCCTCTCCAACCGCTATGGAGATACACTGACTTGCATTGCCGTCTCTCACTCCTCAGAGCAAGCCACCAAGAAGTGGGTCGACATGCTCGGCGGCGCATGGAGCGTCCGCGTCGTCATCGACGAGGATCGCGCTCTTTATGCTGCCTGGGGCCTCGGCTTGGGCAGCATGTGGTACCTCTTCAACCCAACCACCCAAGTGCAAGGTTGGAAAGAGAAGGGCTGGCTCGGTGACAAAGTCGCCGGTGCTATCCAGAAAAAGGGCGTCCAGGAATCTCCAACTCCATCTAGGCCTGATGGCGATGAAGACGACGGGCCCATGACCGTGATGGGAAACAAGTGGCAAGAGGCCGGGGCATTCGCCATTGATGGTACCGGGACCGTGATCTGGGGCGGCAAGGCGCTACGAGCTGATGATGTAATGGACTTGGACTTTGGTGCGAGGATATTGATGGCCTAAAATGAAAATGTATGAGTATGAGAATCTATGTACGATATTGAACGAGGTCACGATGTGAGGAGTCTGGCGTCGGCAGCGACTTTAATAAAGGAGACTAAAAAAAAATAGAGATAATGCAACTGATCTAAAAAGTTATATCCAGATTTCGATAGTACCAATGAGAAACAGACTCGTTATTGCCCAGTTCTCGATCCAAATATGACTATTTGACATTGGTCTTCGGTGTTTGACATACAAATGAAGTAGTCACACGCACCACAGGATGGACGATTTGTGAGTATTAACAGACAGCAAGAGTTTATAAATAGTTAATGAATAAAAATGTCCAATGATTTGCTGTTCATAATCGACATTGTTACTCTGTTGAAAGGTGGCAGGGGTGTTAGGGATGAGCAGTACAGGAAACAAAACCCCAACGCATTTCGTCCCATAACGCACAATGACATTGCAAAGCCACATCTAGACCTTTCCTCCTTTATTTTGATAGCTCTTCCTCATTCTCGGAACCGCAACACTCGGTCTACCTAAAATGCTTACTGAATCAGATTAGCTTGTATAGGGTAACTACTCACCTTTACCGCCTCGTTCCCCAAGCGAGACAGTGCAATTCCAAGCTGTCAAAAGCCTTCAGCACTAAACTCTGACCAATTTCCTCATCCCTGTATATCTAAACCTCATTCGACACTCGTCAGCATCAGCATCTTCAAAAAGTGGCGTAAGCAAAAATCTAGGGATCACAGGGGCTAGTGAACCAAGCTACGCTAACTGGCGTCTCGATAGACTCATCGCTATCTAGCCCACATCCTGTAAGGGCAACTATCAATGAGCTACCGAAAAGATAAATTTAATTGCCCCCAGTGCTGTCCTCCTTCATGAGCAATCACTTATCTCCCCAGCCGAGGCCTACGCTTTTCAGAGGTTAGGTTCTGTTTGAAAACTCAACGGATCAAGTAGCCGACTAGGGAACTTCGTTGTAATAGCCTATCCACGATATCCCAATTGAAATTACAGGTCGATAACGATAACTCAGCACAAGGTGTAATGTATTCGCATTCAATAAATATGAATAGAGAACTTGCAGAGTCGCATCGCTTTCCTCGAAGTGATCACAAGAAACCAAGCTTACTCCCTTGTAAAAAGTGTTCCCTTCAAGATGTTTTGAAATACGGCATGGTATAATGCATTGTTAAGAAGATTTTTATAGGTCAAACATATGGCCATCGTAAGCTTGCCTCTGTTGCATGACTGTCCACGTGGAGTTAGTGGCTTTCTGCTGTCGATTGGACACTCAATCAACAACATGAACTCGTCAAGTGGGTTCCTACACCGACTATCCTATACAACCGGCGTATCGTCAATCATTACCTCTCAAAACTTACCTCAATTACAATATCCAACACGCGTGACTTTCATTGCTATGGCAAGGAGCAAGTCTCTTTGCGACAATGTTCCCGGAAAACACTCGCTATATCAGATACAATTATCATGAGCTTGCATCTATTGATGTAAGAGTTATGTCCAATCGCCCCTAAAGCACTATTCAAGAAGTCTTTGTGAAATATAAAGCCAAAAATACTCGTCATTGCCTTGAAACATTGACTGTAATTTGAGTGATTCAACTCCGTCTATCAGATGGAGGATGAATGATTACAAGGAACCAACTCGAAAGCGAATAAGGCGAGGTTGCATGATTGTATATCATTTCCCATTCACTATCAAATCATATTCCGGTTACTGACATCAAATTTCAGAATTGAGCCCCATATCCGGAGCGTTGCGACGTTTCCACGTGCAGAACATGGTCCAGTTTTCAAAGAGCGAATTAAACAGCGGACGACCCAAACACACAGCGATATTTTGGAATGGACATCTATAATTTATATTGAGGCCTGGGGTTTGATCCCTGTTCGTGTCTTAGTTTATTAAGATGTCAATATACTTTGCATCATACCTTCTCAATCCATTCCTCCTTTCCAACACATCTTGTGATCTCTACACCATCCTGCAACATCAGGTGAGCAAAAATACTACAGGGCGCGAGGTTTCTAATTTAAAACTTACCGGGACGCCCGTTGGCTCAAAGCTGTTAATCAACATACTCTGATACACCAGGCCTGGGTCTCCTTGCACCTCACCGTTCAGGTGCTCCTCGCCCTGCCTCTTGGCATATTGCTTCGCCGTCTTCTCGGAGAAGGTATCCGCCACCGACTCGCCGGCTTTGCCCAGGGAAGCGCGCTTCTCAGCCACACTGCTCCGCACGTACGCAAGGTACGGCGGATTGCCCGGCTTGATGACGTTGTCGGCAGCCAGAACACTGCCAGGCCCAACAAGCTGAAGCTGTTCGCACAGCTTGAGGTCGTACAGGTACGCCGGCTTATAGTGGTCCAGGAACATAAGATCGATGTTGGATAGAGCACCTTGGGCATGTAGCCGGCGCAGAGAAGCATCGCTGGGGCCAACGACGACCTTGACGATGTCGCTGAGACCCGCAAGGTCGATTAGTGATGTGATAACGGCTGCAAACTCTGGGTTGCGCTCCAAACTCCAGTACCGGGCACCGCCGACCTTGCGCACGGCATCGCCAAAGAGAAGGGTAGAATATCCGATGTAGCCTCCTAATTCAACCTGTTGCCCTGTATTAACATGCATGCGTGGTGTGAAGGGATTGACGGGACTCACCATGATCTGAGGTTTAACCTCTTTGATTAGATCCGTGACGATTTTTCCCTTGTCCTCTCCTACATTCATGAGATACTTTTTGGTACGCGCATACTCATCAATCACTGCGAGGATCTTTTCCGGTGATCCGCGTAGTTCGTCAATGTTCGATTGGTTGTAGACGTAGTGTAGTAGCTCGATTTCTCGACCATCGTCGAAGAAGACGGTGTCTTCTTGTTCGACGTAGGCCTTTTTATCATCGAACTGTGCCATGTTTTGCAAAGATAAAGACTCTCAGATCTTTCCTTTTCAAAGGTTTCAAGGGAACAAAAGGAGAATCCAGCGAGTGTTGCCTCCCCCTAAAGATGTGCTAGCCCGCCCCCTCATGATCGGATATCGCCACCAGCGATAAATCCGGGGACAACTCCACAGCAAACCCCACGCGGAGCGGCTTTCTCCCCGGTCTCCAGGTTTTGTTGCCTCGCAATAGGGATGGCCGGTTGACGGGATGACGCCTTTGCGTAACCCAGATTAGACCCCCCCAAAAAAAAGACCACCCGCTTTCACAGAATGCGTGGACCCGAAACTGCGGGGTGGCTCGTTGTAGAGCCGGAAATGTCGCCTTGGTCTTGTGTACTGCAGATGTTGTGTGTGTGTTTAAGCTGGCGAATTACAGTTGATCTCAGTCACGTAGTTCTAGGATGCTCCTACTTCTCCCCCATAACTTGAGAACCATTCATTCGTGCTCCCCTTCTTGAAAAAATGAATCAATAAAATATGCAATACCTAGCAATTTTAATACCGTTCACCTGAAAGAAAGAAAGAAAGATGGATGGAGTTGGTTCAGCACTGGCATTACTTCACAAGAAACTGGGCACAGAGCTTTTGTTTTGCTTGATGCACATTCGTCGTTCAATGCTACGAGAATGCCCATGGTTCAACATCAGTGATTTAGATAGTATCAGACTTCATTTCCGTGATATTCGTCCTCGTGCTGTCTCTGTACTATGCCTAACATTGAGTGATGTGCAACAAACACTATGCTGTCCACCGCAATATTGCCTCAACAAAATGCGCCCAGAGCAAACCTCAATTCTAGTGGACATGCACATCTAGGTCTCAGCAACAAGCTCAGATTACCGTCCCCAAACACTCAACTTCTTTCCTAGACTATACCCTCCCAATGCCACCCACACGCAAGATTACCGTCGCCCCGTGGTACCCTGGATGCCTAGACCCTTCAATGACCATCTGAAAGAGCAAGACACCATTCCATTGCGAAACCACCCATATAGAACCCAACCCCTGAGCCCGAGCCTGTCCCAAACCGATCCCAAACATGACCAACGAAAGTGAAGAATGAAATCAAAGAAAACCAAAACAGAAACCCCAAGAAAATCCACCCCAAAACCCCTAGTTGATGCCTTTTTTTGTCGGTATTTTGTTGTTTTGTCCCGTATATAATGATTCCAAATCGTGCTTTCTTTTGCTGGAGTTGAGGATTGACAAACCGTCCCGTGTAACCTTCCCATGGCCCTTTCAAGCGCGCCAACAAAACAAACACCGTGGTGGATGACTCCGAACACGCCGCTCCAAATATGCTTGCAGATGTCGCAGTCGATTCGTAGACTTTCCCGTGGGAAGTCGTGATGAACGTCTCCAACGTCCGCTCAGATTGGGGGTATTCGTTGTTGGCCAATGGGACGTTGCCAGTCCCGTAAAGATGACGAGCGCCGTAGGCTTCATGCCTCCCGATTTCCATTCCAAGTTAACCTCCCCCCAAACATCCATCCCATCCTAAAACAAGAGCATGACCCTCTGGGTTCTCCGTTCCGTTGCTGACGCATGCAGAAATCGACACCCCGAACTTTGTGGACGCCGTGATGTGACGATGAATGCAACTCCTGTTTCAACCATTCCGTACCAGCAACCAGACCAAAAACAAAAGACAAAGATTTCAACTCCTTCGCGAATGCCTTTCCATCCATCCGTTTGCCCCAATCAGACCATCCAGCTCCAACCGGATCCAAGCAGTGATATAGTTATGTTTTCTTCCCTCCCTTGCCCAGAAATAACATTCAATCTTGCCAATAGCAAGGAAGAGCGAAGAGCACCAACACCTAGTTTCCGCCTAAACCAGACCATCTGACTATGTCAACACCAAAGGATCCCTTAACTCAGCGCCTTATTCCATGCAACCACAACGCCTCAGACCCAGCATTCAAACTGGGCTCCAAGTATCTTCGTCTTCTAACCCCAAACGCTAGCAGGGGCACCGAGACCAGATGACTGGCCCCAGACACCGTTGCCACGGCCCCAACCTCCAGGGGAGGCAAGAGGAGTCGTGGAACGCTTCGATGAAGCGGCCGTGGAGGGAGCACCCGAGGGTCGGGTTCCGATAGGGGCAACAGTGCTGCCGGACTGGCCAGGCTTGGAGCCGGGGGCGAGGTCTCGAGGTGGAGATCCGCCAGTTGGGCTCGAGGTGCTGGTTCGGCTCTGAGGACCGACAGCATTGTCAAAGACCTTGTTCGTGGGACCCGGAGCCTGGGGGCTGGTAGTGCTCTGAGGACGAGAGGTAGGCTCCGCAGGAGGGCCGTTGCCTTCGCTCGTAGATCCGGGGGTGCCAGCCTCAGCAGGAGGGGCGCGGCCTATGCTATCGAAAGCCAGGGGCGAGTGGCCTCGAATGCTCGAGGGGCCACTGGTAGCGGGGGCACCAGTTCGGATTGTACCAGTCTCATCCACGTAGCTAGACTTTTCAGCAAAGGGACCCTCGCCGTAGAGAGCACTTCGCTGGCGGGCGATCAGCTCCCGCGTCTCCTCCTCAGACATGTGCTTGTTTCCGAGGGACATATCAGAGAGGACAGCTACGTAGAAGATCTGTCAGCCAAGGTTCAACGGAAACAGAATGGATTACAGGCGTGCTGCTCAGAAAGTTTGGTTTGAAAAGGGAAGAAAACAAAAACATGAGCGGCGTCCAGTGTTGACATGCTGAGCCGCCCATGACCAGAATTTTTTCTATTTGTGCTCTTTTTCTTTGCGTAGTAGGAAGTGCTATACAGTAGAGGGAGGCCTACTTCGCTGGTATTGCTGCTCCGTGTGCAGGTTTCGAAGCTCTCGCTCCCGCTGAGCTGCCATCCTTCTCTTTGCCTGCATGACCTGCTCCGCCTCGTTGGAGCCTCGCGAGGGCTGGTGGCGCTGATTGGCGTAGAAATTCTGAAGGTTAGGGCCTTGGGAACTGCGAGATTCGTCGAAGTTATTCACAGAATGGGAGCGGGGACCAGAGCCATGAGAAGATCGTCCGTCTACGAAGGGGTTCGGAGTTAGTTGGGACGCTCAAGACGCCCGCCAGTCCCAGTCCACTCACCAAGACCTGGGGGGGAACCTGGCAGGGCGGTTGGGACGGATAGCCGAGGACTTACGTCGAGAACCCATTCCATAGCCCTTGCCTGATTTTTGCAAGTTCTCATAGGCTCGGTCAACTTCTACAATCGAACGATTCGTCAGCATTTGATATATTTCTGTTTTGCGTAATTCAGGTCTTTTTGTGGGCAAGTCTGCACAGATCGAATCGGTGGCGTTTTCGTTCCATGCAGGCGGGCCAGGAAGGGCAAATTTGCGCAGAATGGATTTCGAGACATACCGTCGAACTGATAGGAAAATGCGTAATCATCCTGAGGTTGAGGGCCGCTGGCGCCTGTTGGACACTGTTAGTCGTTGAACGATTATTTAGGCTATCATTTTCAAGATTTAAACGTACCAGCCCGCACGGGAGTAGTCGAGCCCTGGTGCTGGTGATCCCAGTTGTTCTGAGTCGTGGAAGGAGTCGAAGACGACCACTGGGACTGGGGGTTGTCGTAGTAGGACATGGCGCTGTGTTGTCGGGTTCCGATGTTGAGTGGAAGAAACCGGGATGGCACAGCAGAGGAGCCTGGCTGTGGAAATGGTTGGCGATGGGTAGGATCTATCGATAGGGTCGGATTAGTTTCTGGAAAATCGGTGGGGATAGCGGCGACAGGACGCGACAGTCCGGACAAGGCGCGATGCGACGAAAGAATCGAGGGAGGAGGTGGTGGAAATTTGCCGGCGTCGACCAACGTCAAGATGCGATGCGTCGACCATCTGAGACAAGAGGATCCATCAAGAACCACCAAAAACCCTCCGAGCCGCCGTCGCAACACGTTGACAAATCGCTCGCTTCTTTGCAAACCGGCACCCGCAAAATCAAACTCACCCTACAAGGAAGGGTTTCTTCGTCGTGGACCGCAGGGGTATCGCTCGGAAGATCGTAGGAACGTGACTGGCGCGCGAGTCGGGAAATACCACACGCGAGGGTCTCGAGAGTGCGGAGAGGGCGAAGTTCGGAGCGCAAAATCAAGAAATCAACTTCGGGACGAAGAGATGCAGTCGACGCGCGGGGCCGCTGGATGAACAGACGAAAAGTCTGGGGAGGAAAGGGGGGAGGCGGAAGAGGAAGAGAAGAAGAAAGAGGGAGAAGGAAAGAGAGAGAGGCGAAGCTGAGGAAAGTGTGAATCAATGTCGACGGGGCGAGATGTGATGGGGGGGGAAAATTCCAGGCGGGAAAGGAGAGAGGGAGGAGGAACAGCCCGGTCAATCAATCAATCAATCAAAGTGGAAGTCACCTCGTGGGGACGGGACCACTTTCAACGTGCAGGTGGGCGCCAGCCGGCAACTCGCTCGTCACGCACAAGTTGGCAGGTGCGGTGCGGTGCGGTGCGGTGCGGGTGCGATGGGATGGGTGGACAAGCCAAAGAGGCCAGTCCAGCAAATGAGACAGAGTACATCGCCCGATGTACTCTGTCTCTTCTAGGCAGGTCGGTACATCGCCCCGGGAGCCGTTTGTAGAGCGGGTGCAACGCGCTGCTAGTGGGTGTCAATCGCTGGAATTTGACCCGAATGAGGATTCATCGTGCCCGGGCCGGGTCGAGGGAGGTACCCGACTCATTGGTACCCTCGTCTTCTCAAGGAAGGAGGACACTCCGTACGAAGTACCTGCCTCTGGTACACCGAACCTGGCCTGGCATTCTTTCTTTATTAGGTCCCTATCCATTAACACTCCCTACTCCCCGTAGCCCGGGCTCCGTCCGCCCTCCTTGCCCCGGAACAAGTGAGATGATGCGCTACCCACCTACGTTGTAAATGGTAGCAAAGAATTTCTAAAGGGGTAAGGGAGGTACACGGTGACAAGTACCCCGTACCTTATTACCGTCCGTCCAGTGCTAAATCGCACGGCGGGGTGGATGAGATGAGATGAGACCTTGGTGGTAGGTGCGATGGGCGTGCCCCGATGTGCGCCTTCTCTCTATGACGCCTACGGACTGCCTTGGATTCGCGAGACCAGCCTGTCATCGGCACACACAAGTTCAGGTAGACAGGCTGGTGCCTTGCGGACCTGAGGTAAGGCAGGCACCTCCCTAGGTAGGTATGTGCATGTACTCAGTACAGCTAGGGATGCAGTCCTTTTGGGTGCAGAAGTGGCCAGCAATGTGGACTTCTTTCACATCAGAACAAATTGTTCCTTTCCCCCTCCTCCAAATCCTGGCACAGTGGGTTTACCTATTGAAGCCCAGACGCCCCCCATTTTTGATTTGATAACCAGGCTAATGATGGGCACTGAAATGACGATGTGTGGGGGGGCATTGCGTCCTCTCGTCTCTCTTGGCTTCTGGGTCCAGGATTGCCAGCAGGTGGGTGGGTTGCCAGTGCAGCTGGGGCGTAGGAACACTGTGCGAATACATCTGGGCTGACCCAACGCGTGCCGCCGTCGACTTGTGCTGAGAAAACGACAGCTTCGGGTCATCTGCAAGCAACACAGTAGGAGGAACTGGGAAGCCGACGGATAACAATCACCCAGACGCATCTGCGCATCGCTGCCTCACTGCATCGCCACGTTGGTGGCTTATCGCATCAGCGTCGTCGCCAGCCCAATGCCACGTCGAGCCTCATCACGGGCACTTGATGGTTGAATGCACACATCTTGCGCACCCTAGAAGCGTCGAGTGTCACGAAGTCGTCTGGTCGTCTGGTCGCCGTCTGGGGTTGCCTCGGCCGAAGCCCGCCCGTCCCGCCCCAGCTCGACTCGCGCCATCCCTTTAGCGCCAAGGGACTGCTCGAGGCCTTGCAACAACACCTGCGGGATGGCCCTATGAACCCCTTGGATCCCTTCGACAGGCCCTAGGGTGGTCCCTGGAAGACCCTGGGATGCCCTGGGATGCCCTGGACCTCCCAATGCTCAGTGCTTCTGTGGCTGAACGGCAAGTCGAGTCGGGGCCTCGCCATTGCTTCTGCCAACCACCTTTTTAGGGCACTTGCAGAGCCGTTGCGAATCCATCTCAGCGCACCAGCGGCCCCTTGAAGCAAGGGCAAGCCTGGCCCTTGGGCGCCAAACCACTCATTCGGCAGCCCAACCAGCAACCGGCGACGCGGCGAGACGTCTTCTCAGCTCAGCCGATATCCAAGGACAGGTTTTTGGGAAGGCCGATGGGTTGGCCACAGTGGCCTTCAGTCAGGAAGATAGCAATCGTCCACACGTCTCTGCCCATTTCCCAAACATGCACGGCGCCACAGCACCCATCACTGATCCCCGGCCGGAGAGCGTCTGCATGTAATGCAATGTACCTTCACGCCGTCGGCCTGGGGCTGATGGTGGCAGTTGACACTGTCCGGATGCACTCGGACGTCATGTTTCCACTATTTGTCTTCCGTCACGACCTCTCCTTCGATCCTTCAAGGTCTACACAATCCTCACTGACCCTCGTTACTCGACCACTCTGCTCCGCTTCCACTCTCGTCAACTCCCAACTCATCTTGAAGCTGTGGGGGCCCAAATTTCAGCACTCGCTGATGTCGCTTCCTAGCGCCCCCCTTTTCCCAGCGCCACGGATTTGATTGTGCGTCGGCTGGGGTGCTCCATTCTGCTTCGTTGTAGGTGGACAAGCACGGGGACCGACTGCGTCCTCGTTCGTCCTGAGCTCTCGTGTTGTCTCGTGTAGTCTCCGGAAAGCTCTCTCTCTCTCTCTCTCTCTCTCTCTCTCTCTGCAAAGGCTAGCCTCTCCCGTCGCTGAGCCATAGTGTCTCATTGCCATGCCCCTGGTCTCCAACTTGAGCCTTGAGCCGTGCATATTGACCAGTCTCCATGTGTGAAGCTCGTTGTCACGGAACGCTGCTTCGTTGGACCTCGTTGTTCATTCCGGTCTCAAAAAGCAGGGCCTCGGCTATGAGATGTCCTCAGACGGTTGTCGCCGGGCTTGGACTACAACAACGAGCCGTTGCATTCATTGGCTTTAGGTTCGCGAGCATCTAAATCACCCAGCCGCGTCGCATCATGTCCGTGGGGCCATTGCTGTGAACAGTACTCCGTTCTTTTCGTCTTCCATCATGCTGGATGGCCCTCGGTGGAGGCTCTGGCCAAACAATGGGATCAGAAATGGGCCAGAGCATGGTTCAACCTACCCATCACCCGGAAACACATCCTTTTCCATCCGACTTTACATTGGAGCACGCCCCGGGACTGCTATCTCCCCCACATCAAGAGTGGCGTGCAAAATTGACACCTAGAAAATGCCTTCTAACTTCAGAACCCAGTCTATTACACCGACAAAAAGAAAAAGTCTCCATCTCATCTCGGCCGTCGCATCTGTAGCAGCTAGATGGGTCGGCCTTTGCAGCTCAATAAACTCCGGCAAGGCTGTCGTTGCGAAATGACCTGGTCAGGGCTGAGGCGGAATCTTAACCATGCCATGTCTGCAGCTAGAATCGGCAATGGCGTCGTCATTCACTTCTCTTGTCTCTAGCCCTCTCGCTCAGCCATCAACCTACCTCAAGTTTCCCGTCATGAGAAGCACCATTTGAAGGGCCAGGCACAATTACTCGGATGCTCTTGCTGTCACACACTCGGCGTCATACCCTCAGCGTCTGGTCACCAAACGTTTCCAGTTTTGGCCAGGATGGTTCGATGCTCGGCCATCCCCTACCATCCAGGGGATCCCAAGCCTGTCAATGCTCTCTCCTGTCCAAGCCATGGTGCCAGGCCATGGGCAAGAAGTTACGAACCGCTCATCTTTGATATCTTGTCTCCGGGAAGCTGATCGTGACCATCACCCATACCCCGCCGCAGCATCTGTCTTCAACACGACGTCACGTAAGCCTCCAACTTGTTCACGAGCATTGTCGATGCACAGTGCACGAGTCTCCACGGCGCCACCCTTTCCCCCCCGAGGCGCCATATGCGGCGTCTAAAAATCTGCTGCCAACACTATCACACCCGAGACTTCCCCGGCATGCCATGCTCAGCCAGCCCAATGCCCAGATGTGCTCCATTTGCCCTCCGGCTTGTTCGCCATCACCTGAAACCATTTGGAAAGCTGCCAACTCGACCATCCATGATACTTCGTCTCACCATCCTTCGCTCTACGCCGTTGCAGCTCATTCTCCTCAGGTTCGCCCAGGATTACGATGCGCCTCCAAGATCATGTACCATCAACGCCATGCATTTAAGTCGAGCACGTGGTGGGATGGATCGCTTCTCAAGACTATGAGGAATCTGTTTGAGCCGAGATCGCAATGTCCACTTTAGGTAGCGGAGCCAGGTGCGACACTTCACCACAACGGGTCAATTTCTCCCACAAATGCTGACCAAGTCCCGAGCTAACAGTCGGGATGACAAGGGATACCATTGGGATGGAGACGGATGGTGGAGGGACGGACCCGCCGACGGGCCCCGGTCGCCTCCACACCTCCTGTGACCCTATTGTCCTGCTTCTTCGATGTTGCTTCGACATGAGGATTTGCTGAGGGATTCCGCCTCAAAGGTGACAGCCGCGGGGGGGCTAACTGCGATCTGAATCCCATCTCATGCCCTCAACGTGTAACAGTTGTCTCAACTGCGTCACCCGCTCACAGGAAAATTAGGCCAGACGCGTAACCCAACCCAAGGCAAAAATTAACGCGCTTCTTCCCATGGATTCTCGCGATGGAGGGGACGGTGCCGTATCATTCCCTTGGTGCTGAAGGACCGAAAACTCCAGTCAGCCGAGCGAGTTTACCCGGCCGATAGTCCACAAGGTGACGTGACTTGTCGACGCCCCTTTGGCCACGTCGACTCCCTCCTCTCTATCGAGACTGGCACTCTTAGAACCCGGTTAATCTGAACCCCCCGGATTTGCCATATGCCCTTGCCATTGGTCAACCTCGCACACATACCTAGCTCGTCACCACCACCATAATTATCCTTGGTACCGAACCCACCGGGCACGAGCGGTTTGTGATTTGTTAAACTCTTTTTTTTATTTCTAAGTGGTGCCTTTCTTGTGCTCGCCCGGCGGTCGCGGTCTATTGCATACTTTGCGGGCAACAAAACGGATATTGGCCCATGTTTGGCTTAGTCCAACTTGATCCCCGGACTCCGATGCTGAGTACTGATTCCTGCACGAAGCCTGACGTATCCTACATCACGGGACCTAGAATCTTTTTATATTTCTTATACGAGTGCGGGAGACGTAGTCAGGCTGTTACCTGCGGTCTCCCTTGCCACCCACGGTTTTTCTTAGCCTTGAAGAGGCGAAGTGCCGGGGCTCGTTTAGGTTGCATCGAAACCGTGCCACGACACCGGCGGTCTACGCGATATGTAACTCGTGGACAACAGGCGCATATCGCTGTGGTAAGCCAGCCTAGCCAGGGGTCACCATCTCCAACCAGAGAAATGTACCTCAGTATGCTGTGCGTTCCTTATCAGGGTAATCCTACCTCATAGACACTAAGTGTTCCCACTTGTTCATATGCGTATTCTATTTTGCATCCAATTTTATATGCATCCGCATACACTTGGGCTGCGATGCATAGCTGTTCGTAATTATCAATGAGTTGGCCAAGTTCCTCAAGGACGGGGCCGTACCTAAACCTGGAAGGTTATACATCCTCAGCTAGCTACAAATAACTTGTCAAGTACCAGGTATTTGGTACGCTTGCGGTTTGGGTACGCGTAAATTCATTCAGCCCTATTTCAACCTGGTTGGGTCGATATAGACCAGAAAAGGAGCATGGATGGATGCGGGCCAAGATAACCAGTTGAGATATCTTTTAGGGGGCGAAGATCCAAGACCCATACTATATAAGGACCTATCTCGGCATTCTTCTATGAAGAGCCTTTGCAATCTTGGCATTCCAGCCAGGGGTATTGCCGCCGTTGTACAAACATGGCCATATTAAAAAGAATAGAGCATCTTCCTGGATGAGCTCATCTGAACTTGAGACGACTAGCCACATCTTCGCGAGTAGAGGCTGCTCTAGCTCATGCTGAGAATTAACGTTTCTATAATAAGTAATGAGTATCTAGAAAGTGGTGGTTTATGCCGAGCTCTTGGCCCTTGCGAGATACTCAAGCGCTGATACTGACATCAAAGAAGAATTGTTGTTGAGGGAAAGTTTTCGAAGAACACAGTATAGGTTATTGGTAAATGTCTGAGTGGTATGGGATGGAAGTAGGGGGTAAATAGGCGTCTAGATATCATCAATATGCTATAAATATCGCAGATGAACTTGGTGGGTTCAACTAAAGGGATGAAGAGATGAAGGAAAACCGAAGGAGAAGTGCATTTGCGAGTGACTCTGTGATTTGGTTCTTCGATATACCAGGTCTGTTGATCTTGAATAGTAAAAAGGCTCCTGAATTTATGTGTCCAGTGACTCAGGTTGCTAGAAGATTTGGCTATTTGATACTACTCCCTGAACTCCCCATCGGGTTGGATCTCTTTTGACCTCAGCGATGTTTGAAATACTTGAAGACTTCCATGCCTGTCGTACCTCGAATTGCGAGACTACGAAGTGCTTTGGCAATATCCCAAGAATTTGGAGCAAATCCTTGTATGTCATGAATAGTGCCCCTACGCAATGCACAACCCACCGACGTGCTATTTGGAATAAAGATGCTTATCTCGAGGGCTCAGCAGTATATTTTCAAGAAGGAAAAGGAAACATGATTGCAAGGATTAAAGGATGCCGGGGCGGAATCAAACGGACAAGATTTCGGTCCCTCAAGTTTAGACAGTGTAAATTGAGTCATCCACAACCCAAAAACACTCGAACTCTATAATGCGTGATCAATACGAACAGGTCTGTATTCATGTTAAGATTTCTCAGCTTATTCTTTTACTTAAAAACCATCCGAGAATCTAAGAAACTTGCTACAGTTGAGATTTTCGCAATTGACTTGATTGGGACCGACTCCGATGATGAGGCGGAAGTGTCAAGCAAATCATATTGAATATCGGGTTTGCACTCTGAGTTCAGCTTATTGTGCTAGTTTTGACAATATTTTACCTGGAGAATACGGTAACGAGCATATCGCCCGAGAATATCAACCATGGGGTCTAGATAAAGATGCTATGTCTTCTAGAAGACCTCACAAAATCCAGTATGCCAGATGAAATATACTTGCAATGGGAATAAATTCAGCGCTAGAAAAGTTAAGAGCTTAAACTTTCCTATCCTGAGTGTTCATCGGTGCGTTGCTTGGTAATGTTTCAAGCTGCGATCCAGTTAGTGTTTTCCATTGGGCAAACCAGGTGGCGCGGCTCTGCACCTCACCGTCAGAGACCATCACGGCACAATCAGCCAACTGCTTTCTCATTGTTTTCAGAAGCAACCACTTCTTCTTATTGGCTGTATTGCCGCGAACAAGCACTTTCTCTAGGTCCTTTTTTATATTTCCCATCGTCATCCACTTCAACGCCTACCATCCCCTAACCTGTCTATGCTCTAGTCATTGTAATTCGCTGTTTCATCTTTGTACATACATAATGAGCGACATAAACATGAAGAATGTTCCCCAAGGACATTCACCAGGCTTTCGCCCAAAACTCCGCACAATGAGTAGATCAGGAGATATCTTGAAAACAAAAACAGTACTGAGCTACTTCTGCTTTTTACCACGAGAGAATCTTGTTAAATCTTGCAATCAACGAGAGTACGGTATGGAAATGCATCCTAAACGAGATTAAGACTCCAGCATAGTTTAAAAAAAAAGACTTGACACGTACTGATAAAAATTCATATGACACAGCGTTCTGGAGCCGGTCATGCAGGAACTCAACCTCATACAGAGTAGTTTCCGTACAACTCGGGAACATTCGAATCGCTAGGGAGTTATATTAAAGTCATTTGGATCATTGGTCCACGCCTAGACTAGACCCTGCATGTCCACAGAGTGGCTATTACTTAAGCACTCTTCAATGTAGAGTTGCTGAAAATTGAGGGAACACATCAATAAAAATTATCCTATAGCTGCGGGATACCCAATGGCTTGAAAGGAAATACCTGAAGACAGGTGCTTTGGCACGGCTAACTCAGCTGAGGTAGTCGAGAAACTGAGGTTGACTCATATTTACAGGCCAGAGATGGAGAACTCAAGTAGGCTGAGATAACTTGCTAAGCATTTAAGGTGATTGGTGTGCTGTCTCATCAATCAAGGGGCACAACATTCAAAAGTATCACTCTCAATTGCAGTTGTTAAAGTGTTAGCACGACCAATGCCGTTGGCAACGGTTTTAATACGTAAGTCATGTCATTTGAATATACCGCCCTGATCACAACGCTCTCTAGCTGGACTTGTCTTCTGTATGTGCGACCACGATGACAGCCTTGACAACTTTAGATCTAGCAAACCAATCAAACAGCCTTTGAGCAAGCTTGAAACCTCCCATCGAAATCCCATACTCCCCCAACGCTCTATCCTGGCGGTCTATAAACTTGACCAACCCAGAAAACACATCTTCTGTGACATCCCGGATCTTAATGGCCTCTTTATCATACCCACACTCCACCAACTGGTCTCTATACTGCACCTCCGTCAAGAATGTCCTCACGGGACATCCCATCATCACCCCAATGGCTCTTACCTTCAGAGTCTCCTGCCAAGAAGCCTTCTCGTTGAGGAGGAGATCGAACACCATGATCTGAGCGTTGAGCTTGTTTGCTGCATACCGAAAAACCGGTCTTCTTGATGGAGAGAAGTGGTACAGACAGTCTAATGCAAGAAGCCATCTCTCTGTGAATTTCTTGTCCGCCAGCGACTCAACAGCCTCGGTGATTCGCGGGCTCCACGTCTCCGGTTTCGCGGCATTAGCACAGAAATGCTTGAACGACTGGGCTTTTGTCTCGCCACCTTCCAAGCTCGCCACCTCGCGGCAGACTTTGCGTTGCGCCGATTGCACCTGGGCCTCGTTGAGCGAGAGTCCCACGTACTGGAGGTCGGTCCATCCACCGGTTTTTGCCAGGCGTGCGAGCTCCCAAGTCTGGTCGCCGCAACCGAATCCTAAATCTAGAACAGCGAGAGATCCACGTGTCTCGTTTCCTTGGGGGTCATTATCCAGAATTGCCGAATCTTTGATGATTTCCCTAAGCAGTGAAGCACATGCGTCTGGGAAATTCTGAATGGGTTGTCCCTCTGCGTTCCTCCTGCGCGATTATCAACGTCGGGGATCTCAGTGAAATAGTGTTTCCCATCACTGGAGAAACTTCAATCTAGGAATCTAATAACTTACCAGTAGCCTACGTTCATCCACATGCTCCGCAGAGGAGTGTCGAGGTTTAGCTTCCAGTGTCCAAGTCCATACCTGTCCGTCATTCGCAAGACGGTGATGGAAGCTATCGCCGAGACCGCCACAGTAAATAAAATTCCCACCGCGACCCCTACTGCAAAATCCGAGTGGACCTGGAAGGACCCCATGTTTGCGGCTGAGGTTGTCGAGTAACTATTACATGAAGCACGCAGGAGAGATGCAATTAAGCTTACTTGGGTCGAGGCGCAGCATCGTGAGTTGGCGCCCCACTCGCGCCTAGACCCCTGGAAATTTAAATGAGGAATGTGGATAAATGCTTATAGCGTAGATATGATCTAACCGAATAAAGCTGAACGCTCACCGATTGTTGATGACCCCAAACTAGATAACTGTTCAACAGGTGCTCAAGCTTTCGCCCGGTCACTCAGATCCATGGTGCTGGTACTGGAAGCGATGGCTTTATGGCTAATTAGTTATTTAATGGCTGGATTTAAAAACCCCCCTTCGCAGTAATGCTCCTTTTTTTCCGCCAGTAAACAGACCTAGAGTATAATTCGAGAATGAAGGACTGGGCAGCCTTTTCCAACCCACCGTATTGAGGGTGGTGATATGACACAAGATGTCATTCATTCTACTCTATTCTACCATGTTCATATCTCATCAAACCTCGGCCTCTTCCTACTTGGTTTCCCAGGGGATCGCAACCCCAAAGTCGCCAGCAATCCTCATGGCGGAGACAACACATCCCTCAAGCAAGACCATGCCATCCCAGCACCAGGCGCCTGCCAGCCACACATTGTCCTCGCCATTAACCCACCCCGACGCAACCTCATCGCCGGTCTTCTTCGTAGCTCCGGTTGGCCTGCTGAAGATTCTCTCAACAACTTCTCTGCCCTCGGTACTGCGTAGAGTTCTGGTGAACCAAGCCGTTTGCAGGGCGTTTTTTAGATTCGCGGATCCGTCCAGAGGACAAGTGCTCACGACCACCCCGTTTGGCATGGTGTGCAAGGCCTCGGTGCGAGGACCCTCAGACCCGGAAAAGAGAGTCTTGAGCGTTATCAGCTGGGAAGGAAATGAGGCACCGAGGTGGTGCGAGCATGCCATACGTTCTTCAGCTTCATCGCGATCGACGGTGAAGGCCCGCGGCTTACCCTGCCCTGGTTCGGGACTCAGCACAGAACTTTCCACTCGACGGGTGGGGATCTTGTGCAGCGCAGACTGCAATGGCTGGTAGATGTTGCCTGCAACATCTGGCGACACGGCGATGATGACCCGATCAAATATCTGCTCCGTTATTGTCCCTGACCCATCCGTCATCGACTGCCAACGAATCTTGACGGTGGACTTATTTGGTTCCGGCCTCACTTCGACCACTCGAGCATTGAGACGAATGTTGTCGATACCTTCGACCAAACTCAATTGCACCTGTTTAACTCCTCCACAGACTGTGTAATGCTGCTGCCAATGGGACAGCTTCTTGTAATTGACAACATCGCTAGCCGGAAATGCGAGAAGCTCATCATGAGTGCAAGTCGACACACTGCACATGAGCGGAAGCAGGTAGTGCGACACGTATCGGCGCGGGATTCTAGCTCTCCGGAGGTAGGCGCCGAGTGATTCGCTCGATTGCTGGCCATTGTGCAATTTTACACTGCTCAGGGGCTTTATGGTGAAGCATGCGACAGAAAACCAGAAATAGCAGACAATCAAGTAGAGCGTCTCAGCAATGTGAGACACGACACCACGGTTAGCGGGCCACGGCGGGGGCATCTGATGCAAATTTGAGGCGTGGACAAAGTATGTCCCTGGCGCGGCGCCGACTCGCTCCGGGCCACAGTCAGCATCTCGGGTTTCACTCTTGCCGGCGGAGGCCTCAGCCGCAGAGAGGGCCTTTGCGAAGACGAAGAGGAAGCGGATGGGGTGCAGCGGGATGCGCAGGTGACGGTACATGCGCATCACGTTAGCATAGTAACCGCCAGCGAGGGCGCGCATGGGCAGGTCGATGCGCTCAGTGATGCCCGTCTTTTCATTCTTGACCGCGACCGAGGCCGAGTCGAATGAGAGGTTGTCGGCCTAGAGAGCACAGAGGGTTAGTGATGAGTGCAACCCTAACACGTGGATTTGGGTGGTGGGCATTGGGCGTTGAGCAGCGGTGAATGGGAGAGTGGTGAGAGGTCGAACACAGTCGACCACGGGCACAATCACGAGCTCGAGAACACACCTGTTCGAACAGCGTCACACTGTACCGCCGTTGTTCGTCGTTTTTGAGCAGGTAGGCCGTAGTCAGACCGGCCAGGCCAGTGCCGATGATGGCGACACGGGCCTTTGCCGCGTCCTCATCTCGCTGAGGGGCCGATATATGGTCGTTTGGGTGCTCCATGACGCGCTCTCTGGCTCCTGGCCAGCAATGAAGTTTGCGTCATGGTTCTTTGTTGAACTTGTTGGGGGGGGGTTTTGGTAATACGCAAGAATTTACTTGCCCACAACGGCCCAATAGAGTAGGTCCGATGCCGTGCCTCGGCTCTTGGCTGACACTAACACCTGAATTGGGCTTAAAAGTCGCTGGCCAGAACAGGCGCCGTGTAGTTGAGGCATGGGTTAAGGGGGGAGTGCCCCCACGCGGCGGCCTGGGGCGGCTTGTTTAGGGCCTCGCCACTATATTTCGTCGTCAAGCTGAATACCCTCGCCAAAGAACCGTTCCATTTGCTCAACCCTGCGCCTCCAACAGCTGCTATTAAGGTTGACTGCAGGGCCTTGATAAGCTTATCCACCTTCTGGCAAGATCCGATAGACTTGGCCCTGTTTACGCGACGGCCGCATTCAATCCTGTCAGATTTTGGCGCGCGCTCGGAGCGGGCCGAGAGCCACTCAATGGCCAAACCCCAAAGTAAATCTATCAAGGACAAGGCTCTCGTTTACCGCCTTCAACACCACCACCATCATCAACGTCGCCATCATGGCCTCTGAATCCAACGCTCGCCCCATCGCTATCCTCACGGGGTACATGGTAACCGCCGCGGTCCTCACCGCGTCATGCATCAACATCATCTGCAAACGATGCGGCGCCGCTGCCCAGCGCTCCTCGCCAACTGAAGCGGCCCGCCGCCGCACCGCCATCACCGTCTTCAGCGCCCTCGCTGCCGTCAGTCTTGCAACCACATGGTATCACATGTTCTGTTACTTCCAGTGGTCGTATTTACAATGGGCCTCATCGAATCCGCTCAACGATCCCTCGAGGCTGTATCTGGGCCAGTGGCTCCGGGACACGTCGCTATTCAAGCAGGCTTGGGGCTCAACCCTTGAGACGCCACCCAGGGCTTGGTGGTCGATGCAAGTCTTTGGCTTTTGCGCCAATTGGAGTGTCATTCTTGCTGCCCAGTGTAAGTAGATAAAAATGCCCTTCAATTGTATTCCATTGTTAACATCAGTCTTCCTTGTCTGCAAGCCAAGAAAAGGAGCATCCCTCATCTGTGGGCGTTCATGCTCTTGGGCCAGGTTGTAGCCATCTCTTTTGCCTCCAACTTATCTTTCCTCGCATTCACTGTCTACGAAGTGACTGCTCCTTCAGTCCGTGCCAAGGATGAAAAGAATGACAAAGACGGCGCTACCAAGCCGTCGCAGCCCCTGCCATCCATGGCACCACCATCATCGTCACCGTTCTGGTGGCCCATGATTCTCGCATTCAATATCGGCTGCTCAATTTCCGTCTCCGGTCAATTCGATAACCCTAACTTTCTTCGTTTCCTTCTAATCCCTCATATTCTAGCCTTTGCCCCGCTACTGCTCAACGCCTTGCTGCGCGTGCAGGTTCCGTCAAACCTGCTCAACCAACCGTCCTTGATCGTTCAGATCGGAGTTATGATAGTACTTTTGATAACATCTACCACTATGGTCTCGGAAGAGGGAGGAGACTTCTTCTTAGTTTTAGACACGCTCTATGAACACCCCGCAGTGAGCAGTGTTGGTTGGGACGTCATCTGCTGTTGGGTTAGTTTTACAGCTTGGCACATTCTTGGTCGGGATTGATCGCAGGTTTCTAAGGCAAGATTGGGATTGACAAATAAAAACCACTCACAAGGTGGAAATCTGATAGATTTATAGTCAGTTATAGAGCAAAGCTAGAGAAAATGAAACAAGACAGGAGTGCGGTAACTCCCGAACAACTCACAATTGACACCAACGCTCTCGCTTTATATCTGAGGCTCGACAACGAAGCTGCCGTCTCAATAGACAATCATTGGTTCACAAATATATAATTCATAAAATATCATTCGCTTTCTTCATCAAATTTGCACCCGGTTGAATGAGATGTGGTTCCATGTGTGCTTGGGTTCTTCATCTCTATGCCATTCGCATCGTCACCCAAGTGAACTATCCCCCAATCTTCATTCCGCCTCACATAGTAAAGGCCTTTATCCCCAATACCATGGATTGGAGTAAAAAGCTCTTGTGACTCTCGTTCTTGTCCACTCCTCTCCCACTCGCCTCGCTACAATCAGATGTGCTCGCTCACCTTCCCCAGCTACTTGGCCGGGGATCTGAATGTGCCTACATCTCCGTACTACTTCTTTCCCTTCTTCTTCTTCTTCCCATTGCTATCCGTGGTCGCTTGACCAGCGGTGATGTTCTGGACGGTAATATTTGGGTGGTATCCGCAAGTGTTGCAGAGCTTGACGAAGTCCGGGTTGATGCCACCGCATCCGGGGTGGGGGCAGGTCCAATAGGCAACGGTTCCAGACATCTCAGCGATGGATCTTTCAGGCAAGAGAGGTTCAAGTTCGGTCCACTTGCACAAACTGTAAAGTAGGCGTTGGGTGTTTTGTTGTTATCAAGAATTCGGCGATTGTGTTGCTTGCGAAAGTTAATGCTGGTGGGAAAGAGCGAGAAACAGGCTCTGGTTGACAGAAATGAGAAATATATACCCATAGCCTTGAAAATTCGTCAAGAGACTGGTTCTTTGTTTCATTTGATCACAGAGGCTGTATTCGTCAAGTATAGGTGATGCAATGTCGAGCATGATGGGTTTTTCAAGGTCGCAGTGACGGAGGGGGATTCAAGTCTCCTCATGCTCAGAGTCAATTCACTCGAAACTTGCCTCCCAACAGATAATCGCATTTTAATCTTCCATGTTTGTTTTGTGACATCAATATACTCCTGACGACAAGCTACCTCATGTCCCGTGGGGTCCGGAATACCAGGTAGTATCCGCCCGCCTTTAGTCTATCGAGCCCCCGACCAGGGGGGGCTTGGTTGAAGGGACTACTATATTCACCACCAACCAGCAATCAATACGAAAAAAAAAAAAATAGGATCTAAAAATATTCTGCAAACATTTTTATGGGGTAATCCTTGCATTTCCAAGCCAAAAAAATTTCCGCGAATCCATGTTGGCGTCCCACAAATGCCGATTGTTGCTTATCATCACATCAGCCAAGGACAACTCCACAACCACGCGTCGGAACATAGCGAACACCGCAGAAACAGTACGAAAATATAAATAAATAAACTATAAACAAAAAATACATGTCAACAATCACCTCGTGTTTCAGGTAGTTAGGGGTGATGTATTCGATATCCTTTTATTAATATTTCCAAGTCCTCAGATCTTCTTGGCTTCTTCTTTCCTTGCGCATGTTAGATTTCGCCAAGCATCACTTTTCAGATATAAATGCAGCTCAAAAGCAGCTCAGTGACGTGACAGGGGGAGGGCCCTGGAGTTACCATGACTCCAAGGCCTGATTAAATGGCAGCTCTGTTAGCAATCCCATGATTCAAAGACAGAGCCCACCAGGGGACTGTGGTAATATGTTGGTTGACGGCATTGTTCACAGTTGAGTCATCTTCACGCCAGGGGAGGGCGATGTCGTAGAGTAGTACTTATGCCACAACCAACACCGACCCAGGTCTCGGAATAGCCCTATTGCATTGCATGGAAAGACAACGGCCTATGGAATAAACTCCGCAATTCACCCCTGCACCCAACAGGTTGTGGCTTCGGGTGACTCGACGTGGCACACATGGGTATACGCGTACACGGGAGGGACTGACAAGTTTTTGACTAAAAAAAAAAAAAAAAAAACATGAGCTAGTAAAATTACAGACTACATAATAACTACATCATATCTATATCTCTAGGAACGGCCGTCTAAAAGGGTGTGCTTCGGTGTTAAATACATACTCGTCCAAGCTGATTAGGTTTGGTTCGCTGAAGACGAGGTAAAAGTACTTGAGCGTCTCGCTCATCCAGTACGGCGCCATCTGGTCCTCTATGATGGGCGTCTTGCTCTTGACAGTGACGTCTGTAAGAGCCGAGTTGGCTAAGTCTGTGGCTGTGTTCGAGTTAATTGCCTGGAACATCTCCCACGCCGCCTCGACCAGGTCTACCCGGCCGGTTACACGGTACAGGACAAAGATGCTCTCGATGGCCTGCGCCCGCAGGAGATACCGGCGGTCGGCGATTGCGGTAAAGCCCTTGGGCAAGGCCTGCTCTTTAATAATGGTGCTAGCCTTGGGCTTTTTCCCATCCTCGCCCTCGGCGCGGTCGACAACCGCCTCTTTCCAAGCGCTGTCATCCCAGGTGCACTTGTCGGTGGATTCGCAGGGCACCATGTGGAAGCTCTCGGGCATGATACCGTACGGGAATGCCTTGTAGGTGTAAATGCAGCCCGCGGTGAGCTTTTGGGCAATGTTGATGTCATTGTCGCGGCTGAACAATCTCCCGCCCAGCGCTAAGAGACCGCCCAAATGACACACCCGATGCTGGCCCTGGGGTTCCAGCCTCGTTGTCGTATTACCCTGGGTAGTGCGCACAGGGGCGGAAAGTAGAATGTCCTCGTCGGTGGGCGTCATGGGCCGGAACATGGTGTGTTTGATGGCGGTGTCCATGGCCTGGATGTACATCTCCTGGTAAATGGGCAGCTGGCCGCCAAGCAGCGCGGCCATCTTGGGCAGGTACTCGTAGGTCGAGTCCGACGTGATGCCCATGGCAAAGGTCGATCCCTGGTTGAACATTAGCTCCTTGGCGTTGACTGTGACGGGCCAGAGGCCAGGCAACTCGGTGGAGTTTTGCTGGGCAGCCATCTCGTCCGTGATGCGTTGTGCCGCGTCGAACCATTTCGGGTCTTTGGTTAGTTGTGAGAGGCGGGTGAACTCCAAAGTAAGGCTGGAAATTTCAGCCAATGACAAAAAGGTGTTTGCCTCCTGCGTCTTGTGCTTGCCCTTATCTTTTCCTTTCTTATTATCCTCCTTTTTCCTGCCGCTAGCCTCCTGGAACTTCCACCGGGTAACCGGCATTCGGTTGGGCGTGTCGAAGGCCTTGTACAGCATGTCGCCCACCTGCTCCGCCTTGCGCAACAAGCGCGAGTCCCCGCTGAGATCAAAAGCGGAGAGGAAGGCGCCCAGGTATCGGATGGTGGTCTCGTATGTGTTAATCTCCTCCATCTCCGTTTCGGTAAAGTCAATGTAGTCAATGGCGTCCAGGGCCTGGGCAAACTCGTCCTTCAGGTTCATGATCCAGAGGGTGTCGAGAGAGCCGACGAGCGTCGCAGCCCATCCTCCATATGGGTTGCGCTGCCCGGCGGACAGGGGGTCAGTTCATCCGAGCCCCATGCGTAGTCGCGGTACGAATTCCAGCATTTGATAAAGGAGTCCTTGACGGCATTCTGGCGCTCCTCGCGCCGCTCGCGATCGGCGGGTTCCTCTGCGCCGAACGTGTGCTGGATCTTGGGGAAGCTCTGGGGCGCATCGGTGGGGATGCTCTGGATGGTGGGAGCCGGGAAATCGGTGGTGACGGTCCTCCAGAGGTAACCAGCGTCGGTGCTGGCTCGCCAAGCTGCGGAGTCGATATTCTCGTGGCGATGGTATTCCAGAGCAGAGAGGCCGCGGGACGTCAGCAAGTACAGCGGCATGAGAGCCATCAAGGCGCCGACCAGCAGGAAGAGGCGATTACGGGGCAGCATCATGATGGGGAGGTGGATGGATCAACCATCCAAAAAAGGAGGGGGGATAATTAAGGGAATGAACGACGGAATAGCTTCATTAAGTTGGAGAAAGGAATGAACAGAGGGATGAAGAGGAGGAGGAGGAGGAGGAAAGGGAAAGAAAAAAAAACCGATTCAACTGTCCCCCAGATGCTGGGATTTAGCTACTTACTTACCCCCAAGGTTTTGAAACGGTGTCAATGCAACCCCTGCGTCCCCTTACCATCGTTATTCCTTGAGCGTGAGGAGGGCCAGAGAGTGAGCGAGGGAAGGGGGGGTCGCACTGGGGGGGGTACTGGGGGGTACTGGGGGCACTGGGGGACACTGGGGGGGCACTGGGGGGGTGGTCGCTGAGGGCATGACGGGGCCTGAGGGGCCTGAGGGGCCTGAGGAGGGAGCCTGAGAATCCCTGAGGATCCCTGTGAAGGATGTGGCGACCTTAATTCAGGCAGTAAGCCGTGGACATGGGCATGGCAGACATCGGCAGGCATTGGCCCATGAAGCTGTACCACCAACACGCATCAAAACGACTCTTCCCAACTCGGCCAACAGTGTTGTAACGCCTGTCTTGGCGTGATGTCCTTCAAACCAGCGACTCCACTGGGGGACTCCATCTGGGCAAGCTGGACTATTAGCCCAGGCACACGGCAGTCGCCCCCTTTCATTCCACCAGCCAGAGCGCTCCCAAAAGAAGCGTCCCGCGCCATAGACAGCGTCGGATCTAGACGATCAATCCCTCGCTCTCTCTCGCTCTCGCTCTCTCACACACACACACACACACAAGTTCTCTTCCTCCCCCTGGCTCCTTGGGGGGTGCGCCCCTCAGGGCCTTTCTTTTTGTCAGCTGGGCCAGACCAAAAGTGGAGCAATCTCGCTTCCCAGCTCTCGGTGCTATGTCCTATTTGCCCTGTTCCCTTGTACCCGTCTATGCGGCCAATCGCCAGGCTCTCACTCCGCCATCTGCTGCGACCCCGACGGTGACCCTTGAAGACTGGGCCAGTCGACACGCCAGGCAGAGATGACACCATTGAACCATTCATTTGGGGGTTCAATTCAATCAATTCACGGCCTCCTATCCGTCTACACTATAAATATCCCCCACCCCTTTCCCTCCTCATCTGCACGTTGTGCCTCCCGAGACGTGATTTCCAGGAAATGGATGCATGGCAGGAAACGTTTGTTCGTCTGTCGTCCACGGCGATGAAACTAGTGTAATTGAGGTCCAGCCCGCCTACCTTCCGGTCAGCCCTAGCGTCGCCAAGACGAGGTATCAGAGATGAGACAAGGCCATGGACCATCTGTGTTTGAACCAGCTGCTCAGACCAAGACCACGCCCGAGTGATCAGACAGGCGGACGAACAGGAAGACCAAAAGACGAAACAAATGGACAGACGGCCTGCCAAACGGGAGAGAAAATCTGCTGATTGTGAGTATGTACCGTTGACTGGCCTAGAAAAAAAGGAGATCCTTCAGCCCTTCTGTTACCTACTTTACGTTCGCGTCTGTGCCGTATTAGCCCATCCCAAGTTGGAAATCCCCGTCACTCCACCCCCGTCAATCCTCGGATCTCGTCTCCCATCGCCACCATCTTCCATCATCCGTGCGCACATCCGCCACCACAACCTTCCAAGGGCCGCATCATTTCACGTCACGCCAAGCCTCCACCAACTTTGATCTCCAATGCTGCAGTGCCGATATGTCACCAATCGCCAGCCCTTCTCCGCCACCGACATCGATTCCCAACGGTTCTCGTAAGCCCACTTCGATCAATACCGATACCGCGTGTGGTGCCGGCACTCGCGGCGTGGCAGTGTCCTTCTGTTGGCCGCCTTCTCGGCAGACACGGCACTTTAGGTACTCGCATAAAGCTCAAAATACGAGAGCCAATAACCGTATCCATACTCGGAAATAATCACAACTCATGGGCATTCACATTTATTCCACAGCCCGCGCCGACATTCACTTGCGCTGGCGGTCTTATGCCGCGAGGACGTGTTGCATTCTCCGTCCTGTGAGCCTTAGTCGCTGTGACTTCGGCAGAAGGTAACCGTCATCATGCATCATGCGTGAGGATGATTAGGATTTGGTCGCCCAAATCTGACTCAACTAATATCTAGATGCTGAGCCTTGAACAACAAAAGGCTTGTACGA
Organism: Aquanectria penicillioides; assembly: GCA_003415625.1. Lineage (NCBI taxonomy): Eukaryota > Fungi > Ascomycota > Sordariomycetes > Hypocreales > Nectriaceae > Aquanectria > Aquanectria penicillioides. The sequence continues at coordinate 7,178,771 of PYIU01000003.1, forward strand.
AAGCAAGAAAATCAACAAGAGGCATTTCATACAACTGTGGAGAATGCCACCTGTCTAATCAATTCAAGAGGTCCCTGAGTACATGTAAGACGTCAGCCATGCTACAGTGAATGTAACGGGTGAAGCCTACGGAAGTCAAACTCGCCAGCTACCATAGGTCAGGTTCTCCCCTGATGGATCATTCGCTCGAGCCAAGTATGGCTTGCAGAATATCGTCCCAGGTTGTAACCCTCTCTACCCTTACTCCGTCGATTGTAGCGATAATCTCCCGATGATTACTTGTTAGAGATTCAATGTTGTCTCGCTGGAATCGTCCATGAAATTCTCTCTTCCCGCGCTTCTCCCCTGGAACTGTGCCTGACAGTGAAATGTTCTAGGAAGACCTCAGTACTGTCTACTCTTTGAATAAGACTTGCACATTAAAATGACGAACCGTAGCTGCTGAAACTCTTTTAATGCCATGACCAAGTAGCTTTTTTCTCCAATGACCCTAGTAATTATACCAACCTTGTTGAATGTCTGACCACCGCTTTTCCCCTATTGCCGTTGATGATACTAGAACCCCTATAACTCGACAATCATTCGGCTTGCCCCAACATAGGAAACTGAGATTTGAGCCGCTTTCTAATATGTTGAATAATAGCCTCAACAAATATATCAATTCTTCTTTCCGAAGCTCGTAGACCATCTGCGTAGTGTGTTGAGAGAAATCTGTACATGGTTGAGGGGCTTGGTGTGATTGAGAGGAATCCGAAGCTATAGAGTAGTCGCTTGGCACGCTATCGGAGTCTCTCTCTCCTAAGCCATCTCCCATCTCGTAACAATCAAATTCCTGGCCAGATGCTTCGTCTAAAGTATGTGGAGATCTCGTCTTCTTCCTCCGCTCCAGAGGGGCGGGCTGTCGCAGTGAACTAGGTAGTTGTAGCTCGGTAGCATTACGTGAGGGAAGTGTTCTAATTCTTATACTACTCCATACCACTTTTGAGAGGGTGTTTAAAATATGTGGCCTTTGGGAATCTTCTTCGCAGTGAGGGAAGTCGGAGCTGGTTCGCGCAATCAGCTGTTGCTCCGGATCTCGGTGTTCCGACTCTCGAAATCTCGTGAGAGCTGGTCGGGGTCTTTCTACCATATTCATTATGGGAAATGAAAAGCAATTACATGAAAACAGGGTGACCAAGGTTTACCAGCAGAAAACCAATGAGGGGTTTATCGCAAATCAGGCTGAGGGATGAGTTGGCTTTCTCGTTGTATATTCTTCCATCAGGTTCATTTTTTTCTTTTCGCAAGGCAACTTCCAAGGCACCCTATTCTCTACAAACAATGCATCTATTCATGCAATGTAGCCCCATGTTAGAGCGTAGGTGCGTCTACCGGCTGTGTAGATCGTTCTTGAACCTTCCCGGCTTATGATTCATTCGCGGTTTGTTTTCTGGTTGGCACTATCACATCATGAAAACAATTCAAGTTGATGGACGTCACTTTTCGTTTCTACGCAGACGATCCCAATAAAATGTCAACAAAATAAATGCGAATTATTTAAACTCACCCCATTTCATAATAATATCAATTTGCATGTATTCTTACCAATGACCTTACAGCTGCAGGAGTTAACATTTGCAGAGTGGGCGAGATGAAATAAAGGTTTATTGTTGTTCTCACTCGCTCCACCGCTTATCCATATCTATATTCACAATGGTTTCAGTTGAGAGTCGAAGGCAATCGATAGTGAAAATTTGTCAACAGTGAAACCCTACAGCTGGTTTAACAGACGCATTTCCATTTGCTCGAAAGCAGTCATTATGGATCAAATGTGTGGGTTTCTTTCCATAAATGTTCGAGGCTTTTTGTTTCGAAGGAAATCTAGTTTGGTATTAGCGAGCAGGCCAGAAAAAGAAATATTGAGGGGTAATAGGCAAAGCTGCTGGGATTGTCGTAGGCATTAACTGAGGCGTTGCTACGAGTGGCTTGCCAGTGTCCCGGATTCAGTTCACAAGTAGCCAAGATGCATTAGCTTCTAAGTAGTAATCTGTCTCATGATCGGGCGCGAGTTTTGAATTGCGGATTTCACCGGGGTGTCTTGCCAGCGAGAACTGACATCGAACGAGCTTGAATAGCCTATCGGTTTGCCTCCAAACCCCAAGGTTGGTCTCAGCTTGGAGTATCATAAGTTTCGGTGTAGTCGTGTAAAGATCGAGTCCATTCTTTTAAGGTAGAGATGTAGGTGTTTGCGGGGAATTAGGAGGCCAATGTTGTGAGCGAGGTTCGAAAATTATGCAACATATATAATGAGTCGAAAGTGGTATATCGAGATACTTTTGACCAAGTTTACGATACCGCTGATAAGATCGCAATCTGAATATAGCACATGGGTAAGGTCACGTCTTGTCTGGTCAAGACTTGAGACCATTTTTCTAGAAAAAGAAATTGGCTCAAAGGTCTGATACCAGCACCAGCGATGACACCGTACTTCTTGAGAGAGTTAAACCAACAGACATTATTATAGTATTCAGGCATATCAGGTTCCAAATTCAGCAAGATCCGAATGGGGGAGAATGAGGATCAGGGGCGGGTTGGTGGCATTGGTGGCATATCACTCGGCATGATTTACAGCTGTAGGATATGGATGATTAATAAAGGATTATCATGAATGTTGAAGTAGGATACAATCGTCCATCCCTTTTTTTTTTTTCTTCTCCTACTTTTTTTTTTTGCAGAAATATCAAGATATGGACCACGGGCATGTATGAAAAGACATTGGATGAAAATAGCGGAGTAACTAGCCACTATGGTAGAGCATTGCTGATATTTGCGCACTCATTTATAATTTCTGTGTTTTTCAATCAATAAATAAATGAACAGGGAATCGAAAACCCGATACGGAAGTTCCCTTGTGTGCGTGTTCCTGACGTCATTCTGGCTGGATTGTTGCTCTACAATTTGCCAGTATCAGGTTCAACTTGTCCTGTGCAAATCCTTGCCGAACCTTGATGCAGAAAACGACAACGAATTTCGGAAGCATGGGGGAAATGGGTTTCTGGCGTGAGAAAGCCTAGATGGAAGCTCTGAGACGGTTAAACAGTGAAAGCCCAGATGTTGAACGTCCTTGATTGAAAACAGACGCCCGTCGAGCCGCGATGCACAGAAAAGCGACGTTCTCGTCGGTTGAAAGGCGTGCGTCATCGGCCGGCAGGTGCCGAAGACAGCGGATCCAGCACGGACGCAGGGCCCTTCGTTGACTCCCCGTAACCAAGGCACACATCATCAGCCACTGGAAAACGTCTCTCTCAGTGAGCCTGAGCCTGAGCCTGAGCCCGAGCCCGCGCCCGCGCCTCACATCCAACTAACCTCATCTCATCTCACCCGCAACACTCGCAGTCTGTCTCGCCCGAACATCAATCCATCTGCTCACGGGCCGGCGCATCGCTTCCCATCGCCCGATGCCATAAGCCTCACGCCTCCAGCTGCTCTCTCCCCCTTGCCCCCTCTGCCCGCGATGCAGGCCCCCGCGCAGGACCAGCAGCCGTCGTCGCAGCAGGCGTCGCAGCAGTTGCAGCAGCTGCGGCAGGATCCAGAGCCTTATCCCGAGGAAGATCTGGAGCTAAACATCCTGGACGGCGCCCACGACGACAACAGCGACGTCGAAAACGACGGCGAAGGAGATGACAACGACGAGGATGATGATGATGATGACGGATCCAGCTTGTACCTGTCAGACCCCGATCTTCCGCTAACTGCTCCCCTCTCGCACAACCACGATGCCTCGTCCATGCGCGTGCCAAGATGGCTCTTAGACCGGAAGCCCCGGTGGTCGTGGCCATCCACCATCGCAGCATCTCCCGTCTTCCAGTGGGCATCCTCATCACAGCTTCTCCAGGGCCTCATCGCCCGCCTCAAGGTCCTCCTCCGCCCACGTCCCACCTGGCGCTACGTCACTTGTTTCGTCATCGGCGTCTACGTGCTCTACTGCTTCCTCACGTGGCAGCCCTTCTTTTCCTCAGCCCTACCAGCCTATTCCGGGCCTCATGACGTCGGCGCCATCGACATCGAGGTCCCCCTGGAGAAGCCGTTGCGCATCTCCAACACCATTATTCGCGACACCCGCGAGCTCGCCTTCAAGGTTGAGACGGTCCTCTTCACTGTCTACTATCCCACCTCAAAAAGTACCCGCTCAAAGAAGTCTCGGCATCCATGGGTGCCCCGCCCACTGAGCCTCACAGCCGAGGGGTATGCCAGGATCGCCAATGTCGATAACTTCATCGTCCGGCCTGTTTTTACCTTTAGTCTATGGCTCCTTGTCGGCAGCGTCGGCATCCCGGCCAAGGTTGATGTGCCGCTGCTCGGCGCCGAGGATGCCGATAGCCACAATGACAAGTTCCCCGTCATGATTTTCTCCCACGGCATGGCGAGCTCGCGAACCGATTACACGCACTACCTTGGCGAGCTCGCCAGCAACGGCTACATCGTTGCCGCCATTGAGCATCGTGACGGTAGTTGCCCTGGATCCCTCGTCAAGATCAAGAACAAGAAGGACAAGCGTATCGTCCTTCTGCGTGAGGGTGACCTCGAGTCTGACCCGCCCCTAACCACAGCCAAGCTCAAGGAGGAGCAACTTGCCTTCCGGGACGCCGAGATCTACGAAACCATTCGTGTCCTACAGACCATCAACGATGGCGAGGGCTTCGATGACGTCTACCTCCTCAACTCGCGGGCCGAAGGCCACGCTCTAACAGCCTGGGCTAACCGCCTTGACCTCGACCACCTGACCATCAGCGGACACTCGTACGGCGCCACAGGTGCCCTGCAGGCTCTCAAGACGGCCAACCAGACCGACTCCAACCCTGCCATCGGAGGCATCATCCTCGACCCGGGCAAGTCGAGCGGCCAGCTCAACAGCGAGGTGCCCGTCCCCATCCTCGTTGTCCACTCAGAGTCGTGGTCCCGCGCCCATAGCATCTTCTTCGGCCGCCCGCACTTCGATACTGTGCGCGACCTCGTCCGCGGCGTCGTTGACAAGGTCGGCGCGTCGTGGTTCCTCACCAGCATCGGCACCGCACACCCAAGCGTGACCGATGCACCACTGCTCCAGCCCATTTTGCTGAAATTGTTCACCGGCACCACGACTCCTGTTCGTGAGGCCTTGGGAGCCTACGTCAATGTGTCGCTCGAGTACCTCAAGTTTCTTGAGAAGGGAGATGCAAGGGGGGTGTTGCACGAGGTGATAACGCATGAGGAGTACCACGAGTGGGTGAGCGAAAAGAGGAAAGAGGATTTCCCAGAGGAAATGGCCCAACGCTGGGAGATACATGTGAGCCCCCAGCAATAAGGATAATTTTTTTGGGTAGCCGGCGTATACGGGTCTTGTTCCTTGTCTTTTTTTTTATATACAGATACCTATTAGAATTCCAGTGTACAGTTTACTTTGGGCACTCGTATCTCAGTTCTTGGGTGAATCACCTTGGCTTTCACTGGGCCAGGCTTTTAAATTGAGCTAGCTAACAACAGCATCAGCCGCTTTTATCCATGCCTTCAAATTATGTTACGTCCTTTGAATCAACGGATATCCGACGGGAATGTTCCTTCCCGACCCTATAAGCATACACAGTCATAAAAGGCGTCCCCCATTCCAATAACAATCTTGTTATCAGTACATCCAGTACACTTCGCATTATTCCCGACCCAGGTTCCTAAGGATATCACTCTTATCTCCATGGCAGACAACTTCAAATCATATAAATGCACCTGGTGAATTCTCGGTGCCTGTCTCGGTGGTTTCATTTTGCGGCTTCATGCGGCGACTCTTGAGAAAAATGTCAACCATCTCTTTGCTTCCCATGATTGGCACGTCTAACCCTAACCCCAGATACCGCCTTCTCTCCCGCTCTTCAACTTTTTTCCCGTCTCCTCTTTGTGCACTTGGTGTTGAATGGCTTGTGGCGTATCCAATTCCTGGCGTGGGTGATTCGGTAGCCGTGCTCTGAATTTGCTTCTCGACTGAACTGCTTAGCCCAGGACTTGACTTGGCGGGAGACCCAGGCCATCCAGGAGCCTGCACGCGTTTACGATACTTCGCCAATGTTTGCTCTGGGAAGTCATAGAGGCGACCTGAAACTTTAAAAGGCCTTGCTGGAGATCTCTCCCTTGGAGCCAATTGATTCCCTTCGGTGTCCGGCTTAATCTTTTTCAATGAAGGAGCAGCTCGCAGATGACTGCGGAGAGGAACTGGAGGCCATTCTTCCGAGCCCTTGTCAACATGCTCTGTCCTGGGGACATCATTCTCGTCATATGAAGATATTCCTTTATTGGAAACTGTGCGCGTAGCTGGTGTGTCCGATTTAGAAGCCACATTTCCTTTCACCGGGCTTAGTGGCCAACGTGTGGGTGAATCACTAAGTTCAGCTCTTGCTGGTCTCGGGGTATCATCAGGCGAATCAATCTCAGCCCTTTCTCTGACATGCCCCAACGTCGGTAGAACACCTTTTGCTTCAATCTTCACTTCTGCCCTCGTCGGGGTTGTTGGGCCTTCCAACTTGGACACCTTTGCGCTAAGCCACGTTTTCCACTCCACGGAGCTGGCAGTAGATGCCTCTCTGTGGTGTTGCATCAACGATGCATCTATCGGGCTTTTGATAAATTTCAGTATATCCCCGTGACTTGTGGCTACCTTTGACTCCAGTTGACCTTGTCTACTGCTGGCTGTAGTCGTTTGCATTGGCGGCTTAACATCGTCTGTCACCGATGAGTAGATGCTCTCTGCATAAGCCATGCGTATCTCCTGTTCAGATCTGGCGCTGTTAACCCGACGAATAGGTAGGCTAAGTTCAGAAAGAGACTTCAGATACTTTGAATCAGGAAAATCGTTCTCTGATAGTTCCTCTGAGGCTTTCATACTATCCCGTATAGCACGACGATAGGGGCTTGTAGTACGGAACAGGTGAGAGCTTGGGCTTGCAAAAAAAGCCGAGCTTCTCTGAGCTCCCAACGGTAATTTGGTTCGAGGAGAATTAGTTACAGATCGTGTCTTGGAAATATCAATGATACTGGGGGCGTGGGGCGCTTGAGTTTGGGGCTGCTTTGGTGTCGCTAGCTTCTCGGCGTCAGCCGTGGAGTTAATTGAAGGCCGCTCACTAGCACCATCGTGGTCTCCAAAAACATCATCGTCTCCTCTTACACACCGAATAGTTGATGAAGCCCATGAGTCAACGGTATTGCAAGAGTCTAAGCCATTTCCTCTAGTCATAGTCTTGTTGATATTCTGAGTGACGGCAACTTCTTGCTGTTTAATATCGGCCATCTTCTTCATGAGCGCAGAGTAGACACGTTGGCTGTCGATTGCCCATCTAGAAGCAATCCTTTGCCCATGGCCAACAGAAATTGGTCGGTTTACGGCACAAGAAGATGACGATACATTGGTATCGAGTTCTTGAATCGTACACAAGTCCCGATGGTCGCAATCCCCAATTGTGGAAATAGTATCCGTAACGGAATTTGTCCAACTTGTAACCCGAGATTTATCATCTAACGATTGTTGCTCGATGCTGTTGATGCTGTCCACACTCCCTCTCCGAGATTTCAACTCCTGGTTCGAAGGAACCGTATGCAATGATGGCACATGCGAAGGGACCCGGAGAATTGATGTTTCCTGTCTGGTCGCATCCTCGTGTAGGCACTGGAAGCTGTCGCCATCAGATTCTTGGAAACCTTCTATGTCATCTTGAATATCCGACTCATTTGTGCTCTTTGGCCTGGTGAAAAGTCCCTTCAGTTTGGTCCTCAAAGTTTTGGATACTTTTCTTGCTGTCCTTCGGAGACCAGGCTGCTTCATGCCAGATAGACTATGATTAGAAATTGTCGACGATAGAGCAGTACTGTTGTTGCTACTGTTTCGTAGAGATTTTCGAAGTCCCATCGAACTCTCGCTTCGCTTGCTCCTTGAGCTAAAAAACAAGGAAGGACGAGACTTCAAACGGGACTGCTGTTGTACCTGGTCTTTGAACTTTTCTCGGGCCAGATGAACAGCAAGGTCATTCTCAGCACGGCTGGTAGAGCGAGAGACCCTTGTAGTTCGTTGGTCCTTGAGAATGCTTAATGATGTGGAGGGTCGAGGTGGATGATGGGAGAGCACTGGATGACCGTTCTCTTTCTGATGAAGCATTGCGTTGTGTGGAGACTGCTGGTTGCCATTCTTCGGAGTACCATTGCTAAAATGGTATCCGCGATTAAGTGGGTTTAAAGTCGAAAACATAGACTTTGACTTTCGTAATCTCCGGTAGGACGAAGGCATCGAGGCGACGTCGTCTTCAGGAGTGTAACATTCGCCTGGAGTTTGCAAAGAGGCAAGATACCGTGACGTTATACCATGCGGGTCCACGTGTGTCCCAGAATAGGGCAATGTCGACGAAGGTCTATGATTCAGGCTATCAAGACCACGGAGACCCGAACCAGTTGTCTCAGAAGATGCTGAGGCATCGTATAGCCTTGGTGCCAAGTTTCTTCGAGGGGGGGCTGACGGTCCGACAAATCTCACGCTCTGTTGTCGTCGAGGCTCGGACAAAGTCTCGGGATATCTTTGCCTCGTCTTTGTGCTGCTGCTGCGTTCAAGGATGTGCCTCGTCGAACTGAACGCTCCATCACTTCTGTTCGTATCGGAACTCGCAAGGTCTCGAGGTACACTAGCCATCTCGTGGGAATTCCGGCACTGAGCTCGATGATACGATATAACGGCGGCAAGATGGGCGTCACGTTCGGCTACAAGAGGATCTATGACCTCAAGGAGGCGAATGGGACTTCGAACAACAGAATTGGTCGACTTGCTGCGACTCAGTGGGCGACGGTGCTTATTTCGGGAGCTATTGCGACGGAGCATCTCCAACCCCACATTTGCAGTGTTCGGAGTGTTCGCAAGCTTCAATCGAAATATGAGAGACACGAAACACCATGCGCCCCTCCACGTCGTAGCAAGGGCTGATGAAGCTGTTTGGTTGCTTGGGGCAAGCTGATGTATCGTCAAAAGCAATCTAACCAAAGACTAAGACGGGTTGAACGAGAATGTTTCTGGAATGAGTTTGAGAAAAGAGATGTAATGACTCTGATTTTGTGATCGTGATGGTTGCGGCACGCCAAAAGATGGTAAACCAAAAAGGCATCAACAGGGGAGTTTTGGTGCGGTCGCCGTATCCAGCCAGGGAGCCCCATGCTCCTCCTCGTCAGGGAAGCAGGAACGCCCACGGGCCGGAGGGCAAGAGCTATACCAAATCAGCAAGCTTCACCCACACATCCAATGCTGGGTATTGAGATAAGCATGTCACAGAAATTAGCACTCATCACGCAAATCGAAAATGCTCGGGCCAATTGATACACAAGGAGATGTATTCGTATTGGAAGGGCAACAGGTCCCTCCCCATATATGCATATAAGCAGTCCTAGCGACTAGAGTCGGTTCACCGACTTCACAGTGCCGCGACAATGACGACAAGAGATGCTACGGGTCTAAGCCCCAATTCATACCAACTGTTACCCAAAAAAGAACCGATCAACCGAATTCCCATCCGCAATCCGAACAAAATGCATACCCAAGACACCACTAATGATCCTGTCAATGTTCTTACACAGCGATCTCCTTGAGGAACTGGTCGATCTCCTTGTCAACGAGATCGTGGATCTTCTTGGAGAACTTCTCGGCCTTGCCACCAAACTGCTTAGCAGTCTTGACAACCTTGCCAGAGACAACATCGAGGTCGTTCTCAATAGCCTCCTCGAGCTCCTCGATAGTGGAAGGGAAGGTAGACTTGGTCTGCTTGGCCTCGTAGCCACCAGCGGCAACAATCTTGGAGAAGTTGCTGCAGCCACCGCCGTTCCAGGCGAGCAGGTTGGGGGTGTCAGAGGGGATGTCGGTGAGGCTACCCTTGGTGGCAATGGTGACGAGGTTGCTCTTCAGCTCCTTGGGGGTGATGGAAGCAACGGCATACTCGGAGCCCTCAGCAGGCTGGAGGGAGAGGTAGTAGGCCAGGAGACCGGCGATGTGGGGAGAGGCCATGGAGGTACCAGAGATGGTGTTGACAGCGTACTTGGAACCGATCCAGGTAGACTGAATGTTCAGGCCAGGAGCAAAGATATCAGTGCACTTGCCATAGTTGGAGAAGTAGGCACGGGAGTCATCGAGAGCAGAGGCACCAACGGTGACGGGCTCGGTGGCAGCAGCGGGAGAGTAGTTGCAGGCATCGGCGTTGTCGTTACCGGCGGCGACAGCGAAGTGGATACCGGTGCGAACAGCAGCGTTGACAGCGGCGTCGAGGGCCTGGGTCTTGCCACCACCAAGAGACATGTTGGCAACAGAGCCCTTGAAGCCCTTGCGCTTACCATCCTTGGCAGCCTTGAGCTGCTCAAGATGGCTGGTGGCAGCGAACTCGACACCCTTGACGACATCGGACATGGAGCCGGATCCGTTGGATCGAAGGACCTTGACAGCGTAGACGCTGGCCTTCTTGGCAACACCGTACTTCTTGCCGGCGATGGTGCCAGAGCAGTGAGTGCCGTGGCCGTTGCCATCGACATCCTCGTCGCCGGCGGGGATGGTCTTGCCCCAGTGGGCTCGGCCCTCGAAGTCAACGTGGTCAGTGTTGGTACCGGTGTCGATGACATAGGCATCAACACCCTCACCACCAGTCTCAGCGTAGAGGTACTTGTTGAAGGTACCGAAGTTCAGAGTCTTTCGGTGGGAGATACGGGCAAGACCCCAAGGAGCCTGCCTCTCGACATCGCCATCGCAGGTGTCCTCAGTCACCGCGTTCTTGGAGTCGACGGGAAGCATGGTGTGAACGACAATATCCCGCTCGATGAACTCGACCTATTGTAGCTCGGGTTAGCCTCGGCTCGATGGATCACGGAATTGAGTGGGGGCGCGCGCAGCTCAAACTTACGTCAGGGTGGTTTCGGACCTGCTCGATGATGGACTCGTGGAAGTGACCGGCATAGCCCTTGAAGTTGCCAATCTTGAAGGTGTGCTTCATGCCGGCAAAGGCACTGGCGTCACCAGAGAGGTCGCTGCGCTTGCGGAGTTCCAGGCGCTCCTGCTCCCCATCCTTGTGGATGTCCTGGACCCAGCTGTGGTGGTCCGAGGCAGACGCATCATTGACATAGTCCTTGAACTTGATGATGTAGGAATCGGCAATGTGCTCGGCGTCGACGGAGCCGAGGACGGGAGCAGACTTGCTGTGGACAGTGCCGATGTTGAAGGTGCTGGCGCTGGCGACAGCAGCCAGGGAGAGAGTGAGAGCGTACTTCATGATGACGACACCGCGCAAACGGATGGGGGAACGGGTGGTGATGCGGATGGTCTACCTGCGACCAACAAGAACGAAAGAAAAGCAGGCTATCAAGAACAGCCCTCTAGGAAGATGAGATTGATAGAGGGCGATGCTGGATGGATGATGGGAGTTGATGGATGAGGGGTGAGGATGATGAAGGAGGAAGAGGGAAGATGGCGAGCGACCTGGGGTAGATAAACGGAAGGAGCAGACGTGCGACAGCTTCGGTGTTGCCTCATCAGCGGGCCCGGGCGGGTCGCTGCTCAGTGCGGGCGAGAGGTGTGACGCATCCAGTCGCTGGGGGATTGGGGGAAGGCGATAACAGCGGTGGCTGAGCGCCAAACAAGGTCTAGCGGCGCCAGGGCCAGCCAATCTTGTGACGCACTCGGTTCCCAGGGCGATGCGATAACGGCAACCGCTGGATCCCAGGTACCTTGGAGCTCCCATGATAGCTCCGTGCGATCGGCTCTGGGCTTACACGGTACGCAATGGCGCCTGGGCTCACGAGTCACGACTCGATACGAAGCACAGGCGCTCGGAGCCAGGCCTGGGACTGGGACTGGGAAGCTGAGGAAGCCCGGGATCCCAACAAATCGACGCAGCAGGCGTGATGAGGCATGTCTGCTACCAAGCACACCACGAACCAAGCTGCTCTGCCGTTGCCAGATTGGCACAAACTAACTCTACCTAGTACCTTGGGTAGGTACGTTGAGCACGGGATACGATTGTGGGACAATGAACTGAAAGCCACCACCCTCGTCATCTGGAAGCTGATTGTCTCATCCCCCGCTCGGCTTACGCCGCCGTTCCCGGTCAGCCTGGGTCGCCATGGGCACAATAGTTGCCCTCTTGCCCGGCTCTGGAACTGGAACTGGAACTACTGGGGGTGGGAGGGTCTTACCAAACGAGGCGCTGCAACTTAGGCAGATAGTGTAGGTTTCATGGGCAAATACATACATAGGTACCGATGGACAGTGCCGGGATCGCCTAGAGCCAGGGTCTCAGACAGCATGGAATTGATCGATGCAAGGCAAGCAAGCACCGTGTGCAGGAGGCCAATGGGACTGCTATGCACTGTATGATGCTCGCGAAATCGTCATGTTGCAAGTATCCTGCTCACTGTCGCTGCTTACCATAGCTCTGGCTGCAGGAGCTCTAAGGGCCCCCACAGAGAACAGGCCACAGGCCGCAGGCGAGACGAAGCTCCAGCAGGGTGCCTCGTTACGTACAGCTCGCTGCTGTGCAGCGGCAGACAGCCCGCAGACAGCCCAAAGCAAGCAACCGCCCATATCCAGCAGGCACCAGACAGGGGGGCTCGACTGCGACGCGGCCCACAATCGACAGCCTGCCCAACGTAGCCAAAGGCTGCATTGAGTCGCTTCCTAGCGTGGCCCAGCGCCTCAGTGCGGCCCAGAGTACCTAGCCCAGAGTGGCCCAGCGCCTCTGCTCGGTGCGTCCAGTGTCCCAGTGTCCCAGTGTGAGAATGCGGGGGGACCGCTTTGGCTCGCACCTCTCCGATTGGGCCCCCACTGTGCCGGATCCACCTGATCCACCGAGTCAGACGACGTGCCTGGCACGTGCCTGATGTTGCAAGGCCCTCTGTCTCTCACACTTCACTGACGGCTTGCTGCTCGCTGCTCGCTGCTCGCTGCCCCGACTAACCGGAGCCAGCAGAGCTGCTGGCTCCGGCCGAGGCAGGCCGCACGCTCTCTTCTGTTGGCTGCTGAATCAACCCAAGGAATGAGATGAGAGGCTGGTGAATTGAAAAACGTCATGACTTCGCCAGCTCAGGGTCAACATTCTCGAAATCTTAACGTCCCAGAGGCTGGCCTCCGTTCAGGTCAGCTTGCGCCAAGCTCAATCGCAAGGCACTTGTTGAGATCCGCACGCACAAGTCGTGCTCCTCCATCAATAGGCCATTTCCGCCCGTTCTCCGAGCTACCAAGGGCCAAGGCCGATCCCCTCTCGGTCGGATGCCCACACTCTGCTATCGAGTGCAACACAGTAAGCTTTTACCTGGCTCCGATAACCCCATCTGTCGCTGGTCGTGCCTCATTCCAGCCGCCATGCTCCACAAAGGTCCCAATCAACTCTCCTGCCTGATTAGATAGCGACATATGCTGTACGTACGGTACATGCTGCGCTGTACCATAGATAGGATCTCTCACCCAATCTCTCTCCGTATCCTTTATCTCATGCCGTGCCAAACGTCGCGGACACTATTACCACATCACTGTATCTGGGAGGGGTAATTGAAACCTCGGCTGATTAATAAATCAACTTCTTCCGACACGAGATAGCAAGAACGAGGCGATAGCTTCATGGACGCAGAGTAGACACTAGATCATGACATGATGTTGATATCGCGCATCTCCAGATTCTCAGATCCCACCCAGGGTTTGAGCACAATGACCTCATCCTCCCTCAGAGTTCCCAAGATGGATACCCTGCTGCACCATTGAAGCCCCTTCCTTGTCCTTGCCCTCTCCTCCCGTAAATATCTCGTATGCACCTGTCCCTAACACTAAAGTAACATTCTCTCCAATTGTCATGATTTGTGTCGCACCATCCTCATGCAGGGCCGGCGCTCTCCTACCTACCCTACACCCCAGCATCGTCGCCCTAGGCAAACTTGGAACTTGGCCCTGCAAGGCTGAACAAGGATAGAAGCTAAAATCAAAAGGAAGATTTGTTTCCAGGCAAAGAAACTGTGTGCGTTTCCAAACGGACACAACTGCACCTGCATCCTAGTTTCATGGCCCCCGTCTCGTATGTTCTGGTGCGGCGATGCGGCATCCTCAGCGCGGAGACATGGAGATCTGGTGAGTTGGACGGACATGTCACGGAGGCGCCGTCACTAGAGCCCTCAGCTACCGTGGCGGGCGACCGATAGGCTACCGACGGGCGACGAGTGGCCTGCGATTACCTACTGCACTCACAAGCCCCAGGCGGGGCCACCCCTGGGGCAGGGCTCAGCCACATCTCCAAGGCTGACCCATACGTGACGGGTGCGGTAAACCGACACAAGCACTTTGTTCAGGCTCCAGCTCACTGTTGCTTGAGACACTCTCATTTTGTGCCCACGTCTGCGAGCGGAATACTACGTTTGGCCTTGAGAAGGGACATCCGACGCCCGGGATAGCTTTGCTTTCCTACCGCCAACCAGTGGTCCTACGCTGGACTGTGCTCGCCTCGCCCCTTAGCTTCATGCGCCCCGCGCTCGCTGCTTCAACCAACTCGAGATCTGACCTTTCGATGCCGACCGCGACTGATAACAACCTGGACCCTTGATGGGCTCTAGGGGTGCTTTTGGAATGAGATCTCGGTCCTACCAACAAAACAATGGCTACAACCCCGAGAAGATACCGGACTTCTACGTCGGCCTCTAACCCGACCCAATCCAAATCCTACGACATCATCGACGGCTTGCTGTCATCGCTCGCCAAAGATGCGATCCTCCACCAAGATAATGGATACCCCGAAATCCCACGATTATCGAAAAACCTACGACATATCGCACAACATATAACCGCCATCAAGAGCCCAGTCCATCAAAATGATTTCCGCCATGCTGACGGCTTCGAGCGCATTTTCAATCTGCTCCGTGCCTTCTCAGGCTACTATAATCCCGATAAGCGAAGCGATTCGGACATGCTGGCCTTTTTCAAACTACTTGGTGAAGCCCTGAATGTCCTTTCGGCCGCCTTACGCGACCACTCAGGAAATCGACGATTCTTCAGATATAAAGTTGAGGGTGGCGGCTGGGAGGCTCTGGAGCAGGTCATCGCAAGCATAGGACTAGGGGGCGCTGAGCCAGATGCATGGATTAGCTGTCACGTCTTTGGGAAACTCCTCGCCTTTGCTCTTGACGACGAAGCCCTGGATTTGCTGTGCCAGTCTATTGCAAAAGCCCTCCGTCCTGAAACAGACGGTTCTTCCCTCAACGAGGAAGACGATAGTTCTGAAGAGCAATGGGATTTGGTTTTGGCCAAATCTGCTGAAAATATTTCACCCGGGGTGCGAGAAGTCATCAACGGAAAGACTATCCTGTACCACCCGGAAATCCTGAGGGCAGTTGTTAGTTTCTGGACGGCTATCCCACGAATCAAGGATGGGTCCGCGAACCCGGCATCCCTCCTCGTGCTTGAGACAATACAAGCCGTTATCGCGGTCTCAATATACAACCGGGCTGCGGTCCATTCAACTGGAGTACTATCCCAGTTCATCCGAGTTGTTTTCGGCGCCGATTCGACATTGAGCCTTCCCGAGCGGGAAAAAGTTCTGACCATCTGTAAGATGCTCATGTTCCTGGGCGTCAACCAACCTGCAGACACTCAGTTCCTCCTATCGTCCCCTAGCGCTGAGGCATCGGAATTTTGCCTCCAGATGGCATCCAAATATTCTGGATCTCCGTTCTTTCAGTTCGACCTCTCACTACGGGGTCATTCGTCCCTGGAACTTCCAAGCCTCGGCCGTTCATTTCCACCACAATCAAGTGCTGGATACACTTTTACGGCTTGGATCAGGGTGGACAGTTTTGACCCTACAGCACACACGACCATTTTCGGTGTCTTTGACTCCACGCAGGCCTGCTTCTTGCTGGTCTACCTCGAGAGAGACACGCACAACCTTATTCTCCAAACCTCCGTCTTCTCCAACAAGCCTAGTGTTCGGTTCAAGTCTGTTGCGTTCCGAGAAAAGAAATGGTATCACATTGCCATTGTGCATCGTCGCCCGAAGACAATGACTGCTAGCAAGGCATCCTTGTATATCAATGGCGAATTTTCCGAGCAGATTCGATGTAGTTATCCCCACCCACCACCACTCTCAAATGGAACCAATGAAAGTTTCGCATCCTTCAACTCGAACCAGAATAAGACCAACCCCGTCCAGGCCTTCCTGGGAACTCCTAAAGAGCTTTCAAGTCAAGTCGGACCCGGTCTTGTGTTTTCGCGATGGTCCCTTGCCTCTGCACATCTGTTTGAAGATGCATTGAGTGATGACTTCTTAGCCGTCCACTACGGTCTTGGGCCCCGATATCAAGGTAACTTCCAGGATAGCCTGGGTGGGTTTCAAACTTATGAAGCATCGGCCACTCTGGGGCTACGAAACGAAATCGCCCATCCTGGGAAAGAGGAAAACTCCGATATTCTCAGAGCGATTCGCGAAAAGGCGAGCACTTTGTTACCGGAGTCGAAAATCTTGCTGAGTATACTCCCCTCGGCCACATTCCCCGAGAATGTTCAGTACATGGATACTGGGCTGCTGCGTTCACTGCCCAGGAATTGTGCCCGCAACCTGTTCCGCGTATCCAACCAAGAGGGAGCGGCCCTGGCTATCAATTGTGCGGTACCATGTCTCCCCGACACCTTGTTTAGAGTGCAGGGTTTGGCATCATTCCGAGGTAACCCTATCGTGGCTGTTCCATCATATCTCGATGAGAACTTGTGGCGCTTGGCGGGGTTCACCCCCTTGGCGTTGAAACTCTTCGAGAGGGCTTCAATGGCAGAAGATACTGTCCGTGCCGCTGAAATGCTATTCAACTGCATTCGCCAGAATTGGAGAAACAGTGAAGCGATGGAAAGGGACACTGGTTACGGCATCTTGGGCATGCTGCTGCGAGTCAAGCTTGGATATGGCGGGAGTGGCAACAGCGATGTAGCTATTGGACGACTTCCTATTACAACCGAGGAGCGAGACCGACTCGCCTTCCAGCTTTTGAGCTTGATCCTTGGATTTGTCGGATACAATCACGGCGAGCCGATGGAGTCGTTCATTATTAACCCCCTCGCCTATCGTACCCTGCTTATTGATCTGGATATTTGGCGCAAGTCAGCCCCCCGTATCCAGGAGCTATACTATAAACAATTTATTACCTTTGCTGTTAAAAGCAAATACCACGAATTTAATAGCAGGAGGCTGATTAGGATGCGTACGTACGAAACCCGCCAGATTGTTCGCTGAAACTAACAAGAATAATAGGCATTGTGAAGCGTCTCTTGGATGCAATGAAAGGAGAGGTGGTGTCGGAGGATACCCTACCCCATTTCATGGGCGCATTTGAAACACTTGTCACATCCAACCTTAGCCAGGAAGTCATGAGGTCATTGGCGTTGTTCATTACTTATGCATTCCACACGCCGTTTACGTCGTTGGCGCGGATACCACGTCCACTTTCGGCTGTTTCAAGGTCCAGCACGCCAGCACCCATGAGGAGAACGCCAATTGACAACACTGGAGGCTCTAACTCGCCATCTGGAGTAAAATTCTTGACAAAGAAGCAACTTGGCGTCAGAGTCCTAGGCATGTACTCTCGGATACTATGCGAAAAGGGCAATATTGGCCCTATCAAAAAGTTCGCCCGTACAGTGACGAATAAGTGGCTGCTGTACTTGCTGGCAGAAAACGACCCTGAAGTTGTCGTTCAGGGTTGCAAGATTCTTGCCCGACTCTTGGTTATTCATGGCACAACCTATACTTCGAAATTCGCCGGCAAGTCTGGAGGCTTCACCATCATGGCAAATCGGCTGAAGAGATTCTGGGATATGCCAACTGTTTGGCCAATCTGTTTCAGCATCTTGTTTGGCTATGATGTTGCGGAAATCGATTTTGAGAGGAACTTTGACTTCTTCAGTCTTCTGGAAATTTTTGGCAAACGAAAGGTGGTCTATCCAGATTCATTGGTGGTCATCACGGCTATGCTGCAACATGGGCTCAAAGATGTCATGAGACATCAGGATGATCCAGACTCCCCAGCGAAGAATCCAGACCTGCCCAACCCACTCAGAAAGCAGGCCTCCACTCAAGAACTCCACGCCCGCACGAATCCTATGGACTTAGCAACTGCGCTTGAAACTCGATGTATGTGAACACTTATGTAGACCGGGTTGCATCAACTAATTGTTTTTAGTGACCTTTGCACGAGATAGTGAACGGATAGTGAGTCACGCAGGTGTGTTGCACACTGTGATTCGCTTTCTTCTCGACCTCCATGCTCGCTCGACGGAGTTTCGCGATTTCGCCTTGACGTCAGAATGGGTTAGGCTTTTGCTGGCTGCCCTATATCCGATTATCGTTAGCACCGATCCCGTTACGCCGGAGACCGAGTTAAACTCTGGAGATTCAGCACTTACTTTTGAGGGGACCGATGTAATTATCCGTCCGGTGGGAGGCAGTTCCTCGGCGGCAACGCCGATTGTGAGAACGAGTAGCGTTGACCCCGGCCCATCGCCCCAATCCACACCCCCCAAAGGGACGCCACTCCGCCGGGCCTCGTCCTTCATTCTTCTCACTGCCCATAGATCGCCAATCGGGCCCAGTCCAGCCCGTTTGAACCCAGCAGTCTCGCCACAAAAGAAAGCACCAAAGCAGAAGCCCAGCAGCGAGATTCTTGAAGGGCTTGTGGAATTGGTTGTTAGTGTCTTCATGGATCAGCTACTGTCCCGCAAAGAATTTCCCGGATTTGGTCTCTACACGAAGGTCCCACCTGGATTCCAGGAGCATCAAGCCTACTTCGAGTCATACATCCTCAGGAGCGTGGTTGGGCAACTGACCAGCAACATCCAATTGAATCAGAAAGCCATTTGCGAGCCCCGAATTCTCACCAACCTGGCGAGATTCTGCCTTCACATGTCAGAGGCAATCTTTGAGGGGTGGTTCATGAATGGTGCAGAGGTTATGATAGAGTTCATTGGAATGCTGTTAGAGTTTCTCCAACGCCCGGACATTGCCAGCCTCAAGAGCGTTCGTCTTTGCAGCCAGGCTGTTTCCATGGTGCGCAGCTGTCTGCTGAGGATCATACTATTGAAACTGTCTGATTTAGACAATCCCCAGACGACAGAGATCGAAGCCAATGATTTTATGAATAAGCTCGCCTATTGGCAGATGTCAATCCTGGCCTGCTTCTCATCTGAGGATGACTATCTCAAACTTTTTTGGTACCAACTCTATACCAAGCTAACAGATGATAAGAAAGCCATTCGACTAGCGGCCGCAAACTTTCTTAGGATCATTTTGGTACAGAAGCCCGATGAATCCGCTGCGCTCATCCGTTCGTGCATGGCCCCGGATCAAAAACAACTCTCCAAAGATTTCCAAAAACTGACAGGAGTCGATGACGAAATGTTTTTGGAGTGGGTTGACAAGCACCGCTCATCCTTGGATGTTCTCTTCTTCGGCGGAACATCTAAGACATGGGAAGACTTTGTCAGCACGGAAAACAACCACACTGCCGAGACGGCCAAGACCCGAATCGTCAAGCGAAAAGAAAAGCTCAGGTCGTGGAACATGGAGAATGTTACGGCAGAGAAGGTCATGATCAGTCATGACATTGGCAATAGTGCGTGGATGAAGAGCATTTATAATTCGGAATACTTCAAGTACCAGCGGATCATGCAGGACCAGCAAGACGATTTGGTCTTCCTCAGTTCGGGATACAAAAAGATGGAGCGAGATTTGAAGCGACCCGGAGCGGTACTCAGCGAACCTACGGCCCCCAAATGGAAACTCGATCGAACTGAAGGCCGAAACCGGATGCGATTGCGAGTCCTTCCGGACTATACCATGAATACAGATGAGTACCAACCAAAGAGAAAGTCAAGCGAGGTTGTGCAAACTCTTAAGATCAACACTACTGTGGCACCGACGACAACGACGGCATCAGAATCCCCTGTGCCTGCGCGCATGCTCACGCCAACAACGAAGACGGCGCCTTCCAACATTCTAGATGGCAACGATGTCTCCCAACTCACCGAAGAACCAGACTCATCTACTGAACAGCCAAGCTCTGGAGTCTCCCCGGAGGACGACTTCGAGCTGGTGGATGATCCCAACGACCCCAATGAGGGAGACGATGGCTTCGAAGATAAGAACAGGAAAGTGATGCGTCGGTTAGAGCACGGAGACCAGGTACAAGCGGCGTACAACATCTCTCGTATTATCGGACTGGATGCATGTGAAGGCATTCTGATAATAGGCAAGGATGCCTTGTACATGATGGATAACGTGTTCCAGTGTGCCAATGGGGATATTGTGAATGTGTGGCAAGCGCCCGCTGAGGAACGCGACCCGTTCTCCCAGATTGTCACCGATGCGAAGACGTCTGAGAAGCGGCAGCACGCTGGAAATAACGATCAGGAGTCAAGGCATTGGCGATGGCACGACGTGATTAGCATTTCAAAACGTCGATTCCTTTTCCGCGATGTTGCTATCGAAGCATTCTTCACCGATGGTCGGAGCTATTTGTTGACAACCATCAACCCATCTGTACGGGATGAGTTGTTCGTCAAGATGCTCAACAAGGCGCCACATACGAGCGGTGCTAACACACTGCCTAACCCCGAGGACGGTTGGCGCCTGGAGGCCCTCAAGGTATTCGATGAATCCCCTCAAGGCTTTGGATCCAAGTTTGGCACATTCTTCAACTCGTCGCCGTGGAACCCTGTGATGAAGCGGTGGCAGAAGGGTGAGATGTCCAACTTCCATTATCTGATGATGGTGAACACGATGGCTGGACGAACTTTCAACGACCTTACGCAATATCCCGTCTTCCCTTGGGTCTTGGCAGATTACACGAGCGAAGACCTCGACTTGGAGGATCCAGCAACGTTCCGAGACTTGTCGAAACCGATGGGTGCTCAGACCTCCAATCGAGTCTCTGGATTCGTTGAGAGCTACAACGCTCTCGCCGAGATTGGAGAGATACCGTTTCATTACGGAACGCATTACTCATCCGCTATGATCGTTTCCTCCTACTTGATCCGCCTGCCACCATTCGTTCAGTCATATATCCTGCTTCAAGGAGGAAGCTTCGATCACGCTGATCGTCTCTTCCAGTCTATCCCAGATGCATGGAACTCTGCTTCATGCAGAAACAAGGCTGATGTGAGAGAGCTCATTCCTGAGTTCTTTTGCCTGCCAGAGTTTCTGACCAACGTCAACGGCTACAACTTTGGCAACCGAGAAAGCAACGGGGCCAAGGTTGATAACGTTGAGCTTCCTCCATGGGCTAAGGGCGATCCCAGAATCTTCATTGCCAAACACCGAGAGGCGTTGGAGAGTCCCTATGTGAGCGAGAACTTGCACAAGTGGATTGACCTGGTTTTCGGATACAAGCAACGTGGTGACGCGGCCGTGGAAAATCTGAACGTGTTCCATCACCTGTCATACAGAGGCGCGACGGACTTGGATAGCATCACTGACGCAAAGGAACGCGCCATCATGGCCGGTGTGATCCACAACTTTGGGCAGACACCGCACCAAGTGTTTGCCAAGTCCCACCCGGCTCGCGAAAACGTTCAATCACCAACTCGACGGCTGGATACTAGTATTTTTTCGCTTGCATGCCTGCCAAACCCACTCCTAGGTAAGCGGCTCCAAGACTATAGGTTTCGACAAAAGTTCGGCTAACTCGAAATAGAGAGCCACGAGCGCGTGGCGTCTTTGATCTATGCACCAAAGCTGGACCGTCTCCTGTGTGCTTCTCCGTTCCGCCTAAACTTCCCTCCATATGACAAGTTCCTTGAGTGGGGGTACGCCGACAACAGCATTCGCTTCTTCTTCAGCGACAACCGGAAGGTAAAGCGCCACCACATCCCTGACTATGGCCGCCCCGCTAACTCACGAAAGCCGGCTGGCCTCTTCGAAAACCTCCACATTGGACAGATTTCTTGTGCATGCTTTGCCGATTCTAAGACGTTGATCACCGCTGGCGAGGACTGCGTGGTATCAGTTTATGCGGTGCACTCGGTTCCAGGAAAGCCGGCCGAACTCCTGCCCAGGTCAAGTTTATTCGGACACAAGACGCCAGTCACTACGATTGCCGTTAGTAAGTCATTTTGTACCTTTTTAACGGTGTCATCCGACGGGCAGGCATTCCTGTGGGATCTCAACCGCCTCTCTTTCATCCGCAAGTTGCCGTTGGTCCGACCCGTCGATTGCGCCCGCATCAACGACATTTCTGGTGAGATTCTGCTTTGCTCGGGACCAAACGTGCTGTTGTACACGCTCAATGGCACCCTTCTGCTTGATCAGAATGTGTGCTTTGAGCAGGACGACTACGTGCACTCGTGCGCCTTTTACGAGGGCGCAGGGAATGAGTGGTTGGAGAACTATCTCATCTTTACCGGACACAAGCGTGGCCGTGTTTGTGTCTGGCGGCGAAGCATCACAGGCGGCAAGTGGACTCTGGAACTCTTGAGGAAGCTGGATCACGTCGACTACAAGAACGATAAGGGCGCCAATACCGAGGCGGGAATTTCATGCATCAGCCCAATGCCGACGTGTATATATACAGGTGATGATGATGGCCGAGTTGTAAGTTTCATATCCCAGGACCCGTTGCGTTACCGGACCTCAACTGACAATGGTATCTAGTATGAGTGGAATTTTATGAGAGGGGACAGATAGAGCCTGAACCTTCCGGGGAGGATGTCGGTTCAGAGCAGTCATCGTCACTATTCGCTGTGAGAATTAGTGACGCAAAATTGGGTATAGCGATTGTGTGAAGAGCGTGCTTTTGTTTTATTGTTGACCGCTGTCATCGATGTCGGCGTTTGAATTGGCATTGTGCATGTTAAAAGTCGAGCTTGAGAAGAGGGTGCGCGTCATATGTGTATAGTAGATGCTCTGGGAGGAATTGCAGCAGCGTTTCATGAAATAGAAAAGAAAAGATTTGTAGCATCAATTGCTGGATGGACCTTGGTTGTCCATATCGTCGGTTCTATTCCTCATCCGACTGTTTCGACCGCCCTAGTTTGTACAATGTATGCCCCTCCGCAGTTTCTGACATTTGCCGTCTTCGGTCCTTTCCTACAGAGACTACGGTTTACTCGTCGTCGTAGCCGGTCAGCAGTTTCCGGGGGCCGGCGGGAACTAGAATGGTGGCGCTCGGTTAGATATTCTCTCGTTCTCGGCTCTGCTGCACGGCGTGTCGCCGGGTCGGGCATTTTGGGAGGGGAAAAGGCGGGAAGGTATATCATTACGCACCAGGATAGGTGACGGGGACCGGGGGAGCATCCACGTCGCCGAAGAACTTGCGGATAGGAGGGACAATGGGCATGGCGACGGGGCCGGCGGCACCGATGATGACGGACCAGAAGAGGGCGGGACGCTCGCGGGCTGCCCAGCTGCAGTACTTGAGGGGGGTGGACCAGAAGAGCGGCGCGGGCGACATGGCGGGCGATATCCTGAGGGAAGAGAAGGGAGAGTCAGCGAGAGGGCAGAGGCGCAACGGGGATCGCGGGCGTACTCAATTGGCGGAGGGAGATGTCGTGGGAGTTGAGGTGTCGTGGTGTTGATGGTGGTCTGGAGACGACTTCACTGGATTGAGAGGCCGGGTCAAGTTGGCCAATGGCAGGAGCGGAAAAACCAAGCCTCGGGGGTGGGATAATCCGTGGAGGACGAGACACGAAAACACGAACAAAGAGAGGGAGGGGGCCAGAGCCAGCGGGCGAGTGTGTTCAGTGCCCCCCAGCGCCAGAGTCACTATAGAGCAGCGGGTTGCAGCCCACCGGGGACTGAGCCTAGAGCCCATACTAAATTTATGGCAGCTGGAGGACTCAGCACTCACGGGAGCGGCACGCTAAACCGCATAGGGCAGTATCGTGAGCAGCACGCGGCGATGCAACACGGCGATGATTGTTGCTGGCTTGGTGCACCGCAGCAATTTAGCTTCTAGACCGTCCCAAACCATCCATTGACGAGATGACAATGACATTTGAGAGCCGCTTTTGTTCGAGAGTTTGTAGTCGGAATGGCAGGGCCGTGAAGGTGGAAGCATGCGGACAATGATGCGATGAATCCGGGAGCTTCGCGCGTTGGCAAATAAATGCAGCACAATGGTGCCCGGAAGGGCCTAGCGCAAGATGGAATTTCCGATTCCGCCGTGGTTTTTGTCTTGGACTCTGCAACTGCTACTGCATGCGGCAGCGCCCCACACGGGCTTGGCAAGGCTACGTATCCCTCAACGCAAGCTCCTGTCTTCACAAAGCTGCCCCCCCCGAAGCGAAGCTGTCCACGTCGTCGTCTTTTTGCTTTCTTTTAAGACGCAACCACAACCCAAATTTTCTTCGCATCGACGACTTGCAACTCCGACCACTCTCACAGCTCAAGATGCGGTCGCTTCTGGGTCTCGTGCTCTTCCTCTTCGCGGCCGTGGTGTCGGCCGTCAGCTCTTCCGGCAACCGCCTGTTGGTTGTGGTCGACGCCTGGGAGGAGAAGGAGGCCTACTCGAGATTCTTTGAGGATCTGATCGGTACGACGCCAATGCCGCCCGCGAGACCCTTTGTTTCGCATTGCTGCAGCCAGAACTGACCTTTTGCGACAGATCGCGGCTATCACATCACTTTCGACTCGGCCAAGAACGAGGAGCTGATGCTCTTCAACCTCGGCGAGAGAAGCTATGATCACCTCCTCTTCCTGCCCACCAAGATCAAGGGTTCGTAATTCATCGTCTCGGCAATCGCTTCGCTCCCGCGACTGTCCGCCATGTTTCATTGCGTGCGGTGCTAACCTAGGCCCCAGGTCTTGGTCCCAACCTGACCCCTCAGATCCTCATCGACTTCGTCAACGCCAAGGGCAACATTTTCCTGACCATGTCCTCAACCCACAGCGTCCCGACCTCGCTCGTTGCCCTCCTCGCCGAGCTCGACATTTCTATCCCCGCCGACCGAACTGGTTCCGTCGTCGACCACTTCTACTACAACAGCATCCCTGAGGAGGAGTCGGTCGAGTCCCACGACGTGCTCGTCCTCGACACCCCCCACAACGTCCGATCCGGCCTCAAGTCCTACTTCGAGATTCCCAACTCCATTCTCTCTGTCCCCCACGCCATTGGCCACACTCTCGGCTCTGGTCCTCTCCTGACTCCCATTCTGCGAGCCCCCGGAACCGCCTACATCTACAACCCCAAGGACCAGTCCGAGGGCATCGATGACGAGCTCTTCGCTGCCGGTCAGCAGTTGTCTCTCATCTCCGTCTTCCAGGCTCGCAACTCCGCCCGCGTCACCATTCTCGGCGCCGCCGAGATGCTCCAGGACAAGTGGCTCGAGACCCAGGTTGCTCGACCCGACCAGGATGCTCAATACCCCAGCAACCGGGAGTTCCTTTCCACCCTGTCCGCCTGGACCTTCCAGGAGCTGGGTGTTCTGAAGATCAACAACATCGAGCACAAGCTCAAGGACGGCGAGGAGCTCAACCCTGGTATCTACCGGGTCAAGAACGAGGTGGTAAGTTGACCGGAGACTACTATCTCACCGCCCTTCATTCCATGTCTAACCCGCATTTTATAGCTCTACACCATCTCTATCTCTGAGTACGTCTGGAACGGCTGGATGCCCTTCCTCGTTCCCGAGGGCGACGCCCTCCAGCTCGAGTTCTCCATGCTCTCTCCTTTCCACCGCCTCGATCTCAACCCCACTGAGGTTGGCCAGCACTCAGCCACCTTCGTCACGAACTTCACCCTGCCCGACCAGCACGGAATCTTCAACTTCAAGCTCAACTACAAGCGTCCCTTCCTTA
Organism: Aquanectria penicillioides; assembly: GCA_003415625.1. Lineage (NCBI taxonomy): Eukaryota > Fungi > Ascomycota > Sordariomycetes > Hypocreales > Nectriaceae > Aquanectria > Aquanectria penicillioides. Next base: position 7,204,591 of record PYIU01000003.1, read on the forward strand.
CCTACCTCGATGCCAAGAACACCGTCAGCGTCCGCCACATGGCCCACGACGAGTGGCCTCGCAGCTTCGTCATCTCCGGCTCTTGGCCTTGGTTGTCTGGTATCGGCGTCACCGTCGTTGGTTTCCTGGCCTTCAGCGCTATCTGGATGTACAGCAAGCCTTCCAAGAAGACTGTACCTGAGAACAAGAAGACTCAGTAAAGGGGACGAGGAATTGAATGGAAAGCGGGGTGGAATGTACAATGATTTTGAGACGAAGAGCTCATGGGCGAGCTTTCGCATGTAGAGTAAGGCTAAAAATGCAATGATATAGATGCGTGTTTCTCAAAGGTATCAAATTGGGATACAAGTTCATGAAGTGCTGTTCCACTCTATTCGTGATTGTCTAGAATGCGTCATAGTTCACTCGGGCGCCATAGTGTCGGGGGGTTAAGAATTGAATTGATTGGCAAGATACTTTTACGACTAAGAATCAAGCTTGAGACACAAGAAAAACCATGCCCTCAGATTAGCTCTCTTGGGTTCTCACTGACAACCCGCGGCAAGAACCGTAGCTCATTACAAACACCAGATGGATGAATGCCAGCCGCTGCTGCCTGCAAATTTGGCTTTTTGGTCGTTGGTCATCACCGGACGGGTTGTTTCTTGTATCTCGAGCTTCCTACCCCCCTCATGTCCTCGGCGCTGCTTTAAAGCTCAGCCTGCTCCGATTGAAAACTATATCTTAGATGAATCACAAGCATCTCCCGATTCTGCAAACCCAAACCGCCTCCCGCCATCGACCCACTCGGCCGCAATACCCAAAGGCCGAGCCGAGAGTGAAGACGACGAAAAGGGGCAGGGTTTGTAGGTGACAGACGGTTTCTTCGAGGGATATGATGTCGGTCATTGCGGCTACTGAGAGCTCGACAACATACACCAAGAAACAAGAAGAGACTCGGGAACTCGACTTGCTCAGATTTCTGTTCTTGAGGAAAAGGTCATATCTCCAGAGGTTTGCATCCGAAGACACCATACCTGAGGAATCCCCATGCTCGGGTGAACGTTCTCATCATTGCAAGGAGGGACGGGGTATGGAGGGAAGTGGTCAAAAGAGAGACAACTTACCAGATTGTGAGGGGGAAAAGCAACCGGAACGCCCCAACGCCTCCAACGCCTGACTCCTGACTCCTAACGCCAAACTCCCCCTTGACCACTTAATTATTTTTCCAACATGGCAGCCCTTACCGGAACACCAAACGCCTTCCGGAACGCCAAACTCCTTACGCCGCAACAGAAGAGAGCAGTGCGAGAGAGCAATCGCAGAAGGGATATGCAGAATGGGAATGCAGACAGGGCACCCTGAGAGGCTATGCTGGAGAGAAAAACCCGGAGGTCCTTGACCGAAGTGAAGTGCTCTTGTCAGAATCCACTGGGATGCTGGTTTCGGGGAAAGCGATGGTAGGGCTGAGGTCTTTGTGGCGAGGTTGAGAGAATCGGAATGTGGTGAGGCGCTGTGAGAGGAAGCCGAGCAGAGCTGAGTGAGAGATGGTGAGTCAGGCTGAGGGTGTGTGGCGATGGACGAACTTTCGTCGAGTGAGATGGCGGAGTGACCGAGAAAAGCTGGCGCATTCGACAAAAGAGATAAGGAAAGGGACGAGACGAGACGAGGTGAGAGAAGCGATGGGATAGGGTACAGAATAAGAGGCACTATGGTTGTGATGTCCGAGAAAGGATGAAGCTGAAGTTGGTTGTTCTTGGTGATTATTGTTGGGGGCGGATGGAAAGAAACGAATTGAATGTAAGGAAATGACGTTTATGTAGCGCAAGAAAATCACTCTGACGCGAAAGTGAGCCAGCAAGCAACCAAACCTTCGAGTCGACGCCCGTTGACAGCTGGCAGCTGCAGGCAGTTGATTACGGCGATGCCGCCGCTGTTGTGCAGCGCAGCGAACCAAGGTTGGTTGAAAGAACTTGGAGGTGGTGCTCGCGATTGGAACGCGTCGAGCTAGAGAAGGCTGAGAGCGCTGAGCCACAGGTGTGGCTCATCGCTGTGGCTCACTTTCAGGTGCTCGGGCACACACCTATCACGAGGCTGGGAAAACTTAGGTACGGCATCCCAAACCTCATCCTCTGGCTCTTTGTGCCACGCGACGACTCCCTTGGCTCAATTCCGCCCCGTTGACAGCTGAAATACCGTCAAAATGGTCTGTATATTCCACCTGGAGCTATTTCGCCTCATATGACTAACTTCCTTGCAGGCACGAAACTCGGAAAAGGCGCAGTCGATGCTGTTTCGCTTCCGCGAAGCCCAAGCAGCGGACCTGGGCATCATCGACGCCGGCCGTACCCGCCGCCCCAAGATTATCACCGAAGTCGAGGCCATTCCCGCTTGTGAGAAATGGCGCGGCCAAGTCCTCAAGGAGATCTCACGCAAGATGTCGCGCATCCAGGACCCGATCCTCAGCGACTTTCAGATCCGCGACCTCAACGACGAACTCAACAAGCTCATGCGCGAGAAGCACATGTGGGAAGTGCAAATACGGAATTTAGGCGGTCCAAATTACATGCGCGGAGGCGGGAAAATCTACGACGAGCAAGGGCGAGAGATACCTGGCGGAGGGAAGGGATACAAGTACTTTGGGCGAGCGCGCGACCTACCAGGTGTCAAGGAGTTATTCGAGGCAGCCAAGAGCAAAGGACCAGACGAAAAACCCCTTGCAGAGAGCAAAGACCTGCGGCGGAACGTGGACGCCGCATACTATGGCTACGCGCCCGACGAAGAGGACGACAAGTTGCTGGCGTACGAGGCAGAAAAGGAACGCCAAGCGGTGGAGCATATGCTACAGACCGGCTCGAAGGAGGCCCCAGAAGGTTGGGAACCGCTGCCAGGCGACTCGGGCGATGGCGAGACGTGGGATTTGCCCACGTTGGAGGAGGTTCAGGAGGAGCTGATCGACAGGAGGCGACGCAAGTTGCTGGAACAGCTGTGATGACCTTTTGAAGACGAGCAAGATGATTTAAAACGGAGCTTTGACAAAAATAGCGGCGCCTAGGAGGGGAAGAGACGCACTATGGAGTCTGATGAGGCATGCCTGCTGGCCCTGGTCCAGCGAGAAGCCTCAGATGCGGAGTGGGCGAGCCTTGACATCTGGTGAGGCAGCCGAGAACTCCAGGGACGAAGAGCAGGCACGGTAAGCTAAGCGGCAGCGACGCTGATGGCGCCTCGTGCTCTCATTCCCATCCACCACACTATGCCAACGTAGATGGATGATGGTGGAACATGACGGACAGGAGGCACAAGTCACATGAACACGAAGGATATTGAAATGGGGGAGGGAAAGGCGTGTAGCATCTGGGATATCGGTACCTAGACACTGGTTGGATCGCTGATTTGCATATGTACCATGGTCATGGCGTTCAGGGTTGAATTGATATTTCGGTCGAGCCACTTGCCAGACAGGCGGCCCACGACACAGTTGAAACATGAAACAAACCGTCTGGGGCAATGCGGAGCGAGATGATGATGGAGCAAAACCAAGGACGGGTTCCGCACAATGACGTTGTATGGTTGTTCTGGACGGACAGCTCCGTAGGATGCAGGATGTTTCTTGGTTCGGCATTACTTTCTTGTGAGATTACCCATGTTTCCTGTTCCCTACCTCTTCCTTACATAGCTTGGCGCTCGTGTTTCCCCATGCCCATGCCCATCCCCCATTTTCTGCAGTGGGCTTTTGCGCATCGCCACTTGCAACAGCCGCCACTCGAAATCTGAGTGGCCGGAAGCAGGTCAAGCAGCGGCGCGGGCATGCAACGGGGCGCCATGGAAACGGTCAGCAACGCGATGATCAGTGGCTGTCATCGGCGGTTCTGAAACTTGATAGTGCTGCAGAGGGAAATCACCAGGGATGGGATGGATTCGCGGGAAGGGCGGCACAGGACAGGCGGCGCAGGAGCAAACAATGGAGGATTGGGCGTTGGATTCGATTGTTTGAATGTCTGGGCTGGATGCCGATCACAAAAAGGCAGCTTCGGGTCCGAGAGCAGAGTGTCCGGGCGAGGAGGAGTGCACCAATGTGATCGCTGGTGGTTGCGTTTGTGCAAACTGGGGATTGCATTTACATAGTAATCAAGCCGGACCCACCCCATTCACAAAGTCGGCCGCTGTGAGTGGCCCATGGAAGAGCTGTCAAAAAGCAAGCAATTCGACGCCTGGGCACGAACCCGTTCGCGGCTGGGGAGGAGAACAAGGGTTCTGCTTGGTGGAGGGTAGTCGGCGATGATTAAAGAGCGCACAGATGGCGTGCACACGCCCTAAGTGGACTGCTGCAATCATGGACCGGGCGTGGTGTTGGGGGGCCTGCGAACAGCTGGTCCCCCGAGCGCATGCGTACGTCCCTCTCTACGTTGGTGTTGATGTTGATGTTGATGCCAATGTCACAGGCCATATTGTGCTTGTAGGCTATATGTGCGCAATATATGCATGGGACGCCGAGGTATTGGAAGGGAAACAAAAGGAAAGAGACGGGACAGGACTATGAAGTAGACGAGCCGAAAATCTCTGTGGTTTCAGGGATGTCTGTCGTTTCAGTTGAATCGGTTGGATCAGTGGTTGGAAGGGATCACTGTGCAGAGCACGCCTGAGTGAAGCCAATCTTCGTTCAATTCGCGCATCCAACTCCATTCAACTCCATGTGACGTGTATCCTCCGGCCCCGTCTTCTCAGCAAAGGGCAAGATGGCAGGTAAGATTTTATTTTAATTCTCACTCATAGCGTGCCCTCCCGGTCCGTCATTGATCTCGTCATCATGCTCATCCCTTGACTTATCCGCCGGGATGCATGCCACCACCGTTGAGACGGCCGCTGCAGGTCCCTTCGCAGACGGTTCTCGCCTCCCCCCCCTGTCTTCTGTTCCTGGACCTTTCCCCTGGATCACCACCTCAACCCCGGCAACGGATTTCCGCATTTGGAGAGGATAGGGTCGGCCACCGGAACAAAGGGCCAGCGGGAAACGGTGTCGCAACAATGGTGGACATTTCTAGGATTCCCCTTTTGACCCAGGGTCTTATTCTGGGCAGAGACAGACGGACCGGGGAGGGATCCAAAGCCTAGGGTTCAGGCGCATTGAGCCTTGAACTTCAGAGGGATATTCGAGGCGCGTCGTGCTGCATTCGCTGTCTTCACAGGCTGGGAGGCACTCATTAGCTGTCGTCTCCCACGCGATGGGGTCCCCTTTTCTTGACCTGTTCGTCCCCATGTCTTCTCAGTTCTGGCCGCTGCAAGGTACCACCACACCCACGCCAGAGAGGGGGAAAACCCGACCGGGATGTTTCCCTCTGTGCTTCTTTTTTCTCTTCATTTATTTTAGTTCGAGTGTTAGCTTGGGGACCCGGTTCATTTCTGGCCCGTCCGGTGCTTTTGGGGAAAGTGGTGAGAAGTGGAGCGATGGTGAACAGTGCTGTGCCTGTGCTGAGCAGTAGTGTATTATCCCGTAGCCTGGTGGGATTTTGTGAGCTGTGAGCTGTGAGCTGTGAGGAGCAGGAGGAGTGCATCGATAATTGCATCCATCGTGCCCATCGTGTAAGGGTCATTCTGCCTTGCTGGACCATTCCCCTCTTTTTTTTTTTTGGACCCTCCTCTCCTCCTCGTTCTTCCTTTCCCTCGTTGTCTTTGACCGAGACCACGAGAGGAGCAAGTGTGTTTGTCGTGATTGGCATCATTCCCGCGCCGTCACCCTCACTCACTCTTCTACGACATCTTCTCCAACTCAGCCTCACCCTCCTTTGCACCCCCCCTTTTCGCCGTTTTCCTTCGGCGTTGTGCTTCTCCGTCAAGGCGCAGCAGTAGTCATTCCTTTGCAGCTGACCATTTGGGCGCTCTCTTTCTTTGTTCCAGAAACAGAAGCATTTGCCTCCTCACATCTGGCTCATGTCCTGAATCGCACCCGGCTTATCTGTCTGTGGCAGTGGCAGTGGAATCCTCTCTCTCTCTCTCTCTCTCTCTCTCTCTCTCTACCTATCCATCGCGTCGTCTGGATATCGACTGCTGGTTTTTATTTGACTTGCCCTCCTTTGCTTCCTCTGTGGCTTTCTTCCTTTCTTCCTCCACCATCGCGACCCTCCTTCCTTGACGGGTTGTGCGACACATCCATCTTGCGAATCCTCCTGCAATCCTTTGAGTTTCGTCCTTGACACGCAGATGCGCTCGGAGCTTCTGCTTCGTCCAACAAAATCTCGACGACCCCCACGACGGCGTCTTCTCAACCCCCTGAGCTATTAGTTTGCACAGCTTCAGCACCTTCCTTTGCCGTTGCTGCGACTAACTCGACAGAGCGACCAGTACTTGACTTAGCCTCATTTTTTTCCCGCCCCCATCCATCCTCCCTCCCGAGACAAGAAAGAAAACCGGGTGAAACAAGCCGATAGGTGCATGATTCCTGGATCAGAATCATCTCTGTAGCGTTTATTTCCATCATCACCATTTCTTTCTCTCCTTCCCTTGGATTGTTGTTCACGAACTCGTCCCATCTGCTTGGGAAACACAAAAGCGGGCCTCTCGCACCAACCCATCTGGTTCGACCACCACACGATACGCTACCGCGCTAGGATACGCTATCTACAACGCTATCCCCACGCTACGGTATAATTGAAATCACCTCTTGTTCACACCAGGGCATCTCCCCAAAATCCCCTTCTGCGCCCTTGTGCGCCTCTTGCCCCTGGTAAATCGGGCCCAATCCAGTTGGGCTTGACGAGTCTGGGCGATCGGTGTAGAAGACCTGAAGAAGGACTCTAGTAAAAGGAAGAAAGTGGGCTTCATATGCGCTTCACGAGCAACGCCACCTCCTCCTTCATCAACTTCTCGAAATGGTCTCCTTCTTCGGCCTCAAGCTTGGGGGTGACAAGAAGAAGTCCAAGTAAGTGTCAACTTTCTTTCAACATGGCTTTCATGAGGAGCACTCATTCCTAACTTTGAAATATCCACAGCGACAAGCACAAACAATCTTCACGAGGACTACAACAAGTAAACAGCCGCGATCAGCCAAATCCCAAAGACCCACGCCGCCTCACCAGCAACTTCTCACGTCCAAACTTCGCCCGTCCCGATACTGCAAGCTCCAATCACGATCCGACGCAATGGCGCGCTCCATATCTAGGAAATACAGCCGCGACCTCGTCCATGGTTGACCTCGCCGTACCAAGAGCTCCGGGCCTCGGCAACCCGCGGTTTCACTCCTCAGATGTCCAGCTCAACACTCGACTTGCGAATGACAACTCGGCAAACTTCGCTGCCCCCGGACCTATTGGTAGTGGTACAGTAAACAGGCCTGGAACCCCCACTCGACCGGGAACCGCGATTTCAATCAACACAAGTTCGAATTTCAAGAAGCTAGAATGGGATAACCCTTTTCACGTACATTTTGCCGGCCCTGGGAGCACACCAGTCTCACCCATCGCAGGGAAGAACTCACTAGAGCAGTTCGAATTCGGCCTCGCAGGCGGCGACTCTATGACTGGACAGACTGACCCTGCTACCAACGGATACCCTTCGCCTCCTCCGTCGATTCTGAGCGCCGATCAGCCTTTCTCCCCAGTCAGTTCCGATGGTCGTCCCTCAAGTAGTCGCCGAAATGCCCCCAGTGGCCTCCGCAATGTCGAAACCACCGGACCGAGAGCTCTCCCGAGCCCAGCCGCTTCAGTAGTCCGCACGAGCGAGGAAACATGGGATATTCCCGTTATCCGTAACGTTCAAGCCAAGCGCGACACATTGACATTTCACACGCCTCGGAGACAGAGTTTCGCCATGGAGCTCGATGGGGTGGATAAGCAGAAGACCAAGCCAATGTCGGAGGGACTGGCAGGCAACTTTACCGGTTTTGATTTTGGCGAGAATGTGAGGAGAGGAAGCGTTGACAAACGCAGCTTGGAAGCACCCAGCATTGAAACCATCGGTTCCTCGGATGGCATGAAACCCCGGCCATTTGGCACGACGAGAACAGCCAGCCCTCTGAGATCGATGCACTCCAGTCCTTCCTTATCAACTGACGAGGGCAGATTGACGAGGCAGCGAACTACAAGTGACGCAACCTCGGCATTGTCGTCAACTCATGAGTCCATTCGCCGAGAGTCGCCTATACCTCCAGCACAAGCCACTGCACAGCCCGTGTCGCAACCCATTTCTCAACCGCTATCAAAGCCCACTGCTCAAGGAAATCATCTTCAGTACCACGAGATTCCAGCTTCACTTCGGACACCGGCACCGCCTCCAACTGGCCCTATCCCTCCTCCTCCCGCAAACTCGGCTATTCGTGCGAACACTGTTCCTCCGGCCTCAGCATATGGAGCACACCCTGGCTACATGTCTCGTCCTCTCGACCCCCCTCCTCGAGGTTTCCGCCCCCGCGTCGACTCGGACCCCCACCGACGGCCCAACGGTCTTCGGGTTCCGCCTCCCCTTGTCAACCGCTCTGGAGCTGGAACCGGCATCGGGGGAATCGGGGGAAGTGTCCGCAGCCCCTATGGCCCTCCACCCGAGGAAGGCAATTATATGCGCGCCGAGAGCTCGCCCAAACCCCCTCCAGAGGCTCGCGCCCAAAGCCCTTTTACTTCCCGGACACCGCTGGAAGGAGATTTCCCTGTTCAAAAGGGTCTTCCTCGTGGGCGTCGGCCTCCTGCTTTGGAAAGTCTATCCCCAACCCCCGGTGGACTTGGCCCAAGGCAACAACATCGTCAACGTCCCACGTATCCTGCGCCCAGTTCGGACACAAACCCCAAGGATGCTGCCGACGACAACTACAAGCCACCTAACTGGGATGCCTTTGATCGCGCCTCTCCTCACCGTTCAGCCATCCCCGCCCTCTCTCACCTTTCCGGACTGACCCTCCAGTCCCCCAAACACCCCCTGCTGATGAGAGCTTGAGCCCTCGCCAATTTCAATTTACCTCCTCGCCAATCTCTCCGAAACCTCCGAGCCTCCCGTCGCCGTCTTTCTCATCGTTGCAAAAGTCCATCTCTAGCTCCAGCGAAAATCTTGCCAAAAGCTTTGAGCTTGCTGAGGGGGATGCCACCACTTCTAGCAATTACCCACGCAACAGGCCTCTGATCTCTCCAGTTATGGCCGACTTCTCCAGGTCCATGAGCCCTGGGGCTACCCGTGTGGAAGCAAGGAGAGCGCCTCCTCGACCTACCCCTATCACTGTCCCTCCCTCCATGGATTCATCAGACCGGGAGAGGGTTCGGACACCCAATATTGCAGTGGACAGTTTTAGCCCCGGTTTCATTTGATCACGTTGCACAAAGTGCGCGAACATGGGAAGCAGAGAGAAAACACCCTTGATGACAAGATGTGGATATGGAATTTCTTGGATATAGTCTCTATTTGTGGTCATTTTATGGGGCCCTTGACAAAGCGATGATTCTGGATTGGATATACTGTAAACAGCGTTCTTTTTGAATTTTCTTCTTTTTCTTTGTACATACTTACCTGCCCTCGATATGGTAGCCCATTAGTGATAATGTCTTTGAGGGATGAGGAAAGCCAAACGGCATCATGGCTGGGATAGCCAGGCCGGGCACGACACTCGCTGAAAACAAGTCTTTTGGAGTTTGTGGATTGCAATCTGCAACAAATTTTGTTCTCCTTTCAAAACCTGTTCCAATACCTTTTCCATGTATCCATTTTTGTGACAAGGAGAAAAACAACTCCCAGTGATGCAAGATTCTCGCTCCTCCCAAAGCACGCATTCATTCATAGATGAAACAAATCATGTCCTGTGTATTCAACGTCAATGATGTACAACACCGCAGCGCCAAGTCTATCCCGTCCATCGCTTTTCTTTTATGTCACCGTCCAAAAAGCTCTCTAGTCTAGGAACAGGTTTAGGTTGCCGCCAATGTGCTTTAGGTCAAGGAGGAAAGAATCGTGTCCGAACAGACTCATCTCCTCGCTCAGCTCCATGTGAGTGACGTTGCGATTGCCCGCCAGACGAATCGCTTCAGCGACCTCGCGCTGCTGCCAGGCAGGGAAGAGGATGTCGCTGGCAACACCCATGACGAGGGTGGGGATGTCTTGGAGGGGCGCGAGGCCAAGGATTAAGTCCTCTGGGGGGCGAGATGAGCCGGGGATCAGCGTGTCGTCGTCGGAACTCTGCGAACCGGGCTGCTCCTCATAGGGCTGCGCGGGGAGGGTGAGGCTGCAGGCGGCCTCGGAGAGGGTGGAGGCTTCGCCGGAGGCCAACTGCTGCTCGCGGGTGGAACGGCGGTCATGCATGGCAACCTGGTTCTCGCGGCCGAGGTCGAACAAGTCCATGGCCTTGCTGACGTAGAGGAGACTGTTGGGGTCGTGGTTGAGGCACCACTTCTCACCGGCGTGGTCGAGGTACGTCTCGACAAGGAAGTCCGGGCAAAGCGCTGGAGGCTTGCTGGGATCGGCACGCCGGCGGCCGAAGCGCTGCTCCCACTCAGGGCCGGATCGGTATGTGACGGTAGCAATCTCACGGGCAAGTTTCATGCCAGCGTGGGGAGGGACCTTGCCGTAGTAGAAGCCGCGGTTCCAATTGGGGTCCATCATGAGAACTTGGCGCTGGGTGTGTCGCATGGCGATGCTGTAAGGGTGGCTGCGAGCACATCCACTGATGGAAACGATGCGGCCAACACGAGAGGGGAACAGAACGCCGGCGGCAAGGGACTGCATGCCACCCATGCTGGAGCCGACGCTGGCGTAGAGCTTGTCGACACCGAGAGAGTCGAGCAGACGGAACTGGGCGCGGACCATGTCCTGGATGGTGAGGATGGGGAAGCGAGTCGCATAGCGCTCGCCGTTGCCGGGATCGACGCTGCTAGGCCCGGTTGAGCCGTAGCAGCCACCGATGACATTTGTGCAGATAACATGGTACTTGTTGGTGTCGAGGGGTCCTCCGGGGCCGATAAACTTCTCCCACCAGCCGGGCTTGGGGTTGGTCTCGGTGGAGTGTGCGTGAGACGAGGCAGAAAGGCCTGTGTGAAGGAGGATGACGTTGGACTTGTCGGCGTTCATCTCGCCCCAGCTTTCGTAGGCGACATTGAATTCGGGTAGGATACCGCCCCAGTCGAGCAGGAGGGGTTCCTCGCAGTGGTAGTTGAGGGTCGCGCCGGAGGTGTACGAAGGCTCGGGGCCGGACTCGTCCGATGTTGCGGTTGCGACTTTGGCGCCGGCGCCGAGCTTTGCGGAGCGGTTCTCGAGGGCGTCGAGGCAAGGGAAGGACATGGCCGGGTTGGAAGCGGCACCAGAGGATCGAGAGACGGAAGAGTGAAGCTGGCGGGCGCCATTGGCGTGGACGCTCACATGGTGGCGGTGCTGGGTGTCGATGAGACACGGACGAGCACCGGCGTTGAGTTTTGCGGGAGATGCGAGGGAGCTGCGGAGGCGACGACCTGTCGCGGCGAGGGACCTTGAAGACCTCATTGCAATGTGTGAAGATGAGAGACAGCGGAGGTGCGGGAGGGGAAGGAATTGGGTGTCATTGATTTGAAATGGAAGGTTTGTAATCGCTGCGCTCAGAGAGCTTCGGCCTGGAAACGCTGCCGCCGACGCCGCTCCCGGCCGATGCAGCAATAGTGGGGGTCCAGCGGCTGCCGGAGAGAGCGGCCGTGCATCACGACATTTCACGTGCGATAAGCGATATCGATAACCGTTGTGTTTTTTATCGATAAGGCGATGGCTTGGCTCAAGCTATCCGGGGCATAACACCCATCCCCCCCCCCCCCCCACTGCCTGATGCACGTGCAGGCATCGACTTGCTGATCAACTGACGTCAGGCATTTGCCATCGTGAGAGGGTTACCTAGTCCTACTCTCCGCATCAATAAACGGCTGCCTTCATGATTGCGTAGCTGCATTCAGTTTGAACGCGTCACTTTGTCCCAATACGAAAATAGAAATCTATCGGTTTTCCCTCCTTCCTTTTACCATTACCTTTCATTTTGACTCGAAACCCATCTGGGAAACTGACCTCTGGGCCAACGCATGTTGATCTATCTGGCCCTTTTCTTCATCACCTGCGTCATCATGACCAACATCCTCCCCGACTCCCTCCTTGCGGAAACCCGTCGCAAGCTAGCTGATAGCATACTACCACATGGCGAAAATGACGGCCCCGTTCAAAGCGTTTTCGGCGACGACCCTTACAGCCCGACGCTTGTCGACTTGATTGTCGTCAGGGCTATGCTTACGAAGGGAAAGAAGCTTCCAAATGATCTGGTCGACATAATCTATGACCATGCGGAATACTGGGGTCACTCTACCAACGAAATAAATTTCCTAGAGGAGCACCAATCTCCTCTGCGCGTTGAAGGAACCAGCGAGAATGAGAACAAGTTCCTAGTAAGCACCAATGAATGCGAGAGGCCACCGCCTGGACCGTGACTGATTTTCCCCAGCTTCGTGCATTCCCTGTGGGATTAACAGGCATTAAACATAGAAAAGATTTGGCTGAAGAGCTAGCTTGGGACACAAATGAGGCGAAACCGCAGCCTCTGGACAAAGAACACGATCCGGAATATTTCCACAGGCTCGTTGGTTACCCCACGCCAAAGCTCGCCCTTCCTGTACGAAAAATTGTCTTTTCCATACGTAGTAAAGACCAGGGCTGGGGAGGGGAGCGTGACAATCGTGGGACATTCAACGGCTCATGGACCTGGTTCGAAGCTGGCTTAGAAAGATTTGATGCGAATCAAACCTGTGAGTGGACTTCTCCCCATACTTAGCTAGGAAATAACGCTGACTTTTGAAGGTGATGCCCAATGTACTTACGATGTTCGATTCAAATCTGTTTCATCTACAGCATCTCCTCTTCCCGTGTGCGGCCTACGCCCCCTCTACCCCGAGATTAAACTCAACTCAGAAGACGAGGACAAGCTCCAGTATCATCACCCGCTCCTCCCTAACGTCCGACATCAGATCCAGCGCAACAGAGCAGCACATAGGGAGTGGCAAGACCATGAGGTTACTTGGTCGTATCTAGACGATGTCAACCCAAATACGGATGAGGCCAAGAGAATGGACGTGCAGCTTGGTCGGGGTCGTGAGTCGCTGGATGGGAGCTTTGTGAGAGATTTGAAGCTAGGGGATGTGGTGACCATATGGGCAAAAGCAAGATTCCCAGGATGGGCCAACCACATTGAGAAAGTGAAGATAGACATTTACTGGGCTATTTGATAAGGATTGCATGTATTAGTACTTTTAGTCACTTTGCGAAACAACGGGGATTTTCAAAAAAAGAACTTGAACTTTCATCTCATCTACATCTCTCCATCTGAAGCTCTATACATCAAACCACCCCCAACATCTGCCAAAACAAAAAGAAAATACATTTTCAATATACACCAATGAAGAAAATATCATATGATATGTTTAAAAGTTTGCGAATTAGATGGAGGCTCCGTTCTGAGCCTGAATTTCAACCATGTTTCCGTCAGGATCGGTGACAACGATGAATGGCTGGTAGAAGGGAACCATGGTTGTCAGAATGGTCTGTTGCTCAGCCTCGGAAATCTGGGCAACGGCTTCGTCAGAGAGGCCAGTGGCAATGGCAAGTCGGCTGTGGAAGGAGATGTCTTCGCCGTATCGCTTGAGGACCTTGACGTCGGGGAAGGAATCGAGACGAGCCTGGGTGGCCTCGATATCGGGGACAACCATGCCGAGATGACCAAAGGTGTTTGTAACCTTGGTGGAGGCGGAGAGCTTGTTCTTGGGAACGTCAAGGTAGAGCAGCTCGAGGAGACCCTCGGCGTTGTTCTTCTCCCTGTTGAGCTCGGTGGTGGTCTGGTAGCCGGTGCCGTTCTTGCCGCCGTGGCTGTGGCCCATGTAAGTGATGGAGTAGTGCTCAGAGACGTGGAAGGTGAAGATCTTGCGCATGCCAAAGACGTTGGAGTAGAATTCGACGCTTGCGTTGAGGTCCCTGACGTTCAGGGCCTGGTGGTTGAGAGAGTAGCCAAGGGTGGCGGGATCAGCGCCAGCGTCACTGCCATACTCGGGGTACGGGTATGAGCTGTTGTCACGCCTGGAGGGAATATGGGTGACACATGCCGAGGAGGAGGCGATGAGCTGGCCAGCAACCAGGAGGGCTGAAGTCATGAGGGAGGTGAATTGGACCATTGTGAAGTATTGAGAAGCGGTGAGTAACAGCGGCTGGGTTGTAAGTTGTAAGAATGGGTTGCTGAATCAACTAGAAAAGATGAGGATGATGAGCTTAGGATTAGATCAAAACATTGGGTGAATGAAGGAACATCTTTATAGACATCTTGACAACTGCTGCGTGGCGAGTTGAGGCCGAAAGTGTCCGATATCCGAACGAGACCTCGTCACCCAACAGACACAGCCTTCAACCATCCGCATTCACGTCCTCATCCCAGCATCTTGATCGCTAATCGACTAGAGGAAATTAAACGGCCATTGGGGCGGTGTCAAGCTGGGAAGCCTGCCACACGTCACTGGATGAACCTGGGGCGCAGGAATCGTTGGACGGGGCGCAAGGAGCAGGGATGCTCGCGACTCGAGACTCAATTGACATCCTTCGCGCGAACGCCAGTAACCCTCCGCACTTTACCTGGATACTGATGGGAGGGTTTCCAACCAGTGAGCTTTCCTCCCCCGCCTCTCTCCGTTGGCAACGGTGCTGGGTTATCTGGGTTGTTGTCTCGTAGGGCTTCGCAGACGTGCGATGCCGAGGCATTTGCTACGGGCCCTAAAGTCCCTTTGCAACCTTGGACTCCTTCAAGTGCTGAGATGGCTTCAACTTCCAAGGCATCGGGTGTCGATGGAGTTTCCATCCCAGCTCCTCCCCTTCCAAATCAAAGCAAAATTCCAAATTGGTTTTCATGAAAGGGGATATGCAATTCCCAGACTTGAGACGCCGGTTACCGACCCCCCGGGATCACTGCAGCCAACACGGACAGGGTCTTCGTGCAGGGCCAAAAAGAAAAAAGAATTGTATTGTGTTGGTCCAACCTGGACTTGTGTACTCCGTAAGGCTTGACTAGACGGGGCCCCCCCGATTTGGACGACGAGATTGGTGGATGCCAAGCCGCGTATCCGAAAGTGCGCGTGCGCGAGACTCAAAGCCCGCGAATGCCGAAAGCTCAACAGCGAAAGCGGGCCGAGACTGTGCCACGTCCACGGCACAGGATCTATCCCCATAGACAAGACAAGGGGGGCCCTTCACTGTTGGTCGTCTCGAAAACAACATTTCAACGCTGGCTACTGCGGGCCGTCAGCTTGTTGGTTGTTTGTGGGGATCAATCAACGCATTTGATTCACGAAAGCCGCAGATACTTGTCTATGACGCGTGTCAATTGGTCGGTGAGGCATCGGTTGTGCTGTAGGCGAGTGCGAGTGCGAGCGAGCGAGCTTGTCAGTGGTGCTGTTGAAGGTTGACAAGGAAGCCGAATGACATTCACCATCATCCCCATCCGATGTTTTGACAAGGCTGTGGTGGTTTGTTTCCTCGAACTTCTAAGGGTGGCTTACACAGGATTTTTGGCGCAGCTGCGTTGCATGTGCCAATCACCCCCCATTTGCCTATTTGGGGCCAGACCAAGTTGATTGGTGTCCATTCTTACCACTGCTGCCAGCCTTGAATCGCTTCACTCACCATACATGATCGACAGCACTGCTCAGTGACGCACGCTCAAACTCGCATGCCCCACGAAATGAAATCGGTCGCGAACGCACTTAGGATATCAAACCTCGTAGCTGCAGCACCTCGTCGCCTTGTTCCCAGTCAACGTCCAATTTTACTAATCCACGCAATGTCAACCACCACAACCCTCACATCTCACAACATCCCTCTCAGCCTGCCCAGTGGACTCTCACAGGACCAGCTCCTGGCATTCAAGCCATTCAAGGTGGGTGCCGTTTGAATTCATAATCATCCATCGAGAGACAAAATGCTGACTCATGCCAGAGCTGGATCGACACCCTGAGCAGCTCGCTGCGTCTTCAATCAGCCGCGGGGCATCCCTTCCACGCAGACCCCTACGCCCTCCGCTCCATCGACATCCAGTCCTATGACCGCTTTGGAGGCGGCCGCCTTGGATTTGTCAAGCTCGCCGCGACAGTGTCCAATTCCGCTGGCGAAACCCTTCCCGCGATAGCTCTCCTCCGCGGCCCCAGCGTCGCCATGTTGGTTATGCTCATCCCCAACGACGCCCCGCCCGACTCAGACGAGCGCTACGTTGTTTTGACGGTCCAGCCCCGCATCCCCGCGGGCAGCCTTGGGTTTGTCGAGTTGCCGGCGGGCATGGTCGATGATGCGGGAAGCTTCAAAGGCGCGGCGGCCAAGGAGATAGAGGAGGAGCTGGGCGTAACCATCCACGAAGACGAGCTGACCTGCCTCAGCGAGCTCGCCGCCCCAGAGGAGGAAAATGGTGGCGAAGGCCTTGCAAAAGCCATGTACCCCAGCGTCGGCGGATGCGACGAGCACATCACCCTCTTCAGCCATGAGAGACGTATTCCGCGGGAGCAGCTTCAAGAGTGGAGCGGACGACTTACGGGCTCAGATCACAAGGGGAAAAGATCACTCTCAAGGTGGTTCCCATGAAGGAAGCGTGGAAGGCTGGCGGCCGCGATGCAAAGTGCCTTGCCGCCCTAGCTCTTTGGCAGGGGCTTAAGGAGGAAAAGAAGCTGTGAATTGTCTAGCTCTACCCCGTCTATATGGTCTATCGCCAACATCTCTATTCGACCACGTCTATAGCTTATATCTCTGGGCCAGCAAGATGCCCTCAGCAAAGGTTCCGATGCGGGCGTCGATGGCGCAGCCCTCCGCCTCCAGCTTCTTGCACTCATCCCACAGGTCCGCCAGAGGCACAGTAAAGACCTCGATGAACTCGTTCTCCTCCAGCTCCGGCTTCGGGTTCTGGTTCTCGGGCAGCGACATGTCGATGGAGACGTGCACCATGCGCAGGTTAGTGTTGCAGAAGCCGGGGTCGTTGTACATGATGGGAGACGTCTCCGTCACCACGCCCACGTAGCCAGTCTCCTCTTTGAGCTCACGCACGGCAGCCTGCTCGGCAGTCTCACCGGCATCGATGAGGCCCGCGGGGACCTCAATCGTGACCAGATCGATTGGGGCCGGTACTGCTTCTGGAGGATGATTTCCTTGCCGGTAGGCTTGTCCAAGACGGCGACGATTCCGACGCCGTCGATGTCGGCGTCCTTGGGACGGGTGCGGCGCTCAGCAGACTCCCATGTTCGGGTGACGCCGTTGGGGTCCTGGTAGTTAATCCTGGAAGAGGGAACCGTTAGCAAGCTTGAGTGGGTAGAGCCCAGCAGCCGATTGAGTTTCGTACTTGACCAGCTTCGTCCAGCGGGCCTCGGACTCGGGCTAGAAGTGTATGTTAGCAGGGTGGCCAATTCGTAGCAATTCAAGCGAATCACGCACCAGCGGCCCAGTCGACAGTACTTTGGCGTCTGAAATGGACATGATTGCAGCTCTATGATTTCTATGTTTAGTTGTAACCAAGTGGATCGCGGCCCAAAGCAAACAATGCAGTACCCCGCCGAAGTTCGGTCGGCGAAGGAGGGGCTCTTGACTACGTCACCGAGCTACCCTATAGCATGAGTTGATCGATATAGGACTCACCGCGACGTCGATTAGATTGATACCGGATCGGTAGTCAGAATGAGGCTCTTCGTCATTCACAAAGGCGTGTTGGCCCCAGTTGCCGACCATCAGACCAAGACGCAGAAAGAGCAACGGTAGAAGTTGGAATTCCACGTATGGCCCATCAAAGGATCTGTGATGTAGGGGAAGCTGCTTGTTTAACTTGCACCTCCATTTTCACTACACCTCGCAAAACCAATCGCTGTGCAACTTTGTTCCAAGTTGCGTAACTTTGACTCTGGCGTGGGTGTCTCCATTGACTAAGTGAGGAAATACACATGCACGGCAGGTCGATCTATGCATGGCGATCTGTGGGGATGATTTTGTCCCCCTGTTGTGTTGCAACTCTCATTGCCATAGTTGAGCTTGTGGGCCGACTTAGTAGCATGTAATGTAACAAGGTACAGCTCTGATCCCATTACTATTGGCCTGAGCTATTTGAGCGTAGCAACATTGGACATGTAGATCATGAACAAATCGATACCTATGGGTTGTAGCTTCAGCGTGTCCATTTGTCTTGGAGTGCGCAACATTAGAGATAATAGCCCCTCGATACCTTTCTCCCCATGCGCTCCGTGGTCGCAACTCGTATCTAATCTAACCCGAAAGAAACTTCAGCACAAGAATTTAAGTTCATGCAGAAGAGGCGACTGAGCGACGTTTAGTCTTGGGCTTAGTGCTTCGCTGATAAGCCTTGAGCACACCCATGCCGACGGCAGCGGCAAAATCTCCCTTGGCATTGTCGTGGCGATAGACCTCTTAGCTGTGCTCGTTCACACATTGGATCTAATGTGGGACGTAAAGGGAGGGGATGTTGCGACATGGTGATGTCGTATAAGTGTAGACTAATCCGTTTCCATGCTGGCGAAATCTGACAGATAATTCTCTACATTGCAGGTCTGCGGGCGGGCGGAAGACTGGAACTTTTGATATCGGATATGCCCATCTTTGAGAATGTGTTACCGTCATTGGTGAGGATTTGGAAAATCCTAGCTTCCCAAACTCTGCCGACATGAATTACCAAGGGCCACTGACCCAAACGACGACTGGGGCGCTCTCAAAGCCGTAAACTGGTTGCACCCGAACCAGACAAGTAGCCTCCTACCCAGAGCTGCTTGGCTACTCTCAAGCTACCTTCTGTGCTCTGATGTATGGACCCAACATTGCAAGTGGAATATCATGCCTGAAGTCCTGGAGAGGAAGCTAGTGTTGCTATGTTCACATCTGACATGGCCATGTTTACTTCCGGCGCCTTGATGCCGATATCGCTCGCGGTGGCAATGCTCTGTTTTCTGCTTCCTTGTGGTGTTGTGAGAGAGATATGTCCATTGGATTGTTACGAAGATAAGCAAGGGGAACAAACCGGTTTTGCACCAAATGGAAAGGTCGGACGAGGAAGCCGACGAGCACTTACACGCGATTACCACCTCAACCTCTAGATCGGGACTGGTGGCAACGTTGTCGCAAACTACAGCTACGTCCCATTACGGGACTAATGAGTGCTAGCGGCTGCATTTGTTGATTCATTGAGGAAGCTATCCGACCCAACTCGTTCCATCAAGAAGTCTCTTTTGCTAGTTGCACAAATTGCTCTTCAAACACTTTCCTCATGCATCACACACAGGAGTCCAGAAATCTTACATCCGATAGTTCAGTTCACAAATCCGTAGAGGCAGCGACTGAAAGCTGAATTTTGATGTGAATTGAGCCATCTCCTGTTATTCCTTGCTCTTCCGCCAAGACAGACCCATGCTGTAATACGAGTCGAGTTCTAGTACTGTACTCCATGGTACAGCGTTGTGCAGAATTTCTTCCGTCGAGAGTAGCGACCTTGGATACCGGTTGTAAAGATAATATAACAAATTAGTACTGAAATCAAAAGGACCTTTTCTTTCAATAATGTCTTAAATAGTTTGTACGCTTATTTTCTTCTGATTCTATTTGCCGACGGCCTTTCGCTACATTTGGGGACCCTACCCTCGCCATACCACGACATCAACATCGTTCGCCTTTTCGCGTACCTTGCCTGGCGAGCCAGGATGAATGCAGTTTTAGGTTTCTGATTTGATCCTTTAACTCGCTTCCGAAAAAAATGTACCCGAAATGCCCACGTTTTCTTCCCAGGGTGGCGGAAGGGTATGGTTTGATCACACCACAAAAGTCGGATGCATGGGTTGATCGGGAGGCCATCCCGAGCCTCGATAACCATTATGCGTCTCAATGAATTGTCAAAGAGAAATGGCAGGAGAACGGGTGGGGAAGAGTAGAAATGAGAAGATGCATAACATGGATAAGTTGATGATAAACATGGTTGCTCAATCAATATTAGACTTACGAGCATTGCCGGTACTATTTGAAATGACATGCTAGTAAAGACATGAATGAATAGTCAGGATCATAATAAATAATTTTGCGGAGGGTATCGGAGCGCTGCGCTGCATATCGAGTGCTTCTAATACCCCGATGTGGAGGGTTTCCCCAGACGCCACTCAGACGACGGGTCGGACCTTAGTCCCGATGCTCGACTGCCCGGGGTGTTCGTGGACTCGTTTGATATGCCCCGTAGTTTCGTGCGCCATTCTGTCAAAAAGCGGCGCTTATCTGCGGGTATATGCCATTTTGGGATGGCAGATACGGCTTCATTGCATAGACAGGGTTCTTTTGTCCGCTGCAGCTTGCGTTCCCCTCACTGCACGTCGTTCAGTGTGCCGGTTACGGCTCCGTTTGGTGCACTCTGGCAATCCAAAGGCCTTGCAGATTAACAAACGGGGACTCATTTGGCCTCCGAGGCCTCACGTAGATCTTCATCCGCCATCGTGGGCCCGGGTGGTTGGGTCTCATGATCCTATCGCCAAGGTCCCATTGTTGATTGCAACCCTCCCGACTCGAAGCCTCGGCCAACCGACTTGGCGGTATGCTTTATCGAAACTGGAAGGACCGGAGTGATCAATTTGATGACAAGTTTGCCGATCATGTTAGCATTGTGTAAGTCCTAATCCTGGCTGTAATGCTGTAGTACATAACAGCCGTTACGTCCTCGGTGGCATCGGCATGGTCGCTCTAGTGCTCTGATTATTGTGCATACCAAGTCCTAATCCAGGATGAAGAACCCATTCAGGAGTTCTGACGCCATTGATGGCATCTCTGCTGAGCCCATTGAGGTTCCGGAGAAAAGTGCTACGTCGGAGACCACACACTGCCCCACGGATTCTAAATCCCCCCATACCGATGTTGATGCCTTTGGTGGGACTCCTGTTGACTTCGAGGCTACAGAGGTAAGAAAGGACGATGGACTTTTTTCTGAAGACTCGCCATATGAAGAAGTCCGTGCAGCTGTTCGCAACACGGACGGAGGGGGGGTGGCCAACACAGTCAGGGCCTGGGTGCTAGGAATGTTCTTCGTTACCGTTGGAGCTGCTCTCAACATGTTTCTGAGCATGAGGTACGATCGTGTAGCAAGATGAAAAAGGACATCCTGCTGACAGTTTCCCCTAGGAGCCCTGCCATCAACTTTCCGGCCCTAGTGGTCCAGCTGCTCGTCTATCCCTTGGGTTGCTTCTGGGCCAAGGTCATGCCTACGCGAGTCTTCACCACATTCGGTATCCGCTGGACCTTCAACACTGGACCATTCACAATTAAGGAGCATGTCGTGATTACCCTCATGTCAAACGTTTCTATCAGTTACAGCTACAGCACCAATGCCCTGCTTGCGCTTCAGGGCAAGCCCTTTTACAATGTCAACCTTGGCTGGGGCTTTGCACTTCTCTTCACTCTTAGCTCTCAGCTTATTGGAATATCCCTGGCCGGATTATTCAGAAGATTTCTCATTTGGCCAGCGGCCATGATATGGCCCAGTCAGTTTGCTAACACGTCGCTCTTCTACGCGCTCCACGATAAGAGTAAGAGTGATGGTGTCCACTCCAACGGATGGCTTATCAGTCGATATCGTTGGTTTGGAATTGTCACGGCAGCCATGTTCTGTTACTACTGGATCCCGGGCGTTTTGTGGCAGGGACTCTCAGTGTTTGCTTTTGTCACATGGATCAAACCAAACAACGTTGTGGTTAACCAGCTATTCGGTGGCTTTACGGGCCTTTCCCTGATCCCGATTACATTCGACTGGACGTATGTCACGGCATACCTCGGTGATCCTATCCTAGCCCCGACCAGCTCTCATGTTAACACCCTCATTGGCCTATTCTTCTTTGTCATCATCGCCTCCATTGGAATCGTGTATACCGGTGCCCTATACTCTGAATATCTCCCGGTTGTGACATCTCAGACATACGATAATACCCAAGGCTATTACAACGTCAGCAAGATCCTCGGAGACAGCTTCACTTTTGACCCTCAGAAGTATAAAGAATACTCTCCTCTCTTTTTGTCCCCCACTCTGGCCCTAAACTACGGCCTTTCGTTTGCCGCC
Source organism: Aquanectria penicillioides (assembly GCA_003415625.1). Lineage (NCBI taxonomy): Eukaryota > Fungi > Ascomycota > Sordariomycetes > Hypocreales > Nectriaceae > Aquanectria > Aquanectria penicillioides. The sequence continues at coordinate 7,226,633 of PYIU01000003.1, forward strand.
TTGACCGCCGCGTTTGTCCACATTGGCTTGCACCATGGGAAAGAAGTCTGGTACCGGTTCAGGGCAGCGCGCAATCAAGAGCCAGATATCCACATGAAACTCATGAAGAAATATGTTGAGGCTCCTGACTGGTGGTATGGCGTACTGTTCCTGGTATCTGTCGGTCTTGGTCTGGCCACCACCGAGGGATACAATTCACAGCTGCCTTGGTGGGCTTTCTTCGTGGCCATTATCATCGCCCTCGTCTTCGTCATCCCAACCACCATGATTCTTGCAGTATCCAACATCCTACTCAGCTTGAACGTTGTTTCCCCGTTCCTAGCTGGATTTATGATCCCAGGTCGCCCCATCGGTGTCATGATCTTCAAAGTCTTCAGTACAATCACTCTAGGCCAGGCCCAGACATACAGCGCTGATCTGAAGCTGGCGCATTACATGAAAGTGCCTCCCAAGGTGACGTTTTGGTGCCAGATTATCGCGACAATATGGGCTGCATTTGTGCAAATTGCTGTTATGAAATGGACCCTTGGTAACATTACCGACATCTGCGACAACGAGCAAAAGGATAATTTCACATGTCCCAATGGCCGAGCCTTTTTCTCCTCTAGTATTGTTTGGGGTGTAATTGGGCCACGTCGCATGTTTGGTGAAGGAGGCATGTATTCTGTGTTTAACTGGTTCTGGCTCATTGGTGCCGGGTTCCCAGTTTTGCTCTACGTCCTCACCAAGGTGCTCAAGTTCTCTTTCTTCCGCCACTTCCACGCACCCGTGATGCTGGGTGCTATGGCTTGGCTCCCCCCAGCTACCCCTCTGAGTTTCTCGACCTGGGCCCTGTTCGGACTTATCTTCAACAAGTGGATCCGAGGCAAGTGGAATGGCTGGTGGAGGACATATGCATACACAACAGCTGCGGCTTTGGATGCGGGCCTGATCATCAGCACCATTATCATCTTCTTTGCCATCACGTTTCCAAATGTGACTATTCCGCAGTGGTGGGGCAATGTCAACGTGTTTAATACCCTAGACGCAAGCTATTCTGCCTTGTTGAAGACTGTTGGTGAAGAGGAGACATTTGGACCAAAGACATGGTGAGGAAGGACTGGGTATTAAGATAATGAGCTTAGTTTGAAGATACAAGAGTAAAATCAGCACGAATTCGCGAGCCTGTGATAGTACTTGAAAATCGTATCAAAGTAGCTCGATAATTTGGCGACTGTAGGGCCAAGCCGAATCCTCATATTCACATTAGGTTACGTCTTTATCAGACGTTAGTCAGGAAGTTCATTTTTTAAACCGAGCATCAGTGATGAATCTATCGCTGTTTAAGAGGGACCGGTGTGCATGGTGGCACAACTTTCTACGATCAAAGTCCAGTTGAAGTCACATCAAGATTGTTATACAATGCGTCTTAAGACCAATAAAAGCTTTTTGTTACATATCCAAGAAAAGAATATACAGATAAGGCGATGGCCGTTCTATTAGGTGCGCTTTGCCTTCCGAGAAGTAGAGCATCGGCCAGAAGAAGTTTCCTAAACTCTCACAGGCTTTCCCAGCTCAGTGGTCTCGTCAACGCTGCACACGCGGCTGCAAGAAGACTTGTCGGCAGATCCGTACAGGATCTCGATCCACTGAATTTGCTGGTAGGCAACACCACCCTCGGGCATGAGGCCAGTCCAAGAGTTGCCGCTGCTCCAGGCATTGAAGATGAGAGTAGAGGCGTCGGTGGGGACATTGAGGGTGCTGGAGGCTGTCTGCTGGCCATCAAGATACCAGAGGACCTCGTTGGAGGTCCAGTCCAAGCGGTGGGTACCCCACTTGGACCACTTCATGCCGTTCTTGAGGGTGATTGCCTGGCTGGCGCCTGGGATCTCATTGCCGGCGTCATCAAGGCCAGGCTGGTTGGTGTAGTGAATGAGGTCGTCAGCATCGTCAGTCAGCACCTCAATATCGGACTCTTGCGTATCAGAGAGGTAGGTAAACATGGCCGTGCACGCGCCCTTGGAACCAATGGTTCGAGCAAACATTCTCATCGAGGCGTACTGGTATTTGTTGATGGTCTCCAACTCAGCGGCGGACTGGAAGCCCTTACCACGAGCGGTACGCATAGTCAAGAAGGTGTCGCTAGCAGGGGTCTCATCATCGTTATTCTGGATGTAGATGTTGTTGTACGAATGCTGCATGGGGAACGTCTCGTTTCCGTTGTTCCAGTTCTGCAACGCCCAGGTCTGACCAAACTCGGAGTCCCAGTTGAAGTAGGCGCTGGTAAAGTCGGCATTGGCGTTGCCATCGATGGTGTCGATGAGAGCCGGGACCTTGGCATAGCTGGACAGCGAGCGGAAGTCAACAAACATGTGACCCTGGTAGTATGTTGGCTTGGTGCCGTTGGTAACGTAGCAATCACACTGAGAGTCGTCAACAGTGGCGCCGAGGGCGACCGGCGCCGCGGCAAGAAGAGAAGCAACGAGGGTCTTGGAAGAGAACATAATGAATGAATACTGAGTTGAAAGAATGAATGAGTGAATGGAACTGGCTGGTCTACAGGTCTACTCTCTCGGAAGGCCGCTGAGCCTGTTATATAGATCTTAGGCTGGCAAGTTCTGCATCCACGCTCAGACGAGGATTCCGTCTCCTTCCCAACTAGACTAGAAATAATGTTTCGAAGATCATCCTTGTGCTAGGTAGAGCATAGACCAAGACGATGACATTCCAGGATTGAAGTGGAGAATCCATGAGGAGTGCCGTGGTAAGACCATGCAAGCCGTAGCTCTCACGTAGGGGTAACCTGGATGTTGGGGTGAGGCTTGTCCAAGGTGGTGTCAAGGAAGCCTTAGTTGCATGCAACAATATAGACTAATCACCTACAAAGGGGGAGGCTATGGACGGCGAACATACTATGGTAGGTCAGCTCGCACTTCTCAAACATTTTGGGAAGACACAGCCACCGGGGATTTTCCCCCCTGCCAAGTGGGTTGAAGATCGGACCATCGGATTTGCGGGAGCGGGTGGTTTCATCGCGGGCGAAACGCTAGCTTGATGCTGGCGCGCTGGAGTGCTCCCGGAGCCGGTGCGATTCACATCCAGACAGCACCAGTTTATGAACTTTGATTCATATATTCGAAAAAAAATAATAATAATGACGAGTGAAGGATTGTTGACAACTTCGTCAGCTCACGATTGTTCATCTCAACTTGCTTGACGAAGGATGCTGGGTTTTGTCATGCAATCTAAGCGCCCCTTCAACTATTGTTTGTTTCCTTTGCAAGAATGGCCTAGGTAGGTATTCAACTAAAAGCGAATAGAAGTGAAGAACACTTGGTTCTCTACTCCGTATGGGCCAGTACCTAATGGCCGACTGGGCGATTCCTCCACGAGCTGGTTTGTTGGGCAAACCGCATAGAAGACTCCAAGATTGTCGCAGTGAAGCGCGAAGGATTGGACTAATTAAACCCGAGGGCATGCTTGAATCGTGGGGGGAAGTCCTCTGTAATCTTACTGTCCCCCTCCCCACCGACCGTCTTCTGAACCTCACTCATTACGTACGCGGCGCTGTGATGAGACAGGGCCAGTAACGGCGCCGTTTAAGTGGTTGTTTTGATAGCGACGCCACAATTTTCAGGGACGACAATCCTGAGGCGCAAGAGGATCTCGGGTCGCCCGGATGGTCTGGCTCACTTTTGCCTGGAGGCTTCTTCTATTGCGGCTTGCCTGAGTGTTAGGGCTGATGCCAGGGTAGTTCTGCAAGGGGCTGGCCCTGTAACAGCCATTTCTTCACAGCCTCATTAGCCCCTGGCAAAGGGTCTGTCCGTCCTTGGTCGAAGCTGGGGAGTGTCCCGTTTGTATGTGCTCTGCGAATAATCGATTTTCTCTTCATTAACACAACTGCCTTATTGTATCCAACCGTTGAATCTCGTCGGGGGGTTGTGGAGCCGCAATAGGGCTGTTGAACGGTGAGCCATCTGGAAGCGTTCTCCGCCCTGGCGCATGGCGTTGGGCGACAGACTCGGCCGCAAGCTCTACTAGGGAGGCCCGGACTTTCGGTCCCTCGGTTGATTCGGCTGGGCCCGAATCTTCAATCCACCTTAGCTGGATGGTAGTATGAAGACGGCACTGCTGATGGCGAAGCTGAGGACTTGATGTCCGCTTTTGCGGTTTCTGGTTCATCTGGAAGACATTTGCTTGCGACTGGAGTTCCTCGGCGTTGACCTCGCCCTTCATGATCTGAATTGTCTCTGATCCTGTGCATTACCTGTGATGCTGCCTGATGTCTGTCTACGCGGCATGCCGTCGTCTTCCTCGCGAACGCGGCAACGGGCAACGTCAGCCATCAACGTTTTCAGATGCAGTCGGTGACGCCTTACCAAGCGGTCCAGTCTCCTGCATGGCGATCGACCCGACGTGATGGTAGGGCTAAGGCGGGATGGAATAGAGTCAGAGTGTTGAACACTGCTTGCGCCGCATTTCAGCATCTACCACGTCACGTCTTCGTCAGCTAAAATGCCAACGTTCCATGAATTGCAGTACTGCCTTTGGGAATGCGCCCGGCGCCGGACTTTTGTAAGCGGGCATGACGTGCGATTGCGTGTCGCTTGGCCGTTGAGACAACCTCTTTGAGTTTGGCCCAATCGCAGCCTCGGTACTGTGATTCCGTTTTGGGGAGGTCGGTATGCCTGCCTACTGGCGTCATGATAACGGACCCATGGTCAACTTGGTTTCATCCATGCATCGCCAGCAACCAACTCTCTTCATCTCCAATCCCATCATTCTTTTTCGGGTTGGTTAATTCTGTCGTTTCTCTTTATACTTAGTTCGCTCTCTATGCCCCGTTCCTTGTATTCTTTCCCGTCGTGCCTCATCAGCCGCCCTTTCCTTTCTTCTGTATCCAGCCCGTGAGCCTCATCTGCCATGTCACGCGAGCACGACGACTTGACCATGGACGCCGATGTCGAGAGCGACGGCGAGAGTGGCTTCTTTGACGATGCTGCCGCCTCTGAGAATTCGCCTCTGTTGCCAAATGACTTGCCTCGCGATATCGTGCCGTCCAAGTCGTTCCAGCGTCGTGCTGTGCTCATGTGCATCGTCTTTCTCTTCATCGTCGAGGTGGGCCAGTTCATCATGGAAGCCCCGCTTCAAAAGATCATGGAAGATATCATCTGCCGATATTACTTCCCGGATCACCCCCTTTGGACACCGAAATCCCAAGACAACCGCTGCAAGGACTATGAGGTCCAAAAGATGCTTGCCATGGTGAGGGGTTGGTCCTTGGCTTTTGAGAACGCAACTCGTGAGTGAACACGGCAATACGGCAAGGCGATGGTGCTGACATGCATAGCTATCTTTGCCCAATTCCCATTTGGGATTATTGCCGACAAGTATGGTCGCCGTACGGTCCTTTTTCTCTCCACGTTTGGCTGCTCTCTCCAAGCAGCGTGGCAGATGGTAGTCTGTATGTCCCAAGTCATACTCCTCTGACTCTTAACGATAGTCGCCTAACCCTATTGATAGTGATGTTTCCCAATACCTTCTCCATATGGGCCATGCTACCAGGAAGTCTATTTTTCCTTATTGGAGGGGGCGGATCCATGGTTGCTGCAATGGTCTGGACCATTGTCGGGGATGTCGTTCCTGCTGCCGAACGAACATCGGTATTCTTCCAACTAATGGCATCAATTCTGATTCTTAATGTGGTTATAAATCCAATCTCGGCCTTTTTTGTCAAGGTTGATCCATGGGTCGCCATGTGGATGAGTTTTGGATGCATCGTTGTTGGAATGCTCTCCGTCTTTCTCATCCCCGAGACTCTAACACTCCGGCGCGAGGCTGATGCCAGACGACGGCAATCACAGATAATTACCGACGAGCCTAGAGCCAATGAGCCCAGGGACGACGAGATGGACGGAAAGGCCAATTGGTTTAGCTCATTCGCCTCCTTCATGCAGCATGTAGTCCATCAGGCATGGTTCACCATACAAAATGATATGCAACATGTATGGCGATTCATCTTTGCATCCAGGAGTATCATGGTGCTTATCATAGCCACTTCTGGGTTCGTTCCCATCAAACTATCCATGAACAGCATTCTTTTGCAATACATGACGAAGAGGTTTGACTGGGAGTGGTCAACTGTCAGTACCATCATTCATTTGCTTTCTTCGTTGCTAACCTTCTTTTACAGGCAACATTCATCTCCAATGCTGGAAATCTTGCGACAGTTATTTCATTACTAGTCGTCATGCCCCTTGGATCGATGGTTCTAACAAAGCGATACCACTATGACTTGATGCACAAGGATCTCCTTCTCGCGCAAGCGTCCACCTTTGTGCTGGCATTGGGAACCCTGCTCATGGCCTTCGCTGCGGCGCGATGGCTATTCGTCACATCACTCATTATCGCGAGCTTTGGCAACGGCTTTACGACAATATGTAGAGCCCTCTTAACGGCGATGGTTGAGCCGCATACTCTCGCCACGCTTAACACTACAATTTCGCTAGTCGAAATGATCATGTCTCTGGTCAGCGGGCCTTCGATGGGATGGCTACTCAGCCAGGGGATGGAACTTGGGGGCGCTTGGCAGGGACTTCCATTTCTGGCCATGAGCTTCTTAGCATTTGCAATTTCCACGGCTGTGATTTCATTCAGAATCCCATCTGGCATCGCCCAAGCACATGCGGATTAGAAGAGGATGCGTGGAGGAAATATGGAAGAGTGAGAACGATGAACAGCACAGGAGTCTAGGCGTTAAGTCGATCTTTGGCAAGCGCGGCTAAATTTATACATATAAATATTTTCACTTATCGTAGATTCAATTCGAATAGATGAAAGACATACGATTCCTACAGCTGAACTTCATTGGCCTGGTGAATGATGCTATTTCGAAGGCCAACAGGTATAGGTAGCCTTATCGATAAGCCAGGACCCACAATCCTCCCTCCGCCCTCCATTCACCCCGCTGCCGCCTTCTCCACCGCAGCTCCAACATCCATTCACCATCGTCACCTCAGCCTCGAAGGCCTCACGTTCTCGTGCCTCCACGCCCTGGATCATAGCTCTCTGTTCAAGCCTAATCCCTCGAGGTCGAACAAAGCTAGCCTTATCTAATTTTCAGAGCCGCGCGAGGCTTCCCACCAAGATGTCCGACGACGAGGATTTCATGCAGGAGTCTGACGAGGAGCAGCAAGTTCTCCGTTCGTTTTAAGCAGTGGGGCAGACATCGTGGCTAACCTTGGCTAGGTATGATTTTGAGTACGAAGAAGATGACGACGAAGAATCCGGAGATGTCGATATCGAAAACAAATACTATAATGCAAAGCAGTTGAAGCTGTCAGACCCTGAAGACGCGGTGGCCGAGTTCCTGGGCATCCCGCCGCTCGAGGACGAGAAAGGAGAATGGGGATTTAAGGGCTTGAAACAAGCAATCAAGCTAGAGTACAAGCTGTCTCAATACGACAAGGTATGCCGTCCTCTAGAGAGACGGTGTTTGCCACATGTTGACACATCCATGACAGGCAGCTGAACACTACGCCGAGCTCCTCACCTATGTCAAGTCGGCCGTGACCCGAAACTACTCCGAGAAATCCATCAACAACATGCTCGATTACATCGAAAAGGGTGCTGATGGGCCTGATGCTATCCGATGCATGGAACAATTCTACTCCCTCACTCTCCAGAGTTTCCAGAGTACCAACAACGAGCGGTTATGGCTCAAGACAAACATCAAGTTAGCCAAATTATTGCTCGATCGGAAAGAATATGCAGCAGTCTCTAAGAAGCTCCGAGAATTGCACAAGACCTGTCAGCGAGAGGATGGAACGGATGACCCCAGCAAGGGTACGTATTCACTAGAAATCTACGCCTTGGAGATCCAGATGTTTGCAGAGACCAAGAACAACAAGCAGTTGAAGGCCCTGTACCAGCGCGCTCTCAAAGTCAAGTCGGCCGTCCCCACCCTCGAATCATGGGGATTATCCGAGAATGTGGTGGCAAGATGCACATGAGCGAGGAGAACTGGAAGGAGGCTCAGAGCGACTTTTTCGAATCCTTTCGAAACTACGACGAGGCCGGATCGCTGCAACGAATCCAGGTTCTTAAATATTTACTCTTGACAACCATGCTTATGAAGTCGAACATCAATCCCTTCGACTCTCAAGAAACGAAGCCCTATAAGACGGACCCTAGAATCTCAGCCATGACGGACCTTGTCGATGCCTACCAGCGAGATGATGTTCATACCTATGAAAAGGTTCTGCAACGCAACCAAGACATCCTGGATGACAGTTTTATTGCCGAGAATATTGACGAAGTTACGCGTAACATGCGGACCAAGGGTGTTGTCAAGTTGATTGCCCCCTATACTCGGATGAAACTTGCGTGGATCGCCAAACAGCTCAAAATTTCCGAGCCCGAGGTTCAAGATATCCTCGGCTTCCTGATCATAGATGGGAAGATTAGTGGAAGAATCAATCAGCAAGAAGGCCTTCTCGAGATCATCTCTGATGCCGACTCGGAGCGTGTAGAAGCCCTTCATGGCTTGACCAAGTCAATTTCTGAACTCTTCAGCACCATATTCAGGGACGGGGATGGTTTCCGCAACATCGAGAACTCATCACCTGATGACCAAGGTGTAGATATACAGGGCATCCCTATTGGAAAAGGGTCGAGCAATCGAGGGGCTCCCCTCCGGGGGAAGAAAATTAAGGGAGTCTCGGTGGCCTGGCCTTGAGTAAATGTGGGTAGACACTAAAAAGTAGATGCTGAGGTAGATACCCTCATTGAATTTACCTTTGAGCACTTCCATTTTTGTTTCAGCCTTTGTCGGGGTACCACTAGGAATTGCCACGGCTCGAGGAGCATGAAGCACCCTGTGTGTCTTTTAGCAAGCGAGATGGAATCGCGACGGAATGTTTTATGGCACAGCGCAGTGGACCTAGGCTCTTGTATCGAGCTATTATGTGATAGTAGTATTGCTTAGATATGAATAGAAAGGATTATGATCACCATAAATAACCTGGGACTAAACCTGAAAAGCCGCCTACTAATGCAGAATGACATCGCAAGAACTTGAGCTATCGTTTCGAAAGCACCTGGTCTGCATACACTTCTGTTGTTGACTTCGTATCGTCCTTTCAGGGCCACTTAGGACGAAGCAAGGGAAGCCCAACACCTTTTAGGCGGGGCCACAACCTTTCCGTGTATTCGCCTCATGGAGATTCAACGCTGGTTACAGTCAATGAGAGAGCATGGTGGCATCTGCAGGGTAGAACAACCCCCCCCCCCCCCCCCCCCCTCTGAAAAAAAGAGAAGGGTTTCAGCGGTGCTCAAGCCACTTCTGGGAGAAGTGTGGTTGCACGAAGGTACTTCGAGATTCTCGTTTTGGAACCAGGACCTGCAGAGCCATGGGCCCTTCGGCAGCCGGCGAGAAGAAAAAAGGGTCAATCTCAACATGCAGGGGGTTTTTCACGGCAAAGTACATGAAGGTATTTCTTCAAATCTGCGAATAGGGCCGACGATGTAGGAGCTCGTTGCAGGTTGTAGAGGGGCGATCGGATGGCCCACCTTGTTGAGATGTATGCAGTTCGAGGTTATTTTCTGTACATGGAAGGGTCACATGGCATGCAAAACACAGAAAGAACCATGCCGGTAGATAGACAATGTCAGGGGCTCGAGTACGAGGCATCAGACTGAGCGGGGACACAAATACCCACGCAAAGGTTGAGCTTGAGGCAATCGAGTGCCGTCCGGTGTCAGTTCATCAAGGAGGGGTAGACAAGATGGTTGAGGGGCGTTTTCTTGTCACACAATCACAACTGGTCGAGGGTCCCCGATCAATTACCGAGAGCTTGACGCATGGATGAGAGAGACTGGACAATGTATAGGATCTTAGCACAAGGAGGAACTACCGGATGGCAGAATGCAGCCGCCGGGTATTTGATGCGGCGGTGAGCAAAGGGAGGCATGCAGCGATGCTGTGCACACCTTCAAGGAATTCCCTGGACGGTATTTTACAAATGCTTGGTCATGCATTTCCCATATGGACCGAGTGCAGGCACCCAAGGATAGGGTGTGGAATATATTGCCCATCGTCGTGGTCAATCTCGATTATAGAACCCCGGATCTAAATCGGCTCTACAGCTGTTGTACACGCGAGCCAGTTTACAAAGTAACTCCTTCTAATTGCCCGAGCATGATGGCAACAGTACACAGCGGATTCTGGTTAGAGCGGGGGAGCACAAGAGATGCGGCAGGCGGAAAAGAGCGGGAGATTGATGGGACACAAACACAAGGACACCCCACCCCCCAAGATGAAGTTGGCTGTGAAACATCGTGAGACTGCAGATTCTTTGGTCAGATTTCTCGCCTGAGCCCGCCTGGGAATGACATATCATATCCCACTGCTATCTTTTGCAGGACGAAACGCCCGTGTACCGGGTGCCTGGGCGGAATATCACCCTCCCTGCCTCCCTCGCCATCCCCTCGCCCTCGTCACTCGACGATAATAGCGGTGGAAGCTGGGCTGTTGAGTGGATACTTGCCATACAAAGAAAAGAGACCTTCTCGGGAGGGTCTAGGATGGGGAGAACACCTTCAGCGGGTAATTTGCAGTTGGGGTGGGCCACAATTTGGATGCTTGCTTCCCCTTTTGGGTACGGTCAGAGACACAAGATTTAGCCCGCTCACGACTTAGCACTGTTTTCAACACAACGCAGGCTCATATATCTTGACGCCAGAAGAATGATAAAGACGGATGTAGACGAGGAAAAACAAAGTACACAACACGATGTCGCTGGCATGGCTAATGCAAAGGGCCGACTGCGGGACAGGCTACCGATGGACTGCGTAGGTGTGGATTTCCAGGAGCCCGACAACGGAACGGACAGGATGAGATGAAGTAGCCAATTAAAACAACCAAAGAAGCATGCACGATTGCACTGCTTGCAGCCGAGTAACTTAGGGCTCCAGAAGTGCAGAATGAAACTATCGAGGAGATTCTGACAGGCCAGCGGCCAGAGTCTTTTCGTTGAATGGCGGGGGTGGCTGAGGAGACGAGGGGAAAGAGATTCGCCGAAATCAACCGGAGAAGAAATTTCCAAAAATTCTCTGGCCCCGGGAGACGGGACGATGAGGTGACTGCGATCCGGATTGGATGAGGAAATGCTGGGCTGAATGAAGTTTGTTGCGCCTTCGGGACGGGATGCTGATGCCTCTCCCTTGGTCGGTCATCATAGGTCATCCACCACCTTGTGACGTACCTGACTGGCTCTGGGCCCTGGTCCTGTACGTACACAAACATTCTCTCGGGTTGGTTGTCAATCAAATCTCCAATGACACAGAAGACAATACAAGCCACAACATGGTGTGTTCTACAAGGCCTCGTAACGCCTTTGTGCAACAGGAAATGGGTGTGCAACTTGACCAATTTCCTCTTTTGGTCTCACGAGGTCGATGCCTTTGAGTGGGTATTGTAGGCATTGTTCAATGGGCCATGACCGGTGTGAGACGACACGAAATACGACACAAGCAGGGGCCATAAGCTACCACCAACACGGAGATAAAACATAAAAAGAAAAGAAAAAAAAAGATCATGAAAGAAAAAAAAGACCTCGTCAATGAAAACGAGGCTAACGACCACCACCAAACGGGCGGCGTCGTGCACGGGGCGGCAGTTGGCTTAGTGGACACAAATCCCGCGTGGGTTGGGTCGGTTTCTACGGAGTAGCAAGCCTCCTTTGTCCGGCCGAGACGACTGGCGGGGACTGGTGTGGAGTCATGGGATTTGGGACGAACGAGCGATAATCAAGCGACGACCGAAGCAGCGTCCCAACTTGCGAGCCGGACTTTCGTCGAGATGGGATGGAAAGGAGACGAAGAAAATGGAGGGTGGAGCGCAGTCAGCCGCAGCCGCCGCCAACGCCGCCGGACGCCGCATCCTCCGCATCGGCCGCTAGCACGAGTAGTGTCGAGGTATAAAAAAATTGGCTAGAGATCGCGAGCCAAAGAGGGAATTTTGACAGGGTTAAGAGGGCCCGTGATGTGATGTGATGTGATGCCGTGCACCGCAAAGGGCGTTGAAACCCTTCTTTTGCGTGGTTCCCTGGTAAGCGTGGGGTAGAAAAGGGAAAAAGAGGACAAGTCCGGGAATGTTCTCTGCCATTTTGACGGTTATCAGGGCCCGAAGGTTCCGATCTGGGGGTGAGATGTTGTCATGATGTTGGAACGCAGACTAGGTGGCGATGATGTCGGATTGTTCCTTGGTTCTGGCGGGGAATGACGCTGATTGTGGGGTGAGCGTGAGAGCTACTGTGCCGAGTGTAAGTAATGGGGTGAATAAGGTGTGGTTACCAAGGCATGGGAACAGGGGGGGTTGGGTTGGGTGGTGGTGGATGTTCATGTTCATGCCATGTGAGTAAATGAGTTGACTGAGAGTGTGAGCATGTCGAAAGTGCGAGTGCCATCTCTGGTGTTGCGGTATGCGACTAGGTGAGAAGCCAAGTTTGATGGCTGAACGGCTGGGCGGGTGGGCGGGCTGGTACTGTGGGATGGATGTCTGGAAGGTTGCTTGCTTGGGTTGCTTGCTTGGGACGGACAGACGAACGAGACCCAGGGGCATGGCGTCAGCCAAACAAGACAAGGGCCTTGCCAGCCGGAATACCGAAACCTTGCGCAGGGATCAACAAGAGAAGGGAAAAAGAAAACGAAGAGGATACATGGACAAACCCATGTGCATGCTGGCTTGCGAACAGCTCCCAGCCTCAAAGCACACACGGGTAGGGATTCTGCAGGTCAATCGGCACAGTACCATGGTTCTCTTGATGAGGGTTCTGGGCGCCAACCACTAGCACGGGCTATGTAGCATCACGAACCAAGAGATGAGTGATGAGCTGACCAGGAGGGCGCGGTGGAGTGGTTTCGCTTTGTTTGCTCCCCTCATCCATGATCCACCCCCTTCGCCCGGCACTCGTCGGCGCCGTCACCCGCGTGTGTTCTATCGCACATTGATTGATTGATTGATTGATTGGCCTGTATGTGGTTGAAAGCCATGGACGGGGTCTGGTCTCACGGGCCTGTCGGGTCTCACCAGCTGCCATGGGCCAGGAACAAGAGTCGAGTCGAAATATCCATATGAACCCGGCTGCCGCCCGCTCCCGTGAGCCCCGAGGAGGAGGAGGAAGAGGAGCATAGCAAGGGAGAGCGACCAAGTATCAGTCGCGCCGTCCCGTTTGTTGTCTTGAGAATCTGTGTCCGGGAGGATAACAGACATACACCCGTCGTACCAACAATACAGTACCTACCTACATGACATACACGACGGTCCAAGAATAGTCCCTTCTTACCTTCCCACCTTCCCACCTACCTACCAAAGGTAGACAAGAAAGCAAGCGAAGGAGAGGACGGAACGAAAAGAAACAGACAGGCTCTGCCCTTGTTGCTCGTTCCTCTGGCCATCTTTCCTGACCTCCTTCTCCGCCTTCGTCTTCTTCATTCTTGATCGGTAGCTTCTATATCATCCTTGTTGTGCCCTTCCCCTCTTCCCCCTCCGCAACAGAAGCTCCCGCATTTCTTTTGGCATTCTCCTTTAAGGTCTTTACCCTTTCCATATTTGATTTGTTCTTCGCCTCTTCCTTCTCCTACTGTACTCCCTCCCTCCCTCCCTCCCTCGACCAGGCCCTTACCCCGGCCCTTCGCGTCTCTGCTGTGGTGCCTTAGCTTGATACCTTACCCCTTGTCAGCAAGCCGCCTGTACTCATAGGCCCTGTACCTGTCTGTGCCTGTGCTCTGCGCTTTGTCGCTTTGCAACTAGGGTTGCAATTGGCAGCAAGGGAAGGAACCGGCGAATCAAGAGGCACCTAATATCATCATCGCCAATACCACCACCCAGCCACAACGACAACGACTACCACCAAACCACACGATCGACCGCCAGAGAGGGGGTCATCATCTCTCTCCGGCACCCTCACCAACGTCAATAAAGAGACAAGAGAAAGGGCCAAGAACAAGAAGAAGAAATACAAATATAACCACCTTCTTGCCGTGAATTCTTCATCCTCGTTACTCGCAATTCTTGTCATCAAGGGTTCATCTCTTCCTCTTCTTCGTCTCTGTCCCTACTTGCTCTTCTTTTTCTTATTCTGCTTCTTCTCCTTCTTCGGCTACTTCCCATTCTTGTCGTCTTCACCTGCTTCTCCTCACAGGCCGCCGCCAACTTCTTCCACCCCTGACCCAGGCCAGGTCAACACACCCACTCACCGACCTTCGCACCCTACCACACCCCCCGCAGATTCATCATTGCAGCATCCACATACGCACGTACTGCTACCGTACGCTACGGCACAATCCAACAAGCATCAAGGGCCACCACCCGCAAGCAACGCAACGCAACGCACGCAGCGCAAGGACCACACGACCCAGACTTGCAGGGCCAGGTCTCGTCATCACGTTGCTTGCCCGTCATCCCCGTCGACCCGGCCGAGTCCAGACGAGCCCAGGGATCCTCTTCCTCTTCCCCTCTCCCTCGTCCCTCTTCCCAGTCGCCGACCAAACGGACAGTGTGTATTGGCACGCGACGGCATCAACCTGGTCGCTGTTGGCGTCTCGCTCTGCACGACGCACTGCACCCGTTTTTCCAACGTGGTGTCACGACCTCGGGCTTTCAGGGTTATCCATGCGACTCTCACCCAGTCTCGTAACTTGATTGACTTGGGGAATACAGCCTCTGCGCTCTGCCCATCTCCCGTCCCTCGTCTCCCATCTGCTGCAGCGACACACACCTGAATTGCGCTGCCTGCCGGCCGCATCGACAAAGACCAGGCCACATACCAAACCACCAGTGCATCACTCACTGCACGACGTGCGCTACACCACCACTACGAAAGGATCCCTAGCTTGCCTACTACCTACCGACGTCAACTTGCAACACCGCCACCGTCTCTCAACTCACTTGTCACATATCGACAACAGAAGCGCCGGAAGCAATTCCCTCGCGTCCCAAGTCCATTCTCCTGCTTATTGTTACACACTCGCTCTCCATCGGCAACTAGTTACCTGCTGTTGCTGGGTTCTCTCTGATCCCTCCCCCTTCCTGTGTATCCCCAAATTCCTTGCCTGCCAAGCCTCCAGTCTCTTCGCCAAGGGACGGTCCGTGACAAAGGTCAACCAACATAGCACCCGCCCACACGCTTATTATTGGGCTCGCCCGCACAACCCAGCCTCGCTCCCATGCGGAGACATCCGTGTCTTTGGTTTTGGGAAAAAGACGAGACACTCGATCCCTCACCAGAGACATAACCCCGGATCCTAGAGCGGAGGTGACTACCTATATCCGCAGGGATCAAAGAGCCCATCGCATCGACTAGTGGCACGGAAAGTCGGACCAGGCTTGCTTGGTAGCTCTGCGCGCCGAACCATCCTGTGCGTCCCCTCTACTACGAGGCAAACGACCAAGGCCTCAAAATCACTAGAGACTTATATCAGCCAAACACCAGCCCGGGCAACGCGCCACAGCAAGCACAGCAAACGCCAGAGTGGCCAACCCCTGCCTGGCACAAGGCACCGCGCAGCAAGGGCACGCATTGAGATAACGCCCCATCGTCACAGGGAAGATCACTCACACGCACCACACGCACAGCACGCTTGCGCACCTTATTCAACACATTCTCGTTTTGCTCCTTGCGAGATTTCAGACAGGGCCTCAGGCAAGAGCCCTCTGACAAGACGGACAAAAGATCCGACGTTGCAGAGAAGGCAAGCTTTGACCTGTTCAGGCGCCGATCATCCGTAGGGTTGGTTGCTGTTCCTTTCCAACACTCATCGCTGGTTGTTAGTCCTCGTCATTTGAACCTCATCACGGTGCGTACTGCGCCTCTTGTCGGCTGTCTCGTGTCATCTCATCTCGCGAGAGGCTACGCCTCACCAGAATACGCTGCTCCTGGAGCATCCATACCAATCTCGTCGTGCCATTATCATCCCGCCCGCTACCCATTAGCTCGGGACCCTATTCTTTGCTTTTCCCCCACGCTCATTACCTCAGCTCTGTTGGCTCAGCGTGTGGCTCTCGGTCATTTACTGCCCAACTGAAGTTGCCTCTTGCTGCCCCCCATTTGCTTCTTTTCTCGTTCTGTTTTCTCACTCAGCTCTGGGCCCCTCTCTTGCCCATCATATCCACCAATCGTCAGCGCCATCGCCCACAAGTTGTTCGACGGACCTTGGAGAACTGGAGCCATCGTGCCTGCGTCGACCCAATTGCGCTCAGGAACCTCAGCCACTCTATCGGTGCTGTCAGGAATCACGCACATACGTCGATCGAATCGAAATCGAGTCGCACGCATCGTCAGCGGGAGATCGCCATTGCCCTCTGGGACCCTCATTTGACTGGCTTGATTTCTTGTAGCCCCCTCGTGAGTGGGCTCAAGTGGACACAGAGACACTAGACAACAAACAAGTCACCACTGCTCGAGAAAGGACCGACGAGTGGACCAAGCCAACAGCAACTACGGTACAGGGCTAACCGTCTCCCCATCACACCCGTTCCGGCTCTGTACACACAGACACAGGGTCGCAGACGCCAACAGCAGTTCACTGGCCCCGTGGACGGGTACAGTACGTATTGCAGTGCGTACACGCCAGCCTGCTAATCACTGCACCCGGCATCGCATGCGGCAACCGCAGTTGTCGGACGGTCCAACACTCTGTGCAACACTCCAATCCTGTCTGTACCACCATCCGTGGCCGTGCTAGCCGCGCCCCTTAAGCCGTCGCATCCCATTAGCACAGCGATTAGCGCCCTTGTCAGTCCTTCTTACTCGATCTATTTCCCCGTCCAGCTCCGAGACAAGCCAGGATCGGGATTAGGATCAGGGCACCCATCTCCTTTCATTTTCTCTTACTCTTCTGCCCCGTACCAATTCCCAAGCCGAGGCCACAAGGGCGATTTTCCCCCACGGCTGGTCAATTGCCAACGCCCGCAGTGGTTTACCCGCTGGGATTACCCGCTAGGCCCTCCGCTAAGCCAGCGTACCCGCTGTCCGGCCGTGGTCTAAAATCCCTAGCTCCTCCCTATCCCTCCTCATCGCTAGTCATCCCACGCCGTGGACCGTCTTCCATCGGGGATCCTCCAGGGCTCCAGGGCACATCGGCCACCGAGAGGCCAGTGTTGCAGCGTGCCCCCTCCCCAGCACCCACGACCTCCCACGCTGTTCCACACTGCGTTTCTGGCGATACCCAGCGCCCAGCGCGGCCACCAAACCCTCGCCTCTTGCCTTCTCCCTCATCTCTGATCCACCAGGCCAAGCGCTTGACAGGGCTTGACAGGACCTGACAGGGCCCAACAGCCTCGGCAACGCAAGCCAGGGCCTTTTGGACGGGGCTATTTTTTTTTTTTTTTTTTTTTTGCTAGGTAGGTCACGACGGACGGGGGGGGACACTCTCCAGCTGTGCTCCATCAACCTAAAACCCACGCCCCCAAGCAGCAGCAAAGCGGCGTGCGGCGTACGTGCGATCAGCAAGACGCAGAACAGAACAAGCACCAGCAGCACGGGCAGGCCACCATCGGCACCACTTAAGCACCTACCTAAGCAGCCGAGCAGCAGGCACAAGCAGCCGCAGAAGCACCAGCAGCAGCGTCCCAAACTAAAGTTGCAACTTCCCGGCTCCTGGCTCACCTCACCCTACTGTTCTCTCACACTCTCTCACTCGCACCTTCTCTCTCAAACTTCTTTCCGCTCTTCCCCTCCGCCTTCCCCTTCCCTTCACTCCCACCTCGCTTCTCCCACTCCTCCTACTCCTACTCCTACTCCTCCTCTTCGCCTTCAACACCTTCAAACCAACCCAAGTAAAAAAAAAAAATTCATTACTCTAACGAGGCATGTTCCAGCCTCAACCCACTCCCTTCGCCTCCTCCTGCTTCGCATCCTATGGCCTAGCTCCCGAACTGGACTTTGGATACTCCGTGTCAGCTGGAGGCGGAGGAGCTGGTGCTCCCGCGGGGCTGCTCTACGGCTCGCAACAACCACAACCACAAGCTCAAACACAACCTCCACAACCTCCACCACAACAACATCCTTCCCTCCCACACCGGCAGCTTCCCACATCCTCACCTGTGGCCTCGTCGCCTTTCGCTCCTTCGATAGCATCCACCACGTCGCCGACACCGCCGACACCCACGAGCTGCCACAACCTGCCAGTGCATCAACACCAACACCAGTCGCAGCACCATCAGCACCAGCGCCAGCATCAGCACCAGCCGCGCCAACCGCCCCAGCAAACCTACCGCACTCCTCCTGCCGTCATCGTCCCCAAGATGGAGGAACAGCAGGGCCAGCACGATATTGCTGCTCAACAGGCCGCCGCGAAGGATTACCAGATTGTTCACAAGGCAAGCTACAGTTCTCTCCAGGCTATTCGCCACACATTTCACCCCAAAAAAAAAATATCGGTGCTAACACTCCGGTCTCGCAGGGCCCTTTGGTCGGCACCAAACTATCGAGCGATGCCATCACCAACGAGTATGCCAAGGCAGACCAGGTCTACGTCGAGAAAACAATTGTACGTGGCCCCCCCGCTCTTGGTAATTGACGAGATGGGAATGTCCGCTAACATCGCACACCCTCAACTAGGCGCTTCCCCAAACTTATTCCCACTACCGTCCCATCCAAGGCGATGGCAACTGTGGCTGGCGAGGTGAGTCAATTCGCCCTTTCTGCGATGCACAATTCCGGAGATGCGGTTTGGATTCAGGGTCGGATTCAGGGTGACTCGAAACCGGGCACATTTTCCCCCAGACTAAACTCCGCTCTCGAGCAGCACGTTGCTTTGTCTTGCCCTCCCGCCCCTGTCTCGGGGACCCTGCCTCCCATGTGACTAGTCGGATTTTTGGCTAACTGTTTCACTTCGCCAATGCAGCAATTGGATTCTCCTACTTTGAGAAACTGATCGATTCCGGAGATCAGGGCAAGGTTGAAGGGGAGGTTGCTCGCCTTATGAGCTATGGGCGAATGATCTCCAACGTCGGTGGCTACACCTACTTCGAGGAATGGGCTGATGAAATGTTTGGGCTTTTGCGGGAAATTGCCCAAAGCATGGACAATCCACAGGTTGCACATTTGCTGCTATTGGAGCGATGGAACGATGCTACACTCACTGCCAGCATCATTTACTACCTCCGCCTTCTTGCAGCCACATACCTCAAAGCTAACGCCGCAACATATGACCCCTTCCTCCCCGACGTAGCTGGCGGCGTGCAGGGCTACTGCGCCCAGTCCATTGAGCTAGTCGACCGAGAGATTGAGCATCTAGGCATCGTCGCCCTCGTCAACATGCTGCTTCAGCCCTGCGATTTCGTGCTCGAGATTGTCTACCTTGATCGAAGCCCAGGTAGTCAAGCCAATACTTACCGTTTCCCCGAGGAAGCCAACAACCAGGACCCTGCAACCCTCGGCCCCATAATCTATCTGCTCTATCGACCAGACCACTACGACATCCTCTACCGTGCACCGGCTCAACCCTCGCTCCCAGTGTCAATCCCCATCCCGGCCGCACCAGTCTCCATGCAGGTCAATCGAGTCAACTCTTTTACTCAAAACACTCCAATCACGAGCACTCAAACAACTCTGGGAGAATTCTCGTCGGTTGACTTTAACGCGCTAGCTATTATTCCCGGATTTAGCCACATGGGCATGACACCTCTCGCCCCTCCTCCCTCGACAGCTGCATCTGCGGAGCCGTTCTCGCCCACTGCGGTACAGCAGAGTTCTTGGATGCCTCAATACTCGGATGGTCTCCCAACGTCAACGCCACAACCCCAGCCTCCGCCGCCCATTATGGCATCACCTCAACCCCATCTCCTCCTGCTCCAATGTCCACCAGCTCGGGCATGGGCCCAAACCCGGCGATGGTGGCGACGTCTGGCCTGGGTCCTCAAACATCTCTTATGCCACCCCTCCGAACAACTCCGGGTTATCATATTCGATTCAGCCCAGTCCAGCTCGAGTATGAGGAGAGCAAGAACAGCATAGAGCCGCATTTCAACGTTAAGACGAACACGTTTAAGAATAGCATTTGGAATCGAGCCCACTACGGAAATCCAGATTTTCATCCCGAGGAATGGAGTCCCGATGATGAGCATGTGGACGGCAGGGTGGGTGGCAAACGGAAACTGAAGAAAGAGTCGTCTTAGATGGATGGGCTAAGCATGGATGAAGCGTATATGCATGGGTGCAGAATGGATTCAACTAGCCATTTTTCACTTGCTACATCGAGCTTATGAGAGCATGGACGAGGGCCTCGTCAGGGGATCCGACCAGGGCGAAGACAGAAGAGACCAGTTGGGCGGGAGGCATTGATTGATACCCCCTAGGAGTTCCGAGGGGTTGGAGAATTGGATCATTCAACCGGTGGGGTGTGGGGGAGGCAGGCCATCGATTGCTCGGTGAAAAAGGTGTTTGATTTCATTTCTCTGCATGGGTCGGCAAGCCACAGGGAGCGTTTCCTTTTGTATGCATGCTCGTCAGGATTGGAGAAAGGATGGGGAATGGGATAATCGCTGACGATTGGCCACACGCAACATTTTATGATGGACTTTGCAAGAGAACTGGGATATGGGCATTGGGATTTTGGGAATTGGTTATGGGAATTTGGCATGGAATCTGAACGATATGTGACGGATGGAAGAGGCTTGTGTGATTTTACTTTTCCCCATATTTTCTTCATTTTTTTTTTGACTATCTTGTTTTGGTTGTGGATTTTTGATTTTGGTTTTGGTTTTGGTTTTGGGAGGGTGGGGGAAGACAGGAACGACGGACAGGCAGGAGGATCTCGGGCACACACCGACACTTTTTGCAACCACATGCATTCATTCAAACATGTCCTTGGAGTTGCGAGCATTCGGCAATGAGAAGGACACGGCATCGAATTGGAGCAAATTTTATTTCTCTTATGGCGGTCGATATGCCAACTCATTTTTCTCGGATACTATCTGGCCGAACCTTTTTTTTATCCATCTACGTCATAGCATCGGCGTTGTTAAATTTTTGTTTTGTTTTCACACGTTCGTTTTTTTATTGTCACATTTCTTTTTTCCCATCGCACTTATCAGACCGAGGAGACCGCCCATTGCAGAGGGGTCCTGCTCAAGTGACACTGGTGGCGTTTGTGCTTGGTTGGCAAGCTCCAGTTAGGTTGCTGAAAGATGAGGGGTGGAGGGTGTGTGCGACACGAGAGAATGCCTGCGTGTCTTGGGTCACGTTGGTCTGGGTCAATGAATTATTATTTTTGTTCAGGGTTCTATCTATTATGGTATCTACATAGGTCACTCTCCTGAGTGTGAAGTGTGCGTCAGATTATTTGGCTTGTGCATCCCATCCATTGCCTGTGTCACGCGTGCGTGGCTTTACGTGAGTGGAAGACGGACAAAGGTGAGAGGTTAGAACCGGAGCTGGAGATGCGGGTAGTAGATGGCGGTAGGATTGCCTCGGACAGGGACCGATGGCAAGCGCGTAGTCTGTTGATGAGAGGGGGGAGGGAGTGAGGGGGAGAGTGAGACAGTGAATGAGTGAGAGAGTGACGGAGTGACGGAGTGAAGGAGTGAGGGGGCAGCGCAGATGTGGAGAGGGGACCAACAGGTTGCACCATAATGCTGTAGAGACGAGGCAGGCAAAGGTCGAGGCGAGAAACAAAGCAGATAGAAAGACATGGATGAACACAGGCAGGGGACGGGAGGAGTCCCGAAGGAGGGATGTGTTAAGGGTCTGTGCCGTAGGCGTGCTTGCGGTGCCGCTTCAGGTGTGGAGAGGGCGCGTGTGTAGGTTTTGGGGTGGAGATGGAAGGTGTGAGATGACAGCAAGAGGTCAGGAAGGGTCCAGGAGGGAAATGAAAACGTGGGAGCATGACATTGTGGTGTTGGTTGACAGTTGGGATGTCGTCGAGAAACGGTGTGATGTCTCAGCTTTCGCTTTTTTTTTCTTTTTCTTTTTTTTTCACGTTGGTTGGTTAATGGGGAGCGGGGGGACTATCGATATTACTAGCAGATCATATACATGGTAGGTAGAGAGAGAGAGAGAGAGAGAAAGAGAGAGAGAGCAGAGACAGGCAGGTAGACAGAAACACAGACATGCATACATTGGCGCGCTGAGAGGGAGGGGAGGGGAGGGGGCAGGCAAACTGAAAGAGAGCGAGAGGAGGATGAAGAGGGGAAAAGTGGAAAGGTGATGTGATGTGATGCCATGCTCTGCCATGCCTCTGCCAAGCCATGCTATGCTATGCTCTGCCATGCCATGTCAATGCGGGTGCGATGCGATGCGATGGAGGTTAGTGTGGGGGAGTGTGCAGTACCATGATGATTGCCCAGCTTCCTTTTGCCAGCCAGGGCCCAAGGTTATTTGGGGCTGGGCAGGCTGCGTATCTTTATCGCCATCGTGCGTGCGTGCGTGCGTGCGTGTGCCCCGTGTGTGTGTGCGTGTGCGCACGTATCATTCATCCATTCATCCATCCAGGTAGTCGGAGGTGGAGGCGTGCGTGAAGTGTGTGTCTGAGTGAGTGAGTGAGCGAGTGAATGAATGGGCGAGAGAGAGAGAGTGTGTGTGTGTGTCGTGCGGCGTAGCAGATGAGGGAGTGGGAGAGATGACTTGCAGACGAGACTGACGGTCCCGTGTCTGGGCCACCCAAAATGCTACCAACATACCCTGCAAGCAACGAGCAACAAGCACCAAAGCAATAGCCACTAATTAGCGCCGACCATTCAGAGCGAGATTGTATGTGTGCGCATGTGCGTGTCTAGGTGTGCGTGCGTGTGTGTGTGTGTGTGTGTGTGTGTGTGTGTGTGTGTGTGTGTGTGTGTGTGTGTGTAAGGGAGGGACAGCAAGGGATTGAGCAAGCGAAGCAGCGAGCAGAGTGAGCAAATGGTTGAGTGATGGATTTAGGAGGGATTGGTTGAAGGAAGCACGGCTGGATGTGTAGCGGGTCATCGTCATGCCATTCTTCGAAATCCTAGAGACGAGATGCCATGCCGTCAACGCGGTCGAGGCATGTGAGTGGTGTAATATCACTGCAATAGTGCAATATCGTCAACCCCCGTACCGTCTCCGTCTCCGTCTTCGTCTCCA
Source organism: Aquanectria penicillioides (assembly GCA_003415625.1). NCBI lineage: Eukaryota > Fungi > Ascomycota > Sordariomycetes > Hypocreales > Nectriaceae > Aquanectria > Aquanectria penicillioides. The sequence goes on from PYIU01000003.1 coordinate 7,249,717, forward strand.
TCTCCCATCTCCAATCTCTATCCCCACGACCCCATCCAGGGCTAGGCCCACGTCCACGCCCACGCCCATGCCTACGAGCATGACCATGCCCATCTCCATGCGTCCTGACCGGCGGTGGGGAGGATGTTGTCAACCGTGGTGGGGGACCCTGTCGCTACAACACGAGATCCGATGGAGCTACCTCGCCCCAGCACGGTGCTACATTAAAAGGAATGTATGTCTGCTATTACCTACCTGTACAATAGGAGTAGGCAAGGATGAATTGATCATTGACCAGACATGGCAAGGGGCAAGTAAACGAAACTGGCTTCCCAACGTGGTGCCACACCAAAAGAAGAACATATCTTCAAATCGCCCCCAAAAATACAACTATGTGTGTGTGTGTGTGTGTGTGTGTGTGTGTGTTTTGTGTGTATTGTTATGTGCACGGGTCGAGAGTTGGTAAAGGGCCTCAAAACACGTGCTGGCGCTTCTTGCGGATCTAAACAATTAGCATGTTTGCCTCATCGTCTCCCTCGTCTCCACCTGTGGCCACTTCCACCGCCATACCTAAATAACCCACGTTAGCTTTCCTCGCCCTTTTCTCTTCACTCTAGAGTCTAGACCTGAGGCTCGAGACCCTAGACTCCTCAACAGGAGCGACATTCTGCAGATGCAGTCGCGGTCGTGATCAGGGTCGAGCCCAGAGCCGCAGTCATAGTGGCGCTTGTTACTCCGCTTGAAGCCGTTGATACGCCGCATGCCTTTGAGTTCAAGTCGACGTATCAAGTATGGACACAATATGGTCGCTTTTAGAGTTTAATTCCGCGCACCGACCCGACCCGTCCGTGTTCCGTCGTCAAATGTTCCGCGTCCGTGCCGAGCAGTAGCAACAACTGGGCCCTGGCGTCTTCGACGGATATGCTGCTGTTGTTGGCCGAGCGTGGGAAGGACAGGCGGACAGGCAGAGATAGAGAGACATGTGCTGGATCAAATCATCCGAGGTATTATCGGACGGTTGGCCTCAGTTTAAGTTTGAGGCGCTCAGGCCTACCAACAAGCTCATCGACAGCAATCAAGCGAATCAATCTCACCAGGCACAAGTAGATAGCGTGTTGTTGGCTGTGCGTGTTCCAACGGCCTGTCTCAGGGACTGGCCCGGTGCAGCGCGGTGCTGTCACTGGTGTGCGGTATGGTGCAGAATCGCAGGGCTTCTGCGAATACGATCAATAACCCCGAGACATGATGAGATGCCACTCACACGGTAGGCGGCTTACCTACACGTCCGACGTTTTCGATAAGGCAAACGAAACATCCGGGCGCGCGGCTGTTCCCGTGTCTAAAAAAGAGGCCCCCAGAAACGCCCCGGCTAGGTTCAAGATCTACTGCCTGATCGGATAGCGATACAAAAAATTTTTGGCCTCGACCTGAGCACATCACGCCATGTCATGATCTCGATGCCCCCCGCGGCCAAGCTGGCATATTATAGGTGGCGGGCCATTGTCTCCAGCGCCTGGTCTAGTTCTCTCGTGGTTTAGGACGCTCAGTGACGCTCCCGTGCGGGCAGGTCCCACTCATCGCAGGGTCTGGACCTCTCCGAACCCATCTGCGGCCATGTTCTACGTACCATGGTAGTCACTGGGCATTCGAGGGCTAGTGGCGGGCAGAATGTTGAACCACTATAGCGCATAGTATCAGTGCCTCAAAGAAGTTGAGGGGAGACGTAGGCTCCACCACAGACCACAGAGTGGGCCAGCGGGGAATGATAGTCGTGGTTAACAGGGATCAAGACGGGCCAGTAGCATGTGCCCAGCCGTTCGCTGCCGAGAGTGCAAGGGGAGGGGAGGGTTGGAGATGGAGACGAAGGCGATGGCGACGACAACGACGACGACGACGACGACGACGACGACGGCAACGGCGATAATGGTGAGCCGAAGAGAAGTTGTCGAGGGTGACCTCGGGCCAGCATATCCAAGGGTCCCGTTCTGCATGCTCCGTCGGCTCTGCATGCATCATCCGCGGGCTGCGTGCTGTGTGTCGCAGGTCGTCGTTGAACCAGCTCGCAGCATAGGTGGATCTCAACTCGGCGAGCAAAGAGCAATGAGCACAGGGCACATGGTACAGGGATGAAGGGGGGAACACCCTGCCAGCTACGTGAAGCAAGCTGAACGATCCAGTAAGAAGCAAGCCCGCAACGGAGCTTCGAGGCTGAGCGAGGATGCAGCGGAGCCCGGGCGGGAAGGAAGCAGTGAAGACGGACAAAGCGAAAGAGCTCCTTGCGATCCATTTTTTAGCACAAGACAAATGACAAACTACCGGGCGGGCAAAGGCTCGATGAGGCGGTTCCTGTGAATGTGATTTGGCGACGGCGGCAGATTGAGATGGGGCCGGGGCTGGGCCATGGCATCATGGATGGGGATGGCGTCCGGGATGGGCCTTGCGACGGGTCTGGGTTCGTGGGCCCTGGCAGGGCGTAGACATGTGCTGTGGCGTTTCGCGAGGCGCTGAAGGACACCAAAGAGGGGAAATAATTAACAATAAAACACATTGTGTGCGCAGGTTTTGGTACGCATCAGGTACTGCAATTACCGTCGGGGGCGTGCAAGAGAGGGGAACGGGGCCGGTTGTAATAGCGATGTGATACTATAGGCGCACGTTGGATGGATGTGGAAGAGGGCTTGTTCTGTAGACATGGTGGCGGGTGATATGATGTTTCGACGTCGTCGTTGTTGTTGCTTTTTGTGAGAGAGTCACAGGGCAAAGCAACCCAAGTTGATGTGGATTTTGGGGCGGCCGAATGCCTTGAGAGGACGGGGGGGAAACGTCAGAGACACAGGATGGTGTCCTGAGTGTCCAGGGTGCGATACAACAACCACGGTAGTCTCAGCAGTTGACTTGCTGTGTTAAGATGCTTGCCCCGTTTCATTATCGTCGTCAGGTTGATGACAAGCTAGGCGAGAGCGAGAGGGTAACAATAAACGAAAAGAAAAAAAAAGGTTAGGTAGCAGTAGGAGCCATACCGAGTACCGAAAGACAAGTACCTTCCCTTTCAGACACCGTCCTAGTGTACCGACCCCGATACCGATATTGGCAATGATGGTCCCGCGTAGGTTGCGGGCCAACATGACGATGCAGCAATCATTTACCAGATTACTCCGTACCAGATCAGATCAGCAGCGAGAGGGATGGTTGTTGGTTATTGGAGTCTCCGATTCGTGGCTGTGCATGTATGCGTCTTCTAGGCGATGATTGGGTAGGGTCATGTAGAGGTTTTTGGGCTGTCAATTTAACAAACTGCATACTACCAGTATGGTGCTTGCGGCACACATAGCCAGGTAGCTATTCGTACATGACCAACTAATTAGGTTGCAGGGGGAAAACGTGCAATTTAGGCGGGTTCGCTCAGTCAGATCCGTGGGTCCAGTCTGTTTTTGGGGGGGCACGCAAGGCAGGTATTACAGCAGGGCGCAGGTGCCGCCCGCCTACCGAAATAAACAGATGACGGCGGTAGGTACCTATGCTCCTACAGGACCAGCGTACCTACCTAGGTAGGTAGGCAGGTAGCAGCCTACAAGTCTACCCGCCTACTTGCTTATCCTCCTGCCTTCCTGCCTGCCAAGGTGCTTGCCTACATTTCTATGCCAACATTTTCAAGGCCTCCTCCTACCGACCTTCCAGGATGCCCAATTGCCTACCCAGGTAGGAGGTACCTACCTTTGAAATGCCTCTGCTCCTCAAAAATATGTATACACCTCGTAACCAGGCAGGGAAGGACCCAGACCCAGCCCCATACCTAGAGCCCAAGCCATGGCCCAGAAATCGAAGCGAGATCCGCCTCGCCTTCGCGGTTTCGCGAGCATGTGCACTTGGTCGTGGCTGCTAGTTCGCACGTACCTGGGAAGTATTGGCGTGGCACGCGCCGTCGCCAGGACCCCCGTCGTCATCGTCGCCGCATTGGGGAACCGGCATCTCGGAGGGTTCCTCCCAGAAGCCGGAACCTAGAAAGCAGAACCTAGACCCAGACCTAGAACTCTTTCGTTCATTCTTCTTCTTCGCCAGCCCTCTCGCGTCCTCACCTTCGCTTGATCCACCATTCACCGTCTCTCGCCGTCTCTCGTCTCGTCTCTCGCTCTTTGCGCTGCTCCGGCGCCTGGAAACTCTCTTTTTGGACGCTCGCGTCGCTTCACCACTCGCACCGGGTCCCCCAAGCCCAAGTGAGTGTGCCCCAGGTGTCCCAAAGTGGATGACCTTGCGCCTGGCTCCACGCTCTGCCCCAACCCCATCTGACAGGCAAAACTCCAACGGCCCGGCCAATGCCATAAAGTACCTGCCCACTACCACCACTACCACCACAACCACCACCCACTACCTACCCTTCCCCTACAAATCGGCACGCACACCCACACACACACACCAGACCCTTGCTTGGACCTTGGCATCTCTGACCTTTTTTTTTTCTTTCTTCTCTCATCTCCGCGTTGACTTCTCCTTTCCTTCTCTACTGCGCTTTCTCTTATCTTTAGCCTCTCCATCTTGCCTTTTTTCTTCAGTTATCAATTCTTATTTTCCCCTCACTTGTCCTATCTATGTAACTGCCTCCCTATCCGTCTATCCAGGCGCCATTTTTACAGACCCGCATCCCTCTTCATTTCCACCACCACGGCCGCCTCACCTGGCCACGGATGCCGGCCCCTCGCCATCCTCGCGACTTGCGCTCTTTCCATCCTCTAATTCCATCTCTTGCGCCCTTCTATCCCAATACTATTATCGTCTCTGTTTCCTCTAGCGACGGCCATTGCAACTTGCGCTCCAATTGCGACTATCCTCTAATAACAAACATCAAGGGAAACGACCCCACCCACTCGCGGAACTTTACTATCCTCCTCTCCAACAACTTTTCCAAGCTACCGAAAACCACACCCAAGTCTATAGCCCAGCCACAAGCACACATTCTCCCGCCGGACCCGTTCCTCATCTACGAATTCCTTTGCGACAATGGTCGGCCTTGAACCACCCAGGCAGCGTAAACCTGTCTCATCAGCTACCTCAGCCAATATTCCCCGCCATAAAGCGCGAGATGCCATTGACAGTAGCCATGTGGCTCCTCCACTCAGCCTCGACATCGACGACGTAAGCCCTGCCGAAGACGATGACGCAGATATTAGCGACACTTGCTCCAACTATTCATCAGTCTCCGAAGATTCGCTCCCTCCGATTCACGCCTATAACCACCGATATCATGGCTCTGGCCAGTTGATGACCCCTAATGACGATTCCGAAGCGCTTCGTATGTCGCTGCAACACGAACTCTTTCAACTTTGCCTTGACGGCGGGCTTGTCGACGCCAAGTTACCTCTCGAGAACTACACTGTGGAGAACCCTTTCCAGATCCTTGATGTTGGCGCCGGCAGTGGCATTTGGGCCTGCGACATGGCTCAGCGCTATCCTCAAGTCAACATCCTCGGCATAGACCTTACCAGCGCTCTTCTCCCCAGCGATGTACCTGCAAATGTAACATTCGAGATTGCCGACGCGACAGAGCGCTGGCCTTCAAATACTTACGACTTTATCCACATGCGAAACCTCGTTGGCGGCGGCATCCGTGACTGGAAATCATTGCTTGCCAATGCCTTTGCTCATCTCAATCCGGGCGGCCAGCTCGAATTCACCGAGGTCCGCCCACGCTTCTTTGATGTTGATCCAGAGCAGGCGGACCTCCCCAGTCTCCTTGCCGGCCAGAAACCAGAGATTGGTGCAGCTTGTCTCGAGTACGAGATGACATATGTCGGCATGTGTATGAAATTGGGGTTGGACTTTGATCCGGTTCCCAGGGTTTCTGATTGGTTGACGGAAGTCGGTGCTGAGTCGATTCGCGAGCGTGTCGACTGGCTGCCGATTAAAAGCTGGGGCCTTGATCCCATCACCCGGAAGAAGGGCGAAATCTTGGGCAAGATGATTGAGTGCGGTAAGCTTCTACTAATGTATCTTGCATTGATGATTCCGCCAACAACTAACACGATCGGTAGGTCTTGAGAACTGGACACTCATGTTGTTTGGAATCTGCGGCTGGGCGGAGAAGGATACACGAGAGTTGCTAGATCGTGTCAAGAAAGAAGCCCAGGATCCGTCCCTGCGGAGTAATGTGCAAGTGTAAGTTTCCCACATCCCAGCGTACGCACTTTCAAAGCTGACAGCCCATGACAGGACGTTTATTACTGCGCGAAAACCTTTTCCCTCACCCGAGGGGTCATCGATGAGCACCACCACAACAGAAGAATCTGAGAATATTGAACCCACCGATTGATGTATTTCAGCACCAAAAGTATTCATTATTGAATTAGCCAGTTACGGAAGCATGGGATTGCATTTAGAGACGGAACCGCAATTGGAAAACCCAGGAAGGGTGAGGTCCGGAACCCGGGCATGTACAAGGAGGCAATTGGATTTCTTTGGAGTATATATGGATGGGTTATGGACACGGGATTGCCGGGTTAGGGACAATTCCCAGGGCTGTATGATATGTACGGGTCATGTACAGTGGGGGTGAAAAAATTCCGACACATTCCGAGTCAACCCAGTGTCACTATACCTCCACCAAAAGAGGCTTCACTTTCAAATAATTCTAATAAATCCAAATAAATATATATCAACTATCTATATACATCAATATATAGCCCTTTAGATGGAGATTCTAATGGCCTTTTTAATATTTTGTATACCAGCCTTGCGCGCGTACAACTGCTTGCATTCTGCGCTTCATTGAAAAGATCAGGTTTTGCAGCACCTCTAGCTCAATCTCTTCCCACAGCTCAATTGCAGCTTCAATAAGGCGCTGCTTTAATTCCTCATTTTTAGGCATGGTCGAGAGATCAGGATACCGCTCGCATATCCTTGTTTTAAGGATTGCCTATAGATTTTCAATAGGGTTGAGATCAGGGCTATAGGGCGGCCAGTCTATTACTTTAGCCCTTTAGTTCTTACACCATTCTAGCAGCTAGCTTATCATCAATCGCGATCGAAAAAGAGGGGAATTATTGTATTAAAAGCGGCTATTTTTGGTGACAATTTGAGGAAGGTATTGCTGCAGGCATTCAAGTAGAACTCGCGCTGTAATGCCGCTACGGTCTGAGTCTGCATTGCCATAAAGAGGGACCATTGGAATGTGTCTGCGATAGCTAAAGGCGCTGAAAAACATCTGCGAATGCCTTATTGGAGTAATATAGGTCTGAACATTCTTTTTGAATAGTCTCTTATGCTAGGAACTATTAAGGGAGTCACAATTATAAAGAGATTATATACTGGCTTATAGAAGCATTAAGTGCGTCTCTGGCCCTTGCCTTAGGCTACAATAACTTCATTTAAGAAGGTCTAAGACTCCCAAAAATCTATAGATATATGTATGTATTGCCTAGTAAAGTGCAGTTGTTTTCTGGCTGTAGCCTTATTAATAAAAGGCCAGATAAGTGACCGAAAGTGCATAATGCCTTCCTTTTTAAGGAATATTAGAACTGTCTTCTTTAAACAGCTCAATCCAGCTTCTTCAATCAATTCCTTAATTTAAATATGAGGGTCATGCCCTATGACTTGTAGTATCTATCTCCTTTCCCGGGCTCCTATCTTGCGCGGCCGGCCAGACTTAGGTTGATCTTGGCCGCTCTGTTGGTCACGATATCGCCTTACCACACCATAAATCGCATGCCGACTTAGCCCCTCATCGCGCGCGATAGAGGCAGCGGATACGCCCGAGTTGTACCTCCAAACAATCCTTGTTCTCGTATGAGGTGAATGATGCACTTGCGATACCATTCTGACCTTATTTGGCTGTGCAATAAGCTGTTGAAGTTGAATGTTGATTATGGTGTAGGTAGAGGGAAAGCGGGGTACATGAAAATGTGTCGTAACTTTTGATGCCCCACTGTACATAGTTAGACGTTTACATATGTATCAGAACCTTGAACAAGCAAAAAAGTTCATGCAAAGAGACGAAACGGTCGGCCTCGTCAGATAAAAAGGTCCGGAAGATCTACACCCACCCGCCAACCTGGCCCCAGTCCCGTCCCTCCCTCGGAGAGAATAGAGCCCAATGAATGCTGCACCATGGAACGCCACTTTGCTGCTGGTCGGCATTGAGGGGGGTCCAAATTCCCAATTGCGCTTTTGTCGCATCGCATCCCAGCAGGTTTCGATACATGCTAACTGGGGGGGGGGGGGCGCTCCACACAGCAACACGCAGATGGGGACAGAGAAAGACAGACTGAGAGAGATTTGGGGCGAATTCCGCCCCTGGAGCAACGTGGTGCGGTAGGTACTCATGAAGGAAAGGTTGCTTATTTAGGGCGTTTGACAAATGGTGGTTGTCTTTTTTACATTTTTGTTTTATTTTGTTCAAGGTTTCGGATAGAAAGCATGGATGCGCGTGCATGATGGGTATTGGCGAGTGAGTGTGTTTGGATATGAAATACGTATTGAGATTTAGGCGGGAGCACGGCGAGCAAGTCTTTAGGGTAGATAGGATTGGATAGCGTCCGATGTGGTGTGTCCTCCATGGCTAGGTAGGTATTCGTTTCTATCTTCGCAGTGACCTTTTTTTTTTTTTTTTTTTTTCATCTTTATTCTTGCTTTTGGCCTAATTGGAATTCCATCGAGGAAAATGAGCCCGAAGCAAGGGGTTTGTGCTCGTTACTTGGGATATGTGTTTGCGACTTGAACAATATTTTGTGTAGCATTCATGATTGCGTGGTGGTGTTGGTGCCTGTCGTGCTACCTCATGGGTAGCGGGAGGGGAGACATGATTTAGACTTTACTAGCTCCTTCTCGCCCATTACATCATGACAAGTGCATGCGACAGCTAAAATCAGTTTCAAGGATAAAAGGAAGCCCGTTGACCAGAGTACTAAAGAAATAGTCGTCAAACAATAAAAAAGCAATTGGATTCCCTAGGCTTTGTACAAGACGTTGTGGAAAAAAAAAAGAAGTAAAGCGTTAAAAGTAAATGAACACCACTCGTAGGGTATCTTCAGCCCCAAGACTCGACACCGTCATGCCACACCACGCATACATGATGATCATGCTCCTCATCCGCTACGCCATGCCTCGCAGCACGCTCGTCAAAACAAAAAAGCCCCATGCACCTGTCTACACCGTCTCGATATATCTCTTCACCTCCCTGTAATTATGCGTTAGCCAATTGATCAAGCTTCATAGGTCGTGTGCGGGCGAGTTGAACTTACCAGTCTGTCACAGCTTCGTCCCACAAACGGATCTCGTGCTCCCTGGTTCCTCCAAAGTGGTCCACAAAGTCGTCACCAAACACCTCTCGGGCGATGCTGTCCTTGGCCATGAACCGCACCGTCGCCTCCTTCAGGCTCTTGGCCAGGCGAGCTCCCTTGTCGGCCGCGCCGCCAGTCTCCTGGCCGACCGCTAGAGGAGGCACGGGGATCTCGAGCTTCTTCTCAACGCCGCGCCAGCCGAGGCCGAGGATGGCAGCCAGGACGAAGTGAGGGTTGGTATCGGCGCCGGGGACGCGGACCTCGAAGCGCGTGGCTCCGGCCTTGGCCGTGGGCGGCGCAATGAGGCGGACCGAGGCGGCGCGGTGCTCCAGTCCCCATGAAACGGTGACGGGGGCCCAGAAGTTCTCAACCAGGCGCTTGTATGAGTTGATGGTGGGGGCAAGGAGGGGCATGATGTCTGGGAGACCCTCAAGGATACCGGCGAGGAAGTGTCGGCCAAGGTCTGAGAGGCCGGCAATGTCCTTCCACTTGGCATTCTCATCAATAGTATCTCTTGCGAGGAGATTCTTGCCGTCCTTGTCGACTAGCGACACGTGCATGTGTCCGCTGTTTCCGGGGAGGCCCTGCTTGGGCTTGGCCATGAAGCACGGGGTGATGCCGTACTTTGTGCTAACGCTCTTAACAACGTACTTGAACAGGGCGGCGCGGTCAGCCATCTGGGCGATTTCGCCAAACTCGAGGGCAGCCTCGAAGACGCCGGGGCCGGACTCGGTGTGCCAGCCCTCAATGTGGCAGTCAAACTTGGCGCAAGTGTTGAATACGTCATAGTAGTATTCCTTGTTGTGGACGGGGCGGGTTAGAGAATAGCCGAACATTCCCTCAGTGAGGGCGGGGAGCTGGTGAGGGGGGTTCTGTTGGAGATAGGCGGCGGGGGAGGAGGAGTCGGGGTCGGGGGTCTTGAATTGGAAGAATTCATACTCGGCTGGTTGGAGCAGAAGAGCCAAGGTTAGAGAGACGAATAATCGCGGGTTTGGGCACTGTTAAAACTCACCACCAGCCATAGCGCCGTAGCCGTGGCCCTTTAGCTTGTCAAGCTGGGCTCTGACCAAGCCGCGCGGGCACGCGCAAATGGGCTCCTTGGTGTCGGGGTCGAAGAAGTTGACCAGGAAGAAGGGCACGTCGTCCTCCCAGGGAATGCGACGGAAGGTGGATAGATCGGGGACGGCGAGAAGGTCATGGTAGCCGTTCTGGGCATTTGAGATCTTCAGCTCGCGGATGTAGGTCTGATCGTGCATGTCCCAGCCAAAGATGACGGAGCAGAAGCCGAAGCCAGCCTGTGCGATGGAGAGGAACTTCTTCTTGGAGATGAGCTTGCCGCGCAGGATGCCGTCGACATCGACGCCGGCAACCTTGACCATGGCGTCGCTCTGGAGCACGGTAGGGAGGGACTCGACGGTCAGAGGACCGTCGGAGGTGCTTGGGGCAGCCATTGTGGATTGCGACGCTGAGGAAAACAACTGAGGGCGGGCGTTGTGTTGAAGTTGTTGAAGCTCGCGGGGTAGGAGAGGGAGGAGGGTGAAAGTGACAAGGGCGGAGGATGATAAGGGAGATAGACGGATGGACAGACACAAGAAAGAGAGTCGAGGCTAGAGCAGGGAAATATAGAGGAGAAGATGCGACGGACGGCAGGAGGGTCAATTGAGTAGAAATCCAAGGGCTAGAAGCTGGGTCGGGACGACGGTGCCGTGAAGGGCGGAGCCACACTCCGTGAGCCGTGCGGTCCTGGAGCGGTCGTGGAGGCGCAAAGCAGCGTAGCTAGCCGTAGTGTGGGGAAGCAGTAGCTCGCGATGCACACGACGAGGGGGCACAGGAAGCTCGCGGATGGATCTGGAAGCCAAATCCACGTAACGGTAACTCGAGGGGCAAGACGAGAGTGGAGCTCTGGGTGCTTTCTGGAGATGGAGAGCAGCGCAGCGGGAGCAATTGATTACGGCAGAGAGGACAGTCAGAGGATAGGGATAGGATTGCCAAAAGTCGGAGAGGAGAAGGAGGACGGCGGGCAGAGGTGGGCAGGCGACCAGAATGGGGGAGAGGGGTGTGCGTCTTGTGATGTGGGCGTGGGAGCGCGCAATGGAGGCTCGGAGCATTGGGGCCAGCGCGGCTACGATAAGATGCAGGCTTGATACAGTGCAGTAGTCTGGGAACCTGGGAGTCTCGCAACCCAGCAGGCTGGCAGCGATAAGGCTTCAGTGACGTACCGCTCCGGGAGGAATTGGGCCTAGTGCTGTTGCAGTCTAGCGGCCGACCGTCATTGATGCTCAGCGCGGGGAAGAGAGCGACGGCAGGGCGAACGTCGAGGGCGTCGGGGGCTTCCATTGGGCCAACGGTCCGCTACCCGCCGTCTCAGCTGGTGTACGGAGTAAGACTGGCCGTGATGGTGCCCTGATACCGTGATCCCGAGATAGGTATCATGATCCCCCCAGCCAGCTCGCCAGCAGCCAACGCTCTGTTTTGGAAGGTCGGGGGGCTGAGCGAGATACTGAACACGCTGTTCCCGAGGCCCTAAAAGATAAGGGACATGCGACTTTTCCATCCCGTGCTAGCCGTTCGACGTTGGCTTTGGTCGGGGCCACGGCTGTTGTAGATGCTGGGGGTTGGATGCCATGCCAGGGGCCAAGAAAAAAAGATAAGCATCACCACATAGGTATTCGTACACACGTGCTGAACAGCAGCCTCACGTGCCTCCCCAGGCACTAAATTCCCTGGGTAATTATTGCATATGCTCCTCGTCAGAATTGCAACTAAATCAGTCAGCATTAGGTGTCTAGAACGAGGCTACCTACTCTGTGTCATCTCGAGTGTGTTGTCGGCTATTATTCGAGTCTGTGCTACTACTGCCATCATTGTCATCATCATAATCAGGATAACAATCAACCCTTCGCTACATATCGTGATCGCCATCTTGACCGTCGCATTACCTCCCACTCGCCCGCCCGCGCGGTGCGCCCTCGTCTTTCTCTCGATCCGACTTTGCCTTCTTCACCTCACTTGATTGCCGCGCGCTCCCCTTTCATTGATGCGGCAACTGGTGTATCCAGCCAGCATTGACATACTGTCCCCAATCTTTTGTCGCCGTTGAAGCCTCGCTTCTGGCCCGAGCTCGTTCGCTGCTGTGTGTGCGCCCCACGCCACGCCCATCTCCAATCTCGTCCTGGCTCTGGCTTTGGCTGGGCCACCGCACCCGCGCTTGGGATCCCCTGGCCAAAGCTTCCTGCTTCCCCCGGATCTTGCAGAAGATGGAGCTGCCCGATACAGGCATCTAAGCACATGTCACTTGGAGCCGCTAATTGGACCTGCGTTGAGACGCTCTCGACTCGACTTCCATCGAGAGCAGCCTCAACGCAGGACGTGTATCATCCCGTCCCGCTCATTGCTACCATAGCCGCGCTGCTCCATTGACAAATAGATTTGCCGCGACTGGGTCGTCCCGGTCTGCATCTCGAGCCTGCGCCGACATCGCGTCCCGTTGCATTTGCCAAGGGTGCTGTGGGTGCAATGCTGCTGCTGCTGCTGCTCCTCTGGAACCCGAACCCGGACCCTGACGTTGGCCTGCTACACCCATGTCCCGGCATCTGACACGCACAAACTCTGGCAAACCAACCTGAGATCCTGCAGCATGGCATTTTCAACGACATAGAAATACGGGACTTGTTTGGTAGCGGCCACTGCCGACGCCATCCCGCGTCTGCCATGATCTGTGAGCCCCGTCGGGTTCCACCTTCGGACCATTTCTGATTCGATCCCGAATCCCGAGCTCTAGAGCCCAACCTGCTGCGACTTTGGTGCTGCCGCCGCCGCGCACCGAGAGGGACGACGCTCTAAGCGGGCCCCCCTGCGCGACAGATAAGCTCCAATCTGAGCAATCATGGGCTCGGTCCCTTGCCTGCGCGAAGCTGCCCAGTCAGTGTAGCCGCGACATAGAGGAGGGGGCCGTCTTTCATGACAGAGTGGGAAGCGGCCCAATGCGACCAACTACCTAGCCCATGCACAGAGCTCGAAAATTGGCGTCCGACGAAGCCATGATTGGTGTGCTCCTACTATCCGCCGTACACCGTTCCTCTGCCTACCTTCTTAGTTGTCCGTCTAGTCTTGTTGACTTGACACGGCCGCGAGCGACATGTACAGTAAGTATGTGTGCTGCAGCCGCTGCCGCGCCCAGTGCCCACCCGCGCCGTTGTCGGAAATGCCAGGCAAAAGAAAGCAGCGCGTTGGACCAGTTTTGTTGACACATCGCGAACCTCTAGTGTTTCAATCCACTCCTCCCTCGACTGCCGGCCCGTCTTTCCCCCCTCGTGACCCCCCAATTCCCTGCTCCCGCGTGCGTGTTGTCGTTGCTTCTTCTCTTATCGGAGCTCTCACGATAAGCTGCTTCCCCTCCCCCTCCCCTCAGTTGCCATCACCACGCAAACACATAAATCATTAAGCCCACCGTCGAACATTCCGTCCACATTTCCTCCACTCTTCAATCCCAATTCTCTCAACCCTCGAGACTCCCAATCCAATCCTGCTCATCCATCCCCTCCCATCACATTACATCACATTCACAACACAATGTCTGTTCCTCAGTCCCATGGCCGCCTTGCCGGCAAGAACGCCGTCATCACCGGCGCTGCTGGGTAAGTCCCTGCCCCGGCCCCGGCCCGGTCCATTGTGCATCTGCGCAATGAACCGTGCTTTGTGCCTATGCCTGCGCATGTTCTCATCCTCGTCCTTGTTCCTCATCCCATGTCCATATTCATGTTCATGTTCATGTTCATGTTCATGTTCATGTTCATGTTTGCAGCTTAATAGCTAACATGGGGTTTTCTCATACAGTGGCATTGGTCTTGAGACCTCCATCCTCTTCGCCAAGGAGGGCGCCTCCGTTCTCATGTCCGACATCTCCCTCCCTGCTCTCGAGAAGGCCGCCGCCAAGGTCAAGCAGCTTGTCCCCAACGCTCCCCGCGTCGAGATCTTCGTATGTCAACCCACCCAGCTACCTACCATGTCGATTCCGTCAAGTTCTGTGTTTTGTGGTCTAACAAGCTCTTTTCGCTGCCTTACAGAAGTGCGATGTCTCCAAGGAGGCTGAGGTCCAGGCCATGGTCGAGTCCCTCGACTCCTGGGGCGGTATCGATGTCATGTTCAACAACGCCGGCATCATGCACGCCAAGGACGACGACGCCGTCAACACCCCCGAGGACATCTGGGACCTGACCCAGAACATCAACGTCAAGGGTGTGTGGTTCGGCTGCAAGCACGCCGTCCTCTCCCTCCGCCGCCACAAGAAGACCAAGGCTTCCATCATCAACACTGCCTCCGTCGTGGCCCTCGTCGGTGCCGCCACCCCTCAGCTCGCCTACACTGCCTCCAAGGGCGCCGTCCTCGCCTTCACCCGCGAGCTCGCCATGGTTCACGCTCGCGAGGGCTTCCGCTTCAACAACCTGTGCCCTGCTCCCCTCAACACTCCCCTCCTCCAGGACTGGCTCGGTGACGACAAGCCCAAGCGATTCCGCCGTGAGGTTCACTTCCCCACCGGCCGCTTCGGCGAGGCCGTCGAGCAGGCTCACGCCGTTGTCTTCCTGGCTAGCGACGAGTCCAGCTTCGTCAACGGCCACGACTTTGCCGTCGATGGTGGCATGACCAAGTGCTACGTCACCCCTGAGGGCGCTTCCACGGCTCCCCCCACCAACAACGCCCTCAAGGAGTCCCTCGAGTAAGCGAATGTGTATGTAGAAATGTTTGATGTCAATTGTGGAGATGGCGTTTTTGGAATGACGGCCCCAGCTCCCAAATGGACATGGAGCTGAGAGCTGGGCAATGGAAATGGAAAGGAAAGGGAAGGAAAGGATTGTCGAAAATGTCGGCAAGGAATATCAAGCAAAGCGAAACCCGGGCCGTCAACATGTGCACCAATGGGTATGGATCCATAGGGATATGATGGCTAGACCGTGGTTTATGACAGACTCTAAGTAGTCGAATTTATTCAGATAATTTACAAACAAGTAAATCCCCAACTCCGACCCATGCTTTTGTTCCATCTCATCATTTCTGCGACGCAACACAACACGACGCAACGAAAGGCAACTTAACTATGTAATACTCAATTTAATGAAACTGGCCCTCGGTGTTGCCGTCACCCATGCTCTTGCTGCTGGAGCTGCCGCTCTGGATGGCGCCCAGGATGCCGTCAATGTAGCTGGCGCCGCTCCACTTCTGGTGCGTCAAGACCTCACAGCCCAGGTCCTTTTCGCGGCGCTGGACGAGGTCGACGTAAGCCTTCATGCCTTCCGTCTTGAACTCGCGGCTCAGCTCGGTGGTGATGGTGGCGTTGGAGTGCAGGCCGGCCAGCGAGATGAGCTGCAGCACGAAACCCTCGCGGGCAATGTCCCAGATGAAGGACTTGAGGGTCTCGTCGGTGAAGCCGTGGGCCATCCAGTTGAAAGAAGGCGACAGGTTGTACACTAGGCCCTTGCCCGGGTACACGGCGCGCACGGCGCGGCCTAGCTTGGCGGCCACCTCGACGTTGGGGTCGCCGGTCTCGACCCAGAGGAGGTCGGCGTAGGGTCCAAAGGCCAGGGCGCGCTTGGTTGCGGCGGGCATGCCGGCGCGGTAGTGGTAGAAGCCCTCGCGGGTTCGGGGGACGTCCCAGCTGAAGTAGACGGGGGTCTTGGTGTACTGGGAGGCGAGGGCACGGCGGCGCGAGATGCCCATGTCACGGTCCTTGGCCGTGGTGGCGAGGTACTCGTCGATCTGGGCCTGGGCGACACCCTCGCTCTGCATGTGAGCGACGGCGGCCTCGTCAAAGGTGACCAGCTTGGTGCTCTTGACCCAGTTGGCCTCGAAGGCGTCGATCTCGGCGCCGACGGCGCCCTTGGCCTCCATGGCCTGGATGGTCTCGGCGAGGGGCTCGATGGCCGGGTCGGAAACTCCCAGGATAAACTCATGGTCGCGGACGTCAATGGCCGAGGAGAGCAGCTTGCCAGACTCGGAGTCGGTTCGGGCAATGACGAGGTTCTCGCAGCCCATGACGTCCCACTGGAAGCGGGTGGCAACGAGGCGGTTGATGTGCTCGCCGATGGGGACGAGGACTTTGCCAGCGAGGTGACCGCACTTCTTGCCGCCGTGGAGCTGGTCTTCGAAGTGGACGGCTGCGGCGCCGTTCTCGGCAAACAGCTTGGCAAGCTTGAGGACGGCGGAGAGACCGCCGTGACCGGTATCACCATCAGCGATGATGGGGCGCAGGTAGTCGACGTAGGGGGTCTTGGTGCGCTCCTCGGGGTTCATCTTGCGGCGGAGGTCCCATTGCTTGCGGTCGTGCATGGACTGGGCCTTGGAGAGGCGCTGGACCTGGTTGGGGACGGTGTTGTAAGGGTAGTCGCCAAAGTCGGGCGAGACCTCGTTGGTGGTGGTGAGCAGCGAAGAGCAGGCCCAGCCGGAGATGTAGAGGACCTCCTGGTTGGGAGCCTGCTGGGTCATCTGGACGGGGTCGATTGCGCCCACTGCGAGCAGCTGTGTTAGTGGTCTGGAGGAGTCATGATGGCAAGATTTGGGAGAGGGGGCGCACTGGTATGGATGGGCTCGCCGTTGGCCTCGCGCTCGCGGACGAGGTTGAAGAGCTTCTGGGCCATAACGGAGCTGGGGTACTGTATCTTCTGAGAGCCGCGCTTGGTGGCTACGTCGGCGGCGCTGTAAGGGCGCTTGATGCCGGCGTATCGAGGGGTCGCCCACCAGGCCTCGATCTCCTTGACGGTGGCGTCATAGAGGGCATCTTCAGCGACGCCGGGCTTCTGGGACTCGGGGAGGAGCTGGAAGGCGTCCGCGGGAGGAAGGGCGGAGGAGGACTGGGAGGCCATTGCGCGAAGAGGGGTGGTGGAGAGGGCGCGGAGAGCGAGGAACGGGGCGGCGCTGGAGGTGAGGCGAGGCTTGGAAGCCGCAGAAAGCAGGATCCGCCGAGGGGCTCGCGAGGCGATTCTTTGCATGACTGTCATGGCTTCTCAGATAAACCGTCGACTTATTTGCACACACTTCGCCTGTTTGCAAGTAGTGCACAAAGGTAAAAGAACCACGCGAGAAACAAGAGCGACGTTGTGGTTGTAAGAGAGAAAGGTAGAAGTGGGCAGAAAGCGGGAATACAGAATTACAGAAGGAGCTCGGCTGATGAATAATAATGACCAAGGTCTGAGCTTCTGGCGATGCCGTCCGCAACGGGCCAAAAAAAAACCACAACCCCAGGGACTGAGTGACAGCACCACACCACAACCGAACGATTACCGCACAGCTACATACAAAATAGAACTAGGAATCATGAACATGGAGAGGTGCTGCGACAGCGGCCCCTTGGCACAATGGTGGCGGCCTCGATGATCGATCGGCGACCGACGACAGCTCCGCATGCGGACGGGCAGAAAGAACCCTGGCTTGGAACAGCAAATACAGTGTCAGACATGCACATCTCAGCCTGCCTCAGCAGATTGCCCCCAACCAAGACAACAAGGCCGGAGAAGGAACGAGTAGAAGCTCGGTAGTAGCCACCAGCAATGATGATGACCTTGGTTAAACGGTAAACCATTGCCGACCGGATTGACCAATGGCGGAGCTCCGGACTCCGGGCGGCTGTGGCAGAATTAGGTTGGCACGGTTGGGCCTTGGTTGGACCTTGGTTGGAGAAGGACGGTTTTGGACCGTGGGCCGGGTCATGGCGGCTTCCCTCGGTTGTTGCGAGCGTGGCAGCGTCGATGTCTCACGCCCGATACGCTGCGAGGGGGTGAAAGGCAATGTCCTGTCGTCCGATACATGCAGCTAGTGTGTGTGAAGTGCGGGAGGGTGTGGGAGACGAGGCCATGTACTGTGCTGTTTCTGGGTGAGTTTGGTGGTTGTGGTGATCGTGGTGGATGGGCATTTTCGGGTACGGCAAGGGTGCGTGGGAGGAGACGGACAGGCACAACACGCACATACACGCACATACACGCACACACGCACGCACACTGCACGCAGAAGCGCATGGGGTAAGGAGGAGGTGGTGGTGACGAAAGGCATGCTACTCGTCAGCCTAATTGAAAACGTCGGAAACTTGGATGCATTCCATGCCCATTTTCTCCCGGCGCAAAGTCTCCTGTCGATCATGGACGACAGTTCCATCTCTCTTTTAACCCGCCTGGTCCTCTTTCGAAAAACCCCGAGTTTTGTCATCGTCGCACGTCCCCAAGCTTCTCTTCCCCCTCAGTCGACGTCACCAGGAACCGCATCTCGAACACCCGGCCCCCCCGGCTAGATACTGCACCTGTATCTCTGTAGGTGCCAATTGCCCAGATCGCTACAACCGAACCCCGCAAAATCCGAAAAAAAGCACCAAAACTGATCTGTGCCCACAGTGCCCACAGCGCTGCCCCGTGCCCGCAATTGCCCCCAGTGTCCGCATCTCGCGCCTCCGCTATTCGCTGTTCCGGCTGTTACCCCAGACTCCCTCAACCCCACGAGTTTGGCTTACAGCCTGGGAAGCCGCGGCCCATTGTGTGCCATCTCTTGCCGTGTGATACTGTGTCCTGCCTTATCCTACCGGCCGACCTACTCCCTTCCTTCCCTTTATTCTCTACTCTTCCTCCCCTCTTCTCCAATTTTTTCCTCTTCCTCTCCTCCCCTTCATCCCTCTTCTCAGATCACATCATCCGACACCATGGCCCTGAACTTGAGAACCTCCACCCGGGCTTTCAAGGTACGTTCCTTTTAGTGCTTGGATTGGCGACGGGGGCCCCGCACCCCTCCATCGCTGCACAACTTCCTCCCCCGGGTCCGTGCAGGCCGCAATGCTAACAATCTATATCGTCTCTCACCAACAGCCCTTTACCCGTGCCGCCCTCTCCGGCGTTCGCGGATATGCCACGGCCGAGCCCGATCTCAAGGCCACCCTCAGGGAGGCCATCCCCGCCAAGCGAGAGCTCCTCAAGAAGGTCAAGGCCCATGCCAACAAGACCATTGGCGAGATCAAGGTCGAGAACACTCTTGGTGGCATGCGAGGCCTCAAGGCCATGGTCTGGGAGGGTTCTGTCCTCGACGCCAACGAGGGCATTCGCTTCCACGGCCGCACCATCAAGGACTGCCAGAAGGAGCTCCCCAAGGGCAAGTCGGGCACTGAGATGCTCCCCGAGGCCATGTTCTGGCTGCTCCTCACCGGGAAAGTCCCCTCCACAAACCAGATCCGCGTCTTCTCCCGCGAGCTCGCTGAGCAGGCCCAGATCCCTGCTTTCGTCTCCAAGATGCTCGATGATTTCCCCAGGGACCTCCACCCCATGACCCAGTTCGCCATGGCCGTGTCTGCTCTCAACTACGAGTCCAAGTTCGCCAAGGCCTACGAGCAGGGTCTCAACAAGGCTGACTACTGGGAGCCTACCTTTGACGACTGCATCTCCCTCCTTGCCAAGCTCCCCACCATTGCTGCCAAGATCTACCAGAACGCCTACAAGGGCGGCGGTGCTCTCCCCGCCGAGGTCGACCTCGAGCAGGATTGGTCC
The DNA here is from genome assembly GCA_003415625.1 of Aquanectria penicillioides. Lineage (NCBI taxonomy): Eukaryota > Fungi > Ascomycota > Sordariomycetes > Hypocreales > Nectriaceae > Aquanectria > Aquanectria penicillioides. The sequence continues at coordinate 7,269,476 of PYIU01000003.1, forward strand.
TACAACTTTGCCGCTATGCTCGGCAAGGGTGGCAAGGAGAACGAGAACTTCCAGGACCTCCTTCGTCTTTACCTCGCTCTCCACGGTGACCACGAGGGCGGCAATGTCTCTGCCCACGCCACTCACCTGGTCGGAAGCGCTCTTAGCGACCCCTTCCTGTCCTACAGCGCCGGTCTGCAGGGTCTTGCTGGTCCCCTCCACGGGTAAGCCACCCTTAATTCTACACAATTGGTTTTACTTTTAGTCAATTGCTAACCAAGTACAGTCTTGCCGCCCAGGAAGTGCTCCGATGGATCCTCCAGATGAAGGAGGCTATCCCCTCCACTTACACCGAGCAGGACGTCAACGACTACCTCTGGTCCACCCTCAACTCGGGCCGTGTCGTCCCTGGCTACGGCCACGCTGTTCTCCGCAAGCCTGACCCTCGATTTGAGGCCCTCATGGACTACGCTGCAGCCCGCCCTGAGATTGCCCAGGACCCCGTGTTCCAGCTTGTCCAGAAGAACAGCCAAATTGCCCCCGAGGTGCTCAAGAAGCACGGCAAGACAAAGAACCCCTACCCCAACGTCGACAGCAGCTCTGGTGTCCTGTTCCACCACTACGGCTTCCACGAGACCCTCTACTACACTGCCACCTTCGGTGTCTCCCGAGGCCTTGGTCCTCTGGCCCAATTGGTCTGGGACCGCGCCCTTGGTCTGCCCATTGAGCGACCCAAGAGCATCAACCTTGCCGGTATCCTCAAGGAGGTTGAGGGAAAATAGACAACTTGCATGGAACGAAAAATGAAAGCGATTGAAGCGTTAAGGGGAAATGTCTAAATTTGTATATACCGGTTCGCAAAGAACCTTGATATCCCATGAATGATTTAAGCCAACAAACTCGCATAGCTGACTAGTCCAGTACTTGTCGTTATTATCCTACTCCACCGTGTCCTCTCAAAGCAACGCCCGCTGTCAATGTCCAATTTGCCATTGGTATTCGAAATGCATGATTTTATGTAGCTCTCGCTCAAATCTCCTTGCTCAAGACGCTGAAGTAAAGGTCGTCTCTCAAAGCCTTACCGTTAACGAGCTGGCCGTAGGGAAACGGTTCAGTCCTCTGAGTGTTTCGGTATCCGCGGCGCTCGTACCACGCAATCAACTCGTGCCGTCTCGCAATGACAAACATTTCAATGTTGTTGACGCCCCATTCATCCTTGGCGTAGGTCTCTGCGTGCTCGAGAACACGGCGCCCGATGCCGCCGGCTTGCCTTTGGGGGTCGACAGCGAACAGGCCAAAGTAGGCGGCGTCATCTTCACGACGCAGCAATTCGCAGCAGGATACGAGGTCGCCTTCCTCGTTGTAGGCGAGCAGCACACTGCCCTGGGGCGCCGAGATCTTGGCGATGACGCCGTCCACATCGATGCGCTCGTCGTCGACCAGGTCGGCCTCGGTGGTCCAGCCTGCCCGGCTTGCCTCGCCCCGGTAGGCGGAGCGCACAAGCGTGAGGACCGAAGGGGCGTCGGCAGGGTCGGCTTTGCGGAATGAGAGAGCCATTGTGCAATTGGGGGTTGTTTTTTTGTTTTTTTTTGTGTTGTGTTGTGGGGTTCAGGGGTGGGAGTTTTGGCTGGTTGAAGAGAAGTAATGGCGAATTGGAGGGAACGCAAATCGAATTGAAGTGATATTTCAGAGAACTGGTTCGTTGCTGCGCTGTTGTCGCTGTTGGGCTTTTTCTGGCGTCTACCAGAGGACAAGCGAGCGAGACTTCATAAATACTATACTGTCGTGGGGTCACCTCCGAGTCTCGGAGATGCTGGTTTGCGACAGCCGTCAATTAAGGTTCCTTGCCCGACAATTGCGCGCTAAGCCAGGACCCCTACTCCAAATTTTGGCGCCAGTGCGCCCTTATGATGACATAGCCATGTCAAAATTGACATGCGTTTGGCGCATTTTTGACAAGCTCTTTCTTTCTGTCTTTGTAATAAGTGTCATTCTTGGTGATGGTGGTGGTGGTGGTGGTGGTGGCAACGAGAGAGGCTTTTGGCGCCACGCTTATGCGGTGTTCTGTGATATTCTTCGGAGGTCTCTACACACACATAGGTTTTTTTTTTTCGTTCGTTTTCGCATTGAGGCGGAGTAAGTAAATGGCCATTTCTGATTGATCTTCATGTGGTATCTACGTCATCTTGCCTAATTGACCTAAATAAGGAATGTTGCATTTCATACTAGCCCAGGGCTGTTCGCACTTCTATTAGCGTTGTTATTGCTGACCTTCATTAGTTACGAATCTTCTGTCAGCGAGTTCTCGGCAAGCGGCACGCAACGCAAGGGGGATGCGTCTTATCGCCGGTCACGATGAAGGATTTGGTGTTGTCATCGGTGGGAATTATGACACACAATCCAAATCCCACAGTGCTCACTCAATTCTATTTCATTGTTTTCCAAGTGCTTCCCGGTTCATATCAACAGAGTATATTCCTGACTCAAACTAGCGTAATTGTCTTTATTTCCGGCTTCAAATCCATAAACTCGAGTTTTGGAATCGTCGTCAGGGTCACCATGGTCCTCCTCTCGGCCACATCCCCGTGCCAATCTAGCACGATCATAAATACCCTCTGGATATCCGGATCACCCGGAAGTCGCTTGAACTTGAACCTCTCCACGACTAGGCAGCTATAAGTGCCCGTGGGCAGGGTGTTTGGGTGGAGGAAATTTCTCTCTGATATGGTGGCCATGGGCTCCTTCGTCCCCGGATAGACGACGTCGCTGAACGGTTCGGTCACGATTTCAAGATTCACCACATAACCCTTCATGCGCAGCTTCCCAGTGTCGGTGATGTCCACCAGCGTTGGTTTCAAATCTGCTCTCAATTCCACCTCTCGGCGTTCGCTTCGTGGCTCAAGTAGCTTATCGGGGAATCCTACATGGCCTTCCCAGCCAGCCCAGGTCCATGTCGGGAATTTTGGACGCCGCTTTGGCTTGGCTCTCTTATCATGGTACCAGCCCAGTGACTCGGGATGATCTTTCAACGGCAACCCATATATAAAACCACCAGTAAAAAGACGCCTTCCCAGCGCCGAAAGAATACCAAGGGACGCGTTGAGGGAGTCCGCGTCGTTGGTCATGTTACGATTGGTATAGTCACTTGTTATGGACGTGTATGGAGTCGTAGTTCCGAAATCGCCCACAGCGGCAAGTTCAGAGATGTCCGTATCCTACGCTGACAGTTAGCAAGAGTCCCATATAATCTAGCAGCTGGATCATACAGTCGGGCCTCCCATAAAGGCGTCCATGATCTTCATGATTGGGTGCCTGAGGTCATCTGCTCCGTCGACCATTCCCTCGGCCCTTATCGTACTTGGGTCAGATGCTTCAGGCACGGTCATACCACAGCACTCAAAAGTAGCCTGGCTGTTCATCAAGTACAGATACCGCCTTGACAAAAGACCTTCTTGCAAAGTCCAGGCTCGATTTTTCCATATCGACTCGTTTCTTTCTAGAAGTTGATACGGCGGGACAGTGAATAGAGTCTGGCCATGAATAACCTCTTTGATCTGCTTCACTCGAGGAGAAGTGGAAGAGACGCCCGGGAGGCTGCACTTGGAGTTGCCTCCCGCCACAGCAGTGATGGTGAGCGATGCTGCTGCGTAGATTTGATCCATCATCTTCAGCTGCCTTTGTAGCGAAGCAATCTGTTGCGGGGTTGGGTTTGGTATTTGATCTATGCAAAGTTGATCCACCTAGCCTCGTCAGTTGAGTTGTCTGTGAGTAATGTCAGACAACACTTACCCAGAGATACCGTCTCCCCAACTTTTTAGTCACCTCGATAGCGTCTTCTATCGTTTGAGGTAGCTGTCTTGACTGCAGGGCTCCTGGGATAGGAATCACGCCTCCCCAAACGTAGCTAAGAGCAAAGTACTCACATCCCTCAAAATACGGAATGACCGTGCGTGTTTCTACATCAAGTACCCTAATCTCAAGAAGGTCTTTGGAGGTGTGCAGTCGGCAACTCTTGCTATGGTGCTTGTCGCAGTAGTCCAAGGCTCCCTTGATCTCGGAAAAGTCGATGTACGGCTCGATAAAGCGCGCGTTTGCCATGGTCCCCCTAGGACCTCCGTCTTGTGTGGCGAGGGCTATGGACTCCCCGCCCATAACCCCATCCTCATAAAACACCAAGGTGTCTCGGGAAGACCTGAGACCGAGCAAAATTGCAAAGTTGCCTCTCATTTCTTTCGGGATAGCGTCCCATCCGGCGCCTTGTACAAAGGACCGGAAAGGAACCAGTTTCAACAAGGTATCCTCTGTGTTGGTGATCCCTCGAGGCAAAACCCGATAGATGAGGCGGCATAGTTGGCATGACGAAGTAAGAACGACGGTTGAAGGTTCCCGAGCGTTATCTCGTACTTTAGCATCTCCTTGCAGTAGGCTTCATATTCGTCATTGCTCAGGTCGCGAACCTCAGCGAGCGGCCGAGATTTCGAGAAGACGGCAAGGATATCGTAGTCGGAGCATCGCTTACAAAGCTCGCTGGGCTCCCCTTGTAGGGACTCCAAGAGGTTCTCGTCGTCCACGGAGAGTGGTGTGACGGGATTGAGAGGCTGATTAGACCAACGCGATACAGGGGGTTTCGAAGCTTGAGGGCACGGCTTGTCTGCCGGCTCAAGCTTGCGACAGAAGATGCAGAGTCTTGATGTTGGCAAAGCCATTGTTTTCGAGCATCAATTACCTTGAAGAATGATGGTGGAGAGTTGTTGGAAACTACCTCAGTTGAAACGTTGCGAGTATTAATAGTCTTATACATACGTGTTCGCTTTAGCACTGCCACTCATTTGGTCATGCAACCAACGGCCGGCGATGAAGCGGTGATTTACGGAGAACCCGCGACAAAAACGGCCCCCACTCAGTAGATCAACTGGGGTTGAGTTGCATCTTGGGACGCTGCTTGATGGCCTTGCACGAATACAAATGAGTGTACGGAGTACCAGGGTGAGACATTGAGGGGGAAAGAAAATGAACCTACACAGTGAAAAAAAAAAAACGCATAAAAGCATATTACAATCCACCCTCATGGATCTCATCGATTGAGATGTGTCTTACTATGGTTGCCACCCCCATCTCATCCTTCTCCTCGCCAAGAGCTTCGCTGCCTCGTTGCAAATCGATTCCGACCAATGCCAGTCCGTTAGGCTGAACTGGTGATTCAACAGGACTCGAGGTGGCGCAGTCTAACTTACCACAAGCATCGTGCCATTTTCATCATCGCAATCATTAGCACCCATGTCGGATCCCATCTCGTTGGCCGGAACGGCGGTCGGCATAGCCTCACTCACTTGGGATCCAGGTGTGCCAATGGTTATACAAGTACGTCGACTCGGCTTCAGCGTAGATCGCCAATCTCCCTCGCCTGTTTCAAGCCCTACGCGAGTTGATCCTACGACTTGAATCGCTCCCGAGTCTTGAAGCCAAGGCTATCCAGGCTCTCCGAAAATGCATCAATGGAATTGAAGGAGGCATCACCAAGTTGGAGACGCTGCCGAAGTCGCCTTAAAATCTAGCTGGAAATAATGGTAAGGCGGCTTTGACGTCGGAAATTGGACAGCGTAGATCAACAAAAACGCGGCAGCAAATTATCCAATCTCGCAATCCGTCTCTCACTGCATTTCAATCGAATCAAAAAGAACCCTGCGGTAGACTTAATATGGGAGCTGTTTTTAGACTGTGATTGTCTTGGATCTGAGAGGAGTGTCTGCCTGCAAGAAAATATTAGTCTTGCAGAAAGAAAACTTGTGAAGCTATTCCAAGAGGGCAAAGTCTCGCCATGTGATAAATCTCCCCATGGAGAAAACTCTTCTTCACGTATCTCTCTCTCCTTTATTTCACAACAAATAGCAGGCTAGTCTATCTATAGGAAACCATCCAAGGATGGTCTAGTTTTCTGTCGACTAGCTGTTCGACGCGATAAGCATTTCAAGTTTCTCGATCAAGGAAAATTCTCGCATGTCCTAGAGCACTGTTTTGCGCTGTCAATGACTCAGGGGAGTAAGTTTTCTTTTTCTGAGCACTTGCCGTCTTTCGCTTCAAATGGCGGTCGTTGTTATTCGGAGCGAATTGCCATGGCACCTTTTTCAACACCCCAGCATCTTATTCGCATTTCCATACCTATCGTATAACTATTAACTTGATAGACGGTTTTTTACTCGCACATGTCGCTGAGCTCTCGGAGATAGTGACCTTGTTTAGAGAGGACTCAGATATGCTTCGGTTCCTTTCCCTTTTAGTTGGCAATCCAAAACTTATCCATCGTAAATCAATAAAAAACCTCAATTGATATGTGGAAGGTATCTAATATCTCGCAGGCCCAGATCTTTCCCCTATCATGAATTCGACTGGGGAACCGCACTTGGCTTTGTCGGGATTGACCACGTCAGTGCCTTCGACAGAAGTGTGTGCGGATTTAGTTCCATTTTCAGCCTTTGAGGCTTTAGAGATGACTCATACAGGCTGTTTTCGGGGGGTCAATGCTGGCTGGTATCTGGAAATTGTGGCAGGCGCTGTTTAGTTTTTGAAGCAGTTTCGTGAGAACCATTGTGAGATCCAAGATGAAGAGTGAGAACTCGGGGCCAGACTTGAAGATCTCGCCAATGAATTACAGGCTCAATTTGAGAGCCTGGAGTAGTCATTAGAGGAGTTTGTTTATCAAAAGTGGGCAGCAAGAATGGCAGCAGAGTGTGTCTCATTTGATGATTGTTCGGAACTTGACAACCTGGACAACCTTGGTGTTGAACGAAGTTCATGTAAGTAAGAGTCCATCTTTACAAATAGTTAGTTCTTCACTTATCCAAGGTCAGGCGAAACACCGAGGACTTTGAGTTGTCTTTTATGTGGCGGGTTTGAGTTTGAAGACTACCTGTCATTTAACGACGGCAGTGATACTCAGGCAAGGTAGAAATACGGCAACTGCTAGATTGAGGAGGCTGAGGTACAGTAAGAAATCACCATTTGCACAAAGTTGTCATCTATAGAAGTCTATTAAAGAAATGAAATGAACTTGATCAATTTTTGGTAGCTGGATGCTAAGGTATCAAATATTTATCTCCACAATTTCCAACGTATAGCCCCTGTCTATACCAGTCCTTTCTCCTCATTACGTATGTGATGGCTCTATAAAAAAAAAAAGATATCTTATGATGATTGGTATAATTGTTTCCAGTCGAGCCTTCATTGATCGTCAATGAAAGACTCGTGCCGAGAGATGCTTAGAAGTGAGGAGCGTTGAGGACGAGACCCATGAGGCAGCCACCGAGGGTACCGGCAATGGGGATGGTCAAGAGCCAGGCGAGGAGCAGGAGACCGACTCGCTGGAAGTTAACAGCCTTGAGGGTACCGTTGCACAGACCGACACCGACAGTGGCACCAGTGATGCACATGGAAGTGGAGACGGGCAGAGAGTACTGAGAGAAAACAAGGACAGTGATGGCGGCACCCATCTCCATGGAGCAACCACGGCTGGGGAGTGGTAGGTAATCTTGTTACCCATGACTATGAGGAGTTAGCAAATCGGTCTCTAATGTGCAGGTGTTGGATTGAGTAAACATACCCTTCATGATGTTGTAACCGTAGGTGATGAGACCCAGAGAGATGGTAAGGGCGAGGACAGCGAGCTGCCAGACGGGGACGGGAGCCTTGGCGGCGGCAGCGTTGCCAGTGCTCCAGGCAGAGTAGATGACAGCCCAGGGACCGACAGAGTTACCGATATCGTTGGCACCGTGGGCGAAGGAAGCAGTGCAGGCAGTAAGAATCTGGATGAAGGAGTAGAGATGCTCGACCTCGTTGGGGTACTTCTTGGCGTTGGCGTAGACACGGGCCATGCGCTCACCCTCGGGGGTGCCGGAGATACCAGTCTGGGCAGCGTGGATGTCGTAGTGAAGACCGTAGAGGAGACCGACAACAATCATAGCGGGGATACGCTTGGCCATGATGCGCATGTTGTTGAACTCGTAGATCTGACCAGCCCCCATGGGGTTCTGGTGGAGAGTGCGCATAGCCCAGCCGAGAGGACCACGCTTCTTGCGGAGCTTGGCGTGGAAGCGCTCCTGGCCCTGGGCGACAAGTTCCTGGTAGGAAGCCTGGTTGGTCTCGGCAGCGACGAGGCTCTTCTCGTTGTCGCCAACAGTCTTGGGGCCCTCGGCAGCCTCAATGGAGTCGGGGGAGCGGGTGGAGTCAGAGTCAAGCTCCTCGTCGTGCTGGACAACGGCGTAGTTGGGGACCTGGGCGTCAGAGGCATCGGTGGGAGGAGTGCGCTTGAACAGGAGAGGACCCATGGGGACGTGGTACCACTTGACAGTGTAGTCCTTGTTGATGATCTTGGCGTAGGCGTAGGGAGCGAAGAAGATGGCAGCGAGAAGGCAGACACCACCGCCAGTGCCCATGGTGACGGCAACGATGTACCAGGTGGGCTTCTTGCTGAGACCCAGGTTAGGGGATCCCTTGTAAACGATGGACAGGGTGCAAATGGTGGCGGCGACCAGGAAGAAGAAGGGAGAGGTCCAGACAGCCCAGGGAATGGGGTTCTTGCGCATGAGGACGACAGTCTTGATGAGCATGTAGATGGTGGCGGCGAAACCGGCAGAGATGGCGGGAGCCATACCCAGACCAGCGAAGATGGCACCGAGACCCTTACCGTCGTTCCAGCCCCACTGGACCTTGGAGGCCCCGACGGTAGCAACACCGACACCAGCGACAGCGGAGATCAGAGAGTAAGTGGAAGAGACGTGGGCGGAGTTGCGAGTGCACCACATGACCCAAGAGGAAGCGGCAGCGAGAGCGCAGGTGAAGGCGAGCATCTGGACGCCGGCATTGCCCTGGAAGGCGGAGTTGGGGATGATTCCGTTCTTGATGGTATCGGCAGTTCGAGCACCGACAGTGATGGCACCGAGGAGTTCGAAGATGGTACCGAAGATCATGGCCTGTCGGTAAGAGATAGATCGAGAGGAGACGGAAGTAGCCCAGGCGTTGGCGACATCGTCTGTAAGATGGGTTAGGTATGTTGTTGGGATAGACAAGCCAATTGGTGATTGGCTTGAGTTGAGTTGGTTGTCAGGGATCTACTTACTGGCACCGTTGTTGTAGGCATCCAACATGGCAAACATTGTGCCAATGGCGAAGATGTAATCGTACTGGTGGAGCACCATGGTTGCGGTCTGTTGCTCAGGTCGAGCTTGAGTGAGTGAATCCCAGGCGAAGAGTCAAAAAGATTAATTAGAATAAGGAGTAAAAGAGTATGCGGGTATCGTCTTCTTCTATTTCTGGGAAAGAAGTAGAAGTGAGAGGAGGGAGGGATTGGCGCTGGGGTGAAGAGGACAAGAGACACGAGGAGGAAAGGTCGAAGGTTAAGCGTGAAGCAAGAGGTTTATATAACACAAAGTGCAGAGATGCAGCAGCAAGAGAAAGCCCACATAGGTAGGTAGAAGAGAAACACGACGGGAGCTGGCATGGGAGCCGGGGAGGGCGTGCGGATGAGTGAGGGGGGGGTGTGAGAGTGGGAGAGACGAGGCCACGGGGATCGACGAGGCGTGTAGGATGGGAAGGAAGGAAGACTGAGAGCCCGGGTTGTTTGCCTGGAAGGTAGTGTAACTGGTGGTGCAAATCCTTCGACTTGGAGGCAGACATGGAATCGCACGGGCGAGAGCGACTGAGAGGGCGTCCAGGGGGGGTCTCGTGAGTGAACATTGGGGTGTCCGTAGGGGTCGATGAGGACATTGGGCGTGGATGTGCGTGTGCGTAGTTACCCACTTGGCTCACCGAGGCTCGAGAAGGTGTTTTTTGGAAGTGTAAGCGTGCAGGCGTGCAGACGTGCAGCAGTTGACGGCCCCACCGTCGGTGCTTCAACTGGGGTTAGTATTGGGGTGGGGAGGCGTTGATGGCTTCAATGGGACGTGTTTGAAGCGGAGACGTTTTGGAGAGAGTGGGGAGAGAGAAAGCCTCCGGCTCAGCTAGAGAGAATGTGTGCATGTGTGTGCAAGCGCGCGGGAGCAAGAGACCGAGAGGGAGAGAGAGAGAGAGAGAAAGAGAGAGATCCAGAAACACAAGGAGGACCAGAGACACTGAGGCACAGAAAAACACACAGAGGGAGATGTTGATGAGCGTACCCTACCCCCCCCCCCCCGTTCCGGCGAGATGGGCAAGCAATGGGCAGGCAAATTGCACCAAAGGCCAACGAAAGTCAAGCAAAGCCCGTGGACAAACGGTTGGACGGTTGGACGGTTGGAAGGCGATTGAGCGACGGATGGAGAGACCACAGGTGGCACACGACCGGAGGCTCTAGCAGTGTTTTGGGAAGCACATCCCGGGGCACACGATGGGTCTGCTTGACCAGGCTCCTCTTTCTCTCTCAGTCTCCGTCACTCTCTCTCCGTCAAATCTAGCTCATCTACCAGTCACCCGTCCATCCTGGGACCTGCGGGGGCTGAATGCATTGGGCTGAAGGGGTCGCCGGTCGACGATTTGGTTTTGGCTCCTCGAGCATGGGGCGCGTGCCGGGTCCAGATGAGGATTTTCTTGTACTCCGTATGATACGAGACATTGGCGACGCGGGCGGAAGAGAGATGCCAAGAGAAAAGGCTTCTCGGTAGGCTCAACACAGCAAGCATCCAGCAGGACCCTGCTTCTTGGCCGACAGAAAGCCGAGCGATGACCAAGAAAATACAAAATTGAAAAATAGCCATCAAAAGCGTGACTGCGGTCGCCGGGCGTTGGGCATCTCGCAGGCCTTCGGTTCCCATTTTGGTCAAGAACTGGCATTAACGTCTTGGCATGGTGCGTATGAACCCCGGAACCTCTCCAGGGAGCCATCCAACCCGTCCTGCAGAGCATCTTCGGGGAGTCGAGGAGCTTATCGGACCCTGTCGTATGGATTCGCCAAGGATCTTGCCAAGCCCGGCCAAGACTGGCCAAGACTGGCCAAGTCTAGCCAAGCCGGTTGACAGGGGTTTGGGGGGCCAGGGTTGGACGAGGGCTGCGCAAGGTTGCTGAAGGTTACTGAGGCGATACCCAGCGTTGACTAGCTCGCGACGCGGCTTTCGCCCACAACCGAAGCCCCCTTTGCAAGGTCCCGCGCCTAAGACCTCCCAAAGGACCCTAACGAGTAACGACCCTAAAAGACGTCTTGTCCCCCCGGATGCCCCTCAGCAAACCGTGGCCATAGCTTGACCACACGTGGGGAAATCAAGATCTCTGATAGGGTTACCGACAACCTCAATCGCCCCGTCATGCCCAGCTCTTGGCCGCACCGTCCTCCGTCCTCCGTCTCGGCCATCGAGAATCTTGCGCTGAGGTCACTGGAAAGTCGCCCCTAGGTCGCATGATTCCGCCTCTGGATCCTCTCTCCGGGTCCCCTCTCCTCGGTCGGCCCAGTTCGCCCTTCGGTCGTCTCGCCACCGTCTCAAACGAGCACGCGCGCACTCGCACTCGCCGTCGCCGGTGCTTGCTGCTGGTTGCTGGTTGCTGGCTGCTGGTGGATGCATGGATGGAGTCCCCGTAAATCCTGCCCCTCCAGGGCTCCAGCTCCAGTTCCAGCACCCCTCCCCCCCCATACCCCCATAACAGCCAGTCGTCAGCACTGCGAACATGACCCAAACGTTATGGTAAAAATTAACCTTGGAAAAAAGGTTCATTTCGCAGATTCCCACACTAATCCCCATTGCCTTCCCCGCCGAAAATCTGATGATTCAAGCAATCCAGCAATCTGTGCTTTTGCTAACCCCCCACCCCCACGTGCCTCTGTCCATCGCATTCAATGGGTTCCAACGTCGTCGTCGCCGGAGTAGGTACGCGTTGCACGCCGTGTCATCGAGGCTTGGCGAACGAGACCATGGAAATGAACATTTGATTTTTGCTTGTCGTTCGTTTGTCGTTCAGGCGCAACTATCTAACTGCTGCAAACGGCGACTCCGGCCACCGAGCCGAAGGATCCAGCACGTTGTCCTTCAGCTCCCAAAACGTGGTCCGACGCTCAATTCTCATTGCAACCGACACACATATTCGGATATGGCCTTGAATCAGCCTGAGCCTGCAATTTCCAAATCCCCATGGCCCAGGAAAGAAAAGGGAACAAAAAAATAAAATGCAACACTCGTCTTTTTTCTTTTTTTCCAATGTCATGCACCCATCCGCCTTGGCGCCAACCCTTTCCATGCATTCTCTCACCCTTCTCTCGATCGCCAAGTTGCTTGGGTGCGCACCCGGGCAACCCTCAAGAGATCGCCAAGGCCTGCAAGACACCACACCCGCACACCCGCAACGTGATGCCGTACCAGCCCTTCATTTGCCAAGCACCACAAGACGGAACATAGCGATCGCCAAGCTGCCAAGGTGGCTAAACTATCCGCAATCCATGTCGCGCCTTGCACGACGTGCCGTCAAATCATCCCTTCCCAGAGGCTCCCTTTTGAGGGGTGTCGGGCAACCGCCAAACCAAAAGAACATGGCTCCAAATTCCCTTATCTTCCTAATCGAGCTTCCCGTCCAACGCCATCGCTACGCCGTCGCGAAACCCAAAGATCTAGACTAGCTCGGTCCGTTTCTCGCTAACTGCTACTCTTTTTTTTTTTCTCATTGGTCTCACCCAGTCTGTTTGGATGGCTGCACATCCAAGCCGGCTGGGCGGAGCTTGTTTGTCGGCCACCAAAAAACGGCATTCCTGGGCAACTGACAAGGACGTGATTGGCAGTGCTAGGAACGCATCGGTCTCCTCCCAACTAGGTTTGAAAATCCCACGGCTGCAGATCATATATAGCGCCTCTGCACTATGTCTTTGACCAACTTAGACATTCGTCTCGCGGGGGAGACATGCGGGCCGCTCGAGCATCATTGCCTTCACCGTCATCGAGTTCGCCTATTGTATGTGTCTGAGTGGTTGTGCCCCATGGTCCCGGAGGTCGACCGAACTGCCGTCCACGACACACTAACAAATGCTCCTCCTAGTGCGCTTACTCACTCGATCTCCTTTCCTGGATTTCTCGGACACTTTTGGATATCAAACCATCTGCTCCTCATAGGTCCTTCGTTCTGGCCTGGATGCACAAGCATCACCCGGTGTGTCCGATCTGCGGCTCCGTCGACCAGCTCAGGCAAGTCATGCATCAACTTCACCCACTGTGACGTTAACTCAGTAGCAAGGAGACCCCGGGTTGGGCGATTATTCTGCCTCCAAAGAGAGAGTCTTTCTTGTCGTGATTTTTGCCAGCTAAGCGCCACAAGCCGGAGCCGACAAGATCTCCATGATCTCAATAGCTAAGTTCGAGGCCTCACGCCCATTGTTAGCTCGTTGACCCTTCAGCCTCTCTCTTTTTTTTCGACTCTCTTACCGGTAGTCTCCTCTAGCTTCCCGAGTGCTCGGATTCGAGCGCGAAGCTGGTAGCCTAGTTGACTAGTGGACTTAAACTTTTTTTTTTTTTTGCTGTGGTCCTTTTTGTCCTTTAACCCACATCGCAAAGCTAGTCCTGTGGGGTGTGTCCCAATGGGCTGCCTTCCCTTCCCACTCCCTGCCTGGGAGTGACCGGCCTCCAAGCTAAGTTGTGCAGGCCAATATGATGGTCCCGGAAGTTCTCTTCGTTGGGGAGAGACCATTGCCTGGTCTAGCAGAATAGTTGTGTGGGTGGGGAGCTCTCCAGGACGATCGAGCTGCCAGTTGCCGGCCTCACGCGGGCTCTGATGCGCGCAAATCCAGACTCCCAGTCCAGCTCACGTAGTTAGTGTACGGCGTAGACAATGGGCTTCGTTGGTTCCCTTTTTCGGTTTCCCAGCTCACCGTTAGACTGGGTCGGCGGCAATATTGAGGAAATAGCCCGGTCAATTCCGAGGAGTAGCCGCCTCTTTCTGCCCAAACCTGCCTTGTTTGCATCCCAAACGGGGATCTAGACGAGGACATGGCTGTGAGCACGCAGCCGCCGTAGCATCCAGATTTATTGAATCCGATATGCCAAGGGTCATCTGGATCTACCGGTCCATCCGGGCCCTATCAGCCACACAGCCCAATCGGAAGTCGCCATCTGCCTCTCGTGAGTAAACCACCCATCAGCATGGCGACTAGATCAACCCAGATTCGTAGACCGGAGCTGTAATATGGTGTTGCCACTGAGAGTCAGCCCCCCCCATGACCTGCCTATTTCCGCTTCCATCTCCATAGTCTGCCCGAGTGGTTTCTTGGCATCTTGGACCCTTGCATTGCTGAACGAGTGATGTGGGAGGGTGATACTTACCCTACACCGGACATCAAATTGCCGTTGGATGAAGAGACACTGCTCTTGTTCGGGAATACGCTGGGTAACCAAGTACGATGTGATTATGACACGTTAAGGTTTCCTTTTGGGGGTATTTTTTTTTTTTCATTAGATGCGAACATAGTTACTTCCTTTCGTGTAATGTTTTTAGAAAGTCGATTGAAGCGTTTCGGGGGTAGTTTTTCGGCTATGGTCACAACTAAAAGATCTGACAATTGTGGCAAACTACACGATTGGTCGAACAGGAACCCCTGAAAGCGTATACGCTTGTTCCACTTGCTACCGCAAACCTGATTGCAAATCTCTTCTATTTCCTTGAAAAAACTGTTGCCACGCAGCTATTGCGCTTGGCAAACCTAGCCCACGTGATCAATCAGCTCAAACCACACAGCTGAATAACTCATCATAATCGAGACGTGAAATGATCCATCAATTTTCAAAATGCTATTCTAGTGTCTCATCATAGCCCATGTAATGTTTCCATGGTAAAACAGTATTGCTTGCTGCCTCGCTTCCTCGGCTCGCGATATCGCTGATTGTGCGATTCTGACGCGCCCTCCACACCGAAAAACGCGTGATGGGTCCGTGATGGATCAAGCCACGCCTTGGCAATTCCTCAGCTTGCCTAGGTTCCTGGATTTAGGCTTTGTTTCAACGTGGTCTCGTGACCTATGTGTGGGCGCGAAAAACCCGATTCCTCGATGGACTTGTTGGGTGCTATGTGCTATTGACACTCACCGCGAAATCTAGGAGGAGGGAGCCACGAGGGATCTCGAGACAGGATCAAGCACATAATACATTTATAATTTGGCCTTGGCAGACTGTGCCTGAGTCTCTACCGTGTCTTTGTTGGTGCGTGGAGACTGGTCATCTGCCGCGCGTTCCTTTTCCTCGCGTGCATCATTTTGTATCCGCGTTTGCAGCCACTCTTCTATTGCTCTTGAGAGAGCCTCAACATTTTCTCTGGTATTCCCGGCGTGTAGGCAAATTCTCACCCTCTCACTTCCTACCGGCACCGTCGGAGCTACTATCGGCCTCACCATGAAGCCCTTGCTTTGACAGTGCTGCGCGAGGCTTCGAGGGTGTGAGGTGAAGACGGGAATGATGGGGGACTTGGGAGCTTCTTGGTTCAAGGATAGTAACTCAGAGTTGGGTTGGCAGCGAGCAACTAGGGACTGAATCAAGTTGTGAGTATGGCCCATGAGATCATGTAGGCTGCGAGTGAGAGGCTCTCCGCCGTTGCTCATGAGGAAATCGTAGGTGACCTTTATGCTGGCTAGGGATGGGAAGGCCATGGCAGTGGTGTAGATGAGTGTTCGTGCGTAATTGATGAGATATGCTCGTGTCATGGGAGATGAGAGAACGATCGCTAATGAGATAGTCAGTCATCAATTTGCCAGAAAGAATTGCTCGCCCTAGGAACCCACCTCCGGAGCAGCCCATGGCTTTGCCAAAGGTGTGTACCCGAGCAAAAACCTGTTCTTCGAGCCCTAGCTCACAGACTAAACCCCGTCCCTGGTGACCAAAGATGCCCGTAGAATGTGCCTCGTCGACAATGACATAGCCGTTGCCCTTGGGCAGCCGCTGTTTTACACATTCAACAACTTCTCGCAGTGGCGTAACATCCCCGTCCATGCTGTAAACGCCCTCGACGGCCACGAACACGTTCCTATCACCCCTGGATATTTCTTCTCCATGTTCCCCAGTCACAAGGTTATTCAGGACCCCATCGAGACCTTCAATGCCATTTCCTGACTGGCCAGGCTCGCTTCTGACTGTGTTATGACGGAACGGCAGTTTCTGCGTGGCACGGCTTAGCCTCATCCCATCATGCACACTGGCATGTATGAGCTCATCGTAGACAATGATGTCACCCGGCTGAGGCGCGCAGCTGAACAAGCCGACATTGGCATCGAACCCAGAGGTGAAGAGGAGCCCCGACTTCGCGCCATGAAAGGCAGCAATGTCGCGCTCGAGCGTTTCGGCAAAGGCGCTGTTCCCGTCGAGAAGCCTTGAGCCGCCAGATCCAAGAATTGGAGTCGAGTCTGATGCCGCATGTGAGGGCTCGACGATGTGGGTTTGAAGGAGAGATATGTATGCACGTTGAACGTCTGGGTTGCTGGCCAGTGAGAGGTACGAATTGGAAGAAAAATCCACCATGCCGGGGAGACGGTTGTCAGACGACGCAGCTGCGAGCGTGTCTCGCGACGGGCGAGCGCAGAGTTAAACTTGTCCTCCAACGAGGACATTTTCGTGTCCATGTCAATCAATATCTGCCAGCTGCGTTATCACAAACAGGCATATGTACAGCACCGTAACAAAACGAAAAACCCCGACTCTCTGGCGCGAAACACGCGACATGTGCGCTTCCGAGCTCCCCGCCGCTCAACCGAGTACGGCGCCCTCAACGGGTTCTAGAACAGTGGGGTAAAAGCCCTTTATGCGGCGCGATACATGTCACCATGGCTCATTGTGCTGCAACGCACAGTATACATAAATTTGCTCTTGGCCCTTTTTTGTGTGTGTGTGTGTGTGTGTGTGTGTGTGTGTAATTCGGTCAGTTCCCGTTGGCGAGGACCCTTGGCCGGGCCTAGGTAGCCCGTCGGCCCGGGCGGCTAATTATTGAGGAATGTCGAGATGGTAAAAATAACTATGGCGATCGCGTTTGAGACCAGATTGAAGAAGAGGGAGGGAAGATGGAAAATAGGATTGAGATTGAAATGACAATTTACCCCGACTACATCAGCTCCGAAAGCGATGAATCGATGGAAGAAGGTTACGTTTCTAGGTCGACTGCCCTGGACTGAACTGAACCCTGGTGGCGCCCTATGTGTGTGCATGCATGCATCGCGGGGAAAGAGGGGTTTGCGAGATTTACAAGGTGCATAGCTTGAGCAGAGACTCACGAGTCACAATGACGTTGCAGAGCATACGGATAGTGCCATGATCAATTGAAACGTGACTGTCTGGATGAGCCGGGGTTCGATGGCGAATTGAAACAATTCCAGAAATGCTGCGTTGCCAAGCTCTACAGCACAGCAAAGAGCTTCAGCATCCAGCTCTAATGCAAATCAGGCTAAGCAACCTGCTGTTGGACCTTTGTTGAGGCGGAAAGCCTACCTAGGAAGGCTGCGGAAGAGACGGCGTCGGCTCGGTAGTCGTCCAACTGCCGAGCAAGGCCGACATAAGCCGTCCGGGTTCAACAATCCGTGGTGATCAGCGTCGCCCAACAATTCCCCATTGAGCAGATCGATTCCGACAGGCTTGGAGTTGAAGGGTTGCGAATACCAATTGACTTTTCTTGATTCCCCGTCTCCCGGCTTCTGATCATGGCGCCGCCCGTCGGCGCCCTGCTCTGGCGCTCCCTCCGTGCTCATCAGGTCTACGGCGCCAACACAGAGGTGGGCAAGACAATCCTCACAACCGTCCTTTGCAATTCTGCGTCAAAGAATTGGAAGAATGAGCAAGTCTCATATTTGAAGCCTGTTTCGACAGGGCCGCTGGACGAAGCTGATGATAGGTGTATGCACTCAGCCAGCCCTACATATTGGAGGGTCTCAGCTAACGAGGCGTAGAGGTCATGTCCACGGCAGCTTGATGAGTCTCAGACCCGGAACTGACGCTGCCTTGTATCCCGCGACAGACACATTGGTACTTATGCACCCGATGTTATAAACCAAACATTGTTTCAATACGACATTCCGGCCAGCCCGCATTCAGCTGCCGCTGTGTCAAGCAAGGTGATACAATTCAATTCCCGAACCCCACTCAAATCGCGAAGTTGCTCACACAGCCAAGCCAACCCCAACGGACCGTGAACTGCTGGCAAAGATCCACGATCACGTATCAGCCAGAGCTCAGCAGGGCTTCGGTTGGTTGTTCCTTGAAACGGCCGGTGGTGTTCACTCCCCTGGACCCTCGGGGACTACTCAAGCGGACCTCTATGCTCCGCTGCGCTTGCCCGTGGTTCTCGTCGGTGACTCAAAGCTTGGAGGCATTTCGCAAACCATCTCAGCTTTCGAATCGCTAAGGCTCCGCGGATACGACGTAGAGAGCGTTTTGTTGTTTAGAGATGCGATATACGAGAATCATCAATACCTAACTGACTACTTTGGCGACAAATATGGGGTTCCCGTTGGGACAGTCGCCAAGCCGCCAAAGAGAGATCAGAACTTGACTTTGGATAGGAAGAATATGACTGGGTACTATGATGAATCGAGCAATCAGCCTTCTATCCGAGAAGTGCTTGTCCATCTGGATCAGCGACATCAAAACCGTCTCACTCGTCTCGAAGAAATGCCCGCAAAGGCGCATCAACATTTCTGGTACCCATTTACTCAGCAGAAGATGGTCTCTCCTGAACGCATCACGGCCATCGACTCCGCGTACGGAGATCACTTCCAAACCCTGAAGCCGCAGACCGATGCCCAATCCAATGTTCTGCAGCCCTCGTTTGACGGTTCCGCCTCCTGGTGGACTCAGGGTCTCGGCCACGCCAACCCGAAGCTGACTCTCGCAGCGGCTTACGCTGCTGGCCGCTACGGACATGTCATGTTTGCAGAGACTGTTCATGAGCCCTCGCTTGCTCTGGCGGAGACGCTGCTCCAGGGACTTGAAAACCCACGTTTGACCCGGCTTTTCTACTCCGACAATGGCAGCACTGGCTGTGAGGTGGCTATCAAGATGGCGCTCCGAGCCGCGCGTGTACGATATGGTTGGGGGACAGATGCGAAGTTGGGAATTCTTGGCTTGAAGGGTAGCTACCATGGAGATACCATCGGAGCAATGGACTGCGCCGAGCCCTGCACCTTCAACGAAAAGGTCGAGTGGTACGAGGGCAAAGGTTTCTGGTTTGACTATCCCACCGTCCAGTGCACAGGAGGGAAGTGGATTGTCGATGTCCCCGAGAGCCTGAGATCTGAGCTTGGAAACGGCGAGGAATTCTCCTCCCTGTCTAGTGTATTTGATGTCACCACCAGAGAGCAGGCTGAGTTGTGCCGCAAGTACGAGACTTATATCGAGAAGACCCTGGCCCAGCTCCAGAAGCAGGGACAGAAGTTCGGTGCCCTCATGATGGAGCCTATCATCCTTGGTGCTGGTGGCATGATCTTTGTGTAAGTTTTCGCGTTTCCTTGATGATTGATGGAATGCTAACATGTACAGTGATCCTCTCTTCCAACGAACCCTGGTCAACGTTGTTCGCCGCTCTTCCCACCTGTTCAGCACGACCAAACTCTCATCCTCTGCTTCCGATGACACCAGCAACGCTTGGTCTGGTCTTCCAGTGGTCTTTGACGAGGTCTTCACTGGCTTGTATCGTCTTGGTCGATACTCGTCCTCCTCTTTCCTTGGCGTTCACCCTGATGTTTCCGTCCATGCCAAGCTCTTGACTGGCGGACTTGTCCCTCTCTGCACTACCTTGGCCTCCCAGAGCGTGTTTGATGCCTTTGTCAGCGACGACAAGAGCGACGCGCTGCTGCATGGCCACAGCTACACGGCGCATCCGGTGGGGTGCCAGGTTGCGCTAGAATCGTTGAAGGAGATGAAGCAAATGGAAGAGCAGGGCGCATGGGACGCTTTCAAGACCAATGGTTGGGTTGCCTCGACCGACAATTCGCAGAGCCCCAACAAGCCTGAAGCTTGGTCTGTCTGGTCTCGCTCCTTCATCGATGCTGTCTCCCACAACAGTGCGCGAGTCGGCAGTGTTTGGGCACTGGGAAGTGTTCTTGCCATCACTCTGCGTAGTGATGATGGTGCTGGATATAAGAGCACCGCCGCGCTGACTCTCCAGGCTCGACTGCGCGAGGGTGATGCGGAAGGACGATGGAATGTGCATGCCCGCGTGCTGGGTAACGTTTTTTACATTATGACTGGCCAGAAGACCACTCCTGAAGGTATGAGTGAGCTAGAAGGGATTCTTACAAAGGCCTTGTCGGCGTAAATACGTCGAGGGAGCGTTGGGGGAAATGGACTAAATGTAAAAAGTACACAGCATCAAGTTCAGAAAAGTTTGGGTCACATCATATCATAGTATTTTCGTACTTTTACCATGTTACAGGACGTAAACATAGGTATCCAGGTTCTCGACAAACTTCAACAACGGCTTCGAATCTTGGGCCGAGAGCCAAATAGCAGCCCGATTCGCCGCCCACAATCCCAGTAAACAAATCTCGTTCTCCGTAATAGTAATTGCTTTCTCGCTCAACGGGGCCCTAACGAGATCTCCGCTGAGCTGCCAGTGGTCCGGATCGGTCTTGTCCTCCGCATCCCGGTACCATGTGAGCCGTTTGGTGGAATAGTCGTATTCCAAGACTCCTACGCGCTTCATGAGTTTCTCCTGCCGTAGGTCACTCAGCTCTCTCTTTGTGTCCCCAAGCTGCCTTAACTTGGCCGTGTGGGCCCATACCGCCTCCTGCTCCCACCGTGGGAGCCAGCGCTTGACGAGGACATAGCTATCATCATCCTGTTCAACGTTAGCACACGGGTATGCTCCAGCCGTAGTGGTTTGGTGTTTGCTGCGTAACTTACGCCGTCAACCTCGAAGTCGATTTCGAATTCTATCAGAGTTCTGGTGTCCACAAAATCGAGAGACATGCGCGTCCATGTCTCTTTGAGTTCCCCATGGCCCTCGGGGAGAGGGTCGGGCACAGGAGGCTCGTCTTCGTCGCTAGGGGGGTTTTCCTTTTTGTCGCGGTATTCCTTCACCATCCTTGCCATAACCTCGATGTAGAGGCGGTGCTCAGCCTCCAACCGGTCCATCACTATGGCTTCTTTTCGGGGATCTTTTTCGTGATCGCACAGCCTTGCACAAACTCTTTCGACATTTTGCCGGAAGGACGTGTCGAGGAGAAACAGGTTGCCGAGGGCTGCGCGAAGAGGCAGAACCTCAGACCCGCCAAACGAATTCGACAGATATTCGTCAAACGCCCGGTAGTCGGCAAGCTTCTGATGGCGAAACTTTGACCGGATCTTCCATCGGAACGCATTGATACGGGGTTTCAGGCCGTCTGAGTCGCAAAAGAGCGGCCCAGCCGAGTTATCCATTCTTAGTATTTTGGTTGCCTCGGCCAATATTGAAACCCAGAACGACTCCTTCCAAACGAGGAACCCCCAGTCGTCCCAGTCGAGGCCGAGTAAGAGCGCAAAGACTCGTTCTAGATCCTTTTTAGGAAACCTCCAGTGGAGATGATTAGCGTAGTGCTCATAATACACCCACATGCCCCGAATTCTCAGGGAGAAGGGTCTTCTAGATGAGCTGATTGTTGTTGAGAGCCATGCATCGTCGGCGATGCGATCCATGCCGAGCTGCCACCTTTCTCGGGCTCTCCCCTCCTCGTCGTTATCCTCCGGGGGTCGGCGAATCGTGGAAGCCTCAACTGGGAGGAATTGCAGGACCATTGGCTCTGGAATGCCCAAGCACCTCATTGCATTGCCAATGGAAATGGGAATGTCGTCTGACTCTTGTAGGGAAAATGCAGGAATTTCTTCCGCGTTGAAGACAAGTCGGATGAGGCCGTCTGACTCGTCGGCTTCAGCAGGAGGGCTTTCGAGAGATATCACGATCTGCCTGCCCTCTGGTGTCCGGCCGCAGGGGATAAATCCGTGAGCCAGCCAGAACAGGGTCTGCATGGAAGATGCGTCGCTCCTCTCGAGTGTCCCGGTTGGAAACATCTCTCGTCCAGTGTGCGGCACGAAGGAAATGGATGTCAGGTAGCTCCAGGAGCCCTTGTGCCGCCCGAGGGATTTCATCGTGCCTGTGGTGCCGTGGATAGACGGCTGGGCTTTGTGGTTCAACGTCCACTCGCCGTACGCGCTGCGCTGGACCGAAACAATATCCCCATCGTCATGCGCCGTCAAACTCTCATCGGAACTCGAGGATGATCGCGACCGGTAGGAATCAACGGACGACGGGCGCGAGCTCGAGCTCGAGCCCCGGTGACGACGACGGCGCTTCTGGACAAACTCAGCCTCGCGCTTCTTTCTTTCTTCGACCATGAGGACCTTCTTTGCTTTGCGCAGCAACCCGAAATGGCGAATTGACGCGCGTTCGCCTTCAAAGTCCCGGCGGACGCCCGTCTTCTGAAGAATCCCCTTGTCCGCGCGATTGCCGTACCGCCCCAACAGCCCGAGTAGCAGGACCCAATGCTTGTTGGCAACCAAGGCGGTACGACTGTTCACAACTTCGAGGGCTCCTCCGTCAGGCACGCTCATGGCTACGGACCCGTTGGTCTCGGCGTCGCGGGCTTCATATGCCTCAATGACCTCGGCCAGCTTGGCCCATCCAGTGTTCCACGAGAGGTAGTCGCGTGGACGAAAGCCCCAGCGCCCGAGGGCTGCCCGCAGAGGCACAAGCGGCGTGGTATCAGGCTCGTTGGTGATGTAGCCGGGCGACAGGTTAGGCACGCGAATGCGTCGCATCACGCGTAGGCCTCTGGTGAGGCGAAACCCGCGAGACACATACTTCTGAGGCACATCCTGCACCGCGTTCATGGCCCGGTTGCTGTCGCTGAGCGACGCCTGGAGCGCGAGGAACGGGCCAACCACACCCACGAGCGCGACGATGGCGACGAAGGCTGCGACCCAGGTGCCGATGTTGCTCGTGAGGCTCATGACATCGATGCCGGCGTCGCCGGTCGCGGTTGGAGCCGACATGGTGGGCTTGACTACGGACGACGCCTCCTCCGTACTGTAGATGACGAGGAGATGAAGCTCTTAAGACTCAATCTACGAAATCCATCACGATTGTTCTTAAAAAAAGTGTCACGGCTTCGGGGTAACACCCATGTAGTGCTGACCCCTCCCCTGGTCTGAGCTGGCCAGAGAAATCCCTAAAACTGAGCCAATTTGTCCCAAGACAATGGCTTGAACTAGCCGTAGCCCCGCGAAGATGATAGGCTGCAGCCATGTATGTGTGAATCTATATTTGGCACTCAGGGATAACAGCTGAAAAATTGTGTGTTTTGCTCCGTCCTCTTTCTTTGCTTTTTTGTGTCTTTTCGCGTTTGGTCATTAGGAACAGAGGGATAGGAAAGTAATAAGATCAGTGCATGTTGGACAACCTCCTCTAATCTAGATTTCACGTTGCACAGACGCATTCCCCCATGATGCTCTTCAACTCGCCTTCTCCTCTCCATCCGTCGCGGCGGAGCATTTTCATCCTGATAGCCAGCAATATAATCCCAAATCCAAAGTCATCTTGCGGTTGCAACCACCAAAATGGTCAGCCGTCCTACACGCTTAAAAGTCCCGGGCCTCCCTTCAACCTGCACAACAACTAGCCCTTGCATTGTATCTTCGCCGAGCAGAAGCGGTACAGACCACTGCTTCTCTAATGTCTCCGGTGACTGCCCCAGGTCGTATTGGTCCTGGACTACATCCTCCTTCGGCCAGTTGAGTAGAGAAACACTGAAGAGGAAGGGGCATCTCAGCGTCACCCGTGGATCATCGACAGGAATCATGAGGCAGGAGAGTTTCAGAGGGATTTCGACGCCAGGCGAGTAGACGGAGCTGAGGCCAGCCTCATGCACATCTTCAATGCCAAACTCATCACAAATGCCCTCCCGGCATTCCCATGAGAGATAACTCCTAAGCTTGAGCACTCTTGGCGGGAGAATTTGCTCCTGAAAGGCCCATTCACGCTTGTCTAGTGCCCATGTTGGCCGGCCCTGTATACGTGTGGTGACATACGGAGATAAAATGTAGACTGACTCAGCTTTATCAGTCCTGAAGAGACGGCATGGAGTATGTCGCAGCGGATCGCGCATTGAGAACAAGCCATCAGTAGGGGCAGATGCTCCCTTGGCAGCAAAGCAGACGAAACATCCTCCGTAGATGTCAAGCAGTCTTGTAGGCAGGCATGTCGCGACTGGCGCTTTGTATACTTTATGCGACTCATCACAAACTGACAGCCAATCCACATCCATGTCCAGCGTCTGACTAGATCCGGTGTATATCGGTGTCGTCTCCACAAACTCTCGAGGCCCATAGAGTTCTCCAATGCGATTCAGACACCAGTCTAATTCGCGGGGAAGGTTGGATGCCTTTTGCGGACTGGTGTAATATCGTACTGCCTTCTCCTCTAGAGTGGGCTCAAAGATGGACATCAGCGGTTGAAGCGGCCCAGCGGAAGACGTCCTCATATGACCATCCACGAAGATCAGTTCCTCTGCAACGCAAAGATAGATGTGATTCGAAAATGCGACACCTTATCAGGCTATCTAGGCACATACGCAGCCTTGACTCCAATGATAGCTTTTAATCTTGCAATTGCCAACTGCTTGCCCTGATACGAGCGTGTGTCCCTTGGGGCCGATGGCTTCTGCTAGATATAGAAACTAAGCCTCAAATGATCGCCTCCCCTTACCTTGTTGATTAGTTCTTCACGAGCATCCGCCCTGTGCTTGTCATCATGGGGGAATGAAGAGTCCATCTCGACCAAACTCTCACAAATTATCACGCAAAAACGACATCCGTCTTCGACTGACTTCTCCAGCTCGGCGCCGGCGTCGTCGTGCTCGAAAATAGTGGCTCGCGATGGGCCCGCCGTACTGCTTCAAGCTGTCGGGCTTTCTGACGTCCTCTAGGTGGGCTTCCAACCAATCCCCGATTTGTTCGCATTTTGCGCACAACTGTGAGAACCGAGCCTGCGCGTTTAGATCAAACGGCTTGCTCTCATCATATGGGCGTGGGATGATCTCCCGACAGCGATGCGACGGGCGGCGTGAGTAGGCAAGCATGCTGCGGCAAACTTCAACTCTGTGAATTGCTTTGAATGAATATCGCAGAGATTCTAGTGGGGATGGGAATGGGCGACATTGATGCAGGACAAGGCCAATCTGAGCCCATTCGCTGATATCGAAGAAATCGACGAGAGATTTCCTTCGGGAAGATGGCGAAGATTAGGTGGAAGGAAGCCTTGGCATCGGGAGTCCGTAGGTGAGGCCTCGGGTTTCACAAGCGGGAAGTTAATTTTATGAGCTTTCACCCAAATTGGACAGAATTTGACATTCAAACACAATGATTCACAATGATTGTCAGCGTAGATCCAGCCCATCTGCGTCTCTTACTGATTTAGGAGGGTAGCAATAATAGCTAGCTGCTCTGTTGCAAATTCTTTCCTCCCACTCTACTAATTATTTCCTCCGAATCTCTTCCTTGCTCCAAGCAAAAAAATTCCAAGCATATTGAGGTTGAAGCATACATGAATCTGGAGTGAGAATTAGAAATGGTTTTATCGCGAGCCTCAAGTTTCCTTCAATTACTTCATTCAAGCTCTATGATTTTATTTCTCATCATTATGGCAGTCTATCACCAGAAACAGATCATGGAAGAGAACGAAAGCGAAACTGAAAGATCTAACCTACCCTTAGGTGACTAAAATTGCAGTGAAGGAGTGCAGTGTAGTAACCTTTCACAAAACATCTCAATCCCCTACCTTGAATTATATCTTCATGCTTTACTCGGGTATAGTTAGTCTAACGGGAATCAGTATACACCGATGCTGAAATCTTTAATAGCAGCTTAAATGCCCCGGGTTCTCCTTTGAGACCATGCCAGGATTAACACGACGCTGAGTTGATTAAAAGCAAGCGGTAATTGATATCAACTCAAGGTTCTATTTGTTTTGCTCTTAGCTCACACGTCCTCGATCTCATCTTTCTCGACCACAATCGTACTGGAACTGTCGGCTCCATCGCTTCGGCTGTCTCCCGTCCACCGTCCCTTCACTTGACTGATCCAGCCCCGAACAAGTTCATAATTCGACGTGTGCCATGATACTCCAAGACAAAAAATACCAATTCCCACTGCCAGCGGCACGGATATCTCCCAAAATAGCCTTTGTGTCTTCTTCCAGTCCGGTTCCGAAGGGCCTCCATTCATGCTCAGATATGTTGCGATGAAACTCATGGGCAAGAATACAATCGTCACAATTGTAAAGAGAAGGATTGCGCGATTATGATCATCGCTCATAATCTCTGCGTATTCGTTGACTGTGTCGATGAGAGAGGCGCATTGCTTGACGTGGGAGTCAATCATGTCGCTTTGATCTTGCAGTACCTCTTCCGTCTTGTCCAAAATGTAGTCCTCGATTTCGAACACCTTCTCCCTTTCGCCTTTGATTGGATCAAGATGGGTATCCGGTGATAGGACGGTGCGCAGTGAAGACACTATTTCCTGCTGCCACTCTGTCACACTCCTCAGACGGGATAATTCATCAATCATGGCACCAATCTCCGGGATCTGGCGTTTGTTGGGGCGTCGGACGACTTGGGACACCTGAAATAAGCCGAGTTAGCCGCCGACCATAGGTGCAATGACCCTAAGAATAGGTTCTAACGGATTCATGAGGTAGATACTCACAAAATTTCCGCCATAGGCTTGATACAGCTCAGCTGCACTTGAGTTGTTATGGACTGGATTCCTCAACAAGTTGCAGATTATCTGCGTTGCCAAACAGTGCGATCCTACTGAAGTGAAAAACTTTACCACGTCTTCCTTTCGTCCCGAGCGCATGGATGACAACAGGGCTCTTTCTGCATCTTTGATGAGCGCCTCAGCTGTGCGACCGGTTTCTTTTAACAGCTGATATTTGGTTCGGATATTTCGCTCCAGGGCCAGGCTGCCGACTTTTTTCATGTACACGTCATACGTATAAAACCAATGGATCTCGTCAAGAAGAAGAGGAACCGAATACACAAACGACACTATCAACTCCAGTGATTTGAGCAAGGCATATGGGATGCCCTGAGACGGTTGCCGAAACTTTCCATCAAACACTGCGCTTTCCTGTATCGCACGCAGCTGCTTTGTGATGCGTATCATTGTGTCACAGCACATATGTAGAACTTCGAAATACTCCTTCTTGAGCCTTGACTCAGCGGCTGCTGACAGAGGAGAAAGATACTCTCTGAGCCTCATTTCAGGCGTTGATCCCACACAATGGCTTCTTTTCAGGTGTTCGATGGCCGCCTCTATGGTATCATAAATTTTGTTGCGATCACAGTCGGCGCATTTTGTCCCGTCAAGTGGTGTGTTGAGGTATTTGAATCCCGGAATAGGGGCCGGCTCGCGAGATAGGATCCATCTGGGAGTCCCGTCATTCGTTGGCTGCACCTTGGGGGACTAAATGACGTCTTAGTTGTCCGAACGTGATATAAGGGGATATAATAAAATCATTCGTACCTCCAAGCCCTTCCAAAGAGCGCTGTAGTAGTTGGAAATTACGGGGGACGCAAACTCCTTGAGAGTAAAGGCCTCGAGAGTCCTGATGGAAGCCTGGAGGAAGTCTTTGTACAGATTGATTGTCCTATCATCCTCGAATCTCAGACTCTGTCTGTCCTCCTTGTTGAGTTTCCGTCTAACTAGTTTCTGAAGCTGTTGCTCGATGGCTTCGATACTAACTTCGGCCGCATAAGAGTAAATTTCAAGGGTGGAAAACCTCTCCTGTAATTTAGAGACGAGTTGATGCTGGCTCTCTTTCAACGCAGTTTCTGTACGAGATAAGCACACGCGTATACTCTCCAGTACATCAGACCCTTTGTCATCAGTTTTTCGCTTGTCAGCTTCATTCTTTTCGACCCGCAAAAGGCTCCATCCTAAAAACGGAGGAACGTTCGAATCTAGGTCGGGGATTTCTAGTTTCGAGCCTAGCACAGCATTTAGCATCCAGCACCAAATCAAACCCGGGTTGTCAAGCAACTGGCATGGTCATTCTCGCTGACAGTTGTACGCTCTCCTGCTGTAAAGGAAAACTCGGAAAATAGGCGACACGTACCTTGATCCTCGACTTCCGAGGATTCTTTTTGAATAGCAAAAAATTCAGCACTCGCAAAGGATGCAGCAGTTCGTTGGGGAGAAGCAACTCTCGACCTGTTTCCACTCCTGATACTAGCCTTGGAGCCCTTTTCTTGTTCATCGGCATCTATCTTTTCAGAAATGGAGTCGCGATCTTCGTGCTCGGAATTTGATTGAACGCTTTCATTATCCGATTCACCCGTTTCTGATTCGGCCCACTCGACCACCACTCTAATCATGGACCGCTGTGACTGTTCCACTAATCGTGTCCAGCTTTCCGCTGTAAGGGGTTCTCCATCAGGCATTGTCAAGCTAAAGTTCGGTATTTCATTTTCGTCATCCTCTTGAAGGGTTGAAAGCTGATCCCGGATGGAAGAACGAAGTTTCTGTATTATTTCAGTTAGCCTTCCAACATGGATCATACCAAAGCCTTTTCGCTACAGTTTTACTCACGTAAAATGATCCACAAGAACTCGGGGGGATTTGGAATTGTTTGCCATCCGGATGTGTTGCCTGGAAAACTCGATCTTCGATGCTTGTCGTTTGAAGGTCTCTGATCTCGATATTGTCACTCAGGTGAGCCTGCCGCTGGTTGCCACCATATGTAAGAACTCCAACTATTGAGTAGAGTGAGTAATGGGCAAAACACGAGAAATTTGGAGGCTCCTACCAGAATCAACGATCAAGACCCAGGTCTCTCTTATCCATAAGACCTGGTCAGACTGCGCGCCTTCATGTCTTCTGAAAAGCTGGTTCTTATCCCGCTCAAATGATGTATCGTAAGGGTTGAATGTTTCATGCAACCTACGCGAAACGCATATTCCTTTCCTTGGCCTGTATTGAAGAGAGCAGCTGAATGGGCCAACTTGGATGTGCGGAACTGAGACAAATGTCGCTGTCGTGACGGTCTCTTTGCCAGAGTCGATGTCACATCTCATTACTGTCCCGGCCTTTATGTACCATGTACTTCGGCTCTTCCCAAGTTTTTTATTCCGTAAAGTTTTGAAAAGGGATTCAATTGATAATCGGACATCCGAGTTAACTCCTAAGACATCGTGGTTGAGTGCTATGTTCTAGAGAATATTGTTATCGTTTGCAACATTTGGGTTAGGATTAATTGGCCAGGCGGCTCACTTCAAACTCGTCAAAGTCCATTATATTCCTTGTGACGTTTCTATTTCTTTTGTCAGGCGAAGGAAAACAAAAATACGAGAATACACTTAAACTTACATCCACTTTATGTGTTCCAGCCCACCATCATCCACTTTGCTTTCAACAAACGGGTTGCACTTAGTGAGTTCAAGAGAAACCATTCCTTCGGATATTTCGTCCTGATATAGGCGAGCCGAGTTGAAAGCTTGATAGTCTGTTGGGAGTGGATTCTTTTCAAGTATTGGAAATGTCGGGAGGCGAGTCATACGCTGGCCTTCCGTTTGACGTCTTTGGACGACTATTAAACCCAAATCACGGGCAGCAAGTCGCGACTTGCACTCTAAATTGCCAAAATATGAACTACCAGATGACGTGGTGCCTCCAGAACTTGAACCAGCACGAGGCGGCCTGCCATCAAACTCGTCGATGAATGAAGACGAGCTGGACGAGCTTGAAGATGGGACAGGCATTGGTGGGGGTTTCGTGTGTGACTTCTTCTTTGGCGGCTTTCCAGCAAAAAAGCCTGCCCATCCCGCTGGTTCTAATCCCTTCTTCTTGCTTCCAGACTTCTTGGCCGGTCCGACTGTGATAATTTGAGGACCGCTCTGCGGCATTGGAGGTGGAGGCTGTGCATTAGAGGAGCCTACGATAGTTGGGCCAGGGAAGAATTGCGGGTTCCAGCCAGGAGGGGGAATTGAACCAGCAGGTCTAGGGGGATTGCCATAACCAGGCACGGGAGCACTTCTGGAGGTTCTCGGGTGCGCAGACTGAAATCCAGCTGGAGGCATTCCGCCCGAAGGAGGGAAACGATTCAGAGGTGGCACCTGGTCCATAGGCCACATTGTCATTGTGATGCTCCAGCCAGGTTGGATCACCCGTTCCCAGATGGAGGGAAGGATGATCTCACCGTCTGGGCCGATTAGATCATAGTGGCCCTCTTGTACATGCGGCCCCAGTACGTCGACTTGAAGAAATGCCTGTTTTATCAAATCCTCCATGCCCTGTGGATAGAATTAGGATGGGCGTTTCCGGACTTAATACCTACACCTTTCAATTGACTGACCTGCCACGGTTTTGCCAGGTCGAATGGGAAGTTGAACTTCCTTCCGACAGCATCTTTGAAATGAATAAAGTCTGCGGTATTTCCTTTATTCTTTTTACTTGCCATTGCGAGTCAATCAAGTTACCATGAAATGAGTACTGTAACCACGTGAGTATTTGGCGGCTAATCGGGCAGTGAGATGCATCTGGCTTGCTCAACAGGGTGCGATATTTAAATAATATCTTTTTCGGCGCGTTGTCAGATCAGGCGGTAAAAGTAGGCAGAATCTTCAGCTGAGAATTCGTTGTGTTGAAAGCACCAATGATCATGAAGGTACAAGGTGATATTTCTTGCTACCCCTTGTCAGTCCCGAATTTCCCAAGCCCAGCCTCGTGGATGTATATGATACCAATAGTCTAGAACAAAGGAAAGAGTTCCAGGTATTGCGAGAAGTCACTAGAGCATATCAAGCGTCTCGATAGAACCTACTGGTTATGGAGAGAGCAGAGGGGCTATTTCGCTTGCTAATCATTACCATTGGTATATAGTGACTCTTGACTTTCCCCAGTGGCCGTGACGAATGTTGCTCAGCAACCTTCCCCCCAACTGATGCCGGTGCATATTTGAGAAGGTACAAATCTTAGGAGGTACCGATAGTCTATTTTCAATAATGCCGCCAATAGCAGCGTCGAAATTGTCAGCCATGTGCTAGCATCGGTTCTAACACAATGGTGAATGACTTCAGACTCTGACTGCCAATTTCTTTGAAAGGCGGATTCTTATGATACTAATAAATAAGGCTCCGATGAACGCCATTGCTCCTGCTCAGAGAATCGCCGGTCGGTATGGTTCGTGCCCTGCCTGTCCTCCACCAAATGCATCAAGCATGAACCCAGCGATAGGCGCGCCCTAGGATGCAACAGTGGTGAGATAGGCGGCAATTGAGCAATATGATGCTTCCACTTATCATTGTAAATTCACCGATGTAACCTGTCACAATAAACCCCATTGCAGCAGAAACCCTTGTTTGAACCAAAAACGTTTCCTGCTGTTGTGGGCATTGCAGAGAAAAATGCCCCGCCAGACAGTCCATTGAGAGTCACAAAAGCGATGAGGCTCTTCACGGAAGTTGATAATGGCCAAATCACCAAAGTAGTCAAAGCACTCATAACTGATGCAATTAGTAATGTGTTGACTGCACCGATCTTGTCGCTTAGCATCCCCCAGAGAACCCTTCCTACTGCGGAGGCAAAATTATATCCGGCAACGAGTCGAGTAGCGCACCAGTTCTCAACTCTAGGCCAATAGAACGACTATAGAGTGGTATGAAAAATGGCGGGACCAGAAGCGGAAATGTACTGATAGCGCCTGAGGCGAATAGGAGGACAAAGTTAGCATTACGGAAGAGATTCCAGTCGATATGAGTATGCGGGATCTTCCGGCGCTCTTGGATAACCCATGCAGCTGGAAGGTCGGTGCCAATAATCAGAAATCCAAGTATTCGAAACGTCCACGCAGGCCCAGCTATCTTGACAAGAGAATCCATGGAGAGGCTGGTGGCGGCACCTCCGACGCCAGCAGCAGCAAAAATAATGTCGTTAGCGAGCCCACGTTTCTTAGAAAACCATTGAGCAGGAACAACAGAAATGGTCTGCTTGATTAGCTATCTAAGCAGCAATCCGGTATAGAACAGTGAAGGTTGAATTACCATGAAGCAAAGGCCGTTTCCTAATCCAGATACAATGCCAGCGGTTGCAAAGACGCCCCCGACAGTGTGAGTTGTGAATCCTGCAAAGATATTACCCATCCCCAGTAAGATGACAGCAATCATGCATGTATATCTTGATCCTAGTCGTCCCGTGATTTTAGCTACCATGAGGGCCATGGCAGAGACAAATACGGTTGCGACAGAGCCGACAAAAGACAGGGAGGCGGCTGATCCCACGCCGGCTTCGACCAAAGCAGTCTGGATAACTCCCCAGGAGTAGCTGGTGCCGATGAACCAGTAGGTTAGCACACAACAACCTGAAACAACTACCCAGCCGCGCCCACCATCGGGGGCGTCGAGGTCGGCGATTCGAGATGCCTCCAAGACAGAGTCTTCGTTTGATCTCCCCCCAGCTAAAAAATCTGCCGAGTTTAAAATGCCATCTCGTTGCTTTAAGGATTTGTTGCCCGGGGCTTGAAGCTGTGTTGAAGTTGCTGTCGCGGACTCCGTTCCCGTCTGCGATGTCATGGTTGGCGTTTGTTTGTGAGACGTGCTTTTGTATGTGCGAGTTGAAACGACTCCAGCAGAGTCGATGGGGGCTTAAAGTGATTAGAGGCGACATTCTCTTGATGGAGAATGTTATATATTGGCCATTATCCCGCCACATAAACCGATCACGACGGAATTCCGCACATACCTCTTCCGCTCTTAACCCAGCCGCAGCTTGCCGAAGCCAAATCCAAGTAACCAGGGCGGTACCACTCGATAGGGAGAAATTGACACATGACAACGGAGCCAATCACAAAGCACTAAGCTCAATCTCTATTACCGGTAGTATCTTGAGAAGCATATGGAAGGGTCGTCCCCACTCGATAGGGCGAAATTGGCACATTACAACGGAGACGTCTCTAGCCAATTAGAATACACTAAGCTCAATCTCTAACGGTACCCATCATGGAAAGCATGCGAAAGAGCCGTCCCCAGTCCATGATGTCGATTATTAGTCATGAAAGGCTATTATATTATTCGTGTGGAGGGGTATTGCGAGGCTGCTTGATCTAGTTGGACCTCAATATTATCGTGACATCATGATCCGTAGTGCTGTTAGATTGTGCAAACACTGCATTGAAATGCTATTTAGTTTCGAGTCAATAGCATTGTGCTATTCATTGGAAGAAAGTCGTCGAGTGAACTACGATGCGATTCAGCATTATCTGAGAGGAAAGGGATCAATTAGCATGTTTGATGGCACGTCGGGATCACAATGCATTGATATCGTGCCTTCAACTCATCAGTTCGCTTTTTTGGCATCGTCTTGTCGGAGGCAGACAAGGAGGCAATCAAAGGATGCATTGCTGAGATATCCAAGCCAACCAGTCTGGCGTCGTCACGATGTGATTATCCTGGGTCACTGTCCTCTGGTTAAAAACGAGCAGTCACAATACGTAGCATCTAGCGAGTAGGATAGAGCAAGGAAAGTGGACATGTGCAAGGTAAACCAGCAATAGCACACAGTGCCAAAATGTCACGGTCAATTTATGTAAATTCGAATTTCCTCTATACGCCAGTATATGACAACGCCGAGCCTTCCAAACAATCGCTTGTACTATGATCCGATGGGCGCAGTTCTAACCCTCGCGCAAATGACAATGGGATATAAAAAGGGAAGAAGAAAATGGTGACGACCAAGCAAAATCGGGGGTGGAGCCGAGCGACGTGGCTGACAGAGCCACTGATGAAGACAGATGGAGGAAGGATCAAAGAAAAAAGGAAGAAGGAAAAAGAAAAGAAACGAAAAGTGATGGGAACGCTGACTGGGGCGCTCAAAATGATGGTGATGGATGCATATGTACAAAGCCCATCATCCTTGCGCCTCCTGATCTCCGCCATCAATCGGGTTTGGCTTGGCACTTTTGCGTGAGCGAGCGTGACCTGCAACTGCATTGGTTTCAGGACCTTTTTGACGTTCGTGGTGGCGTCCCGATCTCCGCACTAATGCAAAGTCCGGTCTTTCGGAACAGGCCTAAGAACTCTGGAGAACTTCCACGCCGGCGCGCGTGAGATTGAGCAATCCAATCCCGCATGCCGTACCAGAAAGTCTCCAGCCATCCATTTGCCCTTGGGGATTCTCTCCTGTGGAAGCCCAAACATTTCGCGTCGTGATTGTTCTCTATTTTTCTTTTCTTTTCTTTTCTTTTCTTGGTTTTTTCCTTGTTTGATTTAGTCGGCAAAGCTCGTCCTCAATTCGACGGTCTCATTTATATCCTTTGCCATCCGCCGGAGCTGTACTCATGGCCTTGGTTCGAAGCGTCGACGCCGCCCTTGTATCCCATGAGCTCATGGCGCTCAGATTGGGCCTTCTCGTCGGCGGCCTTGGCCTCTGCCACGCCTGCGCGACGGGATCGGATGTAGAAGAAGACGAGAGCACCGAGGCCGAGCGCGGCCACGCCCACGCCGCCAGCGTAGACGGCCGTCTTGGCTGCGGTAGGGAGGGACTCCCACTTCTGGGCTGTTGTCTTCTCTACCTTCTTGTTGAGGGCCTCATAAGCGGTTGAGTTGCCGCTGTTTCACCATGTAAGCAATTGTTCACAGGCCCATTATGGACTTACACGAGATGGGTAATTGGGGGGCTGGGTAAGCCACTTACGCGACGATATCAATGCTCTTCCAGGAACCAGACTGGTCGCCATACTTGTACTCCTTTCCGGTGCTGTAATCCTCGACCTTGACGCTCTTGACGTACATCTTGAAGGGACCCTTGGTGTAGTCGGTGTCGCCACCAGCCCATTCGCGGGTGCCCACAGGCATGGTAGGGTCACCGCCAGCCCAGATGCCGATGCTCAGGCGCATGGGAGTTTGAGGGTAGTTGTCGGTGCTGTTGGCGTCCTTGGGGAGCAGGGTTCGAACCTTGTTTCCGTCGGCGTACCACTCGATGCTGTCCTTGGTCCAGACGGTGGTGTAGTTGTGGTAGTCGCTCTGCATGCCGTTCTTCATGTAGTGGTACTCGCCCTTGGTGAAGTCCTCGCGGCCCTTGCCGTAGTAGTTGGTCGAGGCGTGGGTGTTGTTGGCACCCAGGAGCTCCCAATCGACCTCGTCGAGATCGTCGCTCAGCCACATCATGGAGCTGACAATGCCGGTTCCCGAAGCGCCCTTGAGCCATAGCTCGGTGCGGCCGAAGAAGAAGTAAAACTTGGATCGAATCGTGGGGGAATCACCTTGCTTGTTGATGGTGAAGGTGGCACCGTTGTCGGAGTCGTAAGGCACGTAGCCGACGGTGGTTTCCCAGAGGTCGGACGAAGGCGTCGAGTTGAAATGCCACAGATACTCGGTTCCAAAGGCGGGATCGGCATCGCATTTGGTGGAGTTGAGAGGGTTGCAGCTGGTGGAGGTCTGGGCGAGAGCGACACCCGCGAGAGCCGCGGCCGAGAGCAGGCATCGCGAAATCATGGTGGCAGCGGTGGTGGTGTAGCTACCGAGTGGATCGAATCGGATTGAACTATTGGATTGGGATCGGGACGTGTTGCATTACTTTGGGGGAGCAGAGGAATATCGAACTTGACTCGAATTGAAGTGTTGGAAATGATTGAATGAGTGAATGAGTGAGTGAGTGAGTGATTCAGTGGGTGGTTGAATGAGTGACTGGCTTGGTCGCAAGAAAAGAATGGCAGCAGTTTCAAAACGTCAAAGGAGTGTGACGGCGGGATGAAACTGAGAGAGGCGACTATGATGGATGGATTAAACAAAATGAGTGACGGTGGCAATGCAATATCAGACAGTCAGTGCAGCAGAGGCGAAATATGGGAGGGGCGCGAGCCAAGAACCAAGAGCCAAGAAGGTAAAAGAAGGAATTCCTCTCGCTTGATGCGATCCGCTTTTTCGCCTACAGGGCCGAAGGAGTGACTGTAGTTGGGGACTGTGCTGTGCAGCAACGCGGGATGCAGAGCGAGGCAGCCAAAAGCGAAAAAGAGGGGAGTGGCCCTGAGAATTAAAGGAGAGATGGAAACAAATCCTGGAGCTCCTTCAGCGGGAAAGGAAAAGAGTCAGGAGGCCATCTTCAAACCCGTGGAACGCTCGCTGGACTGCAATTTCATGGATACCCGCAAGGATACCCGCAGGGAACTCCGCCAGGAACCCGCTCCAGATGGCTTTTCCTCAAGCGGGAATGGCTCCCGTTCGAGGTGCACCAGCCGCGCGTCTGCCCCCTGGTTGAAAGGAAGCCAAGAGGAAGGCAGGAAAAGGCAGGAAAAAGACAGGGAAAAAAGCAAGGGGGGCACAGGCACAGCGGAAGGGAGGGGCCCTTGAGTTGAGACAAGGCTCAAGGCTCAACTCCACTGCGAAACCAGAGATTGGCCAAGTTTGTGCCTTGGCCCCGAACTTGGCAACAAAAGGACGCCCCCCGGCCTGTGGGTTGTGGGTTTCATGGTGGCGAGTCAAGGAGCTGGATGGGGCGGTCGCGCTCGTTATCAGGTGGTTCAGGGGGTTTGAGAGGAGGGGGATCGCCTCGTCCATGACCAAGGTCCGGTAGGTAATAAGTTGAGCAAG
Organism: Aquanectria penicillioides; assembly: GCA_003415625.1. NCBI lineage: Eukaryota > Fungi > Ascomycota > Sordariomycetes > Hypocreales > Nectriaceae > Aquanectria > Aquanectria penicillioides. Next base: position 7,305,972 of record PYIU01000003.1, read on the forward strand.
CAACAGGACAGGAGTGGATAGGCTCGTTGGTACTGAAATAGTTTTGTGTTGTTCTCGGGAGATTTTGGTTCTTTTTTTTTTTTTTTTTTTTTTTTTTTGGCGGGCAGCTTCGACTTGGCGTTGGTTGTTTTGTTCAGCTGCTTTATTACCGAGGGTTTGTGCAGATCTCAGATTTGTTGGAAATTGCACGCACAAGCAGCGAAAGGGGGCCCACACACGGAGGGGAAGGACTTGTCATCTGTTCACAAAAGTCCTTGTGATAGATGGTTACGGAGTAGATTGAGCACGTATTCAAATATCCATAAACTTACATGCACATGTGCCTTTGTGTGCCGTGCTCGATGTAACGCTGAGCCGGCCAGAGATGGATGGATAGGGATGGATACCTAGGTATGTATGGATGCCATATACCTTACTATGTAGATACGATAGCACATGCGTGTGTATGTACGCGTACTACCCAAATTATAGGCCATCTTCTTACCTGGCTCAGCTCACCTCACGCTTGGCGGCATACACTACTCCGTAAAAGCCAGTCAGAAGTCAAATCCAGAGTTCCCAAGCTTGACCAAACCCATTAATCAATCTGTTTCCCCTCCCTCCTCCAGTGCATATTGTTCATGGCAGGTCCCTGCTCTGCGTTCTGCGCCCGCGGCATCATCCGACACGACTCGTCCAACCACGACCAACAGCGACTTCCGAGCCCATCACCAACCATGTCACCGACTTACGCACACCCACGACAAGGCAGAGAGAGCCGTGTACGAAATCGGTGGCCGAGAGACCCGGAAGTCGACGGTGAGGGGGCACCCACACACGGCAACGGAGCGCGAGCCCTATTTTTGGACATGCCCCCCCCCCCCCCCCAGGTCCCTATCGCGACCCAGCGTATGTACGGAGCGCCTTTACTCCCTTTACATAGAGAAGCCGGGTTTTTGAGCCATCTAATTTCGCCCCATGTCTGCCAAACCACAGGGGCGAACTGCCCAGACGATCCAACCAGCGTCTGCGACCATCTCAATTTCCAGATTTCGAGCCTGGGGACGGACCCAACCATCCATCCCCTGTGGCCTCAAAAGGGACTACGTAGCGACGGCTTCATGGGCCCCCTTCCCCTTCCCCATGCCACAACTATTGCCATACCATGCCATGCCGAATATCCTGTCGTTTGTACGGAGTATATCCGCCCTGCCTGCGCACCGGCTGCATCTGGCGTAACCGCACATGGGGCTGTCCGATAGCACTACGTAAAGCACGGCATCACGGGCCTCTGTGTGCCGATTAACCCGCGCGTGCCCCGTCTATTGCTTTTCTATTGTTGGATCTGCTCAGGGGTGATGTCACTAGGAATAGTTTTATTGGATTTGGTTTTTTTTTTGTCTTCCCTTTTTGTAAGAGTGCGCGCGCGCGCGAGAGAGAGAGAGAGAGAGAGGAGAAAGAGACTAGGAAGAAGAAAGGAAGAGTACCAGCTCTTTGCGTATGCGTGTATAACATTTATCGTCATGGTCCCGTTGCAATGGATGAAAAAAAAACACCAACACCAGGCAGGACAAAGGAGATTTTAACAATGGACGCAAGTAAATCAACGAGTCTCGCCCTCTCTTTCCCTGCCATACATTTTCCCGGAATCGAAGAAGAGCAAAACAGAAACAGTTTCTTCCTGCCCCAATAGCCATGGCGAGAAACAGACCAATCTCACACTCCCCCAGCGCCGCATCGGGAAATTCTCCAAAGACATCTCGGCTTTTTTTTTTTGGTTTTATTCTCCTTACGGTCCATGGCCTAAAAACAGCACATATTAGCACATCATCCGACAAACACAAATGGGCCGATCCGTTTTTTTGCCATCCCTTCCTCTCGTCCCCCGTCCCCCCGTGGCCCCCTCCACTCGTCACCCGTGTGCAGGCACAGGGAGGGCCTGGATGGTCGGTCGGGTAAGGTAAGGTAAAAAGGCAAGGCAATACAGGGTTATGTAAGGTGATTGTGATGGTGATGGTGATATCGGAGGTGGGGGGGGGGCTGTGTTTTAAAATAATACTCACGTCCAAGGGCCCTTCCCAGCTTCGATACCTCACGGGCCTGATGCTGCTTGATCTTGGCACGCCGGGCCTCCTCCTTGGCTTCCTCCTCGAGCTGCTTCACCCGCTCGCGGGCTTCACGCACGCTGGCCCTAGCCTCATCGAGAGCGCGGTCGGCCTCCCGCTCGGCCGTCTCGGCGGTTTGCACGCGCTGCCGGGCCTCGACGACGCTCGGGTCGTCGTCGAACTCGTCGTTTCCGTGTCCGAAGCTCCGATGCAGCATGCCCCGCCGGTTGCTGGCATCGGTACCCCGCCGAAAGATGCCGCCGCTGCTCTCTTGGTGGCCGGCCGTATGATACGACGAGTAGCTCATCGAGGTACGGTCCGACGACCGAGTCGTCGTTGTTGGGCTCGGGGATGACGGGCGGCGGTGGAAGAAGCCATGTTTCTTGGGCGCTTCCTCGTACACGGGCTCTTGAACTGGCTCTGGGGTTGGTGGTGAGGGCTCGCGGCGATGGAAGAAGCTGTGCTTGCGGCTTGGGGGCTCCTCATAGGTGCGCTCCGGCTCATGGATGGGCTCGGGTGACGGCTCTCGTCGACTTCCGAAGAAAGGCATATTGACGGTTACTAATGTTGTGATGTTGTCGTGATGCTACAAATGTGGTACGGTCCCCTTCCTGGTAAGAGGGATGAGGGAGATCACTATGAGTCTTGGATCTATCAGATTGGAAGGTATCAAAGGAGAGACTTTTGTCCTTCTGGGTGATCCCTGGCCTTTTACGTCTGAATAGCAGCGTGACGATCATCGGACTGCGCACCATAACTAGCATTTCGTCAACATGGCGAAACCTGTTTTTAGGTGCTCAAAGCCGTATTAGTCCCTCGATTGTCGCTCTGACGTCAAGGCCTGGTGTAGGGTAGGGCAAGCACCAAGGATTGTCCCAAGCCAAAGCAGACGAGCCAATGACGGAGGTCCAATGACGAACAGAGTACTGGGGACTATTCATCATGGAAGGAAATGACTGTCACTAATATCGTCGCATTGACCCTGATTTTGATATCGATGATGACACCGCTTGTTCTGAATCCAGGAATGTGGTGCACCGCCGTATTTAGCACAAGCTGGCCATGTTTCGTCGTTTCGACTGCTACGAAGATCAGTACCGTAAATGAACAAAACTACTCAAACTACCACTGGACACTTTTCGTAAAAAAGAAAAGCCCTGCCAACGATGGCCATGACACGGTATGGATCAGGCGTTTCTGCATCTGTAGGTAGTCGCCGAGTGTGGCACACCCAATGAATGTCGTCCCGTACCTTTACGACCCGGCAGGTCTTCGAGAAGGCTCACCAGCCTCGCATCAATCACCTCATGACCCCAAGGGATACGAGTATTACCCTGTAGACAACTGGAGACTCTCTCTCCAGCTTACGGCGAGCCAAGCGTGCCCGAGAGCCAAGCGTGCCCAAGCCGAGCCAAGCATGCCATCCATACAATGCTAGCTTTCCCTTCTATGAATATCCGTCGTGTTAGCTGGGCACCTCCTGCGCCGCCCAATTGCTTGTGCTCGTGGCAGCCGTCATATGCACGAACCATTGAGCATCGGTCCGGCAACATTACCCGGCGACGGATGGTGGAGGGGGAGGCTTGGGGAGGCTGCCCCCCTCTCGTCCAGATTCGAATCGATACGCCCGATCTCCTGTCACAAGGGTGGCGGTGCAACGGCGACTACATGGGACATCCCCCATCGCAATGTCGCAGAATGCCGAGGCCCCAAACGAAGCCCATGGGTTGCGAGGGCGCACGCCAACGCCATATATGCCTGCGTGCGTGTTGGCCACCTCATCACTTTTTTTCCCCCCTTGCTTACACGCCTTGTTTTCTTCTCACGAGGGGACAACATTAGACACGCATTGTAAAACGATTGGGATTTCAGAAAAATTCGCATTAAAACTTCGCTTTCCTAGGGGGGGGGATGGGTACATGCCGAGGGGGAAGAAGATGAGCAAATCAAACAACCGACATAGCAAACGATATAAATCTTTCTAAGAGCTGTCTCAGTGAGAGAGGGCTTCCCGCCGACAGCCCTTCGCCTCAGAGCTCCGCGGCATAACTCTGGGATGCGACAACCGTCATCCGAGAAGCGACAACAAAATAAAGCCCACATGCAACACCGTGTCCCTATGTGCATATATGCCGCACTCGATATATACAATTGAAACCCAATAATTCTCTGGTCGGGTGTGAGGATCTCGGGAGGTTAAAAAAAATAGTAAAAAAAATAAGAATAATTCGGCCGTAGTCACCTGCGCGCGGGCGGAGGTAAGAGGTAGAGGGGGAATAAGCGAGAGGTGGTCGAGCAAACGGGCCGCCCTGCCAGTTGTCCCACTGGCCACGTTGTGCGGTGGATGAATGGCTCGCTTTTCGAGGTGGTTTTTCGACGAGATCGACTCATGGTAGCTCGGCTGGATGATTCGAGCGGTGACGAGGCTCGGGGCTGAGTTTGAGGCAATTCAATCAGCCTCCTTACATGATGACGCACTTGCCCTCTTCGCGGTCCTTCTTGACGCTCAATGCGACTCGGGCGGCCTCGGTGAAGGCTTCGTTGACGCCCCGGTTCTTCATGGCCGAGCACTCGAGGTATCGCAGAGCGCCTATGCGCCGGGCAACCTCGAGACCGTTGTCGTAGGAGATCATGGGTCGCTTCTCGCGCTGCTCGCCACCCTCGGTGTCCTCATCCTCGCCCTGCTCGCGAAGATCGCACTTGAGGGCGATGAGGACGAGCTTGACGCCGGGGCAGTTGTCGGCGATTTCGCCAACCCACTTGGACTCAACGTTTTCGAGGGAATCCTTGCTGTCAACGGAGTAGCAGAGCATAATCAAGTCGGTATCATCTACAGGAGCGCCTCGAGTTAGCATGTGGGCGCGCGCGGGGAGGTCGACTGGGGGGGGCCCAGTGAGGGGGGAAAACAGGGGGGGGGGGGGTTCTTTACCGTAGGAGAGAGATCTTAACCGGTCGAATTCTTCCTGGCCAGCGGTGTCCCAAAGAGACAGCTCGATGTGAACATTGTCGACGAAGATGTCTGCAGCGACCCAGTTAGTTTATTCGTAGGCGACTTCTCGACTCGGCGGGAGTCGTACCGTGGACGTAGTTCTCGAAGACAGTAGGCTCGTAGACGGTTGGGAAATAGCTGGCGCAAACAAGTCAGAGGACGTCTTGAATTTGGTTTGGGCTGGGCCCAGCTTGGCAAAGGAGACAACACATACCCTCTCGTAAAGACGTTCAACAACGAGGTCTTTCCACAAGCACCATCACCCCTGGATTCAAGCACTCAAAATCAGCGTTCGGTCTCGGATTGGATACAGCAGATTGCGACAACGGGCACGAGGCACGAGGCAGGGCGAGAGAAGGGCGCACGTACAGCAGCACCAGCTTGCGCTGGACGGTCTTGGATCCTCCACAGAGAGCAGGCATCGTGTCGCGTCGTGGTCGGGGATCGAGATGGAGGAGAAGGACAAGTTCAGGTGTGATCGGGGTCGGAGAGGGACTCGGCGGGTGGTTACTTGTCGACGGAGAATTTCAGTCGTCCAGTTTTAGAAGCGCCGTTGGCAGCGGGTAGGGTGGTAGATGACGAGGCTGCTTGTGGTGGCGCGCACGCTGGTGGACGAATGTGGACTCGGGTTCGGATGCAGACAGACACGGGGAGGGATGGATACGGGGGGAACTGTCAGCGCCGCAATCGCAACCGCATGGGACTGGATGTAACTGGACGAGGGGACAGGCGTCGCTGGTTGGAACGTCGCGGAACGGCTGGCGTAGGGTGGTAGTTTATGGCGCCGTACGGATGGGTAGCGTGGTAGCGGCAAGAGTGGTAGCAGTGGGTGGCGGGATGCGTGTAGAACCCTGGGGGGTGGTAGCAGCAGTGGGAGAGTGCAGAATGGAAGCGAAGCAGAAGTGGAAGAAGAAGAAGAAGAAGAAGGGAAGTGAAAAGGAAGCGATTCGCGGGTCCGAGACAGGGCCGTTCGACTTGCACCACGAGGTCACGGGCAGGGCAGAAAACAATCGAGGCGAGATACTAGTAATAGCAATAGTAAAAGTAATGCCGGTATTAGACCCAACGGACGGCGGGTGAGCGAAGGGGGGAGGGGGGGGGGCGTGAGGGGAGGGATTTGGATGGGGCAGGAAATGAGCCACAGGTACTGGCTGGGGGGTCAAAAAGGGAAAAAAGAAGTCAGTAAGGTACAGGAGAGTTGCGGACAGACAGACAGAAACACACACACAGCACGAGGAGAGCAAGGAGCAAGGAGGCAGGGAGCAGGGGTTGTTGATTAAACCAGACCAGCTCAGCCTGGCTGGGCGTGTGCGCCGCGCTGATGAAGATGGGCCGTGATGGCTACTAAGAACGAACTTGGTATGATGTGCCGGTGTCCATTACAGGTGTCCTGAGCGGCGCGCAGTGCTTGCAGCAGGTGTAGCAGGGGGCATAATCAGCAGCACCGTCGCGAGCTGCTCTGCGGGCTGCTGTTCAGCTGTGCCCCGGGTGCGCGTAGACGCCCTGGAGGAAGCTCCAATTAGCGGGTTGGCCAACGCTGGAAAAACGCTGCGTTGGGGCGGGCGCTCGCTGTAAGCTCGGCCCGGGTACCTCGTGTACCGCCTAGCTGAAGGCTGAGGAATGATGGGGTGGTCCGCTGATTGGGCGGCGTGGGCCAGGGACGCGAGAGGAGGGGGTGAGGAGACTCCATCGAAACCATTAAAATCCATGAGTGGGTGCCGGCCGCCGAGTCTTTTTTTTTTTTTTTCTCTCCTGTTCGTATGGAGGTACTCCGTGCATACTCTGTGCTAGCTGGTCGAGGGACGAGGGTTTTTCCCTTTGCGCTGGCATCTGATCAGATGCACGGATGACGGCAAAAACTAAACCCAGTCCGCCGTGTAGCAAATCTTCCATCAATCTTGCAGGCCCGGCCAGTGACATTTCTCAACGCCATGTTGCAGGGCCCCCTCTCTCCTGCTAACCTTGGCCTCCCCGGAGTAGCACTATCCGTGTGTAGTACTATGTACGGAGTAATAGCATTAGTCTTTTTTTTTTTTTTATGAAGCAATTAATCTTGGCCACTCTGATCCGGCCGTGGCAAACCGACGCGGAGATCTAGACGACGTCTCACAGCCATCAATTCGCGGCTGCCTTCGTTGTCGAAGTGTTTCTACGCATGACTCGAGCTCCTATCCCATCATACTTTTGCAGTAGTCATTAGAATCATGAGTGCTCTGTGCTGCTTGTTGCTGCTATCTTTATCTCGCCCAGGCACCGCCTCTATCCCAAATAGAGTGGGCACAGGCACAGGTGGTGACAGTTCAGAGTTCAGTGGGGGTTCGGCGACGGACCCCGGGACATGGGGGTGGGAGTACCGGGGGCATCCGCTCTAGCATGGGGTTTCCTTCTTTCTACTGTAGGGAATGGGGCGGCGTGGGTGCTAAATGTGCAGTGCAGCAATAGCCAGGGCAGTGTCTGCTAGTCCTGAATCAATGTACTGTATGTACAACAGACATACGCATGGGCGCTGCAGCCTTCGTGCATCTCACATCTTGCAGGAGGGAGTGTGTGAGACGGACCAACACCACCAACAGCGATACCCACTCCGACACCAACAAACCTCCCAGCAGCGCCAGCACCAGCAGCGCCAGCACCAGCAGCGCCAGCATCAGCAGCGGCATGCATCCAACCGCCTGTTCAGCCCAAATGAACCGGCTGCTGGAAGGGGCCTGGCCGAGGGAGGGGAGGGGAGGTAGACAATTAAACAATGAAAGCCAGTGCTCCACCCCAGCGGTGCCACTCACAGACAAGCCACTAGGCTCTTGGCCCACTCCCTACAAAGTTAGCTCGCGTACCTTGATCCTCATCTTGTGCAACTTTACGACGAATTGTGGCCATTGCTGCCGAGTCCGACGCTGGCCCGATGCTAGCCCGCTAGCTGACTAGCTTTTAAGGAGGGGGAAACAAAAGGGGCGAATACAACATATGCCGCTTGGGGGAGAGGGAATTGGGGGAAGCTCTTGGCGTGAGGGCTGACAGTCAGAAGAGAGTTGTACACATACGGATAGAGAGACTCGGGTGGCAGAGGATCCATTCGGTGAAATGGCAGACGGGCTGGCAAGCATGCAATGCATGGGGTGGGCGTGGGCGTGGCGTGGATGACACGGACATGAAGGCATGGGGAACGCGGAGCAGGCTTTTGACATTTGGCGCCCGCCAGTCCGTTCCTCGATCGCCTTCATGGATTTATTTGACGGACCCATGATGGATCCATCCGTGGCCATGGGCCCAGGTTGAAGTCCTCCACTAGGCGGTGGTGGTTGGTGGTCAAAGCCATACATACATGCCAGGGCCATGAGCTGTGCTGCTATCTGTATCTGTATCTGTGTCTGTATCTGTATCTGTATCTAGATGTATGTCTAATGCACATACATGCTGGATGGGTGCGACATGCAGCGTGGTCATCCATATTAACCGGTTCTATGTATAGTCCTGGGTCGGAGACAGAAAGGGAGAGCAACTAAGAGTTGGTCAAATACACAAATGAAAAAGATGTAAAATAATCAACTTGCAATAGAAAGAAAGAAAGAAAAGGGCTAGGGGAACCGAACTGACTGACAGCCACCAAAAAAAAAAACCGCCGTTGTGCGCGAACAGCACCACTATCACTACCACCACCAAGCTCGTCCGTTGCTTTTTGTTCCTGGGGACGCGGACGGGAACGGGAACGGGAGACAATGGGGATTGTCGACCCGGCTGGCCTTGATTTTCTGCGTGGCTTGGCCTAGTCTGTCCCAGGTCTTACCCTTGGGCTCAGATCCCCGCTTGGTGCATGTAGCATCCGTCAATCATACCTGCTGTGTTGAGTGGTGACTTGCGTTGTTTGCTTCTTCCAGCTTCAGCTGGTTTTCGAGCCTCGCCCCAAGTCCGGCCGCGCATCCATTGGAACGCACGCATGAGCTGTACGCGCATACACGCACCACCGCGCATTTGGGGGCAGAGGGGCAGGTATTCCGGCAGTGCTGCACGTACGGCAGAATGCGCAGAGGTGAGTTGACTACGTAAATTAGCGACCTCGCCATTGTCCCCGTTGATCGACTTCTCGCGGCTTCTATGCAGTTGTCTCATTCCAGAGCGCCGAGTAAGTACCCGTATAGCACCACCTTGACAAATGCAATCCGCCCGCAATCTGCTTTTCTCAGCCGCCTCACAACCATTGTCCAATCCCTCCCCCCTCTACCCGCACTCACGCTACACTCTACACTACACATCATATACTCTCACGCACGCCTTGGCAGCCAACTCAATTCAACCCCGGCAAATACTCGCTTTTCGCCTGCACTTTGATGCAGTCTCGCATGTGCCTTGCCTCTGTGTGCCACTCCATATCATCTCACCAGTAATCAGTCATCCTGTGCCTGGACATGCATAAATAAGGGGCTGGGTGGTACACACTCGAGACGTGTTCGTGCAAAGAAAGGAGCCAGTTAGTGCTCCTTGGGAATTTTGATTTTCTTTGCCTTAGACTAGATACATATTACATAGGCCAATCCGATTGCTTACCCGCAACGACCAAAGCAAATCCCCATCCGTAGTTAACCCCTAACCGTATCGCACAAAGAAAGCCCTAGACCGTACCCGTGGTTTTCATTTCTCTTCTCCCCTCTCTCCCTCAATCATCATCTCTCTGGAAGCCCTGTCGCCCGCGGCCCATCCGTGACGCAAGGTCCATCTTTCCGGCTGCTTGGCGATGTAGTCCATTGGCGAAGCCTCGATCCCCCCCGCGCTCGCGTGCCTTGTCATCCGCATCCCGTAGTGCCTTTTCCCGCTCCTCAAGTGCCGCTAGCCGTTTCTCTCGATCACCATCTAGCTCAGACGCAGCCGACTGCATAGCGGCGAGCTTGCGCTGGCGTTCCTCTTCCTTGGCCTTTTCGTCCTCTTCGCCGCGGGAGCGTCCTCCGTTGGAGTATTGGCCCCGGTTACGGTTGTCACCGCCGTAGCTTCTTCGCGAATCACGTCTAGAGTCTCCGTTGTAGCCGTTGCGTGACTGCTCAGAACGGTTGTTAAAAGGTTCGGAGCGTCTTCGTCGAGATTGCTCATCTCCAGAACCCGAATCACGCCGTCCTCGATCATCATCCCTTCGTCGGTCATCGTCTCTGCGTCGATACGAATCGCGACGTTCGGAATGGTCTGTGTTCTCCTCATCCCATCGACGATGTCTGCGTTCGCGATCTCCATCGTCCACGGAATCATCTCTTCTTCGTCGCGACCGGCGGTCGGAAGAATCATCTCGTCGTCTGTAGCTGTCTTCGTCTCGTGATCTATCACGCCTCTGGGGGCTTCGCGATCGTGAATATGACCGCTTGCGCCTGTGGCGCCTCTCATCTGAATCAGGGCTGCGGTGGCGATGGTGTCGCCGGCGATGACGATCTTCCCTGCGCTTTGATTTATCTTTTTCCTTGTTGTCTTCAACACCCATGGACGCCAGGAGTTTGCGTCGCTTGACCGGATCGTTCATCATCGCCTCGTATGCTGCCTGTTCCTGCCTCTTGATGGCGAGTAGAGGATCGTCTCGAATCTTTGATGCCGTGTCGCGAGCGCTATTGGCGTTCTGTAAGGCCATAAAACTCTCTTGCCCAGCTTGCTTCTCCAACTTCTTGTGTTCTGTCCCCTTGATAAGGTTGTCGATTCGTCGCTTGCCCAGCAGGTACGCCTCGGTCTCTTCGGTGGTGCCGGCCTGGCCGTCATTGGGGCCTTGGTACATCCAGTCGACGCGATCAACGCGCTTCTTTCCACCAGCGGCCTCCAGCTGCCTCTGCAGCTCCTCTTTGGCCCGCTCCTCCTTGATCTCATTGATGCGCTGCTGGGTCCGCTTGCGCTCGGCGAGGGCCTTCTGTTCCTCCTCGTAGACCGCTTGCTGGTTGCGCCTCAGCGCGGGGTGGAAGGACTTCTTCAAGTTGAGATCGCCGCCTCCCATGTTGGGCAACTGAGTTGGCGAACTGATACAAAGTGGTTGTTGAAAGGATGAGGAAGCCTTGTTGCTAGTGGGGTGGCGACTGACGTTGGGACTTTACTCCCAGCCTCCAGGCAAAACCCCGTCTTATCTTATCGGGGCTTATCGGTTATCGGGGCCGAACAACAATGCATGCGTCTTACCCTGGACCATCAAGATCAACAAACTCAGAAGGGGAAAGGTCTCATGGATTACGATTTAATATCAAAGTACCAAGGAAATGTGGGTTTCAAAATAAAATCAATCCCTTTCTCTAAGACTTGATATAGTAGAAATTTCATACTCTGTCGTGTAATGTCGGTGTAGATAACATTTAGTTAGTAAATAACACGAGTTTGTGCTGCGTTATCGTTGTCATTGGACATTGGGAAAATCTTTTCAATTTATGCTTGGCTCTACAACGAGCAACACGGGTACACCAATCTTCACCTTCAGAATTAAAACGAACCCCAAGAATGTTGCGCAACGAGAATAAGTCGAAAGAAGGATGGGGAGTCGGGAACATTGAACAAATGATCATTCAGGCAACACCAAGACCTTTGACGAGTAGTGAATATTGTGGTGCATTTACTTCAGATGACTGTAACGAAGAATGACATCTATGAATAATAACCAATGCATTGCCCATAGTCTGAAGACATCAAACCCGAGACATATCGCCCATGTATGGATCCGGAATAGCAATTATATCGGCACATGGTCATGAGCAGAATTCATAGACAAATTTCATGGGTGAGATGATTTGGGCATCCATATTGTATTTTACATTCGTGTCTGATTGTCTATTTGCAACATCGTAGGCCGTTCGTGCAGGTCGTCCTTTTCCCATCCCAGACTCCCACACCACGTCCAACATAGTCGTACACTGCTCTTTGCGCGTTGTTGAGCCATCGATTATCGCAAATAATTTACCAACTGGCTCTCTTCACGCCAGGAAGGTTTCCGGCCATGGCCTCCATTCGGAAGTTGAACTGCAACGGTTAGAACCTGGATCGAATCAGGCCTCGGGTCGAAGTCGTCTTACTCTCGTCAATTTGAAGTCGCTCAGCACGCCACGACCCTGGCCTCCCATGATGCAGCGGTTTCGGATCTGGGTAGGGCGGGTGTAGCAGTGCATTTGGGTCAGCTGGAGCTGGGCCTCAGCGCGCACTCGAGGAGGGAGGGTGGTGTTGCGGATGATGTATCGGAGGGCTTGTCTGGAGTCGCCAAGTTAGCATGATGAACTCAATTGAAATAATGGCAAGCTGCCGTAGATGGCGATAACTTCGGGATTGACAACACCGACGAATCTGGCTGTGTTGTCCCCGAGATCGCCATTGTCGAATCATGGGCAGATGCTCGGTTGGGAAAGAGTTTGCGTACCTCTCAGTCTCATACTGCTCAAAGACCTTTCGCTTCGTGTGGTCACGCAGAGTGCGGACGTTGACGAAGCAGCCCAGGTCGAGCTTCTTCGCGCGGAACATCGACATGTTGGGCAATTGGGGATTCGACGGCGATGATGCTGGCGTCGCGATTTGTCGCTCAAAGAATCTCGATATTGAAAGGCGCTGTGAATTTTACCGATGAATTGCCGGCCCGCGAGCTCACAGGGGAGGGGACTTCACCGCCACACGCCAGCCACACAACCAGCCCACCCCCGTGTTGGTTGAGCCCCGATGGATGCAGATGCATTATCACTTGGGTCGGAGTACGAGCCTAATTGAGTGACAATGCAGATAGGGCATGTTTATTTGCGGTTGGACCCATTGGATGCGGAGGGCTTTGTGGTCTTGCTATTGGCGATGATGGCATAGTCTGGTGGTGCATGGTGCTTGTCAATCAAGAAGCAATGCCACCCCCATCTTCAGCTCAGAAATATGGCTCAGATTGAGCAAAGTAAAGTTGCAGTGACGCTTGGATTCAAGATCCTTCCAGAGCTTCCGGGTTGTTGATTGTGTTCTGAGGTAATCGCTGTTCATCAACCTATACCGTACATCTATACGAAGTACGAAGTGACAACTAGAACTCAAGGGTTTAGTGGGCCGACTGGCGGGTAAGTTTAGCTCGAGGCTTGGAGCCAGTGGAGCTATCAATCGCCTTAGCGCCACGTTCCCGTATCATCTATCCACCGCGATCCAGGGATGTCAGGCAGTCTAGTTCGTACAACCTTTCAACGGCGTCGGATTAGATGCCATCCGCGACTCCAGTCGACGACTGCCACCCGAGTTTACTTTCTTTTCTTTTTACCCTCCAAGATAACAACGGGAACTGCTCTTCTCGCCGCTGACCGACAGGAGACTCCCCGGCTCCCCTTCTTTCTCTTCTTCGCAATCAATTAGCCCTTGCAGCCTAGCGACATCCCTTGGGGCTCATGAGACGCAATGGATCCCAGCAGGGAAGGGCTCCTCAGGCCATCCGAAAGGCCGTCTTTTGACGGTAGCTACGACTCTGATCGGCTTTCGGACATCGATGCCACGGATTTTCTCGACAGTGACCCTCTGTATGAGCCCCCAGCAAAACCTCGTGGGCCAAGGACGCCATGGGCTCGGCTATGCGCATTGTGGCGGGACTCGAATAAAGGCTGCTGCTTGACTATTTTTGGTGCCATTCTTGTCATTTGGGCCGTCATCACCGTCATAGTAGCCCTTAGCGGACATACCATATTTAAGCCTCCACCAGATGCTCTGTCACCTCCGTGGTATCCGAGCCCGAAGGGAGGCACCGCCAAGACGTGGGCGGAGAGCTACCGGAAGGCCTCGGACTTGGTTTCTCGGATGACGCTGCCCGAGAAGGTCAACATCACCACAGGAACTGGATGGAGCATGGGGCTGGCAGTGGGCAACACTGGCCCGGCCAATGGTGTGGGATTCCCGGGGCTTGCTCTGCAAGACGGGCCATTGGGAATCCGGTTCTCAGACAACGCTACCGCGTTCCCAGCAGGGATCACTGTCGGCGCTACTTGGAACAAAGCATTAATGTACGAGCGCGGAAAGGCCCATGCTCTTGAGGCGCGAGGAAAGGGCATCAACATCCTGCTGGGGCCTTGTATTGGAGCCCTTGGGCGCATGCCCGCTGGAGGTCGTAATTGGGAGGGCTTTGGACCCGACCCGTACCTCCAAGGTATTGGCGGCTCCCAAACTGTCAAGGGAATTCAGGACCAGGGCGTCATGGCTACGATCAAGCACTTTGTTGGCAATGAGCAAGAGCACTTCCGCCAGGCATGGGAATGGGGTCTTCCAAATGCCTTGTCATCTAACATTGACGATCGCACCTTGCACGAAATGTACGCCTGGCCATTCGCCGACGCCGTCAAGGCCGGCGTGGCTAGTGTCATGTGTTCTTACAACATGGTCAACAACTCATATGCCTGCGGCAACTCAAAGCTGCTCAACGGAATTCTCAAGGATGAGATGGGCTTTCAAGGATTCGTCATGTCGGATTGGCTGGCCCAGAGATCAGGAGTCGCCAGTGCCTTGGCTGGTCTGGACATGTCGATGCCAGGTGATGGCCTCACGTGGCAAGACGGAAACTCCCTGTGGGGCCCTCGTCTGACGGAGGCTGTGCTCAACGGATCTGTGCCCGTTGATCGACTGAACGACATGGTTGTGCGGATCGTTGCCTCCTGGTACCAGTTGGGACAAGACGACAAGAAATTGTTCGACGGAAAGGGACCGAACTTCTCATCATGGACCAACGACAAGATGGGCCTCATATCACCAGGCAGCTCTTCGCCACAGCAGCAGGTCGAAGTCAACAAGTATGTCAATGTCCAGGGCAACCATTCGACCATTGCCCGCCAAATCGCGATTGAGGGCACTGTTCTCCTCAAGAATGATGGCGTCCTCCCATTGACTCGCGATGGGGCCACCAGCGCCAACAAGGCAACCAAACGTGATGGCAAAGTCCGGGTGGCAATTTTTGGTGAAGACGCGGGACCTGGTGATGGCCCTAACGCTTGTCAAGATCGCGGTTGCAATCAAGGCACCCTGGGTTCTGGATGGGGAAGCGGTGCTGTGAACTTTCCGTACCTGGTCACGCCCGTGGATGCGCTAAGCAAGGAATTCAATGACAAGGTCAATGTCACTGCTTATCTTTCCAACAATCTGCGCTACCAGAAGCATGCCAATATCTTGCACGACCAAGACTTTTGTATTGTCTTCGTTAACTCGGATGCTGGCGAAGGATTCATGTCATGGAGTTCCGTCAAGGGTGACCGAAACGACCTCTTCTTGCAGAAGGGTGGCGAGGAGCTGGTCCTGGAGACCGCAAACCACTGTGGCGATGCCACGGGCTTCACCATTGTTGTGATTCATGCTGTAGGCCCCGTGGTGATGGAGAAGTGGTTTGATCATCCTCGGATCAAAGCGGTACTGATGGCAAACCTGCCCGGCCAAGAGAGCGGCAATGCCATTGCAAGCATCCTCTTCGGAGACGAGAGCCCCAGTGGCAAGCTGCCTTACACAATAGGAAGAGCTATAGAGGAGTATGGTGTGGGCGCTCAGGTCATGTATCTGCCTAATGCGGTCGTGCCCCAGCAGGACTTTGACGAGGGGTTGTTCATCGACTACAGGCACTATGACAAGCACGGCATCCAGCCCCGATTTGAGTTTGGATTCGGCCTTTCGTACACTTCATTCGAGTACAAGGATCTCAAGATCACGGAGCGAAAGAAGAAGTCAGCACTGCCTGCTAAGCGACCAGACCCCGCTGCTAAGCCCCCGCAGTTTGATGGAGCAATTCCCGATGCGAAAGAAGCTCTCTTCCCTACAAACATTCGCAAACTACAGAAGTTTGTGTATCCGTACATTTCGTCCACCGGAGACGTCAAATCCGGCAAGTATCCATACCCCGATGGCTATGACGTGGAGCAGACGCCCTCGGAAGCCGGCGGAGAAGAAGGAGGCAACCCCGATCTCTGGGAGACGTACGTCACTGTGTCTGTAGTGGTGTCCAACACCGGGCCAGTGGATGGTGCAGCTGTACCGCAGTTGTACTTATCCTACCCTAAGACTTCAGACCATGTCGAGTTCCCCGTGCGGGTCCTCCGAGGATTTGAGAAGCCTTTCCTGAAGAAACGTGAGAGTAGGACTGTCGAGTTTAACCTGACACGAAGAGACCTGAGTTACTGGGATGTGACGAAGCAAAACTGGGTGATGCTGGTCGACGGAGAATACACATTTGCCATCGGGGAGAGCTCGAGGGACTTAAAGCTTAAAGGGACCTGGTAATTTTTGGGTAATTATGTAACAAATATGACTGTAGGCAGATTGAATGCATTTGGTGTTAGTGTTATAGGACCTACCAGGAGCTCCAGCAACGGTGACGGTGGTGGTGCCTTGGCCCCCAGAATGAACCCTGTCCGCAGGGAAAATCAGCCCTACCTGAACCCCAGATGAAATGATCGATATTCCTACATTGCTCACTTGGGGAGGGAGCCCATAGATCTCTTCCTTGCGCAAACCATGCGACGTTACTAGTTAGGGTAAACGCCCGGGTACGACGTGGGGGAAATATTTTGGGAACTCCATACCTCGAAGCTGTCTGTTCCTGTCATATCTCAATGGGCATTTAATTCTCCTGTCACAAGGAGTAGGGCAATTGTTATTTGACGCAAGGGAGGCGTGCAATCACTCAATTGGCCTCAGCCAAGCCTGAACTTGCCAAGAAGCTTCGCTCTGCTTGCCCAGGGCAGTGGTGGAAGGCCAAAGCAAAACAGAAGGGAATTGTAAGCAGTGAATCAATCGCCACCGCACAAAAATATGCCACTAGCGTTTCGCCGTAACCTGTAAATATATTTTGAGAGAGGCACAGAGCTTGTAACCGAACGAAGTCGCCGGCGGACCTTGCCGATGCGGACGCCCTCTGCAAGGCAGTGCCCGCGACGGAGCTTTCGTCACGACACCCTCCGGGCGATCCGTGGGAGCCAACATGTTTACATCACAGCCCCAATTTTTTTTTTTTTGGCACTGGTTCTGAATTTAGAATGTAATCCCGTGTTGGATCTTCATCTCCGTGGAGGATGCTGTTCCAATTGCAGTTTGTTCGAATCCTGTCAGTAAAATGAGGCGACGACGAGACGATGGACACGGACTAACAAATGCTCGAAAAACGGTCCATGCCCGCATAACCAGGAACCTTCCGGCTCAGGGCATGCATGGGTAGATTTATATCGAGCCTCAAGGTCCAGGGTTGATCCTCCCCGCAAGGAGAGGAGCCAGGTCAGATTATGGGCTGGTTCTCGAAGCACGGATGAACGGCCAACACTGCCACGAGTTTTTTTATTCCGAGACATCTATCTGCTTGTCTGGGCGTGGGTGGTGTGGTACGACGAGACCACCTAGACGAGACGAAACGAGCCGAGACAGGACGTTGCAGCAGCCACGGTGCCGCAGAAATCTGAGTGACAGCGTTTGCCACGCGTTCCACACCGACTTGTTTTCCCGATGGGGTCCGAAGAGCTTACATAGTAGGGAAACAGACGGAGAGAGACAAGAAAGAGAAGGCTGGGGCTTGGGAATTGGCCATGTTCAAACCATGGCTGATATAAGCGAGCCCATGTGGGCGGCCGCTAAGGCTGACGCGGCGTGGGTCTCATGGCTGTGGACCGCCAACGACGCAAGGCCATTGGAGTCTGTCGAGATGGCGATGTCGCGACGCCGTGGAGTAATTTCTCTTGACCGGGAAATTCGGTGTTTAGTTTGGTGCTAGGCCCAGCTCTTGAGCGAGCGGCCGAAGGCGGGATGGGATGCGAATGGGGGCCGTGGAACGGAGTGTTGTTGGCGGAAGTGACCATGACTGACTACAACGGTCCCAGTTTGGTGGGAGCACGGCACGATGCAAGGGTCAGGCGATGACTTACATGGCCAGCGACGCATGCACAATGCGGCTATGCGCTTTGCGCTTTGCGCTTAGCTACCCGCCTTGTGGGATATGGAAGTGGAATGGATAGGATGAGGGGGGGCAGTGAGCATGGATCATGGAGCATGGAGCATTCTGAAGCAACGGCCCATGTGTTCCGAACCGGGACCTGAACCGCGCGGACCCCAAAAACGGTGCAGCAGCGGCAGCAGCTCATGGGAAATGCCGGTGATGGCAAGCAGCCGCAAGCATCTGGGGATAGCGGCTTTTGTTCCGCCGATGCCATGCTGCTTACGCCGGCAACTGGTCGGGGGGTTTTCGTTCGTCCAGGAACCGACTTCACGGTGAAGCTCCCCCCCCTCCCCCCCCGCTGCCGCGCCTATTCATCCCCTAAAATCTGACGTGGATTCTGGATTCCCGTCCTAGGGATTCAGGACTATCTGATGGGTTCTGGCCTGTAGTGGCTGTAGCGGCTCGTGGGGGCCGTGATACCATGTGCTTTGTGGCACCGAAAGAAAGTTCCTCGACCTCGACCTAGGCCTAGAGCTAATTATCGACATCATCATTTTATTTGGGGGTGGCCACGAGCTGTGAAAGCCTTCAACATGTCCAGTAGATGCCAGATATCTCCAACATTGCTATCACAATCTGACCAAGTCAAAAGGCCGCTTTGTGAGGTCATGCTCTCGTGGCAGTACTCGGCATAATCACCACCCGACCAAGGCAATGCCTCTGTAGGTTTTAACTTGTCAAGCAATGCTGATCTCTTCCCCCCATCCCGCCCCCCTCCCCAGTCAAGCCGTAGGGCTGGACTGATGTTATCCCCAGAAGGATGAGGGGCCCTTGTTACATTGCCTGAAGCTCTCCACTTGACAGCTGAGCTTTGTGGATTCTCTTCCTCAAACCCTAGTCTTCAGGTGAGCTTTCGTGCAATTGCCCGCCTTCCATAGGCTACAACCAACAACATACTTTCCAACCCTCCCTCAGCTATTTTCTATACCCTCCTCTTCTCTTACCACACGAGGTCACTCTTATGACGCTGTGGCTGCGGTCAGGTAGACATCCTCTTGAGGAAGTCCCCGGCTGTGAACACACGGCGGGAACTGGCGGTGGCAGTTCAGTGCTGCGAATTTTCTCGAAAAATCCTCGAGGAATCGCTTGTGATTCTCTTGGGACTATGTCAGAGATTTGATTGGGTCCAAAGTATACCTCAGCTACCCCTTGCACTTCTAATCAGACGGGGGCATCTGACTCTATAGGCATGGACACATTGGGGGCGATGGGTGCCTTCAAACGAGAAACTGATAAAACACCCTTCTACGCGACATTAAAAGAAACTTTGGAACCACCAAGCCTCGGATCCTTTCGAACAGACATCTCAAACAGTTCTCATCACTTTATCATTATCACCATCATCATCACCAATCATCATCATCATTCTCCTGCATAGCAACAATGTCATCGCGTCGCCCCGGAGGATCTTCATCCAAGTCAGGGCGCTCCAAGGTACTACCCGTACAGGACTCCTCCCGCCTCTAACACCATAAAGCAATAAACTAACCCAATACTCCATAGCATTCTGTCAAGTCACTGATCAAGTCCCTGACGCACCATAATGTCAATACTCTCACAGAGCTCTGTCGAATCGAACGCATTGCCGCCTCCTGCGAGGACGAAGCTGAGGCAAAGGCATTCCAAGAGCCCATGACGTCGGCTTGGGTTCACTATGTTTCTAGCAACCAGTTTCTAATCGAGCTGCGAGGCTTCACGGGAAACTATCCTATTAGCTCAGACATTGTTCAAGATGCGCACATGCGTGTAAGGGGAGACCCTGACAGCAACCGCAGCTGGAACCTGGCTTGGCTTTGCCTCATGAAGATGAGGGAGGATGGTTTAATCCCAGCCTATGCGGCGATCGAAGCATCGAAGCAGGAGATGTGGGGCACGACTGTCCCCACTGAGGAAGAGGTTCAACAATTGGCAGCCTGCTTCGAGTACGAGTGGAACATGGCTGTTGATACAATGCTCCGGCATTGGCAGAGCCCACCTTCATGGTATTGAGAACAAGAGAAAGGAGCTCTTGATTGGGCGGTGACACATTGACGGGGACCTTTCCCCCATTCTTCTTTGTCTTTTCCTTTATTTTTTAACCTTCACTTTTAGCATTGGAGCATGGAATGGAGAAACGACTTACGAAAATACGTCTAGGATAGTTGAAATACAGCTCAACTGAAACCCCACTGACATTATGCTGCTTACTTTTGTGTTGTTATCAACCTTGAGAAAATGATCTAACTTGATTAGCAGACTTGGATATATTTACTATCACTCTTTCATTCTTAGGTCATGGTAGAGGTTTCAATGGAAAAATTTGTCACAAGACATTGAACTTGCACTGACACTTGAAGTTTACACAGGCATCCCTACTTGGCGGTAAGACCAGGAAAGAAAACGGTTAAACAGGAGAAACTCCTTCACAGACCAATGCCAATGAAGGGTGTCGTTCAATATTAGAGAGATAGAGTATTTATATTGACTCTATATGCCAGAGCCTCGTTGATAGATGTCAACTTTGTTCAAAAGAAGACATCTGAGAACTAGGCTATTACCGGTGGTGGCGGGCGACCTCAATGGGGGCGCTTTATCAAAACGATGCAATACCCAAGCAAAAAGATGAAAGAAAAAAAACCGAAGACCTGAATGGCAAACCCCAGGGATGGAATCCCGTCCTCCGCTTTTCTTTTTCTGGTTTTGACTTTTTTTTCTTTCTTTTTTCTCCCATAAAATGCGATCTACTTGATGTTTGACCACCATGCAGCCTGCATTCCATCAACAACGCCTGAGTGAATAGTTAATGAGCCTTGAAAAATGAAAATAGGACAAATGAAAATGGGGTCTTGGTTCGCATTGTTTGCCAAAACCAAGGCCCAATGATCATCGGGATCCGGGGCGACGTGAGCGTGCACCCAATGAATGACCTCCTCTTATCATATCGAATACACACCATTCACAAATGCCGATAAACGTATTCCGGTTGTAATGCTTTAGTAAGATAATGAAAGACGAAAAAAGGTGCCATCGTACTACCATTGGAGGCGGCGATGAACAGAACGTGGAGAAACCCAAGAAACCGGCCCTCTCAAACGTTTTGAAGGTGATGGAGGCATCCAAAAACGTCCCTACTTCTTCAATATTATCCTGGGAAGAATATATAAGACACGGTCCGCTGTGAGATGCATGTTGCAAGTGCAACGTGTTCATTCACGTGATTGATCATTTATCAAGATCCGTGCGATCCATAGATGAGCTACCGGATGTGATAAACATTGGAAACGCGGTTGAGATGGTGGATTGATGAGTTTTTATAATTCAGGCATTTGTGGTGGTGTAAAATATAACCTCGGCTCGATGGGGGCGACAAAGCTGAAGCTTAGCAACTAGAAAGGTGACGCAACTGTTGGCTTAAATTGATAGCTTCTTGACCACATGGACAATGAAAAGTATCCTGCGTAAAGAACCGACGACAACGATAAATGTGCCGCCTATGGTTGTCCTTGCGGGGGTCATTTTTCCCACAACGGCATCGATACCGTTTTGACTGGTCTGTGGAATGAATCGACCTGATGTGACGGTCAAGATCTTTCCGGCTGTGAAAACGCCACCCACAATCCGGTATATGGCACTCAAAACCAGAATAAGGACCGCGGGTCCTTATATCTGTCACTGGCTGGTTTTTCGATGATGATGGTGGTGATGGCGAAGAAGCTTGATTGAAGCCAGGTTGCAAGGATAGGTCCTCTGAAGCCAAAGCTTGGTTGAGGGAAGGCTCAGGGAATTGATCTAAGCGGCTGAGATCGATTAGGATTGAATGATTTGAGATAATTTCTTGGTCAAGACTCTCATAATTGGGTACCGAGGTGTCTGAAGAACTATGGGAATTGGCTGTGCTGAGAGAAATGGGCGATGGGCTGTCTAAGGTTGACAGGGAGTCGTCTGTGAAGAGATCCACCGGGGAACCGGAGATGAGACCGGTTGAAGGTTTGATGGATCTAACTACGCCTGGGCGGATAGTTGGACAGGGTTCGAGCTCGGCGGGATTGATACAGACAGGCGCCTCACTCACGCGAGTGCAAGTTGGTATCTCGGAGAGATAGTCGTCGACGTGCTCGAAAGTGCCTGAGCACGCGCTCAGGTACGGGTCTTGATGAATAGGTTTCCAGAAATTATAATCCGAGGTTGGATAGGAGTATTCGGGATGACAGCAGGATGACTTCCACGTGGTGGGCTCACACGGCGCCCGCTGACTTATGCGATGATCATGATGACAACTGCAAATGTGACAGGCGCGGGGATATCGAGTCCCCGCGGAGGTCCTGTCCTAGGTTTGACAATAATGCTTGCTTTCGATTGCCTGACTGAGTTAGAATAGAACCACAGAGCTGGGGTGAATGAGCCTTACGGGACGACTTGATAATATTGCTGGAGCGGTGTTTCTGAGAAGTTGCTCTTGCGTTTGGAGCTGGGGATGCGGGGAGTTATCAAGTCGAGCATAACGCCTCACGGTGACCCATCAGGTGACTATGGTTCGCCATAAGTCGCCAGGCTCGGCTTTCAGCCTATCCGAAACATTTATGTGAGGCCAGGGAACGAGACGCCTGATGACCGAGCATCGATCAGGCTGAGCGCAATGGAGTTAGTGCTGATGTACTCTGGGTCTGGTTTATAGTGAGGCCCTCGAGCAATGGGCAGCCCTCGAGACTGTAGAGACTAACAGTATGCAATGCAACGTCAATAGGAGAATGATACAGATGGTACAGAATACCCGATCCTTGTGTGAGGCCCCGAAGAATCCATTGGTGCCTTGTACTTGCTCTCTGCACTCCTTGCTTTTTTTAGCCAACACTTGCATCAAGCGCCGACGACCGTGATCCTATCAATATTGTCCAATCACCTCGATGGATGGAAGTGAAACCGTGACGTTAGCGCAATGGCCGGCTGGAGAGAGCGTGCAGAAAGCCAGGTATTTGATTTCCTCCTGGCTCGTGTGAGTGAGCGACCTTGGGCCTCACACAAGATTCGCGGTAGCGGAAGTAGATAGACCTTTGTTAGACAGCAAGGGAAGAAAGAAGCCACAATTTGAAAGAACCACATGAGCATGCAAATGTGCTGAGGCAATTGAACTTGGCAATTTAATGGCGTAGAGATCAACTCAACTTCCGTGAGGCCAAGTCAAGTGTGAGGCCACGACCTTGGTGCCTGTATGGCATTTCTTGTTAAATAAGCATATAAAGCCTATCATCAAATAAAGCATATGGCGTTGAAAATTGGGTGAAGCTACCAAGAATTGTTCGCCACTGTGTCTCTATCCTTCACCCCGGTTTTCGTATTCATTCTATGTGGTGGGAATTTTCGATTCGAAATGAACCCAGCTTCGAATCCCACCAACACCACGACCCCAAAGGCACACTGCAATTGCAACACCAAAATCGCGCATGGAGTCCTTGTAAGATCAAGCAATAACCAAGAGAGGTTCATAAGCTGATCAGCAGAAAAAACAGGAGCTTTCAGCGCAGCAAGCAAATTCAATTGTTGACACGGGGTTGGCGCTGTCTCGTACATGGGGATCCAATAGCACCTCGACACAATCACACTGTCGAGGTCCAACGATGTCCGAACCCCCGGCAATCATATCTTGGTTAGCTCAAGGCGGTAAAGAAGACCCCTGGAATCACATAACGTGTGTTTCTTATACGACACCGAACTCCACTTCTCAGACTGGGACAACTGGAGCATCATTGGGTGGTTCTCGTAACATCCCAAATCACATGGCAAATGCAAACAAAACATATCGGTGATGTGGAGTTAATCTGATGAGAATTTGTTGAAGGAGGTGATATCGTTTTAAATTTACCATCATTCCCGAAAATTGCTCAAGTCTATTCAGCTCCTCCATTCGTATCATTGCATGAAATCTTCAAAATGCCGCCTCGTAAAATCCATATGCTTCATCTATGGGTATTTTATCATGAATACGCCTCATTAACACCAAACCCTGTAATATATATGCTTGCGAGGACTAAACACAATTATGCTGCCTCATTGTCTGGGTGACAATCCGAGTCAGCTCCCACCCAATCGTCACTTTCGAGGCCGGCTCTCTTAATGAATAGCGAAGCTACCCAGCCGAAGATGGAAAGACCGCCAAACAAACTCCAGACTAGCACTTCGCCCTTGGGCTGAATGCGAGTAGAGAGAGTGAAGAGGGCTCCAGACACGAAAGGACCGAAGCTTCGACCGAGGGCTGAGAGTGTCTGCGCAATGCCGTTCAGAGCACCAAGGTTGGCGTGAGAAGGAGCCGAATTGGTAATCTATAACATAAGTTGGTAGCTGCGACAAATTTGATCCTTTTTAGTGGTAGGGTTCTTACCAGTAGCATAACGCTTGACAGACCACCCACTGCGCAAATGTTCTTGATGATGAGGATGACGCCAAGCTCAATGTACAGCCACAGTTTTCCGCTGCCAAGCCCAAAAAGCGGCTCATCGTCTGCGTATCCGACCCAGGGCATCAAGATCATGCAAACGCCGATGCCGAGCAGCGAAATTTGGTATGTACCCAGGTTGCCTGCTTTAGCCTTGAGAGGCTGGAACAGGAAGGCCTGGAAGAAAATGGTAGCAACTCCAGCCATGCTCAGACTGAGGCCGATTTTGCTGGGGAGCAGGTCTCGCCCGGCTGGAGGTGGGGTATCGGCAAAGATTGGGTACAGGCTGTTGAATGAGATGTTGGAGAGCTGAAAAACGAGGTAGGTCCAGAGGAGCAGTAGGGTGGTTCCGCTCAGTTCACGCCATAGCGATTTGGTAGAGCCCAATTTGGAGTCGAGATCATCGTTCTCATTCTGTTGCGGGTTGATGCCATCTTGGCCGTCCTCATCCTCAGTAGCGGAATCGTTTGAAGATAGCAGCGGCTGGGTGTGAGCCTGACCGCGGGGCCACCGAGTGCTCCATGAATTACGTCTGGGCTCTGGTTTCCTGCCCGACACCCACGAGACGACCCTCTCAATCCATGA
Organism: Aquanectria penicillioides; assembly: GCA_003415625.1. Taxonomy (NCBI): domain Eukaryota; kingdom Fungi; phylum Ascomycota; class Sordariomycetes; order Hypocreales; family Nectriaceae; genus Aquanectria; species Aquanectria penicillioides. Next base: position 7,330,940 of record PYIU01000003.1, read on the forward strand.
GGGCTTGGAGAAGCCAGTCTGGGTCTCCTCCAGCGTCTCCTCGAACCAAGCCCCCACAACCACGATGCTGCAGGCTAGTAGCACGGCAGAGAGAACATTGGGTCCGAGAAAAGGGTATGGCGCATCGGTTCTCACGAGGAGGCCGCCGAGCGCAGGACCTGTGATTCCGCCCAGGGAATAGATAATGGGGAGATAGGTAAACGCACGGCTTTGGTTGCTGCGATCGGTCACCTCGCCTAAAACAGTCGGCACACAAGCGGCATTTCCGTTCAGCAGACCCATGGCGACGTGGACAACGACAATCTGCCAGTATTCCCTGCACAGGCCAAAGGCGCAGAAGCAGCACATGAGCGAAAAGGTGCCCATGATGAGCACGGGCTTCCTCCCAATGCTGTCGGAGGCGTATCCCCAGAGGAAGTTGGTCGACAGCTGGGCCATTGCAAAGGCGCTGGCGAGAATGCCCACGTACAAGCCGCTCTCGTCTGCAGGGATGCCGGGCATGGAGGCGACCATTTCGGGCAAATATGGACCTATCGAGTTCAATGCCGTCTGCTCGGCGAGCGACAAGAACGCCAGCAGCAGCAATTGACGGACGGGCAGCGGCGTCTCATTGTAGTCGGTCTCGGAGCCGGAGGAGCTGATGTCGGAGGGCGCAGGCTGCTCGAGCGGTGTTTTTGGCGGGGCCGTGGTAAAGGTCTGATAACGATGGGACGAGTTGCGTCGCAAGGGATTGGGAGGGGGAGTTGGAATTGGCGCGCCGGCGTGAAAGGAGCCCGACGACGTGGTGCGGCTGGCGGAGTTCATCCTGGCAGGCGACATGATGGGCGCGATTGAGGAGCAATTTGTTTTTATTTTTCGCGAGGGAGGGAAAAAAAAGAAAGAAATGAAGCCGGCGATGCGATGTTCAGGGACTGGCGGCGGCCTGGTCCAGTGGTGACGTAGACGAGCGAGATTTCACGCTTTGGCGGGGCGGCCGTGCTGTAATCGCGGTGGTGAGTGTAACTAGTAGCGGGAGTGGTAGCGGCAGCAGCAATAAATTTAGCGTGTTGAAGCGCGGAGATGGAGGGGCAGCGAGAGGATCAGCAGTAATCGTGACATGCTTTGGGAGCGAGATGCGATGCCAGGCAAGAATGCGAGGCTCAGCTGCCCGGGCATAGGAATGGAGAGGGAACAAGGGCAGGACGAGAAGAAGAAGAAGAAGAAGAAGAAGAATGGATATGAAGATACGAATCGACGAATCAATTCCGGGCTGGCGGAGCACAGGAATTGGCCGAGTCATCGGAGATGGGCCAAAAAGACCGAGTCGTGACCCCGACTGGCCTGGCTGGCCCTATGAGGATTTTTTGTCGCAGTGCCGCGGCCGTGATTGGCATCGATGCAAAAAGACCCTGGCCATGCCCACTCGGGAGGCTCAAACGAGCATAGGGCCGTCTTGGATTTTTATTTTTTATTTTTTCTCTTTAGCCACAGGATAGGACTTTTGATGTAGCGCGGCGCGTGCGTACATGTGCATTGGTTTATTGCCCTCTGCGGCGCGACGAAAAGAGGCTGCAGCGGCTGTGAGGCCGTCGCCGAGAGAGTGAGGCGGGGCCAATCGGTAGTCGGCATGGGGGTCGTCGGAGGGGTTCCTTTGTGATGCTGGGGGGTTTCCGCTCAGGAATAGGTAATGGGATCCATCCGTCTGCCACTGTGCCCCGTAGATAGCACAATAAGCTATTTAACTAATGTACCTACTGTATCATGGATGTATGGGACTATGGGAGATAGCTAGACGGACTGGAGTTAGCCGTCGGGGCATCCCGCTCCCTACGCCCTGCGCAACCCCTGGCGGGCGAAATCAAACCAAACGAAAAGTGGAAAACGGGCAGATGACCACGACGGTGGCCCGATGCGGGGGTGCAGCGTGTGTGCCAGATACTGTATGTTCCAATGTGTGCTATGTGCAGTGTGGTGCTGTAATGTAGTGCGATGTAATGCAGTGTTGGTGGTGATGGATGTGGAGGGGAAGAGTTGTATTCGGGGGGGGGGGGGCTGAGGCCTTGTTCGTTTGTTTTGTCCTCGCCTCGCTTGAGGGGAACGGACGGAACGCCGAAGCAAAAGAAGGGTAGACAGAAAGAAAAACGAGAGAAGCAAAAAAAAAGAAAAAAAGCCACAAACCGTTCGCCGATGACGTTGGTGGAGGTATTGGCGTGCCTCCATCTCGTGCGCCATCGACTGACCTCAAGGCACCGGGGGCCTGGCAAGTGGGTGAGCGATGCATCCCACGGTGCCATCCACCCATCCCACCCATTCATTCATTTAGTTACCCACTGTGACAGGAAAAAGTAAAGAAAGCAAGGGAAAAAGAAAGGCAAGCAACCGCGACGGCTCTTAGATCCGAACCTCCGAGGCTGCCACCAGCTTTGGAGAGGTGAACATGGCCGGGACCAATGCCTGTTGAAGCAATTACGTCGTCTTATGTTGGGAAATCTGCGACTCGAGGGCTATTTCATTGCACTTTCATTGCACTTTGTAATAACTATTTTCTTCTTCTTCCTTTCTTTCCTTCTTTGGCTGTGCTCACGCGAGCGTAGCAAAAAGAAAACCAAGACAAATCAAAAACTGGACCACTAATACTGACCACTGGTGAATCATCGTCGTCACCACCACACTTCATCCTCTCTCTCACCCTCAGCCTCTCCCCCAAGTCCCATGTTCCGTGTCCCATGTTCCGTGTCCCATGTCCCGTGTCCCATGTCTGTCTCTGTTCGTCCCTCTCCCTCCCCTCACCCTCGATGCACCGCAAATCGCCCGCGCATCACCAATCAAAATCAGCCTCAAATCCAACGTCCCCCAGATGCAGTCGCGATGGAACCGATACCACATTCCTTCTTGGGGCACACCATCCGGGGGTTGGATGCCGCCGGCACGTGTCTCGTCTATCGCGCCGGTGTGCCGTGCCACTCTCTCGGGGAGAGCCACTGACATGCACACCACCACGACCACCATTCATCATCATCAAATCATCACAACCACTGGGGAGAGAGAGACATGGACAACAACACCTCGATCGCTGCACATGCACCTTATTATATGGACGGGTTTACTAACACGCCAAGTTTTAAAACGGCGTAATATTGTTCTTGTCATTTGCATCATACTTTGTTCTCATCATAACGGGATGTTAGGCGACAGCCCCCGCCTCGCTCGCTCGTTTACAACCCAGTTACACAAACACCCGCAAGAACTCGACGAGCGCCATCATGGCCATGGCCTGTCCGTACGGCATGCTCGTCCGCGGGATATCCTTGTAGTGCTGCAGGTCATGCCCCATCCCTGTTCCGAACGACGTGTTGAGCAGCTCGCCCTCCGGGCTGATGTTGTCCAGCACCGCCTTGATGGCCTTGACGGCCACCTCTGAGTACTCCTTGCCAATGTACTTGCGCCGCTCCGCCTTGAGCATGCCGTACGCGAAGCCCGCCGTCGCGCTGGCCTCAACGTACGAGCCCTCCTCCTCGGGCACGTCGAGGATGGTGCGCCACAGCCCGCTGGGCATTTGCACCTTGGCCAGCGCCTCGCACTGCGCGTTGAGCGTGTTGAGCAGGAGGTCGCGGATCGGATCGCCGTGGTCCAGCCCCAGCAGCTCGATGAACTCGGGGATGACAATCGTCACCCAGCTGTTGCCGCGGCCCCAGCGCGCGTCGGCAAAGTTGTGGCCGCCGTCCTTGAAGGTCCAGCCGTGGAAGAACAGACCCGTCTTGGTGTCGAACAGGTACTGGATGTGCAGCAGGAACTGGCGCTTGGCCTCGGCCACGTAGTGCGGCCGGTTCAGCAGCACGCCAATCTTGGCCAGCGGCATCACCGTCATCATCAGGGTGTCGTCCCAGAGCTGCTGCTCGTTGACCTCGAGGTAGGTGATGTGCTGCATGCCGCCGTACTTTGTCCGGGGCAGGTCGTGGTACGCCCACTCGGCCCAGCTGTCGAGCCACGGCAGGTAGGTTTGGTTGCCCGTCTTCTCGTAGACGTAGGCCAGCGTCAGGAACACGGCCATGGTGTTGATGTTCTTGCCCTTGTGGCCTTCCTTGAACCGCGCCTGGAACCAGTCCTCGATGATCTTGAGCCACTCGTCCTCGCCCGTCAGCTCGTAGTACTTCCAGATGCCGTACAGACCGATGCCGTGCGTCCACTCCCAGTCATTCCAACCCTTGGTGTCAATGACCTGGCCATCGGCGAGCGTCATCAAGAACTCGCCCGTGGTGTCCTTGATGTTGACGAGCTCGTGGATGAGCTGCCGGACCTGCTTGTGGATGTGGTCGGCAGCGATCCCGTGCATATGAGACGGCATGGTGGCTGAATAAATCAAACGGACGTATGTAGGTACGTTATGTACGTGTGTGTACGTCCGTACGTATGTACGTATGTATGTGTGTATGTATGTATGTATGTATGGGGGGGCAAAGATAGAAAGAAAGCAGCACGAATCAGGATCCTGTTCCCTGCCCGAGCTAATCTAAATGTCCTCGGCTGCAGAGCTATTGGTGTTTGCACAAGTTGGCACAGAGAGCCCGTATCGAGAGGGAGAGGAGAGGCAGAGGGACGGAGCGGCAGGGCAACCTTAAAGGGGGGTGTCGGCCGTGGGGCCTTGACTGGTGGGTTAACTGGCGTCGCTTATACCACCAGGCCACCTCGGTGACGGATGATCCAGTTTCGGTCCGATGTGTACCGAGGAGTCAAGCTCTTTCGCCTGCATTGCTGGCCTTTGCTGGGCCTGCCCATCACCACGATGTGATTAATGGTGTGTCATCACTCCACAACTTCTCCGCACTCTGCGTGCTGTGGGGGTGGGGGTGGGGGCGGGGATAAAGAAGGTTAGAGTTAGTCGTTGTTTTGCCGCTAACCTTGCTTGAGAGAATGAGAGAGAGCGAAAGAGAGAGAGAGAGAGGCGGCCTGGGTGGAGAGGGGGAGAGCCAAGAGACTGAGAGAGGAGGTGGAGGAGGAGGAGGAGGAGAGGAGAGAGAGGAGGTGTTACTCCTCCTACGCCAAGGGCTTGGCTTTGCGATCGTGAGGAGAAGAGAGGAGGAGTTCCAATCTTGGCCAAACGCCCAGACTGAAGACTGGAAATGGAGATTTAACCACCACCACCCCGGGGAAAAAAAGGATGCTGCTGCGCCGTCGCCGAGTTGGAGAAGGGTCCCTCCTCCAACAATCCTCTGCAGCGGGCGGCGTCCTTGGCCTCACGGAGACTCGCTGCTCCCCCTGGCATCAGTCGATGAGTCTGGCGACTCGCCGATCCGCACCTGTGGGCAGCGTAGTATTGGGTCTCTGACTCGCCAGGACAAGCATGTCTCCTCCAACTGGCCGCCGTGGTCCACCCTCCCTGCCTCCCTGCCTCCCTGGCCCATCATTGCGAAATGTCATGCAAGAACCAACGTCCCACGAAGCGAACCGTTGGGGTTCGCTCCCGCGCCATTGGGGCCAAACCTTGCCGTGACACCGAGTTTGTCATCGGCCTTCGGGCAAGTCTGTCGCGAGGAAATGGCCTCTCGTGTTTGTGGAATTCGGATCTTTGCCAAATTGGTCGTCTCGTTATGCATGGTCTGGGGTATGGGGAAAGCTCCCAGACCCGTCTCTAGCGCATGGGGTATTCCCCTCTTCCCCGGCCCGGGGGGGGCCGCCTGGCAGATAAAAACTGGTGACAATGCCCACGTCTGCGCTGTGAAGGACCTTTGCTCGCTCACCGGCAGTCCAGATACATAAACAAGTACTGGGGACCCTCCTCCCATCCCTCTTGCTCCTGCAGCGGCCTCTCACTTCTTTACCCCGGGTCCTTTTTTGACACTCGAAATTTCCCACAATGGCGTCCACGGGCATCGACACCTCCAAGGAAATCACCCCTGGCGATGGCCAGCAGCCCAAGCGCTCCATCAACGAGGTTGAGCGCACCTCGGTTGATTTGGAGAAGCCGGCAATCCACTCGGAGCGAGTCGACAAGGAGCTCGCCGCGTACGCCTCCGATGTGCGCATTGAAATCAGCGAGGAGCGTAACATCGAGCTCCGCAAAATGATCGACAAGCGAATCTTGGTCGTCATGATTACCACGTACTTTCTACAGGCCATCGATAAGGGAACGCTCTCGTTTTCCTCCATCATGGGCCTGCCGGCCGACACTGGTATGACGACTGCCACTGGCGCAGTGACCCAGCAGGTTAGAGGCCTCCATTATGACATGATACCTTCGGTTTAGTAAGCTAACGCCCTCTCTAGTATAGTTGGTTGACGACCTGTATCTATATTGCCATCCTCATCGTCGAATACCCCCAGAATTGGCTCATCTCCCGTGTCCCAATTGCCAAGTATCTTAGTTTCTCCATCATCGCCTGGGGCACCGTTCTGGCCTCCCACGCCGCCTGCAAGAACTTCACTGGCCTTGTTGTTGTCCGAACACTGCTTGGAATCTTCGAATCTACTTGCCAGCCTGCCTTTGTTATCCTCTCCGCCATGTGGTACCGCAGAGAGGAGCAGACTGCTCGAGTTACCTACTGGTAGGTCCAAACTCGAAGTTACATTTGCGATTTGAAAACAAGCAGCTAATCTGTTCATACAGGTACATGATGAATGGAGGTCCGTAATCTGTCATCGCAGAGAATCATTGAATCAATTACTGACTCCTGAAATAGCTCAGCAAATCGTTGGTGGCCTTTTGGCTTACTGCTTCTCGCTCATCAAGAGCGGCCCCCTCAAGTCTTGGCAGTGGCTTTTCCTATCGTACGGCGTCATCTCGGTGCTCTTCGGCTTCTTCGTCCTTTGGTGGATGCCTGACTCCCCCATGCGAGCCCACTGCTTCACTGAACAGGAGAAGCACGAGATGGTCGAGCGAGTTCGTGACAACCAGACCGGAATCCAGAACCGCAAGTTCAAGAAGGAGCAGTTCATTGAAGGTCTGAAGGACCCTCAGATCTGGGGATACGCCATGATTTCCATGTGCACTGCTCTGCCAACCTCTGGACTCGGTGCTTTTGCCAACATCATCATCAAGAGCTTCGGTTTCACCACCCTCGAGACTCAGCTTCTTGCCATGGTCCTGGGCTTTTACATCATCATCGTGCTGCTTAGCTCCGTGTGGCTTGTCAAGAAGACCAACCAGAATCTCTTGGTCATGCTTGGCTTCTGTGTTCCGTAAGTTAAATGTCTTGGCATTTCCCCTCTTCTCCAACTTTTCTGACCATGACGCGACAGATCATTCCTTGGCACGATCCTTTTGATGACCCTCCCCAACAAGACTTATGCTCAGCACATTGGCCTGCTCATCTGCTACTACATCACTCTGTCTTTCTGGTCTGCAGGAACCCTGGCTCTTTCCATGATTTCCCGCAACGTTGCTGGCCAGACCAAGAAGACTGTTGCTGTTGCATTCAACTTTATCTTCTGGGCTGCCGGAAACTCCATCGGTATGACTACTCTTCTAGTACTTTGGCCTGAGCATTCACTAACATATCCACAGGCCCTCAGGTTTTCCTCGCCAACGACGGACCTCGATACTTTACCGCTTTCGCCACCCATCTCGGATGCTACTGCCTGCTTGTCTTGGTCATCATTGGCCTCCGATTCTACCTTACTCACCAGAACAAGAAGCGCGACGCTTTGGCCGCCCAGGGTGTTGCCGAGGCCCAAGACAACACTTTGGTCAGAGCGTGGGAGGATCTTACCGACAAGGAGAACTTGAGCTTCCGATATGTGTACTAAGCCTAGTTGCATGGAAATGAGTGTACTTTATACCCGTGGCTGTAAGACAAGATGGGGAACGCCGATTCCTGAATAATTTTGTACGAGGTCACCAGTTTAGTAATGCAAGACATGATGCAGTCAACTAAGGTTTATTGAAAGCCTAAGCTAGATAAAGCAATCTGACCAAATTTTAATATCCACCTTTGGGGAGCAATCTCCGCGACAAATTGCCGATTCCAGTTGTTGAATCGACAACCAATGAGATGCTGCAATCAGTCCTTACCAGTTTCAAAGCCAGACAAAAGAGATGGGGTTTCCTCATGGGAACGAAGCGGCGATGGGCCTAGTCATCTAGTGAAAGCCGTTAGTTTGGGGCTCCTCAGTCCAGTACTCCCAGTACTCAGTGCCGCGGCGGCTGACTCGAACAAGCTCGCCGATCTGGTAGCCGGAGTTGTTGAGGGCCTCGGCACCGACAAATCGGCGCTGGTTGCAGCCTCGACAGACAAAGTTGGAGATGGGGTTGCCGGCGCCGCAGACCACGTCCTCATCATCGGGTCGTGCATTAGCACAAGCCCAGTGGGAGTGGTCAGCACGGATGGCATTGCCGCTAGACATTGTGGTTGAGGGTAGTTGGTGAAGTGGGTAGATGATGTGTGGGTGCCAAAGCTGGAAGACTTGATAGGTGAGCAAGAGTAATTGTGTCAATTACTCGGAGGGTTTGTTGTGAGAGGAGGTGTAGTGGTGGAAAAGGAGTCAAGTTAGGATCCAGCGTCCTCCTTCATATAGCGTCAGGGTTAATTCACTGTAACCCTGGAGAATTGATTCATTGCTCCTCGAAACGCTGGAATATTTGGTGTTCTCGAGTTCATGGGACGCAGTTTCTGGGTTGCCTGCTTCACTGATTGTAACAGTGAGCAAGTTAAAGAGAACATCATTCGTGGTAGCGAACATCCTCTGGAACGTACAACTCCATTCACACAATTTGCAGCTAAATGAGGATCATTTGGAAAACAATCAGACACTGTTTAGATTGAACATCTATTCATTGGCCAGATTTCATAGAACAAGAACGAAGCTTAATGTCAGCTCACGTTGTTCGAGGACTGGCTCAAGAATGGAACTGAGTGTTCATTATTTCGATACTAACGCTCGAGTAACAATAGGGCTGTTTACCCTCGAACATAAATGTACCATGGAGAACGGAACATATGTCTACAGTTGCAGTTGACTATCCTGGCGGTGCATCAGCGACGCTGTTGGAATGTTATTCATGAGGAGTGGGATGCTGAGATGCGCCGTGGGTATCGTTTTGGCATACCAATCTCTCTTTCCGGTGATGACCTGTATATTCACTCTGGATTATGATTAATTTTTGAGTCCGATGTTTTGAAAGCTACTGTTTTTAAATATTGATGCTCAACACCATTGTTTATCATGTTGAATCGCAAGAATGGAGTGATTGACCGCCTGATATTGAACACGCCAGGTAACTAGGAAGTTGGCTTGCTGCCACGCGAGGTAGCGGTGGCTGGCATACGAATTCGAATTAGTTATACTTAAGAAAACCGTTTTTAGCTATCGCTGTCTCCAGACACAGGTGAACCTGTGCCAACACCGTTGGTCAAGGTCAAGTTTCCCCTCAAAGTAACGTATCGGGCATGCTCCAACTTCAGATGAACTGGATTTGGAGACACCACTCGATTCGGCTAGAATCACACTTGGTGTGCATGGGATATTGAGTCTTGTCAAAGCGGTTATCTTGGCATCCAAACCAAGACTTGGGGTCGTTATGATTGGGGGTGGGGTTCGGCCCAATGAGCCCTTGGCCTAATGTGATGCTAGTTCTTGGCTAACCAACAGGACAGAATCCGTGTAATCAGGACAAAAGATCTTGGCCAAAAGCGACCGCTATGACTGCAACCCCCTCAGATGGGCTCACTTTTACCCAAGAGCAGTCGGTACTTTGGGAAATGTTCCAAAATGGCGATGTCAGCTGTGAGGCCAGTCTGTGCGGCAAAACGCCTTGGGCGGAGTCTGCTGCAAGTCTGATGTTGTTCCATGTTGGGCAAACGAGTCTCGTAATTTTCTGTTAGAGGTAAAATATTCTTTTGGCTGAATAAGTCCTGTGGGTGGTTTCCGATTTCGCTGGGTCTTTCGCGACATCTCGGACCGAACTAGGCTCGCCAATCCATGACTAGATGGGCAGACTCAATGGGGTCTTGGCTTCTTTTCTCTAATAAATTCAACAAGATGGGCTTAGGCCTGATATCCGATTTCCCAATTTTCTGCATGGCCATTTAATGCGCTAGTTTGTTTTGGGTCTATCCTATTTGTAATTGCGGTGAAGCAAGATGGACGGTAGAGGAAGCGTTTCACATGGAAACTTACTCGCTTATCCAGTCTCAGAGGTGAAGCGACCAGGGCCCCAGAGCTACCAGCATGAAATTGATAGACTATCAGATCAATAAGACCCGTGTGCCATGCAATGAAACTTCGTGTTTTTATTTTATCTATGAATGATCCTCGTACGGCTTCAGGAGGGTCTGCCCCCAGCAAGTCGGAAACAGGAATTGCCGCATCCCGTGCGCCGTTTGCGACGCGGGTGGAATATCTACAAGCGGATGACTGGGGGATGACGAATTAGATATCTAAGAACTCCTACTGGTAAATGTACTTTATCTTCATCATCTGATAAGAGAAGGTCTCGACCGTAGAGAAGTGGCGTTTTCGGCAACATCCCCGGTGCGCTCACCTCACCGCATTGCTGATCGAGAGCCAAAGGAATGGGAGGCAGATTTCGGCTTTCCCACCCTCCAACACCAGTCGACTTGAACGATCCCGTAGACCCTGGGAGGAAATGCAACCTTATTTGGATGTAGTGTTGGATATCATATCCCACCTTGGCTGCCCAACGCGGGCATTCGGAGCGATTTGTCACTTAAGTGGTGTGCGCAACACCACATAATTGTCAACAGAGCCGAGCTCGGACAACGTAACCACAAAAAGTACCCTTGAGCAGATCATTTGATGTTTCCTATACTTAACGCCTGCTCTTTCCCTGGGATATCCCGCCTCTTTCTCCGCACTTCCTCTTTATATCGCATTTCGTTTGCACGAGGATAAGCTAGTTTTCATACTCACCACCGCCAGACCCACCATTCTTGCCATCGGCCCTGTTGCTCCTCAGGCCGTGAACGAGATCCCTGCCACTGATGCGCATGGAATTGAGAAGCAGTTGTCCAACCAGTTGGAACCAGTGAAAGCAGAGCTTACTGAAGATGAGGCGAAGAAGCAAGATGGTGTGAGGCGAGTCGAGGCCATCACAACAATCTGGACCAAACAGGTCCTCGTTGTTATGTTTATTCTGTGAAATTCCACATCTCCCTCACTCGAGATGAAATTCTGATGAATTTAGCCTTTACCTCGTGTCATTTCCCAACTAGCTGCTGCAGTCTGTTCAATCTACTCTTATTCCATACATCACTTCGGCGTTTGATCAGCATGGCCTCCTTGACTGGTATCGTTGCCACTATTCTTGGCGGTGTTTGTAACCCTACTATTGCCAAAGTCATCGATATTTGGGGCCGCGTTGAAGGATTCCTGTTCATGCTCTTGCTAGTTACGATTGGTATGATCATGAAGGCTACATTCAAAAATGTCGAGATGTACGCGACCGCCCACACGCTCTACTGGGTAGGCTATTTGGGAATCGGATACGTCATCACTATTATTCTCGCAGATATTACATCTATGCGCAATCGCACAATCTTGTTTTGGATCAACTCAACCCTAATTATCACGACCGTGTTTCCTGGTCCTCGAGTCGCTGAGCTATTCTATACAAAGGTCAACTTTCGCTGGGCTTTCGGCGCTTTCTTGGTCATCCAAATGTATTCATCTGGAGTAAGAGAAAGGTTGTTACCCCGGGCATCTACCCAGAGCGAACCAAGAACCGTAATTTGTGGGAGTCTATCAAGTACTACTTTGTACGGTTTGATGGCATGCTTGCTTTAAATCCATCCTTCGAGTTGAAAGGCTTAACTAATACGATAGTTAGTCATTGGCATGATAATCACTGTAGCAGGATGGTCCTTGCTTCTTCTGCCGTTCAGTCTCGGCTATCATGCACTAGATGGGTGGAAGACCCCGTACATCATCGCAATGATTGTCCTCGGGGTCGTTCTCCTTTCCGCATTCACTGTTTGGGAGAAGTATTATGCTCCCGTGCCTTATATCCCTTGGAAATTTCTCAATGATCGTACTGTTTTTGTTGCCTACTTATGCTACGGTATCATGATTTGCTCCATCTCGTGTGTTTGACCTTCTTTCACGCCCTGATTTCTGAGCTAATGAACAATTAGTTGTTGGGACGCTTACTACTCGTCATACCTGCAAGTTGTGCACAATCTCGATATGACCATATCTGGTTATGTCTTGAACTCCTTCTCCTTGATGTCATCACTTATTGGACCCTTTGTGGGACTGTGATATTTATAATGTCTCGAAAAATCTCTATAAGCTAACTATTTCGCAGTGCAATCCGATACATTAGAACCTTTAAGTGGCCATCCATCGCAATGACTCTCTTTGCTATCCTCGGCACGGCTCTTCCTACCCACTTCCGAACCCATGATTCAGCGACAGGGTACCTTGTGATGCGCCAGCTATTTAATGGGATATACAGCGGTGTTTGGGCTCTCACTGGCCAATTGGCTATCATGGCTTCTGTGACTCGTCAAGAAATTTCCGTGTCCTTGGCGTTGTTCGGCCTTTTCGGTTCAATTGGAGCTGCGATGGGTTTTGCGATTGCTGGTGGCTTGTGGACCAACATCTTCCCTGTGCAGCTCCTCGCTCGGCTACCCGATGATGTTAGAGATCAGATGGCTACTATCTACGGCGATATTACAGTGCGAATGTCATACCCTCCGGGGAGCCCAATCAGGGATGCGATCTACGATGCTTATGCCAATGTACAAAGAAAGATGGTCATTACCGGTGTTTCTCTAACCCCTATATGCGTTGCTTGCCTGTTAATGTGGAAGAACATCAATGTTAGAGAGTCGGAGCAATCCTAAGGCACTCAAACCAGGGGCACTGTATTCTAATAACGTCTCATAGTTGTGACAAAGTGTTGCATTACACTTGAACTCAAACTATGGAACAGTACAGACACAAGCTAAGAATCCTACTGACTAGCAGGGATGCTTGTAGTCGGAGAAATCAGCAATCTGTGACTTAAGAAGATCGGCTGCAAATCCATCTGGCATCGTTGCGAAGAGAAGACGGGTTCGTGTCAGCACTACCCCAGTCCCACCCGTCCTTGATAAGTTCGCCATCATGGAGCCAATCAGCTCCAGGAAGAAAGTACCAATCCCAGGATCGAAACTCCTCACGAGTGTTGGCACAAGTGTTTAGAGAAGTCTTTCTCGTTGAGAAAGTAGCGTGGTAGTAAAAGCCCTGGTAGACCTTTGCATGGTTGAGGTTGTTACCACCCTGAAGAAAAAGATCGTCACTATTGGAGAGAAGTCAGTTCCTCGACTAATGAAAATGACTTTTGAGACTTGACTGGCATACTTATTCACTGTGTTTTGGATTTCATTCCACTTGATGTAATCCCATCCGCTGTGCCATCCGAGCAGAGTTCCAGTGCGAGTCCACTGGCCGTTTCCATCACCATTCCAAATCACAATGGAGTTCTCCCAGTCATTCTTGTGTCCCGAGTCTTTCTTAAAGTAGATACTATAAGCAACGCGCCATTCATTATCATTGCACTTGCGCACGGTATAGTACACAGGAAACGGGTTTCCAGGAGAGTTGACCCCATTCCAGGGTCCAGGATCAGGACAACCTCCGTTTTGGCTCGAGAGGCACAAGTCAGAGTCGACGCCCTGAACCTGCTCTCCGCTGATCTCTGCTGCCTCGGGATAGCAAGGAGCCCGCCCCCAAGAACGGCCAAAATGGTACATTGGGGCGGCGGCGACAGCGGCACCTCGGCCACCATCTGCGATTGACAACGTTAGAAGTGCTCTCGTTTCCGAAATCTCTAGCTCTGGTTGCTGACTATCATTCACTTACTTTCAAAAGCATTGGAAGGAATAGAATCATTGGCTATCGCAGTCGTGGCTATCAAGGCTACAATACTAGAGAAAACAGTTCTGAGAGACATGTTGATGCGAACTTTATCGCCTGAGGTGCAGTTTGAGATCCAATTGGAGGTGAAGAGGGGTTCTTATTCTGTTCCTTCTTGAGCTGGGCACGATGATCATTCCGGTATAGGCAGCTCGATTCCTTTGGCCTGCCCAATAACATTTGTTATTGGCGCCACGGTCATAAACCCCACACAAGCCCTTTGGGCATTTAGTTCTTGGGCTGTTTGACTCTTTGGTTTAAAATGTCAATGCTTAGACGTGTTTTATTATTGCGACTATATCCTGTACGCCAGGTTTCCTCAACCAGAAACATCTCTCTGTAAACCTTAATATTGCGCTTCAATTGAGAAAGGGAGTCCTGTATACCCTAGAATCGTTTTTCAGCAACGAGTGCTGCTCAGAGTGAGATCCTATGTCTTACCTAAGATGCTCTGGCACGCGGTATTGGCTGTTAGAAAGAGTCGTGCTATTTGTACGGCAAGCTTTTGCTAGTCATACAGCTCGTCACGTGAGGTCCGAAAAATTCTTCCGCCCCGAACACTTCTTCCTCCTTACATTATGCTGTCTTTAACCTCAACAACACTCCTCAATATCATCACCAATATAACCGCTTTCCTTAAAATAACCTTATGGACGAAGAATCTAAGGGCCTATTCTTCTCCGACGATGATTTTGCATTAATTGATGATTTTTCTGAGCCTCTATAGAGCGATTTTAAAACCCTAGAAGATAATATATAGTTTGACTTTAGTGAACCGAAAAAAATCCCTTAACCGCTACTATTGCGAGATTTCTCTATATTTAATGATCTTTTCCACTTTCTTTAAGACTTCTATTAAGATAATAGTGCTGCCTTTATTAAAAAAAGCTCTTTTAAGAAGAAAGGCCCTAATGGCATCCCTTAATTATTTTATATTATGCTAGTATGCAACTATATAGCAGTTAGTTAACCTTTTTAATTAATAGGCATTTAATATATAATAAGTAAAAAGATTAATTGCCTATTTTAAATTATAGTAAAATGCAATATAACTATAAACTTCCTTTAGGTCTATAAACCTATTAGCTATTATAATTATAATGCCTTTTATAATCTATTAGCTTATTTAGCCTTTTAAAAGAGAACTTTAGCTTAAATAACCCTTATTAAGTAACTTGCTTAAATAAATACCCTTAAAGCCTAAGAAATAAGTAAAATTCTTTGCCTTTTAATATTAAAACCTTTCTATTTTATGCCTAAAGATATCTATAATAATTAATAATACCTTTAGACTGAAAAACTTAATGGATTAATTGCAATTTAAGCCTAGATTTTAATCCTATAGTCTTAAGGTCTTTAGTATTTTATTAAATATAAAGATAATAATAAAAATTGTATTTAAGGTATGTTTTAGATCTATTTTTAGTGTAAGGCCTAATAGCGGCATTTTCTTAAGGTCCTTAATTTTAATAATATATATAAGACTAATTGCTTTAAAATGCCTTTTTTTTAAATAATTAGTATCTTTAATTAAAAGTCTATAGTTAATTTTACTTTTAGCCTTATTGGTAGTAAGAAGAAAGATATATATCTTTAGCTTTGCTAGTAGCTTAATGCCTATAGGGATAATCTTTACCTTTTAATACTATTTATAGTTATTATAAATAAGGAAAAGGCACTAAAAAATGCCCTTAATTAGATTTTTCTTATAGTATAGTAATAGCTTTGCATATAGTATATTAATGCTAATGTATAAGCTAAAATTAGATTATAATAGAATGCTAATAACTTTAATAATCTAGAAGATAATGCTAATAATTCTAATAGTAGTAATAAGGCTGAACCTAGCTTTAAAGTCTTATCTTTTTATTTAATTTTATAAAAGCTAGATTTTGCTTTATTCTGCCTACCTTTATAGTAAAATTTACTAGCTATTAAGGCATATAGCTGCAATAGAATGTTTAAAGTATAGAAATGCATTATTTATGCCTTTATAGAGTTAGAATTTAAAGCTTTTTAAAAGAAGTTAAATAATATATACTCCCTTTAATACTATATTATTTGCTATATCTTAAAGAAATATATGCTTTAGCGGTATTAATAGGTAAAGTGTTTTATTAATAACTATTGGAATTTTAGCTAAAGGGTTAATAGCCCTATAGAGACTGCCTATAGGGATGTAAAGTTATTTTTAGTTTTTAGCAATAAGGATCTCTTATATTTTTATTAAGCTCTTAAGGCTATACTTAAAAAAAAAAAGGAAGCCTATATTTTAAAGGCATTATTAATAAATATATATATTTAGCTTAAATATATATATTATAAATAGCTTTATAATATTAATATATAAATAGCCTATATTACTATTAACCTAATGGCTTAATAAGCCTGCCTTATAATTGCAGTATATTCTATAGCTTTTAATCTATAGCTAAAGCCTCTATTTAAGTGTATAGGCTGCTTTATGCAGCAATATACACTACTCTATGCCTATTATATTCTAGAGCGGCTTAAGGCTTAAAAAAGCATCTAAAAGGAGGATATTTACCCTTACTAATAGCTTAAGAAGCCTTTAGTAAGAAAAGCTAAAATTTATATATAAAATTTATTAATTTCTATTAATTAGAATTTTAAAGAAAAGCTCCTTTAAATCTAAGACCCTTATATTGCTTAAAATATTTGCGGCCAGCCTTAGGCTATAAAAAACACTAAGATAGTAGTTCTATTGAATCTAGGCTCTTTATATAGCGACGAGGCCACCCAATCATCAACACTATCATCATCACATTTATTAACACCATCGGCAGTGCGTACAGCAGCCGTAAGGCAAAGCCAAAGCCATTATAACACCAGGCCCTTAAACCCAAGCATCCGCCGCACCTTAACACAGGCCGAGATTGAAGAGAATTCGGCGTCATCACGAGCTTTATCATCGTCACCAAGCCAATCACAGACCGCTGTAACTATAAGGGGAAGAGGAACTGGGGCAAGATGTGGTAGGGGCACGCGAGCTAGCTCGAGACTCTCGGCTGCACCAAGCCAGCCTCGTGATAGCCTCAATCCGGCCGAGTCACCTTTACGAGACCAAATTGTGGTTAGGGCTTAAGACCTAGATCAAAGAGACGTACGACTATTTCTTGAGGCGCTCTTGTTGTCATATAATTTTTGGTATATAAAGGAGCAAGTTAGGAAGTCTTAGAGGAAATTGACGATTTCACGTAACGAGCTGTATGACTAGCAAAAGCTTGCCGTACAAATAGCACGACTCATTAGAAACTGCACCGTTTCAGGGGGATGCTGATCTATGTTTTCTCATTGTTCAGAGCGCACGGTTTCAATATGATTCGACCACCCGTGACCAAAGAGCTTTGGTGATCCGTTTTCATTTTCGCATTGCCGAGAAATGGCTTTGGGATGTCGGCTTTCTGTGTTTCAGTGGCGCACCGCCACAGCAAGCTAATCTTTATTAGACGGGTCGCGCTTCGGCCTCGCTGCTGGTTATACCCGGGGGCACTTGCTCATAAGGCGGCCTCAGAGCGTTGGGTATGCTCCGTGTCCCGTGTAACTTAATGTCTGCTGGTGTTTGTAGGCGGCACTGTCGGGAGGCATGGGAATGGCCCTGGCCAATGTGATCCGATCCAACCAGGAGGACGGATGGGGTTAATTCTGTGCACTGACAATCGCGCCATAATTTAATCAAAGAATACCCTCTGACTGCCATTTTAAGACCTCTATGAAAATAGGTAAGACGAGTAATATTCCCCATAGTTTTTGATGGATGGCTGGCTGCTTCTTTATTCGGTTGTGCTGGTTGCGCAGCAAGAATAGGCAACATAGGATACCATTCCACCCAAACAAACGTTATGGTTCTACAATCGAGCGACTCAGTTTCAACTCCATGTTGAAAAACTCACGTTACTTTATAGATAGAGCCGATTGCGTATCGTGGTGGGTTTCTGACGAGACTGAGGGGCGTTTATGTTATTGTTGTGTTTCTATTTTTTCTGCGTCTGTCTACGCCACTGGCGTTTATGTCAAGATATCGACCAACCACGAGCAGTCAACAACAATACCTACTCCTAATGTCAACCGGCAGGGAGATTGCTATAGACCGCGGCTACCTACTGTGTCATACGTGTAGCTTCTCACCATCACCCTCTCACCCGTCGGAAAGGGTGGAAACCCGGCCCATCACGTATCAATCCCCCTTTATTTATCACCTCCTGACGTCATCTTGTTTGCATCTGATTGTACCAGGTCCAGGATATCTAGCGCGGCGGCTCGCTTTTTAACGGACTACTCGGTCTTTTGTGGAAACCGGCATGGTTATACGCAGCATGAGATGATGGATTGGTAAGGATTGAGAAAAACAATGCCAATTGACTTCATGCCAACTTGTCAAAGCTGCCCTACGACCCACACATCGCGTCTTCGGCAGATCAGTATTTCCATTTCACCACCGCTTAGTCATGCATCTGACGCTTCAAAACCAGCGGCCATTGGACAAGGCTTTACTGGCAGGCACTGGGACGCTGGCAGTGCACAGATGAAATTCCCGCCGCAACACGACCCGGCGGATCCGGGTGCCCAAACCGGCCGAACCGCCGATGGCGTTGAGAGATCTCGGGATTGTCCCAAGACCCGATGGGACGGAATAGGGGTCTCTGGTACGAGTTCTTCCATGACTTGTATGACGTATTCTTATTGTTCTGAACTGAATCCAGCCGCATAAGAACATGGCTGTACTCAAGGTAATAATAGTTTTCGTCTCATCTTAGCCTGGATACCACCAGAGCCTCCGCCACTCCTTCATTTTTCCCAAAGATTCTTTTAACATCAGCTCAGAATGTCTATCTTACCAGGGTTTGGATTCAACAGAGAAAAACTATTCTCTCCTTTTTGGGCATCACGATGGAAACAATCTATTCTGCCCGTGGCCATGGTCGCCTTTCTTCTGCAGCTCCTATTCTTGGGAAACATGAGCTACCTGTACGGAGTGGTGTTCAAGAGTGGCTATCGATCCCACAACCTCAAAATTTTGGCTGTCGACTATGACGGCGCAGAAATCGGCCAATCTCTCTCGGCAGCTTACCAGTCACTCGAAGGAAGTTCGTTCCCAACCCTAGAGTACCAGCCAGCATCGAAATACCCGACGACAGAGTCCCTTCGAGATGCCGTCTGCAAGGAAGGATATTGGGCGGCAGTCTACACCCACTCTGGCGCATCAGAGAAGCTAGAGGCTACCATCAACGGCACAGCGACGACACACAATTCGAGCAACACGATCACATACATTTACGACGGAGTTTTTTACCCCGTTGTTGCAGCATCGTTTGTGGAGGCAAACATGCAAACGCTTATTAGTGTTGCTGCACATGCATACTACAACTTTGCCACCAATATGTTGAAGACCGTTAATCTTACGAATCCGGTATCAGCATCGGCATTTCTCGATCCTATACAAGCCAGTTCCACGGTCATAATGCCTACTACCCAGGGCTCTCGTGTGCTGCTCAATACCGTCACTATGATCATGCCGATTCTGATGCAGTTCTTTTTTATCATGGCATCAAATGGCATCTTTACCGAAGGCAACGTTTTCTTGAAGCTCGAGAAGCGCGACCTGTACTTGCTGCGACTTTTGATCAACAAACTTTACACACTCTTTTGTGGACTGGTGACGACCGGATATATCTGGGCTTATCGTGAGAACTGGTCTGTTACAACGGGCCATTTCTTTGAAACGTGGATGTGTCTCTGGTTCTTCGCCGATATTTCCTATCTCATTATGGACACTCTCGTGGGAGCACTTATCCCAATGCAATTCTTTGCTTTTTTCATGCTGACATGGATTATCACCAACGTGGCGAGCACAATATATCCATTTGAGGTTGCGGCAGGCTTCTTTCGCTGGGCTTATGCGCTCCCCGCACACAACATTTGGCGCTTGCTTGTGGATATTTGGTCAGATGGCTGCAAACAACAGAGGGAAGTGGCTCTACCAGTACTCTTCGCATGGTGGGTTCTCGGCCACATTGGCAGTGCTTGGGCATGCCAGAAGAGATGTCAAGATGCAGAGAGACTTGAGGAGAAGACACTGTAATAGACCTGACGCAATGGGCAATTGGGATCATTTGTACTATTATATAGAGGTATAGAATTTGGACACAAGAAGCTAGCGCAAAGCATATATAGATTTTCTTTTTAAATTAGATTTTTTCTCTCGGTCAATTCCTGTTTTCGAGATGACAGTGAATCTTCTGCATGCCACTCGGCTATGGCGGCACAATAGCGCTAACTCGGCGAACTCGGCTGCAGCGAGCGAACTCGAAACCCCAGTAAATGACCACGGCCGCATACATGCAAGTCCATTCATTCTTGTATGAGATTCCTTGGTTTTGGGCCCATGTTTGGCGATTGCGTAATCAACTTCCCCTCAACTTCGCGCGGTTGGTCGAGCCGCTTCTCATACTAATTTCACTCATTCGTGACCCCTATCGTCATTCTGCTTCTGGTCCTACTGAAGCAAACCGTGTGGTTTCCTTGTGAAGGACAATCCAGACAGTGTACAAGCACGCACGATGGCTTCTACTAGCGTGGACTATGGCGACCGCAGCGATGAGGAGCAGCCACTCCTGCGATACCGCAAGAAACTGGAGTTGCCATCCTTATACCTTCAGCACTGGCACTCGCATCCGTTTGGAGGTGAGCAGTGGACCTTACATAATACTAGAGAAAAAACAGCAAAATTCCTGTCTTCCAAATATGGTCATTACTTTGTTCTGACTCTGGTGTCCCTGGATGTTTTGAGCATGATTGCCGGTGAGTCGTGTGCTGCTGGATCGCCATCAGCTGCTAATTGATAGATTTTATTCTCAAACTATTCCAATGCGAGAATGGCAAGGGCGGCCAGAATTTGGATCTCGCATTAACCGTTCTGGGTTCCCTCAGCCTGGTATTTTCCTGCCTATTCATGATTGAACTGATAGCCTCAGTCTGGGCATTCGGTTGGAAGTGCGTTTCCTCTATACATGTTATAAATTGCTGAGCGTTGATGCTAAACGTTTAAGCTATTTTAATTCTTGGTTTCACTGTTTCGACTCTTTCATCGTCGTCGCTGGCTTTATCACTGATGTGGTTTTGGTTGGCATCATTGAGGAGATCGCGTCCTTAATTGTCGTCATGAGGCTTTGGCGAGTCACTAAGATCATTGAAGAACTTAGCCTCGGTGCTCAAGAGCAGAATGAAACTCTGGAAGGTGAGATAAATGACCTTAGGAATGAAAATGACCGTTTGAAAAAGGAGTTATCCCAATTCCGACGAACCCTGGATCAGGGAAACATCAGACGGGATACTTCTTAGCACCCAAGTGTAGGTTTACCATAATTACTTCAACATGGAGTCAGTTTAATGATTTACCATGTTAAAATGCTTGAATACTTCCATTAAAAGAATTAGATGTGCAAATACAGACGTCGGGCCCATGCAAAACCTTGCATCCATCTCACAAGTCATACTCGCAGCGTAATTATCTGAGAGAACAAACAAGCGAGGCGTAAGGATTTGAACTCCAGTTGAAGGTAGGGGGAGTTGCAGAATAGTCGACGTTACAAATAGTAATGCAAAAATCACCATTTTGTATTTAGAGATGTGGGTGACTTGAATTGGTTCTTTTATGCATAGGTAAAGGTCTTATGTTCATTAATGTCCCTCGCGTCTTATGACCTGAATTATTTGTTTATGGAACCATTGACTTCCTTGAGGGACAACGAGAGCATGAATGATTCAGTCAAGCCCATTTCTACATTGCTGAGTCCAATCGATATGATCGTAATTTTCCGTAAGAACATCTACGATCACTCCATGATCCACATGTTGTTCGAGACCGCTCACAACAACGACTGCAACAATCC
Source organism: Aquanectria penicillioides (assembly GCA_003415625.1). Classification (NCBI taxonomy): domain Eukaryota; kingdom Fungi; phylum Ascomycota; class Sordariomycetes; order Hypocreales; family Nectriaceae; genus Aquanectria; species Aquanectria penicillioides. The sequence goes on from PYIU01000003.1 coordinate 7,352,686, forward strand.
CTTCTATACCATTTACATGTATCGGAATAGTGCCTCAATAAATGGCATATTTACCAGACTGTGCCATATCCATTCCGAATTTGGAAGCAATTGCATCCTCGTCGCCCTTGAACTTGCAGTGCATGAACTAGGAGCTGCACCCCCATCGCAGCACACAAGCTGTTTTGCGAGCAACCTAAATTTCATCGTTTGGGGGATACCCGGTCCGGCAGCAGCCGTTTGGACAATCTGTTTTGCATCATGATACTAGAACCTGAATGAAAATTTTTGGGACCGAATTTGGATTGATTACTCTTGTTGTGTCATTCCTAAAAATCCGCATCTTGTAATAACGGTGATACAGCTCTTCTTAATCAAGATATTTGAGGCCTCGACAAAATCCGCGATAAATTCTTGCGGATAATCTCCATCCCTGACTAATTGAACAAGCAAGGAACCATTGGCAGTTTGCTGGATGATGGGAAAAGTCCAAGTTCTGTTGTTGAAACCATCACCAGGAGGTTTGTGGAAATTAATTTCTGTAGCGAGAAAGCCCAAAGGCGGGCGAGCCTCGTTGGGTGCCATCACTGGCCGCTGTTGGATGTCTCTTGGACACACGTGCTGAAATGAATGCGCTGATAATACAGAGGGAGCACTGAATGCACCATCACTACCTTTTGACAAATCAGCATGGTTTTAATTCCCGATGGCAAGCGGGTTGCTCCACATCATCATATATGCAAGCTAGCGGAAGAATACGATGGTGTCTGTCTAGTAAGATGCGGGGGTTGAAATCTCACACGTCGAACGGCGTACAACCGCAATCTTTCCTGCTATATCAGAAAGAGGAGCATCTCTAATCACTACCCACGGCAAACAAAGCTCAGGGAATACGCCCATTAACCCCCCGGTTCTAGGACTCGCTATCATAGTCCCTTTGAGCACCATGTCCACTACGATGACCGAAGCCAACGGCACCGTCTTGGGTCTTGAAGCCCCTCGGCACATTGACACGGGCAGTGCCCTCAACACTTTCGTTGATGGATCAAAGCCGGTGAGACTCCATGAAGTGCCGTCCTTCGAAGACAAGTATGAAGAACGAAAATGGGCCAAGCAACACATGGCAGCAACCTTTCGTATCTTCGCGAAACTTGGGTACGCGGATGGCGCTTCCGGACATATTAGCCTGCGCGGTACTTCCTCAGACCTATTCCCAAAGCTAACGCCGACATGGAGCTGATATCTTCTTTATTCTAGATCCGGTTAACCCAGACTGTTTCTGGATCAGTAGGTGCATAACGAGCGAGACAGAATTCCAATAGGCTAACAGTCCAAGACCCTTATGCCGTACACTTTTCGACAATCAGAGTTTCCGACCTCGTTTTGGTTAATGAGGAAGGCAAGCCAATGGAGCCTACTTCTTACAAGGTAAATGCAGCGGGGTTCATCATCCACTCAGCCATACACAAGGCACGGCCCGATATCAATGCAGCATGCCATCTACATTCACCTCACGGCAGAGCGTGGTCTACATTTGGGAGACCAATTGAAATGCTGAATCAAGGTAAAATAATCCAAGGAAAACTCAATGAGATACTTGATCGCTGAAAGTTCAGACTCTTGCATGTTTTACAACGATCTTTCTGTCTATGAGGGGTTCGGAGGAATCGTTCTTGCGAAGGAGGAGGGTCAGCACATCGCCGACGCCTTGGGCCCGAAGAACAAGAACGCCATCTTGCAGAATCATGGGTATGTCTGATGAATTTGATTAAATGCATGTCAACTAATATTTAGCAACAACAGCATCATTACAAGTGGTCAGACGGTGGGCGAGGCTGCCGCGTTCTTCATAGCACTTGAAAGAGCGTGTCAAACTCAACTCTTGGTCGAGGCAGCGGCTGCGAATGGAATCCCCAAGAGATATGTCGGTGACGAGGAGGCTCAGTACACCAAGGACTGTTCTGGTTCCCCAGCATGCATGTATATGCAATTCCTACCAGAATACAACGCCATTGTCCAAGACACAAATGGCGCATTCTTGAATTGATGCTGCAAGCTCCTGGTCTCATTCTCCGCACCAACACGATAATGCTTTCATCTTGGGAACAGATTAATTACAAATTTTAGCCAAGGCAAATAAAATCACTCGACGTACATTACTTGCACGGGGACTAACACGAGAAATTTCATTGACTTCGGCTATTTATCAATTTCTACAGATAATCTGACCACCTAATTACCCTAGAAGATAATCTAGATAAGCATTCAAACCTCTTTAACGTCAGTATTTGTATTTTGAGCATAACTGCAGCGGGACTGTTATGATGGTAGCATGCGGCGGCCAGCCAGCCGGTCGGTCGAATCATGTGGGTTATCTAAACTGTAGGGATGTCTACCGCTTTTTTACATAGTCTCATGATGGACATAGATACTGAGATGTCAATACCTGCTCACCTCATTGAACCCCTTGTCGAGATTGGTCCTGCTTAAATGTTGGCTTGATACCAAAATCGTGCAATTTTGCCGGCCCTGGTCCCTGTGAAGTTAAAGCCGCTAGACCTACAACGGTAATCAGAAACGAGCCTAAATTTAATACCCGAGGCGATCGCGTACTACATAGTAGAACTGGACTCCTTGTTGTGTACTGTGATGCGAAGATCCCTTTGGTGAGGACAAGCTGCCGGCTGACATGTGACAAAAGGCATTGAGATTCCAGACATGGCTAACGAGAGATCCCGTGGGTGTGTGGTGTTTGGGGCCAGTTACCGTCTTGTTGTTGTCAATGTCGCAGTCCATAATCTTTTGATGCATCATCGAGCACGAACGTATAACAGGCCTCGCCGTGGGAATTACCCCTAGACTTGGGTGCAGAATATGGGGTCTTCTTTTCCCTCGAGGCGAAAGACTTGCATCACGTCGTGGTGCATTGCATTGTATCACTGGCTTCCAAGGACCAAAGGCTGTTGTGAGGTTGTCACGCCTGCCCACTCTGAGCTTCACCTACCCCAGCATGATGTGTGTAGAAGACCTGTTCTGACGATGTTGCGATAAAACAAAGAGAAAAAGGATATCTGAATGTGTCATTAATCATTTCAGTTCAAACAGTCAAGCCGAACTCGTCAAAGAATGAGGGTCATCTCAAACTGAGTAGGTGCCTGAAGGAGCTTAGTGACCCCCGCATCTCCACCGGCGCCACCACGCTCGCGCCGTCCTTTTGTCCTTATCTTTGCCAACAAATGGAAACACGGCATATACATCATCCTCATTTCTCTACATAGTTTACTTACCCGCTCAAATTCACATTCTTACCTCAGATATGGCTGGCCAACGGTTAAAGATTACGCGCACTCGTTCAGGATGTTTGACATGCCGCAAACGGCACATCAAGGTAAGAGGGCCACAGGATCAAACATGAGAACCATTGTTAACTAAGACATCGCAGTGTGATGAGGTGAGGCCACGATGTCGCAACTGCACGCGCCTCAAGATAGCTTGTGCCGGCTATGTTCCACAACTGGTCTTTCGTGACGACACCCACGCTGTTGGTGTCAGGTCGCGGCTCTCCGAGGCTCAGAAATGGGCCGCCATCCGAGCGAGGGATGAGCGAAGGCAGTTGGGGCAACGGGCGATGTCAGAGAACCGGGACGATGATGGCGATCAAACCATGCCAAATTTACACGAGGAGGAAGAAGAAGAAACAGTGCTTGTACACACCAGAAGCCCAAATCTTGGTATTGATGAGCGTTCATCGCCGCCCGGTGCTCTTTCATCCCCGAACCATCAGACAGATGGCAAAGTGGCGATTACTAGTACATCATCATCATCATCATCATCATTATCAGCGGCAGCATCATCCCCGTCATTTTTCTTGAGCAGCCCTAGTTATTCAACAACAGTGGATACGTCTTTCTAGTCTCCCAGCAGGTCATGCGGGACGCAATGTTCCCAAGAAGTGGTGTCAGGGGCTGGATCTAATACAAAACAGGCTGAGAATGAAGATATCTCTAGCCAGACCACCATGTCATTTTCGAATTCGCTCCAATCCCCTACCTCTACCAGGTCGTCCAATGCATCAGCCTCCATGCATCTGCCAGATGGGGATTTGAGCACATTTTTGGGCGGCAATGAGTGTGGGTCTCACATAAGTGCACCGACCTCGTTGCAATACTCTGCGTTTCGGAATGCTGGTGATACAATCCCGGTATCGATGTTGGTAGAGCTTGACGGGCCGCCTGGGATGAAGTTCCCACCCGGGCTCTCACCTGCCTACAAAACCATCTGGGAACGAGGTGGATATACGAATGACGCCTTGAAGTTTGCTCTACTTGCTTTATCTCCATATCCCAAAGATGACACAGCGCTCATCAGACGAGAAAAAGGCAAGTGTCTTGAGTACTACAGTGTGGCATTGCAAATAATGGCGAGCTGCTCGCCCACAAGCGATGATTTTTTCGATGTTGTAGGTTTGGTGGCGGTGCTATCCCTTTTTCTACTTATCGAGATGAGATTCGGGACCTTTAAGGGAGGGTTAACACATTACAACCAAGCCGACTTGTTAGTTATCAAGAATCATGCCCACCTCAGCTCAACCCAGATTGGGAGAGATCTTTTGTGCTCCTGGGCTATGACTAGAGCCTGGTATTCAGTTCAGTTTGTGACCTGGAGAGTGGGTGTCCACACACAAACTCAACAAATTCGGCAGCTTCTTGTGCCAGTTCTTCGCCGCTCAGCCAACAGGGGCCATCAACTTGTCCCGTTGCTCTGCGAGGGCTTGCGAGTCAGCGAGCGCGTCATGGTTGCCCGTCTCGTGGGTCCTAACGCTTCTTGGCCTTCATTTAGGACCTGGTGTAGGAAGCTTGGAGAATTAGGCCTGCCCACACCGATAGAAGAGGGACCATATCCTTCCAATGGCTCAGAAGCGGAGCATTTGAATCATTTGGCAGCCCTTCGCGAGGAGTTGGACGGCTGGTATAATACTCTTGACCGAGCAGACTTGCCTGTTTTCTTCGCGACTTCTGCATCCACGCAAAGATTACGAGATCGGCCGCGTGCATTACGCCATGAGCCTCTACGGTTTTCAAGTCCCGGAGCAGCCATCAATTATCTTCGCTACGCAGCCGCTCAGGCGGTATGTTCTGTCGAGGCAATCGATGAGCTTACCGGAGGTGATCTGGACGGACAGATGTTCGAGAACCCATGGATCACGTTAAGCCTTAGGATCTTATCCGGTATCGACGTTACCACTTGTGTGGGAGATAAATGGGACCAAAATCAAATTGGAACTTTGGGCGTAATAGTTGCAATTATACTATCGCGCTCTCAAGATCCAGACGTCCTTGACTTTATAGAGAGTTGGTTTTTGCCATTGGAAGCGACCAGACTCCCTGGCTCTACTTTTCCCCCATGGCTTTTGCGTCAAGTCCTGCAGCAGATTCGCTACGAGAGACAACAGGGGCGATTAGTATTTTTCCATTATGGAAATTTTGGGCCATGTCGCGAATGGGAGGATCTACTGTTGAACCCTTTCAGTTACAAGGCAATGGTAATGGGTCGCGTTATATCCACTGGTGGGAGTTATTTCGAGGTAGTCGATATACCCACATCTAACGTTAGGGCTGAGTGCTGCTAGAGAAATGAATGAGCAGAAAACCAATAGACCCTGACGAAAAATTTCAAGTCACCTAGGTATTTTAAAAGAATGAGAAATTCGTCTGTCTGCTACGATCTATCAGTAATCAATTGATACGATGGATAAACAATCTCACCCTTTTCCGGAAAGTCTTATAAGACCTAGAAACCCAAAGAGTTTGCTGATTTCACAGCACTGTCGACACCCAGTTCACGACGAACATGGGTGCTATTTAGCCACCTCAAAATCCCAGACGGTGGATTCTCGCACTTTTCAGGATGCTCGGCACACTTGATGCGTACATCGTAAGGGAGCCAAGGAGTCTGAGTTATCATCTTCCATCCGTTCTTCCGGCAGTAGCTGTCCGAGATGGCACAGATGGAAGGGTCAAAGCTACTTTCACGGCAGGCCATTTATAGCTTCTCGCAACGCGGCGCTGACTCCACCAGAGTTTTGCATTGGGAGTCGTTCAGCAGTTTTGCCGTACCCGTACATCCCATCTCGAAAAATCCACGACGTTGATCTGATCCATGAGGCCGTTCTCGAGCGCAATTCCGTTCAAATTGACCTTGGATGGTCCTCAGTTTGAGGTCGAGGTCGCCAATCTTGCTAATTTAGACGAGCGTGTTCGATGTACTCTGGCAGCGATACTGGGACCCAGCTCCCCCCATAACTTTCGCCAGTAATGTAAAAGTCTCGATCTGCCCAATTTGGCTTCGCTGAGAAGAGTCGCTCAAGGAAGTCATATAAGTCATCAATAGCCTCATTCAAAGTCTAAACATGTCTTTTCCCTTGCGAAAACCCGACACTCAGAGGCTGGTCAACAAATATGACAGTGGCATTGGAGTTCCAGGGATATTGATTGCATTGTGTTGGCTTGGCATCCTCGTTCCAAGGGCAGGTTCGTTTTGAGGCTCATGACGACTCTCAAATGCCCAGAAGAATAGGTGATTGTCATCCCAGTCAACGTAGCCAGAGATACCAGGCTCACCATTGCAGAAATCCTTGTGAGTGGGCTTTGTGCGGACCTGAAAATCTACGCCCTCAAAAACAGCCCAGCTCGGATGGCTAGCTGCAATACACGAACTGGCAAATATTTGAAGTACAAGTAGTGAAAGCAGAACGGTATGACATGATGACCTAAAATTCATAACCATCTTGTCACATAGTTGATGAAAAATCGACATGGCGGAAATTTGATGCTGAGAGAAAGGTTTGAAAGTCGCACCCAGTCAAAGCGTACGGGCTTTTCCATATCGATCACCCGAAACGCAATTCCAGCATCCTTCTCTGTCTCAAAAACCCTTCCAACTTCGAACACGCAATATTCGAAGGCGATTTTGCAGATTTCTGGTTCGTCGGTAATTTGGCATAAAGCACCCAACTTTTCGCACTCGGGTGTCTTCAACGCTATCTCGTCACATGCCGACTGGTTGAAAATGTGGCCTCTGAAGTCGGTACAGAATAGCTCAAACGACCCAACAGCCGCTGCTGCGCTGTCCACCAAAGCTTTCACAAGAATCAGCGAAGCAATATTACCCCAAAACGCATCTTTGGAATTGTGGGTGCGTGAGTCCATGATAAATTTCGAGTAAACCGGGACAAAATGCCCTCCGTACGATTCTCCTGCAATATGGATGTCGTGGTCCGTCAGGTTTGTAAATATTTCATTGGAGAAAACGTTCAAAAAGAACTGAAAGTCGGCAGCCCCTTCAAGATCTGTGTCTGGGTATTTTCTTCCCTTTGCGATAGGTGCTAATCCTGTGCCAGCAGGCTGATCCAAAAACAAAACAGAGGCGTTGTTGTTCCAACTATATGGGTTGGAGTAGGTGTGCGTGCTGTTCTGATGCAGAAAGCAAGGCCCCATTTCGGTTAGCAATCCCATCATCGAGGAGCCGCCCGGTCCTCTATACATACTGGTTAGTACAAGAACTGAACGGCTTTAATTCGGGATACTTCGCCCATTCATCCAAATTATTATGGGGTCATTCCACGGGTCGTTCCGGCTTTCAAAGAACCAGAAGAAAAGTCTTTTGTCCGAGCTGACATCAACGGTGCCCGTCCATTGCTGTTCCCCGGCGGAGAGACATATGTCACCAGGTTGCTTCTTCAAAGTGAATCGCCCAGGTTGGAATTCCGGATATTCAGATGGATAATTGGTGTTGGATATGGGTGTCTGCTTCTCCAGTCCGCCGTGTTTAAAAACATTTTGGATAGTGAAAGCCTTGCAGGCTGACATGCAAAACGACAACGCAACAATTCCAGACACAAGCATCTTGAAGCTGGGCGAAGTTTGTTATCAAAAGCAACTCGCCTTTTGCTCTCTAACAGCTCATAAATAGGTGCGTTCTTGACCTGGTTGAGTTTGGTAGGAACTCTGGAAAATACACCTCACTATGTGGTGTCTTATCATGTATCGGGCATGCTTCCAAATTCGGGACTGTGTCCACCCCAAGCCCACGTATCTACGTACCGTTTTAGGTCTTACATAGATCCCATGACAGCATGGACTCTTAGCATCTCCTAATTAGGAGTGCAGGAACGATGAACGTAATGAGGCATGATTCAGGCTGTTTAATCAGGAGGCCTACCAAATCAGAGGGATGATTTCGGCCTTCACGCCAATTGAGGTTATATTTTATCGCGCGCATGGATAAATTTAAATGCCGCTCAACGGGGTGCAGAACATCGATCCTTTAGGCTCGAACTGTGACGAGCCACAGGACTACGCTTTCGCTTGGAGAGCTCAAAGGATTGCCGTGGCAAGGAAAAGCCTACGGAGATCCAAAAATTTTATTCTTGATGAAGGTATAATTGACCTTGAATCTATAACTCAAATGGAAATGCCCTTCTAAATACGAACCCGTGGGTCCCTCAGCTACTTCAACACTGGATAGCGGAACAACAGAGAATCTCCAGCATAGCATTTTAGATGATTCCAAGTACAGCATAGTGATCGTAATAATGCATAAGTTAGAATAATAAATAAGGCATTTTCTTTTCCTTATATGTTGCTCTACTTCCGGTCCCCTTCCTCATTCAGCTCAGCCAGCAGCCGCTGCTGAAGAGAGCATTATACGAAGCAATTTTTATATAGGATATATACAGCAAGGTCTTGGCCATGGACAAAGGTTGTGTTATCGCGTATGAGGATCCAATTTCATTGCTCGCCAATGGCGACAAGAAATTGTCCTAGGTACGAAAAGGTAGAGTGAAAGGCATAACATTGAACTAGAAATGGAAGGGTGCTCCGTTCAGAGATACCAAGGGAAGACTGCTTCTTAAAGATAACTTCTTTAATTTACACAATACAGACGGCACAATACAACTGTCTGTGCATTGCTTTAGTCTAAGTCGGAATCCGATCGCTGTCTTAGTAAACATGTAACTTTGGTGAGTGTCAACCGTCCAGCCAAGAGCGGAAACCTGTATTGACAGGGATGGATGCATAACGTGCGATAGTTAATTCGGGAAAAGTACGTGGTTTTGGAATAACTCTAACTAATGGGACTTGATCAAATCGAACTTTCCCCCACATCTTCATTTGATCGACTATATATTGCACCATTTTGCCGTGACGATGATCCAGATACCTCAGGTGGCAATTTGCGATCTTTGTCAAATATTGCCTTTCATTATATTCGGCAAAAATAGCCCAGATTTAGTTCTGTGCGTCTTTTTCATCTGCTGTCTTCAATCGAACCTTGTCAGCACTTAGCATTTCCTCCCCTCCACTCAGTCGTGGCGAATTTCGGGTACATGTATCCAGTAATGTTGATTAGACTAGAGAGCGGTTGTACCTGCCCGTGTGTAGGAAGAACTCTATTGATATGGTTAGAGAGGTCTAGTGTTAGGTCAAGGTGCTTATGAATCGTACGTTGCGTTCTCAGTTACGCCATCAGACACTAATTGATCCAACCATTGCCGCATCAAAGCTTGATCAGATTGTTCCGCAGGCATTCCCGCTTGCCACACATCTGCTTCAAGAATAGCCACTGGGGAATCCTCGGAGATGCATTTAGGTGCCACGAAAGCGTAGGACCAGTCTGCAGCGTGTGATGCCTGATCTTCCCACATGAACCAAGCCTGCATGTGGTCATCAGAATGAACATACGGATTTGTATCGCTACCTTGAGTCAATATTGCTATCTGCGGATCGAAGCAAGCTCAAAACTCACTTGAAGGTCACAAGAGTGGCGTTTGGAATGTTAGACCAGTATTTAACGGCCATTTCAGGTACAATTAACTTTGCACCTACTTGAACGTATTCTTTAGCTCCTCCACTGTGATCGCGGTGGTGATGTGTAGGCTAAACAAGTGTGAGCATAATCTGCCATCGCGAATTTCAGGTCAATTTTACCCACCCAAAGATGTGTGATAGGTTTCTTGATGTTCTCCGCAACCCATTGGATCACGCTGCTGCTAAATTGCGGCGCTGCATCACACACGATGACTTCTGTTTCAAACTCGATTATCATTTGTTTAACGCCAAGGGTTTCATCTTCAAGAATTAGCCAGTGAAGGTAGGGGAGTCCAATGACTGGTTGCGTTGCTTTGAGGTCTTTAGCTGTGATATTTTTAATCCCGGACCACAGCATATTCGAACTGAACTCTGTGATGCGAGCATGCGATACGCCTTCGACCTTTTTGGGTGCTGCCTTCGGAAACATACTATCCCCTTCAGGAATTCCATTGAAATAATCGCTTGGAAAACTTGGGTTTAGGGTTATTTCCTCGATTATGTAGTCCTCCAACACGGCGTCAAGGTTCTGAGAAGAAGCATTATAGATGGACTGAATCTGATGAGGGAACCTGAGTTGCCCTACTACTTTGTAGTTCGTGAGATAGAAGTCAAAGGTCGAGGGTCCGTAGATTGAATGGTCTTCCCAGGTACGAACAATGTAGGGCAGGTTATTGGAGGGGTTGAAGATGACGGTCAGATCCAGTTGAGAATCGGAAACTATTTTCAGATGAGACTTTGTTGAACGTCATTTGGCATTTTTAGCATACTTGCAAGCATTTCTATATTGTTAATCATTGTCTTGGAGAGAGAGGTAGTGATACTCGATTTCAGCTAGGATGATTAGCAGGTTATTATCACATCTCACAAACAAGTGTAGAGATACCTTGAGCAGAAGTTTTGGGTCCAGCATGTTACCGCGAAGCACCATGTACTCAGCCAGAGCCGCTGGGAAACAGGTCAGTATTGCCAATTATTACAGGGATGGGTTTTTTGCATACAATCGGTATATCCAGAAGTCAAGTTGGATGGAAACCAAATTTGATCATTCCCTTGTACGTAGCATGCAAACCCTTCGTTTCCTCCTTGCACAACCAGAGAAAAGTTAAACGGTTGAAGAGTCGGGGAACTCCAAATCCAGTATCCTATATCGGGTTAGATGAATCATACCCAGCAGTAGATAGAAACCAACCTCCTGGAACAAACTGTCGGTCAATCCTCTGTTGCAGATCTGCAGAACTGAAGCTGAATGACATATTCTGATGCCCAGAGATTGCGATAGCCGTATCAGCACGTGTCAGCTCGTAGCTTTGCATCAGACTTCGAGATCGATAGGTACTATTAGACATTAGCAGTTGCTCTCAAGCCCGAAAATATTGGTGTAGCACTTCGGTGAATGGTATGTGACACCATCGAGGCTCCGCAGAGCAGACTCGCCGCCGAGGGCTTCTAAAGCACAATCAATGACGCTTTCCACCGATAGAGCTGTCCTCGGGGAGGCAGGAGTAGCAGAAGAAGCTTTAGGGACAGCCAATAGGAGAGCCAAGCCAAACAGCTTCAAGGATATCATCTTGAGGGCGAGAATGAATTGACCTAGTGACGTGGATTTTATGGTGGACTGATTGAAATCTTTCGAGGACGAATTAGACGTGTTTTTGCTTGTTTCATATTATTACATTGTTCTTAGGAACACTCGCATCATCTTATATATGCGGGCTCGATGATCCTTCTCTTCCCATCATGATCCTAATGACGAAGACAACCACCAGCCACGTAACGCGCGTAGCTGCCGGAACTGAATAGCTCGCCATCCGACGTCTCTGTCGGTGATTGCGATGTTTTCAGTCTCCTCCAAATCTAGGCTTCCTTCATTTCGACGTCGACTTCCACTGCCATCAAAATGCGCCTCGTCTATTCAAAGCCACCCGCGTATCTTGGCTCCTCCGCACACGTCGCCTGACGGACTTTGCAAAGCGCGCGAGAAAATGACTAAGCCGGCGCGGTCCAGAATAAGATTCCGCGCTCCGTGCGTGGATCGGTCACGATGCGTTAACCACGCCCGGGAAAGCCCTCAACTTTTATTCTTCTCGCATCGCCCTCAGCTCAAGGTCTTGAATAGGCACAATGCCGGAAGATTTGGCTCATAATCATGAGCTGGCCCAGCATTCCGTTGTCGCCGAACCCCGACTGAACCGCACATGTCAGGTACGTCTCGGGCCGTATTGTTCCGCTGCGGCGCTCTGCTGAAGCTCGCCACCAGGGGTGTCGACATCGCCGCATCAAGTGCATCATTCCATCGCCGGACGATCCGCTGCAGGCTCGGAAATGTACAAGATGTTTGAAACTTGGCCTTGAATGCGTGTTTGTTGCTCCCGCTATCAAAAAAACCCGTAAAAGAAACGAAGCGAGGATCCGGGAACTGGAGCGCAAATTCCATGAGATCCAGCAGAGCATCGGCCATGGAGAAGAAGCATCACTAAGGGCCTTTTCCAGTTTATTCGAGGATTCTAGTCACCCAGGTCCCTCGCCATCTCAAGGCACGCAGTTAGTACTGCCTCTGGATAACGCAAATGCCGTCCTACAAAACAGTTCTCTCGGCGCTGTAGCAGATCCAATCTGGACTCATGGTCTCAGCCATGACCAAGCGAAGCTGTTTCACCAGACTTTTTGTTCAACACTCGCCTCTCTCTATCCAATTGTACTCTTGCCGGATTCATTAACCTATGAGGATGTTCAGACGACCCGGCCGGCACTATATCGTGCAATCGTAACCGCCAGCTCAAGCGGTATCAATCCTGACTTATCACGACTTCTATTCAAAGACACTAGCAGGTTCCTCGCTGAGAAAGTAGCAGTCGTTGGAGAAAAGTCTTTGGATATCATCCAGGCGCTTCTAGTGATGACAACGTGGCAACAGCCGCCTGAGAAGTTCCAAGGATTGAAGTTCAGTCAGTTTTCACAAATGGCAGCGACAATGGTCATGGACCTCCAGTCAACGAATGATAGCCTCTACAAAATTCCCGAGCCCAAAACAGATTCGGAAGTCTCTGATGAGTTGATTGAGGTCTGCAGGACATTTGTCGCTTGCTATTTCATCTGCTCAAGGTGAGCTTCAGCCAGTGGTTTCAAATCAAGCAATTAATAACACAAACAGCATTGCGCTTTCTTTCCGACGGCCGCCTGCTCTCCGATTTGGCAATTGGGTTAACCGCGGTATTAACATTCTCGAATCCCAGAGTTTTATTCATCTCCATGACCTTCGTTTGCTAGCGTGGGTCAAGCTGCAGATCATGGCCGAGGAGAGTTTGACATTAGCTGGATTCTACGAAGAATCTCCAATAGATTTCTCAAATACCCGCAACCGACTTATTCTCGAGCATTGTGCACGAAATGTGAGAGGGTGGAGAGCATCATTACCGGACAATCTCATGAATGGTAAGTTGCAATTTATCGGTCATAAAGTGTGGGCGACCTTAACCTGCTCTAGGCACAATGGAGATACATTATCAAATGATTCTCGCAAATCTTGACGAGTCCGCACTTTACGATGAGCACAGAAATGGAGACTTTCGGCCCCCGTACGTAATTCGAGCCGAACCACTAGCGGAGCAAATCGAATATGTAGGTCAAATGAGGTTCACAAGTGCAATTACACGATGCGCGGTGTGCGCCCAGCATCTCATTCGCACATTTCTCAATTTCTCTCCAGAGACGCTTCGATCAGTTCCAGTTATCATCTACGCAAGGATGTCGTATGCAGTAGTGATCTTGGTAAAGATATACATGTCCGAGAAGGTCCAGGGTAATGAGCCAGACTCGATACTAGATCAAGAGTGGACGCCAAGCCAGTTTCTTGTTCGATTGATGGATAAATTGTGCCAGGCTGCGGGACCGAACCACGTGGATATTCCTGTTGTATTCCATTGCATCCTTTCCAACTTGAAAAAGTGGTGTGATGAGATTTTGGGCCACAGAGTACACGCTAGCAAATCTATCGAACCGATGGTCCACATGCGTGACATTGGCACTGGCAGGGCCATCGGAGGCAAGATAGGGAACGTCGGAGGTTCTGAGGGTGGTCCAGGCAACGCCACGATGCAAGGGTTTGGGTCTACATCGTCGTCGAGCTGGGAAGATTTCTCATTCCTCGCGGACATGTGTATTGACTCGATAAATGAAGGATCTGGCTTGAGTTTTCTGAACAATATTTCAGACTTTGATTTCGACGGATGGGATATCAGAGGCGGCCCCAGCTAAGGCCATTGGCATGAGAACAACACGGCTTGTACAGTAGAATGTATTTCATGGAACGAGAGAAGAAACCCAACAGGCCTCAGAGCGAGGCGAGTGCAACCAATACAGTCATCTCCACACACACCTGACCCAGAAAGCATCCCTGCAAAATCGTATCATGGCGTATCTAACACAGGTTGATTAAGCCTCAGAGTGGGTCGTAGACGCTGATTAACAGCCTCAAGGTGGGGATCGGTTAAACCGTTGGAGCCATTTAATTAGAGGACAGACCACGATAGGATTCCTACCCCAGGGTCTATCGCCGAATTGCCGAGTAAGCGATCACATCTAAAGTACCACATCGGCAAATCCGCCCTCACTAGCGTCTTGGAAAAGAGTGACGCTGACACATGGTGTTGTTTTTCTCGGACCCTGGACATCGGACAGTCGAGCTGGATAGAGCCGTGATTGCGATTCCTATGACAAAGCTGACACACCCTGCCATTATGTAACATACCTTGAAAAAGAGTAGGTGAGCGCCTTTCATCTAGTTAGGTCATTGATGGCGGGTCCAGTCGGTTATTACAAGTTTTGGATGACAAACATTGTTGAGTGGACGAGAGACAACTGACATTTGGCGGTTTCATCCAATGTCGAATGAGACAACACCAATAATACACTCTAGTTTCAACTTTCATACCACCAGCGTCAATTGAGTTTGCAAATCCGCGTATAATACGGCATTAAGCCCATCATGCGCTGTCTAGTGGAGTCAGGGTTATTACCACCAATGGTATCATTATCACCATCACCATCACCATCATGACGTACGTCAACGTCAGAAGAACTCGCGTTGCTCAACCAGTCGGATCAACTTCCTTCCAAGACGTTAACAATCGGTTCCAATATATCTCCAAAATGTGTCATCCATCTAAGGAAGTTCCAACATTGACTGGCAGCTATGCTCAAGGCTCTTTATTGCCATTCTTTTTTTTCACATGGGATCTTTCCAGCAACGAGATGAGGCATCTCTATCCTTCTGCCAGCAATATTCTAGCCACTGCGATCAACTCGGTCTCCATTTACAACTTCATTCCAACCATAGGTACAGTAAAAGCTCGCGAAATCCGTCCATGGAGTGGATACCATGTTTGCTTTTTCTGAAGATGCGGCATTTCTATTGGACACCTTGGACACCTCTCCCGATTTCAGTGTTGACTTAAAATCTACTTCACGGAAGAAATTGGGGGGATTATGGCATTTCAAGGAATTGTTGCCAACAATTTCGGTGTATCAGTCAGTACCACTTCTTATCGGAACGATCACTTAAACCTCTTGGTTTAGAAAATGAGATATATGGATATTGGAGTTCGATTTAGAGAGCGAACAAGGCCGTTGACTCCAACTTGCGCCACCATGTTAAGAAATATGCTGAATCAAACAATATTTCAGTACAAGTCTCTTTGAATCAAAGCATCTAAACTGTTTCAAACACATCGGTGCCTAACTCAACCTCCTCCGTAGCATCTTCTGCCTTACACTCTGCTGGAAGACTTCCTGGCAAACACCCTCTCGTGATATCTTTTTGTTCACACTCTTCTAAAACACCATCAATTTCGCAATACTCCTTGGCATATTTGGTCACATCTACAGAGGCGGCACTCAGGATGACCTCAATCACATCAGGGTGCCCATCTGTACTGTTGGTGCTCTTATAGAATGGAACAGTTTCAAAATATATCTCAGGGTTACCAGCCCTATATCCTATTGCGTCTTCCTTAATCATTTCAAGAACAGTCAGATTGTTTGAGCCTTGAATGATGCTATTGCGCACTCCCCCTTCTATATGATAGCGTGCCCACACAGCGTCGCCATATCTGCCATCAAGGATAGAATCGACATACATGGTAGCCCAGGGCTCTACCAGCGGTATTACAGCGGTTTTATTGATTACATCGTTGAGAGTGACATCTAAGAACAGTTGCTCGACGAGAGTTGTGTAACTAATATCTGTAGCTGCGGTCATGGTTGCACTGTCATCGAGTCAACATTGCAGAGACTTAAAAATTGGCAAATGGGTCGAAATTCAAAAAGCCTACTTCTGCCGGTTGTGTGACCAAAAAATATGGCAATGAGATTTGCAGGGGCAGGGGCACTGAGATAAGCGCGCGGTGGAGAAGATGGAAGCAGGAAGCAGATCCGTGAAGTGAAGACGAGAGAAAGATCGATTTTATGTTGGGAATGGGAGAGAGGGGGGTTCAGGCATCAATCTGGAGCGAGAAACCGAACAGAGACGCATCATGCACATGTCCTCGCCTAAACGGTGCAGAAATCAGATGATGCCGCGTACGCTGCCGAATTCAACTTCTCAGAAGAGACGAAACGCAGCCTCGTTTATGATGGTTGCCTCTCTTGCCTAATACCACTTGCCAAAAAGAAACACCACACGTCCCGGCTATCAAGGTGCGGTCATTGTCAGCTCCCTCTGGCTGGGCTGATATCAATGTCAGGGGGGGCGAGACGCTGTTATCCCATCAAGTGGCTTGGCGTTGAGGTATCCGAGTGTGTGTAAATTGCCATTTTGGGCTTTGCGATCATGGGACTAGTTTGGTTCGCATCTCACAGGCAAAGGCCCCAATCAGTTAGAATCCAGTTTTTGTAGTCGCAGTGCTAACCATTTTGAATTTTGCAGTCACCGTAGTCGCCCACCCTTTCCGGAGCGTGTGGTCGCCTCAGGGGCACGTCCTCATTTTACGCGGCCCATAGTTCAATCAGCCACTGCTGTGCTGCGAAAGGTCCGGCCGACGTTGGAAGTATCCATCTCAATGGGACGGCGTAAAGGGAGATGCCGTCGTAGGCCGGAATTGAAAGTCTGCATCCACAGACTTCGGAGGCTGCCCCAAGTCCACTCCCCCTGTGAACCCACTCAAAGAATACAAACTGCATCCATGCCCTTCCAGCTGATGCTAGCGGGACCCTGACGTGGTTCGCAAGCGGCAATGTGACAGCCAGAAGCGAGCTTTGCCTTCGGCCTAGAGAGTCCGGGGTAATCTGCATTGAAGTGATACCTATGTGTGGTGTGATGTCATAGTAGCAATCAAAATAGTGACTGGTTTCTGCAATCCAATTCACATCCCATCACCTTTGAACTAGATGGGTGATCCATGGGATATGTGTTACCGACCAACACCAGCCAGAGCTTGAATGCGACTGTATATCCGTCAATTTCATGCCATTCTCCGTACAACCCCATTTCCGGGGCATTCTTTTGATTTCCGTGCCTCGGCATTGCCAGGGCGCGGGTCGCGATGCCTGATATGGGCCAATTCCTTACTTCAATGTCACCCAACCCCCAAATCTGTGCCATATATTGCAACTCCCGCTTTCTGTTGGTCTCCACCCACGACCTTCTTTGTGTTTAGCTACAGGCGATCGTGTGTTGTTTCCCCGCATGCCCCGCCTTGGGCTACATAATCCGCGCAGGCAGCCAAGATTTCCATTACCGAAACCCAGGTTTTCGGAAATGGATTTGACGCGGAACAGGGCAAGATGGGGAAGGAGGAGGTAACTAGAGATGGTGGCGGATAACTGTGAGACGCTGGCGCCGAGAAGAAGTATATAGAACATGGCATCTGCGAGTGGAACTAGCCAAGATCGTGATCAAGCTTGGGGTTGTTTCGAGGTCTGCTGAGCATCTTGAAGGCGCTGGTTGAATGTATGAAAGTGAAAAGAAGTTGCCCGCCGATCCCTTCATGATGCGTTCCGCTGCATCCCAAGGTCTGCGGGTGGCACTATGCGCACTCGTCGTCTGTTACTCAAAGGTTGGTTCTTGCGCCATCTCTACGGCAGACTTCTCCACATGGTTTGAAGTGACTACATTCCCCAATGCCCAGGCATCCAACCTCTCTCGCTGGCAAGCCGAGGCTCAGCAGGCGGCCTGGCCAGACCTGTGGCAGGAGTATCAGCACCGATGCATCAACGCTGGGCAAAAGTATCCCGAGCTGGGTAGCGCCGCCCAGATACCGGGGTTCGTGAATCCAGCGAAGCCGTTCGACTCGCTGCTGTTCGTGGGCGCGTCAGGCGTTTCGTCGTGGGCGATTGAGACGGGCGACGGCGTTATTCTCATCGACTCAATGGACAACGCGGAGGAGGCAGCCAACATCATCATCCCCGGGCTGCAAGCATTCGGGTACGATGGCGCAGACGTGAAGGCGTTGATCATTACTCATGAGCACTACGACCACTATGGGGGAGCGCTGTGGCTGCAGAAAGCTTACAACATCACGGTGTATGCGTCGGAGCTTGCGTGGGATGCGCTCGCGGACGTCGAGGGTGCGCCGATCAAGCAGAGAGTTCTCGCCGACGGCGACGTGCTAAGGATTGGCAACGCCTCGGTTGAAGTCTACGCGACGCCCGGTCACACGCCCGGCTGCCTTTCTCTCATGTTCCCCGTGTACGAGCACGGCGAGGAGCATCTCGCTGGATTGTATGGCGGCGGCGGTATCCCGCGAGTGCCGACGACAAGGCGACGCAGATCGAGTCATTCCGAGACTTTGCCCGGCAGGTTGAGAAGCGAGGCGCCGACGTGCTGCTCAGCAACCACCAAACTCAAGACCACACGCTGCAGAATCTCGATGTTCTGGAAAACCGGCAGTGTCATGGGAGTCGCTGCACGCTGCCGAACCCGTACATTGTCGGAACTGAGCGTTACGTCCGTTACCTGAAGGTTATGGAGTTGTGTGTGCGAGTGAATGCGGCAAGGATCAACCAGTATCTACGAGTTTGAACTTTGAGGCTTATTATCATTTTCCTTTCTTTTTTCTTTCTTTTTTCTTTCTTTTTCTTTGATTCTTTTTCTTTCTTTTTTCGGCGTAATATTGTTCAAGCTCGCTAGCAAGCGAATGCTTTGTTACGAGGGCAGGTTCAGGTGTTTATCCGTTACGTCTCCACTATAACTGGCTTAAATAAAAATGAAATATAAATTTAAACGAGAAATACAAGGATTCCCAGCCGCGGGTTCCGCGATGGGCCCTATTCTCCTATAGAATGGACACTGCTAGAATGGCAATTGCCTTAATGCCATTGCAATCTAGACAATGGAATGGCTATCTGGCATGGCAAACAGCGTGTTTGTGATGGACCGAGTCAAGCTGGAGGCGTCGATCTGGAGTGGAAAAGGCACCAAACCTGCGATCTAGGGTAGCTGGCCCGCAGCCCGCACTGCCCGCATTTTTCACAGAGAAAACGAAGCGGCGGCGGCAAGGGAATGACGGACCTACCGTAGCGCGCTTTCGGGGCGACGGGGTCGGGGCATTTCTTTTGACATTTCTTAGCAGTCAGCAGTAGCAGCAAGCAGTCGCAGTAGCGGTAGCGCTCCCGTCCGCAGAAACCTTGAGCTGTTGCTAGCCTGGGCGACTGCCAAACCTTTTTTCCCCCCTCGCCATGTTAAACTGTTGGCCAGCTGGACGATCGATCCCCCGTTCCTCTGTAGCGCGCGGTGTAGCAGCGGTGTAGCGTTTTGTAGTGGCTCTGTAGCGCTTTGCACCATAGTAGTGCTGTCTGTGAGCGCGGGCTCCCGGGCCAGCGCCCCCGTAGCTCGTGTCCTAACGGATCTGCAGCAGGGATGTCGCTGGCTCATCTCATCGTGGTCTCATCGCGCGCTCATCGCTGCCGGCTGAGTGGCTCCTCCGGGCTCCTACAGGCTCCCCAAGGCTCCTCGAAGCTGCTCAAGGCGCCTCCCAGGTTGCTCCCAGGTTGCTCCCAGGTTGCTCCCGGGGCCCCTCTCAGCCTTCCCCAGGGGCTCGAGCAGCTGAGCGCTAGGACGAATCGGGTGCCTGAGCTAATCAGGCTGTCATGTGAGCTGCCCAATCTCCATTGTGCCTGGCACCAAATCGCTTCCCCCCCTCCATTCAATTCCTCCAAGGGGCCGGGCCTCAAGCGTCGCTTTCTGCTCCTCATCTTCGTTTACTGGTTCTGGTGTTTGCTTCAAAGCTAACCTGCGCAGACGGCGAGATACAACACACCGTCGTCTCCAAATGGAGAGCAAGTTTCTCGTGCTGTGCCCCGCCCCGCCGACGGCCGACGAATCTGCGGGAGCGACGGCGCTCACTCTGCAGGTCCGCGAGCACAAGAAGCGAAAGTTTCACTCCAAGAGCCGATCGGGATGTCTCTTCTGTAAGCAGAAGCGAGTCAAGGTGAGTTTGAGACCCGAGTTGAGCTACCCCCCCTTTTCCCCCCTCTCTTACCGTGCAATGCAATGCCATGACAGACATGCCACGGTATGCCAATGCTGTGTCATGTCATGTCATGTCATGTCATGCCATGCCATGCCATGCAACGCGACAGACATCAACAACGTCAAAACGTCCTCGCGCGCGTTTGCGCCTGTCTTGTCTTGTCTTGTCTTGTCTGTCCGTCGGTGTTCTGTCCGCTGTAAAAATTGGGGGCTCGGATGAATTAGACTTGGGGACCAGCTGCTAAGATCAACCCGCTTCCTCCTCCTAGTGCGACGAGCAAAGGCCCATCTGCAAACGCTGCTCCCGGCACAACGCGGCGTGCATCTACGAGCCGGCCCAGCTCCTGGACCGTCGCCGTCCGCGCCGTGATGGATTCACCAACGACCCACTGGCCCAGCCGTTCTACCGGCCGGACATCATGATCGAGAGCGACCATCCCCGCGGGGCCACGGCGCCCGACGTGCTGCTGCGTCACTTCCAAAACCACTTCGATGCCATCACCAACTCGGCCCACCCGCCGTCTGTCTGGCAGATGGTCGACAAGCCCTACCTCCAGAGGGCCGTCCTGTCACTCGCCGCCTGCCACCTCCGCCACCACACGGCGGACCCAAACGCCCATCACCTCGCCGAGCTGCACCAGGGCCGCATGGCATTCCAGGCCTTCACCTTGGCTCTGAGCCAGCCCATGGACATGGAGCGCATCGACGCCCTGCTCACCACAGCCCTGTCAGTCCACACCGTGTCCTTCGTCACGGTCGAGGACCCGCGCCCGTCCGGCTCGTGGGTCTTCAGCGCCGATCCCGCCCGTCTCGGATGGCTTAGTTTCCAGTTGGGTTTGAAGCCCTTTGCGGCCTCGCTCGCCGCATTCAGGGCCTCTAGTGCCATGCAGCCCATGTTTGAAGCCGCAAACGAGCAGGGCATGGTGTTGAGCACGACCGGGCTGCGTCTCACCGAGATACCCCGTCGATGGAAGGAGTTGCTTAGGCCGTGCGCAGGCGACCGCTTTGACCTCAGGGCCGCCTTTGAAGACCCGTTGCGCACTTTAGCCGAGATCTCTCAAACCCCTGCCGACCCCCAGAACCTGATGATCTACATCCAAATGGGAGGCAAGATATCAGCAGAGTTCGTCCGGCTGCTTCAGGACAAGGATCCTCGCGCGCTTTGGATTTTTGGC
Source organism: Aquanectria penicillioides (assembly GCA_003415625.1). Classification (NCBI taxonomy): domain Eukaryota; kingdom Fungi; phylum Ascomycota; class Sordariomycetes; order Hypocreales; family Nectriaceae; genus Aquanectria; species Aquanectria penicillioides. The sequence continues at coordinate 7,374,177 of PYIU01000003.1, forward strand.
TACTGGTTTGGCCTCCTGGGCCGCCTCGGCTTCTGGTGGATGCGTCCTCGCGTTGAGCGGGACTACCGAGCCGTGATCCAATACCTGCGAGACCCGCCTGCGAGGCACAAAAAGACCATGGCAGGGCCTATACAGGACATCCAAGTAATACCCGACGATGGATCAACCGACGAGGGATCGGCTGACGGAGAGGGTCGTCCCGACGCCGACACTGACGCCGACGGCTACGCCGACGCCAGCGTTGGTAGTGCTGTTGCAGCCGGAGTCGCAGGTGGTGTAGAGGAGGCGCCGCCGCCTCTGCCATTCTCGTCCTCGTCCATGTCGGCGTCTGCATTTGTAGAGGCACAGGCGCAGGCACAGGCGCAAGCACAGGCTCAGGCTCAGGCTCAGGCTCAGGCTCAGGCTCAGGCTCAGGTTCAGGCACAAGCCCAACATGAACAGTTGCAATCATCACACTTGCAGGCGCATGCGCAGATGCAGCTCCAGCTGCGGAGGCAGACGCCAATGCAGCTGCGGGCGCCGACATCACAGGCGCACAATCACACTCACACTCACACTCACACTCACACTCATGAACAGGCTCTGGCTCTGGCTCAGGCTCAGGCGCAGGCGGAAATGGAAATGGAGGCCATCGCATTGGCACAGGCACAGGCACTGGCATTGGCACAGGCTCAGGCGCAGGCACAGGCACAGCTACAGGCGGAGCTGCAGGCCGCCTCGAAGCAACGGGTGAGCCCATTGTGGACAAGTCTGATTGCTGAGCTCGAGGGACTCGAGGATGACTGGGGTGGGCTCATGCCCAGAAAAGGACTACTACAAGTAAACAACTAAACGGTAATAATTAATTCGCATCTCGGTAAGATACAAATGCGAGATGTTCGTTTGCATGCAATGTTACCCACATGTGGGCCTGGGACTTGACAGGAACAACTACCGTATTACCGGTTGTAACCCTTCCCCTCCCCCCTCCCCCTCCCACTCACTCCCAGGCGCTAGCGACCACGGTCAGCTCTCATCCGCATATGCGCAGGGCGGTCGTGGAGGGAGGGGGGTGGCCTCCTGCAGGCGAGGCATAACAAATGCGCACAGATGCAAACGTGATATTTCTGTGCAGCAGAACTGGTTCCCGCGCCTTTCTTTTCGTGACGCAGCCTAACACGCGGGGGGAGCGGAAGCCGGGAACCAGACGCCGCCGCCGAAAAAAGCAAGGCATGCACCATGTCACCATGGGCACGATGTGATGTGTATGTAATGTACTGTACGATTGAGTACGATTGAGTACGATGGGGCACGATGCGGGTACGATGATCGGGCTCCGGATACCGTGCCCATGGATGGTCCTGGTGTTCATCGTCACACACAGGGATGAAGCTTCTTGCCTAGTGGCGTGGAACACGGATGGCCGTGAGGTGTGAGGTGTGAGCTGAGAGCCTCTGAGCAAAGTGAGCAAGTGATTGCGCGCGTATATATGTGCGTGCATGGCGAAACGCACACTTGACGCACGCGCGCACACACACACACACACGGACACGGACACTCACCCCCACGAGTAGAGCACGTTGAGGCTGTTCCAGAGTAAAACAACCGTGGCGGACGAATGTCTCGAGCCCATTGGCGGCCAACGTTTCGTCGCATGTGGTCAGCTAACGCCAAAGGCAGTAGGAGAACAGAAAAAAAAACAAAAAGAAAAAAAAAATCAGACAATGACAAAAAACGTGTGTTCTGTCATGTCTCCCGCGTGCGTAATGTCAAGCCTCCTTGCATGAGTGGCCATGGCCGGGCATCCTGGAGAGCTGCCTCGCTTCGAGAGGACTCGTGGGGACAAGGAAATTGGCATTTTGTGTCCAGAGCCAAGCAACCAAGCAAACACACACGGGCACACAAATCATACGCACACGAAATCACACACACGCACACACACTCTCGCACACTCTCGTTTTCTCAGGCCCCCCGAAATACCCCGTCAACAAGGGAGGGTAGGTAGTGCGGTTCCCTCAGCTGGCCAAGGGAGGAGAGGGGAAATGAAGATGAAGAGAGATGACGCATGTCTGGATGTCTGGATGGATTAGTCGGATGCCCGCCGGCCTCTGGCTCGCAAGTGCTGGTTCGGCGAGGGAATTGCCAGCCACAAGCTGAAATTGACTCCCCATTCGACCGTGACAGTTGAAAAATGCAAATTAGCAAAAAATGCCACCTTTTCTTGCTTGCGAGTCTAGAGGATTACGCAGCAAACTAAACAGCGTAGATCGGACGCGCCAGCCGCACTACGCAAAAGTATATATATGGCGTGCGCTTTACAAGAGACTCGGATTGTGGCACGTACCCAGTGGAGACTTGACATGAGGCCGGTCCCATCAACTCGCGGGGCAGGATTGACAGGTGATTGATCATAGATGAACAATCGAGCAATCAATCAGCATCTCGTCTCATGGCAAACACACACGCCCCCCCCCCCGTAGCTGGGGAGGGTCAAGAGGGGCGAGCAGGGCAAGACAAGACAAGACAGGACAAGGCAAGGCGAAAGAAACGGCAGATGGCAGCCCTCTAAAACAGAAAAAGCAATGAAGGCCGGGGCCAGCTCGTGGCTTGATTGCTGTAACTCGAAAAAAAAAAAAAAATCGAGCCAAGACATCCCCACCTATTGCCATCCATAGCGAGGTTGGAGGCACTTCATTCGCTGCAAGCGTCGTTGAGCAGCCTTCCCGAGGCTCGAGATTTTCGAGTTACTACGGCGTAGTTACGGTAGACAGGACTTTTGCGCCACGCCTCCAAAAAAGCACCACATCACATCTCTGGCTTCAAGACATCATCAAACCACGTGTTGCCCACGGCTACCCGCCACAGCCGAGAGACGAGACGACATCTCTGACTATCACTTTGGTTTTTTGTTGCTGGTCACGGCCAAGCCGGCGTTTGTCTGTCTCTATCTCTCTCCTCCACCCCCTTCTTTATCTGGAGAGAGCTAGGTAGCTAAGCTGGGTGGGCAGGCTACGTAGTGGCGATTGTCACCATTACATCGTTTTCCCCACCACCCATTCCGGGCAAATTCAAGAAGCCGGCCCCTTTAGGGTGCCCCAGGACGGTGGATTGGTGGAAAGACTAGCAGATGTGACACTTGCGCCAGGGCGACACCGAAGGGCCAACCCAGTCACCATCGCCCGGTGAGCAGGGCACGCGATGCTCGATGCGGAGAATCTTGTCGAAGAGGCGCCGTGGCCAGCGGATCTCGAGGGTTGAGCTAGAGGGGGAGGTCCTGCGGAACGACACTGCGGAAGGGGTGGATGACGGCGAGCGTCTAGCCATTCGTGACCGGGGTTGGGGTCTTGACGGGCCTTTGACGGCCCCTCCCCCTTACGGTGGCTCTCTGGCCTCTGGATAGCTCAATGGATACATCAGCATAGCTCTCTGCCATGGTGCTAGGTATTATAGCATACCATAGTAGCCTCCGCCGGGGCTCCAGCGGGCTCCATATTCCCATTGTCGACCCCGTCTAGACCTCGACATGGCGGACCTCGCCCTGCCCTGGGGAGGGGGGCCCAGGGGGTGGAAGAGCTCAACTCATCAAGTGCCTTTGTTCCCCTTGCATACCCACCTCCCGCTGCATCCTCCACGTGGCGGCTGATCCAGTCGGCGTCCATGGGTCAGCGCCCGGTGGGCAAACAGACTTGGCCAGACCGTAATAGGGCGCAGCTGGCGTCGCAAACTTGATCCATGGAGCGGGTTAGCAAGCAATCAAGTAATCAAGCGAACCAGGTAATCAAGCAAAGGGTTGAGCAGGAGGGAGACGAACAAGGGAAGAAAAAAAAAAAAAAGAAAAAAGGTAGATGGATGCTTGACACTGAGAAGGTTTGCCCATCTCCACACCCGAGTCATAACAAGATTGCGGCCTCTGGGTTGGTGGTCGACGAGGCGCAGGCTAAGCTGATGTGCGGCTTGTAGTTGCATTTCTATCAATGTGTGAGTGCGAGTGCGAGTGCGTATTTGTCAAGTACCGGCATCCTCGTGACCTCATCCGTTTGCCTCTGTGACAATGCCGGAGAGTGGGCGAGGATCGAGAATGGCGTTCGTATCCCAGAAGCTGGAGCAGCGGGCCAGTTTCCAATACATTGGGAAGCGGGGGGGATCCAATCTAGCAAATAAACGATGGCCAGATCCACGGCGAGAGATGGGAACCGGAAAAAAAGGAAAGAAGAAAAAAAAAAAAAAAAAAAGAAAATGAGCATGAGGATGAGACTACACCAAGAACTTTTTTTTTTACCAACTTCGCCTATTTGCCACAGGCTGCACTACGGTACACTACATTGCACTATTTCTTATAGAGTACCGTTCTTTTTCGGGTTGCTTGCTTCCGAGATGCCGCAAATTCTGCACCAGGCTGCTTCGCTCGAGTTGTTTTTTTTTTTCATGGCGCCCTGGGGATTATCTGCAGCTACAATTAGGGATTGTCCTTGCACTGCGTCGACGCACTGATGCTCGAGATGTCGGTGCCCGTGTCGGGGGCGGCCAACATGGCTTTTTCTTCGGTTTGCTGTTGGCCGACGAAGGGTTTCAAGACCTCCTTTTTTTGGTCACTAGCTCCCTGGATGGTGGATGCTTGTTGGATGTGAGTAAGAAAACGGCCTGTTTGTGGTGGTGGTTGTTGGTGGTGGTGATGGTGCTATTCTGGTTGGTGTTGGTGCTGAAGTTGGACTATCTTGCGAGGCCTCACTCTCTCCCTCCCCTCTCTATGGATGGAGGCTCTCCAGCCGATGACAGAGAGCCCTGTCGATCGGAGTCGTTGCCCCTGTCCCTTCCATGGCCCCCCCCGCGCCATCGTCTCACCGTTGCGTTGCCTCGCCCACAGTGACAGGTTTGACTTGCCGGGGGTCTTGTTGGCCCGTTGTTCTATTTTTCTTTTCCTTTCTTTTCCTTGTCATTTACCGTATCCTCGTACTCTCGTACAGAGGTGCACCAAACACACGTAACGCACCCTGCGCGCCCGCCGCCGGCGCCGCCTCCTCCGCCGCCCTGACTTGTTCGTTTCCCTTGATTGCTTTTTCCTCCTCTCCCGTCATTCAACCCTTCCCCTTGCCCAGCGCCCGGCCCCAAAATAATCCCCAGGATCTCGGCCTCTGCGTGACGCTTGCGAACCGGGGCTGCCCGCCAGCCGGGGAAAGGATTGTGTCTCGCTGCGCCGCGGCCCTCGATTGGCCCGATGCCGTGGTTAGTGGCTGCGGTAGAGGGGAGCTGGGCTGCTGGGCCACCAAGCCCATCTCGCCAGTGGATCCAATAGTGCCCTCTGGCAGCCCTTGATGGGCTTGACGGCCCTGATTGTTTGTCCTCTGGGCCTTTTCCTTGGTCGGCTCTGGGCCGTCCTGGGATCCCTGACCAGCGAGGTCCCTGCTGGCCCGTGTTGGGGTCTCGGGTGATCGATTCAAAGTGACTGGTCGACAGCTCCGATCATTGGAAAATCCTCCGATGCGATGCTGCTAGCCCCAAGTCCCCAAGCACCCAACGGCACCGTCGCGGATCCCGACTCGTCGGCTTCCCCATGTGTACTCCGCAGCGACTCAGATCTCGGCCAGCCGGTTTAATCATCCAAGAGAGCGCCTCTCGTTCGATGGCAGAGGCGGGCCACCAGCCATGTCTCCGCTCGAGGGCGCCTCTCCCTTGGCCATGCCATTGTTCTCCTGGGCACTGAGGGCCGGGGACCGGGGACTGGAGACTGGTGGCTGAGCGAGCCAGCAGAAAGCGGGCGAGGCAAAGGGGGACGAGGGACAGACAGACAGGCGAAGTGGATGAGTGAGCGAGCGGGTGAGTGATGCATGCGGCACTATGATAGAGTGAGTTGACTAGTGACTGAACTGAGCGAGCCAGCCCAGCGCCATGTTCCGTATCGCCCTGTGGATATCTTCTCTGTACGGGATGGATGTCTGTGTGTCTCCCTCTCTCCGTCTCTGTACAAGTCCGCGAGTGTGAGTGGTTGATTTGTGTGAGTGTGTGTGAGTGAGTGAGTGAGTGTGAGTGAGTGAGTGAGTGTGAGTGAGTGAGTGAGTGAGTGAGTGAGTGAGTGTGTGAGTGCACATAGTACGTGCGTGTGTGCGCGCGTCGCGGAACGGGAAATCTGCGCTTGTCTCTTGTTGTCTGGCTGTCTTACTCGAGGCATCCCCGTTTAGCGTCTTGGCTGCATCGTCATTTGTCAAGAAAAAAAAAAAGCTTCCTTCTAAGATGCCAAAAGGTCGGAAAGGCGTGAAGGCAAAGGCCATGACGCACGCACACCCGCGCCCGACATGGTGCATTGTGCATTGTACAGATCCCGTAACCCGATGGCCACAAGACAGCGACGCCCTCGAGCTCTCCGAAGCTCTCAATGGCTTCAAGGGTTGCGCCTTGGCTGGTCGGGCTTGCATCGTCTCCTCGTCTTGTCTCGTCTCGTCTCGCCTCTCTCTGTCTTGTCCTCAGCGCCTCCTCCGCTTCCAACCTTTCGCCTCCCCCCCCATTCTCTCCGTCTCTCTCTGTCTCTCTCTGCCTCTCTACGTCACTCAACTTTGCCTCGTCCGTCACTCCCACCGCGCTCACCACAAAACTTACATACAGTGGCGTCCTGTTTGCTCTTCCCATTAGCCTCTAGTCCGTTGGCAGGCTGGCTGTGACTCCCTGCTGTGTAAAGACGTAGACTCAAAGTAGGCTCTGCGTGGCACTGCGTCCGAGACCCCCCTCTTTCGTCCTCTATGCTATGCCTCCTCCGTCCGTCCCTCCAACCCTCCAACCCTCCAACCCTCCAGCCCTCCATCCCTCCATCCCTCCACCGTCCGCTCCCCCGTCCGTGTGTGCTATGGACGGTGTCTAGTAGATAGGCTCGCTCGTCCTCGGGTCCCGTCCTGAAAGCCTGCCCTACGCCGTTCACGGTAGCATCGCCCTTTTGCTCGGACCTTGACCTGGTGTGGGGGGGGGGGAGGATGCGTTGATATCGATACGACGGTGCCGTCAGTTGGTCTTGGTCTCGGCCGCGACCCTAGCGGCCAGTCCATGCGTCGCCCCCAGGGCCCGCCTGCCAGGGGAATGCCCGCGTCAAAGCGGCCTCTAAGCAGGGGAGCAGGGAGACACCCCCCCTAGCGAGCTAGCCCCTGGCGGGCGATCCTAGAGGCGGAGTGGGTTCCTGATCTTGGGAACACTAGGATAAACTACTGGTACATTGGCGCCCCCGGCAGATCCGTAGCGCGCCAGGACGACATCTCCACAAGCCCGTCAAAGCGCGCGAAGGCGTCCCCTGTCGTCGTCGTCGTCCAGACTCCACGGGCATAACCATACTCACACACTCATACCAGTGCCTACCTCTTTACTAGTGCTTTCACATTTACACACACACACACACACACACACACACACACACTCGCCCTTTGCCCCTCGCCAAGCACACCCCCCAGGATATTCTCCACGCCCCTCCCACTATACTAGTAAACCCACCCTCTGTTACTACGCCAGGTACGACGACACGGAGTCAGGATATCCACGCTGACCCGTCATGGAGCACCGCATGCGAGGGCACTCGCTCGACCTGGACCGAGCTGGGCGTGTCCTCGCAGCGCCATAAAGTCTGGTCCTTCCGCAATCGACATCCTCTAAAGAGGAAGCCTCGTCCACTTTCAATCCGTCCTCGACTCTTCCCAGAATGAACTCACATCACTTGACAGTGGGTACAGAGAAAATCGACAAGGAATACTCCTTCATCGAAGCCCTCTCTCTTGGTCCCCGGGAATCCCTGGCCTTGGTCTCCAAAGAAGCCCTTGGTCTTCACTCCGGCCCCAGCACTCCCACGCTGCCCACGGCTCCCATCATCCCGCACTCCCACTCCATCCACAAATCTCCCCCCGCAAGCCTTCACCACCAGAGCCCCTCTCCTCTACCCCGTACTCTGACCACCAAGAAGAGCGCAGTCATGTCTGGCTCCATGAAGGCGCAGTCGCAATGCTTGGAGCTCTGCCACAAGACCACGTCGGTGGGTGACCGGGTTTCGATCCGCATGCTCGAGTACCTCAGCACAGTCACCAAGCAGCCCCACGGCCTCGACACCCTCGCCCACGACTTCCTCGACACATGCGAGATTCTCTTCTCCATCGAAGCTGGCCTCGGCGAATGCATCCGCACTAACCAGACCTTCCCCTCCGATGTCATCTCGGAGCTGAGCAAAAAGTTCCGTGTCACCCAGGCCGACTTCCAGCTGCTCGAACAGCTGCTCGGCAGGTATCTCGAGAACGAGCGCAAGGGCGCCATGGGCCGCATGCGCCGCGGCTGGGGCAAGATCTTCGGCGACAACGACATCGAGAAGATGATTGCCGCCCTCGGCAAGACTCGCGAGAGCCTCCGCATGAGCGCCCTGATGTTCCAGTGGAGCCTGGGCAACGAGAAGATCGAGCGGGAAATGGGCATTGGCTACACCGGCCTGGCCGCCGCCCTCGACCGCATGGACAGCCGCGCCGGCATCGCTCGCTCCAAGACGTCCGACGGCCACTCGCAGTACCGCCCGTCGTCGTCTTCGCAGCACCGCGGCGTCGAGGGCCACGGCGTCCTTCAATCGCAGCAGCCTCCTCTGCCTCCTCTGCCGTGGACTGAGCGCTCCTCGTCCATCCACCAGAACGCCTCTATGCACCAAGAGTCCGTTTCCCACCCTGATCTGCGCCACTACAGCGGCGCCACCGGCCACACGGCCAGCTCTATCAGCTCCAACGAGCGATATCACTCCGGCACCACTGCCACGTTTGACCGGATGAGCACCTTTGACGAGGCCCACGAGACCCGCTCCCACTCCGGCATGTCGGAGCCCGAGGCCAGCCTCGAGGAGCTCGCCGGCCTCGACCTCAACTCCAACAAGGTCGTCCGCATCAAGGCCGAGCCGGCGGCTATGCCTCGCTGGAACCCTCGCAGCGCTAGCGGCTCTGATGCCGCCAACCTGAAGAGCGCTTTGCTCTCTGCCGTCCGCGGCAAGAACCACAAGCTCGTCGAGCAGCTCCTCGACCGCGGCGTCTCTCCCAACACCGGCCCCGACCACGTGGTGCTCAAGGAGGCTGCCATGAGCGGCGACTCGGAGAGCGTCCGCCTCCTGCTCCTCTTCGGCGCCGACCCCGACATCGCTGACCGCGACGGCCTCACTCCTCTCGTCGCCGCCGTCGACCGAGGCTCCCTGGCCTCTGCCGTCCACCTCCTCAAGTACGGCGCCGACCCCAACCTGACCGTCTCTCAGGACCACGAGACTCCCCTCGCTGAGGCCTGCATTACCAACAAGGTTAACTTTGTCCACCTCCTGTTGATCTACGGAGGCGACCCCAACTTGCTCACCTCCAGCGGCGACACCACCATCATTGCCGCCACCAACAAGAAGGCACCCAAGAAGCTCACGGAGCTCCTCCTCGACTACGGCGCCGACCCCGACCTGAAGAGCAGGGAGGGCAAGACTGCCCTGTTCGAGGCCATCCAGAACGCCCGCGTCGACATCGTCCAGGACCTCCTGGACCACGGCGCCAACCCCAACTTGCCCGGTCCCAAGCACATGCTCTGGCCCGCCACCTACCAGACTGCTTGTCTGCAGGCCCTGCTCACTGCCGGCGCCGACCACAAGAAGGCCCCCGGTATCATGGAGCTGGCCACCAGTGTCAACAACCTCGAGTCCGTCCGTGTGCTCCTCAAGGCCGGTGTCGACCCCAACGCCAAGAAGGATGGTGTCTACACTCCTCTTTGCACCTCCATTCGTGACAACCGTCCCGATATCTTCCAGCTCCTCCTGAGCAACGGAGCTGACCCCAACACCCCGGCCAGCGAGTACCCGGCCTTCAAGTGCATCACGCACAACCGCCTCCAGTACCTCCCCAAACTTGTCGCCGCCGGCGCCAGCCTGACCTCGCCCAAGGGTATCGTCGAGACTGCCGTTGCCGTCAACAACATGGAGGCCCTCAACTGGCTCCTCGACCAGGGCATGAACCCCAACGAGAAGAACCCCAAGGGTCACTCCCCTCTTACCACCGCCATCCGCGAGAACCGCACCGAGATGGTCGAGGCCCTCCTTGGCCGAGGCGCCGACCCCAACATCCGCGGCCAGGACTGGCCCGTCTGCATGGCAGTCAAGAACCCCCCCGTTCTCAAGCGCATCCTCTCCGTGCTTGCTGAGCCCCGTGCCTTCAAGGGTGTCATGGAGATGGCCGTCGTTGCCGGCCAGCTTGAGTCTGTCAAGCTCCTTATCGCCGCCGGCGTGTCCGTCGAGGACAAGAACGGTGGTGTCTTCTCTCCCCTCACCTCCGCCATCCGTGAGGACCGCCGAGACATCGTCTCCTTCCTCGTCACCGAGGGTGGTGCCGACGTCAACGCCCCCGGAGAGCATCTCCCCATTGTCAAGGCTCTCAGGAGACACCGCGATGACACCGAGATCCTCGAGTTCCTCCTCGAGAACGGCGCAGACCCCAACAAGCTCTACCGTGGCTGGAACGCCATCATGCAGGCCGTCGAGAACGGTGACGAGTCCGTTCTTCGCCTGCTCGCCGAGAAGTCCGGCTTCGACCTCGAGGTCCGTGATGAGCTCAACCGCAATGTCACCGAGATTGCTGCTTCCCGCGGTTGGGAGGAGGCTGTCGAAATTCTCTATGAGGGCCGCATCAAGCGGTAAATTATCCTTACATGCGGCGTTTTATTGTTCCTTGTACGATGTCTAAAGAACATATTGGGTAATTCTTATGACGATGGCCTACGGGACCATTTCTTTTTTGTTTTTTTCTCTAATTTCTTTTGTGTTTTTTTTTCTTTGGAGTAGGGAGGGGATTCGGTTTCAACTCGGCAAGGGGACAGAAAGGAAGGGGGCGGGGGGGGGAGGTGGAGTTGGGGTGGTTGAAGCACTTACATCGTTCCGGCTGGACATGTCGAACTATTTTCCTTGAACACTTTGTACGTCTGATTCCATAGAGCTCTTGGCCTACTGTAATTCTCATGCATCCAGACGAGGCCCCTTCGCATTTTCTTTGCTTGTCAAACACAATACCAGATTTCCTAGATAAAATGATTTGTTCCTGATATGCTTGAAACTATTCGAATGTGAATCACTCTGGCTTAGACACTGAAAGAAAGACAGACCAGATATAATGCGTCTGTGCATGATAGTTGAATTATTTCATGTAATTTATTTACTTCATTTCATCGAAGTTTTTTTCCTAGGTCATAAAACATTCATTTCATTCTTTGTCTTTACAGTTTGGTACCCATGTTCACATGAACCGCCTTGATCTGCGAGTACGCCTCGAGACCGGCCTCGCCCAGCTCGCGGCCGATGCCGCTCTGCTTGACACCTCCAAACGGCACGCGGGGATCGCAGTCCTGGCTGCTGTTGATCCAGACCATGCCGGCCTCGATCTCGGAGGCGACGCGGTGGGCGCGCTCCAGGTTGGTGGTGAAGGCGGCTGCGCCCAGGCCATAGGTGCTGTCGTTGGCCAGGGTGATGGCCTCCTCCTCGGTCTTGAAGGTGGCGATGGCGACGACGGGGCCGAAGATCTCCTCGCGGAAGATGCGCATCGAGGGCTTCACCTCGGTGAAGACGGTCGGGGCGATAAAGAAGCCCTTGCCCTTGTCACCGACCTTGACGGGCTCGCCGCCGGACACGAGCTTGGCACCCTCCTTCTTGCCAATCTCGACGTAGTCGAGGATTCGGTCGTACTGGACCTTGGAGACCTGGGGGCCCTGGTAGGCATCCTTGTCCCATTGGTTGCCCACCTTGCTGACCGTCTTAACCGTGTTGAGGTATTCGGCCAGGAACTTTTCGTAGATTGTCTCCTGGACCAAGATTCGCGACGTAGCTGTGCAGATCTGGCCTTGGTTGGACATGATACCGAGGTGGGACCACTTGACGGCCTGCTCGAGATCGGCGTCGTCAAAGACGAGGAGAGGCGACTTGCCGCCAGTCTCGAGAGTGATGTTCTTGAGCGTCTTGGCAGCTAGACTCATGATGTTGGTGGCGGTTGCGGTGGAGCCAGTGAAGGCGACCTTGTCGACAAGGGGATGCTGCACTAGAGCAGCCCCAGTGTCCCGGCCGAGGCCGTTGAGGAAATTGACCACGCCGGGGGGGAAGCCGGCCTTCATGAAGAGCTCGCCAAAGACAAGGATGCTGAGGGGAGTCTGCTCGGCGGCCTTGAGGACGACGGTGTTGCCGCACGCCAGAGCAGGGCCCAGCTTCCAGGTGGCCATGGAGAGAGGATAGTTCCAGGGGATGATCTGGGCCACCACGCCGATGGGTTGGCGGAGGGTGTAGGCGAACTTTTGGGGAGTGGTGCCGATGGTCTGGCCGAACGTCTTGTCGGCCCAGCCGGCGTAGTATCGGATCACGGCAACGGCCTCGACCAAGTCGACCTCCAGGGCCTCGTTATAGGTCTTGCCTGTTTATATTTGTCAGAGGATAGCTGCTAATAAGTTGATTGAAGGCATGGACATACCGTTGTCCCAAGCATCTAGAGTGGCAAACAACTCCTTGTTCTCCTCCATGAGATCCGCAAGACGGAACATCAGTTGGCCTCGGTCTGAGGCGGGGAGAAGCTTCCACGAGGGGTGTCTCAGCGCAGCGTGGGCTGCCTTGACGGCCTTGTCCACATCATTGGGATCGGCGGCCTGAACAGTGGCAATAACTTCCTCGGTGCTTTCATGGCGTCAGTAGATTGAATCGGGATGGAGGCAGAGAGAGAGAGAGAGAGAGAGAGAGAGAGAGAGAGAGCTAGAATTTCACTCACGCGGGGTCAATAGAGCTTATGGTCTGGCCACTGGACGACTCGACAAACTCGTTGTTGATGAACAGGCCAGTTGGCTGGGCGATCTTGACTCCGTTGGGAGCCACCAAGTCGACGACCGGGGGCGCCATTGTGATAATCTAAATGAGGGGAGTGCCTTGCTTCTGGTCTTGTTTTCTTCTTTTCTAAACTGATAAAGGGACAAGGGATAAGATGCGGGATGCAAGATGCTGGGAAGCAGAATGAGCAATGCCACAGATTTACAAGGAAGACGGGGTTTCTTCTTTTATCAACGACGGGGGCCGAGATGGGGGAAATGGATACCGGTACTGCTCCTCTTCGCAGCGAGGAAGGCGTCTCGGTTTCAAGCAAGCAATTCAGAGAAAAGAGGCGGCTCTCGTCGAGCATCGCCAGCCGCCGGCGTCTGATTCGTCGGGTGGCGCGACGAGCCCCGATAGTACGAGCTGTTCGCGGGGTAAGCAATCTACGAGATGAGCAATCAGGGCGGATTCGCAGAGGCGCGGAAACCTGCCAAAATGGAAATGGCTGTCCTTTGTCCACCCTGTCCACCACGAAATGCGCTTCAACTGCCGTTTCGGGCAGGCGGACTAGCATCAAACGGGAATGCCAGGCGAGACGGACTGGCGATTGGTAATCATGGTGTTTAATTTAACAGATTCATGTGTGTGTACTGAGTGCGGATGGATATCTTTCTAATTTTTGTCATCTTTGCCGCCTCGCTAAATGATGGACTCGGAAAGGCTTCAGGCTTCAGGCTTCAGGCTTCAGGCTTCAGGCTTCAGGCTTCAGGCTTCAGGCTTCAGGCTTCAGGCTTCAGTCCTCCGGCGCCGAGTCAATAATTCCGTGAGGGGATTTGGGGACAATTCTCCACTCGAGGCAAAGCTGGCCCCATCTCGTGCGTGCGTGTCTGGTGTCCCACTCTATGCTTGGGTTTTGGCCGCTCCCAGCCGTTCAGCCTCCTCCTGCAACGCCCTGGGAATTTCGGCTTGCAAATCCTCGTGCGTCGGCTTCCACCCAAGCAGCTCGGCCACTCGGCGCGAATTGCTCCTGGCGTTGCTGCCGAAGAATACAGACGCCGCCGGCAGCAGCTTGTCGGCCTCGGCCACCGTCACCTCCTCCACGTCGGGCGTACCGATGAAGCCCTTATCATGACCGGCCCGGCCGATTCGCTCCGAAATCTCGGCCCAGGTCTTCGCATCTCTGTGTTAGCCCGGATCGTGTCTCGTTTTTGCTGCGAGCAGGGACGGCTTACAATGTCTCCAACGGCCGTCGTATAAATGCCATTGTCTCCCCACAGCGCATCGTCCTGGCTGCCCTTGGCCGCCGCGTCGATCAGCGCCGCGAACAGCTTCCCCAGGTCTCGAATGTGAATGTTTCCCCAGCTGCTCTCGCCCTTGCCCAGCCTGATGGCCTTGCCCCGCTCCAGCGCGACCTTGCACAACGTGGGGATCTGGACGCTGCGCTGGTTGATGGGCCCCTCACCGGCTCCGTAGATGATGGGCGGTAGCACGATGGCCGTCTTTATGGACGAGTTCTTCTTGGCGGCGTCGAGGAGGAAGTTGTCGACAACCCGAGCCGGGTGAGCGCGGATCAGATCTCGGATCTCCGCGATGCCGTCAACGTCGTCCCAGACCTTGCCAGAGGCCACGCCGGGCTGGAACGAAGGCGACGAAAGCTCTCCAACCGCCAGGGCGCTGGCGCCTGAGATTTGGATCCAGAATGCTAAAGACGTCAGCCAACACTGGCGCGATGACATTTGCATCAATGAATCTTCGTACAAGGCGATTCTCGCTTGGCCAAGCCGCGCTCGATGGCCTGGAAGCTGCCCAAGTGCTTGTTGGAAGCGAGGTCTACAGGCTTTCGGTCAGTACATGTCCAACATCTCACAATGCATGGGACAACATACGTAAAACAATGGAAGCCTTTGAGGCCTCGTCTTCAACAATGCCCGAGTCATCGAGGCTGGCCACGACGGGACGAACGTTTGGGTAAACCGATGTCACACGCTTGGCAACGTTGTCGTCGCGGATCAGAGCTGCAATTGTATACTCGGGGTGGCTATGGGCGAGCTCTCGCAGCACCTGACCGCCAATATATCCGGTGGCACCAGTTCTTGCACAACGTTAGCATCATACCGCGTCAAAACCTGCAAAAAGACGACGATCCATACAGGAAAATGGAAGTCATATTTGCAATCTGCTTCTCTAATGTATGAAAGGTCGTTGGGGTGACGTTTGGTTGATACAATCGCAGGTAAGTGTCGGTCAAGGGCCTTTTACGAGGGACAAGTGAATATAGTGCTGGGCCTTATTATATCCCTTGAAGCTTCACAGACATGACTAATCCAATGGTGATTTTGCATGCGAAAATGACGTTTGGCGTGGTGTGAGTTGCCCAGAAGAGCGGGGAATTGCCCTATAGCAATGGTCTCACGAGTCACGAGTCGCATATGCAGGAACAGGATAATGAATAATGGGTGTATTACTGCCAGTGCAAGCCATCATTTCATTGCCACAGATATCGCTTCAGGCAGCCAATTCCATGGAGCCGCGCGGAAACCTCCCTCTTTCGATTTCCAAGCAACCCCACCCGAAACACATGGTTGCAGGGATAGTCTGGAGCTGTCCCCCACAAACGAGTCAGCGGAGCTAATTTAGGGGACCAAGTAAATCAAGCAGGTCTCTGAGACTGGCGTAAAGCTCGAAGTTGAAGTGGACGGACTATTTGTCGGAAGAAGGTTTCGACGGCTTGATTGCTCATCCCCTCGCCCGTCGTTCTCCTCGCTCTTCTTTTCTTTCGTTATCTTCTCGGCGTTTCCGTAGACACACATATTAGTCTGCATCCTACTTTGATGAACACCAAATTTTCGAGTCTAAGCCTTGAAAATGCTCTCGAGAGTCTCAAGAAGGATATCAGCTGGGAATAGAGTTAGCAAATTTGCAAATGTTGGTTAGCCAGAATAAAAGCGTACCGTGATGCTCTTGGAAAACAAGCATTGGCCTCAATCGAATGGTCGCCTCGCCGCTTCCGCCCATATTGACACCCTTGGCCTTGGCAAGCTTGATGATTTCATCTCGGCGAGGGCTGTCCCATGCCAGAAAAGTACCTCGGTCCTTGCCCCTGAGGTTGTTGATCTCGTTGGGGTAGCGAATAGCAAGACTCTCGAGGTTGTTCTAGAGATACTTGCCAACGCGCGCCGTCTGCTCCACCAGCCCAAGACGCTCAACTTCATTGTAGATGCCGCGGAACAAGAGAGCTCGGGCAGGGTCGCCCATCCACGTGTTGAACTGGCGGTAGGGCTTGTCAGGTCGGAGTGACTTTGTTGGCATAGTAGAAGCCGGCAGCTTGGGCCTTCTTGGAGAAGGTGACCATGTCGGGGGGGCTGTCGAGGTTCCAGTGCTCATGGGCCCAGAACTTGCCAGTTGCACCAACACCAGTCTGAACCTCGTCGACGATCAGGAGCACGTCGTGCTTCTTGGTGATGTTACGGAGACCTTGGAAGAAGAAGGGCGAGGCATGGTTGTCTCCGCCCTCAGACTGGATGGGCTCAATAACAGCGGCAACGACAGGATTATGGAAAGTCGACACGATGCGCTCAAACTCTGCGAGGCATCGCTCCTCCTCGGCACGGTTTTTAGCGGCGTGCTGGTCGAGGGGATACTTTAGCTGAGGAAAAGGAGCGACAGGCCAGTCAAAAGCGGGAATATCAAGCTTGTGAATGGGCTTGCTGTGGGTTGTAGAAAGGCTGCCAAACATACGGCCGTGGAAGCCACGAGAGAAAGAAAGAACAGAGTAGTTGGGGGCACCAGGAGCCTGGTTGACCATGGCCGAGTCAATCTCCTCGGCGGTAAAGTCCCTGCCGCCACGCTCTTGCGTGCGCCGCCAGATAAAGGCGGCCTTGTACGCAGTCTCGTTGGCATCGGAGCCGGTGGTGGCTGTGAAGACTTGGCCAAGACCCTTGGGGGCTGCACGCAAGATGCCAGTCTCGAGGATCTCGGCCCAATCGGCGGATGGGAAGTTGCCAAGGGCAGGGCGGTTGATGATGGCGTTGACCATGGCAGGGGAAGAGGCGATTTTGGCCAGCTCAGGGTTGTTGTAACCGATGGGGATTGAGGCGATCTGGGCGAAGCTGTGTCGAGGGGTTGAGTTTATTAGATTGGGTGTTTTAGCTGGGGATTGGCTTTGAAGACTTACACGTCGAGCAAAGTGTTGCCATCGCCATCAACAACACTGAAACCAGTAGTCAGTTTAGAGGGGGAAAAAAAAAAGAAAGGAAAGGAAACAAAATTGAGGCTATTAACACTAACTAGTTTCCATTGCACTTAGGATAGTCAACCAGCATGTTCAAGCTGCGCGTGTCAAAGACATTGTCCAGCTTCTCAATAGCCACCTTGGAACGAGGCCCGGGGATGCTGGTGCGCATCACCGGTTTGGTGGGCTCGTTGACAAAAGGAGAGGCATTGAGCTTGCAAGATGAGCTGCTAAAGCCTCGAAGAGCACGGCGAGGGACGGTGCTTCGGGCTGCAAGAGCTCGAAGCGAGGAAGGGGTGTTGTGGGCGACTCTTTGCATCGTGATGGAGGTGCAGTGCAACAACAGATCAAAGCGGCCAAGATGACAAGACTGTGGAAGAGAATTGCTCAAGACGTTTAGAAATGGATCCCATGCGATAAATAAAGACGAGCGATATCGCTTCTGTACCTATTTTACTGCTTCTCAACAAGCCCGCTTTCACGATGTGTCCGTCGACCTCGGGCATTCGAGACAGAGACCTTCTCAATCGGCTGCTCGTCTCGATTCGCCACCTCAACCTCGACCCCGGCATCTTGTCTGAGCTTCTTCTGGAGCTGCCTGCTGGAGTCTTGCTTGGAGCTAAAACCGACCAAGCCCCAGCGCTGTAGCGGCCTCGTGCTGACGCCCCATGCGGGGAACTTTGACTAAGTTACGGGCATAGACTTTGGGTTGGTCTGTGATGCTTTGAAGGACGTAGCATAGAGGACTTAGAGGATTGGATTAGAGGGCGCTGATAAAACGGCTCCACTCTGCTCGCGGAAGCATTCCTATCTCGTGACGGTCTTCTTTTCCTCAACTCTACGCTTCCCTATCGCCGTCATTCTTCTGAATACAGAAGGCGTCCTCCCCCAAATTTCCATTCTTCTCGCGGATGCTGCACTTTATGCAGGATCGGGAAAGTCTTGTTCAAATCCCATCTCATCTCATCTCGTCTTGCCTGGTCTTGTCCCCGTCTCGTCCCGTCTCGTCTCAAGTCCTGTCCGTCTGCCGTCTCCTTGCCGTGCGTCTGCATCCCCACTTGCCTATCCTGATCTGATCTGATAGGCTTGTGTTTGTGCTGTGCTGTACCGTTACTGAGCAGAGCAGAGGCGTCGTCGTCGTCGCAAATGACAAAAGCAAGCGGCGCAAGGGTTGAGCGAACCCGCACCTTTACTGGATGCCGCACCTGTCGCAGTAGACACGCAAAGTGTGATGAAGCTCAGCCCGAATGCGGCACCTGCAGGCGTCTCGGCCTCGTCTGCGGCGGCTACGGGGCCCGCCTCTTCTGGATCACCGAGAATTCCGCTCTCCGGCCGGAGCAGCAGCAGAGCCACCGCGGCTCCGAGTACAGGCAAGTTTGCTCCGCTCTGCACATCTTTTATACATGCGCATTACGCATCAACGTTACTAACCAACCGTCTATTAGGTATCCGCTTTTCTCAGGTACGTACGCACGAGTGGAGGCCATCGTCGAACTGGATGCTAATCGCCGGCTGCAGAGGCTGAGCGCCGTCTCATGAGCGCTGAGCTGTGCGACAGCCTTGGTCGCCAGTCCGCCGTAGACATCTTGGCCGACATCGACTTGGCATGCGAGAAGCTGGAAGGCCACGTGAAAGGCGCTGCAAACCTCACCAAAGGCCCGTTCAGTGTCTTTCAGGCTAATGGCGAAGCTGCCGTACCCTCTCCAGACTCGTCAACCTCTAGTGCTGTCGTCCATGTTGACCCTAACCTAAGCGCTTGCTCAGAGCCAGACGGCCTAATCGAGGAAATCCACAGGCAAGATTGGCCTGATCCCATCAATGAAGCCAACTTTGACCTTTTTGTCGGCTCGCTTGATCCTACTCTGGGTCTCGACCCACATGATGATGCCAATGCCGGCCAACTCCTCATATCAGATGCGTCCATGACCAGCCTGTTCCTGGATAGCCCTCCGGCAGTCGAAGGGTTGTCGCTGTTCAGTTCTAGCTTTGTGTCTCGCGCAATCGAAAGCGGTGCCATGACAGTAGATGCTCACAATCATCCGCCGACGCCACGGGCGCCGACTCCATCTCGCGGCCTTCTTCCAGGCCACGGCGACGCACAGAATCTGCCTGAGCATGCTGAGCCCTTGCTGCGTTATTACAAACAACAGATTGACGGAGCCACTGCCACCATGCAAACCAAGCGCAAGTCTCCCTGGCAATTAATCTTTCTCCCTTGTGCCCTCGAGACCTTTGCCGAACTGTCACTTTGGAATGGAACCTCCCATACCCGATACACAATCTTGTATACGCTCCTCGCTCACAGTGCATTTCAACTCGACATGACGAACCAGCCGGGTCCCTATGCCAGCCCTTGGCGAGAGATTGGCGCTCGGCATCAGGAAAAGGCCCAGCATCACTTGCGCAATGCCCTGCAGCATGAAATGTTTGGCCCGAAGCAAACTAAATACAAGGAGCTTTTAATGGCAATCCTGGCACTAGCTATGACCTCGGTTTGTGACCCTCAAGTCCAAGTGCTAAGCAAGGCTAACCATTTTTATAATAGCTCTATAATGGTGCCCATGCCTTTCGGATCTTTCTGCTGGATGCCGAGAGACTAATACGGTTACGTGGGCTGATGAGCGCAAACCCTTACAAAACAAGACTGCTTCATCACATGTATACTCATCTCCGAGTCATTGCAGAGAGTGTGTCTATTCTTCCTGAGACCATCATGAATCCTCCCGTTCAGAACGTACCCTCGGCAGTGGATGTTCGAACATTTCGATTAGCCGAAGACTCTCTCAATATTGGACTCGACCCAGCTCACGAAAAGTCTCTTGATGTCGGGTACAAGGACATTCACCTACAAATTCAGGGACAATGGAAGGAAACTCTCTATCCAGTTATTTATGGGATTCCCGAATCGTTAATGACGCTGCTATCTCAAACCATATCGATTGCCAATGAGAAGAAGCGGCTCGAATCCCTTGCGCGATGCAACCCAAAGCTCTCGATAGACTTGGCGCATCACGTCAAGACGTTAGAAACCAGCATCTGGTCCTGGTCCCTGGCCACTGAGGCGTTGGGACCCCCAAGACCGCCGCAGACAACTTCCGATGGTGACCAGGAGCTGATGGACCATCCTCAAGCAAGGTCGATGGCCTTGGCTATCCACCAAGCATTGGTCATTTACTTTTATCGAAGGGTTTATGATGTCAACGCGATGATTCTCCAAGATCTTGTTCGAAAAACCCTCGACCATCTTGAGCCTTGCGTGGAGCAGATGATTGATGACCAAGATTTTGTGGCAAGCCTTGCGTGGCCTGCGTTTATCGCCGCGAGTGAGGCCATATCTACTGATCTGCAAGAGCAGGCACTTAGATGTTTAACGGTCACTGATGAGAGGGGTCTTTACTTCACGCCCAAGCCGGCGAAACAAATCGTCACTTCAATATGGGAAAAGCGAAAAGAGTCTGGCGATTGGACAATGAGTTGGCCGCTCATCATTATGGAATGTTGATATGATGAGGTGAAGAAAAGATTTGTGCATTTGCGTAATGAATAGAGAGACGCAGGAGTTGGTGGCTTTTTTTTTTTAACACCAAGGTCACGATGCAAAGAAGAAACGTTCTGGGCGAATATTGTTATATTAAATGCATATCCTATTCTTCATTGAATCATCTGACTCGTTCTTTTATATCTATTTTATATTATTCCTTCACAGAACACCAGCAGTCTTCAGAAAAGCCTCAAGCTCAGCCTTGGCAGTCGCGTCGAGCATCTTAAACGGCTTGCGGACGCCGCCGGTGCTCCAGCCTCGGAGCTCCACTCCGGTCTTGACGGCAGCAGAGTAGTTGTGAGATTCAAGGAACTTGCAAATGGGGAAGATCTTGGCCCAGAGCTCACGGCCCTTCTTAAGGTCGTTGTTAACGGCGATGGCATCCCAAAGCTGCATGCTCAGCTCGGGAATAAAGTTGGTGGCACCCCAGACGGAGCCCTTGGCACCGGCAACGAGACCGTAGAAAGTGAGAGTATCCCATCCGTTGAAAGCGGTAGTAACGCCGTGG
The DNA here is from genome assembly GCA_003415625.1 of Aquanectria penicillioides. NCBI lineage: Eukaryota > Fungi > Ascomycota > Sordariomycetes > Hypocreales > Nectriaceae > Aquanectria > Aquanectria penicillioides. The sequence continues at coordinate 7,395,229 of PYIU01000003.1, forward strand.
TGAGTGAAAAGCAGGTCGGTCAGGGCAGGGGCGTTGCCAGAAGTGTCCTTCAGGTACTTGACACCGACAGTGCTGAGGTCGGCAATCTCCTGAGGAGACAGATTGGAGCCGCTAACAGAAGGGATGTTGTATAGTACGATAGGAAGGCCGCTGGTCTTGCAAATCTCCTGGAAGTGCTCCTTGAGCTCCTCCTTGTTGGGGGCATCATAGAAGGGAGGGACCACCATGAGAGAGTGGGCGCCAGCCTTGGCGGCGTGAACGGCCAGATCAACAGCCTTGGCAGTGGACAGCTCGCCAATGCCAGCCATGACGTGGGCGCGGCCAGCAGCGGCCTTGACAACTTCCTCAACAAGGAGCTTGCGCTCCTCGGTGGTGAGAGCAGTGAATTCACCGGTGCTGCCACCGGGGACAAGGCCGTGAACACCAGCGCTGATCAGGCGGTTAACATGAGCGTGGATTTCAGCGACATCGACGGTACCGTCGTCCTTGAAGGGAGTGATGAGGGCAACCATGATGCCCGAGGGCTCCTGAACGTTGGCAGACATTTTTAAATAAATTGTGTTGAAGAAAAACGGCAGTAAAGCTGCAGGATAGGGTGCTTTGGGAGAAATGAAGTGACAAGATTGCGGAAGAGGTTTGATGGAACTGAATTGATCAGAATAAGGTATTGGACTCAACTACGGACGCATTATATGTGCCGAAATTACCTAACTTACACCCGTTGCTGAAGATCTTCTCTATACAGACTACCCCGCGATTTAGCGCGAGGCGCGTGGTGTTTTGGGTGGATGTCTTTCCCAATCGAACGAGGCAGGTCTCCGCGCTGCGCCTCCTCCGCCAAAAACGACTATTGCAAGATGATAGGGAACCACTGAATCATGTCCGAAGATCGGATGAGATGCAATTCCGATTAGAGAACTGCCGAGATGCAGCTTTCAATGGAAAGATAAGCCGACTCGGCAATGAAGTGAGCCGCACCAAACCGTCTCGGAGTGTTGGGGCTCCAAAGTTGGTTGTGTTCGATATGTGGCTAGCCATCTTACACTGAGGCCATCACTTGGTTACGTGCAGCCATGATTCCAAACCATCTCGAGCTCACAGAACAGTACTCCAACAGAAGGGAAGGAAAAATTAGTTTCTGAATCGAGAAGAACATCCAGAAAAATATTTTAACCTTAAATCAGTTAATAATCAATAACAGAAGGATTACATGTGGAATAGAAATAGAGACTAGCTACCGATTCTGAAATGACGAAATGGACTTAGGGTACCCTACATCATCCACGTTCAACACCCCAACTATCCGAACTCACTTCTGCTTCAAATAATGTCCCCCCCCCCCTCCTCAATTATCACTTGCTTCACTTATTTTAAATCTTGAAACGCAGGTTGGATACTTGGAGAGAAGAAGCTCGGAAGTGACGATGTGTATCGCAATGCGGCGCTATGTAAACAGACATTTTGACGGCCATGAGACGCCTCAAGGACACGCAATGCATGCCAACGGACTAGATCAGAACAAAAGTACAATTTTTCCCATGAAAATATTTGCAACGCTACTACACTTTTACAACTTCGCCAACGTTCCCTTGGCATCAAGGTATCGAAGATGGTCACGAGTGATATCCTTGATTGTCTTGCAGCTAATGACATTGTTAGCATGCGCATGGTTAGATTCATCTTAAAATGGCACGTACCCCGCAAGAGCCATGGTGATTCTGAACTCGTCGATGAGAATCTTGAGAGCCAGTTCAACGCCCTCCTGTCCGTTGTACTATTCATGCACCTTCATTAGCTTTTGCTGGACCTGGGCGAATTAGTGGACCACTTACAGCGAGGCCCCAAATAGGAATTCTGCCCACAAAGCAGTGGGAGGCTCCCATGGCGAGAGCCTTGAAGATGTCAGTTCCCCGGCGGATACCACCGTCGACAGCAACGGGAATCTTGCCGCCGGCAGCGATGGCACACTCGCGCAGAGCATCCAGAGTAGCAGGGACTCCATCCAGCTGTCGGCCGCCGTGGTTAGAAACCACGACACCGTCGAGACCGTACTTGATGGCGAGCTGAACATCCTCGGCACCGTAGACACCCTTGATCCAGAGCTGGAGCTTGGTGTTTTGGCGGAGCCAAGGAATCGCAGTGTCCCAGTCCAGAGAGGGATCAAAATCGTGCTTGCTAGAGCCATCTGCTTGCTCACCGCTCAGCTCACTCTTACCGTCGGAGAGCAGGTTAGGCCATTCCATGTCCTCGGGAAGAACAAAGTTGTTGCGGTACTCGTTCAATCGACGTCCTAGGACGGGGACATCGACAGACAAGAAAATGGCCTTGTAGCCAGAAGCTGCAAGCAGGCCATTGTCAGTCCAAGCCAAATAAATAGGGCAAAACAATAAAAAAGAGAGATAAAAAAAATAAAGAAGCATCACCACTCACCTTCGGCTCGTCGCAGGATCTGCAGTGTAGTCTCGCGATCCTTGAGGACGCACACCTGCATGACGTAGGGGTTGCCAGAGCCCTGGGCGGCGACATTCTCCATCGATTCGGTCGCATATGAAGACAAACCCATGCAGATGCCCAACTTGGCAGCGGCACGCGAGGTTGCGAGCTCGCCATCGGGATGAGCCAGGCGATGCATGGCTGCGGGGCTGAAGCCCAATGGAAGCGCCGTCTTGTAACCAAAGATCTCGCCTCGGATGTCCACATCCTGCACGTTGACAAGGATACGGGGACGGATCTTGTAGCGGTTGTAGGCGTCCTCATTGTCCTGGAGGCTATAGCGTGAGAGATGTATTAGCACCGAATGCCACAAGAGAAGGGGTGAGACTGAGACAAAGAAAAAAAAAGAAGCACCGCCAGAATGAATCATTAAAGGTGCTGGTGCAATGCAATGCAATACGTACGTTACCAAGTCCATGGCACCGCCGTTGAAGTAATCTACAAGGGCATCTCAGCACGGTCCAGGCGTTTCTGGTGGTTGGTGGTTGCATCTAAGGCACATACCACTGTACATCTTGGGGAGCTTCTTGGAGCTGTATTCCTTCAAGTCCGCAATGGTGTGGACCCTGGGGTCGTAGGATTTTCCGCGGTTGGCCATGGCTGCAGAGAGACACGATCTTGGTACAAAGCGTTAAAATAGAAGACGGTAGATGAGAGTGAGACAATGGTTGCGCAGACGATACTCTTGAAGCTCTGGGAGGACGCTTAAGCTGGGGTACAAATACGTTTGTGAAGGAGGGTGCTTGGGCCGAAGCTCTACTGGGCCGCCCGGTCGTGGATCAAGGGCTCCAGCCGTGTCTTCCCCAATTCGAATAGAATGGGACGATGCAGTTGCTCATGTGACAGGATTAGACACGCTGTCGCCATCTCGGAAGCCTTATCGCAGAGGAGAGAATTGGTATCGGGCGGGATGGCTTTCCTTTCTTGTGGGCGAGATGGCTGAGCCGCCATTAGCCACGGGAGGATCAAGAAGCGTTGACATATCAGCAATGCGCTCTGCTCTGGGCACTGTGGGGAACTCCAGCTCAGCGGGAGTGGGCGAACAGCGACGATCCGGCATAGCTCTCGAGAGTGCAATCGATCTCGTGTTCCCGAGGAGTTTTCTTTTCGTTGCTCTTTTCTGGCTTATCATGACCTCGAGCAGAGAATTGCAGAAGGTGATTTAATTACATGAATCGTACCCACTTGCCTCATTCACCGGCAATGTGGTCGGTTGGGGGGAAGACAAGACTCGAGCAATGCAGAGCAATACCAAGCCATGATGGAGAATGATCCTTTAAGACACCATACCAGCCTATGGTCTCTCCCCTGTGCTGCAGAAGCCAATTCGTTATTCATATACATAGTTTCGGAGCAATGAACGTTTCTAGGGCTGTCCGAAGCGCGCCTCAATCTTTGAGGGCGCGAACAATGATGCGATCCAGCCATTCCGCAGCCATGCGCCCTTGGCCGACGACGCACACCAAAATTGCCGAGCCGCTGCCTACTCACAACTTCATTGCCGGCAACTTTACTCCTTCGGCTGCGACGAAATGGATCGAGGTCCATGATCCCGCCACTAATAACGTGGTAACGCGAGTGCCCGAGTCCACGGACGCGGAGCTCAAGGCTGCTGTCAAGGCTGCTGAGGAGGCGTTCCCTGCCTGGAAGAACACTAGCATTCTGCGTCGGCAGCAGATCATGTTCAACTTTGTGCGCCTCATCCGCGAGAACTGGGATCGCCTCGCTGCGTCAATCACCCTCGAGCAGGGAAAGACCTTTGCCGATGCGCGAGGTGATGTCCTACGAGGTCTCCAGGTTGCGGAGAACGCCTGTGGCATCACTAGCCAGATCACTGGAGAGGTGCTTGAGGTATCCAAGGATATGGAAACTCGCAACTATCGCGAACCCCTTGGCGTTGTTGCGGCCATCTGCCCTTTCAGTAAGGCCAACTTGCATCCCTCTTGTCATGATTATTCTAACAAGTTCTGTCAACAGACTTTCCTGCCATGATTCCCCTTTGGTCTATCCCGATCGCTACAATTACTGGAAATACCCTTGTTCTCAAGCCGTCTGAGCGGGACCCTGGCGCTGCTATGATCCTCGCTGAGATCGCCAAGGAGGCTGGCTTCCCTGAAGGTGTTATCAACATCATCCACGGCGCCCACCGCGCGGTTAACTTCATCATTGATGAACCCGCCATCAAGGCTATCAGCTTTGTCGGCGGCAATGCTGCCGGTGAATACATTTACGCTCGTGGTTCCGCCAACGGAAAGCGTGTTCAGGCCAACCTCGGGGCCAAGAACCACGCTGTGATCTTGCCAGATTGTAACCGCAAAAGCACCATCAATGCCATCACCGGCGCCGCCTTTGGTGCCGCCGGTCAACGATGCATGGCTCTCAGCACCGTAGTGATTGTGGGTGACGAACCTCAGGCTTGGGTCGACGACCTGGTTGAGGCCGCCAAGCAGCTGAAGACTGACGGCGGTTTCGAAGAGGGTGCTGACCTGGGCCCTGTGATCACCCCCCAGTCCAAGGCCCGAATCGAGTCTCTGATTGCCTCAGCTGAGGAGGAGGGCGCCAACATTGTCCTCGATGGCCGCGGCTACGCCCCCGTAAAGTACCCTGATGGCAATTTCATCGCCCCTACCATTGTCGATGGTGTGAAGACCCACATGAAGTGCTACAAGGAGGAGATCTTTGGCCCAGTGTTGGTCGTGCTCCGTGCCGCGTCGCTCGAGGAGGCCACCAAGCTCGTCAACGAGAACGAGTACGGCAACGGCGTTGCCATCTTCACAAACTCTGGAAGCAAGGCGTCCTGGTTCCAGAAGAACATTGAAGCCGGCCAAGTCGGAATCAACGTCCCGATCCCAGTTCCTCTGCCCATGTTCAGCTTCACGGGCAACAAGAAGAGCATTGCTGGCGGCGGCGTCAGCACCTTCTACGGCAAGCCCGGCTTGAACTTCTACACCCAGACCAAGACCGTAACCAGCCTATGGAAGAGCGAGGAGGAGTCTGATTCTGCAAAGGCAGTTAACATGCCTACGCAGAGCTAGGGAGTTCAGGTGTACTAGGAAAGGGGGAAAATGGATGACGTGATGGGTTTGAATGTGGGTTGAGCTCGAACAAGATCCCAGGTCAGCACCTGGAATGCACTAGTAAAGGGGTCCCCATCGGAGGGACTATTTTCAAAACATGTTGTATACTGATGTTTTCTTGATCCCTACATGGTCTTCGGCATCGCCACGTCTTGAGTGAATCTGATTGCCTGCCATGTCGTTTGCCCATCGCTAGTCCGTACACATTGACTCTTTCATCCCTCATCAACGAGCTAGCCATGCACAACGTGACGATTTTTTTTTTTTCAAACATTAGATTTAGCACCATCTTGTGCATCGAGTCGAGGCTCAATCATCATCTCGTATACGACACGGTCGGCGTCATGTGATATCTGTCTGGATTGGTGCTGAGCTGACGTTCTCCGCCACATTCCAACTTTAGCGTTGAGGATGTATGTACTAATCTTATGACTGGCCGCGGAAACTTCCCAAGTATTCGGTTGCAAAGGCCCGTGCTCCACATCCCAGCGCCGCTTGATAACTTTGATTGGGGTGAACATGGGAACGTGTTATCCGTATTTCCATTATGCAAGTCTATTCTGACTCGCCAACACCATGTCCCCCTCATTTTCAACATTAGCTGAGATTTCCAAGCTGATCTGAATGGGTAGTCCTCGCCACTATCCGTGTCATGAAAATGGTTCGTCACAGAATGCATGGATATGCCTAATCCTAGTGCAGCCATGGCCCAGCCCCAATGGCTCTATTTCCCCATGGGGGTGTCCAGATGGTGGCTATTCGGAGTGGATCCCCGCTGGCCACTCTTATCTCTACTCACTCATCCTGAAAGATAAGCTGCTAACGGCTTTTGTCTCTTTTGGCGGCGCGGCGAGGGGATTGGGACAGGGTTTCACCCTTTGCCGAGTCTAGGCCCTAAATTAGAATGCCACTATCTGGCTATTTTCCCATCTGTCCATTCACCTGATGGTCAGTATTCCGCGAGGAAAGTCTTGACGGGTGCATTTTCACTGGCCAAGGTGCAACCGTATGGTCAATGCTCCTACGATGGCATCGACTCCTATAAGTTGCGACTTGGTCGAGCACCAGACATTTTGCAATCAACCGAATCCTCTTCCCTCACCGGGTTTCTCATTCAATTTTCACACTTGGAGCACCTTTACAACTATTAGCCAGATCAATCTTCCATCATGGAAAAGGAAAATATGAAGTCTGGGCCCGATGTCGAGCTCGACCGCTCCGACTCGCTCTCTCACGGCGAAGTCGGGGGCTCTCCCTTGGAGTCATCGACGACTCATCGTGGCCTCAAGTCTCGCCACGCCCAAATGATGGCCCTTGGCGGCACCATCGGAACGGGTCTCTTCGTCGGCGCAGGCCAGGGTCTCCATATGGGTGGACCAATTTTCCTCCTTGTATCCTACATCATCATCACGCTGCTCTTGTATGGCGTTGCAACTGCTACTGGTGAACTGAGCTCCTACCTTCCTGTTCCCGGTTGCTCCATGGCCTTCTACGGAAACCGCTATGTATCTCGAAGCTTGGGATTCACCCTGGGCTGGGTTTACTGGTACATCTTCGCCATCACGGTCCCCGCCGAGATCAATGTTACGACGCTGGTCATCCAATACTGGAACCCGCCGGTTCACACAGCTGTGTGGCTCACTGTTGTTGGTGTCGTCATCATTGCTTGCAACTGTTTCCCAGTCAAGGTCTATGGAGAGGCCGAATTTTGGTTTGCATCAACCAAGGTCATTGCCATCATCGGACTCCTAATCCTATCCGTCGTGCTATTTTTCGGCGGCGGCCCTTCCCACGAGCCCCTCTACTTCACCCACTGGACCAACCCCGGACCAATTAACGAGTACCTCGTTACTGGTGACTCGGGTCGTCTTGTCGGCTTCGTTGCGACAATTACCTTCTCGGTCTATGCTTTTGCTTTTGCCCCGGAACTGTTGGTCGTGACCGGAGGGGAAATGGAGAGCCCTCGACGAAACATCCCCAAGGCAACGGTGCGATATTTTTACCGGCTGATCACTTTCTACGTCTTAGGAGCGTTAGCAATCGGACTCCTTGTTCCCAGCAATCACGAAGACCTGCTCACCCCTGGAAAGGGCGCGGCTGCCTCTCCCTGGGCAATTGCAATTCGAGATGCTGGAATCAGGGGACTTGACTCCGTCGTCAATGCGGTCATTGTCTTGTCCGCTTGGTCTGCTGGAAACTCCTACCTCTACATGGCCAGTCGCGCACTCTATTCCATGGCAATGGATGGGAACGCTCCTAAAATCTTCACCCGGTGCACGAAATCCGGCATTCCATATTATGCCACCGCAGCCAGTGCATCTTTCAGTGTTCTTGCGTATTTGAATCTGGCTAGCACTGGCGCTACCGTTTTCAATTGGTTTGTTAACTTGATTAACACTGGGGCTTTCCAGAGCTGGGTCTGCTGCATCATCATTTACTTCCGCTTCCGCAAGGCAGTTGAAGCTCAAGGAATCACTGACATTCCATTCCGATCAAAGCTTCAGCCCTACACTGGCTGGGTAAGCTTGGCCGGTTTCTCCTTGTTGCTGCTGCTCCAAGGTTTCCAGGTCTTCATCAAGGGACAGTGGGACACCTCAAGCTTCATCACCGCCTACATCGGTATTGTCATCTTCTTTGCTCTGTACTTTGGCCACCGATTCACGGTTGGACGCAACGATAAGTGGATGCTGCGACCTGAGGAGGTTGATTTGCGCACTGGCTTGGATGAGGTTCTTGCCCTGGAGACCGAGGCACCTCCGAGAGAGAAGTGGCATCAAAAGTGGAGGGTTCTGTTTGAATGAGCAATTTAGACAGGACAAATTCGGAATAAGAAGCCTACAATTATATAGCAGCATCACTGATGCTTTATTCCCAACTCATAACTCGATGAATCAATTCATATGTTTATAATCCTGTGCATTAACTGAGTGATGATTTGGCCCTCTGCAACTTTTTTTTGGTACATTCGATCCCCCACCAGCAAGTCAACTTTAGGCGGCGAGTCCCATAGTTTATCTCAAGTTGCTCTAACCACCTCCCAGAATTGGGACAGCGTACTACATCAGACGCTTTTCCTCTCCCGTGTGGCGCGATGTCATCAACAGAGCATCTACCCACCGCATTTTTCCCGGTTCAAGAACTGTTTGTTGATCGGGAGACAACATCTGTGATCAACACGACTTCACGATTCACAACACTCAACGACCCACAGCAATAAATACTAACTCAAGGAGAAATATTGATAGTTTTCACGCTGTCAGTTCTTCCCTATTATCTTCACGATGCAGGACAGTGCTGATCCCGAGTAGGCCCGAAACTAAACCACGAAATGCAGCGAGCATACCAAGGAGGCATGGTTGACCGTGACTGGCTCAGTCCTGGTATACTTTGTGTCCTTTGGGTACATGAATAGCTTCGGTTATTCCCAGGACTATTACCTCGAAAATGACCTCGCCGACTACTCCCCGTCGCTTATCCCATCCATCGGATCTCTGCAACTTGGACGGTTGTTCATCATTGGGCCGGTCGCAGGAGCTCTTTGCGATGCTTATGGCCCCAAATGGCTTTACGTTGTGGTCGCGGCCTGCGGAGTTTGCTCATGCATTGGCGTCTTGTTCGCAAAACCAGAGTAGATCTGGCAGCATTTTCTCAGTCAAGTAGACTCTCATTGGCACTCACCCCACCCACCGTATTTCAGAGCTAACGAATTGAATCTTAGGGAGCTCTTTTCGAGTTGACTGTTCCGTTTGGGACCAACACTGCTTTGCCTCTCGTGGGTCAGCGTTTCAAAGAAAGGCGTGTACTCGCCAAGGGCATCGTTGCTGGCGGGAGCAGCTCTGCAGGCGTCTGTTTTCCTATTGAACTAACTCGATTGAACAATCGGACTGACAGAACTTCAAAGCCTGGTGATTAGGGCAAGCGAGTAACAATGGGAATAGTGTGGACCTGGTGGTTGAATGGACGGGGAGAATATTGCCTGCAAAGTCTGAGTTCCGGGACATTTGAGGTCAGAGCTATTGAATTCTCCTGGACTAGCCAAGGCACCCATTCAGAAACATCCCCCCGCTATTACAGACTCAACCATATATGAGGTACCAAAGTTCTGAAAGAAAGTTGTAGAACCTTTGATATCTAAGATCGTAAAAGGAGCTCGGGTGGCGCCTTTCCAGAATCCCATTTCCTCCTGCCTCATTGTCTACTTTAAATGCTTCACAAAAAAAGTTGCAGAACCAAGACGCCCGTCCGCAAAGGCAGCGTAATCGGGGCAAGTTCCCCACTCCTTCCATCCGGTTCTACTGTAGAAGGCCCGAGCTGGTGTGTCTGACTTGGTATCTAAGGTGAGCATCGCTTTCCCCAAGTCATCTCTTGCAAATGCCTCAATGTGGTTCATGAGAGCGCTAGCAAGGCCGATGCGTCGAGCAGGTGGCCGAACAAGAAGCTTGGCGACCTCAGCACGGTGGAGGTGTGTGGCCTTTGGGATGGTATGTAATTGCACTGTAGCGAGAACTTCCGGGTTCGCATCTGGAGACATATTTGTAGGATCCGAGGCTGTGACAACAAACAAGTAACATGTTTTCGGATTTGCGCTCAACTTGGATGCAATAGATATCCAAAATTCATCCGCTTCTCCATCGGATAATGGGGCAAGGAAGCCAATGGATGAAATTGAGGGATCTGGGTTGACACAAGACTGAAGCAAGGTTCTGAGAGATTTAAGATACGGCTCAAGATCAGCTGTCGATATGACTTGTTTCGTGGTGTGCGCCATCCTAAAATGATTCTCGGAACTTGGCCCTCGTTTCTTCTCAACAATCTCAATTGCTTCACGCTTGAAGTAGATTTCAGGATGGCCGAGTGATGCATTTATATTCTCAATCACGATCTTGATGAAAGCTCATTACTCAATCAAATTGAGTCATTTGGCCTTATGATACCAGATCGGAGATAATTGCAGCGGCTTATTCTCTCGCTAGATAGGGTGGTGGGGAGCGAGCGGGCATCCGTCTAATCCGACTCAACATGACTCATCTGCACAGCAAGCCAATCAAAGAAACCCACCTAATCAAGGAGATAAAAATTAAGAATAATAGTTGTCAAATTCTTCAGCAAACAACATCAGTCAATACTGTAAATACTATTGTGATGTATACTCGAGGGATGGATTACTTGAAGGTAGTCTATAATTTGGTCCTGGTTCAATCTAATTTAGTACAATAACCGTGTTTTTTGAGAGGAAAAATTCAATTTGATCTTCTAAGCCTTGGTCATCGATCGACTTCATGTTGAATGAGTCATGTTGTTGTGTGAGGCAATACAAATCGTTGCTTTTCCACACGACATCAATAGAATGCAAAGCCAAGTCAACGCATCTTCAAACCTCCATTCACTCTTACTTGACACATTTTAGATACTGAATTTGTAAGATGAGTCATGGCTATGATAGATTTCGTGTACTTTTTATAGTATAATGATACAAGAGTTTGGATCCAGCAACCACCACAAATATCTGCTTATCAGATCTTCAGAACGGCCTTTCCAAAGTTCTTACCCACGAGCATATCCACAAATCCCTGTGGAGCATTTTCAATGCCTTCGGTAATATCAAGCTTGGCTTTCAAGCTTCCCTCGGAAAGCCATTTCTGAACGTTCTCCTGGTGCTCCTTGAAGTATGCTGGGCCGAAGCTGGGAGTACCAACTAAGAATCCCTCCATGGTAATCTGCTTTGAGATGATGTTAAGGAGGCCATTGATCCCCTTGCGCTTCTCAGCAGGGGTATTATAAAACTCAATCTAATATAGTGTTAGCATGGTATGCCGTGGATATGCAGGATATATCAAAAACTCACCATTCCGCACACCGGAATTCGGCCGCCAACTTTGAGGTTTTCGAGAGCGGCCTCAAGGTGATCTCCTCCGACATTCTCAAAGTAAATATCGATACCCTCGGGAGCTAGTTTAGGCAAGGCATCCTTGGGGTTTTCCTTCTTGTAGTTGAAGCCAGCATCGAATCCAAGCTCCTTGGTGATGAAGTCCAGCTTCTCATCTGAGCCAACGGAACCGATAACGGTCAGACCCTCGCGCTTGGCAACCTGACCGACGATTTGACCAACGGCGCCAGCAGCGGAGCTGATGAAAATAGTCTCTCCTGCCTTTGGCTTTCCAATCTTGTGCAGCCCAGACCAGGCGGTGAGGCCGGGCATTCCCAGCGGTCCCAAAAACAGAGTGGTGTCAAGACCATATGGGTTGTAGATCTTTCGAACAGTCTTCAAATGATCCTTGGGAACGTATGAATATTCAGCAATGGGCAAGTATGCGATGACAAGGTCGCCAACTTCGAATTCGGGGCTGTCAGTCTTCAGGACCTTGGAGAGAGTCGCATTTGTGATGGGGCCATCAATATCAAAAGGGGGAGAATAGGACTTGACGGCGGGATCGCGCATCTTTCCACGCAGGTAAGGGTCAAACGAGGCAGCCTGGATTTTAACAAGGAGGCCGCCTTCGGGAACATGCTCTAGATCAATGGGGCGATCCTCGACGGCGAGGTGCTCCCCGGCCACAGGGAGACCAGTGGGGACCTTCTTGTAAAGGAGGGTCTTGTTAGAAGTCATGATGAGATATGCAACGATAAGATAAACTCCAAAGCATAGTCGAGCCTAGGTGTTGTGTGCGGGACTCGGGGGGTTCATATGGGAACCGGAATTTCTACGCAGTGGGCCAGGTTGAGTCGCGCCACAATTGAGGGCTGCGTAGAAGGCGGCCTCAGCGCTTCGGGCAGATGAATTGCTCCGTGACGCCATTGATTAGAGAGGGCAACCGATACACCAAACCAACTTGCGACTCCACGAGGCCAGATACGGCGTGTGAAGTACAGTCAAGGTGTCCAGTCCGCCACACCGACACGAAAGCGGCCGTGACATGTCCCGACAAGTCTCACAGCGACAATGCATACGGCCTTTCGGGGGGCAATTGCTCCCGTGCCGGGATGTGCCAAAGCAGTGGACGTGTCTCGGTGTGCATTTATAATCCGTTCTAGAACTAAAGGGAACGTTTGTTTAAGAAACCGCGTGGCAAGCCGGGTTTCCGTCGCTGAAAACCAGGGACGAGATTGATGCTCTGTTGTCAATCTCCTCGGCATCGTCAGTCTCCCCACTTGTGCCGAGGCTCAGCGGCCATCTGATGACTAAGGCTTCGGGGGTTTGCACAAATTCGTTTAGGCTAAAAAATCAGACCGTGTTGGTGCCGAGGCACCTTCAATGAAGCTTTGTTTGGGTGTATTGGGACTCTGGGAGTGGGGGGAAGAAGAAATAAAGAAATCAATAAATAATACATAAATAAAATCATAACCCATGAGTATTTCTCGCATGATCCTAACACTCATTTAGATTTAAATGTCCAGAACATTTCCTTGGAAACAGGTAATATGCTCGCTTGCAGGCTGGTCGCGCCTCATAATAGCACAATTCACCCCCTCCCTGGTACCGTGGGTCGCTGCCAGGATTCTCATAGCGCAGCAGGCCCTTGAAACTAGCCAGTGAACTCAAATCACTGTGTTACATGAACTCGAGTCATGTACCAACCAGTATGACGTACGGCTACGAGATCAACAACTCAGTGGTCTGATATTCTTGTTGCCAGAATAGTACATCACTACGGAGTATATTTGTTCCTTTAATTCTGTGCTTTCCCCCCCCCTGGAAATCGCCTGTCTAGCAAATCACGCTGTCAATCCAAAAGTCCTCCGTAACAGCTAGCTGGTCTATATCAAGCCCTTATTACACACACCCCGCCTCCATGCAATTCTTCGCTGTGTTGGCGTGTTCGATTTCAAGGCCAAGACAAAAGGGCAATATCAATTATTCCACCAAAACTGACATTCCATTGCTCATTTCCAGTATCCAGTCCACCTCACCAACGATTAGTGTTTAGCTAGTCATTATTGTTGAAGGATTGGGATGTGCACTTCCCTGCCCTGGTCCGCCAGAGCTGTCTGATATCCCATTTCTTGGCTACGGGAAAGAAAATAGCCCTGATGAACGCGATTATTTGTGTTAAAGGAAGCCTAAGAACAGAACCATATTCTCATCTGCTATCTGATAGTCAACCTTATCACTGAACCCGTCGCGAATTATATAGAAATCTAAACTGTCGTGCCAGACGCCTGCCTGAATACTCCACAACCCCGACACGCAACGCTAGCTGCTGCGATCGCGTTCCTGGAAGGGTTTGTCGACAAAGGACCGACCGGTATATAATGCCATACACACGTTTATTTGAAAGTGAGGGTTAAAAACCACGCCCTCCTCCAATTGAACCGTACTCATTGCCAGAACCGGGCTAGTCTTCCAAAAAATCTCTCTCTCCTGTTATATAAGGTAAGGGAGCTTGGCCCTCTATTCCTATCCCCGAGTCTTCGGGCTCTTTGGCCTTTTGATCAACAAAAGACCTTTCAATCCGCTTATCATGCCATTTCTCTGACCGGTACAGTGATCTAGTATGGATAGGATTCATGACCATTCCCCTCCTACTTGGATCTCGCCAGGCCATTCTCCAAGCTCAGCCGCAGTAGGGAAGTGTGGCCCCACGCTAAAAGACGGATAGAATCGAGAATCATCGAAAAATACCCATGCCCTTTGTCAACAAATGTCTGTGCGAAGTTCGAAGGTTTTCTCCATACGAGGGTAAAGCACTTGGTACATGCCAGGGCCTTCTCGGTAGTGCTTATCTCTGAAGCGATGAGAGTGCTTGGCTAGATATATGTCACCCGGACATGACGTATCGGTCCTGATTTGTAGCTGTTGGACCGGTTGATGTAAATCCCCGAACCACCGCTCGAGACGACAAAGTCCAGGCAGCCCCATTTCGGCGCGTCGTGGAAAGGCTGCGATGGGGTCGAAGCCGAAGCTAATTAGCGCCTTTGAAACTGAATCTTCGCTTCGACATAAGCCCATATCAGACGCGTAGGCATCGGCGTCAACGTAGAGAGTGTCTGGATATAGTAACCCGGTGATATGAGAAGAGAGAGAACCGACGGTAATCTCTGGTAGCCATGAATCGCTGCATTGGGCGAATAAGGCTGCGTATAGGGAGCTTAGATATTGATGGACCGACTGAATAGCTTCTCTCTCCGGCAGTTGAAATATTAGGGGTCCGTATTTATAAATTTTCTTCCAAAAACATGGTCTCATATCCTCTAATCCGGAGTCACAGAACTTACACAATATCTCATACGGTAGAAATGCTCTCAGACGACGCTTTCTCTCTGGATTAGTAAGATTCGTAGAGTCGAATCTGGCACTCATTATTCTTCAGGGGATTTGGGAGTTGTTGGGCTGCCCACATCTTGAAGTGAGTGCGAGCCGAGGTCGAAGAGGCAGTAGAGGTATCTGAGGAAGAAAACAAAATGACCCCTACAGCATCTTGCACTATAACATCATCGAGAATAAGTGAAAGTAATTTACGTGTGATAAGAGTCTTTGATGGCGTGTATTGCTCAAGCATGATGGGTGAGGCCTGGATGAGCTGCAAAATGAAGCGCTGAGAATGAAGTTGGATGAGGATATTAAGGCGCAGCTCGGGAGGCAGCTTGTTGAAAGGATCCATCTCGATGGGCTGTATCGATCTTGGGTCTTGAAGGTTGTGGAATGCGATGATTTGGAAAAAACGCAATGGCACCACATCCCTTTCTATCGGAGAGAAATTCGGGGAGTGGAAAGGTTGATTTGATTGTATGGGCGGTTTCAATAAAAATGCGATCCTATTCCCGTAGATGGTTCCAATCCTTCATGGAGGGAGGTAAACTGTAGGGAATATTTATGGATCCGATGATTTATCATCATTGCTTCAGGGATAGGTGTCAGTGTACCACTCAAGGCTTGTTTTGGTCCGGACACGAATTATGACTTGATGATAGGCAAACTGTAAAGGTGAACTTTATTCGGGAACGAGTAATAAAACGGACGAAAAGCAATGCTTCGATAGTCGGATGCCCATAAAGTTCTGCAAAAAACGTACGGAGATGAATCTGATGTTTGGATGAAGTTCTACCTCGACTGACACGGCCAACTCGGTTATCTCGCCATCTTCCTGTCCTGCGCCTGCTTCATGTTGAAATGGTTGTTGTAATGGGCCCTGTCAATCGCCTCGGTCCTAACCCCATCGATCTCCGACTATTTTTCTTCTTGCCTCGGTCGGGGACCAAGCAGTCAGTGGTGTGTAATAATCCACTCCCTCTACTATGAAAACCATTCGTCGAACATGTGAAACAATTTGAATCAACGCGTTCGTTTTTTCCAGCCCCAGTACAGAATTAGCATTCATTTATACAATGCCGTCCATGTTTTTTTTATTTACCCCTTCTTTCTTTGTTCACCAGAACCCTACCCTACCCGGCCAGCCGTGCCTCAATATCATTTGCCCAACTCAGGTCTTTTTTGGTATAGGTGAGTACCAGTCCTGAAGATCAATGGCCCAATCAATCGTTCCACCGAAATTCAGACTCTGGACCCAGGCGGTCCGGCGCTTTTTCGTAGCATCGCTCATGTATGCTACCCAGTTCACGTTTCCCACTCCGAGTGTTGAGTAGGTCATGATATCTGAGTCTGAGACTGGGTCATACCAAGCGTTGGCTGTGACGCCTTTCTTGCCGGCCTTGGCATCTGAAAGGATTTTGGAAATTTCGGCATTGGCGAGGTAGCCTGCATGGCGCGTGCAGAATCCCTGTTCGGCCTCAGACTTCGTAAAGCTGCCGGTGAATTTGCAGGTTGATCCCGTGCACTTGGCATCTGCCATCCTGAAACTTCGACCGTAGCTAGAAATGCCGACTATGACTTTGGACGCAGGGACACCAGCCTTTGTAATCATTGCTAGCGCATTATTTGTTTCCGTCTTATTGACGTGAGATCGAAGACAATTGCCAGTAGGGCAGCCTTGACTTGCATACTTGTTGCCGTAATCTGACGCTAGGGTTAGTTTCATCACATTTCTCATGAGGGTTTCACTCACCCCATTGTCCATGGAGATCATAAGTCATGTAAATGAGATAATCGACGAGAGAGGCCATTCTTTCAACAGCAAATGGTTGTAGATACCAATAAGCCGCTGGCAACGCAACTGACATGGTTTTACCGCTTGTCCCTATCTTGGTTCTCATCAATGTTAAAAATTGGAGATAGTTGGACGCATCGGTAACAGAACCGGGAGATACGGGACTGGTAGTGGCCCCTGGGTACTCCCAGTCAAAGTCAACACCATCTAGATTGTATTGTTTGACGAATGCAAAAACGTTCGAAGCAAACCTTTCTCGGTTCGCCGGTTTCATTGCGTCCCGATATCGCTGGAATGTGGCTGCATCTGTTGACTCTGCCCAACCGCCAAGGGAAATAATCTTTCTCCATGGTCCCTTCATCGCAACGAATTTATCGAACTGAATTTTGACATCTGCTTGCATGTTTATGCCGAATGAGGTCGTCAGTCCTGCAAATGCAAAGTGCATGTGCGTGTACGAAGTTTTGACGCTTGTAAGTTTTGTAACATCCATTGTCAAACAAGGCCTTACGGTGTTGTAAGCTTGGAAATAACCAACGCTGAGAAACTTGGATGGTTTGACAGAATTTCTAGTAATCGTTGTGCCACAATTTGAGATACAGCCGGCCGTCCCGGCTTTGTATGTACCTGGAGCACCTCCCTTGGCAGTTGTATTAGTGCAAAACTCGTTTGTAATACCGCAAAATCCAAATCCAGAGCAACAAGCCTTCAGTGGACAAGGATTCAAGCCGGTGAAATCCCACCCAGTCACCGCGGTGGAGGGTTTTGTAGTTCCGGGCTTCTGTGGTCCACATAAGAGTCCTTGGATTGCCTGTGGCATTGATGATTTCCCCGTGCTCAAGCAAATACGTTGTCCAACCTGCAAACGATCGCAGCCAGCCCAGCCCCATGTATTTGTGTTGACCTGTCCAAAGAAATTTATAGTGAGACCATAATTCTGAGCAATAGAATAGCAAGAATCGCCTGACTTGACATCGTAAACTGCACAGGTACCATCTTGCTGAGGTTTCGGCCGCCTGTCAGGTAGCGTCCCGGCACTACAACAGACCCATTGATCGGGAACGAGTGTCGAACAAAGGTTATTTTTCGTGTTGTATTTGCTAAAGTCCGTAGCTGATATGCTGCATTTGTTTGCCAAGGACGCGCAGCTGTCGCCAGACTTGACTTGGATGGCCCTGCAATCGGCCCTGGGGGTAAGGGTGTTGTCATAGCCGTTGAATCTCGACACCATGTGGTGACTTCGATGGTGTAGCTGAGGTGTAGTAAGAATACCAAAGTCAATAGTGTCTGCTACTTGGTCGATAGCTTCAATCCGACAGTTTCCGTTTGCCCAGTCTCTCAAAGCCTGTTGGACTTGATTCAAGTCCTTCATGGTATTTACTGCATAAAGTCCGACAGTTCGAGATCCGCTAGTCCCTGTATCGCAGATCTGCATCGTTTGGGTCCCATTCGTCAAACGATCCACTGGTCGTATTTGGTCAGCTATTGATATTGTTGTTGCTATACAGGACTAGAATGGAAAATTCATCATGGTTTTATGAAAAATCGAGGATTCGGCTTGGAGGAATAGAAAATGGGAATACAAACTATAATTTGGAATGTTAGAGGTCTTCTAGAAAAGAGATTATTCACATACACACCTTGCTTGAGTGATGAGACCTGAAACGCTAAGCTTTTGTACTCCGGCACCGACATAAATACCTACAATTCCCTGACCAAACTTCGAAAGTATCATTGTTGATCCGCACGTAGCGCTGCCCGACAGGTATTTAGCGAGGATCTGGGCCCCCGCGGCGATATCACTCCCATTATCAAGGGCGCCCCCGAGACCGAAAGAGATAGAAGCCTTCGTAGTACGTCTCCTGGCGCCGCAACGGTTTGGTTGGGAATGTATTTTGTCAAAAAACTTCTGCTCGTCTGAAGTGCCTCCCCTTAGATCACTAACTCTGCTAGAATGGTTGGATATTGTGCATGCCTGAATCGTCCCAAATTCTTCCCTTATAGTCTGGACATCTAAGTTAAGAAGGAGAGGCTCAGGGCAACCAGAGACCTGGGTCCAGCTATGGATTCGGCTCCATTTGGTAGGATCCAGCTCGTGTTCATGACATAATATTTCGGGGCAGCCAGCATCGGAAAGGTTCAACAGGAGATCTCCAGATTTGATATTTTGACTTTGGGTCGTCTCTGCGGAACAAGATGATGAAAAAAGCGTATGAATAAGAAGAGATGAAAGCAATGACTGGCCCACACTTTTGGATTTCATTGTCAAACAGGCTTCCAGAACCGCTCTGAACATGCGATCTTACGGATGACAAACGGGACACCCTCCCAATCACTGATTAAGGGCTGCTTTCCATGATTTAAAGGACATCGAGGCCATGGGGCTTGAATCAGGGATGACTAGCGAGCCACAGGGCTGGTATGTGCCTTGCATTGAAATGGGTGATCGGAACGAAAGTCGAGACTCCCGGTCCCCCTGTGGCTCAATGATTCTCCCACTTGTCTCAATTTAATCTAGGCTTAGCCGTTGTCTCCTAAGTTAATTGACTGAAGTCCTCTAACGTCCAATAAAGGCGTGAGTGTCTTACCTAGCACCTCATTCCAGACAAACCTAATTGACCCTACGTACTAAATTCTTGGCATAACTTTTCTTTTTGTTTTTGTCTTTTTTCTTTTTCCGAAACATGTCTGATTCTGATGTGTGTTACAATCCTGAGGGGCATTGCATTGCGTGCCATGAGTAAGCAGCCGGCTGAAGGAGTATGGGATACATTTGCAAGTTTTGATCTCGACGAAAATTCCATGATGAGTTACAAAAAATACCCAAATTCGCATTCAATTCGAGAAGAATCAACTTATATTTAGGAAATGCGTGGGACAATGAGGCTGAATGATAATTTTCCTACGGCACAAGTGATCGGCATCCCATGCCACCAACCAGCGATTCCTCCATTAATTGTTGGCGTCCTCGACAACCCAAACCTGTTTAAACTTCAATTTGTTCTCAGTTCTGAGGGTCTCTGGATCCAAATAAAACTTCAAGTCAATATCTCTTTCTTGCATATTAGAAACCCGGGCAATCATATATATCCTTGGACGGTCTGGGCCGACTGGTGATGGCTTAGACAGCTCTTGCATCTTGTAATACAATTAGCCATGCCCATTCCTACCACACCGGAGCAACTCACTCTAGAATATTGGCCGGGGCTCATATAAAATTCACGATTCCTCTCGCTCAACGTAGACTTGACTTCAATCAGATACTCAGGCTTCTTCCCAAACCATTGTTGTCGATCCAGGTAGCCATTGTCGATTAACATCTTCGTCCAATTACCGGTGTCGTCGGGCAAGACGATATCGGCTGTTTCCTCTCCGCTCCAATCTGGCCAGTCGCTGTAGCTGGGGTGATGCTTGACATAATTCCGCATGTTGCTTTTCCAGTCAGACACGTAAACCTCACCCTCTAGAAACCGGCGAAGAAAAGAGAAGACCTTGACATGTTAGCTTCGTGTGGCTTGCAAGATCAACAACTCATACAAACAGCTCTCCTGCAGCGCCTATTTTTGAATGCTTCTCGAACTCAGTAGCCGAGCGGATCCTAAAAGAAAGAGAGGAACGGTTGCTTGGTGATCCGACATCCTGGAGCGCGCCAGCTAGGTCGCTCATATTCATGAACAAGCTCGGGAATCTGACCCTCTCGGCTGCGCCGGAAACATGCTCAAGAAGTCGGATAAACTCATTATCGGTAGTGATGATTGGGGTTCCAACGGAGTTAGATGCAACAATTCTGGAAGGGCTAGACATGTACCCCCTTGGAGAGGCCTGGGAGGATGGCTGCGAAAGGTTCGAGTTGATGCTTCGTGGCGGAGTCAACGGATAAGTCTCTTGGGGTGAGTATGGTGGTGACTGAGGCTGGGTCTGATACGAAGCTGGCGCCACCTGATGACTGAATAATGATGGCTTCAGTTGACCTTGGCGGGGCGGTGAAACGGTTGAGGTTCTACCACCACTCATATTGCATTTCCCAACAGCACAGGTTTCGAAAGTTTGGCCATTCTTTCTGGTATCCCGTCGACAATAATAGCCACAATCACATAGACGGTTTCCCACGGAGACACCGACAGAATCATCCCAAGTGCACCATGTAGCCTGTTGTGGATTCCCAGAGCAAGGGCAACAATAACAAAACCGCTTTCCACGAGGCTCTCTAACACAGGGATGATGGCATTTTTTGCATCTCGGTACAAATTGAAGAGGGAAATATGGCATAGGATGGTGCGACATAGAAGCCATGGTGCCTGGCGAAAGTCAGCTTCACAATAAATTGACTAATGAGAACTGATGGGTTTGATGTTGAACTTTCTGGATTGACATTCGATGTGGAGGTGGCGCGATATATCGCCCTCGCTCAGCTCGACACAAATGGTGCGGCTGAAGCAGGGGTTCCGCACGCCGCGGCGCCTAACCTACACAATTGGTTGGCATGATTCTTGTTGAACAATGTGTGGATTCCGACTTAGCCGCTTTGAAGGGTGTTCAGCGCAGTATCCCTGCGTTACTGCCTGATAAGATGTACAATGACGGAGTGCGTGCTCCTTTTGGACATTGAGGTCACGAAACTATACGGGTGCTAGTCCAGGAAACAAAAGCGAGATTAATTTCTCAATTAACCCCTCGCAACCTACTATCAGCAGTACGCAGCTAGTTAATGGTGAGTTTCTGTGGGTTTGTTTCTGCGATCAGTTGAGACAAAGAAGATGCAAGTTTGCCTTTCAAGGCGCCAAGAGGAAATTATCCTTGCCAAGGAACTATTCAACCTCGTCTTCGCAGGGTTTGTTTGCAGGGCGCTAATAAGTAGTAAACAAGGGTTTCATTTCTTAATCTGGCTTGAGAGGTTCCACTGTCGGCGCTCAAGCAGATCAACACCAGTGTTCTTTTATTAGGTTTATTGAGAGAAACGATGGCATGGAACTCAACTTTTAACGCATCAGAGACGACGCGGTTGAAGAAATTAAGCTTTTCTTTACTATTTTTCTTGAACACATTACCACTTGTCTCAGACTCCAGACAAATCATTAGACACGGCCCAAGCCATCACGCATCGGCGAGTCAATGGCTTAAGTGGAGCTTGTTCCTAAGCAGTTATTGTGGGTCGGTTTGATTGCTTTGTGAGTGCGAAGTGTGACACAAGGTGTTATTGGGTTTCAATTTTAGTCATATGAAGATTGCAAATAGTGCTTGGAAAGGAAGAGTAATTAAAGTTGGCTATCCTAACGAGATATTTCTCATTTGCGGTCACTACCATCACCAAGTGAACCATTCTCCACAGGTTTGTCTCCTGCCTAGGCATGCTCAATTGTAACGGTACCACTCTTCTTCTCGGACATTGATGCGCTATCAACCGATGCGTCGAGACGCTCAACCACTGTGGCCTTGAACTTTCGGGCGCTAACTCCTCGCTCAAAGAGAATATCTAGTTCAGCATAAGTGCGGCCCTTTGGCTCAGGGAGTCGGAAATAAGTCCAAACGGCACAGCAAAGGCAAGAGCCAACCCAGAAGAATGCCGACTTAGCGCCCCAGTTCCAAGCAGATGGGTTAAGCATGCGAGGTGTGATGATGTTGGTCACGATTCCAACAATGTTATACATGTTGCGAGCAAGAACGACCGACTTAGTTCGGAGACGAGTAGACGACAGCTCAGCAACAAGAGAGTAGCAGACAGGCCCAACGGTGCTGTCGTAAGTGAATGTGTAGACCAGGAGCATTGAGCCGATTGCCCACTGGGCAGCAACATTGTCGCGGCCAGCAAAAGACACGCATCCGATAACCAAGAGGAAGAAGGTCATGGCAAGCTGTCCATACAGGTACAGAGTTCGGCGTCCAAACCAGCGCATCAAAAACCACGAAGACATTGTGCCAACGGCACCGATGGCGTACTGGCCTAAGGACATGCTGAAAGAGTTTTCCACGGCCATTCCAGCTTGCTGGTAGAAGTATGTAGAGTATCCCATGAAGGTGGCACCGCACAAAGTCTGGATCATCCATGTCACACAAACAATCTCGGTTCGGCGCAAGCTGACTCCCTTGAACAAGTCAGAGTAAGATGTACCGGATTGGGCTTCCTTTTCCATCTCGTTGGTGTGAATCATCATGGAAATCGTCTCGTCAGGGTGGAAGGGGACCTCGCTGTTGCGTGCGGTAAGTCGTCGGAGCGATTGTTTGGCCTCGTCGATTCGGCCGCGGCGGACAAGCCACCAGGGAGACTCGGGAGCGAGCCAGATTCCAATCATCAAGGGGACCGGCCACATCCACTGGAGAGCAAAGGGGATCTTGTAACCCCATTCGTCGTCTCGGGAGACCATTCCGCGGAGGACGCCAGAAGCAATAAACTGACCCATAACCCAGCAGAGGTTGACGTAGGTAGTCAGGTAGGCTCGGAGGTGAGTAGGGCAGACCTCGGAGGCATAGGTAGTCGTCAAGGTCTGGAAAACACCCCACGGGATTCCGATGAGGATCTCTCCAATGAGCAGCTGAACAAGGGTCTCGGAAAAGAAGATGATGAAGATGAAACCAACACAGCCAATCAGCGCACCGACGAGCGTCTTGCGATACCCGAAGCGGTCCGCAATGATACCGTTGACGAAGAGACCCAGAATCTGACCGCAGAGAGTTCCATTAGAGAGACCCGACTGCCAAGCTGCCGTGAGCTGGTAGGTGCCGTCAGGCTGCAGCGTGCCGAATTTGCGTTGGAAGGGTGGATAGGCAAACAGGTTTCCGAGGAGAACGACATCGAATCCTTCCATCACAATGCAAGTGGAAAGGAAGATGGACCACAGACACGCTTTCTTGTAGAGTTTTAGGGATTCCATTAATCCCATCTCATGCTCCTTCTCGGTGGCCGCAGCCGCCTCGTGGGCGACGGATGGGTCCAAGTTGGCACGAGTGACGGAGACGCGGCGCACCGCACTGTCATACTCATCATTGGGGGGAGCCATGATGGATCCGATGATTCAATCAATGATGAAGCCGTAGTAGCAGATAGTAAGTGAGAACGAAGAAGGCGTCAAAATTGAAGTGTCTGTTTACTAGTCACCCGCCAACTTTGCAGAGACAGTTAGACTGAGGCTGTAGATCTAGAGAGAGAAGGCATCAATTCCAAGGGCAACATCCAAGCATTATATAGATCTCCTGTCATACGAGGTCGTCCGGGGAAAGAAGGAAGACACTCGATGGTGGCAGGGTTTTGAAAGGGAGAAAATGGCCACCTAGTCTCTTGAGGCTTTGGCTCTGACCGTGAGGACTAGCCTCATTGGTACAACGCCTGGTGTCACAAGAGCAGCCAAGCAAGCGAACGAACGTGCGCGACGCTGATACTTTCTGGGGAAACGTGGTGCAAGGGCTGTCAATTCGAGGTGGAGATGGATCGATGACCATGCTGGATGCTACGTGATGGGGAAACGGCCACGGCGAACGTTGACCTTGTCGGTCCGGCATTCCTCAGGTGGCTTGCCCAGCGTCAATTCGAGGCGAACATTGGCCGCTGCGTACAAAGCACCATGAGCTGGCTAATTCTAGCGAAGCCCATGTTTCACTCCGTCCCTTTGGATGCGGAGAAGGCCCGAAACTCAAACCAAGCATCCTAGTCGCTGGCCGAATTCGTCCCAGCAGCTTGGACCCGAGGCCTTCAGCGTTGGATTGCCGCTCCTAGATGCCTAAATCCTCTCTCACAACAGTCCTGACGCCCCTGCAGATTCCCCATGGGGCGTGATCGCGTGAGAGTGGATCTGGGGAAGCTGCAGTTGATGCTCTCCATACAACCGTTGTCGGTCCGAGAAGTCCAAGGACTACGACTTTCGACGTTGATGTGTGCCAAGGACCGTAGTACCGGTACTGGTGAGAGGTTGCATCGTCCCGCTCCAGCAGATCCAGTCCTGCGGGGTTGGCGTGGTCGAGAAGCGTGCTCCTCATTACTCGAGCAGATTGGACGTGGACGGCTCTGGCGATCATCGTGAGTGCAGCAATTCCAAAATATTTCTCTGGACGAAATCCCATGAATTGGCCTTCATTACTCACTCCACGATGCCTTTAGGGAAATCATTCCCATCCCTGACTCGCTGTTGCATATTCGTATAGTCCGGTCGCAACCCATCTGATGTCACCTTACAGCAGCCGCCCTGTGATCTCGTGTGAGCGTCCAACTTAGCTCAAATTGTCGGTGAGGGGTCGCACAAACTTGGCGTAGACCTCGGACCGATGACTGTCCACTCACATCGCAGAAGCTCCGTCGGCCCGACAGTTGTCCAATCGCTAAAGCCGATTGCTCCCTGTAGGGCCTCGACTCTCTCCAATAGCTCTCCAGCCAGCAGCACGTTCAGGCTGGATGGCATCATCTGTGAGGGGTAGAAGTTCGTCGGTCCGACGACACGAGGACCACATTGACCCCAATCCTCTACCCCCGGCCTTGCAAATCTGGGGATTTAAAGGCAGACTTGAACTTTTTCGTCTTGTAGATTGAGCCAAAAACAACCCCGGCTGGCCGTACTTGCTTCCCCTGCAAGGTTAGCGGCACTTCTCCCAAGTAGTTCCAGCTCTTGATTGAGAACCGCGCCCAGCGGCTCCGTCTCTTTCCTTTTCCCCTCTTCACAAACCTCGAAAAATATCCCTTTGTTTAGAATACCATGACTGTGAACGGACGTGCTAGGCAGTGGTGGAAGCAGGCAGTCATCTACCAGATCTACCCAGCCTCCTTCTGCGACTCTAATGGCGATGGCATCGGTGATCTTCCTGGCATCACCTCCAAGCTGGATTATTTGTCCAATCTAGGTGTTGATGTCATTTGGATATGTCCCATGTACGACAGCCCACAGATTGACATGGGATATGATATTGCCAATTATGAAGACGTCTATGCGCCGTACGGCACGCTTCAAGATATGGAAACGCTCATTCACGAGGCACATGCGAGGGGCATCCGGGTCATGCTAGACTTGGTCATCAACCACACCTCAGACAAGCACGCGTGGTTCGAGGAGTCTCGTAGCAGCAAGGAGAACCCCAAGCGAGACTGGTACATCTGGCGGCCCGCCAAATATTCCCCAAGCGGCGAGCGCTTGCCTCCTAACAACTGGCGTTGTAACTTCGGAGGCGGCAGCGTTTGGCAGTGGGATGAGGAGACTGGCGAGTATTACTTGCATCTCTTTGCCACAGAGCAGCCAGATCTTAATTGGGAAAACCCCGAGACCCGAAAGGCCATTTATGCTTCCTCCATGGAATTCTGGCTGGAGCGCGGGGTGGATGGATTCCGGGTTGACACTGTCAATATGTACAGCAAGCCCGTCGACTTTCCCGATGCCCCTATCGTTGACTCTAAGGCCGAGTTTCAGCCAGCTGGGCTTTTGTACTGCAATGGCCCTCGAATGCATGAATTCCTTTGCGAGATGAATGCAATTCTAGCCAAGTACGGCGCCATCACTGTGGGCGAGCTCCCATGCACTCCTGACATGGCAAGGGTGCTGCGTTATGTTAGTGCTGAAGCCAAACAGCTGGACATGGTGTTCCAGTTCGATGTGGTTGACCTGGGTTTTGGTCGCACGCACAAATACGAAACGACCTTTAAAAACTTTGTTCTCCGCGACCTGAAGGACGCCGTGGGACGAACTCAAGGCATCATCCGCGGGACTGACGCATGGACCACTGTCTTTATGGAAAACCATGATCAATCCCGCTCTGTGTCCCGATTCACTGATGATAGACCTCAATACAGGGTGGCGGGTGCAAAGCTGCTGGCGTTGATGCAGGGATGCCTCAGCGGAACACAATACATCTATGAAGGCCAAGAAATTGGCATTGTTAATGCCCCTAAAGAGTCTTACCCTCTTGAAAATTACGTTGATATCGACAGCCTGCTCTTCATTAAGATGGTAAAGGATCGATACGGCGATAATCAGGAAGAGCTCGAGAAAGCCTTTACTGCGCTTCAGCACCTGTCCCGGGACAATGGCCGTATTCCTATGGTCTGGAGCGGCAAGACCAAATTTGGAGGCTTCTCTGAGCAGGCTGAAAGAGAAGGCAAGGAGGTGAAGGAGCCCTGGATGAAGCCTCACCCGCTGGCCCACGAAATCAACGTCGCCGACCAACTAGAAGACCCATCAAGTGTTTTTGCCTTTTGGAAAAAGATGATACGATTCCGCCGCGAACATTCGGATCTTCTTGTGTATGGGGACTATAAAGTACTGCAGCTCGACGACCCCGACACATTTACTTTTGTTAAGGAGGGCAATCCTGGAAGTGCAAAGGCAGTGGTGGCGTTGAATTTCACACTCGAGGACAAGGCTTGGGTCGCCCCGAGTGCAGAGGAGCTGGGTTTCTCTCAGTCGACAAAGTTCAAATTGGTTCCCATTTTGTCAACTCATGAAAATGTCAAAGAGAACAGAGACAATCTTCTGCCTTTCGAGGGCCGGGTATACAGTGTGCAGTGGTAAAAGGCGAGGAAGTGGAATAATGGCCCACAGAAGATAGAGATTGCCACAGCTGCAATACATGCATCAGAGATATTACTTAGAGAGTAAAAAAAAAAAGACAGAGGGGTCGTATTAGAGAAGTATCCTCCCTGATAAATAGATGATTGAGACAACAAAAGAGCAAAAAAAAAAAAAAAAAAAACCATCCTCAAGAGCTGCGTGGCAAACTTTCAAGTCGACGAGCCTCCGTCGATCAACTTACCCGGGACCATCATCGGATGTGCCCGACTCCACAAGTCGCGTGGTTGCTCATTGGACATTCCCCCGGACTAGCATTGGAAAGCTTCAATCTCCACACGGCCATGGGCGGAGCATTTCTCCACCTGCGTGCTTTGAGCTTTGCTTTGCTTTGCTTTGCATCACATCAATCCGACTTGTCCTTGAAACTTCGTCTCCGGGAGAGCTTCAGGCGACGCGAGAAACAAACCTCCAGGCTGTGTTATGGCGGCTTAGAGGTCCACCCACGCCAGACCAGCCCGGTGATTGACTACCGGGGGGCTAAACCACTCGTCCTACACCATCATCTCGCCATCTCGACTGTTCCCATCGCCCCCCATTGCCTCCATGACTGGCCGGGCAACACGCGCCTGTCAGGGGTGTAGACTCCGAAAGGTAAGATGCAATGGCGTCCAGCCGTGCTCCCAATGCGAGCACCTGAACCTGAAGTGCGAGTTCCCTGCGGTTGGTGCTAAACGCAAGCCTGCGGTGCGTGGCCGCTTGGTTGCGCAGCTTCGCGACAAGCCAAAGTCCAGCCCAACAACAGTTTTGGCACCTGCACCAGATGTCACTGCGTCTGCCGGGATCGCATCTGCTGGAGACTCGCCTCGTAACGGCCAAAGCATTGCTGCCTCGGCCGTTCAAGCATGCGGCTCGGAGTATACGCAGGAATTCTTCCTGGACCTCCTCTCAGACTTCGATGAGACTGTCTATCCCGTAAACCCAATCATATCACCAGGGGAGATGCGGATGGCCATCGAAAACATGCACCGCAGTCATGAAGATGCCGCTCTTGTTTACAGCTATGCCGCCGTGACGATAAATCTGACTCAAACGTCCTATAGGTTGCGCGGAGACATCCGGGCCCAGATTACGAGTCTGGTCCAGCTGTGCTTGGCATCACATCGGCAGTTGGACCTGACCGATGCTGCGAACACCGGTGCCTTTGGCGAGATTCAAATCACCATCAAGCGCGCATTGACTTGCGTTTTCGTCGAGATATGCCAGATGGCATTCAAGAGGCTAGAACGCAGCTTTCTCATTTTGCGAGAGGCCATTTCTATGATACAATCAGTCAACCTGCACTTGCACCGCGCAGAAGGCCACGTTGATGAAAAGGAGGTGTGCCGCCTTCAGAGGCTTTACTGGGAGACCTTTATCCACGAGCGTTTTATGAACATTATGTCCGGTCACCCGTGCATTCTGCCGCCTCTTAGCACAGGAGCGCCGTTCCACGACGCCAGCATTCCGCCACACGTTGATGCCGGATTCAGGCGTCTCGTTGACTTGTTCTTAATAATGGACGATGCCTTTCTTTCGCACTGGAAAGCGCAGCAAGATCCTGCGCATCAGGCACCCAGGATGACCGCTCAGTGGATCGAAAGCAAGCAGGCACAGCTAGACAAAAATGAGCTTGAGGCTGCGGAGGACGAGCGCTCTCTGGCTGCAAGAGGCCAAGGGAAATTTACAGATATGCAGCTCGCCGACCTTTTTGTGACTCGACTATGGCTGCGGACTTTGGTATGGCAGCTGGCACTGTCTCAGGGGCTTCTTCGTTCTGCGCCGACACAGGATACCCATGAGGGACTGTCGCTTCATTTCCCAGCGGAGCGACTGTCAATACAGCTGCGCAGCCTCGTAAGCCGGCTAAGCAGCGTCACATCGATAAGCACTCACGGGAGCGGCATCCTCCAGAAGCTGTTCGAAATAACTAGCACCATCGCTGATGTTCTGGCGCTACCGCAAGGGCCTGGCCACAGCCAAGAAGAGGCCAAGGCGAAGGTGGAGGATTTTGTTTTCTTAGTCAAATTCTTGTTTAGCTTTGAGCGTACGCACAAAGAACAGAGAGATTATCTCAGGGAAAAGTTGGATACGTTGCAGTCCATCTACACGCTCGTCAATTTCAACGACCTGGCAGGCAGTCCAAGCTGATGGCCGAAACATTGACCCACAGGAAAGCCCTGGAGAGAAATTTATGATTGTGACGACGAGCTATCCCGAATGTTGTACGACGATTGAAAAAGGGGCGCAAAAGGATGTATATTAGCTGGATATCACTTCATGGATGCACCTGGACATGTTGGATGAATTTCCGCCCGTATCAAAGGGCGGCGAGATTTTGAGAAAGGATAATGCTCCGTGTATACGAGAAATCGGCAGAGTCTCGTTGTTACGCTGTGTGTGTTGAAAGAAGGAGACAGTGTCTGAACCACAGCGACGTGCCGATCAAGCACCTGCATCAATATGCGCATATAAATTTCCTAATCCTTTGTAAATCAATGCCCTTCTGTATTTCTCGCACTTCTGTAAAAGGGAGGTCAGGACGTGGTGTCAATCCTTTGTTCTGTTCGACTCGCTCTAGACTGCGCAGATGTGGGTTGCTTTGGATGCCGACTACCCATGCCTTGATGACAGTCGCCCTAATAGTTTGATTTATGAATTACTGTCACCGGCAGTGCCGAGAGTCACCTGTTTGCGTTTGAGGTGTGATGGTCTCACCCGCTAATGTTAGGATACCACTAATAGCTACATGGGTATCGAATAGGAAGGTATTGCGGCATGCCAAGCCAAAGAAGATTTGTATTTTGCCTAGGGCATGCCCTGTTGTCGTTCTGTGGAGGTGAAGGTTTGGGGAGCCAGATACTCATTGAATGCGAGATAGTGCCAGCTCAGCGTGGTGGTGAATTGCCACAGTTTTCAGTCACTCGCCCTCTACGCTTCATCCCAGGCTCCTCGACCATCTCAAATTGAAGATAATTATAGCCATCTGAAATTTGCCCCCTTCCAGCCCTATGACGCAAATGCTAGCGAACTAGTCATCAGTGTGGAGTTGGGCAATACGTAACCTTGGTCCACATTGGTCGTCCCGGCTTTTCGGCATCACAATTCAGGCCTCATATCCATGGGTGGGCCGGTTGACGAATCGCCATAATTCATTGCAACGGAGCAAAGACACGCCAAGACCTAGCGCCCCTTGGCGTGGGAAACAGAAGTGTGAAGGCAAGGGGATTCTCTTCCTGAACAACTTTCAATCAGAGTAGCCGAGTGACAGACAGGCCAGGCTTGCCATGAGTAGACTGTACTCAGCCTCTGTAGCACTTTCTTCGACGCTCAGCCTCTTCCCGGTTCCCGAGTTATCTGCTTCGCGCACGCTTTTTTGAGAACTCGCTGACTGACACGAGCGATACCAGCCGCCGCAACGACAACCTCAACGGGCGGTGAACCGGTTGGCTCGGCATCTAGCTTTTCATGAACGGCAACAAAAAATGCCGCTGGACAAGCCATCATTCAGACTGCCGTAGCTGACACAATGGCCTCCCCTACCTCAGCTGTTGAGCTGCCCACATGGGACCGCACCAGGGAAGATGGGACGGCTTCCTCGGCGACCCGGCTTGCGGATTCACAGCCAGATTCAATTAATGCCGATGGTCATCCCAGCTTCCATGCTCCAGGACTGGATCAAGTCCCCCTCATCAGGGTCCGGAGGACCTGGTCATACAAGCCAGGCTTGCGATTCGAGCATAACCTTCACTGGGCTGTTGGCCTTCTTGAACTCGCCAACGCCGGAGATTTCGCTGCCAACATCTGGAACGACGTACCGGTCCCAGTTTACGCCATCGTGTTCATGGTCATCGGTGGCACGGTCGCTGCTATCATCTCAGTGCTGGCTCTGCGGGATGCTAGCAAAGCCTGGTACAATGTCAAGTTTCTCTGCAACCAACGCCGCCTTCTAAGGGACCAACGATCGCAACAACTGGAAGAATCCCAGTCTAGTCAACAACTAGACGTGCTGATTGACATCACCGAGCGCGAGCTGTATACGGAGATTATTAATCGCTGGGGAATGGACGTTCTCATGGGTGGGGGTGCAGTTCTTATTTCAACTGGAACATTCATGGCGATGGGCGGAGAAGACGAAAACGTGTGGCTGGCCAGTAACATTCTATCGGGTTATCTCGGAAACGCACCGATCGCGCTCTTTGGACTGTTTAATTTTGCCTGGGCAATCTTCCTCTGGAAAAAAAAGCAATCTCACCTTAAAGCATCTGTACAGAAGCTCGAGAACACCACTGCGTTGTCAGTGATCAAGTCTTACAGCTTCAACGTACGACTTTTCTTCGCACTAAACGGAACAAGCACATTAATTGGCGGAGTGGGATCAATGTTAACAGCCACACAGTGGTGGGCATATGCCATGCTCATTCCCGTTATTCTATCGTCGTATTTCTGCAATATCTGGTGGAGACGAAAGGCTGGATATGACCGCCCATTTTTTAACTTCCCCGTCGGAATGGACCAAAGAGGACTTGTCCAGGCCCTGGAGTTTGCAGAAGAGACCAGGAGCCTTTTGGAAAAGCATCCAGAAGACGCCATGGCACAGTTGGTGTCGGATCCAACTTCGTTACCATTGGTACTGGCTCAATTTGTGGACCATGGGTTGTTTGAAGCCTTCAGCGTCCACCTTATCCGAGACAAGCGTGCAAGGCCGACACTCTATCGTGGGCAAGAAAAGGAAGTCGACATAGATGTGGCCAGGTTACTGGATCTACCTGATTCATATCATTCTGTTGTTATTGACATTGCGGGCCAATTTATCAGAGACCAAGGACCAGAGCATTTCGAGCATCGCACTAGGTTCTTGGCCGAGGTTCTGGGAACGTACTTGGCAATGACGAATGATGAAAACTTGCAAAACATGGAGGATCAAGAACGAAAGTAGAAAAGAAAATTCGTCTCAGGGACTTGATTCCTCACAGCTTGAAGAATGCGATATTACTGGGTCACATGTGCCGGAAGGTGCTGTGCACTAAATTTAACATGAAGAGACAACCAAACAAGATTTTTTTTTAAATTAGATTCCAATGTAAATTGATAGAACATCATTTTAATACAAGGTTCTTCATTTTATAGCTCTCCATACCACATCATTCTAGCTAGTACATCTGGATAAGCTTAGATATCTCTCCCTGCTGAGGGGATCAAACCTCAAACTATTGACGTAATGGTACAAAGAGATAATTGAATGCGTTGGACCTTCCTTAGCATCTCGGAATATACACTAGACTTGAACTTGGATGCGGTACTTGGTGCTACCTTGAAGCACTTTCTTTGTCGTTCCAAGTTGGAAGGAACCCTTTGAGCGCGAGGGAGCATGTATCTCGACACTCATTGATCTCTTCGAACTCATTTCCCAACGTACATAGATTTGTCCTGATGGGAAAAGAGGGACTGTGGCTCTAGCATGAGACAGACCCATGTGAACCCCAAGTTCGGGGTTTACAATCCAGTTCTTGTACCCGAAACCATCGACACCGTCGGCGGCTCGGAGCCCTGCAACCCATTCAGTGAGGATATATGTCGCAGCACCGCCCCAGGGATGACCCAGGCTGGTGAATCTGCCAAGCCCTGGTTTCCCATTAGGGGTGAGGTACTCCCAACTTGCACCAGAGTTGGTTTTGGGATTCGCCAACATGGCTCCCCATACTTTGAGGATGAGCTCCGAAGCCCTGTCCCAGTCTTCGGATGCAAGAATTGCCGGGAGCAAAAATCCATTGGTATTAGGAGAAATATTTGTATCACTTGCATTTGAGTCGATAGCGGAGTTGTCCTTGTACCCTAGACCAAGTCGCAGTTGATCCAAAGCCAATACAGCTGATTTCGCCTGTTTTTGTGTCGCGAC
Source organism: Aquanectria penicillioides (assembly GCA_003415625.1). NCBI lineage: Eukaryota > Fungi > Ascomycota > Sordariomycetes > Hypocreales > Nectriaceae > Aquanectria > Aquanectria penicillioides. The sequence goes on from PYIU01000003.1 coordinate 7,428,257, forward strand.
GCCAGCAGTGATACAAAATGCAGTACCGGATACTGAGGTGTTGCTTTTGTCTGTTAGAGAGGAACTGTAACTTCCAACCTCATCATTCCATAGCAGCTCATTAGTTGAATTTCCCAACAGCCATGCTGACTTGCGAAATGTGGAAGCAGCCTTCAGTTTGCCAAGGGCAGTGGCAATATCAGCTGCGGCGTGGAGAACCTCGACAGAGATGCAAGAAACGGCCGACCCAGCAGCTGCAGTACCAAGAAATGCAGAATCAAAATGAATCAGGCCATCGGTGGAATTGATTTTCCCCATCAGCCAGGTCAACTGCTTCTCCCATTGATTCCAAGTTCCTCGGGCATACTCAAGATCATTTGTTTGTTTCAAGTAATGGTAGAATGACAAGAAACCCAGAGCTTGGTAATCGTCAAGGCCGTAACTTCCTTCGGGCGCAAAGACATTGAGTAGTGATGGGTCATATCCCAAATTTGGACTGATCGATAACTGTCCATTGTTGGCTTGTGACTTGAGGAGGAAGTTTAATGTTCCTGTGGTGTGGTCAAATCGACCAGTACTTGATCCGATGATTCGTGATGTGTGATAGAAATCGCCTAACCATACTAAGCGATCTCTCTTGGGACCATCGAGACAGACGGTGGCTAGATTAGCTTGCGTGCCGTATTCTTTCAAAACATCTGGATCAGTCATGCTGTTTTTATAAATCATTGAGCCGTTTGCCGTATCGAATACTGCGACGTTTCGGTAATATGCCGCGTGGTCTTGCCATGCTCCCAGACCAAATGAGCCGGATTGAGATATAGCACTTCCACCAACATAGTAATCCGAAAGACTAGTGTTGAAAACCAAGCTATTCTCTACATACACTGACAGAGAACTTTGGGAATCAAGAATAGTCTTAATGCGATACCAGGTCTTTTCTTTGACGGTCAAGGGCACTTGGAATGTGTCAAGCAAATACGATGTCAGTGTTGTTTGGTTGACAAACCCATATCCGCTGGCAAGGATTATTGTGTTCGGAGGGGTAGAAGTCTTGTTAGTATTTACAAACGTATGGCTCTCTGAAAGCTCTCCAATTAGTTGTAGATGAAGGCCGCCAAATCTCCCAAATGGATGTGCCTGCATTTTGAGTTAGTTCTTTCTGTACTCTTGATCAGGGCATGCGGATATCCAATCACCACAGACCACCATAGTCCCCCACGCTCTATGAAGGCTTCAAACTCGAGAGTGTAGTTTTCAAAACTTGCCGCCTTCACTGTTTGTGCAGGCCGTTGATTGGTGACGTAAACGCCTGTCTCCGCATCAACCTGCCACACAGCACGCTGAGATCCTTTCTCCACACATGAAGCAATTGTTGCTTGTGTACCAAGGTCCCAGATTTTGTTTAGGTCATCGCTACTGCTATAAAATGACCCAGGAAGTTGATCTACCTCTGATGCAGAAATGCTTGCCTCTAGTCCGATGTTTCCCAACTTGATTGACCCTTCTGTCAACAGTTGGAAAGACTGCCACCGTTGGCCACCTTGAAGTAGAAATGACTTCACTGGACCAGCTTTTGTGATGTTAAATGTCTCAACACGAAAAGTATTTGACTGAGCCACGTTGAATGGGTATGGTCCATCCGCCCCAGCGGCCTCTAAGCCGCTGAATGCCTCACTATACTTGAGTTCAAGCTGAACTGGACCATCAAGCTCCAGAACTTCAAAGAATGGCCACCCGGCACGCTCAGTGCCATAGTCAACAGTGGCGAACGAGGAGCTGGAATTGAGCACCAAGGTTTCTATCTCTGAAGTTTGCAAGGAGTAACTGTGCCCAACAGCGATGCCAGCTGGATGAAAAGAGGATAGATATTCATTCCGATAATGAAAACGACCTTTGGATGCTGTGGCGATAGTGAAGAAAGCCTGGACAGCGGTGAAAATAGTCAAGAATGGCGCCATCTTCTGACTAGGTAGGGGTAGAGTACTCTGCAGTACGGCAGAATCCTGCGCATCCACGAAATTTATATCTACACTGGGTTGTCAAGCCGAGCATGGCTGGCGTGGAGCTTTTGGCCGTACTACAATTGAATTCGGTCTTAAATGGCCCGAATTTCGACTTTAGATTAACCGAAACCTCGGAGAATGTGAGACCCTTGCTAGTGGTTATGTTTCTCTCGTTGAGAGTTGAATATCAATCGCATTACTGCCTTTGTTGTAAAATGAATTGAGCAGGACATCGTGGTTTCTCAGCCACAAGGCACTGTTACTATGAATCATCTATCTTGAAGAAAAACGATCTTCTTTAGGATCAAGCATACTAAATATTCGTGTAGTTTATCTGTCTCATGTTATCGTGATTTCCTCCTTTCCAGACCTCCAACTTCGCTTCGGTTCGGAACGGAGCATTCCATATACCCACATTCGACCGAAATTAAAGTGGGACATCTTGCCACTTTGTAGACACGTCTTCGGACTAATTTCAACCTACCCCGCGATGGGTCATGAAAGGCATTTTCCAGGAATCCCAGGTCGTTGTCAAGTGTACCATGGAAAATATAGGCAGTGGAATAATGATGGTTTGATATTACGACATGGTTGTTTGGGACTTTGAGCAATTTCTTTGCAATTTCCCCGATATCAACGCCCCTGAAGCCTTCGGCTTTGCACCAGCCTAAACATGAGATTCGGTGGAACTCATACCCATCGAGGATTTGAACCCCGCTATGGTAATCATCTCGGCCTCAGTTGCGGGGTAATGTAATGGAACGGAGATGACCCCGGCAATTAGCTGAGTGCTGAACATGGAATCCCACGATAACCCCGAAAGCGGATTGACCATCATCCATGTTATTTTTGATACGACACATAAGTTAGGGATAGTTGTCGAAATGCTGACGACGTCAATTCTAGAACTTTTCCCGTTAGTAATTAGACTTTAGACCGAGACTCAATGTGCTAGATCATGCTCAGCAACACAGAACGAGACGGTGACTCAGATTGAGAGAATATGTTTCCGTATCAGACCATGGGAAAACCCGTCTATAACCCGTCTATACTCATCCTTAAGATAAAATCATGCTTATCCTAAAATAAATCATTAGTTGTCTTTGCCCCATTTCTCCACCAACTATGAGGGATTGCACCTGAACGAGCCCACTTTGTTTTCGGCGATTGATATGCTCAGATGCCAGTAAATGACTCTGCATAGAATTTTGAAGATTGGAGTCGCAGTAGCGATGCAGGAGGCCGTCATGTTCCTCCTTGCGGCCACAGATCCTCGGCGATCGGCACATGACTGGACCTGGCAGTCACCAACCGTTGCGTAGCCCTGGACGAATCGCTTGTTTTTTTCAGTGTATCCTTGACCTGAGCGGCTTAAATATGGTCGAAGAGTGGTTAAATACGCAATGATAACACCAAGATGACATTCCAAAACGTCCAAAACACTACCGAGATTAATTAGCTAGCCTCCAATTTGCAGCAAATGTAGATGATATATGAATCATACTGATAGCACTTATCGGGAGTGTATGCTCTACATGCATTGATACAATCACAACGAACCGAGCAATGTTGAATGATACAGTAATCACGCCGAGAAGAAAGGTCAAGTATAGACAGAACAAAGCGCTCTCCTCATCTGTAGTTCGGGCAGAATGAACCACGGAGGGATAAATACTATGCACGTCAGTATTCTTCAGCTTCAGATAGGTCTATCAAGGTGTCACGCCCTAGATCACTACGCTAAGCAACAACAGTGTAAGGTACCCTACGAAAGGTACTGTACATAAGTGGCCTATATCTATCGCGACACAAGGTTAATGTGCCAAAAGTATCCCCAGCAGGGTGGAGGCCCCAAGTGATTGAGACATACAGATTCATCCTAGTCGGAGTTCAATTTGGATCTACCCTTGGGTTCCTATTGTAAGGATCTTAGTTCTCTGATAGCTGAGTTTTCTAGACCTTTATCGCTGAAACGGCTTACTAAACCCCTTCAAGTGGCACGCAAACACACAGCACCATAATAATGCTCACCACATAGCTGGCCCTGAGGAAGCTAGCAATGAGCTATAAAGATAGTCTCCTCTTTACCATGAATTCCGGGAATATGTTCAAGTACAAGGCTACAAGTGCTGACTTACATAGGTAACAAGTCATATACACCGGTACACCGGAACAAGTTGCAACCAAAATACCTGGTAAAGTATCAACTGTTAGTTTCCTAAACAACCAAACCCACGATTCTCAACATTAAAATTTTGCCGATGTCTTCAGGGTTCCCCTGGAATCCTTTCAAGTCAGATTGCACTTCCGGCTCAAGTGCCCCTAACTGCAGCAAAAGCAGAACGAGGCAGGTTGAAATGCACCCGGAAATCCATGCTGCGCAAATAAGTACATCACTCGCCAGCTGTGGGTAGGTCCCGGGGTTTTGTTATGACACAGTCAAGGTCACAGTAATAGCAGCTGCTAGGTCGTAATAATCATCATTCTTGTACCTTCTACAACTAAACTAGCCATCGTGAGGTATTAAAGAGGAGTTGAAACACAGATCAAACACAGATCACATGACCACCCTCTGAAGCATCTCAGGCCTCATAGGATGTTATCCCTTCAATCAATTCCAACGTTCCAACACCATCAAACTTCGTTCTTGAAGGTAGAGGCGGAGATTGAGCCGCGTTACGACAAGAAGTAAAGCAATGCAGTGGAACACGAATCCCGAAACCTACATCCATGCCTTTCGGTACGAATGGTCTTAGTACCGCCCGACCTGACCCACCTCCCTCTCTCTCTACTCAGCCTAAAATGCATTACTGAAAATTCTCTCTTTGGGCCTTTGCTTCTGCCTCACGTGAATAACATGTATTAAAGTGGTTCTTTTCTCTTTATTTTCTTGCCCTTCCTTTATTTCATTAGCTGCATTATATTGTGGATTGTGTTGTAGTTGAGAGCTAAGGGCTAAAGCATTTAAAGCCAAGGGTACTAGGGCCGATACACGTTTATCGTTGTCATCTCGGCGTATGTATCAATAATACCACATTCATTCCAAACTATGGTCCAGTTGACCTGAAGGCAAAGTGTTCAGGGCCTTTGGGTACTCTTTTTCGTCATCTAATTTGTTTAATTTACATGACAATACTGGTCTAGTTCAACGTCATTTTCAATCAGTTAAAATATATCTCCCTACTGTGTCCCAAGTCCAGTCACCCTCGACTTTCCGATACATCATGCCTATGGCCCCGCTAGAGTTCTCTGGCAACTTTATTTCGATGTCTTGGATTCTATTTATGGCTGGTATTGAAGGTCGATGGTCTCCAAGGTTGGCTGGCAGCTTGATAGGGCGTAATGGCTTGAAAAGTTCTGGTTCATCTAGTTGCCAGCCTTCCTCAATGGCCATTACCTTCCTGGCAATGCAGACGCACACCCTTGAATCCCATATCCCTTCTCTATGGGGTAAACATCCTAGAAGCTCAGTTGCCCGAAGTCGAAGTTGGCGCACGCGGCATTTTAAGGCGGTAAAGTATAACAGAGGGATCCATCCCATATCTGCAATCGATTGACATTTGATCTCGTGATACTTCTGCATGTCCTCAGCTTCAGCGGGGGTGGCTGAGATGACAAGGTGGCGAAGGTTCTCGGCGATGTTGATAATAGAACAGAATTCGTCTGTATGATCGTCGAATATGGTTTCAGATTTCGTGTCAATAAGTGATTCTGTCATAATTACCGCCATGATGTAGTAACCGCGCAGCATCTGGTAAGCGAATATCTCTGGGAAGCGCATCTTGCTTTCGATATCTAGGTTTGACAAGATGTATGCTTCTTGCCAAGCAGAAAGGCTAGCTCTTATTCGCTGCTGTGCATCCATCAGCTCTAAGGGGCTCCCTACGTTGATTTCATTCGTATCTGGCTGCGATCTTTTAGTGAGGTACAAGATCTCGTTCAGCACGCGATCTAGCTGTTCTCTGGCTTGCTCAATAGACTTGAAACCCCCAATAACCGGCTCGAGTTCATTAACGAGAAGTATCGCATCATTATCCTGACCCAAGGGAACAAGGAGAGCTGCTTGTACTTGCACCCTCGTGAAGGCCTCGAGAATCCCTACATTGATGCCGCCATAGGCAGGTTTTGTCGAGACCTCTCCATTATCGTCCGTGGTAGAAAAGGCCCAAGACTCTCCGATGAGTTTGAGTCCATTTTTGAGATGGGATTGCGCGACATTATAATGGCCCCGGAGAAAGTCGAGAAACACAAATATGAGACAAGTGAGAAGGACAACATTAACTTGAGGGGGCCGTTGCTCTGCGATTCAGGAAGCAGATGAGCAATCGCTTTCCCATATTGTCGTAAAACAAACTGCTCTTGCTCATCGGGAGCAGTTTTGGTATTCGCTATATTGGCTGTCCCTAATATCTCGCGTCTTTGAACGGAGCTAAGAGCGAGAACAGCATGGCGCACCGCAGGTTCGTTAAAACAAGCCTGAAAGACTAGCTTATCCCAAAAATCGGACTGGAAAAGACCCTTGAGCTTCTTCACTGCGTTTACGGCGAACCACTCGAAGCAGTCACTTTCAGCGGCGTTCAAATCGCGAAGAGCGATGGTTGCAGTTGGAGGAAGTATCCGCGCACAATCATTGTGATTGACGCTGGTTTGGACATGTACGGCGCCGCCCCCGCCCCAGATTCCATAGCCGTCGCAAACTCGACCTGTTGAAACGCACCGGTGACAGGCTGGACGACCCTCGTCACACTTGACCTTTCGAATTCTGCCAAGGGCGGCCTGATAAGCCTCCAATCCGCGAGGAGATTGCGGATGATTCGGGCGCACTTACTTGCAAGTACGACAGCCAGACTTCACCTTAGCCCTGCCTGGGCGAGAGGCAACGCTTGTTCCAGGTGGACGTTTCTTCTGCCTCATCTCATCCGGCCAGTTTCAAATAATAGTCACGGTCTGTGATGTTGATACTGTTCGATGGATTCAGTGAAACTGTGTAACTGCGGCGCCAGGGGCCCTGTGGCTTAGAGTGGGGAGCAGGCAATAGGCTTCGCTGAGATGCTAGCTTATCTTATCATTGGCCCTTTTTAGGTGCCTGCTCACGTGACATGGCCTCAGTGCCAACAATCAATCAATCTACCGCTCACAGCCATCTATTTCGACGCTACCAAAACGATATCTAAGTTGTCTCCTTCATTGTGCAGTAATAGAAAGTGTTTTACTCGCAGAAAAATGTCCGAAATAGAATTTGTGGCTCAAAATAGAGGTTTCGCTCATTTCGCATTATTTTCTTTCTCTTTTCTTAATTCTTTGAGTTTGGCCGTGATGCCCTGGGGTAGGTAGCATGTCAAGGTCCAATGCGGCGCAAGAAATCCCCGTCAATGCAACGAACAGCCAAATTTTGAAATCATCAGTAATATCCAATGTTATGAAATAAACATTATATTGCACTTCCGACTTTCGAAATCATGAAACATCAGGGCGTCCTTTGCCTTAGATATCGCATCCCGTTTATGCAATGAGCCGCGTGCGGCTATGGCGGCACAGCACCCCAACATGAACATGACCCCACAGCCGATTAATCCCACGATAATCTCCGCCATTTGATTTAGCTTACTTCAACTTCAACATCGAACACAAGCCTCCCTTTGCCTCCGTCTAACGCCATGGCGTCTGCCAAGCATGCGCCGTCGTCGTCTACCGGACTAAGAAGCCTCGCAAGCTTTCCCGCCGAGATCCTTCTCGAGGTTGCATCCAGCTTGCCCAACCGCGACATCAAAAGTCTCCGCTTGACTTGCAAGCTTATCAGCGAGACGCTGCTCTTACGGATTGAACGCGTTTTCCTCTCCGCTAATCCGCTCAATATCCAAGTCTTCACGGCGATTGCGGATCACGAGACGTATCGGCAAAGAGTCACTGAAATTATCTGGGACGATTCACGTTTAGATATGCCTCCCGACCTGCCGCTCGCATATAAATGTGAGGAAAGGCGGCATCTAGTTGAGGGATTCTGGCAAAAATGGTTCCAGAACATGTGTGAAAGGAACGTGAAGGAGGCAGAAGGGCGCAAGGGGTTCGATGTGGACCGCCCAGATCACACCGCGAGAACGGAATGGATGGCAGCCCAGCCTCCCCTTGAAGTCATGTGGGCGCATTATAAGGAGCTGCTTGAGCAACAGTCCGACGTTATCCAGTCCAGCGATGACGCATTTGCGCTTCAGTACGGCTTAGAACAATTCCCTTCCCTGAGGAAGATCACCCTTTCTCCTGCGGCCCATGGCGCTCAGTTCTGTCCACTATATCAGACGCCCATGATACGTGCTTTCCCATACGGGTTCAACTATCCCATTCCGCGTGGCTGGCCAGCGAATGAAGAGTACAGCCGGGTGTCTGTAGCTCCATGGCGTAGCGAAACTGAAAAGGACGAGGTCGAGAAGAACAAGTGGCGCGGATTCCGCATCATTACCTGGGTTCTTGCCCGTGTCGAGCATCGGATCTCAGAGTTCGTCGTCGACGTGAGCCTCCTCAACACAGGTCTCAACGCTCACATTTTTGACGGGAAGTGTGATGAGTACACGGATTTCTTAGACATGCTTATGAGACCAGGCTTCTGCCGCATCGAGCTCGCTCTCGTCGTCGGCGGACAACAACACATCGGCTGGCGCGCGTTTCGCAGTCGCCTATTGGAACGTGCGTTGGGCTTCGCGAAGGACTTGGAATATGTCAGTCTAAAAACAAATGCGCACTATGAGATTGACTCATATCAATGGGCACAAAACAACGACGAACACTTTATACCATTACGGACCATCTTCCCCATTGACAAATGGCCAAAACTGCGTCACTTTGGTCTCTCGGGCTTTATCGTACGCCAGAATGATTTGGTTTCACTGCTCGCCGCCCTTCCAGCATTGGTCAAGTCCGTTGAGCTCAGCTTCCTCCACTTCCAGAAAGATCATGGAACTCATAGGAGCCTCCTCGCCACCATGCGAGACACCCTGGACTGGCGATACCGAGCAGCGAGTGAGAGACCTCGTGTCACGATGGGGTGGCATGAGAGCGGCACTGCGCCAAGATCTGGACGGGCCACCTGGATAGATGATGAGATTGAGCATTTCCTCTATGGCGATGGAGATAATCCATTCGCAGAACGCCGCCCAAATCATATCAGCCATGGTACAGGGATCGCGCGAGACTTGTTTGAGCCAGCCTACGAGCGACCCAATGAGGGTGTTGCTCACTTAATGCGATTAGGAGTATACAAAAAGAATTATTGGTTATTGGGCGAAGTGGACCCTGCAAAGGCAACCGAAACAGCGTAGGAAATCAGCCAGACTGGCCGTCAAGAATCCATCGCTGATGTTATCCGGGGCTTCCGGTGTTAGTAGCTCATCTTTCTACATTTGGCGGCATAATACTGTGGACGTCAGGCCACGAAATACAAAACCGGATAGAGATGGACGGTTATTGTCGAATAGTGTTCAGATCATTGTTTATTATGTTTTTGCTGAGTGTATGTGCTGGTGTACCATTTGACTTAGCTGTTGAAAGGCATGTCTGTATCTAATTTATACAATCTATCAGTTTCTTTTGAACTTTTGGATCTATTATTTCCGTGAAGAATTTTGTAAACCATCAACGCTGCCGAACCAGAAGAAAGGAATGCAATATCAGGCATTTCAAATTAATTCTATCCCTGGCAACCTAGGGTCTGGAATAGCGAATATGAATCAAGCCCGTCATACAAGGAAGTTTGCAACGCGCCGAGCAGTAGATTTGGGCTCGGTGCTTCCTTCGTGGGTTTGGAAGTAGCGTCCAGACCACAAATCGATATCCTTAGCCCGAGCGAACTAATTCAACAAAAGTCAGCAACCATTTCTCATTATGACTCAAGGTAAAGGAGGTTATACCTTGGTTCGACAAGCGATTTTCCAAACAATGATGGGCACAATGAAAATCGGGATGCCAATGTACGTCGAAACGAAGTCGGCTGGAGACCAGTTTCCTTTGAGAAACACCGGGAAACCAGCAACCAGGGTGATGATGGCGGAGCCTATGAATCCAAACCACGCGGTGTAGGGCTGGAACGGTGACTTCCAGGGCAGAGAGTCTCGACTCACGCCTTGGACCTTCATCGCGCAGTAGAATCGGATGTAGCAGAAGCAGAGGGTAGACCAGGCGATCAATCCAGCAACAGTGCTCAGGTTAAGCAGCCAAGTAAACGCCTGAGACGCACCACCGCTTCCAAGACCTGAGAGTAGTTGTTAGCGCTTAATAGGATCACTTTATGGGGAGATGGCAACTTACTGAGGTATGCAAGAGGTCCAAACAGCCACGCGGTGATAACGGCAACCCAGGGCACACCGTTCTTTGTGGTACGACCGAAGATTTGCGGAAGCTGTCTGTCGGTGGTCATGGCCACTATCATTCGAGATCCAACCCAACAGTAAGAATTGCCAGCTGACCAGGCAGAGATGAGAATACAGGCGTTAACAATGGAAGGCAGGACCTTCATGCCAGATTCTTTGATCGCGATGACCCAGGGAGAGCTGTTTGCGTTGCCGGTTCCGGAAACAAGATCGGGGTTTCGAGGGTCGACGATTAATCCAATAAGAAGAGCGCCGACAATGTAGAAGAAGCCGATTCGGTAGGTCACACGGCTGGCCGCCTTGGGGATTGCTCGATGAGGGTCGACAGACTCGGCAGCGCTGATGACGACGGTCTCGACACCGACAAACGAGAAAGATGCATTGACAAAGGCCGAGAGGAATCCAAGAAAGTGACCCTTTGCTCCAGTGATGCCGTTGTAGTCAACCCAGGCGCCAGGATCATTCCAATAGCGGAATCCAATGGCTTCGTGGTTTGGACCGCCGGCGGCAGTAATGACGATTGCGACAATGACAAGGCCGATGAAGCAGATGACCTTGATTGCACCGGTAACCACTTCCGTCTCCCCGTAAAATCGGACATTGCAAAGGTTGATGGCTAAGATGAGTACCAGACCAATGCTAATAACGACTGCAGGAGAAACGTCGCTCCAGTAGCTAACAAGGACAGCTGCAGCGGAGCATTCAGAGGCAATGGCGATAGTGTAGCAGTAACCATAGGAGATAGCCAAGGAAAAGCCAACCGCGGGATCAATGAAACGGGTAGCCCAGTGAGGGAAAGAACCAGCAGTAGGAATCTAAATTGTGTTAGCATCCTACATGGGTAATCCCGGGTGAAGGTTAAGGAATTAGAAGTATAGAAGAGACTTACGACAGTCGCCAACTCAGAGATACTTTGCATCACACACCAGAGCACAGCTCCAACCACGACATATGCCAAGAACAAACCAGCAGGTCCAGCCTTGGCATAAGCAGCACCAGTTCCGACGAATAAACCTGTGCCAATTCCGCTGCAGAACCCAATCATGGTCACTTGGTAGTTTCGAAGGCGTCGTTGCGTTGCTCCATGGCCGCCAACGTTGAGTTGCGGTTCCTCCTTGGAATCATGAGTCTCCAGGCCAGCGTCCTCTGGACCGATTTTTTCGACGCGGCGGATGGCGTCTAGGTCTTGAGAGATGTGGTTGACTCCTGGGCTCACGCCGGTAGCAGCCGAGCTGACAGTCATTGCCGCCGCTGTTCGCTGCTGCGCATGTAAATGTGTGATTGTGGAGTGTGAACAAGAAAGGGAAGCAAAAGGGGAGAAAAAAGCAACCAAAGGCTAAGTGAACGGAGCAGATGTAGAGAAGCATATTCGTTCGAGTTTTCTAGAAGCCGATTGCGCCATCGCTTTATTGCGGCATATTAAGTGACTGTTAGTAAAAGAGTCTGCTGATAGTGGGTACCTGACTAGCAAACTAGGCCGTTTGGGAGGGTGCCGCCGGCTCTGCTCCAAGAGTGGAACCAGCAACAGCCAAACGGGTTGGGCGTTGAGTCAGGGGGGAGACTAATAGAAATTCAAAAGAACAGAAGACGAGCAGTCTTTGCGGGAGATGATGTGGATCTGTCGTTGGGGCTCTCCATGGTTACGCTTCATGGTGGTTGAAGATCGCGCCAGTGTGCATGGGAAAGGCGAGAAAGTCTGGAGAGGAGTGGATTGTGAACGTGGGGAGAGAAAAAAAAAAATAGTCGAAACAAAGTTGGATCTAAAAGTCTGGGTAAGTATACAGTGCCCTCTTGAAAGGAAAAGAGAGAAAGAAATAAAGAAAAAACACGAGCTCTCTATGTTAGAAATGACTCTTTCCTTGGATTGATTCGCCACCAGATCCTTGCATCCTGCAATAATGCCTATCCTTGGGACTCTTTAGACTTTGAACCCCGGAGGACTGTGATAGGTCTCTCTCTTCCCCGTCAACCTCTCAACAGACAGGCTTGCTTCCGCAGTCTACAGCGCTATCCGGAGAGTTCACTAAGGGCAGGCATCTTGTGAAGCCACTTGTCAGAAGAAATGTCCTCCACAATCCATTTTGTCAAGGCAGCCCGTTTGATCGACGTGGACCAGCCCTTCCCACCCGCCGGCCCCGCGTATACCTCAGCTGCTTGCCGGTCCGTTTCCCAGCTTTTCTGGTCCGAATCCCCGGGTATCTGCGAGATCCGGAACAGGGTCCAATCCAGGTCGGAACCTTCCTTCTCGAATGCTGCGACGAGATTGTGCATGTTCTGGAAGATGGCGTTGGCGAACAGCCGCATGAATACGCGTACAAGGGTGTGAAAAAATGACCAATGATCATCGGGCAGAGAAACAGAGATGGTGCACATGGCAATGATGCGTCGGACACGATGCTTTTTCATCAGAGGAAATATAGATTTGAGATAGAAATTGGCGAATCGATCGACCTCAATTTTCTTGTCTGCAATATCCGGTCCTAGAAGCGAAATCACGACGGAGGATTCTGCCATGGCTGTTGAAAGCGCTTCAACATCGTGTATCTCGCCTTTGACAACCTGTGTGGGTGGGTTTGGTGAGCAAGCCCTGTCGGAGCGGGAGTATAGGGTAACAGGGGACGGGAGTGGGCTGACGGGCAAGACCAGTACCTTGATGAGAGCATTGGATGATATGTCATTGGGAATCTTGGATGGATTTCGGGCATAAACAATGACGGAGGACTTGGCGTGAATAAGCTCCCGCAAGAGGCAGATGCCGGCCGGCCCGGTGCCGCCCAGGACCAGGATCCTCTTTGGTGACGCGGAGTCTGCCATTGCCGGATTGGGTAAGGAAAGGCTTGTATATTGTGCAACAACAAAGTCTCGGGGTGAGTTGGGAACTGGAACTGCAGAGAGGGCGTCGGAAATAATTAGAGTCAAGAAGGGAGAGGACGTGGTTTGATATTTAACTAATTTGATTTAAGCCGACAAGCAGGTAAGCCTGTTGTCTCCAATCTCTCCGTACTTCCAAGCTGCTGCCATTCCCGCCCAAACTCTGGGCCGCGCGGAGAAAGCCCCGCGCGCCGGCGTCCCCGCGCGGACAAGATTCCCGGCGGAACTCGGTCCCGGCGCGTGGCGTGGCGAGCGGACAGTGAAAAGAACCAAGGGCCGTCACTGCGAAACAGAGCAAGCAAACGCTCTGTTCTTTGTGCGTTTCGGAGTCTCTGCGTCTGCGTCTCCACGCGCCTCCTTGTCTCTCTGTCCGAGTCTATTAAGCTCGCTTCGCCTCATCTCGCTTCGCCTCATCTCGCAATCCTACACAGACAGACGCTGCTGACTAACCAACCAACCAACCAACCAGCCAACCAACGGCAAAGCGTCCGAGGCCCGTCACAGGACGAGACAGATCCATGAGCTCATCTAAGAGAAAGAGAAGCGCGTCCTGCTGGACGTGTCGCATCCGCCACAAGAAATGCGATGAGTCTTTGCCTCGCTGCGGGGCCTGCGCCACACTGGAGATTGACTGTCACCATGGCGCTCAGAGGCCGGCCTGGATGGACGACGGCGAGCAGCAGCAGCGCATGGTGCAGGCCATCAAGGCCCAGGTCAAGCAGAGCGCAAAGCGACGCCGTGGGCTTGCTTTGATGGAGACTATTGCAAAGGAACTCTCTGGTTCTCATCCCGGCTCCAAATCTGACTACATTCCTAATCCTAATTCCCATGTCAACTCGTCGTCGTCTCTCATGGCCAAGTCGTCGCCGCTGCAGTCCAGTCCTTGCAGCCCCAAGGACGATGGCACCGTAACGTCTGTACCCGGCCCAATAGATGCTCTGCAAGTGTCCGAGGCGTCTTTGAAGGAGTCGCCCGCCTCTTCTAATTCATGTGGACTAGGCAGTGTCCCCGATCAAGACCTTCCCTTGGTGCCGTCTCGCACCGAGCTTGAGATGGGCTTCATCACTGGATACATGGACTACGTATTCCCCGTTTTATTTCCGTTCTACAAGCCGTCCATAATTGAAGGTGGCCGCACCTGGCTGCTCGTGCTCGCCACAAAGAACAACGGCTTCTTCAGCACCGTTGTCAGCACGTCTACATTCTTCTTCTCCACAGTCCCAGTTGTCCCGGGCCCGGCCCACAATGCTTGCACCTCTACCACGTGGGGCGAGCTCCAAAAACAGGTCGACTCGGCCCTATCGACCGTTCAGCATAACCTAGGCAGGATCAGCCGGCTCGGGGTGAGTAACTGTCTTCCGGACACTGTACATCTCATGGCCACAATTGTCCAGTATCTGGGCTTTGAGGTGGCTATTCGATCGGGCAAGTGGAAACTTCACTTGGAAGCTGCCATCAGCCTGTTTGAACAAATAATTCATGTACACGGGGGAGTCGACAAGAAGCAGAGAATTCAATCCGTGCTCAGTAGCTTGTCTCGTAAAGGGTCGGTGCCGACCCCCTCTTTGTTGAACACGGAGCAAGGGGCGTTCCGGTTCTTCACCACAATTCTACTAATCGACGACATTATATCTAGCACATCGCTTGGACGACCTCCAAGGCTTCAAGAATACCATTCTGAATTTCAGCGTGATGAACTTGGCAATAATACGACTCTCCTGACTGAAGACATTCTTGGCTGCCAGAGCTGGATCTTACTAGTCATAAGTGACATAGCAACCCTTGATGCCTGGAAAAAGGACAAGGCTGCCAAGGGAGAGCTTGTAAGAGCGGAATTGCTCTCTCGGGCAACTTCCATCGAAAATCGCATCCAGACCGGTATCCAAATGCTTGGCCAGGCGGGCTCTACCACTCGCCACGAGCCCTCCTCGTCACAGCAGCAGGCTCAAACGCCACGAACATATCTGCAACCCTCACAGTGCACATGCGGGTTTGTTAACGCTCCTGGCGAAGCCAATGACAATCTTACTCGCATCTGGGCGTATGCCGCTCACACATATCTGCTAGTCGTTTTGTTAGGGTGGCAACCATCAGATCCTGGGATTCGGAGTAATGTAACAAGAACACTGGTTCTTGTCCAACAGATCTCATCGCCTGGCTGGCTGCGTTCTCTGGTATGGCCGTTGTGCGTGAACGGGTGCCTGGCTTTGAACGAAGAGCGACTAGCGTTCCACACCATCAGAAACTCCATGCAGGCCCTCCATACCTTTGGAGCGGTTAGAGAGGCTTTCAACATAATGGAAAACATATGGGAAGACGAAAAAACGAATAATGCTCCCGGGATATTGAATCATGTTTCAATAGCTTGGGTTATGGGGTCCTGCTCGTGTGAGAGGCATAACATAATCTCGCAGATTCTTAAATGTCATCATAACTCGACTCTGACATACAACGGGTATACTAGGTGAAGATTCACTCAAAGATACCTGAGACCATTTCATGTTAATACAAACACTTGTTTTGGTCGTCTGATTACCCAGAAATGGTGTGCCGTGGGCACAAGGACCTGGTTCACGGCGTCACCCATGCCGTCATGCAGGGTTACCTGTTACAAGCCTGATCGACAGGGCCTCAAATCTTAGAATCTCTGAATGAACTACCTTAATCAATTGAATACCAATGAGTGAGGCGTGTGGCTTTTACTTGTTATGCGGGCGGTGAGTGTCCAGATGACACGCCCTAGAATGGTCTCAAGGCACAACCCGGGGGGGCTCACGACCCATCCATCTCGCTAAAAGGGGAGACGTTCTCATTGGAAACTCAGTGTCATATATATATTAAACTTGAATTCTTGAAACCATGTATCAACAAGGTACTTCATGCGAGTCGTCACGTCATATCTTGAGTTTGGTCTATATTCAAGAAGATATCTCAACCAAGATCACAACCTCGACATATATGTACGCAATTGCATTGAACCGCTTTAAGATTATGGCGTTGATAATATGTAATCAATTCGAGATTTCGTATAAACTTAGGTTCCCTCTTTGTCTTACTAGAACCATCATACTTTATGATGGCCACTTCGATGTCCATTGATAGATATGGTGAGACTAGATCCTAATACCTAATCGACGATTCTAAAAACTCTTGTCTAAATCATAAATTGAACATTTCTACGCATTTTTTACATGAGAGATTGCTTTATTAAGAGAAATATCACAAAAGCAATTGCTTTGACGACTTCATGGCATATAATAGCGAGGTGGTCAATGATGTATAGTCAGGCGATATCAAAGGGAATTTTGTCGCATAAATTCGCAATAATTTACATAATACTAAGCACTGACATGATGTCAAATAATCCCACACTATGCATTATGGACTTGGCCCACGCAAGTCACACTATACCGGGTCTCGATCGAAACAGACCGAGGCAAATGCAAAATCTTCTCTACTCCGCAAACCCCTCCTGAGGTTTGCAAACATCGGACCATCGGCATTTCCCCTCTTCTTTGAAGACCTCGTTTATGCATGCCGGCTGACAACATACTACAGTGTCTGTTTGACATGCGCAGTTACTCATCGACGTTTCACTGCCGAGAGAGTATGATCTGATGGCGATGAGACTGACAGTTAAATAGAGTTTGCTGAATGACATATCGCCCTCGTTGTGATTGGTTTGGTTCCAAAATCAAGGTCCTTCAATTCTTGATTTTCTTCTATCAACGCTAAGCATGTGCAGTTGTAGCAAGGAAATTGATAAGCGCGGCTTTTCTGATAATGAAATCTTGAATTTTAAGGCCTTCCAATTTGCATTTTCCAGGTCCGTCAAGGGGCTTTCACACATATCCACACCACTGAGCTATTGCGTTACTGATGTTACATTCGCACCTACCATATAAGCTCTAAGACTAGGAAATCCTCCTTTTGGCTAGTGTGCAACCCAATGGGCAGCTTCGCCACCGTTGTCACGATCAATTGCATTCGGACAAGCCTCATCGTCATAACATCAAGCTTCCCCGCATCCTCATCTCATTTTGTCCATCAAGCAACAGCGGCTACTATCAACTGCCGAATTCAAAACGCTTAGCCTCGGCCCATTCGTCCATTTTCAAAACCACATGTCAATTGAAAATTTAATTGAATTCGTTCCCGGCTGTTGATTAGTTGGAAGACATTGGAACCAAAGCCATGGAACGCAGGGCCCTCATTCACCTTACATCCACATGTGGGGAGAGGTTAGTTAGAATACTACCCAAGGTGTCCTATGTAGGCACGAAGTAAAAATTTTTCGTTCGACAAAGTTTTGAATATTCATAATGTTACACATCTGACACCATGAGGCTTATACTTTTAGGCTTGGTGTCACCCCAAAGTCGGGGTAGATGCCGCAGATGGGGCGAGGTTGCAATCCCTGAGTGAGCGTTTTCGATCGAATTCGCACGGAGCTCACTTGAATTACTTTGTGAATCGTGTCCGTCCGTACCCGCAGCGGGGAGGTTTCATTTCCTGCAGTCATCTTTTAGGTCTCCAAAACTAACCTCTCAGACACGCGTACATCCTACAGCAACGGATCACGGAAGTACCGTTAGTGGTCCTATTTAGGTTTCATTAGCATGTATTCTCTAATTTCAACCGCAGTGTATTTAGGTATTATATACTTGAACATTAACAACAATTTGATCCAATGCCGTGTTAGACCATTATGTATTTGGCTCCTACTTCCCTTCTAAGGTTGTTGTTGGGGTACGTTCGCCTACAATTTGCCGTTCATGTCATCCTACCTGGTGGCTTAGCCATTGGAACGCGATGGTCTCGTTTTCTCTCATGATGGATTCCCCGCAAAGAGAATCTGCAGTTCACCATGTAGCACTGTTACGATACTGGAACAATAATGGGTCAGTGGTGATAAGGTTGAGATAAGTCGATAGCGGCAGTGAATAGCAATGGATAGGCGAAAAGGAAGGCAGAGAGAGTATATATTGGATCAATCTGTCCGCCTCGTTAGATTCTAATCCAAACAGCTCTCCAATTCATCTTCAATACCTGCCTCATTCAAAACCAACCCCTTAGTATTTTTAACCATTTTGCAAACTCTTCCCAACATGGGTGATATCCGAGCCTCCTCTTCTGACACTTCGGGCAAGGACAGAGGCGTTCTGGCCATTGACCCTTATGCACTCGTTGAAGCCCTGCTTGGTCAAAGGATTGAGAAACCAGAACAGTCCAACACCATTCAGACGGGCTATGATGACCTCGATTTGAGGCTGGACAATGAGCGCTCTGGGGGAAGAGGCAACCTCAAGCCCGATTCCCCCCCAAGGATATTCGCGTTGGTGCTGCCAACCCATACGCGCTTGTCGAGGCCCTCCTCGGCCGCAGCATTGATCGGAACTCCATCAGCACCTCCAAGATCATTTCCACTGTCCTACAGACCGATTACGATGAGCTCTTTGACATGAAGAACTCGTCTGTCTTGTTTGCGGGATTGAAGCTCAATGAGAGGGAGAGAAAGGCAGAGAAGCTCTCGGAAAAGGACATGAAGATATTGAGCGAGAAAGATCTCATGACCCCTGATCTCTCCGAAGCCCAGCGGCTAGAGGACTTGGAGAAGATCGGACTCAAGGATGTTGGCAAGACGCGCGTCAAGGCAGCCCGTATGCAGAACGGGAAGATCCATTTAGTTGTCTATGCCAACTCTCTTGGCCGGACCTTGTCCAACCGCGAGGTGACAATGTCCATCAACGAGCTTGTTTGCCCATTCAGGGTCCAAAAGGGCCAGTGGACACCACCCAATAGCTCGTGGCGCGACATGTACGACACCTTCTTCCAGACTGCCAATAGACGCCTCATTGGCAACCTCGCCAACTTCGAGATCGAGGAAAATCGAAAGACGCTGCACAATTTCGACGATCCCACCCAGGGATGTGCTACCAACAGTTGGCTCATTGCAGCGCTCTTCTCGGTATTCTGGTCTGACCCGTTAGCCATCAACCGTGCTACTCGAATCCATCAAAACAAGGAAGAGAAGAAACGCTTGTCGATCAGACTTCATGACAAAGGAGGTGACAATAATTCTCGCAGCGAGACCGTGGTCGTCAACTATGAAATCCCAATCAACAATTCGAACAATGAACCACTGTTCTGCCGCTCGAGCGACGGTGCTGACATTTGGCCATCGCTGTACGAGAAGGCATTTGCCAAATGGATCACGGGTAGCTCGTCTGAGCAGCCCGATATGACCCAGACGCATTGTGGAGACCCCGTCAAGGCCATGGCTCAGATCAACGGCCGAGAACCCCACTACTATGTTGTTGAGAATCATTCGTCTGCGGACATTCTCGGATTGGTCCGTGGAAACTGCATGAATTTCAAGACAATCAATCCCATGACAGCTTGGACCTACGCCACAGGAAACATGTACCGGGGCAGCAACGTTGTCGCCAACCACGCATACTCCGTGCTTGGATTCACGACGCTGGGAGAGAAGCAGTACATCGTTCTTCGAAACCCATGGGGTGTCACAGAGCCTATCGGTCTGACAAGCTATCCTGGACTGCTTGAGCGCATCGACCCCAACCAGTGGCCCCCAGCTGCCCTCCTTGACCATGGCGGCTTGTTCGCTGTTGAGGAGCAGGCCTTCAAGCACTGCTTCGCTTGCATCGGTGTCGCAAAATAGGCGACTGCGAAGTAGTATGAGATCCCATATACCCTTGGTTGACGATTACTAACAGAATTCCTTAGTGTTAGATCTTGGAGATCGTTCCGCTCATTTCAACGGGGTTGAAGGGATTGTCAAACAGTGTTGTGTGTCTCAAGGTAGCCAATCTTGCTGGTCAAAGCTACTTCAACAATGCCTTGACTCAGCTTCCAAACTGAAATTGAGAAAAGGGGACAAAAAAAAGTTGCTTGATTTATTTGAATTTTATTGCCGCTAGGAGGAAAACCAAAAAGTGAACGACAACAAATTTGTTGGCAAGTGGGGATTTTTCGTGTGGCAAAATTGATCTCGAAGAAAAGAAGGCGGGGAGTAGCTTAGCCCACAGAGATAAATTGAACAACGAGGGCATGAAATCTAACATTCTGCTCAATGTTGCGTGAAACCGTGAGATGAGCCTGATTCTCAACTAAAAAATTTAACTGCTCATTATCCCGACTTAAAATTGCAACTCAAGGACGTATGCAGCGCTAGACTCATAGGCCAGCTCATGATCCAGCATATTTTGCTCCCCTCATCCAGTGGCTTTAATAATTGTTCGTCCCTAGAGCACTTCCTCACGAAACCGTGCGAGTCTAGCACGTACGGCATGATTCCGAAGTTTCCTTGAAATTTAAAGTCGGTTTATAAAATATTACGGAGGATAGCGGATCTCGAATTCAATTTATCGAGGAACTGATCAACCAAGGTTAGCCGCCCCTAGGGCTTAGCTCCCACACATGGGAACATCAGGACCAAGTTCCATTAGCAGGGCCAAAGTATCCAATGTCTGGCATGTCCATCCATGGCAATCCAAGTCCGTCGGCGGTATTTTGCCATCTGTTCACTAGTCAGAGGAGTACAATTCTGCGTAGCCGGGATTAAAATGACTTACACAGTATTTCCCCACCAGTCCGGAAATTGCACACCCGGTCCGTAGGTCACCGCAAAGAAGATGACAATCCCGCTGATAGCTAGCCCCGTATCAAGAGCAGCGGCCAAGACATAGTTATACTTACTCCACCAAGCATAGAACTTCTGATAAAGAATCTTGTTGAAAATGAGGTTGACAATATACCAGCTGCTGTAGTTGATTCCGGTGGCTGGCGGGACGTTGTAGGTTCCGACAAAGATGAGCGGCCAGTTTATCTTTCGTATAAACTCGTTTCCAGTCTTTTTCCATAAATAGTATGTCATAGGAGGCAGGATTAAACCAATCCAGAAGAAATGCAATAGGCTGCTATAGATGGCTCCAACGGAGTAGAGGCGAGCCGGACCTACGAGACCCCAAATCTACGCAAACTAATTAATTACTAGAACTTGACAATTATAGGAGAGAAGAAAACTTACAACCGAGGAAGAAAAGACCGTTCTACCATTAGGACAAGAAAAGCCATTCACTTGGTCCTCATCACAGATATCCGACACATGACCGAGCATCCATTGTGTGACGCCTACTTGGGTCAAGGCACCAAGAATGGTTGCAAGCCCTTGTGCGAAGAATAAGGTGCGTGCGGGAATTTTCAAGTAATGTGCCAATTTCATGTCCGAGGCAAAGTATAGGCCCTGACCGACGACATCCGTCGAGAGAATTTTGAATAGCATATTAGCGATGGGTCGGCCTTGGAACATGTACCCACCGATGAATTCTGAAAGGACATTGAGTTGATTTGCATCAACATTCGTGACTCCCTGAATCATTCCACATGGCACCATGTAAACCGCTGGGATGACAAAGGCGAGAATGATTCCGTACCAGGGTAGGCCAGTTGAATAACCTTCAGCCATGCCAAAGCTCATTCCTAGGACACCAAGTAGAATAGCTACCCACCACCACCATGCGACTTTCTTGTATTTGG
Organism: Aquanectria penicillioides; assembly: GCA_003415625.1. Classification (NCBI taxonomy): domain Eukaryota; kingdom Fungi; phylum Ascomycota; class Sordariomycetes; order Hypocreales; family Nectriaceae; genus Aquanectria; species Aquanectria penicillioides. The sequence continues at coordinate 7,450,032 of PYIU01000003.1, forward strand.
ACATTAGTCGTGCATGAATGTCCAGCTTAAGAGATCCGCGCAGGGCATGCACGATTTCATCCCAATGGAAAAAGTACACATGAGAAAGGACACTACAGTCTTCAATCAGTTATTTGTATCAAGATAAATCATTGGCCACATACCTAGTAATAGACGCAAATGACAAGCCATAGACAAATGCAAATGTCGCTGGCAGATAAGGCGGTGAGTATGAGGCGTATTTTTCCTGATCAAACCTTTCTCCAGTCAATACGTTTGAGACATTGTAGAGCTGGCCATAGCGATCGTAAACGTCAGCCGTGCATAATGGCATGTAAGAGGTAAACCAGATGTTGGTGTAATAGATTCCAGGCACAATAACCCAGAAGAAAACGGCGAAACCAACGAATACGTTGACAGCAGCCCAGTGGGGACTAAGCAGTGGGTTCGTGTTGTAGGCCACCATAGACCAATCGAATGTCAAAGGGAACAAGCCCAGCCCAGTGACCATACCGAAGACCTGGTTGACGGCGAGGTTTTTGGGAGCAATCCAGCAAATCCATGTGAAGTAACTCAGGCCGGTAAAAATGAGGCCAGGAAACCAGTACCAGATGAAAGCACCTGTACCGATTACCATGAAAAACTTGATACGGGTCATTTTCCATCCATTGGCGACTGCGTTGGCTCTTGAGTGAAGGGAGCTTAAGAGAGCAACATTGCTGAGCACACCAGGCCAGATCATGGCAGCCGGTTTTACGAGCCACTGGCTTGAGAGGCCGGCAACAGCATAACCACTCAGCTGGCAACAAAGAACAGCCAGGACGGAGAGTCCGGGGGGGATGTCGAACCCATAGAACTTGGCAGCCTGGATAAGGTTTGTTGCATCCGCAGACCCAAAACCAAAGGACACATTGGCCATAATCGTAATGAGCGCATGCTCTTTGATATTGAAATGTCGATCAGGGTTTAGGCGGCTGATGGGCAATATCTTGGCAAGTATAACCCCAATTGGGAAAGCCAAGAGTTCAGCGACAAGGGAGACAATTCTCACTCCAGGATAGCGGAGGGAGAAGAACTGGTTTACACCAGATCCAAGGAAGACAAATACCTAGATAAAAGAAAGCAAATGTCAATAAAACACTCCAGCATCAGTTCATGCCGACAAAATGGTTAAACCTAACACTGGACAGGCTGATGACTTGAAAAAAAGAAAGGAAGGGTGAATTGAAGAGTCTTACAATACCCAGCAGCCAAGCACGTAATGTGTTCACAGGCATATCAGGGTCGTCCGTTTCAGGGACGACCGCTCTCACTGCTGGAAATGGGCTTGTGTCTGCATCATAGTCCCCCTCCTCGGCTTGTTTGACGAGAACGCGGTCAAAGTCAATCTCTAGATCGACGAGATGCCCCTCTCCAACTTCGACGTCATTGCCAGCTGCGTCAGAGGCATTCTTCTGGCTGGATAAAGTGTCGGAGACACCTTCGTCTGCAGGCGACAGGATGGGGCTTCCTTGCTTCTCCATGGTCAAGATGGCGTGGGTACCTGCAACATGCCAAGCTTGGAGGAAGAAGCAGTGTTATTAGATATAAAACGGTACTGCCGCTTTTGCATTGTATATTTGGTTATCGTCACAGATCGGGCAAGCTAGCCACGCAACATTGACGGTCAAGATATTCTAGGAAGTTGGTTATTGGACCAATCGATACCCACAAACTTATCGTGTCTGGGGTTCTCAATAGTGGAGCACTCCACAATTGAGAATCAATTATATTTGTTTCAGTCTACGCCGCCCGAAGTCTAGATGGAACTTTCCTTAAATGGATGTCCTCCTCCCCCCTCCTCCATGGACCATGGATGATATAGATAGTGACGACTGTCACCACTAATAGAAAACAGTGAGAATGAACCAAAAGGTCCTTTGCCCTTGTCCAATCGCAGCAGAGCCCTTTCCTCGCCTAACAAGAATGCGTGCGGGGTTGAGGCCGACTCTCGCCACATTGTTGCTGTAAGCCCGGTGATTCCGTTGATTTCCCATTGCCACTGAATCGATTTCCATCTCTTGTAGTGTTCTAGCGTGTTGAACAATCCTGCTTGTTTTCTGTTTCTCTTTTTCCCCTGGTCACTAGAATTATAGCATCTAAACTATTAGCATGATTTCTGTTATTACCTACTTTGCTTCTTGTTTGCACATCTTGCACCAGTTTTTTTCTTTTTGGCCCATTCCTTCCAATAGTAGTTGGTTGGTGACGAGGCTCGGCACGTTTTGCCGGTCGAATGCCATATCGGCGACTGTTGGCTCGAATAATTTCTCACATTACGCCGGTACTTTTGTTATCAAGCAATCTCGGCTCATGAGGTGGCCGGAGCTAGGCCTAGACGAGAAAGTGATAACCCCTGTGCTGCTGTCAATCGTAAGGTTACACCGCATTGAAGGGAGCATTTAACCGCCATGTGTCGTATCATGTGGTAACTGATAAGAAATGTTCGTGAAAGTATATAAGCTTAACTTCGCCCACTTTGGATACCATCACAGAATTAGAGTGCTTATATCTCGTCGTGTGGCGCCACAATTTGAGATACGACTAGGTAGTCAATGCTTGCAAAACAACTTTGTGTGAAGGGACTCCTTTGGTGTGTGTGTATGTTGGGGGGGGGAGGATAAAACTTGGTCTCTTTGGGTCCGGAATACGGATGGGAGATTCCATCTTTCTTGGGATCATGAATGCGCTCTACACGCACATGCATTGACTTAGATGTGAGCGCCTGCATCTCATTCCTAGCAACCCATCATCTCCATGACTACTGCAAAGACTGTCCAAATTCACAACACAAAAAAATCAAAGGCCGACAAATTCAATTCGCGAAGAAAGTTAGGATTTGTAGATCCGATGTCCCGATATAAACTCTACATGGTACTGCAACCTTAGCCGCCGTATATTCACCTCTTTCATTGGCCTTTGCAGTGTCTTAACCTACTGCTGAATCTAAAAATCCCAAGTGATTTCTAGTTTCAGAAGCCCGCCCAGGGGTGCCTACCCCCAAAGCCCCAACCCATCGGGGGCCAGCTGAACTGATTCATATTGACATTGGATGGAGGCTGCAAAGGCATTCCAGGGTTTAATAGTGGGAACATACCCCTGTATCCAGCCTGCCAATCCATGCTTAGACTCAAGTTCTGGCTATCGAACTCATCGGGATCTGGCACAGTGATATTGTTGTCGTTGGTTTCAATGCCGTCGTCAGGTTGGCTTGAGTTGGCATTCAGGGTCATTTGCTCCATTCTCTCTTTAATGTGTGATATTACCTTTGGTAATATCAATGGCTCTCCTGATTCCCTCAGTGCTGTCGCACGGGACTCCCAAGCTTTGACGATGATTGTCGTCAAATATTTAAAAAGGGGTTATCGGTAGTACCTTGGGAGGAACAGAATCTAGCATCATAATTATCTCCCATGACTTCCCAAGCTTTGTCGGCTTCAGGTCCAATAGGCCGATTCCGTAAGTCCTCAACAATATGAATGTAGGCAGGGAGAGGAAAATAGAGACGAAGGAACCAAAGATATCCCTTAGAGAGGGACGAGGCCATCAAAGTTGTATCACTCATTAGTATAGTGAAGGCAAGCCCAAGCGCCACATCGTAATGGGATTTTGTTGGTAGCGTGGATGATTTAGACCATCTTGAATAATACTCCACAAGACGAAATTTGGCAATGTACGCCTTTGTCGTCCAAATGGTCGTGAAGTGAAGTGGGTTCTCCGGGTCGCAGAACCGGAGATATTTGTCTTCAATCAATTTCTCCAAATTCGAAATCTCACTGTTCTCTTGAATCCCGCCATTCTGACCGGCCAGGTCTACTAATTTTGACGGAATTTTCATGCCAGAAAAGTCTTGATAAAATGTAGCGTGGCGGATGAAGTCTGTCAATGTACTGCGTACGACCGTGAAAAGCGCCTCGGTAGATATCGATTCTGTGACCGGAAGCTGCTTCATGTCTGCTCGAAGATCTGCATCATTAATATTCGATGGAATTCTACAATCCCAGGCCGGGGCGAATGTGGTGTCCTTTTGGTCGGCCATCTCGCCGATACGGGCATCGAAAACGACTAGAGACCACCACAGCCGTCGCCTCATTTCAGATTCGAGGGTAGTCACTTTAGCGCAAGTTGATTGCCTGTGGATTCCCATTCTTTGAGCAATCCGAATTGCAATGCCAAGCATGGATGACAGAGACCTTGGGTCTGTACTGGGGCTGAATGAGACCTGTCTTTTGTAAGCCATCGTCACTGATGCTTTTGGAAACTTACGAGATAAAGGTAAAAAGAAGTCAAGCAGTCACGGTCATCAGTCCTTAAATAGCTACTGTTTAACAGAGCTTGCTGGCAACCCAATTGGTACTTTGATAAAAGGTCACCTTTTGATGCTCCAAATAATGATTGGCAGTCGTCCTCGGGGAGACTGAGAATGGCCATGCAGTAGATGCTAAACATGAGCGCTTCCAAGGCTGGGTTGATCTTCGTCATATCGCTAACGGCATCGATTATCCGTACCTGCAAACTAGGGGTGTGTGTGACTTTAAGCAATGGATTAACATTGTCTAAATATATTTGCCAGAGCCTGAAGATATGTGCCGGTCCAGGATGGAGGGTAGAAAGGCTGATTCCTGTCTTGCGTAGGCCTGGCAGAAGATGGTCATTATTCTCAAATAGTTGATCCCAGGCTTCTTTCACAGCAGTTTCACGCATATCATCGTGAAAAGAATTGCCTTGAACCTCAAAATCACGATACTAGGAGACTTTTAGAATAATCCGGTTAAGGGGCAACATAGCTGCCATACGTACTCCTTGGCCCATAGCATGCCACAAATCCCTAAGATATGTCAGTCATGTCTATTTGTGCCAATCAAGAAGTGCTCACTTGGGTCTATGAATTGGATTGGATTTAGTGGTTGTGGCCTGATCCTCGCCAGCTTCCATACATTCACCCTCAGCGTCGTCTTTGCTTTCTATGTCGGGTGAGCCCTTATCCAAGGGCAGATCTTTGTGTAGTGGCTCGAATTCTACATTGTTTCGGCGGAGAATATCTTCGTATTGGCGCAGTCGTTCCAAAAGCTCTCGTTCCGGAAATCTACGTTTTCGCTGCCGAGGGAACAACCCTGCTGGAACACATTGCGCGCCGGACTTGATGCAATTTGAACAAGGAAATTTACGTTCGCACTTGACTTTTCGTTGTTGGCAAAGGACACAAGCAAGCACACGCTTTGGTTTCGGTGGTTGTAAAGCCGGTGCCAGAGGCGTGGTAGGAGATGCGCCAGACGAATCTCGTTCTTCTGAATTACGTGGCAATGAGGACATGGTTGATGTCTGGCGGTGTTGCCACCGCTGAATCCTGAGACACGGCAGTCTCTGGAACGCATCCGCTGATAAAAAGCTTCAAGGTTTGACACTAATAGGGCGTAAGCGACTGAGATTTTTATCTCTTGTACAGCATGTGGTTAAGCTGCGCGTTGAACTACTTACGAATCTCGGCACTCCCAAGTCGAGCAAATCAAACGGATATCCAGGAAATTTGGTCCTCGAACGAGCCCAGAAGACAATGATGAAAGACAAAATAGACGCAAAAAACTAATGAAGGATCCACGGATAGAGTTTTGATGAGCTCCATTGAAATCCGATGGCGGCCCAAGAATTAATCTCGCGCCTGGACTCGATCTTAGCGATGTATCTCGGGGTTTAATAAGATCCGAAAGACTAAGCTTCCCCCTTTCCGGATATGTCTAATACCCGATCAGGTGACCTTTGCGCGCAGCCGGACTATTCTAATGCCCGTTTCCCCACAGGTTCTTGTGCTAATTTATGCATTCTCTAGCCACTTCTGGAGGTGTCAGAGCTTGATGAAAACAAATGATTTGAATTTGGAGAAAGAACAACCAGACCAGAATTCGAGACTAGACATATCGGGGTCGATTTCCGATTAGTTCAAGTTTCGCCGATATTTTCAACTTATCAATGTCCTCTTCATTCATGAGAAGCTCCAGAAGGCTACATCCAAATTCATATTCACGTCAAGGGTCAGCTGATTGACAGAAAAAGAACTTTGCAGGGGACATGACAGAGTATGTGTGATTTCATTTTTAGGTAGTGAGTGTCTAGTTTAAAAGACTTGGTAATCCACGCGCCGGTATTTACTCTTTCTTCCACTCGCATTCTCGGCCACATCAACCACTACCCACATCTCGTCGCACCCTGATCCATTCCACTCCAAAACTCCCTTAAACCCCATTCATCATCCATCCACACATCCAACCCCATTCAAATCGAGCAAATCGAGATCCATGTTTCTGCACTTCCATCGAGCCGGTTTGCCACTCGGCGGTGTTACTACCACGTTCTGGGCCTGTATATTGTCACAGCTCTGTCGGCAAATTAGCACTTCATTCTCAGAGTCTATCGTGGAATACCTACATCCTCAGAACTGCAAATTAGTGAACCAACAACTGGGTCATTTGCTTTCGACGTAGTACCCGAGAAATCTTTAAACAAAACATCGGTTATGATCATTCCCGAAGGATGTTCTTGACAGGTCGAGGCATTGACAGCACCATAGCACTGATCAATCTTGATTGCCCCATCATTGTTATCGTTCCGGAAAAGGTCATAGGTAACGTTGCGCACGTAACCTGAACCCCCTCCACCAACCCACCCGTCCTTGGTAACAGCTCCTGCGCCTGGCCAGGCTTTTAGGCGGGCACCATCCGTGGCGTTACTCATGGAAATGTTGTAAATGTAAAGATTCTCAATAATATCAAATGTCCCTGGGTATTGTCCCAGGGAACCCACAGAAATTCCATGCGATGAATTGCAAACAAGTCCCTGCACTAAGATATTGGTACTGTTGGGCTTGAAAGAAACGCAGTCATCGTCGTGATCAATGTACGAGTTCTGAATAACCAAGTTGTCGGAACGATATGTGTCCCAACCATCCAGGTTCTTCGCAAAGTTATTTGAACTTGACCGAGAGAAGATGTCAATGTCAGAAATGAGGATATCGGAGCTGTTAGCAATAAGATTGTGCCACTAGTTTTCTTGTTAGCGCCCGTTTTTTTCTTGAGTCCTGGTGAAGCTAACATTGGGAGATTGCCGCAGTTTCAGACCTGTGATGGATCCCCCATGCCACCCATCCGTGACGAATAGTACAGGCCGTTTGATGGTGCTGTCATTTGCATGAGCATCATACCATGCTTGCCCATTGCCGTCAATGGTGCCAATGCCAGCTCCGTAGAGGTTAATATCCTTGCCGCCCCACAGCCACCAACTAGATCCCTCTTGAAATGGGAATTGGAAGTTGCTCGATACCCAACTATCAATCTTGTCGCAGAATTTAACAGTTCCAGTCAAGGCAACATCCACGTGCTTGAGAAAGCGTAGGTCCAAAGGGGTGCAAATGGTATAAGTTTGATCCAGAACAACAGTACCACCATTGTTGCATCTCTTGAATGCTTCAAGGATCTTTGAGGAATCATCTCTTCCCTTTTTCCCGCTTGGTTTGACAAAACATGTTTTTGTTCGTCGAATTGAAGTCTGAATGGCCTTGTGAGGCTGAAATGGGCTTGGCCTGATGTCTGGGCGAGGAACGACATTGTCGCCAAGAGCTGAGCCAGTGACAGCGGCAATTGCTATGGTAAAAATGATTGAAGGAAGCATTTCCAGTGGCCCAGCGCGTGATTTCTAGGTATAGAGATGCTGGAGCAGATTTTTTACAGCAGAGCGGCAAACCTGAACTTTATGTGTCCCATCAATCCCGACATCTGACTATATGACTCTAAGGACTTTCCTATGCTGGGCTGTGCCTCTCTTCGAACCAAGCAACTCGCACATAGAAGAGTTAGTTTAGGCTGAATTCATCTTCTTATCATCCGATAATGGGAGTTTCGAAATGCCAAGAACCGCTCTCGTAAACCGTCTTCTTGTCGTCATTGACCAAAATGGCCCAGTCAATCTGTGCTACTTGCTCAACCGGAACGTCTAGGGTAAGGTGCTTGTGCGGCGCCGAACGACAACATAAAATTTCCCACCAATTAACGGCCTTGACTCTAAGCCTAACCCCACTAGATTCTCCCTCTGGAATGGATGGGCAAACCTGATGGTCCTATTGTTCTCACATTCGGTGCGACATGCTTTGAAGAAGACCTGGCTATGATGGGTTTATTAATCTGTGCAACAAAATTAGGCTGAATTCCCGAGACATCTTTTTAATCATTCTTCTTCTTTGAAGATCTTACTCGATTGAGAGGATGTTGGCTAATAAGACATGCCAGCTAGTTCGGCTGGCTCAACCTCGCTCCCGCTTTTCTTATTATTGATGCGACGCTCATTGCACAGCGAGAGAATGATGATGATCGATTATTGGGACATGGAAGTTCATTTTTTTCCAGGCCGTCGATGCTTCCAATCTCCGTAAATGAACAATCTATTTTGACTGGCTTAAGGTGTCAAGTTGAAACGACAATCTCCAAGTCACCGCTTTAGAAACAACTTGGGTTTACCGATTTTAATGAGTTTAAGCGAAAGAATCATGTATTGAATACAACAGTAAATGCTGCTACCAAAAGGCAAGGCCGAGAGGAGCATTAGATTTCGGCGAAAGTAGCCTACCGTGTGGTTTGCTCTTGGTATCCGTAGATTCCCCACAATCGCAGGGGCAAGGATCCTCCAAATCCTGCCAGGTTCCCCGCCGCTCACACAAACACGAGGATGAGGTTAATTTTATGTGAGGGCGGAGACCATTTTTCCACCCCTCGGAGCTATGAAAGTGTCCATGGGTCTGGATAAAGGGGCGAAATTTCTTTCGCTGGGAGCATATAGGTGAGACTGATATGATTTTTCCAGTGGCATTTGATGCACTCACATCTACTTTCCTAATGCTATTCTATTGAAAACGGTGATTAGATGAGTCCGCTTCACTCGCTAAGATAACACTTCAATCCTGGTGATTGACCTTTAACCTTGTATTGGTAAAAGTAGCACGATGCTAGTAACAATTCATTTTCTGACTCGTGATGTTTGGGCTGGTGCTATATTTCTGGTAGTCTATTAAGTACTTGATGTTCCTTATTTGCTTTCTTGGGTTGCCTTGCAGTGCGAAAGGACATAAAGAATATTCCTTTCCCGCCCGAGCTTGGATGTTCTTCTCCTCGATGCAATACAATCCTACCCAATTTTCAGGTCTCTGAATACCATTGCCAAAGTTGTCGTGGCTTATCAGCGAACACCCTCTAAATTTGCGCCTCACTTCCCGCCCACTCCTTCACAATTTCAATAAGAGCTGCATCGTTGATATCCCTATACTCCTAAGGCATCAGCCTCCCACCAGATGCAGAGTTTCCCTCTTTACTGGATGCGTGTGGGCGGTCGCTCCCATAAACCACCATATCTGGCCCGGCATTTATCAGGGTTTCGGCAACGACTCGCATGTCGTTCATAAAATGGCTTCTGCTTTGAATTTTGATATGGAGTTGAGATTTTGACAAATAGAAGTTTTCGACTGACAAGATCGATTACTTCTGAAAAGCCTTTCGTCTTGTATGGGTCGATTGTTCTCTTTGTCAAATTCTTTTCAGAATCAACTTCTGCATGAGCGAAATGATCTGCTACAACTGTTACCCCCAAGGTCGTGAAGATAGAGTGCAGGTGCTCATAGGCAGATATTGGGATCCAAAGCTGTAAGACCCAGCCGAAGACTTGAGCAACTTGCGCATTCTTCTGGACCGCAGATACTATCTCATCAACTGTCGCGGAAGCGAGGTTGACACGGAGCCCACGCACGCCAGCCGCATGAAACCCTGGAGGGTTTCGTTGGATACGGTGTCTGGGTTGATTGCAGCTACTCCACGGCATTGGCCCTTGAATTGTTGTAGAGAATCAAGAAGAATATCGTTATTGAACGCCATACAGACTGGGAAGAACGATAGTTGCATGGTTGATTCCATAAGTGTTGAAATGCTCCGTGGCATTTTGCACTGCGGCGGGCTTTGGAGTATAGTCTAATAAAGGTAAGTGTTAGTCCATTAGAAAATGACGGTGAGGACCAATACATGTACTGACCTCCGTCTGCATCCATGAGGAATCTCTCCGGGTCAATTATGTGAATATATGAGTCCCTAAAGATAAATCAGTATTGGCTTGGCATAGTCAATGACGAGTGTCTGAAATGAGAAACGATTGCTCACCAAGAGTTTGCCGGAATCCTTGATACATTGCCTGTGGCAAGCAAGCCCAGCATACACATGATAGAAAGCTTCCAAATTCGAACCATGCTAGCTCGTTAGGTTGAACAAAGACTTAGGATGATGCTAAATCAATTGAACAAGGCCAGTCGTGTAACCATTTTATAGCTGATTCTGTCATTCTTGACGCCCGAGATTCCGACTCCAACTCATCAAAAGGGCAAGGTTGAAATTCAGGTTATGCCCGGTAGCTTCTGACATGTTCACATGTCAAGAGAATGTCGAAGTACCTTGGGAAGGTTTATTCGGGAATATCCGTTCTCCAGACCCCATGGCACTACTCAACGCCTAAAGAAGGCTAGTGATTCTTCCATCTCTCTTGCTAAATGCATTCGGACTTACGCCGACAACTACACCGTTTGGTCAGTGACTGCGCCGAAAAGACAGGGTTCCCCTCACGTTGATCTCAGCTGATGCCGAGTCAAAATATCAAAATTCAACTGGGAAATTGGCACCTCCCTGGTCTGAGACACGGGATAAATAATTTATAGTGGGATTGGATGCGTATGCCTGTGCAAGGGTCCACTGCACCTCCAATTGAATGAAAAGCCTCCAGATTGACTTATGCTTGAATGCTGCAGTGATATGCCAGGGTCCAAATGGGTCTGCACCACGGGTGCACTACCCTCCTTGCATTGGATAGTTTCCTGTGCTGATTTTCCTGAACAAAGAGTTTTGCAACTCAACTGCACCAAATGCTCCAAGTTTTCACCGAAAAGCAGAAATATGAGAGCTAGTCTCTAGATAAGCTCTGAATCAGCTGATATCCCGTGACATTGCGTTCCTAAAGCCAATTTCAACCCTGTGTATTGAATGCATTACCGTGTTATGAGTAATTCAATCTAAAACAGGCGGCAGCAGCAATGGTAGTCTAAATTTGTTCAACTTTGGCGGACTGGCTCTAGGACACGACATGACCACCATTACCACTTCCTAATTAGTATGCTCTTTTATGGGGCACTGATAGTTGCCGCCGTGCGCGAGGATATTGGGTACACGCAAATGCTGATTAAAACCCTTGTATTTATCTATTTTCATAGTGACTTTGTCGCCTTGAATTATACCCCCAGTCTCTCCTCGTCGAGAGCCTCGGCGGTTTGTGGTAAGGATAATACCCGAGGTTAACTGAGTAAATATGAGGGGTCAACGACCACCTTGTATTCTGGCCTTGCCCACTTGTCACGTAATGTGACATACCACACTGGGAATAAGCCCTTGACTACGCTACGGCATTCTTCCGAATAATCGGATGATCCTGAAAGAATCCAGACTCTCAACTCCGACACCTCGTCCCCTTGGCGTTCTCCCTTCAAGTTGAGGGCCTTGGTGCGGTATCTGGTGGCTGGTATGCCCGCTCGCTGTCTGGCTGAATGTAGCTACATTGATTCGTTTTTACCTTGTTGTGATCTTACGAAGCCTGCGTTGACAAGAAGAAGACCCTTCTTGGCTTCGAGTACTATGTGACTGTGCGCACGCGTGTTGGCAACATCTTCGAGGCTGGCCAGCATCTGTCACTGAAGGCCATGCACTGAGAGTCGAATGTTCAATGATACGTAAAGCAAGACATCTATCTCAATGAAGATTGAATCAGGAAATTCCAGACCCAGACCTCGTCACAGTTTACCGCAGAAAGTCTCTGCCGACCAATTGATTTAAGTATCGGCCACTGGGAAGAAGCCACAATGAAGGGTAGCAGTCATACCATCGGCATTAGAGTAGGCGAAGTCAACGGTAGACCTTTCAAGCGGAAATGGGGTGGCTCTCCGCTATGCAACCACATTTCCGACAAGGCAAGCCGACACGCTCCCACAACCCCATTTCCGGCTCCTTAGTCCTGCTCGGCCCCTTGATTCCTCACACTTCCCTAGACCATGGGCTTCAGTCTAATTCTACTAGCACCGCGCTAGTTTGGAGGGCTTTCCCTAGGCTGTGTTATCTAGTGATGTAGCTTGGTAACATTCACTCATCGTGATGAGGAGTAGGCTTTCGATCCAACGTTAGCCTAGGGTCAAATATTGTGAAATCTCTCTTGTCACGGTTTGATTATCGTGCTGCAATAGATTAGCTCAGAATCCCTGAGGTCAGACCGAGGGCTAGAGGTGTCAGATAGAAGGTTGCAGCAGAACGTTGTTAATCCTTTTCATCCATGACAAGCATTTTGCCTTTTGGGGTCTGTTTTTGCCACGAATTCTATATATATATTTTCAGATCCGATCTACTCAAAACGAACCTCCCCATAAGATCCAAACGGGCAATAGCATCTCCATTCCGCCAGATGTATCTGAGCAGCTTTGTCTTTCTCCGAAGAATCGAGTTAAGGGCGAGCTCTGAGAGACTTTAGGGAACCCAACACATATAGGTTTGCCATCTGGACGGTTTTTGAAGTGAAGAATCTGTGCTGATTTATTTGGTGGCTTGAAGGGCTGGGAGGGCTTCTGCTATGTGCCATGCCTCTGGCAATGATCCTTCTGGGTTGGCAGGGCGCAGGTGGCTTTGGAGCGGCTGCAAATGTGTAGGCTATTCAAGTTGACGATTATAAATGTCCCTACTGATAATTTTCTACAGTGGTTCACTTCTACCTTGGTGGTGTGCTTCTTCTCCTTGGAGGAATCGGGGAATGGATACTTGGTAGGATGCACATGGAGATAGTGCAGCCACCATACTGATAGCCAACAGGAAATACCTTTCCAGCGACAATATTTGCCATATATGGTGCTTCTGGTTCTCCTTTGGCGCGACAATCGTTCAGAGATATGGTACGTATGAAATGTACTCTGCTCATGGAACAAATGATCCGACAGAAGGACTCTAAGACCTCGCCTTCTTGGCCACCTTTGGGTTCCTTCTTTTGAGTATGACTCTTGTTTGTGCGTTATTTGCTGTTGCTAGCCTTCGTACCAATATAAGTTTCTTCGGAATACTGCTGTTACCTATTCAAACATGTGAGCGATTTTCATCTAAGCCATCCCTACCGAGTTTGACTAATTCTGGCTAATGGACAATCGCCTGTCTTTCGGCTTGGTTTTTTTCGCTCTTTCTTATGGGAGCTCGTCTGCCCCTGTCTACTAGCGCTCTGGAGTAGTACCACTTCTTGTTGTTTCCTTCCTGAGGTGGTACATATTTCTCTCGCTCATTCAAATTTCTGTCGATTTCCCTCATTCTTTGCCACTTGGGGATTTGTCAACAATCATACCTGGGAAGAGCGAAAAGACTGTGCTAATTGGTAATGATATAGACTCTTAACCTATATCACGATTTTGCATTCTACATCATTGAGTAATGTCGAATCTCATTACCTTCTGGCCATGAGTCGAAACTGACAATTCGAGTTCATGTGCAAGGTGGAATCAACAAGCCCTCCGGACTAGAATACTACATTTCGGTCGAATCTTGATCAATCGATGCAAGAGAATCTAAATATTCATAAGATCAAAACCCAAGCCTGACGATCACTTTGACTGCTCGACTATATATCATAACTCTATATACTGGTATACAGTCTGGACATTGCAGTATGACTTGAGTTCGCTCATACTCAACTCAAACCCAATCCCACCCCACTTATGTCCACCAAAAGCGGTGTAAGGTGGCAGATCTGAGTGGTTATTGGTTCATATATTCCCAGCCTGCAACCGTTGAGAAATACGATCCGCTTGGATGGCATCTCATGTCTACACAGAAGCTCCGGGGCCCATGTCACTGTTGTTCGCACGTCGAATCCCATCTTCTTCATCAATCCTCTCAAGAAGAGGGAATACATGGCCTACGCCAAAGTTAGATCAATTTAGATCCATATTGGAAGTGTAAATACCAAATGGAACCTCGGTGACGATTCTTGAATCGTCTGGGGAGTTGTCAGTGGCGGTTGGCTGGACGAGGTGGCCATTTTCGCCCGAGTTGCCTTCTAGGCTTCCAACGGCAATTTGGAATGTTCGCTAGTGACTATACTAGACTTTTGACCCTGTTGAATTGCACGTCTTTCTGTACTGGACCGAGCGATACACCATCATCAAGCCCATTTCTGACAGCGAGAGCGTAGCCACGACACATAACTTCGGCACGAAACTCCTCGTAGATATCTTTGTGGACATTGACGCGTTTAATTGCCCCGCATAGCTAATTGGTGGTCAGAAAATATCTTGATGTATGAATAATACATAATTTTCCTCACTTGACTTGAATTATAAAGAGAAAACAAGTGACCTAGCCTAAAATCAGTCCTGATCATGTATTGGAAACTCGATACCCTGGTAGCAACTATTGGGATATCCACATTGGCGCAAATGATTGCTGGATCATTTCCGCTCCTAGGAACTGGTTAGTGACGGTAGGTGCATCCTATATTTTATTACACATACAATTCAAGGGTGATTCTTTTCGAACTCTTGGCACAGCTTTGCATGACATCTATACCCTTTTTCGTCGACTCGGTGAAGCTGATCGTATCCACACTGGGTTGAGCCGTAAGCCATGGTCCTAGATTTTCATCCCCACTAATCACTTGGACGATGCCGGGGGGGAAGAAGAGACTGGCCAATTCGGCGAGTTTGAGCCCGTAGGATGGAGTTAAATGTCTGTAAAAGAGTCACAATAATATGCTCAACTTCTGGGTGCACATGCGATGGTTTCAAGATGATTGCGTTCCCAGTAAGGAGGGCAGGCCCTAATTTGAAGGATGCTGAACAGGGCATGTTGGACTATTTTTCTGTTCAAGTTTGTGGTTTAACCAACTTAATGAGATGGGAACCAGACATGTGAGCCGATATTGAGTTAGGAACATGTGCCGTAACTCACAATTCCAAGGGACAATTCCCACAGAAACGCCTATAACAAGACGGGATTAGCTTGTGACCTGTGAACTATTTGAAGATAATCAACTATTGGTACGTATCTGGTGACCACTCAACGATTTGCTGTGTCCTGTACTATTTCTTCCTCTGGAAAGGGAAGGTTTGCCACTCCCTTCAGCATGATGACAGTTGTATGAACCTCTGCCAAAGAAATAGGGAGCTTGAGATAGAATTCAGTGCCCTGTTAATTCTGAATTGGCTGGTAAAGTTTGACATGTACCGGTTTTCCCTGCTCCAAAACCAACATTCTGGCAAAAGCGTCTGCGAAGCGGCGCAACGCGTCCTGTCATGTGCCGATTAGAGTGGCGGCCCAAGATGGAGGGCCTCGCTTAGTTGCTGCTACTACAAGGTCTAAGTCTTCGTATGTGCTAGGTGGAACGAGGGGAGGGGCTTCAAGAGTTACCGTGTTGATGCCGTGACGGGTTTTCGTGGAGCTGACAAGTTTGCCATCAATGACGTTCCAAAAGCATTAAAGTGCATCTTTTTTCGCTCTCCCAGTCTTCAATAATCTCGTAGCGTAAAATGGAATTGATTGTCTGTTCTTGGCAAGCCAATGTGTGTTTGCACCTCCTCGCTATTCCGTACCTAGAGCAGCAGAATTGCTATATACCGACCCAAAGTAATGGAAAGAGGAATAGCAAGGCAGAAAGGTAGACGCGAAGCAATAAGTTTCCGCAGGTAACATTGCATTATTTATGTTCTTAATTAAATACAATTCACATATTTAGTGGTGGTATAGTGGTGTGCCTAGCCTGGCGCAAAGACACCGCCTTCGGCGGATTCAGAATGTGTGTATTGTTTTTCCTCAGTAAAAACAAAAAGAAAAAACACTTGCGGCATTGTATTGTTGAATTATTGCTGGATAAAGTTGCGGTGTTATGATTGTATGCGCCTTGGCGTAAGGTGTAAGAGTGGCGAGGGGAAATCGGGGACTTTTGGAACTTTTGCACACAACTATGAGGTAAAGGAGGGATGATGTAAGGCCTAATGGTAACCGTTCCGCCAAAAAGGAAGTCTATGATCATAATGCTCGTGACTACAGGTACGGTGCGCCTCTGCATTGGGAGCTCGTGCCGCCTTCGCACAGGTCCAAACAGCTGCAGGCGATACGAATTCTATTAGATTGACCTTTAGTCGAGAGGGCACACTGAAAGACCTAAACCTGTTTTGTTGCAAGAGAAGCACTATCAACACGTCAAGTCTGCTGTGAGCAGTGTCTTAACACTTAAGCTGGTTTGTTTAAACCCTAAACCCAAAAATGCTAGAACAATTAAGTATAATAAATGAAATCATCAAGCAATTGTTGATTATTATTTTTTCTGAATTATATACTGAAATAATATCATAGCTATTGTATAAAAGGTCAAATTATTGGGTTCAAAGCTTTGATTATCCTTACTTCACTGTCTTTTCTCATGCTATAGGAGAGTCTTCTTGCAAGAAAGGGAAGATATCTGGATACTTCCTTCAACGGACTTTCCAACAGAATCGCATCGCTCCCGCTCCTTACATAAGCTCGATTCCTCTAGGCCTGGACCACATAGAATTAGCAACGCTGATGTGAGGAGGAATAAAATATATACTCCGTTCTAATACACCGGCCTTCGTGTTGGGGACCGGGTTTGAATGTCTGCAGCAGGAGGAGGACTTGGCTATTTAGCTATGCAATACACGAGAGAGTTGGGAGCAAGGAGTGTGTGTATTGATTCAAGAAGAAAGGAGGACTATTGTCGCAGCGTCGGAGCAACCCAATTCATTGATTACATCAGCTTTACAACTGACGCGGGTTTGGCCTTAAAGGTTAAGGCTGGGACAAGAGGTGGAACACGAATTGCTCTCATGTGCGCTGCTCGTGTAAAATCCTACTTGTAGGACTTTTCCTGGTTTGGACTCTGAGGAACCATTGCTCGCCTAGGTATTCCTCAACGGGCGGGGAGTCTAGTTCTAAGCATAGTGCTATGGCCACTGAAGAGCTCAAAATAATTGATAAGCAGGCTAGGGGATTGACTTAGACAAAGTCCCCATTGACAAGATTAATTAGCAACGAAAACTAGCAACAGGTGAGAGACAAAGAATGATTTGAGATTGCTGCTCAAGGAGGGGTAAAGGCACATTGTCAAACTGTAGCTTCTGGAGTCTCTTTCCAAGGCGGGTTAATTCCAGGTGGATCAATTAGATGTTGACTAACTGTTTAAGTCTTCGCGGATTTGGAGGCTGGGAAGATTTCAGGTAGGGTAATACTTGATTTGAGGTAGAAGTGATGACGGATCGCTGTTTGGATGATCTATTATGTACTGAGATGAGTGAATTTAAAAGAATAGCTTTCGACAAGTCAAAATATCAAGCCCGCCACGTAGACAATGGCCAGGGCTTGACGAGTACTTGGGTCGCACAAAGCTGGTTGGCGTGGTGGTGATCTTCCTAATGGCCCTCGGCTGAAAATGAAGCTCAAAACGCCGAATCCTTGCCTCAAGTGGCTTTCCCCGCAAAACGCCATGTCAGATGGGCGACTGTGCTTTAAACCGATTGGCCCCAACTCGACAAGATGGACATGGGCTCCACTTCCTCTTAGAGAATCTGTGTCAGGGCCTTCTGACTCGAAAACGATGAATTTCCCGCCACAGGCCTTTTCGCCTAGATTCATGTTGAAAATTGACCAATACCAGTGTCCGAAGAACTTTAGGGGTGAAATCAATGGGACAGGTTGCAGTTTCTGACATGACCACACTGACTGAAGTCTGAATGCGCAACATTGTCAAGATACAAAGAAGGCAGCTTTGAACTTGGGAGAAGCATATATACTCAATCACTGTCCTCGGCATGTGAGAAAGTAGAACATATCTTTACTATCGTTCAAATACCATGACAAACATGTCTGAAAGCATTTTTATCAACGCCCGATATCTGCTGCCCGCCATCACTGGAACTGGCCTGCATTTAGGTGTTTTCATGCATGGAGAATGGGACCTCCATACTACCAAAATTTTAACTACAATAATTTTCTTATTTGTCGCCGTCATATCTGCTATCACCATTTTCCCCAATGAAAACTTCCCTCAGTCTTGGGGCTCGGTTAAAGAGGCATCTCTGATGTTGGGCTCGATGCTTACGGGACTGGTTTCTAGTATGATGCTCTACCGAGGATTCTTCCATCGTTTGAACCAGTTTCCTGGTCCCTTCGCTGCCCGATTTTCTAACGCTTACATCACTTCGCTTTCAATAAAACGCTTTCAGTTATATGAAGAAGTTCAGAAGCTACATGCGAAGTATGGAGACGTTGTTCGTGTTGGTACGTGGAATGATTTGGCCTAATACCAGGATCGGTACGATTAACCCATATAGGCCCATCGGAATTATCGATTGCAGATCCTAGAGCAGTGAGCTTGATTCATTCAAACACATCACTCTGCACCAAGGGGCCTTGGTATAATATTCTACATCCAGTCGTATCACTACATATGATCAGGGACCATAAGGACCATTCTCGTCGGAGAAGAACTTGGGACAAAGGGTTCGGCTCAAAGGGTATGCATTGCGATAAATTACATTTCCTCTAAATCGAATTAATGTTTGACCTGTTTCACATCAGCGCTTCGAGATTATGAGCCAAGAGTCGAAATGTACACGAACCAGCTTATTGAGAAGATTGACGAGATGCAAGGCTTACCTTTGGATGCATCTACATGGTTCAACTTCTACAGCTTTGACGTCATGGGAGATCTTGCCTTTGGTAAAAGTTTTGACATGCTCAAGAATGGCGTGAAGCACTATTTTATGAAATCAGTACACACCAATATGCTTCTCGTTAGCGCATTCAGTCATCTCGTTTGGATATTTCCTCTCTTTAAAGAAATTCCCGGTCTCAATTATGAGCACATCAAATTTCAGAAGTGGCTTTCATCCCATGTTGCGGAGCGGCTACGGGTAATGTTGCAGGTATGCTGTTGATTTCCTCCTGCTAATGCGCTCACAGAACAGACCCGAGGTTCCGGACGTCTTTTCTTGGATTCTGGGCGACTACGAGAAAATCAAAAAGCCAAGAAAGCAAGATACTACGAACCTACATGGAGACGCACATTTAATTGTCGTGGCAGGGAGGTATGTTGAATCTACTCATTATTGGAGTAACTTAAGCTTATTGGTTGCTAGTGATACCACCGCTGCATCTCTGACTTGTCTTTTTTTCGAACTTGCTACCAATCCACAAGTGTGTAGCCGGTTGCAAGACGAAATTGATCAATATTTTTCAGGGAGTGAAAAGATTGATTACATTGGCCTGTCAAAACTACAGTATCTCCAATCATGCATTGACGAATCTTTACGACTTCATCCACCGGTCCCTTCTGGTTTGCAGAGGATGACGCCCACCAAAGGACTCCAAATCGGAGCTACTTTTATCCCTGGAAACACCATTGTACAAGTTCCATCATATACCCTAAACCGAGGTGAGCTGACATTGAGTTGGAACGAGAGTGATTTTGGAGATCTGATGCCGCTTTAGACGCCAGAGTTTACGATCATCCTAATGAGTTCATTCCTGAACGGTGGACCACCAAGCCGGAGCTTATCAAAGGAGAAACCGGATTCCATCCCTTCTCCATCGGTACGTGATGAAATTAGTCCACGCCATAATGCGGTACTGACAATTAGGTTTGATGCAGGCCGATATTCCTGTGTTGGAAAACATTTGGGCTTGATGGAGCTCCGCCATGTGACAAGTCATATTTTGCGACGATACGATGTCACGTTGGCCAACGGGTGTACCGCAGAGGGATTCCTGGCTGGGTTGAAAGATGGATTTACATTGGCATCCCCTGGCCTCCATTTGGAGTTTACACCTCGAGGAAATACGGGTAGTTTGTCGCAATAGTGGTTGAGAAGATTTAGACGCAGATATTGAGGGTGGGCGGCCTTGATTGTTGACACGTAGGATTATATTGCCTCTCAGCTTGCTTCTTTGGAGTCGCGGAGCCAGCGAGGCTTGTCAAAGCGCCTAGAATAAGAAGTAAACAACGCCAATCAGCCTGAGATTGAATGAATATACTGTGTTAAAAGCGCTATGACTCGAATCACGTGGATGTCCGCTTCCCCGCACTTCCCAAATTCGTTGCGATCTCCTTGATCACGGTTACATCTCCACTTCTTACCCTGTTGTGTAAACTTCATCCCCCAGAATCTCCACCCACCCCCACACCATCTGCCAATTTCCTTTGTATACAACTATACAAGATGGAAGATCATCACTCAAAACAAAGCCAGGCAGCGAAGAAGACCCAGGACGGTGTTTCGGATCCTCGCCGACTCAAGAAGAGAGAACTGGATCGGAAAGCCCAGCGACTCGCACGGGAGCGCACCAAGAATCGGATCGCCGAACTGGAAGCTATGGTTACACATTTACGACAGAACGACTCAAATACCCAAATCTTCAACCTCATGGAGCAGCTTTCTCAAGCAACTAAAGAAAGGGATAGAGCGATTCAAACGCTAAAATCGCTTGGCTCTACGATCCAACGCCAATTAAACGATGCCGAACCGACCAGGTTTTGCGTTCAAGACAAACCCAAAACCATTAGCAAATTGCTTTCGGAGGAAGCCTCTTTTGATACGTGGGCTGAGGGCGTCTTATCGTCCCAGGTCACGAGAGAGGGTGGACATTTGCCTTCGCCCATGACCATACGGTCAACGGGATCTGGCGAGGGGGCTAATTTGCTGGACAATCCCCACATCGCACTGGCTGCTGACACCCTTGAGAACGTGCTCAACGATCCATTGGATCTTCGGGAGCAGGTTGCCTTTGTGGAATTGAATGGAATTTCTCACGGGTCAGAAGGACACCAAATGGACGTGATTGTTCCACAAGCGACGTCGCTGTGCCACTGCACTGTGTTCTTCACCAGCTCCTACACAACCCCTAGGCCATTTAATAAATGGCGCGCAGCAAATGAGGCTTTAGGAACAGCAACTCGATTGTCTCAAACGGAACTTTCGATTGAAGACTTGAACAGTGATGACGTCCCTATCCGAGCCGTTCTTGAAGGATGGGACAGCGTTGAAAGAATGGGCAAATTGTCGAGGTCTTGGCAGAAACTCCGTCGAGTCGATGAAGTTTGCTTCCAGAAATGCCCACAATTGGAACGTCTGGCCGTGTTGAAGACGATGCATCTAATGATGATGTATCACGGGGATCCGTCGCTCGAAAGACAAGCTGCCCTGCCACATTGGTTTTTGATGAGGCAAGCTTGCAAAGAGATGAAACAGAGAAGCACTCACTAATGCTATTTCAGGCCTTCTCAATCACTGGTGCACTCCTATGCAATTGACTATTTTGTATGGTACGTCTAGTAGTCGAACCAATTAAGAAAAAAGTCATACTCACCCTACTTCCAGGCCAGGAATCAGGGAACGATTCGTATTCTCCCAGCATCGGTACTGTACGAATGTATTTTGGGGTTTGTTTGAGTCTAACTTCAAGATCCTCTGGCCATACGACTTTCGAGACACGTACATGCTGAATCCTGACACAGGTCAACTTCACCTGTCTCCCTTATTTGAGGAACGAATCCGAGACATCAACGCCTGGACAATGTCCCCTGACTTTTTTGATCAATTTCCAGAGCTCTATGGTGATATTCCTAAGAACCTTGCCCTACCAAGAGGAGTGAGCAATGGGGTTTCCGGCATGGTCTCATATCTTTCAAGATCCGGAAAGCGATATGAAGAAAGGAAAGATGTCTCCAACATTCACTACTAAAATAGGTGCGAAGTATGAATACAACATTAATAATCTTTAATATCTAGTACTAGAAAAAGAAAGTCAACCATTCACGAATCAACAACCCTTAAAGCTTTGATACAACCTTGGGCATGTGACTAAGTAGCTCTCGGTGACCTAAGTGGTACTTTACCATGTTTGGCTTTCTGTGGTGGTGTGCAAACCGTACCCCAGTTGTAGTTAGGGATGAGAACACAAGCGGATTAGCACTAGTTTCGGAAAGCCTCATGCTGCTTTTGAATCAGGCAATCAAGATAGGTTGCGGGCACAGAAGCACGGTGCCCAGCCACTAACTTTTAATCCCGGTTCGAGTTATCCACTTCTAAGTCCGGTGAATCTCATATCTTCAATATCACAAAATGGACATGAAAATTGTTTAAAACTGATCGAGATTACCCGTAAACCAATTGAACTTACGGGCGTCATTCTAGTCATCAGTTCCGATGAGACCCCGGACCTGAGAACCCAGGTCGGAGCTTACCCTGAAGCTTTCTTAATTCTTGGTGATCTGTTGCCTTGGGTAGGTCTCAACTTAAATTTGTAAAATCCGGGACCTTGGGGTCTAATTATTGCTTTCAGTACCATATTAGACTGTGAATACTTATTAAATGTGGAGTACATCTGAATGCTTCGTAATGGCAATCTGCTCGCCATCGAAGTTCACGATAATTCTTAGCAAAATCAGTCTGTCGCCTTGAGATTTACGAGGGTTATTATAGCGCAATTCACGGCGAATTTATCCTATTTGATCCTTTAGAAATTATTAATTCTATTTCCATTGACCATAGAAGAGGGTAGCTCGCTCACTGAGTCTATCGATTCGCGTTACGATACTCAGACTTAGAGCAAAGGATTTTCCAAGGTTTGTGTGCTTTGCGGGGAAGCCTCAGCCGGTGCGCCATCATTAGCTTCCCATCGATAGTGGCATCGAATGGGAAGATATCTCATGCAACGGAATTCGAATTACCAATGCACTGTTTATTCCGGTTCCACATTCTTCGTATCTCAAAGCATCTCAATAGCCATGAGATTTCTTGCGTGGCTTGAAACTTCGGAACTGAGGAAAGGGTTCGGAAAGTGGGTCTTGATTAGACGGGGGTCTAGAACTCTTCACCGTCTGGCTTTGTTCCGTAGGTCCTAAGCATGTCTGAGTTCACATATTGGACTCAATAACTTAATCGATTTATTCAACAATTGTAATTTTTTGTGGGTAATAAATGTCGGTCAACAAGGCTGAAAACCTACCAATACCTTTCTTCTCTAATCACCAACATGAATCGGGTTCGAGCTATTTCAAGGACCAGCCTTTCTTGGTCTGGGAGATGGAGAAGTGACGGCCAACGAAGTATCACAACAAGGACGACGATCCCTCTCATCATCAATGGCAAAGATGTTGAGACTTCTTCGTCTTTCCCAGTAGTCAGCCCATTGACTGGTGAAGAAGTATGGTCACTTTCTTGCGCTACCGAAGAGCATGTTAAAGACGCTGTTCAAAATGCCCAAGATGCGTTTCCGGCTTGGTCTCGAACTAAAGGCTACTGGCGTCGGGATATCTTTCTTGCCGCCGCAGACATTATGAACAAGCGGAGGGAGGAGCTCGGGGCCTACATGCATGAAGAAATTGGAGCCAACCAAGACTACCAGAACTTTATCCTTGGACTTGCGATAGATGGACTCAAGGACACGGCTGGCAGAATATCTGGTGCGATTCAAGGATCAGCGCCAGAGTCCACATATGACGGAATGAAAGCAATAGTGTACAAGAAGCCTTATGGTGTTAACGTTGGTATTGCGCCTTGGTGAGACGAAATTGTCCATAATCAGGAGACCTTTGCGTTTGAAACTTACTATATTTTAGGAATGCTCCATATCACCTTGGCCTTCGGTCTGTCTCATTTGCTCTTGCTACAGGAAACACTGCAATTCTTAAGGGAGCAGAATTCTCGCCAAGGTGCTATTGGGCTATTGCCGATGTATTCCGTGAGGCCGGGCTTCCAGATGGCTGTCTTAATCTCATATTCCACTCTCCAGCAGATGCGCCTACCATCATCGACGGTCTCGTCGCAAACCGGCACGTTAAGAAAATTAACTTCACTGGTAGCACCAGGGTGGGAAGGATTATTGCTGCGTCCGCTGGTAAACATTTAAAGCCAGTTCTCATGGAACTCGGGGGCAAGGCAAGTGCCATTGTGCTGCACGATGCCAATTTGAAGCAAGCAGCGTTACATTGTGCGCGAGGGGCCTTCATGAATGTGAGTACTTCAATTTTGGTCCTCTTATCATGAAGCCTTAGGAATCTTAATTTTTGTGTGTAGGCCGGCCAAATTTGCATGTCAACAGAACGAATCCTTGTGCACGAGTCTGTGGCGGCGAAATATCAAGAGGCTCTCCGTGACGCCATCCGTCAAATCTTTGGATCCGCAAGTACAACTCCGGTTCTCGTCACAGCGGCATCAGCAAAGAGGAATAGAGCACTTGTGGCAGACTCTCTTTCCAAAGGAGCGTCTCAAATCCCCATCTTTGATCAACATCCCAAACAAATCGAGACACACATGAAACCCGTTGTCTTGACGGGTGTCGATACAACCATGGACCTGTACGCTTCTGAGTCATTTGGACCGAGCGTGTCTTTGTTCACCTTTAAGACAGAGACAGAAGCACTGAAGCTCGCTAATAACACCGAGTACGGCTTATCGGCAGCTGTATTCACCGAAGACCTTAAATCTGGGCTCCGCATTGCTGACGGCTTGGAGTCTGGAGCGGTACACATCAATTCAATGACTGTACATGATGAGTATCCCCTTCCTCATGGAGGTGTTAAGAACAGCGGATTTGGTCGATTTAATGGCTACCAAGGCCTTGATGAGTTCTTGTACTATAAAACTGTCACTTGGATGGAATAGGGTGACGTTGAGAGAAAGTTTATCAGGAACCGATTTACAAGTCTTTTATGACCAATCATAAATTATAGTATGATGGTTTTGTCTACCTTCTTACTATTTGCTTTACATATGTATGCTCTTCTTCAAAAACCAAATAATTAAGGCGCTTGGTATTGGTGTAGCGAGGAAAAGCATCCTTCATTAAATCTGCCATCCCACAAAGCCGTATAGCAGTTTCAATTTCATCTTTAATGACTTTTCCAGAAATTTTAGCAAAAGATAATAGACGAGGCATAAAATCTTACTTCTAACAGCATGTTCGACACCACTCTCCCTGTAGCCAAATGCATAGAGAAACGATCGGCCAAAGCCGACGGCGGACACACCTAAACAAATTGCCTCTATGTCATCCGAACCGCGACGGAATCCTCTATCGACCATTACTTCCATAGCTCCAAGGACCTCTGAGAAATTCTTTTGCAGCTCTAGAAGAACTAGAATCGTTGGTGGAGTATTATCTACTGCTCAACCCCCGTGATTGCTTAAGATGATGCCATAGGAGCCCTCAAGCAATGCCATCCTCGCCTCTTGAGAAGTCTGGATCCCTTGAAGAACCATGGGGATACTTGTCAGCCTCCGCAGCCATTATATGTCGGACCAGCTCAAACAGGAGTCGATAAATGATAATACCTGGCGAGCTAAGCCGCCACCCCTGGCACGCGCTCCAGTAACAGATGACTTGATACCGGAAAGCTGTCGAGATTCATTCGACCCTGTTAGTTCATCTTCTTCCCAATTCGGAATCCTGGAACGTCGACAATAACAAAGATGGCCCTGATCTTTCCCATGGCCACGAATTCGCGAACAGCAGCCTCAGAGAGTTTATGATCTTTGTTTGCATATAGCTGAGAAAAAAAGCGTGCTATAGAGTGTGCTCCAGAATCTCCGAGTGTGAATATGAAGAAGGCGTTGCAAATCAATGGAAGATGCCACCAGCTGCAGAGCCACGGGCTGAGGTGAGCCCCCCCTCAGATCCACCCTGTTGATGCAATATAGATAGGTATTTCTAGGTTGCACTCAATGAGGATGGTTTTGGTGTTGAATTGAGTGACATTTTGCATCACCTTGGGCTTCAACCAAACTCTCTATCTATTTTGGAGTCTCTAGTCATATTATAATTTGAACTACTCTAAATGAATGCCATGGCCTTTTTTGAGTGAGAATTACCCGCTATTTGTTCAAAATCATCTGAATTGATGATGGAATCCATATCATGCTTCTCCACTGCGCCCTGGGCTTCTGTATTGTTCTTCTTGCTCGCATTTCCACCGTCATCTATGATACTGGACTTTCAGATCCACTGGGATGTTCGAGAGCGAAGTTCGTCATATCATACACCTTCCTCCGACAAAAATCAAGATATCATCGGGGAACTCATGTTGAGCAACTTCTGAGGCTGCAGCAATCCTCGTTGCGATTTTCTTGACATTTCTAAAGTTGGGATTTCGATCCAAATGGTTTTCTTTGCGTTTTTGACTTTCAGCTAGAGGTTCAATCCTCGAAGTGATTGTTCAAGGAATCTAGACATAAGCGTATTTTGCGGGATAACCCAAAGTTCGCTATGGGGGTTTTCCATTCGTTCGGCCCGGAGAGATGTTAGCTATTGCGATGAAACAGTATGAAGGTTACCGAAAGATAGGAACTAGGCCAGCGGAATGTCTAGAGCCATCAGCACTTCGGCCATTCCGTCTATGGACGGACTTCTCAGACTCGTACGAAGCAAGGCCCTAGTAGTGCCATGTTGCCATCTTCCGACTTTGCATGAACCTAGAAAATGAGCAAAAACTTACGTACTTCGCACAATGCCGGCTGTTCCATTATGTTGCTGTGATACGGAATGGAGCCTTTCCTGTGGTTGTGATGCTATTCCGGTCAATTTCGGAACAAGTGGGGCTGCCCAAGTTGGATAGTTCCGTCAACTAACCAAGCCTCGTCGATAGACGGGGGCTGCCTTCGCAGCGGGGCCGCAGGCATGAGCTAGATTCAATGTGACATCAGCAAGCCGTCAGAATTGAACCTCAACTATGGAAGAGTCGAGTTTAAAACCTTTAAATCATCAAGTCTTCCAGGAGAGAGAAAGCGGTAAGAATTATCTCTAGGCATCACTTCATCATAGACCTGCTCTCAGCTTATTGTTTTCACACCATGTCAGCAACACAGGAGGCTCGATATTCCACACGAGTCGAGTATTCTTCCAAAGTCCTTGTTCGTGGAACTCCTGAATATGAGCGTTGCCGAACAAATAATCCATCTGCGGATACACCATCTCGGTATCCGCGGGAGATTCATGTTGTTGCAACCCCGGATGATGTTTCCGTTGCACTAAAGAGAGCCACTGAACTCGGTGTCCACGTGGGAGTCCGTTCGTCAGGTCACATCTTCAACCTGCCCAATCTTATCGAAGGCGGAATCTTGATCGACACTACCAACCTGAACCGCCAGATTAATTATGACCCTATAACCCAGGAGATTTGCTTTGGTCCAGCTTGCAGAGTCGAGGAACTGGCATCCAAGCTCAAAGATATCAAGAGATTCTTCCCCCATGGCCATGCTCCCACAGTCGGCTCGGGTGGATTTCTCTTGGCAGGTGGCCAAGGCTGGTTTGTCAGAGGCTGGGGAGCCACCAACCAGACTTGGATTACCAAGATCGAAATGGTGGTCCCTGATGGCCGGACAGTCATTGCAAGCCGAACTGAGAACCGTGACCTGTTCTGGGCGGCCCGTGGCAGCGGACTTGGCTTCTTTGCCGTCGTCACACGCTTTTGGGGCAGGACTATTAAACCATCGGTTATGTGGGAAAAAATCCTGAAGTTTGATATCAATAGTGACAACTACTCGACGCTGATGAGCTGGGCGATTGAGCGGGGCCGCGACACTCCAAAATATGGCACAGATCTCAACCTGACTATCGACTACCCAGAAAAGTATGATCCTTCGTATACAACCGATGCGATTCCACCTAGCGGCAAGCTTCAGATGACTCTGAATTTGCTATGCTATACGGACACCCTTCGAGAGGCCCGTACATTGCTTAGTGCCTATGACAAAATGACTCCCGATGTTCAAGCTGCTCTCCTGGAAATGCACCCTGTGCAGCATAGAACCGTTGAGCAAGTCTTTGCGCGCAAACGCCGATTCCTTGGCAATGAGAAGCAAGACCGCTGGCAGATCAACAGCATCATGAATGACCCGACTGTTCCCCTCGCCAGAGTGAGTTTATTTCCTCTCCCGTCAATTAAACTTGATCCCGAATTGTTTAAGAAGGTCCTTCTAACTTTCATATTTGTAGCTTTTGGAAGCTATTAAGCCAGCAATGCTCGAGTTGCCGACCAGGACGTCCTCTGTCTTCATGTGTCACTGCGATATTGAGCCAGATGAAGAGGATGCTGCTCTCAGCTTACCACAAGACTTGTACATCTCAACCATCACTGGATGGACAAATCCCAAACTGGAGCCGGCAATCTATCAACCAATGCGTGATAGATATAAGAGAGCTTTCCCTGTTGCAGTCGGCATGTACATTACGGAGCTGGATGTCAATTGCGATGATGCCAATGTGAGTCTCGAGGCAAAAAGAAAGCAGAAACGTGCTATTCACTGACTCGATTCTAGACCAAAGTCCTGAGTGATACTGCCTTGGCCAGGTTCTTGAAAATTCGGGAGAAGTGGGATCCCAATGGCCTATTCCCCAACTATAAGAAGTTCATCAAGGCACATGATAAGATCAATCGTCTCCAGAGCAAGGCTCAACTGTAAAGTAGCATAGAGAGCATACACATGCCAATGAAGTTTCGGTTTGCAGAAACATTTGATGCTCATTGATCAGAGATTGACATTTAGCTCATATCCGTTCAATTAGTCTCCTTCGTCTTAAGCCCCTATGTACGTACTGACATTAAAGGCAGTATTGTCTGTTAGTTGCTCTCTTAGAATTGGAATGTCTACTATCGTTGTTATACAAATTCGACGTAATACATCAACTAGACAAAGATTCCAAGTTTGGATGCTAAATCAAGATGCATGGGGAAATTTGTCAAGGACATTTGAATTGGCTCAATGATAAAGTAGTTAAACATCTTCGAAGCCCATTGCTGTCCAATTGTCCTTGATCTTCGCCTTAACATGTTCAGGATATGATCTTTCAAAATCAACAGACTGAAAGTTTCTTTTTCCTTCATATTCCATGGGAAACAAACAATCTGAAATCGCTTTCCCACCATTCTTAGCGCCTCCGCTTCCATGTGACATGTATGGGGTCATAGGGAAACTTGGAACGTCTTCAAATACGTATTCGTCTAACCCTGGCCGGCATCGTGTGACTAAAGCCCACATGACATCCTTAAAATTAGAGATGTTGACATCATCTCCAAAAAGCAGGATGCGGTTGACTAGCATGGAGCTCTTGTTGTTGTAGAGGATTTTGCCGAGCATGGTGCAGAAGTCCTTCGAATTGGTTTTTAATTTGCTGAGTTTGTCGGTATCAACTTTTAAGGCGCACCAGGTTGCCATGGTCTCAAGCGGAGCACAGGCATCAGTTATCGGTAAATCGTGGTTTTTGCAGAGGGTAAGAAGCTCTTCCGACGCGAGTGATGCGGTCGTGTGCTATTTCATCGTCAATATTTATTCAAAAAGTTCTGCGCATGGCCATACAGATTCATCCGTAATTCTTCCTGGAACAGATACTGGGAGGATAGCATCATTGCGATACGTGATAGCGTTGACCGTGAATAATGGATGCATGTGAGAATCGCCGTCAAAATGGAGCCCGAGGTAATCTTCAAACGGGCCCTCAGGCGCTTTTTCGGTCAGCGAGAAAGTGCCTTCGAGAATGATCTCGCTATTTGCGGGAACCAGGAGGTCGCTAAGTTCGCATTTTACCACTTCGAGGGGTTTACCAACCATGGCACCAACGTATTCGGCTTCAGAAACTCCTTCGGGAATAGGCAGTGCCGCTGCTATGCTTGCCGCTGGCGGTACACCCAATGCAAGTGCCCATGGGATCTCTTTCTTGCCCGCTTTGATCCATTTGTCGCGGATTATAGAATTGTGTTGACCCGTTCCCACGAGACAGACCAAGCGCCTGCTGTCGTGGATCATGCCTCGGAAGATAGACCAGTTTGTCCATGACTTGTCTGGCGTCTGCAAAATGTGAACTCCGTAAGTCTGGAGATATTTTCCTCCGTCGCTCTGATGTAGAAGCGGTGCCGGCAGTGCGTGTAAGTCGATTTGGTCGCCGAAGAGTTTGTTTTCCTTGCAGGGCCCATCTAAGACAGTTTTAGGCACAAGTAGAGGCTTTGTTTTAGCTGACTGTGTTCTCTCCAAGATGGTTTTCCAACTGGAATGAACAGGAAGCCCCAGATTCCGCGCAATGCGCCCATACTTTTCTTCATCCTTCTTCCGAAGGCTCACTGCATTTCCAAAAATTTTCCAGAGACCGTCTTTAGCGCCTTTGACGTTGTGAAACAGAGGCGCTTTGCCATTTACTTCACTGACTCGTCGAACAATTGCCCCGACCTCAAGATGAGGGTCTATTTCTTGATGAATTTCCGCAAGATCGCCATCTTGGCGTAGAAGCTGGATAAACTTGCGAAAGTCAAGCTGCGCGGCAACGTCGTCGGGCTCGCCCGTCATGGTGCTCTTCCTGCGGGACATAACGGCTCTGGGACTTGAATGAAGTGCCGATGGAGAAATCCGCGGTGAGAAGCTCCACGCCTGCCTCCCAAACACGAACATGCTTATTATTATTCTCGATAGGGACACAGAATTAAACGTTTGGTTGGTCAAAATGGGTCGAAAACAAACCCAATTCTTGCACTAAATTGATCTTCTGCGGAATGCGACATGGGTTCATTCTCGGTTTAACTAGTGTAAACTGGCTGCGGCCAAGCTACCTCTTCGATAAGACGCTTCTGTGCGTTGATTCCGACAATCTATGTCACAGGCAAAATGTTCCTAATTTGGTATCAATGATAGTGGCTACATTTGAAGGGGGAGCGGAGCTTCATCTGCCTGCACTTCGTCCGTACCGATGAAAGTAGGAAGACAGTAGGAAATTCCGTAGCGCGAGGTCGGAACGATCGGAACGATACCAACAAGATGTGCTTACGCGCAGCGTTGTTGCTTAGCCTTCCTCAGTCTAGTGCCATGCTAAGTTGTTGCCGCTGACATGTAAGGCAATGCCTCGTTCTTGAGCCCAGTGCATATCATGGGTATGTGATATCAGTCAATGAACCATGTCGATCTTAACAACCCTGTATTTGCTTCTCTGTTTTGGACATAACCCCTGGTAGACTCACTCAGTAGAGGAACGAGAAATTCAGACGTCTTCGATATGCAACCATCATTTTTCTTACGCGGCGCAAAGGCCATTGTGTGGACTCGTTCTGTCAACGCGCGTGTCTGGGGCCTGTCATCTCCAAAGACGAAGCATGCCCAAATTCGACAATATTCATCGACGCCTACACTTCAAGAAGCATTCTTGGGCCAAGGAACGGCATCTGGAACCTTCCCAGTGTGCGATAGGCCTAAAAGAATCGTAATCGGCATTACTGGAGCTACGGGGTCGGTGTACGCCATTCGGATTTTGTGGATTCTACGTCAGCTCAGGGTTGAAACACATTTAGTCCTCAGCAAGTGGGCACTGGCGACATTAAAATATGAGACTTCAATGACTGAGCTTGAGATTAGAAATCTAGCCACAAAAAATTATACAGCCAAGGAATTATCGGCGCCCATCGCTTCAGGCTCCTTCCAGCATGACGGGATGCTGATTGTGCCTTGCAGCATGAAGACACTGGCTGCTGTGCGCTCTGGCTTTTGTGACGACTTGATTTCTCGCGCAGCAGATGTTAGTTTGAAGGAGGGGAGACGATTGCTGTTGGCAGTTCGAGAAACACCATTGAGCGACATACATCTTGACAACATGTTGTTTGTCAAGAGGGCTGGTGCTATTATCTTCCCACCTGTTCCAGCTTTCTACCAACGCCCCAAAAGCCTCGAAGATGTTGTTGATCAAACTTCAGGGAGGATGCTAGACTTGATGGGAATTCACACAGACGGGTTTGAGAGATGGGAAGGGTTTCGCTGAGGGGTAGTACCGGTAGTTACAATGCATGAACAAGTTTGGATCGTATATTATTTAGAGTTATTTTCTGGTTTAATGTCTTGTAAGCAAACGTTGAATAGATTTTCCGCCTCCCAAAGGGGCGCAGCAAAGTTTCAAAAATTGCCCTCGAAAGCAAAAAGAGTCTCATCTCCAGTAGGCCAGTTTGACAGAATTGACTCTGGCCACCCAAATTGTACATCGCCATCAGAGATCAAATTCATCCCAGACCCAAAAATCAACGGAACCAAGGGCTCGGGCCGATGCTCCAGAGTACTCTCCTTGGCACTCCCCTTGTGAATGGCAGGGTCTAAATTGGTCATCCTTTTGGGAGAGAGAGTCTCCGAGCTCCCCATATCTGACAAATTTTGCGTGATTTGATGAGTTCCATCCGCCTGCAAACTGGTTGATAAGAGACCTAGGTTCGCCAAAGTTGGGAGTATCTCGGATAGTCTTTTCCACAGTCGATGTGACGCCCGAGAAGTGCTCGAGTAGCTGCCGGCCAGGGAAAGTGACATTTGGAAGATCTGACTGACTGAATCCACAAAATCTGCTGTTAAAATGCTCGACAGAGTGGCCTTGTTCTGTTCGATGTATGCAACCAGTAAAAAGAACAATGCACAAGCAGATGCCAACAAGTGTTGGTAGTATGGATGCTGCTTTCGATAGATATCAGTGCTGGAGTCCAATGTGAAGAGGACATTGACCATGTGCGAGACAAGGTCCAGCCCAGGGCGGAGATTTTCTCTTCCTGCATCCACGTCCGATGCGGAAAAGAAACAGGGCCGAAGTAGAAGGCTACGGACCGAATCCGCCCGGAGATTCAACAAAATGGCCCATGACGGAGGTCTAGCAGGAGAGTTCAAGTGCCCTGCTCCAAAGTGTCCGAGAGATTGGTTTCCGACAGCTTTCTTTCGCCACTGTTCAAGCTGGAAGTTCATGACTTCGAAGGCATCTTGATCTTCGTACCGTTCTCCTTTGGCAGCGCAAGAGATGGGCTCATTAAATTTATCGCTAATTGAAATAAAAGAAAGCATAGCTTTAAGATATGGGCTTTTAATCTATATTCATAGATGAATGGTCAGAGTACAGGCATTGGTCATGGGCCAGCTTAGGTGTGGACTTACCATGTCTTTTGGGAGGGGCTCGAAATTGGAGTGCTGGAAATTGGTAGGGAGCCCTGTGGAAGCGCTCCACTGGCGGTCAAGGATTACGATACTGCACATTATGATGCTCGCCTCGGTGCGTTGGGCTTCGGAATTGAGAACGTGCTTTGAGACGTCACCATTGTGGAATCCAAGCTCCATCAACACGCGACCAGCTACGCCACACATTCGCCAGGCAGACCGAGTGAGATCTTGGAAAAAAAAGTAGAGTGCCTAAGATTTTGATGATTAGCTTCTTAAGAATACTCGTGAGGAAATCAAATCCTCTTACCGCAAGTAATATTATTGTGACGTTTTTGATACTAGACGCTGGAGAGACCAATTTTGCATTAACAATGTCCTGAAAGCTAGACTGCATGAGACTCTCAATGTTGGAGTTTGGGGAAGACAATGTTGACTCGGAACGTAGGGCAATGGCCAATGCCAAATTCAATATGATGAGGTCATTTTCGGTCGGATCCGAAGCTGGCTTGCTGGAGTGAGCATCCGTATCCTTCGGCTGTGGCGAAAGCTGCCCTGTATAACAGACGCGTGTTTTGCTCATGAATTCTTCAATGTCTAAAATTGGATGAAAATCACCAATGACTTCCTGGTATACCGAAAGGAGACGCAATGCTTCGTGCAAATTGACGAGGGACCGAAATTGCTGGAGCCGCAATTGATTGCTGTGTGGGGACCAACGATCTTTTCCCACGGCGGAGTCATCGTCACGATGATTCTGAAAGCCATCCCCATCATCTATGCTAGCAATTTGAGGGTGTTGGGACGATGATATGGATGAGCTGCGCTGACGCATTTTCATCTGGGCGACATTCAAGCTATAGTCTGGGCTAGTTGGTCCATAAAAATGCTGGCTGGTTTGTTGAGGCGCCTGTGTATTCGCATCTACTGCTTCCCTGCGCAAAGCGCCACCGTCTTGTACCGACGACGGACCTTGGTATTCTTCAGCCGAGTTTGTTGTTATCGACAATGTTGATGTCGTGGGTTGGCCGCTAGAGTGCCGAACGCATGAGGCGAGGCTATCTAGCTGGCCTTTCAGGCTTGACACCAGCTCAAATATCGAACCCCCTCCGCCGCTTCGACAAAAATAGTCAGAGGAATTTAGGCCATGATCATGACATTGCATTACATATGACAATCTAGAAGGGGTTCCGACGCCGATCTTGCGTCTCAACATACCTCGATGTCTGTGAATTCGCTTGCTCGCCCTGGTTGCGGCTAGCCACATCTGCATCACTCAATAATGCCGGGATGTCTGTCCAGTCCATGGCGCTATTTGCGCCAGAGAAGTTGCAGTTCTGTCCTCGCCCGAGACAGTGCTCACAGGGATGGCGACCATCGCATTTCCCTTTCCGTCGGCGACAGGCATCGCAGGCCCGAAGTGCGTATGGTGCCCGTCTTCTTGCCGAGTCTGCTCCCCGGGCCCGCTTGGTGGCTCGTGTTTCTGTTACCTCGGCCATAGAAGCAGATGGAGCCATGCGGCAGTAGTCTGGCTGGATATTGAACAGCAGGTGAGGAAGGGTGGTAGAGATAGGAATCGGATACACAGCGGCGGGATGAGATTCCTAAGGGCATAAGGAAGAGAAGGAGGACGCAGGTAAGAGGCCGCAATCAACAGGACATGCATGCCAGCGTAAGCGCTCGCTCTAGTCCTCATGAAGGCCCAGCACGCTGCTGTAACCGGACCAGGGTTGATTCCCTCACGAGGAGCAGACGAGATAAGAATCCGCGGGCCGCCCCACACCATAATCGGCAAACTCTTGGGCGTCATAGGCCGGTTGAGGCGGTACGTGATCAGTGCGGGGAAGGGGGCGATGACATCGCTGAAGCGACCAGCCAGCAACCAACGCTTGTCGACGCCGCCTCCAAAGTTCAGTGCGCAGGTACAGAGCAGGACCCGATTCCGGCTGAGTAGTATCCTCATTCTAAAGCAGTCGCTCGTGCTGTGATGATTCGGAGCGAGATGATGGTTGGAAAGAGTAGCAACCGTCATGACTCCAGTTAACCCACTGATCCAGGCCGCTTTAGAGTCGGGCTACCGACTAGAGACTCGGCATTGGCTACCCACTTCATTATCTCGAGTCAGCGAAGGTATTTGAGCCAGCTATATCTACCTAGCTTCTTGAAGCAAGGTACTGAGATCCAAGGTTCTGCAAGAGCTCGACTATATATGCTGTCACGTCATAGCCCCCCGTCCTCGACCTCGGCACAACCGAGAGTTGATCAAGCGCGGACCCTTGGCCTTTTTCTTTTCTTATCTACCACAAGGTAGGTCGAAAGACATACTACGCCATGACAACTGTGTCGTCTTGGGAAAGCTTCACTAATGGCTAGTCGCCTCACCCCAGACCCAACATAGTTTGGATTGTGATAATAGCTGTATACAATCCTCTCCAAACTTCTATTCATCCTCAAGAAAAATTCTTCAAAGTGCATTCCGCATTATCGTCGATAATTCAACGCGACAGTTTATATGCTGAGCAGTTGCGCCAGCAGAGGGAACAAAATCCGCTCAGGGAGGTCTACGTGGTGCTCAAAGTGATGGAAATGGTTCACCTACCTGGCAAACACGCTGAGCATTGGGGTAAAGTGAGTGCATGGGGGCCGAGTTCATGGCAATGCAGCCCAGTTGAAAGGATGGCGGTCCAGTCTGCAGCTTACAGTGACCTAGTTCAACCCTGAGATGGGAGGATATTTCTAATTATCAGTCCCCATATTTCCAAACTTATTCACGGACATAGTCAAACGTTCCATCTAGCTGATTGAAGTCATATTTCTTTAAAATTCTTACGTCTCCGGTTGTGAGCAATATCACAGCAATCACCAATAGCAGAGCAAGGATATTTACGACCCACATAGTTCCTCGACCTAGAATGAGAACAAACAGACGACCTACTCAGCAATGATAATCCCGCTAAACTGATTAAAACAGGATCATCCTTCCACTTGTATTTGGGCCCACCCATTCTCACGGAGGAGTGGCTTATCCCTGTTATTTAAACAGTCAGATATTAAAATAGCCATGAAACAACCAAGTGCTGTATGCGGTTATGGCGTGTTTGCTACGCGGCTACGCCCTTTGATGACACCAGGCCAATCATGGGCTTATAAATTCTCGCAGTCTTGGGAGAGAACTCCAACACCTTCACCATTACACCACACCATATTCCCACATAAAATGGTATCCCCTATAATCCCAAAAGCACTAGAACCAGGTGCAAAAATTGTGTTTATATCGCCATCTGCGCGACTAAATCATGAGCTTCCAGATGTCATGCGAAGGGCCACTGCCGTGCTGGAAGCTCGAGGCTATACAGTCCGTGAATTCTTCAACAACGACACGGGCATCCAGTCCTCGATAACAAATAGACTGTCGGAACTGCGCGCTGCGTTCTCAGATCCCACCATATCCGCCATAATCTGTACCATCGGTGGTCCATGTTTTACAGAATTGCTGCCTGCTCTCATTGCCGACACAGAGCTGCACAACATCATCCGTGCCAACCCCAAGATTGTAGTAGGCTTCTCCGATATTAGCGGGCTACATTGGTTTTTGTATGCCCTGACTGGTTTGCGCACATTTTATGGGCCCGGCGCAATCCCAGAGCTTGGCGAGGCAAGTTCTGTTGACAATGGACGCTCGCCGCTAGCCTTTTGTGTCAAACGTCTCTTTCGCGCTATTGCAGCTCCGGAACCATTGGGAGAGATCCCGCGATCGCCTACTTATTCACCCAAACTCGCTTCATTTTTCTTTAAAAACCCGGCTTCCACAGAGCCGCCCGAAATTTGTGACGCTCCAGCATGGAAATGGCTTCGACACGGCAAGGCTCGGGGTCGACTTTTCGGCGGCTGCTTGACCGTGGTAGCACGTTTACAAGGAATCCATGCAATTGTTCCAGATTGGAGAGGTCGCATTGTCTTTCTTGAGACAGCCATAAACGATGACGGTATTTCAGGTAATCCAATTAGCAGAGTTCGAGCCGGCTTTGCGGATTTGATAGCAGCTGGTGTATTTGATGACGCGACTGGATTGGTGGTTGGAAGGCCATTTGGGTATGGCTCCAAAGACGCAAATGAAAAGTATGCAGGGGTAATTAAGGAGTTGCTTTGCGAAGGTCGCCTCGCAGAGAAAAAGTTTCCCATTGTGTTCAACGTGGATATCGGCCACACAACGCCAATGGTAACTCTGCCATTTGATGCCTTAGCGGAATTAGACTCGGAAGAGGACTCGTTTGCGGTGTTGGAATCTGGCGTTGCATAGGCTTTCGAAGAAACCTCAGTGGACAAATTTTCACCAAAGCCAAATATTTCAAAGTTGGATATTCTTCTTGATTTTCTTC
The DNA here is from genome assembly GCA_003415625.1 of Aquanectria penicillioides. NCBI lineage: Eukaryota > Fungi > Ascomycota > Sordariomycetes > Hypocreales > Nectriaceae > Aquanectria > Aquanectria penicillioides. The sequence goes on from PYIU01000003.1 coordinate 7,487,466, forward strand.
TTCTTTGTACTGCAACTTGGTTGCGGTCAAACCGTGGAAGTGGCCAAGCAATAACTCTTTCTTCTCAATGGCAATCAAAGTGTATCTTATTGGGGACATTGAATTAGGTAATTAACTTTAAGCAGGATTTCAATTTCAAGTCCTCATGGTGCACACCCTATTGACCATAAGTGCGAGATGTTATGCTCAATTATTCAACCCCGAATGCATATTAATACTCAATGAAGGGTCTTATTGATCTGAAACCTGTCTCACCATCAACCGAGTGCTTATTCAATAAGGGTATGATTAGTCCACTTGAGATGAAAATTTTGAACAATTCCTCTTTTATTATAATTGAAGGTGGCATTGGAATGCGACTTCGTGAATGTGGCGCTCATAACTGGAATAACCAGTTCGAGAACCTACATTGAAGTTGTCTCGGCTTAAACCGGTGTTAGCTCTCAACTGTTCTAGGCCAGATCTAGCAATCTAGAGTACTCCCCAGACACTTAGACTTGGAACTTCATGGTTGCCCCTGTCTTACTTGTAGTATTTAGGGAGAATTCCTCCTCAACGTGTCCTCTCCTCGGGGGAACGCTCGAATCTCTGTCGGGGCAGAAATACACGACTTATCATGGGCCTCGCCGCTCTAGGACCAATACTAGTGAAGACAAGAACCGCCTGGAATATGTAGCTTAGGCGCATCATCAAATGCGCACGACAAGGCATGGTTCAGATCTCAAGGTGGATTCTGGCCGCCCTCGCCGGGCCAGCCATCGCCGCCCGAATCGTTCTCCGAGTGAGAATTCAACAACGAAAATTCAGGAAAATATGTTAGTTCATATTTATAGCATGTATTTCGGCGATGGTTTTTAATGGCATTACACGAGAACTGGCAGAGACCATCGCAATTGAGCCCGATGTCATGACAACCTTGTCCGGCTTCGACAAGCCAGGGGAGATTCCTGAGATTGTGAAGGTGAGTGCTGAGCACCGACATGACGGATTTTATAAGAAGGAACATGGGAGAGGAAGGGAACAGAACAAGGTGACTAATTTAGGTGATGATACAGCTAATTTGGCCCGGGTTTCTTCTGTCATGGTCGACTATTTACCTATGTAAAGCAGCACTCCTTGCACAATATTTGACAGTTTTCCCCGAGTTTATGAAAAAAGAAAACCAGCGATTTCTCAAAGCAACTATTTTTTACAACATTCTCCCTTACGTTTTTTACTATAATTCTTTTATTCTGCATTTGTACACGTACAGAGAAGACTTGGGGTCTCAAGCTGCTCATAAATAGGCTAATGTCCAACTGACAACTTATAAATAGGAATGTGGGCCCAAATTCAACATGCATCGTTGATTGGGGAGATAAGATCTTCCATCACTTAGGCCTTGAATTTTCTAGCCGATCTTCTGGGTAAGCCTAAATAACGAGTAACAGCAGCAAAGAGCTAATCTGACGAGTGCCAGTGTTTGCATTGCCATGGTTAATTGTCTCATCTCTTCGTCCCAAGGTCTCTTTGAGAATTGGAGTATGCTTCATATTTCTCTTTGGTGCAGTAAGCATCATCATATGCATCGTTCGACTTATCACCGCTCAACTTTCTCAAGTGGGCGACGACATAACTCTAAGCATTCCAGGTTAGTATGGTGACCAAGTTAACCGAGAAATACGTATTTAAACAAGGAGCTGATCATTTCGTCCTTTGTAGTATTGTGGAATAGACTGGAGTGCAATACTGGCGTTGTTATTGCTTGGCAACCTTCTCTAAGGCCTTATCTCACCAGTGCCCGAGACAAAATTCGATCCACTTAGAAAGCATCCAGCCAGCTCTCAAAGTCAAGGCTTTGCTAAACTGTGATTGGAACGACAGTTGACCCGGAAGGAAGTACTGTACAAGCAATAGCATATTGACAATCAGAATTACCAGGAGATTTGTCGTCCAACGGTAATGCCCGGGAGGATAGGCAGCTGCAAGTAGTACAGAAAGTAAGGTCATATCACCTTGAAGAAAATGGCATTTGGGGGGGGGGTTAAAACATTGAGCAAGCGCTAGTTTTTCAAAGGGAATGATTGAAAGGGATCTAAAACGTTGCATAAATAATGGGTACCTGTATTCCAATTTCTCCTATATACTCCGCCAAATCTAGAGCTATTATCTCCACGCTTAGCTTTAAAACAGCGTGATACCACTGAAGGTCATGTCGACATTGAAACCTTTCACATATTATGATTTCCTGAGCCACGGACAATTGTACCAACCTGAGTCTCTCCAAATCAATTTGCTACTTACCCTTTGTTTGTCATTTTCCATCACATTTCCCGGTCGCCCAATAGCATCTAGTTTGGAAATACATTTCTATCGGACACTTAGAATGACAACAAGTACAGGTATTGCACCTCTCAGGAGCTCGGGTTGATTGCCATTACCATGCATCACACAGACTCTACAAGCGTATGTCGAGTTTTCAACTTTCCCAATGTCGACGAACATAATCTCATGTGGGATTCCCGGGCGAAATCCGTTCAGACATAATCTTCCCCCCTCTCCGATTTCCACCATAACTGAAATGAGTAAATCTCTATGACAACATGAGAAGATGACACTGTATGCTTCGCATAAGTGAAACATACCAGATTTGGAAAGTTGCACAATGCTAGTAACGTAAGAAACCTAGTATTCTCTCTTTTAGAATACGTGCTGGATCATTATTTATCTGTCGGCCTTCAGGGGAGAAGGGCTGACCATGTTCAGCGGCATGATCAACCGCATCCGCGCAGTGAATCAGAACCTCGTCAAAAAGATGAACGGATGCTTATTGACAGTGTGACACGGTAATTTGAATATTTCTATTATGGCAGTGCATTCATGCGCTTACTAGTTTAGGTCCTAAACCTCTTGAGGAAGTAATATTGAAACCCCCATGTTCCGAAATCCTGTAGGATGGAGCCCCTCCAATTGAGGACACGTCGCACCAAATCAGAAACTGTGTCCTGAGCACCACCCAAAGCATGAGGAACTTCCCCTCAGACGTCAAAGCTATCCTCTTGAGGCATTAAAGGATATGGAAACCACGGGCGCGACTCACTGCAGCCTTTACAAGCGTATCTACAGTATGCCACAGATGAGTCGTATTCTCGTCGCGTCATGGAAACGAACCAACCAAGGCGGTACGCACGGGCAAAAACGTAGCGATCAGAAGTCTATTTTAAAGTTCGACGGTTCAGCGTGTCTGTTGCAAATCGTCGATTGAGTAATAGTTAAAACGATGATGTTGGAGTTGATGGTCTATCACATATTTGCTTTGTTTTTCTACATAAAAAAACTCTGCAAAGCCGGGTTTTGGTGCCAATATGATAAGACAGTGATCATTACTGGCCTTTCATGGGTCTGCAGTCTCAGCTTTTGTTCCGGAAACATCTAGTTACCAGAACGTCTGCGGTGTGCTGTGCATTTGCCAGTCTAAATTTACCGCATGAAAAGGCTAAATCCACCATCCTTAGTTCCTCTGTGGAAGATCTTTGTTCACCCGAAACCCCAGTGACTGATTTGTTTAGAGGATTTGTTTTAGACTGGCAAATTTCCAGTCACGTCCGGGTGAACGGGATCTACAACTCATAGGCCACGGTGGCTAGTTCGTATTCACATTCACAAGCAGGCAGCTGCGTTTTAAATGAAATCGCCTCAGGCGACGTATGTCGCATCAATTATCTCTAAGCTCGAAATTTACCACGGGGATTTGGCGACCAATTATGATCCGCTGCGTAAGGTGTCATCGAGATAGCCCATTGAGCCTATTTAAGAAGCAACACTCCCACCAACTTCCAGGCCTCCAACTTACTGAAATCCCAAGCCCTTCATTCACAACAACCGATTCTACGAGCCTCATTTTTTCTTACCTGCATCTGAACATTTCTTCTTAATATCTTGGTTGGGATTTGCAAAAGTTACTATCTGGCATTATCTCAAGAAAAGGTTAGGAAATATGCAATCCCAGTTGTGTCATAAAACTTTAGTAACTAATAGAACTAGCAAGTACTCGACAATGAAGATTCAAGCATTTCTACTGGCAGCATCTGTGGCTACGGCATGGGCCAGTAGCTCAGGGGAGAAAACAGATGCTGAAAAAGAATGTGGGCGCCTGGGAGTCATGAAAATCGCCCCGGAAGATCTGCCTGAAGGTGTCACAATGGATGATGTGCGCAAATGCGCTGACCATCCTCTAGGGTGGGGGAATTATTGGGGTTATGGCGACTACTTGCCAGCATGGTTTCCTTGATAACCTACTTCCTTTTGCTCAACACGCAACCTTGATAGTTTCCTATACTTGACCGACGTGGCTCGATAATCCAGCTCGTGAGATAGCGAACAACTTTCTTCATAAATAGCAGCGAGTTTCGGCGAAGAAAACCCATTTGTCTGAATTTTGGTGTGATTTTATCGTATCTTGTCCTTGGTATCCGTGGGAGTTTGCCAATTATTGTCTCCAGACAAACCTCAATAAATGCAACAGCTTAATCAGAATCCCATACCCTACAGTCAAGTTGAAAGGAAAATAACGAATGGGCTCCACTCTAATGCTTCGTGCCGACTCAGACATGTTACACGGCCCTTGGTCCCGGAAAAGGGCGCTTTGATCTATCATTCATCGCTTCGGGTTTCTTTACTCAAGGACTCTACAATAAAACTCATTTAGATGTGTTGATCTGCTTTATTAGATCGCGATATTCACTTGCCTTCACATTCAAGTGGTGCTTCAACAGCATCTCAGTCACGATCTTGGGTTCAGAGGTCATTTAAATGCCAAGAAACTAATATTTGTCATCGAATAGAATGATATATACCCAGAAGAACACGGGCATCGGGTTCAAGAACTCAGATCCACCACCAGCAACTTCCTTTTGATGTTCAATCAAGCCACTACTCCAGGTCTAGTTCACGCCCGACATGAAATGTAACCCATAAGGAAGCTTAGAAGCTAAAATTGTGCTATGAATGAAATGATGAAGCGTTTGAAGCATCATCTCGACCTAAACGAAGTCGCTTAGCATTCGCCCAACTTGACGGGCTCGCAGTCACCATTAGACTTGTCGCATCCTTCATAAGCCTGGCACTGAACCTTGGGGTAGCAGTTGTTCTCGTAGGTAGCCTGCAGAGCGACAGGTTAGTTTTATTGTCCGAGAAGATGTTTGATCGAGAATTTTGGTTGATAATAGCTTACCTTGTCACCAAGATTGGTGTTGATACCCATGAGCTCACCTCCGTCAACGGCTGTGACACCAGACATGAAAACACTGCGAGCACAGTTGCCCTTGCAGTTGCCGCAAGATCGGTAAACCTTGCCGTAGTCATTGGCATAGAAGTTCCAGACGTTGACGTGGCCACAGCCGTTGTGCTGGATGATCTTGTCGTCAGCACCATAGGCGCCGCCACCAATGATGTTGGCAGTGCCGTCGCCCTTGATGGAAATAGCATCCTCGCAGACGTTCTCGAACCAGACGAATTCGAGCGTGCAAGATCCTAGGCAGTAGACACCCTCCTTCTGGTCGGCGCCAATGATGACATTCTTGAGTGTAGCGCCATCCTCAAGAACAAAGACGGTATCGGCCTCGCCTGTGGGGGGTTTTAGCATGGCAAATCGCGAATCTATCAGCAGTCATTTTACTCACCTCCCTCGCTCTGGCCAGTGCAGCTCTCGCCTCGGTCGTACTTGGCCCAGCCAGCATCGAAAGTCTCACCAGCACCAATGTAGTAGGGCTCGCTAAGAGTCTTCTCGCTGGTAGCTGTGGGAAGACCGCCATCGTATCCCAAGCAGGCCATGGCGGCAGGGACCGCGGCCAGTACGGAGATAAGGCTGACAGAATGCATTGTGAAGTCTGTTTGGAGAGGACCTAGTATCTGAAAAATCCGAAATAAATCCGATCAACGGATGCGAGTGGTAATGGCGAGACAAAAATGAGAGAAACTTGGCAAGTTGTGAACTGTGGTTGACTCCAGGTCGTTGAGGATGCTAGCGAATAGGTCAAGACTAAGAATGGGAATGTGAGCCAATTTATTTGTTTGTTCAACCTGGTCTCCCAAGATATGGTCACGGTAACCCCTGGGTCTCAATGACGTCGGCCTGTTCAGTGTAATTGCCAGGAGGATAGGCTTTACAAGCACCGTTCCGTATTTCCAAGCGCTAAATAATATGTACGCTGGGCACCCTGGTCGCAGAATAAGCTTAAAGCATCTCTTCAGGGGTTATAAATGGTATCATCCGAATACATGCCCTGGCAATGTGGGTAAGCTTAACTCGATGCTCAAGTGACATTTCCCTGGTTGCCAAGATGAATGCGCGTATCAGTCGTGGAAAAACTTCAGGTCAAATTAGATTGTGGGCCTCGAGAGTGGATAAAGTCCGCGTACAGAAAAAGACCAAAAAACCCTCCGTTTTCCCAGAGTTGCCATCAATAGGAACTTCACCATATTCTATTGAGCCGACTAGCCTTCTTCTCGATGACATAGACTATGAGTGACCATCATAGTGTAGAGCAACCAGCAGCCTCAAATGTTTCAAGAAGCATTTGAGAGCCTTTGGTTCGTACGTGATCGTGAAAATAAGAAAACAAGGCAAAGCGATGGCCCGACCGGCTCGGCCGCCTGAAGCAGGTGGAGTCATTGAAATACGACAGGGGGCTGGGCGGAGCCCCGACAGGCTCTTGACACAGATACTGTAAGGAGGTCGAAACAAGGGAGAAAACGCCCACGAATGGTATGACATGCTGAATGACATAGTGGACGGAAATTGGTTTCAATCCACAATGCAGGGGCCGCACTTAATTTAAGGACCAGGGGCGCAGCAGATTGGCCACTCAGCATGAATACAGATGTCACCAGGATACTGTTTCACATTGCTGAGCACAATGTCCCATGAATCATGACGAGGAAGCTGGGGAATATTTACGACGGCATTATTTTTGCTCACTCTTTCCACAACCCAGCTGGAGAAAACTCTGCGGCCGCAGACAGGGAGAGGAAATCATTGCCAGTTGCATCCATGCCAAACGGTTATTCGTCACTAACAATCATCCGATGCCTCGTCCGAGTCACGATGCCAAGTCTTTGAGAAATGGATACGTTCTCTCCTTCGGGCCTTTTTATGATTACAATATTTCATAGCAACAATCACCGACTTTCTCAAGGAAGAAAGGTCCCACCCTGTATCGCGAAATAATCAGCAGATCCCAATCCACCGGGATTTCTGTCCAAAATCGTCAACTACACTTATCAACTTAGCTATCCACATCCAACAGACATGCGAAAAATCAATACATCCGGTAAGTGTTTAAATCAATCAAGGTATGGTTGCGATGTATCGATTCATCCCAACAACAGAGCCAAGTCTAGTTTCGATAGAATCCTGGCTTTGAGAACACGACATTATTTCAGTGTCGAAATCACATCAAAGCTATCGGAACTACAGTAAAGACTGAACTAACCCCAACTTGCTACTTCGAAGTTTGAACCACTGTCAAGACTTCTGGGAAATGACGATAGCGTATGCTTGAGTTGCGGCAGATGTCAAAATTGAATCCCTAGTCTCAAGTAATGAGGCTAGAAGCTGCTGCACAGCCATGATTTTTAGGCACTGGTCCTGAACTTAACTCTAAGAGAGGGACTAAGGCGGCGACTTTAGATCAGAGTCTTAGTCACTTGCTCAGTGGCGGTGGCTTGGCCTATCAGCCTTGCTGCGGCCTCCAGGCGCTAAATTGTCCATTTTGATTCTAGACCGCCGTATGTCCACATTATAAGCTCAACTATGAACAACGTCATAGCTGGAGACTTTCAAGATAAAACATCTGGGTTCACGCTCAAAGAGGCTGTACGGGTCTATTTTCGATAGGAGCAGTACCACAGCATGCTGTGTATCCGCCTCGGTAGCAATGCGCACTAGCTCCCAGACAACGGGACGCGAGTCCCGGCAGGATAGAATTGAACTCGACAAGGCTAGTCCGCGGTCCGTGACTGCTCTAGGCTCTAGGGTTCAGAATCTAAGTCTCTATAGTGGCCTGCGCGATCGGGGGCTAAAAGATGAAGGGGGGGCAAAAGATGCACCCACAATTCGTCAGGGTATCTACTGGAAGAGTGTATGGTCGTACTTTTGTGCAGGAGCCAAGCAAAAGATTCTGAGAAACAGTGAGTCGACCTATTCCAGCTTATGCTGACTTTACTGAACTATTGAATTATTGAAGGTTCAAAGACGGATGATCACACGATAGACTCATACCACCGCGACAATCAATCAACAACATGCAGCCGTCACACTTATCCTTCACACAGAGATGTTTCTCTCTCCCCCGAACGATCCGTTCAGAGTGTTTTCACCCACCAGCAAGCCAGTGGGACAAACCTCAACCCAGGTGGTCGACACCGCGAGAGGCCACATTCAAACCCTGTTCAAGATGGCACGGAATCCCGAAACAACATCTCGAGTCAGCTTTTGAATATGCACAACCCTCTTGACACCAACCAGAATTCTCTCTGCGCACGATGCTCTCGAATCCAATTACCTAGTCTACAACATGATTGGTCTCATCGTGTTGGAAGAATCGGTCAGCTCGAGACGGGTGTCGCCGATAGCTGCCAGCTCTGCCTACTTCTCCAATCAGCCATGCAACAGCACAAGAATACTACGAGCTACGATGATATTATCTTGAAATACAAATTACAATCGCCTCACGTTCTCTCATTATCCGTGGCGGGGTTCATCAAACCAGCGTTAAGAATCCACGATACTCAACGTCAGCGTTCAGCTCATGCCAGATATACTCGCGCTAATGATAACTTTACAGACTACAATCCGAACAGTTCTTGGGACTTAACCAATGTCAAGAATAAACTCGATACCTGTGCCTTTTATCACCGCTGTGGCAGCTTTTGTGGCTCGTCTCTCCCAACCCGGTTAATAGATATCAGTGAAGCTCACGATAACCGCCTCAAATTGGTCACCGTGGAAGAGGAGGCTATAAGCGACATACATTACGCTGCTCTGTCATATTGCTGGGGAACTAGCAAAACATGCCTGACAACTGCTGCGAACCTAAGAAGCCGTTTGGAAGAATTTTCGCTCCATGAGATGCCTGTCACTCTGCAAGACGCTGTGAAAGTGTCAAGAGAACTTGGCTTTAAGTATATTTGGATCGATGCCCTCTGTATCCTACAAGGATCAGATGAGGTAGCACGCGAGGACTGGAATTGCGAAGCGACTAAGATGCGTAGTGTCTATGGTAACGCTTTCATCACAATTGTCGCGGCTAGCGCTCAACACTCTGATGACGGGCTATTCATCTCAGACTTGACCTGCAAGTTGCCGTTTCGCACCTCGACGCACCGCCCGAACGCAACTTCGCAAAACCTCACAATATCTCTACCTAAGAACCGAGAATTTAAGGATGAGCCGATCAACGCTCGAGCATGGGCATTGCAAGAATGGCTTCTTTCCTCTAGACTCATGGTATTCACGTCACGTGGCGTGTACTTCCATTGCTCTGGCGAGGAAAAATCTAAAAAGTTTGGGCACACAATTTATAACTATCGGCTTCCAGAACCGAGCGATCCAGTAACCACAGTTTCCCGGTATTCATACGAGTCGGACTGGACCAAGTTGGTGATGAACTATTGCTCCCGCAACTTGACGGATCCTCGGGACAAGCTACTTGCATTTGCCGGACTGGCTCGGAAATTTCACGAAATGGTTCAAGGAGCTAGGGGCCAGTACCTGGCCGGCCTGTGGAAAGAATCTCTATTGCATGATCTATTGTGGAGACGACACGATGACGTCTTCAACACATTCTTCCACGCCCCATCCACCGGCATCCCAGACATATACAGGGCCCCATCCTGGTCATGGGCATCAATAAATGGTACAGCATCCTACATGATCGGGTATACTGAGCGTCTATCTGAGCGTTTCGTCGCCGAGGTGCTGAGTTGCACGACGGAACTAGCCACAGGTGATGCTTTTGGTCTAGTAAACTCTGGGATCCTCGTCATCCGAGGACCAGCCTTGGCAGTTGCTGGCATCAGGCTTAAAGATGATATTCCCTTCGTTTACGACGTCACTTCTTCAAATTCGACATTTCGGTATCTTGGAGGAGTCTATCCTGACGATACTTGTGAAAACATGCTCCAGACGGTCGCGAATGTGTCCGAAGTTTATTGTCTCTTAATTCAGACTGTATCAAGCCACCAGAGCCTTGTCCTGGTCAGGCTCCCTGGAGCCGAAGATTTATATCACCGTGTGGGTCTTTTAATTTCTGACTCGCCAGATGAAGTGAGTTGGTGGGGCAGCGCTATGGTCAAAACCTTTCAGATAGTATAGTGACATGCATCTCATTTACGAAAGGAGAATAACACTAGATTTTATGCCAATCAGATTAACTTAACAAGCTGAATCAAAGTATCGGATATGTGGGCTTTTGTCTACCACGGTTTCCCTTCAAGCACTTGAGATCAACTATGACTAACCATGTCAATTCAATATAGCTTTAGACCGAGTCAGAATTATCTGCGCAGGACCAGGCCACCGATCCTCCAGATTCCTTGTAAGAGTCGATGATGCTCACAACGGACCCATATGTACCGGAAATCATCAGGAAGGTTCCAAACACGATCACAAAAGTACACCACCCAACCATCACCGACCGTCTGAGTGACCTATCACTCTTTCCCACACTCCGATTGCCATAGAGCCACATAAAGCCCATTGGCTGGAATGACAACATCGAAAACAGAGATACTACTAGCAATGATGTATGCAACTGTAGAGATGCTAAAGGTACTGCTAAGCCAGGTCCCCCAGTGGACAATTGTGTTGGCCGTAAGATGTTTCGAATTTCGCAGCACGCGGAGGAAGATGGACTTGCTTGTCAACTCCTCAAAGTTTAGCTTAAGCAGTATTGGCAGCGGGTTGGCAATCGAACTTACATGAATAACTAGGTTGTGCTAACAATGAGCCCGGGAAGGGCAAGGCCGTAAGATATCTTCGTCATGTAGGGCCCGGCAGAGCCAAAGGGGGGAGATGAAACATGAGAGCCGCAATAGTAATAAACAACACAGCCAATTGCAACGTAGGTGGCAGTGGCAACAGACTGGCGGACTGGGAGTGATCGAGTATCGTAATGAGGGTCGCGATTTCAGAAGCAATGTTGAAGAAGGCCGGAATACCTGCGTAAGCGAACACCATAGTCGAGACGGCTGAGATCGCACGAAAAACCATGGAGTATTAACAATCTTGTAGTCAGACACCCAAACAACATCTTTTGGTGCAGCTGACGGGTGATCTTGGAGCCCAACAGCAATGGTCACAATTAAGACTATAACAAGTTAAGTGAACTCTGTCGAACCATGTTAAATAATTTACTAGCAGTGAGAATGCAGCCCACACCAAACCAGGCGAGCCAACTCAAGCGTTCTAGGGTGCGAATACTGGCAAGTGCGAAACCAATGATAGCAGCGACAAGAACAGATAGGGCAGTACACGTAACATAGGTCGATACAGCATTCAAGCCGATGGAAATGATGAACATGCCAGATCTTGCGATAAAAATCCAAACTGGGGCCATGAATTAGTCGGAATCGGTTGAAAACTCAGTGAATGAAAAATTTACAAAGGCGAAATGCAGCGCTAAATATTTCGCACCCAACACGGCCGAAGAATAGCCCGCCTGACATCCTCAATACTGTAGACTTGACGATGACGAAGCTTGAAGACTCCGACCATGTAGTAATGGCCGCGATAGTAGACAGGTAGATGATTCCTGGGATGATTCTCAACGTGTCGGACGCAGCTTGGATACAGAGAACGCCAAGACCAATTTGTGTTTTCATCATAAGGGCAACAGTCCCCAACCATCCAACCTATTAACTGTCAATGGATGCAACAACCATTTTGTTTCGTCATACGCACGTCTCGATAATTGGGTCCATCCTCCGTAATGGCACCAAAGACGGCATTGTGATCTTGAGAGGGGTCATCGTAGACTTCGCCAAACTCAGTTGGTGTGCCTGCTGGCACTCCCAAGTCGTTTTCGGCCATTTTGAACGCTGTTTATTGCTAAGGACCAATTTCGACAACGCAAAAAATCCTACTCTATTTCCATCAAGTTAGCATTCTCATTTTTATATAGTTTACTGGCCTGGCAAGCTCAAGGACTTGAGCGGATTGAGGCATATGCGTGAAACCACGGATGTTAGCAATGTTCACCGATGCTGCCCCGTAGGTTAGAGTAGAATCCCAAATGATACGCTGAGAATATGGAAAGCTATCACACTTTTCATGGTCCCCTTGCAGATTTGAGGCGAAAGGAGCCCTATCAACAAGGAATCCCTGAGGAACATGGTGACGTGTCCGAGCTATCACTGGTGGGAATGGACGGGTGGCTCCGAGGACAGGTAACAGAGCGTCTGGGAGAGGATCGACTCGGTTTATTGCAGAGCGAGCTTCCTCTCTCTTGAGAGAAGCCCTGCCTTGAGTGAATCACCCCGGGCGACCTCGTATATATTTAGGTCATTTCTCCTTATCACACCGTCGGTCCGCCCTTGGCCGTGGCCTAGGGATCTCGGTAGGCGGGTCTTGCAGGCCCCACCCCCACAAATTGGCGTTAATAGCCAGCTCAAGAGGTCAGAGATGATGTTCAACAATTGATGGCGTGGCGGTGGAAATGTCGTTTCTTTGGCGGACAGCTACCGGCGATACGTTGGCGTAGCCATATCACGGATGTGGGGCGGATTGGAGGATTCATATCAACAATCGTACTCTGGCTTGCGGCATTTAGACGCATGAAGCACAAGAATCGGACTCGAATTCAGGATAATTCTTCAGATCATTCCATTGGCGTTCTGGAAGCCTTGTAGTTGCTGATCTACACGACTCGAATAAATCACTACGCACAACGCCTGGGATGCTTGAGGATGATTGCTGTTAAGCGGCAAAATTAGAATCCCGCGTCAACATGAATGGATGTGATGAGGAACAAAACGGGTCACTGCCTGCTACCTACTGGTAGAATCGGAATCGCCGGGCATGAATGTGCCGACCCTTTCAGCGAGCGGAACTCTGACGGATGCCGGATGAATTTCCGGTCGGTGGAAATCACACCACAAAGTCTTTTGCAAGATCCACATGTCAGCTCTCGGGCCAACTCGCACTTCACTGCTACCATACAATCCAGTACGATAGTGAAACCGTGGCGAGTCCAACATTAGTCACGGATAACCGTCAAAACATGAATGATGAGGGCAGTAACAAGCTAGGTAGGCCTCGCCACTACCCCACGGGGAAGGATTCTGTCAAGCCGTCGGTATCCGCTCCAAATTCAATTCGTTCCTCCACTAGTTTGCTTCGGAACTTTTAGGGCCCTAATCCTCGTCATTGTGAAGCTTTGAATAACACTCTGAGCAACGTGGAGAATGATCAACGCCCGCAACTCGCATGTATTGATTCAAAACCACGCCAATACCCATCCATTTCAAAAAGCTATTGGCAATTGGATTGCTAAATGAGAGATATCAAGGGTCCCATTGGTTCAAGTTACGTATAGCAGTTTGCAAATTCAGTCAGATATTCAAGCAACTCTTTTCATTTGTGGGCCATTCTTCCTTTTCGTCCCATATTTTGACTCCACCTCCCCTGACTTCAAAGACCAACTTGGAGTTACTAGATATCCTGGTTAGCATAGGAACAATGATACTAATCAATTAACTTTCAAAACTCTCAGGCAAACCCTAGGATAAAGATAATAATAATAATAACATAGTATCTATTCTAGGAAAGTTGCTATAACCGTGCATCCTCGCTCCAATCGTAGAAATGCCATATCAGAGGCGATCCCAATCGGCCTCGTCAGCTTAAATACTCTTCGGTAGTGTAGCAATTCATAATTTTATAAAATCTCCCCCTGTATCTAACAAATTATGTTACCGATTGAGTAATATTTTGGGAGTCGGCTTATCGGTCTTTGCAGCAAGAACTCAACCCAAGAGATCAGCAGTAGCTTTGTTGGACACTTGAATCTAGAGATTATTTTTTGGAAAACATCCGTTGTCAATTTATTAATCTCAGTGAGGCGTTTTTCAATTCATCATAACGATACCATTATGTGGTTACTGAAATGTCACCCATGTCTTACACCCTTGACGAGGGACCATGACAATATGAGTAAGTAAAAATACCATTTTATCCTCCATAACTCTAAACAATCCAAAAATTAATTTTGATGGTGCCCAAATTTTACTGATACGCTTTTGTAACACTGTCACACCAATTCCAGAATCGTGTTGCAATGGATGGTTCTCCATTTTCACCGGCATCGCTGGATTTCATGATATCATCTCGTATTGTACCAAATCGGCCCCAAGGAATAATGTAAGATCCACTCCTTTCAAGCGTAATATCACTGGACCATCCAGCGTAAAGCTCAGTGTACGCACCATTGATAGCGTTGTGAGTAAAAAAGAACTAGAAAAATCACAAATTAGTCCGTGGCCCTGCAAAGCTTGATATGTCATTAGGGAACTCACAGCTATGAGCTTTTGCATAGTACTGAAATTTCGCTGGAGATCTGTTTTCAAAGTTCCAGGATTCCAAGCCTAGTTACCAGTCAGTACATCTCTACATAATTGATGCAGTTTGTATTCTTACCACACTAACTATACCATCTGGCTTATATTTTCTCGCAAACTCTGCAGCAAGAAGAATATTCCCAGCTTTGGACTGCCCGTAATTGGTGTCTTGAATTTGGTGCACCTTTGGTGAGCCGTCATCTCCCAATTCTACGCCATGAGTTGGAGATGACAACTCAGCGGTTAGAGAGCCTGCCCATGTCACTCTAACAGTACCTTCGGGTGCGTTTGCAGCCGTCTTCTTCAGCACAGGAATCAGACACTGGGTAAATAAAAATGGCCCCACACAATTGGTTCCCATTTGTAGCTCATAACCCTGTGATGGGCGTCAGAAGAATTCCAACATCGTTTACTGCCTCAGCACAGTGTAAATGAATTCGACCTACCTGTTTAGAACTAGATCCGTCTGGTGGTGCCATCACTCCAGCATTATTTGTGAGTACGTGGAGAGATTCTTCTCTAGCCATGAAGTCATCCGCAGATTGCTTAATGCTCTCCAGGTCGGCGAGGTCCAGCCTCAGAAATTCAAGCCGCCCATTCGATGAGTTGGCTGACTTCTTGATGTCGCTGATCGCTTTATTACCCTTTTTTTGATTTCTGCCGGCGATGTAGACCGTTCCATTCCGGCGGTAGAGAATCTTGGAAAGCTCATAGCCTACACCAGAATACCCACCTGTCACAATGAAGACCTAACATGGGTTAGAGTGGTTCAAAAGAAGATACATTAGACTAAGCACCTTTCCGGTTTGGTCTTGGAGGTTCGCCTCGGTCAGGGGGCTGGTGGGATGTTGAATGATTGATCCACGAATGGGTTGGCCATTGTTGATGATGATTAGTATAATTAGTTGGCATGGAAGACCATCCATGAACTTATTGCGAATGCTTAGAGGTCTGGTTGATTCTAATAAATAATTTGGAGATGATGGCGACATCGCTAGCGTTTCGATTTGTAACATTTCAACTAAGTAGGTTTATGTCATACAAACAAGCTGAATCCCGCTTCCTCTGTAGGATTGCATTGCCCGGGCGATGGGATTCACCTCGTGGTTTTCCATTTCTAACCCACCTGTTTTAGACTGCCGTTCACCCGTTCAATTCTTGCCCAGGATGCAGTGAAACAGACCACAGAAGCCAGTGAGAATCATGAGCTAAGAAGGAGGTATCCACATGCCATTACACACTAGGTTTTGTGCTACTTTTAGACCTTTTGCATCGTTACGGCTGCCAATAGCTAACCCACGGCCGATAAGAAGAGTATGGTGCGGTCGGGTTCAAAGGTTACAGGTACGAGCTAATGCAACAGAGCCGAATTACTTACAACCACTGATGGCAAATCAAATCACTTTTGGGAAATAGGAGGTGCCATATCAAATGTTCTATTTCGCTTCATTTCGAGTTTGAGTGAACGCCCTCACCCTGTGCATACGGAGGAATACGACATGGTTAAGAAGGAAGATCTGGAGAACATCCGATCTAGCCGTGCCGACTGAACCGGCTCTGGCCAATCAGTTACATCTTGGCGAAGGGAAGCCGGAGATACTTTCCCAATACAGGAATTAATCCGTTAGAAGGAGCCAGTCAGGAACTTTAACGAGGCTGAGGCCAACCCAAAATGGCAAGACGCAAAGGTTATGTGGCTTGTTTTCAACGGCCTGTGCTGAGGCGGTGCAGAAGTTTGGTGGGGAGGCAGGAAACAGATATTATGTTACAAGGACAGGAGCCCAAGGTTTAAATAAGGGTCTAGAACCTGAAATGGCGAATAGCCGCCACTACAGGGAGCATGATTGTCTTTTACGCCTGGTAGTAAGTCTGACACATGAGCTCTCGCTACGATGTCTTTGGAAGGTGTGTTAGTCAGTCTGTTAGTCAGTCCGTCATCCAGATGCAGAGCCGGCCGGTCTGTCGGTTTATCGGGTTTAAGCCAATCAAGCATGGGTTATCTTCAAGCAGTTGATACTTTGATCCAAGGGGTTCTTTTGATGGATTCTATGCACGAATTCCCGATAACCGATCAGCCCTGAATAACTGATGCCACGTGAAAACACACGAGATGCTCTCCTCATTTGCTCCTTCGCGTCGTCGGGTTGAATTCTTTCTACTTACGGTGTATTCACAAACTAGCTGATCAGCTTTCAGGCCGTGTTCTAATTAATAGGACGGAACATAAGTGGTCGATTTTCACAAGTGTTGAGCGCTGTGTCGTGCATTGATAGAGATATCATTTGGACAGGTGAGCACTGTGTTGTCCCTGCTAAGAATTAATACCAATAGTTACCAGGATCAACTATCAAATAACTAACCCGTTTTTATTATAATACAATCACAGAGAACTAGTGGAGTTGCGCAAGAATTTTGATTTAAATTGTAGA
Organism: Aquanectria penicillioides; assembly: GCA_003415625.1. Classification (NCBI taxonomy): domain Eukaryota; kingdom Fungi; phylum Ascomycota; class Sordariomycetes; order Hypocreales; family Nectriaceae; genus Aquanectria; species Aquanectria penicillioides. Next base: position 7,504,490 of record PYIU01000003.1, read on the forward strand.
GAAGAATTTTCTGTCTTCAAATAGCGCGATTACCCTAGAGCAAGCTTGTGGAAACCCATCCGTCGCTTCACCACATTGATTACCCGGAAACCTAGGCAATAGCCTGAATCAAAAGCTAAAATTTACCAGTAAAATAGAAATTGAATACTAATTTCTAGTCTATGGAAATAGGTGTTTAGTTGGACCACGATGCAATTTGACTGGTCCACACGAGGTATGCACATCCTCTCACTTTTTGCCCCTTGACCTCGCGAGGGAGTTCATTAAGATCTCGTGTATCCACTCCCTCAAGCCCGTTTGTGTTCCCGCATTTTCAAAAAGGCTAGTCGCAAACCACACAATCGCGCTGCTTCGGTGGTGGTAAGGTTCCACTGGAGAACTCATGTCCAATCCGCTACTCAACCCCACTTTTCAACATTGTCAAACGTCAAACTTTCGACTAGCTCTAAAATGGTAGTGATGTAAATGAGCTTACATGGCTGCGCCCAGTCGAGTTGTTTACAGCTGCTTGAAAGGGCTGTCTGACCCAGTCAGTGTTGAAAGTATTGAGTTGGGGTCTAGGGTAATGTGGATCAATCTGTCATCAGGTTGGTCAGGAAGATAAAAGGGACCTCAGAGACATAGGAAATGAACAGGCAGTTTTCTCCAACCAATTTTTATTTTTGAAATTCTGAATTCCTTGCATTTGGACTCTATTGAAGTCCCGGTGCAGCCCCTTATGACATTACTTTATTTATGACTTTCTGCCAGATATTTTTCCTTTCTTTTCTTTGAGGGACACTCCAAAGCATTTGATCAGATGCTTTAACACTCTTCCAAGTTGTTCGCAGCTGCTTGGGAAGGCTGTTCGGTCTTCGACCGAACCGGCTTACCCTATACCCTTCTGGGTGGGGTGTGCGTTTTGGCCAGTGTCCCCATCCACCAACACAGTATAGAACCTAAAGTACCACTTGTTTCGGCAAGGAGGTGCCTCCAGTTTTTGCTGAGGTGCCTATGGTTCAATAGTCAGACCAGCCTACCCTATATTTATTTACCTTTCCGGGTGGGGTGTGTGTTTTCGCCGTTGTTCCGTTCTACCAATAAAATAGACTTTACATTACTATACTGCGAGAAAAGTAGATATTATCTTTATCCTTGTTATGCGTCTCTCTATACTATCGCCTTAACTAATGATGCGAATCGGTGCCTTATAGACCTAGGCATCCTGTGTTGCTCTTAACCGTGGCACAGGTAGACCTTTTGGTGCAGCAGTCAAGGGTTACCTCCAATTTCCGCATCAACTAAACTGAGGATTTCTGCTTCAAATCTGCTTGTTTGATAACAAAACAGCTGAAATCGTTCTCGTATATTCTATCCTATTCTTTCTTACCATTGTTATTAACACAGACGTTAATTTCTTCTAGTAATTAAACACCATTAGACTGGGGTTCAATACAAGAGGCACGGCTGCATGAAAACTCAAGTTTATGGCCAAAGGAATGATGGCAGTAAAGTCCTGAATTGCCCAATCGGGATCGGCGAAGGCACCAAGATAGATCATGCCGCCGACGATCAAAACAATGCAGAGATACATCCACTTGAAGGTTTTGAAGATGCGAGGCATCTCTTGGAAGAAGTTAGAGTCTTCTTTTTCCTTGGATGTGGCGCCCCATTGCATATTCACGTGGAAGAGATGAGCAAGAAGGGCAAGACTGATGTGAAAGGCAATACCGCCAAAGAAGCATGTCATTAAGGGTGACCACTTGAAGTTCTCCACAAGGGATCCGAGGAGAGACCGCTCCCCTGTGCGATAGCGGAGAAAAGCTAGGGATATGTGGCCGAGAGCGTTGTAAATGACGATAAGAGACATGAAGACGTTCCAAGACGTGAGGTAGGCCGAGGAGAGGTCATCGCGGAACCACCCAACCAGAAAATAGTTCAGCAGAGAGAGTAAAAGGGCAGAACCAAGGGCGAAATAAGAGCACATATAGGCCAAAATAGACAGCTTCGAGGACCAGATGATGTTGGAGCCGAGGAAAGTGTAAAATAGTGGAGTGAATGGCCCTTTGTAGATCCATCGGTGGAAAGGGTGGAAGACCATCTCACTGACTCCGTATGCATACTTTTGCCATCGTGCAATTTCATCGTAAATAGTGAGAGAAACACCCTCTTTGAACCCATCTCCATGGTAGGCAGCGATACGAACAATATTTCCCTTGATCTGAAGCCGAAGGGCAATGTCAAAATCCTCAGAGACGTGACTCTCGGACCAAAAGTAGGTGAAATTCTCGTCTCTGGGTCTACCAACGTCCTGGATTGCTACAACTTTGGGTTAGAAAAGGCGATGGATATGCTTTATTAGGAATTACTAACCTTTCCATCGGAGAAAAGCATTATGCCCAACAAAGGGAGCAACCTCTCCAGAGCCGATTGAAAACCTAATAGAAGAATAAACAAGATTGGTGAAGAACGCGATTCCGTTCTCAAAGTAGTCCCATGACACCTGCATCACGCCAGTTGAGTGTTGAACAATGGCAACCTCGGGACTGAGGAACATCTCGGCAGCACCGTAGAGAAGACAGTCGACAGGCTAGGGCGTTGTTAGATTCAATCCCTAATCGGTGAAAATCGAGATCTGTACTTACTACTCTGGTATCGGAGTCGACAATGAGAATAATCTCCCCGACACGAATGTTTCCCTCTGCCCATGCTAAAGGGTTCTCCTCGAGAACACGCGAGAGTGAATTTTGATAGAGCTCTTCTTCTTCATGCTTTGAAATCATGTCCGTGCCATCCGAAGCAAGCTTAGCTTCGACCATTTCGTTGAGGTACGCCTCAACCTTGCGAGAGATGTTGAGCGCAAAATTCATGTTGGAAGCTTTTTTGAATTTGCCGGCACGAACATAACCTTCTTCTCCATTATGGCTAGGACGTGCGATCCAACCAATATGATTGTCATGGTAAAAGTCTCGGCGCCTTTGGACGTCTTCCTCAGAGATGCCTGCACGTAGTCCATCGTCGTTAATTAGAATGCTAGCAGATCCACCGCGAGACTCGTAGTATGAAATAGCAGCCTGCAGACTTCGAATCGTCGGTATGATGACAGATTCAAGGCCTTCCTTGTAAACAGGCATCTGAATTGTGACCTTGGGCGCAACGAATCCTTCGGCGTAGGCGCGTTGCAGACTGGGTTTGTGGAAAGAGTAGAATCGGGAATTTGTAAAAGCGCCCCCAATTGGACCAATAATTTGAAACAAGGTTGTAAAAATTGTTTGGAAGAAGAAGAGACTGATCAGGATCAAGAAAGGAACCGGTGCGATTAGTGCAAGTCGAATGTATGTTCCACTGAGAAAGCACTCCTTTACCAGCTTTCCGATGAAGATACCAAAGAGTAAGCAAAATGATAAGGTGATAGAAAGACCGATAAAGAGCGCAGAGGTACGTATGACAGGGCGACTTAGGGACTCGGGACGTTCAAAAGCAGGATCCTTTTCAAGGATGTCATCCGTCAACTCATATGTGACTGCTGTTGGGCCTTTTTCGAACCGGGGAGTGGCAGTCCCAACGCTGCCAGAATTCGGCCATGATAGTACCGAAGGGGGTGCAGTAGGTGCTTGAAGGAGGTTGAAAGGCAGTGATTCGTTGCCCCAGACCTAGAATTGCATGTATGAGAATGGAAATGCTACAAAAAGACAATAGCACACTTACCAGCGAAAGCAACCTTTCTTCCACACGAGTGGCTTGAGGAATGGCGTTTTGAATATCATCCTGCCAGACAAGAACTAGTCGCTCTTGACGGCACACGCAAGCATATTGGAATTTCATTACACTAGAAGGCTGTGCTAGGGCTAAAGAATCAATGATCTGAAGCTGCGAACCATCCTTGAAGCGAAGCTCAGTCTGGCCCTGCGATAAGGAGCTAATGATGCCATCAAGCATCTGAGGTCGCATAGTAAGTGCAACCGCGAGGTTGAGACGGATGACCGCGCCCAAGAGTAGAGAGTTGGCGGGATCAGGAGAGGTGACATAGTGGCCCCGTGTTTGTCTAACCAAGACTCCCATACAGTCATCGCAATCACGATCGGGGACGACCCAACCACTGGCTACAACCCTCTTGAAGAGGTAGCCCACCATCTGTACGACTATTAATGCGAAGATCAATCATCGAGATGAAGACCACACTCACAGTTCGATATCGAAAATTGTCATCGTAGACAACGCCGAAATGGGGCATCGAGATTCTTTGGTCATGATTGGACACCAGAGATGACCTTGTAGAATCATTCCGTGAGCCTCTAGTGAGGTGGCTCGCGGTCGAAGGTGTCTCCGCTCGACTCATATTTCGCTCTGTGACACACGACAAGGTTCGAGGTAACGGGGGCAGCCAAGGGTCTCGCAACAACGGGCGAAAGACGGCTCGCGACGATTGCTTTTGGCCAATCCGTCGGCCCTTAACAGTAAAAGAGGGTTAAAAGTCCACGGAGAGAGGGAGAAGGCGAGGTAGAGTGAGGCTTGAGCTGATAAAGACTGGAAGACTTGGAGCGGAAAGCATTGCTGTCGGCCATGAAGATAAGCAACATATATTTTGGCCGCTCATTTGGGCAAAACTCCGACGCAAAGGTCAGATCCTGCTTTTACCCAAGTCTCGGGCCCGAATATTGAAATCTGTGCCATCCCTGACCCACTGCGGTCAACCCGCTTCCGTAGACAATGAGGCTGGCTAGCTGACACAGATACAACTATTGATTCCCTAGATGCAGGCCGGGCAGGTCTCGCAAGCCTAGAGATGCGGCGGCGCCTCGAATGCACGGAGAAGACAATGAAGCGCTACGGCACTGAAAATCCCAAGAGATAGAGTCTATCTTGCCCAATTGACTTCCCCGGTGGCGATCAAGGCCGCTAGCAGGGCCCAGAGGGTAGACTAGACTGTTGATATCAGGCTTCACCACCTGTGAGCAGAACGGTGAGGCTCGTATACGAGAGCTGAAAATTGATAGTTGCCAACTATGAGCGGGTCTTCATGTAAGTAGTTGGGTCGAGACTGTCGAGGGCTGAACATGAAGCCTCCCTAGTCAGACCTAGTTGATGTTATCTGGGAACGCATTCATGCAGTCACCACGTCACCTCCACAACCTGTGCGATACCTAGGGAAAGCTCACTGCATACAGGCACAAAGAATAATCAAGTTTTTCCCAGCACGTAGGACGAACCATTGTTTGGAAATCAGGCGGCGCTTGCGACGCAAATTCAGGTCGTAGCAACCCAAGCCAGACATGGGTTCAGACTTGGCAACCAACACACGGCTCCGGGTGCACCCAATGATGTAGTAACTAATTTTGGCGTCGTAAGGTGTGATACGTACATACATATGATAAGGTTGGCAGTGCCGAGCAGCAAGGATAAATCCTCCGAGATAACAATTTCTCCTGTTTCAAGCAGCAAAGGGTGAAGATTTCCAGAAATGGGTCAAGACATACGAGATGGGTTTGACAACCAACTCACGCATCCCTTCTACATGATGGCACTGCCAATCACTAAATAGGAAACTGATTTGCAAAAACAGTCACTGGCACTGGGATAGTCAGGTTTATTGTGGCTCTTCGACAACGTGCGTCGTAGTGTTGGATTAGAATGCAGCACTTAGTTCTGTAAACATTTTGGCAGGGGTTTTCTCTGTGGATACCTTCTTATCCAATAACTTACGATGCTGTATCTATATTGGACAGACGCACAGGGGTTGCAGATAAGATGACGACGTGCGGCGCTAAAACAAACAGGGGTCGAGGACGATGAGGAGGTAAAGACAATTATGTACGGACTATCCACTACGGCCCGGAATACGGCAATAACATAGATTGCAACATAACGCTTCTCCACCAAAGAACAACGTCCCCCACTCGCTCACTCGCTCACAGCCTACAGCTCTTTGGGGGGAGTGCACTTCCCAAGCTGCCACATCTTGACGGACTTGACTGTCATGCCACGTGTGTCGCCTTCCCCCCAAGTTGGCAGCCAGCTATCGGCAGCGCTCCAGAAAGTCCACTGTGCATTAGTAGCATCGTTTATCCAGGGCTTATTGCCGGAGTCGTCCCTGTTTGCGGCTCTCGTTAGGATGGTGTTTGCTTGGCCGCCGCAGCCAAAAATGTGACGCTGGAATACGAATAAACTCACAGAAACCACCCGTTCGTGCCTCCGACGGCCACATTCAAAATCAAGTAGAAATCCTGATCAAACGGCGCGTTGCCTGTAGTCGACGTCGAGGTTGCCCAAGGATTCGCCAAGAGAGTCTGGTTCTCGGACATGTCAGAGAAGCCGCCGAGGCTGTAGAGCGGCTTGCTCTTCTTGTATCCTATAAACAGAATCTGGTGGATCTTGCTATCGATATAAAAGTAGATGTAGTTTTTTGTCCACTGCATGCCAAAGGTGTGGAATCCTTCCGAGTAGTCACCACGGCGGATCTTTTTCGCTGCTGTGGTCCGCCAGTAGGCATCTGTCGCGGTTGTCGGTCCTGAACCGGAAATGATTGTTAGTTGAGGAGGTACATTCATCAATTTCGCCGCGTCTTCGCCGAGCCCCCTGTTTTCTTACCCCAATGCGTTGTGCCATAGTAGAAGTTGCGCCCTCCCTCTGGGTAACTGCGGCTGTTTCCCCGTGACTCCATAATGTCGATTTCACCGCTCCGAGGCCATGTGCCGTACACTGAGCGCTCGGGCAGCATCCAAATCGCTGGCCAGAGCCAGTCGCCTTTAGGAAGCTTTGCCACAACTTCCACGCGGCCGTATCGAATGCTCTTCTTGCCCTTGGTGGACAGGCGGGCCGATCGGACCGGCGGAATCATATTTCCCTTGACGGGATTCGAAGTTATGATGCACGACGAGTTCTTATTGCTGGTGCAGGATCCATCGCCGCCGTCGCTGGAGAGGTTGAGAGTATAGTTGGAGTACATCTCGTCGTTGGTAATGGAAGTTGTCTCATTGGTCAAGGTTGGCACGATGTGCAAGCCCTCAGCGTCAATGTAGGTATTTTTACTATCGGTCGTTGTCCAGTCAAATGCCCCATTTCCGAAACCATCAATTTGAACCTCACGAGTCCAGATCTCTGTGTTGAGCGTTTTGAAATCATCTTCGTAGACGACACAGAGCTAGAGAGACCCGTTAGGTAACCACGCTTTATGTCTTTGAATAGATGTGTAGTAGTGACTGTCAAACTCACCTCTGGTTGCCTGTAGGGCCAAACCGTAAAGAAGCCAATTGCGCCAGCACCTGCGAGTCCCAAAAGACAACAAATGCCTACAATGAAATTGTTCCATTTAGTCTTCCTCATAGCTGGATCACTAAGCCATGGCTTCTCATACTCGCCCGTGAGGAGGTAGGTCTTGAATTTGTGACTTGAGCTCACGATGGGAAAGTAATTTGGCGCTGAAGACTCTGACATGGCGAAGCTAGCTATAACCTCCCAAAATAGTTGATCGTGGAGGTGAATTGACAATCGACTTGAGAGTTGCGGTCGATATGTCGATAATTTGCTTCCTTTTGTCAAGTTCGGCGTCAACTGTTCACTGGATCCCGCAGTCAAAAGCAAAAAGCTGGGTTCATCCAGAGATGCGACGGAAATGAAGTGGGAAATCCACGATAATTACGGGGCTTGCTCAAATCGCAAATCAGACTGATCTTAATGGTGTGCAGCTGGCATTTGTTATTTGCCTAGACACACCTCTCTCTCCTGCCATCACGCTTGCACGAAGGCCGCAACCCATTCAGGCTCGTCCGCAGGTAAATGCGCCTCAGTAGCCCTAGACCTCCAGCTGTAAATTGAATGGCACTAAGAGAGCTGAGGCGTCACGGCCGATAGAGGGCGTAGTCAATCTAGACGTGTCAGTATGACGACTCCATAGCCGCTAGCTAGGCTATGCACGCCTGTACCGGCAGCATTAGCCTGCTCAGTTGTCAAGGGTTCAAGTGCACCGTTTTCAATAGTTCAAACGGGTAGATCCCATCCTGACTCTGCATATGAATTGGAAGTGTGACAGCTGAATCCAAGGATTTGGTCTCATCCCTGCGACGACGGCATGTTGATATCTCTGCGCCGTATGTGCGATGAACTACCTTATCTCATGGCTGGGAGTGGAACATTACGTGGACTGCAGGTAGATCTAGACCACATACATCTGTCAGAACCGCGATGAACGGAGCGTAATTCTTGACAGACTATCGATTGAAATTCTTGATCCAAGAGGAAGAAGAGGCTAGTAGACGAGACCGAGTCCAGATTCCGGATAAGGCCGGAGTAAGTAAGATGATAGTGTAAAAATGTAGATCGAAACTCCAAAAATAGACTACGTAAGGCGCTTATCGGAGAGGCCATCGAGACACACCGTATACGCTATGATCAATCGACGGGATGCTCTGATCCGTTGTATCACCTTGCCTTGCTGAATCCCGGTATCCGGAGGATCCTTGGTGATTTGGGGCGAAGGGATACCAAGGAATGTCAAGGCTACATAGATTTGTAGTCTATCACGTCAATGCTAGGGACCATGGGGAGGTGCGGGCAAAATCCTTATTTTGTAATAGTAGAGGGTAGTAGAATTGCGAGATTACTTTGATCCTTGAAACGTGGGAATACTGCACTGTATGAACTATCAGGATCGGCAATTCTGCGTTGAAGGGGCGAGCCAAATCCTCAGTAGCCTTTTGGGATTCCCATATATGTTTGATGATTGTTTCATTTTTCTTGCGCCAAGTTCCCAGCGCCGGGAATATTGCCAAACCGCTTTACTTGTCCCACGGCCGGTGGATCCGCATCGGAACTCACACTCCGCGAGGCGCGTGAGGTGAGTCGGTGGGGCAGATGTCAACTCAGCATCAAGTGAGGGAGTGAGTGAGGGAGCGATTGGGAGCGGGCCTTGCTTGATAGGCGAGAATCTGCAAAGAGCTGCGGCCAAGACGTGATATCAAATTTGTTCCCTGTCCAAATAATCACATTTCCAAATGTGGCGTCCGCTCGATGCAGTATCTCGATGCGCCCGTCAATCGGCAATGTTACGGTGGATAGGGCTCACCGCGACGTCACATCAACTGATTACTGCAACTCACCGGTGAGAAATTTGAAGAACCCTGCCAGGGAGATCAGCAATCTGTGTGTTGGCCGTCTGCGGTTGCCCAAGAACCCCACGCGTTTTTCTCGCCATATCCACAGGCCGCGCAAGCCAACATGTTGACAAAATTGATTCCCTGCAGCAAGAAACTTACGACAGGCGGTGGTGAGAAGGCCTAGACATGTCCAAGTGCAACCACTTGATTGAGGCTTCTCTGGCTTAACGGCTATGCATTTCTCGATAGGGACGGGAAAGATAGGAGCCCATCCCACTGATAATTTACGACATGCGTAGCATCACGCGCGCACCACGGAAAGCCTCCTAGCGGATCCGGCTGGCTATTTGCCGAGCTGCCTGCACCAATCCTTGTTACCGCCCCATTGAGGCGTCCCAAACCTGCATGTTGCATGGCCTAATCAACGCACAAGGCGCCTCTTGATTTGAGAGCGAGCAGCTCGGTTAGATTTTGGGCGCTCCTTTAGACTGTTCATGCACCGGCATTTCTGCTGCCTCTCAGATCTAAAATCACTCAGAACAAGCAAGTTATGCAGTTTGACAGGGCATCCGAATCTGTGGGTCGTGTGCTATACGAACATCCACCTACAGCTAGATCCTTCTCGCTGCTGGGATCTGCGACAAGATATGCATTCCAGAAACACGAGCCTTAAGAAGAAGTTAACTGATGCGCCGAGTATCTCCCTGCAAAATCTTTGGGTGGCATTTCCCCTGATGCAGTGATGTCAGTGTCGAGTGGTATGACAATGACATAGTCAAAATTTAAGCCACGGCCCAAGGTCTTGTCTCGGCGCGGCCTTGTTTTCTCAAATTGGCTTCACTGGAAACAAGAAAAATACGAACCTGTTTCTTGAACACAAAATAGCAGCGGAATGAGTGTCCTGGATCTTTTGGCTTATCAAGGTCGAGACCAGCAAACATTGAGCCGGCACAGACTTAGGCCCAGCTGCTTGTGGCCCAGAGATGCTGGAACATCTGGTTTTAATATCTTAATAACATCAAATGAGACTTATAGATGATAGATCAACCTTGTGGCTTGTAATGGTGGGTTCACCACTGAGCGCTCAACACCGTCTCTCCAACCTTTAAGGAATAGTTGGGGTAAAGCGGGCAACGTGTTGGTCCTACAACTACATAAAGTCTTAAGGATCGAATAAATTTGCTATATCCGAGCTAAAAACTCTATCATCCATCCTAAAGCTGAATGCACCAAAGGTTGCATTATCCACATGCCACGCACATTGAGCAAGTTCTTATCTTCCATGTGTGAGGTATATTAGAACCAGATTATCTGATCCAGACTCCCCTAACCTTCTATTCAAAGTTTTTTTCGGCATGATACTTTTTCGCTCCCACTCTACCTAGTATGCGAGATCCAATGAAGGACTGGAAACCCGATTGGATTGAATCTAGGACCGACTCGTCTCGTTCTCGGGATTCAGAAGTCTTCTCTCCTCATCCACAACCTGTTTTCTCTCCTCCACAAGCGGCTTCTTTTGTAAGCCAACCCAAACCGCGGCTCCGATGATTAAAAAGCTGCCGAAGATGCTCGTAATGGGTGGAGTGGTTCCCCAGACAACACGCTCAATAATTAAGGCAAATACCATTTGGGTGTACTATTGAATCATTAGATATCTCGTCTGGATCCGAATCCAGTGAACATACGATGAGATTAGTTGCTCTTCCTGCTTTCTCTCTTTGCAGACCCTCCGTTAAAAATACCTGAAGCAAGAAACCGGATACGCCAATGGAAACAAGAAGAACCCTGTATTCGTTAACTTCCATCCGCTGCATCACACTCTGGCGCATGTGACTTACCATTGAATAGGACTTTGAGGTATCTCGAATTGTAGATCTGGGTGAATCATGATGATGAGGAATGAGCTAACAGTGGCCAATGTGGCGAAGTAGTTGACGCTCACGAGCGAATGGGCTCGCTTCCCAATGACTCGAATCGTTGCATAGGCAGTCGCAGCTGCAAATGATCCCAAGATCGCACATGCGACTGCAATAAAACGTTTAGCAGGCTGGGCTTCAACAGGAGGAAGAATGCCACCTCGGACGTCGATACTGAGTTGTGAAGAGCGAGAGGCGAGAGACTGAGATGATGGGTCGTTGGCATCGCCACTGGCAGACAGAAACCCTGGTCGAGCGATAAAAAGGACCCCCAAAAATGCAATCAAGCCAGCGAAGGCCTCTTTAATTGTGAATGGTTCCTAGTTGAAAAGCCTTGATTAAAACGTCGTGGCCAATTGCTACCGGCCAGCTTACCTTGAGTGCAACCCAGCAGACAAACGTCGTTATTGTAGGGACGAGGAAAGTGATGACGGTGGCATCGGAAATATCAAGGTATGCTAGAGAGTCTGTTTCGATGGATCAGGGCACGGGTTCTTAGTGGCACGGGCATGAAACTATACAGTATAATCCGAAAAGTCCCGTCGAGCCTGCAATGCCTCGAATTGCAAGCAGTCCCCTGACTTCTCGTTGACCCCACGGGAAATCCGGGACCTGCTTGTACCACATGTATGAAGATCCAATCACTGCCGTGGCCAGCATGCGAACAAATATGATCTGCAGCGCATGGTACTTCGTCTCAAAGCCAGTCTCGAGTAGTCGGGTTGTCATAGACATCTTACTGGTTAATATTCATAGCGTGCGTGGTTATCTCAGGGCCCGAGCACTTACAATAGAAGCAAACATTTGAGCAAGGAATACAAAAAAAAGCCCAATATTCTTTTCGTAGAAGGCACTGAGTGTTTGCCACAATGCATTGACTCTGCTTCGCTGAATGAACGTCTCTTCTGAAGTATCATCGGCTTGAAAAGCTGCGGAGTTAGCGTCAGTTCCCCCCGCGCCAAGGGCGCCGTTGGCTCCGACTGTTCAGGCTTCGCAGCCGAGGGTTTTACTGTTCCATAAGACATCCTCGCAGTCTTTCGGGAAACTCAAGTGGTGATTGTTGCCTCGTTTCTTTTTTCACTCCTTCGTGGAGACTTGTGGTTAAAATTCCTTCGGGCATGCCGTCGTCGGAGCCGCTGATTGCGGGGTCCTCGGAAATTTGTTGGTCGCATACAGTGTGAATATAAGTTTACTGTGTTTTTATCGCAGGAACCCCGCGGCCAAGCGAAGTAGGATCTGATCACTATTCTCAATGCTACCGGGCTTAGGTGCGGGGAATCCGCGGTAAAATCAGGTGAGATTCAATCAATTAGTCGATTTCGTTAGAAATGCCCCAACTTTCGCTGTGGGAGCTGTGACAAAATGTATAGGCTGACGCCAAACGGCTCTGCACGTGTTGCACAGCGAGAGTCAAGGACTAGGCCATCACATCGTGCTTTAGCATTGATATCTTTAAATCTTCGTTTCCATTGGAACAAATCAACGGGTTTGGATAACTCTTGTACGTAGCCAAAAACGTGACAGATATGCGTAAGTCAGCTGTCGACAGTTGACTTGGTTCATGAGGGCTTACAGAACCCCCCAGGAGTTTAGCGCTTTACAATTGCAATGCAAGACATAGGGAAAATTGGTCAACGGAAATCCCTTTATTGGTTACATAATGACTTGGCATTGCGAAAACAGTGGGTTCTTATCATTTTGCTCGATCAGGGTAGACTATGTCATAAACCTGCTTCCCTGGTTGCCCATCTAGGAACGGAATCCTCAAATATGACTTCAATGACTCCTGCATCCGCTTCCATGTCTTGACCTGACACCTGTCAGCATGGTTTCTAAGATGTTCTCTCAACCATGCTTCCTCCGATATTGTAAAGACTGAATTGGCTCCTGTCATCAGTAGCCAAAGCGTCAACCGAGAGGAAACCTCACCCTGCAGCGCAAGTCGCTCTGAACACCTTTTATAGGCGGCAGGGAAGTATTGGTGAGGCGGCTTAATGTCTTGCCACTGCAGGAACACATGATATGAAAATGCCAGCAAACCACACCGTATACCCTCATTCACCGAATCGGCAGCGAAACTCATGCTTAGCAGACGATATGGTACGGCAGCCATCATGTCATATATAATTTCAGGGCGAATCAATTGTTGAGTTTGAGTTCCAAGATTGACCAGCAAGCAGAAGTTTCTCAAACCCCGCCACGCTGTCAACAAATCCTTGTCCATGCTTTGAATGGACTCATCATCATCATTGTAACACATCTTGTCACCAGAAGATGGGAGCACCTTGTCAGGGTATTCAATAATGGGCTCTGAAGGCCTGCAAAAGAACAGGTGATTTAAGCCGTTGAGCAGTGCAATACCCAGGTCACATCTAGTAAATATTACTATTGCTTACACCCGTGAGCAGTGACCCTCAATTACCTCACTATTTCCATTAAGAGACTGTTCCTTTGGAATGAATCCAGCCCACCTCTCAAATCAACCATTTTCCGAAGCCCTTTCATGTGGTGCATTGTAGCCGAGTAGTCCCCATAGAAATGAGCGGTGGTAGCCAATTTCAAGACAACACTGATTGTGGAATTGAAAGTCTTTGTTTCATCATCTGCACCTAAAAGCCTCTCTCAGAGAAGCCTCAATCCTTCCTGAAAATGCAACATTGCTGGCGTGTTGGCGCCATTGTCTTTGCGGTGTAGGGCCCTATCGATAAAAGCCTCCACCGCAAATGCTGTTATGTGGAGGCCAACGGCATCCCTTGCCATAGGGAATAGGCATCCGCGGTTACCTGCTTGGAAACTAATAGCTGTGATAAGAGGGAAAATTATCCTCGTCGCGGCTGGTGACACTGAAATAATATTCAGTCAGCCACTGTGCATTGAAGGACGTGCTACAAACCTCTTATTATGTTTGATAGCAGTGACGATTCAACCCCTTCGGCGAACTGGATGAAGGAGAAATCAGAGCCGACGCGGCCATGGACTTGCGGTGCATACATCTCAACCACTTGCTCCAACTTGATCGGGGCTGCTCGAGTACGGGGGGCAATCGACATCCCGTCACTCGTTGGTTGGGTCGCGTCAGGGCGATTTCGTTTCTGCTTTTTTTCCTTCATCACATGGCTTCGGATTAGCTTCCCTGTGGCTGCATCGACTTTCCCCATGTTGGATGATATTATGAAAGGCATCCTAGGTAATGCTCGAGGATGATCACCGGGGTCGCTAATGTTCGTCATTGTGTCGGTCTTGGCTTGTCAAATTGTTTTCCTGACTTGGTAATAGGTTCGAGATGACGCCCTCAATCCTGAGATATCGCCAGACTTGCTTTGTCATGTGTCGCTTAGGAGTGCCGACGTTCTTTGTTTGCGGTTTGCGTCGCTTATTAGAATCATATGGTTCAACACTCCCCCTCAAGCTGATAAGCTTCAGGATCGTCCAGCTTGACATGAGCCATTTTCAACAGCTTGACAAAGGCTTCGTGCTTGACACGTTCCAAGGGTTTTGTCATGCCATCTGCAGCCATTTCTTCTGATGGTATCCAGCGGAATTCAATAGTGCCATCGGCCACATTCTCACGCACAAGGGGGTACCTCCAGTTTTTGCTGAGGCGCTATGGTTCAATAGGACGTGTTGAAAGCACGTGATACTGCGCGACACAAACGGCAAACCTCCCGCCTCTTGAAACGGGCAATCTCCATCTTAGCGAACAGCAAACATTAGGCTGCTTCTGGAGATGCTAGGCGAAGGGTTCTGGTGGATAAATGTCGCGGGATACAGAACTAACGAGGATATCGTTGAAGGCCGTATCCATTATGTGTGGCTGTCACACAGCCAGCTTGGAGCTCTGTCTTTTGACTTAAGCATTAGATCCATTTTGGGTAAGCTTAATAGGGCATAGAACCCAATTAAAGCAAGCTTAATATAGATAAAAGGAAGCTTTAAGATAATATTCCCTTTATAGAAAATAAGGCTTTTAATAGACCTTATTATATATATATTTACTATATAATTTTATATAATAATTATAAGCTTAAGTAAGTAATACTTTATAACTTTTACTATAAGATTATTACTTTTATTATTATTATTATTATTATTATTATTTTATTGCTATTATTTTTTTTATTATAATTTTAATTATTTTATATAATTAGCTTAAGCTTAATTTATTTAATTTATATATAAAATAAATATAAATTATAATTAATTAATATTTATGCCTATAAAAATTAAACTTTATACTAAAGAATAATAAATACTATAAATTATAGTTCTTAAGAATTATATTTAAAATTAAAACCTTTAGAATTTAATAGACTTAAGTAAGAATAATAAGCTTTTTAATACTATAAAAAAGTAAATTATACTTATAATTGCTATTATAAAAGCTAAATATAATAAAGTAATCCTTTAGAAAAGATATAAATTAAAATTTTTAATATACTATTCTTTAATTTTTAAGGAATATTAAAAGAAATAGGTTAATATTAAGATTAAAGCATTTAAAGCTTAAGCAATATAAATATAAATTATAAATACTATAGAATTAAATATTTATGCCTTTATTTAATAGAACCTTTTTAATTAACTTTAGATTTAAATCTATTAGATTACCTTAAGGCAATTTATAAAGGAAATTATAAAGTAGCTAGCATTAAGTAAAATAAGCTTAAAAGAAAATACTTATAAATACTATAAAGTAATGCTTTAAAAAGCTAAATATATAAATATTAATTCTTAAATTTAATATATTAGCTAAAGTAAGGCTTATATAGATAGAATATACTATAAAATTCTAAAGATTTAAAGGAATATTAAAATTTAAAATTTCCTTAATGCTATTAAAGAGTGCTTTAAATTAATTTAAGTAAATTGCTAATTAATAGACTTAATTATAAATAAAATAAAAAATAAAAAGCTAAAAGAAATGCTTTTAGATTATATTAATATTTTTAGTGTATTTATTATTACTAATAGAAATGCTTATTTTTAGAAATATAGAGCATTTATATTATTAGGCAAATACTTTAATAGCTAAAAATATAATTGCTTATATAAAGTAATTTTTAAGCACTTTTAGAAAGTAGAAAAATATTAGATTATAAAGTATGCATTAATTAAAAAGAAGTAAAAGCTTTACTTTATACTAAAAGAAGATTATTATAAGAAAATCTAAACCTAATATAAAGATTTAAAGTAATAAAGCTTAAAAGCTAAAATCTTAATAAAAGAAAGTAAAAATAAAAGCTTAATAAGCAATATTTTAAATACCCTAAAGGAGATTATAGCAATCTATATAGACTTAAATAATTTTTATTTAAATGCCTTAAAAAATAAAGTATATATAGCATTTAATAAACTTTATATACTATCCTAAAGTATACTATTAAATAACTATAATGCGCTTTATATTATAAATAATATAAAGCTTTTAAATCTAGAAATATTTAAATTATATAAAGATAGCTAAATAGTAAAAATAAGTTTTATTGCATTTTTAATTATAGAAATAAAATAATAAAAGCTTAAGAATCTTCTAAAAGAAGTTAATAGAAACTATATAGTTAACCTTATTCTTTAGGATATTGCCTATATAAAAGGATTTTATATAAATATAGTATTTTAAGCTTAACTATATAAAAGTAGGCTTTAGGTTTATAAATACAATAATACACTATATATAGAAATAAAGAAGGAAAGCTTAATTATACTTTACCTAACTATAAAATATAACCTTAACTTCCTTAAATATAAGCCACTTTTCTTCTATTTCTTTACATTAATATAAAAAGCGCAAAACTTAATTTTATGCAGTAAGCCATTAGTAATAATACTTATAGAAGCAAATAATAAAAGAAAGTAATACTTATAAAGCAAAAGACTATTAAGGGATCCTTTATAATTAAAAAAAGATATAAAATAGCTTTAGCACTTTAGGTTAGGCTATTTTAGCCTTAAGGCACTTAAAAAGCTAATATTTAATGCTAGAAATGTATTAATAACTAAAATTAAGTATATTAACTATATGCATTATGCTATAGTATATATAAAATAGATAATATTATATAAGCCTTTATAATATATATCTTTATGCCTATTTTAGTATATTTATTAGGACCTTTAAGACTTTCTATAGAGTTATAATAAAATAAAATGGCTTTTAATAATTAAGGATAAATATATAAAAATGCTATATGCATTCCCCCTATTAAATAAGGAATATAATATAGTATTTAATGCTTTAGTATATTTTAAGAAATAGATTAAAAGATAATTTAGCCTTTTAATTTATAGAATTAGGCAAAATAATAAAAAGGCTATAATTGCTATATAAAGATTTATAGAATATTAGACTTAAGCGCACAATAAAGGCATTATTTTTAAGCTTACTTTATTTTATACTTATAAGCTAAATGGACTAGTAAAATAAATAGAATAAAAGCTAATAGTACACTTAATTAAAATAATAAATAGAGCAAACTTACTATAAAACTTATAGTTAAAAACTATAATATATATAGCATTCCTATATAATATAAGCCTATATTAATTATTAAGTATAAAAATACTAATAGAAATATTAAAAAGTTAGTTCTAAAATAATGCTTGCTTTTAAATAAAGGAGCTTATAATAGACCTATACCTTAATTAAAATAGAATTTATATATATAGATATAAAGTATATCTATTGCATAAAGATAGAGAGGCAAAAAGAGATAAAAGACTATTTAAAATAAGCCCTAAGGGATATATTAAATATTTAGTTAAATACTCTATTAGCAATTTATATTAAATATAGATACTTTAGCTTAAATAAATAATTATTATACATAATATTATATTTAATAAGCATATATTCTATAAGGAAGAAGCTTAAAAGTAAAAGATCTTAATTAATAAATTAAGCTCTTTAGTAAAATACCTTTAAATTATAAACTAAAAGAAAAAAGTAAAACTTACTTTCCTTAAGTTAATTGCAGTAAAAGATAAACCATTTAGGATAGAAACAATAAAGAGTTTAAACTTAAGGGTAAATATATAAAAAAGCATAAAATATTAGGTAATAAAGCTTATTAAGCATAAAATCAATTAAATAGCTTATAGACTTTAAACTCCTTATTAAATACTAGAAATTAAATTAATATATAGGAATATATTAATAGAATCTTAATAAAGAGTTTACTTTAATAATCTAAAATATAGATATATAAAATAAAAGGTATTAAATCTTTATCTATAGGAATAGAACCTAATAGAATAAGAAACCCTAAAAGTAACCCCTTAATAATAACTAAAATAAAAAGCATAAAGCTAATTATAATATATAGCTTAAAAAGCAAATAATAAATAAAAGCCTATTATAGATTTAATAGAAAGAGTAAATAAAATAAAGAAAGACTTAACCTTAAATAAAAACTTAATAATGCTACTATTAGAAGCTAGTAAATCTTAAATTTAAGGCAGTAATATAATTAATAGAAAAAGGGAAAAAGCAAGTAAAGGATTAATACAATTAATATATAGTAGTAAATGCATTAAGGAAAGATAAAATGCTAAATATATATAAAATTAAGGCATTCTTTAGAAATACTACTTTAATAGGCATTTAAATAATATATTTTAAAACGCTCTATTAATAGGAATTTAGTTTAATTAATCACTTTAAGACAGTTAGAATAAAAGGAGCTATTAAATAGTATTTGCTATAATAATAGCAGCCTACTTATAAGAAAATAATGCATAAATAAAGGCTATAACAATAGGCTTAAAAATATACTAATAAAACCTTTTAAGCCTATTATTATAAAATTAAAAAGAAATATAAAATTATCTATTCTATAATAAATTTATTAAGGCAGCAAAAAGAGAGATTTAAACCTTAAAAAAGAAAAGGACCTAAATTAAAATTAAGCTCTTAAAGGTAAGATCTAAACCGCTATTGCTAAAGTAAGTATTTACCTATAAGTTTAATAGCGCTAATTACCTAAATAAATATAAAGTATAAATATATATATATAGTAACCTATAGGAAAGCTTAATAATTAAAAGTATTTATATAGCTATACTTATAGTATATACTTTCTATATATTAATGGCTTTAATAATATAATTTAATCTAAAACTTTTGCAATTTAATATTAAGAATGCATTTCTTAATATAATAAAAAGTAAGTATAAAATATTAATAATATATAAGCTATTAAATAGATTTAAGCAATAGAGTAAGTATATAGAATTGCATAAAGTATTATATAGTTTTAAGGACTTATTATAACTTTAGTTTTAAGAATTAAAAGTAACTTTTATTAAACTTAAGCTTAAATAGTATAAGAAAAAGCTATACTTATTCTATTCTATTAATTAAAAGCTTTTTTTAATATTCTTTATAAATAATATTATTATTGCTTTTTATAAAGATAATATAAATGCAGCTAATATATTAATTAATAGCTTAAAATAAATATATAAACTATATAAATAAGGTAAAATTAAGTATTTCCTTAAAGTATAAATTATTTATAATTGCTCTAAAAAATAGATTTTTTTTAGCTATAAAGCATATATTAATAAGATTGCCTATAAATTTAAAATATTAAAATAAAGCTTATTTCTATTAATATTAATTTTAAGAATAGAGCTATAAAAGCGCAAAAATTAAATAATTAAGCAAAAGATTAAGGAGTATTAAAAGAAAGTAGGATTATTACTTTATATAGCAATTATAATCTAACTTAATATTGCCTTTATAGTAGGCAAACTTTTATAGTTTTTAATTAATTTAGAAATTAAGCACTAAAATATAATAAATTAAGCTCTTTACTACCTCTATATAATAAGTAAATTTACTATTTAATATAGAGAAAGTAAAGAAATCTAAGCATTAAGAATAGTAAATAATGCATTTTTTATAGATAATTCTTTTATAAAAAAGTTATCTTAAGAATATTTTATTAGCCTATTTAATAGATTAATTATTTAAAAAGCAATATACTAATCTACTATAACTATATCTATAATTAAAGTAAAGCTATTTGCTTTAAATAAAATAGTATATAAAATAATAGCTCTTTAGTGCCTTTTTAAGTAAATAAAGCTATTATTAAATTTAAATAAATTCTTAATTTACTATAATAATTAATAGACTATATATTTAATGCTTAAAAAGAGTAAATAAATTAATATTTATCTATACTATATAGATATCTATAATATATAGTTAAAGTAAAAATATAAAAAAAGATTATTTAAAGTTACTTACCTTTTTACTGCTAAAATGCTAATAGATAGACTTATTAAGGCATTATTGCAGCAGCGCTTTAAATACTTTAGAATAATACTTAATTTAATTAATCTATATATATAAATATTACAATAAAGGCACTTAAAAAAAGGGGCATAAAATTAATTGCCTTAAATATATATAAAGCCCTTCCTTCTTTTAGTAAAGTGCTAAAAGAGGCAAATAGAAATAAACTTTAAACTTTAAAACTCCTAAATGCTATAACTCCTTAATGCTAAATACTTAATAACTTTACTTATATATAGACTATAATAGATCTATAAAAGGTTAATGCCTTCTTTAATAAGTTACTTTACCTAAAGGTATTACTTTTTATTAATCTTTAGAATTAAAGGGTATATAAGTATATTAATTCTAAAACTAGCCTTAATACCTAATAAATAAATAGAGTTTTTCTTTACTAAAAGATTAAGCTATAATTGTAATGCTATATAGTATTAATTATATATTTACTTAAAAATTAAAACTTATATTTATAATTAAAAAGAAATAATATACCTTTTTATTATTAATATTAAGGGCTAATAATATCTATTAAGCAATAAAAGCTATAATAAAAGGACTAAAATATAAATAATTAATAATACAATTATAAATATAAAAAAAAGAGATTAAGCTTATTAAAAATAGCATTAATAATTACTAGCTTTATATATAAAGCACTATTAAAAGCAATTAGTGCTTTTAAAATAATATCCCTTATTGCCTTTATTAATAATAGCTATATAGATATATTCCTTATAGAGAGGATCCTTAAGGATATAAAGCTTAAGTATAGAGAACTAAAAGAAATTAATAAGCTATTTATATATATTAAAAGCTTAAAATAATAAATTAAGCTTTTTAATAAATATTAGCGCTTATATAAAGAAGGTAAGGGTAAAGAAAAAGCTAGTAATAGTAATACTAAAGATATTAATAGCACTAAAAACTTTAAAGCCTAAAAAAAAAAGAAAGAATTAGTAATATTAAATCAATCTTTAAATTAAAAGAATATACCTTTAGAAAGGACTTTAAAAAGAAGCTATTATTAAACTTCCTTATAAAGAGAGCAACTAAAATAAAAACCTATAATAAACTATATTAGCAGCAAAAGGTATTAATAAAAAAAGAAAAAAGAAAGCTAAAAACTAACTGCATAAAGCTTAAATATAATATAGTTAAGCTTACTTTCTTTTTACTTTATATATATTATTTAATTTATTATTTAAAACTAATAAATATATTAAATTAACTAAAAGTTTAATTAAATATACTAATAGAAAAAAATAAGCAATAAATATATTAATTCTTAATGCAATTTTAGGAATAAAGTATAAAAGCAATTAAAATACTATATAAATAGCTTTATAATCTTTTAACTAAAGGGTATATTATAGAATATAGAACTAATAAAAATATTATTAAAGGCTATATTTATTATATATAGCTATTATATAGCTAGCTTAAAGCTCTATCTTTTAATCTAAGCATTAGATCCATTTTAGGTAAGCTTAATAGGGCATAGAACTTAATTAAAGTAAGCTTAATATAGATAAAAGGGAGCTCTAAGATAATATTCCCTTTGTAGAAAATAAGGCTTTTAATAGACCTCATTACATATGCATCTACTGTGTGATTCTGCGTGACAATAAACATGTACAATAGCTTGCTATAGTATTCTTGTTCTGCTCTTCTTATCATCACAAAAATTGAACAGTTAGCTCGCATAGAGTAGTTTAAGTCATTTTTGCTTGGTCGCCTCTCTTGATGCTCTATGCTTGTAGCTTTCTACAGGACGGCTAGACTACCCTATAACTGCTATCCATGTTTCGCCTAAAAAGGCTGCCATGTTTTTGCCACTGTCCGAGATCCATCAAAGGTTTCGTCCACTCTGTCGAACACGCAAAATGCCACAATTTTGACTCTAGATGTATTGTCACCAGAGTCAATCGCTGCAGCAGTGAAGAGTGTTGAGAACAAAACCGGAGGTACACTCGATGTCCTCGTTAATAACAGCGGGGGCGTCTATGTCGTCCCCGCCCTCGACGTCTCACCTGAACAACGCAAGAAGATATTTGATCTCAACTTTTGGGCACCCATGGCCACGATTCAAGCCTTTGCCTCCTTTTGATCAAGACAAAGGGATGTATCGTGAATAATTCATCAGTCAACGCACATCTCCACGTGCCATTTATGAGTAGGTGATTGCCATGGGCTCCTTCAAACACTCACTCACAATCTAGGTATCTACAACGGATCCAAGGCCGCCTTTGCCACGGCCAGTAAGACATGGCGCCTTGAGCTACAGCCGCTTGGAGTTCGTACCACCACTCTGATGACCTGTGCAGTCAAGACCAACGCCTTCTCCAACCATTCCGAAGTCGAGATACCAGATAATTCCCACTACTTTGAGATACAAGACTTTATCCATGGCTTGAACGATGGAAGGTTTCAAAACAATGCTATTTATCCGAGGCGGTATGCCAAAAAAAAGTTGTTCTGGAGGTTGAAAAAGGAACATCCGGAGTAGTTTGGGCCGGCACGACTGTTTTCCTTGGCCGATTGATTTGCTGCTGTCACCACAGTCGGTCTTTGTAGGTTATCATTCCGGGTCTAAAAAATTGATTCCAATTTGGATACTAGGACACGATTTTGGAAAGTATTGTCCCAATCTCCAGCGAAATGGCCAAGGTTGCCCAAAAGCGAAATCTGACACAAAGCGGACTTAGAGGAACATGATGAGAAGGTCTCCTTGGTGACTCAGGCGTGGATTTGTGTTGTACATTCAATTCTCCTTATATCCCATCTCTCCACCCCGGTTGTAGTACATAATCATTTAAGATTCAAAGAGGGAAGGGAATAAATTTACTTGGGGTTCCTTTCATTGTTGGGTAGATGGGCAGTGCGGGGTGTAGAGTCAGTGCTCAGTGAGCCGATCATGCATTCCTTGCACATGCAATTCAACCCAATGAGTGGCTCTGGTAATTACATCGCCACAGGGCTGTGTCATCTCGTCGCCCAATTTAGGCAGCAGCTGAGTTCATGTGAATCTATTTAATTACCACGAAGACCGTTTATTCGTTAGTCTGCTTCGAATCACCACGCGCACTTGCTTTCATCGTTCAGCATGGAACTTTGTAAATTCTGCCGAGACCTCGTCACCTTCGAGCTACCGAACCGCGATTTCGATAGCGAACGAGGAATGACCCCATACCATGATGACGTGACACGACTACACCACCCAAGCCTCGCTGCTCTCAGAGAGTCCTCCGCTCTCTGCCGGATATGTAACGTTATTCTGAAGAGCATCTACATATCACCCAACATAGCTGCTTATGGTGACCTGCACAAACCCGGTACCGAAATAACTGGGTTCCAGGTTACACCGACCTCGAATGCGGTTCTTAGCCGTCTGGAGATGCTTCGGCATGGCATCTTGGCAAAAACTATGATTTGCAATGTCGGCGATAGTCCACTAGCATTTATCAACCTGTTGATAAAACCGCCAAGTCTATCCATTCATTGTATGTTTACATGATCTGCATTGGATACCTGCTAACATTTGGATAAAGATGATGATGAGTTCATCTCGCCATGGAAGTGTCAAACCCCGGTTATCCTGGAAGGGCTTACGTCTCGCGCCATCTGGCAAATTGACTCTTCGAGGCAGCAAAAATTCGAGAATAGGATGAATTGTCTGCGTTCTTGGATGGAAGAGTGCCAAAAGAACCATCCAAAATGCCGCGTTTCTGAAAAGTATCCAAAGCCTACGAGACTAATAGACGTGGGAGTGGCGTCGAATCCCAGCCACGAAGTTCATCTAGTCATCACTGCCTTCATTGACCCACTAGATGACCCAAACATCACATACAATGCACTCAGTCATTGTTGGGGTGCTGCAAATGACCCAGATGTTGTTACCACTTCTGAGAATGTCGAGGATCGACACAAGGGTATTGAGGTAGCGCGTCTTCCTCAGACATACCAGGATGCAATTGAGACGACTCGGATCCTCGGAGTCCGTTACCTGTGGATTGACTCATTGTGCATCCTGCAAGGAAACAGAGAGGACTGGGAGTTTGAATCCTCGCACATGTCGCATATCTACCAAGGAGCTTACCTGACACTTGCAGCGACCAGTGCATCTTCGAATGACAGCGGATTCTTCCTGGATTCCTTGGAAAAAAATCGGTTTGTGATAGAGCTTGATGATAATAGTCACACTATCGTTCGCGCACCAGCGGCAGATGTCGAATATCTACATAGTGCACCGTTGAACTCGAGGGCATGGGCACTGCAAGAACTAGTGCTCTCCTCACGGACAGTCCACTTCCACCGGGATCAGATGTACTGGCAGTGTCGCACTCTGCTACTATCAGAGGATGGACTCGTACAGGACAACACCTTCTCAAGCTTGCGGTCCTGGGGCTCTTGGCAGCTTGAGCTAGACCTTTCAGATGAAGAGTCTGCTACGGATTACTGGTGGCGCTGGGTTGAGGACTATAGCTGCCGTGAGCTCACCGTACGAACGGACTGGGTTGCTGCATTTGCGGGAATAACGCAGCGCTTTGTCGAGGAGACGAATAAGACGCCAATCTTAGGCATGTGGGAAGAGACGCTCGTGGACGACCTCGCATGGCATATTGATCCACTGGCTTATTCTGGGCGACGAGAGGGCAACAACTATGTGGCCACGAGGCACACAGCTGTACAAAACGTACCCTCTTGGTCGTGGATGAGCGTTCAGATGCCTATCAACGCACCAGAAAGTAGATTTAACAGCCGCAAGCAGGTCTATACTAAAATCGAAGATGTCGGGCTGCGGTGGATGGGTACGGCCCTTACCTCCCCATCGCGTCGTTCAAGCTTTCGCTCTCTGGCCCGATCAAAACGCTTCAGTTTGTGCGTAATAAAACGAGTGAAATTCCGGCACATCAAGGGAA
This sequence comes from Aquanectria penicillioides, assembly GCA_003415625.1. Classification (NCBI taxonomy): domain Eukaryota; kingdom Fungi; phylum Ascomycota; class Sordariomycetes; order Hypocreales; family Nectriaceae; genus Aquanectria; species Aquanectria penicillioides. The sequence goes on from PYIU01000003.1 coordinate 7,529,697, forward strand.
TGCTTGTTGGCTCGAGGATCAAGGGCTGAACAAAGGGATTAGCTATCTGGACGAGTTAACTCTCAAAGGCGTAGATACCACCAAGTCCTTCTCGGTCCCCTGTTTGCTCTTGGCTACTTATTTGAGACATTTCATTGATGGAGATTTTAAGTCACTGGCTCATGGAATATTCCTTATGCTCAGAGAGGTCCAGGGAGATAATGGACAGGTTCGCTATGAGCGCATCGGCGTGGGCCAATTCGATGCTACAGATGGATTGGAGAATCCGTTTGATGGGGCTTCGAACCAAGCTATCGAGCTTGTATGAAAGAGAAAAGGATAAACCTCGGACTGTGTGATTTTGGGAGAGAGTTCTCATGCAAGAAAAGTTGCTGTTAGTGAGTTGGGGTCTAGGGTAATGTGGATCAATCTGTCATCAGGTTGGTCAAGGAAGATAAAAGGGACCTCAGAGACATAGGAAATGAACAGGCAGTTTTCTCCAACCAATTCTTATTTTTCAAATCCCAAATTCCTTGCATTTGGACTCGATTGAAGTCCCGGTGCAGCCCCCTTATGACATTCCTTTATTGTGACTTCCCGCTTTATATTCCTTTTTCTTTTCTTTTAGGGGCACTCCAGAGCTTCTGATCAGATGCTCTAACACTCTCCCAACTTGTTCGCAGCTGCTTGGAAAGGCTATTCGGTCGTCACCGAATCTGCTTACCCTATACCCTTCTGGGTGGGGTGTGTGTTTTGGCCAGTGTCCCCTTCCACCAACAAATTAGTTGCATTTCCCAGACCACTTCAATACATGGACCTCGTTGGGGGAGGTTTCAGCTAGGCCGTTCTCGGTAGATGATTACTATCAATATGTTTCAGCTTTCGCATCGATGTTATTTTTGCGCTCCCCAGAGACTTGTGTCACTTTATGAAGTCTAGTTTACCATGCTTACGACACTGTTAGGATTTGGTGCTGTCCCGTTGGATGCGTAATGCGGTGAGAGCAATGCAAGTGTCATGCCATATTTTGCGAAGTCAATCTTACCGGCGATTTGAGTTTTTCCGACCGAGACCAGCTCGACACTGTGGCGAATAAGCAATTGAGTAAAATCCGAATCCCACCACGTGCGTGCTCCGACACAAAGCGAGATTTGCAGACGAACTTGAACCCTAAGTTTGATGATGAAAGAACCCAAGCAGCTGAAACAACCTGACGATTTTTATCATTAGAATGCGCCTCCTCCATGTCGAAAAACATGAGCTCAAGAGCTTCACGGGGCAAGACATACCTCCCTATGCAATCCTATCTCACACCTGGGGCGAAGATGAACTTCTCTTCAGTGACCTTCCAGGTGGTATTGAACACCAACTGGGTGGTCCTAAAAGAGGCCTCGGCAAAATTCTGAGTGCTTGCGACCAAGCGAAGCGCGACAAACTGGAATTTATCTGGATTGACACGTGCTGCATTGATAAGTCGAGCAGTGCAGAGCTATCGGAGGCCATCAACTCCATGTTTAAGTGGTATGCGACTTCAGCTGCCTGCTATGCTTATTTGGAAGATGTTACGTTGGAGGCAGACGGCACCATGTTGAATTTTGACACCAGTAAATGGTTCACCCGTGGGTGGACATTGCAAGAACTAATCGCCCCTCACGAACTCTCCTTTTTTGACCGCAACTGGAGCTTTATGAAAACCAGGTTTGGACTTTCAAGAAGAGTTGCAGGAATCACGGGCATCAAAGAGTACTTATTACAGCGGCAGCGTGCTACCGGTCGGTCTCTCCCTGGTTGGAAAGAACGGTTTGGACGACATAGAGAATTCAATCACCTACGCCAGGGCTTGAGAGCCCAGCCAATTGCCGAGAGGATGAAATGGGCAGGGACAAGAATGACGACTCGTGCAGAAGACAAGGCGTATTGTCTCATGGGTATATTTAACGTCAATATGCCACTCCTGTATGGGGAGGGTTCGAAAGCTTTCCTCAGGCTTCAAGAGGAGATCTTGAGAACGAACCCTGATCAATCGATTTTAACTTGGACAAGACCAACCATTTCGCCTGGGAGCTCTACAGAGCCTAATGGGTACCTGTCTCGGTGGCCTTCGAACTTTACGCTGGACTTGTCTGATAGAGACGAAGCGCGGCTTGGCCGGGACGACATTGTCGCCACACCTAGAGGCTTGGAGATTGACGTATTGCTTATTCCTTGCCAGATATCTCATGATGACGGTTCCATCTTATCGGAGTCTGAGGATCTGGAATTGGCAGTGCTTAGCTGTTCTGTTGAAGCTAGCTCTCTTTCTCGAGTAGCAATTCTAATCAAACCTCTTTCTAGCATTTCTCCTGACAGTGGTAGAGGATATGTGAGGAAATATCCTGGATCTCTCGTCATGTTAGAACCAGGCATCGACCCTCGGTTCATAGGTGACCATCCAAGAGGCTCCTCGAATCCCTCATTGATGTTGAATATTTCAGGTATGACAGAAGCTAAAATTGATCCGGTTCTTCGAGGTTTTAATTGTACTAACTAATCATCGGATTGAAGTTAATTGCGACTTATTAATCCTCAAGCCAACTCGAATCCTTCTGCAATCCGCCGTGAGTGACCCGGAACTGCGCCACGAAACTCCCCAGGTCCAATTAGAATTCCGAGGACATGGCACCTGGCATCTTGAGACTCAAGACCCACAATTCATCGGAGCAAATATGCTAGAACAAAATCTGGAAATGCTCACTGATTGTCAGGGGCGGACAATGGCAGTTCGGGGCACCTTCTTCTTCACTAATGGCGAGTCCTGCTTCGTTGCAATCTTGGCAGCTATGGATACCAGCGACGTCTCCTGTCTTTCAGCAGTTGCTCCGTATACATGCTGGATAGAACCGTGGGATTCCTTTTGCAGAGATGGCTTTCAAAATACCGCAATAAGCGATGTGACGGTGGACATACTCAGAATGGCCCTGAGGGATTACATTAAAAGCTTTTCCATTCACACATGGATGCAACCGCCATCAAGGCTCACTGGCCGAGGCTATGTGGGCGAAGTTGCCGTGAAATCAATTAAATTTCTTGGGAGAAGTTTACATACGCTGGTAGTAAATATCAAACCTCTGTCTACCTGATGTTGATGATATTAAGCCGATCAGTACCGCCATTATCCCATCGCTTCTACATGAGAATAGTTCTGCGACGAGCTAACGTTCGGCTAGCCTTCCTTGGTATGAGTGTGATGACAATTGTATCCTCATACCTTGAGGCTCAGAACCAGGAGTTGACTCGTGCCTTGATACCAATACTGGTTTACTTATATGGGTCTAGAAAAAACAGATTGCTTGAGTTTTGAATGGGCGAACCCTAGCAGTTCTCAATGTCACGGCGGCTCAAAACGCGCCCTTCATAGCCTTGAAATCCATTTTTCTACAAACCTATCCGAGGTTCCATGTTATATCACTGCCTCCACACGAAATCACCAAAGGCATCAGCTGTGCTTGGTGCGGTGAGACAAAGGCGGCTGGACATCAGGGCACTAAACAAGGCGCAGCTGACCAACCAGCCCTAAGCTCGCGGCCAAGCCGACAAGACAAAAGAAACGCCGAGGAAAGCCACTGTTTCAGGCTCACATCAAAACCATCACGAAGTCTCCGCTCCATTTCTACTTGTGATCTAAGAACGTCAATGTCGGCGTGAGGCGGATGAATTTGTCAAACCGTAGACTCTCACTTCCTCGGCAGCCTTGTTTCGACCCATTTCTACAAAATCTGGCATCAGGTTATTGGAACTCTGGACACTGCGACGATTTGAAGTGTAATGGTGTGGGGCGGTCGTGCCGATCTTCATTGCTTTTCCCACGCCGTCGGTGTCACTGGGCCACGATGCTTGGCTGCTGCCATCTGATTCCAGCTAGCTCGTCTCGGTCAGACCAGTACCTATCCAAGCGCTTACGTTCTAGACCTGTGTCCTCTGGCCATTGACGGGAAGTGGGAAGCAAATTGAATATTTCTTTTGGGCGACATGGTATTAAAATGGTGTCCCCTTCCTGCCATCTGATTCCGTCCTGGAAACACTCGGTGACCATTGCGTCATTACATCAAACTCGCCCAGAAAGACCTTGACATCAGAGAAGCTTGTGCACGCGACATAAGCCCTATTAAAGATGTTTAAGCCTGGCTCAACAATCTTATCACCACTTCGCAGTCTTTGATAAAGCGATATTTGCAATCTGAGTTGCGTGATATCACCATTGACCCCTCTAGGGCACGACTATATCGATACGAACACCGAAATCCTCCACGTGATCCAAAATACCCTTATTTCCCGACATTTCCATTGAAGAGAGTTCAATTGAACCCATAGGATTAATGAAATATGTCGCCATTGGCGGATACATTAATGCCACGCCATGGAGAGGATCACGCAACCCCAACAGCCGTCAAAGTTGCTGGCATGTTTTTGTCCATGGTTACGATTTCCGTCCTGTCAATTTTTCTACGTCAGTGAGGCTAATTTGAAGCGTTTTCGCACCCCATCATCCGTCAAGGTCCCCAGGGAAGATGAGAAGAGAAATAGGAGAAATTCTTCTAACAAGCTTTTACAGATGCAAAGCTCAAAGTCGTGGAGGATTTAAGGAAACAGCATGCAGCTGCTTGGCGTATGTTCCCATACCAGAGCCACATCGTGTTAACGCCATGCCTAAATCGACTATAGTGGTGCTCGCGATCTACATATTCTCCCTCTTTTTCGTCATCTCTAGTTGCTCAATGTTGCAAATCTGGGGCCTCAATCTCAACAAAATTGTTTGCCGTACTGCCATCATCCTTTGCTTCCTATTTTACTTCGGATCTAAGGTCATTTGATCTCCAATTTGCTATGATTATTTATTAACGAAATATGCAGATTGTTAGTCAACTCAGTTACTCCCCACGGTCGATCGAAGGTTTACGTATTGGTAGCTCATCTACTTGTTTCTCGTTGAGAAAGTCGTAAGCAAGCAAAACTGTCATTTATTGCTATGTCTTACGTTAATTTAGCACATTATCCGATGCTACAAAAAGCGGCGCCTAAGCTCTAAGCTCTACTGTTTCAATACGATTGGAATCCTCTCTGTCTACGCAGTTTTAGCCATCTTCGATATCATGAAGTACAGATCCCGTTTCATTTTTCGAGCACTTGTTACTGATTTGAGAACAGCCGATTTTATAGGATCGATGAAAATGGAGTATGCCACGTTGTAGTCAAAAGGGTTTTCATCATTCTCATTCTTTGCTACGATGCCATTATCAACATATATCTCACTGCCCTCTTTATCAAGCCTATCAGGGGTGTGTATAACCGGTTAATTGAAGAGAGGAGGAGAGGTTAATCCGAGACTAGAATCTCATTCAGTAAAAAATCCAACAGCCAGTTCTGTTGGCGTTCAACTCCGAAACGTCGCTGTCCGCAGCTTTATTGGTTCTTGCGCAACTCTTATCAGCAGCCTCACGTATGTTCTCATCATCATGGACGGCAAATTGGGTGTGGTGCAAGCTAATAAAACGTAAACCACCAGGAACCTCACAGTTCTAGTAGCCCTCGATGGAGAACTAGCCTGGGTTTGCTTGTTGACGTGCAATACTGATAGTCAGTATCTTACTTTTCACGTACAGCCTTCCTTTTACTAAGACCGGAGTTTCTAGTTCTCTTTTCCGCTATTGTTATTCAGTGGATTACTACCAAACACGGCACCAACGAAGCTAGCAAGCCTAAATTTGACGAAAGTGAGGTTTCATCGAGGCCCCTGGAGACTGTTGGGACGTCGGGCCTAGTGGGCTGAATGGTTCATGTCTATCATAACACTAAGTACCAAACCAAAACTGGTGATATCAGGTACCAGCGGGAAATTGGCACAATCTAGTTTCAACGAATGGGACTTATTTCGAGAAAGCTAAAAAGGCAAATACATTCATTGACAGTTCACACACCGGTCCAGTGCTAAACAAGGATGAGGTCATGTTCCAGGTATCATTCTCTGCAACCCGATACAGACTCAAGCCACACAATATCTCACATGAACCTGGATCAACATTTCCTATGCGGTAGCGAGAGATGATTCGTTGCATTAAGAGCGACCCGACATTTCGGTCTCCAGCTCCCGCTCGACCTTTGTAGTAAAGAAGGCAAGACACGAAACAGGATTGGCAGGCTAATTAATTGCAAGCAAAACTCTAAAGCCGATAAAACCGGAAACAGACCCAGATCCTGGTTTGTAATCGGAAACATCGGACTTGGGCCAGAGATAGCTTCCGTGGATGGAAGAAATACTACCAAGGCAATTTACCATGGCAATAACCACCACCCCCTTCTCAGATGGCAGTGACATGGTTTCTGAAGCCCAATTGAGAATAAGTGGCAATGCCATATAAAGCCCCGCAATGTAAAAGTACATCATAACATAGTGAACTAGCTGGTTGTGTGGGTGGCATGGCAACGCTCACGATTGCACTGATGAATGCCATACAAAGCCCGAAAGTTATGTGCCATTGACGGTCGTTCCACTGATCTGCAGTTTGGGGAAACACAGGAAGGAAAGCAATTCCAGTCTATAGCTCAGAGAGAATAGAATTGGCAATCAACAAGACAACTCTATAGGACCGGGAACCTCACCGCCTAAATGGGAATTGTCATCCACTGAGCCTTGACACCATGGTAGCTCATGCGCTTCAGTACCGCCGGAATAAAGCAAGAGACCGTTGTCGACCCGTTTTGCGTCTTATTCAGAATGATATAGACGTCCGTCTAAAGATCGACAACTGCCGCCTTGACGGACTCCGAAGGCGTCAGCTTTCTGGAGCAACTTGCAGTCTGTATTCTGTTGTGCATTATGCGAACTCTTGCAATAGTTCTTTGATTCTGGTGTGAGGTGAAACCAAACCTTTTCGGGATAATCTGGCAGAACAAATTTCGCAATAAATGCCATGCCGATGGTCAGGAAACCCTCAATGAGAAGTAGGCATACCCGTGGCTCCCTCAAGACCTGATATGACTGCACCGGAACCAGTTCATAGCCCGCGCCTGAGAAAAAAGTGCTATAAATGGAAGAGAGAATCGTTTGCATCAGATAGAAACTTCAGTAACCTGTCTCTTTCAACTTAATACAAGGCCCTGTACTTGCCCATTGTGATGGCCTTGATAGATGAGAGGGATCCGAATAACTAGCCAAAAGTTGGTGTATAGAAGGGAGGGGAGTAATAGGTGCAACTTAATCTCTGTCCTCTGTAATTCTGGCAATCTAGCTTGCAGGCCTCCCATTGATAGTCCTTCCAGTGAATCACCGGTGTCTCTCCTCCGCTACCCCGGTCCCTGGCATATCTTGCTCCGTGGCAGGTGATACCATCTCATTTTGCTTATAGCAACACGTCATAATGTACAAAACTCCGGGAAGGAATCCGGGCTCGATGATGCCAAGGAAACATTACATGAATCTCTGGGTCGGCATCGAGAGCATCATTACGAGGATATTGTTGAAATCCTGTTTGATACCATTGTCACTGAGACTCAGATGGTCTCCCAGCCCAGCTGCATCAGCATTTCCCTGCCAAAAGTCAACACCGTCTCATGTTTCATCTCGGCATAAGATACTTACAATGTTGCTTTGGTCCACATATACCAGCACACACATGAGCCAGAGCATCGGGATCAAGAACAGGTCTACACGCCGGATCAGAAGGCGTTTCTGTTTGGATCCAGGAACATAGTTTTGAAGTGCTATGGGCAAGTATCATCGTGGCCCAAATTTATATTTAAATATCGGGAACCTTCCTCTGGAATCTCGCCCTCTGCAATATCTTTCACGAGATTGCTCCAACCTAGTAGATATTAATTAGATCGTAGTTTTTCATTCTTCCGAGTAGCTAGCTTTGTGAGTGCGTTTGTTCCAAATGGGAGAAGAGAGAAGATGGTGTACTAATGCAGTGTGAATATACAAAAGCAAACAAAGAGATTGGTGCATCTATGATTACTATCTAACAACGTGGCTTTGCCAGGAGTCAGAATTTACTCCTACCCCTATGCTGGTCTAGTACCGTGGCCAAGAACACAATCAGTTGTCTTGTAAATAAGGCGGGGAAATACCCGACCGACAACAAACGGTTAGATCTCCTCGAGCATATATCCTTGATCCTCAACAAAGAAGATCTAAACTAGAAAAGGCCAAATTTCGTTCATTCCCAGAAGGAAGATCTAGTAGTAGTAGTAGTAGTAACCGAATTTTTGCTAACACAATTGGGCTTACAGAGGTGTTGATGATCAGAGCGATCTGTCCGACAACATTCTTGACCGCGAGACCGGGGATTGCATATACAACGGCATGATTTCAATTGTATATGAATGCAACAGAGGATTCAATTCAACGCTACACATGACGTCGAAAAGAAATAGGCATACAATGACACCATATCCCAATGTGTTGATTTGAGATGTGAGCGCTGACGGATGAAAGAGTAATAGATGGGACGAAAACTGAGATCATGGCTTTGTAAGATGCTATTTAGAACATGCTACGGCTTACACGATCTGCTAACAAGACTCTAACGATGGAGGAGACAACATTCGCAATATTTAGTCCGTCGTTGATTGCTTCCCTAGAATAAGTATTATTTATCTATTACATAAATGACGTTGAGAGAAAATTAGATGAGAAGAGAGGCTTGCCGTGAGGTGCTATCTGTGATGCCGATGGTATTTAGAATGCTGCGAAAGTAGTACATGATGACATACTGACCAGACCAAGAGTCATTAGAACCATAACGACGACAACAAAAGTGCCATTCAAGTTAGGGTTGGTTGAGAACAGGGTTCGCCATGTGGCGCCCTGTTGTACCTTATTGATAGCAATCTCAATCTCTAGGACCTGCATTATTACAAGAGGTTCATTCACGTTACCATTGCAATAGTACTAGAGCAACGCAATTAGGCTTTATCACATAGAATCATACAGTAGATACATATATAATAAGGTCTATTAAAAGCCTTATTTTCTACAAAGGGAATATTGTCTTAAAGCTCCCTTTTATCTATATTAAGCTTGCTCTAATTAGATTCTATGCCCTATTAAGCTTACCTAAAATAGATTTAATGCTTAAATTAAAAGATAGAGCTTTAAGCTAGCTATATAATAGCTATATATAATAGATATAGCCTTTAATAATATCTTTATTAATTTTATATTTTATAATATACCTTTTAATTAAAAGACTATAAAGCTATTTATATAGTATTTTAATTGCTTTTATATTTTATTCCTAAAGTTATATTAAAGATTAATATATTTTTTATTTATTTTTTTTTATTAATATATTTAGTTAGACTTTTAATTAATTTAATATATTTATTAATTTTAAGTAATAAATTAAATAATATATATAAAGTAAAAAGAAAGTAAGCTTAACTATATTATATTTAAGCTTTATATAGTTAATCTTTAGCTTTTTTTTTTTTTTTTATTAATACTTTTTACTATTAATATAATTTATTATAGATCTTTATTTTAGCTATTCTTTTTATAAAAAAGTTTAATAATAGCTTTTTTTTAAGGTTCTTTCTAAAGGTATATTCTTTTAATTTAAAGATTAGCCTAATATTATTAATTCTTTCTTTTCTTTTTAGGCTTTAAAGTCCTTAATACTATTAATACCTTTAGTATTACTATTATTAGCTTTTTCTTTACTTTTGCTTCTTTTATATAAGTGCTAATACTTATTAAAAAGCTTAATTTATTATTTTAAGCTTTTAATATATATAAATAGCTTATTAATTTCTTTTAGTCCTTTATATTTAAGCTTTATATCTTTAGGGATCCTCTTTATAAAGGATATATCTATATAGCTATTATTAATAAAAGTAATAAAGAATATTATTTTAAAAGTATTAATTGCTTTTAATAGTACTCTATATATAAGGCTAGTAATTATTAATACTATTTTTAATAAGCTTAATCTTTTCTTTTTGCATTTATAATTATATTATTAATTACTTATATTTTAGTCCCTTTATTATAGCTTTTATTACTTAATAGATATTATTAACTCTTAATATTAATAATAAAAAGGTATATTACTTTTCCTTAATTATAAGTATAGGTTTTAACTTTTAAGTAAATATATAATTAATACTATATAGCACTATAATTATAGCTTAATCTTTTAGTAAAGGAAAACTCTATTTATTTATTAAGTATTAAGGCTAGTTTTAAGACTAATATATTTATATACCCTTTAATTCTAAAGACTAATAAAAAGCAATGCCTTTAGATAAAGTAATTTATTAAAAAAGGCATTAACTTTCTATAGATCTATTATAGTCTATATATAAATAAAGTTATTAAATATTTAGCATTAAGAAGTTATAGCATTTAAAAGTTCTAAAGTTTAAAGTTTATTTTTATTTATCTCTTTTAGCACTTTACTAAAAGAGAGAGAGGCTTTATATATATTTAAGGCAATTAATTTTATACCTTTCTTTTTAAATGCCTTTATTATAATATTTATATATATAGATTAATTAAATTAAGTATTATTCTAAAGTATTTAAAGCGCTATTATAATAGTGCTTTAATAAATCTATCTATTAGTATTTTAGCAATAAAAAGGTAAGTAACTTTAAATAATCCCTTTTTATATTCCTACTTTAACTATATATTATAGATATCTATATAGTATAAATAAATATTAATTTATTTGCTTTTTTTAAGCATTAAATATATAGTCTATTAATTATTATAGTAAATTAAGAATTTATTTAAATTTAATAATAGCTTTATTTACTTAAAAAGGCACTAAAAAGCTATTATTTTATATATTATTTTATCTAAAGCAAATAGCTTTACCTTAATTATAAATATAATTATAGTTAATTAATGTATTACTTTTTAAATAATTAGTCTATTAAATAGGCTAATAAAATATTTTTAAGATAACTTCTTTATAAGAGAATTATCTATAAAAAATGCATTATTTACTATTCTTAATGCTTAAATTTTCTTACTCCTTTTATATTAAATAGCAAACTTACTTATTGTATAAAGATAGTAAAGAGCTTAATTTACTGCATTTTAATGCTTAATTCCTAAATTAGTTAAAAACTGCAAGAGTTTGCTTACTATAAAGGCAATATTAAATTAAATTATAATTGCTATATAAAGCAATAATTCTACCTTCTTTTAATACTTTTTAATCTTTTATTTAATTGCTTAATCTTTATGCTTTTATAGCTTTATTCCTAAAATTAATATTAATAGAAATAAGCTTTATTTTAATATTTTAAACTTATAGGCAATTTTATTAATATATACCTTATAGCTAAAAAAGATCTATCTCTTAAAGCAATTATAAATAATTTATACTTTAAGGAAATACTTAATCTTACCTTATTTATATAGTTTATATACTTATTTTAAGCTATTAATTAATATATTAGCTATACCTATATTATCCTTATAAAAAGCAATAATAATATTATCTATAAAAAATATTAAAAAGAGCTTTTAATTAATAAAATAAAATAAATATAGCTTTTCTTTATACTATTTAAGCTTAAGTTTAATAAAAGTTACTTTTAATTCTTAAAACTAAAGTTATAATAAGTCCTTAAGACTATATAATACTTTATGCAATTCTATATATTTACTCTATTACTTAAATCTATTTAATAGCTTATATATTACTAATATTCTATACTTACTTTTTATTGCATTAAAAAATGCATTTTTAATATTAAATTATAAAAGTTTTAAATTAAATTATATTACTAAAGCTATTAATATATAAAAAGTATATACTATAAATATAGCTATATAAATGCTTTTAATTATTAAGCTTTCCTATAGGTTATTATATATATATATCTATACTTTATATTTATTTAGGTAATTAGTGCTATTAAACTTATAGGTAAATACCTACTTTAGTAATAGTAGTTTAAATCTTGCCTTTAAGAGCTTAATTTTAATTTAGGTCTCTTTCTCTCTTAAGGTTTAAATCTCTCTTTTTACTGCCTTAATAAATTTATTATAAAGTAAATAATTTTATATTTTTTTTTAATTCTATAATAGTAGGCTTAAAAGGTTTTATTAATATATCTTTAAGCCTATTATTATAGCCTTTATTTATATATTATTTTCTTATAAGTAGGCTGCTATTATTATAGTAAATACTATTTAATAGCTTCTTTTATTCTAATTATCTTAAAGTAATTAATTAAATTAAATTTCTATTAATAGGGCATCCTAAAATGCATTATTTAAATGCCTATTAAAATAGTATTTCTAAAGAATATCTTAATCTTATATATACCTAATATTTTATCTTTCTTTAATGCATTGACTATTATACATTAATTATATTAATTCTTTACTTACTTTTCCCCTTTTTCTACTAGTTATATTATTGCCTTAAATCTAAAATTTATTAGCTTTTAGTAATAGCATTATTAAGTTTTTATTTAAGGTTAAATCTTTCTCTATTTTATTTACTCTTTCTATTAAATCTATAATAGGCTCTTTTTTATTATTTACTTTTTAAGCTATATATTATAATTAGCTTTATACTTTTTATTTTAATTATTATTAAAGGATTACTTTTAGGGTTTTTTATTCTATTAAATCCTATTCCTATAAATAAAGATTTAATACCTTTTATTCTATATATCTATATTCTAAATTATTAAAGTAAACTCTTTATTAAGGTTCTATTAATACATTTTTATATATTAATTTAATTTTTAGTATTTAATAGAAAGTTTAAAGTCTATAAGCTATTTAATTAATTTTATACTTAATAAGCTTTACTACTTAATATTTTATACTTTTCTATATATTTACTCTTAAGTTTAAACTCTCTATTATCTCTATTTTAAATAGTTTATCTTTTACTATAATTAACTTAAGAAAAGTAAGTTTTACTTTTTTCTTTTGGTTTATAATCTAAAGGTATTTTACTAAAGAGCTTAATTTATTAATTAAGATCTTTTACTTTTAAGCTTTTTCTTTATAGAATATATACTTATTAAATATAATATTGTATATAATAATTACCTATTTAAGCTAAAGTATTTATATTTAATATAGATTGCTAGTAAAGTATTTAATTAAGTATTTAATATATCCCTTAAGGCTTATTTTAAATAGTCTTTTATCCCTTTTTGCCTTTTTATCTTTATTTAATAGATATACTTTATATTTATATATATAGATTCTATTTTAATTAAGGTATAGGTCTATTATAAGCTCCTTTATTTAAAGGCAAGTATTATTTTAAAACTAACTTTTTAATATTTCTATTAGTATTTTTATACTTAATAATTAATATAGGCTTATATTATATAAAAACGCTATATATATTATAGTTTCTAACTATAGGTTCTATAGTAGATTTACTCTATTTATTATTTTAATTAAGTATACTATTAGCTTTTATTTTACTTATTCTATTAATTTATTTAGCTTATAAATATAAAGTAAAGCAAGCTTAAGAATAATACCTTTATTATATACTTAAGTCTAATATTCTATAAACCCTTATATAGCAATTATAGCCTTTTTATTATTTTGCCTAATTCTATAGATTAAAAGGCTAAATTGTCTTTTAATCCATTTCTTAAAGTATACTAAAGCATTAAATACTATATTATATTCCTTATTTAATAGAGGGAATGCATATAGTATCTTTATATATTTATCCTTAATTATTAGAAGCTATTTTATTCTATTATAACTCTATAGAAAGTCTTAAAGGTCCTAATAAATATACTAAAATAGATATAAAGATATATATTATAAAGGCTTGCATAATATTACCTATTTTATATGCACTATAGTATAGTGCATATAGTTAATACATTTAATTCTAATTATTAATATATTTTTAGCATTAAATATTAGCTTTTTAAGTGCCTTAAGGCTAAAATAGCTTAACTTAAAGTGCTAAAGCTATTCTATATTTTCTTTTAATTGTAAAGGATCCCTTAATAGTCTTTTACTCTATAAGCATTACTTTCTTTTATTGTTTGCTTCTATAAGCATTATTACTAATAGCTTACTGTATAGAATTAAGTCTTATGCTTTTTGCATTAATATAAAAGAATAGAAGGAAAGTGGCTTATATTTAAGGAAGTTAAGGTTATATTTTATAATTAAGTAAAGTATAATTAAACTTTCCTTCTTTATTTCTATAATTAAAAATGCAATAGAATTTACTTTTACTATTTAACTATTTTTATATAATTTAAATATTCTTAAGTCTAAAAGCTTTATATTATTTATAATATAAAGCGTACTATAGTTATTTAATAGTATACTTTAGAATAATATATAAGGTTTATTAAATACTATATATACTTTATTTTTTAAGGCATTTAAGTAAAAATCATTTAAGTCTATATAGATTGCTATAACCTCCTTTAGGGTATTTAAAATATTATTTATTAAGCTTTTATTTTTACTTTTTTCTATTAAAATTTTAGCTTTTAAACTTTACTATTTTAGATCCTTATATTAAGTTTAAATTTTCTTATAATAGTCTTCTTTTAATATAAAGTAAAGCTTTTACTTCTTTTTAATTAATATATACTTTATAATTTAATATTCTTTTGCTTTTTAAAAGTACTTAAAAGTTACTTTATATAAGCAATTATATTTTTAACTATTAAAGTATTTACCTAATAATATAAATGCTTTATATTTTTAAAAATAAGCATTTCTATTAATAGTAATAAATGCATTAAAAATATTAATATAATCTAAAAGCATTTCCTTTAGCTCCTTACCCTTTATCTTACTTATAATTAAGTTTATTAATTAGCAATTTACCTAAATTAATTTAAAGCGCTTTTTAATAGCATTAAAAAAGTCTTAAATTTTAATATTCCCTTAAATCTCTAGAATTTTATAGTATATTCTATCTATATAAGCCTTACTTTAGCTAATATATTAAGTTTAAGGATTAATATTTATATATTTAGCTTCTTAAAGCATTACTTTATAGTATCTATAAGTATTTTCTTTTAAGCTTATTTTACTTAATACTAGCTACTTTATAATTTCCTTTATAAATTGCCTTAAGGTAATTTAATAGATTTAAATTTAAAATTAATTAAAGAGGTTTTATTAAATAAAAGTATAAATATTTAATTTTATAATATTTATAATCTATATTTATATTGCTTAAACTTTAAATGCTTTAATCTTAATATTAGCTTACTTCTTTTAATATTCCTTAAAGATTAAAGAATAATATATTAAAAATTTTAATTTATATCTTTTTTAAAGGATTGCTTTATTATATTTAGCTTTTATAATAGCAATTATAAATATAGTTTATTTCTTTATAATATTAAAAAGCTTATTATTTTTACTTAAATCTATTAAATTCTAAAGATTTTAATTTTAAATATAGTTTTTAAAAACTATAATTTATAGTATTTATTATTCTTTAGTATAAAGTTTAATCTTTATAGATATAAATATTAATTAATTATAATTTATATTTATTTTATATATAAATTAAATAAATTAAATTTAAGCTAATTATATAAAATAATTAAAATTATAATAAAAAAAATAATAATAATAAAAAAATAATAATAATAATAATAATAAAAGTAATAATCTTATAGTAAAAGTTATAAAATATTATTTACTTAAGCTTATAACTATTATATAGAATTATATAGTAAATATATATATAATAAGGTCTATTAAAAGCCTTATTTTCTATAAAGAGAATATTATCTTAAAGCTCTCTTTTATTTATATTAAGCTTGCTTTAATTAGGTTCTATGCCCTATTGAGCTTACCCAAAATGGATCTAATGCTTGGGTCAAAAGATAGAGCTCCAAGCTGGCTGTATGACAGCCACACATAATGGATACAGCCTTCAACGATATCCTCGTTAGTTCCGTATCCCGCGACAGGCTTGTATGGTGTATGCCATTGAGCAGGGTTTACGAGCGTGGTACTGTGTAATAGGGCGAAACGCTAGCGACACATGAGCCAGCAGCCGGGTAGCCCCCTTTCACCGCCTCATCGCCAACGCCCGCTGACACCCTCTCTCTTGTGCCCATTTCTAGGCGAGGCTGACGCGCTTGACCGACAGCTCTACCTGACTGGGCTAAGCCTAGATTGGCATTGCGGTTAATCACGTGGCGTCGTGAAGGAGACGTGTTTGATCCGTTGGCCCACTTTCAATAGGCACCAATCTCCGTCCTCGTCGGCCAGATAAAAGACAGGAGTCGCGCTTATCCAGCGTGTTTCGTTCACGGATGATTCTGTTCCTCTCATTCAATTAATGTTTGCGTCCACCCTGGGCTCGATAAAGAATCACAATGGTGTCAACAAGATCCCGTACTCGTCAGCTCCAAGCTGAATCCACGGCTGCAGTTGAGGAACTGGTTCCGGCCATGGACCAAGTTGCGGCTGCGAAACCCCTGGCGAAGAGACAGCGCCGTCAACCAGACACATCCAAGAGCAGCAAAGCACATGCAAAACCTGCGCCGAGGCTCACCAAAGGCAAGGTACCAAAGGCAAAGGGTCAGTCAAATGAGGATGGCCAAAATCGCCTACATACCCTGCCGCCCGAAATCCTCTCAATGGTTCTGGGCAACGTCAATGATATTCAAACCATTCTTGCCCTAACCCGGACTTGCAAAGAATTTCATTCCAGTATGACGCCTCGTCTTTACCGGCGCATCGCTGTTGCTGCCATGTTTCATGCACACATTTCTCGGCTCATTCGCAAGACCGAACCACTGCTGTCCATCAGTCAAAAGAAGCAGCTGAAGAAGGAAGGTAAATACAAGGGCCAGCAAGAACGGTATTCTTCTGGCCTTGATGAAAATTTGATACCATCTTGTGCATCCTACGTGCATCAATTGGTTATGGGTGTTGCAAATCCTGGCAGAAAGCACAGGTACATCGTCGAGCGATACCTCGAAGAGGTGCTAAAGAACCTGACCAATTTGGAGGCCCTAGACACCCTAGTACTCACCAAGTGAGTACCAATGCCGCCACGACCCGACTTTGAACTAGCTAACCAAAATTAATAGACCAATTGTTGAGACCATTGCAACGCTGAAACATCTCAAGGCTCTGAGTATTTATCTGGGTCATGAAGACAAGGTAGACACCGCGGCACTGGCTAAAATCAAGAACTTGAAGCACTTGAGCCTCAGTGATGTTCGGTGGAGTTGCTCCGACCGACGTCAAAGCCTGCAATCCATTATCGTGAATTCCGCCTCTACGCTCGAAACCCTGTCGATACATGTTGATAGACTCGACCCAGGTCATCATTTGCTAGTTGATTGGGGAAAGAGAGCTAGATTGGACGCACTAAAATCTCTCTCTTTAAAATGCTATCATGTTGAAGGAGGCACCATCGAAGCAATGCAAAAAGCTATTGACTTTGCTAAACTAACGAAGCTCGAGGTAGACAGTTTCTACGAGGAAAGTGGAGAACTATTTCAACGGCTTATAGTTTTAGCCAACGTTCCATCCTCACAAGGCGAATGTCTAAGCCTGCGACACTTGACCTTGACTATGGAGGGGCCAGAACGACGTGATAGCCCCGCAAAATTTGAAGCCAAATGTCGCTTCATCTCTTCATTTGACACTTTAGAGACCCTGAAACTCGATCGCTATGGAACGTACCCATCTGAGGAGGGTCCCAATCCTGGCATTCATGATGCACTCGAACAAGCTATTCTCAAGCATCGTGGCCTCAAGAGTTTAAAGATATACGTTGGCGGAATCGGCTCCAATGAATCAATTCGTGCCCTGTCACCGCAGACTGTTAGGGAAATAGTCGATGGGTTACCCCAGCTAAGGGAATTTCAGTTTGTACCAGACAATGAAAAAATGGTAAGTATTTGATCTACCTTCCGGTCAATCCATATACTAATGCTCTCTCTTCAACAAGAACGAGATTGCACAATCACTTTCTTACGGTGCTAACCTGTTTTCCATCGAATTCTGCAACTGGTTCCTCCGCCTGGACCGCGAAGCTCACTTGACAATCCTGTCCGATGTCGTAAAAGCCTTCATGAAGCGTCAGGGGCTCTCTGAAACATCTGATCTGGGTCGTAAGGTCACTAATATAGTCGGCGGTAGTTCTTATGTTTGGGAGAACAACTGCAATCTCAAAAGAGTTTCGGTGGCCAACAGCGAATGGGAACTTGCATCAGCATTCCATGGGAAAGGTGAAAAAGGCACTGGCAAGGCGGAGAAGATAGAAAATGATGATGGGAACTGCAGCGTCTGGTGCCGGGACATTACAGGAGTCAACCCCTTTCGTATTCATGTCGGGTATGACCCCAATTTTGAGTGGTTGGAGCAAATAGGTTATCAGTAGACGAAAGCCTTGTCTCGCAAAGCACATTTCATCCTCGTCAAGCCTAATACCGTATCATGATCCTATTGAAAAGAGGAACTTGATTGTGCGAGCTCTCTGCGTCAGGAACCACTAACTAAATCATGGATTCATCATATTGATTGATCTTCATCTGTGGTGGAATGGTGGTTCTTGTATGATAGATTCTATTCGAGAGGTCCAATGGATCTCGAGTCTAGGAAGAGCAAAAGGAGTGAGATCGTGTGTTCACAAACAGTTTTACCCTCGCAGACTGAATTGACGAGGAATTATTGTTACTTGTGGTCTATCAAACAAATCTATCTTGTTGCTTGCCCACAGAGCCGAAGAAATATAAAAAGCAGGGGTGGACATTCGATTACAGGCTATTCAATTTCAGCCGAGAGGCAGTGTCGTCGACAAGGGCTAACCAACGCAATTGGTCATGAAGGGTAGTTGGCAGTTCAAAGGGTGTTTATATTATAGATGAGTATTGAACATTGCTCGTCAGCATAGGTAATTACGCACGCAGCTGTCAGATTTGTCGGATGCGACGGGCAGTATTTCTGATTCTGCGGTTCTACGCCGGCAGTTATCATGTTTTAAAAGCTGCTGTAGGCCCTCATTGATAGTCTGTCAATTGCACGGGACACCTCATTGATCTAACACGAAAGATAGGAACCTAGTCGAGATCAAGACAGGCGACTCCACCACGAATCAGCGCACATGTAACCCGACTTCCGAAGTGGCAGCGACTAGAAACCCCAGAATCTGAATCAGTAGATACAGAGTGCAAGCACGTCAACGATAACACGAGTTCAGATGATAGCACCACGATGCCGATCAGTCTGAACCCGGACTTTGGGATTGGAACTCCACTCATCAGAGTGTAGATGATCGGTATCTTATACTGGCTCGAGATAAAGGAGTCCATTAAAGTTAGACAATAAAGGAAAGTGCGGACTTAGTTACCGGTATTTTGGGTAGAAGTATTTATTTTTAGAGGAAATTAATTTTTTTGGGCGTTTTTAGGCCTTTTAGATAATATAATCTATTGAAATGAATTGTTGTTTTAAGATATATTGAAAAAATTTCATGTGGTTATGGCCCTAAGATTATAGAGTTGGCTGCGGATCTGAAATCTTGACAGCGTTGAGAATAAGTACATCCACAACATTCCATCTTGCTTCAAATTTTCCCACAGAACGTGGACGTCTGTTGTATTGGCGACATCACAGATGAGACCCGAAACTGTAGCATGAGGATACTCGTGAGTGAGCTGCGTCGCTGCTTCCCTGGTGGAGTCGATTCGACGGCCCAGGATAATCACTCGCGTTGCTGAAGCTTGTAAAAACGCTTTTGCAATAGCGAGACTAATTCCAGCATTGCCTCCTGTGACTAGAACCGTCTTCCCAGCTTGGGTTAGCTCTGGGCGCGAAGGGGAGATGGCCGGGTAGGGATTCCTGTGGAGCGGCTTGGTCATGTTCCATGCAGATTTCATATTGGGGTCCGAAAATGATGAGGCTTCCCAACTTGTGTTTAGTAGAAATTGATGTTGAAGAACTCGACCACAGTGCCTCTGTGTGCATTATTATATACCGAGCACGGCGACCGAGTAAACCCGAGGTCAATCGCTCTTAGCATCCAGACGCCGTCATCCGCTCTGGCATAGAACTCTGGTCTCGCAGAAATCATACAGAGTTCTACTTTAGTCATCTGCTTATGTTTCGACCTGCGGAAAATCCGCAGCACATGGCTTCATGCCTGCGTCGCTGCGGATGTTTTCGTCACTTGTAGAAAGAGCTCCAAAGAATGTCTGCGGCACAAAAGCCCGCCAGATTGGTGTTTGGGCCTCCACTCTTCTCCGCAGCTAACAAACGAAGTGGCTCTGAAGCCGGTCACCCAGTTTCGATGACATCAAATCTCCTAATGGTTGCTAACATCTCAGACATCCCAAGACATGATGAGCCAAAGTTCGAAAAAATGCAGCCTCTAGTCAGGCATGGGCTTGGCGCAGGGCCTGTGTGGCCTGTAAGTGGTCTAAACGACGCTGCACGAAGCAGGTCGCTGCTTGCAAGCGATGCCATGTCAAGGGAGTGTCCTGTGTTTACATGGCGGCACGATCAACGGTAGTCATCCGGAATCATGGAGATCCGGAATATTATAGCAAAGATACCGAAGAGAAAAGCATTGATCCACTAAAGTATCGTCACGAGAGTACTTCGGATATCCCATCTTCTTCCCCAGGCCCCAACCAATCTACACTCCTCTCCCTCAGGCCTCCGCATTCTACAACGCCAATCCTTGATCAAGATACGTGGGCCATGACCATAGATTCATTCAAAGAAGATCATTCTATTCCTGCAGAAACGTCTGCCTTGCTTCCGGACACTCATATCGAACACTTCATCAAGTGCGTTCAAACTTGGTTTGCAAACTGGGTAACAGAAGGTCGCAGCCCGCTCCATCACCATCAGCTATATCAATCCAGGATGCCTCGGAATGTGCAAGATGCATACACTGCTCTGACTATGTACATGAGTCAGAACTCGCGCACCATTGATACCGCGGTGCGGATTATTGAAGAATGCGTTACACAGTTGACCGGGGATCAGGCATTGGGCATTGCCGATACCTCCTCTCGAGACGTATTCGACCACTTGAGCAGAGTTCAGAGCCTTCTAGCCTACCAAATTATCAGGTTATTCGACGGAAACATTCGGATGAGAGCGCAAGCTGATACTCAGCTCCATATCCTTTTCCAATGGAGCCGCGATATGCTGGAGACGACCAAGCAGTCCACAGATCAATAGATGTTTGTCACATGTTGCTCTTTGGCTTATTGCACAGATGCGGCTGCCTCTCGTTGGAATGACTGGATTCTAGTTGAGAGTGTCCGTCGTACATGGCTTGTTGCCAACTACATCCAACAGATATATCTCTACTACAAGCTTGGTTGGTCAGAATGTCCCGGTCGTCTCGTCTTCACCATGCGTGATGGACTGTGGGATGCTCCATCAGCACTTGTTTGGAATAAAACAGTCTCTGGACCACTTTTTTCCCCCAGTATTTGATCACACAGCCATTCTTTCAGATGTTAAATCTATAAAGGTAGACACTTTTGGGCACGCAATTCTTTCAGTGGAACTTGGTTTACAAAGGTTGGAATATTAGAAAGAGAATTAATTTCTATGAATAATTGTTTCATTGGATATTCACGAAATGTTGCGAAATTATGGAGATAGGAAGGGACTTTGAGAGGGATAGTGTGAAGAAAAGTCACGAGAAGACTTATGAAACACGAAAATCAAGAAAGTCAGGAAAATTTAAGTTAACAACTAAAAAAAAAAGATGGGAACAAAATGATGCAAATGACAGAATTGTTGGTAGTCGCCACGAGGCTTCCGGACTCTAGAAAAAAACGAGCTTCAGCAATATTGCGACAATTGACCGGGCCACATGTTTTATTTATATCTAAAAATCATAGAATAATGTCTCGATACCAGTAACCCCGACGGCAGCCACAAGATGAATAAGACTTGGGCAAACTATCCTGCCATGTGGGTGACCTTGGGCATCACCTTAGACCATGCATCTGATAGATCTATGTATAACTGCTCCATATCATAATCTTAGATACTCCAACGCACATTAAGAACCTCTGGTAATATCTATTACTACTTAAAAATCACTTTTTCCCATCCAAACCGCTTTTCCAGATGTACTTGAATGTCGCCAGCTGGTTTGAGAGACGTCAGGGGGAGCTTCGACTTGTCCATTCTAGGCACGTTGAAATCAGAAGTAGTAGGTGACATGTTGAAACCCAATAGCATACTTCCAGCAAATGTTAGGACTTCATAAGATGCGAAATGCCGACCCGGGCAGAGAGTGTTGCCGCCCCCAAACGGCCGGAAGGCTGCTGTCTGTCGAGCTTTTTGTTCTTTCGTGAGAATTTTGGACTTGAGAAATCTGGTATGATCAAAGATGTCTGCATCTGAACCCCAAGTGGCTGGATCAGCATGGATGAATGCCGTCGGCATCTGGACTTGTGAACCTTTCTTCAACAGCCAGCGATCCTGGATGACAGTATCTTCATTGGTGTACCGCACAGTTGCGATACCGCTCGTCATGCGG
The DNA here is from genome assembly GCA_003415625.1 of Aquanectria penicillioides. NCBI lineage: Eukaryota > Fungi > Ascomycota > Sordariomycetes > Hypocreales > Nectriaceae > Aquanectria > Aquanectria penicillioides. The sequence goes on from PYIU01000003.1 coordinate 7,552,175, forward strand.
AGCACTTCTTCATAAGCAGATATGAATATAGGACACTCCTCACGGATGCTGGTGCTTTCAAGGCGAATTTCCGTCCTCGCCGATGAGCTTTCTAATGTGGCTTCAAGCTCAGCTCGTATGTCTGCAAGCAGATCAGGCCTAGAATAGATTGATATCAACAGCCAAAACGTCGTCGGGATGGTGTTGCCAACGATTGCCAAGACTGATCCGAGCAGAGCGCGAGCATTGTTTTCGTTGCTTAACCCCCGTCTAATACCCAAACCCGAGAGTTCCTTGATAAACGAGCACGCTGAGTTCAATCCATCATCATTCAGGTAGTCCAAGAATGCACCAACTAGTTCTTTTCGTGACTTTTGTGCTGTCGAGTACCTCCGGGGGCTCAAAAACCATGGAATTCCAAGCAAGAGGATTTTGATATTTGCTTCCCACAACCTATTCAATGTCAATTAACAGCACCTTCATACCTGATCAAAGATTTACTCACCAGAATTTCGTGTTGAGTGATGGGTCAACATTGAACGGGTCTTTCTCTCCAAAGCAAGCCGAATTGTTTGTTTTCATGAAAAGATCTTGGACCCAAGCGTAGAGGTTAACGGCCTGGTTTGATGGGAACTCGTTCATGGCACACATGAGATTGTTGCGTACGAGACTACATAGCTCCTCTAGGGAAGCCGTCCCAGGAAGCAATGATGCTTTCTGAACTCTGTGAATCTCGCCATACATTCCTTTTTCAGTATGGGCATCGCGAAAAATGAGCTCAATACCCTCCTCGTCAAATCCCATAATCCGACGAAATGCCGGAATCAATGCAGGACTGAACGAAAGAGACGTTGCATTGCGCTGGACTGCCTGGACAAGCTCCGGAGAGGTCACGATATAGTTTCGCTGCCCCGACAAGTCAATCGTGAAAATTGGATGCGTTTGTTGGGCGCTGGATGGTGGTTAGCGACAGCGGCAATCATGCACGGTTTTCGATTATAAACCACTGACCTGACGACATCAAAATAGCACAAGCCATGCCTTAGTAGTCCATAAATATGGCTGATATATGGGATTCTCTCCTTGATATAAGGGGGCTCCCTAGGATCTGGTTTTCTTTTTAAGGCCCAGGCGATAATTACCATCAACACACCAAAAATCCCCACTATCTCCAATTTTGACATGCTGCCGAGAGCCATTGTAATAGACTCTCATGGATGTCAATCCAATTTTTGTTGGATTTATCGTCGTGCTAACTCGTGCGGCACAGCTGCAAGGTGCCTTCGAAAGGCGATATGGTGGTTACTAAGAACGCTCGCCGTAACTGGGCCTTGAAACGCTTGATCCCCTCCAGACAGGGTCGGGTCACGCTTCCAGGGACTGGGAAGGGACAATAAGTGGAGATCCAACTGCATTACAGGGTAATAAATTTACGCATTGAAGACACTAAAACAGACGCGACCTGAAGGATTGAAGCAGTGGAGGCTGTGGAGCTGGGGGGCTACGTGTTGTACGGGGCTGAAGATGGGGTCCGTCCGCTAACTCGGAAATGGGGGCGACAAGATGAGCATTGGCCCACATGGGCTGACGAGGACAGAGTTGTGTCCCTGGCTTGGTTGTTTGACCCGCCGACCTTTTTTAGACGGGGTCAAGGTGAGTGTGCTGGTGGTGATCCACTGATCACCCATGCACGAGAATTGTCAGAGGCTGGCATGTACAACCCACATCTTGGATTCTTTGAGAGCCAGCCCCTATGTATCTAGGACTTGCGAACCTCCCAACCCCCGTGTCTTGTGATGGCCTGGTAGCTGTACCTAAAACCCTTCCAATGCAGAGCACAATGGCTTGCTGCCTCTATCTTCATCCATTGCTGATCTCTACAGCACAACAATTCTTCTTCATCTATGTTGCTGGATTTACATCTCGCGACTCCCTCCTTCGACCAATTGGGTTTATTTTATTCCTCGTTTCTACTTTCGTTGCCCTTTCGAATTTCGAAAACTTCCTGGAGCCGCCAGGATGGGTAGCCCGCACTGTTGCATCGGCGTTTCCGCAAATCTCCTTGACCTACTTTGAGCGCATGATCGTTCGCAAAATTGAGTTTGTAGACACTGACAACAAGATATCGTCTGAAGACGAGAAACCGGTCAAGCCTCTGCCGACGACAGGCAAGCATCGATCTCGCTTTGCCTTCGGTCAGGAAGTCGCATCTTCTATGAGAGGTTTGGGGACTCCTTGGGAGATCAGGAACATTCACCATTTTGACTTTCAAGATCCGTCCTACGTGCCATCAGCAACTAGTTTTGTGCTAGTAAATGCTGCAAAAGTCGTCGCCTGTTATTTCACCCACAAATTGTGCATCAATACACAACTGGGTTTGGATCAGCAGTATATGTCACCTCAGCATGTGCCACTCTTTCGTCGGCTTGGCGATGTAAGCTTACACGAGTTGCAAGTTCGGTATATAGCCACTATCACGACGGTCATGTCAATCTTCTGCTTTATTCAGGGCGGATACTCGCTCACTTCAGCTGTATCAGTCACTATAAACCCAACGGCCGTCAAAGAGTGGCGGCCAATTTTCGGTGAATTGGCAGATTCATACTGTCTCCGGACTTTCTGGTCGTGAGTATTCTCAATGGCTTGGCAAGAACTAGTTGCTAACATGTTGTCAGGACCTTTTGGCACCAGGGGCTACAGAACAATCTTCGGGGACGGCAACTTGGATTGCCGTGAATGTGCTCCGGATCAGATCTTACTCACTGCTTTCTCGATATATGAAGATCTTGATTGCCTTCTCGCTCTCTGGCTTGGTACACGTCCCGTCCGATATGGGCAGCGCGGTCCCCGCCGCAAAATCGGGCGCCATTCAATTTTTCGCTACGCAGTTGATTGGATTGATGCTAGAAGATGTGTTTGGAGACATATTCAAACCGCTATGGAAATCAAAGTTAACAAGAACTTTGGCAAGGTTGTTGGGGTACTGTTGGGTAATCACTTTTCTTGCCTGGTCGGGGCCTGTTAGATGGTTTCCTGTCATTCTAATGCAGAATCGTGAGACTGAACTTATACGTCTCAGTGCATTCAAGCCATTGACAAAAGTCCTGAGCTGCTAATTACACGAAGTTTTGGTTGCCATAGAGATAGAGAGGTAGTTCCTAGCATAAAGATTTACTATCATGTTTCATTTTCGCATTATTCAAGATATCTCGATAAACGTGTGGCGAAAGGAAAGAGATAGAGACTTGAAGACAATTAGTTGAACCTCGTAACGGAGACATCGCTCCGGTTTTCAGGCCGCAAAACAGGCGGATCTTGCCATGACGTGTTTTGGGGTGGCTGACAGGGGTGCGAATTGCTTTATTACCCTGCAGGTGCTTAAATGTAATGTGTTTTGCGTTGCAACCACCACACTCGATTACTTTCATCACTCCCCAATAAACTTGTTCTTCATACACATACCACAAAATGCTCTCCCTCTGGACTGCCATTGGCGCCCTTTTCCTGTCATATGTCGGCCTTAATATTGTTCAACTTACTTTCAACTATAGAAAAGCAAAATCCATCGGCCTTCCGGTTTTGATCACGCTAGTAGATCCCTCAAATGTTCCTTACCTGCTATGTTCCAGCTGGTTGGAGCCGCTCCTTCGGAAGTGCCTGCCATTTGGACTGGGGAACTTTGTCGAGTACAACAGCCGTGACTGGAATTACGACAAGATCAACGACCTCCAGGAGCGAATCGGCGACACGTTCATTATTGTGAGTCCCAAGCAGATCCGCGTCTTCACTGGGAATGCCAAGGCGTCCGACGATCTATGTCGGAGACGCAAGGATTTTGTCAAGGCCGTGGCTTTGTACAAACCACTGGAGATTTTCGGGCGCAACGTTGTTACGACAGAAGGAGATGACTGGGTAAGGCACCGAAGGATCACGACCCCTCCCTTTACCGAGAGAAACAGCGCGCTTGTGTGGGATGAATCGAAGCGACAGGCTTTGGGCATGCTCAAGATGTGGGCAGCGAACCCGGAGGGTGTCATCAATCCCCAGACCGACACCATGACGCTCGCACTCCACGTTCTCACAGCCGCTGGCTTCGGTAGAAGCTACACATTTGGCAGTGGCTTAGAATGTCCTTCGGAGAACCACACTCTCACATACCGTGATGCCTTGAGTCTCATTCTCGGCAATCTGTTCACTGCTGTCTTCACAGTTACTGTCAATCTGCCGAGCTGGATCCTGCCAACCAAATTCAGAGAAATTCAGGATGCCGTGATCAATTTCCGCCAATACATGACAGAGATGGTTGCCGAGGAGCGTGAGGCCATGGACGCGGGAGCATCTGAGCAGGACACGTTGATGAGTATTCTGGTTAGAGCTTCAGAGAATCAAAATTCAGAAGGGAAGGGAGCCCGTCACTTAACTGATTCCGAGATTTACGGCAATTTATTCAGCTATAATTTGGCGGGCCACGAGACAACCTCAAACACTCTTGCTTACGCAATGATTCTTCTCGCGGCAAACCCAGAATGGCAGGATTGGGCGGCGGAAGAGGTCAACAAAGTCACATCAGGAGTCGCCCTAGAAGAGCTGGATTACGAGACATATTACCCCCAGTTAAAGCGATTACTCGCCATCATGGTGAGAGATTAACCATACTTTGGTCATCTTCAACCTCCCGCTAACCCAACTGCAGCACGAAACTCTACGATTATTTGGTGCGGCAAGGGCGGTGCCCAAGACTACACTGGTGGACCAGACATTGAAGATCAACGGGAAATCGTACACGATACCAAAGGCGACCTTCATTGGCGTCAATTTGGCGGGCCTACACACGTCTTCGGCATCTTGGGGCGCAAACTCGCTGGAATGGCTTCCTAGCCGGTGGATCTCGCGCGACGAGACGGGCCAAGAAAAGCCAGCTTCGATACCTACAGGCGCCTTTTTACCCTGGGCTGCCGGGCCGCGCGTGTGCCCAGGCAAGAAGTTTTCGCAGGTGGAGTTTGTCGCCGTACTGGCGTGTCTATTAAAAGGATACCGAGTGGAACCGGACACTGGCGGCACGCTGAGCAAGGCGGCGGCGTCTTGCATATTGATGAACGAGGCGAAGCAATCTAGCTTCAATTTCCTGCTCAAGGTGAAGCATCCCGAAAGAATTAGGCTCCGGTGCCTGCCGCGAAACGCATGAGTTTGCTGGAACCGCATTCAGAACCTCCGCATTGATTCATGTGATCAGATCTGCAGGGGAGAATGACGTCGATCTGACCAAGGTCTGTGGATACTATACTAATTTCCTATGCATATGGTACATGTGTATGTAAGTGCGGCTGGGAAAGTGGAAATGTGGAAGCCACTGAGCGAATTAGCTTGTCCAAAATAGGTGTTGCACCTTAAGAGGTCTCATCCGTCTTCTCGCCCTGGTGTGTCTTGATCAGTGACATGTAGGCCCACATAGGGCTTTACAGTACTATCGAGTATTAAGACTGAATTTCGATTCACAAGTTGATTCACAAGCCAACGATGATGTGACAGTGGCAGGATTCTCGTGCTTAATCGCACCAATTGATAAGCTCTAAGATTTGAACTAGCGTTTTGTCGGTTTGTCACAGCAAGTACTCAACCCTGTGATCGCACATCGTTGTCTTCTCAATAGACTGCTTGTTCAGATCCCCACCAGGCTTGTGCTTCACAGGAGACCAATCTTCTGTGACCCAACACCAAACCATTCTTCGACAGGCACAATAAATAGATCCTATAACCATGTCTAGTTTAAAACGCCCAGGGCTGTGCTCGCCACAAGTCGATGATACGAATCCGATGCAAACGGTCTCCGCCCTCTGGACACAGTACCGGTAGATGTTTGCATCCAGTGGGTTAGACCGTTGAAAAAAAAAAAGCGACCTCTGTGTACCTGCTGGCATTACCGTACACATTGACGCTATATTGGACAGGCCTCCCTTGACATATGCAAGTGCTTATTTCCAGCAAGGATGTGAACAGCCCGGGCCAAGCTCAACCCCCTGGCCTTGTTATTGACCGATATCTCATGCAAATGGCACTCTTAGATGTTTCAATCATCCACCTTGGCGACCCATCCGTTTCCTAAGTCGTCGATATTGGAGCCCGCATTAGACCCGCTATGCACAGACACATATCTCTCTAGAACGTTCCCCTACATGTCAGACAGTTGAGGCTGAGGCAAAACGTGGATTTGTTCCTATTCCCAACCGTTTCACTCCAGAAATACTCAGCTTCAGGTCGTGCCTGTAACATCAATCGCCGGCAGCCGATGCCCCCAACCCGCCACAAAATGCCTAGCGGGATCTAATACATGAGTTACAACATGTGGTAGGGCCACAAAGCATCCTGGTCTTCGGGTAGTCGTGCTATATCTTCTCCGAGAAGGAATGGCTGGTGGGGATGATGATCCAAAATGAGGCATTGAGGACCCAGCTCCTGAATCCTTCACGCCTACCAGGTCGACTTGCTAATTTCGATGCGCTAGGCATTTTGTGACAACCTGGAAATGGGTCTTAGGCGCCAGCCAGATAACACAGCGTTATTGTGGCCGAGTTGAGCAGCGGCCTCTCCACAGTTAGACCGTCTTGATGTACAATTTTACTCGCGTAATGCAACTGATTTTCTGAACGAGATTCGCCATGGGCATTTTGAGTAGTACGAATTATGATCGCGATATTTGCAGCATCTAGAATGCCATTTTGCAAAATGAAGTTGCCAGTCCTGCCAGACATTGTCAATTTTGACATGGAGATCACGGTCAATCTGAGCGGATTTGTGTTTGAAGTCTCTTTAGCTGGTATTCTGCTACTGCTATCAACATATTGTTTTACTACCATTCGCTTCTCTTTGCAAAGGTTCCGTAACCGTCGTTACCGAGGAAAAGAGCCGCCCACGCTTTCATATGTGCTGCCTATAGTTGGCTCGGCACTCAGCCTAATCAGAAATCCTCACGGATTCTTCGATTCTATTGTGTCAGTGTCGCCTTCGCACTAGACGCGCCTCTAGCTAACATGCTACAGACGGAAGGTCGCTGACGGGGAGCCCCTTCGCATACGCCTAGGCAACGTCCATGCCTATCTCATCCACGGCACCCGGAACGTACAGCACGTTTTTCGGTGTTCAAAAGAACTCACCTTTGAAGAATTTGCCCTCAGAGTCGCTCAGAAGGTCAAACGCCTGCCCGCACAAGACGCCGAACTGGTAGCCAAGGATGTATCTGGCTCCTCAAGACAACCCCTTACCGACACTCGTGAAGAGGATCGTATATGGAGGAAGTTCCACGAGATCTACGAATCACACCTGATCGGGTCGAATGCAGTGTCAAATCTCACTGAGCTCTTCATTTGTACCATGATTGACCAACTGAACACAGCCGTCAGCGAGGGTCCGGTTGAGTGTGGTGTCGACGAATTCATGAAGCATCACATGTTCCGAGCATCCACCATTGCGCTTGCAGGCCGGGGGGTGTTTGATGTAGACCCCAAGTTTGCTGAGGCATTTTGGGAATATGATGAAGATTTTATGTCCTTGCTATATGGCCTACCTAAGGTTCTCTGCCGTAGGGGCTGGAATGCGAGGGACAAATGCTTGGAGACTGTCAGGTCTTATCTTGAGAGAGCCTGGCAGCAACTAGATTGGAATACCTGTCAAGAGGCAGACCCTGACTGGGAACCCAACTTTGGGTCCAAGTTGGTTCGTGAACGAGAGGACGCCATGGAGAAATTCGGTATTGGCTTGGATGGGCGTGCTTCATTCCAGATGGGTCTTATATGGTCGTAAGTTTCCTACCATCCCTAATTATCTTTAGCAACCATGCTCACTACTTACTGCAGCATCAATTCCAATGCAATTCCGATGACGTCGTGGATTATTATTGAGGTTCTACGCAGGCCAGAACTTTTCCCAAGAATAAAAGAAGAGGTAAGCGCGATTGTCGACATGGATCGTGTCAAACAAAGAGAGCCGGCATGTGAGGATGACCTTCAATCGTTGATCAACATTACCGGGCTCAAGAAGTTGCCACTCCTAAACTCCATTTATTTGGAATGCCTTCGCCTCCGTTCCTCAGTCTTCGTCGTCCGCAAGCTACGGACTTCAATCGAGCTTGATGGATATGCGCTGAAGGAGGGAAACCTTGTTCTGGCGCCATCGTACCTCGCCCACAACGACCCTAGCGTTTGGTCATCGCCTGCTCACCCCCCAGAAGAGTTCTGGCCGGAGCGTTTCATAAAGGAGTCAAATGGAACCGCTCAGAGTAGAATTTCAGCGGGGAATTTTTTTCCTTATGGTGGCGGCACTGCAATGTGTCCTGGTAGGAACTACGCAAAGCAGGAGATTCTGTCAGCAGTGGTTCTATTCTTCGCACATTTTGATGTGGAGCCATTACATTTCATGGATAAAGACGGCAAACCGTCCAAACGAGGGCCAGAGGTCGGCAAGGAAGCTAGGGGTGTTGCTCGGGTCGACAGGGATTTATTGGTCAGGCTACAGCGCGTTTAATGATTAGATGAAATGCAAAGCTTCATAGTAAACATATTTAGCTTTAAATCTTTCTCGTGACCTGCAAAGTAGAGTTCCACGATCTAAAGTAAAAAAAAAAAAACCTGTTTCCTATCTCATCGTCTAAGGATTAGAAGTTGTCTAATAACGGAGAACGAAACCAGCTGGTCTCTAGGTTGCACGACTCTCGCAGCTGGGTATGCCCAAGACGGAGTCAGCCAGTACATGTAAAAACACACCCAAATATAACCAAAGTATCTTGCCCATTTTTGGTACCCTCTTCCCACTACCTGCTGATGGATATGTTGGACGCCATCTTCGCAAATTATTAGCAACGCCGTGGTGACAAAAAAATTGATCACATTTGACTGTTGCGCTGTAATCCCAAGTGATAGATCAGCAGGAAAGTGTAGAGCTCCGGATAAGTAGAAGCACATCAGGAGCTTAGAGTATCGCGCCAGCAATGTTCCCCTTTTCATGTGAAGTATCTTGTGGATGAACAACTCTGATACTGACACAAGGGGACGTCTAAGTGTCTGATGCCATGCATTACCCCAGAATCTTCTAATGCTGTAGGCGTCTGAAACTTTGCCCCAAATTGGAGGCACCATTTCCACCGGGTGGAGATTCAAGCCAATATACAACAGAGCAATAGTGCTGTTGATCATCTGGATGATGCAGAAGGTGTTGAGCCAAAAGCCAAATGTTGCGAAGAAACGGAACATGGCCTCCTCTGAACTAATGTCCGCTAATCTACTGAACAATCTCTCATTTCTTGGGGACATCATGTTCTCGAGATCAGGGGGCGGCTGGTTTGCAAAAACATCCAGAACAAGATAGCTTAGAGTGGCATTTTTGAGATATCTTATGAGCGCCTGATTCCGGGAGGGCACAAGAGATCGGTCATGCCAAGACCAAGGGGGATTTGGGCAATCTCCTCACTCGTCCCAATCCCTCGCATGTTCCACAAGCTTCCAAGACCGAAAATGAAGCGTGCTGCAATATCTGAATTCTGCCCTTTCTGAGAATGAATGCTTGATGCTTTCTTAGCTTCTTTTAAGCCCTCTGTTGGGATCTGACCAGTAATTCGGCAATCTTCAATTTTTCCAGCGGTTTGTTGACTAAAGGATAGCCTCGTAAGGCACAGGTCACTGAAGGTCTTCAAGCATTGAATCCACATGCCAGTAGAAAGCAGCGCCACGTGAAGCCTACTATCCAAGCTCCCTTGAATTTCTTGGTTGAAAAGCCACGTGAGTCCCGGGACGACGGCTGTGATTGCGGGCCTCAGGGGATTCGATTGGGTCGTGAAGCCAACAACAAGAGCTGTCAGGCCTTGGGATACAATCGTAAGGCCAAGCGCAACTAGAGCCGGCATGATAGGCTCTAAGCTGTTGATATTTCGATAGTAAGGGTGCAGATTGAGTGGATGTGACGCATCCCAGGTAGAAGCTGTCCTTGGCGGCTAATAACGTCGTGTCAGCGTCAGCTAGCTTACTATGTAGTGGTATCCCCTGACACTTGTCGAGTCATTCAGCCTCAAAGCGATCGCCCACACGCACCTGGGTAGATTTTAACCACTCAGGAATGCATGGATGTCGTGGCGTCCCCACCACAGCGCGCTCTCCACTCAGCTGACGGATCCGGAGCAATGGATTCGAGATAGCTGCCGTAATCCCACTTGATGAATCGTCGAATGCTTTAAAATAACAAAAGTGGTGCCCTGACGCGGATCTATCTCAAAGGAAGATCCTTGAAAATAAATCTCACTAAGGCTATCCTAGGGTGACACGGATCAACACTGCGACTCCGCCACACATGGGATACACGGTAAGTTTGTAGAATCCATCCGGAGGATTCAGTGCATGAATAAGAAAGTGCAAATCTGGCAAGTAATGCCAGTCATCGGACTTCAAGATGGGAATAACTTTAGATCCATGAGAGGCTTAGTAGCGCCTTGACGGGACCTGACTCCGTACAAAACAGCCAATGAAATAGGCGGCCACTAGCAAGCATATCCAAACCAAAGTCCCCAGTCCCATGGCCAACCGTTTCACATTCCTTAGAAACACCGCCTCATTTACACGTGGAAACGACACGCCCGCTGGTGCTAGCCTGTCAAGAAACAGACTCAATGGCTCCCATCCCATGCCTGGCTGATACTCGAGCAATTGCCCGGCCGGCACGATGTCTCGGACCCACTGGTTGTGTTTGAGGTACAGATCCACCGAAGGGACCACTTCCAGGGCAAATTTTTGGGAGTAATATCTCGACCAGGCCACAATAAGATCGCTGGAGTGGATCACGCCTGGGATCCAGTAGCCGAGAATGCGGTAAATGCGTGACCGGAGATCAATGCCCAGACCGTGGTACGAGGCAAGCCAGACTTCGGGATTCTTGCGCACCGAAAGGATTACCTGCAGTAGGAAGAGATCAACGTTGGTCAAAACGCGTAGTTTCGGATGGGTCTCACCTTCGCATCCGGGTAGATGGTGAGCATGTCGTCAACAAGAGCACTAGCAGGCGGCTCGAAGACGGCCTCAAACCCATCATAGAGCTTTTTCAGTGCCTTGAGCCTCTCCATACGGTCTTGAATCGCCAACACCCGCGCGCTTTCCTTGACGCGACCGATGGGAGCCGGGGGGTCCCCGAGATGGAAACATGGGCCGACTCCTAGTAACTCCAGTCCTTTTTTCAAACTGGTGGTTGAAGTTCGCGGAAGTCCTGCCTAACGTAAAGAAACTCATCAGCACTCAACCAAAAAAAAAAAAAAAAATTAGCAGCGGTGCTTGCAACGTACGACAATAATCTTCACGCCAGTTGGCTTGACTTGGGCAGCCATGGTTTAACTTGAATGCAGATATCAATACTGCCTGATGTGGGCTAAAATAATATTCCTTGCTCGGAATCAGGCATCCCAGGGATTATCTATATTGCCATCTTGGGACCACTTTGCAGGGATTTTCAAATTACGCGAAGAGCGAGATGGCAGGCACAGACAGTCCCATCCGCTCGCATAGCCTTGAACTGACACAGCTCCTGGCAGTGTCATGCGGCTGTGCGTTGGAACTACCGTAGCTAGCAGCGTTTTGGCTAGGGTTGATGTTCTAATCGCTAGTCATGCATGGAACTCCTGACATGGGACAAAATGTTGTCATTGCACTCCACCTGCCGTCGAGGGTTGAATTCAAAGACATCTTCGCGCTTTCCCTGCGTTCAATCCTTGCCTCCAACTATCGCGTGCAATAATGGCAATCTACTTTGTGTTTACCCTCCTGTTCGCAGCGCTGTGTCTTGCCAAACATAGGGGCTCTCCTCATCTCCCATCTACCCTTCCCCGTGTAAAACGACCAGAATCCTATCTCCCATTCGGAGTGCAATGGTCATACCTCACAGATTGCCGCCGGCTTTTCATAGAAGCCTACCAAACAGTATGTCAGCACGCTGGCATTAACCATCTTAACTAACGCCAGTAGTAGTTCTCTAAACATGGCAAGACTTGCATTTTGCCAAGCATGGGCTTCAAGGATGAAGTTCATGTAGCATATCACCACACACAATGGGCAGCTTCCCAGCCTGATACCGTACTCAGTCCCATTGAGGGGTCCGGGAGATTGACAAAGGGGACTGGAACTCAGGCCACGCCAGTTACATCCAGGACCCCTGGCAAAGCATTGTTATCAAGAAGGAAATGGGCCGCTTCCTTGAAGTTCTTGCTAAGTCAGTGGATGATGAGCTGCATTATGCTATACCCGAGTGCATACGCCCTGGTGCCGACGGCAAGGTTGATGTCTATGAGTCCATGAAATGGATCGTGGCTCAAGTTTCTAGTCGCTTCACTGTTGGTCTTCCACTTTGTTCGTTTTATCCACCCTAATATCCAGTCACCGACTAATAGTAAAAAGGCAGGGACAAGGGATACTTGAATGAATCACTAGCATTCGCAGACCTATTTATCCTCAACTCCGGTCTTCTGATATACACTCCATCACTTCTCAAACCTATAGTTGGATTTTTGGTAACTTTGCCGACAAGGTATAGACGATGGAAGATTCAAAAGTACATTGAACCTCTGTATGCAGCAAGAGCCCCACGGCTTTTAAATCCAGAATTAAATTCGAAGGCCCAGGAGCCAATCGATAACCTACAAATGATGATGAGATATGCACTCAACAAGTATGGGAATCAAGTTTCGGTATCCCAGATCTCAGATAGACTCTGTTTGGCAAACTTGGCATCATTTCATCAGACTGCAGTCGCCATGAGCAATGTGTTAATCAACATTGCTGCCTCGGATGCCGAGTTCAACACCATTGATGTCATACGCAAGGAGATGACCGATGTGTTGCGCGAAACCGAAGGCGTCTTTGACAAGGCATCGGTATCGAAGATGGTTCACACGGATAGCATCTTGAAAGAGTCGATGCGAACCCACGCGTTCGGCAACAGAGCGATGATCCGCAAGGTAGTTGCACAACACGGTCTAGAGACCCCGGACGGCCATGTTCTGCCCCATGGCTCAACACTCTCTATCCTCGCGTACCCCGTCCATCACGATCCTGAGCTCTATGAGCATCCAGAAAAATTCGATCCTTTCAGATTTTCACGTATGAGAGGAAAGCGTTCCTCTGGCACCAAAGATTCTCACGCGACCTTGTCATTTGTGTCAACTTCATCGACCTACTTACCATTCGGACATGGCAAGCACGCTTGTCCAGGGCGGTTTTTGGTTGACTTTGAGCTGAAAATGATTCTTTTCCACATTCTCAATAGCTTTGACATCGAGCTTCTTCCCGAACACAATGGAGTGAGGCCAGAATGTTCGTGGGTGACGGAGGCAGTCATGCCACCTGTAGGCGTCAAACTCAAGTTCACCAAGAAAGATGCAACCTAGTAGCTAGTTTGATTTGATGAATTCTGTTGAAAATGAAGTTAATAAACATGATCTTGATCTGTATACTCTCCATATCTGAATTTGGCCCAATTGAACTTTTCGAAAATGCAACATTTGTCGTATGGGAGCTTCTACGGCATGCAAGGAAACACAACGCATAAATTCAGTTCATCATGACAGCTCCATTCTAGCGGATTTGGCGTGTGTCGTGTCAGCGGTGGCAGTGCATGAGACAAGGCCCTGCTCAAGGGTGGATCCAGAAACACATTAAAAAAACACATCCCAGCTCAATCCAAGTTCTACGCTTTCACATTCATGGCTTTCCATCTGTATGTGCCCACTCAAACATGGCAAGAATTGCTGTTTTCATGTCTAGCTATCGGCCTTGGGCCGTTAGTGCACTTGTCATCGCAGTCCACCGCCAGGCGCTTGTGAACAAGAATTATTCCCTTCACGATGCATCGCTTCAGCTAGCAAAGCACTTGCTCGCATTCTTAGCCGTTTGGTCTTCTTACACCGTTTTCCTCTATCCCAGATTTTTTAGCCCATTGAGACATCTACCACAGCCAGAAGTAGGTGATTTAGGGGTTTTACGAGGGAAGTCGCAAAGTGCTTACAAGTGTTTTCAAGGGCGCAAATTTCCTCAATGGACATTGGGCGGCGTCGATTCGTGAGCCTGCCGGTTTGCCATTTCGACGTTGGTCAAGGACGATTGAGAACAATGGATTGATCAGGTACCTGTGAGTAACTTTCTTTCAACCGAACGTCAGTTGGTTTCCTGAGTTAATCACGTGTCAAGTCATCTCTTCAACCAAGAAAGACTCGTTGTCACGAGTCCTGAGGGCCTGAGAGAGGTCTTGGGTCAGAATAGCTATGACTTTGTGAAGCCGCATTTGCTTCGAGCCATGGTGGGAAAGATTTTGGGCCATGGTCTATTGCTCTCAGAGGGAGATGTACACAAGGTAGTGCTCTTCGCTGGCTGGGTGTTCAATGAGCTGACAGTCGCATAGATGCAAAGGAAGAATCTCATGCCGGCCTTCAGCTTCCGGCACATTAAAGAGTTGTATCCTGTGTTCTGGACCAAGGCACGAGAGCTGGTCGCTGGCATCGAAGTTGAACTAAGCCAGGAACCGGGAGCTATGATTGACATTGCGGATTGGGCCAGCCGAGCATCCTTAGACATTATCGGATCCGCGGGCATGGGGCACGAATTCAAGTCGCTCTCGGACCCGAGCATCGAAGACACCATGAAGATGTACGGATCAATGATCAAACAGAGTCGTGGCGCAAAACTCCTAGCGGTTCTCCAACTAGTTCTTCCCTCGATCATTACGGATTATCTGCCTTTCCAAAGAAATATGGGCGTTCTGGCAGCGTCCAAAGCTGCACGAGCCACATCTCAACAACTAATCGATTCTAAAAAGATCCAAATAGCCAACAAGGAGAAGCTAGCTCCTGATATCATCTCTACGGCTCTCGAGTCTGGTCATTTTGCGGATGAGGCACTCGTGGACACAATGATGACCTTTCTGGCTGCCGGCCATGAGACCAGTGCTGCGGCACTCACGTGGACCATCTATCTACTAGCGAAGAACAGTGATGTTCAGGATCGGTTACGAGAAGAGATTCGACAAAGTGTTCAGTGTCTGGCTGATGAAATCCATGCCGAAAAGCTGGACGGACTCGCCTACTTACACGCGGTCTGCCAAGAGTCGCTCAGGCTGTACGCCCCGATCCCGTTCACTGTCAGAGATGCCAGAAAAGACACACAAATTCTGGGCAATTTCGTTCCCCGAGGCACGATGGTCATCCTGTGTCCGTGGGCAATCAACAGAGCACATGAACTTTGGGGCCCTGATGCAGACGACTTCAACCCGGAAAGATGGATGCAGCCTAGCCAAGCGAACTCGGGCGGCTCAAAGAGCAATTACGCATTCTTGACCTTTTTGCATGGCCCTCGGAGCTGCATTGGGCAGAAGTTTTCGTTGGCCGAGTTGATGGCCCTCACTTGTGCATTGGTAGGCCGGTACAAGTTCAAACTACCTAATGATTACGAGGTACAGGATATCACAGATGGAATAGTCGCGAAGCCGAGCAACGGGCTCAAAGTGTCTGCTGAAGCACTTGAAGGGTGGTGACATAGACAATGAAGCGTCCATAGTCAAAGGCATTATGCACGAAACTGAAATCACAAAATAACTACACGACCGTGGGTTTTCCAGACTCCTTCCACCACTCAGTTCCATTCTCAGCCCCAAAATTGATATCGCAATATTTAGTCTGCCGTGTCCCGCCCTTGGATCAAGCCTGCACCGCCCACAGGGTTGCATGGCCACCATAAATAGCAGTTAAAGAGTCCGAAAGCCCTGCCCACGGAATTTGAGACAGATAGCGATTTATGTGGCACCTGATACAGTCCAATATGGGTCACTCCACATGATGGGTCAATGCCACCGTGGACATCTCCACGGATCCTTCGCGCACACAGATCCCCACTCCACAGATTTCGGCCTCACAACACTCCAATCGGTCAGACTACACAACTAGGCTATCCCTGTAAAATAAAACACTGAGGTCGCTTTAACCCAACCAACGAGTGCCAACTAAAGCCATGTCACTATCGGAGCGTTGTATTCCGAGGCTTGGCTTGAAACATTGTTGGTCATGACTCCAATCAGAATATAATATCCCCACAAGTCGGGGGCCATGTAGGTTAGTTCTCTGCCGCAGTACCGCTTTGTCTCTGAAGGAGATTTCACCCAATACTAATCTCAGGTGGTGGGTCTTTGAAGATTCTTTCACATAGAGGTGGGCTTCTCGCCTTTGATGCTGTTCTCGACACTCACCCAACTACCGGAAATCACGAGACTTCTTTTATATACTTCAATCTCTTGTTTACCATGTCCATCGCAAGTGGTGGCTACGCTCGAGGTGACCTCCTCAACGGGTGCCATGCTCTAGTTCCAGGTCTGGCAAATGCCTATGGCTATGTTCCCAGCCTTGCAGCGGGCATCGTCTTCGATGTCATATTCCTAGCTGCGGCTATCTATCACGCCTTTCGCTCAGTGCAGAAGAGGAGGGTAACGTCATATCTACTCGCGATTTCTGCCTATATTGAGCTTGTCGGGTGGATCGGTCGGACATGGTCCTCTAAATGTGCTTACAACAAGATCGCTTTCCTGTTACAAATCACCACGCTTGTCGTCGCGCCGATCTTCATCGCTGCCGCCATCTACGTAACTCTCGGCTCCCTAATCAAAGCGGTCGGACAGCAGTACTCTGTTATTCGCCCGAAGGTCTATCTATGGCTCTTCCTCGTCATTGATGTCGTGTCATTACTCATCCAGGCCGGCGGTGGTGGCCTAGCCTCTGGAGCAGCAAACAAAGGAAAGGACACCAAGCCGGGAGCTAATTTAATGGTTTCTGGTATCATTTTTCAGCTTGTTAGCATGACTTTGTTTTGCGTCCTTTTCGCAATCTTCCTTTGGAGATCCCGGCAGCTCTCGTTCACCAAAGGACAACGCCTTGTCGTCCATGCGACAACCGTTTCCGTCGTCGCTGTGTATATTCGATGCATCTACCGAACGATTGAACTTCTTGAAGGCTGGGATGCCAAATTAATGAAGACGGAGGGATACTTCGTCGGGCTTGATGGCGCTTGTATCGCGATTGCCATTGGAATCTTTTGCATTTTCGACCCAGCAGTACTTCTACCAGCTGACAAGATACCTGAGCATTAAATTTGGATTCCATATATTATTCATTATTCAAATTAAAAAAGGGAATATTAGACCCTTTTTGCTAGCATTATCAATGTGCCATGTGACAACAGTCCCCATCCTAGAAGCTAAACTCTACAAACGTACTAAGATTGTGTTCATACAAGACAGTAGCGTCCCAGTGCCTGGTATAACCACCGAAATTGTTTTTTCATATCTGTCAAGGCATATTGTCCTTGAAGTAACTGTCATGAGTATTCTATCTATCAAATATGCGTTGACTCTGCCCCTTGTATGTGGCTTCGTGGCTTGTCTAGTGGTAGGCATGTCGCTGATGGCCACAGCGCTCCCCAGTCGGTCGTCAAGTGCCGTGAATTCAGTGCGTAATTTACAGGTCGATTTCATCCTTCAATACAGTATACTGATTAATCATGTAGGTAATTAATTGCATCGCCGTCCTCAATGCCTTATTTTCTACAGCAAGACTTGTATTTTGATATATTACAAAGCTGTGGACTGGCAGACGATCAGAGTTTAAAGTCAGCCTGAAAGAATCAAATAAATTATCATCCACTTGCAAAACCTGTCCTCCAAGCAGAGATGTGGCTACCAATGATCAATTGATTACTGTGCATTGGAACCAAATGATGAAACGGCTCTTAGATTCAAAGTAGTAATAAATATTGGATAGATTGTTCTGTCTTTGGTGCTTCAAATGTGTAAAAATTCACTTTATTGATTTCTCAACAGGTCTATTCTTCGCACCTAGATACCGTAGCATTACTTGGAATAGCAATGTGCACATAGAATAGCCATGCTGTCAACCGTGTCTTGATGCAGCTTATTAACCCAAATAATATCGAGACAGAGGTCCAGTGGCATCACTAAACACAAGGAAGTAAACTCTAGACTTGAGATTGTTCGATCACCTCTTTTGACCAATGCAGTCTTCTTTTTCGCGCCCGAGCAATGTGATAATCCCCTGTTCTGGGGCTTTGTCCTCGCTGGAAGCAGGAGATCAAAATCGGTTGTCTGTTGCAAGCCTCGGCTCATGTGGCTTTGCTTCCTATTGGCTCCAATCCATCCTGGGACTGGGTTTGCCCAATCAACAAACAATTATCCCAGCCGATGTTGCATTTTAACAGGGGCAAAGACGTTATCACGTCAGTTGATCAAGCCAGGGGAGTTTGAGACGTAAATAAGAAAGCAGGTTTTGCGTTAATTTAGTTCCCGCCACTTCTCACCACATTTTACTTGCCTTCTTGTAGTTCCTGAACCATGTGTGAAGACGATCTGTACCAATCTCGAGCCCAAAACCCTTTGCAGGTGGATGTGTGTGCCATTCAACGTGCCCCATGCATACACTGCTTCTAAATTATCAACTGGCTAAGCTGTTTCTTCTAGGACGATGCCAGAGATACCGATTCTGCTTTAGATGGATCGTTTGTTCCCCGTTGAGACTATTCATCGCCACTCACTGACAGTATTTCCAGAATAGGATCAGCCAGCTACCTGTCTTCTTTGACCTCAAGTATCGTGAACTATAAGTATGTTGCGAAACACCCAAATGCAATGCGTGGGAGCTTCTCTGACTGAATCTTGCCTGGTTTTCGGTTTAGATATGAAGTGAGTTGTCTCAGTAAATATTGGTTCAAGTACTCACGATCAGCGCAGAATGGTCGTCGGTATCATGCTTACCGCGAGGGCACTTATTTGGTGGTAAGTATTTGGGTGTTTATATAGTCAAAATTCGGGATCAATCTAATCCAAGAAATCACGATAGCCGAATGATGCAGAGGAACAAGATCGAATGGATTTGGTTCACCACCTGTCCTGTCTTGTGCTAGGTGGCAAACTTCACATTGCTCCCATCGAAAGTCCCCACCGTGTTCTTGACCTAGGCACCGGTAAGTTTAAAGTACGCCGCATGTTCCAGTATCATGTCAATTTACCCGAATCAAGGCACTGGCATCTGGGCCATTCAATTTGCAGAGTGAGACTATTACTCTCATCTGTTTTCTATGTAGCAGACGCACAAATCTAACAATCTTCTCTTAGTGAATATCCCTCAGCAGAAGTTATTGGAACCGATTTGAGCCCAATACAACCTAAGTGGTACATCGATCAACTCTGCACATTGATTATACTATTTTACCGACCATCTTCATAGGGTTCCGTCGAATTGTAGTTTTGAGGTGGATGATTTTGAAGCCGAATGGCTATATAAACAGCCATTTGACATGATTCATGCTCGAGAACTACAGGGGTGTATCGCTGATGATAATAAGTTCTTCCAAAGAGCTTTCGATCACTTGTCGTCAGGAGGCTACATTGAGCTTCAGTCAACTGACCCTCGTTTTGTCTCGGACGATGACACTGCCAAGATTGCAGAAAGTGCCCAGCTCTGGGTCAAGACTCTGCTTGATGGCGCGAGAAATTTTGGTAAGCCCATCGATGTGGTTGCATCGTGGAAGAGAAAGTTAGAGAACTCTGGGTTTGTAGATGTCCACGAAGAAATCCATAAGGTAAACCATTCTTGGCCCACTTTGGTCTTTTCTTCGCCGCTTCAGGAGCTTATAATCTCATCATAGGTCCCTATTGGTTCATGGGCCAAGGATCGGAAACTCAAGGAAATCGGCAGACTTCAAGGTTTCCAGCAGATTCAGGCAGTTGGTTCGTATACACCCGCCATCTTTGGACGTATTCTTGGCTGGAGCGACGAGGAGATACAAGTATTTATGGCGAAGATCAGGAATGATTTAAGAAACCCAGATATCCATCTTTACGTCCCTGTCCATTTTATCTGGGCAAGGAAGCCTTGATCGACTCAATCGATTCACCTTTTTATTCCTGCTTCTAACGGCTGGCTACCCTAGAGGTAGGTACCTTAAGGCCCACTGGTTGCAAAGAGGCAACTCATATCACCCTCTCCTTCCTTCATATTGCATATATTTTGGTTTAGATCTGATTGCTTTACGTTTAACCCGGCGGAATCTGACTATGAACATCTATGCTAGTTTAAGTCCCTTTGCTCAGTTAAGCGTTATCTTTTGCAGCTGTTTGTAATTGCTTGTAGGAATGACACACAACTGACGGGGAGGATGTGTAATTTTATTACAGGGACTAAACTTATCTCCACCTCATGGAAGGTCACACTGACTCCATGGTGGAACCAACAGCTAAGAGCTACCACCTGAATCCACTCAGGCTGTGAAGGGTCCCTCGCTGACGCGTCGGCACACCTGCACCAATTCCTGGCTTGAATCATTAGCTACACCTTCGATTCCCACCTACAAACTAGAACGTAACCTGCGTAAGAATGTACTTTGTTTCTCCATACCTAGTTGTCCAAAATGCAAGTTTGGACGAGCAAAGGCTGAGAGCTAGCACCCCCTACTAGGGGGGATCTCGAAACCGACACCTCCCCCATGACAGATTTCAAATCGAATAACGTGGAGTTGAGTTCTTCACCTGCCAGCATCTAATATATCCAGCGTTCTGTAACGCGTTTAAAAATCCTTTTCAGAAGAGTCCCAGCTGAGACTTTCGGGATGCATTTCAGAGCGATACGACTGCCAACCTGGAAGAGGCGATAAAAATCTGTGGCTAAATCATCAATTCGCTCAAGGTTTCCATCGAAAATCAGGATGCTTCCACTCCAGGTCAGCAATTTGTGCTCGGCTGAGACCTGCCAGTTCCTCCTCCCGCTCCGCCGGTGTCTTGTCGTCCCGTTTCCTATTATCCATTCGTATCCACCACAGGAAGAACAGGGACGTAATCGATATCATGGCAGAGACGGCCAGGTTGAGTCCATTCCCAATCGGATACATGGGCCCATCCCAAGGCAGATAGGTCCAGGTTGCAATGAGGCCCCCAAAATATCCAAACATACCTACCAGCCCAAAATGTCAGTCACGTAGATCATAAAATGAGAAGGGGTATCCAGGCTGACCATTAGTACCAATGGCAATGCTGCGAGCTGTATCAGAAACAGTATTGGCGCTGACTTGAGAGTTTGACAATGCTCCACCAAAAAATGCACAGCTGGCGGTTAAGAAGATTGCTGCATAGCGGACGGTCGGATTCGTACTCTTGAGCAACATCGCGTAGCCAATCATAACAAGGGGCCCGCTAAGAAAGAGGAAGAATTGACGCGTGTCATAGCGTGTAGCGAGCCATGAAGCCAGAAGGATGCAGACACTAGCAACAATATATGGCGGGACAGTTAAAAGCTGCTGATGAACCCGCGTCTCTCCTGGATAGATGGTTCTTATAATAGTGGGTAAAAAGAATGAAATACCTAAGACGACAATATTACCCAAAAGAAAGATAAATGATGTTGAAAGTGTTATAGGGTTCAGCATCCCGTTTTTCAGTTTTGTCCAGTTCATCTTATCAAGGACTGTATCTTGTCCGACGCGCTCTGACTTGACTCGATCCGTTGCTAAGGTCTTTTCGTTATCATCGAGCCACCGCGCAGTAGACGGCCGGTCGGTTAGAAGTGCCAGGATGATAAGAGCAAGGCCAATAGTGATAATTCCTTCGATTCCAAAAATCATTCTCCAAGCAGTCAATGATCCGAATCGGTCGAGGCTGAGAATACCTGAGGCCAAAAGACCACCAAAAGCGCCAGCAAGAGGAGTCATTACCATATACATGCCAAGGCGAAAAGAGAGCTCAGAACGGCGGTACCAGCGTGAGAGGTAGTACGCAATTCCAGGAAGCATTCCCGCTTCGAAAATACCAAGAAGAAACCTACAGCCGATGATCTGGGCCTTGGTCCTCGCAAACGCCGTAGCAATTGTACATACTCCAAAAAGAAAGGTTGAAACAGGTAGAAACCATCCAGGTCCCATCACCTTGCAGAGTAGAGTAGCTGGTATCTCAAAAAGAGCGTAGGAAATGTAGAAGACTGACAAAACTAAATTATAGTCATTGCCTTTGAGTCCTAGGTCTTCTTCAAAGTTTGCGAGTCGCGCATTACCTGCGATGAGTTAGACCTCAAATTACTTAAACTGAGTTCAAAATTAGTACCAATATTTGCTCTGTCAATAAAACAAAATAGGTAGAGCACTGCGACGAGGGGGACGATATGGAGATCGATTTTCCTCCGAAGCCGTTTTTCCGAGTCGTGGTTAAATTGAGCTTCAGGATTTCTCAATGGTCATGTACAGTTAGCCTTTGAATCCCAATGGATGAAAACGAATCTCACAGCTCAATTTCTTTGACATCGCACTCCTCCAGGTGCTGAACATTGCTGTGGTCTTTCTGCGACATGGCTCAGGTTGGCCAGGTTTGAGGATAATCAAGGTGTGAGACTTGCCAGTGGCTATTGAAGATAATTGTGTGGAATTTTGTAACAAAGAACCGTAGTATATATACTAGACACATGATACTTCAATCAGATTACATGTGTAGCAGCACTCGCTCATTAGAATGCAACCCTGTACTTCCCCAGATCGAGCCCCGGATTCTCAAATTCCACTAGCTTGAATGCCAGCGCTAGATCCTATCTCGGTTTCCAATCATGAATTTCCTATTCGAGTAAAAGTCATGCCGAGATACCGAGGTATGTCTCATGATTGGTCAATTGCCAGCGCTAAATCACCCCGTACTATTTGACGCTCATGCTCGCACGGCAATCAACAATGATATTGCCGCTTATGATGGGAAGTTTATCTATCAATCCATTGCTTGTTTTATTTGTCTAAATTTTGATTGGCTGGAAAGCATGACCCTGGAATATTGATCACGGTGACGCATAGATTCTGATACCCGGATTCCGAGATTCCCGAGCTTTCCCAGATCTCCCCGCATTCAAAACCAAAGCATTAGCCATGGATGGAAAGTTTGCGGAGAAGAAACAGGGCGTCGGCATGTGATGACGGTAGTGGTAAACAAACGTCAATTGATCTCGACGGATTTATCAGGCATGGCATCGCTCTTGTCATAGGTACAAAGAAATCCTTCGCCACCAAGAAATTCAGTCATCTCGAGAAACAGACTTGGATCACCACACATACAGTCCATAAACTCAGCCGAGGTTAAACTTTTGCTTCCTTACATTATGAAATTATTCCTTCTGCTCCTAGTTCCTGTTGCCCTATTGGTGGTATCTTTTGTGCGATGGGTTGTCGGATTGTTACACTCTCCATTGAGGAAAGTCCCAGGCCCTCTACTGGCTCGATTCACCGATGCTTGGTACGGGTGGAATTTGAGTAAAGGTCACTTTGAGGAAATAAACTTAGATCTGCATAAGAAATATGGTGCCTCATTCACAGCAATACACAGACCGCTAAGGACAAGAGTTAACATTAACTAGGCAGCATCGTTCGTTACGGCCCGAACCGATACAGCCTGAGCGACCCTGAAGTTATAAAAGCAGTGTATGGCCTTGGAAACCACTACGTCAAATCTTCTTGGTACGAGACTTGGGCAACTCCTGGGCAATGGTCACTCTTCAGCGACCAGGAAATTAAGCGCCATGCCCAGAATCGCAAGCTGTACCAAGCAACCTATGCAATGTCCGCGTTGGTGCACTACGAGCAATTCGTAGACGAGTGCGCCGATTTGTTTACGCAACGCCTTCATGAAATGGCTCAGTCAACCCTACCTGTTGACATCAGACATTGGTTTCAGTGC
The DNA here is from genome assembly GCA_003415625.1 of Aquanectria penicillioides. Lineage (NCBI taxonomy): Eukaryota > Fungi > Ascomycota > Sordariomycetes > Hypocreales > Nectriaceae > Aquanectria > Aquanectria penicillioides. The sequence continues at coordinate 7,575,923 of PYIU01000003.1, forward strand.
TATGCTTTCGATGTCATAGGCATGATCACATACGGTAAACGGCTCGGCTTCTTGGATCGTGGAGATGACATTGGGAACGTCATCAGCGCCTTGGAAGGACACTTGGGCTATGCAACACTTGTTGGTGTTTACCCTACATTGCACAAGTATATCTTCCACCTGAAGAACTATTTGGCGGGTGCAAAAGGTGCAGGAAGAGCTTATGTGGTCAACTTCACAACCGAACGAATTCGTGAGGCTCAAACAGCTCCAAAAACTGTGCAAACTCAAGGAAAGGCGGACTCGGAAGACTTTCTGTCAAAATTTCTAGCCAAAAGAGCTACTAACCCGGATTCTTTTACATTTTATCACGTGCTCGCTGGCTGTACGGCCAACATGGTTGCGGGTTCTGACACCACAGCAATCAGCCTATCTGCAGTTCTCTATTATTTGCTCAAGAGTCCCAACGCGTTGGAGAAACTGAAGGAAGAAATCAATCTTTTTACTTCTAACTCCAAATTATCTCTTTCGCCCACCTTCAAAGAGACCCAAGATATGCCGTACCTTCAAGCTGTCATTAAAGAAGCCCTTCGGCTGCATCCTGCTACCGGTTTGCCATTGGAGCGTGTCGTTCCAAATGGCGGTGCCACAATCCTGGGCCGCTTCTTCCCTGAAGGCGTGAGTGTTAATGAATTCCCTTTGAGGCTAAGCTAATACACAGAAGTCAATTGTTGGAATAAATACATGGGTAGCTCATCGTGATACACGTGTATGGGGAGACGACGCCGATATGTTCAGGCCTGAACGTTGGCTCGAAAAGAGCGCCGAGAATATATCTCTTATGAATCGCTACTGGATTCCGGTCAGAATTTCTTTCAATTGTGTCACAAATCCAGGTTCTAACTTGATATTCAGTTTGGCCTAGGTTCTCGAACATGCATCGGCCGGCATGTTTCTATGCTCGAAATGTCGAAACTTATCCCTCGTATCGTTCGAGACTTTGATTTTGATCTTGACGGGTCCTTGAAATGGGAGAACTGGCGCACAAATAATTATTGGTTTGTTAAACCTCTTAACTTCAAGGTGCAAGTGCTGGACAAAGGGATCACACCAGCATTCAAATAGCGTTGATGAGACTTAAGAATGTTTACACGCTTACTTTGCCTCCCTGCCTTAAAAGATTTATCTATATCATATTATATTTTACGTGGTCATGGGTTCTAAGAAATATGTTATATGATACAGGGTGGAAACAAAAGGCCACGGCGCCGCGCGTCGTTTTATTGTCAGAGCCTTTCGGAATGAGAGATAGAGAAGGCCGCCAGGCCAAAGGAATAGCATAGTGACCAAGGGTAGCGGGGCCCCAAGCACTACCCTTAGCTTCAAATGCATTAGCCCTCAGCTCTCAACCACAATGCAACCCACAATATAGCCCACAATACAATCTATGATAATTACAATACAGCTAAAATAATAAAGGAAAAGGCAAGAAGAGAAGGAAGAACCACTTTAATACATGATATTCACTAAGAAATCCTAAATAGGCAATGTGGAGAATTTCCTTTTTGAGATTCCTAGGGATATGAGAGAGGAGGGTAAGGAGGTCGGGCGGCACTAAGACCTTTCGTTCCGAAAGGCATAATGTACACCTAACTAAAAGATATTATGCCACATCGGCTAGGGTTGTCGAGAGCACAATGCCGAAACCATGGGATTAACAGCAGTAGATCAACACAGCGCACTGGCATGCATCAGGCCTACCAGTATTCGTGACGCCGGTTCAGTCGTGGCAGCCTTTACCAAAATTCCATTCTCTCCTTCTAAGTCGTTGGCGTCGAATTTGATAAAAAGCAAAGTTCCCAATCTTGGTGCTCTTCCTCTTGGGCAGTATTCTGAGGTTCCGGAATGTGTTCCCTTGCAGTGCCCGGGCGGATTACTCCATCTTCTACCAAGGGATCCCATATTGAATCAATGCTCATTGACAACCGTAGATTGCACTCAATCGGTGTTTGTGCAGTCACCTGCGGCTCTTGTTCGTTTTTGGTCGATATTGCGGCTAGTCCATTGACGTGTGGAGACGAAGCAGTCGAGTATTGGTGAGAGAAAAATGAGGTTGGAAGTAGTAGCGGGGTATCGGACCAAGGTGTCGCTTCATCGCGGAGCTCCCGTGGGAAATCGACATCCTCTGGTAGACGGCCTAGACTGAATCCAATATCCATGGTCATTGCAATCTTCAGATAGGACATAGGATGAGACGTCATGAGACGCTCCCAGCTCAGCGTTAGTCCGCTTGGAGATGACAGTATAGATTCTACTGCGTACGAGCACTTTTTTTGATCCAATGCCATCTTAACAATGTCTGCAATCCATTGCATGCTATCGTATAGATCCTCGAATGTTCGCATAGCCTTAATAAAAAACTCTGGCTTGGAACTAGGGTTGCAGGCGAGCCTGCAGTTGAGGAAGTGCAGCGCAAGTGGGAAGGCTGTGCAGGGAACGCTATAATTGTCAGATGTAACAAATTCACCGCAATGAGAGTCGTATACTGACACGTGCATTGGGAGGTATTTTGCAAGTTCAATCTCTGTCAGAATCTTCATACAAGTTGTTATTTCCGACGCTGCATAGTGGACTTCTGCGTAAGAGCCAGAAAGGCCAATGTCACTGAAAGCTGTTCGATCGGCAGCCAGTGTCAACATTTCCCAATTGGCTAGGGCAATTCGGGCCGAACTAACATGTCAACACTTGGCCGCCCTTTCTCACATGGGGGCATTACTTACTAGTAATAGATATTCACTGCATTCGTAAATATTGTGATGTCAGGGTGCAACATCCCGGTTGGGAGCCCCGATATACCATACGAGCCCTTCTTTGCCGCATCACTGTGCCATCGATCTAACGTTCTCTTGCAGTTGTTTATTTTAGATTTGTCCTGGGCTTCAACGAAGTACCTCAATTGCCAGCTACTCTCGTATGGAAATACCAGAGATGAGACATCTGCTAGAATAAGACACATATCGACCAGGCTCAAAAATGTCTTGGTCAATTGCTGTTTCGTGAACTTATCGTAAACCATTGAGCCGTTTGTCTCGCCTTCTAAGTCAGCGTAGCATAAAAGCAAATTCGAGTTGAATTCATAGTTTCCCCTCGTGATTTGACAGCTCCGACGTAACGAAATTGACATTGTGCAATCACGGACGATACAACAGCTCCATAGCCGCTTCAGTGACAATAGCTTGTATCTATCTCCGGGTCCAGTTAAAGTAGCTTTCTCGGGCCTGTTTTGCTGTACCTTTAAGCACCTGGCGCTATCAATGGCGATGCTGAGCCATACCGTGTTGGGTCTGCTTGCTGCCTCCTCCCTAGTGGGTGATGACGAGGAAAGCAAGATGGCGGCTTGGGCGATATGGAGTCTCGATGACTCAGTTTCGAGGTCGTAAAGTGTTTTAGCCTTTCGGTACATGGCCCTCCGAGCATCACGGGCGCTTGAGTAGCCCAGCTTCGAGAGTGTGTCGGAAGAAACAAAAGTGCTTGCCGCAAAAAGCATCGCTTGGAGGACTAAAAGTGGGATTCGCGGGACCCCATCGCAGGACCCTTCTCTCATACCATAGTACATTTCCCAAAACAAGGTCTCATGGATTAAGGGCATCAGTGGATGGACATAACGAAAATACTGCTCCACTAACTCGTCAAGTAAATGTCGAGCAGGAACCCGAAAGCACCCTTTAATTTTCAAGTAGTTGATATCTTCGGGGGCCAGCTTTGACATGTTTGCTACCGTGATGAATGAGTAGGTCGAATAAATTATGTATGCATCAGTTTGCGATCCTGGACAACCATTTTGTGGCACTGGGATGCCAAAGGGTAGTGACACAATCGGATGGTGTCTGGGACCTGAACCTGCCGTAGGTGAGTAAAGCACCATCACCACTAAAGGGGGAGCGACCTGACCTTGGAGCTCTTGTGACGTTCCATGTTGCATCTCGTTATTTGGAATCTTTTCATCTGCCTCTTCTAATGTGATCGATGGCAAGTCACCGCCCTGGACTGGGCTACCGGATCCCAATACGAACATGTTTTGCTCGAGCCGCCGAAATCTCCATCTTCCGAAAGCCTCGTGTGGCCCGAATCTCTTTCCTCCAATCCTCCCAGTGGGAAGCCGTTTTGTACTAGTGGATTCAGCATGAACGGCGCGAGAGCTTGATCGACCTTTTGCCCTGCTTTCTCGACTTGGCACCGTGCATTCCTGTTCGTCCAGAACGCAATTTCTGCATGGGCGCCCAGCTTGAGCGACGTCGCATCGGATTTTACGGCGACGGCAAACCAGGCAAGCCGTTGACGCTCTGACGTGTTTCTTGCCAAGTTTGAAAGCTTTTGAGCTCGGGTCGACGGAAGACAACATCAGATCTACAAGCGCGATTCAAAAGCGTAGAAAAAGGAAAAAAGGGTTCGCTCACTAAAAGATCCATCCACGGTGATGGGTTTAAATAAGCCGTCTACCCCGTCAGTAAAGCGGGGTATCGGGAAGCGCGACCATTATTTCCCCACACTGGTGGCCGGATAGGACTGTGGGGTTTGAAGCTACCCTATATCATACCTACTCAACGAAAGGGGTCACGAAAATTTGTTTCAATATTGCGACATATTCCGAGGCCTAGGTATATTCTGATTAGTTTTATTTGTAGAGGGAAAAAGACGCCTTGGAGAGGAATAATCTAAGCGTTTTTGTCCATTTGTTTTCTATTTTTATCTCTGCAAAATAAACCGGATGTTCGGACCCACTGATTGGTGTGATAATTGCCCCAAGCTCTGTGATTGTTCTCGGTTTAGGTTAGCTAATCAGAACAGACACCAAATTTATCAATGACAAGGAGGGGCATGATGGTGATAGTGGCACAATTGAAAAAAAAAATGACAATACTATCTATGATCTCCTGTCACGCGCAAGTCAAACCCCAACAGGGGAAACAAAAGGCCACGGCGCCGCTCGTGGTTTTGTTGTCAGAGCCTTTCAGTAAGAGAGATAGAAGACCAAAGAAATAGTTACCTATCGGACCAAGGGTACCACGGCCAGTAGTCCAGTACATACCCATACCATTAGCTTTAAATGCTTTAGCCCTTAGCTCTTGACCACAACACAATCCACAATATAATGCAGCTAAAGAATAAAGAGAAAAGAACCACTTTAATACATGATATTCACGCGAGGCAGGAGCAAAGGCCTAAAGAGAGAATTTTCAGCAATCCATTTTCAGTTGAGTAGAGAGGGAGAGGCGGGTTAGGTCGGGCGGTACTAAGACCTTTCGTACCGAAAGGCATAAGAAAGTCAGAGTTTGCGGTCAAGGCAAGGATACAGGTTCCAAATATGGGCATCATCTCATTTCTTACAACCGCTAGCTTTCCTTGGGAAGAGATTGACAGTGGCAATTGGGACAGCATCTTTAGGAATTGGGACAACAGTTCAGCCGGCTGCACAAACCGGGGAACATTACAGCCGAGTAATGCCGGCAAGGTCACTAGAGGTACCGGAAACTAAATTTGAGCGCCTTATCAGAGTGATTATCCATTGGTAGTTTTCCTATGGTGACGTTATCGCAGAGCAATTCCGGCAGTGGCAGTGGAGCACATTTTCGAAGGTGAATTCCCCGGTCACTTTTTATTCAATGGATGCACAAGGGTCCGGTCGACAAGCAGAACTTTAGATCGATAGAAGAGGGAAACCGTAAAAAAAGCCCACCAAAGCCAACCATATGAGACAATGTTGAATACTATGACGGCGACACAGACATGCCGAAGCAGGAAAATTGCTTTCTTGTGAGCTCTTCTCGTGTTCTGGATCAAATTGCCATTCTCTGACCCACTCCTCACTCTCAGTGACCGGGGAAATTTTCCGGGGCTGGCCTCCTTTTTGCGGGGGAACGGCTGAGCAAACGCCTCTTTTTACCTTCCAGCCTAACAAAACAAGACTTTCACCATCCTCAATCCCGAAGAGACCAGGGGCATTAGTGACCCCTCCCTATTGGGGAGCAGATGACGCGTTGCGTCATGTTGTACTGTGCCGTGTTATGTCATGCTCAAATTGCATCCTGGCAGTTGGCTAGCCTCCGGACCTCGTGACTAAAACTAGGGGAAAAAAACACGGCCTCTATGGTTCGAAATGCGGGGCGGTGAAACAGACACGGTACAGGGCTATTGCTGTACTTGCGGCTAAATTCTGAGTTTTCGTTCATGTAGTCAAGTCATTAACAGTTCAGGGAATAGACATAAACATGGTGCGTATGCATTGCTCGAAACGCCCAGCGTTGAGCATCTTGTAAGAATAACTTACCCTAGAGCGAAAGGTCGAGGCATGCTACACAGAGGGCCAACATCCACTGGGGAGTACTATCATTGAGTTTGAAACCAACTTCATCTTGGAACAGGCAAGCGGTATGATATGCATATGTCTAGCAGGTATTCAAGCCGAGTATCAAACATCCCCTAGCAGCAATTGCGCAAGTCAACCCGGCAAGTTCTAGGACGGTGGTAGGTGCACTCTCGGCCCCCCTCCCCCTCACCTAGTATCTAGGCCAGATTGAAAACAAGCACAACACAGCTAGATGAATGACGCCACCTTCGTTGAAGTTTATCCTCGTCTTGAAAACTTTTCAAATTTTCGAGACTCCGCATGAATCATATTGCCTCCCAATGTACCCCCTATGCAGCATGCGCCAACTCCTTGGCAATTACTAAACTAAGACGTAATGGAAATCCGCCACAGCGCTCGCACTGGGTACATGGCCACCACCACTTGATCCCGTGGACTGTCACATTCTTACATGGACTGAATCAAGCCCCAGCTTAAATAATAATAAATGCTTTCAGCTGTTCTGAAAAATAATCATCGACTGCATGCGTCGCATTCCCCTCACATCTAGAGTCCAAGATGGCTTTGCGTCTTATCAACCTTCCTCCGGAGATACAGCACTCCATCTACCAGCTGCTCGAGTCGGGCGATTTATGCTCGCTCAGTCTTGTCAGCAGAAGCTCCCGTCTTAATTCTCAATTGGCTCTATATTCTCGAATTCATTTGAACGCACCTAGGGGGGGTCGTCTCCACATCAAACTATTGTTGCGCACCTTGCTGGCCCGGCCGGAGCTGGCTCAATGTGTCCAGCACGTCTTCCTCCGGGAATGGGGGCATGATATGCCTATGCAATGTTCTATTTCACTCCCACCAAAGGATGAAAATTACGATGCACTCGAGCTTGATTCTGGCCTGATTGCTAAAGCCACTGCGTGGGCCTCAAACTTTGGGCCTGCTGGTTGGATCGACAGCCTCAGGCGTCTCGGGTCAGCGGATGACGAGATTGCATTCTTACTCTCCATTCTCCCAAATTTGAGATCTCTGAGCCTCAAGCTCAATTTCTCGTACGGAACCAAAGTGCTGGGTCAGATGCTCCGAGCTGCCGTTTGCCAGCCCGAAGATTCGAATTCAGGTCTGCACGGATTCCGGAATCTTCGGCACATCTACATGAGCAACGGGCTTTCAGGTTATCGCAAGCAGAAAATAGACGACAATGCGGATATCCTCCCCTTCTTCTATATGCCAGCAATCACTCGTCTTTCAATACCAATTCCAAACCAAACCAACTTTAGTTGGCCAACCGATGCACCCAGTCCATCAGCCCTAACTGCGCTGCAGTTGGATCGGATACGAGAGGATCATCTTGAACCCGCTCTTTCAGTTCATACGAGACTTAGAGAATTGGTTTGGACTTGCACTTGCGTTGATGGATACGATCACCTTTTATCGAAGAGACAGATCAACCTGAGTAAACTTGGCGCTGCCATTTCCTGTCTGCGCGACACACTCGAAGAACTCCAATGTGTCGTCAAGATACCAGTATTATCAAGATCATATCACGCACCACGACTGACCCTGCAAGGATCATTAAATGGCTTCAACAACATGACCCGCTTGAAAAAACTCTCTATCCCGTGGGTATTTGTGATGGGACTCTCTCCAATGTCTCCTAAAGCAATGGCCCATGCTTTACCCAGCAGCCTCGAGTATATTCGGTTCACAGACGACTTAATAGTCTGTGGTGACTTCGCGTGGAACCCGCATTCAATCTATTTAGTGTTGAAATCTTGGGTAGAGAGTGATATGGCATATTTTCCTGCATTGCACACTATTGAGATTGCTATTTCTAGTAGCTTGTCTTATTTAGATAAAAGCTGGCATTATTGCCTTAAATGTCTTAGACCAAAAGTTTCTATTACCTTTTTTATAGTAAGCACTATAGGCGCTTAAGTTAAATAAAAAAAAATTTATAATAAAACTATTACAATTCATTTATTCCATTATAAGTGGTGTTAAAAGTAACAGTCTTAACAATAGAACCATTATATTACTTATCTTACGGTTATACTAAAAGGTATAGATACAGGCTCTACAGTTACATTAGAATCGATAGCTTAGCTGTAGGAAATAATTGATTGTATATTAAACTCTACTTAACTTATATCTTAAGACTACTATAATAATAGGTTCTAAGGTATAAATGTACTTATAGATTATTAACCTTTACTTAAGAGATATAGAGGCTGACTATTTAAGAGTACTATCTATTATATAATCTATATATATAATAAAAACTTAAGATTTAAATTATAATAAATATAATAAAGTTATATAAATAAGTGCAGTTAAATAGGCCAATAAAGTATTAATCTTTTAATAATAAAATTAAAGCTTAAAGAGCTTTAGTTTTAAATGCCTTATTGTATTTTAGTAGTAAAAAGGGATATTAATTAAAATATATACTTTATTAAATTAAGGTTTAAGGTAGTATATATTAAATCTAAGGTATTGTATATATAGGGAAATATTAGTATATACTTTAGATTATAGAAATAAAGCTTAAAATAATTGAATAAAAGTTATATAAATATACTATAGCTCTATTAGATTTAATGCAGCTTAATCTCTCTTTTAGAGCTTAAGTAATAAAGTAAGGCTAAGGAGAAAGAGAAGAATATATACAATTATATAACTAGTTTAGTTTAATAATTAAAAGTTTTAAAGGTATATTTATTAGTATAGCTATAACTATTTAATTAAGCTCTAAAAGCAAGAAATAAACTTTATATTTTAATTTTAAACTAAATATATAAGATAACTATAAAGATCTATATTTTTAATAACTTAAATAATTAAAAGACCTTTAAATAAAGCTATAAAGTAAAAATTATAGTAAAATAAATTAAAAAGCTTAAAATTCTTAAGGACCCTTTTTAATTTAAGACTATTTAAATTTTTAAGCCTATAATGCCTATTTCTATAAAATACTATATAAAAGAAAGAATTAAAGCTAAAAGCTTAACAATAAAGCTTATTTAATTAAAATAATAAATAACTATAATAATAGAGTTACTTCCTAAAGATTAAAAACTGCTAAAATATAAGCTTTTAATATTTTACTATAATTAAGAAAAATATATAATTAAAATAAATAAAATCTATAATATTTTTAATTAAATAATAGAGAAAATAAGCATTTATTATATTTAAATATATTTACTTATAATAAATAAGGGTAATATATTAGTGGATAGAAATACTAGCTAAAATATATACCCTACCCAAAAGGGTATAGAGTAAGCAGGTTTAATTAAAGATTAAATAGCCTTTTTAAATAGCTATAAATAACTTAAAAGAGTATTAAAGCATTTAATTAAATACTTTAAAGTATTCCTTAAAGAAAAGAAAGGAAAAATATTAGGCAAAAAGTTATAAATAAAGTAATATTATAAAGGGCTGCATTAGGACTTTAATAGAGTCTAAATGCAAGGAATTTAAAATTTTAAAAATAAAAATTAATTAAAGAAAACTGCCTATTTATTTTCTATATCTTTAAAGTCTCTTTTATTTTTTTAATTAACTTAATAATAGATTAATCTATATTACTTTAGATCTTAATTTATTCCTTTTTAATGCCTTAATGCTTATCCTTAAGTAGACTAAAGGCATAATATAAAAGAAAAACTTTAAGCTTAATCTATTTAAATATAAGGAAAATCTTAAAGAAAGCATTTAATTAAATGCTTTATATCTATAATCTATTATTTAAATATACTATTATTTCCCTTTATAATTTATTTATTAGTTCCTTTATATTGTAATATAAGCATTATAGAGGGTATAGGGCTAAAGTCTAGTTTTATAACTATTAAAGATATAAGCTCTTTTATAAGGAAAATAGCCTTAACCCTTCCTTTAAAGGAGAGAAGAGATAGAGATAAATTAAATACAATAAAACTACTATATACAATAACCCTATCTATTAATATTAATTAGTATTACTATTAGGTAATATAAAACAATAAGCTAAAAGAGACTTATTTAATATACTTTAAGTATAAAGCTAAATGCTATAATATATAATTTAGTAAAAAGACAATCTATAAGCTATCTATACTATTTACTTAAATATATACTAAAGGAGTTTTAATTAACCCTTTAAAGCATGCTCTATTGTATACTATAATATATAATATTTCCTTATAATATACTAATAGAACCTTATAATACTACTAAATGTATTAAATAATAAGCAATATATAATATATAGTATTGTATTTATATAGAAAATAAATAGAAATAATAGAATTTAACTAATAATTAAAAAGAGAATTAAATTCCTTAAATTAGTTAATATAGCTAGAATAAAAGTGGATCTATTTAATTAAGTAAATATCTACTATTTACTTAAGAAAAAACTAAAAAAACTATAAAGATAGAATATAATATATATACCTTAAGATATATTTTTAATTATAAGGTAAAGGTAACTCTTTTAAAGGAAGAATAATTAAAAGACTTTAAAAAGAACTTTTAAAACTAAAATGCTAATAACTTTACTTAATTAAAGATATTTATATAAAGAAGCCTAAGAAATATATTATACTATAAAAGGATCTATATAGAAAAGAAGAATATAAAGATTAATATTATCTTTATTAAACTCTTAAAAGTAAAGAAGCTTTTAATCTAAAATAAGGATATATTATATAAATTTAAGGTATACCCTAAAATAAAAGTATATTAGCAATAATAAAAGCTCTTTACTATTTAAAAGATAATATTCTAAATAATATTAACCCTAATACTATAGAACTCTATATTTAATAATAATAATAAAAGGGAATATAGTAGTAAAGAGAAAGAAATAGAGTCTAAAAATAAAAAATTAATTTAAAAAATGTCCTTTAAAAAAGGCAAGGGAATAAGCAATATAAGTATAACTATCTTAATAAAATAAATAACTCTTTCTTTTAAAATAAGCATATAGAATAATATTAATAATACTATATTATATTAAATAATCCCTTAATAATAAAATGGATAGATTTATAATTTATAGTATTAAGATTATAGGGGCTAAATTAGTATTTAGCTATTAGGTTAAAGTTAAAAATTAAAAAGAAGAAAGAAAGAAAAAAAAAAAAAGAAAAAAGATTAAAAGAGAAAAAAAGCAAAAGTAAAAATAAAATAATAATAATAATAATAATAATAATAATAATAATAATAATAATAATAATAATAATAATAATAATAATAATAATAATAATAATAGTAATTATTATAATTAATCTATTTATTTATCTATTTATTTATCTTTTTTTATTAAACTTAAATCTTTTTTAGCTCCTTTTTTAAGGTTAGTAAGTTAAGGTCTAAGGTAATATAGATCAATCTATTATTAAGTTAATTAAAAAAATAAAAGGGACCTTAAAGATATAGGAAATAAACAGGCAGTTTTCTTTAATTAATTTTTATTTTTAAAATTCTAAATTCTTTGCATTTAGACCCTATTAAAGTCTTAATGCAGCCCCTTATAATATTACTTTATTTATAACTTTCTGCTCTATTTTCTTTCTTTCTTTTCTTTAAGGGACACTCTAAAGCATTTAATTAAATGCTTTAATATTCTTTTAAGTTATTTGCAGCTACTTAAAAAGGCTATTTAGTCTTTAATTAAACTTGCTTACTCTATACCCTTTTGGGTAGGGTATATATTTTAGCTAATATCCCTATTTATTAATACATTTAAAGATTATAGTAGGGAAAAGCCTTTAAATTATTTAAAAAGACACTAAAGTATTTAATTAAACTCTTTAGTAATACTTTTAAGCTATTATTAAGAACCTAAAGAAGTAATAGACAATTAATTATAAAGATTTAGGAATTCCTAAATACTAAAAAACTTATTACTTTTATAAAAACAAAAGGCATTAAAATTAAAAATAATACTAAAGGTAAGTAAAGATATTAATATAAGTTTGCATTTTAAAAAAAAGAAAACCTATTACTATAGTTAGGGTAGATATATAGAAAAATTTAATAACTTAATATAATGCTAATATATTAGTATAAAGGTATATAAAGCAAAATAATAGTGTAAATAATATGCAAGCATTTAATTAAATACTTCTAAATATTAAAGTATACTTAAAACTACTAAAAGCTTAATTTATAAACTAAAAAAGAAGAAGAAAGAGAAAGAAGAAAATTACTTAACCCTTAATTAATTATAGGGAATAGAAAATTTTTATTATTCTTACTAGTTTTTAGACTTTAGCTAAAGGGTATATATATATACTTACTATTATTTTAATTAGCTACTTTATCTATTATTATTAACTTTAAAAAGCTAGTTTAAATTTATTAAAATAAAGCCTTATTAAATATAATATTACTATTTCTTTTCTTTACTTTTCTTAATTATTTTAGTATATATTTTAATTTATTTTATTATTTTATTCTTTTATTATATATATATATTATTTTATTGCAATTTATAACCCTAAAAGTTAAATAGTTAGCCTATACTTCTTTATATATATATATTAAAATACTTATTATAGAAATCCTAATAACTATAATTTACTAATGCCCTTAAATAAGAAAATAAAGGGAATATTTAATTAAATGCAATTAAACCCCTTAAGCCCTATTAAAAGTAAAGGGGGTTAATATAATTAATAATCTTTAACTATCCTTTTTAAGTTAATTAATACTATTAATACTAATATTCCTAAAGAAAATAAACTAAATATATTAGTTAAAATAATAAAAGTAACTATTATCTTTATTTAATTGCTTAATATAATTTTTAATAAAAGGAATATTATATATTTCTTTAAATTATATAATGGATTTATAACTAGCTAAAGAGTTATAGAAAGTATAAAAAGCAAAGCTTTTATATACTATATAACCTTTAAAGTATCTTAAAATATTATAAACTTATTAAAAGGCAATAATTAGGCTGCTATAAAGCAAAACCTCTTAAAAACCTTTAAGTATTAAAATTTAAATTAATTAAATCTACCTAAAAATAAACTTTAGTAAATAAATATAACTTTAATTTAATCTATAGAGTATAGAGTTATTCTTTAGTAGCTTATAAAGCATACCTAACTTAATAAAAGAGTAAATCCTATTGGCTAAAAGGCTTTTATAATATAGGCTTAAGCTATCTATAATACTATACTAAAAAATATTATTATTAATATCTATTAATAGAAAGGGAAACACTTAAATACCTTAAGAATAATAAAGTATAAAAAGATAATTAGGCTAATTAAGAACTTTTTTAATGCTAAAAAAGAAATCTAGATCTTTTAGATAGAAAAGAAAGATAATAACTTTAGATATTTTAAGAAAACTAAAAAACCTTTTGCTTATTAAAATTAGCTTTAGCATTAAAAGCTTAAGTTCCCTAACCCTATTTAAAGCTTAAAAGGGGAGTTAAGTCTTTTTACTAAAGGAATAGAAAAGCTATAAATTAATATAGCCTAAAATATTATAAATAAATTATAAAAATTAAAGAGAATTATATACTAAAAGATTAATTAATTAAAAATAGAATTATTATTATTAATTAAAAATAACCTTAATTAAATAGAAGAATCTAATTATATATATTTTTATTATAACTTTTATATTAATGCAAGTTATAATAAGGATCTAAAGTGCTTTTATTATATAGAAGTAAGGCATTTTCTAAACTATTGCTTACTTCTTATAGAAGATAGAAGAAGGGGATTTGCAAACTATAATAGTAATGCTAGCTTTATTTAAATAGGGCAATAGAAACTCTTATTACCCTTAAAACTAATATATAAGCTTACTATTAAAGAAAAAGTAAGAAAAATAGTTATTTTATAGATTTTAAAATTCCTTACCTTTAAGATTTATAGCTAAGCTAAGGTTATAATAGTGGATAAGCTAAATGTATAGAAATAATAGGTTACTAAAAAAGAGAAGCATTTAATTAAAGACTTCTTTAAGTATATTAATTAACTAAAGTATAGCTTCTTAATGTTTAGTAAAAATACCCTTAAGGAGACCTAAAAATCTAAAGTTAATTATATTTTTATTAATAATTAAGCTATAGAATTAATTAATAATCCTTTTATTGCTAATATTATATTAAGAATTAATACTATAAAATATATAAAAGTAAAATTAAAAAAAGAATTAGCTAATTAAAAAGAGAAAAAGGGAACTTAATCTTTTATTTAGGTTATAAATAAAAAACTTATTAAAAATAAAGAGATTGCTAATATTATTTTTAAAGAAAAGAATTAAAATGCTTTTAATTAAATACTTAAAGTTATTTAAATAAAAAGATAAGTTTATAAAAAAGTAATAGAATTAAAAGTTTAAATAACTATTAAGGACTTAATTACTTTTAACCCTTCTTTAGGTAATAATATCTTAAAGATAGTTTTTAATTATATAAAGAGAATAAAAGAAATTAAATAGGTAAAACCTAAACCCTTACTTAAAAAGAAATAGATTTAATAAGCTATTAACTTAATTACAATTAATAATCTAAAAGCAATATTCTTAAAGGAGTATTTTAACTATATTGCTAAATAGTATAGTATTAATAGTATATTAATTAAAGAGAAATTTAAACTTTATTATATACTATTACCTAAAGAATACTTTATTAAGAATTAAAAAAGTATTAATAAAGTTAATATTAGCTATATAATAACTAAAGGGAGAAAAGTTATATTTAATTAAATGCATTTAATAGTCTATATAAATATTTTAAACTAATAGCATTAAAAAACTTTAGCCTAATGCTAAAAACTACTAAAAATTTAAGTAAAGTTAAGTAATTCTAATAGAATAATTTAAAAAGCTTTAGTGGATTTTAAATTAAAAGAAAATATTATCTTTAATAAAATAGTATAAAAATTCAAGCTAAAAGTAAAGCCTATAAAAGCTTCTATTATATTTTACTTTAATAATTAAATTTAAATATATAAAGAAGTAAATATTAAGCTATTTCTTAAAAATATTTAAATGCTATAAAGGTTCTATATTGCTTTAAGAAAATATATTTCTATTCCTTTTATTTTAGAAATGCCCTTTATTAAGGCTACTAAAGTTATATTTAATTATATATTTCTAAAAGAAAAAATGCTTCTTTAATATTAATTTAGCTTAATTAAAATTATTATACTTACTGCTAGAAATATTAAATAAAATGCCTTAAGGAGTATAAAGACTACTTAAGGCAACTAAAGATAAGTTCCTAAACTTCTTTTAGATTAATAGAATTATAAAGTCTAAAAGAAAATAATAATAAGTATTTAATTAAATAATTAAATAAAATATTAATAAAAGCAATAATTTAATTAATAGTTAGGAATTAATTAAAGGTTAACTATATAAAGGTAATAAAGGTAAAGAAAAAGCTATAATTAACTATATATTAAAGAGAGAAAGTAGTATTTATTAATATAATATATAAATAAAAAGCTAATAAAATATATTTTAAAGATAATATTCTATTAAATAGATCTATCCCTAAAGGGGATCTATATTAAAAGAAGAAAAAATAGAAAAAAGTAAAGAAAGACCTTAAAGAGAAGTTTAAGTACTTAAAGCTTTTAATACTTAAGTTCTCTAAAATAGCTAAAGGATTAAGGCTATATAAAGAAAGACTTTAGAAAGTAATTAATTAAATAGAAGGGATCTTTATTAATAAAGAAAGAAGTATTCTTTTAGAAATTCTTTATAATAAAGAAATAATATTTACTTAAGATTTTAAGGAGTATAAAAAACTAAACCTTAAAGTAGCCCCTTTATAGATTATTAAAATAATTAAATATAAAGCCTAATAAATAAAAAATATTTTAATCCTTAAAGGATTAAAAAAAAGGTTATTAAATTATTAAAAACTTAAATAAAAAGAGAAATCCTTTAAGAGTTTTATATTACTTATTAAAACCTATATATATTAATAGTAAAAAAAAATAGTAGACTTTATTTAATTAATTTAGCTAAAAGATATAATATATATATAATATAGAATAGATTAATTCCTTTAGAAGCTAATAAATTTTTAGTTAAGTTTAAAATATATAAAATCTTAACTCTTTTAAACTTCTTTTTAAGATATAATTAGATTTCCTTAATAAAGGAAAGTTAAAATTTAATAACTTTTAATACACTACTAGAGCTTCTTAAAATATATACCTTACTGTAAGAAGGAATTAATTTAATAGTATAGTTCTTAAGGATTATAATTAAAATCCTTTTTAATCTATTACTAAAAGTTTATTAAGCCTTTTTAAATAATATTGCTATTAAAAGACTAAAGATTAAGTATAATAAAAAGAAAGTACTTTCTAATATATAAAGGTTTATTTTAAAGTATTTAATTAATTTAAATAAAACTTTTCTAAATATTAAGCTATTTAAATATATAATTTCTATAGGGAAGTTAAAGTTCTATTAGTATATTATAGTTATTATTAAATACTTATACAATATAGCTAAAAGGCAGCTAATAAAGAAAAAAGTAATTAAGATTAATAAATAAAAAAGATACTAAATTAAGGTCTAGGGTAATATAGATCAATCTATTATTAAATTAATTAAAAAGATAAAAGGGACCTTAAAGATATAGAAAATAAACAGGCAGTTTTCTTTAATTAATTTTTATTTTTAAAATTCTAAATTCCTTACATTTAGACTCTATTAAAGTCCTAGTGCAGCCCTTTATAACATTACTTTATTTATAACTTTCTACCCTATTTTCTTTCTTTCTTTTCTTTAAGGGATACCTTAAAGCATTTAATTAAATGCTTTAACACTCTTCCAAATTGTTTGCAGCTACTTAAAAAGGCTGTTTAATCTTCAATTGAACTTGCTTACCCTATACCCTTTTGGGTAGGGTGTGTGTTTTGGCCAGTGTCCTTATCCACCAATACAATACTATAACCTAAAGTAGGTTAAAGCATTTTTAGGAATTATAGGCTACTATTAAATTTAAATTAAAAGATATGCTTAAATTTCTAGACCTTTTATTTAATTATTAAAGAAAAATACTATATAAATATAGAATAAAAAATAAATTAATGCTATAATAGTTCTTAAAGAAAAGATAACTTCTGCTTTTATTTTAGTAATATTAAACCTTTTTAAAGGATTTAAGGAGGTTATCCTTATAATTAATACTAATAAAAAAGGCTAAAGTATAGTATTAATATAAATAATAAAGGGGAAAAGGCATTTAATAAAGTATAAATCTAGTCTTTAGACTTCTATAAAATAAAAATATAATGCTATTAAACTTAAATATAAAGGCATATTATATAGGATTAAATATCTCTATAGCTATATATATAGATTGCCCTTTATTTTAAAGATAGATTCTTAAGTTTTAATCTACTAGCTTAATAGTAGGGCTAGCAATATTTTTAAGGCAATAATTATTTAATAGATTAATTATATTCTATTATTTAACTTTACTATTTAATACATTTCTAGAAATAAAAACAATATAGTTAATAGGCTATTTAAGAAAGGTTTAAAAGCATTTAATTAAATAGACTAAAAGGCTAAAGGTAATATTAAAAAGTTTATTAATATTTATCTTAATATTATTAAGATTAAGAATAAACTAATAAAGTTAAAAAAGAATTATAGTAGACCCTTATTGCAATTAAAGAAATATTTACTTTTATTAAAAAGGCTAATAGGTATTACTCTATAGAATTACTAATACTTATAGCTAAAGGCTAAAAAACACTTTATAAAAGATAGCTATTTATAGATTAAGGCTAAAGAATAGAGAGGCAATTTAAAATTAATTATAAAAAAGAAAGATATTTAAAAGGATTTAATTAAATTATACTATATTAATAAAGGGCATTATAGTTATAATACTATTTATATACTTCTTTTTAGAAAGTACTATTAATAAGGTATAAAAAGAAGCATTATAAAAGCTATTAGGCAATACTTAATATATTAAATATATATTCCCTAAAAACTAATAAAAGCCTTTATATCTATTAAGCCTATTTACCTAATAATAAAGATTTATTTTAATAGATAGTATATACCTTTTAATAAAGAATTTAAATTTATACTAAAAGTTAAATATAATCTTTATAAATAAGTAAAGGCTAAGCTAATTTTAAGATTAAATAGTTACTATATTATAAAATTCCTTAAAAAATTGCACTATTAGTATAGAATGCTAAAAAGAGTAGTTATTAATAATAGAAAAAAGATTATAAAAGGGATTCCTAAAGATCTTAATAGCTTTAGTATAGAAGTTATTAATACTTTTACTTATAACCCTAAAGCAAATGGATTTATTAAAAGTAATTATATTATTATAATAAGTTTCCTAAAGAAAAAGGATAAAGAAAAAGGAAAATAAATAAATATTTTACTAATAGCTTTATTAGCTAAAAGAGTAGCTATTTATACCTTATATAAAAGATTACCTTTTTATTTACTTTATAAATAGGAGCTAGTCCTTCCTTTAGAAGTGGAAGTGCCTATATAGTATTTAATTAAATAGAATAATATAACCTTTACTAAAGACTTATTTAAGTAAAGGATTAGGATCCTAAAGCAAAAGCAAAAAGATATAAAAGAAGCTAGATAATAAATAACTGCATTCTAAAGGTTAATTGCTAATAAAGAGATTAAAAAGAATTAATATAAGCTATATAAAGAGCCTTTTGCTATTAGAGATTTAATTCTTTAATATAATATATAAAATTAAAAAAATATATTTTATATTATAAAGATAAAGCTATATTAGTTAGGCCTTTATAGAATTGCTAATTCATTTAATAAAATAAAGAGTTATATTCTTAATACTATAAATAGAGTTAAGCTTTTTAATATAACTTATAATAATTAATTAAAGAAGTTTATAAAGAATAAAGATAGATAGTAAATAAGTAAAGATAATAAAAAGACTTTTAGTATAAGTTAAAAAGTACTACTAAAGGTAAAGAAAGAAAGGAAAGTATTTAATTAAATATAAACTAAATTAATAGAATAGTAAGAATAAAAGGAATTTAATTTAAATACTATAAAAAGCCTAAATAATAATACTATAATATATATCTATATTAAGCTTAAGGAGATTATTAAAGTTTAAATTCTAAAAATAAGCAGTAATTAATAAATGCAATACTAAAATATAGTAAGCAATTAATTAAATAATTAGCAATAGTATTAGGCTAAAGATAGTTAAATTGCTATTAAAAAAGGGATACTAAAGGTTAAAAAGAGGAAAGTAAAGATATTAAAACTAATACTATACTAAAAAAAAACAAGCTGCCTAAAATAAAGTAAAAAAGTAAAATAAAAAGTAATTAAAGGCAAGCAAAAAAATAATAAAACTAAATAAAACTAAATAAAAATAATTAAAAATTAGCTAAAAACCCTAAAAAAATATTAAAAATCCCTAAAAATCCCCTAAAAATCTATCTAAAAACTTTAAAAATTATACTAAAAATTAATAAAAATAAAATAAAAATGCCTAAAAACTATAGTAAAAGGGTTAAAATTATTTAAAAATAAATAAAAATGCATAAAAAATAGTAAAAAATAAAGTATTAATATCTATAAAAAATTTAAAAATCTAAATATATTTAGTAGAAATTAAGTTTTAAGGTTATTAAAATAATATAATAATAGCAATAGCCTTAAAGGGTATAGAAATATTTAATTAATTGCTTTATAGTACTATTTTCTATCTATTAAACTATTATTAATAAATTAAAAACTATATTTAGCTAGTTTATATTAAAAGATAAGCTAAAGACTATTATTTTTATTAATTAAAACCTACTTTATGCTTTTAATTAAATACTTTTTATGCTTATTTAATTAACTAGCAATTACTAGCTGTATTATTAATAGGAAAACTGCATATAATTTATAGGCAAGTAATTAGCCTAAAAAAATCTACTATAAAAGTTAATAGCTAAATAGACTTACTAATAGTATTTATACTACCTAAAGGAAAGTTATAAAGGCCTTTATAAAAACCCTTTAATTAATATTTATAAAGAAAGCTTTATTTATATTTAAATTAACTATTTTAAATACAATTAATATAGTAGCTATTTATATAACCTAATGCTAAAATATATATATAAAAGGAAATAAAAATATATTTATTATAGATAGAAACTATAAAAGTATATAATTAAATATATTTATAATATATAAAAGGGTTAATATATTTAATAAAGGCAATAATAAGTGCCTTAATATATTTAGGGTAAATTAGCAATTAAGTTAAAAAGTACTCTATTAGGTAAGCCCATTCTATAGGGATATATATAGACTAAAGTTAGTACTAAAGGAAAAGATCTACTTTAAAATAAAGCATTAAATTGCAAAATGGTAACTGCAAAATAAACTATTAAGTAAGTTTACAATTAGTTTACTTACTATCTTTCTTAAAGGCAATTTTAATATATAAGGGCTGGCTAAATTAGTTAAGAGCTTAAAAGCTATAAATCTAAATATTAAAGTATTGCTAAATCTAAAAGTATTTAATTAATTACTAAATAAAAATAATAATTAAAAAGCAATATAAAAAGGGGTATTTATTAATTATTTAATAGTAGTACTAATAGTATTAATTAAAGCCTTATAGAAGAAACTATTGCAAGTATATTAATAAATAAAGCACTAATAAAAGAATTTAAAAGCCTAAATATAGCTAATAGTAAGATTGTATATATTAGGGAGATAATTATAAGGTATAGAGGCAAAAGACTTAAGCTTATTATAATATAAAGCTATTGCAAGATAAAAAATAAAAATTGCAGTAATAACTAAAAATGCAAGAGAATTAAAGAGGTAAAGAATAATAAATAAAAAAGAAAGGAATAAAAAAAGGGGGCTAATATAATGCTTTTATAATAAATAAAAAATCAACCTTTAAGATTTAAAGTAAAAATTAAATACTAATAAAATTCTTATTAAATACTAAAAAGTATACTATTTTAAGAAACTTATTAATATTTATATATATATAAATATTAAAATAGTAATTTACTTAAATAATACTAAACTAAAAATAAAGGCACTTAAGTTATATTAATTTACTTTATGCCTATAACTCTTTTTCTCCTTTTAATAATTTTATAGTAAGTTATATTACTTTAACTTTATTTATAATATCTATAAAATATTAATAATCTTTATCTCTTAAGTTATAAGCATTTAATTATAAGCTTTTAAACTCTTTATTAACCTTTACTTTATTTTATAATAGGGCTAAAAAAAGCAATCTTAAATGTAATTATTTTAAAGGCATAATTTTTAATGCTAAGTAAAGACCTTTATATAGCTAAAGGAATTATTTAAAATAAAGGTAAAATTAAAAATTTCTTTTCTTTTAATAAAGAAAATACTATTAAAACATTTAATTAATTGCTTAATAGTTAACCTATACTATTTTACCCTTAAATAAATTAGGATTATTAATTTAATAAATTAAAAACTTAGCCTATTTTAGGTAATAAAAGCAATTTAAATTCTTAGCTTATTAATATTAATTGCTTTAAAGACTTCCCTTTTAACTTTTGCTAAGCCTAAATATTCTATTATTAAGATCTATAGAACTTATTTAAAAACCTATAGAAAAAGGAAATGGCCTTAAACTTTAATATTTAAGCTTTTCTTACTACCTTTACCTATAGACTTATTAATATCCTTATAATTTATTAAATCAATCTTTTAATTATAAGCATTAAGGTTAAAAAGAATAAGTAAAAGTAAAAGAGCTTCTTTTATAAGCTTTTATTAAAAGAAATAAATATTAAAAAAACTAAATATTTAATTAATTTTATGCCTATAGAGTTTTAATAAGTAATATATAATAAAAGGCTATTAATTAGCTTTACTTACTTTATTAATGCTATCTATTAAAGCTTCTTTATTTAGGATAGATAGCTAAGGCATTTAATTATTTATAATACTGCTAATATCCTTTAGAATAAATAAGCTATTGCATTTATTATAGTATAAAAGAAAATTATAATTAAAATAGAATTGCCCTATAATTTCTTTATTTTTATTATGCCTATTATTAAGCAAGCTAAAAATTAAAAATATAGTTTTTTAGGCGCTTTTCTTCTCTTTTTTAATATTTAAGGAATAATTAAACTTACTAAAACTTTAATTATTAAATGCCTTATAATTTAGCCTTTAATCTTTAATAGTAATTATAATACTATTAATAATCCCTTTTTAGCATTAATGCACTATAATTAGGTTTTTATTAAGTATAAATAAAAGAAAAATACTTAATTAATTGCTTTAAATATTAATTAAATATAAAACTTTATTAATATTATTATTTTTAATAAATTTAGTATTATTAATAGAAAGTTCTTTAATTAATATAAGCTTATAGAACTTACTAAAACCTAAAAATCTACCTATATCTTAAGATTTTAAAACAATTCCCTTAATACTTAATAGCTTTATATTAATCTAAAAGGTTATTATATAATAAGCTAAAAGGGAGTTAATTATTAAACTCCTAAAAATAAATATTAAATTGTCCTAAAGCCGCTTAATCCTTAAGGCAATAGCTATTAAATAAGTCTGCCTTTACTATTAGGCCCTTAACTATCTTACTATTTTTTAGCTAATAATTTAATTAAATGCTATTAAACTTATAGGTATTAAATAATAGATAGATTTTTTACTAAAATTAATAAATCTATTAAAGTTATTATTACCTTAAGTAATAATAAAGGAAAAGGTTTTAAATAAGCCTTAAACTACTAAAGTTAAAGCATTAAAATAACTTGCCTTTATAGTTTATACCTTAAGTTTAAGACTTCTGCCTTTAAACCTACTATTAAGCCTAAACTAATAATTAAATCTATTTAGCCTTTATATAAATTGCCTATTAGCTTATTAACTTATATAAGTATTGCTTAATTAAGTGCATTTAAAAAAGAAATTTAAATTAACTAAAATATATCTATTTATTTTAATGCATTTAATTAAATATTTATTAACTCTTTAGGTAAAGGGCAAGTAATTAAGTTAATTTAATTAATTTAATAGATACCTTTATTTAAATTAGCTATTTTATAGCAATTTAATTAAATAAATTTAAATTTACTTATTACTAAAAGTAATAAATAGAGTTTTTATAAGCGCTTTATACTGCCTTTATTAATTCCTTAATTAATTAAGTATATAGTAAAAAAAGAAAGTTATACTATAATTGCTAATACTATAATTAAAAATATTATTAATACTGCTATTTAAATTTAATAAAGTAATTATAATTTAAACTATATTGCCTTTATTAAAAGAAAGATAACTATTAAAACTAAATAAATAAATTTGCCTTAAATTAATTAATAGGCTATTTTTAAACTCCTTTAGATAAAGAGCTAAATCTTTTATATACTAAAAGAGTTAATTTTAGTAAATTAATAGAATAAGATTATAATTATTGCTTATAAGCTATTTAAACCTTTAATTTCTATTTATTAGTTTTATATTAATTAATACTATAATTAAAAACTATATTATAAAGAAAGGTAATAATAAAGTTAAAATAAAAAGGTTAGGTATTAAAAGTAAAATAAATTATAAAGAGAGATAATAGTAAATTAAATAATAGATTATAAATATAAAGCATTTAATTAAATGCTTTCTTTAAGATTTTCTTTATATTTAAATAGATTAAGCTTAAAGTTTTTCTTTTATATTATACCTTTAGTCTACTTAAGGATAAGCATTAAGGCATTAAGGAGGGATAAGTTAAGGTTTAAAGTAATATAGATTAATCTATTATTAGATTAATTAAGAAAATAAAAAGGACTTTAAAGATATAGAAAATAAATAGGCAGTTTTCTTTAATTAATTTTTATTTTTAAAATTTTAAATTCCTTATATTTAAACTCTATTAAAGTTTTAGTACAGCCCCTTATAATATTACTTTATTTATAACTTTTTGCTTTATTTTCTTTCTTTCTTTTCTTTAAAGGATACTTTAAAGTATTTAATTAAATGCTTTAATACTCTTTTAAGTTATTTATAGCTGCTTAAAAAGGCTGTTTAGTTTTTAATTAAACCTACTTACTTTATACCCTTTTAGGTAAGGTATATATTTTAGCTAGTATTTCTATTTATTAATATAATATATACTATACTTAATTTATAAGCTATTAATTTTTACTTATAGCTAATTATACTTATAGCTAACTATTAAAAAGTAAGGTTTACTATTATACCTTACCCTTAAGGTATAAAGAGATAGAGAACTTACCTTAATAAATAGTAGGGCTCTTAAGCATAGCTATATAGATATACTGCTATATCTTAAATAAAAGACATATTGCTAAGTAATAGACCAATACTTAGCAAGTTAAAGCTTATATACAATATATAAATTACCTAAAGACCCATTTTATATTACTTTAATTAACTAACCCTTATAATTCTTTAACTTCTATACCCTATAGGGTAATTAATATAATATAAAATAAAAAGAACTATATAATTAATTAATAAATAACTTAAAAGATCGCTAATGCATTAGCAATAGGACCTTAATAAGCTAATTACTTTTTAATTCTAAAAGGAAGGGGAATACTAATAGCCCCTAAAACTAATTAATTAAAATTCTATTAATAGGCTAATAGCTAAAAAAGCTTTAAAAAGTTTAAAATAGAATGCATTAATAGACTCCTATATATACCAATTGAGCTATAACTTAAGATTAATATCTTAAGGCAAATAAACCTATTAAAAAACATTTAATAAGCATAATATACCCTTACAATAAAGTATAAAAGAGCTATAAGGTAGGGCCTTACAATAAATCATTTAAATACTTATTAAATAACAGTTAATAATAGTAAAGTAGCAATTAGCATAAATATAGATTCTAAAACAATTAATTAACTGCCTTATAATAAACTTAAAGAGGGACTATAAAAAACCCCTATTCTATAATTGCAAAACCCTTATAGAGAATGCAATAAGCATAAAGATTAATAATTAAATAAAAGCTATTAAATTAATAAACAATCTTTAATTAGGCTATACTAATATATAAAAGATATAATAAACAATAATTAAATTTAACCCTAGCCTATAAACTTAATAGAGAAACTATAAAGGGAGCCTAAAGAGCCCCTTATAGTAAGACTTTATTAACTTTATGCAAAAAAAGTATATAAACTTAAACCTTTAAAAGAGGGAATTATAAAATAAGCTGCTAGAACTTTAATAGTCTATTAAGCAGTCCTTAATAGATTACTTTTGCACTTAAAGCGCAATATATCTATCCTTAAAGACCCTAAACTATAAAGAAAAAAGTAAGGATAGAGCCTATTAATATTACTATAGCTTGTAGAAATCCTTAAAGAAGGAGATAAACTATAAGTAAGTAAACCTTTTAAAACCAAAAGATATAGCCCATAAAGCAAAAAGGCTATAGGCCTATATTAAAGAGAAAAACAAGTAAGCTTTAAGTAAAAATTATAAAAAAAGCCATTCTTTTAATAGCTTAAATAAACCTTAAAAAGCAATCTATTTAAAGAGCTATTTAAAGCCTTTATTTAAAGGGGGCATAAGTTTCTATAGCCTAAAGGGTCTATACACTTTAGGCAAGTTACAAAAACAATAACTATATAGCAATAAGCCAAAAGGCAGTAGGTTAAATTAACTATACTACTATAATTGCAATAGGCTAGGCCATCTAGCTATAAACTATAGGCTACTTAAAAAGGGCTTTAGGAACTAAAGCTATAAGCTAAAACTAGCCTAATTATAAAAATATATATAGATTTAATCTATTAGTATTATGCTTAAGGAACCTTAAGACTCCTTAAAAAATAAGAAAATATAGAGACTATAGCTAAAGTTCCTATATTAAAACTAAAGATAATCCCAATTAGGAATATTATTATAGATAAGGCAATTGCCCTTTAAGGGTATATTAAAGTTAAGGTCTATATAGATATAAATACCTATATATAAATTAACCTTATTAATATAAAATTAATTAAAGAGCTAAATTTATATTTAGCTAAAAATTAAAAGGCATTTAGCTTATAAGATTTTTAGGGTAAAGTAATTCCTTTTAATAGTATATATATATTAATATTCTTTTTAATTTATTTAAAGGGTTTTTCTTAAAAAATTAAGTAAATATTTATTAAAATACTATACCCTAAAGGGGCTAGCAACTTACTTCTCTTTAATGCCTCTATAAAGAAGGAAGGAATAGAGATTAATATCTAAACTATAATTTAAAACTATAAGCCTATATCTTTAGTTAACCTAAAAGCATTTGCAAAAGAACTCTTATAAAATAAAAAGCAAGCTTAAGTTATATATATATATAGTATACTATTACTAAATAAGCAATTAATAGCTAAATTAAGCAAAAAGCTAAAGCTAGCTTTAGGAATATTGCCTTTAAAATTAAAGTCTAAATAAAAAACATTTAATAAAAAAGCTACTAAAGGGCTGCCACTCCTAAAAGGGGTAGAGTATAGCATTAACCTTTAGAAGGGCAAGAAGCTACTATATAGTTTAGTATACTTAATTAATAGCTAGTAGATAAAAGCCCTAAAAGAGTATATTACTAAAAATACAATAAATAAATAAATTAATACCTTTATAAATAAGGCAAAAGCCTTTATATTATTTATACTAAAAAAAAATAAAATATTATAACTATATATAGATTATTAAAATCTTAATACTATAACTATTAAGAACTATTATTTATTACTATTAATAGAGAACTTATTAAACTGCCTAGCTAATATAAAATAGATCTTAAAGATTAATATTTAAAATGCCTACTATTAGATCTATATTAAGCCTAATAATTGCTAAAAGACTGCATTTTAAATAAAATATAAACACTTTAAATATACAATAATACCATTTAGTCTAACTAATACACCAGCCACTTTTTAAGTATATATCTATTAAATACTTATTAAATTGCTAAATATATATTATATAGTATACCTAAATAATATTATTATATACTCTAAAATATAAAAACAATATATTAAGAATATATTAAAGGTCCTATAAAGACTCTATAAGGCATAATTATATATTAAGCTATTTAAATATATATTTTACTAATAAAAGGTAAAGTTCCTAAAGTATATAATAACCTAAAAAGGCCTAAAAATAAAGTTAAGTAAAGTGTAAGTAGTTATTAAATAGAAGCTATCTTAAATATATTAAAAGGTTTAGGTATTTTTAGGCTTTTGCAATTTCTATAGAAAATTTATCCTAAAATACTTAAGTATAACTAGCCTACTAATAGCAATATTAAAAG
The DNA here is from genome assembly GCA_003415625.1 of Aquanectria penicillioides. NCBI lineage: Eukaryota > Fungi > Ascomycota > Sordariomycetes > Hypocreales > Nectriaceae > Aquanectria > Aquanectria penicillioides. Next base: position 7,603,588 of record PYIU01000003.1, read on the forward strand.
GCAGTAAAAAAGGCTATAAAATAAAAGAGTTTATTTAAAGCCTAAAAGCTAAAAAGGCATTTTAAAAACTAAAAAAGGCTTTTTATTCTATAACTATTCTATAATATTAAAACCCTACTCTATATACTAAAGTAAAAATAAATATATCCCTTAAGGCAATAGCTAACATTCTATCTTAATTAATAAAGGACTAATAAAGATTAGTTATATATTAATTAAAGAAGCTCTTAAATATAGAACAATACTAAACAATAGGCTAATAGAAGCTTTTAGCTATTATAAAAAGCCTAAAGCACTAAAGCTATTATCTACTAAAACTATTAAAAAAGTTCTTAATATTAATAAATTATAAAGCCCTAAAAGGTATAATCTCTATATTAATATAAAACCTTTAAGAAAGGCTTGCCTATTAGGTCTATTAATTAATACCCTTTAACTTTAATATATAGTATTAGCTAAAGAAGTTAAACCTAATTAATAGACTGTTTAAATATCTTAATTATATATAAAAAGAAATCTTCTATTAGAATATAATCTCTATACTATTAGTAAAGCTTTAATTAGTAAATAAGCTATTGCTAGATATATATAAAATAATTATAGGTTTAAAGGGCAAAACCCTAATTGCTAGGGTATATATATAAGCTATAAGAGCTAGCCTTAAAAGAGCAAAGCCTATAATAGTTAAAAAAAAAAAATACCTTTATCTTTAAAGCTAAATTTAATTATTAAATTAAATAATTACTATTAAAGCTTAACTATTTTTATTATTACTATATATACCTAAAAGAGAAATAGTACTATTATATAGCAATTAAAGCACATTTAATAAATAGCAATAAAAAAGACTAACTAAAAGGAATTGCTTAAAGCTAGAGTTACTATATTAAAATAGTACATTTTATACCTAATTATAATTAAGCTTATAGAGGGCAAAACAGCATTTCTATTATAATTATTTTATAAGCTAAAAGACCTTATTTATAAACTATAGGCTAATAATAAATTTTATTAATAGTAAATAATAAAAGTTTATTTAGTAGCTAAAAAGAAAAGAAACTACTATTATAATAAATAAAATACTCTTTTCTATAAAAAAAGATTAATAATTCCTAACTAAAAAACATTATAAATAAAAATTCTATAAAGGCATTATAATAACCCTAAAATAAAGCATATAAAAGCTACTAAAATTTTAGATTTTATTAGCTAAAAATTCTATTAAAAGAATATTATAGAAAATATAAAAGACTATATACTATAATATTAGCAATATTAAGGCATATATATACTAAAGTATAGGCCCTATAGGCAACTTTAATTACTACTATTACTAATATATTTATTTTAAGAAATAAGTATAGACTTTATTATAGGGCTGCCTAATAGCACTTACTTTAATAGCAAGAAATATAATGCAATTCTAATAATTATATACTATATAATAAAGTATACTATATATATCCCTATTAAAAAGTCACTTATAGCAATGCAATTAGTAAAATTACTCTATAAGTAAGTAGAATGCTAATTTAATACCCTAAAAGGCATTATAAGCAATAGAAATAAGCTCTTTATTAACCAGTTTTAAAAAGACCTAATAAAAGAGTAGGCAACTATTTATTAACTATTTATAGCGCACTATCCCTAAATAAATAGCTAAATAAAGTGCATTAATTAAATCCTAAAGAAGTACCTATAAGTATATACTAAAGGCTTACCCTAAAAATAAATAATATAACTCCTAAAGGTAGAATTTATATATAATAATAGCCAATATAGTACTATTAGTATATTGCTAATATAAGCCCTTTATAGTTATTATTTAAGGGTTATAAAATATATTCTATAATAAATAAAGACTTAAGTTTAAAGCATTATAAAATGCATTATAACTATTTAATAAATGTATAATAAAGTATAAAAGTACTAGTAATAGGCAATAAAGTCTTAAGCTAAATATTACAATAAGAACTATATATTTAAAAAGTATAAAAAAGAAAATATAATAAGGCTATCTACTAAAAATTTCCACTTTAAAAATAAAAAGCTAGCTTTAAGATTTATTAAAGTTGCAATAGCTAGTAAAATCAATAAATAGGCATACTAAATATATCTACTAAAACAATACTAAAGAATATATAATATATTTTTAATAGCGCTCTTAAAACTATAATTAAAGGTATATTAAGCCAATAATAAATAATTAACTAGCCTTTATAAGCTAAAAAATAAAAAAGATAAATAAAAGATTAAGAAAATAATATTCTATAAAAAGATAGAAAAAGACAAGTTCTATTAAATTAAATAGTTAAAATGGCTAATAGAATACAATACCTAAAAGCCTTTAAGTTACTTAATAAATATATAAAATAAAGTGTATAAATACTATAAGTAAGTAAAGTAAATCCACTAAAAATAAAACAATAAATTATAATATTAAACAATCAATTAATAGTTAATAAATATATATTAAATTAATTAATTAAAAGATTAACTATTAATTAATTCACTAAAAAACTATATTTAATGCTATTATAGATTGCTATATAGCAAAAAAAGTAAAATAATACAATAATAAAGAAGGTACTATTAAGGGTTACTATACTTAAATTAACTATTAAATAAAAAACTAAAATATATTAATAAGAATTAATAGATAATTAAATAGACTTCTTTAGCACTTAATAAGCACTATAATAAATTGCAATAGTAAGAGTAGCCCTTACCTTCCTTAATATAAAAGCTACTTTAGCCTTTTTTAGTATAAAAGCAACCTTAAGTTTCTTTACTATAAGGCCAGAAAAAAAAGCAGAAGGCTTTAGGACTGCTAAAAAAGATAAAAGTATAGCAATAATAGAACTAAAAAAGCAATAAACACTTACTAAATGCTTGCCTTTACCTTTATAAGCAAAAATAGCAGTAAGAATATCTTTATTATTATTATTGCTACTACTAATAGTAAAGTTAAATGCACTCCTAAAAGACTAAGCCAAAATTAAAGAGAGTGCAATAGATTATTAAGCATATAATAGGCTAGCAATACTATTAACAATAGATATTAGTAGTATAATAGTAAGGGCTGCCTGCTTTTTAAAAGAAAGTTAAGAAAAAAGCAATAAAGCCTTATATAAATCCTTATTAAATAAAAAGGAAATGCTTAAGCAAGCCAATATTATAGTATTAATTTCTAAAGCTAAAGTAAAGCACTAAACATTTATAAAAAGGCAAGCAATTAATAAAGCTATAGGCTTTTTAGGCCTAGCAATAGACTTGCCCTAAGACTTAATAGACTTAGCAAAAGGTATAGTAAAGGCAGTATATTTATTAATAGCATAAATAGAGATATTGCCTATATTATTAGCTATAAATAACTTGCTATTAAAAATATTACCTTTATTATTAAGGCTAAAACCCTTAATATTATTAAATAAAAGGCTATTAATTGCTTTACAATAAATAAAAGGGCAGCCAATATACTTTATAATAACCTAAAGAGTAAAATTTTTATAATAGAGCTATAAGGCTTTTAATATATAAAGGGCTATTACAATTAGCCATTTAAATAAACTATATTTTTTAGTAATATCTATAAAAGTCTTATATATATACTAAAGGGCATTAAGCAAGCAATTTAAATTATAAAGCAAACTATTATTATAGGTATAAAGAGAAATAATTAAGGCAAAATAACTATAAAGGTACTTAAAACTATTAGAAATAAATTAATACTAGTATAAATTAGCAATAAATAATTAATAGATAATTAATAAAGAAATATTTACCTAAAACTAAAAATCTAAAATAAAGAGATTATAAAGTAAAGCTACTTCCTTAAGTTAATGCTAAGCAAACTGCACAGCAAAAACAGTATAGCAATAAAGGCCTTTTTTATAGTATTATAAATATAATACTAAATATTAGCAGTAAACTTAATAGTATATATAAAGCGCTAATACTTAATGCATAAAAAAGGGTTATTATTAAAGTTAGGCTTATTAATAAGGTAGGCTTTAATAAGGCAATTTTAATACTAAACTACAATTAGCTAAAGCTTATTAAGGATCTAAATAAAGTAAGTAAGAAATAAGCAAAAAACACTAAATAATATACTGCACTATAAAATTAATTAGCACTTTAATAAACTATACATTAAGCAGTCTATAAACTAATATAATAAATAAAGGAAAAATTATTATATTTTTACAAAAGGCAATAAAAGTAAGGACTTTTATCTATAAACTAATTGATAAAAGGATTATTGCAATACTATTCTTAATAGGCTAATACTAAAGGGGCCTAAAAAAGAAAAAATATTATAAAAAGTTTAATAAAGGCACAATAAATAAATTAAACTATTATATAAAATATAAGGAAAAAAAGAAAAGGTTAAAGTTTATACAATAAGCTATTAACTAAATATTATAAAGCAGTTTATACTATAGTAAATTACTGCTAACTAAAATAGACCATTATAATATAAAATAATAATAATAATAATATTATATAAATACAACCTAAAATAACTATTATAAAACTAATAAATAATTGCAAAATATTTAGGCATATATATAAATAAATTATAAGGCAATTATAATATATATACAAGCAATAATAATCTTAAGCCTAAGGGATTAAGCTTAAAAGAAAGGGGGATAATTATAAAAAAATAGAGAACTTACCTTAATAGATAGTAGGGCTCTTAAGTATAGCTATATAAATATACTGCCATACCTTAAATAAAAGATATATTGCTAAGTAATAGACTAATGCTTAATAAGTTAAAGCTTATATATAATATATAAATTACCTAAAGACCTATTTTATATTACTTTAATTAGCTAACCTTTATATAAAAGTACTATTATTAAGTCTTATTAAACCTTTAGGTTAAAGTAAATAATATCTATTAAAGTAAAATATTTACTTTATATATTATTGCTTTTATTTTAAAAAGACTAAAAGGAGAACTAAATATAAATAAAAAATAGCTAATAATTTATTTTTTACTTTTTAATTAGCTTACTTTAATTGCTTTATTTTCTTAATATAAGCAATATAGTTATCTTTATATAGAGTAAAAATATATAAAATATTAAATACTATAATAGTAGCATTATTAATAAATTAACTAATATTAATAAAATAGATATAAAGCAATTAAAAGAAAAAAATAATAGTAACTATTAAAAGGGCTATATATTGCCTAAATTAATAAATAATCTCTATTTATAAAATATAGAATTAAATAGAAAAAATAAGCTATTAGTTAAAAAGCAGTAAACTTAAATATAGTAAATTAACTATTTAATTAACTATTATTAATTTAAATATATATATTTAATATCTCTTATAATTACAATTACTATTATTACTATTATTACTATTATTATTATTATTAATTAATAAATATTTATTCTTTATCTTTAAAGAATAAACTTATAGTAAAGATAGATATATTTAATTTTAATAGGCTAAATACTATTAATATACTTTATTAACTATTTATAATTAACTATAAAAGCTATAAGGCTAAGTGCAAACTAGCTAATAAAAAAGATATATACTATTTAAAGTTTTATTTTAATTACTTTAATATAATAAGGACCCTTTTATAATTAATTACTTACTAAAGCAAGCAATTCTTTAATAATATTATAATATTATTTTACTATTAATAGGCATTATATAATAATAAATAGAGTCTTTATATACCCTTTAATCTCTTTAAGTAGACCTTTTGGCTTACTATTAATACTGCCTAAAAGCTATATTTTATAATAATGCATTTAATATAGAGATTAGCACTTAAGCCTTTTTACTAAAAGATATCTTTATTAAAAAGTACTTTAGCTAAATATTATATTAATTTACTTATATTTTATATTAAATTAATTTTCTTAATTAACAATTTACTTAAAGAGGGTATAAAGCTAGCTTAAGCCTTAAGTAGCTAATAATTACAATTAATTATATATAATAAATAAATAGCTTTTTAAGAAATCTTTATAAAGGGCTAGTTAAACTTTATTAATTAATATATATATAAGCTATTTTAAATTAAAAATAAGCTAGCTTTTTATATATATAACTATAGTGCTAATATTAAAATAAAAATAAATAAATAGATTAAATTACTTAAATAAAAGGCATAAATATAGCTAAATAAAAATAATAAAAAAAAAAAAAAATAATAATAATAAGCTAAAAGGCAATAGCTTTAATAAAGAAAATAAAAATAGTATTAAAGGCTACTTTAGGATAAAGAGCTTTAGCCTTTTTATTTATAACTAAAGCTAAAGCTAAAGTAAAAGTAAAAGCTAAAGCTAAAGCTAAATAAATGCTAATAGGGTTAGGGTTAGGGTTAGGGTTAGGGTTAGGGTTAGGGTTAGGGTTAGGGTTAGGGTTAGGGTTAGGGTTAGGGTTAGGGTTAGGGTTAGGGTTAGGGTTAGGGTTAGGGTTAGG